>OV743332.1:7558750-10212500 GCA_928268935.1 Lasiommata megera
AAAATAACAAGAGAATAAACAAAAGTTTAATAACGTAACATATGTACATTCACTGCGTACTGTACTGTACATATAATTTTATACAACGCCTCAAATAATAACAAATAGCAACCCTAAATGCAGAAGTAAATGTACCGAGTAAATAAAATAACACAAAATATTTAAAAAAAAAAAAACAACAGTCAACGATAAAGCATCTTCTAACACAAGAAAAACATTTTCCTTTGCTTGCTTTGCAAAATTCTAATAAAAAAAAAACAATGAATTCAAGTATTTGAAACGTCAAGTTAGTATTTTTTGCCTTAGCTCTACAGCTCGTAGAGGAAAAGGTAGAGGGAAGATTCTAACGAGGAGCCGATGAAAAGCTCAGCAGTTTCTCTTTTTCAACAGCAAAAATTTTTGTTTTAATTTTGAAATCTATATATGTATATAAAAATCAATTGCTGTTCGTTAGTCTCGCTAAAACTCGAGAACGGCTGAATGAATTTATCTGATCTTGGTCTTGAAATGTTCGTGGAGGTCTAGGGAAGGTTTAAAAAGTGAGAAAAATTCGAATAATTACCGGGAAAACCCTAAAAACAGTCCTTTTTTTCCCATATAAACGTTTTCTAAATAAAATGTAGAGTCAATTTGAACTTTATTACTATTCAATAAAGTTCATATTAAATTATAATCACTCACTGTCCGGTCCGATGTGAAAAACTCTTTCAACTCAAACAAAGTCTATGATCGATAGTCCATTTATTGAAGACTCCTATGGATATTTAGGCAATATTTTATCCCGGTATTTCGGGAACTACGTGGGTGAAACCGCGGGTCACAGTCATTTATAAATTTTTAAGTTCTTCGCGGCGAATCTAAGCATGTTGTGACCAAAATCAACGAATGCCTATCCTATTTCATATTGAAACTCATCACGTCATGAGTAAAATTAATTTTATATAGAATATAACTGATCTCAGGTGGATATTCATCGACCCAGTTACGACCCCGTTCGGACCTTTTAATCATGAACGTCTAGTGCGGACAAACTCATACTACAAGATACACCGACAAATATCCAGTAATTATTTGCCTATGAAACCAACCAACCATGTTTTCCTTATTTAGTTATTTCTAAATAAACAATTTATTGCATTTTAATTTACAGACATTTCAGAAAGCAATAGAAAACTTTATAATTTCGATAATCTTTACAAAGTTTTTTAATTTCATTAGTTAATTTAGTACTGAATTCATTTGATTCAGTTTCTAATTTGGATCTAAATATTTAGTATGACGAACGATTTAGTCAAAATCTAAAAAATAAATACACTAAAAAAAAACTAAATAGGCTAGCACGAACGTTCTTTCTTAATTTTTTTCTAAGAAACCGGTCATAGAGTGGTTTGATATAAGAGTTCTCATATCGATGTATTGCAACAAAATCGAAATATTACTTAAACGAATATCGGTTATTTTAAACCGGTTCTGCAAGCATAAAGAACTTGCCCTCCTCATATACTTCATACGTTTCCATACAAACTTTTACATTATATAAATCATTGCAAAGTTTTCTTCATTGTTTATTTCATATAGCTTTATAATTAGCATTTAAATTTATTGTGTTAGAAAATGAATTATCTGCGATAAAATAAATAATTAAAATGCACTGAGATTCTATACAACTGATCTACGGCGAACTTAAATCTAAAAAAAATAATAAAAAATCATGCTGTCACTTTTTAAACTTGCGATTTAAAAAATCGAATTACGCTTATATTATATTTATATTTATAAAAAAAACATAGTTAATAAATTTTATAAACAATAAAAATAGGGTTTGTCAATACGAAATATATTTTGAAACTTAACGTAAATAATACATACATTAAAAAAAAATGACTAGTTCCAATGGTGGTAAAGTTAATAAAATAAAATTATTTCACTATAATCTTTGGTAATAATATTATACTTGGTAGCCTAGCTAGTTGTTGGACGAGAGTCTGAGACTAGAATCATATGAAACAATGAGTTTCACGTCATTAAAAGATGATCTAATATTTACAAATCGTAGAAATCATATAATTTTAAAGTAAAAATTGTTTACGCGTTTTTAGGGATTATATATCATTAATCCATAAGCAATAAACAGTAGTGATATATTCGTGGAAATGCCGTGTTAACATATATTTAATTTAAAGTGCGTGTGACTTTTTCAATTATAAACCACAAGTTAGCCCTTGACGGCATCTCACCTGGTGGTTAGTGTTGATGTTGTCTAAGATGGTAGCGGGCTAAACAGTTATTTCTACACATTGTGCCGGAACGCTAAATCGCTTGGCGACAAGTCTTTGTCGGTAGGGTGATAACTAGCCACGGCCGAAGATTCCCACCAGACCAGACTCGAGCCGGGTATCGAACCCAGGACCCAACTTTATAATGCAACAGCGCGCGCGCGCTGCGCCACGGAAGTTTTCAAAGTCTGGGATGGTAGCGGGCTAACCTGTTAGGGGTATGGTAAACCGATACTCCTAATTGGTTTCTACACATCGTGCCCGGAACGCTTGTCGGTAGGGTGAAAACTAGCCACGGCCGAAGCCTCCCACCAGACCAGACTCGAGCCGGGAATCGAACCCAGGACCTCCAACATTATAATGCAACAGCGCGCACTGCGCCACGGAGGTCGTCAAAGTCTGGGATGGTAGCCGGCTAACCTGTTAGGGGTATGTTAAACCGATACTCCCAGTTGGTTTCTACCATCCATCTATCTATCACCGAAAAGTTAGCTAAGTTCTTCCTTCTTACTATCGAAGCCCGTTAGAAGATTTTTTTTTGACTCACCAACAGTAAAGATTAAAAATTACATTTGTTTACTTTTATCTTTAACTATAAAGAGTTATTTTAGAGGTGTACGTGGTAGTGAGTTTCACTTCTTTTTCGATGTAGGTAATATTAGCGTAACAGTCCTGAGATACTAAGGATACTAGAAAATCGAATCGACATATCCACTTTTGTGCTTATGATAATGAAATGGTAATAAAACATTAGCGCTGATCTTTATAAAGAGTACTTTGATTTGAAGCCAAAGTGCGTGTTAAAACGGGACAGAATTATGCCTGACACATAGCTTTGTTTCGTTTTAACGGTCAATAACGTCAAAGGTAAGTCTAAAAGCGTTTAAAAGATCTCCGGGTTATGATTAAGGTCTTCGAATATTATGATCATGATTTTACAGATGATCTAGAGAAAGCTTTTTCTAGATCATCCGTAGAGCTGATGATACACGAGTATGGCAACTCCCCATATACATGACGTCACACCTAGAAACAACGGTATGTATGGTCTTAACCACCATCGAACTGTCGTTAAAAAGTAACAGCACAAAGGTTACATTAAAATTATCATAAAATATAACAATCGCGTTGTACGCGATCAAGAAAAAAATAAAATGCCACAAATAATACAAACGGTTTTCATCACGTAAATGCAAAAAATGGCCCCATAGACAATATAAATTTTAAATAATTTAAAAATAGTTCAATTTTGGCATAGCGCCGGCATAGCGAATCACAGTTCCAATTTCGAAATTTCACAGACAAACAATTGAATACATCACACAATTTTTTTAGAGTCCACAAAATGTGAGGCATAGACAAGTTATTTTCGTTTTTTTCGTCGCGGACGACGTTGGACTTTGTCGATGGATCCAACATTTCATTTGAGACATAGGTGGTTGGTGCCCAACGTTTAACATTTTCACGTATTTTGTGTATTGGGTGGGGATAGTGCGGTAACATGTAACGAAAACAAAAAGAAAAGGTGCACTAAATAAATATAATATTAATATAATTTATTTATCTATTCATTATGAGATAATATAAATTATGTGCTGAAAAAACAAATTACACAAATAATAATATTAAAATGCTAAATACGTGATAAAATAAAATTGTTTAATTAGTTATAATGTATGATCTATGAAGTGCAAAGACCACTAAAATCTCTAATATAGAGAAAAAATAAAATCTCTAATATAAAATCTCTAAGATAGAGGAGAATAGATTAAAGACTATTTAAATCGTACATGTTTATTTATGGTCTGTGGCAAAAAAACGTAAGATACGTTCACGTAATTATTGCAATTATTTTATTTACAAATTTATCGCATTTATTTTATAAGCTGCGGAGAATTGTCTCTGGGGACCTGACTTGGGGGACCTAGTATAAAATTTGATTAAAAATACTGCATAAGAGTTCTTTCTACCCAATCTATTTTGGCTATACAGACCATTTAGCCCCATCCATATTTATTCGTGTAGTTATACTTTTGACTATAAATACACTCATGAATTCAATAAAACGTGTTTTTCCACACTACATTCCCTAACATGGAGTGATTTATATTTAGCTAAATATAATTGGGAAAGCTATTAGCTTAGCTATTCAAAGGGGGAAACGCTGCCAGTATCTTCGGAACCTTGCCTAAAAGGACTCCTTTTAATAATATATTTTAGTTTTGAAGGTTTTTAGTTTTAGGTTCATTGATAGCAGCTATATATATTTAAATACTTCTGTATTTATATCAATATTTTTTTTTACATTAATATTGAGAAATAACATTTTTGTATGAAATATTTTTAGAAACTAATGCGATAAGCATTATTAAGATTTATTACATGTGGAATAAACTCTAAACTATTTTTTGGTGGATTATGATATATTGTGTGTGTGTGTGTGTGTGTGTGTATCAATATTTTTTTTTACTTACACCATTACATTAATATTGGGAAATAACATTTTTGTATGAAATATTATTAGAAACGAATGCGATAAGCATTATTAAGATTTATTTCATGTGGAATAAACTCTAAACTTTTTTTTGGTGGATTATGATATACTGTGTGTGTGTGTGTCCGACTGTGTTTGTATGTAAGGAGAGCATACTCACAGGAGTTGGACGGCTGGTGCGGTTGATCCAGCTTCGCCTGGATGTCCCGGATGTGTTGCTCTTTGCGTTTCATGTCGTGCGCCAAAGTGTCCAGACGTTGCCGGGTCTCCAATAGCTCCCTGTTACAATGAATGACAATTTGAAATGAAATTACCGCGTCTCCGTGGTAAATCAATGATCACTCCCCCGACCTAAACGCTCCTCCCCGACAGAGGAGACCTAAACATATCCTTCACGACCCTGACGATCAGATGACTACTGACAACATACTCGTACCACCTACCACACAACCATACGCTACACACCGTCTTCGCCGGCGAAGACGAGGTCCCCGCTATCTTACGTCATCCGGACGTGGGCTCCATCCTCGGCACGTACGGACCACTCACCGTCCGACCCCCCCGTTATCCCAAACTTCGCCTAAGCCTAGGTTCGGCCTCAAAGGAGGCGCCCTTGGGCAGTCTAAATGTCTTCTGGAAAAATGATCATTGTACTAACGATAAAAACGTTTACTAAACATTGAAATTAACATGCAATAAATAATAAAAGTTCAAAGTGTAAAGTAAACATAAAAACACCTACAAAGACGATTTAGCGTTCCGGCACGATGTCGCGTAGAAACCAATTGGGAGTCTGGGTTTACCATACCCCTAACAGGTTAGCCCGCTACCATCTTAGACTGCATCACCACTTACCATTAAGTGTAATTGCCGTCAAGGGCTAACTTGTAATGTATATAATATATATATTTATTTTTATTATAGTTTGGTTACAAGTATAGTGCGAGTAATTTCAACAACACATTTCAACAAATATTTTGAAGGTCATTCAAACTACTTATAACAATATATGAAAATTTGTTTGTAAAGCTATTATTATGATAATAATAATATATCGCATACAAAATCATACATAAAATACGGGGGAGGGGGGGGGGGAATAGGGGGATGTATAAATAACATTATTAAAAAAAGAATAAAAACATTGCTGTGTGTGTGTGTTGTCTTCAACATTATCAGCCATTATAGATCCACCGCTGATAAAAGACCATTTTCAGCCGATGTTATAAGAGGTTAGGTTAGGTTATCTCTGGCTATGTGGGGACGTCTAACACCCAGGAGATAGGTCCTCGAGCTGGAAGACGCACCCCGTGCTCCTGGTGAGTCATTTGGGGGCATCTGATATTGCCCCCGAGTTCGGTCTGTCTTCGGTGTCCGAAGACAGACCGAACTGCCCGCTGGCCTGGTTGCGGACGTGTGCGCGAGTGTTACCCGTACCCCCAGGCGACGTTAAGGATACACCGTGGGGGTTTAGTCGGTAAGAGTTCGACATAGCCACTGCGCCTCCCCGGGCGCGGTGGTATCCATGAGGATTACCCACGTTAAAAAAAATAACGTTACCTCTGGCTGGCCAGCAGTTCGGCGCGCGTCCTGCTCAACTCCTCGCCGACCGCCTGCTTGGCCTGCACCTCGGACTGCAGCGAGTTCTGCAGCGTCAGCAGCTCCATCTTGTCCACCTTCTGCGAGCGGCGGTCGCGCCAGCCGCCCGTTCCGCTGCTTACCGCGGGCGGCGACGACGGCGGCCCGAACGTGCGCGTCACGCTCGCTGAGGTGCGTTACATACTGATTTAAATACTCCGATAGTGAGCGCAAGAAGAACCAAGTATGTTTCACGCAGCATAAGACGGCATTTTTTGGGAATAGTATATTTAATATGGCATTAGCTGACCGAAAACTGAATTTTACTAAATTTATAAATAAAATTAAAGAATTTTTAATGAGGAAGCAATACTATTCAATTAATTAATATTCATGCAATAAATTAAATTTTACATTTGACTTTTACTATTGATTGACCATAAACATAAATTTTAAAATATTATTTTTTGCATGCCTACCCGGCAGATAGTATGCATCACTAAAGTACGGCCATTCAGAGAATGCGTTCCTGACACGTCGCGATTGAACTGACGACGTAACTTTGTAATGGCGTTGCAGTTACGATAAAAATATTATTGCTGGTTGTTTACCGTTTTAACAATTGATGAGCATTAAAACAACATTATTATATCAATAATCAATTAATGTTACAATTTTGAACCGAACTGAGTGTCAAATCAGGAACGCATTCTCTGAACGGCCGTAATATAATTTAATGTAACACCAATATACCGAATCAATCTGTGCAAAATAAATGATTTGATTTGATTTGAAACACTCATGTACACACTATTCAAATATATAGTTTTTGTGACGTATGTAGGTTGTATATCTTTAGTGTCTAATGTCAGCTATGTCAGTCGTGTGGATATTATAGTTTTTAAATGAAGCAAGCCAACTTCTCTTGTCTATAAATCCCTAACTATAGTATACCTATTTCCGCTGGACTAAACATCACAGTTTTAAATATACATATTTTTGTTTCAATTATATTCTGTTGTTGCTTTAACAGAATAATAATTTGATATAAAACATAATACACTAATTTTAATTATTTTTATAATTTACCTTATATCTTGCACACTATGTATTTAGTTCAATGTTATGGTATTCTTGACAAAATTGTAATCACCATGACGTTATGTACAAACATGCTTGCATAAATGATTTATTATTATTACGAGCTCTCAACTTGAGGTCTATCATCACCATTTAATTTTGATGCCATCATATACATTAGTCATTCCATACTTACATAATTAGACATGACGTCTTGTCAGGTACTTGCGATAGTGCCAAATCTTAATTTTAAGTTATTTTTTTTTATCAATTATATATTTACTTTAACTGCTTTATCCTATGTGTGCTATATATTTAAGACAACGTTAGCGAGACTTAGTAAAAATATAATCATTAGATCCTTAATAATATTATAATTAAATATAAGATTATAATAAAATATAACAATGGCTGCCAAGCTGTGGTAAGTCTCTTTTCTATTTTTTTTTTCTGTACTTTTGTGTGGTGTACACTATAAGTGTGTTCATTCATTCTTCATTCTTCATTCATCATTTATCATTAATTCATTCATTTTCCTTGGTAAATATTTTGTTTTTGGACCAACTGTGATGAAAAATATTTGCTACAATGAAAAAATTTTATAACTTACCATGCTTGATGTAGTCCAACTCCTCAGTCATTTTAGTGGCGAGGGCCTGCAGGTACCCGCGGGCTTCCTTCTCGTCGGCCACCCATCGGATTATATCAGCTATCTGTTACATAATAAACTTCAGCACATCACTCCTTAACGGAATTCAAAGAGTAATTTTTTCAACTGCTAAGTAACCCCTTAAAATTTAAAATATATTATTATATTTAATGAACTCAATAAAATATAAAATTCCTATTATAGTTTAGAACTTTAGAGGACATTTAAATCGTATGAAAGGTCTAGTCACCTACTTAGGGTAATCTAATATCTCTCATATAACTTTAGGTTGGAGTTTTTGATGTTATACAATACAATTTTTTTTTGGCCCTTTGTTAGGCAAGGACGCGTTTGGAACTGTTTTAGATTTAAGCTTTAAGATAAAATTTCTTCACATTTTAAAGACCCACTACAAATCTAAATTATTTATTTGGTGTGTGACCTTCAGAGTAAAGATATTTTATAATTTTTGTATCAGTGTATCATTTTCAAGTAGGTGGGTAATATTTGGGACCTATTCTTGTATCCGTGAAGCCAAAGGAAGGTAGGGCGTTTGGTTACGTGTACGGATGTTGGTCCACAAGTTGAGAACAGTTCCGAATATGTGCGTTCCTAAAAAATACTTCACCTGAGTCTCCCAATGCTGCATCGAGTCTCTCTTAGCACGCAGCTCCTCCAACTCCATTTCGAACTGTCTCCTCTCCGCCTGCCATCTCCTACCGTTTTCTGCCATCTGATACATAACCAAATATGACTTTTATGAAGTTTATCATGAAATGGAACCTCCTGAACGCATATGGAAGACATGAAACTCACAAAAACTGTACCAAATGTGCCAATAGAGTTAAACCAACTAACCTAATAGTTTTTTTAATTTTCCATTTTTTGAAAACAACTTCCAATGAGTCCAAATTTAATCAAGGCCATTGTAAAAAACAAATTTGAACGTCACAGGACCAGTAAATGTAAGTTAATATAAGAAGTGATATTTATGTTCAAAACTTATAAAAGGCAAATATTTTTTTATGCACTACAAGTTAGCCCTTAACGGGTTTCTCACCTAGTGGTAAGTGATGCAGTCTAGGATGGTAGCTGGTTAGCCACCTGCTAGATGTATGGAAAACCCACTCCTAATTGGTTTCTACGCGACATCGCGCCGGAACGCTAAATCGCTTTGCGGTACGCCTTTGTCGATAGGGTGGTAACAAGCCACGGCCGAAGCCTCCCACCATACCAGACTGAGTTCTACTCAGAACCTCGCAACTTTATAATGCGAATTTATACACGCACTGCGTCACGGAGGTTGTCTAAATATTGTTCTGCCTCTGTTCTTAATATTTTTTTGAAACCCTACTTATGTTATTTAACCGGTTTCATTATAAAGCTAATAATGCGAAGATGGTTTTGGACCCACGAATCGTCACCTATCGCCATTACTGACGAGTCAACGTTGCCTATTACCACAGGTGCGGGAACTAAATAGGAAAATATAAGAGTAACTCACAGCGTCTAGATCTTTGGCGAGTTTTCTGTTCTCATTGATCAGCATCTGTTTATCCTCGCTGTCGTTGAGCTGCTCCAACCGACGGTTCTCCAGTTTCTCCTTCGACGTTTGTAACTATAATAACGATAAAAACTTAAAATGGAATTCGTTTGGAAAAGCGTACCAAAAACGAAAAACGATGTTTTTTTTTTTATTTTTTTTTATTTTTTTTTTTTTATACACTACAAATTAGCCCTTGACGGCTATCTCACCTGGTGGTAGGTGATGATGCAGTCTAGGATGGTAGCGGGCTAACCTGTTAACCGGTTTCTACGCGACATCGTGCCGGAACGCTAAATCGCTTTGCGACACGTCTTTGTCGGTAGGGTAGTAACTAGCCACGGCCGAAGCCTCCCACCAGACAATTTGTGAATTTCGCGTCAGTCTGTATCTGTTCGATCAAATTCAAATTCAAATAATCTTTATTCAAATAGTCCTTTAAAAGGCGCTTTTGACGCGTCAATAATTTACAAAGTAGTGATTTGATGGTGATAACTACATTCGTAAACTTAAAACTAAAGCTATGAGGATCGACAGATTGCACGTCTAAAATGGTACCGAATACAATAAAAGTGCCAAAGGATTATTATTTTGACTAAAAGGTCGGTGTTAACTTCTTGCATCCCTTAAATAAAAGTGTGTGCCAAATCGATTTTCTAGATGCAAAAACGTTTTGCAATTACCAAGATGTCCTTGGCCTTACTTGATGGGTTGCAGACATGGACATGGCAGACCCATCGGAATCACTTAGTTACACAGTTTCTAACTGGTTTAACTAAGAGATTCCGATGGGTCCATCTACCGATTGTCATATTATGTATATGATGAGCAACAGTTTACCTTTTCTTCGTAAATAAACTTCTAGAATATATTGACTGTAGGCGACGTTTTTTATACGATGTATATCTAAGTATACTAATACAAATATATAAATAATATTTGTATTAGTAAATTAGATATATTGTATCCAATCTTTGACGAGCAGTTGACAGTTAGAAAGGAGACTGCATCGGCAACATAAGCCGGCTGAACTGAACCCCAGGCGACGCGAAAGAATATCACTGGGTTTTAGTGGGTATTCTGGTTGCCAATCAGGCCGTCGGCCAGTCCCACATACACCTCGATGTGTTCCAAAAACTGAATTCCAAGCTTAACAAAAAATGGGCAACTTCTTGGAAGTAAATTGGGGGATCTAATTGGACAGGTTGCTTAATAGGTCAGTTGTTTCTGTATTATATATGTATGGTATGTTAGAATAAACGATAAGCCTAAGAGTGATTATGAACTGTTATGTCAGTTGGAAATAAACGTTAGTTCGGACTTCGCGTATTCATTCCACTGTATTACAGTGGTGCAGTAGTTTTAGTTTTTTTGTTTTATATATACAATTCACGCTGTCACAGATGTCGGTGGGACGATAAGCAGAATTTAATCTCAGTTGGGGACGTGGACGACATATTATATCGAAGGGATGGAACAATATTTCCCGAACGAACGATGTGAAAACCTAATTTACAAGTGTCCATCAGCAGGATTTATAGGCTGAGAAAAATGTAGGTACCTCTCTGTTGAGCCTGGAGCGCAGCGCGTCGCCTTCGTGCATCTGGTCCCTCAACGCAGAAAGTTCAGCCGCGTAGCGAGCCTGCTGTTGGGCTAGCGACTCCGAGTACTGACTCTGTGGGGTTTGAAAATGGTTTCTTTTTTTTATACACACAAGTTAGCTCTTGACGGCTATCTCACCTGGTGGTAAGTGATGATGCAGTCTAGGACGGTAGCGAGCTAACCTGTAAGGAGTATGGTATACTCCTAATTGGTTTCTACGCGACATCGTGCCGGAACGCTTAATAGCTTCGCGACACGTGTTGACACGTCTACACACGGCTTTAAGAATATTATGGATAACTACGTACTATCAGGCGTGCAGATTATTTTAATTGCTCATTATATTTTAATTGCTTAAAAAGGCACAAAAAAAGTTAGAGGTGCGTGCCCGTGATCGAACCCTCGACCTCAGATTATGAGGCTAACGTGCTAACCACTAGGCTATCATAGCTTCAGATTCAGATTTGAACATTAAGACGTAGTAAACCAATTCCATTTAACCCCCGACCTTTTTTTTTTTTTTTTTTTTTTTTCCGCTGGGAAATGCGTTTACGCATCCCCTCCGGAAGCGATGCAGGCAAGACTGCGCCGCTTCCGACGGGGTATGTGGGACTCCCTGGTGGCCAGTTTACTGGCGACCAGAATACCCACTAAAACCCAGCGATGTTCCTTCGCGTCGCCTGGTGGCTGGGTCACGGGAACACTAGTGCACTCGACCGCAACCCAGACAGCGGCGTCCGCCGAGGCAGACCCTCCACGGGGGGCCTATGATAGAGGCCCCCTAACTCCGTCCGAGGCGCGCCAGGACCATTGGACGCGCCTCACGACCCGAGGATAAGGCTCGACGGGTGGGGATGCCTCTCATCCATCACCCGGAGCTCCTCGTCAGGGGGGCAGGCGGCGATCATGCACCCTTCGCCTGCGCCCCGCCCTACGACGCCGGAGAGGGTGCGCGTATGCGTCATTCTCCCGGCGTCGTTCTGCCGCCTCCTTCTGTGTCATCACCTCCTCGCAGAAGGAGGCGACGGAAGCCCAAGACGTCTCGCTGGCCACCATGGTGCGGACCACGGCGGGCAGCGAAAGGTCTGGCCCCACCTGTGCCACGAGTTGGGCTCGCTGGACCGACCACTGGACGCACGACTCCAGCGTGTGCTGCGCCGAGTCCTGAGCGTAGCCACACTCATGGCACTCCTCCGTGAGCTCCCGCCTTGCGACCTTGCACAGATACCTCCCGAAGCAACCATGCCCCGAGAGGATCTGCACAAGGCGAAAGGACAGAGCCCCGTGCTTCCGGCCCGTCCAGAGCTCGAGGACGGGCCGGATCGCCTCGATCGTGCGGTGGCCGGCTGTCGGCGCGAGAAGCCTCTCCCGCCAAAGGGCGACGAGATTAGCCTCAGCCAACCGCCTCCACGCACGATCCTCCGCTGGCGTAGGTTGTTCACCCCGGAGTCGGGCGTTCACCCTACGCCAGTACGCTTCGGAGAGCACTCCAGCGTCCAGCTCCCACGGCGGTGTCCCCGCCAACACACAGGCTGCCTCGCACGAAATGGTGCGATACACGCGTATCATTCTGACTGCCATGACCCGCTGCGATCTCCGTAACAGGGCCTGGGTTTGGGCAGTCAGAGCGTCTGCCCAGATGGGCGCTCCGTAGAGCGCCATGGATCGCACCACGCCCGTGTATAGGCGCCGACACCGTGAGCTCGGTCCGCCCAGGTTGGGCAGAAGCCGACTAAGGGCTCCAGCGACTCCCACGAGCTTCGGGACCAGACGACGAAAGTGCTCCCCGAAGGTCCACCGGCTGTCAAGGACGAGTCCTAGGTACTTCATCGTACGCTTAACACCGATGGACACCCCACCCACCACCAATTCGGACCGAGCGGGAGGCGCTCTCCGAGGCCCATGAAAACACAGGGCCTCGGATTTGTGCAAGGCGACCTCCAAGCCCAAGGTCCGAATCCTCGCTACGATGTGGGCCACGCCGGCTGTGGCCCTACATCTAGCCTCCCGAAAGGTGCTGCCGTGAGCCGTCACTAGGGTATCGTCAGCGTAACAAATGATGTCGACGCCCCCCAATACGGCTCCACGCAGCACCCAGTCGTACCCGATGTCCCATAGCAGGGGCCCAAGTACCGAACCCTGTGGGACACCGCACGACACCGCCCTCTCCGACCAGCCTACGCTGGTCGGAAACCTGACCGATCGCTCGGAAAGGTAGGCCGACACGACCCTCCGGAGGTATAGAGGGACCGTGTGGTACCTCAGTGCCTCTCGAATGCAGCTCCAGGGCAAGGTGTTGAATGCGTTGGCGATGTCGAGTGACACCGCCACCAACACCTCGTCTCGGGACACTGCATTTTCCACTAGGGCCCTCACCCGTGCTATTGCGTCGATGGTGGATCTGCCCCTGCGGAAGCCGTACTGGTTGGCACTGAGATCAGGGCCAACACTCTCCAAGTGGTGAACGAGACGAGCAGCTATTACGCGCTCAAATAGCTTGCTCACCTCGTCCAGCAAAACGATCGGTCGGTACGCCGAGGGCTCGTGGGCCGGGCGCCCGTCCTTACGGAGCAGGACCAGTTTCCCTCTCTTCCACTGCACCGGAAATTGACCCTGCTCCAGACAGGCTCCAAAGAGTGCCCGGACCCACGGCTCGAGCGGCCCTAGGGCCAGAGCCCAGGCGCGCCCAGGGATGCCGTCGGGGCCTGGGGCGGTGTTCTTCGCGCGCATGCGCAACACCGCCGCCCGCAACTCTCCCTCAGTGACTGGGGGCACGCCTGGGTTCCAGACTTCCTCTACAGTTGGAGGCGCCATGCGAGGCGCCACGCCTTCGGTTCGGTCCGGAAATAGTGCCTTGACCACGGACTCCACGATGGATGGCTGAAGACTCTGGGTAAGGGGTGGCGTCCAAGGCCGGAGTTTCCCCCTAACCGCCAGGTAGGGCCTCCCAAACGGGTCCCTATCCAAAGTTGCCAGCATCCTGTCGTCGGCCCGGTTCTTAGCCTCACCGATGGCTGTACGCAACGACCTCACCGCTTCTCTGTAGAGGGAGTAGAGCTGCTCCTCCTCGGCCCGGTCCCGTCTCCTCCGTCGGCGACGACGGGTGTATTGGCGTCTCGCCGCCACGCAGGATCTGCGCAGCAACGTGAGCTCTTCAGACCACCAATGCACCGCCCGCCTGGGGGGGATGAAGCGCACTCTCGGCATGGCCCCGTCACATACGCGCATCATGGTCACACCGAGACGTGCCACTTCAACCCCTACCTCCCCCAGATTGCCCTCTCTAGGCGCGCAAAACCACGCCTCGACGAGAGCAACCTCGACCATGAACTCCCGGTCCATTCGCGACAGCGACCAACGAGGACCGTCCCCTCTCAAGGTTCTGTCCGAGCTTATTGGGATAGACAGGCTGGCGCAGACGCCGAACCTGATATATCGGTGGTCCGACAGCGTCTCCACGTTTTCCAGCACCTCCCAGCCCAGAACACGGCGCGCCAGGGCGGCATCGGCAAACGTAACGTCCACGATGGAGCCACCCTGTTTCCGCACGCATGTGTTGATCGACCCTTGGTTCAGGACCGTGAGTCCGGCCGCCGTCGCCCACTCCAGGAGTTCTCGCCCGCGAGGAGTCGTCGCCGGGCACCCCCATGCCTCAGACTTGGCATTAAGGTCCCCGGCGAGGAGCACGTGGCTAGTGCCACTTCTGCCTATCAGAACGCCGACTTCAGCAAGGAACTGCTCAAAGTCGGCGAGACTCCGATTTGGCGAGAAGTAGACTCCAACCACCATGACGTCACGGACGAGAGCCGAAACGTACCCCCGACCTCGGACTACGTCTACGAAAGCCGGAGATCCAACTATGGACCGGGATACCATGGCCACCACTCCATCCTTGTCCCCCACCCAACCGTCCGCTGCTGGAACGCGGTAGGGCTCGGCCACTACGGCTATGTGGATCGACCACTCCGCCATACTCTGAAACAGGAGGTCCTGAGCTCTGGCGCAGTGGTTGATATTCGCCTGAAGGAGATTGAGGGCCATTAATCTTCGGCCATCGGAACCTCCTCAGCCCTATCTTGCTGGGACGGGGGGGGACGCTGCTCGGCCTCTAGGCCAGCGCCCCCTCTCCTCCTCTTTCCCTTGGGTGGGGAGACGCAGGACTTCGTCCCCACGCGGTGCTCCGCAGGCGCGCCGGCTGCCGCACAGACGACGCAGTGTGGTGCAGCTGAGCATCCGCGGGCCAGGTGACCTGGTTGACCGCAGCGGTAGCACAAACCGCTGCGATCGACCCCCGCCGTGCACTGGGCGCCCATGTGCCCAGGTGCCAGGCACCTGTAACACATTAAAGGCCGGGCGTCCAGCAGCTTCACGTGGGCGGACACCCAACCCACTCGAAGCCTTCCTCCAGCCAATATTTTCTTGGCGGCTGTCACGGGACAGTGCACCAAGACTGAGCCTAACCCGTCGGGGCCGCCAGAAACCTCTCCAGCCCGCACTTGTTCGGAGGGACATTCTCCCACTACAGCTACCGCGGCAACCACCTCGGCTCCAGTGACGGAGTCGTCCAGGCCTGAGACCCGCAAATCCACGGACTTTATGGGTCGCGAGACCCGGACGACTTCGTCCCCGAGGACATCCCTGAGCTTTTTTGCCAGTGAGTCTGCCTTTTCCGCGCTGCAGGCCCCGGGGAACTCGAACAGACGGCCTCCCGTGGCCGCCCTCCTAAGTCGGACTCCCTGGGCACCGAGGTCCGTCACGTCGATGCGCGACTTCGCGAGGGCGATTACTTTTGCGTAAGTCGCACCTCTCTCTTCCGCCCCCGGCTGCAGCGTCAGGACCACAGCTGCCGACCGGGGTGTGCGAAGCTTTGCGGCACGACTCTTTGAGTCAGGCCGCTTCTTAGGACCCACCTTCGTCCATCCCAGAGACTGCGGTTGGGACTGCCCATTTACCTGGCGCTGTCCAGGCTGTTCGCCTCCACCGCTTCCTTTTCTCTTCTTCTTCTTCTTCCTTTTCTTTTTTCTGGTCCTTCCCCCAGAAGGTAGGGAAGAAGAGGAAGGAAAAGGAGCTCCTGCCGCCACCCGCACCTGAGGCGTCGCAGAGGATTCCTGCCCGTGGAGCCTGCTGGGTCCAGCTTGAGCCACTCGACCTCCAGCTGGCGTTGAGGCACCGGAACCAGGCCCCGCAGCCGCGGCCGCATATGTGCGGCCATCTCTTTTTTTATCAGAGGCCAGGGGCGGCCGGAGTCTTCTCTCCGGGAGGAGTCTGTCTTCCAGTGAAGCCAGGCGGGCATTAACCTGGCTTACCATTACCCTACATATTTCCTCCACGGAGGGCGCGGTCCCTTCTGAAGGCCGCGTCCTAGGGGGCGCCTCCTTAGACAACCGTGAAACGGGGTCGGAGCCCTGCCTCCGCATCCTCTCCATATCTTGCCTCAATTGGGCCAGCTCTTTCTGCAGGCTGGCCATCTCGGCTTGCAGGCGAATATTATCCTCCTGCAGCCTTCTTGTTTTTTCTGGCACTGTGCCTAACCCAAGGACCTCGATGGCTCCCTTAATGGAAGTCACGGCGTCCTTGAGGTCACGCACATAGGTGCCCTCGAGATGAGAGGACTTGGTCGCCACCTCATTAATCAAGTCCAAGCCCTCCTGTACCTGAGCCTGCAGCTGGGCAGCGGTCTCCTTGTCAACCCGCTGACCAGTCGGGGCTACCACCTCCTTCCGCGCCTCCCGTCGAAAACGGGAAACGGCTGTCTCCCTGAGGAGCTCCTCTTCTTCTTGCCGTTGGAGGGCCTCTCTAGCCTTCCGCAGGCCAACATAACGCCCGTGGATTGGCGGACGTCCTCGACCTCTCCTAGGCACTGGGGTGCCTGGTCTGTCCTCGTCGGTTGACATTTCGTTGTCGTCCTTAAGGCGAGGTCGCTTGACGCCCGACGCGTTGCGGATCGAGAACACAGCCGAAGACCCTGAACCCAACCTTCGTCTGGGCTCGGCCGACATGAGGCTGTCTGATTCAGTCTCAGTCTCCGTTCCGCTCCTCTTCTTCTTCTTCCCCCCCTCCACTTCACCTTCTTCTGCTTCACTAACCCCCCAAAACTTCCCCCCCAAATTTCCCTCTCCCCCCTCACGCTGGTTGGCCCCCCCGTATACACGGGGCCGATGCGCCGCCTCCGGCGCACCACGGGATTCCCCCTTTCGGGGACCCGCCCGGGTAGATAATTCGACCGGCGTACTTTCCATAATTTTTTTAAAAATTAAAAAAAAATTTAACCCCCGACCTCCTCTCATTAGGAGGCGGATGCCTAGGCTATCACAGCTTCTTTCCTAAAATAATACGTAGAATAAAATAAACGGTTTTTTGTACTCATACATATATATCGATGGGGTCGGTTGGTGTATTGTAAGTATGTATGACCCATATACGTACCTCCAAAGCCTCGATATCCGCCTGTAGTTTGGCGACATCGGCGGCCGTGGAGCCAGCTCCGCCCGCCGCCTCCACCGCCTCCACCCGCTGCAACCGGAGTCCCTCCTCGCGTAACTTACGCTCCTGTCAAACATTATAGGAAATTTTAAACAAGCACATTTGCTTAAACAATCTCATCGATCATCTATGGCATGATCGGTGAGTCTCCCCATCGTTTATTTAAATTTAAGAACTATTTATTATATAAAAAATGTGTAGATAGTTCAAATAATTTCTGTTAATTAGTTTGTAATTGTGTTTAATTTGTCGTAATTGTTCTCTTGTGGCCGTTTACATGTACCTATTGCAGTCAATGTTGTGTACACTTATACACTTGTAAACTTGTATAAAGCTATAATTCAGCAAGTAGGTAGTTGATAGTTAAGAGATGTCAGCTAAGAAAGGATATTTGGAAATTCCACCCCTAAGGCGGTAAAATAGTTAGAGACACAAATTCGCATAAAGATTAATCACAATCTCACGGGAAATCAGCAATTCTACGCAGACGAAGTTCAGTTCACATTTTTCATTATTTCTATTAGTGATGGTGGTAACTGCACTCGCCAACTTAAAACTAAAGCTAAGAGGGTTCAAATCGCGTCCAGGTCTAAGAAGAAATCAATCATCAGGTTATCTGTTACAGAGTCACCCCTGGTTCGCCGGCCTGGATTACCCCCTTAGGGGTAAAATAGAGGTTGGAAGTTTGTATGAAATTTCTTTGCTTTTAGAGTTATAGACACAACAATTTGCATTAAGATTAATAATAATAAATAAAAAACATGTACATATATATTTTTTAAACATTACCTGTTAAGGGTAAAATAGGGGATGATAGTTTTTTGCTTATTTTTTTATTATGAAGCCTATAAGCTTGAAATTTTGAAAATAGGTTTCTTTTAGGGCGCAAGTATAAGGTTAGAATTTTTTTTCATCCAAATCTACCCCGAAGGGGGTACAATAGGGGTTTGAAGTTTGTATAAAAGTCCTATGTTTTTAAATTTAGAAACACGAAAATCGGCAATTTGACTTTTGCCTGTAGCTTACTTTCTGAAACAGGGCAATGACCGCACGGGTAACTTCAGTCTCAAGGGAAATCAGCAATTGTACGCAGACGAAGTCGCGGGCAACAACTATATAATGTATATTATAAATTTACAGTATCAAATTTGTATATTGATTATGTTGCACTCCAAAGTCAAAGTCAATTTTCCACCTGGCGCATAAGAAGACAATCTCGCAGGGGAAGAGGTTTTATTCTTTCAGCATTCGGTGGCAGCATAAAGATTTAGCAGTGGATTTACCTTAGCGCCTTCGGTGAGAGCAGTATCCAGCCTGGCTTCCAAGTCCCTCCTGGACTTGTCCGCACGCCGAATGTCTTGTCGCAGACCATCGATTTTCGCCATAGCCACCTCCAATTCCTCCTCTTTGTCCCGGACCTGTTTATATGTTCCAGAACGATAAGATTTTTATTAATATAAAGATCAGCGCTCGGTAATAGGTAAAAAAGGAAGCTTTTTTAAACCAAAACCCAACTTCCCAAATACGTATAATATTTTACGATTACGGATTACGACCTTATCTATTGAGGTGCGAATGAGAAAAGAGGAAGCAAAGCGCTTCGTAAATACCTGGTAATATCAACTACGTGACAGCTCTAGGAGCTGTTGATCCTTAAAATATCTTACATGTTTGTAGGAAAGGTCTAACTTGTAATCAATGAAGAAGCAGTTATTTTAAGTCTACCAGTTTGGAAGGCAGATTGAATCTAGAAGAAGCTGGCAAAAAACTGAGATGTTTTTTAACAATCGTTTATCTTTCGTGTGGGAGTTGAATACGGAACAAAATGCGTATAAACAACCTTGTATTGTATCTATAAATGTATCAGACTAATTGACGTTCAATATTAATTGTTTCATGTATAAATGATTATTGATTATTGCTTATTAGATAAATTGAAGGCTTTTTAACATAGTCAACTATGTTAAAAAGCCCTTTGACCTTGACGGCAATCTTACCTTATGGTAAGTGATGATGCAGTCTAAGATGGTAGCGGGCTAACCTGTTAGGGGTATGGTAAATCCACACTCCTAATTGGTTTCTACACGACATCGCGCCGGAACGCTAAATCGCTTGGCGACACGTCTTTATCGGTAGGGTGGTAACTAGCCACGGTCTCCCACCAGACCAGACTCGAGCCGGGAATCGAACCCAGGACCTCCAACTTTATAAAGTGACAGCGCGCGCGCTGCGCCACGGAGGACGTCAAATTGTATGTTGTATTGGGTTCTCTGACATGAAAGTTCTATTTAGACCATTAATCTTAGCACCAGATTGAAATCGTGTATTCGACTATAATATTAAAATAGTAGACTTTCACCTGTATACATCTAAAAATACATCATATTAATTGGAATATAATAGCAGTAAAAAAAACAATTTTTAGTAATTGTTAGGTAAAGCTCTCACTCAGTCAATAAATTTACAGAACTGACCAGAAATGTTATGACACAAAAAAAACAGTTTAATTATTCCTAAGACAGTTTCGCTGTATCTCATATATCTTTTGACGACCTCCGTGGCGCAGTGCGCACGTTTTTGCATTATAAAGTTGGAGGTCCTGGGTTCGATTCCCGGCTCGAGTCTGATCTGGTGGCTAGTTACCACCCTACCGACAAAAACGTGTCGCAAAGCGATTTAGAGTAAACACGACGTCGCGTAGAAACCAATTAGGGGTGTGGGTTTACCATACCCCTAACAGGTTAGCCCGCTACCATCTTAGACTGCATCATCACTTACCACCAGGTGAGATTACCGTCAAGGGCTAACTTGTAGTATATGCATGTGGTTCTGGATTCGTCCACACTGTATCAGGTCAGTCTGTAACCCACCTGCCGCGACAGTTTCTGCTTCTGCTGCCTCAGCTCGGAGAGTTTGTCGGTGACCTCGTTGTACTCGGTCATCGCGAGCTTGCGTTGTGACACAGCATCCTTGAGCTCTTTGTCCTGACACGCGATGCGGAAAACGTCAGTTAGCAGATTGTTAGTGACGTCACGTAAAAAGAGTTCATACAAACATCCACAAATATATATTTATGTGTTTAATATTTATGTAACGTGTATAAATTCGTACTTATTTTTATTACTACAAGAAATATTCTTATCCTGTGCTAATGCTATTGGTTGCCACAGCGTAACCGGGCTTTTTGGCGAGCTTCGGAAAGAAGCTCTGCCAGAAGAAATTAAGAGCCCTAGGGTTCGAAGAAACTAAGGGAACGTCTGCCTAAGGACGCCTCCTGTGAGGCCGAACCTCGGCTTAGGCGACGTTTCGGATAACGGGGGGGTCGGACGATAATTGCACTATGGGGATAGTTTTGTAAATGGTTCTTTTCACAAAAGGTTTTCTGGAGGAGATCGCTTAGAGCGATAAGACCGCCTTTGCGCGTTATGTTTCTTCTCAACTTTTTGTTTTTATTTGTTTTAGATTCTAAGTTTTAATGTGCAATAAAGACTAGCTGTCTATCCATCAAACTTCATTCCATTATTCATAAGGCATATTTGCTGAGCTCAGGGCGTTTGTCAGAGGTCTTTTTACGTGAAACTTTTACACAAACACATTCTGTTATCACTGGACTGTTCTGGCATAGAACCCTAAAAAGGATTATTATTTGTTCACAAGACATCTAGCAAATCATTTAGTAAATTATAAACGAAACTTACCTGTAAAATCTTAAGGTTTTATTAAGACTCAAGTTAATAGAAAAAAACGGCAAAGTAAATACAAACACTGCTAAAAACGGTAATCTAACTTTTAACAGTGCTAGGAGGTACGGTGTTAATCACACAATTAATCTTAAGCACACACAGATATAAAATTTATAAATTTAAAATGCATAGAAAAATTTACGGAACCGGCGGGATTCGAACCCACTTCCTCCGGCAATCGTGGAAACATAAAGTGCTCGGCTTTTGTACGCATTTTAAATTTATAAATATGTCATTTCCCCAAGTTTCAAGTAAGACTATCTATTACAGCATTTTAATGCTCTAATGCGGTGATAGCCTAGTGGTTAGGGCGTCAGCCTCCTAATCAGAGGTCGGCGGTTCGAATCCGGGCACGCACCTCTAACTTTTCGGAGTTATGTGCGTTTTTAAACAATAAAATATCACTTGCTTCAACGGTGAAGGAAAACATAGTGAGGAAACCTGCACGCCTGAGAGTTCTCCGTAATGTTCACAAAGGCGTGTGAAGTCTGCCAATCCGCACATGGCCAGCGTGGTGGACGATGGCCAAACCCTTCTCATATTGAGAGGAGACCCGCGCTCTGTAGTGATCCGGTAATGGGTTGATCATGATCATGATGAATGCTCTAATAGATAGTCTTACTTGCTTTAGGTATAAATTGAATTATTTAGATGTAAATTAATTTTAAGGTTGTTGTGCATGCTGTGGTCATTTCTAGAAAGTCACTATCTGGTGTTTTTTCTTCTGAAATGTTTTTTGTTGTTTTTATATAGATAGTGACTCCCAATAATATTTATTCAATTATAATTAACAACTCAAACAATGTAACTTTAAACACTTAAAATGAACCTTAAATTGAACCTAAAACTAAAATTATAACTAAAATATATTATTAAAAGGAGTCCCTTTAGGCAAGGTTCCGAAGATACTGGCAGCGTTTCCCCTTTGGATTGCAAGACTAATTCGTCGTCCGAGGTAGCTGGCAGCTCTTCGGTCTCCTGTGATGTCGACTGACCTTTTTGCTATTTCCCTAAAAAGCCCTATAGCGCTAGGACCCCACGGACCAAGGGTCTCGACACCGAATGGGACAAAATCATATTCAGAGCCTAGACCCCCTGTATTTGTATGCTTTGGCTTTTTTTTTGCTTTGGATAGTGACTAGTTTAATGATCCAATAAAAAAAAAAATAAGTGTAGTTAGGTAAAACCACTTCAATAAACTATAAAGTTACATTTACATATTTGTTATTTAAAGAAACTTACCTGGAACCTCAACTTCTCAATGGTGTCCGTTCTGTCTTTGAGCAGTTCCTCCTTTTCCATGTTGAGAGCGCTCACCAAAACCTCCAGTTCTTTGACACGCGTCGCCAATTCTTGCGGTGATGATGATATTTCCTTGTGATGAACATTAATTTATATCAAACTCTTAAGAAATCTTATCGATTTTATCCGTCTGATAGGGTTCACGGGCGATTGATATAACTACGCTCAGAGTATATTATAATTATTTATATAATAATAATTATTGATTATGTGAGATGGTGATAATCAAAAAAACCCGGCTATGTTTGTTGTGGGTTTCTTCTTAGACCTGGGCGCAATTTGAACCATCACTAATAGAAATAATGAACAATATGATGTATATGAACGATTCATAGATGCCTGTAATAGGTTTATGGGAATAAAGCTATTTTTGATTTGATTTGAAATAAATGCCTTATTACTATATTTCTCGCTTTACCTAGACGTTAGAAAACTATATTTTTATAGAAAAATAAGACATTATTCTACTACGAGCCATGGTAGTCATAGTGGACTGGAAGGTAATTCTGAATTCTAGTAAAAGGTGCTATATATATACTAAATCTATATATTATGATGAAATGAATCAAGATTACTAAAATGAAAGAAAAATAAAGCGAGAATAATAATTAGTCTGAACTTACCTGTAAATATTAGAGGTAAGTTCAGGCAAATTATAATTATGAACATATGTTACCTGTTTAGTTAAACAACTTACCTGTGATCCGATAGACGCGTTCACTTGTTCGAACCTCCTCAACTGAGTTTCAAGCTCGCTGTTTTTCATAGTAAGTGCCATTATTTCTTCTTTTAGTTGCAATACATCTTCTGAAATAAAAAAAAAACATTTTAACTTGTTTTTGTTATAGCTAGCATGACTGACTACGGATGACGAGGTCCGGGGATCGATTCCTGTTCGATGCCATAATTGTATTGGGTGCTGACATGAAAGTTCTCTATAGACCATTACTCTTACTTCAATACATTAAATTCGTATATTCGCTATTGTTATACGTTGGAAATCGTGTATTCAGCTATAATATTAAAATGGTAGACCTGTGTTGAACGCTGTTGTATTGTAAGCAAGATTTTTTTTTATCCACTACAACTTAGCCCTTGACGGCAATCTCACCTGATGGTAAGTGATGATGCAGTCTAAGATGGTAGGGGGCTAACTTATAAGGGGTATGGTAAACCCATACTCCTATCGGTTTCTACGCGAAATCATGCCGGAACGCTAAATCGCTTAGCGACACGTCTTTGTCGGTAGGGTGGTAACTAGTCACGGCCGAAGCCTCCCACCAGACCAGACTCGAGCCGAATCGAACCCAGAACCTCCAACTTCATAATCTGACAGCGCACGCGCTGCGCCACGGAAGTCGTCGAGAGATGTCCCGGGATCGATCCTCGGCAAGGACAATTCAGAAATTATCATTTCTGAATTTTCGTTGCCCTAATCTGATAGGCTTCGACCGTAGCTAGGCTACCACCCTATGTACAAATACGTACCAGTAAGCGACTTAGCACGACTTCCGGCACGACGTCTCGAACAAACCAATTAGGAGTATGTCTTTTATTACCCCATCTTAGACTGCATCATCCTTTACCACCAGGTGATATTTGTCGTCAAGAATTAACTTGTAGTAGAATAATATAAATATGTTTTTCACTAAGGTTAGATAACGAACAGAGAATATTTTTTACCTCCGCCGGTATCGGCGTGGTCCCCCGCTCGGAGATCAGCTATGGTCTGAGCGAGCAACGCGTTCTCCCTTTCCAGCGCTTTGAGCGCCGCACGATCGCTCGCGTTAGATGGCGCCTGTAAAATATACTATATATATACATAAGCTCGTTAAAAAGTGCAGTATATTAGAAGAAAAGAAATACTTATATATGTACTAATTTACTACTTATACTTACTACTATATCATCATCATCATCATGATCAAATTCATCATCATCATCACTTTGTAAACGAGATGTAATTTTTTGTTTTCCGTCATGCCTCTCTTCCGCTGATTCATCGTGATCTACACATTACCGGCTCACTACAGAGCACGGGTCTCCTCTCAATATGAGAAGGGTTTGACCATAGTCGACCACGCTGGCCATGTGCGGATTGGCAGACTTCACACGCCTTTGAGAACATTATGGAGAACTCTCAGGCGTGCAGGTTTCCTCACGATGTTTTCCTTCACCGTTGAAGCAAGTGATATTTTAATTTTTTAAATAATTTTTAATTACTATGTATGTAGTATGATTTATATTGAATTCGGATTTTCTTTATCTCTTCGGATTTTTTTTCTTTTTTTATTTATGTAATTAGTCTTATAAAAGTGATGAAATAATACTAGATAATATGTATATATTGACATTGAGATAATTATTTTAATACCCATGTTCTATTGTACGCCAGAAATGGCTGGAAGTATTCGTGACGAATAAATGAAATGAAATGAAACCTCCGCTTTCGTATTTAGTAGGTAATTATTTTACCTGTTTTGTGGCATTCTTAGCCGGGCTCAGCGGTGTCGGGGCACCCAAGTCGCAGAGACGCGAGCCGCCGGTGAACGTGAACCCAACGAACGGTAGGTGTAGGCCGGAAAAAGCCGCCGACGCCCGTGGCGGTGGTACTGCTTCTGATAACCTACAACAAAATATTAAGTGACATTAACATTAGTATGTCGCTTCAGAACAGTATGGTGGGAGTCAAGTCTGGTATCTCCTTACGAGAGCAATCTATGATGTGATGATTTTATTCTAAATTATTAAGCACACATTATTATTATAAACTACTAGCTGTTGCCCGCGTAGAATTGTTGATTTCCCGTGAGATTGAGGTTTTAAGCTACAGACAAAAGTCAAATTGCCTATTTTCGTGTTTCTAAATTAAAAAACATAAGACTTGCATACAAAGTTCCAACCCCTATTTTACCCCCTTAGGGGTGGAATTTCCAAATATCCTTTCTTAGCTGACATTTCTTAACTATCAACTACCTACTTGCTAAATTATAGCTTTATACGTACAATAGTTTTTGAAATCTCGTGTTTAATCAGTATGTAAGTATGTAAGTGACCTTTCGCTTTTATCTATATATATAAAAGCGAAATACCACTGACTGACTGATGATCACGATATCTCAGGAACTATAGAACGAACGAACTTGAAATTTGGAAGGTAGATTTCTTTTATGAAGTAGAGGTTAGCTAAGAACCGGTTTTGAGAAAATCCACCCCTAAGGGGTAGAAATGGGGGTTGGAAGTTTGTACGAAAGTCCTATATTTTTGAAGTAAAAGACATGAAAGTTGGGAAATATGTTGTTAATTATAAATAATAAAGATATGTTTAATCAATGTTACAAAAATCTACCCCAAAGAGGGTAAAATGAGGGTTGGAAGTTTATATGAGGATTCTAAGTTTTCGAAGTTAGGGACATGAAAATTGTCATATAGGTTATTTGTTTTAAATTATAAAAACCTTAATACACAATAATACAAAAATCCACCCCTAAGGGGTTGAAATGGGGGTTGGTAGTTTATATGAAAATCCTATATTTTTAAGTTAGAGACATGAAAGTTGGCAACTAAGTTTTTAATGATAAATGATAAAGATCTGTATAATCAATGTTACGAAAATCTATCCCAAGGGGGTCGAAATGGGGGTTGGAAGTTTTCACGAGGATTCTATGTTTTCGAAGTTAGGGACATGAAAATTGGCATTTAGGTAATTTGTTTTAAATAATAAAGTCGTTTATACACAATATTACAAAAATCCACCCCTAAGGAGTGAGAGGGGTAAGGGATTGGAAGGTTACATGTGAGTTCTGCGTTTTTGGAATTAGAGAAATAAAAATCGGTGATAAGAGCATTACTTTTCAGTAATAATGACATAAGCTCTTTTGCAAGTGGAAACATAAAGAATGAAAAGGAATTTTGAAGTTAGGCCCTGCTTAGGCGTAGACATCGCTAAGAAAATCATTTGTGAAAATCCGCCGCAAAGAGGTTAATAACGGGGTTTATGTTGAATGAAAATCTTATAAAGTTTTACTTCTTTGAATCCACTCGAAGTATAATTAGTAACACTGAAATACTGCGTACCAAGAAATCCTTACTATCCAGACAAAATCATAGTAATATTATAAATGCTAAAGTGTGTTTGTATGTTGGTTTGTCCTTCAATTACGTCGCAATAGAGCAATGGATCGATATGTTTTTTGAAAGTATCGTTGAGAACCTGGAGAGTGACATATGAGAGTTCCCGAAGGAATTTTTACAATTTATTCTGACTGAATTTTAAAAACTAATTTCACGCGGACGAAGTCGCGGGCGCCAGCTAGTATATATATATATAGATATGTATTTTACCCCCTTATTAAGGCAGACCAAAGAAATGATGGATTGTGTAAGAGGATATGCCACCAGACCAGACTCGAGCCAGGAATCGAACCCAGAACCCACCATGTATGCGCAACGGAGGTTGTCAAATTAAAATGTTCGAACTATTTCTTCTTTTCTTTTGGTGGTTTACCTGGTAGAGTAAGCTTTTAGTGATAGTGCCTATTGTACCACCGTATTTATGAGATATTGAAGATCTATCATGATAGCTCGTTCAGCTGCATATTAAGTATCTATTCTAAGCTAATTTTGATTAAGTCGTCTACTTTTGTCAAAAGATCTGACTAGGTGATTCCAAAAGGAGCTATCTATACGTGATATTATGACAAAGCACGCGCTGCGCCACGGAGGTCGGAGTTTTTTCTTTTCTCGTTTTATGACTTTACACAGTTTTTTTTTTTCCGGACTGTCTACTAGCTGTACTATTGGTTGCCACAGCGTAACCGGGCTGTTTGGCGAGCTTCGGATAGAAGCTCTGCCAGAAGAAATTTTTAGGTATAGGGCTCGAAGAAACTAAGGGAACGACTGCCTAAGGGCGCCTCCTTTGAGGCCGAACCGAGGCTTAGGCGACGTTTGGGAAAACGGGGGGTCGGACGGTGAGTGGTCCGTACGTCGCCGAGGCCGTGGATGGAGCCCACGTCCGGATGACGTACGATAGTGGGGATCTCGTCTTCGCCGGCGAAGACGGTGTGTAGCGTATGATTGTGTGGTAGGTTGTACGAGTGTGTTGTCAGTAGTCATCTGATCGTCAGGGTCATGAAGGATATGTTTAGGTCTCCTCTTTCAGAGATGGTCGGAGATATAGACGTACCGTATATCTGTGTCATCGACGTCGAAGTTAGACGTATCCGTGGGACTTGACACATCCGGTACAAACGGCGCCTGCATTTCCCGCACCATATCCCAATCCAGACCGGCGAACCAGGGGTGACTCTGTAACAGATAACCTGATAGATTTCTTCTTCGACCCGGGCGCGATTCTAGATTAGATTATAGCTTCAGTTTTAAACGAATGATAATAACGAATGTAGAAAAGTCAAAGTATCAGGGTTTGGTTGGTTGGTTTAATCTACCTTGGTTGGTGTCACACAGGGCTCAATTTAGGGTACCTTTCTATTATTGATGTGTATAAGTGATCAATCACACCCTATATAGATATTTTACTCCATACATTTGTATGACAGATTTCTATAATTCTTAAAAGATAGAAGTAAAGCTATCTTTGACATTCTAAAACGTGAACAAACGCGCTAGTCGTAGTAGCTACGGTTTAAGGTCAATTATTCGCTTAGTGCGAAAAAAATTTAGTGCTAAAATTTACAAAATAATTGTGAATCACTAAAAATATTCACAGTTTGAAATTTGCTGCCAATATATTCGATTTAAAAAACTAGATATAAATAATTACCTTGAAATCCTGTAGTCCGTTTCTCCCTAATCTAGTTTCCGATGCGCATATTAACCTTCGGATAAGATCTTTGGCTTCTTCCGATACCTGCGAAAGTGAATATATTTAAATCAATTTCTTTCTTTTTTGCCGAAACTGGCTTTAGAAGTTTTAGAACTTTAACACAATGCTTAATTGACATATCAGCGAAATCTGCTTTTTCCTATTTTTAGGTAAATAAAATAGACCCAAATTTTAAATGATATATTATAAAATATGGTATATGCTATAACAATATAAACAACTTTTTAAATATGCCACCTGTTTGTATTGTTATAGCATATGGCATAAAGATGGCATATTAAAAAAGAGTAGAAAATAACTGGCGTCTGTAAGACTAAAATTATGGGTCTATTCCGGCTGTAAAAGTTTAGGCGAATTTGAGCTTTAAAATAAGGTACGTAGGTTCTATTAATACTCACTAGTGCTATATTTGTAAATTACCTGTGCGGCATGTTCGTCCGGAGGTGGGCAGTGAAAGGACCTCGCGTGGTTCATTATCTTCCCGTATGTTTCCACCAGGGACTCCGCGTAGAAGGGCGTTTCGCCGAATAGCATCTCGTACATACACACACCTGGCCAAGTTAGTGTTTGTAAACATTACACGTGATGAATGAATTCGGTGAAAAATAAATACCCTATAGCAAGTGCGAGAGCTGTGATAGCCTAGTGGTTAGGTCGCCAGCCTCCTAATCAGAGGTCGGCAGTTCGAATCCGGGCACACACCTCTAACATTTCGGAGTTATGCGTGTTTAAAAAAAAATCGCTTGCTTCAACGGTGAAGAAAACATCGTGAGGAAACCTGCACGCCTGAGAGTTCTCCATAATGTGCTCAAGACGTGTGAAGTCTGCCAATCCGCACATGGCCAGCGTAGTGGACTATGGCCAAACTCTTCTCATATTGAGAGGAGACCCGTGCTCTGTAGTGAGCCGGTAATGGGTTGATCATGATGAAGTGCGAGAGGCTTGGAGCAATTCCATTGTTTATTGGCATTGCGGTAATTGTATTCAAAAGAAAACTCTTCAAATAGGTACTAAATTTGCTCGAAGTTACACTTTGTGTTCCCAATTCAATATTTCGATATTCAGTTTTAGTTTTCAGTAGTTTATGCTCACTACTTCGAAAAAAAATTTTTTTTTTAACAAGTTAGCCCTTGACGGCTATCTCGCCTGGTGGTAAGTGATGATGCTTTCTAGGATGGTTGCAGGCTAACCTGTTAGGAATATGATAAGCCCACACTCCTAATTGGCTTCTACGCGACATCGTGCCGGAACGCTACATCGCTTGGCGACACGTATTTCGGACATTTCAAACTTACCGAGTGACCACCAATCACATTCCGGTCCGTATCGCCCCTGACCGTCTTCCATAGCCTGAAAACAAGATAATATGATATATCGTTATAAAAGTATGTATTTATTATGACAGTGTTAAAAATGTTTATTATGGATCAGTCAACGGAGCGTCATTATTGTATTACTTCAACTGTTAACTTGCGAATAAGGTGGGTAACATCGAATTTTAAAACTATTTAAATGGTGTTTTTGGTAAAATAAATAGTTATCATTTTTCATATAAATCTTATCGACAACTAAGTTAAGAGTGAACACCGAAAAGGTCAAGGTATCGTATAGTAGTAGTAGGTCAAACTTACCCTCAAAATTTCAGGTGATATATAATCTGGTGTTCCTACAGCTACGTTACTTTGTACCTGTAAAAAGGAGAGTCAAAATTAGTTTCCTTCAATTTTGTATGACATATATATTTTATTTTATTATGAATTTATATTCCCATTCGACCTTGAAACCCAGAAACCTGAACTGAACCTGAAAACTTCATAGGCATGAATGAAGATGCCATTTCACCCTGATGTACGTAAACGTAAGAAGGTTATCTTTCAAATTAGTTGTGAACATTTCTTTATATGGGATTGCAATACTGAAGTAATTATGCCACAACTTCTGTAAAATATTTACAACAAATGTGTTTAAATTTTTGTGCCAATTTCTGTCGCTTTTGACATTCTTACCCTTTCTGTTTTTGTACATATTTTATACCGCTATAACACAATTTGAAAAGGTTTCATTGTACTTGCATTAATTACTAATCTGTCAGAAATGGGTGCACACACTTTATTCAACAATTTTTATTGTGTTCAAATCAAAAATATAAATAAAAAATATTTAAAAAAAAACAGGCTTTTCATATTCCTCTCAGCTTCAATAAACCGTTTACTTGACATGAGGGTGTTTAAATAATAACTGATTGGTGAAACAAATCTTTGAAAAGTCGGCCATCTTGGATTCAGAATGATGTCATATGTCAATGCATAGTTGCAACAGTACTTGTAGGCTTAATTTTTTTTGCAAGTTTCTCGACTCTTACTATAATCACAAATTAAATAAATTCTGGTAGCATCTCACTTTTCCGTCGTCGCCCAACCTCAGACAGGATCCAAAGTCAGCCAGTCGAATATGGCCACTAGCATCCAGAAGAACGTTGTCTGGCTTAATATCTCTGGAAGAATTCAAAATATACATATTCGTGAGATCCTTTCGAGTACAGAGTTGGGTTTCGATCTCTCGATTATTATCATAATAGTTTTAAAGTCCTAGATTGCATACAGAAGCTTTTTATATCACACTAATTGATGCCCGCGACTTCGTCTGCGTTGAGTTAGTGTGTGTGAAGGTGTGTTTGTTGGTTTTCCAATCACGAAACAATAGATTACTAAACCGACGACCTTGAAATAATTACAGGATAATCTGTAAAGTATCTTCTTTCTAACAAAAATGAATCAAATCGAAGTACGCGGTAATGAATTACAACTAAATACACATTTTGGGTTTCGGAACGCGTCATTAGATCCTCCAACGCGCACGCGAACACTATTTTGATAGATATGATTGTAATAAATTGCAAATGGACTCTTTTAAGAAAGGGAACACACCTACATTTCTTAGACAACAGTGAGTGATTTTATTTAATATGTTATTTATTGCATAGCAATAAAGTTCAAATTGAAATTACATTTTATTTAGAAAACGTTTATATGGGAAAAAGAAAAGGGCTGTTTTTAGGATTTTCCCGGCAATTATACGAATATTTCTCACCTTTTAAACTTTCCCTAGACCTCCACGAACATTTCAAGTCCAGGATAAGATAAATCCATTCAGCCGTTCTCGTGTTTTAACGAGACTAACGAACAGCAATCGCTTTTTATATATATAGATTGTGCCCGCTCTTTATAAATTGTACGAATTAAAGGTTTACATATATAAAACTTTTTCAAAAGTTAACGTTCAGATAAAACATAGTCTTAAATACAATCCATCAGATCAGATTCCTAATCTTTTATATTACTATCAATGTGCTGTCAATTTGCAAAATATGTAATAGTAATGCAAAAAATAAGAGTTGCCTGATATCGGTTCTATTTATGTTAGTTTGCTTGTGAAAAAGCCAAAGTGCTCGATCTCAACGTTGTCCCAATGTCGAAATATCTTATTTTAGATAAGAAAATATAACTGTGATAGCCTTGAGGTTAGGACGAATGCTTCCTGATCAAAGGTCGGGCAAAACCTCAAACTTTTCCGAATTATGTACGTTTTTAAGCAATTAATATATCACTTGTTTCGACGGTGGAGGAAACATCGTGAGGAAACCTGCACGCCTGAGAGTTCGTTATACAGAGACCTGTGAAGTCTGCCAATCCGCAGATGGCCAGCGTGCTCTGTCGGCAATGGGTTGATCATGATGAGAAAATACATTTTGACAGAAATATGGACTATTTTTTATACCTAAGCATGTGAGATAGTTTTAACTCTTTAGATTAGTATAACTTCACATCGAATTGGAAGTTCTGTAATGAGAGTGCAACGTGGTGTAAAATAAAAACCTAAATTTTTAAGCCTGGTGGTTTAGTGTGGCTTCGTCGGGCTAGTTACCGTACTGGCAAAAACATAATGAACAGCGATTTAGCGTTCCGGTACGAACCGATTAGGAGAAAGGGTTCAACCGGCAACGCTACGGTAGCTTTTCCAGTGCCCAAATGTTCATGGGCGATCGTAATGACCTGACATTAGTCAAGGTCATCTCCAATATTTTTAACAACTCCATTATACCACATAGTTAACCAATCAAATTCAAATGATCTTTATTCAAATAGTCCTTTAAAAGGCAATTACGCGTCAATAATTTACGTAGAAGTGATTTGATGGTGATAACTACATTCGTAAACTTAAAACTAAAGCTATGAGGGTTCCTAACGCGCCCCGGTCTAAGAAGAAGCCCACAACAAATTTAACCGGGTAAATTTTAGTTTTGCTATCACCATCTCACATGCCCCTAAAATTATACTAAGAGCTATCTTTTTAGAGCAATATTTCACACCCATGCTTGTTTATCATCTACATAATCCTTTACACTATAGTAAGACTTTTCTACAAGCTTACGTTTTATATAAATTTTGAACTTATTGAGAGACATCCCAGAAATTTCATTTGGTAATTTGTTATAAAATTGTATACAATTACCTTTTAATGAATATTACAATAACAATATAAAGCGTAATTTAACTGTTATATTTTTATTGGACAGCATATCTCGTACATTATTGATGGAAGACTTACCGATGAACGTATCGCAGCTCGTGTACGCTATGCACAGCCAATACCATCTCGGCGATGTAGAACCGCGCCATGTCCTCCGGAAGCCGATCCTCGAACTTGGACAGCAACGTGAGTAGATCCCCGCCACAGTAGTAATCCATAACCAGGTACTAAAAATTAATTTAAAAAATTTAAATATCACTTGCTTCAACAGTGAAGGAAAACATCGTGAGGAAACCTGCACGCCTGAGAGTTCTCCATAATGTTCACAAAGGCGTGTGAAGTCTGCCAATCCGCACATGGCCAGCGTGGTGGACTATGGCCAAACCCTTCACATATTGAGAGGAGACCCGTGCTCTTTTGTATTGAGCCGGCAATGGGTTGTTCACTACTTATTTTGTTCACTACTTATAACACTCCGGAGTTAAGCACATTCAAACCGTACAAACTATTCAGATTCAAAATAGTTGTATGTATAGACGTAAGAACTCATTACCCTTTACAACCTTTAATACCTTTACCCAATGGTTATCTGATCTGGAATACGATCATCTTTTCATAGTCATGCTTTTGTAGTACTCTGGGTTATTTGTAAATATCTTGTAGTTAGTTTTAGCACAGCCCTGGAACCCCAGCCCTTCGCCACGATAACGCTGCGTTAGCATCGGCGTTATATTAGCGAGCCCGTGAACGCAAGAAAAGAGTGTTCCCACGACTTCTTTCCTAGCATCGGAAAAGTCCACTTGTGTTAGTGATAGGAACTTAGAATGTAGGTTAGATTAGTAATTAGATTTTTATTTAAAGAACTTTCCTAACATTGGAATGGTCCGCTAGTTAGTAAGATTTTAAACATAATTTCATTATTAACTTTAATTATAAGTAAATCCGAAGTTTCTTTGTTTCCCATCTGTGGCCAACCGTAACTAGTTCATACATTGTGTTATTTGTTACAAAATCGTGTGCAATAAAGCTTTTCTATCTATAAATCTATCACTCACCAAGTTGTGTTCATCCTGGAAAGCGTAATGCAAGTTGGTGATCCACCTCCTGTCCCCGAATACGAGGACGTCGCGTTCCTCTTGAAAACACGCTGTGTCGGCGCGCTGCGAGGAACAATTATGGGTTATTTTGCAGACTATATGCGTTGGAATCATGCTCAAAGTGTTCAGCCCTCTTGCGATCTCCATAGGATTTATTATAACGCACGCACCTCTTTACTTTTCGGAGCTATGTGAGGAACTGCCTGATAGTTCTTCATAATGATCTTTAAGGTAGTATACAAATCCGTATTTGGCCAGTGTTGGACTATAGCCAAAAGGGCTTTGGTCTCATTCTGAGAGGAGACCCGTGCTCTGTATTGATCTGTTGAACTGCCTGGGTACTTCATAATTATATTTAAGGTAGTAGGTATACAAATCCGTATTTGGCCAGTGTTGTACTATAGCCAAAAGGGTTTTGGTCTCATTCTGAGAGGAGTGCTCTGTATTGATCAGGAATGGATAATGTGGTGAGGATGAAATAAAGAAAAATCAGACTGACCTTCAGCATCTCCCACTTGTTGAGTATCTTCATGGCGTACACCCTGTCCCCCGCGGTGGCTGTAACCGCACCCCCCGAGCTGTTCACCCCGCAATCAGTGCCCTGGATCAAACGACACCCGTCAGTGAATGAAATAAAGTAATGCTTTACTACTATGTTAATTTATTGAATTTATTTGCTGGAATTTATTTTTTATTATATTATTGTATGTCTACCTCCGCCTACCAATTTATTTCTGCGTGTTCCAAAGTTGGCTGGTGGAGATTGCTTAGCATTAAGTTCGCCTTTTCTACACTATCTTTTAAAAACTTACCCAGGTTTTTATTGGCATGTTATATGCACCCTTTTTTATTGTTTATATAGGACACATAACTGGATGTTTAAGCTCCGCATAGACGGTACTCCAGAAAGACGTAGAAGATAGTAATGAAACAAATTACCTGCATGAAGGAAGCCCGGACAACACACACTTCCCCAAAAGCGCCTCGACCTATCACCTTCACTAGCTCGAAGTCGTCCCTTGACAGCTGCAAGCGCTTTAGAGCCGTCGCTACTGGTTTTACTGTAATAGAATAAATACGCTGAAGTAATGGTATATCACCAATTCTATTGAACGCGCAGCTTATGGAGCAGGTTTTTTGTAATAATTCCCAATATTTGGGCGGTTATAATGGAAGTTTTTTAACCTTTAATAGATAATACAATAATCGATGGGCAACAAGATGGAGAAAGGCCGGATAGTGAGAGATAATTGGTTGCTCATAACCTTATTGGACCAAATACTCTCTGGAAAGCCTTTAAAGTCCTGCTAAAGGGCGCCAGACGAACTGCGACTCCATTTGCTTGTCATTAACCACCAGAAGATGTAAGAGAAAGGCCTTATAATATGTTTATCTTCAAGGTCATATATCATAATCAACCCATTACCGGCTCACTACAGAGCACGGGTCTCCTCTCAATATGAGAAGGGTTTGGCCATAGTCCACCACGATGGCCATGTGCGGATTGGCAGACTTCACACGCCTTTGAGAACATTATGGAGAACTCTCAGCCGTGCAGGTTTCCTCACAATGTTTTCCTTCACCGTTGAAGCAAGTGATATTTTAAATTTCAAAAACGCACATAACTCCGAATAGTTAGAGATACGTGCCCGGATTCGAACCGCCGACCTCTGATTAGGAGGCTGACACCCTCACCACTAGGCTATCACCGCTTCTCCCAATTCTCTCGAAATTTTCTCGCTTGATTGCGAGAAAATCGGGATGAGAAGAAAAAGAGAGGGCCTATATGGAGAGATAATAGTAGGTACATACCATATAGTATGAAGTCCGCTATCGCCTTCTCCCGTCGCAAACTGCTGTTGCAGCACTCGTCATACAACACCAGGAGCATGTCGATCAAGGTCTCCACGCTGAGGCCCTGAGTCCTCGGACCCTGCAGACGGCGAGAGACGAACATCGTCTCTATTTGCTTCAACCGCTTTATACCTAGAACTGGAACGTGATAAATTAACGTTTGACTCCGTGTGGCAAAATGTGTCATATGACACGGAGTCAAGAATATGTTCTGATAGGCTATGTTGACTCCATTTGGCATAATGTAATATACCATCAAGAATGATAGCTTATGTTCTAATCAACAAAATGACCTTGAACATTAAACAATGCTACTTTTTTTTCCCAAAAAAGAACACAATGGTAAACAAATTAAGTTAGAAGAAAAAAGAAGGGTTAGAGATATTTTTTTACACACTACAAATTAGCCCTTGACTGCTATATCATCTGGTGTAAGTGATGATGCTGTCTAGGATGGTAGCGGGCTAAGCTGTTAGGAGTATGGCAAACCCACGCCCCTAATTGGTTTCCACGCGCCATCGTGCCGGAACGCTAAATCGCTTGGCGACACGTCTTTGTCGGAAGGGTGGTAACGAGCCACGGCCGGAGCTTTCCACCAGACCAGAGTCGAGCCGGGAATCGAACCCAGGACCTCGCAACTTTATAATGGTTTAGAGATTTGTGTAAAATTTTATCGTAGTGCTAAAATAATTGCTTCGATGCTGGAACGCGTTTAGGCGAATTGCTGCTTTTTAAAAATTGTGCTAAAATTATGCCTTTTAACGATAGATTCAATGTTGCATTGCATTTGATCGAGTGTTAAAATCGCACGTTTTGTCAATTGCTTTATTGTTGGATCTTGTAAGGACGACTAGGTACAGTTGTTCGTAGTGTCGAAATTGCGCGTTTTAGCAACTGCTTTAATGTATAAGATCTCCTGTGGGAGACTTGCTGAGTTTATCCCTAAATCAATATTAGCTGTTTAAACGATTGATTGTATGTTGGATCGCTTTTTGAGGACTCACTAGTAGTAGTAGTCTTTAAATCGCGTTTTTTTTTAACTTAGATGTTACGTCGCCATTGGAGAGACTTAGAGCGTTTAAACGAAGAGCTAACTTTAGCGATTTAATTCAATGTTCCATAAATTTTGGGCGATCTATGTTTGTTAGTAGAGTCAAAATTGCGCGTTTTAGAAACTGTTGTAGAACTTTTATTAATATATTTTTTGGGCGACGTGCTGCGTTAAACCGTGACGCCAAAGTTACGTTTATTAGCGTTTGCTCCAATATTGAACAACCAGTTTATTTAAATAAGTAAATAATTTAAAAGCCAAATAAATTAATATTAAACGATTGCTTCTATGTTACATCGCTTTTAATGAACTCGCTACGTTCGGAGTCTCGCGTTTTTTTCTAAAACTTAGATGTTATGTCGCCATTGGAGTGACTTAGAGCGTTTAATCGAAGTGCTAACTTTAGCGATTGAATTCGATGTACCATAAATTTTGACCGATCTATATTTGTTAGTAGAGTCAAAATTGCGCGTTTTAGAAACTGCTTTTATTAATATACTAGCTGTTGCCCGCGAATTCGTCTGCGTAGAATTGCTGATTTCCCTTGAGAAATGCCTATTTTCGTGTTTCTTAATTAAAAAACATAGGACTTTCATACAAACTTCCAACCCCTATTTTACCCCCTTAGGGGTGGAATTTCCAAATATCCTTTCTTAGCTGACATCTCTTAACTATCAACTACCTACTTGCTGAATTATAGCTTTATACGTACAATAGTTTTTGAGATCTCGTGTTTAATCAGTATGTAAGTATGTAAGTGACCTTTCGCTTTTATATATATATAGAAGATATATTTTTTGGGCGACGTGCTGCGTTTAAATCGTGACGCCAAAGTTACGTTTATTAGCGTTTGCTCCGATATTGAACAACCAGTTTATTTAAATAAGTAAATAAATTAAAAGCCAAATAAACTGATATCCACCACAGGCTACAGGAAACGTGAACCCAAAAACAACGCGACCAAAACAAAAAGGATATCCCATGGCCTTATGCGAACAATATAATGTGTTACATTGTGATTGCCCATCATAGCATGAATCAGTGGCTATGAAGTTTTAATTAGTTAGTATCTAGTACGTATATACCTGCTAATTACTTTACAAGCAGTAAATGCGGTAACCTTGTTACAATTTAGAAATATTATGTGTTTTATTATCAATGACTATTGCCTAGTTGGGCTAGTTGTTAGCATGTTTATTTTTTTATTTTTTTTATCCACTACAAGTTAGCCCTTGATGGCAATCTTACCTGATGGTAAGTGATGATGCAGTTTATGATGGTAGCGGGCTTTTGGTTTCTACGCGACATCATGCCGGAACGCTAAATCGCTTGGCGACACGTCTACACTCTACCGACAAGAGTGGTAACTAGCTACGGCCGAATCCTCCCACCAGACCAGACTCAAGCCGGGAATCGAATCCAGGACCTCCAACATTAAAATGCAACAGCGCACGCGTTGCGCCACGGAGATCGTCAAATTACAGATAACAAGGTACTGGGTATGAATTCTAACTGGACCTAAAATTGTTGGGTGTTTTTAAATGTTTTATCTGGGAATTGCAAAGTCCTCTCCCATATCTCATGAGCTTGTTAAAGTTTCACAACTGGCTGTCACTAAACATCATGATCAACCCATTCTCGGCGCATTACAGAGCACGGATTTCCTCTCAATATGACAAGGGTTTGGTCATAGTCCACCATGCTGGCCATGTGCGGATTGGAAGACTTCACACGCTTTTAAGAACATTATAGAGAACTCTCATGCATGCAGGTTTCCTAACGATGTTTTCCTTAACCGTTAAAGCCAGTGATATTTTAATTGCTTAAAAACGCACATAACTCAGAAAATTTATAGGTGCATGCCCGGGTTCAAACCCCCGACCTCTGGTTAGGACTGCATTGTCACTAATCATCATCATCATAAACAACCCATTGCCGGGTCACTACAGAGCACGGATTTCCTCTCAATATGAGAAGGGTTTGGTCATAGTCCACCACGCTGGGCATGTGCGGATTGGAAGACCTCACACGCCTTTAAGAACATTATGTAGAACTCTCAGGCGTGCAGGTTTCCTCAAATATAAAAAATTAAATAATTTTCCTTAACCGTTGAAGCAAGTGATATTTTAATTGCTTAAAAACGCACATAACTCAGAAAAATTATAGGTGCATGCCCAGATTCGAACCCGCAACCTCTGGTTAGGACAGCATTGTCACTAATATCTGATAATAATTATTAAAGCAAGCCCAACTGCAGTATAGCGAGTAAGTGTTGTAATTCCAAGTGACAAGTGACAATACACTTTAAGATATCTACTACCCAATGACAAAACTTAAGCAGAGCTAAAAATATTGAAGGCGGTTTTCTACACAATTTTTTTTCTAAAATTACTAATTAATAATTTTAGAAAAAAAATTGTGTATAAAACCGTAAAACGTGTAAAAAAAATTAAAAATACTTAATTAGTATATTGTGAACAAAGATTAGGTTTATTAAGAATTATCGTTGCCAAGTATTTTTTGTCTAAGACTACATTCACTTTTAATTTAAATTGTAATGATGTATAAAATAAATTAAACAGGAAAACAGAATGCCACTAAAAATACAAATACATTGGGAGTTTTACTCTAATCTTAAAATACTATCTGGTATATGATAAAAATAATGAGGAACACATTACAAATAGACAAATGCTATACTAAAGTAAATATTATCATTAACTAGGTCGCACTGGGTCTGTGTTGTATGGGAATGGTCATTACCTTTTGCTTAGCTTAACCAATATTAATGAAATTTGGATGGTTTACATTCTAGAGACAATTTTTTTTATACACTACAAGTTAGCCCTTGATCGCTATCTCACCTGGTGATAAGTGATGATGCAACCTTGGATGGTAGCGGGCTAACCTGTTAGGATTATGGTAAACCCACACTCCTAATTGGTTTCTACGCGACAACATGCCGGAACGCTAAATGGCTTGGCGACACTTGGCGGTAGGGTGGTAACTAGCCACGGCCGAAGCCTCCCACCAGACCAGACTTAAGCCAGGAATCAAACCCACGACCTCCAACTTTATAATGTGACAACACAGGCACTGAGCCACCACCAAAATTCTTTCATAGAACAAGGCTCAGCAGGTAATACTTCCAAGCTAAGAGCAAACTTCCCCTCAACCCAGATTATTATATCATCTTGCACATTATATTAATCTTCTACTAAGAACTAGGTACACAAGCAAAATCTGTCTATAACATACTGAAAGATCTTGGCCTGGCAAGAACAGATGTAAATTCTATTTTAAGGACATCACTTACCATCAGGTGAGATTGCCATAAAGGGCTAACTTGTAGTGTATGAAAAAATATATATATTTTCTTTCTTGCCAATGAGAACCGATTTTTTTGAGCCAATGGGCAGGTGACAGAACTTGTAGAGTTGAATTTTGTACTGTCTAACTTATAAGATGTTGTGTGCTAAGACAGATGCAGGGGACTTCTAGTTGAAAACAAAATTTCTTACCTGGTACATTATTTGTTGGGGCCAACGCCCAATCAGGTGAAGAGTCCTCTTCGTCAGACATTGTTGTTATTCACAAACAACACTTATCAAATGAACATAACACTAAAGAACATGTCTTTCCCAATTTCACTTCACAAGATTCACAAAAAAAAAACTACAAAATGCTATATTTTGCTTTATCAGTCCGAATGTTTTGTTCCATCTTCAAACTTTCTGAAAAGGAAAAATTACACTATGACTTATTTATTAAAGGAATAACTTTCAAGTTATATATAAGTGGATAGAGTGATAGTATAACCCCAAGAAGCTTAAGAAATCCCAGTCAAAACAATTCAGCTATTCCTGGCAGTAACCAGAAGTGGTTAAGTGTAAGAAGAATAATAACTATTGCTAACAAGCCATAATTAGTAACTTTAGATGTGATGCTGGAACTCAAAATCCTGCACAACTCCCCTACCCCCAGAAGAACTGGATGGGTGTGAAACTATAACAAGGATAAATTTCAGTAATATACAAATACATACAATATTAATAATTGTTCCATAAAAGTTTGAATTCATCATACATTAACAGACTAATTATAATGATAAAGATTAGAAGAATACAGTGTTATTCATTAAGAAATTTGACTAGTGGATATAGAAAAAAGAAATTAGATAATGTGATTATAATATGAGCAGTTAGTTTTAACTACATAGTACTGATTACCTAGTTATTAATACTTTGTAGTGTAGAAATTACCCTGGGACCATGACAGCAAGAGTGGCTGGCAGCTTTATTGGCTTAGCAATCAATTTAGCTATCCAATGGTGGATAAAAGGAGGCTTGCAATTTTTTGAATAAAAAAAATATATATATAAAACCGTACAGTTGAACTGGTAATGTAAAACAGTAAATAATGAGTACAACAAAAGGGAACAAATCCTAACATTAAGGCATATTTGAGTGTATATCATCATCATCATGATCAACCCATTACCGGCTCACTACAGAGCATGAGTCTCCTCTCAATGTGAGAAGGGTTTGGCCATAGTCCACCACGCTGGCCATGTGCAAATTGGCAGACTTCACACGCCTTTGTATAACATTATGGAGAACTCTCAGGTTTCTTCACAATGTTCTCCTTCACAGTTGAAGCAAGTGATATTTTAATTTTTAAAAACGCACATAACTTGAAAGTTAGAGGTGTGTGCCTGAATTCAAACCGCCAACCTCTGAGGCTGACGCCCTAACCACTATCCTAACAGGCTATCACCGCTTGAGTGTATATGTTAAGAATAAAATATTTTATAAACACATTTTCTAGCATACACACAACAGATTTGTTATTGAAAGTATGCTTCACAAAAATAGTTCCATTATTTATGGGATTGCAGAAGTGTGTAGGTGTTGTCAAAGCTGGAGTTTTAAAATAGAAGCACAGTGAAATTTATAAATATTATTGCCTGCACTTAAATATAAATTAAGTGTAACTGAGTACGATAATTGAAATGTACAATTAACCATACATTTTGTATGGCAATTAATATTCTATTGACCAGGGCAAAAGGAAATCATAGGAGATATAAACTTTTTCACTATTGTCTGCCTATTCAAAGGGAACGAATGCTTTCTATTCATTTATTACAAGGCTGCGAATGTCAGTTGATACTAGAGCGCTTTCGCAACCTCAAGATTTGAACTTTATTTAGACAGCATAGCATTTTATACACAAAAAAACTAAGCCGATGACATATCGATACATTTCCGCATAAGACTATTAATAAACCAAAATATGTACACGCGTGTTATTTCCGTAGAACAATTGTGTATTTATCAACAAGTATATCACACGAAATAGTATCGTAAAACTCTGTACAGGAGCGTATATATCTTAACCTAAATTTAATTCAATCGATTGTTATGCAAAAACACCCTGATGAGTCACCATCGTCACTTGTGTAGCACAACTGTATTCTTTAACTGCAATATTCACCTGATTATTTTTAAAGTTAAGATAGATAGCGTAGCAGCTATTATTTTTCAACATGAAAATAATTTTCGAGTCCTTTGAAAGCAGACATTTTCCTCGGGGAGTCGAAGACACTGAAATTGTTGCCATAGGTCAAAAAATTAATTAAGAAGAAAATTATCACAACTGAGTGGAAAATAAATTGCAGATTATTTATAATGACAATATTAAATATTAATTATCTAACATCAATCCATAGTTCGTTCTTCGACCACATTTCTTTCAGTTTTTAATTAATTGCAATCCTCTATATAGTTTAAAAATAATTATCAATGTTACCAGTTTTAATCTAATCTAAAATATAGTCTAAAGCAAGTTAAAACACGCATCATTGATTAATTGTATTGTATTAGCGTACAATGGTATAAAATAAACAATTTTTATTTTTTGTAAGTTAAGTATAGTATAGTCGTAAAAATTTAATAGGCCCGTTTGGACATATGTCATAGTGACGGAACTAGTTATGTAACCATACGACTCAGTACTCGATACTTACGATAAATCGATTCAAGTTTGAATACTTCTCATTTGATTATATACTTATTGTTAAGTACAGTGGATTAAAATTTTGTTTAGAAAATTTAACTTTAAATTCAATACTGCAGATATTTTGAAATGGTAGAATTTGTTTAATATTTTTAGTTGCAATGAATAACTCTTTATTCATTTTCTTCGGATTATGAGCCAAAATCGTCACCTGTAAATATAATCATTTCATTTTCAAGGATGTAATCAATATAGACGTGTCTGTCGTAAACTTCTTTTATTATTTTTCGAGTTCTTTCTACCACTTTTATCCAGTCTTCTACTGTAATTGTGGCACAAGCTTCTTTCAACAATTTCATATTTTTTTTTTGTGGAGAACGGCGGCTTTGTATTGTGGCGTGGCATCCTTTGACTTGAGCCCAAATCAACTCAATTGCACTGTACTGACAATGGTACGGCGGCGTTCTTATAACTTTGAGTCCATACTGAACTGCCAATTCATCAATTTAACTATTTGGTAAAAGAAAATAAACCTGCTAAACTAAATACATTTTAATTTATTTTCTTTTACCAGTTTCATCAATGACATGAAAATGTTGAAAGCTGATTTCAATATTTTCATGTCAGCTTCAATGACTTGTCTTAGTAGCCATGCCACTAAATCCGCCTTTGTTTGCTTACAAACTTACAAAATTATACTATATTAAAAGAATAATATGTTTTATTACAATCACAATGTGGTTATTAATTTAGAGTTCAACATTCCTTTACAAGTAATCATTGAATCAATTATACGTTTTGTCTGATTAATATCGATTTTTTTGGTAACATCCCTAGTAATTAAAAAGAAAAAGAGTCCACCTTGTAACCATGTCCAGTATTATGGGCCAAAAATGTTTATGTTTAAATAAAATGGTTTATTAGGCAAAATAAATAGTAAAATTGCCTTCTTTAGTAATTATTACAATAATTATGTATTTTTAACTGAAAAAAGATATGTAATCGTGATGTTATAACTTTTTAGAAATAAATAATATTGTGTGTGTTCATAACAAGGTTATGCTGTAGATTTTTTATGTCATTTCTGACATATGTCCAAACGGGCCTATTACATTTTTACAACTATAGTAGTAATAAGTTTGCCGATACACATCTTACACTTGTTAGTATGAGATGATACTGTGTAAGATGGTAGAGGGCTAGTCTGTGTTAGGGGTATGGAAGTTATGTAAAACACATACTTCTATTCATGTATAATATACATATAAATCAATAATGAATACAAAATAATTCACAGATCCAAATTCCTATTTTCTGTTTAATGGTGATACAAATATATAAAGCCAAATTAGAAATTGATTGTACAATTGTACATGTTCAGTATAATAGTGTATTATTCATAACACATTAATTTATGTAGTTAGTAAAACAAATCCCTGAAAAATAAATAATTGAAAACACTTTAATAAGCCCCTTGAAATAAAGATTATGCATTTGCCTATATGCAACGTGTCTTAGCACATAAACGTAAAAGTTAATCGTGTATTTGTAAAACTACCTTACCAGTTTACCAAACTATTTATCAAAACCAAAATATAATACATTACCTACCGTAGATCGTACTGCTTATATACATAGTAAATGTTATTTATTTTTTTGTATTAATTTCATAATCAAGCTGTCAATTTAAATAATTAAATTATTTTTACTGTTAAAGAGCATAGATTAATATAGATTTATCCAAAATTTTCTTTTTCATTCATTTTAAAAGCATGAGATCTACCAATAATTATAATTTTCATGTATATTCGCGTGAAGTTATTAGTATTCTTACTAAAATTTACCTTTTTGCTACTTGTTGTTGGTCATTGGAATTGCTAAATTCAGAAGTCGTCAAACTGGCAACGTCCTTGTTCGGATACATAACCGGAAATGCCTTAAACAAAAGTCCTTTTTATTACTAAAACTTGAAAAAAAACCCTTACATAAACTAAAATATATTTTTAAAAAGATTTAATACCAAATATAAATATGAAGATGAGATATTTTTATTTTAAGGCAGTGAGAAGTCAACATTGAGCAAAAATTCCTCAATAAAAAGTGCCTCAATTGATAGAGCGTCATTGTACGTAATGGAGTCGATGATCTATTCAACAAAGTTGTGATCGAGGATATTAACTATTTTTATGGAAATATCACATAAAACTGTGTATAATTGTGTATTGTTGGAGTGTAGTGACAATTTAAAAGTAATTTATGGAGACCAAGGCCAATAAAACGTGTCCAAACAACCTCATTTTCTCGTCAATGGTATGTGTGCCATCATAATATTTTGGAAAGTTCACCGTATCTGGCATTTTAACGTGATGTTGTGTGATTATATTTAGTAAAACGTGCAAAGTAAACTGATCCTATGCCAGATTAGTACATTTTATTGGGTTTAGCGTTAAGATCGATGAGATATCCAATAGCTTTGTCGTCCGCGTAACTGGGTAGCAGTGAGAAAGGTCATGCATTCATTTACGTTTTTATTTCCAGAACAATAGCAGTGTAAAGACCAATAAGGGAATACTGAGTGCGATATAATAGTGCCCAACCGCATATTCGGAGGCAAAACACGCGGGTTAATGGTTTTAAGAGGGCAAGTTTGTTTTCCAACATCAGATGAAGGAATGGCTTCAGATCAACCCGTTAAGAAGAAACAGAGGATAGATGGGCCCGATATCGACGATGGCAGCGACAGATCCGCTGAGGATATCCTCACGGATATATACGACTCTGAGACTCCTCCGGCGGATACCTCGGGAGAATACACGTCAAGGAATGGAGAATCGCCAGACAGTGGTACCGTAAGTGAAGACGCGGTCGATTGTTCCACCATTCTTAGGCTCCCTAGTGATACAAATGTTGAAATTATCCCGTCCTGTTCTACTACTGTTCCACATTGGACGGTTGCTGATGACAAACTCCTCGCTGAGTTGCGAATAATCCAAACCGCCTTAGTTGGTCAGTGCTTGTGTGGTTTCAGTGAGAATGTTGTCGCACAACTCTTTGATCGAAGACTACATATTGCGTCGTGGCCATTAACTTGTTCCCTAACTTACCTTTCAACTGTGCAGCTTATGTTTGACATATATTTGAAACAAAACCACACAGGCAATGTTTGCTCTAGATTGATGTATTCATGTGATATATTTGTCAGGAACAGACACGATTGGATAACAGAGGTTGTGGAATTATCTGAGCACAAAAGTAAATTTATGACGTTCGTCGCTTGCAGGTTATTAGCTAGTTTTTTAATAGTTTCAAAAGATACAGTTGATGAAAATTGGTTGCAGCAAATTACGGAGAACATATATTTGTTTGATAGAATAAACAGGATAACAGTTCAAAAGATAAACTTCAGCTTAGATATAATTAAAAGGATAGTAGAGTGGAAAGATGTTGAACAGCATCCTTTAGAGGAGAGTAGTTATGTAAATACAACAGGAAGTGTACAAGTTCAGGAAGATAACCCCTTTAGATGTAGTTCAAGTGGTAATAGCAGTAGCATGCAAATGCCTAGTAGTTCTAGTTCTCGTAGTGATAATTTACATAGTGCCTTTTCTAATTTACAAACCCATAGTGTACCGTCAACATCATCAGGCGATAAGTCTAGTAGTAAACCTGTACAGTTTAAACTTAATGAGGCAGTCTTGAAGTTTCCTGCTGAGGCAAACAGTGGTATGGAGCAGTCTGTATCACCAGAACCGCCTCCATCAAGGATAGAAAGGGTCAATGAGCATGGCTGCATTACTGTTATATTAACCGACTCTGAATCTTTTGACACATCTCATATAAAGTGTTTAACTATAAAGACACTTGAACATCACTGGCCGATATTGGTCAAAAACATGAAGCTACTCCTGCTAAGGTACCTGAATTTATCTAATGCTGAAAATTGTATATTAACATTTTTTTCCCTATGGGAGAACATAATTAGTGTGAAGGCGAATCTCTCAGTAATAGATACCAAACCATTTTATGCGGATTTGCAAGGTTTTGTGGATTTATTAAGAAATACAATGCTGCCGAGCTTAATTTATACTCATTTGCTTAGTTTGTTTAACGAAGTTCTTTGTTATGGATCAACATTGGCCCTGCAAGACATATTACCTGAAGAAATATGTAGCCTCGCTCATTCTATTGTAAGATATGTGAAAGACTTTAGGCTCTTAAGTGACGTCAGACTGCAGAGAAGTAGAAGCGGCTTTGGATTTTTGGGCCATAACTGCACTGTGCTTACTGATTACACATTAGCACCAGAAGTTACTTCATTGTCATCATCCATTCAGTTAGTAGACCAGAGCTATGGAGATGATGAGAATGATGATACATCTCAATCAAGGAATGATATAGACAAGACAATGTTGCAACAAATGTCCCTATTAGTTCTAAAATCAATTGCGGTTACGGTTAAGGAAATGCGTTGTGATTCCTCTGACAGTTCAATAGATTCATCCGATTATAATGCTATACAAGATATGCAGATTGTAGAACGGTCTATTCGCGATGTCTTGAAAAAGCTTGATGTGTTTATACGGAACTGCTTTGAATTTCATCCTGAGACGCCATTTACAAAAATGCTCATACACCTATTCAGTGAACAGGATGATTATTTGATTGAATCTATGGTTTGTACATTGGATATCACAGTGGGAATAGTGTACAGGAATTCTATGTATCCTGATTTAATACCAATGTTAAACCCTTTTATGTCATTCATAGAGTTTCTCAAAGTCGTTTCACATGATAGTGATGTGTTGTTGGATTATCTTGTAAGTAACGAAACGTGCTTCCTGTTGTATTTATTACGTTTTCTGAAGTATGTTAGGAGGAATTGGCCGAAATTTCTAGAGACATGCCAACAATCAGACTCTGGCACTAGGGGGTTAGATGATACAATGAGGGTGCTAATTAGGCTACGCTTACAGATTAGTAGATTAGTGTCAAAATCATTATTCCCTTATAATATAAGCCCTGTATTGAGATTGTTAGAAGTATGCGAGAGCCTGTATGAAGGAAATGAGTTCAGCTGAATAGTATTGCCATTAACAAAGGGTACAAATTATTTATCTAAAGACATTATTCTAAATATTTAACAATTTTAAGGCAACCAATAAAATTAAGTAGAACTGAACTGACTAGCAATTTTGATTTCCAGTCTCAGTATCATTAACTGTAACAGCAGACTTAACTATTACATAACAATGATGTAGTACTTATTTTTTATCAAAAATTCCTTTTATTATTTTTTTTTGTTTTAAATATTATTGAATTATTTCAGTGCATATTTAATTGCCGCGCTGAGGTTGACAAAATAACACTCAATATCCTAAAATAATTAAGTTATTTTCAGTCTTGTTGTGTTGTTTCAGTGTAGCATAAATACAGTGTATTTGTGTGCATTAATATAAAATAAATGATGTTGTTTGTGTATCGGTCAATACTATGTCCATCCTACGAAGACAGTTTAACGAAAGTAATTTTGGTGCATATATAATACACATTGTGATTTTGACATTGATTGTTAGATCTTTATGCCAATTGTCATATACACATAAGGGCTAGTTAGTTCTGCTCTACTAAAAACAAGGCTAAATAAAATTGGTAAATTTTATATATTACTACTGAAGTTACTGCATAATTGTTTATCATACAATATTTTTGTACTGGTATGAAAAGAATATCATAAATTCAGTAAACAAATAATAACTTTAACAAGTATTATCACTTTTTATATGGAATAACATTTCTTTTTAATTTTCAAATATATATATACTAGCTGGCGCCCGCGACTTCGCCCGCGTGGCATAAGTTTTTACAATTCAGTCAGAAAAGTTGTAAAAATGCCAACAGGGACTCTCCTATGTCACTCTCCAGGTCCTCAACTATAATTTCAAAAATCACGTCGATCCATTGCTCTGTTGCGACGTGATTGAAGGACATACCAACTCACATTCGCTTTTATAATATTACTATGATTTTGTCGGGATAGTAAGGAGTACAAAGTATTCCAATGGATTCAAAGAAGTAAAACTTTATAAGATTTTCAACCAACATGAACCCCGGTATTAACCTCTTTGCGGCGGATTTTCACAGTTATGAGCAGACGTCTATGCCTAAGCAGGGCCTAACTTCCAAATTCCTTCTCATTCTTTATGTTTCCACTTTCAGTGTGTGATTTTGCAAGAGCTTATACCTACATGTCATAGTTACTGAAAAGTAATGCTCTAACTGCCGATTTTCATTTCTCTAATTCCAAAAACTCAGAACTTACATGTAACCTTCCAACCCCTCACCCCTCTCACCCCTTTTGGGATGAATTTTTGTAATATTGCGTATATACAGGTTTTTATTATTTAAATCAAATAACCTAAATGCCAATTTTCATGTCCATAACCTCGAAAACTTAGAATCCTGATGAAAACTTCCAACCCCCATTTTACCCCCTTTCGGGTGGATTTTCGCTAAATTGATCTTTATTATTTATAATTAACAACTTAGTTGCCAATTTTCATGTCATACACACTTCCAACCCCCATTTCAACCCTTTAGGGGTGGATTTTTGTAATATATCATATACAGGCTTTTATTATTTAAAACAAATAAACTAAATGGCAATTTGCATGTCCCAAACTTAGAATCCTGATGAAAACATCCAACCCTCATTTTACCCTTTTTGGGGTAGATTTTCGTAACATTGATTATACAGATCTATATTATTTATAATTAACAACTTAGTTGCCAACTTTCATGTCCTTAACTTCAAAAATATAGGACTTTCATATAAACTACCAACCCCCATTTCAACCCCTTAGGGGTGAATTTTTGTAATATTGTGTATAAAGGTTTTCACAATTTAAAACAAATAACCTAAATGTCAATTTTCATGTCCCTAGCTTCAAAAACTTAGAATCCTCATATAAACTTCCAACCCTCATTTTACCCTCTTTGGGGTAGATTTTCGTAACATTGATTAAACAGATCTTTATTATTTATAATTTACAACTTAGTTCCCAACTTTCAAGTCTCTAACTTCAAAAATATAGGACTTTCATACAAACTTCCAACCCCCATTTCTACCCCTTAAGGGTGGATTTTTGTAATACTGCGTATACAGGTTTTTATTATTTAAAACAAATTACCTAAATGCCAATTTGTATGTCCCTAACTTTGAAAACTTAGAATCCTCATGAAAACTTCCTACCCCCATTTCACCCCCCTTGGAGTAGATTTTCACACATTATTGATCATACAGATCTTTATTATTTATAATAAACAACATAGTTGCCAACTTTCATGTCTCTAACTTCAAAAATATAGGACTTTCATACAAACTTCCAACCCCCATTTCTACCCCTTAGGGGTGGATTTTTGTAATATTGCGTATACAGACTTATAATTTAAAACAAATAACCTAAATGTCAATTTTCATGTCCCTAACTTCGAAAACATAGAATCCTCATGAAAACGCCCCACCCCCATTTCACCCCCCCTGGGGTAGATTTTCGTAACATTGATTATACAGATCTTTATCATTTATAATAAAAAACTTAGTTGCCAATTTTCATGTCTCTAACTTCAAAAATAAAGGACTTTCATATAAACTTCCAACCCCCATTTCAACCCTTTAGGGGTGGATTTTCTCAAAACCGGTTCTTAGCTGACCTCTACTTCATAAAAGAAATCTACCTTCCAAATTTCAAGTTCGTTCGTTCTATAGTTCCTGAGATATCGTGATCATCAGTCAGTCAGTCAGTGGTATTTCGCTTTTATATATATAGATATATACATAATATGTGACAGTCCAAAATTTAGAAGCTTTGTTTTGTTGCAATTATTTTAAAATCTCTTTCTGTGTTTCATTTTCATGCTAATAATTATTCTTGCAACCACATTTTTGACTCTAATACTATCTCACAAAGACGTTTTTGTCTAAAATGTTGTCATGTACTCACATTCATAGCTTGGGAGATTGAATCACACCAATTCTTTAAACAAAACCATTATGACTGAGGAAGTAAGTCTTTGTGAGTTATGAGTTTCATATGAGTATTAGATGAAAGGGTGACTTCTTGAAAATGATAAAGTGGCTTAAATTTTAAGTCACACTCCAAGCTTCGAAATCACATCATAATTTTGTGTTTGTAATGCACAGATCCTTGTAACAATAGTAATAGTAAAGATACCATCTTTGTTTGTCTCTATATGCTGACAGAGTCGCATCTAGTGTAGACCAGCCTCCATTCACAGATGACTGGCAAGACATTAAACATTCCAAAATATCTTAGTTATAATTTGTTTAACTTTAGTTTTGTTAATCTAGTATACTTAATAAATTTATTAATTTATATTAAATGTGATGTTATATTGTCATGGTATAATAATAACTAAATAACTTATAATACATAATTAAAAAGTCTTCCTAATAAAAAATTAAATGTTACACCACAGTTTGTTATATTTGAATTAATTGTGTTAGAAATACAATATATAAATTGCCAGCAGGATATGCCTTTAAAAAAAAAATTAGTCGTACCACTGTCTGTAAAATTATTAGGTAATAAAAAATATTATCCATATCACCAGTTCTGACGGTGCTATTTCTATAATCCAACTGAATAATTACAATAATTATTCTTTAACCACTAAGGTCTTCGAAGTTAATTATTATTCAAAACAAATGATTAGCCACATATCAGCAAACCTATTGTTTTAAATGCATATTTTAAAGTGACTATTCTGACATATCAGTTCACTCTGATGGAGCACTATCCCTGATATTCCAGGATGGACATCTCCAGTTAATTAATGTAAAGTTGTATTCAATTTTTTCTTGTTATTGTTGACCAGAAAAAATTGAATGCAACTTTACATAATACTTATCAAAATAATTTATTTCACATATTAGCGTTTAGTATGATTAAAAGTGATAGTGTTAATTTATTATCATTGGTTGTATATTTTTTAGTTTTAATGCATATGAATAATGCGGGTTTTAAATGTGTACTTTCTTTTTAGATTTTTTTTAATTAAGTCAATTCCCATTGTAAATAATATTTGCCATTTTATTTTTTTACCATGTAACTATCGACTTATGAGTAAATGTAATCAGTATTAATAAAATATTATAATTTATATTACACACTTCATGCTTAGTGATAATTTTGTAAATGTATTTTTGACACCAGGAATTGAAACCAAACAAATAATACGTTGAATTTAGACCTCTTTTGGACTGAATTTCGGTTTTGGCAAAAATTATAATATATGAAACATATTAACCAAATGAATAATACGTTGAATTTAGACCTCTTTTGGACTGAATTTCGGTTTTGGCAAAAATTATAATGTATGAAACATATTAACCAAATAAATAATATGTTGAATTTAGACCTCTTTTGGACTGAATTTCGGTTTTGGCAAAAATTATAATATATGAAACATATTATACATCTATTTCACAAATACAGTTTGATTAGAGTCTTTTGCACTTAGTTAATGGTGCCAAATTTGTTTGCTCAAATCTCGAAACTAAACTTTTCATTACTACAACCAAAGCTTTCTTTGTTGAGGTCTTCGTGAAATAGACTTATTTCACCGACAAAAAATTTCATTCAGCCATTTGTGATTTCAACTGAGTGGTGTCGCTGGATAATTTGCAGCCTTATTTCAAAACAGTTTCAATTTGTAAAAGCACTTACACAAATAAAGATGAACGCATTTCATTTTCTCATATATTTTATATTTAATTAAAAAAAGCACTTTAATCATAGAAAAAGAGTAGTATGAAATTTGATATATTAAAATGTAACTATAAAACTATTTTGGGTGATGCTGTGAGGAGGAAACCAGCAACCAGCAATAGCTGTCCCACTCAAATATTTTTCTCGAATTAATAATTAAATCATTATACTTCATTTATTAGAAAATAACGTGAAAATGGCCATCTTAAAATGCTAGGTTTACGTATTGAAACTATTTTGATGTAGGGGTGTTTCAAATGATCCAATTTGTAAAAAAATATAAACATTAATTTATATTCTTTTTTTTTTGCTAATACTTATCATAGTAAGAATTTTCTATTATAAGCTATAGTTTAAATGTCGCAAACTTAAACTTTATTATGAATGAATTGAATAGGTAGTGAAAATATCAAATCTAACGTCGCTATCTCGTAAATTTGCCTTAAAATTGACTGAAAAAAAAAACACTAAATTCTCAAAGGATTTATTAAAATATAAATTTGAATTAATCATTATGACAGGTAACACTTTACAGATTGCAATAAATTATTTTAAAATGTTAATCCAGAATGTACGGTTATTACAAATTGACAAATATGAATAATTTTAAGGTTTGAACTGCCATAAGTGAAATTAATATTATCCTAATATCACGTGAAATTTCGCCAGAGTACACCAGACTAGTTTCGAACCCATTCGAGGCTTTTAATCATAAGCTCGTATTCATGACATATGCGAGACTCAGCTATTAATAGTACCGACAGACGTTTCGCCAAACGTAATCGCTTTTCGAAACGTCTGTCCTATACGATGCTTCCTATACGATGTCGAATAGAAACTGATTAAGGGTATCGGTTTAACTTCCCACAGATTAGCCCAATACTATCTCAGTCACCAACTGACTTCTAATAGACTACATAATGCAAACATAAAAAACTAGTTGGCATAGGTTCACGTTAGTTCAGCCTTTCATTTTATATATAAATTACTCATTCCAAACATATTCAACGATAATTTATTCACCTACCTACTTTTAATACTCCTAACTAGACAGTTTTAGATGAATGAACAAAGTTATGTATGAAAAATAGATATTCGTTTTGAGCAAAGAATCTCAATTAGTAGCAAATCTAATGCGACCGTGGATTTAACAATAAATATGTATAACTATTGTTGCAATTAAATTATATAAAATTTAATTATATAAAAAAAAATACATTAATCTTTAAAAAATAACGAGTAATATGAGATTTGATATATATTTTTTATAGAATTTACTTCGCGGGACCAAGTCTGCTATTGTAATATTGTCTCAGTGCTCCATCAATGACTTTAGAAAGTAGTGATCAAAAAAATATGAAAGAAAAACGTAATTTTTTTCCCCCAATAAATAGTAAGTTTTCGAAAACATAACTTGAATTAACCATCACTAGATATCTACGTGGTTCATTCAAACTTATTTAGTACTTGGCTGGGTACCAACGCAAATTTTATTTTTGATGAAAATTGTTAATGAACTTGTTTATTTTCCATTTTTTTTATGCCAAAAGTGACCACTGAGACAATTACCATATGTGCCTTTCTGGAAATAGCCAATCATTTTGATATACTAATCAAACTAATGCAAAAATATAATTCCTTGGAAATTGTGTTAATGGAATTATAGTTTTAACTGAAATGTTAGCGCCATCTAGTAGGAAACATCGCAGTTAAGATCACTTTCAAAGGACCATATTTGTATCTGATATTAATGTGCCTTCATCCATAACTCATCGGAATAGTTAAGATAGCCTTAACTCTTTGTTAATGTTTAGTAATGGTTAATTTAAATTTAATATAACAATAATAAAATGAAATGTTTTTGTAAACTATGTGTATTTTTTGGTTTTCCTCTCTTCCGCTGATTCATCATGATCACCCCATTACCCTACAGAGCACGAGTCTCCTCTCGGTCGATGTGTATTTTTTGGTTTTCCGTCATGCCTCTCTTCCGCTGATTCGTTAAGATCAACCCACTGCTGGCTCACTACAGAGCACGGGTCTCCTCTCAGTATGAGGGTTTGGCCATAGTCCACCACGCTGGCCGTGTGCGGATTCGCAGACTTCACACGCCTTTGAGAACATTATGGAGAACTCTCAGGCGTGCAGGTTTCCTCACGATGTTTTCCTTCACCGTTGAAGCAAGTGATATTTTAATTGCTTAAACACGCACATAACTGAAAAGTTAGAAGTGCGTGTCCGGGTTCGAACCCCTGAGCTCTGACTAAGAGGTGGACGTAACAAACAAGGCTATCACAGCTATTTCCGCAGAATCCTAATACAAAATAAGCTCATCTTAGCACTCAAGATGGGTTATAGTTTTATTTGTACCCAATGTGAATCCATTATTTGAAATCATCAGTTCTTTGACAAAGGTGAGCAACTTTAACAATGTCTATTGGAGTAAAGTGACCTCGTTCCAAAATAGGGTTGTTCGCTAAGGACCTACCTCCAAAATGTTCTACAACCTTGCGGTGAGTAAATGACCTTGTAGTTTATTTTACCAGGCTGTATTCAACATGTCAACGAAAAGGCTATCCACCATCTGCCTACAGAGGATTCTGGAGTACTTGGTCACATTGCCAGAAGGGAAGGTGGCAACCTGGAGTCCGATGCGTTGGTCGGATCAAATCAACACCGCACTCTACACGAAAGTCCACGATGCTCTACAAACCAACCAACAGAGCAACGTGGCGCGACATCGTCCTCAAGAAAGTCGTCAGTGGAAGGGGTTACGACCCTCAGTAATGAGGAATACGACGCACAGAGAGATTCAACATGTGTGTACTCATTAAGATCAGAGTTCTAATTCTATACACAGGTAACGAAGGTTATTTTTTAATCTCCATGGGAATGGTCCCTAAGTTCGTTAAGAGGATGCTTCTACTGTGCCAGTGATTGAGCCGAATTTTATTGGCAAATAAAAAGACACTATTTTATTATAATATTAGTAGGTATACCAAATCTGCTAATAGATATAATATAAATAATAGGTATAAAGACCAAAGAAAGATGGATTGTGTAAAAGAGGATATGCGTGTAAAAGGTGTGGGAGACTAAGAGACGTCCGAAAAACGTCCTTATCGACCCTACGACCTACTGACGTTGGACAACGCTTCCCAGGTAGGTCACACTACACAAAACTCAACACAGCGTCTTCACCTGCGAAGACGAGGTCCCCGTTATCTGACGTCACCCGGACGTGGATTATATCCACGGTCACGGAGGCGCTCGGACTGATACACCAGTCCAACAAACCCAATAAGTCCCAACGTCACCCTAAGTCGAGGTCCGAGTCTCACAGGAGACGCCCTTAGGGGGACGTTCCCCAGATGTCGAGCCTCTCTTAGGCTGAGCTTCATGCTCGCCAAAAACTCCCGGTGACGCAGTAGTTACTATTATGGTTATCTGCAATTGACAATTCGAAGAATTACTGAATTACTGAAAGTGGAAAGGCAAAAGAGTAGAGGAAGACCAAAGAAGAGATGGATGGATTGTGTAAAAGAGGATATGCGGGTAAAAGGGAAGGTAGCGAGGTGACGGCTGATGGAAATGAGTGGAAGAAGAACACGTGTTGTTCTGACTCTACATAGCGTGGGATAAGGGCAAGGGAAAAAATTAAGTATGTGTGTATAAATAAATTAAGATGGATCCTAAATGTGTCGCCAAGCTATTTAGCGTTCCGGCACGATGTGTAGTAACCAAATAGCAGTTTGGGCTTACCATACATATAATAGAGACCACATCGTCACTTACCATCATGAGGCCTTCAATGGCTAACTTGTGGTGTAAAAAAAAAATATATAGATCTATACATAAGATAATTCTTTAGTCTTAACAAAATGAGATTTAAAAAAATGAAATTGGCTGAAAGCTTCGTACAAAGGACAGTTTTGGGAGATTCAAATCTACAAAAAATAGACTCCAAAATGAATATATAACGTAATTAAGTAGTATTATTTGGCCCCAGATGACAACAGAGTGTTGTTAAAACAACTGGGCCGTTAAAATCCAGTATTTGCTTGACCCGACCCACTTTTCTATGTAGAATACTGCGAATTGGGTCGAGTGGGAGCTCGTGACGTTCGGTGTCGAGCACTAGAAAAAAATATATACCAACTTGCAGTAAACTGTTATTAAGGTAACAATATTAATTACTAGCTGACGCCCGCGACTTCGTCTGCGTTGAGTTAGTGTGTTTGTTTGTCTTTCAATCACGAAGCAATAGATTACTAACCCGAATTACTTGAAATAATTACAGGATAAACATTAAAGTATCTCCTTTCTAAAAAAAAAAGAATAAGTGAAATCGGAGTACGCGTTAATGAATTACAACTAAACACACATTTTGACTTTCATCCCCTCTACCTAGGGAACCGTGCTGATTTCCGGGATAAAAACTATTCTTTATGTTGAGCCGGAGTGTCAGCTACTCCTATCAGAATTCGTCCTGTTACAGTTTTATTATATTATGGGTTATAAAAGATACCTATCAATCAAATCAAACTATGATATAAAAACTGGAAATCAATTTGTAATTTCTTTTTTTTTTCGGACTGTCTATTAGCTGTACAAACCCTATTGGTTGCCACAGCGTAACCGGACTGTTTGGCGAGCTTCGGAAAGAAGCCAGAAGAAATTTTGAGCCCTAGGGCTCGAAGAAACTAAGGGAACGACTGCCTAAGGGCGCCTCCTTTGAGGCCGAACCTCGGCTTAGGCTACGTTTGGGATAACGGGGGGGTCGGACGGTGAGTGGTCCGTACGTCTCCGAGGCCGTGGATGGAGCCCACGTCCGGATGACGTAAGATAGCGGGGACCTCGTCTTCGCTGGCGAGGACGGTGTGTAGCGTATAATTGTGTGGTAGGTGGTACGAGTGTGTTGCCAGCAATATTAGTTGAAAACTTGATGGGCTTCTTTTAAACTTGTCGTTTTAATTGAATCTGAAGATTAATAAAAGATTGGGTACATATTTGGCACCTATGTGCATTTTTTCAGGTAATTATTTAAGATCTTGTCCTATGTATAGCCCGATTGATCATAAGTATAGCCCGGCTATCTAGCCCAGCGATATAGCCCAGCATTATAGCCCGGCTACCTAGTCCGGCAAGATAGCCCGTCAATCTAGCCCGGCTACCTAGTCCGGCAATCTTGCTCGGCAAGTTAGCCCGGCAATCTTACCCCACTATCTAGCCCAGCAATATAGCCCGGCAATCTAGCCCGGCAGTCTTGCTCGGCAACTTAGCCCTGCAATCTCACCTCATTATCTAGCCCGGCAATATAGCCCGGCAATCTAGCCCGGCAATATAGCCCAGCAATCTTGCCCGGCTACCTAGTCCGGCTATCCAGCCAGGCAATCTAGCCCGGCTATCTTGCCCGGCTATCTAGCCCGGTAATCTAGTCCGGAAATCTTGCCAGGCTATCTAGCCACGGCCATTCTTATAAGCACCGTAAAAAACTGGAATGCCTTTCGGACTTTGAAATCAAACCAGCCATCTTAGGCACGTGTTCTCCAACTAATGAAGCATCATTCATTGATAAAATTATTTTTTATTTTCCAGTTCCTAGAAGCGAACCCCAGTCCGCCCTTGTGCCGGGACAACTTCAGTTTAAGCGCGCGCATGATCCTCGGAGAGTACATACAGCCGTCCCCGGATAACACGGAGCCGCTGGTGTTCAATGAAACATAATCATAACTTCCTTCTGACAAAGTGGGACGTCCCGGATTTGATTCCCAGCTCGAGTCTGGTCTGGTTGGTGGCTCGAACGCGTCTAGTTACCACCCTAATGGCAAAGACACCGCAAAGCGATTCAGAGTTCCGATGTGATGCCGCAAAGTATTATCACCATCAACTCACTACTATGTAAATTATTGACGCGTCAAAAGTGCCTTTTAAAGGATTATTTTAATACTAGCTGTTGCCCGCGACTTCATCTGCGTAAAATTGCTGATTTCCCGTGAAAATGAGGTTTCCCGTGCAGCCAATGAAGCAGGCTTCAGAAAGTAAGCTACAGGCAAATGTCAAATTGCTTATTTTTGTGTTTCTAAATTAAAAAACATAGGACTTTCATACAAACTTCGAACCCCCATTTTACCCCTTTTGGGGTAGATTTGGATGAAAAAAATTCTAACGTTAACTTACGCCTTAAAAGAAACCTATTTTCAAAATTTCGAGCTTGTAGACTTCATAATAATAAAATAAACAAAAACTATCATCCCCTATTTTACCACCATTAACGGGTAACATTTAAAAAAAAAAATTTGATGTACATGTTTTTTATTTATTAATCTTAATGCAAATTTTTGTGTCTCAACTCTAAAAACAAAGAAATTTCATACAAACTTCGAACCCCTATTTTACCCCGTTAGGGGTGGAATTTCCAAATATCCTTTCTTAGCTGACATCTCTTAACTATCAACTACCTACTTGCTAAATTATAGCTTTATACGTACAATAGTTTTTGAGATCTCGTCTTTAATCAGTATGTAAGTAAGTGACCTTTCGCTTTTATATATATAGGTTGGTAGATCGAACACCCTACGCTAAATTTCATGCAGCCCCGTTGTAAGTGGTTACGGAACAATGCTAAAAAAAAAAATGAAAATACGTTACCCCGACGTTAAATAAAAGTGTTTTCTCTCCGTCGAACTTATTACAGATATAGGTATTATCTTATTTCCAAAATAACCTGTGAAAGCAGCTAACCTGTGGAATGCTCTCCCTGATGAAACTCGGCGCTCTCCATCATTAGCAGTTTTTAAAACCCGCGTCAAGAAACATTATCAGTCAATTTAATTTATGTTTATTCCTTCCAAATTGATCTCCGATATCTGACGTCATCCGGACGTGGGTCTCATCCACAGTCACGGGGGCGCTCGGACAAATCCCAGTCCAACAAAACCAACAAGTCCCAACGCCACCCTAACACGAGGTCTGAGTCTCACAGGAGACGCCCTTAGGTGGACGACCCAGATGTCGTCGAGCCCAAGTGCTCTTCTCTCAGGCTGAGCTTCATGCTCGCCAAACCCCGGTGACGCAGTAATAACCATTATGGTTATCTGTAACTGACAATTCAAACAACACAACCTTCCAAATTTATTATATTAGTATGTATATTATAGCCGTGATAGCCTAGTGGTTAGGACGTCCGTCTCCTAATCAGAGGTCGGGAGTTCGAAACCGGGCACGCATCTCTCTAACTTTTCGAGTTATGTGCGTGTTAAGCAATCAAAATATCACTTGTTTTAACGGTGAAGGAAAACGTCGTGAGGAAACCTGCATGCCTGACAGTTGTCCGTAATGTTCTCAAAGGCGTGTGAAGTCTGCCAATCCGCACACGGCCAGCGTGGTGGACTATGGCCAAATCCTTCTCATATTGAGAGGAGACCCGTACTCTGTAGTAATCATGATGAATCGTTATGGTACTAGTTCTCCTACAGCTGTATTCTGGTGGGTATTTCTGAATCCAGCAGTATTCTCACATTCATATTATAAGGTACCTAACCTAACCACTCGTTGTACTGGAAAAACGAACGGCGAGAATTAAACATACAAGAGTGTAAGTAAATAATATAAAGGATAAATGAATAAAACACAACTATATAAATACTATTACTTTATTAGCGAGCAACAATGTTACTTATTACAATTTAAACAAGTACCTAGTCTTTGTACGAGGCAATTTTATCGATGTCGACGCAGCAAATATTGATTCATCGATATCGATATCAAACCAGAAGACATCATAGATTCCTTACATTATAAATTTAATAAAATAACACGTGTTAAAAATTTTCTTCTATCTCACGAAGAAACTCTGTTTCAAATTTTATGAGAAAAATGATAGAAATCCTTAGCAGTGTTGTTCGAATTGATGGATTCGCGTCACCGACATGCGACATGTCGATCGGTCGTTTGAACTGGTTACAAAGCATAGGTCTGTGTTGTTTTACATTTAATTTTCTCTTTAGTCTGCAGCCCTTGACTGCCTATCTTTTTTACCCACTACAAGTTAGCCCTTGACGGCAATCTCACCTGATGGTAAGTGATGATGCAGTCTAAGAGGGTAGCGGGCTAACCTGTTAGGAGTAAACCCACACTCTTAATGGGTTTCTACGCGACATCGTGCCGGGCGAAACGTCTTTGTCAGTAGGGTGGTAACTAGTCACGGCCGAAACCTCCGGACCAGACTCGAGCCAGGAATTGAACCCAGGACCTCCAACATTATAATGCGACAGCGACAGACCACGAAGGGCGTCAAATTCGTCGAGACAAAAAACAACCGTCGCTGGAGTAAAATGGACCTTAAGTAACTTGTTTTAAAGCTTCGATTCATGTACACTAATATTGATACTCTTACTTCTGGGACGTTATTATAAAGTTACAATATACGATTTAAAACGAAAGACATAAGGTCCATTTTACTTTGACTTTAAAGCGGATTGACTCAAAATCATCCGGTATGTTATATAAAACACGTAGGTACATATATACGGTTATTGGTAGTAAATTGTCTTCGTAAGTAGAAAGACAAAATTCTCTGATACGATTTTACAAGGTCATTAAAAATCATAGATAAGTTTATTGCATAGCTCGTTTTAGTAGTTTCAATTCTTCATGCCGTTAATGAGATTAAAATTAAAAAAAGTACAAAAAAATCGTCAGTATTTGCCCATATACTAAAACAGTAACTTTCTCATAAATACAATTAACTGTCGATTAATAAACATTTTTTTTCTTCTGCTTTCCATACTAAATCTATCTTTAACTCGACAGATTTGCACTGTCAAAATATAAACATCAAATTCATCAGTATGGGTTGGTGGCAGTTTATGAAACTATCTACTATTATGAAATAATTCGCCGTTTTCAAGTAATGAAACACTATTACGACAGAGTAAAATGGATCTTATTCACTTTGAATTGAAGTTCAAATTCGCCTGCAGTTTTATAGCCATCAATTGTTGTTGTGTTGTTAAATAGTCACATTTATTACAGTTAATGAGATTAAAGTAAAAAAAGTACAAAAAAAACCGTCAGTATTTGCACGTATACTAAAAAAGTAATTTTTTTATAAATAAACAAACAATTTTTTCTTGTTGTCCATGCTAAATCTACCTTTAACTTGACAGACAGAGGTATATTTGACAACTTGACAGATTTGCACTGTCAAAATATAAAAATCGAATTCATTACTCATTAGTATAGGTTGGTGGCAGTTTATGAAACTATCTATTACTATTAAATAACTCGACGTTTTCAAGTAAGGAAACACTATTACGACATAGTAAAATGGATCTTATTCACTTTGGATTGAAGTTCAAATTCGCCCGCAGTTTTAGAGCCATCGATTGTTGGGCGTTAAATAGTCACATCAGATTTAAATGGCACTTCAATACCTAGTATTAAAGTTCAAATACATGATTTTATGATATATATATGATTCGGTGTCGAGACCCTTGGTCCGTGGGGTCCAAGCAAGGGTTGGAAATTGCAAAAAGGTTAGTCGACATCACAGAGGACCGAAGAGCTGCCAGCTACCTCGGAATTAGTGTAGCTATTCAAAGGGGGAACGCTGCCAGTATCTTCGGAACCTTGCCTAAAGGGACTCCTTTTAATAATATATTTCAGTTTTTAAGGTTTTTAGTTTTAGGTTCAACAAAAGGCTTATTTTAAGTTTCAGTTGTTATAAATAAGTTTAAATTATTCCATACACTCGTAGAATTTGCGTTCTTTAGCGAACGTTTGTACTAGGTAATATATTATATTAACAAGGACCTATATATTGTATCTTCACCTGAAAACGACTGAGGGTTCATTTATCTTTCTATAAGATATTTTAACAGTATATGTTTTAAGCAATGAACGATAAAACAGCTTGGGTGTGAACTTCATAGATAATTATTATTTATTTACTGATTATCAAGTAAATGGATGGTGAAATGAAAAAAACCTGGTTAATTTTTTTTTTATATCACAATCTTAGGCCTGCACGTGATTGAAACCCTCCTAGTTTTAGTTTTGAGTTGGCGAGGTTATCACCTCATAAATTAAAATAATGAAAAATATATTATATATGAACGATTCATAGATGCCTGTAATAGGTTTACATAAAAAAAAAACTATTTTGAAAGATTAATGAAAAGAGATAATTAAAGTAAGCTAAAAAAAAAACTATATGTAAATTATTTTTTATTGAAATTTATTTAATTTTTACATTGTACAGATTTTCATGTTAATGATGAAAAATAAATATACATTCCAGATAGATTTAGTACAGAAAATGTAAGGCATTGACTTGATTGCCATATATGTGAAAAGCACTGCCTACCCTAAGAGTAGAATCTCATCAGCGAAAGCTTCGTGCCTGCTACCCCAGCCCGTATATTACTCTCTAATCCTAAACATACAATCTGCAGTCCGGTCAAATCTATTCTAAACGGGTAATAAACTTTGTGCACTTGATGAGTTAACAAACAATTTCTAACAGATTTTTACACGGGTTGTTACAAGTCGAAATCACTTGAAAGGCGTATTGACCAAGGAATATAGATAATTAATGTGAAAAAATGAAAAAAAAAAGTTACTTTAAAGTTTATTAACAATTGGTTTACCAGTACTATGAAATCTGCATACCGCATTTTTCACCAAAAAGAAAATTTAAACTGTCTTCTGGTAAATAAAACTCTATATATAAATAGATTTATATCATCATCATCTCAGCATAAAACTATCCCACAGCTGGGCATAGGATCCAAAACCAGTAACCACTTAGAACGTTAAATTTCATAGTACTGTTTATCTTGATGAAAGCGGTACTGAGAGTAAGTGGATACAGGACGTTCTATCTAAAGTATAGAAATAAAATGGCATATAAGTACTTTTTTCTTTAATAACGTCATAGGAATGTATACAAAGAAGAGAGTCAAGCCTAGTATCGTATCTTGTGATGTTCTTTTTTAACTGTAAAAAGAATGATAAAACTAAGAATAATTATATTTGGGATGTCACTCAATAAGTTCAAAGTTTATATAAAACGTAAGCTTGTAGAAAAGTCCTACTATAGTGTATAGGATTATGTAAATGATAAACAAGCATGGGTGTGAAATATTGCTCTAATAAGATAGCTCTTAATATAATTTTAAGTGGCATGTGAGATGGTGATAACAAAAAGAAAATTTACCTGGCTAAGTTTGTTGTGGGCTTCTTAGACCGGGGCGCGTTTGGAACCCTCGTAACTATAGTTTAAAGTTTACGAATGCAGTTATCACCATCAAATCAGTACTATGTAAATTATTGACGCGTCCAAAGCGCCTTTTAAAGGACTATTTGAATAATTATTTGAATTGAATTTAATAATAATTATTGTAATTAACAATTTTCATTACAGTAGTCCCTTATGTTAAAATCTAAAAATAATACTTATCAAGCAATAGTGCATAACACCACACAATTTTATGCTTCTTTCCAAACGATTTTTATTAAACATTGTGTCATTGCAAAATAGAAGTGTAAATTTAGTTCACTTTAGTAATTTAGTTGAACGGTTTCATAGAAAACATTTCAATCTCAAAGTAAACCGTTTTATTTATCAACTAATGAATAGAAGCAGGCGTTACTTTGCAGAAGTCCATGATAAACAATAAAGAGCCAGTATAATTTGCTATATTAAGTAAACTTTTCTCGCTTGTAAAGTCAACATCTCCTGAGGATGATCCTGTGTCGGGTCGAAACGTGCGTAGAAGTTCTAGTGGAAGATTTTGTGTGGTGTTATATTATACAAATCTCCCGGTTGTCGGCGGAATATAGCAAATTATACTTGCTGTTTATTGTTTATTTATCAACGATAAACAATTACTTTTTAAAGTTAAATGTTTTGTTAGTAAATATTGTTTTAGTTTAGGGGAATTTCTTTTCTTCTGTCCGGGAAGAATACAGTGGGTACCCCAGGTGTTCAGCAAATCCAGCGAGTGGGACATGCTGTGGTGGTTTTTAGTTCGGGTATACCTCAACGATAACGGGAGGAGTCCCACATAACCTCTGTCTTGCCTACGGACCGAGGTAACCATAAAGCTTTTCCACCATGGGGAAAAAGGGGAATTTCTTCTGAAATTAGGGGGGGGGGGGGGGAGGAGGGGGGGGGAAGTTGAAATAGATTATTCCATGGTTTACATGGTTTAGAAATACATGGGTTGACACGTTTCACCCCATAGAGCGAAATGATGGGTTTCACCAGTTTTAGATAAATCATTGAATGTTTAATAATGTTTTTCAACATTTCAAGCATTTCATTGGTCAATCTACTGAACATAAGAAGCTTTAGGTTTAAGTTTAAACAATTTGTAAGAAGGGTAATGGAAAAGAAGTGGTTATATGCCTTAAAAATATTTGCACAATTAATTAATATAGTCTATAAAACGTGAACATTAAGTAATATCAAAACCAATTTTGTTCCCCTTCACCCCGTCTCCAGGGGTAAGTTTGTGCTCGCATGTTTGGGACCAAACTCTTCGTTAACATTTAACAATATTTATCATAAAGCGTTTTATTAGTTAACCTACTTAATTGCTTTAAGATTTCAAAAGGGGCAAGTTGGTTCGAATTTAATAATAATGGGAACAGTATAAGATTTTAGTAGATTTTAAGCCCTTATAACGGGTAAACAAAATGGAGGGACGGAGGGAGTTTAGTTAGTTAAGGGGCCTCCTACAAAATGGAGAGAACGGATAATGGATTAATAAATATAAAAAAAAAGTCTCCTCTATATAGCCCTATACACCTCTTGTGTTACCTCTAATCATAATGGAGAGGTAGAGGGATGAGATTTAGTTGAGGGGCCTTCAACTAAATTGAGGGAACAGATACTGGATTATTGAATTAAATTAAAAAAAATTCTCCCTCCTAACCCCACCCTCCCGTGGTACGTCATAGCACCGTTCGTCGAACACGGTCGGCAGCCAAACTCGTGTACCTATGTGCGGTGGCCGTGTCTAGTCAGCCTTGCGCGGTCTGCGCTTGCGCACCTCTGGGGGGTCGTTGCTCGGGGCCTCGTCGCCAGCCCCTGACTTCTCTTTTTCGTCTTCAGACGTCTGGAAATTAATTTGAACTTTTTATTACACTATAACTTCATCATGAACAAAAATATATATTGAATATATATATATATAAACAAAAAATTAAATGTCTACGTCCTACATTCGTAACTTGGTGCCAAGTTATAACAATAATATATATATATATATGTCATAGTAAATGGTGGGATAAGGCAGCTAAATTGTACCGCTCAATTTTTTTGCAAAAATAGCAAGCATCACTCTCCAAGAAATAAATACAGTGTTCCACAAAATAAAGGAATAAACAAAAACAAAATACATAGTCCATATGTCATTAAAACAAAATTATTTAGAAAAATTATGGCAGTAAATAATAATAAGATGATAATTTATGAATGTATGTAATTGAATGCGGTGAATGTTTGTGTATATGTAAGTGTTTTTCAAAGGTATGTAATATATTAATGTGTGAGTAAGGTGTAAAATAAAAATGTAGTTCATTCATCCATTCATCTTTCTGTCTCCATCCCCATCCATACAATCCATCCATCCAAATGAATGAATATTCATACAATCTATCCTTCCTCGCCTATACTGTGGTGTACTTACATCACTCTGAGAGTTCTTCTCAGCATCACTGTTTTCTGCATCGTCCACAATGTCATCGTTGATCAGCTCCTAAGTGGAGGCCAAAATGAATAAGTTATACGATCAAGTGTGATATATTATATATTATTATTTTCAGCATATCAAAAAGTTTTATTATAGTGTTAAGGAATATGTACATGATAAACACGATTGGGTATGAAATTTTGCTTTTGTTATCACCATCTCACAGTCCATTAATACTTGATTAGAATGCTATGAAATCAAAGCAATTCATACACATCTTTTTTTTATGGTTAATATCATCCTTTACATATTAGCAAGCATTAAATCAAATACTTTTTGACGACCTCGCATTATAAAGTCGAATGGCCTGGGTTCGATTCCCGGCTCGAGTCTGGTCTGATGGGAGTTACGACTGTACCAACATGTTTAAACGTTACGGCACGATGTTAGAAACCAATTAGGAGTATGGGTTTGACATACTCCAACAGTTTAGCCCGCTACCATCTTAGACTGCATCATCACTTACCATCATTTTTTATTTATTTATTTATTCTTTATTTGTACACCACATATTAATACAAATAATAAGAAAAACAAGAAGAAACAGGATACAAAAGGCGGCCTTATCGCTTAGTAGCGATCTCTGCCAGGCAACCTTAGGATTAGGAAAAAAAGAAAGTAGAAGAAAGTAGGTGGCGTAAGTAGTAATATAAGCAAAAACCTGCATACTAATAACTACATACTAATACATACACCGGATTACATAAATAATAAAGGTAAATGTATACAATTTTATAACAAATTGCCTAATGAAATTTCTGGGATGTTTCTCAATAAGTTCAAAGTTTATATAAAACGTAAGCTTGTAGAAAAGTCCTACTATAGTGTAAAGGATTATGTAAATGATAAACAAGCATGGGTGTGAAATATTGCTCTAATAAGATAGCTCTTAATATAATTTTAAGTGGCATGTGAGATGGTGATAACAAAAAGAAAATTTACCTGGCTAAGTTTGTTGTGGGCTTCTTCTTAGACCGGGACGCGTTTGGAACCCTCATAGCTTTAGTTTTAAGTTTACGAATGTAGTTATCACCATCAAATCACTACTATGTAAATTATTGACGCGTCAAAAGCGCCTTTTAAAGGACTATTTGAATAAAGATTATTTGAATTTGAATACAATACATTAATAAATATGAATTAAATATACTAATATATACCTTATAATATTAATAAAAAGAAATAAAATAAACATAAAAGTCGTCATTTTTGTGTGAGGAAATAAAATTTGACAGCTCTTTGAGATTAACCCCGGCCAAGTTTGTTGTGGGCTTCTTCTTAGACCGGGGCGCGTTTGGAACCCTCATAGCTTTAGTTTTAAGTTTACGAATATAGTTATCACCATGAAATAACTACTGTGTAAATTATTGACGCGTCAAAAGTGCCTTTTTAAGGACTATTTGAATAAAGATTATTTTGAATTTGAATTTAACGTCAAGGTCTTATTTGTAGTGGAATAATCATAATGTCTTTGCTCGGTGTCAACTGACCTGGTCATCATCGTCCTTCTTGCCATCTAGCTCCCGTCTCCTCTCCGCCTCGGCGCGGCTTATGAGCACCTTCTCCGGTCTCCGCGGAGGGTACAGCATGTCGATCACGCAAACCAGCACCTGAAATAGCGAACATGTTTTTCTTACAAACATGTTGGTTACCCGATACAAAGAATACAAGAATTTACAGTGATGAGGGATCCATCCAACTCCATGGAGATTCCATGGTCTTAAATCATCATGGTCAACCCATTACCGGCTCACTACAGAGCGCGGGTCTCCTCTCAATATGAGAAGGGTTTGGCCATTGTCCACCACGCTGGCCGTGTGCCGATTGGCAGACTTCACACAGCCTTTGAGAACATTATGGAGAACTCTCAGGCGTGCAGGTTTCCTCACGATGTTTTCCTTCACCGTTGAAGCAAGTGATATATTAATTGCTTAAAAACGCACATAACTCATAAAAGTTAGAGATGCGTGCCCGGGTTCAAACCCCCGACCTCTGATTAGGAGGCTGACGACCTAACCACTAGGCTATCAAGCTTCGTCTCAACTACATAAACTCAATATATAATACATAATATATAATATAAATTGATAGTCAAGAATTGACTTCCAAGATTTCATTACATACTTAGTTCCAAGTGTAGCTAAAAATGTGTCATAATTAAATGAAATATGGCTCCTCACCAGTCCGAGTAGGGCTCCTATGAATATGGTGGCTATCGCGAAGATGAGGTAGGAGCCCCATGTGGGCAAACCGTAGGTCTCCATCAACATGTTGTGAACGCCCTGCAATAAATGTTTAAGATATAACGCTGCAATTGGCCAAAGCAAGTAAATGTAATAACGGGTTCATATTAAATTATATTAAAAATAACATTAATGTTGTTTTTGTTCAAAAATTTTAGCTTTAGAATAAGCTCAGGGAAATTTTAGTGGAATTAGAGTGAAAAAGAAAACATTCACAATAAAGGCAATAATAGTTCAGTTATCAAGCGGGATGACAAATTATTATATTACTAAAATGACTATTAAAAAATACAGGTTGGCGATACAAGTGTGAAAATTTTGGCTCATACGTATTTTCAATGCTAGACTTACTGAATATGCATAAAAGATTTCATAATAGATCGAGCCGTTTCGGAGGATTATGGGAACAAACATTGTGACACGAGAATTTTATATCTATATATATAAAAATCAACTGCTGTTCGTTGGTCTCGCTAAAACTCGAGAACGGCTGAACGGATTAGTCTTATCTTGGTCTTGAAATGTTCGTGGAGGTCTAGGGAAGGTTTAAAAAGTGAGAAACATTCGAATAATTGCCGGGAAAACCCTAAAAACAGCCCTTTTCTTTTTCCCATATAAACGTTGTCTAAATAAAATGTAGAGTCAATTTGAACTTGAAGTTTTATAATCAATCACTGTTGACTGAGAAATGTAGGTGCGTTCTTTACTTTAAAGAGTTCATTTGCAGGTTATTGCTGCTGCACAAAGTTCAAATTCAATCATATCTATCGTAATAGTCTTCGCGTGCGTTGGTGTATCTAATCGCGTTCCGAAACACAAAATGTGTATTTAGTTGTAATACATTACCGCGTACTTTGATTTAATTCATTATTTTTTGTTAGAAAGGATTACTTATTAATGTTTATCCTGTAATTATTTCAAGGTCGTCGGTCTAGTAATCCATTGCTTCGTGATCGGAAGACAAACAAACACACTTTCACGCGCACTAACTCAACGCAGACGAAGTCGCGGGCGTCAGCTAGTATAAGATATATATATATATATATATTTTTATAAACTACAAGTTAGCCCTTGACGGCTATCTCACCTGGTGATGCAGTCTAGGATGGGAGCGGGCTAACCTGTTAGGAGTACGGTAATCCCACGCTCCTAATTGGTTTCTACGCGACATCGTGCCGGAACGCTAAAATCGCTTGGCAACACGTCTTTGTCGGTAGGGTGGTAACTAGCCACGGCCGAAGCCTCCAACCAGACCAGACTCGAGCTGGGAATCGAACCCAGGACCTCCAACTTTTTAATGCGACAGCGCACGCACTGCGTCACGGAGGTCGTACATTCATAATTTCTGCTCCTTCAAATAAAGAGTGAACATGCATCTTCCGGAGGCAAGTTCACTCCATCTTCGGCTGCATCAAATCATCAAAGGTGTGATTGCAGCTCTAGTCTATATATTAGAAAAAAAATTAAATGAAACAACCAAAACTGTTAGTTACCCGCAAAGCCTGACTGAGCTTGAAGAAGTGGGCGACAAGGCCCATCTGCATCGAATCCGGAGATTTCCAAGAGGGTACAGCCTCCGTCTTCTTCCAGTGGCCTCGCTCGACGTAGTCTATCATGGAGTTGGCATCTCTGGGCCCCTTGTACTGTCGGAACTCACCGTCTTTCACGCTGGAAATTGTCATTTGATATTGTATAATCTCGAAAAACTGTAATAGCCTAAATTTTTTAACTTTTTTTTAAACACAAGTTGACGGCATCTCACCTGATGGTAAGTAATAATGCGTTCTAAGATGGCAGCGGGCTAACCTGTTAGGGGTATGGTAAATCCATACTCCTACTTGGTTTCTACGCGACATCGTGCCGTAACGCTAAATTGCTTGACGACACTTTGTATAGGGTGGTAATTAGCTATGGCTCCCACCAGATAAGACTCGAGCCAGGAATAGAACATAGGAACTCCCAACTTTTTTTTTTTTAAATCAATTTTTTTGGGACTTTGGTCCGAAACGGACATGTCAGCCCCATCATCTCCTAAATAAAACTCCCAACTTGATGTGTAATGTAATTTTTTAATGTATGCTAGTTGTACGCTTATATCGTTTAGTGTTTGTCCAACAAAACATGCCCCACAAAGATTACTCACACATATATATGGTTCTAAGTCTTTTGAAACACTTATGAAATTCACCGTACAAACATGCTCAGTTATCCATACTTCTGTGTGGTTTTTAATTATAAAGATGTAATCGTTCATATAAATGATAAGATGATGATAAGAATTATTTTATTTTATTTTTTTATTTTTATTGGATCATTAAACTAGTCACTATCTAAAAACAACAAAAAACATTTCAGAAGAACAGACACCAGATAGTGGCCTTCTAGAAATGACCACAGCATGCACAACCTTAAAATTAACCTTACATCTAAATAATTCAATTTATACCTAAACCTTTATTTAAGAATGGAAGGTCTCTAACTAAAGTTGTTCTTATTCTCTCTATTCGTCCTGACGTTACTGGCACATAAGTCATTTTATGTTTAGACAATTTTTTTCCCCATTTTTGAAACAAATGAATTGACCACAGTGATCAGAATCTAATTTATTAATTATATTTTTACTGATGGGGTTTATATTTGTATATATATTGTCTAAGCATGTGGCACTACTGGCAGTTATTCTAGTAGGCTCCATAAACATATTCAACAAATTGTATGATCAAAATAGATTTATTAACTTGTAACTTGAAGAGTTACTTTCTAGTATGTTTACATTAAAATCTCCGCACACAATCAACTTTTTATTTGATTTAGATATTTTATAAAGTACCTCATCCATTACCGTTTCAAAAATTTCAAAGTTTGATAAGGGTGGTCTATATACAAAACTCACTGGAAAATAGTAGGTAGCGCGGTGACGACAAATCGGCCACTTAGCCCTGGTGCCTTGGTGACGTCTACTGCGCCCGCCTTCAATCCCAGGTTCTTTCTTCGAGCGATGTTTGACAGCTCCTGCCACGCAGGGGCGAGTGCATTGCAAGCGGGACACCATGGCGCGTAACTGGAGACAAGAGAGGAGGATGGTGACCTTAGCCCCACTTTAGGAACCATTAAGATTCTGAAGTCATTTAATTGTTCATGTCTAGCCAAACTGTCTAACCAAAATCATGATGATGATGAATTTTCACTCAAGAGCTTACTTGTAGTTAAACAATTAAAAAAAAAGTCAATTTCAAGTTTCAAATAGTTATTCAAAAGGAACTTTTGACGCGTCAATAACTTACATAGTAGTGATTTGATGGTGATAACTACATTCGTAAACTTAAAACTAAAGCTATGAGGGTTCCAAACACACCCCAGTCTAAGAAGAAGCAAACAACAAACTAAGCCAGGTAATTTTTTTTTTGTTATCACCATCACACTTGCCACTAAAAATTATATTAAGAGCTATCTTTTTAGAGCAATATTTCATACCCATGCTTGTTTATCATTTACATAATCCTTTACACTATAGTAAGACTTTTCTACAAGCTTATGTTTTAAATTAAACTTTGAACTTATTGAGAGACATCCCAGAAAGTTCATTTGACAATTTGTTATAAAATTGTATACAATTGACATACACATTTAAACGAATTCAACGGCACTGTTATAATCAGAACTTATTAACTTCTATGTATATATATAGAACAGTGAGTCTCAACCACTGTGCTGCAGCACTTTTGTGTGCCGCCTAATTTCGAAAGTGTGCTGCCAAATTTTGCAAATATATAATAATTAATAATTAATCCCTTAATAATCGTTTAGTTATTATTGGAACGAAGTTCCTTATCGCGCGTTGTGAAAGGGGGCTAGACGGAAAAAATTCTTACGAAAATTTGTCACGACCCATTTGTTATTGCAAGCTGTGCGGCGTCACATGTTTCTCTATCTGTCTCTCTCTCTCTCTCTTATAGAAAGCAAGCGAGATATTTTCATTTCTATTTCGCATTGAACAGTGTGGTGTCGCGACGATTATTTTTGTTGAGAGTATACAGGTTTTTTGTAAATAATAAATAATAATAAATAATAATAATGAATCCTGACAGTGTTTCTGCACAAGTTCCGGATATTGCTGACGGAGTACAAAATTGAGCCTACTGATTAAGTTTATATAACATTATATTTGTTAATAATAAAAAAAATATATTATAACTTAAATAAAATAAAATTTTATTACAATTCCTTCACTAATTAATCGAAAGGAACTTCGTTCCATCTGGGTGTCCCTTTACACCTCTCAAGTTTTCGTTTTTGTAGTATATATATTAGTTTATGTCGTATATTTAAAATTATTGTCATAAACTATTTATGCAGTGTGTTGTAGTAAATAATTTTTATCTTTTTCTTTGGGTGGCGCCAAATTTTGAAATGGTTAAATATGTGCCGCAACAAAAAAAGGTTGAGAATCACTGTTATAGAAGTTAATAAGTTCATCAGAAAATATTAACTTATATGATTTTTCTGATGATTAATCAAAACTTGTTAACTTCTATGTCATAGAAGTTGATAAGTTCTGACAGTACTAACTAGGTATATAATTTGAATTGCATACAATAATGTATTTATAAACCAAACCTTCCAAAAGTGACTGGAGTATTATCAAGGTCATGATGTAATGTTTGGGTGACTCACAAAATATTTGTAGTTGTTTGTGTAATAAAGGTATAGTATGTAGGTAGCCGTTCTAACATAGGAGTAATAAATGTAACAATATGACTTGATATCTTATCAGCTGTGCTTTGGAATGCAAGTTAAGCTAGCAGACTTGGATATTTTCAGCGATATCTTATTACATTTTAGTACTCATCTTCATACTACGAAGCGGTGATAGCCACTAGGCTCCTAATCAGAGGTCAGTGGTTCGAATCCTGGCACGTACCTCTAATTTTTCGGAGTTATGTGCGTTTTTCAGCAATTAAGATATCACTTGCTTCAACGGTGAAGGAAAACATCGTGAGGAAACCTGCACGCTTGAGTTTTCCATAATGTTCTCAAAGTGGTGTGAGGTCTGCCAATCCGCACATGGCCAGCGTGGTGGACTATGGCCAAAACCTTCTCATATTGAGAGGAGACCTGTGCTCTGTAGTGAGCCGGTAATGGGTTGATCATGATGATGATGACTCATCTTCCTTGCCAGAAGGCACTTCTGACTAGCATCAGTGTCATAATCTTTGAATGCCCTAATCTCTGGAACTATTCATTATTCATGGGGAAAGTTGTAGTTACAAGCTATAAACTATTTATTTATAATTTATTTTATTTTGACTACCTCAGTGGCTCTGTCGCATTATAAAGTTGGAGGTCATGGGTTTGATTCCTGGCTTGAGTGTGGTCTGGTGGAAGGCTTCGGCTGTGGCTAGTTACCACCCTACCGACAAAGACCTGTCGCCAAGTGATTTAGGAAACCAATTAGGATGTTAGTTTACCATACCAAACAGGTTACAGGCTACCATCCTAGACTATGTAATTAAAAAAAATTGATGGGGGTCTCCAGTGAAATGCAGTATGATTACATACAGAGTATATTAAGAAAAAGCAAGCATTTTCAGAAAGTCGTAATGTGCTAGTCTATGAAAATGATAAAGAAAAGCAAATTCCTCACAAACTATGTGAGGAATTTTTTTTAAATTAGAAATTGTATAAAGACAAACCACCACCAACCAATACTGGGCAGCTTTAATTATCATATAAAACAATTTGTAGCAGGAAAATTACGTAGTTCCTACTTTTTGTTTTTAACAATTTTTTCCTTTACCATGCCGTAAATTATATTTGGAGTATTCGAATTGGTATGTTGTGTAAGCAATCACCTCGTACTTTACAAAGGCAGGTAGAGAATTTTTTATTCACGGATACAATTCTTAAAAACATTTATCGTTCAATTACGTGAAGTACTAATGTATGACTCAATACTCATTAAATAATCGAGTTCGATCGGTTCGACTATTAGGGAGATACTTAGCAAAAAAAAAGTTAAGTTATAGAATAAACACTGACACAATAGGTGCGTCATAGGTGGTCGGTGCTTCTGAAACGGTTCTTTAGACCCTATCGACCTTGCGCAGTTTAATGAACTCTTATTGGCTTCAAGACTAGACAACCTCTACGAATAAAAACAGCTTGCAAGTAATCACGAAACAATATCATAATCTAAATAACGTACAAATCACAAAAAAGTATTGGTGTTGATTAGTTTAAAACGAGTTTCATTTACTTTTTATACCTAGATATTTAGTTTTGACACGTTTTTAAAAGCACCGGGTAGTAGAAAAACACTCACAATTCAACCATCCACTCCCCGACGAGGATTTGTCGCCAATTGTCTTCATCTAATTCAACATTAGCACTCGCTAATTTAGTAAAACAACATAAATATACACAGGAATAAAGTAAAATATTCAACACTTGTGAGGTCTTCCTAAGGCGCGCCATGTCTGATTTTGCGTCAGGGTGGCAGTACTACATACTACCAATATTTAGAAAATAGCAGCGTGAAGTTCGTGCATATGGATTTATTTTTAATAAGCTTTGCGTTCAACTCTTTTTGACCACTAAGAATAAACATTATTCTGACTAGTATTATAATTTCCAATTACTTAATATAATATATAAAAAATGAGATCACAAAATATATCTTCTCCCTAGGTACTTCTAATTTTTTTGTTTCTTAATAGTATTACTGTTTGCGGTTAGGTGGCGTTAACTAAGCGACGTTTCAATTTATTTAACTCCAGATAGATGTCTCTACTAGTTTTGAATTCCTCAATTGTCCGATTCTGTTTTGTTTGTTCGGGAACGGAAATAAAAATATAAGTTATGTTATTTTTGTTAGTGCCAAAGTAAATAAGTCAATAATTTTTATTAATTATTATTATTATTTATTTATTTATTAATATAAAAGGAATATAATTAATTTTATAATAAAGGCACCGAAAAAACCAAAGAGGTTTGTCCTCGGTGCTAATCTGTAACTTAACAGCTTAAAACTAGAGGAACTGAGTAAGCATATTAGGCATGAAAAGAACATTTCCTAACTGAGTATAAAAATAAAATATAACAAAATATTTTATTATAAAAAAACCCCTTTTGACTCAGAATTAAGAGTAGTAAACAATCTAATGCATTAAAATTATTCACTATTAATAAAGTGTATGTACAATAAACAACCTAACGTACTCTGGGCTAAACTAATAGCAAATGAAGTTAATAGATAGTAAAAGAAGTAGAAAGATGAAGAGATTTGAAGTATTTTAGAGAATTAAATTAGGTCCCATAGAGGCATTAAGAGACAAATTTAAAGATTATAAAATAATGACAGTGCATAGTCAATATGTGTATGAAAATTTAATGAAAATAAAATGGACTGTAACGCAATGACATAAGAAGTTAACGTAAACTTGTAGTACCGTTTAGTAGGCTGCACAAAATTAGTAACTCATTCAAAGGAAATTGTATTTTATTTTATAATAAATTACCTATTGATATCTTGGAGATGTCTATCAATAAGTTCAAAGTTTTTATAAAACGAAAGCTCACAGAGAAATCATATTACGATATTAAGGATTACATAAACGATAAAAAGCTTGGGTGTGAATTGATCTATCTCCATAGGTACTATAATTTATTATTAATTATGTGAGATGGTGATAACAAAAAAAAAAACCGGCTAAGTTTGTTGTGGGCTTCTTCTTAGACCGGGGCGCGTTTGAAACCCTCATAGCTTCAGTTTTGAGTTTACGAATGTAGTTATCACCATCAAATCACTACTATGTAAATTATTGACGTTTCAAAAGTGCCTTTCAAAGGACTATTTGAATAAAGATTATTTGAATTGGAATTTCGAATGAAGTTTTAAATATATTATGGATCCTACAGAACCACAACCCCATAAAGTTCGCAACACATGCAACGCGATACGATCGCTAGAAGTGCAAGTATGTAGGCGAAGGCTATACATTAACAGATCTCATTAAAGACATTTAAAAATAGCGCTTTGCAGCCTACACCTATACGTCTTATACAGCGTGCTCCAAATGTTAATATGGTCGAAAACATGTTTTTTTTTTATATAATTTTACAAGTTAGCCCTTGACGGCTATCTCACCTCGTGGCAAGTGATGATGAAGTCTAGGATGGTAGCGGGCTGACCTGTTAGGAGTATGGAAAACCATGCTCCTAATTGGTTTCTACGCGACATCGTGCCGAAACGCTAAATCGCTTGGCGACTCGTCTTTGTCGGTAGGGTGGTAACTAGCCGTGGCCGAAGCCTCCCACTAGAAATAAATAAATAAATGAATGAATGGACTCTTTTATTGCACAGAACACAAAAGTTCAGTCAACAGAAACAGCAATACGACAAATGGTATACAATCAGACGGCCTTATTTCTACATAACCATCTCTTCTAGGCGTAAAATACACAACTGCAATATAAATATACAATCTATTCACATTTATAATATACCACATGCATACATAAAATATTGTTAATATGTATCATATTTAAATATAATACATATACAAATCTTAATTTACCTAATAAATAAATATACTCTTAAAACACGAAACGGAGAAGATGTGCTAAATACCAAAAGAGGACGCTCAGATTTGAGTTAAAAAGTACCCTTTTAAAGTTGCTAATTAGATATCAACATCTTAAAGCCGACATTCTAAAGCTTAATAAAATAAAATTTTGACAACGAAATGTTGCATTTTAAAGTTGGAGGTCCTGGGTTCGATTCCCGGCTCGAGTCTGGACTGGTGGGTACCCCTAACAGGTTAGCCCGCTACCATCTTAGACTCCATCATCACTTGCCATCAGGTGAGATGCAGTCAAGGATTAACTTGTGGTGAATAAAAAAATAAAATAAATAAACGGCCTGAATATAGAAGAAAACCTAAAATTTAATATGCGTAAGTGTGAATTACTCTAGCTTCGATAAAAGTGTGATATGCGTCTCCAAATAACTTATATTTGGATTAAACAAAGAGAGTAGGTAAGTTGCTTTGAAACTAGCTCGGTAATGTTATATACAACTGCTGTCAATCGGCTTTTGTTTATCCACTACAAGTTAGCCCTTGACGCCAATCTCATCTGGTGGTAAGTGATGATGCTGTCTAGGATGGTAGCGAGCTAACTTGTTAGGAGTATGGTAAACCCACGCTCCTTATTGGTTTCTATCTGACATCGTGCCGGAACGCTAAATCGCTTGGCGACGCGTCTTTGCCGGTAGGGTGGTAACTAGCCACGGCCGAAGCCGAGCCGGGAATCGAACCCAGGACCTCCAACTTTATAATACGTATTTTAATTATTATGTAAACCTGCCCCCTTCCTAGCCGTTTTGCTAAAAATGAGCACGAGCGGTTAATAAACCCAGTCAACGTTTAAAAACCAATGGACGCAAATATTCGACTCTTGCAAATAGATGAGTAAAGCTTCAGAATGCGTGATAACTCAATACTCTCTACGATATATTTTATTTGATTTTAATGAAATTGCTGGACGGATTCGCAACGGGTTGAAATTAGGCATAATTACATTTAGCTATTACTATGCAGGCAACCGCTAAAAATGTTTTTTCAAATTCATCGCCTTATTAAACCATTGATATTAGTATGAAAGTCTGCCAGTTTTAAAGTTAGAAACTCGGAACGACGCACTCAACAAGACATGAAATTAAATTAGTATGTCATTTTGGCTAGAACCTACAATAAATCTTATTACGATTTAGATCTATTTCACTTAACTAAAATGCAGCTAACAAAATAAAATACTAAATCAAAAGAAAAGAAATACTAAATCTACCTAAAGAGTAATGTTTTTACCCCTTTTAACACGTGCCCATACACACATACACACAAACTCACTAACTAACTCACACATACAATTACACGCACTACCACTTACTAATATATCCTATGATTGTTAATGTTAAGTTGTTGTTCACCTAAGTCTGTTTCACTTTGTTACATTTTCAATTATAGATTTTAAATTTTTAAATTTTTACCTATTTAATATATTTTGTATATATTGTGTAATCTCTTTGGCCTTATTTTATGACTTTCTTAATTGTTTACCAATGAAATGTAAAGCTGTTGATTACTTGCAAATAAATAAATAAAAAAACAATCGAAGTTGGAAACATCCTGTATGTAGCGAGTGGACAACGGTGTAGTTTGCGTCTATGTAAGGCTTCTGTCACGGCGGGCTTCGTCTACTATCGACCGGGTAGCGGGTTCGAGACTCGACAATTTTGTCTATGCTTCTTTAACTTAATTAGTACGTAGGTATATTACACCAACTTGTTTACGGCGTTGTGTTTTGAACTGGTAGGGATTAGGGGGTGATGTAAGGTTTTTGTTGGTATCTGCATAGGACTAAGTCAATTAAGTTGATTTTTAGGCGATTAAGTCTATTTTTGTTATTCCTCTCAGCACAGGCAAAGATCAGTGACCATACAGCCTATTAAGTCGTATATTTTATATGGTCAAGACCCATGCATAGACAATAGGTGAAGGATATTTTTTAAATTTTTCCCGGTTGTTTTACCAAGACAATGCTAAATGTTGTCAAGAATAAGAACCATCCCAAGATTTTTGATCTCTCCCCAAAACTGACCTTGGGACTCGTGACTCATGAGAATGCAATGTGGGCTGAATCGAAGACTTATATGCATTGTATTGCATATCGTTGGGTGTCATCCGTAATAATTAGTCGTCTGCTAATTGGTCAATCTTGCTGAACTGAAAATGTCAGAATTGCAAGTGCTAATTTGGCTCATCTAAAAGTCAAACAAATAAAAGAAGAGGAAGATGAGATGAATTATGTATATATGCAAGAATTTACAGCCTCAATTTTTTTTTTGCATTGTTAATTACATTCCTTCGCAATTTTATAACAACGTCAGTGTAGAAATCCTAATTTAATTAAATAATTAGATTATTTATCACACAAATTCAAATTACAAATTCAGTGAGTAATCACAATCATACTGTGTTCCGAGATACAGTCTCGACTACTTCGGAAAATAGGTGCATAAGGCTAGTGTACTACTAGACAATTTTAGTCTTACTACTTCTGTTGTATACCTATATGTATGTTTTGCTGCAATAAAGAAATAAAAAAAAAATGCTATTGCTTTACTAGTGGATCTTAATTTAAGTATACTCAATGTTAAACTGAATACCATTGTATTCAGTTTAAAAATGTGTAAATAGGCCCACATCCACGCATCCACGTTAAGTGTAGGAGGAATATAAAACGAAATTAAGCAGATATTCCTTCATTTTGAAACAAAGCAACGGTATTTTGAGCACGGAAAACTCTGGCAAAACAAACAAACACGTGGACAAAGCCAGTTAAAATAAATTCTTTCAATTTTTAATTTTAACCTGCATTCACATTCCTGGTTGTATATTCTGTGTCACCCAGTGTGGAAGCCATGTCCACAAACAATGCCATTATGCCTGTAAAAATAAACAACGTTTGCCTGCCAGCCGATGAACTGGCTGGCTTCAAATTAGAAAAAATAAAAAGTCCACCATAGACACCGCGGCGCGTTCGATTTTTGAATTGAAAGTAGAGCAGTTGTAGGGCTGCTAAATATGACAAAATATATTGTCAAGTAACTTCATTTGATGCGTATATTATATTTTAAATTTGTTATATATTGAAGTTATTATGTGTTTATTATTATATAATTTTTATAGACAAGAAGGTGGAAATGCCTGCGTTTAATCCTATTGTGTTGTTTAATCTCGAGATTATCTGTAAAACCGGCCTACCATCTATTTAATATGCTGTAATCGTTTACATAGTAGCAAGCTTTATGTTTGTAGCTATAGATGTCTAAGATTAAAAGATATCAAATGTGTGGGTAGGTATAGGTAATGAAATAAATATTACAGCTAACGCTTCAATATTCGACATACAGAATACTGGATGAAGATATTGACGCGTTTGGAACTTAATAGCCTTAGTTTTAAGTTTACGAATGTAGTTATCATCATCAAATCACTACTATGTAAATTATTGACGCGTGTCTTTTAAAGGACTATTTAATGTCACATTTAATTTGATGTCACACGTTTTCTTAATTAATACACGCAAGCATCATGTTATACAAAGCGCACAAAAAGTTTATACAGTTTATAAAAACTTACAAAAATGAATAAATTGCTGACTAAGGTGGTTTATTTATACTATTGAAAGCCCAGTTAAAGGATAGTATCTTTAAATAAAATTTGACCACACCGGTTAACACTTTTAAATTTTCCAATTTTACCAGACCCAATTTTATCATGCTTCCATCTTTTTCCATCGCTTGACAACCCTCTGACATCGATCTTCAAACTCATAAGTCGAATAGGCTACGAGTACCTAGATTGGCCCAACATGTTGCACAAGAAATGTGGCGTGTTGGTGACATAAAACCGATTGTAGGGAAATAGTACCAATAGCGATTTGAAAATGATTTTTTATATGTACACATACAACAATTATAAGATTTATTGTTTTTTTTTTATTTATCCCTCATGGGAAAGGCAAGGGGATCTGGGCCCATACAGCCATATCTTTAATTCATTATTTCATAAGGCTTTAGCCAAAGTCTTCGCTAGTGGATTACAATTCCAAAGGCCGAAGCCAAGTCTTTTTCAGTAAAGTCCAATATAGGATTTTCAGAAGGCCGAAGCCGAAGATTTATTGAGAAATAATTATAGATAGATAGATATACTCTTTATTGCACACTACAAACATGAATTCAAAATAACTAAAACAAAAAATTAAACTAACATAATGAGCAAAGGCGGTCTTATCGCTAAAAGCGATCTCCTCCAGACAACCTTTTGTGAAAGGAAAGAGTAAAAAGGAGATGGGGATAGTGCAATAGCTAATAGAATATAATAGAAATTACACATACAGAAATAAATTACTAAATAAATATATATAAATAAATAAATAAATAATTATATACGAGAGCGCCAACCCTGAGCATAGACAAGAGGTGACGTATCAGAAAAAAGCGCGCACAAAATATTTTGATATTTGACAACTGTCACGGTGGATTTGATCGATATCTACGTATTTATTTGGAACGCAAGTCACCGATTCATGCTGCGGGTAAAATAGGAGCGACCGAACGCATTGTTACACGTTTATCTAGATTTCAAATGCGTAATGGATTAAAAAATGGAAGCTACCTACGTGCTCACCTATACCTAGCGGGTTCGGTGATATTCGAAATACAGGTACGTAAACATTTTGAACAATTAAAAATATCACTTGCTTCAACGGTGAAGGAAAACATCGTGAGGAAACCTGTACGCCTGAGAGTTCTCCGTAATGTTCTCAAAGGCGTGTGAAGTCTGCCAATCCGCACATGGCCAGCGTGGTGGACTATGGCCAAACCCTTCTCATATTGAGAGGAGACCCGTGCTCTGTAGTGAGCCGATAATGGGTTGATCATGATGAAACATTTTGAATATACATTTTTTTTTTCGGAGTGACTATTAGCTGTACTAACCCTATTGGTTGCCACAGCGTAACCGGGCTGTTTGGCGAACTTCGGAGAGAAGCTCTGCCAGAAGAAATTTTAAGCCTTAGGGCTCGAACAAACAAAGGGAACGTCTGCATTAGGTACCCACACTTATTAAGACGTTTTCATTTTGCTATCGAAACAATACTGTTTCAGACGTAAATACCTATTTACTGTTGGTTAACTTTATAAGCAGGAATGTAATTATTTTTTAAATTAAACCCATGCTTTTTGTCATTTTGTTTTTGACGACCTCCGTGGCGCAGCGCGCGTCGTTTTATAAAATTGGAGGTCTTGGGTTCGATTCCCGGCTCGAGTCTGGTCTGGTGGGAGGCTGCGGCCCTGGCTAGTTACCACGCTACCGCCAAAGACGTGACGTCAAGCGATTTAGCGTTCTAGCACGATGTCGCGTAGAAACCAATTAGGAGTATGGGTTTAACATACTCCTAACAGGTTAGCCCGCTACCATCCTAGACAGCATCATCACTTACCACCAGGTGAGATAGTCGTCGTAAATTTTTTTTCTTATGTAATCCTAAACCTCAGGCATTTATGCTTATAACGTTGAAGAATTGAAAATATTGTTAGGAAACTCATGCCTGAGTGTTTCCATATTGTGCATAGGCGTGTGGGTCGTCTAGTCTCCTGTACCTATCATCATCATCTCGATTAACCCATTGCCGGCTCACTACAGAGCACGGGTCTCCTCTCGATATGAGAAGGGTTCGGCCATAGTCCACCACGCGGACCATGAGCGGATTGGCAGACTTCACACGCCTTTGAGAACATTATGGAGAGCTCTCAGGCGTGCAGGTTTCCTCACGATGTTTTTCTTCACCGTTGAAGCAAGTTAAATTTTAATTGTTTTTAAAAACGCACATAACTCCGAAAAGTTAGAGGTGCGTGCCCCCGAACCCCCGACCTCTGATTAGGAGGCAGACGTCCTAACCACTAGGCTATCACAACTTAACTATAGTATATATGATCATTGTTATAACGATTCAATAACCACAGGGATATTATGAGTTAAAAAGTTATCGCACTCGATCTGCGTGACTGGAAGCCGAATAGATCCAAATAAATGTACAAAACGCCACGTCATGGACAAACAGTGGACCGAAACTTACTCGAAAATTCCTCTACGTTTATTGAATCAAGATGGGTATCTCTGTAATGCCTTGATAGCCTTGTGGATAGCTAGCTAAACGCATTGAAGGTCCCACATTCGATTCTCCGGTCAGGCCACAAAAAGTTTGATTATGGAGTTTTCGGACACATAATTTCGTAGTCTGGCTTTATCACGCGCCTTACTTAGCCACATCACATAGTTCGGGTGGAAAGGCAATCTTACTCTGGGGTTTCGTTAGTCAGTCAGTCAGTCAGTCAGTCAGTCAGTCACTCAGCTACTCACTCACTCACTCACACTCCCTCACTCACCCACTCACACTCCCTCACTCACTTCCTCACTCATTCACTCAGTCAGTCACTCACTCCTTCACTCACTCAGAATCAAATAAAAATCCTGTCGATCTCTGATTGTGAGGCGGACCCAAACACTAGGCTATCACAGCTCATCGGACATATCTATAGTTAACCATAACTAACCATTTTGTGTCAAAGCAAACTTCCAAGAAATTAGCTTTATTTGTTTTGAAAGGAATCGGTAATGGGAACAGAAACGAGGATGAGATAGGTATAATTTTCATATACAAACCTTCCTTTTTCCATAGGAATTCCAAAATCCACGTAGGCAAAGTCGCGGACATCAGCTTCACATTTGACGACCTCCGTGGCGCAGTGCGTGCGCTGTCGCATTATAAAGTTGAAAGTCCTGTGTTCGATTCCCGGATCGAGTCTGGTCTGGTGGGAGGCTTCGATCGTGGCTACCACCACGCTACCGACAAAGACGTGTCAAGCGATTTAGCGTTCCGGCATAATGTCATGTTGAAACCAATTAGGAGTATTGTTTTACCATAAACAGGTTAGCCCGCTACCATCTTAGACCGCATCATCATTTACCACCAGGTGAGATGCCGCCAAGGGCTAATTTGTGGTATATAAAAAAAGCTAACAGAAATATAAATAGAAAGAGACAAATAATTTTATTAAACTCTTACCTTTATCTCTTAAATATTGTTTATCGCGGATAACTTATGGCAAATAAACTACGTCGTATCAAAAATAGGCTCCCAAATCGTAGGTGAGATCTTTTCATGGTCCAATAAACTAACGGTATATCTAGAATGTATAGCGACGACGAGGTCCCCGCTATCTTACGAGACGTACGGACCACTCACCGTCCGACCCCCCCGTTATCCCAAACGTAGCCTAAGCCGAGGTTCGGCCTCAAAGGAGGACAAGATACTCGTATCACCTACCACACAATCATACGCTACACACCACCTTTATCGGCGAAGACGAGGTCCCCGCTATGTTACGTCATCCGGACGTGGGCTCCATCCACGGCCTCGGAGACGTACGGACCACTCACCGTCCGACCTCCCCGTTATCCCAAACGTCGCCTAAGCGGAGGTTCGACCTCACAGTAGGCGCCCTTAGGCAGACGTTCCCTTAATTTCCTCGAGCCCTAGGGCTCAAAACTTCTTCTGGCAGAGCTTCATTCCGAAGGTCGCCAAACAGCCCGGTTACGCTGTAGCAACCAATAGGGTTAGCACAGCTAATAGACAAAAAAAAAAATAGGATGTATTGATCGTAGGTCGCAAGTCTCCTATTACAACTCTTTTTTTCTTTAAAGAAATACGATGCAACTAAGAGCCTTCTTTTAAAAGGATTACTCCGAGGACGTCACTCGAGACGGGCGGAGAGAGAAAAAAGAGAATAATTGTCGCCCGGATTAGCTGACGCAGGCAAAGTGTTAAATATTGGACACGAGCCAGTGAGGTTTTATGCGACTAGATCCACCAGTTTCGACTGTTTGCGTACTCTTCATTCGTATTACCGTGTTCGCGTACTCTTTACCTACCAACTGTTGACGTAAAACTTATGTATCGATTTTTTTGGGTCCAGTATAATATCACATTAATATGATACATGCTAAAGTTTGTATGCGATTGTCTATGTGTGTATATTTCTTAATCCTTCACGCCGGTATTACTGAACCAATTTCGATGTAATTTTTGATGGAGACAGATTTAATCCTGTTTAAAACCGTAGGCTAGATACATTTTTGAAAAATGAATTTGAATTTGAATTGAGGCTGAACCTTCGCTTAGGTGACGTTAGGAATGACGGGGGGTGTTATTTTGGTTTATAGTCACTTTTTAATAATTAATTATTAATATTTCTACTTAAAATGGTTATAATGTTATTTTTAATTAAGGTAGGTTAGATTATGTTTTATTATTAATTTGTCAAGTTAGTTTTCATTATTAAGTTGGTTTAATTATGTTTTTTGCTGAGTGGATTGTCTTTATATGGACGATATTAGCATAAACTCAAATTATGTTAATAAATAAGTTTTTGTTTCTTGCTTTCTTTATTTGTATAAAAGTTGTGTACTAATGAATTCTAAAGCCTATACATTGACTTGACAAATATTATCTGTACTATCGGAGTCATGATATAAAAGCGTATGTTAAACCTCACAAAGATATGTATTCTTCGTAGACGAAATCCCATCATCATCAACCCATTCTCGGCGGAAACAGAGCGCGGGTCTACTGCCAATATGGTCCACCACGCTGGCCATGTGCTGATTGGCAGACCTCACACGCCTTTGAGAACATTATGGGGAAATCTCAAGCGTGCAGGTTTCCTCACAATGTTTCCTTCACCGTTGAAGCGAGTGATATTTTAATAGCTTAAAAACGCATATAACTCCGAAAATTTAGTGCGTGCCCCGTGCCTCTGATTAGGAGGCGGAAGTTTTAACCACTAGGCTATCACAGTATTCTTCGAGACGAAATCCCTATCTTCCGTTTGGTAACTAAAAACACGTTTAAGTAAATCTTTGCTATCTATCGCTGCGATTGCCTTACCTTGCTTGATATTTGATGCGCCACTCTAGTTGTTTGATATATCATTGATGCGGCGTCTATATTGACGTCTCGGAGGCGTATATCGAAAACCATTGGGTCGATGGAAAAAAAAATTAAACCAAAAATAAATACATATATATGTATATATGTATTAATATTTGACATGTGTGTCACATTTTCATTCACATTTGACATTTTGGTTCGGTTTAGATGACAGGGTGGGCTTAGCGTGAAATTTGTATTTCGACAAAAATTTTGATTGGAACTTTTTTTTTTTTTTTAATTCTCATCTTTTACATTGTTTATTGTATGGTGAACCTGTTTGGGGATAAATCTTTTGTACAATTTATTACCTGTGATATTGAACTGACTGAATTGGGTGTAGTGGTATGCATTTCCGAACATTGGGTTTGCATTTGACGACCTCTGTGGCGCAGTGTGTGTCACATTATTAAATTGGAGGTCCTGGGTTCGATCCTCGGCTCGAGTCTGGTCTGGTGGGAGGCGTCGGCCATGGCTAGTTACCACCCTACCGACAAAGACGTGTCCAAAGCGGTTTAGCGTTCCGGCACGATGCCGCGTAGCAACCCATTAGGTGTATTGGTTTACCATACTCCTAACAGCTTAGCCCGTTACCATCTTAGACTGCATCATCACTAACACCAGGTGAGATTGCGGTCAAGGGCTAACTTGTTGTGGACAAAAAAAAAAACAATTTTTCCTGGATTCCAGGTAAGGCGAGTTTTAATTTTTTTTATTCCACTACAAGTTATCCCTCGATTGCCATGTCACTAGCTAGTAAGTGATAATTTAACGGGTCTAACTGTTATCTATCCCTCTAATAGGTTTTAAGACAACATCGCAGACCCATCAGATTCCCACCAGACCAGACCAGACAAATTCAGATATTGTAAATTGCCGCTTACGGATATCGAGTCCGGTGGTACCTCCTTTCCCTCCCCCCTAAAACCTCAAGCTCTCCACTCGCAAGCAGGTCGTTAAATGTGATTTGTTATTGGGTTTTTCCGTTAATTATTGGCGCTGCAAAAACCTTGACCTCGGAGAACTGTGTTTCATGTTATTGTATGTATACAATATTATAAATTGTATTCATGATCAACCCATTACCGGCCCACTACAGAGCACGGGTCTCCTCTCAATATGAGAAGGGTTTGGCCATAGTCCACCACGCTGGCCATGTGCGGATTGGCATACTTCACACGCCTTTAAGAACACTATGGAGAACTCTCAGACGTGCAGGTTTCCTCACGATGTTTTCCTTCACCGTTGAAGCAAGTGATATTTTAATTGTTTAAAAAAAACGCACATAACTCCGAAAAGTTAGAGGTGCGTGCCTGGATTCGAACCGCCGACCTCTGATTAGGCGGCTGACGTCCTAACCACTGGGCTATCACCGCATATATTATATAAATAATATAAATTTAAGAAAATAAGCTACTCCTTAGGGTAACTTAGTTGGTCTAAGCTCTCAATTCCTCATTCCTATGAGAGTGGAGTTGTGTTTACCACACGGTCCTTAACATCTATTTATATCTAAATATCTAATAATAATCTATTTAATAAAAATAAATAATCTATCCTCTAATCTAATCTATCGATATTATAACATATATGTCTATATATTAATAAACAGATACTAATTTAATTAAGTCATTTTCAATATGTATATATAAATAATTATTAAAATTGTAGTGCATATTACAAGCGATGTATGTGATAGCCAAGTGGTTAGGACGTCAGCCTCCTAATCAGAGGTCGGGGCTTCGAACCCGGGCACGCACCTATAACTTTTCGGGAGTTACGTGCGATTTTAAGCAATTAAAATATCACTTGCTTCAACGGTGAAGGAAAACATCGTGAGGAAACCTGTACGCCTGAGAGTTCTCCAAAATGTTCTCAAAGGCGTGTGAAGTCTGCCAATCCGCACACGGCTATCGTAGTGGACTATGGCCAAACCCTTCTCATATTGAGAGGAGACCCGTGCTCTGTAGTGAGCCGGCAATGGGTTGATCATGATGATATATATATATGTCTATATATATTATGTTTCTGGCAAACAACGAAGTTGCGTTTGATCTGGTGGCTTGCTTCCGGCGTGGCTACTTACCACCCTATTCGCAATTATATTATAATTTATAATGTTTTTCCTTAAATAAATAAATAAAAAGAAATACCGGCAAGCGACTTAGCTTTTTTTTTCCGACTCTATTAGCTGTACTAACCCTATTGGTTGCCACAGCGTAACCGGGATGTTTGCCGAGCTTTGGAAAGAAGCTCTGCCAGAAGAAATTTCGGGCTCGAAGAAACTAAGGGAACATCTGCTTAAGGGCGCTTCCTTTGAAGCCGAACCTCGGCTTAGGCGACGTTTGGGATAACGGGGGGTCGGACGGTGAGGGCGACTTAGCATACCGTTGTGATGCTGAGTGGAACCCGATGAGTCCAAATCATAAAGTATGGGCACCGAAATCGAAGCTCGGACAGAACTACGTAAGCAATAAACAAAGTACTAGTACATTATTTACTTTTAATGCAATTGATCCATCCATAAAAATTATGTATAAACATGCTCTAACACTAGATATTACGATTTTAAGGATTATATAAACGATATAAAAGCTTGGATGTGAATTGCTGTATTTACATAGGTACTATAATTTATTATTGATAATGTGTGATGGTGATAACAAAAAAAAAACCCCGGCTAAGTTTGTTGTGGGCTTCTTCTTAGACCGGGTCTGGAACCCTCATAGCTTTAGTTTTAAGTTTACGAATGTAGTTATCACCATCAACACTACTAAATTATTAACGCGTCAAAAGTGCCTTTTGAAGGACTATTTGAATAAACATTATTTGAATTTGAATTTGACAGTATAAATCGGTTTTAAAACGAATCCCTGAGGAACTATAGACAAATATTTAAAAAAAAATACATTCATTTTTTTTATACCTCGTAACGAACTCTTGTCCACCCGCGTCAAATCTAAAAATGGCTTCCTTGGTCATTGTGAAAAAATCCGCCAAATCATTGATCGACGATAAATAGATCTATAAAGTGTTATTCACACGGTATAGGCCGTACAGGTGGCAGCACTTGCGCGCGCAATGACGATGACGTTTGAATCGATCGAATCACGCCTTTTGAATTTGTCAAATGGAATCCTTTTTTGAATTTCGATCATAGACAATATTTTAGTTTTTTTGTACACACTCATATTATATTCTTTTTTGTTGTGATTCAGTGTGGCCAACGTCTGAAATGCGTTTGTCGTGTAATCCTCGAGGGATATGGATTATTAATTCTTTTTATCAATTACTTTTTTCAATGTCCCCGGTGGCGTGGGATATGGGTACGGGTATTTTTGGTATGCTTTTTTTATCGATGATCGGCACAGGTATGTGATATTACTATTAACAGTTGTAGATTAGGGTGGGCGTGCATGTCACCCACGTCTGTCAAATTATCTTATTACTTCTAGCATCGTTTTATTTAAGTTAATATGTAACGTGATAGAAGGGTTTTACTCCGTGGCGCAGTGCGTGTGCTGTCGCATTATAAAGTTGGAGGTCCTAGGTTCGATTCCCGGCTCGAGTCTGGTCTGGTGGGAGGCTTCTGCCGTGGCTAGTTACCACCCTACCGACAAAGACGTGTCGCAAAGCGATTTAGCGTTTCGGCAATATGTCGCGTGGAAACCAATTAGGAGTGTAGGTTTACCTTACCCCTAACAGGTTAGCCTGCTACCATCTTAGACTGCATCATCACTTACCATTAAGTGAGATTGTCGTCAAGGGCTAACTTGTATAAAAAAAAAGTTATATAGATTACTGCATTTCTGTGCGAACCAAACTTTTTCCTTGATTCAGCTTCTCAGAAGGGGCACTTTGTATATTCTAACGTACTTGGCTCTCTTTGCCACTGTGTAAAGTGAAATCCACTAAGTACAGATCCATCCGACACCCCAACCCACTCGTAGTTGCGACTTCTTTTTACTCCCCCGACCTAAGCGCTCCTCTCCGAAAGAGGAGACCTAAACATATCCTTCATGACCCTGACGATCAGATGACTACTGACAACACACTCGTACCACCTACCACACAATCATACGCTACACCGTCTTCGCCGGCGAAGACGAGGTCCCCGCTATCTTACGTCATCCGGACGTGGGCTCCATCCACGGCCTCGGAGACGTATGGACCACTCACCGTCCGACCCCCGTTATCCCAAACGTCGTCTAAGCCGAGGTTTAGCCTCAAAGGAGGCGCCCTTAGGCAGTCGTTCCCTTAGTTTCTTCGAGCCCTAGGGCTAAAAATTTCTTCTGGCAGAGCTTCTTTCCGAAGCTCGCCAAACAGCCCGGTTACGCTGTGGCAACCAATAGGGTTAGTACAGCTAATAGACAGTCCGAAAAAAAAACTAAGTACAGGCTCACAACCTGTACTTTGTGCTTTTCTTTTTAAACTACGGATCACGAGGTTCTCTGTTCAGTTCTCGTATGACCAAATATTTTTTTTGTTTTATGTAAAAAAACCCAGTAGGTACCAGCTTGGAGTTAGGATTTGGGATTATTACTCTCGTGCCCTGGAACAAACTTAAATCCATTGGTCCGGGTTGATATCACTATAATGATTATTACTAATAATCTATATAGAAGTGTGATGGTATATGCTCTGAAAACCTCTCGCCTATAACTGAGAATATAGTTCCTATAGCTGTGATAGCCTAGTGGTTAGGAAGTTTGCCTCCTAATCAGAGGTTGGGGTTTCGAACTCGGGCATGCACCTTTAACTTTTCGGAGTTATGTGCGTTTTTAAGCAATTAAAATATCACTTCCTTCAACGGTGAAGGAAAACATTGTGAGGAGACCTGCATGCCTGAGCTCCACAATGCTCCATAATGTTCTCAAAGGAGTATGAAGTCTGCCAAACCACACATGGCGTGATGGACTATGGCCAAACCCTTCTCATATTGAGAGGAGACTCGTGCTCTGTAGTGAGCCGGCAATGGGTTGATCAAAATGACGATGAGTGAGAATACCTTGATTTTTTTTTAAATATTTATATCGCCGGCTAACGAGCAGACGGTTCACTTGATGTAAAGTGATTACCGTCGCATCGAACATCTGCAGTACCTGAGGAACCGATGCGTTGCCGACTGAATCCTCCTAATCGGTTTCTATCGCGGTATGTTGGTATGTCTTTGCCAGTAGAGTGGTAACTAGCCACGTCCTTACCCTCCCACCAAACCAGACTCAAGCCTTCCCGGATTCTAAGACCTCCCACTATATATATTACAGCGTTATCAATTCTCCACGGAGGTCGTCATATGGAGATTTTATACTTTCTTATTATCAAACTGAGACGATCTCCGTGGCGCAGCACGCGCGCGCTATTGTATTAAAAAGTTTGAGGTCCTGGGTTCGATTCCCGGCTCGTTTCTGGTCTGGTAGGAGGCTTGAGCCGTGTCTAGTTCCCACCCTACCGACAAAGACGTGTCGCCAAGCGATTTAGCGTTCCGGCAAGATGTCGTGTAGAAACCAATTAGGAGTATGGGTTTTTCATACCCCTAACAGGTTAGCCCGCTACCATCTTAGACCGCATCATCACTTACCATCAGGTGAGATGTCGTCAAGGGCTAACTTGTATAAAAAAAAGAATCGAAATTTTTTGCAATCGGCAATATTTTTTACAAACTAGTATAAATGCATAACAAATGTTGCCATTTCACAGTGTTAAATATTGCCATTCACACCTACGAAACCCATTTGTTGTCATAGACAACAGGATACGGAAGTTGGTAAAGATGTGAACGCGATTAAATGACAGAGTTCCGTAGAAATAAAATTAGTACGATAATACAGGATACACGATTTTTTTTTCAGACTGTCTTTTAGCTGTGCTAAATTATTTATTGGTTGCCACAGCGTAACTGGGCTGTTTGGCGAGCTTCGGAAAGAAGCTCTGCCAAAAGAAATTTTAGCCCTAAGGCTCGAAGAAACTGAGGGAACGTCTGCCTAAGGGCGCCACCTTTGAGGCCGATTTCGCTATTTTCTTATGGATCCCTAGTTTTTTTGAAAATAATGGTCTATCCAACACTAAAAGATTTTTGATATCGGTCCACTAGTTACTGAGATTAGCGCGTTTAAACGAACAAACTACAGCTTTATAATATTAGTGTAGATTTGTTTAGGGATCTCTAAAAAACGTGGGAACTTGTCTACTGGCCTTTACCTTACGACAAACTCCCTTTGTCCAGATTGTGTAGAATTCAGTTCCGTTTTTGAATGAACTTTTTTTTTTTGCGTTTTTTTTTTTGTTAACATGTCCGTGTGCACAGGTGTATTTGTTTATTCATGACAGTTAATTTGTTTGTTTACTCTGTTTCAGTTGATGGGTACCAACATTGAAACATTGTCCGTTTATTTGAATTTCGAATCGAATGTTAAAGTACCGCGATAACAATGAAATGTTTATCTGTAGCGAATAGGAAGATACTAACAAAACAATATATGTAATATGTAGCATATTAAGAGCAAAGTTTGTTTATTTGTTTATTTGTCATCGACTTGCTACTAGAAACACCAAATAAGTACATTTTACATAAAAACTACGTAAACCAAAAATATCTTTAAAAAATATAATATATATCTATCTAAAAAATATTATATATATATATATATATATATATCTTTAAATATCTTTACCTGCTTTAAAAATCCGTGATATGTTTATCTCTCGAATAACGTATATTTACGCATTTTGTGTCGTGAATAGTTAAAATATTAATAGGTTATTTCAATCTTTATTATATTACTAGTTATTATTATTTCTATTACCTATGCTTTATACCATAGGTAATAGAAGTAATATAATAATTAAAAAAATATTTTATAAAGAAGTAGTATCAGTAGTATAAGAGTATTATATTATATTTTTTATGGCTTTACACAGATTAGCCAATGTCAAGTTAATAGCAATGGAGAATTGAAGTTAGGGAAAAATTGCGGAAAACTTCGCAGTCGGGGGACGCGGCTCCCTCAAACCTTTCCCAAATTAATTCATGTTAACCATTCAACTCAACATACATCAATCCGTTTTCAAAATTAGCCAACAAACATTAATTCAAGAAAAGCGTAAAAAAACCACGCCCGCCATATACTAAGTCGCCTTTCTAGTAGTATTTAGAACTTCTTAGAACTTAGATATGATTATAATTACGGTAGGGGTAGTTTACATGTAATACGACTAAGATACTTCAGGTAACAGTAATAAAATAGTTTTACTATACTAGTATGGGTACCTAATACCCATGTAATTGACAAGAGAAAAAAAACGTCTGTTCAAAAGAACAAAGAATTTATGAGAATACCTCCGAATATCTATTCTAATTTTATATTTCACATAGTGCATTTTTACTGACAGCTTTCTGAGATTACCTACTCGAGAAACATACATAAATAATATTCATTATGCGCCTACGCAAAATGAAGTGTAAAGATAATCCGTGAAAAAAATCACTATTAATAGTATAAAGCAATAAAAATTACGTACTATTGGAAAATGTTTTCAGATCTACAATACGATGAATTTACTTTAGGTACATTGTTATTGTACTCGTACCGTAGTATCGCAATGGCTTCACGAGTTCTAAATTTAAACGCGCACCCATAGCGTTGGCGGCGGAATAACCATAAACAACTTTTTTTTTTTACCCACCTCGACCGAGGCTGCCCCGCCATTGTGCCGGTATCCTGCTTCTTTCAGCCAGACCTTTTTAAGGAAGAAATTTATTATGTATACTTTCGGCCATGACCAGTAGCCGTTTTTAATTGTGAATTATGGGGGGTTACCTTTTTATTTGTTTTTTTTTCTTACGTTTCCTGGCCGCTCGGAAGGTTCTGTGATGTTTTGTGTTTTTTAGATCTGTGATTTTTTTTTTTAAATAATTGGATTAGATACAGATTATTAGGGTGATAGGGAATTTAATGTTGGCAACAATGAAACGGATATGCTTCCTAAACTGAATTCTAGCAAGACAGGAAATAATAAAATGAGATTACGTAACGTACATATATATCAGAACCATTATAAAGTTATTGCGACTTAGTAATTTATTAAAAATATGACCTTTTCAGATAATAATTATATCATCATCATCATCATCATCATGATCAATCCATTACCGGCTCACTACAGAGCACGGGTCTCCTCTCAATATGAGAAGGGTTTGGCCATAGTCCACCACGCTGGCCATGTGCGGATTGGCAGACTTCACACGCCTTTGAGAACATTATGGAGAACTCTCAGGCGTGCAGGTTTCCTCACGATGTTTTCCTTAACCGTTGAAGCAAGTGATATTTTAATTGTTTAAAAACGCACATAACTCCGAAAAGTTAGAGGTGCGTGCCCGGATTCGAACCGCCGACCTCTGATTAGAAGGCTGACGCCCTAACGCTTACAATAATTATAAATCACAAATTAATTAATAAGAAACATATATTTTACGTATCTCTGAATTTAACATACCGTTCTACTTGTAGGTTTTATACTTATAGTTTAGATACTCTGAGTAGGTAAGTACGAACAGCCAGTAATCTGTCTGTAACCCTTTCTAAAAAAAAAATCTTTTTTTTTTTAAATGTAGGTCTCGCGAGATTACGTATGGCACATTACACAGCTACAAATGAAGGGACCATCTTCCCGAACGTTTCCACCACGGGTTCACGAAATACCTCGCAAGACGTCCCAATTAAATACTATTTCGCTCGCATCTGGCACAGATTAGCGAAAAAAGGTTCGCGAAAAGGTAAAAAAGTTACCAATATACCCCCTGACAAAATTATAATCGGCAATGGAGCGTGCTTCTTAATCCATCGGATATTTTTTTTGCGTTCGGCAATTTTTATATGTATTTTTTTTATTTTTTTTAAACCCGCCCGCGGCTTTATGTCGTCGGTCCTTTGCCATCTTTTTGAGCGTGAAGCAAAAAAATTGTTTGATAAATAGCGAGTTTTGTGACGATACAAATATGTTTCCTACAAAGTACCTACGTACCTATATTTTTGTGCACGCTTCAAAAGAGCAATAAGTTATGCACAGGCGCTTAAAAATGTCATTCATCATGATCAACCTATTCTTGGCTCACTACAGGTCTCCTCTCAATATGTGAAGGGTTCGGCCATAGTTCACCACGCTGGTCATGTGAGACTATAGTTTTCCATAATTTTGTTAGTAATAATTAACTAAAAAAACGACCAATAGGATCGCTCGATCGAGGGACCGATTTGCAACCCTCGCTCGGTCAATTGGGCGACCTTTTCTTTTTCCAGACTGTCTTCTATTAGCTGTGCTAACCCTATTGGTTGCGACAGCGTAACCGGGCTGTTTGGCGAACTTCGGAAAGAAGCTCTGCCAGAAGAAATTTTGAGCCCTAGGGCTTTAAGAAACTAAGGGAACGTCTGCCTAAGGCCTCCTTTGAGGCCGAACCTCGGCTTAGGCGACGTTTGGGATAACGGGGAGGGTCGGAGCGACAAAAAAGTGAGCGAATTGGGCGACCGATCGAGTAACCGTCGAGAGATCTTTTACACGACTGACCGAGCGACTGATCGAGCGATTGGTCTTAATAAATAATTAAAAACTATGATCTTAATCATGATCAACCCATTATCGTCTCACTACAGAGCACGGGTCTCCTCCCAATATGAGAAGGGGGTTATCAATATTTAGAAGGGTTTGGCCATAGTCCACCGCGCTGGCCATGTGCGGATTGGTAGACTTCACACACCTTTGAGAGCATTATGGAGAACTCTCAGGCGTGCAGGTTTCCTCACGATGTTTTCCTTCACCGTTGAAGCAAGTGATATTTTAATTACTTAAAAACGCATAACTCCGATAAGTTATAGGTGCGTGCCCGGATTCGAACCGCCGACCTCTGATTAGGAGGCTGACGCCCTAACCACTAATCTATCACCGCTTCATCTCAATAATTGCCTATAATTTGAAAAAGTTTATCGGTAGAAGCTGTATAATGCTTTATTTAAAACATATTCAACCCATCGAACTTGCTTTCATAATACTTATAACATCACACGAGCTTAGTTTAGGCAGACGAAACCGCGGAGCTAATCTAGTATCTAGCCAGCACTAAATTAATTTCGTTAAATTAAACTAATATAACATTCTAAATCCTACATTCATTTAGCTCTAACTGTGTGAATTAGATGGTTATTTACGTATTTCATTAATCCGCCATTGCTTATTTAGGAATTAATCATAGTATATAGATATATTATATATAGTCTATTGGCATTTTGAACTTTAAGCTGACTCGTTCAATGTATATTTAATACTAGTGCCATCAATTATAATCATCATCATCATGATCAACCCATTACCGGCTCACTACAGAGCACGGGTCTCCTCTCAATATGAGAAGGGTTCGGCCATAGTCCACCACGCTGGCCATGTGCGGATTGGCAGACTTCGCACGCCTTTGAGAACATTATGGAGAACTCTCAGCAGGTTACCTCACGATGTTTTCCTTCACCGTTGAAGTAAGTGATATTTTAATTGCTTCAAAACGCACATAACTCCGAAAAGTTAGCTACAGCTTTGATAAAATGTGGGTCGCATTATAAAGTTGGAGGTCCAGGGTTCGATTGCCAGCTCGTCTGCTCAGTTACCACCCTATCATAAACACGTTAAGCCAAACGAATAAGCATTCCGGTACAATTTCGCGTAGAAACCAATAACGAGTAACAGTTAACCATACCCCTAACAGGGTAGCTCGTTACCATCTTGACTGCATAAATAGCTAACTAGGAGTGTATATAAAAATAATAATGAATTCCCAAACTGCCAAAACCTTTCGCTCACGCCAGGTGATTGTAAAATCCAATCAATCGAAATTACCCAAGCTACCTTCAAGAACCAGACTTGTTTGTTAGCGCTGCTAAATCATCATCATCATCATCATTTCAACCGATAGACGTCCACTGCTGGACATAGGTCTTTTGTAGGGAGTTCCAATGGCCACGGTCTTGGGCGGCTTGTATCCAGCGGCTCCCTGCGACTCGTTTGATGTCGTCTGTCCACCTTGTTGGGGGTCGACCAACGCTACGTTTACCGGTGCGGGGTCGCCATTCCAGCACCTTGGGACCCCAACGTCCATCGGTTCTCCGAGATATGCGCTGCTAAATATAAAGTTATATTCATTAATTAATTAATTAACAAACATATAACACAAACACAAGAGATTAGCTTCTGTCCGTTCGTGTACGAGTAAATAAAATGACGACTTTTATGTTTATTTTATTTCTCTTTATTAATATTATAAGGTATATATTAGTATATTTAATTCATTAATGTATTGTGTTATTTATGTAATCTAGTGTATGTATTAGTATGTAGTTATTAGTATGCAGGTTTTTTCTTATATTACTACTTACGCCACCTACTTTCTTCTACTTTCTTTTTTCCTAATCCTAAGGTTGCCTGGCAGAGATCGCTGCTAAGCGATAAGGCCGCCTTTTGTATCCTGTTTCTTCTTGTTTTTCTTATTATTTATATTAATATGTGGTGTACAAATAAAGAATAAATATATAAATAAAAATACGAGTAAATACTATGTAAGTGTCCACAGGTACAGGGCTAGAGAATTGTCGAATTATACTAGCGCGCTCAATTTATGCTCATTGTTTCCATCGTTCGGGGATTAGCATCGAAACACTGATATTCTATTAGTTCAGTTAATTATTTCGATTTCGTGTATGCACGAGATCACCTTAAATCACTTTTAATATGGTGCCTTTTTCAACTGGTGCTTTTAATTCGTGATTAAGCTAATAATAAGGTCGTCATATAAGGAAATAGACAATATAACCAATATGTATATGAAAATTTAATGTATGTCGATAAAAATATTGATAAATTCAAGAAAAAATGCACTGAACAATGCCAATCCGCCCATGGCCCACTGGCAGATTGGCAGACGCTTTTGAGAACATTATAGAGAACTGTCAGGCGTGCAGGTTTCCTCGCGACGTTTTCCTTCGCCGATGCATACATAAATTATTTTAAATTGTAGTAAAATTATGCTGATAACTACTCTTCATTCGTTGACTTAAAACTAAAGCTTGGAAGGCTCTTGTCTAAGAAGAAGCCAACAACGAACTTAGACCGAGTAAAGTAGAAAGAAAAATCACTTCTCACTGGCTGGGCGTTTCTCACCATTACCCATCCAGTTATTAACTTAGGGCAACTTCGCTTACCCAGCGCAGTGGCCACTTCCACCCTCCTCAACTATTATTATCAATATTCCAAAGATGTCAACACAATGGAGGTACAATCAGCCTCTAAACCGTATGTGGGCGAAGCCATGCTTGCGATTCCGTCCAAGATAACGCACCCAATCCATCATCGGTTATGAATATTTAATAACCGTAGACTATTGTTTCCTTTTTTCACAAAAGGGTACCGCAGACAAAACATTCGATTATAGAGGAGGGCATAGACAATCGAGCGCGGGGTATAGACACGCGGCGGCACGCGGCAGAAAGTGGCGCGCAAATTGAGTGCTCCAATTACGGTGTCCAATTTTGTAGACGTTGTACAGGATGATTGCTCACGCAAATACAAATACAAATTTTTGGAACGAAGTGACTTACGGCAGGCTTGGAGGAGATAGGGATTTTGCTGCACGACCGAACTGAAAAAAATGTGACAGTAAAATGGTAAGAAAAAGTGCGTGGAATAAAACCGTTAAATGAGACGAGCGCAGGCGCGACAGTCGTATACACAAGCGAGTAGTGTATAATACCTTTCTCTTTCTCCCTCTTTCATATTTTAGTTACCACGAGCCAATCGTTTCAGCAATAGAATTTAATGACGAGACATTTCCATGTAATTTAATGTTGTCAAACAAAAATGAAGAGACATATTTTGTTATTATATAGTTGAGAATTTGAATTACGATTTTTTTTTTATTTTACGGAATTTATTATTTCCTAAAATACTGAATTTCCTAAATACTTTCCTGTACTTAATAAAAACTAATCAGCAAAATTTAAGAGAAAAATCAAGAAAACCTACATAAAATTGAGCACGATTTTTTTATTTGCAAATTGTGTCGATTCTACATTAGCCGAAGGAACTTCGTTCCTACCTGGTGTCCCACGACACCACATTTTTTTTGTCTATGTATCTGGGATGTCTCTCAATGAGTTCAAAGTTTATATACAACCGTTTAGTAGGCTGCACAAAATTAGTAACTCATTCAAAGGAAAATGTATTTTATTTTATAATATATTACCTATTGATACCTTGGAGATGTCTATCAATAAGTTCAAAGTTTTTATAAAACGAAAGCTTATAGAAAAATCATATTACGATATTAAGGATTATATAAACGATGAAAAAGCTTGGGTGTGAAATATTGCTCTAATAAGATAGCTTTCAAATACTTTTAAGTGGCATGTCAGGTGGTGTAGGCAAAAAGAAAATTTACCTGGCTAAGTTTGCTGTGGGCTTCTTCTAAGACCGGGGCGGGTTTTCAAACCCACCCCGATGGCTGTGAGGGCTCCAGCCCTCATAGCTTTAGATTTAAGTTTACGAATGTAGTTATCACCATCGAATCACTACTATGTACATTATTGACGCGTCAAAAGTGCCTTGTAAAGGACTATTTGAATAAAGATTATTTGAATTCAAGGTAAGCCTGAATAGGAAATATAGCATCAGTTGATTTGAAGTAGGCGCTCTTTCGAGCCTTCTCTGTCTACCACTTTTTTTTTTACGCTGGGAAATGCTTTTACGCATCCCCTCCGGAGGCGACGCTGGCAAGACTGCGCCACTTCCGACGGGGTATGTGGGACTCCACGGCGGTCAGGCTGGCGACCAGAATACCCACTAAAACCCAGCGATGCTCCTTCGCGTCGCCTGGTGGCTGGGTCACGGGGAACTTGGGTCACTTGTGCACTCGACCGCGGCCCAGCCAGCTGCTTCCGTCGAGGCAGACCCTCCACGGGGGGCCTATATTGACCCCCGAGTACCACAACAGAAGGTTTTAAATCTGTTGTTGACATATTAGAAAGTAGATTGTGTTTGTTACATTTTTAGTAGTCATACTTTTATTTTGTTATTTTTTTTAAATAATTTTGTTTTAGTTAGCAGTAAGAATTATGTAATTGATAAACAAACTTGGGTTTGAAATATTGCTCTAATAAGATAGCATAAATAATTTTAAGTGGCATGTGAGATGGTGATAAGTAAAAGAAAATTTACTCGGCTTCGTTTGTTGTGGGCTTCTTAAAACGGCGCATTTGGAACCCTCATTGCATTAGTTTTAAGTTTACGAATGTAGTGTATATTACCTCACGAATTAAAATACTGAAAAAATATATTGCATGAAAACTCCATAGAGGTAGGTGTGAAGAAAAAAAACTTGAGAGGTGTCAAGGGACACCCGGATGGAACGAAGTTCCTTTCGATTAATTAGTGAAGTAATTGTAATAAAATTTTATTTTATATAAGTTATAATAATATTTTTTTTATTATTAACAAATATAATGTTATATAAACTTAATCAGTAGGCTCAATTTTGTACTCCATCAGCAATATCCGGAACTTGTGCAGAAACACTGTCAGGATTCATTCATTATTTTTTATTATTTACAAAAAACCTGTATACACTCAACAAAAATAATCGTCGCGACACCACACTGTTCAATGCGAAATAGAAATGAAAATATCTGGCTTGCTTTCTATAAGAGAGAGAGAGACAGACAGAGAAACATGCGACGCCGCACAGCTTAACAATAACAAAAATTGTCGTGACAACTTTTCGTAAGAATTTTTTCCGTCTAGCCCCCTTTCACAACGCGCGATAAGGAACTTCGCTCCAAAAAAAAACTAAATTTGAAAAGAGAACCATCCTGTGTAACGAAATTGTTACTGTACTTCCCCGATCCCTTATTTGCAGTGGGCACGTGACCTAAAATGGCGGCGTTCGAAAATCGAATAAATCAAGAGGATTGGCGGCTAATCGGCGGCGTCAGGCGCGAAAACAAAGGAAATGCTTTCGAATACGATTACTTAATGCCCTGACAGTATTGAGTGTTAAGTGTAAATAGATAGCTAGTTGATAAGTAATTGATACCGTTCTTAATGTTCCTTCCTTTATTTCAGTATATTTTATGGTTTTATTTTTCCATGTAAGTATAATCATCATCATCATCATGATCAACCCATTACCGGCTCACTACAGAGCACGGGTCTCCTCTCAATATGAGAAGGGTTTGGCCATAGTCCGCCACGCTGGCCATGTGCGGATTGGCAGACTTCACACGCCTTTGATAACATTATGGAGAACGCTCAGGCGTGCAGGTTTCCTCACGATTTTTTCCTTCACCGTTGAAGCAAGTGATATTTTAATTATTTAAAAACGCACATGACTCCGAAAAGTTAGAGGAATTCGAAAAGACGAATTCGAACCGCTGACCTCTGATTAGGAGGCTGACGCCCTAACCACTAGGCTATTACTGCTTCAATATATAAGTATAAAAGAAAAAAATATTAACTTATCAGAACATCACATATAGATATCAAATCAAATGAAAAATATTTGATATATTAATGATATATATGTAAACCTGTGATAGCCTAAAGGGAAAGACGTCCGCCTCCTAATCAGAGGTCAGAGGTCGGAAGTTCGATTCTGAGCAAGCACCTAGAACTTTTCGGAGTTATGCGTTTTTAAGCATTTAAAATATCACTTGCTTCAACGCTGAAGGAAAACATCGCGAGGAAACCTGCACGCCTGACAGTTCTCCATAACGTTCTCAAAGGCGTGTGAAGTCTGCCAATTCGCACATGGCCAGCGTGGTGGACTATGGCCAAACCCTGCCCATATTGAGAGACCCGTGCTCTGTAGTGAGCCGAGAATGGGTTGATTATGATGATGTAATTAGCTAATCGCTTTTATATTTTATAAGACTTCTTCATCTTCATGGGCCTATTGAGTCCCACTACTGAGAAGAGACCTCTTGTTTTATAGGAGAAAGGGATTGGAGTTTAGACCCACGACGCCTTTCAAATGCGGGTCAGCGGCTATAAGATTTTGTATTTCTTTGTTGACGTATAGTGTAATATTTAAAACTTAATTATACATATAACAATTTTTATCAAACCCTTCTCGTATTGCGATGAGACCCGTGCTCTGTAGTGGGCCGATAATGGGTTTATCATGACGATGATGATGATGATTTTATCGTGTATTTTATCCTATTGTAAATGTAAATTGGGCCTTTTTCCCGTGGTGGAAAAGCTTTACGACTACCTCCGTCCGTTGGGCAAGACGGAGGTTATGTGGGACTCCCCCCCCCCCCTATCGTTGAGGTATACCCGAACTAAAACCCACCACAGCATGTCCCACTCGCTAGATTTGCTGAACACCTCGGGTACCCATTGTATTCTTCCCAGACAAAATGTATATTGGGCCTAGTTGCCATTATAAAGACCTCCGTGGCGCAGTGTGCGCGCTGTCAGATTAGGAGGAGGTCCTGGGTTCGATTCCCGGCTCGAGTCTGGTCTGGTGGGAGGCTTCAGCCTTGACTAGTTACCACCCTACCGACAAAGACGTGTCGCCAAGCGATTTAGCGTTCCGGCACGATGTCGCGTAGAAATCGATAGGAGTATGGGTTTACCATACTCCTTACAGGTTAGCCCGCTACCATCTTAGACTGCATCATCACTTACCATCAGGTGAGATTGCCGTCAAGGGCTAACCTGTAGTGGATAAAAAAAAAAAAAAATTATATTATTATTACAGTATATACGATGAAAATGTCGATAGACAATCAGTAGCGAGGCAGGGAACACAGGATCAAAGCAAGAGATGCAAATTCACGCGGGAGTAATGCAATAAATTTTCTTTCCGGACGCGGTTGCTGCCCAAAGCGGCGGCAAATCGAATAGAGACGCTCTGCCGGCCGCGGCCGTCTCCTTTCGTAACTCCAAATTCAATTTCTTATTACTTCGCAATCAAACCCTCCCTTTTCGCGAAAGCGTGTGGAATGTAATTTTTTTTCTTTTTCTACATAAAAATATGGCATAATAATGTGATCTTATAGCTTATACCTTTGCAAGGGCTAACTTGTAGCGGATTAAAAAAAAAAACAAAATGAATTAATAAATAATTTAACAAATAGCAAATGTTTTTTTTCTCTTTTGTGACTTTACACAGATTAGCCAATGTCAAGTTTATCGCAATGGAGAATTGAAGTTAGGGAAAAAAGGCGGGAAACTTCGCACTCGGCGGACTTTTTTTTTTCGGACTGTCTATTAGCTGTGCTATTGGTTGCCAATTGGTTGCCACAGCGTAACCGGGCTGTTTGGCGAGCTTCGGAAAGAAGCTCTGCCAGAAGAATTTTTGAGCCCTAGGGCTCGAAGAAACTAAGGGAGTCGTTCCCTTACTACCTACGTGCGCCTCCTGTGAGGCCGAACCTCGGCTTAGGCGACGTTTGGGATAACGGGGGGGTCGGACGGTGAGTGGTCCGTACATCTCCGAGGCCGTGGATGGAGCCCACGTCCGGATGACGTAAGATAGCGGGGACCTCGTCATCGCCGGCGAAGACGGTGTGTAGCGTATGATTCTGTGGTTGGTGGTACGAGTATGTTGTCAGTAGTCATCTGATCGTCAGGGTCGTGAAGGATATGTTTAGGTCTCCTCTTTCGGAGAGGAGCGCTTAGGTCGGGGGAGAGCTCGGTGAACGCGGCTCGCTCAAACCTTTCCCAAATTAATATTATATAATTAATAATTTATAAATTAACTTTAAATTTAGTCTGTAATATTGCATGCCGTGAGGATCAATTTGGCTGGATGTAATTGTATCTATTAAATAAGACCTAGTTATTGTAGAATCCAAATTCGCAATAAAAAATAATTCAATTGAATTGAAATTAATACATTCAAAAAACTAGCCACTACACAAACGACACCAAAACTATAATGTCCACAACACAACCAACACCAATCCTTTTCAAAATTAGCCAACGAACATGAATTCAAGAAAAGCGTGAAAAAACCGCGCCCGTCGAATAAGAAATCTCCCGTCTTTCTCCAAAAAAAACAAAGTCGAATGTCATTTTTACACCACCAATGTAACGAAAAAATTGGGCGTTATCTGTGCACGTTTGTCTCTATGAAAATATAAACATTAATTTACTTTTTTTTGGATTATTCATTAATTCATTTTGTTTTTTTAATCCGTTACAAGTTAGCCCTTGCAAAGGTATAAGCTATAAGGTCACATTATTATGCAACCGTGTAAAAGGAGGTAGTTAGCAGAACCATCATCATTTCCGTTTATTTTTATATACACAAGGCCTTGCCGGCAATTTTATCTAATGTACCTAAGTGATGATGCAGTCTACGATGGTAGCGGGCTGACTTGTTAAGGGTATGGTAGACCCATACTCCTAATTGGTTTCTACGAGTACGTGACATCGTGCAGGAATGCTGGACGACACGTCTTTGTCGATAGGGTAATTAGCGACCGAAACCTACCACCAGACCAGACTCGAGCTGGGAATCGAACCCAGGACCTTCCACTTTATAACGCGAAAGCGTGCACGCTGCGCCACGGAGGTCGTCATTCATTCAGGCCTAACCAAGGGTAAGCAAACTTAAATTATTGATACCTAATATTACTATTAACTTTACGAAACTAAATCAAATACAAAATTTAACAAAAACGTTTTGGCCTTCATGAACTCGACCAGTGAGCAACTGAACAGTTAATTAGCTGACTAATAGTTATTTATTTTTTCCCCAACAATAATTATATAAATAATAATTGAGAAGGAATTGGTGGCAAAGCTTAAAAAAAAATTTAACCTGAAAAAAAAAAAATATTGTTTAATATTTCCAATGACATTACTCTAAACCATATCCTACATACATATCTACATATATTAAATTAATCCTAATTTATCTTTGTATTGTTCATACCAAGTAAGACATTTTTAATTTACGTCGATTTTGTATTAATCTATCAAAGTATGCTATCGCAAGTCACTTAAAACAAAGTTTTAATAATATCGCAAGAATATGTGTACCTAAACGTTACTGTCTAAGTTTTGTTTAAGATATTTAAACAAAACCATTTCTCATAATATCCTACATTAAACGCTAAACCAAACAATATATCCAACGAAAAGTTTCTATACTCTTAAAACAAGACAGTGTTTCATTTTCTTAAAGTTACGAATCCATAGACAATAATTATCGAGTGAATTTGGTAGAGGAGAAATAATGTTCGATTTTTAAAACAAACGGGCAAATGACGTTCCCGTGTAAGCCAGGGATGCCAATTCCGCTCGTTTGGTAATTTTCAAACGATTTATCGAATTAAATCTAAGATGCTTTGATGTTCTGCCATTGAGCGAATTCGGTATTCGATTACGCGGAACTCGACTTTTCAATTTGGCATCCCTTTTTGTAAAGAAATCGTTGGTGTAAGCAACGAATGAATTACGATCATCAATTTAAATACTCACTTATTTGAGGATATTATTGACGACCAATTCTTATTGTATTTCAGTTAGTCTGTATGTTTTTTTGTTTTTTTTTAATCCACTACAAGTTAGCCCTTGACGGCAATCTCACCTGATGGTAAGTGATGATGCAGTCTAAGATGGTAGCGGGCTAACCTGTTAGGGGTATAGTAAACCCATACTCCAAATTGGTTTCTACACGACATCGTGCCGAAACGCTAAATCGCTTGGCGACACGCCTTTGTCGGTAGGGTGGTAACTAGCCACGGCCGCAGCCTCCCACCAGACCAGACTCGAGCCGGGAATCGAACCCAGGACCTCCAACTTTATAATGCGACAGCGCGCGCTGCGCCACGGAGGTCGTCGAAAGTTGTAGGTCGTAGACCTTGGTTATTTATCGTGGGACATTGAGTATATAAACCCTGAGATATTTTAGGTCTAAGAGTCTACGAACATTGTCGATATCAAAAGCCATATTAAGATGATAATGAATCGTCTGGCGCATTATAAAGTCCTTAAAGAGGTCCTGGGTTCGATTCCCGGCTCCAGTCTGGTGTAGTGGGAGGCTTATTACCACCCTACCGACGACGATGTTTCGCCAAGCGATTTAGCGTTCCAGCACGATGTCGCGTAGAAACCAATTAGGACTGTGGGTTTACCATAACAGTTTATCCCACTGCCATCCTAGACTGCATCATCACCTACCATCAGGTGTGATAGCCGTCAAGGGCTATATTATAGAGAAAAAAAAAAGAATATGATATTGTTGAAGATTTGTACATAAAAACGTAGTAGTACGAAAGAAAAAGGCTACATAATAAAGATAGGTGCCTCGTTGCAATTTTCAATAATTCTTTTTTCAATTACGCCGTATGAAGTATGAACCTGTGCCCCTCAAGTATATCGCAAAAAAAAAAGTTAAATCCCTCTCCGTGCTCACCAAGGCAGAAGAAACACTTCCTTGCGCCAAATGTCCGATATATTTGTGTTCAAACGCCCCCCTCATTCGATGGTCCTTACATGTTAAAGAATCCATAAATAATAGAGTTGACGCTACGGATTGTGTTACCGTGCACCCCCACCCCTTGTAAATTGCGATCACTCTTGTCTATGGTGCCTAATGCCCCTATTGTCTGTGGTACGGATTTATTATTCATTTTCCTAATACATCTGACGGTTATGAGTTTTCGATTGCGGTGGAAAGTTATTTGATATTGCTTTGCTTGGATTTTAATGGGGTATCGTTTAAGCTGTGATAGCCTAGTGGTTAGGACGTCCGCCTCCTAATCAGAGGTCGGCGGTTCGAACCCGGGCACGCACCTCTAACTTTTCGGAGTAATGTGCGTTTTTAAACAATTAAAATATCACTTGCTTCAACGGTGAAGGAAAACATCGTGAGGAAACCTGCACGCCTGAGAGTTCTCCATAGTGTTCTCAAAGGCGTGTGAAGTCTGCCAATCCGCACATGGCCAGCGTGGTGGACTATGGCCAAACCCTTCTCATATTGAAAGGAGACCCGTACTCTGTAGTGAGCCGAGAATAGGTTGATCATGATAATCATTTAACTATCCATTTTTTTATTCATACAATTCTCTGTATAAATTAAAGGCAATGCCACCCATTCCTTAATTAATATCATAGGTCTAGTAGCTTACGAGTTCCTGGGTTCGATTCCCGCATTGCACAAAAATGTGTCAGGTATTGGATTTTAATTCTCACTACTAACTTGACGGCATCTAACCTGATGTTAAGTGATGATGCAGTCTAAGATGGTAGCGGGCTAACCTGTTAGGGGAATGGTAAGCCCACACTCTTAATTGGTTTTTACGCGAATCGCTTGGCTAAACTTATAGTCAATGAGTATATAAATACCACTTATTATATCGATATAAAAATAAGAAAATACCATAGACCGTAGTAGAAACCGCAGGGCGTGAAGCTCAAAGGCCCTATAACTTTTTAATAATGGCCCTACAATACAACATTTGTTTGAATTACCACCGAGTGGGTCTCGAGAGGGCGCCTGCTGGCTGTTATATTAAATAGTCGCTATGAAACGTTAACTTTGCACTCGCGGGATGTGCGGGGGCCTTTTTATTGCCACTTGCGGTCTGGAGGGGCCGTTTTTTGAATGTTTGGCGATGAGGAACTACCTACCTGGTCGGTGTAGTGGCCAGAATATCCACGGAACAGTGGTGTCCGTGCTGACTAAGGCCTTGGCTAGTTACCACCCTACCGACAAAGACGTGTCGCCAAGCGATTTAGCGTCCCGCCACGATGTCGCGTAGAAACCAATTAGGAGTATGGGCTTACCATACCCCTAACAGGTTAGTCCGCTACCATTTTAGACTGCATCATCACTTACCATCAGCTGAGATTGCCGTCAAGGGCTAACTTGTAGTGGATAAAAAAAATAAAAAAACACAATTTCGATGTTTGTGAAGAAGTGCTCGGTAATTACCAGCCCAAAGGGAATCGGCATATTTAAATTCATATTCAAATTCAAATCATTTATTTGCATAGATTGTGTTGTTGATTGGTGTTACATTTAATTAGAGTTTCTTACAATCAGCCGGGTAGGCGTGCAAAAATAATATTGTAATTACATGTAAATCATTTAAAAAATGACAAGAAATAAACTAAATAGGGATAATAATATTAATAATAAGTATGTCATTTTGTATTGAAAAATTCACTTAAACAATAAAAGCATTTATCTAATAACCATTGGTGCAATCTTCTTTTAATAACTTATAAAGGTAATTCTTTCAATTCATTAGGCAATTTGTTATATATTTTAATAGACATGCTGTAACAACTTTTACTCAATGATACAGTTCTGGAGTTGCATTAAAGCATTGGATGAAGGGTTTGGGCATAGTCCAACTTTAGTCTTTCATTGTACTGTAAAGTTAGATTGTTTTATGATAGACCAGGGCTGAAAAATTAAGTTTTATGTTTGAACTTCGTTTAGATATACGTGTAGTTGGCAACGCTATCTCTAGATTGGTAGGTAGATACGTACAGTTGAGTTAATTTTATTTATTTATTTATTATTAATAAACTTACAATATTAATAGAAATACATTTCAGCAATAACAACATTGACTGTAATAGGTACATGTAAACGGCCACTAAAGAACAATTAGATAAATTAAAACAAATTAAATAAACAATTTACATATTTTTAATATATTAAAATGTTATTAAATTTAAGCGATGGGATTTTATCTAGCTGTAATTGAAACTTAAGGGTTATAATAAAAAAACCCGCTACCATCTTAGACTGCATCATCACGAACGCGGTCTTACCACTAAGTTAGGTTTACTACGTTTTATTTGAGTTCTGCAAATCCGCTCATAGCCAGCGTGGTGGACTATGGCCAAACGCTTCTCATATTGAGAGGAGACCCGTGCTCTGTAGTGAGCCGGCAATGGGTTGATCTTGATGATGATGAACCATTTAAAATATCATTGCTTCAACGGTGAAGGAAAACATCGTGAGGAAACCTGCACGCCTGGACTTTTTCCATAATGTTCTCAAAGGCGTGTGAAGTTTGCCAATCCGCACATGGCCAGCGTGGTGGACTATGGCCAAACCCTTCTCATACTGAAAGGAGACCCGTGCTCTGTAGTGAGCCGGTAATAGGTTGATCACGATGAAATGTAATTTACAACTTACCGCTGGCATACCTTATGAATAAATAAATAAATATAGGATCTAAATACACAAGATTCCAGGTAAAAATAAAAACATTAAAAAAAATACGTCATTCAATGTCTGTGTTCCCCGCATCATTCAACTCTGTTCTTTATTTGAAAATTCGTGTCTATGGGAAATGACATTTTGATAGATGTAAGGGAAATATGCGTAACTCGGCGGGCGGGTGGGTAGGTATGTTTGTGGAGGCTGTGGATACCTCGTTATATATAGCTGATCTCGATGGCTGTAATATATATTGCCGGTGGGCTATCCTACGAGCGTTTGCGAATAATATTGCAGTGAATATGCTTGTAATTGATAAATTGTTAACAGCACCAGCACTTACTTATTTAGACGGATAGAAATGTGATTTTCAACTTATCGATGGCATACCTTATGAATAAATAAATAAATATAGGATGTAAATACACAAGATTCCAGGTAGAAATAAAAACATTAAAAAAAACTACGTCATTCAATGTCTGTGTTCCCCGCGTCATTCAACTCTGTTCTTCATTTGAAAATTCGTGTCTATGGGAAATGACATTTTGATAGATGTAAGGGAAATATGCGTAACTCGGCGGGCGGGTGGGTAGGTATGTTTGTGGAGGCTGTGGATACCTCGTTATATATAGCTGATCTCGATGGCTGTAATATATATCGCCGGTGGGCTATCCTACGAGCGTTTGCGAAATTTGCGATTACTTTGGGTTAATTTATTTATTTTTTGTTTGTTCTGAAGTCGTATCCAGAAATTTGTAACAAAAAGTGTGAGACAGTGATCTATATATCTATATATATATATATATATATATATATATATATAATCGAAATCACTCACTGACTGACTGACTGATTATCATACATACGAACTTGAAATTTGGAAGGTAGGTTTCTTTTATGAAGTAGAGGTCAGCTAAGAAACGGTTTCGGGAAAACCCACAACGTTTTTTTTTTTGCTATCCACTACAAGGTAGCCCTTGACGGCAATCTCACCAGATGGTAAGTGATGATGCTGTCTAAGATGATAGCGGGCTAACCTGTTAACGGGTATGGTAAACCCATTCTCCTAATTAGTTTCCACGCGACATTGTGCCAGAACGCTAAATCGCTTGGCGTCACGTCTTTGTCGGTAGGGTGGTAACTAGCCATGGCCGAAGCCTCCTACCAGACCAAAATCGTAAAATCGGTTTGTACAGTGTATTTGTTGTATATGCAGAGAGACTTGATTATTATCACTTTAAAAAATAATAAAATAAAATTTAATTTGAGCTATGTAGCTAGTGAGCTACATAGTTCAAATTAAATTTTTACCAACCTGTTCCATAGTTCCATAGTTTGCTTTTCTCAAACAAATTTATTTTTCTATACATTTAATTCGATTACTAAGCAATTCAAATATCACTTGCTTCAAGGAAAACATCGTGAGTAAATCTGAGTTTTCCATAATGTTCTCAAAGGCGTGTGAAGTCTGCCAATCCGCACATGGCCATCGTGGTGGACGATGGCCAAACCCTTCTCATATTGAGAGGAGACCCGTGCCCTGTACTGAGCTAAGAATAGGTTGATCATGAATATATTTAATTAAATATCAAATTATCCGTCAACGTTTGTGGAATGGTCCAAGTTACGCGCAGCAGCCGGCAAGGGCGACGGGGCGCGGCGTGCGGGCCGGAGATAAGCGGCTTAGCTCCGCACCCGACAGAGACAGCGCCATGCATTATAACACCGAGCGCGACAGAGAACACAACACATTACTATATACAGCTGCGTAGTACCAACCTGTAACGGAACACTGCAAGAAGGTTGTATGTCAAACTAAACGCATTCGAAATTCAAACGTACGTGTCTGTAATCTATGATCCGCATTAGGTTCTTCCCAATGTGCAGTTGTAATAACAGTGTTGCTATTGTAAAATAAAAATACATTTTCGAGGAATATCTACGGGCGCAACACAACTGATTCCTGTAGTATAGTTATGTACGAGGCACAATTTAAACGTGGCGGCTAAACAGCTAATTTTAGCAGAACCTTAACTGAGTGTGGCGAAGATTTTCGCCATTTTTATTCTAATAATGGCACGCCTTTCTTATTTGTTGTTAAATTTACTAAAGTTACATTATATTCGTATTCAAATACCTCCACTTACATTCACGTTTGCTGTCTTCATCTTTTATGAAGGCATCTTCTTCTGTATTTACTTTTACAGAATATGATTCTATATTTTAATTTACAATTATCGCTGACATGTTTTGGTAAAGGAATATTTAAAGGATAATAAAAATTATGATAGCCGGTGATAGCCTAGTGGTTAAGGCGTCAGCCTCCTAATCAGAGGTCGGCATTTCGCACCTATAACTTTTAGGAGTTATGTGCGTTTTTAAGCAATTAAAATATCACTTGCTTACCTAAACGGTGAAGGAAAACATCGTGAGGAAACCTGCATGCCTGAGTTCTCCATAATGTTCTTAAAACCCGGCTAAGTTTGTTGTGGCTTCTTCTTAGACGGGGGCGCGTTTGGAACCCTCATAGCTTTAGTTTTAAGTTTACGAATGTAGTTATGACCATCAAATCACTACTATGTAAATTATTGACGCGTCAAAAGTGCCTTTCAAAGTACTATTTAAATAATGATTATTTGTATTTGAAAAGGCGTGTGAAGTCTGCCAATACGCACACGGCCCGCGTGGTGGACTATGGCCAAACCCTTCTCATATTGAGAGAAGACCCGTGCTCTGTAGTGAGCCGGTAATGGGTTGATCATGATGATGATGATGTAAATGATAAACAAGCTTAGGTGTTAGATAGCTTAAAGTGGCATGTGAGATGCTGATTAAGAAAAATATTTAACCGGTTAAGTTATTAGACCAGGGCGCTTTAATTTTAGTTAAGATTTAGTTTTAAGTTCAAGGAAGAGCTTCCCCGTGGCGCAGAGGCATCCATAAGAATTTACCCACGATAAAAAAGTAGTATATAATATACTAACTATTATGTAATATGATAAAAAAGCTTGGGTGTGAATTACTCTATCTCCATAGCTAATATAATTATTGTTGACTAGCTGACGCCCGCGACTTCGTCTGCGTTGAGTTAGTGTGTTTGTTTGTCTTTCAATCACGAAGCAATAGATTACTAACCAGAATTACTTGAAATAATTACTAAACTAAAACAATTGGTGGGAGAAGTGGGAGGCGCCCGAGACGTGATGGCACAGGCGGTGGCATGCGCGTGAGCTGCGCGCGGTACTGGACAGTACTTGGACATTGCAACATTACTTTATTTTTCTAAAATAAAAGAAGCCTAAGTTACTCCTTATTACATCAGCTACCTGCCAATAACAGTCCCGTAAGAATCGGTCCTGCCATTACAGAGATTAGCCGGAACAAACAGACAGACAAAAATTGTAAAAAATGTTATTTTGGTGTATGTACCGTATACATATTCATATACATGTAGTAAAAAATGGTTATTTCAATTTTACAAACAGACACTCCAATTTTATTTATTTGTATAGATGTGAGATGGGGAAAAAACCCGGCTAAGTTTGTTGTGGGTTTCTTAGACCTGGGCGCGATTTGAACCCTCTTAGCTTTAGTTTTAAGTTGGCGAGTGTAGTTATCACCATCACTAATAAAAATAATGAACAATGTGTTATAAATGAACGATTCATAGATGCCTGTAATCTTATATATAAAATTCTCGTGTCACAATGTTTGTTCCCATAAGCCTCCGAAACGGCTCGACCGATTCTTATGATTTTTTTTATGCATATTCAATAAGTCTTTCATTAAATTTTTGTATTATGTGGCATTAAAAAATACATATAACCCTAAATTTTCACCCTTCTATCTAGCGATACCCCTATTTTTTAATAGTCCTTTTAGTAATTTAATCATTTGTCATCCCGCTCGATAACTGAACAATTATCGTCTTTATTTTGAATGTTTTTCACTCTAATTCTTTAAATTTCCGTGAGCTTATTATAAAGCTAAATTTTTGAACATAAACAATATTTATGTTATTTTTATATTCCCTCATCGTTCACAGCGCTCCATGCCTCTTTCACTCATATACCACATCCTTACACACAAAAAGTTAGTTATTTTTTTCTACTATAGAAATTCCTTAGAAATCCTATCATATGGCAAAACAACGTTTGCCGGGTCAGCTAGTAGGTTTATATGAATAAAGCTATTTTTGATTCGATTTGATTTTATTTGATATATCAATGTCTCCAAAGTCAGACAATCTACTCTTATAAATTCAACTGTCGTTTAACTTATTAAAATCTAGTTTAGTAATAAACCAAGTCAAACAATTCCTGAGTGCACACTCCGATGTGGTTGCCTTGCTATGGGCCTCAAGAGAAAGCCTTCTCAGAGTCAGTCCGTGATGATAACAGAAATGAGGAGTCATGCAGTAGAATTATATAGATATAAATAATAAATAAATAAAATAAATAATAAAGTTTATTTATTTAACACATATAGCCTCCTAATCAGAGGTCGGCGGTTCGAATCCTGGCACGCACCTGAGAGTTCTCCATAATGTTCTCAAAGGCGTGTGAAGTCTGCCAATCCGCACATGGCCAGCGGGGTGGACTATGGCCGAACCCTTCTCATATTGAGAGGAGACCCGTGCTCTGTTGTGAGCCGGTAAATGTGTTCATAGTTCTATTTAACTCATTTAACACATTTACACATTTTACATTTTCATTGTAATAAGAAACAAATAAAACAATGCAAAATAACAAGTAGGTATAGTATGCAGCCTTATGAATTTAAATGATTTTTATTATATATTATAAAGTAAACGGTTAGCTTCTGAAACCAAACTAGGTTTAACCTGTGCTTCAGCTTCAGTATAGTTACTTTCAGTACAGATATATAGATAAAGTCTATATTGCACATTGATGGCGAGCTTCTCTCCGAAGTTCGCCAAACAATAGGGTTAGCACAGCTAATAATCAGTCCGAAAAAAAAAAGCGCTCGCGCTGTCACATTATAAAGTTGAAGGACCTGGGTTCGATTCCTGGCTCGAGTCTGGTCTGGTGGGAGGCTTCGGCTGTGGCTACATACCACCCTACCGGCAAAGACGTGTCGCAAAGCGATTAAGCGTTCCAGCACGCGTGTCGCGTAGAAACCAATAAAGAGTATGTGTTTTCTATACCCCTAACAGGTTAGCCCGCTACCATCCTAGACTGCATCATCACTTACCATCAGGTGAGATGGCTTAAAACTAATGTCCACAACACAACCAACACCAATCCTTTTCAAAATTACCCATCAAACATGAATTCAAGAAAAGCGTGAAAAAACCGCGTCGTGAAAAATACGAAGTCTCCCGCCTTTCTCTGCCATTTTTCTGTGTGACTTGAGTGATCTCAATGAAGAGTTAATGTTCTGTGTTACATCTGTTTAATATGAGGTTGAACGTGATGATAAAATCAAAGGTGTCGACTCCCTACGACGCATGGTGTCGTGCAGTGGCCGCGTCTCGGGTGACGCCCGTGTGGCTTCTGTCGACGAACTATTGGGTTACAGGTTAAGGGACGCTATACGCGTGCGGGTTTTTTATTTTTTTTCACGCTGGAAAGTATAATTTTAATGTGATGCTTTTCATTAGAAGAAATATGCAAACTCGGTCGTACACAAATCATGCGGTTAACAGTTTAAATCGCGACTTAAACATGACATACAGATGGAGTTTTACGTACGTTTGAGAGTTAAATTAAAAAATCATCATCATCATCATCAACAACCGATTGACGTCCACTGCTGGACATAGGTCTTTTGTAGGGAGTTCCAATGCTCACGGTCTTGGGCCGCTTGTATCCAGCGGCTCCCTGCGACTCGTCTGATGTCGTCTGTCCACCTAGTTGGGGGTCGACCAACGCTACGTTTACCGGAGCGGGGTCGCCATTCCAGCACCTTGGGACCCAGCCCATTGCACTTCAACTTCGCAACTCGCTGAGCTATGTCGGTAACTCTGGTTCTTCTACGGATCTCCTCATTTCTGATTTGATCACGTAGAGATACTCCCAGCATAGCTCTCTCCATCGCCCGTTGAGTGACTGAGCCTTCTTATGAGGTCCATAGTGAGCGACCATGTTTCAGAGCCGTAAGTCATCACTGGCAACATGCAAATATATATATATATATATATATAATTCAAATTCAAATTCAACTTCAAATAATCTTTATTCAAATAGTCCTTTAAAAGGCGCTTTTGACACGTCAATAATTTACAAAGTAGTGATTTGATGGTGATAACTACATTCGTAAACTTAAAACTAAAGCTATGAGGGTTCCAAACGCGTCCCGGTCTAAGAAGAAGCCCACAACAAACTTAGCCAGGTAAATTTTCTTTTTGTTATCACCATCTCACATGCCACTTAAAATTATATTAGGAGCTATCTTATTAGAGCAATATTTCACACCCATGCTTGTTTATCATTTACGTAATCGTTTACACTATAGTAGGACTTTTCTACAAGCTTACGTTTTATATAAACTTTGAACTTATTGAGAGACATCCCAGAAATTTCATTAGGCAATTTGTTATAAAATTGTATACAATTACCTTTAAATGAATTTCTAATTTTTTCTAGTCTAGTAGCGTGCAACACAAGTTTATTTTTACTTCTGATGTTAAGATTGTTGCAATCGCATTTTTTATTGAATTTTGTTATATTTCTGTGGACATACATTAAATTTTCAAATATGTATTGGCAATGCAATGTCATTATTTTTACTTCCTTAAATTTTTTTCTTAATGACTCTCTTGGAGCCATATTATAAATTGCACGAACAGCCCTCTTCTGCAGCACGAATATAGTTTCAATATCGGCAGCATTACCCCATAATAAAATACCATATGACATAATACTATGAAAGTAACTAAAATATACAAGCCTAGCCGTTTCTATGTTTGTCATATGGCGTATCTTTTTAACCGCGTATGCAGCAGAACTAAGTCTGTTCGATAAATGATCTATATGAGGGCCCCATTGAAGCTTTGCATCTAAAGTTATTCCAAGAAAAACTGTAGTATTTACCAGATCTAATTCCTCATTTTTAAGCAGTGCAGTTGTATTTACATGTTTAACATTCGGTAATGTAAATTTAATGCATTTAGTTTTTTTTCATTTAGTGCCAAATTATTGACTTCAAACCATTCTACTACTTTAGTGAGATAGTTGTTTACATCGTCAAAAGCTCTCTCATGACGCTTAATTTTAAACATGAGTGATGTATCATCAGCAAACAATACTATCCCATGACTATCCTTAGCAAGGTAAGGAAGGTCATTAATGTAAATGAGGAACAGAAAAGGTCCTAAAATAGATCCCTGAGGGACTCCTATTTTTACAAATGAACCGTTAGACCGCTTTCCATTAACTTCAACTTTTTGAATTCTATCGCTTAGATAAGATATCATTAAATCTAGAGCTATACCCTTAATTCCATAGTGGTGTAATTTTCTGACCAATGTTTCATGTTGAACACAATCGAACGCCTTGGACAAATCACAATAGACACCAAGTGCGTCACGTGACTCCTCCCAGGCTTCAAATATATTGTGTACTAACTCAACACCAGCGTCGGTCGTTGAGCGACCCCTTGTAAAGCCATATTGCTTATTGTGTAATAAATTATTGTTATTAAAATGTTTCAGTAATTGATTTAATAAAAGTTTTTCAAAGATTTTACTGAAAGTGGGTAGTACAGAAATTGGTCTAAAATTACTGGGGTCGGCTGTACTCCCCGATTTAAGCAGTGGAACTACTTTACTATGTTTCATTAAGTCAGGAAACACACCACAATCTATACAATTATTAAATATGATTGCCAAGCCAGTTGCAACAATATCAATTAAGGATGTAACAATGTTAACGGAAATGCCCCACAAGTCATTAGTTTTCTTGTTATTTATTAATTTAAAGGCCTTAATAACGTCACAACTGTTAACATGACTGAATGTAAAGATGCTACTACATATATATATATATATATATATAACTTGCTTCAACGGTGAAGGAAAACATCATGAGGAAACCTGCACGCCTGAGAGTTTTTCATAATGTTCTCAAAGGCGTGTGAAGTCTGCCAATCCGCACATGGCCAGCGTGGTGGACTATGGCCAAACACTTCTCATATTGAGAGGAGACCCGTGCTCTGTAGTGAGCCGGTAATGGGTTGATCATGATGATTCTTAATTTTAATGTTATTAAAATAAGATTTTTTTTTTTATTTAGTTAAGTGCAACCAACAGGCTACAGAATACTAAGAACTATAAAAATACATAAGAAGAGGTATAGAGATAAATATACATAACAATTCTACAGACCCACTAAGACCACAACATGCATGATCCGAAACGTGGTCGCTCACTGTGGGCCTCATAAGAAGGCTCAGAGTCACTCAGCGAGCAAAGAAGAGAGCTATGCTAGGAGTATCTCTACGTGATCAAATCAGATATGAGGAGATCCGTAGAAGGACCAGAGTTACCGACATAGCTCAGCGAGTTGCGAAGTTGAAGTGGCAATGGGCGGGGCACATAGCTCGGAGAACCGATGGACGTTGGGGTCCCAAGGTGCTGGAATGGCGACCCCGCACCGGTAAACGTAGCGTTGGTCGACCCCCAACAAGGTGAACAGACGACATCAAACGAGTCGCAGGGAGCCGCTGGATACAAGCGGCCCAAGACCGTGGTCATTGGAACTCCCTACAAAAGACCTATGTCCAGCAGTGGACGTCTATCGGTTGTTAATGATGATGATGATGATATCTAAATCTACAATCTTACTAATATAGGTTGTCAACATCCTCTTAACAGGCGCAGAAATACCTAAATTAGTTTTACTAATATCAGCTTTGAATGGCAAGAAGTTTTTAACACGATTATGAGGTCTAGGTACTCTGAAAGAGATTCTGTGTAGCAGACTCGATGCATGCACTGACTCGTCAAACAATCCTAAATCTACCTAAACCTCAAACGTTAATGCATCTGCCGTTTCTTACATAAGTATGATATGGATTGTAAAGACGTGATAGAGAAAGGCGGGAGACTTCGTATATGGCGGGCGCGGTTTTTTCACGCTTATCTTGAATTAATGTTTGTTGGCTAATTTTGAAAAGGACTGGTGTTGGTTGTGTCGTGGACAATTTTGGTGTCGTTTATGTAGTGGCTGGTTTTCTGAATGGTTAACAGGTATTGATTTGGGAAAGGTTTGAGGGAGCCGCGTCCGCAGAGTGCGAAGTTTCCCGCCATTTCTCCCTAACTTCTACATTGCTATAAACTTGACATTGGCTAATCTGTGCAAAGCCATAAAAAGAGAGAAAATAAGTATGATGAGTAGGTGAGAGGGATATACTTGTAGGCGTTTATTTGTCAGCCATAAAAATATGTGGGCGTTTAAAAACGCTCGAGTGTTGGAAGCCTTACACGGATACCGGGGGTCAAAGGTGACGGCAGCGACAGACAGGTTCACATTCATTTTGTAGCTTCTTTTATTTAATGACAAAATATTAACGCTTGGCCGGGATTCCACCTGATGGTAAGTGATGATGCAGGCAATTTACTCCAAGTATCATAATCTTGAAGCGGTGATAGCCTAGTGGTAAGGGCGTCAGCCTCCAAATCAGAGGTCGGCGGTTCGAATCCGGGCACGCACCTCTAACTTTTCGGAGTTATGTGCGTTTTAAAAAATTAAAATATCACTTGCTTCAGCGGTGAAGGAAAAACATCGTGAGGAAACCTGCACGCCTGAGAGTTCTCCATAATGTTCTCAAAAGCGTGTGAAGTCTACCAATCCGCACATGGCCAGCGTGGTGGACTATGGCCAAACCCTTCTCATATTGAGAGGAGACCCGTGCTCTGTAGTGAGCCGGTAATGGGTTGATCATGATGATGATGATGACGATCATAATCTTGAGTTCCCACTCCTAATTGCCCTGATTGTGCGGACCAGAAGACGTACATCATTGATTATTGGAATGTATTCGTAACGAGGCTGAGCGATGGGAGGCCTCTGCCCGGTTCCCTATGCTTAGGGAAGTTGGGGGCTGTAATAGTGCTCTGGTCAGTCCTCTTTCAGAGGACGTCAGGGTTCTGTTGCGGCTTTTTTTTCTCCACTACATGTTAGCCCTTGGCGGCAATCTCACCTGGTGGTAAGTGATGATGCAGTCTAAGACGGTAGCGGGCTAACCTGTTAGGGGTAAGGTACATACTCCTATACTCCTAATTGGTTTCTACGCGACATCGTGCCGGAACGCTAAATTGCTTGGCGACACGGCTTTGTCGGTAGGGTGTTCACTAGCCACGGCCGAAGAATCCCACCAGACCAGACTCAAGCCCAGCACCTCCAACTTTATAGTGCGACAGCGCGCTGCGTCACAGAGGAGGTACAAAAAATCCCTCCGGGGAGTGGCAATACGTTAGCGATGTATTTAGTTCTAATGGTTTTGGTTTTTACTCTAGTTATGATACGAATATTATTTAGTAATCATAAACAGTGTCCCTTACGGAGCGACCTAATCGGCGAGAGAAGAGCACTTGGTCGATATTTGGAGAACGTCCCAAGGAAGTTTCCTGTGAGACTCGGATCTCGGCTTATTTCAGTCCAAACGCGTGGATGAGACGCAGAAGTCAGAAATCAGGGTAGTTAGGTTCTTATTTCATTATTTATTAACAATTATTAATAAATAATCAAATAAGAACCTAACTACCTTGATCTACAGATGCCTCTCAATTGAGAGGCATCTGTAGAGAAGTATCTACTCTATAGCTGATAAAGAACTCATTTCTCATCTGAGGATATTAATGTTTAACGGCGGCAAAGCCTACTCTCCTAGGATATAGGCCGCTACCCACCACGGCATTCCAATGCGGGTTAACCATCGTCACGATCAACCAGTTACAACTATAAAGTATACAATTGTCATATTGACTTGACATGAACATGTCATTTTACACCGTCCGACTCCTCCGTTATCCCAAACGTGTCCTAAGCCCAGGTTTGGTCTCACAGGCGGCGCCCTTAGGCAGACGTTCCCTTAGTTTCTTCGAGCCCTAGGCTTTGATTTACCACTAGCTGTAGATAGAGCGCGTCATATAAAAACAAGGCGATAATTTGTCACCAACTAAACATACATTTCTACATATCGGTATATCGATGTATTACAACCCGTCTAATACACTAGACATCTGGCCGTTATATTATCTATAGCGGCGCGTAGTGGCTTTGTAATTCATTCGGATTATACGGCTCGAGTGTTAGAATCGGTGACTTTCGTCTAGCCTTGTCACACACTGGGGGAAAGGAGTGCACGCGTCGCTATTTGTGCACTACTTTTACGTCCCATTTTTTGAGCGTTAATGATGGCTCAAAATTTCTCCTTGGCAGAGCTTCTTTCCGAAGCTCGCCAAACAGCCCGGTTACGCTGTGACAACCAATATGGTTAGCACGGCTAATAGTCCGAAAAAAATGTCATTTTCATATTAACTTTAAGTTTTAAATTTATTTTCCTGACTTTTGTTTTGTTTTAAGTATTTTATAATTATTTATATTTATCATAACACTACTGATAATATCTGACGATATCTTGTGTGCGCAGACCCATTATAAAGTTGGGTTCGACTATGGTCTGGTAGGAGGCTTCGGCCTTGGCTAGTTACCGATCAACCGACAAAGACGTGTCGCCAAGCTATATAGCGTAATGTCACGATGTCGCGCAGAAACTAATTAGGAGCATGGATTTACCATAACAGGTAAGTCCGCTACCGTCTTAGACTGCATCATGATTTACCACTGGGTGAGATTTTGTCAAAGGCTTTTTTATCTCGCAAAAATCCACAGGTCCCACGGGATTTGGGAAAAAAATATTTTATTACGAAAGCTACAACTGTAGCTTCAGTTGGCCGTAGCAACTTCCTCAAAATTCCACATAAGTCCTGTGAAAGGGTGCAAAAAATACGGGAACAGGGATGAGCCATGAGATAATTATCTAACCATTGCAGTAAGTTAAGAAGCGGTGATAGCCTAGTGGTTAGGGCGTCAGCCTCCTAATCAGAGGTCGGCGGTTCGAATCCGGGCACGCACCTCTAACTTTCCGGAGTTATGTGCGTTTAAAAAAAAAATATCACTTGCTTCAACGGTGAAGGAAAACATCGTGAGGAAACCTGCACGCCTGAGAGTTCTCCATAATGTTGTCAAAGGCGTGTGAAGTCTGCCAATCCGCACATGGCCAGCGTGGTGGACTATGGCCAAACCCTTCTCATATTGGGAGGAGACCCGTGCTTTGTAGTGAGCCGTTAATGGGTTGATGATGATGATGATGATGATTGTACACATTGAAAAGGTCTATAGAAAACTCCGCTATGGTATATGTCTATCTCTTATGGATATAACATAATAACATTATTTTGTCATTTACTTTTTACGACAAATAATGGCTTATTTTCGAAGCGATTTTAACCAATAAAGCATTAATCTTTATCGAATTAAATAAATTAATAAATACATTGTTGATTTAATATAGATCTATATGGCCCGTTACGGCTTATGATTTTAATGAATATTTTCGAAGATATTACAGATTTAAAAATTGCGGGTCGTAGCGTTTGCGGAGGTTCCGGTCTGCCGGGGTGTAAAAATGTAGTGTATGAATCTATATCTAAATTAGATATTCCAAAGATAGCAGGAAATCTTCATGGCTTATGGAAAGAAGAATTGTTTTACTCTAAATATAACGCGTGCAGGCCAGGGGCAGTAATGAATAAATCAAACTACTTTATCGATTTTAATCATTTTTTAAGTGAATGACATAGGCTATATATTATATACCAGAGCGAAACCTCATTTTATAAGGGCCGCCAGTTAAATATAAATTCACCTGCAGCGTTTCAAAAACTAATAATAACTACCTTAAAAAGCCAGTCGAAATGATCATGTACCAACGTATGAACAAGTAACTTCAAGATTAATTAAACAAGTTCTTAGTTTAATTAATCATAAAACAATCTTGCCGATTTTACTTATAAGAGGCACCTAATCCACGAATAAAAAGAAATAAAACATCATGTTTGTATTTTATATGCATATATTCGGATTCAATATTTCAATTGCTATGATTTAATAATAATTAGTACAACTTAAGTTTAAAAAAAAAAATACACTGACTCTTCGCCGAAAAACGGTAGAAACCGCACTTATGCTAACTTAGCTATGTTCAAGCATATTCTATAAGTTACAAATTTTCAATACATTTCCATCTACGATTTTTGCAAAACAAAAATACAAGAACTCAAATTCATTTACAATTAAATTATTAAAACATTTCATTTTAAAAAAAAAACTTCAAATGTTATACGCAGTTGTAAAAATTAAAAAAAAAAGAAATCCTTGGAACTTAAACCTCATACGGAATTAAAAAAAAACCGTTGATGGTAACAGAAAAAAGTTATGTATCTATGATTTACAACTGCGTATAAAGATTTTACTAATCTGTTTGTCAAGTTTTAAAATATTTCTCTATTCCATTTTTAAAACTAGTAATCTCATTTCATTTATTTCATTTGTTGTGTTCGGAAATCCATTTTGACATTTTTCGAAAAAAAAAAACAAAACTATTTGAACTTACCGCACAAATCCCGAAGTAATTATAAATTTAATCTATTATAAATTATTTTTACAACAATTGTACACAATTTTTGCACTAGGTACTGATGAGTTTGATTTTTTTTTGCAATACTTAGCTGTGCAAAGGAATAAATCGGGGGAAATAATCATAGCTACGTATTATAAACGACCTCTCGCTTGGCTGTAAAATTTGGAAGAAAATAATATTGTAAAGCGGCAACACTGGGACAAAAAGGTTATAAAATCAAATTCATATGTCGCGAAAACTCTTTGGAGTCCAAAAGAATACGTATCTATGATTCGCTAATGAAGTCAACACTTACAATACCGTCTACACAATTTATTTCACATATACAATAATAGCATTCACATTTACAAATTTATTTAAAAAATAAAAACTCTTACACATAATATTTTATTTACAATAATATTGTTAATAATTAATAAAATTTACGCATATCCACCGAGCGTCGTCATACTCTAAAATTATTTCGCTTTAAATATAAAGTGATATGACTCAGGGAATTTACAAGCGAACGAGTAACGTAAAATTGCATAGTTTATAATTTTTAATGTGGCAACTTTATGCCGACATCGATATAATTAGGCCATCGCGATTTTAATTTCGTTGACAATCGTTATATTTGTTAATAAGCAGCTTTATAAATTAAAGTCTTAATTGGGTAGCGAAATTGTAAATCGAAAATTGGGCAACCATTAATATCATTCTCGCTCGAAGACGGATGGGGATGAATTAAAAATGTTGCATTAAATACTTCAATGGAACGGTTTCCGAAGTGTTGCCATGATTACAGCAATTCTGGACCTGAGAATGATTTCAAGTTTTGCCCAAAAGTTAATTTACAATAAGACTCAACTTTCTCCGTTACAAAATAATAACCTAAACGATTTATCCAAAGACAATTTGCTTTGTAATTAAACGTGTCCGGTTAAATTAAATTAAATATGATATGTACTTATATCGCATTTTCGAGAACATTCAAAATTCAATCGAATACTTTATCGATGCGCTGAAACCGGAAAGTAATTGAAAGTTTTGCGATGAATTTTGAACGCATCCGTTAATGCGAGGTTTATTTATAATTTAATTGAAAGAAAACAAAAAAGCATAGACAATTTTTTTGTTTCATTAGAATAAGAACGAAAGCAAAGAACTTCGAATAAACAGTTTAATCTTACACACCCACCCTAAAATTAAATATAATTAACTAATTTATAGGGAAATATTTACAATGAGCTATTGGAAAAGACTAGAGACACTATTACACCATATTTATACCGTATTTCTCGGGGGCGAAGTAACTGTTGCCTGTGTTGGAAAAGTTCGTGATTTGCGACGCCTGGAGCATGCTTAAATGCGGGGAGTTCTGGGTCTGGTTCTCGGGGGACTCGGGGCCCGACGAGAGGATGTTGTGATGGGAGGGCCAGGCCGCGGGAGGCGAGGGGTTGCCGAACGACACCTGGTTGTACAACTGGTTGCCGTTGGCGGTTAGGTTGTGTGTGTGATGGCCGCCATGCGACTGGTTCACAGATGACCCGTTGAAGTACTCCATCTGAAATTAAGGACACTGTTAATGATTGACTTTCTGTAAGCTTAGGTAGCGGTGATAGCCTAGAGGTTAGGGCGTCAGCCTCCTAATCAGAGGTCGGTGGTTCGATTCCGGGCACGTCTAACTTTTCGGGGTTATGTGCGTTTTTAAACAATTAAAATATCGCTTGCTTCAACGGTGAAGGAAAACATCGCGAGGAAACCTGCACGCCTGAGAGTTCTCCATAATGTTCTCAAAGGCGTGTGAAGTCTGCCAATACGCACATGGCCAGCGTGGTGGACTATGGCCAAACCCTTCTCATATTGAGAGGAGACCCGTGTTCTGTAGTGAGCTGATAATGGGTTGATCATGATGATGATTTCCATTAACGTTTGTGAAGTTTCAGAAATGTTAAAGACGTTATGATATATATATTTTTTTATACACTACAAGCTAGCTCTTGACGGCAATGTCATCTGGTGGTAAGTGATGATCAGGCTATTATGGCAGCGGGCTAACCTGTTGCGTGGTGGACTATGGCCAAACCCTTCTCATATTGAGAGGAGACCCGTGCTCTGTAGTGAGCCTGTAATGGGTTGATCATGATGAATATGTAAAGAGGCTTACCTGGCTAGGATAGTACGGGGAGTTGTAAGCGCTCTGCCCGTAACCCTGATGGTGATGAGTGCTGGAGTAACTTCTTATGTAGTCCGAACTGCCTGGCCAGTGGAAGCTGTTGTAGCTGTCCGGATGGTACACGTTCCCCGGACCATTCAGACTCTGCGGCGTTATTGGAGGCGAGGGAGTGGTCATTATCGAGGAGTTGGACCCTAACGGGGTCAGGTTCCCCGTCAAACGGGAGCTGTACTGGTCCTTCACCAAGTTACTGCCAAACGATTTCTCGGTATAGTCAATTTTGCTCGAATAGTCTAGCCTTTTCGGGCTATTGTACAGTTCCTGTTTCGGTGTGACGCCATAGTTGTGGACGCTGGATATGTTCTCCGAGGGCGAGGAGTCCTTATTCGTGATTCTTAAGGCGTCGTTTGAATAGTGGTGGGAGGATAAATTCTTGTTTAACGGAGAGGAGTCGTAGTTGGAAGGTGCTGACTCTTTCTTACATATAACGTTTATTGGTGGACTGACGGATGTGGTTGGGGTGGGGAGGTTGGGGGAGGAGGTTGTTATGCTAGGGGTGTTGTTAGAGTTAGACGACGCTTTGGAGGTGGTTATCTTGGAGGAGTTGCTCTTGATGGAGTTGCTTGAGGATATGGTTTTGGAGCTGGAGGAGGATTTGGTGGATATCTGCGTGTTGGTCTGCTGCTGCAGCTGCTGTCTGCACTTCGCTCGACGGTTCTTGAACCAGACCTGGTGGACAAACAGACAAAAAAGATTTTAACAACTAGTATATACATCTATCCTGAAAGGGCTAAAAATAACAACAAGGCTGTCGACTATATGTCTCAAGCGCACCTTGGAATACTTCGGACACATTGCCCGCCGTAGCCCTGGGAATTTAGAAAAACTGCTCGTAACGGGCAAGGTGGAGGGAAGAAGGCCAAGAGGACGTTGCCCCATGCGTTGGTCCGATCAGATCAGCACTGCACTCGGTACATCATTCCACGCCGCTCTACATAATGCCGGAAACAGAACCATTTGGAGAAAAACCGTACGAAAGAAGGTGATCCATGCTAAGGATCACGACCCTCAGTAATGAGGATGACGATGCAGAAGAAGAAGATATACATCTAGAGCTGATAGTCACACGGCTATGACTTCAACGAATAAATTGACGATCTCCGTGACGCAGCACGCTCTGTTACCCGGTTACCGGTAACCACCGGTCCTGGGTTCGATTCCCGGATTGAGGCAATGGAGTTTACCCGCAGCAATGGAGTAGCAAGCATAAAAAAAATATATATTCGCAAATCGTTTTTTGTTGTTAGTATTTTTATAGCTCTTATCACCCTTATCTTATATTATGAGAGCAGACCGGTGCTCTGTAGTGAGCCTTGAATGGGTTGATCATGATGATGATGATGACAATGATACCTTATACCTTTTATTTACCTCTTGTATAAGTGTTTGTTATGACAGATTTGGTCTGGTGGAAGGCTTCGGCCGTGGCTAGTTACCACCCTACCGACAAAGACGTGTCGCCAAGCGATTTAGCGTCCCGGCACGATGTCGTGTAGAAACCAATTAGGAATATGGGTTTACCATACCCTAACAGGTTAGTCCGCTACCATCTTAGACCGCATCATCACTTACCAACAGGTGAGATGCCGTCAAGGGCTAACTTGTGGTGTATAAAAAAAAAAAAAACAAAAAAAATCTCCAAAATGTTTTGCATCGATGGCACGATGGACACGCTCTTAAAACTCATCTAAAACTAATGATAGAAAAACTGTCTTTGGTTAAAGAAGCCTACTCATCAAGGGCTTACTTGTAGTGGATAAAAAAAAGGTGCAGATGTTTTGCCTAGTTGGAGGCTTCGGCCTTGGCTAGTTACCCTACCGACAAAGACGTGCCGCAAAGCGATTTCGCATTCCGGCACGACGTCGCGTAGAAACCAATTAGGAGTATGGGTTGACCATACCAATAACAGGTTACGCCGCTACCATCCTAGACTGCATCATCACTTACCATCAAGTGAGGTTGCCGTTAAGGGCTAACTTGTAGTGGATAAAAAAAAAAGATTTCAACCGCTATTAATTTAAGTCATTACCAATGTTAAGCATTAAACACCCGGCGTCACGTGTGGCGATGGGGAAGGGAGTCTGGATCCATTACTGCTGTTTGCTTAACGGCTTAAATGTGATTTGTGCGCGTTGAGCTTCGTAGGTTCGCGGTCACGCTCGTGTCTGGTAATATTTTGTGTATTGATGGTTATTTCTGCCATTGTGAGCGCCCACTGTCGGATTTAGGTGTATTTCTTTTATCCACAACAAGTTTAGGTTAGGCTACGTAAGGAAGCCAGGGAAGAATGCAATGGTGTTCCCCGGGCGTCTGGAAAAACTCTGCGTGAGGGACACGCCGTGGTGGCTTTTAGTTTGGGTATATCCCTAGGGGGGGAGTCCCACATAACCTCTAGTCCTGCCCAAGGGACGGAGGTAGCAATAAAGCTTTTCCACCATGACAAAAAAAAAGGCTACGTAAGGAATCAGCTCTTTGTGTTTTAACCACCAACACGAATGGCAATTTATTTATTTATTTACTTACTACAAGTTAGTCCTGGACGGCTATTTAACCCGATGGTAAGTGATGATGCAGTCTAAGATGGTAGCGGGCTAAAGTATTAGGGGTATGGTGAACCTATACTCTTAATTGGTTTCTACGCGACATCGTGCCGGAACGATAAATCGCTTGGCGATACGACTTTGTCGGTAGTAACTAGCTACGGCCGAAGCCTCCCACCAGACCAGACTCGAGCCGGGAATCGAACTTAACCTCTAACTTTAATGCGACAGAGCGTCGCTGCGCCACGGAAGTCGTCAAGCAAGAGTTTATTACCAAACGTATGAGTTTTGTAATAAATGAATAGGGAAATGCAAAAACAATTTCTCTTGCCCTCCCGCAACGAGGTCCCAGACCTTCAAAGGACTTGTGAGCGATGGAAGCGGGGTCGTCCATCACTGACAGTACGGTCCTCAAGTTGGCTAGTGTTCCGGCACACCTCTATCTGGCGAAACTGGGCAAAGGAGGGTCTGCTGCGGCGGACACGCGCTGGAGTTGCGGTTGTATACGAAAGCTTTCCCGTGGCTCCGCCATACAGCGGCAAGTAGGAACACGTCGGGGTTTTAGTCAGTAAGAGTCTGACATAACCTCTGTGCCTCCCCGTGGCGCAGAAGTATCCATGAGGATTTACCCACGATAAAAAAAGAAGAAGAAGATTCAATGAAAGAAAATGTATTTATTCTCATACGGTGTTACACACGGTACTTATTCTAATCAGAAATATTATGTCTGTCTGTAATACCACCCAGAAGGGGTGTACAGTTGTGTCTTATATGAAAAACACGACGCTGAATTTTCAGCTGAGACCAGAGTGACGTCACCACAAAAAAAGTAATAATAATTATTATTTTTGCAGCCATGTTTAATAATTTTTGCACATCTGAAGAATCGTAATTTCCACCGCACAGTTTTCAAATACTTTTTGCTTAAACAAGACAAATAGTTTCAGCTTAGTTTGCATGGCGGCGGGTAGGTTTATGGGTAAGTGGCCAGATAGCTGTTATCTTTAACCGATGGAAACGCGTTTTAACGCCGCATTTTACAGTTAAAAATAATGTGGCACGTATATATATTTTTTGGTTTTAATAATCTGCCAAAACCTCGATGATTTTTAGAATGGTTTTCCCCCGTGATTTCGGAGCACCGTGCGCGCACAAACCCGCCACGGATTACGCGTCAGCCCTCGCCATTGTGAATGAGTTAACATGTTCCGCGCAAAAGAGCAAAGAATGAATGAATACGACCGATTGGCAACAGATGCGCGGGCGGCCATTTTTATTCTCATCAAACACGGGCTGTGATAGCCTAGTGGTTAGACTAGTTAGATTATTAAAAAATTACACATAAGTGTGAAATAAATTCCAATAATTACACATTAAAAATGCCAAACAGATTTTAAAAGAATATTTTTTGGCTGAGTTATTTGATATTTATTTGATTTAAACCAAGGATTCCAACTTTGAATCCCTTTGCGCTGCCACCAAATGTTAGACGGGTTATCTAGATTTCGGTTTTAAAAAAAGAATTTCCGAGTCGTATAATAATTTTATATATTATTGTATATTAAATTAATTTATATATTAATGATGGATTGACACTGATACTGATTTATGACAAAATGATAACCACGGATTAGCCATGTAGCGGCTTTGACGGTCTGGATACGACTGACTGTATCGGGACCTCTCATGGAGATGGTCAAGTGTGTGGGTGCTGACATAGCATATCGTGTCAGCACTATTCCATGCAGAGCCAGGGTGTAACAGGACGGTTGACTCATTTGTGTCGACCGTCTCACTCAGTTAGGAAATGTTCTTTTCATGCCTAATATGCTTACTCAGTTCCTCTAGTTTTAAGCTGTTAAGTTACAGATTAGCACCGAGGACAAACCTCTTTGGTTTTTTCGGTGCCGTTATTGTATAATTAATTATATTCCTTTTATATTAATAATAAATAAATAAAAAAAAACTTGAGAGGTGTCAAGGGACACCCGGATGGAACGAAGTTCCTTTCGATTAATTAGTGAAGGAATTGTAATTAAATTTTATTTTATTTAAGTTATAATAATATTTTTTTTATTATTAACAAATATAATGTTATATAAACCTAATCAGTAGGCTCAATTTTGTACTCCATCAGCAATGTCCGGAACTTGTGCAGAAACACTGTCAGGATTCATTATTATTATTATTTTTTATTATTTACAAAAAACCTGTATCAACAAAAATAATCGTCGCGACACCACACTGTTCAATGCGAAATAGAAATGAAAATATCTGGCTTGCTTTTTATAAGAGAGAGAGAGAGACAGACAGAGAAACATGCGACGCCGCACAGCTTACAATAACAAAAAGTGTTGTGACAACTTTTCGTAAGAATTTTTTCCGTCTAGCCCCCTTTCACAACGCGCGATAAGGAACTTCGTTCCAATGAAATAAAAATAGTAAGTAATTAGTATAATTATTTTGTTTGTTATCTTCAGAAGTGTAGGTAATTTTTTCTTAAATGACTCATTGTGAAAAAGCTTCGGGTAAACGAACGAAATGTAATTTATACCACTTGAAAGGCGTCCATAATTATGAAGGCTCGATGAGTGTGTGGTACCAGCGTAAATATTATTTACTTCTTGTAAAATTCGATGGTAATAAACGTAGCATATTTTATTTTAGTAAGCTCTTAAATTGTCATTTATTTTTATTTTATCTATTGAGAGAAGACCCGCGCTCTGTGGTGAGCTTCATAAACATTTAAAAAAAAAACGCACAACTAAAACATATAAATGATTAATATTACGTCAGTTAACGAATATCAGATAAGAAAACGTGATAAAATTTTATAAAATTAAAAACAAAATGGGCATACTACATTAATTAAAATATTAAAATAAACGACGCAAAACAACTTCATTAAATTCTATCTGCAAATGCGATCGTGAACCAATTACTACTGACCCTGCAGTGCACAGATTATAATCTGAAGAGTCAAAGAGAATAGACTAATAACCAAGATGGCCGGCGGAGATTGAAATAATGAGTAAACGAAATATTCATCTCTAAAATAAGTATTTTATTGCGTATTTTGTTTAAAATTATTATTGTAATAATTATTTTTACTCATTTTATTAATAATGCTGCTTTATTTTAAGATAATCTTTTTATTTGTGTTGGTCTGTGCTGTGTATAATCGTAATAGGTCATTGAAAATTTTTCTAGTGAATATTCAGTTTTAGTCGATTCCGTTGGTTAAAATAATACATTGGATTGGTCTGACTTTGTATACCTTTATCATGTCGGATAGCGTATTTAGCCCCTGATCATTATCACCGACGATATATATAATAACATCCATTACATAGTGGAGAAATTCTGTTGGAACGAAGTTCCTTATCGCGCGTTGTGAAAGAGGGCTAGACGGAAAAAATTCTTACGAAAAGTTGTCACGACACTTTTTGTTATTGTAAGCTGTGCGGCGTCGCATGTTTCTGTCTCTCTCTCTCTTATAGAAAGCAAGCCAGATATTTTCATTTCTATTTCGCATTGAACAGTGTGGTGTCGCGACGATTACTTTTGTTGAGTGTATACAGGTTTTTTGTAAATAATAAAAAATAATAATAATATGAATCTTGACAGTGTTTCTGCACAAGTTCCGGATATTGCTTATAATCGAAAGGAACTTCGTTCCATCCGGGTGTCCCTTGACACCTCTCAAGTTTTTTATTTTTGTGGTGTCTAATGTGATGTCGTAAATAATTACAATTTTTCCGCTTACATTGCAAACGTAGGCTGAACCCTACGAGATATACTTAAATAATGTACTAAGTATTGTACACATTGAAAAGGTCTACAGTAAACTCCGCTATGGTCTTCTATCTGTTATGGATATCCCACAATAATTTTTTTTTTATATTTTTACATTCACATTTAAAATACTAGTATGTATTCATTAATATTATAACTAGCAGTAGCAACGTTGGAACCCTCATAGCTTTAGTTTTAAGTTTACGAATGTAGTTATCACCATCAAATCACTACTATGTAAATTATTGACGCGTCAAAAGTGCCTTTTAAAGGACTATTTGAATAAAGATTATGATTGATTCATTAATAGCACATGGTTCAGTTTTTAATAATATAGCTCAATTACTTTTTTTTTAAATAGTGAATACACCTAGGTTTAATCCTATAGAACCTACTTATTATTTTTCCGAGAATTCTGCGTTTAAAGTAATGAATCGTAAAAGATATTATTACTCTAAGAAACATTCCCCTTTGTACAATAGCGCGGATTGAATGATTCGATTTTCAAATTTGAAAATTTGGAACGCGTAATTCGATTCCCGCGCTAATGTCCTATCCGTGTCGGTATAAATTGGACGTTTGAGCGAATCAGAGTTCACCGAGACGTAAACCATGGCGGAGGGGGGGAAATCTGTTTAAATTTGGAAGTTATAGGTAGCTGCTGTAACCTAGTCTGAATATTTAGTTTTTTTTTTGCATTGCAACTTTTTCAAACGCATGATGAAGGAAGATGTAAAAAAGAGGTTTTATAATATAATGTATCTGTTTAAATTTGGAAGTTATAGGTAGCTGCTGTAACCTAGCCTGGTTATTTAGCTTATTTTTTTTTTTGCATTACAACTTTTTTAAAAGCAAAGAAGGAGGATGTAGGAACGAGGTTTTATAATAAAATTTATCTGTTTAAAGTTGGAAGTTATAGGTAGCTGCTGTAACCTTGCCTGATTATGTAGCTTTTTTTTCCATTGTAACTTTTTTAAAGCCTAGAAGGATGTAGGAACGAGGTTTTATAGTAAAATTTATCTATTTAAATTTCGAAGTTATAGGTAGCTGCTGGCACCTAGCCTGGTTATTTAGCTTATTTTTTTTTCTATTGCGACATTTTTTTTAAACATAGAAGGAGGATGTAGAAACGAGGTTGTATAATAAAATTTATCTGTTTAAATTTGGAAGTTGAAGGTAGCTGCTGTATGTAACCTAGCCTGGTTTTTTTGCATTGCAACTTTTTTAAAAGCATAGAAGGAGGATGTAGAAACGAGGTTGTATAATAAAATTTGTGTGTATTTTTGGATTGCGTACTCGAATTTTACTAATGGGACCTTAGCGATGGCTGAAGTAATGGGGAGGCAATTTCTTTTACATTTCATTTCATTTATTCGTTGCGAATACATCCAGCCATTTCTGGCGTACGATAGAAAATAGGTACTAAAATAATTATCTCAATGTCAATATATACATATCTAGTATTATCTCATCGTTTTTTTAAAGACTAATTAAATAAATTAAAAAAAAAAATCTACTTGGCCGTCCACCTGTTTATTAGCTGGATTGTAAATTCATAAACTGTATATTTCTATTACCACCGTAATAAAAATTAAATAAAGTATTTTTGGAACGTTTAACGAATATGCCAGCCCCATCATCATCATCATGATCAACCCATTACCGGCTCACTACAGAGCACGGGTCTCCTCTCAATATGAGAAGGGTTTGGCCATAGTCCACCACGCTGGCCATATGCGGATTGGCATACTTCACAGGCCTTTGAGAACATTATGGAGAACTCTCAGGCGTGCCGGTTTCCTCACGATGTTTTCCTTCACCGTTGAAGCAAGTGATATTTTAATTTTTAAAAACGCACATAACTACTAAAAGTTAGAGGTGCGTGCCCGGATTCGAACCGCCGACCTCTGATTAGGAGGCTGACACCCTAAACACTAGGCTATCACCGTTTCAGCCATGCCATGCCAGCCCCATCAGCTCTTAATTAACTCCATTATATATTTTTTAGTATATTTATGTGCACGACTGTTTTGTCTCAATATGCGCAATATAACTATAATTTTGGTTACACATTTACCTGACGCATATTATTTGTAACATATAATATATGTATGTGTAATTCTGTTGACGTAATAAAGTCCAACAGTGTAACCTTTGGGACATTCCAGAACGTTCTTTAAGATTTCGTGACTAAATTTTGATTTGCATTCTTTTCCAATGAAATGAAATAAACTGTCCACATGATTATGATGAATAAACCGCTATTCTCTGTGTGCGGTTGGATTATCTATCGACAAAATACCTAATTCAGTTACCGACATAATTAAATCTTATACGATATTAGTTGTAGGTAGGTTATTAGATAGATTTACCAGCCGTCCGATAATATCGAAGTTATTTAGATGGATTATGTAAATTACCCTTTCAACTGGGTATGATGTATCGAAGGTATCCCACTTACCTATCGATATTCGTTAATTGGTGTTGGTAAACAACTTTTAATGGGTGACCGGGGACTTTTCTAAGCCTGTGGGGTATACTGACTAGGATATGACGTCGTATTATATCGCGGGACATTTTTAAGGTTGCGTAATATGATCATAGATAAAGAGAAATTTAAAGTAAGGTTATTATTAAAGTAGTTAAAATAGTATAAAACTCAGTTCTCCCATTGTTACTTCTTTTTTTTCGTAGTTATATTCATCATCATGATCAACCCATTACCGGCTCACTACAGAGCACGGTTCTCCTCTTAATATGAAAAGGGTTTGGCCATAGTCCACCACGCTGGCCATGTGCGGATTGGCAGACTTCACACGCCATTGAGAATATTATGGAGAACTCTCAGGCGTGCAGGTTTCCTCGCGATGTTTTCCTTCACCGTTGAAGCAATGATATTTTAATTTAGTAATGTATACTACTAAACATTGCTGGTATCCTGGTACTTTTTTTTAACTAACTTTATGTTAGGTTATAGGATAGGATTTTTTGACTATCAGACACCTCTGGCGCAATGAGCGGGCCACATAATTGGCAGGTCCTGGAATCGATTCGCGGTTGGGGCAATTTACAATTTCAGTTTATTTGTCTTGTCTGCTGGGAGACTTCGGCCGTGGTTCACCTATCTAAAAGACTAAAATCGACCCGTCAAGCGTATATCCTTTACAGGTTATCTCGCTACCATTGTAGACTGCATCCTCACTTACCACCAGGTGGTATTTCGGTAGCTATCTTATAGAGTGTAGTGGAATAGAGCAAAACTGGATGATGACACATAGATTTTTAACGAGTTATTAAACTAAAAGATAACTAGTTTTTGGGATTAATAATATCTTATCTCCATCTCTAGCATACGAACTGTACAAGTGTTAAATTTTATAATGCTCGGTTCAGTAATTAAGGGGTTAAAACGAAACCAAAATTGCAAGTTACCTGTACTCTCGACTCGGGCAGGTTGATCTTCAGCGCCACTTCTTCCCTCATGAAGATGTCAGGGTACCTGGTCTTGCCGAACAGTGATTCCAGAACGTCGAGTTGGGCGCGCGTGAATGTAGTCCTCTCCCGGCGCTGCTTTCGTGGATTGACTCCTGGGGGCAAGAATACGAAACGTTAAGTGTTTGGAATGGAGTGCCCTAAATCTATCCTACAGGTAGACAACGAAGAAAAACGAAACCAAAATACGATAACTGAATTGTATATAATTTTATAACAAATTACCAAATGAAATTTCTGGGGTGTCTCTCAACAAGTTCAAAGTTTATATAAAACGTGAGCTTGTAGAATAGTCCTACTAAAGTGTAAAGGATCATGTTAATGATAAACAAACATGGGTACGAAATTTTGGTCTAATAAGATAGCTCTTAAGTAATTTTAAGTGGCATGTAAGATGGTGTTAACAAAATTCTAATTCAAATAGTCCTTTAAAAGGTACTTTTGACGCGTCAATAAATGAAAATTTACCTGGGTAACTTTGTTGTGGGCTTCTTCTTAGACCTAGCGTTTGAAACCCTCATAGCTTTAGTTTTAAGTTTACGAATGTAGTTATCACCATGAAATAACTACTATGTTCAAATCGCACCCAGGTCTAAGAACTCCTTCTTAGACCGGGGCGCGTTTGGAACCCTCATAGCTTTAGTTTTAAGTTTACGAATGTAGTTATCACCATGAAATAACTACTATGTTCAAATCGCACCCAGGTCTAAGAACTCCTTCTTAGACCGGGGCGCGTTTGGAACCCTCATAGCTTTAGTTTTAAGTTGTCGAGTGTAGTTATCACCATCACTTCACGAATAGAAATAATGAAAAATGTGATATATATGAACGATGCATAGATGTCTGTAATAGGTTTATAAGAATAAAGCTATTTCGATTTTTATTTGATATAGGTACCTGCTCGTATCAACGTCACGTGAGAAAAAAAAAACAATATTCTAACGATCAGATGACTACTGACAACACACTCGTACCACCTACCACACAATCATACGCTACACACCGTCTTCGCCGGCGAAGACGAGGTCCCCGCTATCTTACGTCATCCGGACGGGGGCTCCATCCACGGCCTCGGAGACGTACGGACCACTCACCCTCCGACCCCGCCGTTATCCCAAACGTAGTCTAAGCAGAGGTTCGGCCTCAAAGGAGGCGCCCTTAGGCAGTCGTTCCCTTAGTTTCTTCGAGCCCTAGGGCTCAAAATTTCTTCTGGCAGAGCTTTTTTCCAAAGCTCGCCAAACAGCCCGGTTACGCTGTGGCAACCAATAGGGTTTGTACAGCTAATAGACAGTCACAAAAAAAAAAGAATTCAATATCTCGCGCCACTTATTGGCGTGTGAACTTTTCGAATGCCATTTAAAAGGTGTGCATAAAAACTAGTTCTAATAATTGATTTACTTTTTGCAATATCTTTCAACTGGAGCAATCAGAAAAAAGCAATCAGAATTAAAAAAAAAGACAAACTAGGTATCTTTTTTTTTTTCTTTCGTTTTATGGCTTTACACAGATTAGCCAATGTCAAGTTTATAGCAATGTAGAAGTTAGGGAGGAGAAAGGCGGGAGACTTCGTATATGGCGGGCGCGGTTTTTTCATGCTTTTCTTGAACTAATGTTTGTTGGCTGGTTTTGGAAAGGACTGGTGTTGGTTGTGTCGTGGACAGTGTTGGTGTCGTTTGTGTAGTGGCTTGTTTTCTGAATGGTTGACAGGTATTGATTTGGGAAAGGTTTGAGGGAGCCGCGTCCGCGGGGTGCGAAGTTTCCCGCCATTTCTCCCTAACTTCTACATTGCTGTGGGCTTGACATTGGCTAATGTGTGCAAAGCCATAAAAAGAATCTAATAATTATAAACTTGACATTGGCTACTCTAAGTAAAGCCATAAAAGAGAAAAAAAAAAAAAAAAAAAAAGTTAGGGAGAAATGGCGGTAAACTTCGCACTCTGCGGACGCGGCTCCCTCAAACCTTTCCCAAATCAATACCTGTTAACCATTCAGAAAACCAGCCACTACACAAACGACACCAAAACTGTCCACGACACAACTAACACCAGTCCTTTTCATAATTAGCCAACAAACATTAATTCAAGAAAAGCGTGAAAAAACCGCGCCCGCCATATACGAAGTCTCCCGCCTTTCTCATCCTTAGGTATCTTAATTCGCAATTATTTTTTTATAATTTAACTATCTGTTTTTGTTCATCAAACCATACCTAGTAAATCCACAAGGTTGCTTAATAAATTCTTATGGTAAAACACTTAATTTTTCAGCAAAAAGTATTTAGCAATATTAATCAAATCAAATCAAAAATAGCTTTATTCACATAAACATATTACAGGCATCTATGAATCGTTCATTTCATTATTTCTATTCGTGAAGTGATGGTGATAACTACACTCGACAAGTTAAAACTAAAGCTAAGAGGGTTCAAATCGCGCCCAGGTCTAACAAGAAACCCACTACAAACTTAGCCGGGTTGTTTTTTTTGTTATCACCTTCACTAATAGAAATAATGAAAAATATAATATATATGAACAATTCATAGATGTAATAGGTTTATATGAATAAAGCTATTTTTGATTAGATTTGATGTACCCTTAACAGCTTAGCCCGCTACCATCTTAAACATCAGATGAGATTGTCAAGGGCTAACTTGTACTGTATAAAAAAAGGTACAATTATAACTCCCCATACATAGTAAAGGTTGTATTTGTTTAACCCCCGACCTAAGCGCTCCTCTCCGAAAGAGGAGACCTAAACATATCCTTCACGACCCTGACGATCAGATGACTACTGACAACATACTCGTACCACCTACCACACAATCATACGCTACACACCGTCTTCACCGGCGAAGACGAGGTCCTCGCTATCTTACGTCATCCGGACGTGGGCTCCATCCACGGCCTCGGAGACGTACGGACCACTCACCGTCCGACCCCCCGCTATCCAAACGTCGCCTAAACCGAAGTTCGGCCTTCCCTTAGTTCCCTTAGTTTCTTCGAGCCCTAGGGCTCAAAATTTCTTCTAGCAGAGCTTTTTTCCGAAGCTCGCCAAACAGCCCGGTTACGCTGTCGCAACCAATAGGGTTAGCCCAGCTAATAGACAGTCCGAAAGAAAAAATGTTTAAGTAAAAAAACTATCATGTATCAAGTGACACTTAAATGAATAGGCAAGTCACTTCACCGATTAAAAGCAAACAATTTCTTAAACATTCTTGTAATCTCCTTCACTAAAACTAGCCGTCATTTGTCACAGCTAAATTACACGCGTTAACATCTCCAAAACAAGATGGCCGAAAGGTAATGTGAAGGAAAAGTTGATGATTAATTATTGGGAGCGTGAATGGGTTAGACAGACCGTAGCCTGCTCTGCAGTGTCCCTTTTGTGGCATAGACAAAGTTAGCTATTGACAAACTAGTGTGTTGTGTCAAAGGAAACGTATCGCACATTGAAAATAATAGTGTCACTATCCGAAATTCCATGTTTCTCAGTAGAAGCATTTAAAGATTGAAAAGATTTTGAAGGCTAATTCTATGTGAAAATCGGAATGAATTGTTATTAATGTAATAGTCTGTTTATAAAGGACATTAAGTGTAACAGTTGAGTAATATTTAAAAAAAAAAGTATTTTAAAATACGTTTTTTTTTTCTAAAAATATAGAATTTTGGATAGTAACACTATTATTTTCAATGTGCGATATTAGTAAACACAAAAAGTACGGACTCATGTGTGCCCCATTTCAGGAAATTAAAAATCCTCACCCTCCCTTCAATCTATATCTTTGAAATGTACAAATTTGTCAAAAAAAATCTATACTTAAAAAAAAGAAGAAAAACCTCGTCGATTTCCCGTAAAAAAACACACACACACACACACACACTGTTGTAATATCATAACAAATTATTATGTTGTAAATTTTCAAAGGTCGCTAAATATTGTTTGGTATTTTCTTTTATACAAATTGTAATCTTATTTGGCCTTATTTTATGATTAAGTCTGAAATGTAAATAGTTTTAAACGCTGTTGATTACAAATAAATGAATAAAAATATATATATCTATATATATATATATATGCTAACAAAGTAACCCTCCCACCATCAAAGCTAAAACTCCACACCTGTAGTCCCTACGTAATGTCTGTGAAAACATATAATGGTCTGCCAGACTGCATACGAAACTTAGAAAAAGAAAATGAATTTTACACAGTATCATCATGATCAACCCATTACCGGCTCACTACAGAGCACGGGTCTCCTCTCAATATGAGAAGGATTTGGCCATAGTCCACCACGCTGGCCATGTGCGGATTGGCAGACTTCACACGCCTTTGAGAACGTTATGGAGAACTCTCAGGCGTGCAGGTTTCCTCACGATGTTTTCCTTCACCGTTCAAGCAAGTGATATTTTAATTTTTAAAAACGCACATTACTCCGAAAAGTTAGAGGTACGTGCCCGGATTCGAACCGCCGACCTCTGGTTAGGAGGCTGACGCCCTAACCACTAGGCTATCACCGCTATACACAGTATTAAAGAATTTTTTATTTTGGAAGTGTTATTACACTGTAAACGATTTTTTAAACGATGCAAGTAAAAATAAATGAAATCGGTCTCTCTACTGCGGTCGATTCCAGACCAAGTTGCAACACCCAAACTGGGTATGTGTACGCAATATGCAACGAAATAAATAAATAAACTTTCAACGATACACTTTGCCGATCTCTGAGATATATAGTTTTGTTTATTTATTATTTATTTGTATACCATAATAAGTAAAAATAGAAATAGTAAGCAAAACAGAAACAATAAATATACAATGTAGATAAGAAAAAATTGGTAAAGCGGTCGAGTAGCATCATGATCAACCCATTACCGGCACGAGACTACAGAGCACGGGTCTGCTCTCAATATGAGAAGGGTTTGGTCATAGTCCACCACGCTGGCCATGTGCGGATTGGCAGACTTCACACGCCTTTGAGAACATTATAGAGAACTCTCAGGCGTGCAGGTTTCCTCACGATGTTTTCCTTCACCGTTGAAGCGAGTGACATTTTTTTTTTTTAAACGCACATAACTCCGAAAAGTTAGAAGTGCGTGCCCGATCGAAACCCCGACACCTCTGATTAGGAGGCGGACGTCCTAACCACTGGGCTATCACAGCTTTTACATTTTAAATTAAAATCAACACTCGTATAAAAGCATATATTTCATTAGGTGCTCATTTTTCTTATTCGAACTAACTTTTTTTTTCTTTTTATGCACTACAAGTTAACCCTTAACGGCTATCTCACCTGATGGTAAGTGATGATGCAGTCTAGGATGATAGCGGGCTAACCTGTTAGGGGTATGGTAAGCCCACACTCCTAATTGGTTTTTACGCGATATTGAGCCGGAACCCTAAATCGCTTGGCGACACGTCTTTGTCGGTAACTCTAGACACGGCCAAAGCCTCTCACTATACCAGACTCGAGCCGGGAATCGAACTCAGGACCTCCAACTTTATAATGCGACAGCGCACGCGCTTCGCTATAGAGGTCTTATAGTATTTAATTGAAATTTAGATGTAGAGATTCCAGGAAATATGGCAAATATTTATGCTAAACAATTTTAGTGTAAAACAAAAATAAAATACTTTTCGGCCGATATTATCCGCAACTGTATTATAAATATTAAACAAGGGTCCATTCATTCGTGCATATTACAATAAACCTACGTTCATTTATTATTAAAAAAAAATTATTATCGAGCATCAAAATCCAGAGAAGCGAGGGCCGAATAATTTTCAATCGGCCGCTCGCTTACGGATTAAAAAATAAAATAATGCAACAACCATTTCAAAGCCTCCCAAACCGTCCGCCATTCAGCCATTCCAAACAAACATTTCATACGAAAACTGTCACATTACCCCTTGGCATAGAAAAGTGAAAATAAATAGACATACATCTGTCCCCCTCGATGGTACGCAAGCGGTGCTAGTGAAAGGGAGACAGATGTATTCCAATTGTCATCGTTGACAATGGGGCTTGAGCGATAATCCTCGTGACATGGCTTTTTTTTTTTTTGCGTCTGAGATATTATCTGTGTGATTCCTGATAGGGCTAGTAGCGTGTTTATGCTCGCTTGTCTATGATTGCTAATGGTATAGTCGTGTAGATATCTGGTTACGGTTTGTAGATTATACCAAAGGTGTGTTAGATTAAGGTGATCACGAAAGAGGTCCAATAATCGACCGCGGGTGATTCATCTTGAATTATCTCGAAACGGTAGTTGACATTTTGCAGTCTCTTAGATAATGTTATATTACTAGGAACTTATAATGGGTAGATTTTGTCAAAGATAAGTATAATGTTATTTAAATTTATATATATATATATATATATTTTAGCGGTGATAGCCTAGTGGTTAGGGCGTCAGCCTATCAGAGGTCGGCGGTTCGAATCCGGGCACACACCTCTAACTTTTCGGAGTAATGTGCGTTTTTAAATAATTTAAATATTACATGCTTCAACGGTGAAGGAAAACATTGAGAGGAAACCTGCTGCACGCCTGAGAGTTCTCCATAATGTTCTCAAAGTCGTGTGAAGTCTGCCAATCCGCACACGGCCAGCGTGGTGGACTATGGCCAAACAAAACATCGAAAACATTCATAGATGCCTGTAATAGGTTTATGTGAATAAAGCTATTTTTGATTTGATTTGATTTGATTTGATTTGATGGTAGCGTGCTAACCTGTTAGGCGTATATTAAACCCATAAATTGTTTTCTACGCGACAGCGTGCCGTAACGCTAAATCGCTTGGCGACACGTCTTCGTAGGTGTTTTTTTTCTGACATAGGTTTAGTGATTGTTTAAGACAACCTCTACCTTCTAAAAATAGACTCCCAATTCAAAAGTAAAAACTGATTTGTATAACCGGGAAATTTCGAGTCCTAGGGCTCGATAAAGCTAATGGAACATCTGCCTAAGGACGCCTCTTCTGATGTCGAACCGATTAGGATGACGGAAGCGGTCGGACGTTGAAAATGTGTTTATTTTTTTAATTATATGTTGTTGTTTTGAATGGACAGTTGCAGATAACCATAGTAGCTATTACTACGTCACCGGGGTTTTTGGCGAGCATGAAGCTCAGCCTGAGAGAAGAGCACTTGGGCTCGACGACATCTCGGGTACGTCCCCCTAAGGGCGTCTCCTGTGAGACTCGGACCTCGACTTAGGGTGACGTTGGAACTTGTTGGGTTTGTTGGACTGGTGTCTCAGTCCGAGCGCCCCCGTGACCGTGGATAAAATCCACGTCCGGGTGACGTCAGATAACGGGGACCTCGTCTTCGCCGGCGAAGACACTGTGTTGAGTTTTGTGTGGTGTGACCTACCTAGGAAGCGTTGTCTATAGTCAGTTGGTCGTCTGGGTCGACAAGGATGGACGTCTCTTTGTAAGAGGGTAGCTTGAATTATTTGAATTTTGTTAAGTTCAATGTTTCTATCATACTAGGATAGAATCTCCTTAGCATTTCATTTTTCGAATTGACAGTTGCAGATAACCATAGTGATTATTACTGCGTCATTGGGGGGTTTGGCGAGCATGAAGCTCAGCCTGAGAGAAGAGCACTTGGGCTCGACGACATCTGGGGATGATGTGAATCCTGTGAGACTCGGACCTCGACTTAGGGTGACGTTGGGACTTGTTGGGTTTGGACTGGTTTCTCAGTCCGAGCGCCCCCATCTCCTTAGCGCGATTTACATTTCACTACTACCGCCATCTAGTTTTAGCTTCGGTCAACTTTGCGTGTTCCTTATTATTCATCGTAATGGCATTAAAATCCGCGCCACGCTCCTCTTTTCGACAAACCGCAACCGGCATGGCGGAAGCGGCCATTATTTTCCCGTTTTTCACGGCGTTTGACCCGCGCGGCGCGCCCCTCTCGAGAATTTCTTTTAATGATGTGTAAAATATTTCATGGGGTGAAAGTCACCGAGAAACAACCCTGAGCGAAGACACGGTTGGGTCGTGATTGTTGCAATTCTCGTATTGTTTTTGACTATTAATGTCCCACGGCGGGACACAGGTGTTTTTCTCGGATAATTAGATAAACTATTGAAATATTATGTATAAATATAAAAATTATATGTAATTATATGTGTTATATTACGGCTATCGTCATGAAGTATGTGGGTACTAAATTTTTATTCCTACTTTTCATTCATAATTCCTTAACTAAGGGAGATACTTGGGATTGGGACACTTGAGCGATAAGTCCGTCTATGCACGCCAAATTTTAAGATTATGTTTCTTTTTAGTATCTTGTACTTTGTGTGTACCATGAGGATTAAAAAAAGTTATAAAAATGCTGTTTTTCGCTTTTAAAACCTATTAACGATACTAATTGGGACGGGAGAAGATAGCACTAATTTCTTATTCCCCTTTAAAGTAATTGAAAAGAAGTGAATTCTGACCTTATATTTTTAACATGAAGTTCTTATAACGAACAACAAAATTTTTGACACGACTACTGTGTGTAGAAAAGGGTAAAATTTAAGCACATAAATACATTTCACGGAAGATTTGTTTTAGTAAAATATAAGTTAGAACGCAAAACGCACACAAAACCTCCATATATGTTTAAGGACCCAATGGTCTGCTACTTATTCAGACGGTGAACTCGCATACAGCTTCTCCCCATAAAGGAAATGGTAGCTTGTAGAAAGGGCAGATGCGTACAGATAATGAAATGAAAACAGCTTTATCCCCATCCACTATTAGCTATTTTCTATCTGGCAACACTGCAGGATTGGCGGGAACGTCAACTGTCAAATTGACAGCATCAAAGGGGCGCGTAATGGACGCTCACGGATTTGCGATTGTTGTTTTAGTCTAGTTTGCGTAGCGGGGGAAGCAAGTATTCGAGTAATTAGCCGCCAAAAATCTTTGCTCACATCTATTAAATGGGATGGGTGAACAAATGTTGTCCTATAAATTCACCATAGACGATATCAAAAGAGTGGCAAAGGGGTCGCTGGACGCATTTGATGGCCGCAACTCGAAAGCGTAGATTTGGTTTTAAAAAGTCCTTCGAGAACAAGCTAACCATGGAGGGTTAAAATTTTTGTTTAGGCATGGCTGCTACTCACCAGACTTGGATAGAAAATTTAGATTAATTTTAACTTAACGATTGTATCTATTACTTATTGCGTTTGTAAGTAAACCTAATTAGAACATTCGATTCAAGAGAGTCATTAAGATATAAATTTTAAGAATATAAAATAAAATAGTGCTTAAACAATATATATATCTATATATATTATAAGAAGCTTTTATTTATTATACATCAAACATTTTACATAAAACTTAAAATAAAACTTAGATCAACCTACAACTAAAAATCTTAAAAAATCTTAAAAAATAAATAAAAATATTTAAACATCATAACTAAAATCTATATATATATATGGAAAATAAATGTATAAACATAAAAATAATGTGCAATTCAAGAAAAAATTAACTGAAACGCACTGAACATTAAAAGTAAAAGTAAACTTGTAGCACTGTTTAGTACTGCACAAAATTATTTATTTATTTATTTTATTTATAAATTCAAATTCAAATTCAAATAATCTTTATTCAAATAGTCCTTTAAAAGGCGCTTTTGACACGTCAATAATTTACAAAGTAGTGATTTGATGGTGATAACTACATTCGTAAACTTAAAACTAAAGCTATGAGGGTTCCAAACGCGTCCCGGTCTAAGAAGAAGCCCACAACAAACTTAGCCAGGTAAATTTTCTTTTTGTTATCACCATCTCACATGCCACTTAAAATTATATTAAGAGCTATCTTATTAGAGCATTATTTCACACCCATGCTTGTTTATCATTTACGTAATCCTTTACACTATAGTAGGACTTTTCTACAAGCTTACGTTTTATATAAACTTTGAACTTATTGAGAGACATCCCAGAAATTTCATTAGGCAATTTGTTATAAAATTGTATACAATTACCTTTAAATGAATTTCTAATTTTTTGTAGTCTAGTAGCGTGCAACACAAGTTTATTTTTACTTCTGATGTTAAGATTGTTGCAATCGCATTTTTTATTGAATTTTGTTATATTTCTGTGGACATACATTAAATTTTCAAATATGTATTGGCAATGCAATGTCATTATTTTTACTTCCTTAAATTTTTTTCTTAATGACTCTCTTGGAGCTATATTATAAATTGCACGAACAGCCCTCTTCTGCAGCACGAATATAGTTTATACTATTTTATTGCATACAAAAGTAAGGAAAAAGAGAACAACAAGAAATACATAATATAAAAGCAAAAGGCGACCTTATCGTTAAAGCGATCTCTTCCACCCAAACTTTCTTCTTCTTAATAAACACCCAAGTTTTTTTATCGTTTATTTCAAATTGTTATATTTAATCGCTCAAAGCACATTAGCTCCGTAAACTTACATTTTTTTTTCGGACTGACTATTAGCTGTAATAACCCTATTGGTTACGACAGCGTAACCGGGCTGTCGTAAACTTGCAGTTGTTTGCCCCCCATAAGGCAATTGATTTTGCAACCGAATGAATAAAAATATTGTTTTTTTTTGCTATAACATTCTAGCCAAGGAACTCGTGGTAAGTTCTCGAATATGCTCCAAACTACTACTGAGCCATTGGGTAAGTACCTAACCCATATTTCAGCATAGCACCACCCACCGTAACTGGGGTTGTCAAAGCATAAATCATGTTAACACATAAATTGTGCCGGCGTTACAACCCTAGGGGCTGCGTACAAGTTGTGACAGATTAGCACTAAGGGAATCAGTGATTACACACACAATGTATTTCGAACCTTATTGCATACACAATAGGGTGTAATTTTGTATGGTTATGCGGGTGAGGGTTGCCCCCTAAGAAATCGATGAGTTATTTTATTACCATGATGATGTTGCCAGTACCGCAGTAGGGTCTCGCCGAATTGTTGGTAAATTGAAATTCATCTAATAAATTATTGTAACTTAGATGGGGGGCGTTAAATATGATTGAATGGATATTTATTTGCGCCATTATTTCCAACTGTATGTATGGATGGGGGCTATAATTTGTATGCTGTTGTTAAGGCTGCGATGGCCACGTGTTTTTTCCATACAAACGTCATTAGCTGTGATAGCCTAGTGGTTAGGACGCCTCCTAATCAGAGGTCGGGGGTTCGAACACGCACCTCTAACTTTTCGGAGTTATGTGCGTTTTTAAGCAATCAAAATATCACTTGTTTCAACGGTGAAGGAAAACGTCGTGAGGAAACCTGCACGCCTGAGAGTTCTCCATAATGTTCTCAAAGGCGTGTGAAGTCTGCCAATCCGCACATGGGCAGCGTGGTGGACTATGGCCGAACCCTTCTCATATTGAGAGGAGACCCGTGCTCTGTAGTGAGCCGAGAATGGGTTGATCATAATTATGTTGATGATGATGATAAACGCTAAAGTTGTGATGGATTGATGAATGTTTGTTACTCTTTCACGTAAAAACTACTGAATGGATTTACTACAAATTTAGTATACCTTGTTTGCAAAAATGTACTATAAAAATATCTACCTCAATAAACAAATTTATTATTTTTATTCGAGATTATTCAAAATAATCTATATACAAATAGTCCTTTAAAAGGCACATTTGACGCGTCAATAATTTACATACTAGTGATTTGATGGTGATAACTACATTCGTAAACTTAAAACTAAAGCTATGAGGGTTAAGAAGAAGCCCACAACAAACTTAGCCGGGTTTATTGTACTAGTTAGGATTACAAAATATTAATATTCCAAAGTAACACTGTTTTGCATACATAGGGCTTAGTTCTTTCGCTACCTTGAAGGAGAGTAATAAAGCAAAGTAAACAAAATAAAATCTTCCATGCAACGGCGACCGCGGAACCCTCCACTTATCTCCCCCTCCCACTCGTCGTGATAAGTTAATCCCCGGCCTATACCCCTCTTGCTACCGTACCCCATTATACCATGGGGCTCGAAAAATTTTTGAAAGGAATAGCACGGTTGCTCTATACATTTTACATTTTATATTACGAGTATTACAAAACTTGTTTATATATATTACGGGTTCATCATACGAAAAGTTCCGTACCCACGGTTCAATACAAAAAATACAAAGGTAATTTTTTTTTTTTATTCAACATAAGTTAGCCCTTGACTGCATCTCACCTGATGGTGCGGTCTAAGATGGTAGCGGGCTAACCTGTTAGGAATCTGGTCTGGTTGGAGGCTTCGGCCGTGGCTAGTTACCACCCTACACAGAGACGTGTATTTTTTTTTGTACGTCACAAGTTAGCCCTTAACTGCTATCTCACCTGGTGGTAAGTGATGATGCGGTCTAAGATGGTAACGGGCTAACCTGTTAGGGGTATGGTAAACCCACACTCCTAATCGGTTTCTACGCGACATCGTGCCAGACGCTAAATCGCTTGGCAACACGTCTTTGTCAGTAGGGTGGTAAACCACCACCACCAGATAAGTCTCGAGCCGGAAATTGAACCCAGGACCTCCAACTTTAAAAAGTAACAGCGCACTGCGCCATGCTGTTCGTCAATATTTCCAGCTAATTTGATGCCCTAAAAATACTACGCTTCCTCTCTACCCTCGCTGTCTATGGCTAGAGCAACGTCATTTATAACCTGTGGACACAGACGCACGTCAGGCACGTGCCTGTTATTTATCTGTATGCACAGCAATTCACACTTGGCTGTAAGTGATTTTCCGTGTTTCACGTTAGTTTGTTTAATAAAGCATCTCTTATAGAATCGCTTGTATATTTTTAACTTCAGGTTTTTTTTTTTTTTTATCCACTACCCTTTTAGTTTAGTTAGCCCTTGACTGCAATCCCACCTGATGATCAGTAATGATGCAGTCTAAGATGGTAGCGGGCTAACTTGTTAGGGGTATGGAAAACCCACACTCCTAATTGGTTTGTACGCGACATCGTGCCGGAACGCTAAATCGCTTTGCGACACGTCTTTGTCGGTAGGGTGGTAACTAGCCACGGCCGAAGCCTCCCACCAGACCAGACTCGAGCCGGGAATCGAACCCAGGACCTCCGAGTTTATAACCCTCAGCGCGCGCGCTGCGCCACGGAGGTCGTCGAAAAGGTTAACATTATGGTGCCTAGATGCATTATATTTTAACTGTCACTATTTGCTCATTCGAAATAAATTAAATGACTAAACAGAAATATGTTCTTAGCAGGTTTTATTTTAAATTTATACTGTTTACAGAATTATTTAATTTTTTAAATAAAATAATGTACTATAGATAGGTAGGTATAGAGATAAATCATTCATTATATTATATACCTAACACACTTTTACAACTTCAAAACATACTATATACCCATCCACCTTTAGTGTACCTATTACACATTTTTTTGTATACATATAAAAATAAAATCGGTCCCTTAAAATCAGATGACCCATATATATATATATATATATATATATATAAAATAATATAAATACTAAAATATTATTAAAAGGAGTCCCTTTAGGCAAGGTTCGGAAGATACTGGCAGCGTTCCCCCTATGAATAGTTAAGACTAATTCTACACGTCTTTGTCGGTAGTGTGGTAACTAGCGGCGGCGAAAGCCAAGACTCGAGCCGGGGATCGAACCTGGGACCTCCCACTTTTATAATAGCGAATCGCACGCACAGCGTCACGGAGATCGCCGAAAGTATATTACCCCCTTTTTTCATACGCTACAAGTTAGCCCTTGACGACTATCTCACCTGGTGACGATACAGTTTAAGATGGTAGCGGGCTAACCTGTATGGCAAACCCACTCTTAATTGGTTTCTACCCGACATCGTGCCGGTACGTTAAATCGCTTTGCGGTATGCCTTTGCCAGTAGGGTGGTAACGGCGAAAGCCTCCAACCCATTGATTTACCACTAGCCGTAGATCGACCATTAACGCTCAAAAAATGGGACGGAAAAGTAGTGCACAAATAGCGACGCGTGCACTCCTTTCCCCCAGTGTGTGACAAGGCTAGACGAAAGTCACCGATTCTAACACTCGAGCCGTATAATCCGAATGAATTACAAAGCACTATGCGCCGCTATAGATAATATAACGGCCCGATGTCTAGTGTATTAGACGGGTTGTAATACATCGATATACTGATATGTAGGAATGTATAGTTAGTTGGTGACAAATTCTCGCCTTGTTTTTGTATGACGCGCTCTATCTACGGCTTGTGGTAAATCAATCCTCCAACCCAACTTCGAGCCAGGAACCCGTGACCTCTAACTTTATTATAAACAGCGTAACAGAGATCGCCGAAATAATGTTACGCTTCGACATAAAAGCAATCCCTTCCACACACATTTTCTCACCGGCATTTCAAACAATTAGAAAAACAAGGGGAAAAGTAATAAATGCAAACCAGATGTCGGAATGCGTAGAGCGTAGCGCTTTATACGTTCTTATTCGCCACATCGCGCGCCATTACGCGATACGTCGCTTCCACAACAAAAAATGGCGTCGATGCCTACGCGCCTAAAAACGCTTCCATGTTCCTATTGTAGGGCTGTCCAATCGCGCTTTGTTTAACACATTTTTAAATTATTACGCACGCCACGTTGGTTATTACCTTTTTAAGTGATTTCATCATCATGATCCCTCACGATCCATTGCCGGCTCACTACAGAGCGCGGGTCTCCAATATGAGAATGGTTTGGGCCATGTGCGGATTGGCAGACTTCATATGCCTTTGAGAATATTATAGAGAAGTCTCAGACATGCAGGTTTCCTCACGATGTTTTCTTCCACTGTTAAAGCAAGTGATATTTTAATTGCTTCATCATCATCATCAAGATCAACCCATTCTTGGCTCACTACAGCGCGCGGGTTTCCTCTCAATATGAGAAGGGTTCGGCCATAGTCCACCACGCTGGCCATGTGCGGATTGGCAGACTTCACACGCCTTTGAGAACATTATGGAGAACTCTCAGACGTGCAGGTTTCTTCATGATGTTTTCCTTCACCGTTGAAGCAAGTGATATTTTAATTACTTAAATACGCACATATTTCGGAAAGTTAGAGGTGTGTGCCCGGGATCGAACACCCGACCTCTGATTAAAAGGCGGACGTCGCAACCACTAGGCTAACTACTAACTGATTTATTTTGCATCAAATAGTTAACATGTTGGATAACTGATCACTGGAGACACTCTGGAAGAACTCCTGGGATATGGGGAATAGAAATTGGAACGTGGCGCGTGGGTTATCGGGAATTCACTTTTGTATTTATTGTCAAGAATACATATATAACATAAAATAAACCTTAGATTAACCTAAAACTAAAATCCTTCAAAAATCATAACTAAAATATATTATTAAAAGGAGTCCCTTTAGGCAAGGTTTCGAAGATACTGGCAGCGTTCCCCCTTTGAATAGCTAGGCTAATTCTTATTGTTAAATGGGAAGTCAAGTTCGATTAGAAACTCGGCTCGGGTACGATTAGAAGTTTTAGCCGCGGCTACTACCCTGACAAGAACTGTCAGGCAATTTACCAGGAGATGCTGAGGAGAAACCGAATATTAGGTTACGTTCAGTTGGCAATCGGTGGCTCCACAGGTGCTGCAGATCTACATGGCGAAGGTAAACTCTTGATACCAGGTGAGCTGTCTGCTCGTTTCCTGGCTATGTACATGTAAAAAAATCTTAGATGATCTCAGTTGATCCGGAGACATAAGGGCTAGATACATCAAAGAGGCCCATGCCTGCAGTTAGAGTATTTTTGATGTTTGGTCTTTGGCTGTAGAAGAACACTTCATCATCACCAACATCATTATATCAACCGATGGACACCATTGGATTATAGGCTTTTTGTAGGGAGTATAAAAGTTCAAAAGTCGGTAACTTTGGCTCTACTGCGGATCTGCTCAGTTCGGATTTCATCATGTAGAGATTCTCCGAGCATAGCTATCTCCATTGCCCGCAAAATGACACTGAGCCTTCTTATGAGGCTCATAATGAAAGACCACGTTTCAAAGCCGTAAGTGTGTTCACGCAGTGAGGGATTTTTGGCAGCAGTAAAAAGGGCTGTTATTACTATAACAAATAATTGACGAAAACAGCATTGTTGAAGCGTTTCTTACAACAAACTTAATCTATCACTGTGAGAGAAAAGGTCTTGCTCAGAAGTGGGATATTAAAAAGTTCCCGATAAAAACAGAAAAAAGTACTAATTGTGAACTAACCGTCGCAATACTTTCGGTAGTTAACAAAAAATGCCGAAACCCACGTAGGAACACTAACTAAATGTTTCCATCCATGTGCGTCCAAATGTGATTTAATTTCATTATACGCCTGTTTAACCATATTCAAAGATTTCATGTATTACTATAGTAAAATTACATAAGTTCCGTGGATATGGGCTGGTTATTTTCGAGGATTAAAGGTACGATAGATGATAGATAGCATGATAACTAGTAAGGTACCCGCCCGGAACGAAACGGAAATAAGACAGGCTAATGTAAATATGGGATGACTTCATTGGCAAGGTGGCAGATACAATTCGGAAAGAATAGCTAGGCGAGATGGAAACACTGTGATAGCCTAGTGGTTAGGGCGTCCGCCTCCTAATCAGAGGTCGTGAGTTCGAATCCTGGCACGCACCTCTAACTTCTCTGAGTTATGTGCGTTTTTAATTAATTAAAATATCACTTGCTTCAACGGTGAAGGAAAACATCGTGAGGAAACCTGCACGCCTAAGAGTTCTCCATAATGTGCTCAAAGGCGTGTGAAGTCTGCCAATCCGTACATGGCCAGCGTGGTGGACTATGGCCGAACCCTTCTCATACTGAGAGGACACCCGTGCTCTATAGTGAGCCGGTAATGGGTTGATCATGATGATGATGATGATGAATGTAAATATGGGATGACTTCATTGGCGAGGTGGCAGACACAATTCGGAAAGAATAGCTAGGTGAGATGGAAACACTTGCTGCATGATTAGATTTAAGTTAAATATTCTGGGAGGTCTCCCAGAATACTTAATAAGACAGCGCCAATGATAGGTTTTCGAAACATTTCATCATCATGATCAACCCATTACCCATCACTACAGAGCACGAGTCTCCTCTCAGTATGAGAAGGGTTCGGCCACAGTCCACCACGCTGGCCATGTGCGGATTGGTAGACTTCACACGCCTTTGAGAACATTATAGAGAACTCTCAGGCGTGCAGGTTTCCTCACGATGTTTTCCTTCACCGTTGAAGCAAGTGATATTCTTAATTATTAAAAAACGCACATAACTTCGAAAAGTTAGAGGTGCGTGCCCAGATTCGAACCGCCGACCTCTGATTAGGAGGCTGACGCCCTAACCACCCACATTTTCAATATATATTGAAGCTGTGATAGCCTAGTGCAACATTTACATATTTGATATGGTACCGTTGTTTTTTATGTCAATTCTTGGAATAAAATTAAGATTAATCCTGAATCCCAGCCTATTTCGTTGGTCTTCTGTTAAACCATCTTCTCATTCTATGTTTTAAAAACCACATCCTTAAATTTATTTGGAAACAAAATTTTGCTTTACAGAATTCCTTTAACAACTGAAACATAAATAATTTTTCTTTTATGCTATCATTGCAACTGTTGGGAAATATCCACAAACAAACACACTCTCGGATATCGTCAATTTGTCAAACGTCGTGTATGCACCGGAATATTTTTTTTCGCTTTTGGGTATCCGGCCTCCGTTTCCAATGTTTCCATTGACTTTAAATGTACCCCATACATTTTGAGGCACATAAAAAATCCTTCTAAAGCCAGCAGATTTACTTTCGTAATCAAGATTTTCATTGGAGGCATTAACCACTTAAAATCAGGTGTCCTAACTGCTAACTGGTTCGAAATTATCTACATTAAAAAAACTAATTTAAGAACCAAAATATAAAGTAATAAAAAGTCATTTGAGTTCGCTAGTTTTTTTTTGTTTTTTTCTCTTTTAATGGGTTTACACAGATTAGCCAATGTCAAGTTTATAGCAATGGAGAATTGAAGTTAGGGAAATATGGCGGGAAACTTCGCACTCGGCGGTCGCGGCCTATTCAAATCTTTCCCAAATTAATACATGTTAACCATTCAAAAATCTAGCCACTACACAAAAGACACCAATTCTTTTCAAAATTAGCCAACAAACATTAATTCAATAAAATCGCGCCCGCCATCTACGAAGAGTAGATAAACGAGTTTCTAGTTTAATTTGACAGCCCTGTGCAAAAACAACTATTGTATTTTATTCTGTGGCAAAATGTAACAGACGTATAAATTGTAGAAATAACCAGATCTGTGCATTAACAGATATGTTAATTAGCATTTTTATTGTTTTATTATCGCCCGGAGCGCGTTTCCACGCGTTGTAACATCTCGGTTAATGTGATTAGAGTTGCCGATCGTAAAAATATTTAATTAATTTGACGCCATTTTATATAATTTATAGTACTTAGTTTCTCGTTCACAGATTTAACGAAATATGGTTTTGTTTTCTCTGAAAGCGGTTACGGTACCAAGGTCCTAATTTTGAGCTTTAAGTTGTGAAAAATGAAACTCTTTCTGTAACACTGTTTTAAGTTAATGTTATTTTTTGACTGCAATCTTATCTAGTAGGTAGTAAAGATCAGTCTAAAATAACAGTGAGACGCTTTCCATATATCCAATAATATTTGACTGTAATTAAATAAAAAACTATATGTACGTAATATAAACTAATTAATTGATTAAAAAAGAAGGTTTTTATGTGAGTATTTTGGTTACTGGTTTGTAAAAAAAATAAAGAAAATACACTTGGCGGGAAATGGAATGATGGCGGCAGAATAGTTTTTTTTTTTGGTGTTAAGATAATTCTTGTGTACTTTACAAATCGGGTGGTTTTTAAGAAATCCAATATACATACCGTAAATTCTTAGTTGTAATTTAGGTGAATTGTAATTTAATTTAAACATTATTAAATTGTAATTTGATTTATTAGAATATAGAATTATCAGTACTGGAATATGTGTTTTCCTAACAATAGCCAACTAAGCCATTTTATTCCACTACAAGTTAGCCCTCGACGGAAATCTCGCCTGGTGATAAGTGATGGCCAAACCCTTCTCATATTGAGAGGAGACCCGTACACTATAGTGAGCCGGCAATGGGTTGATTATGATGATATATATATGTAAATCGCCTGTTTCTTATGATATACCTATATATCTATTTAAAAGTTAAATAGTATTTTAGCCGAACCAAATTCTTTACGATTAAATTTAAAGTTTCACATCTGGCAACTTATATTAATAGTACGTATAGGTACAGTGATAATTGCCAGAAGCGGTGCGTATCGCTAAAAGTTGTTTTTGGTACCATTCCCTGCACCCTCAGCCAGGAGCCTCCAGTGTTGCCAGTTAATTGCAAAGTCAACAACACTCAGCGTCGTCTGTTTTAGTGTTTGTTATTTTTCGCCGGGGGCAACACCGGCGTTGAATTTTGTTGGAGTGTTTTATGGGTTGTGCTCGCGAGTAAAGTGCTTTCGAAAATATTTTGTTTGTTTGTATACATTTCGGTACCCGTACATTTATGGGAGATGGCTTTGTCACGCGGTTTTACTTGCGTGTGAGTAACTTTGAGTCTTTGTATTGGCCACGTATCTTTCAGATATACGATAACTCATTTCTCGCATAAATTTTAATTTTTTATTATCTAAACTGCGCGTTCAAATAATATGCTGCAGAGAGATGGTTTTGGTTCATCTGATGAAGACAAAATTATAAGTGTGTAAGTATCTCTTATAAATCATTTTTATTAAATAATTATTGCGGTAACAGCCTAGTGGTTAGGTTCAGCCTAGCGTTTGCCTCAGAGGTCGGCGCTACGAATCTGGGTACGCACCTCTAACTTTTCCGAGCTATGTGCGTTTTTTAAAATAACTAAAATATCACTTGCTTCAACGGTAAAGGAAAACATCGTGAGTAAACCTGCACGCCTGAGAGTTCCCCATAATGTTCTCAAAGACGTGTGAAGTCTGCCAATCCGCGCATGACCAGCGTGGTGAACTATGGCCAAACCCTTCTCATATTGAGAGGAGACCACTAGGCTATCACCATTTCAAGAAAAATTTACTAATTGACTTCTTATTATCTCCCTAGAATTTTTCTAGGAACTTTCAGGCTGAATGGAGCTTGTAAGTCAGGTTTAAAGATTTTTATTCTCATAAGAAACAATTTCACTTAGTGAGAAATTAAAAATACAATAGTTTACATAAAGAAGTACCTAGTAGTTCCAGAATACTTTTAAGTTTTTTTCTTGAAAGATACAAAGGACTTTACGCAGAAAATCTGTCATTTGTGATCCCTCAACCTGTATTGTTTTTGTCTTAACTTATGTCTATTCCATAATGTTAATTCTATAACAATAGATCCAATTCATTATACGTAAATCTTTCTTCTTATCTTATGACTAGCTGTTGCCCGCGACTTTGTCTGCGTAGAATTGCTGATTTTACTTGAGATTGAGGTTACCCGTGCTGCCAATGCCCTGCTTTAGAAAGTAAGCTACAGGCAAATGTCAAATTGCCGATTTTCGTATCTCTAAATGAAAAAACATAGGACTCTCATACAAACTTCAAACGCCTATTTTACCCCCTTAGGGGTGGAATTTCCAAATATCCTTTCTTAGCTGACATCTCTTAACTATCAACTACCTACTTGCTAAATTATAGCTTTATACGTACAATAGTTTTTGAGATCTCGTGTTTAATCAGTATGTAAGTCAGTATGTAAGTATGTAAGTGACCTTTCGCTTTTATATATATATATATATAGATATCTAAATATAGTACAACTAATTTAACACGAAAAACTTAACTAAATTTAGTTTAGTTTAGAGATATGTGAACAAGATAATTAGTAGTAATGTTTCGAGTGAAGATTTTTGAGACTAAAAGAAGGTTTGGTTAAAACGAAATCCCATTATTTATTGTTTTTTATGTCGTTGCAAAGGGAAAGGGAAAGGGCCGGGACAAAGCAAATGTTTCTTTAATGGAAAGTCCATAGTTTAACTGGGAGCATAAACATTTGATTTTGAATCCCATCTGACATGGCGCGTTGATAGCGACAGAGGGGTGTCATGGGACACCGAGTGATGTTTTTCACACGCTTTCCTATATCAACGCAGACGACCTCCGTGGCGCAGTGCGTGCGCTGTCGCCTTATGTAGTTAGAAGTCCTGGGTTCGATTCCCGGCTTTACGCCTTGTGGGAGGCTTCAGCCGTCGCTAGTTACCACCCTACCGACAAAGACCTGTCGCCAAGCGATTTACCGTTGATGTTGTATAGTAACTAATTAGGAGCGTGGGTTTACCACAGCCCTAACAGGTTAACCCGCTGCCATCCTAGACAGCATCATCACTTACCACCAGGTGAGATAGCAATCAAGGACTAACTTGTAGTGTATAAAATAAAGTAAAAAGCGATTTAGCGTTCCGGCACGATGTCGTATAGAAACCAATTAGGAGCGTGGGTTTACATATCCCTAATAGGTAAGCCCGCTACCATCTTAGACTGACCACTTACCACCAGGTGAGATAGCCGTCAAGGGTTAACTTGTAGTGTATAAAAAAGCAGCAATGAGAAATTTAAAAATGAAATTAGATGTACAAAATTTTGCCTTATGGGTAAAAAGTGATTTGTCATCATCATCATCATGATCAACCCATTGCCGGTTCACTACAGAGCTCGGGTCTCCTCTCAATATGAGAAGGGTTTGGCCATAGTCCACCACGCTGGCCATGTGCGGATTGGCAGACTTCACACGCCTTTAAGAACATTATGGAGAACTCTCAGGCGTGCAGGTTTCCTCACGATGATTTCCTTCACCGTTGAAGCAAGTAATGTTTTTTTTTTATTTTAAACGCACATATCTCCGAAAAGTTAGAGGCCCGGGTTCGAACCGCCGTCCTCTGATTAGGAGGCTGACGCGCTAACCACTAGGCTGTCACCGCTTTTAAAAGTGATTTGTGCTACCAGGCAAGTAGCAGTGGACAGGAGTGTGAAATTTAGCCTTAGAAGCAACAAAATAAATCCACTGTTAGTTAAGTTATATCAAGTTATCTTCGCTAATTTGCGTTTATGTGTATTTAGTGTGGGAAAGTTAACACCTTCCTGTTTGCTTATGCAATGGGTCGACACCCCCTCCGGGTGAATTTGATTTGCCGAACCCAGAAGGGTGGCATCGGAAAACAAACTCGCGTTCACACTTGCTTCAATCTTGCCGCGCGATTTTGTTTCCCTGCCTTATTAATCACCAATAATATATAAAAGGGAAGTTGTGATAGTCTAGTAGGTAGCTTTAGCCTCCTAATCAGAGGTCGGCGGTTTGAATCCGGGCACGCATCTATAACTTTTCGGAGTTATGTGCGTTTTTGAAAAATTAAAAATCACTTGCTTCAACGGTGAAGGAAAACATCGCGAGGAAACCTGACGCCTGAGAGTTCTCCGTAATGTTGTCAAAGGCGTGTGAAGTCTGCCAATCCGCACATGACCAGCGTGGTGGACTATGGCCAAACCCTTCTCATATTGAGAGAAGACCCGTGCTCTATAGTGAGCCGGTAATGGGTTGATCATTACATACTCGTATGTTATAGATAAATTCTTTATTGCACATTATATTTGGATTCCAAAACTATAAATAAAAGTAGACAACCTTTTCTGAAGGAAACCATTTGAAAGGAAAGGGGTATAGTGCAATAGTTAAGTTGTTATAATAATAATTAAAAAACAGTAGATTATAATTTTTTTTGCGACCCGGAATCGAAGTCGGGACCTAGCGATCCGCATGTCGCTTAAAATAAAAAGGTATATTGCACTAGTTAAGTTGTAATAATAAAAATTAAAAAAAAAGTACATTATAATTTTTGTCCCGACCCGGAATCGAAGTCGGGATCTAGCGACATTACAAAAGCCTATTCGACACTGTCACAAACCTTCGGTTGCTAACCGCAACATCGATCTAATTTTATCGTGGTAGCAAATTCATTTCCTTAAATGACGTTTCCTTGATAACGCCTGACACAGACAAGAGCATTGCATTAAAGTTATATTTAAAAAAAAAAAAACAAAACAAACATGGCGGCGCAAGATGGCGGCGAGTCAAAGGCCGCCGCCGGTAGCGGCTCACTTGGTAGTGCTTGGTTATTCATAAATGATAAATTTAATATTATTTACGATGCGCCGGAACGATACGGAGATGATAATACCGGATTTTGTGATTACAATTCCTTAGGCCGGCTTCTGTGCGAGTTGTGTCGCCTACCTCGCATTAAGTAGAACGGATAGATGAGTGTGACAAATAAAATGATTTTTCATAGCGTTATACGTTAGCATAAATTTCTCTGACACTATTATATATACGGAATTCGACGACCTCCGTGGGGCTTTACGTGCGCTGTTACATTATAAGGGTCGTGGATTCAATTCCCGGCTCGAGTCTGATCTGGTGGGAGGCTTCGGCCGTAGCTAGTTACCACCCTACCGACAAAGACGAGTCGCCAAGCTATTTAGAGTTTGGTCTGGTGGGAGGCTTCGGCCGTGGCTAGTTACCGCCTTACCGTTGTATTTAGCGTTTCGGCACGATGTCGTGTAGAAACCAATTAGTTGCATGGGTTTACCATACTCCTAACAGATTAGCCCGCTACTATCCTAGACAGCATCATCACTAACCAGCGGGTGAGATTGCCGTCAAGGGCTAACTTGAACTGTATAATTTATATATATATACACACACATATATATATATATATATATAAATATAGCTTTCACCTGCGTCTTAGATTGTAGATATTGCATACCCACTCTTATCTTATATTATGAGAGCAGACCCGTGCTCTGTAGTGAGCCGAGAATGGATTGATTATGATAATGATGATGATATCTTATACCTTTTATATACCTCTTGTATAAGTGTTTGTTATGACAGATTTGGTACAAAAAAAATCCTAAACGTTTTTCATCGATGGCACGATGAACACGTTCCTAAAACTCATAATGATAGAAAAACTGTCTTTGGTTAAAGAAGGCTACTTGAAACATCCTTAATTGTGCCAGAATCGTGAGTGCTGCTAATCTTCTAACCTGAGCTTCTCAGAAAGCACCCCAAGAAGATAAGGAAGAAGGTATTTAGAAATGAACATCAAAATCCATCTCGATAAAAGGCTGCTATAAGAAAAATTACTCCCTTGAATTATAAAGATATATTCTACAACAGAAGCCAGTAAAATATCTCTTGCTTCAACAGTGAAAGAAAACATCGCGAGGAAACCTGCACGCCTCAGAGTTCTCCATGATGTCCTCAAAGGCGTGTTAAGTTCTGCCACAAACCCTTCTCATATTGAGAGGAGGCCCGAGCTCTGTAGTGAGCCGAGAATGGGTTGATCATGATTCCACAACTGGCCGTAAATCAAACAGCTATTTTCATATTATTGTATGAATCGTAGTCTCGATAATTATAATCGGATTAAATATAAAATACACATAACAAATGACAATCGCGTGCCGATGTGTACTTACACTTTGTCGGTAAACGTTTCGAAATAATATTTGCGATGCTATTATTACAAATTTATTTAAATTTAACTCTTTTATTTTCATCGTAAAAATTCAGCGTTTTGTTTCATTATTTAAGTAGTTATCATTAAACGCGTACATACAGTAGAGAATTACTTGAATCTGTGCATGCAATTTAAAAATGTCATTACACGGTTTCGTCTATAAAGTACAAGATGTAACGAGTTATAATCGATCTTCGACGAGATGCTATTAAAACTTACCACATGTTAATTGAGTAACGCATACATACAGTAGCTAAAACTTAAAAAATAATTACATTTTTATTATTTAAATCCGCTTAGCCGCGATTAGGTAATTAACATTATAGTTACGTAGGTAAACACCCATTTATAATAAGTGTATTTAAAAATACTAGAGACATATGGATGTTTTTAAGGTCTGCACCGAAGGGCACCAATTAAACTCTATTACTAAATCTGCCTTTCAGCATGCTATCTCAGAGCTGAAACTTTTTCGGAGTGTTTATTTCAATTGTCGTTACAAATAAAAATTAAATAAAGTGAAGAAGAAGATTGATGCTCTGTGATGTGGTGCTGGAGGTGACTGTTGGGAGTGTCATGAACCGAATTTCGTACCAACGTTTCTTTACTCCAAGAAATCGGCATTAAAAAACTTCTATCGGCGTTACGACAGAGTCGCATCTAAATTCTTCGGACACGTCTCCTTCGGCGTGAGAGTGACTCCATAGAGCGTCTTGTCTTACAGGGCAAGGTGGAGGGCACTAGAGGTCCAGGAAGGACACCCATGCGATGGACTGATCAGGTAAAGTCTGCAGTGGGCGGTCCTTTGCACCAGTGGCAGGCTTTCGACCAGCCGAGAAAAGTGGCGGATGCTCCTGAGGCGTATATATAACATCGGTCTTCAAAGACACTGCTTCATGATGACCACGACCACTCTGTCAAGAGTGTAACGACAAAGAAGAAGAGAAGTTGAACATTAAAGGAAAAAAGGCCTTATGAGGCCCATAGTGGTCGCTTACTATGTGCCTCATAAGAAGGTTCAGAGTCACTCAACAGGCGATGGAGAGAGCTATGCTGGGAGTATCTCTACGTGATCAAATCAGAAATGAGGAGATTCCTAGAAGAACCAGAGTTACCGACATAGCTCAGCGAATGGCGAAGTTGAAGTGGCAATGGGCGGGGCGAATAGCTCGGAGAACCGATGGACGTTGGGGTCCCAAGGTGCTGGAATGGCGACCCCGCACCGGTAAACGTAGCGTTGGTCGACCCCCAACTAGGTGGACAGACGACATCAGACGAGTCGCAGGAAGCCGCTGGAAGCAAGCGGCCCAAGACCGTGAGCATTGGAACTCCCTACAAAAGACCTATGTCCAGCAGTGGACGTCAATGGGTTGTTAATAATGATGATGATGAAAGGAAAAAAGGAACAATTTTCTTGTGATGTTGTAGATATTGTCCATAAATTTAACTGTTGTATCGAACCCTTCGTGTGCGAATCCAAACCGTACTTAGCCAGTTTTTTTGGAACTCGTAATTTATTTAATTTGTTTAAGTATATATTTTCTAACATTAATTCCACTTACTGTAGTATAAGACAACAGTTGTTAATTAATGTTATTTGCATAATGCAAATACCACTGAGTCATTGACTTCAGTTTTATTCGTTACAAGCTTTTGCCAGCTTAGCTCACGTCGTTCTCACTTAGCCACGCGGCAATATATTGAGCCAAGTTCAAGAAAAAGTAACATAGAAGGATACCGAAGCATTAGGAGCCAGTTTTGAATCCCTAGTAACCCTAGATAAACACTTAAATTTCATAAACACTAATATGTAAAATGTCCAAAAATCGACATTTTTATGACACTGATCAAAGATAGCTTCGTAATTCTAACGTCGTCTCGTTGTTCTTATTTCATCTTATTTTTTCTTTCTTTCTTTTTGATTCCCAGTTCGATAAATGCCCCGCAGGTTTTAAGAGTACAATTTTATGAAAGTTTTCCATAACTATGAGGCGAAATGTGTTCAAACGTAGCGTATGTTATTAATAAATGGTCTGAATAAATTATAGGCTAATAATTAAACGCAAATTAAATATTTAAGTAGTTTAATGTTTGCAATAGTTCTAATTATTTCCTTGATTAAAAGCGTACGTTTTTCACTCATTATCTGTGAACAGAGACAAAATGTCGTTCCCAACAAATCAAATCAAATCAAAAATAGCTTCATTCATATAAACCTATTACAGGTATCTATGAATCGTTCATTTATATCACATTTTTGATTATTTTTGTTCAACACACAAACTTGTCAGCTTTATACTAGTATAGTTATATATCTATCTTTATTCATGACTTTCACGAAGTTATCATAACGAGTAATGGAGGTAGATAAATTCAGATCTGTACAATGCTGCTTACAAAAAATATGTTAGTTGATATAGTGAACGACGCTGCCCTGACTCCGATTTGAGGACTTTAAACCCCCTAATTTCGATAACAGTTATCGGGTCTTCTTTAGGTGCCTCTCTAACTAGTGAAGGTTGGCAGTCAGAATGGCATATTTTGCCTTGTCTCTCGCGAGGCAGAAAATCAGGGTGGCACTCGCGATACCAGTCCACTCCCTGATGTTTCGCAACCAAGACTTCCTCTGGCGACCGATGCGCCTCTTCCTCGCTACTTTGCCCATCATTACGAGTTGCAGGAGCCTGTATCTGTCATGCCTAAGCACACGCCCTAGATAAGCAACTTTTTTCTTTTTGACAGTCTTCCAAAGTTCGCGATTACAACTAACTTCAAGACTTCCTCATTGCCAACCTTTTGAGTCCAGCTGATCTTTAGCATCCGTCGATAAGCCCACATCTCGAATGCCTCTAGACGTTAGTTGCATAAGAATACGCTTATTTTTAATTTTAAGTTTTGAAAATCAGTGTCCATTTTTACATGATAAACGAAAACTTTTTAGGTACTAAAATTTATTTTTCATTAAACTATCCAGTGGCCGCATACATATAAATTTAGATGTATAATCATAAATAGTATATTTATCTGGAGATAAATAGTATAGACTATAATTTTTTTTTTTGAGTGACGGTGGTAATATCAGCTCTGTACAACGCAGCCGACATAAAATATGATAGTTAATTTAGAGTCCGGCGCGTACGCCGGTGTTCTGACCCCAATTTCACGCGGTTGAAGGACCCTCATTTGGAAAAAATGTCCCCCCATTATTCAGAGTTATCGGGGATAATTTTATAAACGATTTGAGACGACATCTTCGTGGCCGCTCTTCGATATACCAACGTATACCTGTTGTGGTAATTCATATAAATACGTATCATCTACAGTACATTAATGTCCCACTGTTGGGCACAGGAACATGAAGAGAGAATGAATGACTGATCGAATGAATTTAGTCTGGTGGGAGGCTTCGGACGTGGCGCCAAGCGATTTAGCGTTCCGGCACGATTGTCGCGTATAAACCAATTAGGAGCGTGAGTTTACCATACTCCTAACAGATTAGGCCGCTACCATCCTAGACAGCATCATCACATACCACCAGGTGAGATAGCCGTCAAGGGCTAATTTGTACGGTATGAAAAAAAAGAGAGCACTTACTGGTAAGCCAAAATCTGAAACCAGAGCAGTTGACTTCTTAGGCTATGGTAGCGGGCTAACCTGTTAGGAGTATGGTAAACCCATACTCCTAATTGGTTTCTACACGACATCGTGCCGGAACGCAAAATCCCTTGGCGACGCGTCTTTGTCGGTAGGGTGGTAGCTAGCCACGGCCGAAGCCTCCCACCAGACCAGACTCGAGCCGGGAATCCAAACCCAGGACCTCCAACTTTATAATGCGACAGCGCACGCTCTGCGCCGCCAGGTCAAAAAACGGACGGAGGTCTCTACGATAGGCAAGAGTCAATTTCATTCAGCCTAGATATACTTAATAATACCAGTGAACTTAGTAAAGTATTAATAATTATGGTAATAAATAGTTACTGTTTAATAATAACTAAATATATTACCTTAACTTATTACCGACCGGTTTTACAAATCACTTAACGCAGATATAAGAAACAAAAATATTCTGATGTATAAATTCATTTAGCTATGCTATTTCTATTTAACAAAACTGTGATAGCCTAGTGGTTAGGACGTTAGCCTCTTAATCAGAGGTCGGCGATTCGATCTTGGGCACGCACCTCTAACTAACTTTCAGAGTTCTGTGCGTTTATAATATCTCTGGCTCCAACGGTGAAGGAAAACAACGTGAGGAAACCTGCACGCCTGAGTTCTCCGTAACGTTCTCAAAGGCGTGTGAAGTCTGCACATGGCCAGAATGGACTATGGCCGAACCCTTCTCATATTGAGAGGAGACCCGTGCTCTGTAGTGAGCCGGCAATGGGTTGATCATGAACTCGCTAACCTAAGTCTCGCGAGTACTTAGATCGACCAACTGATGAAGGAACGCCGTCCGTCAACGCGCGGTGAGTGGTAATAAATCAATGATAGGCAGCTACGTCACCTGACGGGCACTTGAGAGGTTTGAGTCAATACACGCGACTCTGCACACTGTTCCGATACAGCCCGGTTACGCGGTGGCAACCAATAGGGTTAGCACAGCTAATAGACAGTCAGAAAACTGATCCTATACAGTGTAAACGACACAAACATACATTTATTTATTTATTTTCATTATTTTTGTATCAAATTTGTCATATTAAACAGTAACAGAAGAATACATTCGGTATACAAAAGAAAGCTTACCTATCTGTATAAGAGATCTCTTCCAGCTACCTTCAGATGTGATTAAGATGATTTTATAAAGTGGAATAGGTCAAACAAGGTATGTTTAAACCACATACAAAAAATTATATGACATATTTACATATATGTATGATATATCATACTGGGTTTGTTTGCACTCTTAGTGTCTCATGGGTATCTAGTCAAATAAAGTATATAACAAATAAATTCTGAAGGTTGATTTATTAACATAGTCTTCAGCAATTGATTGTATTACTAACAAGCCCGTATCTTCGGAACCTTGCCCAAACTAAAATATATTATTAAAAGTCCCTACTTTTAATAATATATTTTAGTTTTGATGTTATATTTTTTTAAGATTTTTAGTTTTAGGTTCAATCTAAGGTTTATTTTCAGTTTCAGTTGTTATAAATAGCTAACAAAATGAGTGCAATATCTGAAATAAAGATGATGATTATTATTATATGCCTAACAGGTGCTAAGCTGTGATAGCCCAGTGGTTAGGCCGTCCGCCTCTTAATCAGAGATCGGCGGTTCGAACCCGGGCACGCACCTCTAACTTTTCGGAGTCATGTGAGTTTTTAAACAATAAAAAATTACTTTTAAAATATCACTTGCTTCAACGGTGAAGGAAAACATCGTGAGGAAACCTGCATGCCTGAGAAATCTCCATAATGTTCTCAAAGGCGTGTGAAGTCTGCCAAACCGCACATGGCCAGCGTGGTGGACTATTATTTTCTTCGAGCTCTAGGGCTCAAAATTTCTTCTGGCAGAGCTTCTTTCCGAAGCTCGCCAAACAGCCCGGTTACGCTGTGGCAACCAATAGGGTTAGTACAGCTAATAGACAGTCCGAAAAAAAAAATTGTTCGATAACCACGAGCCAAGGTACGTCTCCGAGTCGTATTAACCGATAAAATCGATCGCGGGTGTTGTATGGCTTCGCTACAACACCCAGTGACACGTTGGCCGACTTTGCCGTAATCCACACCGCCAGCTATCACTGGGTCAACGTGACGGACCTTACGTTTTTTGTGAAGTTCGATAAACTGATTAAAACTTGTTTTTGTTTCACTACAAGTTAGCCCTTGACTGCAATGTCACCTGCTGGCAAGTGATAATGCATTAAGTTATCATTAATTTATAACAACTGATACTTAAAATAAACCTTAAATTGAACCTAAAACTAAAAATCTTAAAAAATATATGTCGGCGCGAAGGCGTTATTAACTTTATTCAGCGGCGCCAAGAACCTCAAGAATTCAATAATTACCCACATTTGAACTCTTGATGATTTTACTAACACAATTTTGACGGTAGCAATCAATTTAGTACAAGCATGCTTTGCTACAAATACGGGCGTTCGATGCCTTTCGTGAATCGCGGCATTCTCGCTCGGGAGTCGGACCGTTCGGACCTCTTAGTTATTGTCGCAATATAAGTGTAATCCTTCAAGTTGTGGTTTTAATTACTATAAGCGAAAGTAAATAAAAGCGTGACGTCACTAATGTTGACGTCATCCTTACTAAAAACAACTCGTATGCCCTTGACTCGTCATATAATTACTAAAATATATTATTAAAAGGAGTCCCTTTAGGTAAGGTTCCGAAGAACGGTAATATCGTGTTGGAACGTAAAATTACACAGCGGTTTCTCTGTAGGTAGTGTGGTTACCATGGACGAAATCTCTCAACTAACAAGACATAATTTAGTTACGATAAATTCGTAATTGTCCCTGCCGGGAATCGAACCCGGGACATGCCACTTATAAGAACACAGCGCTCAACAGCGCGCAATAGGGAGGTCGTTCAAACTTCTTTGTTTTTAAACAAAGTTTTAGTCTGTGGCTATCGAGATGGTTTCCAAACGCGCCATAGTTCAAAACGTAAAATTGCTTGGCGGCACGTCTCTGAAGGTAGAGTAGTTGCCGGCTCACTACAGAGCACGGGTCTAATCTCAATATGAGAAGGGTTTGGCCATAGTCCAACACGCTGGCGTTGTGCGGATTGGCAGACTTCACACGCCTTTGGGAACATTGCGGAGAACTCTCAGGCGTGCAGGTTTTCTCACGATGTTTTCCTTCACTGTTGAAGCAAGTTTTATTTGCTTAAAACGAACATAACTCCGAAAAGTCGTAGGGTGCGTACCCGGGATCGAACCCCCGACCTCTAGTAGGAGGAGGACGCCTTAACCACTAGCCAATCATGGCTTACATACTTAACATAATACCGTACGTTAATTAATACAGTGTAAATAAATAATATTTTTTTGATTTATCAAATTAGGTGTTTTTACTAAAGTATCTTAATTATGCATAGCTACGGCACGAATAGTTTGTAACCCTTCCGGGTTTCTTATTCATGAACTTGCGTCCTTACAAAGGGTAATTTATTAAGTTATAATATTTTATTTGAAATTTATATTATCAACATAGTGTTACGTCCTAAGAGATTTGGTAACGAGCGCCGAGACAAAAGCGCGTTGAAGTCTTTTGTATTATCTTCTACTGGTGTGGTCTATGGCGCCTCGGAAGGAGAATAGACCCGACACGGAAAACGATATAACGCTCATTAGTGCCGTCATGTCTCTACCTTCTACTAACAACTTTTATGTTTGATATTTCATTTAATACCATGTTGAGAGTTAAATTATCTTGTGCGTTATACTGTAGGCTATATAATTATCTGACTAGGTTAAAAAATGGTTCTTATAAATTAAAATGTTTTCTACTCTATGTAGTAATGTAAAGTTAGAGGTGCGTACCCGGGTTCTAACCCCCCGACCTCTGATATGGAGGCTGACGTCCTAACCACAAGGCCATCACAGCGTTTTCGTACGTATAGTTAATACGTGCGAGCGTAATTCGCATCTTCTCCCTCCTTCATGACCCTGACGATCAGATGACTACTGACAACATACTCGTACCACCTACCACACAATCATACGCTACACACCGTCTTCGCCGGCGAAGACGAGGTCCCCGCTATCTTACGTCATCCGGACGTGGGCTCCATCCACGGCCTCGGGGACGTACGGACCACTCACCGTCCGACCCCCCCGTTATCCCAAACGTCGCCTAAGCCGAGGTTCAGCCTCACAGGAGGCAGACGTGCCCTTAGTTTCTTCGAGCTCAAAATTTCTTCTCGCAGAGCTTCTTTCCGAAGCTCGCCAAAGAGCCCGGTTACGCTGTGACAACCAATAGGGTTAGCACAGCTAATAGACAGCCCAAAAAAAATAAAAAATATCTTCACGGCTCTGTAAATTTTTATCATAACCGGTCCAGACCACAAACGGAGTTCCCTGGAGGGATCTTAACTCGGAAAAAATTCCGAACCGTCTATAAAAGTCATCAAAAAATCCGTAAACGAAATTAACGTCTAGCGACCTATTTGATTTAAAGTCCAATTTTAATGTCGGCCTAAAATTAATCCCTAATCCCTGTAGCTCTCTTTTTCACTCCTATGCCGTCAGGTATGCCTGCTTCTCGCTCGCACGGCGGACGCGTAACTGCGGCAGCTGGGTTGTTTTTTTTTTTTGTGTAAGTATATATTTTTTTTATATTTATTCTATATCCAATTTTTATTGGCATCCCTTAGTTTGTATGTTCTTTATCCTTTTGTTATTGAAATTAATTGTTTTTTTTTTTTTTTAGTTAATCGTATTTTTCGTGACAGAGTCATTCGGGATTACATAGGTACGTACAGGGAATGTCACGTGAATGTATGAGGTAAATGGAAATAGTGGATTTTGTTGTAGAGTTAGGTTTAGTTTAGAGTCAGCTCTGCTGATCTCTATTGGTGATATCAAATCACGTGTAAGGGCTGGCAAGCTTTAAAAGTAGCTACGTAAATTAAACTGAGACCCTGAAGCCTGATCTGAAGCGGTAATAGCCTAGTTAAGCGGTGATAGCCTAGTGGTTAGGGCGTCAGCCTCCTAATCAGAGGTCGGCGGTTCCAATCCGGGCACGCACCTCTAACTTTTTGGAGTTATGTGCATTTAAAAAAAAAATGAAAATATCACTTGCTTCAAAGGTGAAGGAAAACATCGTGAGGAAACCTGCACGCCTGAGAGTTCTCCATAATGTTCTCAAAGGCGTGTGAAGTCTGCCAATCCGCATATGGTCAGCCTGGTGGACTATCGCCAAACCCTTCTCATATTGAGAGCAGACCCGTGCTCTGTAGTGAGCTGGCAATGGGTTGATCATGATGATTGGTTTCATTTGAAATCAAATTAAAATTATCAAATAATTGAATTAACATATACATACACCTTATTGAGATATACATATAATATGTATGTATATATATTTTTTATGCAATCGAACGTCCAGTATTTTATCATTTAAACTGTTAAAGCGAATAAGGTACACACGAGACAGGATTACCTAGTGTGGGTACAATCGGAATACTGTAAAACTGTATAACTGTGTTTTTGGTGAAATAAATATTTTTTTTTCATTTTTTCATATACCATACCTTCTTCTTCTTCTTGCCCTTATCCCTCATTATGTGTGGTCGGCAGAACACGTCTTCATCTTCCACTCCCTTCTATCAGCCCTCATCTCACTACCCACACCTTTTACCCGCATATCACCTTTACACAAATCATCCATCTCTTTTTTGGTCTTCCTCTACTCTTTTGCCCTTCCACGTTCATATATAACATTCTTTTGGTGATATAACTTCTTTTCCTCCGCATTATATGACCATACCATGCTAGCCATACCACGTTATATTATTTTACATTAGAATAGTGAGACGCATGAAAAACTAGCTGACGCCCGCGACTTCGTCTGCGTTGAGTTAGTGTGTTTGTTTGTCTTTCAATCACGAAGCAATAGATTACTAACCCGAATTACTTGAAATAATTACAGGATAAACATTAAAGTATCTCCTTTCTAAAAAAAAAAAAGAATGAGTGAAATCGGATATTGATTCGTTGGTGGGAGAAGTTGTGGGAGGCACCCGAGACGTGATGGCACAGGCGGTGGCATGCGCGTGAGCTGTGCGCGGTACTGGACAGTACTTGGACATCGCAACATTACTTTATTTTTCTAAAATGAAAGACTTTTTCTAAAATAAAAGCAGCCTAAGTTACTCCTTATTACATCAACTACCTGCCAATAAAAGTCCCGTAAAAATCGGTCCAGCCATTTCAGAGATTAGCCGGAACAAACAGACAGACAGACAAAAATTGTAAAAAATGTTATTTTGGTGTATGTACCGTATACATATTCATATGCATGCAGTAAAAAACGGTTACTTCAATATTACAAACAGACACTCCAATTTTATTCATTTGTATAGATAAAAAATTACGACACTCCATAATTACCACACACCCACGTACCAAGCAATTATTGTGTGGTTATTAAATAATAACATCAAATTACATTCTTACCTAAAGTAGCTAATTTTACAAAATGTCGAAAGTTAACGAGTTGAAATGTTTTGCAACGATGGGAACATACGTGTGAAGATAACAAAATAGAATAATTTTAGTGAAAAGTTGGAACCAGTTGGTATATAGATATATATATATTAAGATATATATTAATATGGTTATTTTATTAGTATGTATATATATATTTGTTTATATCAAGGTATATATTTATGTATATATATTGCACCACCTTCCTCTTTCCGTATTTCTATATCTTCTACATATTTGGTTGCCTGGAAGAGATCGCTATGTAGCGATAAGGCCGCCAAATTGTATACTGCTGTGTCTGTTATTTTCTGTCTTTTTTTGTTTTATTTTTCCTTTTTCGTGGTGTATAATAAAAGTGTGTAAATAAATAAATAAAAACCAGTTTAGTCGAGAATGCCTAGTTTTTAGTGAGTAAATTTCCTAATTTTTTTTTAATTTATTGTTCAAAAATATTCTAAACACATTTTAATTGTAAAGCTAACGGCGAGTTCACCTTAAGAATGAATATGCTAAACTTATGCACTATAAATAATTAACTAAAAGAACTTAAAACCAATCATCATCATCATCATTTCAACCTATAGGCGTCCACTGCTGGACATAGCTCTTTTGTAGGGAGTTTCAATGGCCACGGTCTTGGGCCGCTTGTATCCAGCGGCTCCCTGCGACTCGTTTGATGTCCTCTGTCCACCGTGTTGGGTGGTCGACTACAAGTTAGCCCTTGACGGATATCTCTGTGGTAAGTGATGTTGCTGTCTAGGATGGTAACTAGCCACTGCCGAAGCCTCCCACCAGTTCAGACTCGAGCCTCGAATCGAACCCAGGACCTCCAACTTTATATATATATTTTTTAAACAAAAACCGCGCGATTTTTTCACTTAAAATAACTTCAACTATATATTTAATATGACGATTAGGATACGTTGTGCACTTTTTGGTTGCATTAATAATTGTTGTTTATTGTAATGTTTGTATGAATAATACCAGAAAAAATAAATTTGACCGTCTATCTGTCACTAGATAGTTGAAATTTGAACACAAAGTAGGCAAATGTAATAAAAATGCTGGAGGCGGGCAGCCCTATCGCATGTTTAGATGGCACGCGGCTGTAGGTATTTATTTGTAAGATAAGCCCGAGTTACAATACTGTATATATATTATTACCGTTGTATGGATTAACCAAATGTCAATTAATCATTATATAAGCTTAATTAACTCAAAGGTTAACTTAATGTTTGACAAATAAAAAGTAAACACAGCTAATACAATGATCGATCTAGGTATTAAGTTAGGCATTAACCGTATGCTTAGATACGACGCGATAGGCGGCGGCCCTTTGAAGATAGCCACCAGTGCATTTCACGTCGCATTATCTAATTATAAAGTTAAAACATATATATATATTTTTTTTGTATTTATCGCTACTCATGACTGGTTCTTCGTCCGTTTGTAGTTTCCACTAAGTTAATTTTTCGTATTTATTTATTGTCAAAACTTTCATCCCCTATACGTCTACGTATACGTCTTGAATTCTAGTTTTTACAATCATCACGATCAACCCAATGCCGGTTCACTACAGAGCACGGGTCTCTTTTCAATATGAGAAGGGTTTGGCCATAGTCCACCACGCTCGTCATGTGTGGGTTGGCAGACTTCACACGCCTTTGAGAACATTATGGAGAATTCTCAGGCGTGCAGATTTCCTCACGATATTTTCTTTCACCGTTGAAGCAAGTGATATTTTTTTGACGATCTCCATGTTGCAGGGCGTGCGTTATCGTATTATAAAGTCGGAGGTCCTGCGTTCCCATGTCATCCCTTTAGATATTATTTCCTTCTCTGATCCCAATGCCTCCCTATTCAGCAACTATTGACACAGTATATTTATATATATGTGACCCGGCAATGACTATTAAAAACTTGGTGATAGAAGGATGAAACTTTAGGGTTTTATGGGTTTTTAAATGCCACTTTTTTTTTGGGGTGGACACCCCTTATCACTTAGGGGTTTGAAAGATAGATAGTAGCCGATTCTCAGACTTACTGAATATACATAAAAAAATCATAAGAATTGTTCGAGCCCTTTCGGAGGAGTATGGGAACATTGTCACACGAGAATTTTATATATAAGATATGGTGGCAATGTTGTGTAAATGCAATCGCTCCGTTACCACATTTAGTTATAAATTTGTATCTGTTGTTTTACCTCATCGTCGCATACACATATGACCGACTTAAATCACAGCAAAACAAAACAGAACATCAAAACTTAAACGCAACTAATTAAAACAACTAACAAGCGCGTTCTCCCACATAACGGGGAGACCCGTACCTACTGGCAACCCCGCGGGGTGGGGATAAGCGGCTTATAGAGGGTGGGAGGTGCACGGGGCCTGTTTTGATTATTTCCAAGGATGTCTTCTTGCCACGTAAATTATGCAACGCTCCGTTGTCGAGTTTCCCTTGTTGGGTTACCGGATGGTTGATATTTTATTTATAGGCGTAGCGTCTTACAACTAACATATTGATAAGAATACATTTCTGATGAAGGCAGTAAATTGTTACTGCCGTGTGATGAAAGCGACGATGAAGATGATGATGCACTGGAAAATGAGAACGCTAAATGATGAACAAGCTTGGTTATGGTATATTGCTATAATAATTTTAAGAAACATGTGAGAAGGTGACCTAAAGAAGAAAATGTACCTGGCTAAGTTTGTTGTGGGCTTAAACCGCGGCGCGTTTGGAAGGTTTAAGTTTACGAATGTAGTTATCAAAATAAAATCACTACTATGTAAATTATTGACGCAACAAAAGTGCAAGAAATTGCTATTTAAAAAAAATCGTAAGGTAGTCCTTACCCTTTTTTAGTTGTTTATATATTTAACCTTATATTTTCTTTTTATAATTATACACCCAAACCTCGCCTTACTTTATATTCTTTTCCTGCTTTGTGCTAGGTTGCCTGGTAGAGATCGCTCATTAGCGATAATGCCGCCTATTGCACCTATTTATTTTCTGTGTGTGTTTATTTCTTGTCTTTTTTTCTTTTTGTATGGTGTGCAATAAAGTATATTTTCATTTCATTTCAATTTTCATTTCATTTAATTTTTAATTATTTTCATTGTTAATTATTTCGACCAATTAATTACGTACCTGACATATATCTACTCGCACAAGTAATAAGAAGTAAGATTTTGATGTTATCTGTTGACGCTGTTGTTCATAAATATGGGATTTTAACTTACTTACAATGATCTTTATTTGCTGAACTAACGAAAATGGTTTCCCAATTCTTGAGAGAATTCTTATATTTATCAAACATATTTTTTATGAAATGGTAAGTAAACGAGCAAATTGTACATAAAGGTATGTTTTTCAGGTAATTCATCGCCATTTTCGATAGGCTGTTGATCTTTACGTTTAACACTCTCACCAGTAGATGGAACCCGTCAACTTATAATAAGTTAAGAGGCCGTAGCAGTTAGGCTAGATTTTGCAAAGGCTTCTTATAGGGTTTGGCACAAGGCACTTCTAACGACATTACCAGCGTATGGCTTTCCTATTAGCAAGTACCAAATTTGCTGTCGACTGTTAGCACTCTGAACGAAAGCCCATTAAATAAGTGCTGGGGTTACACAGGGCTCAACTATTTCACTTACGTTATTCGTATTGCATATCAATGACTTGTTGCAGCACGTAGCATAAACGAAAACAGGCAATAGCATTTTAAAATGATTATGTTCAGCGCTCATCGTTCCGTTTGATATAATGATGACTGTGATCGTAGTTTAACTTAAACATAATGCGTCTATTCTCACAGTATAAAACCTCGACTGTTTCCCATTTAAGAGGAATATAAGAGAAATTGAATCTAAATAAGTTTTTATTGGGTAAGTTGTTAACCCTAGATTCATAAACTATACTTAGGGTGACATTGTTCATAAACATACGTCTATGATACACCACACTTTTAAGGTCACATAATTTAATGATTGTGGTATATATTGGAAAAAAAAACACAAAGATTAATTAGAATATACTTTTATTAAGAATTAAAACTTAAAAAAACAATGTAAAAAAATTAATCTGAGCATTCTAAGCACAAACTACCACGATGTTCCATACACATGTAACGTTTACAGGAGGTGCAGATAAATCTGGTTACACGTTTTTTTTTATAACAGCAAAAGTTGCATACTTTTCTGGTTTGATTTTCAGGGTTGGCTGGTACATCAGGCAAAGTATCACCTAAAATGGCATCGATGTTCCGTTTTAGGCATCGCCTCAAAGTTGGTGTTTCGCGTCGACGTCGTAACCAAGGCTCTATCATCTTATCTGACACTTCTTTGATAAAAGATCTTCTTGTCAGTGGTTTTTGTTTATTTTTTACATTATTATGGACGTGGATGACAAAAGAATTGACCATGGACATATTCAACATACCGTAAAAGTAGCAGAGTGGCCATCTTTGAGTTTTTCTACTGCACGACATATTATGGCACATTTGATCAAACGTGTCAACTGCACCTTTGGTTGAGTTGTAAAATTCTATAATATCCGGCTTGCCAGACGGTGCTAAAGTGCCAATTCCATGAGTCGTGGACAAGAGCAGAACATTTTTATTTTTCTTTGGCCTAAAAGATACCAATGTACAGTTTCCGTCATAACAAAACATTGAAGATCTTGTTTGTCTTGGCTGCAATAGTTGTGAAGGGATCTCGCGCTTGTTAGATCTAATTGTACCTACAATTGTTAATTTATGTGTATCCTGCAACAGTTCTTTTGCTAATGGCACTGATGTGAACCAATTATCCATGGTCACATTACGATTAGTTCCTCGAATAGTTTCGGTAAGTTTCTTCACAAAGAAAGATGCCAAGGGTTCTCCATTTGTGTTTGTACCTTTTCCCATATATGGAATTGCATCTATCATGTAGTTTGACTTAGAGTCACAGAGAACTACTATTTTTATACCGTATTTGTTAGGTTTTGACGGTATATACATACGGAAAGGACAACGTCCACGGAATCCCAGTAGCTGTTCATCCACTGTCACGTATGAGCCAGGCTTGTAACTATCTCTACATACAGCAATAAACATTTCCCATATTTCCTTTATAGGCGCAAATTTATCAGTCGCTTTTCGTTCTTGGCGAGTAGATTTATCGTCGAATCTAAGGCAATTCAGCAAAAAATCGAATCTATCTTTAGACATGACTGAAATATACTTCGTCCCACTTTCAGATGGATCAAAAAGCTCTGCGGTTGTCAGATGGTTATCTTTCTTCCTTGCAGATAACAATAGCAAGCCTATCAAAGCATATATTTCCTCAGCACAAGTTTCACTAACGGTTGCCGTTTTTGCAGCATATTTTTCTCTTTTTGAAGAAATTTCGATATTTGTATGCAATACAATTATATTCACCATCGAATCCGAAATAAACAATTTGAATTGTTCCAATGGAGTCATTGCATTTTTCGCTTCATTCTTGGGTCCTTGGATAATGTGAACAATGTTTCGTGACTGTGTTCTGCTAGTGCGAGCTTCGGAAGGTTGTGCTGACCATTTATGCCCATTCTTACCTCTCAAATTACTAGTTGATGGGCAGATTATTTGAGCTGCCTGTTGCTGTTCGCCTGACCTTATCTGTTCCGTGGGTCGCTCATTATCTGGTGAATCAGAAGAATGTATACGACGACGGTGACAAATATTTGGTGCTCGAAGAGGCTCGTCATCAGAATCGCCTGAAAAATCTGTAGGTTGCTCACTATCTGTCTCTAAAATGTCCTCAACTTCACTGTCAAAATCATTTGGAGGATCCACTTCTTCCTCGTCATTCACTCTAGATAATATTGCACTAATTTCATCGTCTTTCAAACAAGCTGCCATGCTGGAATACAATAACACACAATAAGTACTTGAATAATAATATAAAAAAGTATAAGTATGAATTAATACATAATAAAATAGTTTATATAGCAAAATTTTAACAAGGGTAATGTATAACGTTGTTTCAATAATAATAATTACTTACATAGAATATAGAAGAATAAATACATACCTTTTGTTACACTAATCATAAACATACGTATCTCAGACACTCTGCTCTCGTTATATCCAAAACAATACGTTTAAGCGTCAACACTGCTGGCTCCGTAGTGAGCTCTCGTCGTTTTATGAAGGTACTGAGACGCATGTATTTCTATCTCTTTCGAGCCGCCCGCTGCGAGAGTTTTACTACCTGAGAGTGTATGGGAGACGTATGTTTATGAATCTAGGGTTAAGTGGCATTGTAAAAACAATAATAAAAAAGTACAAAGGGAACCTTATCCCTGCAAAACACCTCATCTCGATGTCTGATTAAGGTGTAGAAGGTGGTGGTGGTTTTTTCATGTAACATGTAGTTTGATAAAAAAAGTTAATTTATGTTAAAAGAAATATATACCCTCATAATATATAATTAAATAGGCACCTAACCTACAAATAACCATCTACCCTCATAATATGATAAGACGTCGACAACGTCCCATTAAAATTCCATTACGCGGGGTTCCAAGTACACGAGAACTCAGAAATAAATTAGAGAACGCGGATGAGAATTAGTTCAGAATGGGGGGTGAAAGTTTGCACGGGAATATTGGAGTAATCAGATATTGTACGCATTCGTAATCACGGGTCACTAGTCAGTTTGTATATTGAAAACGTAATTGATGGAATGCTTGATCTACCAACGGACAGCTCAAATGGTAAGCTGATTTCTTTTATTTCGGTATATTCAATCCCTCTACACAACACACAAGGTTTCTTGAAAATGTATAATAGTCACTAAGGAGACAAAATAGGGGTTTATCATGTGAAAGCCTGTCGGTTATGAACTGAGATGATGATCTTTAAGATAGCGATGCCGTATGCGAAAGCTAGGAAATCAAATACGAAATCACACAAAAGAAACCGTCCAATTTTATCTACTATATAAGTCCTCGACATCGTCCCATTAAAATTCCATTACGCGGGCCTCCAAGTATACGAGAACTCGGAAATAATTTAGAACTCAATATTCGGGGCTGGAACTCCGGACAATGGCGGACGTGATGTAAATTTGATTTCGTCATTTTCTTCCATGCCCGCTTTTCTATTTCCTCTCGATGTCCGGATTGCTACAGACATCTCTCAGTTTTTGCTTCGAGCGCAAAGAAATAATTGAAAAAAGTAAAAGACTTTACAGTAAATTGAGACAAGTAATCTATAAAATCAAAAGCAAAACGAAATAAAATCTACAACATTTAGTGAAAGATATATAAATATATCTATTGAGATGTTTAAATATGTACAATATTTAATAAACATAGTGACGTTACTTCAATCAATGACCAATTTGGTGGGTTGTCTGGAAGCAATTTCGTGAGCAATAAGACTGCCAGTGCTTTACATACTTATTTTAACGTAGTGTCCCATGAGGTATAATTCTTAACAAATTCTTTTGCAATTTTATCCATACGTATTAGAAAGGAAGTTTTATAAAAAATTGTATGTTTAGGATTAAAAAAATAAACTATGCCAGATAGTTTCTTGTAATTTACGTTTAATTATTTTTCTTTTTTATGTACTATAAAGAATATTTAGTGATTGTTCATAAAGGATTGCTTTTTAGGGACCATTTTGCTGAGTTCGACTGAGCGTCAATGGGTCAAATGTATTGCATGATTATGAACTGTAATAGGTATAGAGTTAAAATTCCCGGTCTGTATGGCCGATAAAATATCGAATAATATATTATGTATATTCAATCTATATAAAATTGGTTCCAGTACACAAATGTGTTATTTACTTGGTCTTGATAATGACGATTCTATGTAGCTACCTACCCCAGGAGCTACAGGATGAATAGTGACATATTCGTGAGTAAACTGTCTATGTTGAAAAACTTAGTGAGACAAACAACACATCATAAATTTTTAAAAGCACTGTCTACCCGAATGATTCATATAATAACAAAATATTTTTTTGATATTCTAGTCAAAACCCCAAACCTGGCATAGGTTAGTTCACTATCATAAAATGTATAACAAAAGGTGACAATGGCAAACTTTTAGTGGATTAAAAGCTTACAAATGTGAGTCAACATACCTTGAGGGAATCCAACAGCTTCTAGCCCGTGATGCGTCAACCCGAAAGGCCCTAGTCCACCCAGTGGCCCAGGGCCCATGGACATGTGATGGGCGCTGGAGTGATGAGCATACGGATTCTGGGCCAATGGTGAGGGTTGCTTCAAATAGTGGAAGTAGTGGTGCAGCGGCGTCGTCGAGTGGTGGGCCTGGGGCGCCGACGGCGTGGCCGTTGGTCCACCCGCCGAGGAGTTGGTTAACAGCGCCATCTCTTATTGGGTCACGAAATCTAGTCACCGGGTCGACCTCTTCCGCGTGTGTGTTGGCATGTTTGTGTTTTCTTTGACTTTTTCAAACGCGCACCGTTACCTGCCCGTGTTCGGGTGACATTGTGGCTGAAACAAACAAACAAAACTATGTTATAATAATTATTATTTTACAACCTCGTGAGAGCTGAGGCGGAGAAAAAACGCAAGTATCTCGATCTGGCTCACGAGGTTTCCGACATGTGGCATGCTGATACCATCCCAATAAATAATAATCATCATCATGATCAACCCATTATCCGCTTACTACAGAGCACGGGTCTCATCTCAATATGAGAAGGGTTCGGCCATAGTCCACCACGCTGGCCATGTGCGGATTGGCAGACTTCACACGCCTTTGAGAACATTATGGAGAACTCTCAGGCGTGCAGGTTTCCTCACGATGTTTTTCTTCACCGTTGGAGCAAGTGATATTTTAATTGCTTATAAACTCACATAACTCCGGAGAGTTATAGGTGCGTGCCCGGGTTCGAACCCCCGACCTGTGATTAGAAGGCTGACGTCCTAACCACTAGGCTATCACAGCTCTAAATATAATTGGATTTCACCATTCCATATGACGACAACCTCGTTAGAGCTGAGACGGAGAATTCGACCCGGCTCACGAGGTTCCCAAAATGTGGCATATGCTATCCAATGACACAATCAAGTTGTCATCTGCGAATGGGTTGATCCCAGTTAGCCTCGTTTACCATCTGAGGCGACTGGGGTTCCGTGGCAGTTCGCTCGCAGCCAGGATGCAAAAAGCGGTCTTGCTGGTCTCGGCTAGGATAGTCCGCCGGTTTCTCAACCTGTCGCTCTGACCCCCGGCCGTTTGGTCTCCCCTACCGGGGTACAATCCTCCGCCCGGTACAATTATATGTTTATGTGTATGTAGGTTTATTAATTTTGTGTATTTAAGTATAGATATTATATATCTTTTGGTTTTTATATATGTTTATTTTGCACATGGGAGTAAGAATATAATGATTATAACACAGTGTGAATTCAATATATCGACACTACAGTTCTAACACCTTGGGACCGAAACGTCCTTCCATTCTCCGAGCCATTGTCCATTGCCAATTCAGATTCGTAACTCGTTAACCCATATAAATAACTCTAGTTCTCTAATTCTTGAGTTAATCCCGTAGTTCAGTAGCGCAAAAAGTCGTCTCAAAATATAGCTTTTTGCGCTGACTGACTTATACCTGGTTAAAATAACTTATATATAAAATAACTGGCTTTAAACACGACTTCATGGATAATCAATCATATCCTAGTTCATTGATTCTACTTTACACTTTTTTCGTACCAACAAAACGAATATTGAGTTCGTATTCGATATTAATGTACATATCAATATATCTTCACAGGTACTCTTGCTTCGAGCAACGCATTACTCACGGTTAATTCGCCGTTTAATATTTCAATTGAACTCACGTCCGTTTCAATTATAACAAACGTCAATCTAAGTTTTTGCAGCAATCATAAAGTAATTTTTACAATTATTATACTCACAATTACCCCGCACAATGGGAAATTTTCCGCGCTATTGCAACACCGGGACACAAAAGTCAAATGGAACGCCTTCGAAATTCAAATGCTCGATTCGACACGATCCCAAAACGCACGGATTCCGATTGCGAATTGTAAGGTGTTATTTTTTTTTGCGTTTTTTTTTTTTTTTTGTTAAGATCGCAACGGCGAAGGTACATGTTTACAGACATTTTGTCACGTTTTATTTTTTTTTCTTGTTAGGGTTGTTACCTGAGATTTCTTTGGCAAATTGAGGGGGCTATGATCGCGCTAGTGATGTTTTTGTGCGTTGAAAGTGAGTTGGGTATCAATGTGATGACATATGAAACAAAATTTTTGCGGGGGAAAAAAATCTCTTTACGTTCGTAAAATTGTTTGCAATACGTTAGAATACTCTTCGAAGTAGACAACAATAATAATACATGTGTGTTGATTTTAACTGAGTTACAAGATATTCAATAGATCTTTCATTGTAAAGTGTCCCAGATACAAATATATGAGAAATCATTCAAAGAAATCATATTTTCTTTAATGGATGAAGACTAGGCTGGCGTTAAGTTCGATTTCGGTTTCTTACCCCTAAGATAGAAATTATTAGAAGCGGTGATAGCCTAGTGGTTAGGGTGTCAGCCTCCTAATCAGAGGTCGGCGGTTCAAATCCGGGCACGCACCTGTAATGTTTCGGAGTTATGTGCGTTTTTAAAAATTAAAATATCACTTGCTTCAACGGTGATGGAAAACATCATTTTTCTTCACCGTTGAAGCAAGTGATATTTTTTTTTAAAACACTCATAACTCCGCAGAGTTAGAGGTGCCCGGATTCGAACCGCCGACCTCTGATTAGGAGGCGGACGCCCTAGCCACTAGGCTATCACAGCTTCAAACAATTATATTTCCGTTGAATTTGTACAAATCGGTAGGTGATACTAGAATTATATCACAAATGCGAAAGGGTATTTATTTGTTTGTATAGCAGGTAGGATTATTTCAATGGATAAAGACTCCAATTAATTATAGCTGAAAATTTAACAGTTCACACAGGGTTTATAAATAATTTTAATCCAAGCGAATGACGACACGGGAGGTAACAAGTGAAATTCCCAAAAACCACTTTCAGTAATTGTTATTCAAAAACACATGGGTTTAGCGTTTTTTTTTTTATCTTCACATTGTCACTTTCTGCAAAAGATCTTGTTTCTCGGAAACCTCATTTTACTTTCCACCTTCTTGTCAACAAAAGATTATCCTAAAACCATAGATAAGATCCCTCCTTTATAAAGAGCCTTCGCATCTTTTTTAAACTGTACATTAAAGTAACCTCAAGGTACGTTTAGGGTTGCCGCATGTTACTACCTACCTAAAAGCTGTGATAGCCTAGTGGTTAGGACGTCCACCTCTTTATCAAAATTCGGGGGTTTGATCCCGGGCACTCACCTCTAACTTTTCAGTTATGTGCGTTTTTAAGCAATTAAAATATCACTTGCATCAACGGTGAAGGAATATGGTGAAGATCCCAGAGTGAGAGTTCTCCATAATGTTCTCAAAGGCGTGTGAAGTCTGCCAATCCGCAAATGGCCAGCGTGGTGGACTATGGCCAAACCCTTCTCATATTGAGAGGAGACCCGTGCTCTGCAGTGAGCCGATAATGGGTTGATCATGATGATGAAGATTTCCGTATTTATTTTCATCTTTGCGGTTCCTTTTAGTAAATTAAATTAGGTTTTTTTTTGTAAAGTTAATTTGGATTTTGTAATCGGTCCACTTAAAATGTATCTGTGGTTTACGAGGTTGACGCCACGGTAACTAATATTAGGTGTAAGTTTGATTGTTATATATTATACTGTGGCTTTGTTTGTACACCTAAATAAATAAATAATAAAATAAGACACCAAAACTATAATGTCCACACCAATACTCGTCAAAATTAGTCAACAAACATTAATTCAAGATTTTCCGTGATATTTTTTTCCTAAAAAGTCGACATCCCTACACATCGCGACCACAGCCTACGCCAGTTCAGTATATTCACTTTTTTTTTAAGTCCTTTTCGCAAGGACTTCTGCTTGAACAGCCAACCTACAAGCGAGACTTGAAAGGTGTTCAATTGTGTAAAGACCACAGCGTTTGTTGGAGTATAGGCGGTGTGGTTTTGAAGTGTCTTCGCGTCACTGGGTTCCACAGATAACAGATAAAACGCTGCGTTCGTTACTTGGTTGTCAAAGCTTTTTAGTCTGTGCCGATTTCTCTAGTTTTTTTTTTTTTGGGTACTGAAAGTCCACTGCTGTGAATGAATTCAGATTACACTATACGTAAAAAGAAGGTAATGAAAAAAAAACAACTTTGCTCTGTTATTATTTTACTACAACTTGTTCATGAACACGATTAGGTATTTCAGATAGTTAAAAATATAACAATACAAACTTAGCGGTAATTTGATCTAGAAAACTGTGCAATTTTTTTTTTTTTTTTTATTATTTTAATGTGTTGGAGTCATGAACACGATAAGGTATTGCAGATAATTAAAAATATAACAAAACAAACTTAACAAAATTTGATCTAGAGACCTATGCAACAATAGTTTATTTTTATTTTTATTTTATTTTTATGTACTGGAGCCATTAAAACGATTACTATTTCAGATAGTTAAAATTATAACAAAACTAACTTTGCGGTAATTTGATCTAAAAACTATGCAACAATATTTTATTTTTATTTTGTTTTAATGTGTTGGAGTCATAAACACGATTAGATATTTCAGATAGTTAAAATTACAACATAAAAAAATAGCGGTGATTTGATCTAGATACCTATGCAACAATGGTTTATTTTTATTTTATTTTATTTTTATGTGTTGGAGTCATGAACACGATTAGGTATGCCAGATACTTAAAAATATAATAAAATAAACTTAGTAGGTAATTTGATCTCGAGACCTATGCAACAGTAGTTTATTTTTATTTTTATTTTATTTTAATGTGTAGGTGTCATTAACACGATTAGGTATTTCAGATAGTTAAAAATATAACAATACTAACTTAGCGGTAATTTGATCTAGATACCTATGCAACAATGGTTTATTTTTATTTTATTTTAATGTGTTGAAGTCACAAACATGATTAGGTATTTCAGATACTTAAAAATATATGAAAGCAAACTTAGCGGTTATATGATCTAGAGAGCTATGCAACACTAGTTTTTTTTTATGTGTAGGAGCATATTTTTATTGAAATTTTGCCATTAATAATCCGAATCTACTACTTGTGGTGATGAGTTTGCGATGCTTTTATTAGTTAAATTTGTATTCCAAAATGCAATTTAATAAAATGCTTATTATGTAATAAGCATTTTTATTTTATAATTTTATTTCATAGGTTACACCCTCAGATACACGCCCTATCTCTTTAAACTTTTAAGATTAAATTAAAGAATTGGCTCATAGAAAAATGTTTTTATAATATCATCATCATCATCATTTCAACCGATCGACGTCCACTGCTGGACATAGAGGTCTTTTGTAGGCAGTTCCAATGGCCACGGTCTTGGGCCGCTTGTATCCAGGATCGACCAACGCTACGTTTACCGGTGCGGGGTCGCCATTCCAGCACCTTGGGACCCCAACGTCCATCGGTTCCCCGAGCTATGAGCTAGAGCTAGTTTATAATATAAACGAATATATTCAATTTAAAACGGTTTAATATGAAATAAAAATTATTTTTTGGTAGACATTATAAATTAAACATTTAATTTAAGGAAAAAAGTCATCTCTATTTGTTTTAAATTAAACTTAAACAGTAAGTGTCGTTGCTGTTTGACTATGACCAAGTGCAAAATATGTATCACATTCTTGCAAATAAAGATATTGTATTCTATTCTATCCTGTTGAAAAACAGTTTCGCCAATCTGTCAAGAAATGGATGCGTCTAGATGCTGTTTTCCCGGGCTAAAAATTATATTGTAAGTCTGGTCCCCTTGCCAAAATGTCATTAAGATCGGCTTAGATGTCAACGCATAGGTAACCGAGGCTATTTTCAATACCGCGTCAACATTTCCCGAGGGGTTTTCGGGGATTAAAAGTATTCAATATGACCTTTTAGTGAAATAGAAAATATTTCCCCCTAGAATCGCTATATAAATGAATAGTAATACTACTATCATCATCATGATCAACCCATTACCGGCTCACTACAGAGCACGGGTCTCCTCTCTATATGAGAAGGGTTTGCCTATAGTCCACCACGCTGGCCATGTGCGGATTGGCAGACTTCACACGCCTTTGAGAACGTTGTGGAGAACTCTCAGGCGTGCAGGTTTCCTCAGGATGTTTTCCTTCACTGTTGAAGCAAGTGATATTTTAATTGCTTAAAACACACATTACTCTGAAAGCTAGAGGTGCATGCCCGGGTTCTAACCCCCTTCTGATTAGGAGGCTGACGCCCTAACCACTAGGCTATCACGGCTTTAGTTAATGGAATTAGCATAGCCAAATGAATTTATAAATTATTTACACATTATACATACTTAACATATGATACGTTAATTATATAGTGTAAATATATAATAATTTTTTGTTTTATCAAATTAGGTGTTTTTACTAATGTATCTTAATTATACACAGCTTCGGCACGACTAGTTTGTAACCCTTCCGGGGCTCTCATTCATGAGCTTGCTTACAATTAAAGGGTAATTTTTTAAGTAATAATATTTTATTTGAAATTTATATTATCAACATAGCGGGATCGAACCCCCGACCTCCAATTAGGAGGCGGTCCTAATTAGAGGTCGGGGGGGGGGGGGGGGGGGTTCCTATCAGGTTCAATCCGACACCCCAAACCTCTCGTAGTTGCGGATTCTTTTTACTCCCCCGACCTAAGCGCTCCTCTCCGAAAGAGGAGACCGAAACATATCCTTCATGACCCTGACGATCAGATGACTACTGACAACATACTCGTACCACCTACCACCACCACCACACAATCATACGCTACACACCGTCTTCGCCGGCGAAGACGAGGTCCCCGCTATCTTACTTCATCCGGACGTGGGCTCCATCCACGGCCTCGGAGACGTACGGACCACTCACCGTCCGACCCCCCGTTATCCTAAACGTCCCTTAGGCAGTCGTTCCCTTAGTTTCTTCGGGCTCTAGGGCTCAAAATTTCTTGTGGCAGAGCTTCTCTCCGAAGTCCGCCAAACAGCCCGGTTACGCTGTAGCAACCAATAGGGTTAGAACAGCTAATAGACAGCCCGAAAAAAAAAAAATCTTAACCACTACGCTATCACAGTATACGACTAAAGATAGGAAAAAAAAACGTAAATGCACGCTACCATAGACGCACCACCAAAAAAAAAGCGCCGACATATCTTTGTGGTTCCGACAAATGGTTACTCGGAAATTTTGGGGGAAAAAATCACAGTACGGCCATTGTGCTGGTAATAGAGTGTTCCGAAGCGAGAAATTTGTCACAATAACGCGGCCATACACTATTATCACGCCTGGAATTAGTTTTTGTCGTGTTTACGGGGGTTGTGTATAATTTGAAGGCAATTATCTGTCCATATGGCCACCTCTGTGGCACAGGGCGTGCGCTGTTTTAAAAGTGGAGGTTCTGGGTTCGATTCCCGGCTCAAGTCTGGTCTGGGCGGTGGCTTGGCTAGTTACCCTACCGACAAAGGCGTGTCGCCAAGCGATTTAGCGTTCCGGCAAGATGTGTAGTAAGTACGAGTAGAAACCAAGTAGGAGTATGGGATTACCATACCCGTTACAGGTGAGATGCCGTCAAAAGCTAACTTGTAGTGGATAAAAAAAAAATATGACGACCTCCGTGGCCCAGTGCGTGCGCTGTTACATTTTAAAGTTCAAGGTCCCGGGTTCGATTCCCGACACTACAGAGCACGGGTCTCTCTTCAATATGAGAAGGTTTTGGCCATAGTCCACCACGCTGGCCATTTGCGGATTGGCAGACTTCACACGCCTCTGAGAACATTATGGAGAACTCTCCGGCGTGCAGGTTTCCTCACGATGTTTTCCTTCACCGTTAAAAAAGCAAGTGATATTTTAATTTTTTTATCTAAAAATAATATAAATTCTAAATGAATTAAACAGATATACTTGGCGGGTGCCAACCCTTAAAGGATTATACGTAAAAAATAAGTACCTACCTGAATCAATTAAGTTACTTTTACTGAAATTGCAATATCTTTACCGTACTAACAAGATATCGATAATTTTACATAAAAATTTATTAACTTAAATGAATTACTCGCTGTAATTAATGTTATCGACGTACCTACTTATTACGTGGAATCACGCAATCCGAAAATTACATTTGCAGTCTTGACCTTTTAACAACTCATAACGGATGTAAAAAAATCCAAAGGTAAAGTTAGGTACTACTTGGTAATACTATGTGACGAGTTAAGGGCGTCCGAGTTGTTTTTCAGTAAAAGCACTGCTGACGTCACGCTTTTGTTAACTTACGCTCATAGTAATTAAAACCACAACTTGCGGGATTACACTTTTATTGCGACCATAATTAAGAGGTCCGAACAGTCCGACGTCTCGAGCGAGAATGCGAATGCCACGAAAGGCAACAACCGCCCGTATTTATAGCAAAGCATGCTTGTACAAAATTGATTGCTACCTTCTAAATACACTGATTAGCAAAGAAATGATTAATTTGTGATTTAAAGAGTTCAAATGTGGGTAGTTATTGGATTCTTGATTTTCTTGGCGGCGCTGAATGAAGCTAATAACTCCTTCGCACCGGCATATATTTTAATTTGTCTTTATAAACTTAGCCATACTTTTTAGTTGAAAATAGAAAATAAAGTAAAAAAAAATTTTTATTTTTTTGCTTTAGGTAAGTTTTTATTTATCTTAATAATATTTTTAGATAATCACAATCAATAACCAAAAAGAATAAAGATTTTTCGGATAAAAGTAATTTTTTTTCAATATTCATTAGTTTTATGTACATCTTACATAAGCGATGCTTTTCTGACCTATACCTAGTTACTACAAATCAATAGTGAATAGGCATTTTGTCTATCGCTTTCTACCTCGGGCTGAATCATTTAATAATTTAGTCTGGTTGCAGATAAGCGCTGGTAAGGAAGTAAACCAATAAATCATATTAGAAAAAAAAAAACATTTTTTTTCTCTTTTTGTGGCTTTACACAGATTAGCCAAAGTTTATAGCAATGAAGAATTGAAGTTAAGGAAAAATGGCGGGAAACTTCGCACGGCGAACGCGGCTCGCTCAAACCTTTCCCAAATTAATACCCGTTAACCATTCAAAAAACTAGCCACTAACACAAACGACACCAAAACTGTCCACGACACAACCAACACCAGTCATTTTCAAAATTAGCCAACAAACATTAATTCAAGAAAAGCGTGATAAACCGTGCCCGCCATCTACGAAATCTCCCGCCTTTTTTCGCATAATATTTTTACTCAAAATCATTATTATAAATTCAAAATATTATTAATATTAGCGTATACGAAGTCTTCCGCCATGCCTCCAGCTTAATCATTATTATAAGCGTATATATATATTTTTTTCCAATTAGTTTTTTTAATCTGTGTCTTTTTTTTGTTTGTATCGTCAAAGCTCGATTTGTCACAGTGATGTTGACAGCGTTGCAGTGTTGCCAACTGCGCAAACAGTCCGCCCGCGAGTGGGGCGCGATCTGTTTGTTTTTCTTGGCACAATATGCCCTATGTTTGCGCGGTATTATTTATAGCTGTTCATTGCATTGACAAATAGATTTCCGCCGAAATTCCGGGGGCTGTCGACACCCGGTTGGGGATGTGTCAATTTTGGATAATATTTCTTTTTTGTCATTACGAGTCACCCCTTGACGGTATTCTCACCTCACCTTGGTAGCGGACTTGTTTAGAATATGGTAGACCCGTACTCAAAATCAAAATCAAAATTGCGTTTATTCAGCCTGTAAAAAATACATCTCATTATCATCTAAAAATGTATGTGTCTAGACATTGGTTGAATAGGGCGCTGCCTCAGCTTGATGCTGCGTCAAAATTGACTGCAGCGCTGATTTTCAGGCACATTTTCAGACTCCTAATTGGTATCTACGCGACATCGTGCCGGAACGCCAAATCGCTTGGTGACCCGTCTTTGTAGGTAGGGTGGTAACTAATTTTTTTTATACACTACAAGTCAGCCCATGACGGCAATCTCACATGGTAGCGTCATTGCAGTCTAAGATGGTAGCGGGCTAACTTGTTCAGGATATGGTAGACCCGTACTTTTAATTAGTTTCTATGCGACATTGTGCCGGGATAGCCTAGTGGTTAGGGCGTCAGCCTCCTTAACAGAGGTCGGCGGTTCGAATCCGGGCACGCACCTCTTACTTTTCGGAGTTCTGTGCGTTTTAAAAAAATTTAAATATCACTTGCTTCAACGGTGAATGAAAACATCGCGAGGAAACCTGCACGCCTGAGAGTTCTCCATAATGTTCTCAAAGGCGTGTGAAGTCTGCCAATCCGCACATGGCCAGCGTGGTGGACTATGGCCAAACCCTTCTCGTATTGAGAAGAGACCCGTGCTCTGTAGTGAGCCGGCAATGGGTTGATCATGATGATGATGATGATTCGCTAAATCGCTTGGCGATTGGCGTGACGTCTTTGTCGGTAAGGTGGCAACTAGCCACGTCTCAAGCCTCTCACTAGACCCACAGAATCGAACCCAGGACCTCCGACTTAATAACGCCTGTCGCACGCTTCACTATATATCACTTGAAAATATTTTTGTGGTCCAAATTCCACCCGTTATCGCAATCTAGAGAACCCAAGCTAAGCAACTAAGCAAGGGTCTTATGGCTTATTCATCATCATTTTGGCTTTTGGATTTCCACCACTGGACCCAGCTCTCGGAAGAAATAAGTAGAAAATCTCGCAGTGGTTATACGTAAGAGCATCTTCATATATCACTTGAAAATATTTTTGAGGTCCAACTGTTAACAAAGCAATCTAAAGAACCCAAGCTAAGCAACTAAGCGAGGGTCTACTGGCTTATTCATCACCAATTTTACTTTTGGATGTCCACCGTTGGACCCATCTCTCGGATGGAATAACACGAAAATCTCGCAGTAGGTATACGTTGCAGCATCCTCAGGAGATGTAGACTTCACCACGCAAAATCATTTGATCTTAATACCGCGTAACCGAAAATTAATATAGCTTCAAAAACAACCCGGGGCAATTCCCAAAAGAGCTAACCTATTACCCGGCTATTAGATTACTAGAATCACTAAATCCACTAGCTAATGTTGCGCGATAAACACCCTTATATATATTATGTTAAGAGTTAAACAAATCATTGTATCTAACAACTAAAAATCTCGGGGGACGTAATTTGAACCGCTGATTTCTTGTACAATGAATGTTTAACTAGGGTTTCGATTTATATCATAAGCTTATGGCGGTTATTCCTTTGATGTTATTCAAACTTACATAAAAAAGTGAATAACAAATGTTTATTTTAAAAAAGCTGTGATAGATAGTGGTTAGGATGTCCTCTAACTTTTCGGAGTTATGTGCGTTTTTAAGCATTTAAAATGGCACTTGCTTCAACGGTGAAGGAAAACAATGTGAGTAAACTTAAGTATACTTAACTTTGGACTAATTTTTGTTAGAACGGTTGGTACGGAAAATTCCCATCAACCCATTGCCGGCTCACTATAGAGCACGGGTCTCCTCTCAATATGAGAAGAGTTTGGCCGTAGTCCACCACGCTGGCTATGTGCGGGTTGGCAGACTTCACACGCCTTTGAGAACATTACGGAGAACGCTCAGGCGTGCAGGTTTCCTCACGACGTTTTCCTTCACCGTTGAAGCAAGTGATATTTTAATTGCTTAAAAACGCACATAACTCCGAAAAGTTAGAGGTGCGTGCCCGGGATCAAACCCCCAACCTCTGATTAAGGGGCGGACGCGTTAACCACTAGGCTATCACAGCTTCGCTTAGTTAATATAGGTAGGTTTATATTGTCGACCTCCGTGGCGCAGCGCGTGCGCTGTCACATTATAAAGTTGGAGGTCCTGGGTTCGATTCCCGGCTCGAGTCAGTTCTGGTGGGAGGTTTCGGCCCTACCGACAAAGACGTGTCGCAAAGCGATTAAGCGTTCCGGCACCATGTCTCGTAGAAACTAATTAGGAGTATGGGTTTACCATACCCCTAACAGATTAGCTCGCTGCTAGCTAAGACTGCATCATCACTTACCATCAGGTGAGACTGCCGTCAAGGCATAACTAGTGTGAATATAAAAATATATATATTTAGATACAAACCAACTCTTGTTACTTGGACCGGGTTGTCTCCGGAGGATAACTAATGGGCTGTTAGCGAGCCCTCCATCCTCCGCCCTCAGCCCTGGGCGGTCAGAGGGCGTGCGAGCGCAGATAATAAAATATTTCGCTAATCACTCCCTTCTGTTACGCTTAGATCCAACTTCACCGGGATACCGCAGAATAGACGGACGCCGTGATCTTACCTGGCATGCTTTTACATTAACTTAACTTTTAGTTAAAATAACCTTGTTATTAAACCTTAGAAAACATTTTTAGTTGAACGTAGCTATTCTAGTTATGTTACTGTACATAGTTCCACAGGAGGCGCCCTTAGGCAGACGTTCCCTTAGTTTCTTCGAGGGCTCAAAATTTCGTCTGGCAGAGCTTCTTTCCGAAGCTCGCCAAACGGCCCGGTTACGCTGTGGCAACCAATAGGGTTAGCACAGCTAATAGACAGTCCGAAAAAAAAACTCATAGTAGATATAGCTAATTATATAGACTTAATATATATATATATCTATAGCTTAATATATAAATATAAACGAATGAAGCTGTTCGCCTAGTGGTTAGGTAGTCCGTATCCTAATCAGAGGTCGGGGACTCGATCCCGGGCACGCACCTCTGAACTTTTCGGGAGTTATGTGCGTTTTTAAGCAATTAAAATATCACTTGCTTCAACAGGCACGGCCGAAGCTTCCCATCAGATCGAGCCGGGAATCGAACCTAGGGCCTCCAACTTTATAACGCTACTAATTGTATTAATAATAATATTAACTTTATTTCCAATCCAAAATTATAAATATGTGTCAAATAGTCGTAATAAACGTCAAAAAAAATGTCAAAAATTTATTTTTTAAATATGCTATCTAAAATATTTAAAGTGTTCTTTTAATATTTGGTATTAATTGGAATGCCCTAATTGTATCTATTAATAAGTTCTTAATACGTAGGGACTTATTAAGTTCATAATTACAATCAGTCTTAAACGGATTTCACAGTTATAGATGTACACAGATCCGGGTAAACCCTCGTACGGTTTCGCATTGAGAGCCGGGTAAGTAATTCAAGTGATATTTTCATTTCGTATCAATGCATCGCATGACGGTTTGCCCGGGGGAGTCACGAATGGCACGTGCCCCGCCATTGTTGAATGAAATTAATGTTGCAAATTGATACGGTTCAATTCTGGCATTGGGAGCTAGATTACCTACAAATACTGTGAATTAAAGCGGTGATAGCCTAGTGGTTAGGACGTCAGCCTCCTAATCAGAGGTCGGGGGTTTAACCCGGGCACGCACCTAAAACTTTTCGGAGTTATGTGCGTTTTTAAGCAATTAAAATATCACTTGCTTCAATAGTGAAGGAAAACATCGTGAGGAAACCTGCATGCCTGAGAGTTCTCCATAAATCTGTATGTATGTTTGTATGTTTGTGTATTTATGTTTTTCTACGTCCCTTGTTGCTTTTGACCATTGAGTTGCAGACCTCGTTAAAAAAAACAAAAACCCGAACTTCATTACTCTAGTGTATGGAAAACTCAAGTTACGAGTTTATAATTACACTTGATATTAAAAAGCTGTGATAGCCTAGTGGTTAGGATGTCGCACGCATCTATAAGTTTTCGGAGTTATGTGCGTTTTTAAGCAATTAAAATACCACTCGCTTCAACGGTGAAGGAAAACATCGTGAGGAAACCTGCACGCCTGAGAGTTCTCCGTAATGTTCTCAAAGGCGTGTGAAGTCTGCTAATCCGCACATGGCCAGCGTAGTGGACTATGGCCAAACCCTTCTCATATTGAGACGAGACCCATGACCTGTAGTAATCAATGGGTTGATCATTGATGACTGTGAATTATATAACAAGAAACGTGCTACAATTGAGAGCGATTACAAAACGTTTTAAACGGATAAAAATATTCTCTTAACTATCAAATGCTGTAAAATCGACATAGTTTCCAATAACTGTCTTGAAAAGCTGCAAAAATATGCTTTAATTGTGGGCCATTAAAAATTGTTTATCAGTACTAAAAATATTCCCTTCTCTAGGTATCTACTATCTACTACGGTAAAATCAACTAGATTCGTTAAAACGAAAAAGGACTGACTTGAAAAGCTGCAAGAAATAGACTTTAATTGTTGGTCATTACATACCTTTTAACACTGGTAAAATATACCTTTATTTAAGTACTATCTACTGCGGTAAAATCTACATAGTTTCTTTAAAACAAAAAAGTACCTACTGACTTGAAAAGCTGTTTAAAATCTTAAAAATGTGGGATATTAATCGTTTAACACTGGTAAAATATTCCCTTATCTAGGTACTATCTACTGCAGTAAAGTCAACATAGTTTCGTTAACACAAAACATACTAACTCGAAAAGCTGTTAAAAGTAAAAAAAAGTGTGATATTAATCGTTTAACACTGCAAAAAACATTTGCCTACTCCCTATCTAGTTACCTAGTGCGGTAAAATCTACATAGTTACGTTAACACAAAACATAGGAATAACTCGAAAAGCTGTTAAAAGTAAAAAAAAAAAACAAATTAAATCGGTTAGCCGTTAAGTCTAAATAGGTAGTTTAATTAAAAACTATGCACTCAAAATGCGGCACCTATAAAAAAAAATCGGTTTTGACACGAGTCTTTTTAAGTTTTAGGTAGGTGGAAATGTCAAAACAGATCTCGACTTCAAAATACTTACTTCCAAGTAGTTAGGTAGTTAAAGCAAAGAAAAACAATATATTGGGAAGTAGGTACCTGGCTAGATAATTATAAATAAATTAGAAACTCATAGTTTGAGATTGCGTCCTTTTTTTATGAAAGTTAGTTAAGAATTTTTACAAGTTGGTAGACCTATGTACCAGACTACCATAAAAGTTACAAGACCTTCTGAATTGTCCACTTTATATACTTACTTCCAAGTACAAGTTAGGTATTTAAAGCAAAGAAAAACAATATATTGGAAAGTAGTTGCCTGCTAGGTAATTAGGTAATTATAACTAAATTAGAAGCTCATAGAGAGAATGCTTCCTTTTTTATAGAAGTTATCATCATCATCATCGTATCATGATCAACCCATTACCGGCTCACTACAGAGCACGGGTCTCCTCTCAATATGAGAAGGGTTAGGCCATAGTCCACCACGCTGGCCATGTGCGGATTGGCAGACTTCACACGCCTTTGAGAACATTATGGAGAACTCTCAGGCGTGCAGGTTTCCTCACGATGTTTTCCTTCACCGTTGATCAAGTGATATTTTAATTATTTAAAAAAAATTTAAGTTAGTTTAGAATTTATTACAAGTGGGTAGACCTAGGTACCAGGCTATCATAAACGTTAGGATACCTTCTGAATTATCCACTTCGTACATTGCGAGTTGCCACTATAAAATACCTACAGTCGTTCACATTTATAAGCCGACCGTTTTGAGTCAACACGCATTTATTAGTACCCGGCTACCAACGGACCGGCAACGCAATTCAACAGAGTAAACAACCGAGAAAATCGATAGCCAAGCGGGACACACCTACACGCGCAAGCGAGAGAGAGTACCGGGGGATATGGGGCGTGGCCTAAATCCCCGCCTAGTAAACAAACTTTATGGTCCGTTCGTATCTTTGCGGGATATTAAATTGTAAGAACACGGTTTCTGTATACGTACAGTACAATAATACGTACCGGTATACCGTTATGGTTTTACAACCGATATCACCGCGTCAGGCGATATGGCGTGTTTTAATAATAAACTTTAATTTAACCATTGCTATAATGCTCGCTTTACAATCTAACTATCAAGATAAAGTTTAACGCAACGATTCTTTGTAACTTGCGTAAAATATTTTTTTTACAAGATAATTGGATTGTTTCGCGTTAATTCTTTTCACAATTTATTTGGATTTATTATTTTGTTTAAAAGTATTTTTTTACGGTGTGTTATTTGATTTTAACGTAGGTACGTTTTTAGGTAATCCCCAGTTCTGTTAAGATAACGAAATCTTAAGTTATACCTAATTGTCTACTTGCATACTTTCTTGAGTGAATAAAGATTTTACATTGTTTTTTTTAAATCTCAGAAATGCTTTGCCCTCAGGGCTTATCGTGAAAGATGATACACACCTAGTAACCTAACGTTTTATTTTTTAATTGCTTTGAAAAACTCTACTAAAGTAATGTGGCAGAAAACTCGAGGAATTTATATATTGAATAGGCACGAAGGCATTATTAGAAAAACAGCGTGATCCTTCCATTTTTTCTGCATCCACACAAAGCACAGATTGAAAAAAAAAAAAACAAAGTAAAAATGACATTGCGTTCTGAAATCCAATTAAACGTTTCCTCTACGTGACTTTTTTGAATTCGGAACGCGCACTGGGTCATTAATCGTGCAAGTTTCGCTTGAATATCGAACGTGATTTAAACAAATAGAATACGCGATTGTGTTGCCACAGACTCCTAGCATAGACTATAGAAGAATACGTAGGAGTATTTATTGTAAATTGCAATGTGTGTGGGACATCAAAGAGTATACATAAATCTGCCATAAATAGTTTGGGGTTAGTTTATAGGTGTCGGTTTTGATAATTATGTGTGTGTGCTTTGTTAGTCTAGTTCGGTGGTCTGGTGGGAGGCTGCGGCCGTGGCTAGTTACCACCCTACCGACAAAGACGTATCGCTAAGCGATTTAGCGTTCCGGCACGATGTCGCGTAGAAACCAATTAGGAGTGGGTTTACCATACCCCTAACAGTTTAGCCCGCTACCAGCTTAGACTGCATCATCACTTACCATCAGATGAGATGGAGTAAATTGCTAACTTGCAGTGGATGAAAAAAAATTTGCATTCATTACAGATTAGATACGGGAGCCTTGAGTTAATTTTGTCTTCCATGTGTTAGGCTGATAAAGAGATAATGGTGAATCATGAATTATATTAATTTCTACACTAATTACTTAACTGCATATATGCTATATATATATATATATATATATATATATAAAAGAAAGTCGGGTTAGTTACACTAGTTATATCTCAAGAACGGCTGAACAGATTTGGCTGAAAATTGGTGAGGAGGTAGCTTAGAACCAGGACAAGGACATAGGATACTTTTTATCCCGTTACAATTCCCGTGGGATTTATGAAAAACTGAATTTCAGATCAATGAACTATAATTACCTACCTAGTTTCAGCTTGCTACCGAAATTTTCCTCGAATTGGTAGCTTATTCCATAGGAGTTTTAAAAATCCCTTATATATAGGTACGCTGACCAAGTCTCGAGCATCGACTAGTAAATAATGAGAAAAGCAAAGAAGTTTCATATAAGGTTCTACCAACTTTGTTTTGAAATGTTTATCAATTTTCTAGCTGTTAAAATATTGGATTTAACTAGATGGTTTTGTTTTAGGCACACTAGAGGTATCTACTGTGGAATAGGGTATTACGAATATATTTAAAAAGGATTATACCCCCTCAAGATCTAGCTTTAATTAAACTATTCAAGCAATATTCGCCAATTCTAATTTAAAGATTTATTGGAAATTAATCATTATCATCATCATCATTTCAACCGATAGACGTCCACTGCTGGACATAGGTCTTTTGTAGGGAGTTCCAATGGCCACGGTCTTGGGCCGCTTGTATCCAGCGGCTCCCTGCGACTCGTTTGATGTCGTCTGTCCACCTTGTTGGGTGTCGACCAACGCTACGTTTACCGGTGCGGGGTCGCATCTTGGGACCCCAACGTCCATCGGTTCTCCGAGCTATGTGCCACGCCCATTGCCACTTCAACTTCGCAATTCGCTGAGCTATGTCGGTAACTCTGGTCCTTCTACGGATCTCTTCATTTCTGATTCGATCACGTAGAGACACTCCTAGCATAGCTCTCTCCGTTGCTCGCTGAGTGACTCTGAGCCTTCTTAGGAGGCCCATAGTGAATATTCAGTTCAATTTGCCATGCTTTTAATTCAATTAGTTAAATTATATCATCTGTATTATTATATCATCTTTATTTTTCAGTTTAGGTGATAAATTATGCTGCTAAATTATTTATTATGTAGGCAGGTTGGTATGGAAGTTTTCTTCATCGGCTTCGCTTACTAAGTTCGTTGTTCTAGCGTTTCTGACTATAAAACTGGGACTTAAAATCAACCCCCTATATTTTGCATGCTTAGGGGCTATATTTTGAAAAATCGATGCTTAACTTTCCGTACTTACATTAGGTAGGTATTTGTTGCATTTAAAGTTGGAGGTCCTGGGTTCGATTCCCGGCTCGAGCCTGGTCTGGTGGGAGGCTGCGGCCGTGGCTATTTAACACCCTACCGACAAAGACGTATCGCCAAGCGATTTAGCGTTCCGACACGATGTCGCGTAGAAACCAATTAGGAGTGGGTTTACCATACACCTAACAGGTTAGCCCGCTACCATCTTATTTCATCACTTACCATCAGGTAAAATAGCCGTCAAGGGCTAACTTGTAGTGTAAAAAAAAATTGTAGAGGCACCTAAAGAAGTAGAGATATATATTTATATTTATATAAACGAATATATACCTACTAATAATAATATATATTTTAATATGTAAAAATATATAAAAATTATAATATTTAATAAATTAATCCTCAAATGTAACACTAAAATTGGGTCGTAGACAAAAAGTGGTCATTGGTAATTTTTTTTTTAAATATTTTTATCTATTTTGAAATGCTACCGAACCACTATAGCTAATTACGGTTATCACGCAAACAGAACGGGTGACAAAACCACTTCTGTACCCCAACTAGAGGGCGTCGAAGGGCGTCATTCAGAACCCTAGGGGGTAACGCTAAGGGCGTACCACTACTTATTGTTATTAGCTACCTTTATGCGTTTTACCCTACCATATAGGCAGCACCGAACATCTGCCTTTGGTGTTAGAGTTCGTCTAAGCCGAAATGACGCGCCCCACCTCTGCATTTACTCACACAAGCCCAACTCAAATATGAACGCAATACATATAAACATGGTATTATAATTGGTCGCTCAGTTGTATACTTGCTAAGAAACGTTATTCTCGGATTTGTTGTCCAACTAGTTTAGTTAATATTAAACGCGCGAGAGGAGAGGACGTATTGTTTCATACAATGGGACGGCGTTGCTCAATAGAGCGAGCGTTATCGGATTTATTACCCAACTAGTCAACCGTCTTGTGCACTCAGAGATCGTAGTTTACTGATAAATCGACGCTCCCACACAGATGAAGTGTTGTTGTTTTATTTGCACTCACACATTTAAATACACTAATTAAGTAGTGGGGCGCGTCATTTCAGTTTAGACAATCTCTACGAGTGAAATGCAAAAAAAAATGAATTGTCTATGATTCTCTTTTTGAATAATGGGTGTTTTATTGTGACGCATTGTATTTTTGCAGGAGAATAGGTTATATTACGGAGTTATAGAGTATACATACACCTATGTATTTATTAAAAAAATATAACATAGATAGTTGTATGTAGACTATATAATAAGGACGTCTGGCGAAATTGCTGGTAAGCGATAAGGCCGCCTTTTTTGTATTCTACTTATTTTCTTCGTGTTTCTGTTTTCTTGTATTCTTTCTTAATTTATGGTGTACAAATAAAATGTTTTAAAAAAAATAAACTATTGGGTGGGTTTGTCTGGTGGGAGGCTTTGGCCGTGGCTAGTTACCACCCTACCGACAAAGGAGTGTCGCAAAGCGATTTAGCGTTCCGGCACGATGTCGCGTAGAAACCAAAAAGGAGTGTGAGTTTACTATATCTACCTTTAACAGGTTAGCCCGCTACCATCTTAGACTGCATCATCACTTACCATCAGGTGAGATTGACATCGAGGGCTAACTTGTAGTGGAGAAACAAGATATTGCAATAGTTAAATATACTATACACACTAATAAACTATCATCACGTTCAGCTCATTGCTTACTCACTACAGAGCACGGGTCTCCTCTCATTATGAGAAGGGTTTGGCCATAGTCCACCACGCTGGCCATGTGCGTATTGGCAGACTTCACACGCCTTTGAGAACATCATGGAGAACTCTCAGGCGTGCAGGTTTCCTCACGACGTTTTCCTTCACCGTTATACATGTATAATCTTCAATACATTACAAATCTATAATAATTATGTCATATATATTTATAAAGGGACTCCTTTTAATCTATATATATATAAAAGCGAAAGGTCACTTACATACTTACTTACATACATACATACTTACTTACATACTTACGGATTCGAACACGAGATCTCAAAAACTATTGTACCTACGTATAAAGCTATAATTTAGCAAGTTGGCAGTTGATAGTTAAGAGATGTCAACTAAGAAAGGATATTTGGAAATTCCACCCCTAAGGGGGTAAAATAGGGGTTGGGAGTTTGTATGAAAGTCCTATGTTTTTTAATAAAGAGACACGAAAATCGGCAATTTGACATTTGCCTGCTTTCCGAAGCAGGGCATTGGCCGCACGGGTAACCTCAATCTCACGGGAAATCAGCAATTCTACGCAGACGAAGTCGCGGGCAACAGCTAGTAATACATTTTAAAAAGTTGGAGGTCCTGGGTTCGATTCCCGGCTCAAGTCTGGTCTGGTGGGAGGCTACGGCCGTGGCTAGTTACCACCCTACCGACAAAGACGTGTCGCCAAGCGATTTAGCGTTCCGGCACGATGTCGCGTGGAAACCAACTAGGAGCGTGGGTTTACCATACTTCTAACTGATTAGCCCGCTACCATCCTAGACAGCATCATCACTTACCATTAGGTGAGATAGCCGTCAAGGGCTGACTTGTAGTGTATAAAAAAAAAAAAGGTATATTTTATTTATGATGTCATATTTTTTAGTTAGATTTTTAGTTTTAGGTTCAATCTAAGGTTTATTTTAAGTAATAAATAAACATCCAAAACAAATATATCTAAGCTATTATTAACTTCATTTAATTCATTTGGAACCTGACTATATTCAGGCCCCCCACGAGTTGGTCGCAACGAACTGGAAGGGAGAAGAGTACGAGGCGACAGAAGCCCCACTCACGTCACCGTCGGCGTTTAGGGCTTCCGCTAAACAGATTAAGGCCCGATAGATAGCCTTATCAACTTAGCAGACAGGGCTGAATTACCGCCTAGGTAGACATGAACGGACGTGGCGCAGGTTAATTGGAAATATCTAGACTAAACAATAAAGAGCAAGTATAATTTGACTTAACGGGCGATGGAGAGAGCTATGCTGGGAGTATCTCTACGTGATCAAATCGGAAATGAGGAGATCCGTAGAAGAACCAGAGTTACCGACATAGCTCAACGAATTGCGAAGTTGAAGTGGCAATGGGCGGGGCACATAGCTCGGAGAACCGATGGACGTTGGGGTCCCAAGGTGCTGGAATGGCGACCCCGCACCGGTAAACGTAGCGTTGGTCGACCCCCAACAAGGTGGACAGACGACATCGAACGAGTCGCAGGGAGCCGCTGGATACAAGCGGCCCAAGATCGTGGCCATTGGAACTCCCTACAAAAGACCTATGTCCAGCAGTGGACGTCTATCGGTTGAAGTGATGATGATGATGATGATAATTTGACTGACACAAGCTTTGCTTTTCTTGCTTGTGAAGTCAACATCTCCTGAGGATGATCCGGTGTCGGGCCGAAACGTGCGTAGAGGTACTAGTGGAAGATTTTGTATGGTGTTATACTATACTAATCTCCCGGTTGTCGGCGGAATATAGCAAATTATACTTGCTCTTTATTGTTTATCATGGACTTCCGCAAAGTAACGCCTGCTTCTATTCATTAATATCTAGACGGAAGACCAAGGGCGATTGCAAAAATCGCATGAATATTTCGCATTCCAAAATCAGAACGATAACTTAGTGATTGATGGTGATAACGAAGAAAAAAACCCCGGCTAAGTTTGTTGTGGGCTTCTTCTTAGACCGGGCCGCGTTTGGAACCCTCATAGCTTTAGTTTTAAGTTTACGAATGTAGTTATCACCATCAAATCAATACTATGTAAATTATTGACGCGTCAAAAGTGCCTTTTTAAGGACTATTTGAATAAAGATTTGTTGTATTTGAATTTGAATTAGTGTACAGATTCAAAGATTCATTCATTACATAGATTTCATACCAAAATAAAATCAAATCAAAAATAGCTTTATTCATACATATAAACTTATTGCAGGCATCTATGAATCGTTCATATTATAATAAATTTTTCATTATATTAATTTATAAGGTGATTGTGATAACTACACTCGCCAACTTAAAACTAAAACTAAGAGGGCTCAAACAACAAACTTAGCCGGGGTTTTTGTTTTGTCATCAACATCTCACATAGTAAATAATAAATTTTAACTATCCATGAAATTAGAGTAAAAATCCAGGCTTTTTAATCGTTTATTTTAATCCTTAATATCGTAATATGATTTTTCTATGATAGGTAATTTATTATAAAACAAAACACAATTTCCTTTAAATGAGTTACTAATTTTGTGCAGCCTACTAAACGGTACTACAAGTTTACTTTTACTTCTAATGTTTAGTGCGTTACAGTCAATTATCCCAAACGTCGCCTAAGCCGAGGTTCGGCCTTACAGTAGGCGCCCTTAGGCAGACGTTCCCTTAGTTTCTTCGAGCACTAGGGCTCAAAATTTCCTCTGGCAGAGCTTCTTTCCGAAGCTCGCCAAACAGCCCGGTTACGCTGTGGCAACCAAATAGGGTTACTACAACTAATTGACAGTCCGAAAAAAAAGCCTCCGTCGGACAAAATGCAAATTCACCCAAGTAAATACAATTCAAACGTCGCAACGAGTTAAGTCACACTCCATTTGTGTTTAGATTAAAAAAAAAACTGTCAAAACAAAACGCAATGAGTTCCCCGATGACCAACCATTCATATCTCCAAACATAAACATAACGAAACCAGCTAATGAGGTCTGTGAATATAAGGAGGCACAGCGTAACGCGGTGGCCAGAAAGGAAAATGCCGAGTCAGCGTCGCCGTGTCCAATTAGGCGGACGTGAATGGGAGCTTAGCTTGGTTAGGCCATGAATAAATGTACTTTTAACCTCGGTTACACTCGCAGATGATTTGTTTACACTCTGTGCGTGTGTTACGTCTCGAAACTGCTGGAACCGTGAGCGGTAACAAAGTCAAAATAAAAAAGGACAATATAGAAATGAACCTGTGGTTGACTATGAAAAAGTTCATTTTTGCTTTTGCATTATTTGCTAATTACCACATATCCACCAACAATCGTTCAGTCGATTACGCTTTGAATAGTTCCGGCTCGCGAACTAGATGGCGCTGGGAGTATTTTAAGTCGCACTATCTTTCGGTTAATTAAGTAAAATAAGTACGCCACACAGGTATATGTGTGGCGTACTCGTACTTATATTAACCGACATTTTCTATCTTCATACTTCGTGATTAGTTAATCAATCAAATCACGCACAGCGCCTTTATACCACGCTACTGGGGTCGTGGGAAACTTAGTTAATTGATATTTTATGACACACAATATTAAAAATTACTTTTTATTTATTTATTAAAAATTCTATTGTAATCTCATTGGTTTGTCTCCATATGAGTAATGAATGCACCTTTCTTCCACGTTCCTGATACGAACGGCTAAGGTACGTCTCAGCTAAACAAAAATTAGGTAGCTTCAAGGAAAGAGTGCATAGGCTTTTTCTAGCCAAGCGTGTTTTTTTGTCGTGTTGGAACAGCTTTATGGCTAGCGCCGTTACTTAGGACAAGGTTATGTGGGACTCCCACCTCCGTAGATGGTATACCCGTACGTCCGTTGCTGGTTGGCTTGCAGTCGAGTGCGGGTGTTCCCGTGACCCAGCCACCAGGCGACGCGAAAGAGCATCGCTGGGTGTTAGTAGGCCGTAGTTATTCTGTTTTATGCTGATTGTAGCCTAAGGGGGTTTTAGTTGGAGTGGAAGATCTCGATCTTCCCCAGCAAGTCGGGTATCTCTCTAGGAGATAGATCCCCCCCCCCCATACATATATCTTCTTTACTTTCCATATGAGTCTACAATTAAAATTATTATTAAAATTATATTAATCTACAATTAAAATAAAGAAAAAATAAATAATTTGCCCTCTAATGGGCCATAACGTTTTACCTATATATATAGTCGGAGGAAGTAGTCAAGAGTTGATTGTTGACTATGATACGCGAGATATTAGTTTTCAACTTAGAATACTTTGTTAAATCTTAACCTTATTTAATTTGATTTATAACCTTTTTTATATTGCCGTTAAACTCATTATTTAAAATAATGTCACTATTTCGAATGACATCGAATCAGAATGAAGGTTAGCCCTCGAGCGTGGTCGAGGCACCATCTTGTTTTCACACAGGAGTCAGGTGCATGTTTTGCAATGTTGGTTGATCGAGTTGGATCATTTTGAGCGGGTTTTTGGTGATAATTGAAAGAAGGACACAGATGTGTGTCGCGAACCCGCTATTCTGATTTAAGTACTTAATTATTAATTGTGGTGTAATTATTTGTATAATGAGTTACAGCATTGTAAAAGTTGGATTAATAAAGTGCACGAAACTGTTAATATTTTGTTAGTGCTTGCATTTAACCCTGTTGACGCCCACTGGAAACGTGTACGATCATAATTATCACAGTAAAGATCTTCATTCTCCGACATATATATATATATATATATATATATATATACATTTTTATTCCGTGTTTTTGTACTATGACTACGTAAGTTTGTTGCGGGCTTCTTCTTAGACCGGGGCGCGTTTGGAACCCTCGTAGCTTTAGTTTTAAGTTTACGAATTTAGTTATCACCATGAAATAACTACTATGTAAATTATTGACGCGTCAAAAGTGCCTTTTTAAGGACTATTTGAATAAAGATTATTTTGAATTTGAATTAGTGTGCAGATAAATATTCATTCATTACATAGATTTAATATCAAAATCAAATCAAATTAAAAATAGTTTTATTCATATAAACTATTATTACAGGCATCTATGAATCGTTCATATATAATAAATTTTTCATTATATTAATTTATCAGGTGATTGTGATAACTACACTCGCCAACTTAAAACTAAAACTAAGAGGGCTCAAACAACAAACTTAGCCGAGGTTTTTGTTTTGTCATCAACATCTCACATAGTAAATAATAAATTTTAACTATCCATGAAATTAGAGTAAAAATCCAGGCTTTTTAATCGTTTATTTTAATCCTTAATATCGTAATATGATTTTTCTATGATAGGTAATTTATTATAAAACAAAACACAATTTCCTTTAAATGAGTTACTAATTTTGTGCAGCCTACTAAACGGTACTACAAGTTTACTTTTACTTCTAATGTTTAGTGCGTTACAGTCAATTATCCCAAACGTCGCCTAAGCCGAGGTTCGGCCTTACAGTAGGCGCCCTTAGGCAGACGTTCCCTTAGTTTCTTCGAGCACTAGGGCTCAAAATTTCCTCTGGCAGAGCTTCTTTCCGAAGCTCGCCAAACAGCCCGGTTACGCTGTGGCAACCAAATAGGGTTACTACAACTAATTGACAGTCCGAAAAAAAAGCCTCCGTCGGACAAAATTCAAATTCACCCAAGTAAATACAATTCAAACGTCGCAACGAGTTTAGTCATACTCCATTTGTGTTTAGATAAAAAAAAAACTGTCAAAACAAAACGCAATGAGTTTCCCGATGACCAACCATTCATATCTCCAAACATAAACACAACGAAACCAGCTAATGAGGTCTGTGAATATAAGGAGGCACAGCGTAACGCGGTGGCAAGAAAGGAAAATGCCGAGTCAACGTTGCCGTGTCCAATTAGGCGGACGTGAATGGGAGCTTAGCTTGGTTAGGCCATGAATAAATGTACTTTTAACCTCGGTTACACTCGCAGATGATTTGTTTATACTCTGTGCGTGTGTTACGTCTCGAAACTGCTGGAACCGAGAGCGGTAACAAAGCAAAATAAAAAAGGACAATATAGAAACGAACCTGTGGTTGACTGTGAAAAAGTTCATTTTTGCTTTTGCATTAAGCTAATTACATATCCACTAACAATCGGTCAGTTGATTACGCTTTGCATAGTTCCGGCTCGCGAAGTAGATGGCGCTGGGCGTATTTAAAGTCGCACTATCGTTTGATTATTTAAGTAAAATAAGTACGCCACACATTTTTTTGAAGTGAAAACTTCTTTAGCGGCGTTGAGCACTTTTTCTGTAATGGGTATAAAATCTTAAACTCGCGTCAGGACACGTGACCTGATCGAAAAAGCGTAAGACGGATGGAGAGTAGACAGCTATCCCCTCTCTACGGCGCGGCGAAAATGTATGCCTGGGCCTACTGTTTCGTTTAGGCAGCGCAGGGCGCTTGCGCGAATATTCGTGTATGTTACAGCGTGCCACGCGCATCCATGGATAGTTCTGGTAATGATGATGGTGAAAAAGTCGTTGAAATTATGGATGAAAGTTGATTTTTCGGAGAGATAAACTTTTTAATGTAAAATAATTGTAATAGTTTTAAAGTGTTAAATTTTTAATGTAATATAAATTGTCATGTTTGTGTACGATAGCGCAATAAATGAATATTGTATTCTACCACATAAATGATAGTACTTTTATACTGATAAAGCAATTGGTGCAAAATTATTCCCTAACCATTCCAAAATATCAAACATGCTCAACGTTAATAATCAAGTTTTCACTTCTGCCGGCACTCCCGGAGTGCAACCCGTCTTTTTTTTTAATTAAAATATCACTTGCTTCAACGGTGAAGGAAAACATCGTGAGGAAACCTGCACGCCTAAGAGTTCTCCATAATGTTCTCAAAGGCGTGTGAAGTCTGCCAATCCGCACATGACCAGCGTGGTGGACTACGGCCGAACCCTACTCATATTGAGAGGAGACCCGTGCTCTGTAGTGAGCCGGTAATGGGTTGATCATGATGATGATGAAGTACGCCACACAGATATATGTGTGGCGTACTCGTACTTATATTAACCGACATTTTCTATCTTCACACTTCGTGATTCGTTAATGAATCAAATCACGCACAGCGCCTTTATACCACGCTACTGGAGCCGTGGGAAACTTAGTTAATTGATATTTTATGACACACTATATTATAAATATAACTACTTATATCAGACGAGTCGCAGGGAGCCGCTGGAAGCAAGCGGCCCAAGATCACGGTCTTGGGAACGTTGGAACTCCCTATTAAAGACCTTTGTCCAGCAGTGGACGTCTATCGGTTGTTAATGATGATGATGATGATGATATTATAAATTACTTTTTATTTATTTATGAAGAAATGCTATTGTAATCTTGTAGCTGTGATAGCCTAGTGGTTAGGACGTCAGCCTCCTAATCAGAGGTCGGCGGTTCGAATCCGGGCACGCACGTCTAACTTTTCGGAGTTATGTGCGTTTTTAAAAATTTAAAATATCACTTGCTTCAATGGTGAAGGAAAAGATCGTGAGGAAACCTGCACGCCTAAGAGTTCTCCATAATGTTCTCAACGGCGTGTGAAGTCTGCCAATCCGCACATGGCCAGCGTGGTGGACTATGGCCAAACCCTTCTCATATTGAGAGCAGACCCGTGCTCTGTAGTGAGCTGGTAATTGGTTGATCATGATGACACACTATATTAAAAATTACTTTTTATTTATTTATTAAAAATGCTATTGTAATCTCATTGGTTTGTCTCCATATGAGTATTGGATGCACCTTTCTTCCACGTTCCTGATACGAACCGCTAAGGTACGTCCCAGCTAAACAAAAATTAGGTAGCTTCAAGGAAACAGTGCATAGGCTTTTTCTAGGCAAGCGTGTTTGTTTGGTGTGTTGGAACAGCTTTATGGCTAGCTCCGTTACTTAGGACGAGGTTATGTGAGACTCCCCCCTCCGTAGATGGAATACCCGTACGTCCGTTGCTGGTTGGGTTGCAGTCGAGTGCGGGTGTTCCCGTGACCCAGCCACCAGGCGACGCGAAGGAGCATCGCTGGGTGTTAGTAGGCCGTAGTTATTCTGTCCAGTCTTGCCGCCAGCGAGACCCACATACCCCGTCGGAAGTGGCGCAGTTTTGCCTGCGTCACTTACACACGCCATAACGTTTTACCTATAACTATATATATATATACATTTTAATTCGTGTTTTTGTACTATGACTATGTTAAGTGTGCTAAAAAGATTTAATGTTATCATTAGGGAGGTAAAATTCTTGGTTCTACCCGGATATCGGATGTTTTATTAGAATAAATATACCTAATTAATATTGTGTTAAAGCAGGAACCTACGTACCCTTTGTTTGCAGCCACGCATTGTGCGTCTGTGCACGATTTGATGTTATCTAATCTGTTGGAAGATGCAAAGAGCATACAATTAAAACTAATTGGCCGTGGTGGGTATTTGCTAAGGGTTCCATCCCTCTCTGTCGTGTATTTTGTAGTTAGCTACGAACATTTGCTGCGACTCTCCGATTCCGTATATAGAGAGAAGTTCCGAATCTGTCAGTTTGTCTGGTTCTTAATTTCACTACATTTTAGACGCAAATATAAATGGTAAGTTATGACGCAGTCTTAGATTTTTTTATATATTTATATTTAGCCCTTGACGGCTATCTCACCTGATGGTAAGTGATGATGCGGTCTAAGATGGTAGCGGACTAACCTGTTAGGGGTATGGTAAACCCACACTCCTATGTAATACTCGCATGTCTACATGCCAAAGTTTGTCTTTGATAGGTTAAGACTTCGACCTCTCTAACGGGGTGGCAGAGTTCGATCGTCGCACGCACCTCTAACTTGAGGTATGTGAGGGAAAACATCGTGAGGAAGACTCCATACTGTCCTCAAAATCATGTAATGTCCTAGTGTACCTCTGAGAGGATACCTCGCTCTGTAGTGTATACACATAATATGACAGAGTACCTATGCAGTCAATAAATAGGACTTAATTCTAAATCCATATCATCATGATCAACCCATTGCCGGCTCACTACAGAGCACGGGTCTCCTCTCAATATGAGAAGGGTTTAGCCATAGTCCACCACCACGCTGGCCATGTACGGATTGGCAGACTATACACGCCTTTGAGAACATTATGGAGAACTCTCAGGCGTGCAGGTTTCCTCGCGATGTTTTCCTTCACCGTTGAAGCAAGTAATATTTTGATTGCTTAAAAACACACATAGCGACGAAAATTTAGAGGTGTGTGCCCGGGATCTAACCCGCGACCTCTGATTAGGATGCTGACGCCCTAACCACTAGGCTATCACCGCTTCTTTATTAATATTTTATCTTAGCCGCAAGCCCTCGAAACCCATACAAAGGTTTAAAACTAAAACCATTTGTTAAGCGCTAGTAATTAAAATATTAAACAATCGTATGGAAAATAATCTAAATTCAGTCGAAATAACAAGCTAATCTGCCAATACAGGCGTATTACGCGTGTTGTTTCACTTCATTAGGGTTCCTTAGGCGCTAGGTGAAAACGTTTCAATCGGAAATCACACGCGTCGATTCACGCCTAGCATTTTGGGGTATAAAAATAATACTATTAATTCAATACTGTATTTTTTTACCATTTCTTCGTTCACTCAACAGAGTCATCATCATTTCAACCTATAGACGTCCACTGCTGGACATAGGTATTTTGTAGGGAGTTCCAAAGGCCACGGTCTTGGGCCGCTTGTATCCAGCGGCTCCCTGCGACTCGTCTGATGTCGTCTGTCCACCTTGTTGGGGGTCGACCAACGCTACATTTACCGGTGCGGGGTCGCCATTCCAGCACCTTGGGACCCCAACGTCCATCGGTTCTCCGAGCTATGTGCCCCGCCCATTGCCACTTCAACTTCGCAACTAGCTGAGCTATGTCGGTAACTCTGGTTCTTCTACGGATCTCCTCATTTCTGATTTGATCACGTAGAGATACTCCCAGCATAGCTCTCTCCATTGCTCGCTGAGTGACTCTGAGCCTACTTATGAGGCCCATAGTGAGCGACCACAGAGTAAAAGTGATTTTTTTTAACAATGATTAATAAAAGTGATAAAAAAGCTTGGTTATACCAAAAGTGAAGCTGGGATAGCCTAGTGGTTAGGGCGTCAGCCTGTTAATAAGAGATCGGCGGTTCGAATCCGGGCACGCACCTCTAACTTTTCGGAGTTATGTGCGTTTTTAAACAATTAAAATATCACTTGCTTCAACGGTGAAAGAAAACATCGTGAGGAAACCTGCACGCCTGAGAGTTCTCCGTAATGTTCTCAGAGGCGTGTGAAGTCTGCCAATCGGCACATGGCCAGCGTGGTGGATGGCCAAACCCTTCTCATATTGAGAGGAGACCCGTGCCCTTGTGCCAGTAAAAGGTGGAAAATAAGAACAATTTATTTTCTATAAATTATTAGATGACTGATAGATGGAAGGGGCTACCCAAAACCCTTCCTGTGGATCATTCTTGCCATAAACCTATAATGACAACACGCAAAGAAAACCCACCCACTAAACGGAAGTAGGTTTATTTTACCATCTTATTTTGTATGTAGTGACTGAGATAAGATGCAGCCACATTTCAAATTCTTGAAATATATTTTTAACACATATATTTTAGTTTTGATATTGTATTTTTTAAGATTTTTAGTTTTAGGTTCAATCTGAGGTTTATTTTAAATTTCAAAGTTGTCTGGTAGGAAGTTTCGGCCGTGGCTAGCTACCACCCTACTGGCAAAGACATGCCGCAAAGCGAGGTTAGCGTAGAAACCAATTAGGAGTGTGGGTTTAGTATACCCCTAACAAGTTAGCCCGCTACCATCTTAGACTGTATCATTACTTACCATCAGGTGAGATTATCGTCAAGGGTTAACTTGTAGAAGGTTTATTTTATGTTTCAGTTGTTATAAATAAATACATATATATATTTTTAACATGTTCTTTCATATCAACTAGTATTATTATTGTATTTTCTTTTATAATTTTTGCGTTTTTGTGCGTAGTTCAGCTGTTGCCCACTCCCTAAAAACTATATTATTTTTTTCGGACTGTGTATTAGCTGTGCTAACCCTATTGGTTGCCACAGCGTAACCGGGCTGTTTGGCGAGTCTCGGAGAGAAGCTCTGCCAGAAGAAATTTTGAGCCCTAGGGCTCGAAGAAACTAAAGGAACGTATGCCTAGGGGCGCCTCCTTTGAGGCCGAACCTCGGCTTAGGCGATGTTTGGGATAACGGGGGGGTCGGACGGTGAGTGGTCCGTACGTCTCCGAGGCCGTGGATGGAGCCCACGTCCGGATGACGTAAGATAGCGGGGACCGCGTCTTCGCCGGCGAAGACGGTGTGTATATGTGCGTATGTGGTAGGTGGTACGAGTGTGTTGTCAGTAGTCATCTGATCGTCAGGGTCATGAAGGATATGTTTAGGTCATTCGGAGGGGAGCGCTTAGGTCCGGGGAGGAGAAAAGTAATGCATCAGTGTTCTGACATATTATAGGTATAAGGAACCCTATGATTTCGTGACCGTTCGGTCCTGCCTACCCGTGTTTTTCAATAAAACAGAAAAAAAATCGAATCACAACGGTAATTTATCGTTAATTACTCGAAAAAAAAGTGATAAATAAAGATTATAGGCAACATTTAGCAACGTCCTGTGATAAATGATAACTGTGCTGATAACGCCGGCTTGTCAAGATCAAGATAAGCGGACGATCGATCGTTTCGTTTTTTTAATAATCTAATTACTGTTTGTAGAGTTAAAAAAATAAATGATAAGTTGATAATTGATAATTGATAATGCGGGCACAGTAGCTCGGTACTTTGTCACCTAAATACCTAATAGCGATGGAATATCTGTGGGTTAGTAACTTTGTATGGAGATACGAACTTGGGAGAAAATTTGTTCGTCGTATTTATTAACTAACTTCTCTACGCGACTTAGTATGCATGGACTTTAGAATTGGGTCTAAAGCTTCGCTAGTTAGCAATTTTTAATCTTCCACGGGAATTATTGAAGCGGTGATAGCCTAGTGGTTAGGGCGTCAGCCTCCTAATCAGAGGTCGGCGGTTCGAATCCTGACACCTCACCGCACCTCTAACTATTCGGAGTTATGTGCGTTTAAAAAAAAAAAATAATATAACTTGCTTCAACGGTGAAGGAAAACATCGTGAGGAAACCTGCACGTCTGAGAGTTCTCCATAATGTTCTCAAAGGCGTGTGAAGTCTGCCAATCCGCACATGGCCAGCGTGGTGGACTATGGCCAAACCCTTCTCATATCGAGAGGAGACCCGTGCTCTGTAGTGAGCCGGTAATGGGTTGATCATGATGACGGGAATTATTTGAGAGATCGGTATAGAAATACATGTCCTTTCCATAGCATAGGTGACAAATTTCAAAGCTGTCAGCCCGCGGCTTAGCTCTTAAACAATTTTCAATTTTCCCTCAGGAACTACTTGAGGAATCGGGATAAAAGGTAGCATATGTTCTCTTCCGTGTCAAAGGCTACATACATGCCAAATTTCATCCAAATTCGTTCAGCCGTTTTTGTGTGATTGAGTAACAAACATCCACACTTTCACATGTATAATATACTCTGAGGAAACCTGCACGCCTGAGAGTTCTCCATAATGTTCTCAAAGGCATGTGAAGTCTGCCAATCCGCACACGGCCAGCGTGGTGGACCATGGCCGAACCCTACTCATATTGAGAGGAGACCCGTGCTCTGTAGTGAGCCGGCAATGGGTTGATCATGACGATGAATATTATTATTTATTTATTTATTATTAATATACAAGGAATAAAATTAGTTATATAATAACGGCACCGAAAAAACCAAAGAGGTTTGCCCTCGGTGCTAATCAGTAACTTAACAGCTTAAAACTAGAGGAACTGAGTAAGCATATTACATTGATGCTTCACATATTATGTTCGTCCGTATTAAAAAATATGTACACAAGATTTAGATAAGTTTTAGCGGTATTATCATTCTATTAATTATAATAGTGATTCCGACCAAATATGTTACACGGGTAATTATCATTCCAATAATAATTAATTGAGCAGATTAACTAATTCCATAAAGCGTACCTAATCAAAGTCATCGAAGAGTGTCGAGTTGACTTATGGATTCGATTTTTGCCTCGTATCGTCAAGGGTGAGAGGATCTCAGGCTGAGATCTCGCACTTTGCGAGACTAATAACTTTTATTTTTTCTCTTTTTAATCCACTACAAGTTAGCCCTTGCAACCTCAATTGATGGTAAGTGATGATGCAGTCTAAGATTGTACCAGGCTAACCTGTTAGGGGTATGGTAAACCCACACACCTAATTGGTTTCTACGCGACATCGTGCCGGAACGATAAATCGCTTGTCGACACGTCGTTGTCGAAGGGTGGTAACTAGCCACGGCCAAAGCCTCCCACCAGACCAGACTCGAGCCAGGAATCGACCCAGGACCCGCGCGCGCTGCGCCACAGAGGTTGTCAAAAATTATTTTTTTCTCTCTTAAAGAAGGTATTGTCTACGTACGTCATCACGAGTCATTAAGAGATAAATTTAAAGATTATAAAATAATGACAGTGCATAGCCAATATATATATATATATATATATGAAAATTTAATGTATGTTCATAAAAATATTGATAAATTCAAGAAAAAATGGACTGTAACGCACTGAACATCAGAAGTAAAAGTAAACTTGTAGTGCCGTTTAGTAGGCTGCACAAAATTAGTAACTCATTCAAAGGAAATTGTATTTTATTTTATAATAAATTACCTATTGATATCTTGGAGATGTCTATCAATAAGTTCAAAGTTTTTATAAAACGAAAGCTTGTAGAAAAATCATATTACGATATTAAGGATTATATAAACGATAATAAAGCTTGGGTATGAATTGCTCTATTTCCATAGGTACTATAATTTATTATTGATTATGTGAGATGGTGATAACAAAAAAAACCCCGGCTAAATTTGTTGTGGGCTTCTTCTTAGACCGGGGCGCGTTTGGAACCCTCATAGCTTTAGTTTTAAGTTAACGAATGTAGTTATCACCATCAAATCACTGCTATGTAAATTATTGACACGTCAAAAGTGCCTTTTAAAGGACTATTTGAATAAAAATTATTCAAAGGTCCAGCAAAACCAGCGAGAGGGACGTGCCGTGGTAGATTTTAGTTCTGGTATACCCCCCTTCGGGAGTGGGAGTCCAATTTAACACACACGTCCCTTGGGTTACGGTAATTACGGTTAATAAAGTAAATACGGTTTTATGTAATTTTATGTAGGTAATTGACGACGCTATCGTATTTCTCTTTTTAATTACTAAATTGATTATTAACTGAAATAAATGAATTATTATTACTAGGCTATTTTATATATCTTACCAAAAATTTACGTAAAACCATTGAAAACCTGGTGTTTTTCTTGTGTGTTGTTTTTAAATGCCACTTTTTTACCGGCTTTATTATCAATTGGATGGATGGATTCAATTTTTGGCTCGTATCGTCAAGGGTGGGAGGATCTCAGGCTGAGATCTCTCAAAGTTATTTTTTTCTCTCTTTTTTTATCCACTACAAGTTAGCCCTTGACGGCAACCTCACCTGATGGTGAGTGATGATGCAGTCTAAGATGGTAGCGGGCTAACCTGTTAGAAATATGGTAAACCCACACTCCCAATTGGTTTCTACGCGGTGCCGGAACGCTAAATCGCTTTGCGACACGTCTTTGTCGGTAGAGTGGTAACTAGACACGGCCTGGGCCCGCAGACTCGAGCCGGGATACGAACCCAGGACTTCCGACTTTAATGCTACAGGCCACGGAGAACGTCAAAAAAGTGTTTTGTATCTATCTATCTATAAGAAAGGAAATAAGGATTGCTTGTTCTACCGCTATTTTTCTCAAATAATAAGTGGGTAGGTACCGCAAGCAAAGTAGGGTGGTGAGCATAAATCACAAGGGCGTAACCCAACCACGCCCCGGGGTGGTCGCGAGGGTAGGTTGCTATCATGAAAAGCATCTATTCCTAATGTGTATTCACCGACATGGAAAAAAGAGCTTTTATGAGTTTAATATAACGCGGGTTAACGTTTTATCAAGGAGGGTTATAAATAATTGAAAAACATCAGAATATAGTAGATTGAATGTAATACTGCTATTCTTTTCCTACCTTCTCAATAGATAAGGATGGCTTTACCAAATTCAATCCTCTGTCAAGAAGTCCAAATTTCTCATAAAACCTAAGCTTGTAGAAAAAATTATATTACAATATTAAGGATTATATAAACGATAAAAAAGCTTGAGTGTGAATTGTTCTAACTCCATCATCATGATCAACCCAATACCGGCTCACTACAGAGCTCTTGTCTCCTCTCAATATGAGAAGGGTTTGGCCATAGTCCACCACGCTGGCCATGTGCGGATTGGCAGACTCCACACGCCTTTGAGAACATTATGGAGAACTCTCAGGCGTGCAGGTTTCCTCACGATGTTTTCCTTCACCGTTGAAGCAAGCGATATTTTAATTTAAAAAAAAATTCATAGAGAATTATAATTTATTATTAATTACATAAAATGGTGATAACCAAAACGTCTCGTGTCTGGTCTGGTGGGAGGCTAGTTACCACCCTACCGACAAGGACGTGTCGCCAAGCGATTTAGCGTTGAATCTCGCGTAGTAACCAATTAGGAGGGTGGATTTACCATACTCTTAACAGGTTAGCCCGCTACCATCCTAGACTGCATCATCACTTACCACCAAGTGAGATAGCCGTCAAGGGCTAACTTGTAGTGTATAGAAAAAGATAAAATAGTGTTCCATCCTAGACCGCATCATCACTTACCATCAAGTGAGATAGCCGTCAAGGGCTAACTTGTTGTGTGTGTAAATTGCAGCGATAAGGCCGCCCTTTCACCTTTTTTGTCTTTTTTAATTTTGGCTTTTCTATGCTTTGTCTTGTGTGTAATAAAGAGTTTTATTATTATTATTAGATATTATTGTAGTATATAAAAAAAAGTATGATTGACGATAATCGATCATGCTTACACTGACTTATATTAAAAAAAAACTAAGATATACAATACCGCCGCGCAATAAACAAAAATGACAAACCTTCCAACCTCTCTTCACGCATTAAAAAACAATAAATAATTCCCAACCGCTTAATTTCTTGATATCACACGGACTAAATGGAAGATAGAAAGCGGACGTATATATATATATATATATATATTACTTATATTATAAATGCGAAAGTTTGTAAGTATGGATGTATGTTACTCTTTTACTTAAAACTACTGAATGGATTTTAATGAAACTATACAATAACATAGCTTATAAATCAGAATAACACATAGGCTACAATTTATAAAGATATTGTGTGAATTGTCCAAAATATGACGATATTTGTCAAGTAAGTGGGTAAAAATCTACCATCTGCGTGATAATTTTTATGTCATAATATTACTTCTTTTCTACGCCACGCTAATATAAGCTACTAGAAATACTAATCCTGCGCAGACGAAGTCGCGGGCACTAGCTAGTATATAACATATATAAATTATCCCTTAATTTTTCCGATCAATTTCCGTTAGTGCATGTTATAGGCCTATTGAAGCCGTGATAGCCTAGTGGTTAGGGCGCCAACCTTCTAATCAGAGGTCGGCGGTTCGAATCCGGGCACGCACCTCTAACTTTGTGTTTTAAAAAAAAAAAATATCCCTTGCTTCAACGGTGAAGGAAAAATCCGTGAGAAGACCGGCACGCCTGAGAGTTCATAATGGTCTCAAAGGCGTGTGAAGTCTGCCAATCCGCTCATGACCAGCATGGTGGACTATGGCCAAACCCTTCTCATATTGAGAGGAGACCCGCGCTCTGTAGTGAGCCGAGAATGGGTTGATCATGCTAGGCCTATTTGAATGTTATTTGATTTGGGTCGGTCCGCTATAGCTCCGTCTACGCGTTTCCTTTAATCTGTATTATAAAAACGATTTTTAACTGTCCGTTAAAAATTGTGAACGTCAAATTTTGTAACATACTATCGTTTAGGTAGGTAGTCATTTTGAAGTGTTAGTTTTGATAACCCACCTCTGCGACGCGTTCTATCTATGTAGGTTGCATAATAAACTAATAGTCGAGTAGTAATTATCTCGTACTGTCTATGATTTATCTTCTGTTGCCTAATTATGTAATTGAATTGTTGAATACCTTTTATTTTAATAATTAAATAATCTTAGCGAATATATTTTATGACTTTATCTATTTTTTTTGTGTTATGATAGTGTTCTCTTATTACCTATTAATTTGAATTAAACTTATTTTGTTTTCTGAATAAAAAATATTAAATAACATATTTTATGAATCTATCTAGCTAGATACTTATATTTTTGACGACCTCCGTGGCGCAGAATGCCTGCTGTCGCATTATAAAGTTGGAGGTCATGGGTTCGATTCCCGGCTCGAGTCTGATCTGATGGGAGGCTTCAGCCGTGGCTAGTTAACACCCTACCGACAAAGACGTGTCGCCAAGCGATTTAGCGTTCCGGCACGATTTCGCGTAGAAAACAAATAGGAGTGCGGTTTTACCATACCCCTAACAGGTTAGCCCGCTACCATCCTAGACTGTATCATCACTTACCACCAGGTGAGATAGCCGTCAAGCGCTAACTTATAGTGTATCAAAAATATATTAAAAAACATGAGGATACTAATAGTATCAGTTATTGATATAAATATATTGATAAGGCTTTCAAGTTAAAATTAGGTTTACAAGAAGAAAACAATTTTGAATGAAGTTTCGATTCGAAACTACATTATTGCTTTTACACAAAATTTTCCCCGAGCATGACTAAACAAAAAGAAATCCGACATAGTTAAAAAGAGAAAAACTGACATGAGACAACGCATTGTCTCAATTTCATTACATAATTTGTATTTACGCTTCGGACTTCCAAATACTTCAAAGTTTCATGGCTACATAATCTGGAAGGTAGGTAGGTACCTAGTTATCGAATTTTCTAACGCAGATCTCCTAATATCCAATCCAAAGCTAGGAAATTACTTTCCAACACCTCACCTAAGAAATCACACTTAACCTATCCAGATTATCACTAATATCACACACACACACACACCGTTGTAATATCATAACATATTATTATGTTGTTAATTTTCAAATGTTGCATATATTGTTTGGTATTTTCTTTTATACAAATTGATATCTTATTTGGCCTTATTTTATGATTAAGTCTGGAATGTAAATTGTCTTAAACGCTGTTGATTACAAATAAATGAATAAAAATAAAAAAATAAAAATATATATAATCATTATAACCGCCAACCTTAAAGTGATAGATATATATTCTATGTCCAACCTAAATTATAGCCACTTAGTTTTCAAGCAATTTTGTACTTATCAGAAAAGTCATAATGTACTTGAATCCATTGCCGTAAAATTAAAAAAAAATGCCACATAGAGTACTTATAAAGTATCTACTTGAATCCATGGCAGTAAAATTAAAAAAAAAATGCCACATAGAGTACTTATAAAGTATCTACTTGAATCCATGGCCGTAAAATTAAAAAAAAATGCCACTTTAAAGGTATAGGTAATTGGCAAAACATTAAAAATAAAGGCATTCTACAAAATTGTTTATTCTAGACCTATTTCATATATTAGCTAAGTTCTAACAATAATTTTAGGCCTATTTAAAAAAATATAAACAAGCCTAGGATAGTATGGTCATATAATGCGGAGGAAAGAAAGTGATGTCACCAAAATAATCTTCTCTAATATATAAAATTCTCGTGTCACAGTTTTCGTTGCCATACTCCTCCGAAACGGCTTGACCGATTTTGATGAATTTTTTTGTGCTTATCCTGCATCTATGAGAATCGGCCAACATCTATTTTTCATCCCCCTAAATTTTAGGGGTAGTCCACCCCAAAATTTTTTTTTTTTTTAGACAAAATTTTTAATTTCTATTTTTTTATGATACAACATACAAAAATACATACAATCCTCAATTTCCACCCTTCTACGATCAACCCTTATTTTTTAATAGCCATTTTAGTAATTTAATCATTTTTCCTTTCCGGTCGAAAACTGAACAATTTTCGTCTTTATTGTGAATGTTTTTCACTCTAATTCGACTAAAATTAGAAATAATGTATGGCAAAACAACGTTTGCCGGGTCAACTAGTGTTATATAAGAACGTGGAAGGGCAAAAGAGTAGAGGAAGACAAAGAAGAGATGGATGGATTGTGTAAAAGAGGATATGCGGGTAAAGGTGTGGGTAGTGAGGTGGCGGCTGATAGAAGTGAGTGGAAGAAGAAGACGTGTTGTGCCGACCCCACATAATGTGGGATAAAGGTAAGAAAAAGAAGCATAAAGACGATTTGTCTATGGCAATCAAGAATTTTTTTTTAAATCTCATTTTATTAGCGGAGTCACTAAGTAACTATGTTACTCTGGGAGGTCTACAGATACTAAATCTAGTTTAGTTAACAGTATTATAAATTGAATTAGGTAGTCTACAAATTAAAAATAATCAGTTATAAATTAAGGTATTTGAGCTCTTCCAATTTATTTATTACTAGCTGACGCCCGCGACTTCGTCTGCGTTGTGTTAGTGTGTTTGTTTGTCTTTCAATCACCAAGCAATAGATTACTAACCCGAATTACTTGAAATAATTACTAAACTAAAACAATTGGTGAGAGAAATGGGAGGCGCCCGGGACGTGATGGCACAGGCGGTGGCATGCGCGTGAGCTGCGCGCGGTACTGGACAGTACTTGGACATTGCAACATTACTTTATTTTTCTAAAATAAAAGTAGTTACTCCTTATTACATCAGCTACTTGCCAATAAAAGTCCTGTAAAAATCGGTCCAGCCATTTCAGAGATTAGCCGGAACAAACAGACAGACAGACAAAAATTGTAAAAGTTATTTTGGTTTAGTACCGTATATATTCATGTGCATGTAGTAAAAAACGGTTATTTCAATATTACAAACAGACACTCCAATTTTATTTATTTGTATAGCTCTGTTACCCGCGTCATCGCTTCAATCCATCAATCATAAATTCAGATAGTCCTTAAAAAGGCACTTTTGACGCGTCAATAATTTACATAGTAGTGATTGTATGGTGATAACTACATTCGTAAACTTAAAACTAAAGCTATGAGGGTTCCAAACGCGCTGGTTTAAGAAGAAGTCCACGACAAACTAAGCTTGGTAACTATTTTTTTAGTTATCTCACAAGCCGCTTTTTTATATAAGAGCTATTTTCGTTTATTATCTCTAAATTACAGCTGGAACAGTCTGTATCCCGGACTTAATAGTAGGTAGGTATATCGTATCACCTATGAGATATACTGTAACCAGTCCTTAATAGTAGGTAGGTATATCCAATGAGATATACCGGTAACCCGGTCCATATCTCTAAGCAAAATTGTGAAGTTCGATATCTTTGCCAAGCCATAATGTCGACATAGGTGATATTTTAGCAACGCAGGAAAAATGCCCGGGTGCTTTTGCGGGAAAAAAAGGTAACCTACATTTCAACAATCGTTGCTTTGAATTAAAGCTATGTTACTATATTGTCAAAGTAAAATTTGTAGATACATAGTCACAATTATAAAAAAAAAATAGATAAAAAAATCGCACTACCCCATTTTTTAAGATTACCAGTTACAGGTAAATGTTATAATATATTAAAACAGTACCTCATCATAATCATGATCAACCCATTACTGGCTCACTACAGAGCACGGGTCTCCTCTCAATATGAGAAGGGTTCGGCCATAGTCCACCACGCTGGCCATGTGCGGATTGGCAGACTTCACACCCCTTTGAGAACTCTCAGACGTGCAGGTTTCCTCACGATGTTTTCCTTCATCGTCAAAGCAAGTGATATTTTAATTGTTTAAAAAACGCACATAACACCGAAAAGATAGAGGTGCGTGCCCGGATTCGAACCGCCGACCTCTTATTAGGAGGCTGACGCCCTAACCACTAGGCTATCATAGCTTCAAAACGTAGGGAGGTAGTATTCCTTCCATAATTAGAACGAGACAAGGCACTAAATTAGTGACCAATTTATATAAGCATCTACTTCTATAAACATAAATGTTTCCTTCCCGAAAATAGGTTACAAAACAGTACCTATTCTGGAATAGGCCTACAGAAAAGGTACCATACAGAAAGATCAGTTTTTCTATGCGTAATTTTTTGATTTACAATTTATACATAATAATTTATATAGGATTTCCTACAGACATAAATAAATTGTATAGATAGTTAGGTAGGTAGGTACATTTAATCTTCCTTACTACCTACCTACACATTTAAAGTTTATTACTTGAACCATCATACTGTGTTTTGTGAATTATCAATAATCTCTATATTACTACAGACATTTTTGAATTCAAAACTTAATAGCTCAAAAAAAATTAAAAGCTTTTCTATAGAAATGTTTATCAAATTTTATTTAAAACAGTATGTTTTAACATGTGTAGGTATCCATGGGAATAACTTATTATTTATTTATAAACTTATAACCCATATAAAATTAATACATTTAAAAAAAAATCATATATTTAAAATAAAGTTTTTGCAAGCGTCAATAATTAAGTTAGGCAATAGGCACCTATTTTAACCTACCTATCGAATACTGACGCAGTATTAAAAAGGGTCAATGAACCTTTATACATTTTTACCGATATAATATCGTTCATATTAAACAAAATCGAAACTGCGTAGATTATGCCACTGCTTGTGTGTGCTAAATAGAATAAAAAACTTACCTTCGTGCACTAAAATCCAAACTGGGACACAATTTAATGTAAACTGCACTGACCACAAAGGAGAATCTATAAAATCAATAGATCACTGGACACGACCACGCCACTACAGGTGACGTTCTACAATATTTATTATCTAATCAATATGTATAAAAAAACGCACTTTAATCGCCATAAAATTGCCTAATTACGCGTCCTTGACAGAGTACGGTGAAATAAAAACGTATATTTATACTATTTGTTTTGAATACCATTAGGCTGGAAAACTTAAATTCGTCGTCTATTAGGCCGGTCGGGTTGAAAAAAAAAAGTAAAAAAGCAATTGTAACGCATAGAGCACACTGTCCGTATTCGATTTTCGAATTGTCCTATTGCACGAGTCGACACACACGTTCGCGGCCGCCGCCAGACTGCCGCGCGTCGTCGCCCCTCGCGTCTCCGCCCCTCCCTAGACAGCGCGCAGTTTTTCAGGTAAAAAACGAGGAAATATGCCTGTTTATTATCTATTTTTTATCTATTTGGCGACAGTTTTTTGATTACCTGCGAGTGAGTTCAGTAGTTTTATGGTGCGGTGGGTGGAACAAAAGGCGTTATTAGCGCGGGTCGTCCGCCATTGTGGTGGAATGAGCTCTTTGTTTTAGGGGCGTTACGGCGCCGCCAGCACGTGCCTCCGGCGAATGGTGGAGCAATTTTCAACACTTTCAAGTTTGACACTTCATTTATTAGTTTTTGCATTCGTGAAGTAATAAAATTATTTGTTAGATAGGGACAACAATACGCTATCGTTCCTTCTTACCTAGGTTACTTTATTAGATGGCTAGATATTATTACGTTTGTTCTAGATGTTACCTAGATATAAATGTACCTGGGTCTATCTGTCTAATTAATTACTATGCTAGGTAAGGTAAGCTGAGCAATAAAAGCTTTTTTTTTAAATTCATTATTAAAGCTAACGAAGATTGTCTTAATGCAGCGTCTGGTGACCTGTTAGTATAAAACCTGCTTAGACTTTTTTTTAATCCACTACAAGTTAGCCTTTGACTGCAATCTCACCTGATGGTAAGTGATGATGCAGTCTAGGATGGTAGCGGTTTGTTAGGAGTATGGGTTTACCATACTCCTAATTGGTTTCTACGCGACAGCGTGCCGGAACGCTAAATCGCTTGGCGACACGTCTTTGTCGGTAGGGCTTGCCACCGCTGAGGTCTCCCACCAGACTAGACTCGAGCTAGGAATCGAACCCAGGACGCTGCGCCACGGAGGTCGTCAAATAAAAGTAAGTAAGTTACTCACTTTGATTGGATAATGCTGTTCAATCAAAGTACCATTTTAGAGTTAGGACCCACCACCAATTCATTTGAAAATTCCAGGCTAGTAGGTAGCTACTCAGAATTGTATGATAAAAAGTTTCGACCCCGGTAATCCTACCCAGGACCTCGAAATCTGTAGTTTGACATGCTAACCTATATACTAAAATCAATAAGGCAGTTAAAACGACAAATAACAAAATAGTACGAAACCTTTTGAAATTGAACCTGATTTTGAAATTCACTTGAAGTCAATGGTAGGTACTTGGAAAATCGCCAGCTCAACGAGCGTGAAGCGTTATAAGCTTCCCAGGTAATCCTTCAGTTACGTGATTCCAAGAAATATTTGGCCCGTCCAAGAACAAACTAGACTATGTATACGTAGGTACCTATTTATCTCGGTTATCAATAAGTAGGTACTATTTTCTATTCCATTCAGATCATCATCATCATGATCGACCCATTCTCGGCTCACTACAGAGCACGTGCGTTTTTAAACAATTAAAATATCACTTGCTTCAACGGTGAAGGAAAACATCGTGAGGAAACCTGCATGCCTTTGTGTTCTCCATAATGCTCTCAAAGGCATGTGAAGTCTGCCAATCCGCACATTGCCAGCGTGGTGGACTATGGCCAAAATTGGGAGGAGACCCGTGCTCTGTAGTGAGCCAGTAATGGGTTGATCATGATGATGATGATGAAGTGATAAAAAAGCTTGATTATAACAAAAGTAATATCCGGCTAAGTTTATTGTGGGCTTCTTCTTAAACAACCTCGTAGCTGTAGATTTTAGTTTAAAAACGTAGTCATCGTCATCTTCTCACTTCAATGTGTCTATTTACTTCTATGTAGTCTAGTTAGAATAAACATAATCTATATATATAAAAGCGAAAGGTCACTGACGTACTTACTTACAATCAGTAACACGAGATCTCAAAAACTGTTGTACGTATAAAGCTACAATTTTGCAAGTAGGTAGCTGATAGTTAAGGGATGTCAGCTAAGAAAGGAAATTTGGAAATTTCACCGCGAAGGTGGTAAAATAGGGGTTGGAAGTTTTTATGAAAGTCCTACGATTTTGAATTTAGAGACACCTTTTAATTATATTATAACCTGAAAGCTTATCGAACCGGGTGCCGTAGTCCAAACCTAACCACTTGACTTACGTTACTATAGAAATCGATTACTGTAAAAATAAAAAGGATAACATACCTACTACAAGTAAATCCCATTTCTGAGCAAGTCTAAATCGCTGTACCATTATATTGCCGATCAAACTAACTGGAAAAAAAACACCATTTCCGTAATCTGTATAGAAATTACAAATAAAAGTGTAAGATGGTGCTAATAAGGTAGGTAAGGTAAAATAATATTATGAATAAACCCCCACATAATCCTACTTACGTAGGTACGCCATTGTTTCTAACAAAGCATCAAATAATTTGCAAAAAAAAACACAATAGACAGTGTGTATCCTAAGCCTAATGATAATATGACAATTAGTGATTCATTTTTTAAAAAGTTTTTTTTTTTAATATTTTTTTCTGCACTGGATTCTAACTAACTAAATTTCGCTGCGCTATTATATGTATTCTATGGTGTCAATGAAGATTAAAACTTTTTGGGTACTTGCTACCAAGAAAAATTAAAATTATTTAAAAAGTGAAATATTTTACATTTTTTGTTAATTTTGATGCAAATTAATGTAAGTACAATTATCGCAATTTTTAAGATTATTGTTTACACACTACAAGTTAGCCCTTGACGGCATCTCACCCGATGGTAAGTGGTTCACACAAACTTCCAACCCCTCTTTTATCCCCTTTGGGGTAGATTTGGATGAAAAAAAATTCTAACCTTATACTTACGCCCTAAAAGAAACCTATTTTCAAAACTTCAAGCTTGTAGACTTCATAATAAAAAAATAAGCAAAAACTATCGTCCCCTATTTTACCACGCTTAACGGGTAATATTTAAAAAAAAAACTTGAGAGGTGTCAAGGGACACCCGGATGGAACGAAGTTCCTTTGGATTAATTAGTGAAGGAATTGTAATAAAATTTTATTTTATTTCTTTTATAATAATATTTTTTTTATTATTACCTAACTCCATCAGCAATATCCGGAACTTGTGCAGAAACACTGTCAGGATTCATTATTATTATTATTTTTTATTATTTATTATTTACAAAAAACCTGTATACACTCAACAAAAATAATCGTCGCGACACCACACTGTTCAATGCGAAATAGAAATGAAAGTATCTGGCTTGCTTTCTATAATACAGAGAGAGACAGACAGAAAAACATGCGACGCCGCACAGCTTACAATAACAAAAAGTGTCGTGACAACTTTTCGTAAGAATTTTTTCCGTCTAGCCCCCTTTCATAACGCGCGATAAGGAACTTCGTTCCAAAAATTGATGTACATGTTTTTTATTTAACATTATTAATTTTAATGCAAATTTTTGTGTCTCTAACTCTAAAAACAAATAATTTCATACAAACTTCCAACCCCTATTTTACCCCCCCTTAGGGGTGGAATTTCCAAATATCCTTTCTTAGCTGACATCTCTTAACTATCAACTACCTACTTGCTAAATTATAGCTTTATACGTACAATAGTTTTTGAGATCTCGTGTTTAATCAGTATGTAAGTCAGTATGTAAGTATGTAAGTGACCTTTCCCTTTTATATATATAGATTTTTAACGGTTTGTACCCCATCTTGTGCATGCTATGTTCGCATCGAAAAGTCAATGTTGTAAAATTAAGATATTTTGTAATTTTTGTATTCTAATGAACTATGACTATGCAATTGTTGACAGTTTTGCGAATTAATAAAAATAAAAAAAAGTATGAAAGTGACCTTTCGCTTTTATATATATAGATTTGCAGACTGGTTCCGTAGACGCGTAAGCAACGTTTCCGGAACCCTAAAAGGTAGCAGCGCATTTCCCCACGTAGAGCAAGTTTCACAATTAAATAGTTCTCAATAAAGCCAGCGTTTGTAATTTATACTTGATACCTAATTGATACCGCGGTAGGGTGACCGCACTGTGCGTTACTGGAGGGGAGATGGGGACTTCACCGGGGGCATTACTTGGCGTTGGAATTTCTATAAAACTAACAATGCTATTGCTTATCAGTAAGTAGTATTTCTATTCCACTCAGACACCTATCTTATCACCATGATCACCCATTACCGGCTCACTACAGAGCACGGGTCTCCTCTCAAAATGAGAAGGGTTTGGCCTTAGTCCACCACTGGCCATGTGCGGATTGGCAGACTTCACACGCCTTTGAGAACATTATGAAGAAATCTCAGCCGTGCAGGTTTCGTCACGATGTTTTCCTTCACCGTTGAAGCAAGTGATATTTATATTGATTAAAAACGCACATAACTCCGAAAAGTTGGAGGCGTACCCGGGATCTCTAATTAGGAGGCGGACGTCCTAGCCACTATCTATCTCAGCTTTTCAAATATAAAGTAAACTATTTATATACCTATGTTTATATTACGTAGTCTGAAAAATAAGTGTTTTTTTAAACCTATATAAGTTTGCCCTTGATTAATGAATAGAAGCAGGCGTTACTTTGCGGAAGTCCATGATAAACAATAAACAGCAAGTATAATTTGCTATATTCCGCCCACAACCGGGAGATTTGTATTTTGGAGATTTGAGCGCGAAAAGTAAAGACTTTACTTTTCTCGTTTGTGAAGTCAACGTCTCCTGAGGATGATCCGGTGTCAGGTCGAAACGTGCGTAGAGGTTCTAGTGGAAGATTTTGTGTGGTGTTATATTATACAAATCTCCCGGTTGTCGGCGGAATATAGCAAATTATACTTGCTGTTTATTGTTTGCCCTTGATTGCAATCACAATTGGTGATGAAACAGTTTAATATGCGGGCTAATCTGGTATGGTAAAACCCATCTCCTGATTGGTTTCTGCTTAGGAGGCTGACGTCCTATCCACTATAAAAGGTTATATTTCCTATATCACGTTACATTTCCTATTATCGGGATTATCATGGTGTTCCTAAAATAACCATAAATTCTAAACCGCCCGGCTACCGTACGCCATATTGGATAGTTTATGGCAATCATATCGTTACGAGATTAGTTAGAAAATAATAAAACCTCGTTTTTACGACGCCCCACGTGATAGCTGTCACACGAGAATCATTCGTGAACCGACTTTTGGCAAAACATTTCGTCTCCTCTAATTTTATTATCGACGATGACAAGATTTTTATTTACGACCAAGTTTTATGGTGATAGATTCTAAATGTGTTTCCATATTATTTGAAAACTTTAGTTGTATTTGTTATTAATTTTAATTGATTAAATAATGCGATAATAATATAATAATATCGACCTATAAATAAAATCAATCAATTTTTTTTTTTTAAGTTTCATCGTATAAAAAAGGAATTGAATTATTATCTGTGTAGATATTTTTTAAAACCTTGTCGTCACTATGAGATACCTACCTAACAGCTTGGGATATTGAACTGGAGATTCGATATTTGAATAAAATCAAATTTCGAACTCCAGAATGTTTGTATCGCGTACATTTCCAAATGTCATATATTTCTCACCTACGATAAAGTTCTATGCCACGAATACCACAACTAATTTATTTTGAACTATATCTTCAACGCAATAAGAGTTATTTTTGATTAATGATATTTGCGGTTACGTCTATTTGTCTCGAATTAAGGACGATTGTAAATGTCGTTGGTTTTGTCCGACTAATGAAGGAGGTTAAATATGGATACGTCACATTAAATGGATGGCCTGTATTAATAATGTATTATTTTTTTTTTTACCGTAAATTCAAATTCATAATCAACAAATCCATTGTAATTTTTTGCGATTTAATAAAAAGAAACTCAAACAGGTAGCTCGATAATTATTTATAATGCGCAATTTGTAAAAAAATACAACCTCTTCATATTTTATTGTTATAGGAAAATGTACCTACGCTGTTAGGTACTGTTGGACGGCGAACGGGTTTTTATTATAATACTTAATACAACATCGGATTTGATAAATGATTGCGCAAATGAACATAAAAATATGAGAGCCTAGTTAGTCACCAAAAAGTTAGTAGCTTTTATCCAATAATTTTATTTTTCTTTTAGTCCCAGCTCTAAAACAATGCTTTACTGAGTTATTGACGTTTGTTTTTGGTCACATACAACAATAATTAACAGTTGACGTAGCCTAGCAACAGCGTAGGACTGATGTAAAACAGAAATGATGGCCTCCGTGGCGCAGCTCGCGCACTGTCTGCATTATAAAGTTGGAGGTCTTCGGTTCGATTCCCGGCTAGAGTCTGGCTTGGTGGGAGGCTTCGACCGTGACTAGTTACCACGCTAGACACAAAGAGGTGTCGTTTAGCGATTTGATGGCACGATGTCGCGTAGAAATTGACTAGGAGTATGGGTCTACCATACCCTTACCAAGTTAGTCCGCTACCATCTTAGACTGCGTCATCACTCACACCAGGTGAGATTGCCGTCAAGGGCTAACTTGTAGTGGATAAAAAAATATATATTGTTTTCTCATTATTTTAACACAAGTTGATATCCGCGACTTTGCCTGCCTGTTGCGTGTTTCTCATAAGAACATTCCTTGGAATTAAATTAAAATTTTGTTTTGCTTACTTACAGATAATATGGAAAAGATCTATGGGCCTTAGATAGTAGATAATACTACATTATAGTATATTTATAATAGCAATCAATAGTCTATAACTCACCCGCATCGTGATTTGTAGTATTAAAACCTGCAACTTTTAATCTACAACTCCCCCATTCGCATTCTGTCTCCGTTATTCTCATCCGTCTGTTATTGTCTTCTCTCTCATCTTACGAAATGTTCCTAAAGCCTTAAAAGTACACTTTCAAGATAATAGAAGCCTTCAAAATCATCAGAAGTAATTAAGACTTATATCGATCTTACAGACAGACAATTAGACGTAGATACATACCAACATTAGACGTTCAATAAATACCTTATCCACATTAATATAGTCCCGCGGTATCACAAAGTGAGAAACCTATATTTTAAATATGGAATTACTTTTTTTACTTTTCAGTGCATCGCGTCATAAATTTATGATATTTTTGTCGGCCGTTTAACTCCGAGGCGGCCATTTTAATGCGTTTAATGTTTAAAAAGACTAATTCATACTACGCTATACTATTTAAATCAACTGGCACGTTGGTTTAGTGGTGAGAATCACTAGATTAGGTCCAAAGTTCGATTCATGAGGCCGAAATTGTAATACGTACGTACTTAAAATCTTCGCCAGTTAACTTATTCTTTGCGTTTTTTTTTTCAGAAATCACATTAAGAGATTTTTTAGATTTAGATTTTTTTTTTAGATTTTTTTACACTAAAAGTAAGCCCTTGACTGCTATTTCACCTGGTGGTAAGTGATGATGCTATCTAGGATGGTAGCGGGCTAACCTGTTAGGAATACGGTAAACACATACCCCTAATCGGTTTCTACGCGACATCGTGCCGGAACGCTTCGTGGGTAGGGTGGTAACTAGCCACGGCCGAAGCCACCCACACGACCAGACTCGAGCCGGGAATCGAACCCAGGACCTCCAACTTTGAGATCGTAAAAATAACAGCTAATGTAAGCTACCTACCTAACAGACATAAATTATCGCTTCTTCATCGAATTTCGTTCATCACTTGTCTTTGGATCAAGTACCTACCCAAGTACGTACGTATACAAACCTTATGTCATCTGTTTTAATATTAATGTAGCTATATCAATCGTAAGTAACAACCTGTTAGAGAGAAAAAAAAAACATAGGTGCGTGTGTCTAAAGCCAAGAGAGACAAGATAATCTCTATGATCAAATTTAAATATCGAAGAACATGTCATTAAAAACAAATATTTCACTACAAACGTTGCCCGTACAAAGTCCACCGACCTTAATTTGATTAAACAGCGAACGATACAAATCCCAAATTCGAATTTCGAACTAAAGAGCCGGCGTAGACAAACTAGACGCGAGACTTTAGGGTAATAAAAAGACACACCAAGGTCAAAATTTAAAAGATTTTATTTCTCCAACATATAAATACATTCCTACTTTTCAATACGAGATACGTTCTCAACCTTTAATAAAACTGGCGATGTATTAAAACCTCTAAAAAAAACACTAAAGACTTATAAAAACTTTCTGAATGTCGAAGTTCAATAATGGAATCTCATCGGCCGGAAACGAATAAAAACGCGGCAAAACTTTCAAACTTGGAACAGTCTGAATGGGACGTCATTTTTTACGTCCGTTAGGGTTGTCGCAGTGAAAAATGATATAATTTATATCGGTTCTGGTAGCAAGCGGCTACCCGTTTTGTGTGCGCGCGATAAAATATAAATAAAAAATGAATTTTTATAATATTTTTTCTCTTCTTCTACTAATTTAAAATGTTTCCTTATCAACGCGCGGCGAGCTTCGACAAAAGGGGTAGGGATGTGACGCATTTTATTTCAATCGATATCGACTTGATTTACATATACATTGGAAACAATCTGAGTGAACTCACAAGAGTGACATCATGGATTATATGTTACCGGAATATGTAAATTTAGGAAATTTATATATATATACTTTAAAAAAGGCTACTCTAGCTAATTAGGTTTTTATCTTGTAAAGCTAGAATCATCGTCATGATCAACCCATTACCGGCTCACTACAGAGAATGGGTCTCCTCTCAATATGAGAAGGGTTTGGCCATAGTCCACCACGCTGGCCATGTGCTGATTGGCAGACTTCAAACGCCTTCGAGAACACTATGGAGAACTCTCAGACGTGCAGGTTTCCTCACGATTTTCCTAAGCTAGAATAATAGGAGATAAATAAATAAATTTGATTTTTTGTTTGTATTAATGTTTAATGATATCGTCTTAGAAATATCAGCCTAATTAAATTTCATTATAACGAATATAGTTATGCAGTAGCTACTAAAATTTGAAAATTTCATATGATGATGCTATCTAGGATGGTAGCGGGCTAACCTGTTAGGAGTATGGTAAATCTACGCTCCTAATTGGTTTATTGGTTTGTACGCGACATCGTGCGGGAGCGCTCAATCGCTTGGCGACACGTCTTTGTCGGTAGGGTGGTAACTAGCCACCGCCGCAGCCTCCCACCAGACCACGCACGATGCAGAGGCATGCACGAGTTTGGCTGTGATCGTGTAATTTGGTAACTGATTCCAAGATTGAGGGCGTGCAACACTTACTATTCGACTATAGGTACTATTCAGGTAGACACACTATTCTGATCATTCTGCTGGACCCAGCTGTGACAGCAAGACCATACAATGAAACGGTCGATTTATTTATTTATTTATTTGCTTTCATATCTTACAGTCATGGGACCCGGTCAGGGCATTGCAAACAGTACAATTTTAATACATTTTTGATACACATTGTAATATTCTAATATTAAACAATTAAATAAAAAAAATAATAATAATAACAATAAGAATAATTGGTCAATGTTATGATAGTCAAAAATAAAATTATTCAAAATTATTACAATTATTATAAATCTAATTAAAATTAAAATTATTGTAATTAACTTGAAAAAATGCAAGGGTGTGAGATTAGCTTGTTATTGCGGTTTACTTAAGTTGTTAAGAATTCTAGAATGTTATAAAAACACTTTTGCACTAGCCATTCTTTTTATTTGTATTTAAAGTTTATCTGACATTCTTTGAGTGCTGTAGGTAGTTTATAGATGATTATTGTTCTATAGTATGGACTGCTACGGCTTAAAAATGGTGAGTTATATCGCGGGATTTACCTACATTTAACATTTTTAATCACAATATCGGAAATAAACTCGAAAACAACCGTCACATCACTACGCTACGCACACACACATGATGCCACACACAAATCAAAGCACGCGCTTGTACGGGCACAAATGAAATATTCAAATTTGGAAGCTGATTCCGTTTATGGCTACTTAATTTGGGTGATTCGATTCGAATTTTAAAAAAAGGTGAGTAAAAAAAAAGTTGAAAGGCATTCCATCGGACGCGGCGGGCATTTTAAGTTTGTCCTTCGCCTATATGATTTTTACGTTGATTTATTTACGAAAATAAAGGAACTGACCTGTGAAATATTTTAACGTGTGGTGACTCAGTGAAAGGTGCGGGATTCGATAGCCGGTTAGGTAAATTCAATAAAGTTGAGTTTATGTAGTTTCGCTTAGTTTAACTAACTTACTTACTAACTTTGATAATAAATTACGAAGCCCCACAAGTCATAGTATGGCGAGGCTATGCTCTAAAACCTCTCTCTCCTACGAGGTCTGTGCTCAGAAGTGGGATGATAATTTTCTGATGGTTGTGAATATGTCCTCCTAGTACACATCGCGTTCTGGGTTCAATTCCCGGTTCAAACTATGACGAAATCCTAAGCTCTGTTAACGGGATAAATATATCTCAGTTGCTAAAATAAAATCATTAACATTTTTAGTTTTAATTTAGAAGGTTGATTAAGTGTAAGGTGTTGGGTTCTATTATCGGTTATGTAATTAATGTTGTTGAGTTAGAGGTTTTGATGCTCTTTGTGGCGCAGCTCGTGCGTTGTCGCATTAAAAGTGGAAGGTCCTGGGTTCGATTCACTGCTCGAGGATGGTTAAGTCTTTAAGCGTTCCAGTATGATGCCGAGTAGGAACTGATTAGAAGGTTGGGTTCAGAAACGCATCGGCGACTCCTTAAGTGGTGTTAAGCACTTAACATCTTGTGATCTGTCTGCGACGGTGTATGCTTGCGACGTATTATAAAATTAGTTTATTATTCAGAAAATACTTTGAGTAAATGTGAATATATTATAGTAATATACTAAATTCAATATATATACATTTATCTATCTCTTTTATCTACAGTTATTGAGATATTTCTGCATAAATAGGTTGTCTGTTACATTCCTCATAGTCATAGTTTTATTTTGATTGTATCTAACGTTCTGTTTAATAATGTATTTTTTACTTTAATTGAATTTGATGATGGCACTGGCATAACTGTTTCAAACAAAGATCCCTAAAAAAATTTATTAAGATATAAATATATGTACATATATATGTCGGCGCGAAGAAGTTATTTACTTTATTCAGCGGCGCCAAAAACCTCAAGAATTCAATAATTACCCACATTTTAACTATTGATGATTTTGCTAACACAATTTAGACAATAACAATCAATTTGGTACAAGCCTGCTTCGTGCTATACATACGGGCGGTCGATGCCTTTCGCGGATTCTCTCGCTCGAGACGTCGTACTGTTCGGACCTCTTAGTTATCGCAATAAAAGTGTAAACCGGCAAGTTGTGGTTTTTTTTACTATGAGCGAAAGTAATCAAAATCGTGACGTCAGCAATGTTGATGTCACCCTTACAAAAAACAAGTCGGAGGCCCTTGACTCGACATATATATATAGTCGAGTCGAGAGAATTTTAGTCAACTAGGTTTCTTTATTAGTCTGTCTCTAGCGGAAATTCCCTACAACTCTACAAGTAATAGGGTTGTCTTAACATGATTTTATTTCAAGATTGTTACTAACTAGATACAGAACAAAGGATCTTTGAAGTAGGCGAACCAGCATGTTTGGAGTAGGGGGGGGGGGGGGGTCTGAACTACGAAACAAATGTGATGATATGAATATGATACAGAAATTACCTTTTACCTAACCCATATCTACAATTTTTGGGCTAAACCCCTATTCGATAGCTTCGACAGTGCTTTAACTCATGTACGAAGTACACTTGAGGTGTCTCAGTAGGCACGCTATTCAAAAAAGGCGTTTTATAAAAGCCGCCATAGGCCCTAATGATCCCATTTTTTCGGATTCTCCTGGGGTATGCATTGCTTTTACGCATGTATGAAGTGAGCGCCACTGTAGTAATGTTATTTTCTGTAATAAAAAAACTACTTTCGTGCTACAGGTTTTAATTTCCAAATCCTCTCATTCCATGTAATTTGAAATATTTGGTTGAGGTCATAATGCATTTTTTGTTCACATGGAAATCGAACTCGGGAACCTAGTACCAATTATCTAACGACCGCGATCTAAATTCTGCAGTATCTAAGTTAAATTTAATTTATTTCATTGGATAGACTTTTTTTCTTCTCTTTTAGATTCTAGATTTTAGATTTTTATTATCTTTAATAATTAACGTTTGGCTGTAATAGCCTAGTGGTTAGGGCGTCAGCCTCCTAATCAGAGGTCGGCGGTTCGAATCCGGGCACGCACCTCTAACTTTCGGAGTTTTAAACAAATTTAATATCACTTGCTTCAACGGTGAAGAAAAACATCGTGAGGAAACCTGCACGCCTGAGAGTGCTCCATAATGTTCTCAAAGGCGTGTGAAGTCTGCCAATTCGCACATGGCCAGCGTGGTGGACTATGGCCGAACCCTTCTCATATTGAGAGGAGACCCGTGCTCTGTAGTGAGCCGGTAATGGGTTGATCATGATAGGCATAAAGATTAGAGAAAGTGTAAATTTTCAGATTGTACAGAGACAATATAGACTTTCAAAGAACCAGAGATAATATAGATTTTTAGAGATTCCAAAGTCCAAATCTTAGTGGACCAGAGACAAACCTCAATAGAGCAGGAACCGTGTTACCAAACCAACATGTAGCAACGAATAATAGCGGCCATGGCCTTCACAGGTTACCGAAATATTGAAACTCTCCTTATCAGAATCAGATGGTTATCTGTGATATAAAGAAAGATAGTACATAATCATTTGTTTTCATATGAGATAGTTACCAATCTTGATCTCAACTACCTGATTAAGTATCTAATTAGTAGTTGATTAATAATTGGTTGCTAACTACATTACGCACATTGAAAATAATAGTGTCACTATCCAAAATTCCATGTTTCTCAGTAGAAGCATTTAAAGATTTATAAGATTTTGAAGGCTAATTCTATGTGAAAATCGGATTGAATTGTTATTTATTAATGTAATAGTCTGTTTATGAAGGACATTACCTAAGTGTAACAGTTGAGTAATATTTAAAAAACAAAAAAAAGTATTTTAAAATACGTTTTTTTTTTAAATATAGAATTTTGGATAGTGGCACTATTATTTTCAATGTTATTTACAGGCCGTGATTATTTTTCTGTTAATTTCAGAGTAATAGATCCACAGCGACCTTGATTTCCCGTGAGATACAAATTCTCAAATCCCACTTCACCCACATTACATGGGGAGGGTTTGGAACTAGGTACTATCTGAATATTTTATTTTTACTAAGTTTGGTATGCAAAATAATCTCGAAATAAAAAATAATAAGTTTTTCGGACAACCCTAGATGTTTGCCGGTATATTGAATCAAATTAGAAAATATTTAAACAATAACTAATAAATTAAGATTGCATTTAATATATACACTAAGATATAAATTATAAATGTTATATATATATTTATTTAATCAAAGTAAATAATATGTACAAAATACTTTAACATCTTTATTTAGATCAGTACGTATGTAATCAAATAATTTTTGTTTTGTGTCCATCGTTAATATTAGAAGTTAAAATAATATATCCTAAATTACTTAACTATTGTGCTTTATCATAATTATATGACAGGCAATCCAAAATATCCATTACATTTAAAAATTAATTAAAACGAATTGCTTCATCGTGCATAATTAACTCACGAAGGCACAAACGTTCTCGGCGGCGGACGCTGCGCGAATGAACAAAAACCACCACGAGACATCATCTGTCACGCAACGCGGGGAGGAGCATTCGAATACCGAGCCCGCCTCCTTAACGAAGGCTTACCATTGGCTTATTTAAAAATCGATTCCATTTTATAAATATGTAACCACTTTCTTTTCCCGCGTTCCGAACCGTCGTACCAACATAAGAACGCACTACAAGTTTAACCTCTAAACTAAAGCGCGGGAAGATTGAAAATGGAATGCGACAATATTAGTGATGTGACCCAACTAATCGACACCAATTCAATTGTTTTAACGACGTGTCTCTCTAGGCTCTTTTGTTTTATTTAAAGGAAAGGAAAATGAGTCGAAGAGATATATTTTTTCTGTCGCAATCGACAATGCATATTCTTGTTATGAAGGTAGGAAATAAACAATACGTTGGTACTTTAGGTAGGTAGGTATTACGTACGTGGGTGAAATTGTACCGGGCAATAAATAATGGGTTCTTTATGATTTATGGCAGCGAGGGTCGTGATATTCAGTTTAACTATCGGTAGTTCGGAATTTGAATTTTATGATATGTCAATTACTTTACGTTATTACTTAGCTGAGCCTTTAAAGGCAGTTCAGGTAAGTACCAACAGATATTTACCTAGGTAGGTAAGTATATCTAGACCTGGTCGTAAAGGATTAAGGTTATATTTGTGTAAACGAACCAACCTAGGAAAGTTGTTACTTTGTACTTACACCAGTAGCCAGAATACCACTACTATGGGATTTTAGGTTAAGAGCCCACAATATTTTTTATTATTATCACCATCACCCTCAGTTTACTAGTGTTCCAAGCTAGATGTTATAGAGATTGAGATCTTACAGGCTCTGCATAATATGCTAAACTTAGTAGTATAATATAAAGTATAGTTTATTATTGACTCTGTGTGATGGTGATAACAAAAAAACGCGGCTCAGTTTGTTGTGGCTTCTTCTTATACCTGGACGCTTTAGACCTGGACCTGAAACCTCTTAGCTTTAGTTTTAATTGGCAAGTGTAGTTATCACAATCACGAATTCGCGAATAATATATTATATTAGATATATATGAATAATTCATAGATGCCTGTAATCCTGATGCTGACGACCTCCGCAGCGCGTACGCTGTGCATCATAAAGTTGGAGGTCCTGGGTTCGATTCCCGGCTCGAGTCTGGTCTGTTTGGAGGCTTCGGCCCTGGCTAGTTACAAGCCTACCGACAAGGACGTGTCGCCAAGCGATTTAGCGTTCTGGCACGAAGTCGCGTAGAAACCAATTAGGAGTATGGGTTTACTATACCCCTAACAGGTTAGCTAGCTACCATCTTAGACCGCATCATCACTAACCATCTGGTGAGATGCCGATCAAGGGCAAATTTTTCGTGTATAAACAAAAAGGTTTACATGAAAGGTAAAAGCGATAGAAAAGTTAGATGCGTCAAAACTGAAGCCTATAATGCGTTCAGTTAGTCAATCCAGCCTTCAGGCGTTCCCATGAACTGTAAATACTGGTTCTTCGTTTCCCGGATTACTTTGGCAATGTACCGAAATGTTGGTCATCTTCTTTTTCTTGCTCTTCCTGATCAACCCATTGTCGGCTTACTACAGAGCACGGGTCTTCTCTTAATATGAGAAGGGTTCGGCCATAGTCCACCACGCTGGCCTGTGCGGATTGACTTCACACGCCTTTTAGAACATTATGGAAACTCTCAGGCGTGCAGATGTTTTCCTTCACCGTTGATGCAAGTGATATTTTAATTATTTAAAAACGCACATAACTCCGAATAGTTAGAGGTGCGTACCTGGGTTCGAACCCCCGATCTCTGATTAGGAGGCGGACAGCTTCTTGCTCTTACCCAATATCATTTAGTATGTCATATTCAATTTGAAGACATGTTGTTTTTTTGGCATTTTATTCAACCTTCGTGTCGCAGTGGCAGAGGACTTGGGTTTGGTTCCCGGCCGAGTCTGGTCTGCTGGGAGGCTACAGCCGATAAGCGATTTAGCGTGATTTAGCATGGGCTTACCATATCTCTCGATAGGTTTTGCCCAATACCATCTTAGACTGCACCATCACTTACCATCAGATGAGATTACCGTCTAAGGCTAGGAAAGGAGTAGATTTTTTTTTCTAGTCGATTGACTCGTAACTCTTTGTGGTATGTTTTAGTTAGTGGAATTACCGTCACCTTTAGTTTCAAAGAGGTAATATAACTTATAATCCCCCTTCGTGAGTATTTCAGAGCATCCGCATTAATTTTGCGGGACCCCTTCGCAAGAGTTCCTCTACGCATCGGCGATTCGCTGGCGGCCAGAATACCCACTAAGACCCAGCGATGCTTCTTCGCGTCGCCTGGTGGCTGGGTCACGGGAACGGGTTCTCTACTACTACGTAGGTAATTTGTACGCGAAGTAAATTTAATTTTTCTTTGTTATAATTCTTGATGCGAAAAGTGTAAAACCAGTGAGAAATATTGTAAAAAGGGACGGAAAAAACAAGTCTCCAACACGCTGTGAAGAATAAACTTAGCCAAATAATTATTCTGTTTGTTATTACCATCTCGCATGTTACTTAAAACTATTTCAGAGCAATCTTTTTTAATCTCTCACCATTGTCTAAGAGCTTCATCATGATCAACTTATTACCGGCTCAGTACAGAGCACGTCTGTTCTCAATATGAGAAGGGTTTTGACATATTCCAACACGCTGGCCGTGTGCGGATTGGCATACTTCACACGCCTTTGAGAACATTATGGAGAACTCTCAGGCGTGCAGGTTTCCTCACGATGTTTTCCTTCAACGTTGAAGCAAGTGATATTTTAATTGCTTCAAAACGCACATTACTCCGAAAAATTAAGTTGCGTGCCCAGGATCGAACTCTCGAACTCTGAATAGGAGACCGACATCCTAACCACTAGGCTATCACAGCTACAAGTGCTTACCACCTACCTATTCTGTGATATTATCTCGGAAACAATTTGCAGCGTTCAAAATGTCACCATTGTCTTGGGTTTGAGCCGGCCATTTAATTAATTGTCACCGTCGTCGTATCATTTTTCATTTCTCTAATGGCAGCGGCTTAGCGGAGTCAGGGGGATTATTTTGTGTTGTTTAAAAAAAAACTTTACTTAAATTACCAAGGTAATTATGTATCTACATACATTTTCTTAGCTTTTTATCATCCTCAGTCAATTAATTTTTTTTTCGGACTGTCTATTAGCTGTACAAACCCTATTGGTTGCCACAGCGTAACCGGGCTGTTTGGCGAGCTTCGGAAAGAAGCTCTGTCAGAAGAAATTTTGAGCCCTAGGGCTCGAAGAAACTAAGGGAACGACTGCCTAAGGGCGTCTCCTCGACGTTTGAGATAACGGGGGGGTCGGACGGTGAGTGGTCCGTACGTCTCCGAGGCCGTGGATGTAGCCCACGTCCGGATGACGTAAGATAGCGGGGACCTCGTCTTCACCGGCGAAGACGGTGTGTAGCGTATGATTTTGTGGTAGGTGGTACGAGTATGTTGTCAGTAGTCATCTGATCGTCAGGGTCATGAAGGATATGTTTAGGTCTCCTCTTTCGGAGAGGAGCGCTTAGGTCGGGGGAGTAAAAAGAAGCCGCAACTACGAGAGGGTTGGGGTGTCGGATTGAAGTCAATTCACTTCCCGTTCCCACTGATGGTTACTCTTCATCTATCTATATGGGGTAGCGACATAACCAAACTTCATCTATCAGCCCGGTTACGCTGTGGCAACCAATAGGGTTAGCAAAGCTAATAGACAGTCCGAAAGAAAAAAATGTAAGGTGTCGAATCGCATTAAGAAAACAGTCATTACACTTACTATATATACGTTAATAAATAATTACCATTAAATACCTTCTTACTAAAACGATAAGTTAAGTCTTATGTATATGTTATAAAAAATATAAAGAAAGAAATGAGAAAGAAAATGTATTTATTCTCATATAGCGAACAGTACATCTTATTGTAATGATCTGATTCATAGATGCCTGTAATAGGGTTAGGTGAAAAAGCTATTTTGATTTGATTTGATTGATATGCCTGTGCGATATTTAAAAACATGTTGCTGATTTTCAGGTGAGATCCGAGTGACATCTCACACAAAACAAAATAATAATTAAAAGAGAAAGAAAAAAAATTCAAATATCAAAGCAAAAACACGACTTCAAAAGTTCAAAAATCTTCAAGTCAGGCGGTCATAACAAAAGATTAACTAAAGATTGGAACGGTACTTGGTATAAAATAAAGCTGCTATAACGGTATAAAATATAACTTACGTATGTAACTTTTTTTTTATACACTACAGGTTAGCCCTTGACGGCTACCTACCTGGTGGTAAGTGATGTCTAGGATGGTAGCGGACTAACCTGTTAGGAGTGTTAAGCCTACGCTCCAAATCGGTTTCTACGGTCGTGCCGGAACGCTAAATCATTTGGCGACACGTCTTTGCCGGTGTAGTGGTAATTAGCAACGGCCGAAGCCTCCCACCAGACCAGACACGAACCGGGAATCGAACCCAGGACCTTCGACTTTATAATGCGACAGCGCTCGCACTGCGCCACGGAGGTCATCTTCTGGTTGCAACATCGGCGCATTGGTTGCAAATAAAGAAACAAATAGACTCATTTGTAATATGTATCTAATTAAAAAAAAAATAGATAAAAGACCAATATGCACTATTTTGATAGCATGCATATTTAAAAAAAATTACGAAAAAGGTTGCGTAATTAAATACACTTGTTAGAATAAATACACTAGGTAGTCGAAAAATAATTATTAGTAATTTAATATCGATTAAATTAAACAATACAGCTCATCACTGGCTCTGTCAATTATCACCGCGGGGCTGCCAACATCTAATGAATGTTTGGCAACGTTCAAAAACTAAACATGTGGTAAGATTGCGTCTCGAAACTGAGGTACCATAGTAATTTCACGCTCGTCTTGCAGGGGTGGAGAATGCACAGATATTATAATGAATGGCATTGTATTTTTGAAACCCTTATTAAGATGGAGTTAAGGACTATATTTGTTTATAAAAATCGTCTAACATCATATTTGCCATTTGGAGCATTTTAGACAAGTTTTTATTACCTATATCGAGTATGTTTCAAATTGTATTCAGTAATTAATTTTCGAATCTGCTCAAAAGATAAAGCGTTAAAAATACTTATTTTATTATAAAGACAAAATATTTTTTTTAACTCTTGCTTTTGCGAGGGCTAACTAACCTCGCATTTGGTGAACCAAGAGTACTGCTCTAGGATCGCGAATAGACAATACCTATCGGCCAAAAAATACTTATTAGTAAAGGCTAAATTTTTTTTAACTCTTCCTTGTGCGACTTTGAGTCCATGGTAATTAAAAATGTTTTTTAAATTCTGTTTAATTAAAATTGTTTTTTTTTGTAATTCTATTTAATTAAAATTGTTTTTTTAAAATACTGTTTAATTAAAATTGTTTTTTTTTTAAATTCTGTTTCATTAAAATTGTTTTTTTTAATTCTGTTTAATTAAAATTGTTTTTTTAATTCTGTGACTTAAAACTAAACTATGCTCGCATTTGGTGAACCAAGAGTATTGCTCTAGGATCGCGAATAGACAATATCGCCGGTTTATGGTACCGTACCATTTCGTATACCTATCTATATATACCGTGAACTTTTGGTCAGCATAAAGGGTGTAAGCAACATGCTAACGAAAACATGAAACCAGAGATTCAGGACATGATTCGGACAAAGCGGCATAAGCTAGTGATGATAATAAGGTAAGGCAATCATAGTTCTTAATCTAGTTAGTAAAACAACATTTAGATGACATTTATATTTAAATAAGAAGCCATATTATCTTGCTTTTATATCCCGCAGGAAGTCTCTGTAACAAAAATATGTTTACATTTAACTAGGTATAGAATTCCTATATACTAGCCGATGCCCGCGACTTCGTCCGCGTTGTTTAGGGTTTTTCAAAACCCGTATGGAATAAGCTGCCAAATCGAGGAAAATTTCTGTGGCAAGCTAAAAGTTATTCACAAATCCCGCGGGAAATGTAACGGGTTAAAAAATATTCTATGCCCATCTCCTGGTTCTAAGCTACCTCCCCACCGATTTTCAGCCAAATCGGTTCAGCCGTTCTTGATTTATGAATGGTATAACTAACAGGACTTTCTTTTATATATAGATACCTATATTGGAAAATATTTCAATTATAATCCGATCAAAATTGCTTTATTCATATAAACCTTAATAAATTTTAATTGTTTAAAAACAAAATATCACTTGTTTCAACGGTGAAGGAAAACATCGCGAGGAAACCTGCACGCCTGAGAGTTCTCCTTAATGTTCTCGAAGGCGTGTGAAGTCTACCAATCCGCACATGGCCAGCGTGGTGGACTATGGCCAAACCTCTAATATTGAGAGGAGACCCGTAGTCTATAGTGAGCCGGTAATGGGTTGATCATGATGATGATGATGATATAAACCTTTTACAGGCATCTATGAATTGTATATAACACATTTTTCATTATTTTATTCGTGAAGTGATGGTGATAACTACACTCGCCAACTTAAAACTAAAGCTAAGAGGGTTCCAATCGCGACTAGGTTTAAGAAGAAGCCCATAAACAAACTTAGCCGGGTTTTTTTGATCTCACTATCTGACAAAGTCAATAGTAAATTATAATTACCTAGGGTTAGAGCAATTAACACCCAAGCTTTTTTATCTTTTCATCATCATCATCATGATCAACCCATTACCGGCTCACTACAGAGCACGGTTCTCCTCTCAATATGAGAAGGGTTTGGCCATAGTCCACATCCATTCACACAGTCCATAGTTAGGGGTATGGTAAGCCCATACTTCTAATTGGTTTCTACGCGACATCGCGCCGGAACGCTAAATCGCTCACACGTCGTTGTCGGTAGGGCCGAAGCCTCCCACGAGACGAGACTCGAGCCGGGAATCGAACCCAAGACCTCCAACTTTATAATGCCACGGGGGTCATCAAAACACGTCTTTGAAGAGGTATTTGGTTTGTGTCATCTTAACTATAGTGACAGCTTTAGGCAACACAATTTGAGGCAGGTCATCCTGGGTTTTTTGTCGTGGTGGAAAAGCTTTATGGCTACCTCCGTACCCTTGGGCGGGCTGGAGATTATGTGGGACTCCCACTCCCGAAGGGGGGTATCATCATGATCAACCCATTACCGGCTCACTACAGAGCACGGGTCTCCTCTCAATATGAGAAGGGTTTGGCCATAGTCCACCACGCTGGCCATGTGCGGATTGGCAGACTTCACACGCCTTTGAGAACATTATGGAGAACTCTCAGGCGTGCAGGTTTCCTCACGATGTTTTCCTTCACCGTTGAAGCAAGTGATATTTTAATTTTTTTTAAACGCACATAACTCCGAAAAGTTAGAGGTGCGTGCCCGGATTCGAACCGCCGACCTCTGATTAGGAGGCTGACACCCTAACCACTGGGCTATCACCGCTTTCCGAAGGGGGTATACCCGAACTAAAAACCAGGTTGTTGTCCCTCTTGCTGGTTTTACTGGACGCCCGGGGGACCTGTACTTCCCGGATCATCCTACCTCTGGTGATGGCGTGGTTCAACTTATGCGACGACGCGAGGCAAGCCGGGCGCTCCGCACAGGTCGTTGTGGCCCCGGTCGAACACGTGGAACTCCAGCGGAGCGCACCCGCAGTGCCTCCTCGCATCCCTTATGCTGTTGTATAGCTGGAATGAGAGCCACTTGGGACTACTACATTACGTTGAACGAATGAATGAATGGTGAATGAATGAGTGAATGAATGAGAGAATAATTGAGTGAATGAATGATTGAATGAATGAATAAATGATTAAATTTGTGAATCAATGAATGAATGAATTTGCGAATGAATGAATGAGTGAATGAATGAATGAATGAGTGAGTGAATGATTGAATGCGTGAATGCATGAATGAATGAGTGGTATAGTTTTATTGTACACCACACAAAAGTGCAAAGAGATTGAAAAACAAAAAATAACAGCGATGTATTTCATGAGATTCAGCCAACTGAAAGACTCACATACAAAAGGGAGTGCTAAATAGAAGGGTATTTAAACTTACCGTCCAAAAATTGAGTTAGACGACCTCCGTGACGCATTATAAAGATGGAGGTTTTGGGTTCGATTCCCGGCTCGAGCCTGGTCTGGTGAGAGGCTTCGGACGTGGCTAGTTACCACCCTACCGACAAAGACGTGTCGCCAAGCGATTTAGCGTTCCGCCACGATGTCGTGCAGAAACCAATTAGGAGTATGGGTTTACCATACCCCTAACAGGTTAGCCCGCTGCCATCTTAGACTGCATCATCACTTACCACCGGGTGAGATAGCCGTCAAGGGCTTACTTATAGTGAGTAAAAAAAAATTGATTCCATATGAAGTAAAATGGTATGGAGTTAAAACCTTAACGGCCAGGTCGAACGGCACGATCCTGTCCCCCTTGGAGTGCAGCATCAGGACTGGTATCCCGGGCACCCTGGACAGGTACTGGTCGGTGGCGAAGGTGTACTCCGCGGAGAGTGCGAACGGCTTCACGAAGTAGCTCCTATAGTACGGCAGCCAGGATACTAGCTGACAAACAAACACTTAAAATAAACCTCAGATTAATCTATAACTAAAAACTTTAAAAAATTTAATATCATAATAAATTTTTTATTGATTATTTGTTGGTATTTATTTATTACTAGCTGACGCCCGCGACTTCGTCTGCGTTGAGTTAGTGTGTTTGTTTGTCTTTCAATCACGAAGCAATAGATTACTAACCCGAATTACTTGAAATAATTACTAAACTAAAACAATTGGTGGAAGAAGTGGGAGGCGCCCGAGACGTGATGGCACAGGCGGTGGCATGCGCGTGATCTGCGCGCGGTACTGGACAGTACTTGGACATTGCAACATTACTTTTTTTTCTAAAATAAAAGACTTTCTGAAATAAAAGTAGCCTAAGTTACTCCTTATTACATCAGCTACTTACCAATAAAAGTCCCGTAAAAATCGGTCCAGCCCTTTCAGAGATTAGCCGGAACAAACAGACAGACAGACAAAATTTAAAAAAAAATTTATTTTGGTGTATGTACCGTATATATATATTCATATGCATGTAGTAAAAAACGGTTATTTCAATATTACAAACAGACACTCCAATTTTATTTAATGGTATAGATTATATTCTTGTATGTCTTATATTATACATATATATGTTTTTTTTGCAATAAAGTTAAAAAAAGATAACCTTGGAAAACGGATGGCTTTCGATTGCATCAACGAGATTGTTAAACGGAGCTTCCAGCACCAAGGCGTCTGGCAGAGGAAGAGGCTGCATCTTGCGCTGGAGACAGAGTTCCGACATATTGGAGACCAGGTTCGCTGCAATCGCCGTGCCTGAGGGTACACAAATATATATTGAAAAGTAACGGTTGTAACGAAGCTATAATATATCAAGCTATATTAAAGTTAAAATTGCCTGGCAGAGATCGCGATAAGGTCGCCTTTACTTGTTGTACTTCCTTCTTCATGTTTCTTGTATTCTTTCTCGACTTGTTCTGGTGTACAAATCATCATCATCATCGTGATTAACCCATTGCCGGCTCAGTACAGAGCACGGGTCTCCTCTGAGAGAATATGAGAAGGGTTTGGCTATAGTCCACCACTCTAGCCATGTGCGGATTGGCAGACTTCACACGCCTTTGAGAACATCATGGAGAATTTTCAGGCGTGCAGGTTTCCTCGCGATGTTTTCCTTCACCGTTGAAGCAAGTGATATTTTAATTGCTTAAAAACGCACTTAACTCCGAAAAGGCCTGGTGGGAGTGTGACAGGCTAGTAACCACCCTACCGATAAGGATGTGTCGCCAAGCGATTTAGCGTTCCGGCACGATGTCGCGTTTCAACCAATTAGGAGTATGGGTTAACCTAACCTTATCTAACAGGTTAGCCAGCTAACATCTTAGACTGCATCATCACTTACCACCAGGTGACGTTACCGTCAAGGGTTAACTTGTAGTATAAAAAAGTGTCCAAAAAACATAACTAGAAATAAACAACAAACAGCAAGTATAATTTGCTATATTCCGCCGAAAACCGGTAGATTAGTATAATATAACACCACACAAAATCTTCCACTAGAACCTCTACGCACGTTTCGACCCGACACCGGATCATCCTCAGGAGATGTTGACTTCACAAGACTTACTTTTCGCGCTTGTCATCATGGACTTCCGCAAAGTAACGCGTGCTTCTATTCATTATAACTAGAAATTTTATGATCACCAAGAGAATGTCCCCACAGGACCACGAGCGGCTTCCGGTCGCTGCTCCGGTCGATATGGTTCATCAGCCAGGAGTAAACCTGTAGAACATCTTCTACCACCCCTTTCTCCGTTGGACGGACACAGGTCGAATCGCCGTAACCTAGATACAGATTGTCCCGACTAAATTAGTGGCCCAATGCTGGACATTGGTTCCCGTACGTTGGTGGGAATGTAAAATTTAAATTTTGTTAAATTGTCCCTTCTTAGACAGCCATTTAACATGTTTCTCGTGCTTGAGAGCTCATACGTAATATATTGACAGCATCATCATCATCATGATCAACCCATTGACCGTTTACTACAGAGCGCGAGTCTCCTCTCAATATGAGAATGGTTTGGCCATAGTCCACCACGCTGGCCATGTGCGGATTGGCAGACTTCACACGCTTTTGAGAACATTACGGAGAACTCTCAGACGTGCAGGTTTCCTCACGATGTTTTCCTTCACCGTTGAAGCAAGTGATATTTTAATTGCTTAAAAAAGAACATAACTCTGAAAGTTATAGGTGCGTGCCCGGGTTCGATCCCGGAGGCGGACGTTCTAACCACTAGGTTATCACAGCTTCACACAGAATAGTTATTAATTATCAAGTTAACATAACGTTCAGAGTGATAAAGTTTAACGCCTGCTTAAAAGTAATAGCAACACGTGCAAACTACAATTACAAGGCGTTGAAACAGGAGTTACGCGCCTTAGCACTTCATTAAAAATCTACTAACTATTAAAATCAAAATAGTTTTATTCCAATCGCGCCCAGGTCTAAGAGGAAGCCCACAACATTAGCAGGGATTTTGTTTGTTATCACCATCTCACAAAGCCAACACTAAATTATAATTAGCTATGAAGTTAGAGCAATGCGCAGCCTAGCTTTTTTATCGTAATACAATCCTTAATATCGTAATAGAACTTTTCTGCTTGCTTAATTTTCAAATAATGCTTAAGTTTTAACTAGGAACAAATATTAAAAAAGATTCTTCTTCTACCCGCAATGCCGGATCATTTCTAGCGCGTTTTTATCAATCTGTTAAATACTATGATCCCCAAGATGGTCACTGATGAATGAATCACTAAACATGAGCTGACATGCTTGATCGTTTGCACGATATTTTTTTTTTTTTAAGTATTTAATCGAGACAAGCTCATGTAGGACATTGGAAGATGCCTAGTTTAAGCTATGTGTCAAGTGAGAGGTAAGACCAATTTCACTTATATCTAAAAGTCTGTTTGTTTGTTGTAGGCGAGTTTTAAAGCTTGACGCTATTGAAACCCTTTTAGCTTTAGTTTTAAGTTGGCGAGTGTAGTTATCACCATTTCCTAACGTATTAAAATAATGGAAAATATATTATACACCAGATTTTAACCGCGGTTTTGCTCGCATCATCATCATTTTCAACCCATTACCAGCTAACTACAGAGCACGGGTCTCCTCGCAGTATGAGAAAGGTTCGGCTATAGTCCACCACGCTGGCCATGTGCGGATGATTTGACTAGAAAAACAATAAAGATCTCGACATTATAAAAAAGGTTCAACTTACCCCTGTAGTCGAAGGTGATGATGTGGTAATTTAACTCCTGGAAGACCTTGTACATCTGCAGGCGGTGCGGAGACGCTCGGTGGTTGGAATTACCTTGAATCACATTAACACTATTTATTTATTTATTTGACGGCAATCAGAGAGCAGCGCCATCTAGTTTTTAGAATCATGTACGACAGACAAGAGAGTGGGATCGCCCCCTCTTTTTACGCAACACTAAGTGGCGTATGCAGGTTCTTATAAGATGCACCGGCGCATTGCATTCAGTCGGTTCGGATCGGTGGTCGAGTCGCGGTAGTGCATAGTCGTACTTGGTGGAGCGTACAGTTTGCTCTTATGAATTACGATACTTATAATTGTCATTGAATTGAAGCGGTGATAGCCTAGTGGTTAGGGCGTCAGCCTCCTAATCAGAGGTCGGTGCTTCGAATCCGGGCACGCACCTCGTAAGTTTTCGGAGTTATGTGCGTTTTTAAAATGTCACTTGCTTCAACGGTGAAGGAAAGCATCGTGAGGAAACCTGCACGCCTGAGAGTTCCCCATAATGTTCTCAAAGGCGTGTGAAGCCTGCCAAACCGCACATGGCCAGCGTGGTGGACTATGGCCAATCCCTTCTCATATTGAGAGGAGACCCGTGCTCTGTAGTGAGTTGAGAATGGGTTGATCATACGGTACACTTACCATGACAATACAATACTACAGTTTTGTCTGTTCTCTTCAAGTCGCAGAGGAATCTTTCATCCGGAGACAAGTTGTCGCGAACTATGAACAGATCTCTGAACATGGACATCGGGGCGACGTGCCAAACACCTGAAATTAACACTAATTATTGGTAAGGTATTTTTCTTTGATGCTACTGTCATTTATAGTTCGAGTACAGTACGAGCGTCTGCCTGCGACTTCGTCTTCGTCAATAGTAGAGCAAAGTTCACGGCGTTCAAAATCACAGTAGGTATACCAAATCATCATCATCATCATCATCATGATCAACCCATTACCGGCTCACTACAGAGCACGGGTCTCCTCTCAATATGAGAAGGGTTTGGCCATAGTCCACCACGCTGGCCATGTGCGGATTGGCAGACTTCACACGTCTTTGAGAACATTATGGAGAACTCTCAGGCGTGCAGGTTTCCTCACGATGTTTTCGACGAAGTGATATTTAAATTTTTTGAAACCGCACATAACTCCGAAAAGTTAGAGGTGCGTGCCCGGATTCGAACCGCCGACCTCTGAATAGGAGGCTGACGCCCTAACCACTATGCTATCACCGCTTTTTCATATCATTACCAAATGATATGAAAATGAAAATGAAAAAAAAAATTAAATTAATTCGTTTTCATAATTACATTATAAAAAAATAGGCGAAGATTTTCATTTAAGTGTGAAAAACCTGTATTTGGAGGTCTTTCCAATTTAAATTTTATAGCAAACTAGCTGCTGCCCGCGACTTCGTCTGCGTGGACTTCAGAATTGGGTCTAAAGCTTCGCTCGTTAGCAATTTTTAATCTTCCCACGGGAACCATATGAGAGATCTATATAGAAAATACATGTCCTTTTCCATAGCATAGGTGACATGCATACAAAATCAAAGCTGTCTGCTTGCAGCTTAGCTCGTAAACAATTTTCAATTTTCCCTCGGGAACTACTTGAGGAATCTGGGTAAAAGGTAGCCTATGTTCTTTTCCATGTCAAAGGCTACATGCATGCCAAATTTCATCCAAATCCGTTCAGCTGTTTTTGCGTGATTGAGTAACAAAAATCCACACTTTCACATCTATAATATAATAAAATTGTAACAGGAAGAATTTTGTATTGAAAATTTTAATTAGATAATATATCAATAATTTACATAGTAGTTATTTCATGGTGATAACTACATTCGTAAACTTAAAACTAAAGCTATGAGGGTTTCAAACGCGCCCCGGTCTAAGAAGAAGCCCACAACCAACTTAGCCGGGGTCTTCCTTTTTTTCGTTATCACTATAGAAGTAGCTGATACTCCGGTTCAACATATAGCATAGTTTTCATCCCGGAATTCAGCACGGTTCCCTTGGGAGAGGGGATGAAAGTCAAAGTGTGTATTTAGTTGTAATTCATTGACGCGTACTCCGAATTCAATCATTCTTTTTTTGTTCAGAAAGGAGATACTTTAACGTTTATCCTGTAATTATTTCAAGATCGTCGGTTTAGTAACCCATTGCTCCGTGATTGGAAGACAAACAAACACTTCCACACTCGCAAACTCAACGCAGACGAAGTCGCGGGCATCAGCTAGTTTATAATATTAGTAGGACTAGTCACTTGATTATGTTGTGAAGTGAATATCAGTTATCTCGTAAAGTAGTTAAGTACTTACCTAATTTGATATCACAGTTATCCATGGAAGAGTAAAATTCGATGGCGAAATTCCTGCACCCAATCACGTTGCAACTCATAGGGTCCTCAAAGTCCAGATTTCTTGGATAGTTGACTGGAATTGTTAAGAATGTTGAACGTTTTATTTTATACAAGTTAGCCCTTGACGGCTAACTCACCTGGTGGTAAGTGATGATGCTGTCTAAGATGGTAGCGGCTTAACCTCTTAGGGATACCCCTATCTAACCAATTAGGAGCGTGTAACGTGTACGGTAAACCTAAACATTGATTTCTACGCGAGATCGTGCTGGAACGCTAAATCGCTTGGCGACACGTCTTTGCCGGTAGGGTGGTAACTAGCCACGGCCGAAGCCTCCCACCAGACCAGACTCGAGCCGGGAATCGAACCCAGGACCTCCGACTTTAAAATGCCAATAACTTTTGTCCACAATATATATTTCCATAATGGTTTCTATATTTTATTAGCCTTGCGCAAGTTTTTATAAATAATTATCAAAATTGGATAATTTTTGGAAGAGATACAGTGTTTTTGGAGACAAGGGTGGATGAAAACAGAAAAAAAAGATTTCTTTGGCATTTTTAAGTAGTTATAAGTAAAAATTAAAGGCACTAAAACGTTTAATGAGGAAGAATTTGACAACCTTCGTGGCGCAGCGCGCGCGCTGTCAGATTATTAAAAAGTTGGAGGTCCTGGGTTCGATTCCCGGCTCGAGTCTGGTCTGGTGGGAGGCTTCGGCCGTGGCTAGTTACCACCCTACCGACAAAGACGTGTCGCCAAGCGATTTAGCGTTCCGGCACGATGTCGCGTATAAACCGAAAGGAGTATGGGTTTGCCATACCCCATACAGGTTAACCCGCTACCATCTTAGACTGTATCATCACTTGTCATCAGGTGAGATTGCCGTCAAGGGCTAACTTGTAGTGGATAAAAATAAAAAAAGTCGTTGGATCTTACTGCAATTGGAGAAGATCATTTTCCTCTGCACAGTTTTGCTATGCTTGAACATCAGGGGCAAAACAGAAACGAGCAACAGAAACACACTTGCTGTAAGCGACGCACCGGCCAGTAATATTACGCTGCAAAGGATTGAACGTGGCGTGATATAAGTATGCTACCGCCATTAGAAATCTCCTCACGTGTTATGCTACTTTATATTATAAATGTGAAAGTGTGGATGTATGTTACGCAATCATGCTAAAACGGCTGAACGGATTTGGATGAAATTTGGCATGCATGTAGCCTTCGACATGGAAAATAACATAGGCTACCTTTTACCGCGACTCCTTAAGAAATTCCCGAGGGAAAATTGGAAATGAAACGAGCTAAGCCGCGGGCAGAAAGCTTTGAAATTTGTTATGCATGTCACCTATGCTGTGGACAAGGACACGTATTTTCTATACCGATCTCTCAAAAAGTCACCGTGGGAAGATTAAAAAATAATCGTCGCGACACCACACTGTTCAATGCGAAATAGAAATGAAAATATCTGGCTTGCTTTCTATAAGAGAGAGAGAGACAGACAGAGAAACATGCGACGCCGCACAGCTTACAATAACAAATAGTGTCGTGACAACTTTTCGTAAGAATTTTTTCCGTCTAGCCCCCTTTCACAACGCGCGATAAGGAACTTCGTTCCAAAATTGTTAACGAGCGAAGCTTTATTGAGAGACATCCCAAAAATTTCATTTGGTAATCTATATAAATAAATAAAATTGGAGTGTCTGTTTGTAATATTGAAATAACCGTTTTTTACTGCATGCATATGAATATGTATATGGTACATACACCAAAATAATTTTTTTTACAATATTTGTCTGTCTGTCTGTTTGTTCCGGCTTATCTCTGAAATGGTTGGGCCGATTTTTACGGGACTTTTATTGGCAGGTAGCTGATGTAATAAGGAGTAACTTAGGCTACTTTTATTTTAGAAAAATAAAGTAATGTTGCAATGTCCAAGTACTTTCCAGTACCGCGCGCAGCTCACGCGCATGCCACCGCCTGTGCCATCACGTCTCGGGCGCCTCCCACTTCTCCCACCCAAGTTTTAGTTTAGTAATTATTTCAAGTAATTCGGGTTAGTAATCTATTGGTTCGTGATTGAAAGACAAACAAACGCACTAACTCAACGCAGACGAAGTCGCGGGCGTCAGCTAGTTTGTTATAAAATTGTATAACCAAGTGTAAGAGACTAACATTACGCCTGTGATTATGAAACCTTGGGAGATATAAGGCTTTTGATGACATACCTTACCACCATATTGTCAACAGAGTGTTATTTTTGTGATTTTTTCTTTATTTTCTTGTACATTTTTCGATTTTAAATTTTCTTTTAAATTTTATTACATAGATTGACAGTGACATCTTGTTTCGCTTTTTTTTTAAAGTCATGTTTTTTTCTTCTCTTTTTATGGCTTTACACAGATTAGCCAATGCCAATGTCAAGTTTATAGCAATGTAGAATTGAAGTAAGGAAAAAGGGCGGGTATTGATTTGGGAAAGGTTTGAGGGAGCCGCGTCCGCAGAGTGCGAAGTTTCCCGCCATTTCTCCCTAGCTTCTACATTGCTATCAACTTGACATTGGCTGCTCTGTGCAAAGCCATAAAACGAAAGAAAAAAAAAACTTCCATTTTTGTTATTATACAAACTTTTGGAACGAAGTTCCTTATCGTGCGTTGTGAAAGGGGGCTAGACGGAAAAAAAATCTTACGAAAAGTTGTCACGACACTTTTTTGTAAATAATAATAATAATGAATCCTGACAGTGTTTCTGCACAAGTTCCGGATATTGCTGATGGAGTACAAAATTGAGCCTACTGATTAAGTTTATATAACATTATATTTGTTAATAATAAAATAAATATTATTATAACTTAAATAAAATAATAAAATTTTATTTAAGTTATAATAATAATAAATAAAATTTTATTACAATTCCTTCACTAATTAATCGAAAGGAACTTCGTTCCATCCGGGTGTCCCTTGACACCTCTCAAGTTTTATATTTTTTACATAAATATGACTAGAAAACAAGAAAAAAACGAAATTCAGTTTCTTAGGATCAGCGGGAACGCCGCCAGTAACTTTTAAAGTCAGCCGAATAAAATCTGATAAGCTGTATGAGACAAAGAGGACATAGGACACTAATTGATATCCCGTAACATTTCCCGCGGGATTTATTAAAAACTAAATTTCACGTGATTAAACTATAATTATAGTTACAACATATAATTATAGTTACAGCTTGCCACAGATTTTACCTAAATTGCTTTATAATAATAATATTAATATTAATAATGCCTGGGTCTACGAAGAAAGTTTTGAGTTATTCTCTTTTTGTGTCATTTCAAAATCTATAAATAGGATTATTTAATTGTATCAGTAATTAATTATGTGTTCAAAGCGGGTTTTTTTACACACTACAAGTTAGCCCTTGACGGCTATTCCACCTGGTGGTAAGTGATGATGCAGTCTAGATGGTAGCGGGCTAACCTGTTAGGGGTGTGGTAAACCCATACTCCTAATTGGTTTCTACACGACGTGCCCGAACGCTTGGGCACCTCTTTGTCGGTAGGGTGGTAACTAAGCATCCCACCAGACCAGACTCGAGCCGGGAATCGAACCCAGGACCTCCACTGTATAATAGTCGAATTGGTAGCTTAGTTTATGTATAAAAGAAATCTGAAACTGTTCATAAGCTCAGTTTATGTGTGATTAAATTTTGATAGATAACGCAGAAAGGATTATCAGTTAGGTCTGAAATATATCTCTCTATATAAATATTGCCCTCGATAGCAGCCGAGCGGCCGATGCGACGCAGTGTGTCGTCGATTACGTAGAATAGCGAGTCAAAAGTTTTGTATAGGAAAAAATATCTTTTTTTGTATACACCACAAGTTGGCTTTTGACGGCATCTCACCTGATGGTAAGTGATGAAACGGTCTAAGATGGTAGCGAGGTAACCTGTTAGAGGTATAGTAAACCCATACTCCTAATTGGTTTCTACACGTACTACGTACTACTCATCGTGCCGGAACGCTAAATCGCTTGGCGACACGTCTTTGTCGGATATCACGGGGAATCTACATGAATATAGTTATAAAACGAAAGTTTGTAGAAAAATCATATTACGATATTAAGGGTTATATAAACGATAAAAAGCTTGGCTGGGAATTGCTATATCTCCATAGGTACTATAGTTTATTATTCATTATGTGAGATGGTGATAACGAAAAAAAAAAACCCGGCTCAGTTAGTCGTGGGCTTCTTCTTAGACCGGGGCGCGTTTGGAACCCTCATAGCTTTAGTTTTAAGTTTACGAATGTAGTTATCACCATCAAATAACTACTATGTAAATTATTGACGCGTCAAAAGTGCCTTTTTAAGGACTATTTGAATTGGAATATAAATAAAAGGTGTACCATTCAGAACATTTATTTCCCATAATTACCCGTATACATACATTATAAATTAACAAAATGCGCGCAAAAAAAAAAAAAACAGATTAGCTTAAAAGTAATTTGTTACATGAAAAGCGAAAATATTTGTGACCTTTTCTCCCCGACTCCACTATTTTCGATGTTTCGACACGAACTCGCTGAAACAGAAATAAATACGCTTATATATTTTATATATACAATTTCATTGCATACATATTGAAAGGAAAATAGAGAACAACAAGAAATACATAATATAAAAGCAAAAGGCGACCTTATCACTAAAAAGCGATTTCTTCCAGCCCACCTCTTTATAAGAAGCTGACAGAAATAAAAGACGGGAAATCGCAACACTTATACATATATACATACTAATAATTACATTTTTTTATTTTATTGTTCAAAAATAATTTAAAAAACATTTTAATTGTAAAGCTAACCGCCCTCCAGAAACTTTACGTTTATGGGGAGGACGGCGAGTTCACCTTAAGATAAATAATTACATAAAAGAACTTAAAACTAATAATAACTAATAATTAAAGATAAGTTAAAAAAATGGTTTTTACATTTTTTTATAAATATATGCTTCCCAATTCATTTCAGGAAATTGTAAGGAGTTCGGAAGATCCTGAAGAATTTTTGGTAGCATATATTTATAATGTCTTTTACCATACATGTTTTTGGTTTTCGGTATAATAAATTTTTTGAAAGTAGACAATTTGCGCAAGTTATTGCGCCGCTCTTTAATTTTTATATTTTTTATATTGGCAAATTCTTCTTTAAGTATGGCCAGCTTAACTTTCTTCTGCACCGGCAGCACTTTACAATATTTAAAAAGATCGTTATATTCATTACAATAGTTTAGTTTGATTTTACTAGGTACAATTGCTTTAAGCATTTTTATTTGTAGTTTATATATGTGTGTAATATATGTATTATAAAAATATTGTAAATAAATAACTTCTATAATAAATACATACTAATATAATAATAAAGAAGGAATAAATATAAATTAAATTGAATGATTGAGAGCGCCGAATTTCATCTGGTTCGCTTAGTTATACGGAAACACTGTTTATCATCACAATCGATTCTAGAGGAAATTCATTTATACGATGGCAGTCAAAGAGCAGCGCCATCTAGTTTTGGAGTCATGTACGACAGACAAGAGAGTGGTATCGCCCCCTCTCTTTACGCAACACTAAGAGGGTTATGCAGGTTCTAATAAGACGCACCGGTTCCGATCAATGGTCGAGTCGCGGTAGTGCATAGTCGTGCTTGGTGGAGCGTATAGTCTGGTCCTTATAAATCACCATACCTATAATTGTAATTCTGTTCTACCAAGAGTACCTGGTCGCTTTGCTCAAAACTACCCACGACTACCCATATTACCGACGAAGACATGCCCCCGCGCCGTAGTCATCCTATATATTTATCTCCTCTTATTCTAGCTTTAAAGGCTAATAAACCTAATACGCTGGTGTAGCCTAACAAAAAAGTATATAAATTCCCTAAATTTACAATTCCGGTAACATATAATCCATGATGTCACTCACACACATGATGGTGATGATAAAATGAAATGAAATTACACTTTATTGCACACCATACAAAATGAAAAAACACACACTGAAAAGAAATAAGTTGCAATAGGCGGCCTTATCGCTAATGAGCGATCTCTACCAGGCAGAAGAAGAAGAAGAAGCCGCAACTACGCGAGGGTTGGGGTGTCGGATTATAAACAGTTAGCTCACTTGACGACATGCGCCAGGTCGGGGGCGTTGCAGATGTACTTGTGGCCCAGGCGGTCGTGTGAGGGGTACGAGTGGAACGTGACTGGAGCGCTGTTGGCCCGGCGAGATGCGACCACCGACACGTACAGCTGGAAAAGTCGAAGTCACGTATTACTATTTTTATTTTTTAATTTATTTTACGGCTCTCGTTTCAAGTCCTCTATAAGCCTTTGTGTAGTACAATCTATTACAACTATTATTGAATATGCTAGGCTTTTTTTAAAATTTATTTTACGGCTCTGGATTCAAGTTCTTTAACTATTCTGGAGTACAATCTAATACTACTATTATTGATTGTTAGGTTTATTTTTTAATTTATTTTACGGCTCTGGTTTCAAGTCCTCTAACTTTTCTGGAGTACAATAGATTACTACTTTTATGTAATTTTTTTGAAGTTATACTTCTTTTGGCGCGATGGAGAAAACTGATGAGAGTGAATTTTTACGATGCGCGCGCACACCGACACCTAAATTCTACATCGTGAAGTTAGTTCTAGGTGGCATGAAAATCGATTACTATGTTTAAGTTGTATATTCTAGTATTTTTATATTTAGAGCACGTGTTTCGTAACAGTACAATTAAACAGTGTGAATAAATAAATATTATTTTGGTGTTTTTATTAAATCAATTTCATATACGACGGTGATACTATTTACTAATAATTTATTAGTATATCTATATCTATATATATATATTGAATATTAGTGATAAAACTGATTTGAATAAACAGTTTTGAGTGCATTTATAGATTTGAGGTTAATTGTCGGTATGTTTAATTTATTTACATCGTTAATTAAAAATTATTACAATATTATTATTTTTACGGCTCTGGTTTCAAGTCGTCTAACTTTTCTGGAGTACAATCTATTACTACTGCTATTGATTACGTTACGATATTTAGGATAAATATGATATTTAGGATTATATAAACGATAAAAAAGCTTGGGTGTGAATTGCTCTATCTCCATAGGTAGTATAATTTATTATTCATTATGTGAGATGGTGATAACGAAAAAAAAACCCGGCTAAGTTTGTTGTGGGCTTCTTCTTAGGCCGGGGCGCGTTTGGAACCCTCATAGCTTCAGTTTTAAGTTTACGAATGTAGTTATCACCATCAAATCACTACTATGTAAATTATTGACGCGTCAAAAGTGCCTTTTAAAGGACTATTTGAATAAAGATTATTTTGAATTTGAATTTTGTTTTTAAATAAAGACATTAACCCACCTTTTGGCCAACATAATGAGGAACCACGAGGTCGTCTTTCGCGTGCAGCATCAGAATTGGTAGCTCAGGCACCTGTGCCAAGTGCTTGTCAGATTTGAACTCGTGCACCTCGCACGAGCGGAAAGGCGCCACGAACGCATTCTCGAAGTACGGCAGCCATCTCACCAACTGACGACCGAAACGTGGAAAAAAAAAATCATAACATACATATGCATATATTATATATATATGGTTTAAGATCTTTATTTCTCAAAAGAATTACAAAAAATTCGCTTATATGAGAAAAAACAATTAGAACAATTAGGTAACTAAAACTGAGTAAACAATTTATGAGTGTACAATAATATTTACTAGATTTACATAATACTTACTATATAATTGTTAATAAATGTAATAACAAATTATTTAATTGTTCCAAATGCGGGTAGTTTTAAAGTTATAATTACTTATTGGTAGAACACACGACCAGTTTTAATAAAACAAAGATCAATGCATACTGGATACGACTTACAGTAACATGTTATTTTGTAGATAAAATTTTAATTTCTTTTTGAAAATAAGCATAGATTTTATTTCTTTAATATAATATGTCGGCGCGAACAAGTTATTAACTTTATTCAGCGGCGCCAAGAACCTCAAGAATTCAATAATTACCCACATTTTAACTATTGGTTATTTTGCTAACACAATTTAGACAGTAACAATCAATTTTGTACAAGTATGCTTTGCTATAAATACGGGCGGTCGATGCCTTTCGTGGCATTCTCGCTCGAGACGTCGGACTGTTCGGACCTCTTAGTTATTGTCGCAATAAAAGTGTAAACCCGCAAATTGTGGTTTTAATTACTATAAGCGAGAGTAAACGAAATCGTGACGTCACCCTTACAAAAAACAACTCGAACGCCCTTGAATATATATATTTATTTACTACAAGTTAGTCCTTGACGGCAATCTCACCTGCACCATCACCAGTGATGATGCGGTCTAAGATGGTAGCGGGCTAACTTGTTTAGACATCATCATCATTTTCAACCGATTGACGTCCACTGCTGGACATAGGTCTTTTGTAGGGAGTTCCAGCGCCACGGTCGTGTGCCGTTTGTATCCAGCGGCTCCCTGCGACTCGTTTGATGTCGTCTGTCCACTTTGTTATGGGTCGACTAACGCTACGTTTACCGGTGCGGGGTCGCCATTCCAGCACCTTGGGACCCCAACGTCCAACTGTTCTCTGAGCTATGTGCCACGCCCATTGCCACTTCAACTTCGCAACTCGCTGAGCTATGTCGGTAACTCTGGTTCTTCTACGGATCTCTTCATTTCTGATGTGATCACGTAGAGATACTCCTAGCATAGCTCTCTCCATTGCACGCTGAGTGACTCTGAGCCTTCTTATGAGGCCCATAGTGAGCGACCACGTTTCTGAGCCGTAAGTCATCACTGGCAACACGCACTGTTCGAAAACTTTCGTCCCGTACCCGCTAAATCGCTTAGCGACACGTCTTCGTCGGTAGGGTGGTAACTAGCCACGGCCGAAGTCTCCCAACATACCAGACTCGAGCCGGGGATCGAACCCAGGACCCACCACTTAATAATGCGCGCTGTCGCATATGTAATGTATATGTAGTGTATACATCTTTATACTACATACAAATTACATAAATATATATTTCCACCGGGCGGAGGATTACACCCTGGGAGGGGAGACCAGACGGCCGGTAGTGGCAGAGGTGCGTTTTTCACTGTTTCACAGCGTTACCAGGGGGCGACGGGGAAGCTATGCCTGAGAGAAGAGCATCTGTGCTCGAAGACATCGGGAGCACATCCTCAACTTAAAGCTTGGGAATTTTGCTTGTTGGACTGAGATAAGCGCATTCTCTGTCTATAACGTCAAAGTAAAATGGACCTCATACATTTGGATTAGAGTTCAATTTCCGTTACCACTCAGTTTTATTTTACAACCTCGTGTGGACGAATTTGAGCTTTAAAATATGAGGGATACGGTTCAATTTACTATGACGTAGTGTGCTAAGGTATTCTGAATTTTGCATTTCATGATCAACCCATTACCGGCTCACTACAGAGCACGGGTCTCCTCTCAATATGAGAAGGGTTTGGCCATAGTCCACCACGCTGGCCATGTGCGGATTGGCAGACTTCACACGCCTTTGAGAACATTATGGCGAGCTCTCAGGCGTGCAGGTTTCCTCACGATGTTTTCCTTCACCGTTGAAGCAAGTGATATTTTAATTATTTAAAAACGCACATAACTCTGAAAAGTTGAGGTGCGTGCCCGGATTCGAACCGCCGACCTCTGATTAGGAGGCTGACGCCCTAACCACTAGGCTATCACCGCTTCGAACGAACTTCGCACCGAATTTTGCATGCACATAAATATTCTTCACAAAACTTTACCCATGCCAGGGGATGGTATTCGACTTCGTCCGCTAAATTGCTGAAAGGCGCCTCTAATATCAACCCGTCGGGAAAGGGCAAAGGTTCGGCGCGTCGTATGATATCCCTCGACAAGCTGGACAAGTTGCCAACCATATGGGATGCGATACCAGTGCCTGAAAAAATAAAATAAAAGAAATAGAAAAATATATGAGTTTGCTTTTCATGATCATCATTAGACATAGAATTACTTATCGTGTGAAAATAAAAGAATTTTTGAATAATATTACTATAATGCCTGATAGCCTAGTGGTTAGGGCGTCAGCCTCCTAATCAGAGGTCGACGGTTCGAATCAGTTCGCACTTCTAACTTTTCGGAGTTATGTGCGTTTTTAAGCAATCAAAATATCACTTGCTTCAACTGTGAAGGAAAACGTCGTGAGGAAACCTGCACGCCTGAGAGTTCTCCATAATGTTCTCAGAGGCGTGTGAAGTCTGCCAATCCGCACATGGCCAGCGTGGTGGACTTTGGCCAAACCCGTGTCATATTGAAAGGAGACCCGTGCTCTGTAGTGAGCCGGTAATGGGTTGATCATGATGATGATGATGATTACTATAATCCCCTATACCCGGACCCTACGTTACAGGTATGAACCTAGGGTGGGGTCCACTGGCAAATTTATTATAGAAAAAAGTATAAATTTTACTGTTATTGTTTAATTTTTTTAAGAATTCCTATGTACCTTCTCAAAATATTGTAATATCTTAGTTAGTTAAATAAAATAAATTATTATTATTATAAAAGAAAAAAAAACAAATTTTTGCTTGCCAATATCCAAAACTAATCTTGGTCAACGTAACTAACATAACGTAAATATTTACCAAACTTGTGTGTGTATGAAATATTTGAAGTGATAGCCTAGTGGTTAAGGCGACAGCCTCCTAATCAGAGGTCGACATTCGATCCCACACCTCTAACTTTTCGGAGTTTATTGCGTTTTTAAGCAATCAAAATATCACTTGCTTCATCGGTGAAGGAAAACATCGCGAGGAAACCTGCACGCCTGAGAGTTCTCCATAATGTTCTCAAAGGCGTGTGAAGTCTGCCAATCCGCACATGGCCAGCGTGGTGGACTATGGCCAAGCCCTTCTCATATTGAGAGAAGACCCGTGCTCTGTAGTGAGCCGGTAATGGGTTGATGATAAATGTCATATTTCAACTTTCAAGCAGTATAAAAAGTATTAAAAATCCAGTAGATCAAAGCAATATGATCATTATTTGGGACGTTTACCTAAAGAATGTCCCCACACGAAGATTGGAGGTCGTTTTACCTTCGCATTTGAAGTTAAAACATAGATCCAGTCGTACACCAACAGAGCGTCTTCCACCACGCCCTTCTCCGTTGGCATCACGTTCGACGAATCGGCGTACCCTGAAAAAAAAAAAGTGGATATACAAAAAAAGGTACTAGGACAACATAAAATGTATTGATTACTAACTTAAGTTAAGAAAGAATACAAGAAAACAGAACTGTGAAGAACGAAAGCATACAAAAGGCGGCCTTATCGCTTACTAGCGATCTCTGCCAGTCAACCATAGGTTTTGGAATAAATCAGACTATAGGTGTAGGTATAATTATAAAATATATATATATATAGGATGACTACGGGGCGGGTGCGTGTCTTAGTCGGTAATTTGGGTAGATGTGGGTAGTTTCGGGTAAAATACCAGATACTCTTGGTAGACAGAATTACAATTATAAGTATGGAGCAGACTATACGCTCCACCAAGTACGACTATGCACTACCGCGACTCTACCACCGATCAATGCAATGAATGCAATGCGCCGTCCCGCGCCGGGTAGTCTTATAAGAACCTGCATACGTCACTTAGTGTTGCGTATAGAGAGGGGGCGATGCCACTCTCTTGTCTGTCGTACATGAATCCAAAACTAGATGGCGCTGCTCTCTGATTGCCGTCTTATATTATAATATGTGCATGCTAATAAATAAACAACAATACACAAAAATTAATACTTAATCGTAAGATTTTTGACTATAAATTCAAGTACATATCACATTTTGAGTATTAAAGTGAAGTAATTAAAAAATATTTTAATATTTTCTGCTACACCTTTATATATATTGGTAATATCCTAAATGTTTTATTATATTTAAATTTGCCTTTAAAAGACATGACATTTTTTAAAACGACAGCTACACTTGTAAACATAAAACCAAGGCTACAAGGGTTTCCTAACGCGCCCTTATCTACACTACAAAAAACTTGTCTGGGTATTATTTTTGCTATCATCTCAGGTTAGAGCAACTATTGATACGCAAGCTTGTTTTGATCTTTCATCATCATCATGAGCAACCCATTACCGGCTCACTACAGAGTACGGGTCTCGTCTCAATATGAGAAGGGTTTTGGCCATAGTCCACCACGCTGGCCATGTGCGGATTGGCAGACTTCACACGCCTTTGAGAACATTATGGAGAACTTTCAGGCGTGCAGGTTTCCTCACGATGTTTTCCTTCACCGTTGAAGCAAGTAATATTTTTAATTGTTTTAAAAACGCACATAACTCCGAAAAGTTAGAGGTGCGTGCCGGGATTCGAACCGCCGACCTCCGATTAGGAGGCTGACGCCCTAACCACTGGGCTATCACCGCTTCATTTTTTATCTTTAACCCAATCCTATATACTTAATTTAACTTTGATCTTATTGATAGACCAGTCCAAGATGTCATCTGGTATGTTTTGTTGATAAAAAGTCCAAATCTGTTAAGCCACAACTCATACTGCGTAAAATATATTTTTTAATTAACTATATTATCTTTATAAGCGATCCTATACAAATAGCTACCCTTAAATATACATTTTCGCAAAAAAATATATATTTAGGACGCCACGCAGAAATCCGATAGATGTTATCTTAAGCTTTAAATCTCCAATAAATTGAGCGGGTCTCTTAACGTGTTGGCCCTTCAGATCCCACTTCTGATATAGGATGAACAGGGTCGTGGACGTCGATAATCTGGGTAGACGTGGGTAGTTTAAGGCAAAGAGACCATATACTCTTGGTAGAACGGAATTACAATTGTAAGTATCGTAAATTATAAAGAGCAGACTATACGATGCACCAAGTACGACTATGCACTACCCCGTCTCGACACCGATCAATGCAATGAATGCAATGCGCCGACCCGCGCCGGTGAGTCTTTTAAGAACCTTCATACACCACTTAGTGTTGCGTAAAGAGAGGGGGCGATGCCACTCTTATCTGTCGTACATGACTCTAAAACTAGATGGCTCTGCTTTCTGATTGCCGTATATATATTTTTAGTTAATTACCTCTATAATCAAAAGCGATAGTGTGATATTCCATTTCCTGGAAGAACTTGTAAAGTTGCAATCTGTGAGAGGCTGCACGAGTGTTGGAATTACCTGGAAAAATATATACACTTGTAAATTATACTAGAAAGTTCAAATATTAATCTTATGTGATACATTTTAAAATTATTCAAGATGTATGGCTTTTGTATTATTTTTGTAAATACATATTTCGGCATACCAGTAACCAATATCATTATGCATAATGATGAAATAAATATTAAATTACACCACACAGATTTCTCTTGATTTCTTTGCGAACTATTATTTTCATGTATTAAAAAGAATTCTAGTATCTTGTAAGAAGAATTCTTGTATCTAATTATTTACAAGTAGCGAATGAGCAAATTTATAAATTATATTTCTTTTTTTTTCTTGCCCTTATCCCACATTATGTGGGGTCGGCACAACACAACTTCTTTCACTCATTTCTATCAGCCGTCACCTCACTACCTACACCTTTTACCCGCATATCCTCTTTTACACAATCCATCCATCTCTTCTTTGGTCTTCCTCTACTCTTTTCCCCTTCCACTTTCATATATAACATTTTTTTGGTGACATCACTTTCTTTCCTCCGCATTATATGACCATACCATGCTAGACTGTTACTCCTCATCTTAGACTTCCCCTTATGTATTCATTTGTTATCTTATCCATTCTTGTCACACCACACATCCATCTCAACATTCGCATTTCTGTCGCATGAACTCTTCTTTCATCCGTTCTTTTTGCCGCCCAACATTCTGACCCATACAACACGACAGGTCTTACGACTGTTTTATAAATTTTCCCCTTAAGTTTAAGGGGCATTTGTGGGTCGCATATCACTCCTGAGAAACTGTCACCATGTCATCCATCCCGCATTCATTCTATTGTACACATCTCTGTCAATATTGCCGTCGTTTTGGAAGAGCGAGTCGAGGTACCGGAAATCGGAGCAGACTGGTGGGGATACACCTCTTTTTTTCGTGTTTACGATTTTTTTTGTTGGATTTTGACGATTTTTTTTTTCGGATTTTGACGATTTTTTTTTTTCGGATTTTGACGATTTTTTTTTCGGATTTTGACGATTTTTTTTTCGGATATTGACGACATCCGTGGCGCAGTGCGCGCGTTGACGCATTATAAAGTTGGAGGTCTTGGGTTCGACTCCCGGCTCGAGTCTAGTCTGGTGGGAGGCTTCAGCCGTGGCTAGTTACCACCCCACCGACAAAGACGTGTCGCCAAGCGATTAGGCGTTCTGGCACGATGTCGCGTAGAAGCCAATTAACGAGTGTGGGCTTACCATACCCCTAACAGGTTAGCCCGTTTACATCCTAGACTGCATCATCACTTACCACCAGGTGGAATAGCCGTCAAGGGCTAACTTGTAGTGTGTAAAAAAACCGCTTTGAACACATAATTAATTACTGATACAATTAAATAATCCTATTTATAGATTCTGAAATGACACAAGAGATTTTTTGGTAAACCCACGCCCCTAATTGGTTTCTACGCGACATCGTGCCGGAACGCTAAATCGCTTGGCGACACGTCTTTGTCGGTAGGGTGGTAACTAGCCACGGGCGTAGCCTCCCACCAGACCAGACTCGAGCCGGGAATCGAACCCGGGACCTCCAACTTTAAAATGCGACAGCGCGCGCGCTGCGCCACGGAGGTCGTCAAAATATATGAATAACTCAAAACTTTTTCTTCGTAGACCCAGGGTAGGCATTATTAATATTATTATTACTAAGCAATTTAGGTAATTAATTACTGTCTACTGAGTTACTCAAAAGTGTGAAAAGGAGAAAAATTGAATATCTGGGCCACATAATGCGAAACTCTAAATATGGTTTACTCCAACTCATAATACAAGGCAAAATAAAGGGCAAACGAAGACCTGGCCGAAGAAGAACATCCTGGCTTAAGAACCTTCGCCAGTGGTTTAATATGAGCTCAAGATCACTGTTTAGGGCGGTAGTGAACAAGATCCAATTAGCCTTAATGATTGCCAAACTCCGGTAGGAGATGGCACTAAAAGTAGAAGCTTACCATGGCAATACAATATTATTGGTACTTTAGAGTTGATTAACTCAACGTTCATCATGTGCTCCATATCTGACTTCTTGTAGGTACTTTCAAAACAATGTTTGTTTTTTTCATACCGACTCTTTGGCAGTATATGCCATACACCTGAAATTGTAACAAAAAAAAAATTAAAAAAAAAAAACGCATTTTTCTTTATCTGTATTATCTGCTTTGTAGAACTGTTGATAATGACTAAGCATTAATTTATCAAAAAGCTGATGGGTTAGGACGTTCGCCTCTTAATCAGAAGTCGGGGGCTAGAACCCGGGCACGCGCCTCTAACTTTTCGGAGTTATGTGAGTTTTTAAGCAATTAAAATATCACTTGCTTCAACGGTAAAGGAAAACATCGTGAGGAAACCTGCATGCCTGAGAGTTCTCCGTAATATTCTCAAAGGCGTGTGAAGTCTGCCAATCCGCACATGGCCAGCGTGGTGGACTATGGCCGAACCCTTCTCGTATTGAGAGCAGACCCGTGCTCTTTGGTGACCCGGCAATGGGTTGATCATGATGAGCATTAACTATTAGGTTATTAGATTTTAAGATTAAATTTGATTTACTCTGTATTGTATTTATATCTGAGAATTAAGATTATTATATCTATAATTAGTTTATTGTATCTATTGTCATTACATTTTTAATAAATTACATGTTACAAAATAATAAATTCAAATTCAAATAATCTTTATTCAAATACTCCTTTAAAAGGCACTTTTGACGCGTCAATAATTTACATAGTAGTGGTTTGATGGTGATAACTACATTCGTAAACTTGAAACTAAAGCTATGAGGGTTCCAAACGCGCCCCGGTCTAAGAAGAAGCCCGCAACAAACTTAGCCAGGTAAATTTTCTTTTTGTTATCACCATCTCACATGCCACTTAAAATTATGTTAAGAGCTATCTTATTAGAGCAATATTTCATACTCATGCTAAAAATAAAACAAACATTCTTAAAAATTATATGAGTAGGTATTATTACACTTTTGCTGTGTAAGACCCAAGCAACCAGCGGTTAGGGCTTCAGATTGAGGAACCTTTTTACTATGAGAGCCTCAAGTAATGCGTCAGACCAAGAGCCAAGCAAAAGCTTCTTTAAATGTTCTTCGCATCTATAATTTAGAAGAATGTTGACCGCTATTCATCATCATGATCAACCCATTACCGGCTCACTACCAGAGCACGGGTCTCCTCTCAATATGAGAAGAGTTTGGCCATAGTCCACCACGCTGGCCATGTGCGGATTGGCAGACTTCACACGCCTTTGAGAACATTATGGAGAACTCTCAGGCGTGCAGGTTTCCTCACGATGTTTTTCCTTCACCGTTGAAGCAAGTGATATTTTAATTATTTAAAAACGCACATAACTCCGAAAAGTTAGAGGTGCGTGCCCGGATTCGAACCGCCGACCTCTGATTAGGAGGCTGACGCCCTTACCACTAGGCTATCACCGCTTCTTAGACCGCTATTACTATATTATTATTAATAACCACCCCTTTTCTTTTCCATGAAAGTTTCACTTACCAATTTTAATCAAGCAGTTGTCCACTTTGGAGAAAATCTCGAAGTCGACGTTCCTAGTTCCAACTAAACCCAGCTTTTTTGGATCATCGAAATCCACATTCGGGGGCCATTTTGCTGAAACACAAATTATAACTTTGGGGCTGGGAATAGTTTTTGACAACCTTCTTTTTTGTTTTGTTATTTACACCTGTTATTCTGATTCTGATTTTTCACATTCAAGAACAGAATCTGTTCTTACTGAACTCACTAACTAAATGATTATTTCAATATGAACACAATACAGATGACTTTAAAGTTCAAATTCATTCGACCTTCGCGTCACGTCGACTCATCTCCCGTAGCCTTGCAACGAAGTATTATACGACTATTTTCATGGTCTTTGCGAAGGTAATTGCGAAGTTGAAGTGGCAATGGGCGGGGCACATAGCTCGGAGAACCGATGGAATTTGGGGTCCCAAGGTGCTGGAATGGTGACCCCGCACCGGTAAACGTAGCGTTGGTCGACCACCAACAAGGTGGACAGACGACATCAGACGAGTCGCAGGGAGCCGATGGAAGCAAGCGGCCAAAGACCGTGAGCATTGCAACTCCCTACAAAAGACCTTTGTCCAGCAGTGGACGTCAATCGGTTGTTAATGATGATGATGTTGAATGACCCACTAAAACTCAACGATGCTCCTTCGCGTCGCCTGGAAGTGGTCTACGGAGCGCAGTCATGAAGCGTAGTGCCTGGTAAGTTTTATGTAATGGTGATAATCATCCCCACCTTTGACCACCACCATTTTTAACGACCTCCGTGGCCGAGCGCGCGCTGTTTCATTATAAAGTTGGAGGTCCTGGGTTCGATTCTTGGCTCGAGTCTAGGCTGCTGGGAGGCATCGCCGCGACTAGTTAAGTCTCCCGAAAAGATGTGTCGCCAAACGTGGGGTTGGACAAAATGTATGGGTTTAACATAACCCCATGTAGCCAGCATCATTAATGACCACCAGGTGAGAATTCCATGGAGGCATACTTATAGTGGTTAAAAATAAAACTATGTAATAGACAAAGACTTGTCGCAAAGTGATTTAGCGTTCCGGCACGATGTCGCGTGAAAACCAATTAAAGGCGTGGGTTTACGATACTCCTAACAGGTTAGCCCGCTACCATCCTAGACAGCATCATCACTTACCACCAGGTGATATAGCAGTCAAGGGCTAACTTGTAGTGTGTAGAAAAAAAAAGAATACTGCAATCCCCAATATTAATAGTTACATATTATATACTTGCTATTTCAGAACCCTCAACACAAGTGGAACAATGTCCATGGCATCAGCTTATATCCGGCTAGTCATCACAACCATCAACTCATCACAAAGTGGCTATAATGCTAACTATATAGAAAATGCTTACCAATGTTGGCGAAAATGAGGAGCCTCCGGAATGTCTTGGAGAACTTGAAGAGCGCCGGTGCCAACACCAGATGTATCAAGAGAATGCATGCCGAGACCGGTGCGCCCAACGCCAGTGCCCTGAAGCATGAACATTGGACATTGTAGTTCATGATCATCATGATCAACTCATTGCCGGCTCACTACAGAGCACGGGTCTCCTCTCAATATGAGAAGGGTCCATAGTCCACCACACTGGCCATGTGCGGATTGGCAGACTTCACACGCCGTTGAGAACATTACGGATAACTCTCAGGCGTGCAGGTTTCCTCACGATGTTTTCCTTCACCGTTGAAGCAAGTGATATTTTAATTTCTTAAAAACGCACATTACTCCGAAAAGTTAGAGGTGCGTACCCGGGTTCGAACTCCAGACCTCTGATTAGGATGCGGACGTCTTAACCTCTCAAAGCTATCACAGCTTTTTAATAAATTAATGCTTAGTCATCATCAATAGTTCTACAAAGCAGTTAATACAGATAAAGAAAAATGTGTCTTTTTAGGTTTCCTCACAATGTTTTGCTTCACTGTTGAAGCAAGTGATATTTTGATTTCTTAAAAAAGCACATAACTCCGTAGTTAGAGGTGCGTACCCGGGTTCGAACCCCAGACCCTTATTAGGAATCGGACATCCTAACCACTAGGCTGTCACAGCTTCATGATAATTCAAATATACCAATAGTAATCACAACAAATATGGAACAGTTTCAGCCGCTGGCAGACGTGTTCAAAGCAATCAAATAATTTTATTCAAGATCCAAACAACAGATTTGAGTCCCAACTTTCTAAAATATCTTTTTACATGCCCACAGATTATATATCCACATACTTTACTGTATAGTATTACACCATGCCATGCAAAACATGCTACTAATACATTTACAAAAACAACAACAACAACAACAATACAAGGACAAACACGTGTTGCAAAGAGATTTAGCGTTCTGGCACAATGTAGAGTAGACACAAATTCCTAATTGTTTTACCATACCCCTCACAGGTTGGCCAGCTACCATCCTAGACTGCATCATCACTTATCAGCAGGTGAGATAGCCGTCAAGGGCTTACTTGTAGTGAATAATAAAAAAAAAGTCAAATCAAATCATTTATTTTGCATAGATTGAGTCGGTACAAATTCAAATTCAAAATAATCTTTATTCAAATAGTCCCTAAAAAGGCACTTTTGAACCGTCAATAATTTACATAGTAGTTATTTCATGGTGATAACTAAATTCGTAAACTTAAAACTAAAACTATGAGGGTTCCAAACGCGCCCCGGTCTAAGAAGAAGCCCACAACAAACTTAGCCGGGGTTTTTTTTTCGTTATCACCATCTGTTGATGTATTTCTCGATAATTTTTTTTCTAGTGAACACCCTGATTATTTTAGCATTATTTGCTTTACTAGGTTGAATGGTACAGATTGCCTATTAGTAAGGTTGCCTATCTTTCTTTTATTATTAATGCTATAATGTATTTTTTGTTTCTTATGATGTATAATAAAGTATATTTTAATCCAAAGCTTATAGAAAAATCAAATTATGATATTAAGGATTATATAAAGATAAAAAAAGCTTGGATGTGAATTGTTCTATCTCCATAGGTACTATAATAAATTATAGTACCTATGAAGATTGTAATTGATTATGTGAGATGTGTGAAATAAAACCCGGCTAACTTTGTTGTGGGTTTCTTCTTAGACCTGGGCACAATTTGAACCCTCTTAGCTTTAGTTTTAAGTTGTCGATTGAAGTTATCACCATCACCTCACAAATGGAAATAATGAAATGAATGATTCATAGATGCCTGTAATAGGTTTATGTGAATAAAGCTATTTTTGGTTTTTATATTTCATTTTTAGATTATCAGTTAGCCATGGAGCAGCAATATCACAGCATTATGTCATATGGTATTTTATTATGGGGTAATGCTGCTGATATTGACACTATATTCGTTTTGCAGAAGAGGGCTGTTCGTGCGATATATAAATTAGGTCCCAGAGAGTCATTAAGAGATAAATTCAAAGATTATAAAATAATGACAGTGCATAGCCAATATATATATGAAAATTTAATGTATGTTCATAAAAATATTGATAAATTCAAGAAAAAAATGGACTGTAACGCACTGAACATCAGAAGTAAAAGTAAACTTGTAGTACCATTTAGTAGGCTGCACAAAATTAGTAACTCATTCAAAGGAAATTGTGTTTTATTTTATAATAAATTACCTATTGATATCTTGGAGATGTCTATCAATAAGTTCAAAGTTTTTATAAAACGAAAGCTTGTAGAAAAATCATATTACGATATTAAGGATTATATAAACGATAAAAAAGCTTGGGTGTGAATTGCTCTATCTCCATAGGTACTATAGTTTGTTATTCATTATGTGAGATGGTGATAACGAAAAAAAGAAAAACCCCGGCTAAGTTTGTTGTGGGCTTCTTCTTAGACCGGGGCGCGTTTGGAACCCTCATAGCTTTAGTTTTAAGTTTACGAATATAGTTATCACCATGAAATAACTACTATATAAATTATTGACGCGTCAAAAGTGCCTTTTTAAGGACTATTTGAATAAAGATTATTTTGAATTTGAATCATAAAGTTGAGTTAAAAGGGAGTTGCAAATATCAACTTTATGGTCAATGCAAGATACAGTTTCAACATGCAAACTAAACAGCAGTTCTTTAGTCAATCTATGTCCATTCCTCCAAAATAATGCCTCAAATAAAGATGTCGAATCTACTAAGATTTTAAATTAAGCAGAAGGAAATACTTAGAAAACTATATCATCATGATCAACCCATTACTGGCTCACTACAGAGCACGGGTCTCCTCTCAATATGACAAGGGTTTGGCCATAGTCCACCACGCGGGCCATGTGCAGATTGGCAGACTTCACACACCTTTTGAGAACATTATGGAGAACTCTCAGACGTGCAGGTTTCCTCACGATGTTTACCTTCACCGTTGAAGCAAGTGATATTTTAATTACTTAAAAACGCACATAACTCTGAAGTTATAGGTGCGTGCCCAGATTCGAACCGCCGACCTCTGATTAGGAGGTTGACGCCCTTAGCCACTAGGCTATCACCGCTTCAAAAAAAAACGAAAAAAAACTATATAATGAAGCAGTAATTATCATTCATTTCGGCATGCTGACTTAATTAAACACTCCAAATAAAGTTAGTTTTGCGAGATTCATTCAACGCCTTCAAAATACCACTGAAGATCCATTTGCAACTAACATCTTATAGCCGATCGATATCCACTCGTCCAAAATTACGCCGCAGAAAAAGATGTCAAATCTACAAACATATTGAATAAAGGAGAAGGAAATACTTACAAAATCACATATACAGGCCCACATATCAGGAATCCTATCATGCTGACTTGGTTAATTCATACACACGACACAAAATGAGTTAGTTTTGTGAGATTGGACCCACGCCTTTTAAGTAGGTATACTACGTGCAAATTATGGACCAATATCGTTGCAACCAACTATTTAGTTGTATATCAGGTTACACAACAGTCTTGAAATCTCAGAATACTTACAAGAAAGAAAGGTCATTTATAATTATTCAGATAATCACATTTATAATTTTGAATGTATAATTTTATTAATATTACGAATACAAACGAGCCGACCAAGACACAATGCAGACGTAAAACTTATATAATATAATAACGATGTTTGTAATCCAATGTTTATTATTTAAGAGTGATTAAATTTAAATTAATATATTTAAATAATCGGTATAAAATTCAGCATACCGCTAGCTTCTCGCTTGAATTATTACCTATATGTACCAAAGAGAATATCACTTTATACTGACAACTGTTGCGTTAAGTCAGTAACTTGTCTGACTAACCATAGACTAACAAAAAAAAACTGTGGTTATGCCATTTTAGTGTTTGTATCCTTATTGTATCGAGGTAAACTTGCATTCGACGGAAATTGGAAGCGATTCTACCGCCAATCGAGATAAGAGCTCAAACATTACCTAATTGATTTTCCAAAATACTCTTTAGATTTTTAATATTGACTACTCTACTCCTACAAGATTCTAAGTGCGAAGTTTCCCACCATTTTTCCCTAACTTCAATTCTACATTGCTATTAACCTCGCTATAAACTTGATACTGGTTAATCTGTGTAAAGCGAAAAAAAAGTCTGTAATTTAATTAGCTAGTTCGAATAAAGATTAGTTTGATTTTTTTTTATTTATCCCTCATGGGAAAGGCAAGGGGATCTGGGCCCATACAGCCATATCTTTAGTTGATTAGTTTGACTGATTTTAGACAGATTTGTCCATTATAAAATGTATAAATCATGCATTCAAAACAACTTTGTATTAGATGTAAATATATTTTATTATTCGATTAAGTAACATCGTCTGTCAACGAAAATCTGAATAAGCAATGAAATGTAGTGAAATGAATATTTCGTTATGCCTATTTAGATTTTCGTTTACGATACGGTTTGCTTCGAAGTACAATTTGCATCTTTTCGCCATTTATTTTATCAAAAACATCCAATACTGGATCTGTATGACAATTTAATTCCAATATTTCGGTTGTAATTCTTTCATTGTTCAGTTTTGCAGCCTTCATAATACTCGAAACCGCTGGCGACCAAAAATGATATGACCCTAACAAGTGAGGGTAGTTAGCTATAAAACTGCCTGTCAGATATGACACGTAAGTAATTTTGAATAGCAGTATAGTTTTCTTAGCTCTCAATTTCATAATTATAGCTCTTCCTGCCGCTATGTTAATTTTACCCGCCGATTGGTAACCGAAAGGCAGTGTTACCATTTTCAGAGAGTCATCCCTCCATTTATTAACGAATTTAAATTTTTGATCATTGAAAAATTCAACAACTGTATCGTAATTTAATTCGTCATCTGGCAATCCATTCTTCGACCACGATGATTTGAGGGTGTTTTCGACATTTTCGATCATTTTTATTGGTATTTTTAACTTACGTGTCGTATTATTTATATGCTCGCGTACAGTTAATATGACGTCTTCATTAATAATATCGTGAATCGATGCACTTTTGACAATAATTTTCCGATTAACTTGTTGCCATTTATACTTTTGATACAAATTACCGTACGCAGTGGGGTCTTTTAGATAAACGTCGTTTGGCGTTGCGCCAAATTCGACCGTTATACCCCGTTTCAGATTCAAATCCGTTATATTAAATATGTTTACTTCTTTTTCACTTATCAATTTTCTATCGGCTCCGTTAAAAGTCACTTTTATACCACTTTTACTGGACGCCACTTTTATGTTTATTCCGATTTTAGCGTAACAATTAATTACTGCTACACAAAATACAAAATAAATTAAATTCAAATTAAAACACATTTTGTTATTATAACGAATGCATGCGAATAAACAAGTGATATTAATTATGTATCTACGTAAAATATTGATAGGGAATAAATACTATTGACATATTTATTAATAGTAAAACATACGTCTGTCTGTCTTGTTTTGTTGAATTTTTTCGTATGTTTGTTTGTTGGAGAATCTGAGCAATAAGATAGAAAAGTTCAGAAAGAAAGCATGCAACGATGCAATGATACGGGCGGACGAGAGTAGGTACGCGGTAGGTTAGGGCATATCGTGTAGAATCTGGTGGAGGCGCGGTTTTAGGCGAGAGCGTTCCCGTGGCTCCACCATACAGCGGCGAGTAGGAACACGTGGGGGCTTTAGTCAGTAAGAGTCTGACATAACCTCTGGAGGTTCCCAGGTTCTGGGTGTCTCCCCTAACGGGGGGGCACCGTGGCGCAGAGGTATCCATGAGGGTTATCCCACGATAAAAAAAATAAAAAAAAATATTGTGTAGAATAGCAAGTGAGATTTGCATGGAATAATAAAACGTATCTGAAGTTGTTTCCGGAGGTACCTAGCCACAGGAAAACGCTTGTTAATGAAGTAATAAAAAACCGCCGTTCATTTGTATGCTTTGAACGCCACGATAATAATATTTATCAGTATCCAATAGTTCAAGTTCAAAACCTTAGATTAATGGTTTCCAATGAGATTCTACTGCAGATACTGCCGGTACACTGTTCTAGCAAACCTATTACATAATATATCAACTTATTCTAGCTAATCTTTTGTGACGTTGGGTGGGAACGAAAATTGTATTTAAGTATTTATATAATGTTGTCTGATAACACAGACATCTTCAAAAATTGTATTTCATGGATGAGTAACGACGCGTTAAGCTCAGCGCCATCTAGTTCGCGCGCTGGAACTATTGGTTCACAACGCTTTCATACGAGTATTACGCGTGTATATCCAACACGCTCTGAACTGGGGTTTTTTTAACTAAAAATTACGATAATTATATTCAAGTTTAACAAATTTTTACACAAAACTTCCTTATCATTCACGGTGGCAAAGTTCAATCAATACAACTCATTGAAAATGACTTCATTTTGCTCACGTTTGTTTATAAGAAAACATTTAGTTGGTATTCCAAAGAGAAGCTCTATTAGTTAGCACATTCCTACTAATTTACTACACGAGAAAGTGATTTTTTCTTGTCTGTCTTATAGCAATTTTTTCATTAATTTTTAGTGTTTTAAGAATAACAAAAACACAAGCGCGTTCGAATAAATAATAATTGGTTTACTATTTATTCTAACTCATACCTTAGTATAAAAGATTTCATTTCTGTAAGTATTTTTATTGCTTTATAATATTTTCTATACGAAGGTGATTGACAGTAAAATTTAACGGACAGACTATTTATGTTATAGGATAGGTGAGAAAAAAGTTAACTATAGTTAATACTTACCTATCGAACCGAACTTACCTATTAAAAGCGACGTAAAGAGCAATTTGAAGTCGAAAATTTTAATTTAAAAATAAACAATAATATTAACCAATAAATCAGGTGTTATTTAATAGATAAACTTTAAAATAAGTGCTTTTAATAAAATGCGTGCTATTTTAATAATTATTTCTACGTTACTACTACGAATCGAAGCTAGAATTACTATACCTAGATGTAAAAGCAGGGAAGAATATATCAGATACAACAATTAGTTATACTGGGTATAACATAGATGTGGTCAGTGAGAAAGATATTAATCTTTTTAACATCGATCAAGTTAATCTAAAGAGGGCCGTAAGAAATCACTACGGCGCCCTTCCCAAAGATGTCTATTTGAAAGGCCCAACACCCTGGGGCGATTTGTACAAAAAAACAACTGGGAGCCAGTATCAAGGATACTGAGGGTCAAATCTGCAACAGTAAAAGAGGGCTCCGTTAAATCCGTGTTGATACTGGCGCAGGATTTCGATAACCTTTCGAATAAGACGATCAAAGTCAACGCAGGCATCAGTCAAAGTGTCGAAAATACGGTGACAACCAGCTGGTCGAGTGGCAAGGAGGTGACAGTGTCTCAAGAGATCGAATACGATTTGAATGTAATTTTCGCAAAGATCTCCGGAACCACAAGTTTTTCCTTCACCTCCAGCTGGGGGAAGAGTGAAGAGATGTCGGAATCAGTGACAATAGGTATTGTTTTTTTTTTATAATATTGACGACCTCCGTGGCATAAAGTGGTAAAGTTGGAGGTCCTGGGTTCGATTCCCGGCTCGAGTCTGGTCTGGTGGGAAGCTTCAGCCGTGGTTAGTTACCACCCTACCGACAAAGACGTATCGCAAAGCGATTTAGCGTTCCGGCACGATGTCGCATAGAAACCAATTAGGAGTGTGGTTTTACCATGCCCCTAACAGGTTAGCCCGCTACCATCCTAGACTGCATCATCACTTACCACCAGGTGAGATAGCCGTCAAGGACTATCTTGTGTTGTATAAAATAAAATATATTCTCTTACTTCTATTAAAGCTCTGTTTTTAATTTTTTTTTAATTCAGCTACAGATTAGACCGTGAGTGCAATCACACTTTGTGGTAAGTGATAAAGTGTAAAATGATAGCGAAATAACCATGGCTACGGCAGTTTTACTAAGTCCATTCGCAGACATGTCCGTTGACAGGAATACACAATAATTGAAATGGTTCCGAACCCCGGACCTTGCGACCTGTAGTATTCTTAACGAACGAGTCAGTTGGCACTAAAAAATAATTTAGCTAAAGAATTGTATATAATTTATTTATTTATTTCATACTAGCTGATGCCCGCGACTTCGTCTGCGTTGAGTTAGTGTGTGTGAAAGTGTGTTTGTTTGTCTTCCAATCACGCAATGGATTACTAAACTGACGACCTTGAATTTTTAATACCCCGGTTCAACATATAGGATAGTTTTTATCCCGCAATTCAGCACGGTTCCCTTGGGAGAGGGGATGAAAGTCAAAATGTGTATTTAGTTGTAATTCATTAACGCGTACTCCGATTTCACTCATTCTTTTTTTGTTGTTAGAAAGGGAATACTTTACAGATTATCCTGTAATTATTTCAAGGTCGTTCAAGGTTTAGTAATCTATTGGAAGGCAAACAAACAAAATTTCACACACACACTAACTCAACGCAAACGAAGTCGCGTGCATCAGCTAGTGTTTTATAAGTGTTTATTGGATTTAAATTTCAAATTCAAATTCAAATAATCTTTATTCAAATAGTCCTTTAAAAGGCGCTTTTGACGCGTCAATAATTTACATAGTAGTGATTTGATGGTGATAACTACATTCGTAAACTTAAAACTAAAGCTATGAGGGTTCCAAACGCGCCCCGGTCTAAGACGAAGCCCACAAATGAAATTTTCTTTTTGTTATCACCATCTCACATGCCACTTAAAATTATATTTACAGGTACCAACACGGGGGTAGAAATAGATTTGCGACCGTACCAATCGGCGACAGCTGTTTTATCAGCGAACAGATGCTATTTAGAAATCCTTGTTGAATACGTCGCGTCACTCAGAGGCAACGTTGCGGTCAACTTCAAGAGGAGACACGAGGGCCACCACTTCTACGGACCCTCTGTCAACAGTGTGATGAAGAGCGGGGGACTGGAAACAGAGAAGAGTTTCTTTGAAACTGTTAGAATCGGAGTTCATACGGACGCGTCCTTGAAAGTCACCGACAAAGCTTCTGGCTTGCCATTATAGTAACTCTACCGTCCGACCCATCGTTATCCCAAACGTCGCCTAAGCCGAGGTTCGGCATCACAGGAGGCGCCCTTAGGCAGACGTTCCCTTAGTTTCTTCGAACCAAAATTTCTTCTGGCAGAGCTTCTTTCCGAAGCTCGCCAAACAGCCCGGTTACGCTGTCGCAACCAATAGGGTTAGCACAGCTAATAGTCAGTCCGAAAAAAAATATATACTTAGTGACATTTGTTATTACAGACCTTGTTATACAGTATATTGTATATATATTGTATATACAGTTTTTATAGATCTACTCGAGTGGTGTAAGAATAAAAAAATTTAATCATCATATGAGTTTGTTTAAATATCTCGTAAGTATAGTATATACCACCTCATAGCTTTAACGACCTCCGTGGCAAATGCGTGCGCTGTTGCATTATAAAGTTGGGTTCGATTCCCGGCTCTAGTGGGAGGCTTCGGCCATGGCTAGTTACTACCCTACCCACGAAATTTGTCGCCAAGCGATTTAGCGTTCCGGCACGATGTCGCGTAGAAACCAATTAGGAGTGTGGGCTTACCATACTCCTGACAGGTTAGCCCGCCACAATCTTAGACAGCCACATCACTTACCACCAGGTTAGATAGCCGTCAAGGGGTAACTTGTCGTGTATAAAAAAAAAACCAGGGTATTGAATATATTTATTACCTACAGGGTATTATTGCTTCATCATAATCAACCTTATGCCAGCTCACTACAAAGCACGGGTCCTCTCGCAATTTGAGAAGGGTTTGGTCATAGTCCACCACTGGCCATGTGCGGATTGATAGACTTCACACGCCATTGAGAGCATTACGGAGAACTCTCAGGCGTGCAGGTTTACTCACGATGTTTTCCTTCATGAAACAAGTAAGTTAATTGCTTACAAACGCACATACCTCCGAAAAATTAGAGGTGCCTGTGGTCGAACCCCCGATCTCTGATTAGGAGGCTGACTTCCTTACCACTAGACCATCACAGCTTCAATACCTACATATTAAATAGATTGAAACTTCACGCCTTTTTCAATACAAACCGATCAGGAACAAGGTCGGCACCAATAACGAAGTTAATTTGCAGTCACGAATTCATTAGAGTTTAAAAGTACCTATCTAACGGTGGTAATGGCTTATGGCACGGCAATATCATGTATACAGTATTCCAACTACATACGGGTTCGAACCCCCGATCTCTGATTAAGGAGGCTGACGTCCTAACCACTAGGCTAAACAATTAAACAATATATAACAATTCAACAATCATTATTGCATCTTATGTGAGATATGAAAGCAGAGCCGAACCATGGTAATATTATGTACATACAGTATTCCAACATACAAACGGACGAAACGCGAGCTATGCCTACGCGCCTCGATCTCGGCGTGCGCTCGGCATGCAGACAGTCGCGACTGTGCCGCAGTGACGAACGGACGGTGTTTTGTTTTTTTAACAATAAAAGCGCGATTTTTTCACTAAAAATAACTTCAAGTACATATTTAATATGACGAGTATATTTTGCTGTTCTTGGTTGCATTAATAATAGTTGTTTATTGTACTGTTTGTATGAATAACACTAGAAAAATTAAATTTGACCGTCTGTCTGTCACTAGATAGTTGAAATTGGAACACACAGTAGGCAAATGTAATCAAAAGATCAATGAGGCGGGCAGCCCTATCTCATGTTTAGGTAACCCGCGGCAAAGATAAGGCCGAGTTATAATACTGTATACATAATATTACCGTGCTTATGGCTCCGAAACTTACTTATGGTTAATTACTTATTACGTATTATATACTTATCTTATATAACAGCTTTTCCATGATCTCAAAGGACATTATGGAGAACTCTCAGGCGTGCAGGTTTTCTCACGATGTTTTCCTTCACCGTTCAAGCTGATATTTGAATTACTCTAAAACGCATATAACTCCGAAAGTATGAGGTACATGGATCGAAGCCTCGACCTCTGATTAGTAGACGGACGTCCTAACTACTAGGCTATCACAGCAGTATTATAACATACATCTAGTCTATACAAATAAATAAAATTGGAGTGTCTGTTTGTAATATTGAAGTAACCGTTTTTTACTGCATGCATACAAATATATATATATACGGTACATACACCAAAATAACATTTTTTACAATCTTTGTTTGTCTGTCTGTCTGTCTGTCTGTTTGTTCCGGCTAATCTCTGAAATGGCTTGACCGATTTTTACGGGACTTTTTTGGCAGCTAGCTGATGTAATAAGGAGTAACTTAGGCTACTTTTATTTTAGAAAAAGTCTTTTATGTTAGGTAAATAAAGTAATGTTGCAATGTCCAAGTACTGTCCAGTACCGCGCGCAGCTCACGCGCATGCCACCGCCTGTGCCATCACGTCTCGGGCGCCTCCCACTTCTCGCACCAATTGTTTTAGTTTAGTTATTATTTCAAGTAATTCAGGTTAGTAATCTATTGCTTCGTGATTGAAAGACAAACAAACACACTTACTCAACGCAGACGAAGTCGCGGCCGTCAGCTAGTATATTATATATATAAAATAAAAAATATATATATTAATAGCGGTAACATATCTTTTTTCTTGTCGTCTATCTGTCTGCCAGTGGGCTTTATCACGAACCGATATGGGTAGAAAGCTCGAACAGTTTATTTTGATCCACTACAAATTAGCCCTTGACGGCAACCTCATCTGATAGTAAGTGATGATGCATTCTAAGATGGTAGCGGACTAACCTGCATACGTAAGGTACATACTCCTATACTCCTAATTGGTTTCTACGCGACATCGTGCCGGAACGCTAAACCGCTTGGCGACACGCCTTTGTCGGTAGGGTGGTAACTATTTTTTTTATCCACTACAAAATAGCCCTTGACGGCTATCTCACCTGATGATAAGTGATGATGCATTCTAAGATGGTAGCGGGCTAACCTGTTAGGGGTATGGAAAACCCACAGTCCTAATTGGTTTCTACGCTAAATCGCTTGGCGACACGTCTTCGTCGGTAGGGTGGTAACTAGCCACGGCGCAAGCCTCCCACCAGACCAGACTCGAGCCGGGAATCGAACCAAGGACCTCCAACTTATAAATGCGACAGCACACGCACTGCACCACGGAGTAAAACCCTTCTATCACGTTACATATTAACTTAAATAAAACGATTTCTAGAAGTAATAAGATAATTTGACAGACGTGGGTGACATGCACGCCCGCCCTAATCTACAACTGTTAATAGTAATATCACATGCCAAACCCAGGACCTCCAACTTGAAATGCGACAGCGCGTGCGCTGCGCCACGGAGGTCGTCAAAAGTTTCACCAAAAATCGATCCAGTTGGTCTGTTCGCTTTTGAAGACGGTTCGAAGCTAATCAGATCAAGATCACACTCATCTTAGCCGCAAAGCGACAATCGTGAGCCATCTCAATGCTAATGTAGCATTATACTAGGGCTTCCAGCCCCACCCGCTTATGGCGGACATTTCTTTTTTGTCAATACACTACAAGTTAGCCCTTGACGGCAATTTCACCTTACGGTAAGTGATGATGCAGTTCAAGAAGGTATAAATATATATATGTTTGTATTTATTTTATGTATAGATTCATCGTCATTGTGAAATCCACTACTTGTTCAGGTCTTAGATTTAAAATCAAACACAATAGTCAGTAAGTAAAGTACATATATCGACGGTAACGTACGCTCGCCACCGATGACCAACCGAGAATGCCGAGCGGGGAGTACCGTCTATTCGTGCACTATATTTTATTGAATGTCACAGTCATCAACATCATCATCATGATTAACCCATTGCCGGCTCACTACAGAGGATTACCACTCAAGACAAGTGACCAAGGATTACCACCACGGCATTTAGATAACATCTTATAACGCATTAATACTAGTTTAGATTACGAATGAGTATAGTTATCATCAAACTAATCCACAGCCCACTTATTTTGCACAGCACATGGGGACATATTCTTTATTTGTAACACCATCGAATGTGAGAAAAACATCAACAAGAAAACTACAAATAATAATGCTTAGTAATTACGGTTAGCTATTGGGCTAGTTGACCGCCATTGCACAAGTCTCCTAACTGTCTTAGGGGAACAAGCTGTCCTGATCCTTCCTCACTCGGGCCGGCGGTAGTATACAACGGGTCCATTAAAACCAGCGAGAGGGACATGCCGTGGTGGTTTTTAGTACGGATATAGCCCCATTCGGAGGTGGGAGTCCCACATAAACTCCATCCTGCCCAAGTTACGGAAGGCATACAGCTTTTCTACCACGGAAAAAAGGGCCTAGGTGCTTTCTTCTCAGAGCGATAGATTGATTGATCTGATTTAAATTGTCCGGAAGCTGTCATAGCCTAGTGGTTAAGGCGTCAGCCTCCTAATCAGAGGTCGCTGGTTCGAATCCGGGCCACCACACCTTTAACTTTTCGGAGTTATGTGCGTTTAAAAAAATTAAATATCACTTGCTTCAATGGTGAAGGAGAACATCGCGAGGAAACCTGCACGCCTGAGAGTACTCCAGAATGTTCTCAAAAGCGTGTGAAGTCTGCCAATCCGCGCATGGCCAGCGTGGTGGACTATGGCCAAACCCTTCTCATATAGAGACCCGTGCTCTGTAGTGAGCTGGTAATGGGTTGTTCATGATGATGATGATGATGAAATTGTCCTGTATTGAATCATTCAATGTTGGCTAACCTACCTTATACGCGAACTATCGATTTATTTGAACAATAGCACATCTGGTACAGGTGTCGCCACACGACTCCATAGAAACCACTTTAAACAACATCCCACCATCACCTCCATAGTCTTTATCGCGAAGTGTCAAAGTTTAAATTCCTATGATTAACTGTTTTGGAAGTGTAATTTTGAGTTGGTCATAGAAAACAATTTTAGACGACACAACCCTTTTTTCGAAACCTTCGTACTTATGATAAATGAATAGAGTTGAAATTCCTGTGGAATTTTGTTTTTCAAATGCTTTGTTATTTTGGTGAGATGGCGCATACTTGTAATTTCGTTGCAGTATATATAGTGGGATGAAATTAGGATGAAACACATTCAAGTGTCAAACGTGTATTTGAGAAGATCTCTCTATTATACGGTAGGTCAAGTAACTAAAACACTATCATTAATAGTACAGTCGGTATATAGAATTCTTCTATCATCAGTGGTATATGCAAGGAATATTAAAACTTTAAAATATTAAAAAGAATTGGGAATTTTTAAAACTAAATTCAGTACTAGATTTCAAATTCAAATAATCTTTATTCAAATAGTCCTTTAAAAAGGCACTTTTGACGCGTCAATAATTTACACAGTAGATTTGATGGTGATAACTATATTCGTAAACTTAAAACTAAAGCTACGAGGGTTCCAAACGCGCCCCGGTCTAAGAAGAAGCCACAACAAACTTAGCCGGGTTAGATTTTACCCGTTACGATTTGTCAAGTAACCTTGTTTTCTAAATAAATCTATAAGGAAGAAGGTTTAGTATTTTAAACTATTAAAAAATAACTGGTTATACAAAAACAATAATACAATAACTTTAAATATATACGAAATTAAAACAAACTCACCCAAATTTCGCCCATTTACCGGTATATAAATAACAAACTCTCTTAACAAATTAATTCTCCCTGAAAAGGATCTACCATGTATTGAGTGAAATGGCTATTATTTTACTTACTTGTGGGCAACAGCTATTTTTAACTATATAGGTTGAGCCAAATCTATTTATACGGGTAGATCACCGAGGACAAACCTCTGGTTTTTTCGGTGTCTTTATTGTATAATTAATTATATTCCTTGTATATTAATAATAAATAATAAGTCTAAATATGATTTGCTTAAAAGATATTTGAATCACTCTAACAGAGTTTTTTTAATGATATTTGTTTCAGATGTTCATCTTCATAAGTTTACTAGCGTATGCGCTGGCTGAACCTCCTGTGGGGTAAGTTGTCAAACTGAGGGTTATTGGAATTAAATTAAATTAAATTAAAATTGCGTTTATTCAGCCATTATAAGGAAAAAATTACATCACAACTAAAAACGAATGTGTCCTGAAATTGGCTGAACAGGGCGCTGCCTCAGCTTGATGCTGCGTTAAAATTGACTGCAGCGCTGATTTTCAGGCATAACCCATGCTGATATCACGGAGTGACTGGGAAAGCGCTCCTTTAGTGTGTGAGGGTGTGTGTGCGTGTGCGTGAGTACGTGTTTGGTTGCTTTTCTGTTTTTGTTTTTGTTTTATTTTTTAGGCTAAATATAAATTTTAATCCTGCCCGGAATATTAATTAACTTCTTCCTTAGTGAAATTCTGGTGAAGCAAAGAGGTTATGTCAAGTTAAACTCTGTGGTGTTCAAGCCGGCTAATAACTGAGTCATAGGCTTTTGTATACCGCTGCTCACCTAACAGCTCCAACCTAGTTAGACCATCCCCTGAGATCTTATTCTTTCACCACTGGTTGCAATGGTGCGTCTTCCAACTCGAGGACTTAACTGTTATAGGCGAGGAATTCTCCATTGTTGTCGCCTAAGCCGAGGTTCGGCCTCAAAGGAGGCGCCCTTAGGCAGTCGTTCCCTTAGTTTCTTCGAGCTCAAAATTTCTTCTGGCAGAGCTTCTTTCCGAAGCTCGCCAAACAGCCCAGTTACGCTGTGGCAACCAATAGAGTTTGTAAGGCTAATAGACAGTCCGAAAAAAAAAATCTCCATTGTTCCACACGGTTTGACATTTATGGTGTCCATAGACAATAAACATTAAATTATCTATATCCAGATGCCTTTGTCGATTTACTATAATATTCCGCATAGGCAGTGCATCTTGATTTTATAAATATGCTAGATATGTTCAAAAGGACCCACTTTTAGTGTGTTTTGGTTTTTTAAATTTCTCGCCATTTGTTTGTATTCCCGGGTTAAAAAAAAGTCATTATCAATCATCGCCCGGAGCTTTTGATCAAGTATACTTGATAATGACTATGATCTACTTGATCTTCTTTATCATTACCTCATACACAAATATACAATATTTGGATTTTAAATTACTGTCTTAAAAGAATAAACAAGTATAATCAACCCATTGCCGGCTCACTACAGAGCACGGGTCTCCCCTCAATATGAGAATGGTTTGGCCATAGTCCACCACGCTGGCCATGTGCGGATTGGCAGACTTCACACGCCTTTGAGAACATTATGGAGAACTCTCAGGCGTGCAGGTTTCCTCACGATGTTTTCCTTCACCGTTGAAGCTAGTGATATTTTAATTTTTTTAAACGCACATAACTCCGAAAAGTTAGAGGTGCGTGCCCGGATTCGAACCGCCGACCTCTGTTTAGGAGGCTGACGGCCTAACCACTGGGCTATCACCGCTTTAAACAACTAGGGACTACATTTTTTGGATTATTTGTGTAAAAAAAATTTTAAATCTTATTTTAATTTTAGCGACGGTTACGCTTCAGCGCGATCAAGTCATGATCATCACAGCATTGAAAACCAACGATCTCTGTCCCAAGAATATGGCGTGCCAGCATTAGGAGCCAGAAGCAATTACGCATCCAATGTCAGATCACAATCGCCCTATGATCAATCCAGATCAGCACTGTCCCAAGAATACGGGACTCCTGGATTCAGATCAGTTTCCCAAGAACATGGACTTTCAAATGCAAGGACAGGACTATCTCAAGAGTATGGGCTCCCGAGTAATGCTAGATCAAGCTTTTCTCAAGAATATAAACCACCTATTGCCAGGACTGGACTATCCAATGATTACGTAGCACCTAATGCACGGACCGGTTTGTCTCAAGAATATGGACTTCCTAATGCTAGAGCAAGTCTTTCTCAAGATTATGGACTTCCTAATGCTAGATCAAGTCTTTCTCAAGATTATGGACTTCCTAATTCCCGAAGCCTTTCGCAGCAATACGGTCTTCCTAACCAACGTAATGCTGGAACGGATTATAGCCATTCGCAGGACCATAGCATATCTAGTGCACGTTTGTCTCAAGAGTACGGAGCTCCTCAATTGAGAACTGGTTCGGGAGATGTCCCATCAGATTCGTATGGAACACCACTACAAAGATCATCCCAAGCACTATCGGATTACAGAACACCATCGGAAGAATACGCTGTACCATCACAGAGGAGTTTTGATCAGCCTCCTTCACAGAAATATGGACAGTCAAACTTTAGAAATGCCCAGTCCTATAGCCCAAATTCCCACAGCCATTCTGCATCAAGTAGATTCAACAAAGGATCTGCATCTACTAGAACATTCCAATCTTCTTTTGGTTCAAAAAGTCCGTCTCAAACTTACGGTACACCTCGGTCAACATCGTTCTCAGAATCCAGTGCAAGGAATATTGATGCATATGCCCCAGGCTCGAAATCTATTTCCTCGTCATATCTGCCGAGTTCTAGGAGTGTTTCCGAAACATATGGCGCGCCTGGAGGTCGAAGCTTGTCTACTGAGTATGGTGCTCCAGATGCTAGAGGTCTAAATACCAATGCTTACGTTTCATCGTTTGATACAGCAAGGTTTGTTTTACAAATATTCTTTTTGTGCCATATCCCTTGCGTGATATGATATCCTGGTGCCAAATGCAGAAATTGCGATATTCTATTTTAAATCACGCTAGTTTTATGCAAGAAAATATTTCTACGTCATCATTTTTAAAATTATATAAAAGATACGGACAAGATTAAGCCAGGATAAGCGTACTATGCCAGGCTAAATTAGCACCTGGCTGGGTTGCGGTCGAGTGCACAAGTGTTCCTGTGACCCAGCCACCAGGCGACGCGAAGGAGCATCGCTGAGTTTAGTGGGTATTCCGGTCGCCAGTCTGGCCGCTAGGGAGTCCCACATGCCCCGTCGGCGCAGTCTTGCCTGCGTCGCTTCCGGAGGGGATGCGTAAACGCATTTCCCAGCGGGGAAAAAAGGCTTTATTAAAACATTCTATTGATTGTATTTTAAGTTTCAGATCCAATAGCCGTAACTAACCTTTTTTTTATTTATTTATTAATATAAAAAGAAAATATAATTCATATAAAAGTAACGGCACCGCAAAATCCGAAGAGGTTTGCCCTCAGTGCTACTCTGCAACTTAATGGCTTAAAATTAGAGGAACTGAGTAAGCTTATTAAGGCATGAAAAGAACATTTTTTAACTGAGTTAGACCATCGACACAAATGAGTCAACCATCCAACTCAGCTAAAATATATTCTTTTATTTGTGTTTGACATTTTTAATATGTAATTTTTGGAACGCTGGAGGTAGTTCATTCATGAATCGAGGAACCACATACGCAGTCGTTCGCTCGCCGTCGTAATGTTAAACCTAACAGCACGTTTAGGATTCGACAGATCTTTCTCCTTTCATATAAATTTATGTGGAACTAAAATTCCTGCGAAATCAAAGGCAATTTCCTGGGTTCCACATATCTCCTTTCTATCTTAATGTCCTTCTTTGAAAATCGCTTTGAACTGATTAGTTTCATTTACCATCATCATTTCAACCGATAGACGTCCACTGTTGGACATAGGTCTTTTATAGGGAGTTCCAATGGCCACGGTCTTGGGCCGCTTGTATCCAGCGGCTCCCTGCGACTCGTTTGATGTCGTCTGTCCACCTTGTTGGGGGTCGACCAACGCTACGTTTACCGGTGCGGGGTCGCCATTCCAGCACCTTGGGACCCCAGCGTCCATCGGTTCTCCGAGATCATTTACCATAATAATTAGAAAAAGACAACGCACCCATAAATGTTACATGCAGCCTTGGATTGGAAGTGCAAGGCATAAATAAGAAAACTAAAAATTTTGCGGACATTTACCAGAAAGTCATCTCCACAGATCGAGCCCATCGTCTAAATACGGTGTACCATCCGCTCGAGACGCGATGCCATCAGAGCAGTATGGTGTTCCTGAACAGTACGACGCGCTGTCCAACCAGGGGTACAGCTATGCAAGAAATGCACTTGACGAGTTAGTTAATCAAGTAAGTCTGACAGATTTGCAGAGATCGCTTATTACTGTATTTTGTTTTACAATGTTTTGTAGATCTTGGTTTACCCATTTTTATCAAGGTTTAGATATGGATGGAAGCGGTGATAGCCTAGTGGTTAGGGCGTCAGCCTCCTAATCAGAGGTCGGCGGTTCGAATCCGGGCACACACCTCTAACTTTTCGGAGTTATGTGCGTTTTTAAAAAATTTAAATATCACTTGCTTCAACGGTGAAGGAAAACATCGTGAGGAAACCTGCACGCCTGAGAGTTCTCCATAATTTTCTCAAAGGCGTGTGAAGTCTGCCAAGCCAGCGTGGTGGACTATGGCCAACCCCTTCTCATATTGAGAGGAGACCCGTGCTCTGTAGTGAGCCGGTAATGCGTTGATCATGTTGTAATGTTATTGAATTCTTTTCCAGGAGCCAGCTAATTACGACTTCGGGTATAAAGTGAGTGACTACTTGAGTGGGAGTGATTTTGGACACACCGAGTCTAGGCAAGAAAACAAGGCAGAGGGATCGTACTTCGTTGTACTGCCAGATGGTACTAAACAGGTAACTGTAATCTGTTATTTTTAAATTTAATTGTGTTCCTAATTTCAATTGTGAACTGTTCTGTTTGGTGATGGTGCCAGTGAGGGACACTTTTAAGAAGAAACTCTTAGACTTTGGAAATTCAGTATACAGCCATCCCAATAAATGCTTTTTCTGACAAACCCATTAACAAAATAGTTTTAAAAACAGCGTTATGAGAGGAAATATGGAATTCTCATGTAATAGGAAATAGATAAGTATTTTATATAACTGTTGTTAAGATATTGGCGGTATAGATTCACTATGTTATCAAAATATAGCATATACTGGTAATATACTGGAGTTAAAAGCAGTATACTGGTATATAATAGTAATATTATATGTATAGGATGGTTTAGGCATCATAACAGTAAATAAGGTGCTTATAACGAAGCAATTGAACGTTTTGAAGACAACATCTCCTAAGGATGCTTCAGTGTTCCAGCAAAACGTGCGTTGAGAGGGCGTTTTGGAAGAACTGTATTGTGTGGTATATAAAGATTTAAGAAATTATAAATTTCACCGAAGCTGAAGCTGTGATAGCCGAGTGGTTAAGACGTCAGTCTCCTAATCAGAGGTCGAGGGTTCGAACCCGGGCACACACCTATTACTTTTCGGATTGATGTGCGTTTTTAAGCAATTAAAATATCACTTGCTTCAACGGTGAAGGAAAACATCGTGAGGAAACCTGCACGCCGGAGAGTTCTCCATAATGTTCTCGAAGGCGTGTGAAGTCTGCCAATCCGCACATGGCCAGCGTGGTGGACTATGGCCAAACCCTTCTCATATTGAGAGGAGACCCGTGCTCTGTAGTGAGCCGGTAATGGGTTGATCATGATGATGATGATGATGTTTTGCATATTTGAATATTACAAATTAAGCCAAATTTTGATAGCAGTGGAGAATGTCATTGTAACACGATTTATATAATTATTGTAATTGTTATTCACAGCGATTTTAATAAACAACTTGAGTGATGGTAAATAAATATTTTCAGATTGTAGAATACGAAGCTGACGAGCAAGGTTTCAAGCCAAGAATCTCGGTGGAACCAGCTGAATCCGGATTAGGATATGACGAAAACGCCTCTGACCTTACCCGATCGGCTGATGGATCCTATTAGGACAGTTCTGGAGACAAAAATACCCTTGCTATGATCACTGAAGACTCGAAGTTGTTTGAAGATTTTGTTGTTTTCGTCAAAGCCACACGATTTATTTGTCCGAGCAAAGCTTTGTCTTTAAGTCTACTTGCAAGAAATTGTACTTGTCTATTCGTCTATCTATCTGCCAGAGATTTATAATTTCGGCTTATCACACTATCAAATACCTTTTTACACTTTTTAAACCAACATATATTACGACTATCGATAATATCCTTTGCTCTTAAAGAAGCAATGTCATCCTCATATTACGAGTATGTCTAGAGTAATATATCAATAATCTCACAATTACTAATATTTTGACATTTTTTCTGTAGTAAATATTAATACGTATTATTCTATATTAAAAAGTGTAATCCTTGAAAAAAAAAACGTATGTAATTTTATGTTCTTCCATTCTTTTATTAACATTATCTGTTTGTATTTTAACTGGTAATTAATCTGTCATCTTTAAAAAAAAAAAATTTTGGTTTATTATGACGAAAACTACTAGTGAAATTTCATTATTTATTTTTTGTAGCAATTTGAAAAAAAAATGAAAAAAAAAACAATACCTCTTAGTTTGTAAGATGCGCTTTGTAAAATATTTTTTAAAGTAAATAAAAATACAATTTAAAAATTATATAATTTGCAGTGTTTCTTTAGATCCTTTTCAATTGTAAATTTTATGTTCTTTCATTTGTGTATTAACATTATCTGTTTGTATTTTAACTGTTAATTAATCTGTCATCTTTTAAAAAAAAAAATCAAGCTTTGGTTTATTATGACGAAAACTACTAGTGAAATATTCATTATTTATTTTTTGTAGCAATTTGAAAAAAAAATGAAAAAAAAAAACAGTACCTCTTAGTATGTAAGACGCGTTTAAATTTTGTAAAATATTTTTTTAAAGTAAATAAAAATATAATTTAAAAATTATATTATTTGCAGTGTTTCTTTAAATCCTTTTCAATTGTACATTTATCTCCCAAAGATGGAAATTTAAGATGATCTAATTAAAATCAATAAAATTCAAATTTCTTTCAAATTCAAAATAATCTTTATTCAAATAGTCCTTTAAAGGCGCTTTTGACGCGTTAATAATTTACATAGAAGTGATTTGATGGTGATAACTACATTCGTAAACTTAAAACTAAAGCTACGACGGTTCCAAACGCGCCCCGGTCTAAGAAGAAGCCCGCAACAAACTTAGCCGCGGTTTTTCTTTTTTTTCGTTATCATCATCTCACATAATGAATAATAAACTATAGTACCTATGGAGATAGAGCAATTCACACCCAAGCTTTTTTATCGTTTATATAATCCTTAATATCGTAATATGATTTTTCTACAAGCTTTCTTCACAGAAAATCTTAGCTGGATATTATATTTTTACTATTTACAATCTCAGAATGGCTAATTATCACTCTACTGACAAAGACGTCACGATGTCGCGTAGGAACAATCTCCTAAGCCGAGGTTCGGCCTCAAAGGAGGCGCCCTTAGGCAGTCGTTCCCTTAGTTTCTTCGGGCCCTAGGGTTAAAAAGTTCCTCTGGCAGAGCTTCTTTCCGAAGCTCGCCAAACAGCCCGGTTACGATGTGGCAACCAATACATTGTACCATTTACAGCTAATCAGACAGTCCGGAAAAAAAAGTAGGAACCAATTAGAAGTTCGGGTTTACCATACCCCTAACAGGTTAGCCCGCTACCATCTTAGACTGCATCATCACATACCACCAGGTAAGATTGCCGTCAAGGAATCTTGTTGTGGATAGAAAAAGATAAAATAGTGTACCTTTCTCTTTTCGGATTTGCAATGTCGCAAAAGTATAATGTTTTGATTATCTATACAAATAAATAAAATTGGAGTGTCTGTTTGTAATATTGAAATAACCGTTTTTTACTACATGCACATGAATATACGGTACATACACCAAAATAACATTTTTTTAAATTTTTGTCTGTCTGTCTGTTTGTTCCTGCTAATCTCTGAAATGGCTGGACTGATTTTTGCGGGACTTTTATTAGCAGGTAGCTGATGTAATAAGGAGTAACTTAAGCTACTTTTATATAGAAAAAGTAAAAGATTTTTAAAATAAAAGATTTTAGAAAATTAAAGTAATGTTGCAATGTCCAAGTACTGTCCAGTACCGCGCGCAGCTCACGCGCATGTCCTTTACCGCCTGTGCCGTCACGTCTCGGGCGCCTCCCACAACTTCTCCCACCAACGAATCAATATCTGATTTCACTCACTCTTTTTTTTAGAAAGGAGATACTTTAATGTTTATCCTGTAATCATTTCAAGTAATTCGGGTTAGTAATCTATTGCTTCGTGATTGAAAGACAAACAGACATACTAACTCAACGCAAACGAAGTCGCGGGCGTCAGCTAGTAGTTAATAAAATTGTATGCCCCTCTTTTTTTTAACGCTAGGGAATGCGTTTACGCAGCCATACTCCTAGCGATGCTCCTTCGCGTCGCCTGGTGGCTGGGTCTAGGATATTTTTATGACCCTGATAGTTTAGCGGCGACAGCCTAGTGGTTAGGGCGTCAGCCTCCTAATCAGAGGTCGGCGGTTCGAATCCGGGCACGCACCTCTAACTTTTCGAAGTTATGTGTATTTAAAAAAAAATTAAATATCACTTGCTTCAACGGTGAAGGAAAACATCATGAGGAAACCTGCACGCCTGAGAGTTCTCCATAATGTTCTCAAAGGCGTGTGAAGTCTGCCAATCCGCACATGGCCAGCGTGGTGGACTATGGCCAAACCCTTCTCATATCGAGAGGAGACCCGTGCTCTGTAGTGAGCCGGTAATGCGTTGATCATGATGATGATAGTTTAGACCGCCTGTTATCGCCACGATGTTAAGAAGCTATATATATGTACTAGCTGGCGCCCGCGACTTCGCCCGCGTGGCATAATTTTTTAAAATTCTGTCAGAATAAGTTGTAAAAATGCCAACGGGAACTCTCCTATGTCACTCTCCAGGTCCTCACCTATAATTTCAAAAATCACGTCGATCCATTGCTCTGTTGCGACATGATTGAAGGACAAACCAACATACCAACTCACATTCGCATTTATAATATTACTATGATTTTGTCTGGATAGTAAGGAGTACAAAGTATTCAAATGGATTCAAAGAAGTAAAACTTTATAAGATTTTCAACCAACATGAACCCCGGTATTAACCTCTTTGCGGCAGATTTTCACAAATTATTAGCGGATGTCTACGCCTAAGCAGGGCCTAACTTCCAAATTCCTTCTCATTCTTTATGTTTCCACTTTCAATGTGTGATTTTGCAAAAGAGCTTATACCTACATGTCATAGTTACTGAAAAGTAATGCTCTAATTGCCGATTTTCATTTCTCTAATTCCAAAAACTCAGAACTTACATGTAACCTTCCAACCCCTCACCCCTCTCACCCCTTTTGGGATGGATTTTTGTAATATGGCGTATATACAGATTTTTATTATTTAAATCAAATAACCTAAATGCCAATTTTCATGTCCATAACCTCAAAAACTTAGAATCCTGATGAAAACTTCCAACCCCCATTTTACCCCCTTTCGGCTGGATTTTCGCAAAATTGGTCGTACAGATCTTTATTATTTATAATTAACAACTTAGTTGCCAACTTTCACGTCCTTAACTTCAAAAATATAGGACTTTCATATAAACTTCCAACCCCCATTTCTACCCCTTAAGGGTGGATTTTTGTAATATTGCGTATATAGGTTTTTATTATTTAAAACAAATTACCTAAATGCCAATTTTCATGTCCCTAACTTTGAAAACTTAGAATCCTCATGAAAACTTCCTACCCCCATTTCACCCCCCCTTGGAGTAGATTTTCGCATTATTGTTCATACAGATCTTTATTATTTATAATAAACCACTTAGTTGCCAAGTTTCATGTCTCTAACTTCAAAAATATAGGACTTTCATACAAACTTCCAACCCCCATTTCTACCCCTTAGGGGTAGATTTTTGTAATATTGCGTATACAGGTTTTTATAATTTAAAACAAATTACCTAAATGCCAAACTTCATGTCCTTAACTTCGAAAACATAGAATCCTCATGAAAACGCCCCACCCCCATTTCACCCCCTCGGGGGTAGATTTTCGTAACATTGATTATACAGATCTTTATCATTTATAATAACAAACATAGTCACCAATTTTCATGTCTCTAACTTCAAAAATAAAGGACTTTCATACAAACTTCCAACCCCCATTTCAACCCTTTAGGGGTGGATTTTCTCAAAACCGGTTCTTAGCTGACCTCTACTTCATAAAAGAAATCTACCTTCCAAATTTCAAGTTCGTTCGTTCTATAGTTCCTGAGATATCGTGATCATCAGTCAGTCAGTCAGTCAGTGGTATTTCGCTTTTATATATATAGATATATACATTATGATGTATTTATTAATTAAGACATATTTTACAAGTTCTTTGTAAGGGTTAAAATGTTATTAATCTGTATACGTACAAAAGAATATAAAACTTGACTAGAATACTATTATTAATGTATTAAGTTGGTCGTTGGAGAAAGGCGGGAGACTTCGCATATGGCGGGCGCGGTTTTTTCGCGCTTTACTTGAATTAATGTTTGTTGGCTAATTTTGAAAAGGACTGGTGTTGGTTGTGTCGTGGACAATTTTGGTGTCGTTTGTGTAGTGGCTGGTTTTCTGAATGGTTAACAGGTATTAATTTGGGAAAGGTTTGAGGGATCCGCGTCCGCAGAGTGCGAAGTTTCCTGCCATTTCTCCCTAACTTCTACATTGCTATAAACTTGACATTGGCTAATCTAAGTGAAGCCATAAAAGGGAAAAAAAAATTCTAATACAATAATAAACTTGAAATTGGCTAATCTGTGTAAAGCCATAGGTAAAACGAAAGGAAAAAAAGGAGGTTGTCATCATGTAGTGCTGCCATGTTTTGGATCCTGCCACAACGGTGGCCAGTGATTGGTCCACGCAAAATAGCAATAACAATGGACGCCACGAGGAAATTGCGATGAGTTGAGTGAGTTGAGTTATTGGAAGAAAGGTTTCAATTTAAATGGCGTATTTATCCAAGTGTTTACAATCCGATACCGAGATCTATAAAGCTATTAGCATTATCTCCATACTTAACAAACAGTTTAAACGAGATAACTTTCTGTGTCAGACATAAGTCTGTCCTGTTTTTTTTTTCTTGTACCAAATTTATGATTGACACAACAAGAAGTATACAAAGGAAAGCTTATTTCTATAAGAGATCTCTTCCAGCTACCCTCAGATGTGAGTGAGATGATTTTATAAAGTGGAATAAATTATTTATGTGTTTTTTAAATCTATTTATGTAATTTCTTTTAATTTGTAATTAAATTTACTTTTAATAAACAATAAACAGCAAGCAAAATTAAAAGTAAAGTTTAAAGTTTAAGTAAACTTTACTTTTCTCGTTTGTGAAGTCAACATCTCCTGAGGATGATCCGGTGTCGGGTCGAAACGTGCGTAGAGGTTCTAGTGGAAGATTTTGTGTGGTGTAATATTATACAAATCTCCCGGTTCTTGGCGGAATATAGCAAATTATACTTGCTGTTTATTGTTTATCATGGACTTCTGCAAAGTAACGCCTGCTTCTATTCATTATTTACTTTTAATATTGTATGTAAATCAGTTTTTATATGGGTTCCTGAGATGCAATAAAAGGATTTTATTTTATTATTAGACTAAATAATTATTCATCTCCAGGTGACATTGCAGTCATGTGCTAACTTGAACTAGACAAAAAATTACAATAAGGCGACAAAAAATGTGTAAGATATTTTTTGGTGATTCTAATCCTATTAAAGATAGGTTATAGCCAAATTCTTTGAGTATTTTTTTATACACTACAAGTTAGCCATTGAATTCAATCTCACCTGATGGTAAGTGATGATGCAGTCTAAGATGGTAGCGGGCTAATTGGTTTTGACGCGACATCGTGCCGGAACGCTAAATCGCTTGGCGACACGTCTTTGTCAGGTGGGTGGTAACTAGCCGAAGCCCACCAGACCAGACTCGAGCCGGGAATCGAATCCAGGAGCTCAAACTTTATAATGCGACAGCGCACGCTCTTCGCCACGGAGGTCATCAGGTGTTTTAGTGTTTCGGGCTAACTTGTTAAGGGTATGGTAGAGCTACACTCCTAATTGGTTTCTACGCGACATCGTGCCGGAATGCTAAATCTTCCGTAGGGTAATAGGGTGGTAACTAGCCTAGACTCGAGCATGGAATCGAACCCAGAACCTCCAAATTTATAATGCGATGGCACTAATGGACGGCAAGGTCATCTATTCCTATTTATATCACTTTAACTATAGTCTAATTACTTAAACTTTTAAAATAATTGGCTTAAATAAAAAGCCAATGAAGAAAAACATCGTGAGGCAACCTGCACGCCTGCGAGTTCTCCATAATGTTCTCAAAGACGTGTGAAGTCTGCCAATCCGCACACGGCCAGCGTGGTGGACTATGGCCAAACCCTTCTCATATTGAGAGCAGACCCGTGGTCTGTAGTGAGCCGGTTATGAATTGATCATGATGATGATGATATAAAAATCGCTTCGAGACCCTGTCATGTAACCGCTAACGTGTAATAATGAGTAAAACGTAATAATGGGACAATAATTAGTAAATAAGTACGTAATATGACCTTACAAAACATCTAAAGCAAACAGAGATGATCTCACGTACGTACAGACGTACGTACACCCTCGCTATAGAACTGAGGAGTTCGTCGAGTCGTTAAGAAACAATTTAAAATATCTCTAAACATAATGACCGTTTGAATTGAATATCACCTTTATTGAAAGTGACAATTCCTATACAAAGTCACCTATCATCATTATCATCATGATCAACCTATTGCCGGCTCACTACAGAGCACGTGATAGCCTAGTGGTGAGGGCGTCAGCCTCCTAATCAGAGGTCGGCGGTTCGAATCCAGACACGCACCTCTAACTTTTCGGAGTTATGTGTGTTTTTAAACAATTATAATATCACATGCTTCAACGGTGAAGGAAAACATCGTGAGTAAACCTGCACGCCTGAGAGTTCTCCATAATGTTTCCAAAGGCTTGTGAAGTCACCTATAATTTTTTTCCAATCAGTCAAGACAGGTATACATTGGCTTAAAAATTGTATGGTATGTCTGTTAAAAAGTCGAGTAGCATTCTGGGGTTAAGAAACAGGCAGCGTCCACAGCCCTTTAAGCACGTTATACAGTTTATTCTGTAATGTTTATCCATTGTTACTAAAATGGAAATGGACCATAATTGTTGTCTAAATGAACAAATAATAAAGAAAAATGAAGCTGTAATAGCCTAGTGGTTAGGACGTCCATCTCCTAATCAGAGGTCGGGGGTTAGAACCCGTGCCCTCCGGACATCACTAGCTTCAACGATGCAGGAAAACATCATGATTAAAAAAATGACGTGGTATCGTGGGACACCAGGTAGGAACGAAGTTCCAACGGCTAATATACGCAGGGAGGTCCAAAAGTTCGTGGAATTGAGGGGATGGAGTGGGGATAGGTGCGCTCGCTTCGTGTCATACTAATTAGAGACTAATCATTAGTATATAAATTGAGTTTCAGCCTTATTGCGTCATTCGTTTACGAATACTCGCCTGCTAAACAAGTAAATCCGGAAGATAACTGAAACTATGGAAAAATTTAACACCGTGCTGTGATAAAATTCCCTACCAAGCAAAGAAAGAACGCTAAGACCATTTTGAATGAAATGGAAACCGTTTATGGGGAACAGTGCCCTAGTAAATCAATGATTTACAAGTGGCATAGTCTTTTCAAACATGTTCGGGAGTCGATTAAAGACGATGCTCGCTCAGTAAGGCCAGTTGAGGCCACCACATCAGACATCATCGAAAAAGTGGAAAAAATTGTACTAGAAGATACCCGTTTGAAGAAAAAACAGTCATCTGCATTAGTTGGAGTATCAGATACTACCATTTTGCGAATCTTACATGACCATCTGGGTATGACAAAAGTCAGTGCAAGATGGGTACCGAGAATGCTCACGCCGCTTCAGAAACGGTCGATGCGTCTAAGCAATTTTTGGAGTTGTGTGGAGACGACCCTGCACAGATTTTGGAGCGGATTGTTACCGGAGATGAAACATGGGTTCATCACTTTGAGCCTGAGTCCAAACAAGAGTCCATGCAATGGCACAAAAAGGGGACACCACCGCCAAAGAAATTCAAAGTGTCGGAGTCGGCGGGAAAGTTGATGGCTACTGTTTTTTGGGATTGTGAAGGGATAATACTGATTAATTACAAGGAAAAGGGAAGGACCATAACCGGAGAATACTACGCAACGATACTAGAAAAATTAAAGAAGGCCATCAAGGAAAAACGTCGAGGAAAATTGACCAAAGGTGTGTTGCTCTTGCAAGACAACGCGCCGGTTCACAAGAGCAGAGTTGCAATGGCTGCTCTGCACACGTTTGGCTTCGAATCACTAGTCCACCCACCCTACAGTCCAGATCTGGCCCAAGTGATTTTTATTTGTTCCCCAATTTAAAAAAAGACTTAAGTGGAAGAAAATTTTCCGACGACAATGAGGTTAAGGAGGCAATTTTGGCTCATTTTGAGGCAAAAGATAAAAAATATTTTTACGATGGTTTAGAAAAATTAATTCATAGATCTAATAAATGTATTCAGCTTAAGGGTGATTATATTGAAAAGGAAAAATAGATTTGTTGTTTCATTTTATTTAAAACCCATTCATTCCACGAACTTTTGGACTTCCCCTCGTAGATTCGACACAATTTGCAAAAAAAAATCGTGCTCAATTTTATGTAGGTTTTCTTGATTTTTCTTTTAAATTTTGCTGATTAGTTTTTATTTAAGTACAGGAAAGTATTTAGGAAATAACAAATTACGTAAAATAAAAAAAATCGTAATTCAAATTATCAACTAAAATAATAAAATATGTATCTTTATTTTGTTTGACAACATAAAATTACATGGAAATAGAATTAATTAAAGGCGGAGAAAGAGAAAGATATTATACACTACTCGCTTCTGTATACGACTGTCGCGCCTGCGCACGTCTCATTTAACGGTTTTAATCCACGGACTTTTTCTTACGGTTTTACTATCACATTTTTTTCAGTTCGGTCTCCTCCAAGCCTGCCGTAGGAACTTCGTTCCAATAAAATCCTGGGTTTTATGAAGTAAATCTTTTAAAGCCAAGTTGTGTTTGAACCGTTCTGTCCTTTTTTATTTTTAGTGTTAAATTCTATGTGAAAATGAAATATGAAACATATGAAATGAAACAAATGTATTTTTAAGTCCTTATCTCACTTATCGCTTACGGACATTTTTAATGTCAACAACGAGTGTTCGACTCCACGTATCTTTTGTTCCGAAGTGTCGCATCTACCTTGAGAGTAGATCTATTATGTCGCTAATGAGAAGCAATTTTTCATCCCCTACTCAAAGATGAGCTTTGGTTATATATAAAAGAACTTAAAACTAGAACGATCGCAACATAGCTGCATTTTGTCTACTCTATTGCTTCACTGTGCAGTGTTCGTGGTTCATTAAAATGAAGGTAAGCTGTTTATTTTATAAAGTTTTTATAAAACGAAAGCTTATAGAAAAATCATATTACGATATTAAGGATTATACAAACGATAAAAAACTTAGCTGTGATTTGCTCTGTCTCCATAGGTACTATAGTTTATTATTGATTATGTGAGATGGCAATAACAAAAAAAAAACCGGCTAAGTTCGTTGTGGGCTTCTTCTTAGACCGGGGCGCGTTTGGAACCCTCATAGCTTTAGTTTTAAGTTTACGAATTTAGTTATCACCATCAAATCACTACTAAAATTATTGACGCGTCAAAAGCGCCTTTTAAAGGACTGTTTGAATTTGAATTTATAAGTTAATTATAATAAAAAGATTAAGACGATAATTGAAAGAATTACATAGACTTTGCGGAACACTTACAACTTTCCACGCCTTAGTTTAAAGAGACACTGAACATGAGACCATGTTATATGGAGGGATCGCCGAATGCACCGGAAAAGGAAAAAGACTGTCTGTCATATTTACTGTTATTACGGCAGTAGTTCCTTAGTTTCTTCGAGCCCTAGGGCTAAAAATTTCTTCTGGCAGAGCATCTTACCGAAGCTCGCCAAACAGCCCGGTTACGCTGTGGCAACCAATAGGGTTAGTACAGCTAATAGACAGTCCGAAAAAAAAAAATCAGTGTTAATGTTTTCAAATACGGGAGGTATTTGAAAACATTAACACTGATTTTTTTACCCAATTATAGGAAACTCTAACATAATTTACAACAAAATATAGAATTTTATATATCGCTTTTTTTAACGCTGGGGAATGCGTTTACGCATTACCGGAAGTGACGCAACACTGCGCCGCTTCCACCGGGAATGTGGGACTCCCTGGCGACCAGAATACCACTAACCTGGTGGCTGAATCGCGGGAACGCTCGTGCACTGGAGGCGTCCGCCAAGGTCTCCCCTACTCGGGGGGTCAATGATGGAAGCCCCCTAAAGCATTTCATATACCTATCTGTCCCACCTCTAACGGGTTTTCACGCTTCCATCTTAAGCGGCATCATGACTTACTACCAGATGAGATTGCAGTCAAAGCGTAACTTGTGAAATATAAAAAAGTCGACCGACAACATGCTCTTAATAGGATTTGCTTTTTTATATTATGTTTGGAACCTCAAAAACAAGAATAATGATGATGCCCTTGATCCAGATTCCTGGCTGGCAGGAATCTGGATCAAGGGCATGGCCATGGAAACGACTTCTCCAGGTAATACTACAGGTAGACATAATCCTACCGACAAAGGCGTGTCACAAAGCGATTTAGCGTTCCGGCACGATGTCGCGTAAAAACCAGTTAGGAGTGTGGGTTTACCATACCCCTAACAGGTTAGCCCGCTACCATCCTAGACTGCATCATCACTTACCACCGGGTGAGATTGCCGTCAAGGGCTAACTTGTAGGATTCCTGATCTCCGCTACATTTGTTTTCTATAACAATCAAATTTTAACTTTGCATATTTTATTATTTTAACTATTTTTAAGGCTGACAAAGAAGATCTATCTATAGATCACTTACTTACACTTTATTTAGCCAAAGTTAATGGTATTTATCAATTAATACTTTATTAATGTTGTTGTTAGAAATACATATATAACTTAAAATAAAACTTAGATTAACCTAAAACTAAAAATCTTAAAAAAAAAAATATTTAACATCATAACTAAAATATATTATTAAACTTGTAGTATATAAAAAATAAAATATAATATTTTCGTTAATAATAAACAACCTTTTCATTAATTTCAGTTTCTATTCGTCATAACAACGGTTTTTGCGTTCGCCGCGGCTGAGCTGCCATCTAAGAGGTATTTATTAATACAAATCCTTACTAATATTATATTTGAATGTAAGTTTGTTTGTTACGCTTTCACGTGAAAACTACTAAACCGATCGTCATGAAACTTTCTACACAGATTCTTGGAGGTATAAGAATCAACATAGGATACTTTTTTTTAACGAAAGATAAAAATTGATAATCCCAGCTAAGCTATAAAATATATTAGTCATATTGATTCATATCTATTGTAATGATCTCTGATACTTATTTGATAGCTTCAATGCGAGCGAAACCGCGGGTAAAAGCTAGTTCTATATATTGACACGTCATTAACTTATTACTTAGAGCCAATTCGTCACTATATTATTACCTATTTGTGGATTATACCTAGACAATTTTTGTGATCTATAAATTTAATAGAGTTGGGGTCCCAAGGTGCTGGAAAGGCGACCTCGCACCGGTAAACGTAGCGTTGTCGACCCCCAGCAAGGTGGACAGACGACATCAAACGAGTCGCAGGGAGCCGCTGGATACAAGCGGCCCAAGACCGTCATTGGAACTCCCTACAAAAGACCTATGTCTAGCAGTGAACGTCTAACGGTTGAAATGATGATGATGATGAATAGGTAGACAGAATCCAGATCTATCTGTGCCAACCTAAGGTTTAATGTATTATTACCTTTGTTTTTAAAAGCTTATAGATCCATACAAAAAGCTTTCTACGTTTGTTTAGCTCGTCACGACAAGTCGTAAATTAACCTGTATACCTATATTGTCATGACAACGTCGAATATAGGCACGACATATTAATAAGTAGCTGAAGCCCGCGACTTTGTCTGCGCAAGATTAGTATTTTGAGTCGCTTATATTACCGTGGCGTAAAAAAGAACTATCATTAAAATTATCACGCAGATGGTAGATTTTTTACCAACGTACATGACACTTATCGTCATATTTTGGACAATTCACACAATATCTTTATAAATTGTAGCCTATGTGTTATTCTGATGTATAAGCTATATTATTGTAAAGTTTCATTAAAATCCATTCAGTAGTTTTTACGTGAAAGAGTAACAAACATCCATCCATCCATGCATATTTACAAACTTTCGCGTTTATAATATTAAAGTAAGATAACTTAATGTTCATTGTTATCTTATGAAAGACCATATTCATTTAGAGTTTAATTCACACGCGCACACATACATTCACATACTGCATGTTAGTAAGTAAGCTTTAGTTGTCGATAAAAAAACAAACTTGTTAAATATTATAAACTTATTATGTATATTGAATATTTCATAATGGGATGAGCGAGTCCTTCTGACACAGGTTTTTTACTTAACAGAACGTCTCGGTCTTATCGGACACTGTAATATGTGAACAAATAAAGTTTCATTTCATTACATTTCAAATTGGTTTTTCCTCATCAGTTATCTACCACCATCACCTACAAATCGCAACTCCGGATACCCCCAGGGTCCTCCGTCCGGACCTTCATTCCCAGGGGGACCTCAAGTGATTGCAGCCAGGAATCTGGATCAAGGGCATGGCCATGGAAACGACTTCTCCAGGTAATACTACAGGTAGACAAAGGCGTGTCACAAAGCGATTCAGCGTTCCGGCACGATGTCTCGTAAAAACCAGTTAGGAGTGTGGGTTTTCCATATCCCTAACAGGTTAGCCCGCTACCATCTTAGACTGCATCATCACTAACCCCAGGTGAGATTGCCGTCAACTTGTAGTGAATAAAAAATTAAATAAAAAACCAACACGTGGCTAGGCACCTTTTATATGTGCATTTTTCAAGATATATTAAATTTACAAATACATATCCAATATATACATTAAATTTATAAATATACGGGTAACCGACTTAGCTCGAAGGGCTTGCAAGCTGAAGTGCCAGTAGGCTGGTCACGTTTGTCGGAGAACCGACGGACTGAGTCAGAAGGTCCTCGAGTGGGGACCACGTCTCGGCAAACGGTGTGGGGGCCGTCCTCCGGCCAGGTGGAGCGATGACCTCCGAAAAGTGGCAGCCATCGACTGGATGCGAAAGGCCGGAGACAGGATGAGTTGGCGCACTTCAAAGAGGCCTATGTCCAGCAGTGGATTAATGTTGGCTGATGATGATGATATATATATGGACTTGCGATCTATCGTATCGGAACTGTGCAGTTATCATATAAAAAGACCTTCCGTCCGACCCCCCCGTTATCCCAAACGTCGCCTTAGCCGAGGTTCGGCCTCAAAGGAGGCGCCCTTAGGCAGTCGTTCCCTTAGTTTCTTCGAGCCCTAGGGGTCAAAATTTCTTCTGGCAGAGCTTCTTTTCAAAGCTCGCCAAACAGCCCGGTTACGCTGTGGCAACCAATAGGGGTTGTACACCTAATAGACAGTCCGAAAAAAAAAATATCATATAAAACTCGTTTGTCTATCTGCTTGATGAGCGAAAACTACACACAAAATTATAATTAATAATAATTTTATAATAATAATTTTTTATTTCATAATCATAATTCTTAATACATATCTAATAACAATAAATGCACAAAACACTTATATTATTAGGATTCAGTACTGGCTCTCCTAGCTAGATTTTGTCAATCTGTGTTAAGGACAGCCAGCCCTCTTCCCCACAAAATGGCTCAGTGAGCACTTATTGTTACAACTATGAAACACTTAACAATCATGAAACAGACAAACGTGTGTGAGTGTGTGTGTGTGTGTGTGTGTGTGTGTGTGTGTGTGTGTGTGTGTGTGTGTGTGTGTGTGTGTGTGTGTGTGGTGCGTGCGTGCGTTCGAGTGTGTGTACATGTGTAGAGAGAATTAGTGTAATTTCGATAAAAAATAACAAATATCTAAATTAAATATGATAAAGAAGGTAAATAATATTAATGTTTAAAGAAATCTTCTATTTCATCATACGATTTTTCGAGCAGAAATGACGTTATTTTCTGTTTACATTTGGCGAGCGGCAAGTTAAAAATAGGCAATTTCGCATTGAGTTTATTGTACAGATATGGACCAAGGAAGTAGCTAAAACGTTGGGTAAAGGCAAATTTAGTCGCACGTAAGGAACAAATTTTATGTTTGCGTCGTGTATCAATGATACGGTACGGTGTTTTTTTGTGAATATTCAAAATTAAGTTAAGAATAAACAACTTCCTAACACTGAGGACTTTGCAATCTTTATAGAGTAACGATGTGGGGAAGAGTAGGGGCCGAAAAGTTGCCACCTTTAGAACTGCTCGTTGTGCAACTTCAAGAGGCTTGAGAGTAGTTTTAGCGGCGCCACCCCAGCAAGTGATACAATATTGAACAATGGATTGGCACAAGGCATAGTATACTTTTCGGATCACTGTAGGATTTGCCACATGACGGAGATTTTTGAAAATAAATATTAGTTTACGAACCCTATTTGTGAGCAAATCAATATGGTCTTTAAAATTTAAATATTTGTCGAGGACAATTCCAAGGTATTTAATGGTATCTGTAGAAGCTATGGATGCACATTGACAGATTGTCTTATAAGTCTTATGGCAAGAGTGAACTTTAATGGTTATCGGAGATAGTGGTTGAGAGATTGAACGAATTGAATATGTGATGATTTTAGATTTAGAGGTATTAAGCGTTAAAGAGTGAGAAAGTAACCAATCACAGACAATGTCGAAACCACACTGGGCTGTTTTTTGAACTTCAGGCCAAGATTTGCTGTGAAAGGTTATAGCTGTATCATCTGCAAAAGATACTACTTGGGCATTTGACATTTGGAGGTTACAAAGATCATTAATAAAAATTAAAAAGAGGGTCGGGCCTAAAATGCTTCCCTGTGGAACACCATAAGAAATTGGTAGCTCATCACTGAAAAAGTTATTGATTTTAGTAACTTGTGTTCGATTGTTAAGGTAAGAGCGGAAAAAATTCAGTTGATTGCCACGAATACCCATTCCTTCTAGCTTGACTAAGAGAGTAGGAATGGGCACTGTATCGAACGCCTTAGCAAGGTCCAAAAAAATGGTTAGGACTTTATCACCATTATTCAGATGGTGCACTACATTATCAGTGAGCTCAAGGACAGCATCTGTTGTGCTTTTATTTTTCCTAAAGCCAAATTGTTGTCTAGAAATTAAATTAAAATGTTCAAGGTAGCGTACTAGCCTGTTACAAACCAAGCGTTCAAGAATTTTTGACAAAGCTGTAAGAATAGCAATGGGACGATAATTGTTTATAGCATTTTTTTCACCAGCTTTGTAAATAGGGATAATTACTGCCTTTTTGAAGGCCGCTGGGAAAATGCCTATGGCAAAACATTGATTGAAAATGTGACAAAGAATAGGTGCTAAGATTTTTGAGTATCTTATGAGTATCACTGAAGAGATACCATCCCAGCCAGTGGCAGCACTAGACCTCAAGGAATTAATGATGGATATGATTTCTACAATATCAGTTTCTTCAAGAACAAAGGAAGACCGACAGTTAACTGTAGCTGACATTGTAGAAAAAGTTGTGGATGATGCCTTTTGAGCAATTCTCTTTGCCATTTCTGTACCAATGTTAGCGAAAAAATTGTTAACAGAGTTACATGCCTGATATGGTGAAGAATCACACAGTAAAAGCTGAGAACTATGGTGTTTAGGTATCGCATTAAAACAAATTTTTTTAAGAGTATCCCATAATTTTTTGGAGTTATTCCCTGCTTTAGTTATCTCCTGGGAATCATACAACCTTTTTGCATTTTTTAGTATCTTACAACAATAGTTTCTGTATCGTTTATAAGTTAGTTTGAGAATTTCATTATCTGCGAACTTTTTAACTTTGCTATGCAAAGAATCTCTATGTCGCATACACCGCAACAATCCTTGTGTAATCCAGGGTTTAAGAATTCGCTTCTTACTAGGAGGCCTTGATATAGTAGTGTTTTCTGTAATAGCTTGCGCAAGCGACCTGACAAGAGAGTCAGTAGCAACATCAGGATTTGAAATGGAAAAGATATAGGACAAATCTAATTTTTCAATTGTGATATCCAGTTTTTCATAGTTTACCCTTGTATACGTATTGAGAGGCTGAGTCGTGCAAGTCTTTTTGGCAAGGCCAATCAAAGTAGCATAGTGATCAGTAACCGTAGTATTTAGAACCAGTGTGGTAGCCGATAATTTAGTGCGTAAAAAGACGTGATCTAAACAGTTGTTGACTCTAGTAGTGATTGTATGTGCTGGTAAATATCCATGAAATGCAAGGTTATTTAGGTAATCCTGTGAACGAGCATCTAGAGAATTGGGCTTAATATCTAGGTTAATGTCACCTGTGACAACAACTGACTTATAGTTTCTCACCGACTGTAAAATTTTATTTAGTGCGGAATTAAACATATCAATGTTGTCTATAGAAGGTGACCTATAGACACAAAGAATAGCTACATCACAGTTAAGTTTAATAATTAATCCAGAAGCTGAGAGCTGAAAATCAGGCTCTTCACAAGTATGACCCAGGTCAGTCTTAACATAAACAACAACACCATCACTCTGATTTAAATGTTTAGACGTTTGACACATTGTATAATTTGTTAAGTTTGGTATATGTAGGTTATTATTGCAAGGGAGCCAGCACTCAGTAAGAACAATGATATCATTGTCAAAAGGAATGCGCTGTAAAAGACATTGTAAATTGTTGAAATTGCAGTTAATGGATCTTATATTTTGAGACAAGATTTTCAAAAAGTTTCCCGGATTTTGAAAGTATGACTCAGTTAATTCAGGTTTACATGTGTAAGCTTCCGATACAGAAAATACATCAACATTTTCATTTAGTGTATTTACTTGATTAAGCACTGTAGATAATTATAAACTTGGGTGGTAGTGGGTAGGACATAAATAAAACAGGAATAGGAATGTGTTTGCCCCAGAGTAATGTTTTTTTTTTTTTTTTTTTCGCTGCAGCTAGCAGATATTGATTTTTTAACGTAGATCACTACGCCATCATTTTGATTTAAGTTTTTGTTACTTGTGAAGCAGGTATACTCTTTTAATGTTGGTGTATTTTTATTTTGGTTACATTACTTTGCATATTTATAATTATTATACTTCTAGAAACACCTAGGTACTGAAAAAGTGATCCAATAACAGAAGCGTTGACTTCTATTCTAGAATCATCAATACGAATGACTCTTCATCATATTTACCGTGTTGTTCGTCAAATTTCTAGGAGCGGTACTCAAGACCACTTCGCCCAGGGAAGGTTGGGCGCTGTGGGCGGTGAGGGGTACAGTGACTCCGTGGCGTATGCCAAGAATGACATCGACGCTGTACCGGTTGGTGAAATCAATAACGCTTGAAGCTGTGATAGCCTAGTGGTTAGGACGTCGGCCTCCTAATCAGAGGTCGGGGGTTCCTCTAACTTTTCGGAGTTATATGCGTTTTTAAGCAATCAAAATATCACTTTCTTCAACGGTGAAGGAAAACATCGCGGGAAACCAGCACGCCTGGGAGTTCTCCATAATGTTCTCAAAGGCGTGTGAAGTCTGCCAATCATGATTCCCAGCTCGAGGCTAGAAGGCCGAATTTCAGAAGATGTTTCTTTTCCTCCTGCGTGTGAAGTCTGCCAATCCGCACATGGCCAGCGTGGTGGAATATGGCCAAACCCTTCTCATATTGAGAGGAGATCCGTGCTCTGTAGTGAGCCGGCAATGGGTTGATCATGATGAGAGTTTTGTACCCGGGTTCCAACGGAACTAATTAAGTTGGCCTTAATGGATCGAGAGTTAAAATCTTCACAGAATTGGTAACTCGACTGTAGTTGTAAACTATAATAATAAATTCTATATCTATTCTAGGAACCAGCGAACTATAACTTCGGCTACATGGTCACTGACTTCAACGAGGGTACAGACTTCGGCCACCACGAGGAACGACTCGAGGAGAAGGCTCAAGGAGAATACCACGTGGTGCTGCCCGATGGCAGAAAACAGGTACAATTTTATCGCTACACTAGCTGACGCCCGCGACTTCGTCTGCGTTGAGTTAGTGTGTTTGTTTGTCTTTCAATCACGAAGCAATAGATTACTAACCTGAATTACTTGAAATAATTACAGGATAAACATGAAAGTATCTCCTTTCTAAAAAAAAAAGAATGAGTGAAATCGGATATTGATTCGTTGGTGGGAGAATTGTGGGATACTTTTCCTAAAATAAAAGTAGCTTAAGTTACTCCTTATTACATCAGCTACCTGCCAATAAAAGTCCCGTAAAAATCGGTCCAGCCATTTCAGAGATTAGCCGGAACAAACAGACAGACAGACAGACAAAAATTATAAAAAAATGTTATTTTGGTGTATGTACCATATACATATTCATATGCATGTAGTAAAAAACGGTTATTTCAATATTACAAACAGACCAATTTTATTTATTTGTATAGATTAGATACCACATTGTTTTTCTTTTGAATATCTATAGAATAGCGCTTAGAACCAAACCAATCGAAGTAAACCGAAACGAGCTGTTGTAAAACCTATGGAGTAAGATGGAATCAATTTTTTTTCTATTGCACATTAATGTATAAAGAACACCGCAAAGGTCTGGAATGCCTTTCCGGCGTCCTTTTTCCATTGTCCTGATAATAGGAGTACCTTGAAACAGTAGGTCTCTTTTAATTAAGGCTGCATCATCACTTACCACCAGGTGAGATTGCCTTGAAGGGCAAACTTGTAGTGAAAAAGTAAGTAGTACTTAATAAAAATTGGGTGCAATTGAGGTAATCAATTTCTAGTTCAATTTATATTATTTTAAATTTAATCCATCAAAACAAATTATTTTTCGTTTTATAGCGGATCAAAAATAAATTTGTTATCTTTCTGTCTTTAGTGTTTTTTTTTTTTTTATATTACAGACCGTAAGCTACGAAGCGGACGAGCGCGGGTTTAAGCCCCAGATCTCGTACCAGGATACGGAAGACCTCAACCGCGCCGGGGGGTACGACGCCAACGCCAACACCCGCAACCATGGCAACGGTTACACCAACGGTGGGCACGACGACCCACGTGGCTATTGACTCAGAGTGTGCTACTTTGTTATATCAAACGTATTTTTATGTTACATCCAGTAGTGTGTACTTCAATACGTATAAAACTATATTATTAATAATCATAATTCAATAGATATTAATAAAACACATTGTAATAGAATAATCATTTATTTATAATAACTGAAACTTTAAATAAACCTTATATTTAACCTAAAACTAAAAATCTTAAAAAATATAATTACTAAAATATATTATTAAAAGGAGTCCCTTTAGGCAAGGTTCCGAAGATACTGGCAGCGTCCCCTCTTTGAATAGCTGGACTAATTCGTTGTCCGAGGTAGCTGGCAGCTCTTCGGTCTCCTGTGATGTCGATTAACCTTTTTGCTTTTTCCTTAAAAAGCGCTAGGACCCTACGGACCAAGGGTATCGACACCGAATGGGACAAAATCATATTCGGAGCCTAGAGCTCTGAATATGATTTTGTATTTGCATGCTTTAGCTTTTTCATTCGCTTCACAAGCCGCACCAACTCTGTTCTTGGTTCCATGTAGATGGGAAGGGGCCAGCGTGTCTGAACAGGTTGCATCCCATACCAGCACCCGGCCCATCTTCCATGGAATCAAACTCATACCGTCCGGTCTCTTGTCATCGTCTCTTGCAATACCACCTCAAGTAGACTTGGCACGTTGACGGTGGCAAGGGACCGGCGTATGATATCGTTAAGTGCAGCATGTCTCATGTCAAGCGGCCTGCACTTTTTTGGCATGACAGTCCGTGATGTCCTAGCTTGTCGACATCACTGCTACAGGGACGTTTATGAGGAGCGCAGTCCGGAACCCCAAGCCGTAGACCGGTTGCGATTCGGAGCGTGTCATGCTCAAGAAATGTTCCTGTAAATTAAATGAAAATAAATTGGTATTATATATTTTGTGTTTATACTTATAAAATGTCTATAAACCTCGTCATTACGTAACTGTTAGTTTCTTGTATACTAGCCATTTTATATTCGTGCCAATTCGTTATTCAAGTTTGTGGACGCGCTCCGAGGCACAAAGCTTGCGCTGTCACATTATAAAGTTGGAGGTCCTGGCTTCGATTTCCGGCTCGAGTCTGGTCTGGTGGGAGGCTTCGGCTCTGGCTAGTAACCACCCTACCGACATAGACGTGTCCCCAAGCGGTTTCGCTTTCTAGCTTTCGATGTCGCGTAGAAACCAATTAGAAGTATGGTTTTATTATACAAGGTAGCCCGCTACCATCTTAGACTGCATCATCACTTACCACCAGGTGAGTTTGTCGTCAAGGGCTTGTAGCAATAATCAGACTAATTTCAGTATATTAATAATAATAGTATAATATTTTCAGTATATTATTTAGTACGTGCTGATGTCTACTCCATTCACGTGGATGGCAGTTTTTAGTGAAATTTTGTGTGAATACGTATTAAATGGAGTTCTGAAGCAATATTTACGGAAGACAGAAGGGTATTTTCAGTCTAGAACTACGAAACCCTATTATTTTTCGGGACAAAGAAAAGGATAAAACCTGATCCATGGTATTAGATTGCATTTGTGAAAGAGAGCGTAGGTCACTGGCAATAAGTATAGAATTAAATAATTATAGATTTTATTAGTACTTAATGGAGAGATAGACGGGCATCCCCGAGATCGGGCATTAAAGGTGTAAGCCCGTATCGTATATAAAACGTATAAGATTTTGATAAGAAGGTACCTATTTGTTTAGTATTTGATACTTCCAGTATTTCTTCTTCAACTGAACGGTCACGATCATTTTGATTGCATAACCCGTAATCGATGTCAAACAATGTCGATAGTGATAAATTAGCCAATATTTGTGAACGAGGTGGCTGAACGTCCTCGAAGCTCGGGTCCACTCCAATTCCCTGACTCCGGGCTGGTAGGTATTATTAATCTAGGAAGAATATTTAGACAGTATGATAGTAACATAGTTTAAAGATCATACAAATTCTCTTGCGTATTTTTGCTGATAAGTATTTGAAGATTTAACGAACCAGTGAGATGCACTGCCACTAGAGCGACCGACCATAACTTCTTCTTATTCGTTCACTCTTTTTGCAGACTGGTCGTGGTTATGATTTGGCCTTCACAGCAGCTCTTACTTTCTTCTTCCAGCAATTTCTGTTTTTATCGCCATAACTAGATCATAACTAGACGTTAAATTTCTTTATAAACTAGACTAGACTGCAATCAACATCATCATGATCAACCCATTACCGGCTCACTCCAGAGCACGGGTCTCCTCTCAATATGAGAAGGGTTTGGCCATAGTCCACCACGCTGGCCATGTGCGGATTGGCAGACTTCACACGCTTTTGAGAACATTATGGAGAACTCTCAGGCATGCAGGTTTCCTCACGATGTTTTCCTTCACAGTTGAAGAAAGTGATATTTAAATTTTTTAAAACGCACATAACACCGAAAAATTAGAGATCTGAACCCCCGACCTCTTATTAGGAGGTTTTAACCAGTAGGCTATCGCAGCTTATTTATATATTTTTATCTTCTTAAGTTTAATATTATATATCTCTTTTGGCTTTTATGAGTATTTATTTTCTCTGATCGGAGCTCTGTAGTCAGCCGGCAATGGGTTGATCATGATGATGATGAGATAAAAATAAATAAATGTAAACCTTACATAAATACATATTTGCACGGAGTGGCGGATTACGCCCCGGCAGGGGACACCAAACGGCCGGGGGTCAGGGTGACAGGTTGAGAAGACGGCGGACTATCCTAATTCCTAACACCGCTTTTTGCATCCCGGCTGCGAGCGAACTGAAAAGGAACCCCAGTCGCCTCAGATATTATAATTCACAACTCAATAATCTACATATTAAGACGTTCATAACACTTTAGAGACCAATAACACTTCAATGTCGAGGACCTTCGAATTCGCTCTTAATTTTGTCCCATATAAACGGCATAAGGTGATCAAATAACCTACTTAGTTTACAAATATTTGTCCAATCGATGGAGTGTTTGAGTTTTTTTTGATAGCACCTATTTTTGTATAAATTGGGGCAGAAATTCACATCGGACATCATTCGCACCGACCTCTCCAAGATCTCAATATCGATTCAACATGAAGGTAAACTGAATTAACTTAGCTTTATCGTAACATTATTTTCATTGACTAGTTAAGTATTTGTGTTCATTAAATATCTATAATTGTAAAATAATTGTCCCAAAGATGGGGTCGGTCAAATTCAATTTCAAATAATCTTTATTCAAATAGTCCTTTAAATGGCACTTTTGACGCGTCAATAATTTACATAGCTGTGATTTGATGGTGATAACTACATTTGTAAACTTAAAACTAAAGCTATGAGGGTTCCAAACGCACCCTAAGGTCTAAGAAGCTGCCCAAAACAAACTTAGCCGGGTAAATTTCTTTTCGTTATCACAAAGGTTTCTACGCGTCATCGTGCGGGAACGCTATATCGCTTGGCGGCACGTCGTTTTCAGTAAACTGGTAACTAGCTACAGTCAATGCCTCCCACGAGACGAAACCCGAGCCGGGATTCGAACCCAGGACTCAAACTTTATAATGCGACAGCGCACGCACTGCGCCACTGAGGTCGTCAAACGTCACGGAGGATTTCGTGGATTGGATCCTTATTGCATTATTAATCTTGGATTTATTGTTTTCAGATTATTGCTTTTATTCTTCTGGCCATTGCGTTGGCTGACGGCAAGGGATCAGGGCCGTACCTCTATGAGAGACCAGAAGGGCGCGCGTTTTTCCTGCCCTCTGAGATTGTGGTACGAGTATGTATATAAGCTTCTGTGTCCCAAATTAACTAACTGTTAGACATCGTCATTTTTAGTTTTATACACCACAAGTTAGCCCTTCAGGGCATCTTACCTAATGGTAAGTGATGATGCAGTCTAAGATGGTAGCGGACTTACCTGTTAGGAGTATGGTTAACCCATTCTCCTAATTGGTTTCTACGCGACATTGTGCCGGAACGCTAAATCGCTTGGCGACACGCCTTTGTCGGTAGGGTGGTAACCAGACCAGAATCAAACTGCGAATCGGACCCAGGTCCTCCAACTATATAATGCAACAGCGCACGCGCTGCGCCACGGAGGCCGTCATTAAGTATAGTTCGGATATTATCGTGAAGCGCCGGCCGCCATACTTGTTTAAATTATATGTTATTTTAAAGTGACTTTTTCCGAAGTGCGTACTGTTTATGTGGGCGGTGGGATCTTACCACTGAGGAACTAATAAGCCCTTTTCCATTTCAGAAACCTTTACCTTTACCGACGCCTGCTATCGAATTAAACCTCCAAGGCTCCGAGGCATCAGGGTCTGACTCTCTCCGTGAGTACGGCCCACCAAAGGTGCAAGATATATCACAGAACTTGCTGAACCAGGGTTTACCTGATGTGACTATTGAGCAAACCTTCGGATTTTTAGCTCAAAATACTGAAACTTTGGGCGAAGGTGTTGCTGAAAAAGTTGTAGATATAACTGAAGGTACTTCGATTTTTTTTAATAGCGTTATTCGATTTTATAGTTATGTGAATTCAATCAATCAATATCAATCAATCAATAAGTTCAAAATTTTTATAAAACGAAAGCTTGTAGAAAAATCATGTTACGATATTAAGGATTATATAAACGATAAAAAAGCTTAGGTACTATAATTTATTATTCATTATGTGAGATGGTGATAACGAAAAAAAAACCCGGCTAAGTTTGTTGTGGGCTTCTTCTTAGACCGGGGCGCGTTTGGAACTCTCATAGCTTAAGTTTTAAGTTTACGAATATAGTTATCACCATGAAATAACTACTATGTAAATTATTGACGCGTCAAAAGAGCCTTTTTAAGGACTATTTGAATAAAGATTATTTTGAATTTGAATTTGAATGAACATTTCACTTGTTAAAGATTTCTATGATCAGGTTAATTGTCTCACCTATATGTATATATACATCAAATATCTATACTAATTCGCAGACAACAGCTATCAATATTATAAGCAACTAAAATTATAAACACCTTTTCAGCAAAACCAGAGGTGATATCCACAGAACTGCCCACAACAGCATCTCAGATCTCTTCTGATGACAACCCACCTATTTCAGCTGAACTGCCAATCTTAGATTTTGAAGTAAAAGAAACAACAACTGCCGCCAATGCTGGGCAGCCCATAGAAATAATCAGCCGATCGAATCAGCTGAACCAAGAACCGAACGTGCAATTGAATATACAGAACGCGCAAGAATCTTCACTGTATGTCAGTGAGCAAACGAATCAGGAAAACAAAGAATATCAGACTACAGAACTTTCTAATGTGCAATCCAGTGAACCAGACTCTTCACAATATCAAAAAGAAACCACAGCGAGCGTTGAACAGAACGTTCCAGAACTTCAAAACATACCCGATATCATCGCTAGCTTGGAAAAAAAAAATTTAACTCAACAGGTAACAATTTATCGAGTAATTACTGGTTAACATAGGATTAAAAGGGTCCTCTAAACGCACCTCTAACTTTTCGGAGTTATGTGCGTTTTTAAGCAATTAAAATATCACTTGCTTCGACGGTGAAGGAAAACATCGTGAGAAAACCTGCACGCCTGAGAGTTCTCCATAATGTTCTCAAACGCGTGTGAAGTCTGTCAATCCGCACATGGCCAGCGTGGTGTACTATGGCCAAATCCTTCTCATATTGAGAGGAGACCCGTGCTCTGCAGTGAGAAGGCAATGGGTTGATCATGAAATGGGTCCACTATCTTTAACTTAGACATCGTTAGATTTTGGCGTCGATCGATGGTTTTGTCTAAACGTTGATGCCCATTCTGTTTTTCGAAATACTATCAACTTCATTGACAAGTTTTTAACTATTCTTCGTCCATCCTACAATGAAAAATAAATTTCGTTGAAAAGAACACCAGTTTTAATAGATCTGTAATTATAGTTGGCAGCGTTATGGTTCTTTAATGTCATATTGTTGAATTAAGCTTTCATGGCTGGTATGGAGTAAGAATTGAAAAAAAATTTAATTTGAAATACAAGAACAAAGGAATTTACTACGTTATAATTAATTTAACATAGAAATTCTCTTTTAAAATGCAGTAGATATATTATCTCATGCCACAAACGGGTTACTTGGCTTCTGTTTAGTAACAGATCCACACAAATGCCTAAAAACTGTTTTTCAGTGATCAGGTTTTAGATTCTAATGCTACTAATATTATAAACGCTAATGTTTGCAAATATGGATGGATAAATGTATGTTTGTTACTCTTTCATGTAAAAACTACTGAATGGATTTTTATGAAACCTTACAATAATATAGCTTGTAAATCAGAATAACACATAGGCTACAATTTATAAAGATATTGTGTGAATTGTCCAAAATATGACGATAAGTGTCATGTACGTAGGAACAAAATATACCATGTGCGTGATAATTTTAATGTCATAATGTTTGTTCTTTTCTACGCCACGCTTATGTAAGCTACTCGAAATATTAATCCTGCGCAGAGGAAGTCGCGGGCACCAATTAGTAAACTATTATTTCTTGTATATTATTCCCAATTTGATTAAAGGCTGAAGTGAAGCAGGCAGTGAGCGAAATCGCCTCAGTCCAGGTCTTGGGGCCAGTTCCCGAAGGATTCCTAGAATATGGACCACCGGGCTTCGTTGAATACGGCCCTCCTAAGGGAGACGAGGTACGAATTTGTTATTATTTATTCCAAAAAAATACAGTCAGCTTGGATATGTTTTTGTGCTTGTACTTAGCAGTACTTTTAACCCTAATTAAAGACAACTGTACGCATAACTCTACCAGGAATGCATAAACGTCTTCCAGCTAACTTAATCCCAACTGGTTTAGTTAGATTTTACTATCAGTATGCATTTCACACTACAAACTTATCTAAGTTCGAAAAATTACATATTAAAAATGTCAAACACAAATTAAAAGAATATTTTTTGGCTGATTTGGACGGTTGACTCATTTGTGTCGACCGTCTAACTCAGTTAGGAAATGTTCTTTTCATGCCTTATTTGCTTACTCAGTTCCTCTAGTTTTAAGCTGTTAAGTTACAGATTAGCACCGAGGACAAACCTCTTTGGTTTTTTCGGTGCCGTTATTGTATAATTAATCATCATCATCATCATGATCAACCCATTACCGGCTCACTACAGAGCACGGGTCTCCTCTCAATATGAGAAGGTTTAGGCCATAGTCCACCACGCTGGCCATGTGCGGATTGGCAGACTTCACACGCCTTTGAGAACATTATGGAGAACTCTCAGGCGTGCAGGTTTCCTCACGATGTTTTCCTTCACCGTTGAAGCAAGTGATATTTTAATAGTTTAAAAACGCACATAACTTCGAAAAGTTAGAGGTTTTGCGTGCCCGGGTTCGAACCGCCGACCTCTAATTAGGAGGTTGACGCCCTAACCACTAGGCTAGTATAATTAATTAAATATTCCTTTTATATTAATAATAAATATATAAATAAAAATAAATAAGCTGTTTTGACTGTACCATTACTGTTATACGCAAATCTCATTAATAAACTAAATTATTATTTTTGCCTTAGGGAAAAAAGCCTTATTTAAATCTGTAAATAAGGCTTTTTTCTAGATGCTTTTTTACAGATCTCTGTAGTCCAGATATACACAAAAGGCACACAAAAAATGTGATTATGCTTATTTTAGCCGAAAAAAATGACAATAAATTTTTTTCCGCTAAAATAATCACATTCACCCCTTAAAACCTCTTTCTTTCTAGGAAGTATCGGGGAACGCTCAGAATATCGTTGCCAATGAAACTCGTAGACGACGTTTCTCTCCTAGATTAAGGTAAACTAACAAGTTAGTTGATCATTTACCATTCATCATTCATACATTTCTTTATTGTTATTAACTCTCGTATCTCGTTTTCTGATGACCAGATGTAAGACGCCTTAAAGGCATCTTTATTTGCTGTAGAACTTTATTACAAGAATAACCTTCAAGGTAAACGTGAATAGGCGTTTTCTAGACAAGCTCAACCGTGCACTCTAATCTGGTCATTGCTTTTCATATAAATAGAAATCCATTTATATATATGTGTGTTTTATTTTTAAAGAAGCACTTTATATGCCTCTTAGTAAAAACTCTTTTGAAATGTAATTGTTTTACAGGAGTGCATAAAAATCACCTTAACATTTGTTAGCTCATAAACGTTGTTTCGTTTTCGAATATTGGAACACACTGACATCACAGTAAATTGAAACGTATCTGCCTTGTTTTAAAACTTGAATTCGTCCGCACTTCCATACCAGCATAAGCTTCGATAAAAATGAGTGGTACGGAAATTGCGATTCTAATCCCATAACACAAGATCCAATTTACTTCAACGTTATAGGGTTTCGACAATCGAAAGCGACTCCACGTTTGCGAGAGTATAAATCTTATACTGAACTACTGTGGACTTATTAGTGATAAATTAGGTCACTTAGTGCATGCAAAATTTTAGCTCAGTTGTTTAGGGAGGCACAAACACAATACAAGGTAAGCATTATAGTAAGTAAGTAAGTATTATGGTACAAGGTACAAGGGGTGGGCCCTTGTATCTTGTACCATAATACAATACAGCAATAAAAAGTGAATGAAAAGCGAAGTTTAATTTCTTGAGCTTTTACATGTCGCGCATTGAACATAATCTCACTACAGAGCACGGGTTTCCTCTCAATATGAGAAGAGTCAATAGTCTACCACGCTCTCTCACCGTCCGACCCCCCGTTATCCCAAACGTCGCCTAAGCCGAGGTTCGGCCTCAAAGGAGGCGCCCTTAGGCAGTGGTTCCTTTAGTTTCTTCGAGCCCTAGGGCTCAAAATTTCTTCTGGCAAAGCTTCTTTCCAAAGCTCGCCAAACAGCCCGGTTACACTGTGGCAACCAATAGGGTTTGTACAGCTAATAGACAGTCCGAAAAAAAAAAATATCTACCACGCTGGCCATGTTCGGATTGGCAGACTTCACACGCCTTTAAGAACATTATAGAGAACTCTCAAGCGTGCAGGTTTCCTCCCGATGTTTTCCTTCACCGTTGAAGCAAGTGATGTTTTAAATGTTTAAAAACGCACATAACTCCGAAAAGTTATAGGTTTCGAACCCCAGACCTCTGATTAAAAGGCCGACACTAACCATTAGGCTATCACAGCTTCTTAATATATTAAACATAATATAAGAGTCTAATATCTTTCTTATCTTATCTGATTATTGCTTACTGTTTTCAGGAACGTGAAGAAAATTAACTATTAACGCTGTTTCCAAGAATTAAAATATCGTGCAATTAGTTTTCTGGGAATGTATTATATTACTTAAGGTTGTATTCAATGAACAAGGAACTGTAAAGGAAATTCTGCGCTAGCAAATAAATGAAATTCTATTATTTTCAAATGCTTGAAGTTTATTTTAATATATATTTATCCTTACATCTATTTATCATTTACATTGATACATTTTCTTTGATGTAGTTTTACTTGAAATTACAAGAATAAATGTCATCATCAGAAATATTATTGACGTTGTCGTTTCAGAATTATAATCCTTGTTTATTATAGAGACTATAATAAACAAGGATTATAATTCTGGAATCGCTATTTAATGTTTTGTATAGTTTTCCATTTTAATTTTTAATTTTTATTTTGTGGCGTAAAATAAACGTATACCAAAACTGGTCATGTGTAAACAATTTGCAACAAAATAAATTCATTCAAACGAGATGGAATTATACTTTACTAAAATTATCGATTAAGTATGCATTACAAATTATTATACATATATGGAACCGATGGACGTTGGGGTCCCAAGGTGCTGGAATGGCGACCCCGCACCGGAAAACGTAGCGTTGGTCGACCCCCAACAACGTGGACAGACGACATCAGACGAGTCGCAGGGAGCCGCTGGATACAAGCGGCCCAAGACCATGGCTATTGGAACTCCCTACAAAAGACCTATGTCCAGCAGTGGACGTCTATCAGTTGAAATGATGGTGATGATGATACAAATATCTCATTATCGAATTATTTTAATGTTGTTGATGCAAATTTTCAAGCAAATCCATGACTTCTGCATAGTTCAGTCCGAGTGCCTGAAAAAGAAAATTAACTCCTTATCATCATCATTATCAATCCAAGACTGGCGCTTTTCATTTTATTGTTTTTTACATTCAAGTTAGACCTCGACGGCAGTCTCACCTGGTGGTAAGTGATGATGCAGTCTAAGATGGCAGCGGGCTTACCTGTTAGGGGTAAACCCACACTCTTAATTGGTTTCTACGCGACATCTTGCCGGACTACACCTTCGAGTTCAGGATGGAGACTTTTGCATCGCATATTTCGACGACCTCCGTGGCGCAGCGCGTGTGCTGTCATATTATAAAGTTGGAGGTCCTAGGTTCGATTCGAGGGCGTCCGGGAAGTATACAACGTGTCCCCCAGGTGTCCAGTAAACTGTGGTGGCTTTTAGTTCAGGTATACATATTCATATTATGTATGTAGTAAAATACGGTTATTTCAATATTACAAACAGACACTCCAATTTTATTTATTTGTATAGATAAAAAAAAACTATTTTATTTGATAGGTATTCTATACTTACAATTAATTTTTCGTACAGTTTTTGAGATTTATGCAATCTGCTTTCACCTAACTCCATCCTTTTTTTATCTACATTTTCCCAAGATACCAATTTCCTGTTCTGATCACTGAAAAGCACACACAAAATCCTGATCACCCCAAGATCCTGAGTCGGCGTTTTCATCGTTGTAACCCGATGTTGTAGTTTTGGTGGCATATATGTCGTCTTTTAGCGAAAAACGCGAAATATCTTGCTTATTGGGAAATACATAATCGTCTAAAGTGGATGAATCGTCATAATTTCTTTTCGGGGCGTACGATAGCCGTTGGTGTGGGTTGGTATCTCCTGGGACGTTGGAGTAGTTGTGATGTCGCCGGTCATAGTTCATCGCTTCGCCCACGGCAAACCCAAAGTGGCTGATCGGTTTCCCATCGATAGGATTTATGCTGCCTATTCTGTAAAGGTAACACTCGTTACTAACTGGATTATGGACTGTAAAGCAACGAACATCAGAAATAAAAGTAAACTTGTAGTGCCGTTTAGTAGGATGCAGTTTAATTATATAACTGTACTATAAATTGGTAACTCATTCAAAGGAAATTGTATTTTATTTTATAACTAGCTGACGCCCGCGACTTCGTCTGCGTTGAGTTAGTGTGTTTGTTTGTCTTTCAATCACGAAGCAATAGATTACTAGCCCGAATTACTTGAAATAATTACAGGATAATTATTTCAATTAATTCATAAAGTATCTCCTTTCTAAAAGAAAAAGAATGAGTGAAATCGGATATTGATTCATTGGTGGGAGAAGTTGTGGGAGGCGCCCGAGACGTGATGGCACAGGCGGTGGCATGCGCGTGAGCTGCGCGCAGTACTGGACAGGATGGCGTAACACAGGTATGCTTTTTTTTACATTTTCGCTATTGAGCTACATCATGATCAACCCATTACCGGCTCACTACAGAGCATGGGTCTCCTCTCAATATGAGAAGGGTTTAGCCATAGTGCACCACGCTGGCCATGTGCGGATTGGCAGACTTCACATGCCTTTGAGAATTTTATGGAGAACTCTCAGGCGTGCAGGTTTCCTCACAATGTTTTCCTTCAACGTTGAAGCAAGTGATATTTTAATTATTTAAAAACGCACATAACTTCGAAAAGTTAGAGATGCGTGCCTGGATTCGAACCGCCGACCTCTGATTAGGAGGCTGACGCCTTATTCATATTAATATGTAGGAAACTTAACATTTGGCAATGAAACAACTAGATGGTTAATTCCTTATGATTCAATAGTGTGTCATTATAAATTTTACTAGACTCAACTAAAATTGTTTGCTTCTTATCGAGTCACTTAGTAACTTTTTGAACTGACATGGTTATTCAATAAACAATTTATATTCATCTCCCATAGGAAAACAAACGTAAATGTAGACCAACATAAGACCATAATGCTGCTGCTTTTAGCATTCTGTCTTAATTATTAGTCTTAAGGATACAAGGGTTTATGCGTCATGTTTTGTTTAAAAATATATTTAATTTTGTAAAGTGACAATGCATATGTGATACAAAACAGATAAATTGATGTTAACTAGGATATTTAAGTCAAAACAAGAAACCATTATTTAGAAATAAGTGCAGTTTTGGATTTTTATAGGCAACATTTTATAAGGAGAAAATCCATATGTACCCCTGGCCTTGTGAAAAGTTGAATTTCACCTAGATGATTTACAACTATAGCTATAGTTAGCCATATCACACTGCCTCAAAATTAGATTTATATGTTAGGAGGAGAACCGCGATTGAAAATAGTATAAGATATGGTATAATCTTCAATTATAAATGTTGCTTGTTCCACTATATTTTAAAATCCTTAATCTACCCATACATTGCCTGGTATTTAAATAAATCATACACATTTATTCCCTTTCTCTTAGGATACTACGTTTTATTGCCTTTTTGGGATGTTAAGCAAAAACACACTCACAAAATCTATATTATACTCACAAAATGTATATATTTTTTTGGTCACAACACCTTAGCTCTTTTAGAATATAGAAGAGCCTAACGTCATAGTAAATTGAACTGCAATTAATAAAATTCATCTACACTTCCCATACCAGCACAAATTTGTACAAAATATATAAGTAGCACGGTAATTAATAGTGTAATTAAACGTGACAGTCTGCAACAAATACCTAGAGAAGAAATAAATAATAAATCAGTCTACTTACATCACCACGCCGTGATCCGTAATGAAACCACGAAGACACGTGTCGTATTTGACGCCTCGTGCAAGGGCTCCAACGGTGTCTCTCTAAATGACGAGCTGTTGACGGGTCTTGTGCTGCAAGACGATCTGAGAAACCTGATAATAAGGTGGAGAACTCACGCCGTTTGCTTTGTTGCTGATATCCAAAAAATGTACCGTATGATATGGGTTGACTGAGAAGACACAGATTATCAAAGAATTTTGTGGAGAGACGACCAATCTGAAGAAGTCAAGGACTACAGATTGTTGACTGTTACATTTGGAACAGCTTCTGCTCCATATCTCGCCGTAAGAACCCTTATGAAGTTGGCAGAAGATGAAGGCGACCGGTATCCAGAAGCTGCTAAGATATTGTGTGAAGATTTTTACGTAGATGACGCAATGTCTGGAAGTGACAGTCTGCAACAAGCAATAAAGAATAGTAAAGATCTTAGAGCGCTTCTTCATTTGGGCGGATTCGAACTAAAGAAATGGTCATCCAACAGCCAAGGATTCATGGAAACAGTTGATCCTAGCGATAGATCGTCTAATGCCAATCTAGAATTGAAGATTGATGGAACAATAAAGGCACTTGGCGTACAATGGAATTTAGGAAAAGACAGATTCGAGTAAAATTTAAACTTACCTTCAATCAATGAAGTGATCACGAAGCGAAGCATCCTGTCTGACATCCAAAAGTTGTTTGACCCACTCGGCTGGATTGCGCCTAGCATCGTTCTGACAAAAATATTAATGCAAGAACTATGGCTTGAAAAGATTACCTGGGACGATGCATTAAATTTTAAAATAGCCAGCAAGTGGATCACATTGCGATCTGACCTTGAACATGTGAATGGAATCTACATAGAAAGATAGGGTAGACACGACGTGCGCCAACAGAGAATCCATAGAACTCCATGGATTCAGCGATGCATCCATCCAAGCATATAGCGCTGTTGTATATTGCAGAGTGACTTGCCTAGACGGTACGAACAAAACGACGCTTATTGCAGCAAGAACAAGAGTGGCTCCGTTCAAAACCATATCCTTACCTCGTTTGGAACTCTGCGGCGTTGTGATACTCTCAAGATTGCTTAAGCAAGTTGGTCAAGCAATGAGAATACCTGCAACGTGCATTGTCCTGTCGTGGTTATTTGGAGATCCAAACAACTGGAAGGTGTTTGTGGCAAACAGAGTTGTTGAGATTACAACCAATGATTCCTGCAGTCAGTGGCATCCCGTCCAAACTCAAGATAATCCAGCTGATATTGGTTCCAGAGGGATGTTAGTAGAAAATCTGAAAAAGTGTGAAGTATGGTGGCATGGACCAGACTGGTTACAACAATCGAAGATACAGTTCACTAAACCAAACATAATGCAAACAGATATTGAAAGGAAAAAGAATAAAATACAAAATTTAAAAATTACTTTCAACAAAAATGAACAAGAGAAGAGACTACTTACACAATTTGAAGAATTTGATACACTATTAGAACTACTTAGAACAATCACATACTGTCGAAGATTCCTGACACAAAAAACATTAAAAGATAGAATAGATAGCAAAATCACAACTGAAGAACTACACGTATCGATGCAAATATGTATAAAAGGAGCACAAGAAGAAGATTTCACAGAAGATATAGAATCGTTAAAAACAAAAAAGAGAGTTAAGAAATCAAGCAAACTAAAAGCACTAGATCCTTACCTTGACGAAGGCGGAATCCTGAAGGTGGGCGGTCGGCTCAGGAACTCTGAACTGGCTAATGAAGTGAAGCACCCAATCATTTTGGGTCATGCAAGTAGACTTACCTATTTAGTGGTCGCAGAAGCACATTTGAAGACGCTGCATGGAGGAGTGCAATTGATGCTCACTTACCTGCGATCGAAATACTGGATACTCCGCACGAAGTCCCTAATAAAGCAGTGTATTCATCGATGCTTGATATGTGCTAGACATGGAGCTAGGGTAAAAACGCAATTGATGGGAGACTTACCAAGTTTTCGGGTAAAACCAGCTCGGCCATTCCTTAACTCCGGTGTCGACTTCGCGGGACCAATTCAGATTTTAATGAAAACGGGCCGAGGAGCCCAAACTGGCAAGGCGTACATAGCTATTTTTGTATGTATGTCCACGAAGGCGATTCACTTGGAGTTGGTTGGTGATCTGACTTCAGCTGCATTCATTGGTGCCTTTAAACGATTTTGCACACGAAGAGGCAGATGTACAAACATGTGGAGTGATCAGGGAAGAAACTTTGTTGGTGCTAACAAAGAACTGGTTGAAGCCTGGAAGGAAGCTCGCCTACAATTTGATGGAGAAATTAGTGAACTACTTGCTAATGATGGAACACAATGGCACTTCATCCCGGCCTACTCCCCAAATTTTGGAAATTTATTGGAGACGGGTGTGAAATCTATTAAGCACCATCTACGAAGAATTCTTAACACTAACCTTACCTATGAAGAGCTTACGACGGTTCTCTGTGGAATTGAAGCGTGCTTGAACTCGAGACCGCTGTGCCCGCAGGAAGACAGCACGTTGGAACCATTAACTCCGGGTCATTTTTTGATAACTGAAGCCCCTGTAACCGTGCCTGATATGAACCTGAAAGACGCTAAAATAAGCAACCTGACACGTTGGCAATACACGCAAAAACTGCTGAACGACTTCTGGTCAAGATGGCAAAAGGAATACTAGACGCGGCTGCAACAAAGACCGAAATGGTTAAAACGCAAAGACGAATTCAAGGTAGGAGACATTGTCCTCATTAAACAGGACAATTTACCACCAGGAAAGTGGCTTATGGGACGAATAACCGACAAGCATCCTGGCCCTGACGGTCTTACCAGAGTCTATAGTGTAAAGAGCGGCGATCATATAACAAAGCGATGTGTAACTAAACTATGTGCTTTGCCCATCGAAACAGATTAGTGCTATCTAGTTGTTAACATTTATTATTTTACTATTGTTCTTTGTATAAATTCTTTTTGACCGCAACATATACCACCGATACGTTTTTTCGATTTTTATTATTTTGAAAGGACTTCAGTAGTCCTTTGGTGGGCGGCTTATGGTGAATCTGTTTTACGATTAAGTTAGTTGCCAATATACATTTAAAAGGGATAGACGTGTTTCATTAATTGATCCGCCGGCGCAAGCAAAATCAAACCTTACGAAATCACCACTGCGTGTTAGACTTCTTATACTGCATCGTCACTTACCATCAGTTGAGATTGCCCAAAAAAAAAACATACATATCTATAATTTATTATACTAACATTGGATTCCATTTATGTTGTAAGTTAGCTGTTTCCAAGCGAACACTTCCTGGAATTTTCTAAGCCGCCTCTCCTGTTGGTTGGTTTTGACTATGAGCAGTAGCAGAGGCAAGATGTGGAATAAATTCTTCATTATTTCAGTCTATCTGTAAAGATATTACTCTTAAACTACGGGGCAAATGAGAGAAGGATATAGAGACGAGAAGCATCAGGCTGCTTCGATGCTGGTTGGTGGGCTCTAATAATTATCATCTGCTTACATATGGCGGTAAACGTAAATTTTCTAACTCCATTACTGACAGGTAATTATGAGAAAACATAATATTTAACTAACTTAACCTAGCAATTTTGAAAAAGAACCCTAGAACATCATGATCAACCCATTCTCGGCTCACTACAGAGCACGGGTCTCCTCTCAATATGAGAAAGATTTGGCCATAGTCTGCCACGCTGGCCGTTTGCTGGATTGGCAGACTTCACACGCCTTTGAGAACATTACGGAGAACTCTCAAGCGTGCAGGTTTACTCGCGATGTTTTCCTTCACGTTGCAGGAAGTTATATTTTAATTGCTAAAAAACGCACATAACTCCGACGAGTTATAGGTGCGTTGCCCGCGTTCGAATCCCCGAGCCCGACCTCTGATTAGGAGGCGGTCGTCCTAACCACTAGGCTATCACAACTTTTAACTTGAGAGAAAACCACGGTAATATTATGTGTACAGTATTGTAACTCGGCCTTTTCTGTGAAATAAATACCTACAGTTGCGCGACACCTAAAAATGCGATAGGGCTGCCCGCCTGCAGCATTTTAATTACATTTTCCTACTTTGTGTTCAAATTTCAAGTATCTAGTGACAGAATTTTTTCTTTCTAGTATTATTCATACAAACAGTACAATAAACTACTATTACTAATTCAACCAAAAACAGCACAATATATCCTACTCGTCATATTAAATATGTATGTACTTGAAGTTATTTAAAAAAAAAACACAGTCCGTTCGTCACTGCGGCACAGTCGCGACTGTTTGCATGCCGAGTGCACGTCGAGATCGAGGCGCGTAGGCATAGCTCGCGTTTCGTCCGTTTGTATGAAGTTGGAATACTGATTATATAATATTACCGTGGTAAAACACTGGACTATTTTTAATGTTACAATTTTAATTATTATTAAAATTATGTTATATTTTGCGCGCTATTTATTCTGTTCAATTGTGGTGTCTTTATTGCACATTACAAAACTTAGATTCTAAAACAAGTAAAAACAAAAAATAGATAACAAACATAACGCGTAAAGGCGGTCTTATCGCTTAAAGCTACTAAAGACAACCTTTTGTGAACAATTGTAACAATTAGTTGTAGTAATAAAAATAAGAAAGATAACGCTAACTTACTATACTTTTATAAATATATATATATACAGACAAAAGTGCAGGCTAACTTTTTTTTATATACACTACAACTTAGCTCTTGACGGCTTAGTCCGCTACCATTTTACATTGCATCATCACTTTCGATCATGTGTGATAGCTGTCAAGGGCTTACTTGTGTATAAAAGGACTAAAAAGAAGAGGAGGAAGCTGAAGTTTATACAAATCCCGCAGGGTCCATGGATTTCTCGGGAAAACTCATGCTGAAAAATGCAGATATAATAATTATCGACGAATTAATGAAAACAGAAGATAATATAAGTCTCTACGTATAAAACAGTACTGGGTTAAGGGACAATTTGGGACTGATTTGATGTTTGAACCACCCAAAATTCATCCCCTGTCTACAGTCATGAATACGTTATATGACTTAAACAAGGTTACAAAATTTCGTCGTAAGTTAATTTGAATATTTCGATTTTGTTAATTCGAATCGAATTTCGTCGTTAGTTAATTTGAATATTTGCAAGACTTGACTGAGACTGTTTAAAATTTCAAAACCGGTTGCGCTAAGTGACTTTTTTAATTGTTAGGGATGGAAATATCCGCCACGATATCGCTATTACATAGTTGGGCCACGGTAATATTATGTATACAGTATTGTAACTCGGGCTTATCTTTGAAATAATTACCTACAGCCGCATGACATCTAAACATGCGATAGGGCTGCCCGCCTCTGGCATTTTAATTATATTTTCCTACTTTGTGTTTAAATTTCAACTATCTAGTGACAGACAGGCGGTCAAATTATTTTTTTCTGGTATTATTCATACAAACAGTACAATAAACAACTATTGTTAATGCAACCAAAAAGTGCACAATATATCCTACTGGTCATATTAAAAATATACTTGAAGTAATTTCAATTGCAAAAATCGCGCGTTTATTGTTTAAAAAAAAACAAAACACCGTCCGTTCGTCACTGCGGCACAGACGCGACTGTCTGCATCCCGAGCGCACCCCGAGATCGAGGCGCGTAGGCATGACCCGCGTTTCGTCCGTTTGTATGAAGTTAGAATACTGTATACATAACGGTAATACCGTGGCAGATGTCTGTCACTGTTGCTTGTGCAACAGCTTGTTGTGTGCGTACAGGGCGGCTGTGTGAGCGAAGGTCGCCGAGCAGTGCGTGCAGTGAAGGGGCCTCTCGCCGGTGTGCGTGCGGATGTAGGAAACAAGGATCGTCGACGACTGGAATAGAACATGTTTCATGACACTCTCATGGTCATGGGTCGATTTTGACGACCTCCGTGGCGCAGTGTGCGCTGTCGCATTATAAAGTTGGAGGTCCTGGGATCGATTCCTGGCTCGAGTCTGGTCTGGTGAGAGGCTTCGGCCGTGGCATGATGTATGGTAAACCCATTCTCCTAATTGGTGTCTACGCGACGTCGTGCCGGAACGCTAAATCGCTTAGCGACACGTCTTTGTCGGCAGGGTGGTAACTAGCCACAGCCGAAGCCTCCCACCAGACCAGACTCGAGCCAGGAATCGAAGACCTCCAACTTTATAATGAGACAGCGCGCGCGCTGCGCCACGGAGGTCGTCAAATTATGCAATCTGTAGTTATTATTTATTTATTTATTTATTATTAATATACAAGGAATATAATTAATTATACAATAAAGGCACCGAAAAAACCAAAGAGGTTTGTCCGTAGTACTTATAATTCTGTATAAGTACTACGGACATTTTAATGACTTATTATATTTTTTGCTGTTAATTGTACTTATAACTAGCTGGCGCCCGCGACTTCGTCCGCGTGGAATAAGTTTTTAAAATTCAGTCAGAATTAGTTGTAAAAATTCCTACGGGAACTCTCATATGTCACTCACTCTCCAGGTCCTCAACGATACTTTCAAAAAACACGTCGATCCATTGCTCTATTGCGACGTGATTGAAGGACAAACCAACATACAAACACACTTTAGCATTTATAATATTAATATGATTTGTCTGGATAGGATTTCTTATCAGATTTTCATTCAACAAGAACCCCGTTATTAACCTCTTTGCGGCGGATTTTCACAAATGATTTTCTTAGCGATGACTACGCCTAAGCAGGGCCTAACTTCCAAATTCCTTTTCATTCTTTATGTTTCCACTTGCAAAAGAGCTTACACCTACATGTCACTATTACTGAAAAGTAATGCTCTAATTACCGATTTTTATTTCTCTAATTCCAGAAACGCAGAACTTACATGTAACCTTCCAACCCCTAACCCCCCTCTCACTCCTTAGGAGTGGATTTTTGTAATATTGTGTTTAAACGTTTTTATTATTTAAAACAAATAACCTAAATGTCTAAAAAAATAAAATTTTCATGTCCCTAACTTCGAAAACTTAGAATACTCATATAAACAAATCTTGTAAAAAGGTAAATGAGGGTTGGAAAACCCTCATTTTACCCTCTTTCGGGTAGATTTTCGTAACATTGATTGATACAGATCTTTATTATTTGTAATTAACAACTTAATTGCCAACTTTCATGTCTTTAACTTCAAAAATATAGGACTTTCATATAGACTTCCAACCTCCATTTCAACCCCTTAGGGGAGGAATTTTGTAATATTTGTATAAACGTTTTTATTATTCAAAAGAAATAGCCTAAATGCCAATTTTCATGTCCCTATCTTCGAAAACTTAGAATCCTCATATAAACTTCCTACCCTCATTTTACCCTCTTTGGGGTAGATTTTTGTAACATTGATTGATACAGACAGATCTTTATTTTTTGTAATTAACAACTTAGTTGCCAAATTTAATGTCTTTAACTTTAAAAATATAGGACTTTCATACAAACTTCCGACCCCCCTTTTTAACCCTGTAGGGGTGGATTTTTATAATATTGCGTGTACAGGTTTTTATTATTTCAAACAAATTACCTAAATGCCACTTTTCATGTCCCTAACTTCGAAACTTAGAATCCTCATGAAAACTTCCAACCCCCATTTCATCCCCTTTGGGGTGGATTTTCACGAAATTGATTGTACAGATCTTTATTATTTATAATTAACAACTTAGTTGCCAACTTTCATGTCTCTAACTTCAAAAATATAGGACTTTCATACAAACTTCCAACCCCCATTTCTACCCCTTAGGGGTGGATTTTTGTAATATTGCGTATACAGGTTTTTATAATTTAAAACAAATTACCTAAATGCCCATTTTCATGTCCCTAACTTCGACAACATAGAATCCTCATGAAAACGCCCCACCCCCATTTCACCCCCCTTGGGGTAGATTTTCGTAACATTGATTATACAAATCTTTATCATTTATAATAAAAAAACTTAGTTGCCAATTTTCATGTATGTAACTTCAAAAATATAGGACTTTCATACAAACTTCCAACCCCCATTTCTACCCCTTAGGGGTAGATTTTCTCAAAACCGTTTCTTAGCTGACCTCTACTTCATAAAAGGAATCTACCTTCCAAATTTAAAGATCGTATGTTTTATAGTTCCTGAGATATCGTGATCATCAGTCAGTCAGTCAGTCAGTCAGTCAGTGGTATTTCGCTTTTATATATATAGATACCCAAGTTACTTACCGGGGTGATAGACTCAAAGAGTATGTAATCACTACTTTTGTTGGACTGCAAAGAGGATGTAAAAACTACGTTGCTGCAATTTATTTGCTATTCAGTGTTTGTATCCTCATTTTTGCTGATTAATAATAATAAATCAAGTCCAGTAAGACATAATATTATATTAATATTGTGCGACAATAATGATCTAGTGGCGCGTATATTAATGCTACAGGACCTAGTATTTAATAGTAGTACATGGTTAGTACTTCTATGGCAGATAAATGCGAATTCATACTTTTGGCTAAAATTGACTTCGACACCCTCATATATTTGATTAAACATTTATTTAACTCCCTATTCTCTATTTGAATGTGTTACTTACGGTAAAACCCCTTCCACAGTGGTCACAGATTTTATTTATCGGCGGTCGTTTCTTTTCATGAACGAACATTGTGCGACGTTTCAGGTTTCTTTCGTTTTTGAACGACTGCAAATAAATATATATATATATATATATATATATATATATATTAACATTTTCACAATTGAAAAAGGTTTTACTTATTTTGTTTTACATTGAATCTGTAAATATAACTTAAATGGCATATCTAAAAGAGTACGGGGGGAAAGGCGGGAGACTTCGTATATGGCGGTTTTTTCACGCTTTTCTTGAATTAATGTTTGTTGGCTAATTTTGAAAAGGACGGCTGTTGGTTGTGTCGTGGACAGTTTTGGTGTCGTTTGTGTAGTGGCTAGTTTTTTGAATTGTTAACAGGTATTGATTTGGAAAAGGTTTGAGGGAGCCGCGTCCGAGGAGTGTGAAGTTTCCCGCCATTTCTCCCTAACTTCTACAATGCTATAAACTTGACATTGGCTAATCTGTGTAAAGCCATAAAACAAAAAAAAAAAAATTGACATTGGAAAAAAGCGGGAGACTTCGTATATGGCGGGCGCGGTTTTTACACGCTTTTCTTTAATTAATGTTTGTTTGCTAATTTTGAAAAGGACTGGTATTGGTTGTGTCGTGGAAAGTTTTGGTGTCGTTTGTGTAGTGGCTAGTTTTCTGAATGGTTGACAGGTATTAATTTGGGAAGGGTTTGAGGGAGCCGCGTCCGCAGAGTGCGAAGTTTCTAGCTAGGGAGAAATGGCGGGAAACATTGCTATAAACTTGACGCGGTTTTTCAAACTTTTCTTAAATTAATATTTCTTAACTAATTTTGAAAAGGATTGGTGTTGTTTTTATTGAAAATATTATAGTTTTAGTGTCATTTGTATAGTAGCTAGTTGTTTATATAGGTAAGTCCATTAACTCTTTAAAATTTATATTTAAAACTTCTATGGGGGATAGGCCTCCCGACCCTGGAGGAACAATTCCTCCAGGGTCTGGAAATAATCTGTCTAAGATGGATCTATTAATTGCAGCGGTAGAGTCATCAATGGACACGGATGCATCTGTTGTGTCCAATGTTGATCAAACACTTAAACGTAAAATATTTTCCCGCGTTTGTACAACATTTAAAAAAAAGAAACGAAAATCTAAAGACGGAAAAGAAAGATTGAACGATTGCAAGTGTGATGAGATTCTTGTCTCGATAGTTCCATTACCAACTGAACCCACCAATACTCCCACTGATGCATCATCTCCAACTCGGGTGTCAATTGGTCGCACTCAGTATCAGAAATCTGACAACGCACCTTACGTAGTGCACGTTCAAAAAGAAATTGAAAACAGTGACAGTTCCACTACCTGACATCCCATAACTTTTGGTCGCTTTTTGCAACATAATAAATTTGATGGTGTTGTGAACGGAAGTTTGAAACGTGTAGGTAGAAATCGTATTAGTATGGCTTTCTCTGCATACATGGATGCCAACAAGCTTATAACAAACAAAAATCTAGAATTAGCAAAGTATATTCAAATTTTTTTTTTTTTTTCAAATTCAAAATAATCTTTATTCAAATAGTCCTTAAAAAGGCACTTTTGACGCGTCAATAATTTACACAGTACTTATTTCATGATGGTTCATAACTATATTCGTAAACTTAAAACTAAAGCTATGAGGGTTCCAAACGCGCCCTGGTCTAAGAAGAAGCCCACAACAAACTTAGCCGGGGTTTTTCTTTTTTTTCGTTATCACCATCTCACATAATGAATAAAATTAATAATAAACTATAGTACCTATGGAGATAGAGCAATTCACACCCAAACTTTTTTATCGTTTATATAATCCTTAATATTGTAATATGATTTTTCTACAAGCTTTCTTTTCATAAAAACTTTGAACTTATTGATAGACATCTCCAAGATATCAATAGGTAATTTATTATAGAATAAAATACAATTTCCTTTGAATGAGTTACTAATTTTGTGCAGCCTACTAAACGGTACTATAAGTTTACTTTTACTTCTGACGTTCAGTGCGTTACAGTCCATTTTTTTCTTGAATTTATCAATATTTTTATGAACATACATTACATTTTCATATATATATTGGCTATACACTGTCATTATTTTATAATCTTTAAATTTATCTCTTAATGACTCTCTGGGACCTAATTTATATATCGCACGAACAGCCCTCTTCTGCAAAACGAATATAGTGTCAATATCAGCAGCATTACCCCATAATAAAATACCATATGACATAATGCTGTGAAAGTAGCCAAAATATACAAGTCTGGCAGTCTCTATATCCGTCAAATGACAAATCTTTCTTACCTCGTAAGCAGCAGAGCTAAGTCTGTGCGATAAATTATTTATATGTGGACCCCATTGAAGTTTAGCGTCTAACGTTATGCCTATATAGAGCCTTTATACCTACATTTAATATAACACTCATGGGTGTGGTAAGAAGTGTTCCCAATGATTGGTCGGAAGATGAAATAATGTCAAGTATGACTACATCACTTGGTTGCGGACCAATAATTAAAGTAAGACGTATTAAAAGAAAAGTCATTGTTAATAATGTAAATACGTTTATTAATACTGGTACAGTAATTATAACTTTTGATGGTCAAGTACTGCCTACCCGAGTATACATGTATTACACTGCCCTACCAGTCGAACTATACATTTATCCAACTGTACAGTGCATTCAATGTTGCCGTTTCGGCCATTTAAAAAATCAATGCAGGTCAATGCCAAAATGGTATAAGTGTGGCCAAGGCCATTCAGGCGATTCTTGCCAAATTGAAGAGGAGGATTACCAGTGTTGTTTATGCAAGGGATTACACCAAGCTATAGATATGTCTTATGCTGACGCTTTGTTTTCAGCACCAGCATCACCCTCTTCATCACAGAACATACATAGTCCCCTCGACTCTAACCTTATGCCATCAAATTCAGTGCCACATTCATATAAAAAAACAGTCTTTCTAAAGCCCAGATCACCCACTAAGGTTAACAAAGGCTATAACCATTTTGCCCATACAGAAATAATAAGAGATCCTGTTTTACCTAAAATAAAGCCTAATCTTAATAACAGTAACACAGAAAATTGCATGAAAATTGCAGACATTATTAAAATACTTATTCAGTTATTATTACAATCAAATATAGCTACACTGTCCCAAGTTGCCACAGTAATTGAAGCTTTATATCAAATTTCAAACAATAATGGATCACAGAGACAGAGTGGTTCAGTGGAATTGCCTGAGTCACACCAGTAGAAAACCAGACTTAATACATTTCATTAATAAACATGATCCTTTTCTTGTTTGTCTTCAAGAGACATGGTTGAGAAAAGAGTCATTATTCAAGATGCCAGGGTACGTTTGTATCAGAGAAGACAGACCTGATGGGTATGGTGGGGTGGCTATACTCATCAAAAATACTCTGCCATTTACATCTGTAACTCTTCCTGTACATAGTGATAACTTATCTGTTATCGCAGTAATTGTAAATAATATATGTTATGTGTCTTTATATTTCTCTCGTCCTAATAATGAAATATTAAATGAAATTGATCAACTTTTTAATTTTTTGCCAAAACCTTTTTATGTTTAGGGTATTTTAACTCTCACCATCTTTTATGGGGTTGTGCTACATCAACCTACTATGGTGAACAACTTCTAGAGTTAATTAGCTCCCATAATCTATGTATTCTGAATACTGGGTCTCCAACACGGCTGGCACGAACTCCGAGTGCTCCTGATTTGTCCATTTGCACTCAAAATTCAAATTCAAAATAATCTTTATTCAAATAGTCCTTAAAAAGTCACTTTTGACGCGTCAATAATTTACACAGTAGTTATTTCATGGTGATAACTATATTCGTAAACTTAAAACTAAAGTTATGAGGGTTCCAAACGTGCCCCGGTCTAAGAAGAAGCCCACAACAAACTTAGCCGGGGTTTTTCTTTTTTTTCGTTATCACCATCTCACATAATGAATAAAATTAATAATAAACTATAGTACCTATGGAGATAGAGCAATTCACACCCAAGCTTTTTTATCGTTTATATAATCCTTAATATGATAATATGATTTTTCTACAAGCTTTCGTTTTGTAAAAACTGAACTTATTGATAGACATCTCCAAGATATCAATAGGTAATTTATTATAGAATAAAATACAATTTCCTTTGAATGAGTTACTAATTTTGTGCAGCCTACTAAACGGTACTACAAGTTTACTTTTACTTCTCATGTTCAGTGCGTTACAGTCCATTTTTTTCTTGAATTTATCAATATTTTTATGAACATACATTAAATTTTCATATCGACGTAGGAAAGCATATTTGCTGTAAGTAGACAAAATACCTAAAGTGACTTTTTAATACCATTAGAATCAGAAAAAAAAAGCTGCATTGAATGACCCGGGTCCTGTATCTCTACGATGAAAAAAAATTACATACGTATTTGAAAACGCCCGTACTTATATATTTTTTTGCAAGATTAAATGCTGTATGTAGACCAAAATCTTGTCATTTTAGCCATTTTGTACTTACAGCAAAAGAAAGACTGCATTTTTTGCTTTACAAATACTCACTTCTTCCCATTTAAAAACTTAACGCTACTTACAGCATTTTGCGGCGTGTGATTTTTACATTCGTTTACTTACAGCAAGTTTTTGGAAACTACAGTTTTAGTTTTTGTTATTTTCAGCAAATGATCACGTATTTGTTTTAAAAGTTCACACCACATAATGCATTTTAAAAACCTGTGATTTTTTTAGAATTTTCAGATAATACATTTTGATAAATCATTTATCATTTCATTTTACCGTTACGCCATTGTAAAAATTATAGTCCTTTGAAGTTGTGTCGGTGTTACCGCATCGCTACCGGCCCCGCCCGCACCCTTCATGCCTTGTACGACATTCTGTTATTGTCTCATTATAAGCGTGACATTTGATTTGAAACGTCGTGTGTGCTGAGTGTCCGTAATAAGTGGTGTGATTTAGATTGAACCTGAGTATTTTATCACGAAAACGTAAGTTAATTTTCCAAATGATTAATATTATATAAGTGTCGATAGGTATTTACGTATTGTATCTTAATCGAAACTATCTAATACAAGCAAGGATATTTGTAATCTGCCGTGATTAGGTTTAAGCATTTTTCTAGATAGTTTCAAAGAATGAAAATGATCAATTTACTTGTCCTTCTACAGTTTTTGAAGTGAAACTTCTTTATCGGCGTTGGAAAAAAATTTACCGTCACATTTTTCGGTTACGCGTCACATTTTTCGGTTACAGAAAAATACATGACTGCTACCGGCCACATACTGAGACAAATTTTACCGCCACCGCTTCAAGCTTCGAGCTTGACGGAAATCCAAACAGACTCGCTTAAAGGTTGCGAAATCACCCTCGAAACGTGTGTGACAAACAAACATGCAACAATTAGATTTTACTGTAACCATTGAGAATGAAGATGTTTTGGATGAAAGTATTCCACATTTAACAGCTTGTGAATCCTACTCTCCAGTTGAGAATGATGGTAAGCAAATCAAAACCCAATGTCTCTATTCTATCCCAAAATTAGGTGGTGGTGTTGAGATCAATATGGAACAGCCTCAAAGTAAATCACCAGCTACTGAGAAGAGAGCTATGATCGAAAGCAACGCAAAATCGATGGACCCTGAAAGTCTGCCCTCCGGTCTTAGAGCATGTCCAGCAATAGAGAGCCACGTGCAAACGCAACTTCAATGTCCATCTCCAGTTCAGTTCCAGTTCTTGAAGTGTAGCTATTCAAAGTAACGGGCTACAGTTTCGGTGTCCATCTCTAGTACCTTCAACGAGTTTTGCGATTGAGGGCAACGTAGTACAGGTATCATCTTCAAGCCGTTTAACAGAGGTCAGAGGTACCAGAAGGATAAATCCTAAAAGATGCAAGAAAAAACTAAATTTAGATAAATGTTATCTTGATTATGTGGACGATGCGGCTACATTATTGTTAAATGAAGCCTTTTCATCAGATGACTCAACAGACTGGAGTGAATTGGAAGAGTCATCTGACGAGATGGATGATGGACATCAACACACTAAAACTGCGAAAAGAAATAAGAACAAGCAGGGCAAACATAAAAACAAAGACAAATCCTAGGCACATAAATATAGAAAAAAAATAAAACAAAAGCATTGATTAAAAAAGAAAATGAAGAAGAAAAGAAAAAAGGAAAACAATATTTAACTAGAAAAGGAAAACCTATTGAGGAAAAAAAATGAAACCAAACCCATGTACTGGCAAAAAATGTAGAAAAAAAAGACGGGTTGCACTCCGGGAGTGCCGGCAGAAGTGAAAACTTGATTATTAACGTTGAGCATGTTTGATATTTTGGAATGGTTAGGGAATAATTTTGCACCAATTGCTTTATCAGTATAAAAGTACTATCATTTATGTGGTAGAATACAATATTCATTTATTGCGCTATCGTACACAAACATGACAATTTATATTACATTAAAAATTTAACACTTTAAAACTATTACAATTATTTTACATTAACCAGAACTATCATCGCCAATCTCTAAAACTGATACGATAGGTTTATGGTAGCTGAAGTAAGAAACGAACAGTTTTGATTCGAACCTATTTAAATGTCTAATAAAGACCGCATCAATAGTAGTTTTGTATTTCGTTGTGCTAAGATTGCGATCATTCGACATAGTTAAAGCCAATTCATTAATTAAAAATTCAATTAATAGTTGATTTTTATCGTCTGCGAAGTTTATGTTAAAATCTCCACTCAAAATTATTGGCAATTCATCAAAGCTTTTTCCAATTTTTTTTTAAGCAATGCAGATGCATCATGAGAATAAATGAATAAATTTTCATACAAGAAGTCTCGTATAGCACGCAATGACTTATCTGGAGAGATGTAAACGGCAACCATAATTATGAACTGATTATCACCAGAGTGGCAACGACTTATACAAATATCACCGATATCAGAAACAGTGGCATTAAACATGCTGTTGTATTTCACATGCACATCCATATAATTTGTGCAATAATGAACTGTGTTCATATTTTGATAAATAGCTACTCCGGCGGGACGATTATTTCTTCTGAAACTCGCAACAAAGTTGAAATTCGGAATGTCAATTATTTCATTGTTACCCATATGAGTTTCTGATAAAATTAACACATTCATCTTTTTAACAAGAGCGTCAATTGCTAGATCATCTACATGCGCACGTAAACTCTGACAATTGAATGAAAAAATAGACAATCTATTATTCTTAGAAATAAAATCTACAAGTGTTTTAGTGATGGTTTGCAAAGGATTTTCACGTAAACGTTTCAATTCAATTGATAAATCTTCTCGATGAGTTGTTGATCTCTTTTGATTTTTTGTTGCGTTTGAATCTTCCAACTGTGCGTTTCCTACTCTGCCATGATGAAATTTCCAGCTCGCCCTTGTGTCGTCTTCAGTGACTAAGAACAAACCTTCTATACTAGTTACTCTTGATAGCGCAACGTACACCAATTCTCTTGAATGAGAACGATTGTATTCATAAACGATAGCATCAAACGTACCTCCTTGGGATTTATGAATTGTCATCGCCAAAGCCGAAATCAGTGGAAAATGTTTTCTTTTTGCCACTATAGTTTTATTTCTGTTGAGTGGTATTGACGATGATTGTAAAGAAATTGGAACAGCGTCTTTGTCGATTTTCAAGCGTGCAATGTCGCTTCTAAATTTTGTTGCACGTTTATGACCAATGGATTTTGAGAATTTGAACCAAAGTCTTGTGATTTCATCATTTTTATCAGATTCTATGAGTAGTAATTTTCCTACAGTGCCATTAGATAAACCATCAGCGACATCTATGTTTATGGTTATCATATAGGGTCGGTTAGGAACTAGAACTAGTTCATAAGGTAATCCACCAGTCTCGTCAGGTTTCATTTTATGTAACTTTTGCCTTACAAAATTTTCTTGTTCTGCATTATGACAACCAACGAAAACATCCGATGCCAATGAAACAATTTTATTTTCAAAACTGTTCAAAATTGTACTGTTGTTTTCATTAACCATATTATTCGTGAACATAAGTCTCGTTCCTTCCGGACATTCTGATTGTGCGTGTTCTTTAGTTACAAATCTCGATTCTATCATATTTAATTCTTCTTTTGTTAGAATGAACCCATCACCGATTTTTGTTAAAATGGCAGAAAAGAGTCTATTTTCTTGGCGCATTACCTTCTTGAGTTCGAATTGATGAAATTTTCGCCAAATTGATTCACCAGTATTTTTTTTTAATTTGCTTAAAGATCGGTGTAGCTTTTACAGGAGGTAATTGGCGCAAATCTCCGATAAGGATCACGTCCAATCCACCAAAAGCTTTTGTGAACAAGCCAGTGATTTGCTTCAAACGTTCATTAATTTGTTCTAATAATTCTGCTGAAACCATGCTTACTTCGTCAATGATAATAACTTTAATGAACTCAAATAGCGCTCTGTATTGATGAGCTTTTTCGATGTTGAGTGGCAATAGCCTTGAGAGTGATATACTTAAAGCATTATGCACCGTTGTTCCACCTATGGCTGTAGCAGCTTTTCCAGTTGAAGCACAAGCAATGTATGCGTTGAAAATTCCATCCGTGTCAAAAAATCTCTTATAAATTTCCATGAGTGCTTTTATTACAAACGTTTTACCACTACCAGCTGGTCCAGTCAAATATATCAACAATGGTTGTTGCATTGGCTCGTTGTTTGATATTAAATGATGCATAGTGTGAAACAAAATTTCTCGCTGTTCCTCGTTTGCTTTGCGCATAAGCCCATAAAATTCTGGATAAGGTAAGATATTATCTTTCTTTTTAGCAATTGATCCAAGCTTATCAAACAACGCAAGGCGTAAATCATCATTTAAATCTGCGTTTGGATTTTGATATAATTCAGCAAATGGGTTTTCATTAGGAATTCTACCAACTACGTCGTTTATCTCCTCATCATCATCGGAAACATGTTCACGACATAACTCCCTGCAGATTTCCAATGTTTTTTCGATGTCAAGATTTGATTCGAACTCTTTTCTTCGATCTAGAATAAGTGCCTCATTTTCTTCGTATAACTGAAGATATCGCGATTCTGCAAGAATTTCCGATTCTTCATGACGGAATGGAAGGTGCAAAGTAACCATTTCTCTCCGATACTCATTGTAGTCTGTACCCATATCATAATTGCGATATCGTATAACTTTTGGTTCTTCCCTGAGTACATAGTCACCCTTGTTATTTTTATAATATTTAGCAACAAACTGAGCAAGAGAAATACCTGCTAAATCTTCAGGTCTCTTCTCATACTTGTCGAAATAATTTTCCTTTCATATGTCGGTTGAATCATCTTCTAGTTCACTTAATTCTTTCATTGTCTTCTTTATTCTATGCCTTTCGACTGGCCAAATGGTTGGTATATAGACAATAACAGTTGAACTTTTTGACATTGGTTCTCTCAATAAGTACCATGCAGCCTCTTGACTCGTCATCTCAGTGTGGTTCAAAAGATTAATGCTAATATTTTTAGTAATGTCAAATAAATTAAACTCAGGATATTCATCCATTATTTCAATTATTTGTCTTTGTAAATTGCTAACACCTCTATTAGTTTTGTTAACATATTCGACCACGTAAGCTGCACAAGAATATTCTTCAGTTATAAATTGGAAATCAGTGTTGGATCTAACAACGTTGAATATGAAGGTATTAAATGGATTATTCCACTTTTCACATGGTTCACGTTTTGGAAAAACTCGTGGTCTATTAATTCCTGCTCGAATAATGTTTGACTTGTAATAATGTTTGTTTTATTGACATATTCGTCATCTGAAGCAATATTATTTTCATCGTAGAACGATTGAAAACCATTTTATTCGTATTTTTCCAAGTTTTTTTGGATTAAATTATATTTAGCCTTGTACCGTTGGAAACCATTTTCTGTATCTGACATAGGCGTCAAAATCATGGTTTTCTTAACTGGCATAAACGGAGCGTCAAATCTACATTTTTGTTGTCGTCTCGATGCTATACCTTTATAGCAAGTAAAAGTATGCTTATGAGTTTGTAATCGGATATCACCAGAAGCCTCGGCAGCAGATACTGATATCAGAAAATCGATAAGATCGATAGCTTCATTATAATCTCTGTTAAGGGCGTCTTCTGGGGCATTATCTAATCAAGCTAAAATATGCGCATGTGGACTACCTCGATGTTGGAATTCAATTCTTTTAAAGTAATGCAAAATCCTGTATTTTTTGAAAGGACTGTGCCTTTTTGATTGTAATATTTTTAAAAGAACTTCGACTAACTTATTGAAGTATATAGCACATGTTACGGCATCTTCATTAATAAGAGTGCTTTTCTCAATAAAATGCAAATCTGCAGCCTCGTCAACCGATATTTCCGCATTATTTTTCAAATTATGCAACAATTGTAATAATTTAGGCCATCCAATTTCATTAGCACTTATGGTAAAGAAAACAGTTGGCTTACCGTATTGACGAATCATAGCAAAAAGACCTCTTTTTCTTTCTGCCCAATAGTATGCTGAATTCGGAATAGAACGAAGGAATGCCAAATTAGTTTCAATGCAGCCGTGAATATAATCATCAGATTCTATTTGCTCTTTAGTTATTGCAATACCTTGGCCGACATGCTTAAATGCAATGTGAAGAGAGTCCTTAATTCTAATTCTCATTATTTTCATAGCCATGTACAATAAGTGTTGAGGGGTTACTCCGCGTCTATCAGATCTTCTTAATTCACTCGTAGCCATCATGAAGGGTGTGACCGCATTCCTAAATTCTCTGAAATGCCCCAGATATATTAGTGGAAAAGATAATTCTTCAGCATGTTCATCAAACAGCAAACTCTTTGGAGCATTACCTAAAAAAGAAAGCAAAAGTAAATCATATATATTATGTATCTTCTTGTTCAATAAATTAAAGAAACATAAAAATAAAAAACTACCTTCGCCTGGAGCGATTCTCAAGTACATATCGTCGTTCCACATCAATGTTTGCTGCTGTGCTATTAAACTTTCCTCGATGGGTATTTGTTCTAAAAGGTCATTGTCGCCATCTTCATCAAAGATGATTTCATCTTCAACGTCATAACTTCTATCGTTTAAAAAATCATCGTCAACTAAAACGCCGTAAGACTTGTAAAGAGGAGTATCCTTTAAATATCGTAACCACACATTTATTTTTCTCTTGGTCACTATACCATACACGTAGCTAGATTTGTGAATTTTTTTCCTTTTAATGTGAACTGTTATAGCATGATCATCATCCACTTGTCTTGGTAACTGACGCACCATTGTGTTATTCAAATTCAAAATAATCTTTATTCAAATAGTCCTTAAAAAGGCACTTTTGACGCGTCAATAATTTACATAGTAGGTATTTCATGGTGATAACTATATTCGTAAACTTAAAACTAAAGCTATGAGGGTTCCAAACGCGCCCCGGTCTAAGAAGAAGCCCACAACAAACTTAGCCGGGGTTTTTCTTTTTTTCGTTATCACCATCTCACATAATGAATAACAAACTATAGTACCTATGGAGATAGAGCAATTCACACCCAAGCTTTTTTATCGTTTATATAATCCTTAATATCGTAATATGATTTTTCTACAAGCTTTCGTTTTATAAAAACTTTGAACTTATTGATAGACATCTCCAAGATATCAATAGGTAATTTATTATAAAATAAAATACAATTTCCTTTGAATGAGTTACTAATTTTGTGCAGCCTACTAAACGGTACTACAAGTTTACTTTTACTTCTGATGTTCAGTGCGTTACAGTCCATTTTTTTTTTTTTAATTTATCAATAGTCTTATGAACATACATTAAATTCATATATATATTGGCTATGCACTGTCATTATTTTATAATCTTTAAATTTATCTCTTAATGACTCTCTGGGACCTAATTTATATATCGCACGAACAGCCCTCTTCTGCAAAACAAATAATATAGTGTCAATATCAGCAGCATTACCCCATAATAAAATACCATATGACATAATGCTGTGAAAGTAGCTAAAATATACAAGTCTGGCAGTCTCTATATCCGTCAAATAACGAATCTTTTTTACCGCGTAAGCAGCAGAGCTAAGTCTGTGCGATAAATTACCAGATCCAATTCCTCATTATTAAGTAGTACACTGGTTTTCACCTGTTTAACATTGGGCAACGTGAATTTAATACACTTTGTTTTCTTCCCATTAAGTGCTAAGTTATTAGCCTCAAACCAATGTACTACTTTCGCGAGAGAGTTGTTTACATCGTCAACATTTGTTTCGCGTCGTTTAATTTTAAAAACGAGTGATGTATCATCAGCAAACAATACTATCCCGCTATTGTCCTTAGTAAGGTAAGGAAGGTCATTTATGTAAATGAGGAACAGAAAAGGTCCTAATATAGATCCCTGAAGAACCCCTATTTTCACAAATGACCCGTTAGACCGTTTCCCGTTTACGTCTACTTGTTGAACTCTGTCACGTAAATACGAGGTCATTAAATCTAGAGTTACCCCCCGAAGTCCATAATGGTGTAGTTTTCTGACTAATGTTTCATGTTCAACACAATCGAAAGCCTTGGAAAAATCACAAAAAACACCAAGTGCGTCACGTGACTCCTCCCAGGCTTTAAATATATTGTGTATTAACTCAACACCAGCGTCGGTTGTTGAGCGACCCCGTGTAAAACCAAATTGTTTGGCGTGTAATAAATCTATTAAAATGATTCATTAATAGCGTTAAAATAAGTTTTTCAAAGATTTTACTGAAAGTAGGTAGTACTGATACCGGTCTAAAGTTAGTGGGGTCAGTAGTACTACCAGATTTAAATAACGGAATTAACTTGCTATGTTTCATTAAGTCAGGGAACACACCACAGTCAATGCAATTATTAAAAATAAAAGCTAAGTCGGGTGCAACAATATCAATCAAAGACCTTATAACATTAACCGAAATGCCCCACAAGTCATTTGTTTTCTTAATATTTATTAATCTGAAGGCCTTAATAACGTCTGAGCTGCTAACATGTCTGAATTTAAGAGCGTTATTACATTCTGGCACATTATCCTTCAACAAACAGAGAGCATTATCTGGTGAAGAGTTTAATGATCTTGTAGTGGAGACAGGAACGTCGGTAAAGAAGGTTTCAAAAGCAGTTGCAACCTCAAAATCCGACGTGATAGATTTGTTACCTATATCAAGTTTAAAGTTATTAGTTTTGGGTTTTATTCTTCCTGTCTCCTGATTAATTGTTTTCCAGGTTGTTTTAATTACATTATTGCTATTTTTTATTTTATTCTGTATATATTGCGATTTTGCCAAAATGCAATCGCGTTTAAAATTCTTGGAAAATAATTTTACATAATTTTTAAACTCATCACTCGTATTATATTCTCGTTCCGCATACATTTCATATAAAGTTTGCCTATTTTTATGTAGTTCACTTGTAGCCCACTCACTAAAAACCAATGTATCAGCAACCATGACAGACTTTTTAGTAAATATAGAATTAAATATCATATTAAACTTACTAAAAAAAGTATTATACATTTCATTAGGACCAATTGTAGATGATAAGAATCGAAGTTCTCTAACTAAACTTGTTCTTATTCTCTCTATTCGTCCTGCCGTTACTGGCACATAAGTAATTTTATGTCTAGACAATTTTTTTTCCCCATTTTTGAAACAAATAAATTGACCACAGTGATCAGAATCTAATTTATTAATTATATTTTTACTGATGGGGTTTATATTTGTATATATATTGTCTAAGCATGTGGCACTGCTGGCAGTTATTCTAGTAGGCTCCATAAACATATTCAACAAATTGTATGATTGAAATAGATTTATTAACTTGTAACTTGAAGAGTTACTTTCTAGTATATTCACATTAAAATCTCCACACACAATCAACTTTTTATTTGATTTAGATATTTTATAAAGTACCTCATCCATTACCTTTTCAAAAAGTTCAAAGTTTGATAAGGGTGGTCTATATACAGTAACAACAATAAATTGCTCTAATTCAACTGAGGCCAGTTCAATTGTTCGTTCAACAATTGTTTATTTCAATTGGAACATTTATCACCTGCCCGTATATTCCATATTGACCGTGAACATGCCGAAGCCTTCGAATTTGCATGAATGGAATCCTTGGCGATATAAGTCTTTCAGTTACCAAGTCCAAAGGAAAGTCTTTAAGACAGTCTGGAAGTGGTGGATATTTGAATCCATTGTAAACTGATAGTTGTGGGATACATTGCTTTTGAATGGCTTTAAAGCAAGTCGAACATATTTTTATTGTCAGTATAGCAATGTTCGAGAGCAATGTTCTTATAAATTCAATTTTTGGAGTTGCATCGTTGTTTTGCAAATATTTCAAATCTTTTCTAAACCACAGTCTGTCACAAATGTCGAAGCATGACCAAATTCATTTTTAACAAAATCATTTTCAAACTGTTGATGAGCAGAAGAATTCTGTTGAAAAGCAGAGTATGTTTGAAGATGTATATTAGGTGGAGATGATTCAACATCTTGAGAAGGAAAATGCCTTTGACGCACTTCGATAGAATTGTAGTTATAATGTATTGATGGACTTGAAGGTACATCTCTCGACAATAAATCTGCAATTTGGGAACTACAAATAACTGGTGGAACATATGGCACACCTCCGGTGGACGGGTGTGCAATTTGTGAAGTATGAATGACTGGTTGTACATCCAACACATCTCCGGCGGACGGGGCTGTTTGTATATTTGATGTTCTTTTTTTATCTCGATACCGCTTAGAATATTCTTTGTTCTTCTGCTTTTGTTTTCTTTCATCTTCTTTCTTCTTTTCACCATCAGAGAAGTAAGGCGTAAAGTGTAGCTCACGAAGATCAAGATGAATCCAATTATGTGTATCATTTGCTTTAAAATGACAGAATCGAGTATCTTTATTTTTTGAAATTACGTTGAAATAGTGGTAATGCACACAAATATTTTGATTGTAAGTTTTTGCAAACAAATATAAACAATCCAAATCTCCATATTCATTGTTACTTGAAAGTATTTTATATGCTTCTTGTGGATTGTGGCAGGAGTTTAAATAAGGTGAATCACGTAACTGTCTTCTCAAATCACAAGTCGAAATTTTAAGTTGCAGAACATGTATGAGTGAATGGAAAAGACAATTACCATCACCTGGAATATCTGTAGTTCTATGTAAAATGACTTTGGGGGTAATACATTCGTGACTCTCTTCATATATACGAAGTTGTTGGGTGAGGAATTGATTTTGTTCGAGCTGTACATTTTCTAAATTTCGAAAAGCCCTGCATTGCAGAACATTCTCTTGGTCTTCATTAGTTTCCAATTTCTTTTTTTTCCTGCGAAAAAAACAAAGAAATCATAAAATAAAATAATACCAATAAAAATACATAATAAAACAATAAAATATATGTATATATATTATATATATTTATATATATATATTACAATATTTAAAATATGAAATCAAATTACATTTGCAAATCATCTAATTGCTTTTGGAACAATTCTTCTACATTTTCGTCATTTTCCTTTAAACCTTTTGTACGTTGATAATATGCTCTTTGATTCTCACAATGTCTTTTTCTTTTTTTTTTCTTCTTTTTCCTCCTTCGAATCTTTTTTCTTCAAATCTTTTTTACGCTGACGCCATGCCTTTTGGTATTCTCGATTCCGTTCTTTTTTTTTTCTTTTCTTTCTCTGAAAAACGGAGATTATTTATTATCATTTTATTTCATTTATTTTCATTCGAAATTATTTGTTTGGTAAACCTACACCGCACATGTGCTTATTGTGATGTTATAAAAATATAGGTTAATGCTATAAAGTATAAACATATTACAAATATTACATTTATACTATGTAAGTTCATATGTATCTAAAGGGTGTAAAAAGACCCTTAACGAAAACGAAAACCACATATTCTGCCCATCATTGGGATCATTTTTTTCTTCTAGACAATACCTGGGAAACCACAGGTTCTGGAGATAATGAAGGTCAAAGTGTCCATTTTTTTTCGTTTCTAAGCGTTAACACAACGCGCGGCGCGGCTCGAGCCGGTCGGGTGTGTGTGTGCAGTGTGCCGTGTCCGTGTACTCGTGTAGGCACAACGCACACATTCGAACAGCCGGTTGCGCGCAAACCATTACCCGCTACAAAAATCTGATTATTTTTAAAGTCCAAAAAAAAATTCCGTTTCCCAGCAATTATTTTTGCGCAGTGTTACTTAGTTTCATGTTCAGAATGCTTGGTTGACGGCTTCGTGAAGGGTCTGTTTACACCCGTTAAGCAGTACGATAGACTCGATCGAAACCTTTTTTTTTTTTTTAACGTGGGTAATCCTCATGGATACCCCGCGTCCGAGGAGACGCGGCGGTTATGTCAGACTCTTACTGACTAAACCCCCACGGTGCATATCCTTTCCCGCCGCCTGGTGGCCGGGTCACGGGTTTCGCTCGCGCACACAACCGCAACCAGGCCGGCAGAGTCCGTCCTTAGGACGGTGCCAACTCGGGGGCAATATCAGATGCCCCCCAATTGAACGCCATAAGACGCACCAGGAGCACAGGGTGCGTCTTCCAGCTCGAGGACCTAACTCCTGGGTGTTGGACAGATCCTCGTATCCAACGCCCGGAGGTGCTACTCTCAAGGGGGTAGGCGGTGGTGAAGCGCGAGCCGCCTGCGCCCGACACGTCTGCGACGGATCGGCTGAGAGTCCACGTCGTCCTCTCTCAGCCGTTCCGCCGCCTCCTTCCGCGAGATCACATCCTCGCAGAAGGAGACCATCGCCTGCCAAGACCTCTCACTGCCAGCCATGGCCGAAACCACGATCGGCAGGGAGAGGTCCCCCCGACTACAGAAGTGAGTGCCGCACGCTGCTGAGACCAACTGGGGCACTCAGCCAGCGTGTGCTGCGCTTTATCGATAGCGCAGCCGCACTCATGGCATTCTTCAGTGGGCTCTCTACGTGCCACCTTGAACAGGAACCTCCCGAAACAGCCGTGTCCGGAAAGCACCTGCGCAAGGCGAAAGGTCATCTGCCCGTGCCGCCTCTCCGCCCACTGACGGAGGACGGGGCGAATCGCCTCTATGGTCCTGAGACCGGCACTCGGTGACTCGAGTCTGACCTGCCACTGGCGGTAAGACGCGATCGAAACCTAACCTTAATTATAAAATTATATTAATGAATAAATGAAAATTAATTAAACCTAACCTAACCTGAATAATAAAATTATATTAATTAAAAAAAAAGACGGGTTGCACTCCGGGAGTGCCGGCAGAAGTGAAAACTTGATTATTAACGTTGAGCATGTTTGATATTTTGGAATGGTTAGGGAATAATTTTGCACCAATTGCTTTATCAGTATAAAAGTACTATCATTTATGTGGTAGAATACAATATTCATTTATTGCGCTATCGTACACAAACATGACAATTTATATTACATTAAAAATTTAACACTTTAAAACTATTACAATTATTTTACATTAAAAAGTTTATCTCTCCGAAAAATCAACTTTCATCCATAATTTCAACGACTTTTTCACCATCATCATTACCAGAACTATCATCGCCAATCTCTAAAACTGATACGATAGGTTTATGGTAGCTGAAGTAAGAAACGAACAGTTTTGATTCGAACCTATTTAAATGTCTAATAAAGACCGCATCAATAGTAGTTTTGTATTTCGTTGTGCTAAGATTGCGATCATTCGACATAGTTAAACCAAATTCATTATTTAAAAATTCAATTAATAGTTGATTTTTATCGTCTGCGAAGTTTATGTTGAAATCTCCACTCAAAATCATTGGCAATTCATCAAAGCTTTTTCCAATTTTTTTTTTAAGCAATGCAGATGCATCATGAGAATAAATGAATAAATTTTCATACAAGAAGTCTCGTATAGCACGCAATGACTTATCTGGAGAGATGTAAACGGCAACCATAATTATGAACTGATTATCACCAGAGTGGCAACGACTTATACAAATATCACCGATATCAGAAACAGTGGCATTAAACATGCTGTTGTATTTCACATGCACATCCATATAATTTGTGCAATAATGAACTGTGTTCATATTTTGATAAATAGCTACTCCGGCGGGACGATTATTTCTTCTGAAACTCGCAACAAAGTTGAAATTCGGAATGTCAATTATTTCATTGTTAATTTTATCAGAAACTCATATGAGTTTCTGATAAAATTAACACATTCATCTTTTTAACAAGAGCGTCAATTGCTAGATCATCTACATGCGCACGTAAACTCTGACAATTGAATGAAAAAATAGACAATCTATTATTCTTAGAAATAAAATCTACAAGTGTTTTAGTGATGGTTTGCAAAGGATTTTCACGTAAACGTTTCAATTCAATTGATAAATCTTCTCGATGAGTTGTTGATCTCTTTTGATTTTTTGTTGCGTTTGAATCTTCCAACTGTGCGTTTCCTACTCTGCCATGATGAAATTTCCAGCTCGCCCTTGTGTCGTCTTCAGTGACTAAGAACAAACCTTCTATACTAGTTACTCTTGATAGCGCAACGTACACCAATTCTCTTGAATGAGAACGATTGTATTCATAAACGATAGCATCAAACGTACCTCCTTGGGATTTATGAATTGTCATCGCCAAAGCCGAAATCAGTGGAAAATGTTTTCTTTTTGCCACTATAGTTTTATTTCTGTTGAGTGGTATTGACGATGATTGTAAAGAAATTGGAACAGCGTCTTTGTCGATTTTCAAGCGTGCAATGTCGCTTCTAAATTTTGTTGCACGTTTATGACCAATGGATTTTGAGAATTTGAACCAAAGTCTTGTGATTTCATCATTTTTATCAGATTCTATGAGTAGTAATTTTCCTACAGTGCCATTAGATAAACCATCAGCGACATCTATGTTTATGGTTATCATATAGGGTCGGTTAGGAACTAGAACTAGTTCATAAGGTAATCCACCAGTCTCGTCAGGTTTCATTTTATGTAACTTTTGCCTTACAAAATTTTCTTGTTCTGCATTATGACAACCAACGAAAACATCCGATGCCAATGAAACAATTTTATTTTCAAAACTGTTCAAAATTGTACTGTTGTATTCATCTTCTCTTCTTAATATATATAAATCTCGTGTCACAATGTTTGTCCTCAATGGACTCCTAAACCACTTAACCGATTATAATAAAATTCGCACACCATGTGCAGTTCGATCCAACTTGAGAGATAGGATAGTTTAAATCTCAAATTATAGTCGCAATTTTAATTTATTGCTAATTATTTTTCTGTTATTATTTGACAGTCACAATTATCTGTTAACTCCAAATGATTCTAACAGATGTCGATACCTTTCGACTGGGTTGAGTAAGTAATCAATAGATGGCGCTGCTATGGTAAATCTACGAACGTGTCAAATAAGCTACATTTTAACAGCATAATTACCACGTGTTGTTGACGCTATAAAATTAATTAAATTTATTTTGTAGTGAACGAAATACCGTATAATTCAATTATTTCCACTTTTTAAATTTTTGGTGTTAGCATAGCCGGCCACGTGTTACTTAGACTGAAGTGTAAATTGAATTCATATTATAACGAAGATAATACAGTGAAATTAATCCTGTTTTTTACTTATTTGTGCTTCATTGATCAAAACTTTATAATTTAATTTGGATATATGTATGTCAATGCAAAAATGATACACAATTTCCTACACTTTTTCAATAGTTGTACAAATATTTGAAGTGAAACTTCTTTATCGGCATTGGAAAAAAATTTACCGTCACATTTTTCGGTTACGCGCCATCTTTTTCTTGCCCCTACCACGGTTGGTTCAGACGAAGAGTACTTTCACTTTCTCCAACGGAGTAGGAATAGCATGTGAATAATCCCACAATGAATCCGAAACAAATACTACGATGAAATTTTAAACTTTTTTATTCTTATTCTAATTTTTTTTTTTTTTTTTCGAATTGCCGATTGCAGATAACCAGAATAGTTACTACTGCGTCACCGGGGGTTTTTGGCGAGCATGAAGCTCAGCCTGAGAGAGGAGCACCTGGGCTCGACGACTTCTGAGGGCGTCTCCTGTGAGACTCGGACCTCGACTTAGGGTGACGTTGGGATTTGGTGGGTTTGTTGGACTGGTGTGTCAGTCCGAGCGCCCCCGTGCCCGTGGATAGAATCCACGTACGGATGACGTCAGATAGCGGGGACCTCGTCTTCGCCGGCGAAGACGCTGTGTTGTGTTATGTGTAGTGTGACCTACCTGCGAAGCGTTGTCTAACGTCAGTTGATCGTCCGGGTCGATTATAACGTTTTTAGGGCGTCTCTTTATGAGAGGGGCGTTTGGGTCGGGGTGTAGTCGCAAGCCGCAACCACTAGAGGGTTGGGGTGTCGGGCTGCTGTCTCGAAGTAGGTTATAGCGAGCTTTTTGAAATACTGTCTTATTCTAATTATAATCCGAGCTCTTATATCTAGTTTCGGTATAAAATCTCCATAGCGTGATACAGTATTCATTTATACCAAAACAGCGCCATCTATCGCAAAATAAACAAACTAAATTACAACTAAACTGAAAAAATTAATATGTTGCGCATTTAACATACCGCCCACCATGGACGGCAGTCCATAACTCATTCAACAATACATATAAAGGCACAAGCTATACGCGAAGTGGACTGTTAATTTGAAACAGTAATCTTAATCTTAAGTAATCTTTTTAATTTTCATTACAGACAAATTTCGGCCGCCCACCGTAAAAGAATAAGGCGTTTGTTTAATTACTAGGAATAAGAATATAAAGGAAATAAAAACTACGCGTTATGTTATTAAACTACATATTAACAAACAAATCACATTAAATATAATATGCTAAGTGTGCTTAGCCCTTAAACATCAACAAACAACATTAGAAACAATCTGAGTGCGTTGTGTAATGAGTTTAGTGTGATTTGTAATATTTTTAAAGAGAGATTGCCTGGCTGTGTTCATGGATCTTATTTTCTCCTCTTCTATCGCAAAACGACCTGCTATAGTTAGGTTTGGGGAACCTCGCGTTCTCAACATCGTACCTATCTCGGAGTTGAGGCCGTTAACGAAGACGCTTAAAGCGGTCTCTTCTGTGGTTGCCATCCGACCCAATAATGTACCGTCTTTAATTTCGGTGTTTAATTTTTCAATTATTTTACCACGGCATAAATCTACTCGGTGGAAAAATTCGGTTATGCTTTCGGTTGGTCTTTGAAACATTGATTGTAGTTCTAAATTGAGATGTGAAATCGTCTTGACATTGGAGCTAGTTAACCATATTATTCGTGAACATAAGTCTCGTTCCTTCCGGACATTCTGATTGTGCGTGTTCTTTAGTTACAAATCTCGATTCTATCATATTTAATTCTTCTTCTGTTAGAATGAACCCATCACCGATTTTTGTTAAAATGGCAGAAAAGAGTCTATTTTCTTGGCGCATTACGTTCTTGAGTTCGAATTGATGAAATTTTCGCCAAATTGATTCACCAGTATTTTTTTTTTAATTTGCTTAAAGATCGGTGTAGCTTTTACAGGAGGTAATTGGCGCAAATCTCCGATAAGGATCACGTCCAATCCACCAAAAGCTTTTGTGAACAAGCCAGTGATTTGCTTCAAACGTTCATTAATTTGTTCTAATAATTCTGCTGAAACCATGCTTACTTCGTCAATGATAATAACTTTAATGAACTCAAATAGCGCTCTGTATTGATGAGCTTTTTCGATGTTGAGTGGCAATAGCCTTGAGAGTGACGCCCTAGGCTGGTATATGGCATGAAACAACAGCGGGGCGCCCTAGGCTGGTATATGGCATGAAACAACAGCGGGGCGCCCTAGGCTGGTATATGGCATGAAACAACAGCGGGGCGCCCTAGGCTGGTATATGGCATGAAACAACAGCGGGGCGCCCTAGGCTGGTATATGGCATGAAACAACAGCGGGGCGCCCTAGGCTGGTATATGGCATGAAACAACAGCGGGGCGCCCTAGGCTGGTATATGGCATGAAACAACAGCGGGGCGCCCTAGGCTGGTATATGGCATGAAACAACAGCGGGGCGTCCTAGGCTGGTATATGGCATGAAACAACAGCGGGGCGCCCTAGGCTGGTATATGGCATGAAACAACAGCGGGGCGCCCTAGGCTGGTATATGGCATGAAACAACAGCGGGGCGCCCTAGGCTGGTATATGGCATGAAACAACAGCGGGGCGCCCTAGGCTGGTATATGGCATGAAACAACAGCGGGGCGCCCTAGGCTGGTATATGGCATGAAACAACAGCGGGGCGCCCTAGGCTGGTATATGGCATGAAACAACAGCGGGGCGCCCTAGGCTGGTATATGGCATGAAACAACAGCGGGGCGCCCTAGGCTGGTATATGGCATGAAACAACAGCGGGGCGCCCTAGGCTGGTATATGGCATGAAACAACAGCGGGGCGCCCTAGGCTGGTATATGGCATGAAACAACAGCGGGGCGCCCTAGGCTGGTATATGGCATGAAACAACAGCGGGGCGCCCTAGGCTGGTATATGGCATGAAACAACAGCGGGGCGCCCTAGGCTGGTATATGGCATGAAACAACAGCGGGGCGCCCTAGGCTGGTATATGGCATGAAACAACAGCGGGGCGCCCTAGGCTGGTATATGGCATGAAACAACAGCGGGGCGCCCTAGGCTGGTATATGGCATGAAACAACAGCGGGGCGCCCTAGGCTGGTATATGGCATGAAACAACAGCGGGGCGCCCTAGGCTGGTATATGGCATGAAACAACAGCGGGGCGCCCTAGGCTGACTTCGACTTCGACCTACCAACACCACGTTATCAGGCTTCATGCGCAACGACACGTCACAAACAAATCGTAACAGAAAGGACTACGTCACCTTTTAGCATGATCCGCGACGCTACGACGCTCAGCATGATGCACTGCATTGGCACCAGTCCCAGGACCCGGGAAGAGCTGCGTTCCTTCGTTCGGCTCCGACTACGATGTTCCACAGGATCGGGTGTCTCGAGTCGTCGCTCCAGGTTCTGTCGACTTAAGCAAGAAAGGGAAACAAATTAGGTATCAATTCAAAAAAGGTGTTGAAATGTAGACAGCTAAGCATAGCTAAAATGTAAATGAAGAGAGAATTCTATTTGCTTAGAATTTATAAGCTATCACCTTTTCTTAAATTTACCACATTCCTATGCAAATATTGTATACATCTAGTATTTCTGACAAAAACCTTGACGGAAAATTTGCCGGGAACCATAAAAACTAAACAAATAACTAATTAATAAATATATTTTTTAAAAGCTTTCTTTCGCCAGGTACCTGTAATATAGATAACTACCAGAAAATCACGACCATCAGCTTTTAATTGGTTCAAAACACACCCCATGCTTGCATGCAATATTACACGTAATCTACCAACACCACGTTATCAGGCTTCATGCGCAACGACACGTCACAAACAAATCTTAACAGAAGGACTACGTCACCTTTAAGCATGATCCGCGACGCTACGACGCTCAGCATGATGCACTGCATTGGCACCAGTCCCAGGACCCGGGAAGAGCTGCGTTCCTTCGTTCGGCTCCGACTACGATGTTCCACAGGATCGGGTGTCTCGAGTCGTCGCTCCAGGTTCTGTCGACTTAAGCAAGAAAGGGAAACAAATTAGGTATCAATTCAAAAAAGGTGTTGAAATGTAGACAGCTAAGCATAGCTAAAATATAAATGAAGAGAGAATTCTATTTGCTTAGAATTTATAAGCTATCACCATTTCTTAAATTTCACACATTCGTATGCAATATTGTATACATCTAGTATTTCTAACAAAAATCTTGACGGAAAATTTGCCGGGAACCATAAAAACTAAACAAATAACTAATTAATAAATATATTTTTTAAAAGCTTTCTTTCGCCAGGTACCTTTTATATAGATAACTACCAAAAAATCGCGATCATTTGCTCTTAATTGATTCAAAACACACCCCATGCTTGCATGCAATATTACACGTAATCTACCAACACCACGTTATCAGGCTTCATGCGCAACGACACGTCACAAACATATCGTAACAGAAAGGACTACGTCACCTTTTAGCATGATCCGCGACGCTACGACGCTCAGCATGATGCACTGCATTGGCCCCAGTCCCAGGACCCGGGAAGAGCTGCGTTCCTTCGTTCGGCTCCGACTACGATGTTCCACAGGATCGGGTGTCTCGAGTCGTCGCTCCAGGTTCTGTCGACTTAAGCAAGAAAGGGAAACAAATTAGGTATCAATTCAAAAAAGGTGTTGAAATGTAGACAGCTAAGCATAGCTAAAATATAAATGAAGAGAGAATTCTATTTGCTTAGAATTTATAAGCTATCACCATTTCTTAAATTTACCACATTCCTATGCAAATATTGTATACATCTAGTATTTCTAACAAAAATCTTGACGGAAAATTTGCCGGGAACCATAAAAACTAAACAAATAACTAATATATATATTTTGAAAGCTTTCTTTCGACAGGTACCTGTAATATAGATAACTACCAGAAAATCACGATCATTTGCTTTTAATTGATTCAAAACACACCCCATGCTTGCATGCAATATTACACGTAATCTACCAACACCACGTTATCAGGCTTCATGCGCAACGACACGTCACAAACAAATCTTAACAGAAGGACTACGTCACCTTTTAGCATGATCCGCGACGCTACGACGCTCAGCATGATGCACTGCATTGGCCCCAGTCCCAGGACCCGGGAAGAGCTGCGTTCCTTCGTTCGGCTCCGACTACGATGTTCCACAGGATCGGGTGTCTCGAGTCGTCGCTCCAGGTTCTGTCGACTTAAGCAAGAAAGGGAAACAAATTAGGTATCAATTCAAAAAAGGTGTTGAAATGTAGACAGCTAAGCATAGCTAAAATGTAAATGAAGAGAGAATTCTATTTGCTTAGAATTTATAAGCTATCACCATTTCTTAAATTTACCACATTCCTATGCAAATATTGTATACATCTAGTATTTCTAACAAAAATCTTGACGGAAAATTTGCCGGGAACCATAAAAACTAAACAAATAACTAATTAATAAATATATTTTTTAAAGGCTTTCTTTCGCCAGGTACCTTTTATATAGATAACTACCAAAAAATCGCGATCATTTGCTCTTAATTGATTCAAAACACACCCCATGCTTGCATGCAATATTACACGTAATCTACCAACACCACGTTATCAGGCTTCATGCGCAACGACACGTCACAAACATATCGTAACAGAAAGGACTACGTCACCTTTTAGCATGATCCGCGACGCTACGACGCTCAGCATGATGCACTGCATTGGCCCCAGTCCCAGGACCCGGGAAGAGCTGCGTTCCTTCGTTCGGCTCCGACTACGATGTTCCACAGGATCGGGTGTCTCGAGTCGTCGCTCCAGGTTCTGTCGACTTAAGCAAGAAAGGGAAACAAATTAGGTATCAATTCAAAAAAGGTGTTGAAATGTAGACAGCTAAGCATAGCTAAAATGTAAATGAAGAGAGAATTCTATTTGCTTAGAATTTATAAGCTATCACCATTTCTTAAATTTACCACATTCCTATGCAAATATTGTATACATCTAGTATTTCTAACAAAAATCTTGACGGAAAATTTGCCGGGAACCATAAAAACTAAACAAATAACTAATATATATATTTTGAAAGCTTTCTTTCGACAGGTACCTGTAATATAGATAACTACCAGAAAATCACGATCATTTGCTTTTAATTGATTCAAAACACACCCCATGCTTGCATGCAATATTACACGTAATCTACCAACACCACGTTATCAGGCTTCATGCGCAACGACACGTCACAAACAAATCTTAACAGAAGGACTACGTCACCTTTAAGCATGATCCGCGACGCTACGACGCTCAGCATGATGCACTGCATTGGCACCAGTCCCAGGACCCGGGAAGAGCTGCGTTCCTTCGTTCGGCTCCGACTACGATGTTCCACAGGATCGGGTGTCTCGAGTCGTCGCTCCAGGTTCTGTCGACTTAAGCAAGAAAGGGAAACAAATTAGGTATCAATTCAAAAAAGGTGTTGAAATGTAGACAGCTAAGCATAGCTAAAATGTAAATGAAGAGAGAATTCTATTTGCTTAGAATTTATAAGCTATCACCATTTCTTAAATTTACCACATTCCTATGCAAATATTGTATACATCTAGTATTTCTAACAAAAATCTTGACGGAAAATTTGCCGGGAACCATAAAAACTAAACAAATAACTAATTAATAAATATATTTTTTAAGCTTTCTTTCGCCAGGTACCTTTTATATAGATAACTACCAAAAAATCGCGATCATTTGCTCTTAATTGATTCAAAACACACCCCATGCTTGCATGCAATATTACACGTAATCTACCAACACCACGTTATCAGGCTTCATGCGCAACGACACGTCACAAACATATCGTAACAGAAAGGACTACGTCACCTTTTAGCATGATCCGCGACGCTACGACGCTCAGCATGATGCACTGCATTGGCCCCAGTCCCAGGACCCGGGAAGAGCTGCGTTCCTTCGTTCGGCTCCGACTACGATGTTCCACAGGATCGGGTGTCTCGAGTCGTCGCTCCAGGTTCTGTCGACTTAAGCAAGAAAGGGAAACAAATTAGGTATCAATTCAAAAAAGGTGTTGAAATGTAGACAGCTAAGCATAGCTAAAATGTAAATGAAGAGAGAATTCTATTTGCTTAGAATTTATAAGCTATCACCATTTCTTAAATTTACCACATTCCTATGCAAATATTGTATATGTCGGGATCGGCTCAGACATCAGAAGTAAAACCCAGGTTTAACTTGACAAAATACTCTTTTTAATTAATTTTTAATGTAATATAATCTAATTCAATATAATATAATTAAAGTAATTAAGTTAATATAATATAATCGATGTAATATTGATTACACGATTAATCTAATTTAATCCAATATTTAGCTAGAATAATTAAATTGATATAGTACAACTGATGTAATATAAAATTACACAATTATTCTATAGTGACGGTCTGCCTTTGAGACAGTGGTCCGTGCACCTAGACGCATCCACAAGAAATGCGTGCCTTGTAGTCGGCGCAACCGCTCTTATACTATCGAGTTGTAGTGGGGTGATGACGTCAGGTGCACGTGCCACTAGCGATTGGTTTCGCTGTCTTGTTTTGGCGTTACAACTACCGCCGCCGTCATATACATCTAGTATTTCTAACAAAAATCTTGACGGAAAATTTGCCGGGAACCATAAAAACTAAACAAATAACTAATATATATATTTTGAAAGCTTTCTTTCGACAGGTACCTGTAATATAGATAACTACCAGAAAATCACGATCATTTGCTTTTAATTGATTCAAAACACACCCCATGCTTGCATGCAATATTACACGTAATCTACCAACACCACGTTATCAGGCTTCATGCGCAACGACACGTCACAAACAAATCTTAACAGAAGGACTACGTCACCTTTAAGCATGATCCGCGACGCTACGACGCTCAGCATGATGCACTGCATTGGCACCAGTCCCAGGACCCGGGAAGAGCTGCGTTCCTTCGTTCGGCTCCGACTACGATGTTCCACAGGATCGGGTGTCTCGAGTCGTCGCTCCAGGTTCTGTCGACTTAAGCAAGAAAGGGAAACAAATTAGGTATCAATTAAAAAAAGGTGTTGAAATGTAGACAGCTAAGCATAGCTAAAATATAAATGAAGAGAGAATTCTATTTGCTTAGAATTTATAAGCTATCACCATTTCTTAAATTTACCACATTCCTATGCAAATATTGTATACATCTAGTATTTCTAACAAAAATCTTGACGGAAAATTTGCCGGGAACCATAAAAACTAAACAAATAACTAATATATATATTTTGAAAGCTTTCTTTCGACAGGTACCTGTAATATAGATAACTACCAGAAAATCACGATCATTTGCTTTTAATTGATTCAAAACACACCCCATGCTTGCATGCAATATTACACGTGATCTACCAACACCACGTTATCAGGCTTCATGCGCAACGACACGTCACAAACATATCGTAACAGAAAGGACTACGTCACCTTTTAGCATGATCCGCGACGCTACGACGCTCAGCATGATGCACTGCATTGGCCCCAGTCCCAGGACCCGGGAAGAGCTGCGTTCCTTCGTTCGGCTCCGACTACGATGTTCCACAGGATCGGGTGTCTCGAGTCGTCGCTCCAGGTTCTGTCGACTTAAGCAAGAAAGGGAAACAAATTAGGTATCAATTCAAAAAAGGTGTTGAAATGTAGACAGCTAAGCATAGCTAAAATGTAAATGAAGAGAGAATTCTATTTGCTTAGAATTTATAAGCTATCACCATTTCTTAAATTTACCACATTCCTATGCAAATATTGTATACATCTAGTATTTCTAACAAAAATCTTGACGGAAAATTTGCCGGGAACCATAAAAACTAAACAAATAACTAATATATATATTTTGAAAGCTTTCTTTCGACAGGTACCTGTAATATAGATAACTACCAGAAAATCACGATCATTTGCTTTTAATTGATTCAAAACACACCCCATGCTTGCATGCAATATTACACGTAATCTACCAACACCACGTTATCAGGCTTCATGCGCAACGACACGTCACAAACAAATCTTAACAGAAGGACTACGTCACCTTTAAGCGTGATCCGCGACGCTACGACGCTCAGCATGATGCACTGCATTGGCACCAGTCCCAGGACCCGGGAAGAGCTGCGTTCCTTCGTTCGGCTCCGACTACGATGTTCCACAGGATCGGGTGTCTCGAGTCGTCGCTCCAGGTTCTGTCGACTTAAGCAAGAAAGGGAAACAAATTAGGTATCAATTCAAAAAAGGTGTTGAAATGTAGACAAAGCATAGCTAAAATATATATGAAGAGAGAATTCAATTTGCTTAGAATTTATAAGCTATCACCTTTTCTTAAATTTACCACATTCCTATGCAAATATTGTATACATCTAGTATTTCTGACAAAAACCTTGACGGAAAATTTGCCGGGAACCATAAAAACTAAACAAATAACTAATATATATATTTTGAAAGCTTTCTTTCGACAGGTACCTGTAATATAGATAACTACCAGAAAATCACGATCATCAGCTTTTAATTGGTTCAAAACACACCCCATGCTTGCATGCAATATTACACGTAATCTACCAACACCACGTTATCAGGCTTCATGCGCAACGACACGTCACAAACAAATCTTAACAGAAGGACTACGTCACCTTTAAGCATGATCCGCGACGCTACGACGCTCAGCATGATGCACTGCATTGGCACCAGTCCCAGGACCCGGGAAGAGCTGCGTTCCTTCGTTCGGCTCCGACTACGATGTTCCACAGGATCGGGTGTCTCGAGTCGTCGCTCCAGGTTCTGTCGACTTAAGCAAGAAAGGGAAACAAATTAGGTATCAATTCAAAAAAGGTGTTGAAATGTAGACAGCTAAGCATAGCTAAAATGTAAATGAAGAGAGAATTCTATTTGCTTAGAATTTATAAGCTATCACCATTTCTTAAATTTACCACATTCCTATGCAAATATTGTATACATCTAGTATTTCTGACAAAAACCTTGACGGAAAATTTGCCGGGAACCATAAAAACTAAACAAATAACTAATATATATATATTGAAAGCTTTCTTTCGACAGGTACCTGTAATATAGATAACTACCAGAAAATCACGATCATCAGCTTTTAATTGGTTCAAAACACACCCCATGCTTGCATGCAATATTACACGTAATCTACCAACACCACGTTATCAGGCTTCATGCGCAACGACACGTCACAAACAAATCTTAACAGAAGGACTACGTCACCTTTAAGCATGATCCGCGACGCTACGACGCTCAGCATGATGCACTGCATTGGCACCAGTCCCAGGACCCGGGAAGAGCTGCGTTCCTTCGTTCGGCTCCGACTACGATGTTCCACAGGATCGGGTGTCTCGAGTCGTCGCTCCAGGTTCTGTCGACTTAAGCAAGAAAGGGAAACAAATTAGGTATCAATTCAAAAAAGGTGTTGAAATGTAGACAGCTAAGCATAGCTAAAATATAAATGAAGAGAGAATTCTATTTGCTTAGAATTTATAAGCTATCACCATTTCTTAAATTTACCACATTCCTATGCAAATATTGTATACATCTAGTATTTCTAACAAAAATCTTGACGGAAAATTTGCCGGGAACCATAAAAACTAAACAAATAACTAATATATATATTTTGAAAGCTTTCTTTCGACAGGTACCTGTAATATAGATAACTACCAGAAAATCACGATCATTTGCTTTTAATTGATTCAAAACACACCCCATGCTTGCATGCAATATTACACGTAATCTACCAACACCACGTTATCAGGCTTCATGCGCAACGACACGTCACAAACAAATCTTAACAGAAGGACTACGTCACCTTTAAGCATGATCCGCGACGCTACGACGCTCAGCATGATGCACTGCATTGGCACCAGTCCCAGGACCCGGGAAGAGCTGCGTTCCTTCGTTCGGCTCCGACTACGATGTTCCACAGGATCGGGTGTCTCGAGTCGTCGCTCCAGGTTCTGTCGACTTAAGCAAGAAAGGGAAACAAATTAGGTATCAATTCAAAAAAGGTGTTGAAATGTAGACAGCTAAGCATAGCTAAAATATAAATGAAGAGAGAATTCTATTTGCTTAGAATTTATAAGCTATCACCATTTCTTAAATTTACCACATTCCTATGCAAATATTGTATACATCTAGTATTTCTAACAAAAATCTTGACGGAAAATTTGCCGGGAACCATAAAAACTAAACAAATAACTAATATATATATTTTGAAAGCTTTCTTTCGACAGGTACCTGTAATATAGATAACTACCAGAAAATCACGATCATTTGCTTTTAATTGATTCAAAACACACCCCATGCTTGCATGCAATATTACACGTAATCTACCAACACCACGTTATCAGGCTTCATGCGCAACGACACGTCACAAACAAATCTTAACAGAAGGACTACGTCACCTTTTAGCATGATCCGCGACGCTACGACGCTCAGCATGATGCACTGCATTGGCCCCAGTCCCAGGACCCGGGAAGAGCTGCGTTCCTTCGTTCGGCTCCGACTACGATGTTCCACAGGATCGGGTGTCTCGAGTCGTCGCTCCAGGTTCTGTCGACTTAAGCAAAAAAGGGAAACAAATTAGGTATCAATTCAAAAAAGGTGTTGAAATGTAGACAGCTAAGCATAGCTAAAATGTAAATGAAGAGAGAATTCTATTTGCTTAGAATTTATAAGCTATCACCATTTCTTAAATTTACCACATTCCTATGCAAATATTGTATACATCTAGTATTTCTAACAAAAATCTTGACGGAAAATTTGCCGGGAACCATAAAAACTAAACAAATAACTAATTAATAAATATATTTTTTAAAAGCTTTCTTTCGCCAGGTACCTTTTATATAGATAACTACCAAAAAATCGCGATCATTTGCTCTTAATTGATTCAAAACACACCCCATGCTTGCATGCAATATTACACGTAATCTACCAACACCACGTTATCAGGCTTCATGCGCAACGACACGTCACAAACATATCGTAACAGAAAGGACTACGTCACCTTTTAGCATGATCCGCGACGCTACGACGCTCAGCATGATGCACTGCATTGGCACCAGTCCCAGGACCCGGGAAGAGCTGCGTTCCTTCGTTCGGCTCCGACTACGATGTTCCACAGGATCGGGTGTCTCGAGTCGTCGCTCCAGGTTCTGTCGACTTAAGCAAAAAAGGGAAACAAATTAGGTATCAATTCAAAAAAGGTGTTGAAATGTAGACAGCTAAGCATAGCTAAAATGTAAATGAAGAGAGAATTCTATTTGCTTAGAATTTATAAGCTATCACCATTTCTTAAATTTACCACATTCCTATGCAAATATTGTATACATCTAGTATTTCTAACAAAAATCTTGACGGAAAATTTGCCGGGAACCATAAAAACTAAACAAATAACTAATATATATATTTTGAAAGCTTTCTTTCGACAGGTACCTGTAATATAGATAACTACCAGAAAATCACGATCATTTGCTTTTAATTGATTCAAAACACACCCCATGCTTGCATGCAATATTACACGTAATCTACCAACACCACGTTATCAGGCTTCATGCGCAACGACACGTCACAAACAAATCTTAACAGAAGGACTACGTCACCTTTAAGCGTGATCCGCGACGCTACGACGCTCAGCATGATGCACTGCATTGGCACCAGTCCCAGGACCCGGGAAGAGCTGCGTTCCTTCGTTCGGCTCCGACTACGATGTTCCACAGGATCGGGTGTCTCGAGTCGTCGCTCCAGGTTCTGTCGACTTAAGCAAGAAAGGGAAACAAATTAGGTATCAATTCAAAAAAGGTGTTGAAATGTAGACAAAGCATAGCTAAAATATATATGAAGAGAGAATTCAATTTGCTTAGAATTTATAAGCTATCACCTTTTCTTAAATTTACCACATTCCTATGCAAATATTGTATACATCTAGTATTTCTGACAAAAACCTTGACGGAAAATTTGCCGGGAACCATAAAAACTAAACAAATAACTAATATATATATATTTTGAAAGCTTTCTTTCGACAGGTACCTGTAATATAGATAACTACCAGAAAATCACGATCATCAGCTTTTAATTGGTTCAAAACACACCCCATGCTTGCATGCAATATTACACGTAATCTACCAACACCACGTTATCAGGCTTCATGCGCAACGACACGTCACAAACAAATCTTAACAGAAGGACTACGTCACCTTTAAGCATGATCCGCGACGCTACGACGCTCAGCATGATGCACTGCATTGGCACCAGTCCCAGGACCCGGGAAGAGCTGCGTTCCTTCGTTCGGCTCCGACTACGATGTTCCACAGGATCGGGTGTCTCGAGTCGTCGCTCCAGGTTCTGTCGACTTAAGCAAGAAAGGGAAACAAATTAGGTATCAATTCAAAAAAGGTGTTGAAATGTAGACAAAGCATAGCTAAAATATATATGAAGAGAGAATTCAATTTGCTTAGAATTTATAAGCTATCACCTTTTCTTAAATTTACCACATTCCTATGCAAATATTGTATACATCTAGTATTTCTGACAAAAACCTTGACGGAAAATTTGCCGGGAACCATAAAAACTAAACAAATAACTAATTAATAAATATATTTTTTAAAAGCTTTCTTTCGCCAGGTACCTGTAATATAGATAACTACCAGAAAATCACGATCATCAGCTTTTAATTGGTTCAAAACACACCCCATGCTTGCATGCAATATTACACGTAATCTACCAACACCACGTTATCAGGCTTCATGCGCAACGACACGTCACAAACAAATCTTAACAGAAGGACTACGTCACCTTTAAGCATGATCCGCGACGCTACGACGCTCAGCATGATGCACTGCATTGGCACCAGTCCCAGGACCCGGGAAGAGCTGCGTTCCTTCGTTCGGCTCCGACTACGATGTTCCACAGGATCGGGTGTCTCGAGTCGTCGCTCCAGGTTCTGTCGACTTAAGCAAGAAAGGGAAACAAATTAGGTATCAATTCAAAAAAGGTGTTGAAATGTAGACAGCTAAGCATAGCTAAAATATAAATGAAGAGAGAATTCTATTTGCTTAGAATTTATAAGCTATCACCATTTCTTAAATTTCACACATTCGTATGCAATATTGTATACATCTAGTATTTCTAACAAAAATCTTGACGGAAAATTTGCCGGGAACCATAAAAACTAAACAAATAACTAATTAATAAATATATTTTTTAAAAGCTTTCTTTCGCCAGGTACCTTTTATATAGATAACTACCAAAAAATCGCGATCATTTGCTCTTAATTGATTCAAAACACACCCCATGCTTGCATGCAATATTACACGTAATCTACCAACACCACGTTATCAGGCTTCATGCGCAACGACACGTCACAAACATATCGTAACAGAAAGGACTACGTCACCTTTTAGCATGATCCGCGACGCTACGACGCTCAGCATGATGCACTGCATTGGCCCCAGTCCCAGGACCCGGGAAGAGCTGCGTTCCTTCGTTCGGCTCCGACTACGATGTTCCACAGGATCGGGTGTCTCGAGTCGTCGCTCCAGGTTCTGTCGACTTAAGCAAGAAAGGGAAACAAATTAGGTATCAATTAAAAAAAGGTGTTGAAATGTAGACAGCTAAGCATAGCTAAAATATAAATGAAGAGAGAATTCTATTTGCTTAGAATTTATAAGCTATCACCATTTCTTAAATTTACCACATTCCTATGCAAATATTGTATACATCTAGTATTTCTAACAAAAATCTTGACGGAAAATTTGCCGGGAACCATAAAAACTAAACAAATAACTAATATATATATTTTGAAAGCTTTCTTTCGACAGGTACCTGTAATATAGATAACTACCAGAAAATCACGATCATTTGCTTTTAATTGATTCAAAACACACCCCATGCTTGCATGCAATATTACACGTGATCTACCAACACCACGTTATCAGGCTTCATGCGCAACGACACGTCACAAACATATCGTAACAGAAAGGACTACGTCACCTTTTAGCATGATCCGCGACGCTACGACGCTCAGCATGATGCACTGCATTGGCCCCAGTCCCAGGACCCGGGAAGAGCTGCGTTCCTTCGTTCGGCTCCGACTACGATGTTCCACAGGATCGGGTGTCTCGAGTCGTCGCTCCAGGTTCTGTCGACTTAAGCAAGAAAGGGAAACAAATTAGGTATCAATTCAAAAAAGGTGTTGAAATGTAGACAGCTAAGCATAGCTAAAATGTAAATGAAGAGAGAATTCTATTTGCTTAGAATTTATAAGCTATCACCATTTCTTAAATTTACCACATTCCTATGCAAATATTGTATACATCTAGTATTTCTAACAAAAATCTTGACGGAAAATTTGCCGGGAACCATAAAAACTAAACAAATAACTAATATATATATTTTGAAAGCTTTCTTTCGACAGGTACCTGTAATATAGATAACTACCAGAAAATCACGATCATTTGCTTTTAATTGATTCAAAACACACCCCATGCTTGCATGCAATATTACACGTAATCTACCAACACCACGTTATCAGGCTTCATGCGCAACGACACGTCACAAACAAATCTTAACAGAAGGACTACGTCACCTTTAAGCGTGATCCGCGACGCTACGACGCTCAGCATGATGCACTGCATTGGCACCAGTCCCAGGACCCGGGAAGAGCTGCGTTCCTTCGTTCGGCTCCGACTACGATGTTCCACAGGATCGGGTGTCTCGAGTCGTCGCTCCAGGTTCTGTCGACTTAAGCAAGAAAGGGAAACAAATTAGGTATCAATTCAAAAAAGGTGTTGAAATGTAGACAAAGCATAGCTAAAATATATATGAAGAGAGAATTCAATTTGCTTAGAATTTATAAGCTATCACCTTTTCTTAAATTTACCACATTCCTATGCAAATATTGTATACATCTAGTATTTCTGACAAAAACCTTGACGGAAAATTTGCCGGGAACCATAAAAACTAAACAAATAACTAATATATATATTTTGAAAGCTTTCTTTCGACAGGTACCTGTAATATAGATAACTACCAGAAAATCACGATCATCAGCTTTTAATTGGTTCAAAACACACCCCATGCTTGCATGCAATATTACACGTAATCTACCAACACCACGTTATCAGGCTTCATGCGCAACGACACGTCACAAACAAATCTTAACAGAAGGACTACGTCACCTTTAAGCATGATCCGCGACGCTACGACGCTCAGCATGATGCACTGCATTGGCACCAGTCCCAGGACCCGGGAAGAGCTGCGTTCCTTCGTTCGGCTCCGACTACGATGTTCCACAGGATCGGGTGTCTCGAGTCGTCGCTCCAGGTTCTGTCGACTTAAGCAAGAAAGGGAAACAAATTAGGTATCAATTCAAAAAAGGTGTTGAAATGTAGACAGCTAAGCATAGCTAAAATGTAAATGAAGAGAGAATTCTATTTGCTTAGAATTTATAAGCTATCACCATTTCTTAAATTTACCACATTCCTATGCAAATATTGTATACATCTAGTATTTCTGACAAAAACCTTGACGGAAAATTTGCCGGGAACCATAAAAACTAAACAAATAACTAATATATATATATTGAAAGCTTTCTTTCGACAGGTACCTGTAATATAGATAACTACCAGAAAATCACGATCATCAGCTTTTAATTGGTTCAAAACACACCCCATGCTTGCATGCAATATTACACGTAATCTACCAACACCACGTTATCAGGCTTCATGCGCAACGACACGTCACAAACAAATCTTAACAGAAGGACTACGTCACCTTTAAGCATGATCCGCGACGCTACGACGCTCAGCATGATGCACTGCATTGGCACCAGTCCCAGGACCCGGGAAGAGCTGCGTTCCTTCGTTCGGCTCCGACTACGATGTTCCACAGGATCGGGTGTCTCGAGTCGTCGCTCCAGGTTCTGTCGACTTAAGCAAGAAAGGGAAACAAATTAGGTATCAATTCAAAAAAGGTGTTGAAATGTAGACAGCTAAGCATAGCTAAAATATAAATGAAGAGAGAATTCTATTTGCTTAGAATTTATAAGCTATCACCATTTCTTAAATTTACCACATTCCTATGCAAATATTGTATACATCTAGTATTTCTAACAAAAATCTTGACGGAAAATTTGCCGGGAACCATAAAAACTAAACAAATAACTAATATATATATTTTGAAAGCTTTCTTTCGACAGGTACCTGTAATATAGATAACTACCAGAAAATCACGATCATTTGCTTTTAATTGATTCAAAACACACCCCATGCTTGCATGCAATATTACACGTAATCTACCAACACCACGTTATCAGGCTTCATGCGCAACGACACGTCACAAACAAATCTTAACAGAAGGACTACGTCACCTTTAAGCATGATCCGCGACGCTACGACGCTCAGCATGATGCACTGCATTGGCACCAGTCCCAGGACCCGGGAAGAGCTGCGTTCCTTCGTTCGGCTCCGACTACGATGTTCCACAGGATCGGGTGTCTCGAGTCGTCGCTCCAGGTTCTGTCGACTTAAGCAAGAAAGGGAAACAAATTAGGTATCAATTCAAAAAAGGTGTTGAAATGTAGACAGCTAAGCATAGCTAAAATATAAATGAAGAGAGAATTCTATTTGCTTAGAATTTATAAGCTATCACCATTTCTTAAATTTACCACATTCCTATGCAAATATTGTATACATCTAGTATTTCTAACAAAAATCTTGACGGAAAATTTGCCGGGAACCATAAAAACTAAACAAATAACTAATATATATATTTTGAAAGCTTTCTTTCGACAGGTACCTGTAATATAGATAACTACCAGAAAATCACGATCATTTGCTTTTAATTGATTCAAAACACACCCCATGCTTGCATGCAATATTACACGTAATCTACCAACACCACGTTATCAGGCTTCATGCGCAACGACACGTCACAAACAAATCTTAACAGAAGGACTACGTCACCTTTTAGCATGATCCGCGACGCTACGACGCTCAGCATGATGCACTGCATTGGCCCCAGTCCCAGGACCCGGGAAGAGCTGCGTTCCTTCGTTCGGCTCCGCCTACGATGTTCCACAGGATCGGGTGTCTCGAGTCGTCGCTCCAGGTTCTGTCGACTTAAGCAAGAAAGGGAAACAAATTAGGTATCAATTCAAAAAAGGTGTTGAAATGTAGACAGCTAAGCATAGCTAAAATGTAAATGAAGAGAGAATTCTATTTGCTTAGAATTTATAAGCTATCACCATTTCTTAAATTTACCACATTCCTATGCAAATATTGTATACATCTAGTATTTCTAACAAAAATCTTGACGGAAAATTTGCCGGGAACCATAAAAACTAAACAAATAACTAATTAATAAATATATTTTTTAAAAGCTTTCTTTCGCCAGGTACCTTTTATATAGATAACTACCAAAAAATCGCGATCATTTGCTCTTAATTGATTCAAAACACACCCCATGCTTGCATGCAATATTACACGTAATCTACCAACACCACGTTATCAGGCTTCATGCGCAACGACACGTCACAAACATATCGTAACAGAAAGGACTACGTCACCTTTTAGCATGATCCGCGACGCTACGACGCTCAGCATGATGCACTGCATTGGCACCAGTCCCAGGACCCGGGAAGAGCTGCGTTCCTTCGTTCGGCTCCGACTACGATGTTCCACAGGATCGGGTGTCTCGAGTCGTCGCTCCAGGTTCTGTCGACTTAAGCAAAAAAGGGAAACAAATTAGGTATCAATTCAAAAAAGGTGTTGAAATGTAGACAGCTAAGCATAGCTAAAATGTAAATGAAGAGAGAATTCTATTTGCTTAGAATTTATAAGCTATCACCATTTCTTAAATTTACCACATTCCTATGCAAATATTGTATACATCTAGTATTTCTAACAAAAATCTTGACGGAAAATTTGCCGGGAACCATAAAAACTAAACAAATAACTAATATATATATTTTGAAAGCTTTCTTTCGACAGGTACCTGTAATATAGATAACTACCAGAAAATCACGATCATTTGCTTTTAATTGATTCAAAACACACCCCATGCTTGCATGCAATATTACACGTAATCTACCAACACCACGTTATCAGGCTTCATGCGCAACGACACGTCACAAACAAATCTTAACAGAAGGACTACGTCACCTTTAAGCGTGATCCGCGACGCTACGACGCTCAGCATGATGCACTGCATTGGCACCAGTCCCAGGACCCGGGAAGAGCTGCGTTCCTTCGTTCGGCTCCGACTACGATGTTCCACAGGATCGGGTGTCTCGAGTCGTCGCTCCAGGTTCTGTCGACTTAAGCAAGAAAGGGAAACAAATTAGGTATCAATTCAAAAAAGGTGTTGAAATGTAGACAAAGCATAGCTAAAATATATATGAAGAGAGAATTCAATTTGCTTAGAATTTATAAGCTATCACCTTTTCTTAAATTTACCACATTCCTATGCAAATATTGTATACATCTAGTATTTCTGACAAAAACCTTGACGGAAAATTTGCCGGGAACCATAAAAACTAAACAAATAACTAATATATATATATTTTGAAAGCTTTCTTTCGACAGGTACCTGTAATATAGATAACTACCAGAAAATCACGATCATCAGCTTTTAATTGGTTCAAAACACACCCCATGCTTGCATGCAATATTACACGTAATCTACCAACACCACGTTATCAGGCTTCATGCGCAACGACACGTCACAAACAAATCTTAACAGAAGGACTACGTCACCTTTAAGCATGATCCGCGACGCTACGACGCTCAGCATGATGCACTGCATTGGCACCAGTCCCAGGACCCGGGAAGAGCTGCGTTCCTTCGTTCGGCTCCGACTACGATGTTCCACAGGATCGGGTGTCTCGAGTCGTCGCTCCAGGTTCTGTCGACTTAAGCAAGAAAGGGAAACAAATTAGGTATCAATTCAAAAAAGGTGTTGAAATGTAGACAAAGCATAGCTAAAATATATATGAAGAGAGAATTCAATTTGCTTAGAATTTATAAGCTATCACCTTTTCTTAAATTTACCACATTCCTATGCAAATATTGTATACATCTAGTATTTCTGACAAAAACCTTGACGGAAAATTTGCCGGGAACCATAAAAACTAAACAAATAACTAATTAATAAATATATTTTTTAAAAGCTTTCTTTCGCCAGGTACCTGTAATATAGATAACTACCAGAAAATCACGATCATCAGCTTTTAATTGGTTCAAAACACACCCCATGCTTGCATGCAATATTACACGTAATCTACCAACACCACGTTATCAGGCTTCATGCGCAACGACACGTCACAAACAAATCTTAACAGAAGGACTACGTCACCTTTAAGCATGATCCGCGACGCTACGACGCTCAGCATGATGCACTGCATTGGCACCAGTCCCAGGACCCGGGAAGAGCTGCGTTCCTTCGTTCGGCTCCGACTACGATGTTCCACAGGATCGGGTGTCTCGAGTCGTCGCTCCAGGTTCTGTCGACTTAAGCAAGAAAGGGAAACAAATTAGGTATCAATTCAAAAAAGGTGTTGAAATGTAGACAGCTAAGCATAGCTAAAATATAAATGAAGAGAGAATTCTATTTGCTTAGAATTTATAAGCTATCACCATTTCTTAAATTTCACACATTCGTATGCAATATTGTATACATCTAGTATTTCTAACAAAAATCTTGACGGAAAATTTGCCGGGAACCATAAAAACTAAACAAATAACTAATTAATAAATATATTTTTTAAAAGCTTTCTTTCGCCAGGTACCTTTTATATAGATAACTACCAAAAAATCGCGATCATTTGCTCTTAATTGATTCAAAACACACCCCATGCTTGCATGCAATATTACACGTAATCTACCAACACCACGTTATCAGGCTTCATGCGCAACGACACGTCACAAACATATCGTAACAGAAAGGACTACGTCACCTTTTAGCATGATCCGCGACGCTACGACGCTCAGCATGATGCACTGCATTGGCCCCAGTCCCAGGACCCGGGAAGAGCTGCGTTCCTTCGTTCGGCTCCGACTACGATGTTCCACAGGATCGGGTGTCTCGAGTCGTCGCTCCAGGTTCTGTCGACTTAAGCAAGAAAGGGAAACAAATTAGGTATCAATTCAAAAAAGGTGTTGAAATGTAGACAGCTAAGCATAGCTAAAATGTAAATGAAGAGAGAATTCTATTTGCTTAGAATTTATAAGCTATCACCATTTCTTAAATTTACCACATTCCTATGCAAATATTGTATACATCTAGTATTTCTAACAAAAATCTTGACGGAAAATTTGCCGGGAACCATAAAAACTAAACAAATAACTAATTAATAAATATATTTTTTAAAGGCTTTCTTTCGCCAGGTACCTTTTATATAGATAACTACCAAAAAATCGCGATCATTTGCTCTTAATTGATTCAAAACACACCCCATGCTTGCATGCAATATTACACGTAATCTACCAACACCACGTTATCAGGCTTCATGCGCAACGACACGTCACAAACATATCGTAACAGAAAGGACTACGTCACCTTTTAGCATGATCCGCGACGCTACGACGCTCAGCATGATGCACTGCATTGGCCCCAGTCCCAGGACCCGGGAAGAGCTGCGTTCCTTCGTTCGGCTCCGACTACGATGTTCCACAGGATCGGGTGTCTCGAGTCGTCGCTCCAGGTTCTGTCGACTTAAGCAAGAAAGGGAAACAAATTAGGTATCAATTCAAAAAAGGTGTTGAAATGTAGACAGCTAAGCATAGCTAAAATGTAAATGAAGAGAGAATTCTATTTGCTTAGAATTTATAAGCTATCACCATTTCTTAAATTTACCACATTCCTATGCAAATATTGTATACATCTAGTATTTCTAACAAAAATCTTGACGGAAAATTTGCCGGGAACCATAAAAACTAAACAAATAACTAATATATATATTTTGAAAGCTTTCTTTCGACAGGTACCTGTAATATAGATAACTACCAGAAAATCACGATCATTTGCTTTTAATTGATTCAAAACACACCCCATGCTTGCATGCAATATTACACGTAATCTACCAACACCACGTTATCAGGCTTCATGCGCAACGACACGTCACAAACAAATCTTAACAGAAGGACTACGTCACCTTTTAGCATGATCCGCGACGCTACGACGCTCAGCATGATGCACTGCATTGGCCCCAGTCCCAGGACCCGGGAAGAGCTGCGTTCCTTCGTTCGGCTCCGACTACGATGTTCCACAGGATCGGGTGTCTCGAGTCGTCGCTCCAGGTTCTGTCGACTTAAGCAAGAAAGGGAAACAAATTAGGTATCAATTCAAAAAAGGTGTTGAAATGTAGACAAAGCATAGCTAAAATATATATGAAGAGAGAATTCAATTTGCTTAGAATTTATAAGCTATCACCTTTTCTTAAATTTACCACATTCCTATGCAAATATTGTATACATCTAGTATTTCTGACAAAAACCTTGACGGAAAATTTGCCGGGAACCATAAAAACTAAACAAATAAGTAATATATATATTTTGAAAGCTTTCTTTCGACAGGTACCTGTAATATAGATAACTACCAGAAAATCACGATCATCAGCTTTTAATTGGTTCAAAACACACCCCATGCTTGCATGCAATATTACACGTAATCTACCAACACCACGTTATCAGGCTTCATGCGCAACGACACGTCACAAACAAATCTTAACAGAAGGACTACGTCACCTTTAAGCGTGATCCGCGACGCTACGACGCTCAGCATGATGCACTGCATTGGCACCAGTCCCAGGACCCGGGAAGAGCTGCGTTCCTTCGTTCGGCTCCGACTACGATGTTCCACAGGATCGGGTGTCTCGAGTCGTCGCTCCAGGTTCTGTCGACTTAAGCAAGAAAGGGAAACAAATTAGGTATCAATTCAAAAAAAGGTGTTAAAATGTAGACAGCTAAGCATAGCTAAAATATAAATGAAGAGAGAATTCTATTTGCTTAGAATTTATAAGCTATCACCATTTCTTAAATTTCACACATTCGTATGCAATATTGTATACATCTAGTATTTCTAACAAAAATCTTGACGGAAAATTTGCCGGGAACCATAAAAACTAAACAAATAACTAATTAATAAATATATTTTTTAAAAGCTTTCTTTCGCCAGGTACCTTTTATATAGATAACTACCAAAAAATCGCGATCATTTGCTCTTAATTGATTCAAAACACACCCCATGCTTGCATGCAATATTACACGTAATCTACCAACACCACGTTATCAGGCTTCATGCGCAACGACACGTCACAAACAAATCTTAACAGAAGGACTACGTCACCTTTAAGCATGATCCGCGACGCTACGACGCTCAGCATGATGCACTGCATTGGCCCCAGTCCCAGGACCCGGGAAGAGCTGCGTTCCTTCGTTCGGCTCCGACTACGATGTTCCACAGGATCGGGTGTCTCGAGTCGTCGCTCCAGGTTCTGTCGACTTAAGCAAAAAAGGGAAACAAATTAGGTATCAATTCAAAAAGGTGTTGAAATGTAGACAGCTAAGCATAGCTAAAATGTAAATGAAGAGAGAATTCTATTTGCTTAGAATTTATAAGCTATCACCATTTCTTAAATTTACCACATTCCTATGCAAATATTGTATACATCTAGTATTTCTAACAAAAATCTTGACGGAAAATTTGCCGGGAACCATAAAAACTAAACAAATAACTAATATATATATTTTGAAAGCTTTCTTTCGACAGGTACCTGTAATATAGATAACTACCAGAAAATCACGATCATTTGCTTTTAATTGATTCAAAACACACCCCATGCTTGCATGCAATATTACACGTAATCTACCAACACCACGTTATCAGGCTTCATGCGCAACGACACGTCACAAACAAATCTTAACAGAAGGACTACGTCACCTTTAAGCGTGATCCGCGACGCTACGACGCTCAGCATGATGCACTGCATTGGCACCAGTCCCAGGACCCGGGAAGAGCTGCGTTCCTTCGTTCGGCTCCGACTACGATGTTCCACAGGATCGGGTGTCTCGAGTCGTCGCTCCAGGTTCTGTCGACTTAAGCAAGAAAGGGAAACAAATTAGGTATCAATTCAAAAAAGGTGTTGAAATGTAGACAAAGCATAGCTAAAATATATATGAAGAGAGAATTCAATTTGCTTAGAATTTATAAGCTATCACCTTTTCTTAAATTTACCACATTCCTATGCAAATATTGTATACATCTAGTATTTCTGACAAAAACCTTGACGGAAAATTTGCCGGGAACCATAAAAACTAAACAAATAACTAATATATATATTTTGAAAGCTTTCTTTCGACAGGTACCTGTAATATAGATAACTACCAGAAAATCACGATCATCAGCTTTTAATTGGTTCAAAACACACCCCATGCTTGCATGCAATATTACACGTAATCTACCAACACCACGTTATCAGGCTTCATGCGCAACGACACGTCACAAACAAATCTTAACAGAAGGACTACGTCACCTTTAAGCATGATCCGCGACGCTACGACGCTCAGCATGATGCACTGCATTGGCACCAGTCCCAGGACCCGGGAAGAGCTGCGTTCCTTCGTTCGGCTCCGACTACGATGTTCCACAGGATCGGGTGTCTCGAGTCGTCGCTCCAGGTTCTGTCGACTTAAGCAAGAAAGGGAAACAAATTAGGTATCAATTCAAAAAAGGTGTTGAAATGTAGACAGCTAAGCATAGCTAAAATGTAAATGAAGAGAGAATTCTATTTGCTTAGAATTTATAAGCTATCACCATTTCTTAAATTTACCACATTCCTATGCAAATATTGTATACATCTAGTATTTCTGACAAAAACCTTGACGGAAAATTTGCCGGGAACCATAAAAACTAAACAAATAAGTAATATATATATTTTGAAAGCTTTCTTTCGACAGGTACCTGTAATATAGATAACTACCAGAAAATCACGATCATCAGCTTTTAATTGGTTCAAAACACACCCCATGCTTGCATGCAATATTACACGTAATCTACCAACACCACGTTATCAGGCTTCATGCGCAACGACACGTCACAAACAAATCTTAACAGAAGGACTACGTCACCTTTAAGCATGATCCGCGACGCTACGACGCTCAGCATGATGCACTGCATTGGCACCAGTCCCAGGACCCGGGAAGAGCTGCGTTCCTTCGTTCGGCTCCGACTACGATGTTCCACAGGATCAGGTGTCTCGAGTCGTCCCTCCAGGTTCTGTCGACTTAAGCAAGAAAGGGAAACAAATTAGGTATCAATTCAAACAAGGTGTTGAAATGTAGACAGCTAAGCATAGCTAAAATATAAATGAAGAGAGAATTCTATTTGCTTAGAATTTATAAGCTATCACCATTTCTTAAATTTCACACATTCGTATGCAATATTGTATACATCTAGTATTTCTAACAAAAATCTTGACGGAAAATTTGCCGGGAACCATAAAAACTAAACAAATAACTAATTAATAAATATATTTTTTAAAAGCTTTCTTTCGCCAGGTACCTTTTATATAGATAACTACCAAAAAATCGCGATCATTTGCTCTTAATTGATTCAAAACACACCCCATGCTTGCATGCAATATTACACGTAATCTACCAACACCACGTTATCAGGCTTCATGCGCAACGACACGTCACAAACATATCGTAACAGAAAGGACTACGTCACCTTTTAGCATGATCCGCGACGCTACGACGCTCAGCATGATGCACTGCATTGGCACCAGTCCCAGGACCCGGGAAGAGCTGCGTTCCTTCGTTCGGCTCCGACTACGATGTTCCACAGGATCGGGTGTCTCGAGTCGTCGCTCCAGGTTCTGTCGACTTAAGCAAGAAAGGGAAACAAATTAGGTATCAATTCAAAAAAGGTGTTGAAATGTAGACAAAGCATAGCTAAAATATATATGAAGAGAGAATTCAATTTGCTTAGAATTTATAAGCTATCACCTTTTCTTAAATTTACCACATTCCTATGCAAATATTGTATACATCTAGTATTTCTGACAAAAACCTTGACGGAAAATTTGCCGGGAACCATAAAAACTAAACAAATAACTAATTAATAAATATATTTTTTAAAAGCTTTCTTTCGCCAGGTACCTGTAATATAGATAACTACCAGAAAATCACGATCATCAGCTTTTAATTGGTTCAAAACACACCCCATGCTTGCATGCAATATTACACGTAATCTACCAACACCACGTTATCAGGCTTCATGCGCAACGACACGTCACAAACAAATCTTAACAGAAGGACTACGTCACCTTTAAGCATGATCCGCGACGCTACGACGCTCAGCATGATGCACTGCATTGGCACCAGTCCCAGGACCCGGGAAGAGCTGCGTTCCTTCGTTCGGCTCCGACTACGATGTTCCACAGGATCGGGTGTCTCGAGTCGTCGCTCCAGGTTCTGTCGACTTAAGCAAGAAAGGGAAACAAATTAGGTATCAATTCAAAAAAGGTGTTGAAATGTAGACAGCTAAGCATAGCTAAAATATAAATGAAGAGAGAATTCTATTTGCTTAGAATTTATAAGCTATCACCATTTCTTAAATTTCACACATTCGTATGCAATATTGTATACATCTAGTATTTCTAACAAAAATCTTGACGGAAAATTTGCCGGGAACCATAAAAAACTAAACAAATAACTAATTAATAAATATATTTTTTAAAAGCTTTCTTTCGCCAGGTACCTTTTATATAGATAACTACCAAAAAATCGCGATCATTTGCTCTTAATTGATTCAAAACACACCCCATGCTTGCATGCAATATTACACGTAATCTACCAACACCACGTTATCAGGCTTCATGCGCAACGACACGTCACAAACATATCGTAACAGAAAGGACTACGTCACCTTTTAGCATGATCCGCGACGCTACGACGCTCAGCATGATGCACTGCATTGGCCCCAGTCCCAGGACCCGGGAAGAGCTGCGTTCCTTCGTTCGGCTCCGACTACGATGTTCCACAGGATCGGGTGTCTCGAGTCGTCGCTCCAGGTTCTGTCGACTTAAGCAAGAAAGGGAAACAAATTAGGTATCAATTCAAAAAAGGTGTTGAAATGTAGACAGCTAAGCATAGCTAAAATGTAAATGAAGAGAGAATTCTATTTGCTTAGAATTTATAAGCTATCACCATTTCTTAAATTTACCACATTCCTATGCAAATATTGTATACATCTAGTATTTCTAACAAAAATCTTGACGGAAAATTTGCCGGGAACCATAAAAACTAAACAAATAACTAATTAATAAATATATTTTTTAAAGGCTTTCTTTCGCCAGGTACCTTTTATATAGATAACTACCAAAAAATCGCGATCATTTGCTCTTAATTGATTCAAAACACACCCCATGCTTGCATGCAATATTACACGTAATCTACCAACACCACGTTATCAGGCTTCATGCGCAACGACACGTCACAAACATATCGTAACAGAAAGGACTACGTCACCTTTTAGCATGATCCGCGACGCTACGACGCTCAGCATGATGCACTGCATTGGCCCCAGTCCCAGGACCCGGGAAGAGCTGCGTTCCTTCGTTCGGCTCCGACTACGATGTTCCACAGGATCGGGTGTCTCGAGTCGTCGCTCCAGGTTCTGTCGACTTAAGCAAGAAAGGGAAACAAATTAGGTATCAATTCAAAAAAGGTGTTGAAATGTAGACAGCTAAGCATAGCTAAAATGTAAATGAAGAGAGAATTCTATTTGCTTAGAATTTATAAGCTATCACCTTTTCTTAAATTTACCACATTCCTATGCAAATATTGTATACATCTAGTATTTCTGACAAAAACCTTGACGGAAAATTTGCCGGGAACCATAAAAACTAAACAAATAACTAATTAATAAATATATTTTTTAAAAGCTTTCTTTCGCCAGGTACCTGTAATATAGATAACTACCAGAAAATCACGATCATCAGCTTTTAATTGGTTCAAAACACACCCCATGCTTGCATGCAATATTACACGTAATCTACCAACACCACGTTATCAGGCTTCATGCGCAACGACACGTCACAAACAAATCTTAACAGAAGGACTACGTCACCTTTAAGCATGATCCGCGACGCTACGACGCTCAGCATGATGCACTGCATTGGCACCAGTCCCAGGACCCGGGAAGAGCTGCGTTCCTTCGTTCGGCTCCGACTACGATGTTCCACAGGATCGGGTGTCTCGAGTCGTCGCTCCAGGTTCTGTCGACTTAAGCAAGAAAGGGAAACAAATTAGGTATCAATTCAAAAAAGGTGTTGAAATGTAGACAGCTAAGCATAGCTAAAATATAAATGAAGAGAGAATTCTATTTGCTTAGAATTTATAAGCTATCACCATTTCTTAAATTTCACACATTCGTATGCAATATTGTATACATCTAGTATTTCTAACAAAAATCTTGACGGAAAATTTGCCGGGAACCATAAAAAACTAAACAAATAACTAATTAATAAATATATTTTTTAAAAGCTTTCTTTCGCCAGGTACCTTTTATATAGATAACTACCAAAAAATCGCGATCATTTGCTCTTAATTGATTCAAAACACACCCCATGCTTGCATGCAATATTACACGTAATCTACCAACACCACGTTATCAGGCTTCATGCGCAACGACACGTCACAAACATATCGTAACAGAAAGGACTACGTCACCTTTTAGCATGATCCGCGACGCTACGACGCTCAGCATGATGCACTGCATTGGCCCCAGTCCCAGGACCCGGGAAGAGCTGCGTTCCTTCGTTCGGCTCCGACTACGATGTTCCACAGGATCGGGTGTCTCGAGTCGTCGCTCCAGGTTCTGTCGACTTAAGCAAGAAAGGGAAACAAATTAGGTATCAATTCAAAAAAGGTGTTGAAATGTAGACAGCTAAGCATAGCTAAAATGTAAATGAAGAGAGAATTCTATTTGCTTAGAATTTATAAGCTATCACCATTTCTTAAATTTACCACATTCCTATGCAAATATTGTATACATCTAGTATTTCTAACAAAAATCTTGACGGAAAATTTGCCGGGAACCATAAAAACTAAACAAATAACTAATTAATAAATATATTTTTTAAAGGCTTTCTTTCGCCAGGTACCTTTTATATAGATAACTACCAAAAAATCGCGATCATTTGCTCTTAATTGATTCAAAACACACCCCATGCTTGCATGCAATATTACACGTAATCTACCAACACCACGTTATCAGGCTTCATGCGCAACGACACGTCACAAACATATCGTAACAGAAAGGACTACGTCACCTTTTAGCATGATCCGCGACGCTACGACGCTCAGCATGATGCACTGCATTGGCCCCAGTCCCAGGACCCGGGAAGAGCTGCGTTCCTTCGTTCGGCTCCGACTACGATGTTCCACAGGATCGGGTGTCTCGAGTCGTCGCTCCAGGTTCTGTCGACTTAAGCAAGAAAGGGAAACAAATTAGGTATCAATTCAAAAAAGGTGTTGAAATGTAGACAGCTAAGCATAGCTAAAATGTAAATGAAGAGAGAATTCTATTTGCTTAGAATTTATAAGCTATCACCATTTCTTAAATTTACCACATTCCTATGCAAATATTGTATACATCTAGTATTTCTAACAAAAATCTTGACGGAAAATTTGCCGGGAACCATAAAAACTAAACAAATAACTAATATATATATTTTGAAAGCTTTCTTTCGACAGGTACCTGTAATATAGATAACTACCAGAAAATCACGATCATTTGCTTTTAATTGATTCAAAACACACCCCATGCTTGCATGCAATATTACACGTAATCTACCAACACCACGTTATCAGGCTTCATGCGCAACGACACGTCACAAACAAATCTTAACAGAAGGACTACGTCACCTTTAAGCATGATCCGCGACGCTACGACGCTCAGCATGATGCACTGCATTGGCACCAGTCCCAGGACCCGGGAAGAGCTGCGTTCCTTCGTTCGGCTCCGACTACGATGTTCCACAGGATCGGGTGTCTCGAGTCGTCGCTCCAGGTTCTGTCGACTTAAGCAAGAAAGGGAAACAAATTAGGTATCAATTCAAAAAAGGTGTTGAAATGTAGACAGCTAAGCATAGCTAAAATATAAATGAAGAGAGAATTCTATTTGCTTAGAATTTATAAGCTATCACCATTTCTTAAATTTCACACATTCGTATGCAATATTGTATACATCTAGTATTTCTAACAAAAATCTTGACGGAAAATTTGCCGGGAACCATAAAAACTAAACAAATAACTAATTAATAAATATATTTTTTAAAAGCTTTCTTTCGCCAGGTACCTTTTATATAGATAACTACCAAAAAATCGCGATCATTTGCTCTTAATTGATTCAAAACACACCCCATGCTTGCATGCAATATTACACGTAATCTACCAACACCACGTTATCAGGCTTCATGCGCAACGACACGTCACAAACATATCGTAACAGAAAGGACTACGTCACCTTTTAGCATGATCCGCGACGCTACGACGCTCAGCATGATGCAGTGCATTGGCCCCAGTCTCAGGATCCCGGAAAGGGCTGCGTTCCTTCGTTCGGCTCCGACTACGATGTTCCACAGGATCGGGTGTCTCGAGTCGTCGCTCCAGGTTCTGTCGACTTAAGCAAGAAAGGGAAACAAATTAGGTATCAATTCAAAAAAGGTGTTGAAATGTAGACAGCTAAGCATAGCTAAAATGTAAATGAAGAGAGAATTCTATTTGCTTAGAATTTATAAGCTATCACCATTTCTTAAATTTACCACATTCCTATGCAAATATTGTATACATCTAGTATTTCTAACAAAAATCTTGACGGAAAATTTGCCGGGAACCATAAAAACTAAACAAATAACTAATTAATAAATATATTTTTTAAAAGCTTTCTTTCGCCAGGTACCTTTTATATAGATAACTACCAAAAAATCGCGATCATTTGCTCTTAATTGATTCAAAACACACCCCATGCTTGCATGCAATATTACACGTAATCTACCAACACCACGTTATCAGGCTTCATGCGCAACGACACGTCACAAACATATCGTAACAGAAAGGACTACGTCACCTTTTAGCATGATCCGCGACGCTACGACGCTCAGCATGATGCACTGCATTGGCCCCAGTCCCAGGACCCGGGAAGAGCTGCGTTCCTTCGTTCGGCTCCGACTACGATGTTCCACAGGATCGGGTGTCTCGAGTCGTCGCTCCAGGTTCTGTCGACTTAAGCAAGAAAGGGAAACAAATTAGGTATCAATTCAAAAAAGGTGTTGAAATGTAGACAGCTAAGCATAGCTAAAATGTAAATGAAGAGAGAATTCTATTTGCTTAGAATTTATAAGCTATCACCATTTCTTAAATTTACCACATTCCTATGCAAATATTGTATATGTCGGGATCGGCTCAGACATCAGAAGTAAAACCCAGGTTTAACTTGACAAAATACTCTTTTTAATTAATTTTTAATGTAATATAATCTAATTCAATATAATATAATTAAAGTAATTAAGTTAATATAATATAATCGATGTAATATTGATTACACGATTAATCTAATTTAATCCAATATTTAGCTAGAATAATTAAATTGATATAGTACAACTGATGTAATATAAAATTACACAATTATTCTATAGTGACGGTCTACCTTTGAGACAGTGGTCCGTGCACCTAGACGCATCCACAAGAAATGCGTGCCTTGTAGTCGGCGCAACCGCTCTTATACTATCGAGTTGTAGTGGGGTGATGACGTCAGGTGCACGTGCCACTAGCGATTGGTTTCGCTGTCTTGTTTTGGCGTTACAACTACCGCCGCCGTCATATACATCTAGTATTTCTAACAAAAATCTTGACGGAAAATTTGCCGGGAACCATAAAAACTAAACAAATAACTAATATATATATTTTGAAAGCTTTCTTTCGACAGGTACCTGTAATATAGATAACTACCAGAAAATCACGATCATTTGCTTTTAATTGATTCAAAACACACCCCATGCTTGCATGCAATATTACACGTAATCTACCAACACCACGTTATCAGGCTTCATGCGCAACGACACGTCACAAACAAATCTTAACAGAAGGACTACGTCACCTTTAAGCATGATCCGCGACGCTACGACGCTCAGCATGATGCACTGCATTGGCACCAGTCCCAGGACCCGGGAAGAGCTGCGTTCCTTCGTTCGGCTCCGACTACGATGTTCCACAGGATCGGGTGTCTCGAGTCGTCGCTCCAGGTTCTGTCGACTTAAGCAAGAAAGGGAAATAAATTAGGTATCAATTCAAAAAAGGTGTTGAAATGTAGACAGCTAAGCATAGCTAAAATATAAATGAAGAGAGAATTCTATTTGCTTAGAATTTATAAGCTATCACCATTTCTTAAATTTACCACATTCCTATGCAAATATTGTATACATCTAGTATTTCTAACAAAAATCTTGACGGAAAATTTGCCGGGAACCATAAAAACTAAACAAATAACTAATATATATATTTTGAAAGCTTTCTTTCGACAGGTACCTGTAATATAGATAACTACCAGAAAATCACGATCATTTGCTTTTAATTGATTCAAAACACACCCCATGCTTGCATGCAATATTACACGTAATCTACCAACACCACGTTATCAGGCTTCATGCGCAACGACACGTCACAAACAAATCTTAACAGAAGGACTACGTCACCTTTTAGCATGATCCGCGACGCTACGACGCTCAGCATGATGCACTGCTGCGTTCCTTCGTTCGGCTCCGACTACGATGTTCCACAGGATCGGGTGTCTCGAGTCGTCGCTCCAGGTTCTGTCGACTTAAGCAAGAAAGGGAAACAAATTAGGTATCAATTCAAAAAAGGTGTTGAAATGTAGACAAAGCATAGCTAAAATATATATGAAGAGAGAATTCAATTTGCTTAGAATTTATAAGCTATCACCTTTTCTTAAATTTACCACATTCCTATGCAAATATTGTATACATCTAGTATTTCTGACAAAAACCTTGACGGAAAATTTGCCGGGAACCATAAAAACTAAACAAATAAGTAATATATATATTTTGAAAGCTTTCTTTCGACAGGTACCTGTAATATAGATAACTACCAGAAAATCACGATCATCAGCTTTTAATTGGTTCAAAACACACCCCATGCTTGCATGCAATATTACACGTAATCTACCAACACCACGTTATCAGGCTTCATGCGCAACGACACGTCACAAACAAATCTTAACAGAAGGACTACGTCACCTTTAAGCGTGATCCGCGACGCTACGACGCTCAGCATGATGCACTGCATTGGCACCAGTCCCAGGACCCGGGAAGAGCTGCGTTCCTTCGTTCGGCTCCGACTACGATGTTCCACAGGATCGGGTGTCTCGAGTCGTCGCTCCAGGTTCTGTCGACTTAAGCAAGAAAGGGAAACAAATTAGGTATCAATTCAAAAAAGGTGTTAAAATGTAGACAGCTAAGCATAGCTAAAATATAAATGAAGAGAGAATTCTATTTGCTTAGAATTTATAAGCTATCACCATTTCTTAAATTTCACACATTCGTATGCAATATTGTATACATCTAGTATTTCTAACAAAAATCTTGACGGAAAATTTGCCGGGAACCATAAAAACTAAACAAATAACTAATTAATAAATATATTTTTTAAAAGCTTTCTTTCGCCAGGTACCTTTTATATAGATAACTACCAAAAAATCGCGATCATTTGCTCTTAATTGATTCAAAACACACCCCATGCTTGCATGCAATATTACACGTAATCTACCAACACCACGTTATCAGGCTTCATGCGCAACGACACGTCACAAACAAATCTTAACAGAAGGACTACGTCACCTTTAAGCATGATCCGCGACGCTACGACGCTCAGCATGATGCACTGCATTGGCCCCAGTCCCAGGACCCGGGAAGAGCTGCGTTCCTTCGTTCGGCTCCGACTACGATGTTCCACAGGATCGGGTGTCTCGAGTCGTCGCTCCAGGTTCTGTCGACTTAAGCAAAAAAGGGAAACAAATTAGGTATCAATTCAAAAAAGGTGTTGAAATGTAGACAGCTAAGCATAGCTAAAATGTAAATGAAGAGAGAATTCTATTTGCTTAGAATTTATAAGCTATCACCATTTCTTAAATTTACCACATTCCTATGCAAATATTGTATACATCTAGTATTTCTAACAAAAATCTTGACGGAAAATTTGCCGGGAACCATAAAAACTAAACAAATAACTAATATATATATTTTGAAAGCTTTCTTTCGACAGGTACCTGTAATATAGATAACTACCAGAAAATCACGATCATTTGCTTTTAATTGATTCAAAACACACCCCATGCTTGCATGCAATATTACACGTAATCTATCAACACCACGTTATCAGGCTTCATGCGCAACGACACGTCACAAACAAATCTTAACAGAAGGACTACGTCACCTTTAAGCGTGATCCGCGACGCTACGACGCTCAGCATGATGCACTGCATTGGCACCAGTCCCAGGACCCGGGAAGAGCTGCGTTCCTTCGTTCGGCTCCGACTACGATGTTCCACAGGATCGGGTGTCTCGAGTCGTCGCTCCAGGTTCTGTCGACTTAAGCAAGAAAGGGAAACAAATTAGGTATCAATTCAAAAAAGGTGTTGAAATGTAGACAAAGCATAGCTAAAATATATATGAAGAGAGAATTCAATTTGCTTAGAATTTATAAGATATCACCTTTTCTTAAATTTACCACATTCCTATGCAAATATTGTATACATCTAGTATTTCTGACAAAAACCTTGACGGAAAATTTGCCGGGAACCATAAAAACTAAACAAATAACTAATATATATATTTTGAAAGCTTTCTTTCGACAGGTACCTGTAATATAGATAACTACCAGAAAATCACGATCATCAGCTTTTAATTGGTTCAAAACACACCCCATGCTTGCATGCAATATTACACGTAATCTACCAACACCACGTTATCAGGCTTCATGCGCAACGACACGTCACAAACAAATCTTAACAGAAGGACTACGTCACCTTTAAGCATGATCCGCGACGCTACGACGCTCAGCATGATGCACTGCATTGGCACCAGTCCCAGGACCCGGGAAGAGCTGCGTTCCTTCGTTCGGCTCCGACTACGATGTTCCACAGGATCGGGTGTCTCGAGTCGTCGCTCCAGGTTCTGTCGACTTAAGCAAGAAAGGGAAACAAATTAGGTATCAATTCAAAAAAGGTGTTGAAATGTAGACAGCTAAGCATAGCTAAAATGTAAATGAAGAGAGAATTCTATTTGCTTAGAATTTATAAGCTATCACCATTTCTTAAATTTACCACATTCCTATGCAAATATTGTATACATCTAGTATTTCTGACAAAAACCTTGACGGAAAATTTGCCGGGAACCATAAAAACTAAACAAATAACTAATATATATATTTTGAAAGCTTTCTTTCGACAGGTACCTGTAATATAGATAACTACCAGAAAATCACGATCATCAGCTTTTAATTGGTTCAAAACACACCCCATGCTTGCATGCAATATTACACGTAATCTACCAACACCACGTTATCAGGCTTCATGCGCAACGACACGTCACAAACAAATCTTAACAGAAGGACTACGTCACCTTTAAGCATGATCCGCGACGCTACGACGCTCAGCATGATGCACTGCATTGGCACCAGTCCCAGGACCCGGGAAGAGCTGCGTTCCTTCGTTCGGCTCCGACTACGATGTTCCACAGGATCAGGTGTCTCGAGTCGTCCCTCCAGGTTCTGTCGACTTAAGCAAGAAAGGGAAACAAATTAGGTATCAATTCAAAAAAGGTGTTGAAATGTAGACAGCTAAGCATAGCTAAAATATAAATGAAGAGAGAATTCTATTTGCTTAGAATTTATAAGCTATCACCATTTCTTAAATTTCACACATTCGTATGCAATATTGTATACATCTAGTATTTCTAACAAAAATCTTGACGGAAAATTTGCCGGGAACCATAAAAACTAAACAAATAACTAATTAATAAATATATTTTTTAAAAGCTTTCTTTCGCCAGGTACCTTTTATATAGATAACTACCAAAAAATCGCGATCATTTGCTCTTAATTGATTCAAAACACACCCCATGCTTGCATGCAATATTACACGTAATCTACCAACACCACGTTATCAGGCTTCATGCGCAACGACACGTCACAAACATATCGTAACAGAAAGGACTACGTCACCTTTTAGCATGATCCGCGACGCTACGACGCTCAGCATGATGCACTGCATTGGCACCAGTCCCAGGACCCGGGAAGAGCTGCGTTCCTTCGTTCGGCTCCGACTACGATGTTCCACAGGATCGGGTGTCTCGAGTCGTCGCTCCAGGTTCTGTCGACTTAAGCAAAAAAGGGAAACAAATTAGGTATCAATTCAAAAAAGGTGTTGAAATGTAGACAGCTAAGCATAGCTAAAATGTAAATGAAGAGAGAATTCTATTTGCTTAGAATTTATAAGCTATCACCATTTCTTAAATTTACCACATTCCTATGCAAATATTGTATACATCTAGTATTTCTAACAAAAATCTTGACGGAAAATTTGCCGGGAACCATAAAAACTAAACAAATAACTAATTAATAAATATATTTTTTAAAAGCTTTCTTTCGCCAGGTACCTTTTATATAGATAACTACCAAAAAATCGCGATCATTTGCTCTTAATTGATTCAAAACACACCCCATGCTTGCATGCAATATTACACGTAATCTACCAACACCACGTTATCAGGCTTCATGCGCAACGACACGTCACAATCATATCGTAACAGAAAGGACTACGTCACCTTTTAGCATGATCCGCGACGCTACGACGCTCAGCATGATGCACTGCATTGGCACCAGTCCCAGGACCCGGGAAGAGCTGCGTTCCTTCGTTCGGCTCAGACTACGATGTTCCACAGGATCGGGTGTCTCGAGTCGTCGCTCCAGGTTCTGTCGACTTAAGCAAAAAAGGGAAACAAATTAGGTATCAATTCAAAAAAGGTGTTGAAATGTAGACAGCTAAGGATAGCTAAAATGTAAATGAAGAGAGAATTCTATTTGCTTAGAATTTATAAGCTATCACCATTTCTTAAATTTACCACATTCCTATGCAAATATTGTATACATCTAGTATTTCTAACAAAAATCTTGACGGAAAATTTGCCGGGAACCATAAAAACTAAACAAATAACTAATATATATATTTTGAAAGCTTTCTTTCGACAGGTACCTGTAATATAGATAACTACCAGAAAATCACGATCATTTGCTTTTAATTGATTCAAAACACACCCCATGCTTGCATGCAATATTACACGTAATCTACCAACACCACGTTATCAGACTTCATGCGCAACGACACGTCACAAACAAATCTTAACAGAAGGACTACGTCACCTTTAAGCGTGATCCGCGACGCTACGACGCTCAGCATGATGCACTGCATTGGCACCAGTCCCAGGACCCGGGAAGAGCTGCGTTCCTTCGTTCGGCTCCGACTACGATGTTCCACAGGATCGGGTGTCTCGAGTCGTCGCTCCAGGTTCTGTCGACTTAAGCAAGAAAGGGAAACAAATTAGGTATCAATTCAAAAAAGGTGTTGAAATGTAGACAGCTAAGCATAGCTAAAATATAAATGAAGAGAGAATTCTATTTGCTTAGAATTTATAAGCTATCACCATTTCTTAAATTTCACACATTCGTATGCAATATTGTATACATCTAGTATTTCTAACAAAAATCTTGACGGAAAATTTGCCGGGAACCATAAAAACTAAACAAATAACTAATTAATAAATATATTTTTTAAAAGCTTTCTTTCGCCAGGTACCTTTTATATAGATAACTACCAAAAAATCGCGATCATTTGCTCTTAATTGATTCAAAACACACCCCATGCTTGCATGCAATATTACACGTAATCTACCAACACCACGTTATCAGGCTTCATGCGCAACGACACGTCACAAACATATCGTAACAGAAAGGACTACGTCACCTTTTAGCATGATCCGCGACGCTACGACGCTCAGCATGATGCAGTGCATTGGCCCCAGTCTCAGGATCCCGGAAAGGGCTGCGTTCCTTCGTTCGGCTCCGACTACGATGTTCCACAGGATCGGGTGTCTCGAGTCGTCGCTCCAGGTTCTGTCGACTTAAGCAAGAAAGGGAAACAAATTAGGTATCAATTCAAAAAAGGTGTTGAAATGTAGACAGCTAAGCATAGCTAAAATGTAAATGAAGAGAGAATTCTATTTGCTTAGAATTTATAAGCTATCACCATTTCTTAAATTTACCACATTCCTATGCAAATATTGTATACATCTAGTATTTCTAACAAAAATCTTGACGGAAAATTTGCCGGGAACCATAAAAACTAAACAAATAACTAATTAATAAATATATTTTTTAAAAGCTTTCTTTCGCCAGGTACCTTTTATATAGATAACTACCAAAAAATCGCGATCATTTGCTCTTAATTGATTCAAAACACACCCCATGCTTGCATGCAATATTACACGTAATCTACCAACACCACGTTATCAGGCTTCATGCGCAACGACACGTCACAAACAAATCTTAACAGAAGGACTACGTCACCTTTAAGCATGATCCGCGACGCTACGACGCTCAGCATGATGCACTGCATTGGCACCAGTCCCAGGACCCGGGAAGAGCTGCGTTCCTTCGTTCGGCTCCGACTACGATGTTCCACAGGATCGGGTGTCTCGAGTCGTCGCTCCAGGTTCTGTCGACTTAAGCAAGAAAGGGAAACAAATTAGGTATCAATTAAAAAAAGGTGTTGAAATGTAGACAGCTAAGCATAGCTAAAATATAAATGAAGAGAGAATTCTATTTGCTTAGAATTTATAAGCTATCACCATTTCTTAAATTTACCACATTCCTATGCAAATATTGTATACATCTAGTATTTCTAACAAAAATCTTGACGGAAAATTTGCCGGGAACCATAAAAACTAAACAAATAACTAATATATATATTTTGAAAGCTTTCTTTCGACAGGTACCTGTAATATAGATAACTACCAGAAAATCACGATCATTTGCTTTTAATTGATTCAAAACACACCCCATGCTTGCATGCAATATTACACGTAATCTACCAACACCACGTTATCAGGCTTCATGCGCAACGACACGTCACAAACAAATCTTAACAGAAGGACTACGTCACCTTTTAGCATGATCCGCGACGCTACGACGCTCAGCATGATGCACTGCATTGGCCCCAGTCCCAGGACCCGGGAAGAGCTGCGTTCCTTCGTTCGGCTCCGACTACGATGTTCCACAGGATCGGGTGTCTCGAGTCGTCGCTCCAGGTTCTGTCGACTTAAGCAAGAAAGGGAAACAAATTAGGTATCAATTCAAAAAAGGTGTTGAAATGTAGACAAAGCATAGCTAAAATATATATGAAGAGAGAATTCAATTTGCTTAGAATTTATAAGCTATCACCTTTTCTTAAATTTACCACATTCCTATGCAAATATTGTATACATCTAGTATTTCTGACAAAAACCTTGACGGAAAATTTGCCGGGAACCATAAAAACTAAACAAATAAGTAATATATATATTTTGAAAGCTTTCTTTCGACAGGTACCTGTAATATAGATAACTACCAGAAAATCACGATCATCAGCTTTTAATTGGTTCAAAACACACCCCATGCTTGCATGCAATATTACACGTAATCTACCAACACCACGTTATCAGGCTTCATGCGCAACGACACGTCACAAACAAATCTTAACAGAAGGACTACGTCACCTTTAAGCGTGATCCGCGACGCTACGACGCTCAGCATGATGCACTGCATTGGCACCAGTCCCAGGACCCGGGAAGAGCTGCGTTCCTTCGTTCGGCTCCGACTACGATGTTCCACAGGATCGGGTGTCTCGAGTCGTCGCTCCAGGTTCTGTCGACTTAAGCAAGAAAGGGAAACAAATTAGGTATCAATTCAAAAAAGGTGTTAAAATGTAGACAGCTAAGCATAGCTAAAATATAAATGAAGAGAGAATTCTATTTGCTTAGAATTTATAAGCTATCACCATTTCTTAAATTTCACACATTCGTATGCAATATTGTATACATCTAGTATTTCTAACAAAAATCTTGACGGAAAATTTGCCGGGAACCATAAAAACTAAACAAATAACTAATTAATAAATATATTTTTTAAAGGCTTTCTTTCGCCAGGTACCTTTTATATAGATAACTACCAAAAAATCGCGATCATTTGCTCTTAATTGATTCAAAACACACCCCATGCTTGCATGCAATATTACACGTAATCTACCAACACCACGTTATCAGGCTTCATGCGCAACGACACGTCACAAACATATCGTAACAGAAAGGACTACGTCACCTTTTAGCATGATCCGCGACGCTACGACGCTCAGCATGATGCACTGCATTGGCACCAGTCCCAGGACCCGGGAAGAGCTGCGTTCCTTCGTTCGGCTCCGACTACGATGTTCCACAGGATCGGGTGTCTCGAGTCGTCGCTCCAGGTTCTGTCGACTTAAGCAAAAAAGGGAAACAAATTAGGTATCAATTCAAAAAAGGTGTTGAAATGTAGACAGCTAAGCATAGCTAAAATGTAAATGAAGAGAGAATTCTATTTGCTTAGAATTTATAAGCTATCACCATTTCTTAAATTTACCACATTCCTATGCAAATATTGTATACATCTAGTATTTCTGACAAAAACCTTGACGGAAAATTTGCCGGGAACCATAAAAACTAAACAAATAAGTAATATATATATTTTGAAAGCTTTCTTTCGACAGGTACCTGTAATATAGATAACTACCAGAAAATCACGATCATCAGCTTTTAATTGGTTCAAAACACACCCCATGCTTGCATGCAATATTACACGTAATCTACCAACACCACGTTATCAGGCTTCATGCGCAACGACACGTCACAAACAAATCTTAACAGAAGGACTACGTCACCTTTAAGCATGATCCGCGACGCTACGACGCTCAGCATGATGCACTGCATTGGCACCAGTCCCAGGACCCGGGAAGAGCTGCGTTCCTTCGTTCGGCTCCGACTACGATGTTCCACAGGATCAGGTGTCTCGAGTCGTCCCTCCAGGTTCTGTCGACTTAAGCAAGAAAGGGAAACAAATTAGGTATCAATTCAAAAAAGGTGTTGAAATGTAGACAGCTAAGCATAGCTAAAATATAAATGAAGAGAGAATTCTATTTGCTTAGAATTTATAAGCTATCACCATTTCTTAAATTTCACACATTCGTATGCAATATTGTATACATCTAGTATTTCTAACAAAAATCTTGACGGAAAATTTGCCGGGAACCATAAAAACTAAACAAATAACTAATTAATAAATATATTTTTTAAAGGCTTTCTTTCGCCAGGTACCTTTTATATAGATAACTACCAAAAAATCGCGATCATTTGCTCTTAATTGATTCAAAACACACCCCATGCTTGCATGCAATATTACACGTAATCTACCAACACCACGTTATCAGGCTTCATGCGCAACGACACGTCACAAACATATCGTAACAGAAAGGACTACGTCACCTTTTAGCATGATCCGCGACGCTACGACGCTCAGCATGATGCACTGCATTGGCACCAGTCCCAGGACCCGGGAAGAGCTGCGTTCCTTCGTTCGGCTCAGACTACGATGTTCCACAGGATCGGGTGTCTCGAGTCGTCGCTCCAGGTTCTGTCGACTTAAGCAAAAAAGGGAAACAAATTAGGTATCAATTCAAAAAAGGTGTTGAAATGTAGACAGCTAAGCATAGCTAAAATGTAAATGAAGAGAGAATTCTATTTGCTTAGAATTTATAAGCTATCACCATTTCTTAAATTTACCACATTCCTATGCAAATATTGTATACATCTAGTATTTCTAACAAAAATCTTGACGGAAAATTTGCCGGGAACCATAAAAACTAAACAAATAACTAATATATATATTTTGAAAGCTTTCTTTCGACAGGTACCTGTAATATAGATAACTACCAGAAAATCACGATCATTTGCTTTTAATTGATTCAAAACACACCCCATGCTTGCATGCAATATTACACGTAATCTACCAACACCACGTTATCAGGCTTCATGCGCAACGACACGTCACAAACAAATCTTAACAGAAGGACTACGTCACCTTTAAGCATGATCCGCGACGCTACGACGCTCAGCATAATGCACTGCATTGGCACCAGTCCCAGGACCCGGGAAGAGCTGCGTTCCTTCGTTCGGCTCCGACTACGATGTTCCACAGGATCGGGTGTCTCGAGTCGTCGCTCCAGGTTCTGTCGACTTAAGCAAAAAAGGGAAACAAATTAGGTATCAATTCAAAAAAGGTGTTGAAATGTAGACAACCAAGCATAGCTAAAATATAAATGAAGAGAGAATTCTATTTGCTTAGAATTTATAAGCTATCACCATTTCTTAAATTTCCCACATTCGTATGCAAATTTTGTATACATCTAGTATTTCTAACAAAATGTTGACCGATAATTTGCCGGGAACCATAAAAACTAAACAAATAACTAATATATAAATATATAAATTTTGAAAGCTTTCTTTCGCCAGGTACCTTTTATATAGATAACTACCAAAAAATCACGATAATTAGCTCTTAATTGATTCAAAATACATCCCATGCTTGCATGCAATATTACACTTAATCTACCAACACCACGTTATCAGGCTTCATGCGCAACGACACGTCACAAACAAATCGTAACAGTATAAAAAAAATAAAAAATAAATGAACTTGATAATGTCTTAAAAACGTTTAGCAATCTAGTTTAAAAAATAAATTAATTACAAGCAACGATTGTCTACGTACCCTTTATATTTCGCCTTCGCCTTCGCGTCCCAGGATCCGGGAAGGGCTGCGGGTAAAAAGCCGGCTACGGCTGCGTTCCTTCCTTCGACCTGTCGACTTAAGCAAAAAAGGGAAACAAATTAGGTATCAATTCAAAAAAGGTGTTGAAATGTAGACAACCAAGCATAGCTAAAATATAAATGAAGAGAGAATTCTATTTGCTTAGAATTTATAAGCTATCACCATTTCTTAAATTTCCCACATTCGTATGCAAATATTCTATACATCTAGTATTTCTAACAAAAACCTAGACGGAAAATTTGCCAGGAACGATAAAAACTAAACAAATAACTAATTAATATATATATATTTTAAAAGCTTTCTTTCGCCAGGTTCCTTCAATATAGATAAATACCAGAATATCACGATCATTTGCTCTTAATTGATTCAAAACACACCCCATGCTTGCATGCAATATTACACGTAATCTACCAACACCACGTTATCAGGCTTCATGCGCAACGACACGTCACAAACAAATCTTAACAGAAGGACTACGTCACCTTTAAGCGTGATCCGCGACGCTACGACGCTCAGCATGATGCACTGCATTGGCACCAGTCCCAGGACCCGGGAAGGGCTGCGTTCCTTCGTTCGGCTCCGACTACGATGTTCCACAGGATCGGGTGTCTCGAGTCGTCGCTCCAGGTTCTGTCGACGTAAACAAAAAAGGGAAACAAATTAGGTATCAATTCAAAAAAGGTGTTGAAATGTAGACAGCTAAGCATAGCTAAAATATAAATGAAGAGAGAATTCTATTTGCTTAGAATTTATAAGCTATCACCATTTCTTAAATTTCACACATTCGTATGCAATATTGTATACATCTAGTATTTCTAACAAAAATCTTGACGGAAAATTTGCCGGGAACCATAAAAACTAAACAAATAACTAATTAATAAATATATTTTTTAAAAGCTTTCTTTCGCCAGGTACCTTTTATATAGATAACTACCAAAAAATCGCGATCATTTGCTCTTAATTGATTCAAAACACACCCCATGCTTGCATGCAATATTACACGTAATCTACCAACACCACGTTATCAGGCTTCATGCGCAACGACACGTCACAAACATATCGTAACAGAAAGGACTACGTCACCTTTTAGCATGATCCGCGACGCTACGACGCTCAGCATGATGCAGTGCATTGGCCCCAGTCTCAGGATCCCGGAAAGGGCTGCGTTCCTTCGTTCGGCTCCGACTACGATGTTCCACAGGATCGGGTGTCTCGAGTCGTCGCTCCAGGTTCTGTCGACTTAAGCAAGAAAGGGAAACAAATTAGGTATCAATTCAAAAAAGGTGTTGAAATGTAGACAGCTAAGCATAGCTAAAATGTAAATGAAGAGAGAATTCTATTTGCTTAGAATTTATAAGCTATCACCATTTCTTAAATTTACCACATTCCTATGCAAATATTGTATACATCTAGTATTTCTAACAAAAATCTTGACGGAAAATTTGCCGGGAACCATAAAAACTAAACAAATAACTAATTAATAAATATATTTTTTAAAAGCTTTCTTTCGCCAGGTACCTTTTATATAGATAACTACCAAAAAATCGCGATCATTTGCTCTTAATTGATTCAAAACACACCCCATGCTTGCATGCAATATTACACGTAATCTACCAACACCACGTTATCAGGCTTCATGCGCAACGACACGTCACAAACAAATCTTAACAGAAGGACTACGTCACCTTTAAGCGTGATCCGCGACGCTACGACGCTCAGCATGATGCACTGCATTGGCACCAGTCCCAGGACCCGGGAAGAGCTGCGTTCCTTCGTTCGGCTCCGACTACGATGTTCCACAGGATCGGGTGTCTCGAGTCGTCGCTCCAGGTTCTGTCGACTTAAGCAAGAAAGGGAAACAAATTAGGTATCAATTAAAAAAAGGTGTTGAAATGTAGACAGCTAAGCATAGCTAAAATATAAATGAAGAGAGAATTCTATTTGCTTAGAATTTATAAGCTATCACCATTTCTTAAATTTACCACATTCCTATGCAAATATTGTATACATCTAGTATTTCTAACAAAAATCTTGACGGAAAATTTGCCGGGAACCATAAAAACTAAACAAATAACTAATATATATATTTTGAAAGCTTTCTTTCGACAGGTACCTGTAATATAGATAACTACCAGAAAATCACGATCATTTGCTTTTAATTGATTCAAAACACACCCCATGCTTGCATGCAATATTACACGTAATCTACCAACACCACGTTATCAGGCTTCATGCGCAACGACACGTCACAAACAAATCTTAACAGAAGGACTACGTCACCTTTTAGCATGATCCGCGACGCTACGACGCTCAGCATGATGCACTGCATTGGCCCCAGTCCCAGGACCCGGGAAGAGCTGCGTTCCTTCGTTCGGCTCCGACTACGATGTTCCACAGGATCGGGTGTCTCGAGTCGTCGCTCCAGGTTCTGTCGACTTAAGCAAGAAAGGGAAACAAATTAGGTATCAATTCAAAAAAGGTGTTGAAATGTAGACAAAGCATAGCTAAAATATATATGAAGAGAGAATTCAATTTGCTTAGAATTTATAAGCTATCACCTTTTCTTAAATTTACCACATTCCTATGCAAATATTGTATACATCTAGTATTTCTGACAAAAACCTTGACGGAAAATTTGCCGGGAACCATAAAAACTAAACAAATAAGTAATATATATATTTTGAAAGCTTTCTTTCGACAGGTACCTGTAATATAGATAACTACCAGAAAATCACGATCATCAGCTTTTAATTGGTTCAAAACACACCCCATGCTTGCATGCAATATTACACGTAATCTACCAACACCACGTTATCAGGCTTCATGCGCAACGACACGTCACAAACAAATCTTAACAGAAGGACTACGTCACCTTTAAGCGTGATCCGCGACGCTACGACGCTCAGCATGATGCACTGCATTGGCACCAGTCCCAGGACCCGGGAAGAGCTGCGTTCCTTCGTTCGGCTCCGACTACGATGTTCCACAGGATCGGGTGTCTCGAGTCGTCGCTCCAGGTTCTGTCGACTTAAGCAAGAAAGGGAAACAAATTAGGTATCAATTCAAAAAAGGTGTTAAAATGTAGACAGCTAAGCATAGCTAAAATATAAATGAAGAGAGAATTCTATTTGCTTAGAATTTATAAGCTATCACCATTTCTTAAATTTCACACATTCGTATGCAATATTGTATACATCTAGTATTTCTAACAAAAATCTTGACGGAAAATTTGCCGGGAACCATAAAAACTAAACAAATAACTAATTAATAAATATATTTTTTAAAGGCTTTCTTTCGCCAGGTACCTTTTATATAGATAACTACCAAAAAATCGCGATCATTTGCTCTTAATTGATTCAAAACACACCCCATGCTTGCATGCAATATTACACGTAATCTACCAACACCACGTTATCAGGCTTCATGCGCAACGACACGTCACAAACATATCGTAACAGAAAGGACTACGTCACCTTTTAGCATGATCCGCGACGCTACGACGCTCAGCATGATGCACTGCATTGGCACCAGTCCCAGGACCCGGGAAGAGCTGCGTTCCTTCGTTCGGCTCCGACTACGATGTTCCACAGGATCGGGTGTCTCGAGTCGTCGCTCCAGGTTCTGTCGACTTAAGCAAAAAAGGGAAACAAATTAGGTATCAATTCAAAAAAGGTGTTGAAATGTAGACAGCTAAGCATAGCTAAAATGTAAATGAAGAGAGAATTCTATTTGCTTAGAATTTATAAGCTATCACCATTTCTTAAATTTACCACATTCCTATGCAAATATTGTATACATCTAGTATTTCTGACAAAAACCTTGACGGAAAATTTGCCGGGAACCATAAAAACTAAACAAATAAGTAATATATATATTTTGAAAGCTTTCTTTCGACAGGTACCTGTAATATAGATAACTACCAGAAAATCACGATCATCAGCTTTTAATTGGTTCAAAACACACCCCATGCTTGCATGCAATATTACACGTAATCTACCAACACCACGTTATCAGGCTTCATGCGCAACGACACGTCACAAACAAATCTTAACAGAAGGACTACGTCACCTTTAAGCATGATCCGCGACGCTACGACGCTCAGCATGATGCACTGCATTGGCACCAGTCCCAGGACCCGGGAAGAGCTGCGTTCCTTCGTTCGGCTCCGACTACGATGTTCCACAGGATCAGGTGTCTCGAGTCGTCCCTCCAGGTTCTGTCGACTTAAGCAAGAAAGGGAAACAAATTAGGTATCAATTCAAAAAAGGTGTTGAAATGTAGACAGCTAAGCATAGCTAAAATATAAATGAAGAGAGAATTCTATTTGCTTAGAATTTATAAGCTATCACCATTTCTTAAATTTCACACATTCGTATGCAATATTGTATACATCTAGTATTTCTAACAAAAATCTTGACGGAAAATTTGCCGGGAACCATAAAAACTAAACAAATAACTAATTAATAAATATATTTTTTAAAGGCTTTCTTTCGCCAGGTACCTTTTATATAGATAACTACCAAAAAATCGCGATCATTTGCTCTTAATTGATTCAAAACACACCCCATGCTTGCATGCAATATTACACGTAATCTACCAACACCACGTTATCAGGCTTCATGCGCAACGACACGTCACAAACATATCGTAACAGAAAGGACTACGTCACCTTTTAGCATGATCCGCGACGCTACGACGCTCAGCATGATGCACTGCATTGGCACCAGTCCCAGGACCCGGGAAGAGCTGCGTTCCTTCGTTCGGCTCAGACTACGATGTTCCACAGGATCGGGTGTCTCGAGTCGTCGCTCCAGGTTCTGTCGACTTAAGCAAAAAAGGGAAACAAATTAGGTATCAATTCAAAAAAGGTGTTGAAATGTAGACAGCTAAGCATAGCTAAAATGTAAATGAAGAGAGAATTCTATTTGCTTAGAATTTATAAGCTATCACCATTTCTTAAATTTACCACATTCCTATGCAAATATTGTATACATCTAGTATTTCTAACAAAAATCTTGACGGAAAATTTGCCGGGAACCATAAAAACTAAACAAATAACTAATATATATATTTTGAAAGCTTTCTTTCGACAGGTACCTGTAATATAGATAACTACCAGAAAATCACGATCATTTGCTTTTAATTGATTCAAAACACACCCCATGCTTGCATGCAATATTACACGTAATCTACCAACACCACGTTATCAGGCTTCATGCGCAACGACACGTCACAAACAAATCTTAACAGAAGGACTACGTCACCTTTAAGCATGATCCGCGACGCTACGACGCTCAGCATAATGCACTGCATTGGCACCAGTCCCAGGACCCGGGAAGAGCTGCGTTCCTTCGTTCGGCTCCGACTACGATGTTCCACAGGATCGGGTGTCTCGAGTCGTCGCTCCAGGTTCTGTCGACTTAAGCAAAAAAGGGAAACAAATTAGGTATCAATTCAAAAAAGGTGTTGAAATGTAGACAACCAAGCATAGCTAAAATATAAATGAAGAGAGAATTCTATTTGCTTAGAATTTATAAGCTATCACCATTTCTTAAATTTCCCACATTCGTATGCAAATTTTGTATACATCTAGTATTTCTAACAAAATGTTGACCGATAATTTGCCGGGAACCATAAAAACTAAACAAATAACTAATATATAAATATATAAATTTTGAAAGCTTTCTTTCGCCAGGTACCTTTTATATAGATAACTACCAAAAAATCACGATAATTAGCTCTTAATTGATTCAAAATACATCCCATGCTTGCATGCAATATTACACTTAATCTACCAACACCACGTTATCAGGCTTCATGCGCAACGACACGTCACAAACAAATCGTAACAGTATAAAAAAAATAAAAAATAAATGAACTTGATAATGTCTTAAAAACGTTTAGCAATCTAGTTTAAAAAATAAATTAATTACAAGCAACGATTGTCTACGTACCCTTTATATTTCGCCTTCGCCTTCGCGTCCCAGGATCCGGGAAGGGCTGCGGGTAAAAAGCCGGCTACGGCTGCGTTCCTTCCTTCGACCTGTCGACTTAAGCAAAAAAGGGAAACAAATTAGGTATCAATTCAAAAAAGGTGTTGAAATGTAGACAACCAAGCATAGCTAAAATATAAATGAAGAGAGAATTCTATTTGCTTAGAATTTATAAGCTATCACCATTTCTTAAATTTCCCACATTCGTATGCAAATATTCTATACATCTAGTATTTCTAACAAAAACCTAGACGGAAAATTTGCCAGGAACGATAAAAACTAAACAAATAACTAATTAATATATATATATTTTAAAAGCTTTCTTTCGCCAGGTTCCTTCAATATAGATAAATACCAGAATATCACGATCATTTGCTCTTAATTGATTCAAAACACACCCCATGCTTGCATGCAATATTACACGTAATCTACCAACACCACGTTATCAGGCTTCATGCGCAACGACACGTCACAAACAAATCTTAACAGAAGGACTACGTCACCTTTAAGCGTGATCCGCGACGCTACGACGCTCAGCATGATGCACTGCATTGGCACCAGTCCCAGGACCCGGGAAGGGCTGCGTTCCTTCGTTCGGCTCCGACTACGATGTTCCACAGGATCGGGTGTCTCGAGTCGTCGCTCCAGGTTCTGTCGACGTAAACAAAAAAGGGAAACAAATTAGGTATCAATTCAAAAAAGGTGTTGAAATGTAGACAGCTAAGCATAGCTAAAATATAAATGAAGAGAGAATTCTATTTGCTTAGAATTTATAAGCTATCACCATTTCTTAAATTTCACACATTCGTATGCAATATTGTATACATCTAGTATTTCTAACAAAAACCTAGACTGAAAATTTGCCAGGAACGATAAAAACTAAACAAATAACTAATTAATATATATATTTTAAAAGCTTTCTTTCGCCAGGTTCCTTCAATATAGATAAATACCAGAATATCACGATCATTTGCTCTTAATTGATTCAAAACACACCCCATGCTTGCATGCAATATTACACGTAATCTACCAACACCACGTTATCAGGCTTCATGCGCAACGACACGTCACAAACAAATCTTAACAGAAGGACTACGTCACCTTTAAGCGTGATCCGCGACGCTACGACGCTCAGCATGATGCACTGCATTGGCACCAGTCCCAGGACCCGGGAAGAGCTGCGGTCCTTCGTTCGGCTCCGACTACGATGTTCCACAGAATCGGGTGTCTCGAGTCGTCGCTCCAGGTTCTGTCGACTTAAGCAAAAAAGGGAAACAAATCAGGTATCAATACAAAAAAGGTGTTGAAATGTAGACAAAGCATAGCTAAAATATATATGAAGAGAGAATTCTATTTGCTTATAATTTATAAGCTATCACCACTTCTTAAATTACACACATTCTTATGCAATATTGTATAAATCTAGTATTTATAACAAAAATCTTGACGGAAAATTTGCCGGGAACCATAAAAACTAAACAAATAACTAATATATATAAATATATATATTTTGAAAGCTTTCTTTCGCCAGGTACCTTTTATATAGATAACTACCAAAAAATCACAATAATTAGCTCTTAATTGATTCAAAACACCCCATGCTTGCATGCAATATTACACGTAATCTACCAACACCACGTTATCAGGCTTCATGCGCAACGACACGTCACAAACAAATCTTAACAGAAGGACTAAGTCACCTTTTAGCATGATCCGCGACGCTACGACGCTCAGCATGATGCACTGCATTGGCCCAAGTCCCAGGACCCGGGAAGAGCTGCGTTCCTTCGTTCGGCTCCGACTACGATGTTCCACAGGATCGGGTGTCTCGAGTCGTCGCTCCAGGTTCTGTCGACTTAAGCAAAAAAGGGAAACAAATTAGGTATCAATTCAAAAAAGGTGTTGAAATGTAGACAACCAAGCATAGCTAAAATATAAATGAAGAGAGAATTATATTTGCTTAGAATTTATAAGCTATCACCATTTCTTAAATTTCCCACATTCGTATGCAAATATTGTATACATCTAGTATTTCTAACAAAATGTTGACGGAAAATTTGCCGGGAACCATAAAAACTAAACAAATAACTAATTAATATATATATTTTAAAAGCTTTCTTTCGCCAGGTTCCTTCAATATAGATAAATACCAGAATATCACGATCATTTGCTCTTAATTGATTCAAAACACACCCCATGCTTGCATGCAATATTACACGTAATCTAACAAACACCACGTTATCAGGCTTCATGCGCAACGACACGTCACAAACAAATCGTAACAGAAGGACTACGTCACCTTTTAGCATGATCCGCGACGCTACGACGCTCAGCATGATGCACTGCATTGGCCCAAGTCCCAGGACCCGGGAAGAGCTGCGTTCCTTCGTTCGGCTCCGACTACGATGTTCCACAGGATCGGGTGTCTCGAGTCGTCGCTCCAGGTTCTGTCGACTTAAGCAAAAAAGGGAAACAAATTAGGTATCAATTCAAAAAAGGTGTTGAAATGTAGACAACCAAGCATAGCTAAAATATAAATGAAGAGAGAATTATATTTGCTTAGAATTTATAAGCTATCACCATTTCTTAAATTTCCCACATTCGTATGCAAATATTGTATACATCTAGTATTTCTAACAAAATGTTGACGGAAAATTTGCCGGGAACCATAAAAACTAAACAAATAACTAATATATATATTTTGAAAGCTTTCTTTCGACAGGTACCTGTAATATAGATAACTACCAGAAAATCACGATCATCAGCTTTTAATTGGTTCAAAACACACCCCATGCTTGCATGCAATATTACACGTAATCTACCAACACCACGTTATCAGGCTTCATGCGCAACGACACGTCACAAACAAATCTTAACAGAAGGACTACGTCACCTTTAAGCATGATCCGCGACGCTACGACGCTCAGCATGATGCACTGCATTGGCACCAGTCCCAGGACCCGGGAAGAGCTGCGTTCCTTCGTTCGGCTCCGACTACGATGTTCCACAGGATCAGGTGTCTCGAGTCGTCCCTCCAGGTTCTGTCGACTTAAGCAAGAAAGGGAAACAAATTAGGTATCAATTCAAAAAAGGTGTTGAAATGTAGACAGCTAAGCATAGCTAAAATATAAATGAAGAGAGAATTCTATTTGCTTAGAATTTATAAGCTATCACCATTTCTTAAATTTCACACATTCGTATGCAATATTGTATACATCTAGTATTTCTAACAAAAATCTTGACGGAAAATTTGCCGGGAACCATAAAAACTAAACAAATAACTAATTAATAAATATATTTTTTAAAAGCTTTCTTTCGCCAGGTACCTTTTATATAGATAACTACCAAAAAATCGCGATCATTTGCTCTTAATTGATTCAAAACACACCCCATCCTTGCATGCAATATTACACGTAATCTACCAACACCACGTTATCAGGCTTCATGCGCAACGACACGTCACAAACATATCGTAACAGAAAGGACTACGTCACCTTTTAGCATGATCCGCGACGCTACGACGCTCAGCATGATGCACTGCATTGGCACCAGTCCCAGGACCCGGGAAGAGCTGCGTTCCTTCGTTCGGCTCAGACTACGATGTTCCACAGGATCGGGTGTCTCGAGTCGTCGCTCCAGGTTCTGTCGACTTAAGCAAAAAAGGGAAACAAATTAGGTATCAATTCAAAAAAGGTGTTGAAATGTAGACAGCTAAGCATAGCTAAAATGTAAATGAAGAGAGAATTCTATTTGCTTAGAATTTATAAGCTATCACCATTTCTTAAATTTACCACATTCCTATGCAAATATTGTATACATCTAGTATTTCTAACAAAAATCTTGACGGAAAATTTGCCGGGAACCATAAAAACTAAACAAATAACTAATTAATAAATATATTTTTTAAAAGCTTTCTTTCGCCAGGTACCTTTTATATAGATAACTACCAAAAAATCGCGATCATTTGCTCTTAATTGATTCAAAACACACCCCATGCTTGCATGCAATATTACACGTAATCTACCAACACCACGTTATCAGGCTTCATGCGCAACGACACGTCACAATCATATCGTAACAGAAAGGACTACGTCACCTTTTAGCATGATCCGCGACGCTACGACGCTCAGCATGATGCACTGCATTGGCACCAGTCCCAGGACCCGGGAAGAGCTGCGTTCCTTCGTTCGGCTCAGACTACGATGTTCCACAGGATCGGGTGTCTCGAGTCGTCGCTCCAGGTTCTGTCGACTTAAGCAAAAAAGGGAAACAAATTAGGTATCAATTCAAAAAAGGTGTTGAAATGTAGACAGCTAAGGATAGCTAAAATGTAAATGAAGAGAGAATTCTATTTGCTTAGAATTTATAAGCTATCACCATTTCTTAAATTTACCACATTCCTATGCAAATATTGTATACATCTAGTATTTCTAACAAAAATCTTGACGGAAAATTTGCCGGGAACCATAAAAACTAAACAAATAACTAATTAATAAATATATTTTTTAAAGGCTTTCTTTCGCCAGGTACCTTTTATATAGATAACTACCAAAAAATCGCGATCATTTGCTCTTAATTGATTCAAAACACACCCCATGCTTGCATGCAATATTACACGTAATCTACCAACACCACGTTATCAGGCTTCATGCGCAACGACACGTCACAAACATATCGTAACAGAAAGGACTACGTCACCTTTTAGCATGATCCGCGACGCTACGACGCTCAGCATGATGCACTGCATTGGCCCCAGTCCCAGGACCCGGGAAGAGCTGCGTTCCTTCGTTCGGCTCCGACTACGATGTTCCACAGGATCGGGTGTCTCGAGTCGTCGCTCCAGGTTCTGTCGACTTAAGCAAGAAAGGGAAACAAATTAGGTATCAATTCAAAAAAGGTGTTGAAATGTAGACAGCTAAGCATAGCTAAAATGTAAATGAAGAGAGAATTCTATTTGCTTAGAATTTATAAGCTATCACCATTTCTTAAATTTACCACATTCCTATGCAAATATTGTATACATCTAGTATTTCTAACAAAAATCTTGACGGAAAATTTGCCGGGAACCATAAAAACTAAACAAATAACTAATATATATATTTTGAAAGCTTTCTTTCGACAGGTACCTGTAATATAGATAACTACCAGAAAATCACGATCATTTGCTTTTAATTGATTCAAAACACACCCCATGCTTGCATGCAATATTACACGTAATCTACCAACACCACGTTATCAGACTTCATGCGCAACGACACGTCACAAACAAATCTTAACAGAAGGACTACGTCACCTTTAAGCGTGATCCGCGACGCTACGACGCTCAGCATGATGCACTGCATTGGCACCAGTCCCAGGACCCGGGAAGAGCTGCGTTCCTTCGTTCGGCTCCGACTACGATGTTCCACAGGATCGGGTGTCTCGAGTCGTCGCTCCAGGTTCTGTCGACTTAAGCAAGAAAGGGAAACAAATTAGGTATCAATTCAAAAAAGGTGTTGAAATGTAGACAGCTAAGCATAGCTAAAATATAAATGAAGAGAGAATTCTATTTGCTTAGAATTTATAAGCTATCACAATTTCTTAAATTTCACACATTCGTATGCAATATTGTATACATCTAGTATTTCTAACAAAAATCTTGACGGAAAATTTGCCGGGAACCATAAAAACTAAACAAATAACTAATTAATAAATATATTTTTTAAAAGCTTTCTTTCGCCAGGTACCTTTTATATAGATAACTACCAAAAAATCGCGATCATTTGCTCTTAATTGATTCAAAACACACCCCATGCTTGCATGCAATATTACACGTAATCTACCAACACCACGTTATCAGGCTTCATGCGCAACGACACGTCACAAACATATCGTAACAGAAAGGACTACGTCACCTTTTAGCATGATCCGCGACGCTACGACGCTCAGCATGATGCAGTGCATTGGCCGCAGTCTCAGGATCCCGGAAAGGGCTGCGTTCCTTCGTTCGGCTCCGACTACGATGTTCCACAGGATCGGGTGTCTCGAGTCGTCGCTCCAGGTTCTGTCGACTTAAGCAAGAAAGGGAAACAAATTAGGTATCAATTCAAAAAAGGTGTTGAAATGTAGACAGCTAAGCATAGCTAAAATGTAAATGAAGAGAATTCTATTTGCTTAGAATTTATAAGCTATCACCATTTCTTAAATTTACCACATTCCTATGCAAATATTGTATACATCTAGTATTTCTAACAAAAATCTTGACGGAAAATTTGCCGGGAACCATAAAAACTAAACAAATAACTAATTAATAAATATATTTTTTAAAAGCTTTCTTTCGCCAGGTACCTTTTATATAGATAACTACCAAAAAATCGCGATCATTTGCTCTTAATTGATTCAAAACACACCCCATGCTTGCATGCAATATTACACGTAATCTACCAACACCACGTTATCAGGCTTCATGCGCAACGACACGTCACAAACATATCGTAACAGAAAGGACTACGTCACCTTTTAGCATGATCCGCGACGCTACGACGCTCAGCATGATGCACTGCATTGGCCCCAGTCCCAGGACCCGGGAAGAGCTGCGTTCCTTCGTTCGGCTCCGACTACGATGTTCCACAGGATCGGGTGTCTCGAGTCGTCGCTCCAGGTTCTGTCGACTTAAGCAAGAAAGGGAAACAAATTAGGTATCAATTCAAAAAAGGTGTTGAAATGTAGACAGCTAAGCATAGCTAAAATGTAAATGAAGAGAGAATTCTATTTGCTTAGAATTTATAAGCTATCACCATTTCTTAAATTTACCACATTCCTATGCAAATATTGTATATGTCGGGATCGGCTCAGACATCAGAAGTAAAACCCAGGTTTAACTTGCGTGCCTTGTAGTCGGCGCAACCGCTCTTATACTATCGAGTTGTAGTGGGGTGATGACGTCAGGTGCACGTGCCACTAGCGATTGGTTTCGCTGTCTTGTTTTGGCGTTACAACTACCGCCGCCGTCATATACATCTAGTATTTCTAACAAAAATCTTGACGGAAAATTTGCCGGGAACCATAAAAACTAAACAAATAACTAATATATATATTTTGAAAGCTTTCTTTCGACAGGTACCTGTAATATAGATAACTACCAGAAAATCACGATCATTTGCTTTTAATTGATTCAAAACACACCCCATGCTTGCATGCAATATTACACGTAATCTACCAACACCACGTTATCAGGCTTCATGCGCAACGACACGTCACAAACAAATCTTAACAGAAGGACTACGTCACCTTTAAGCATGATCCGCGACGCTACGACGCTCAGCATGATGCACTGCATTGGCACCAGTCCCAGGACCCGGGAAGAGCTGCGTTCCTTCGTTCGGCTCCGACTACGATGTTCCACAGGATCGGGTGTCTCGAGTCGTCGCTCCAGGTTCTGTCGACTTAAGCAAGAAAGGGAAACAAATTAGGTATCAATTAAAAAAAGGTGTTGAAATGTAGACAGCTAAGCATAGCTAAAATATAAATGAAGAGAGAATTCTATTTGCTTAGAATTTATAAGCTATCACCATTTCTTAAATTTACCACATTCCTATGCAAATATTGTATACATCTAGTATTTCTAACAAAAATCTTGACGGAAAATTTGCCGGGAACCATAAAAACTAAACAAATAACTAATATATATATTTTGAAAGCTTTCTTTCGACAGGTACCTGTAATATAGATAACTACCAGAAAATCACGATCATTTGCTTTTAATTGATTCAAAACACACCCCATGCTTGCATGCAATATTACACGTAATCTACCAACACCACGTTATCAGGCTTCATGCGCAACGACACGTCACAAACAAATCTTAACAGAAGGACTACGTCACCTTTTAGCATGATCCGCGACGCTACGACGCTCAGCATGATGCACTGCATTGGCCCCAGTCCCAGGACCCGGGAAGAGCTGCGTTCCTTCGTTCGGCTCCGACTACGATGTTCCACAGGATCGGGTGTCTCGAGTCGTCGCTCCAGGTTCTGTCGACTTAAGCAAGAAAGGGAAACAAATTAGGTATCAATTCAAAAAAGGTGTTGAAATGTAGACAAAGCATAGCTAAAATATATATGAAGAGAGAATTCAATTTGCTTAGAATTTATAAGCTATCACCTTTTCTTAAATTTACCACATTCCTATGCAAATATTGTATACATCTAGTATTTCTGACAAAAACCTTGACGGAAAATTTGCCGGGAACCATAAAAACTAAACAAATAAGTAATATATATATTTTGAAAGCTTTCTTTCGACAGGTACCTGTAATATAGATAACTACCAGAAAATCACGATCATCAGCTTTTAATTGGTTCAAAACACACCCCATGCTTGCATGCAATATTACACGTAATCTACCAACACCACGTTATCAGGCTTCATGCGCAACGACACGTCACAAACAAATCTTAACAGAAGGACTACGTCACCTTTAAGCGTGATCCGCGACGCTACGACGCTCAGCATGATGCACTGCATTGGCACCAGTCCCAGGACCCGGGAAGAGCTGCGTTCCTTCGTTCGGCTCCGACTACGATGTTCCACAGGATCGGGTGTCTCGAGTCGTCGCTCCAGGTTCTGTCGACTTAAGCAAGAAAGGGAAACAAATTAGGTATCAATTCAAAAAAGGTGTTAAAATGTAGACAGCTAAGCATAGCTAAAATATAAATGAAGAGAGAATTCTATTTGCTTAGAATTTATAAGCTATCACCATTTCTTAAATTTCACACATTCGTATGCAATATTGTATACATCTAGTATTTCTAACAAAAATCTTGACGGAAAATTTGCCGGGAACCATAAAAACTAAACAAATAACTAATTAATAAATATATTTTTTAAAAGCTTTCTTTCGCCAGGTACCTTTTATATAGATAACTACCAAAAAATCGCGATCATTTGCTCTTAATTGATTCAAAACACACCCCATGCTTGCATGCAATATTACACGTAATCTACCAACACCACGTTATCAGGCTTCATGCGCAACGACACGTCACAAACATATCGTAACAGAAAGGACTACGTCACCTTTTAGCATGATCCGCGACGCTACGACGCTCAGCATGATGCACTGCATTGGCACCAGTCCCAGGACCCGGGAAGAGCTGCGTTCCTTCGTTCGGCTCCGACTACGATGTTCCACAGGATCGGGTGTCTCGAGTCGTCGCTCCAGGTTCTGTCGACTTAAGCAAAAAAGGGAAACAAATTAGGTATCAATTCAAAAAAGGTGTTGAAATGTAGACAGCTAAGCATAGCTAAAATGTAAATGAAGAGAGAATTCTATTTGCTTAGAATTTATAAGCTATCACCATTTCTTAAATTTACCACATTCCTATGCAAATATTGTATACATCTAGTATTTCTGACAAAAACCTTGACGGAAAATTTGCCGGGAACCATAAAAACTAAACAAATAAGTAATATATATATTTTGAAAGCTTTCTTTCGACAGGTACCTGTAATATAGATAACTACCAGAAAATCACGATCATCAGCTTTTAATTGGTTCAAAACACACCCCATGCTTGCATGCAATATTACACGTAATCTACCAACACCACGTTATCAGGCTTCATGCGCAACGACACGTCACAAACAAATCTTAACAGAAGGACTACGTCACCTTTAAGCATGATCCGCGACGCTACGACGCTCAGCATGATGCACTGCATTGGCACCAGTCCCAGGACCCGGGAAGAGCTGCGTTCCTTCGTTCGGCTCCGACTACGATGTTCCACAGGATCAGGTGTCTCGAGTCGTCCCTCCAGGTTCTGTCGACTTAAGCAAGAAAGGGAAACAAATTAGGTATCAATTCAAAAAAGGTGTTGAAATGTAGACAGCTAAGCATAGCTAAAATATAAATGAAGAGAGAATTCTATTTGCTTAGAATTTATAAGCTATCACCATTTCTTAAATTTCACACATTCGTATGCAATATTGTATACATCTAGTATTTCTAACAAAAATCTTGACGGAAAATTTGCCGGGAACCATAAAAACTAAACAAATAACTAATTAATAAATATATTTTTTAAAGGCTTTCTTTCGCCAGGTACCTTTTATATAGATAACTACCAAAAAATCGCGATCATTTGCTCTTAATTGATTCAAAACACACCCCATGCTTGCATGCAATATTACACGTAATCTACCAACACCACGTTATCAGGCTTCATGCGCAACGACACGTCACAAACATATCGTAACAGAAAGGACTACGTCACCTTTTAGCATGATCCGCGACGCTACGACGCTCAGCATGATGCACTGCATTGGCACCAGTCCCAGGACCCGGGAAGAGCTGCGTTCCTTCGTTCGGCTCAGACTACGATGTTCCACAGGATCGGGTGTCTCGAGTCGTCGCTCCAGGTTCTGTCGACTTAAGCAAAAAAGGGAAACAAATTAGGTATCAATTCAAAAAAGGTGTTGAAATGTAGACAGCTAAGCATAGCTAAAATGTAAATGAAGAGAGAATTCTATTTGCTTAGAATTTATAAGCTATCACCATTTCTTAAATTTACCACATTCCTATGCAAATATTGTATGCATCTAGTATTTCTAACAAAAATCTTGACGGAAAATTTGCCGGGAACCATAAAAACTAAACAAATAACTAATTAATAAATATATTTTTTAAAGGCTTTCTTTCGCCAGGTACCTTTTATATAGATAACTACCAAAAAATCGCGATCATTTGCTCTTAATTGATTCAAAACACACCCCATGCTTGCATGCAATATTACACGTAATCTACCAACACCACGTTATCAGGCTTCATGCGCAACGACACGTCACAAACATATCGTAACAGAAAGGACTACGTCACCTTTTAGCATGATCCGCGACGCTACGACGCTCAGCATGATGCACTGCATTGGCCCCAGTCCCAGGACCCGGGAAGAGCTGCGTTCCTTCGTTCGGCTCCGACTACGATGTTCCACAGGATCGGGTGTCTCGAGTCGTCGCTCCAGGTTCTGTCGACTTAAGCAAGAAAGGGAAACAAATTAGGTATCAATTCAAAAAAGGTGTTGAAATGTAGACAGCTAAGCATAGCTAAAATGTAAATGAAGAGAGAATTCTATTTGCTTAGAATTTATAAGCTATCACCATTTCTTAAATTTACCACATTCCTATGCAAATATTGTATACATCTAGTATTTCTAACAAAAATCTTGACGGAAAATTTGCCGGGAACCATAAAAACTAAACAAATAACTAATATATATATTTTGAAAGCTTTCTTTCGACAGGTACCTGTAATATAGATAACTACCAGAAAATCACGATCATTTGCTTTTAATTGATTCAAAACACACCCCATGCTTGCATGCAATATTACACGTAATCTACCAACACCACGTTATCAGGCTTCATGCGCAACGACACGTCACAAACAAATCTTAACAGAAGGACTACGTCACCTTTAAGCATGATCCGCGACGCTACGACGCTCAGCATGATGCACTGCATTGGCACCAGTCCCAGGACCCGGGAAGAGCTGCGTTCCTTCGTTCGGCTCCGACTACGATGTTCCACAGGATCGGGTGTCTCGAGTCGTCGCTCCAGGTTCTGTCGACTTAAGCAAGAAAGGGAAACAAATTAGGTATCAATTCAAAAAAGGTGTTGAAATGTAGACAGCTAAGCATAGCTAAAATATAAATGAAGAGAGAATTCTATTTGCTTAGAATTTATAAGCTATCACCATTTCTTAAATTTCACACATTCGTATGCAATATTGTATACATCTAGTATTTCTAACAAAAATCTTGACGGAAAATTTGCCGGGAACCATAAAAACTAAACAAATAACTAATTAATAAATATATTTTTTAAAAGCTTTCTTTCGCCAGGTACCTTTTATATAGATAACTACCAAAAAATCGCGATCATTTGCTCTTAATTGATTCAAAACACACCCCATGCTTGCATGCAATATTACACGTAATCTACCAACACCACGTTATCAGGCTTCATGCGCAACGACACGTCACAAACATATCGTAACAGAAAGGACTACGTCACCTTTTAGCATGATCCGCGACGCTACGACGCTCAGCATGATGCAGTGCATTGGCCCCAGTCTCAGGATCCCGGAAAGGGCTGCGTTCCTTCGTTCGGCTCCGACTACGATGTTCCACAGGATCGGGTGTCTCGAGTCGTCGCTCCAGGTTCTGTCGACTTAAGCAAGAAAGGGAAACAAATTAGGTATCAATTCAAAAAAGGTGTTGAAATGTAGACAGCTAAGCATAGCTAAAATGTAAATGAAGAGAGAATTCTATTTGCTTAGAATTTATAAGCTATCACCATTTCTTAAATTTACCACATTCCTATGCAAATATTGTATACATCTAGTATTTCTAACAAAAATCTTGACGGAAAATTTGCCGGGAACCATAAAAACTAAACAAATAACTAATTAATAAATATATTTTTTAAAAGCTTTCTTTCGCCAGGTACCTTTTATATAGATAACTACCAAAAAATCGCGATCATTTGCTCTTAATTGATTCAAAACACACCCCATGCTTGCATGCAATATTACACGTAATCTACCAACACCACGTTATCAGGCTTCATGCGCAACGACACGTCACAAACATATCGTAACAGAAAGGACTACGTCACCTTTTAGCATGATCCGCGACGCTACGACGCTCAGCATGATGCACTGCATTGGCCCCAGTCCCAGGACCCGGGAAGAGCTGCGTTCCTTCGTTCGGCTCCGACTACGATGTTCCACAGGATCGGGTGTCTCGAGTCGTCGCTCCAGGTTCTGTCGACTTAAGCAAGAAAGGGAAACAAATTAGGTATCAATTCAAAAAAGGTGTTGAAATGTAGACAGCTAAGCATAGCTAAAATGTAAATGAAGAGAGAATTCTATTTGCTTAGAATTTATAAGCTATCACCATTTCTTAAATTTACCACATTCCTATGCAAATATTGTATATGTCGGGATCGGCTCAGACATCAGAAGTAAAACCCAGGTTTAACTTGACAAAATACTCTTTTTAATTAATTTTTAATGTAATATAATCTAATTCAATATAATATAATTAAAGTAATTAAGTTAATATAATATAATCGATGTAATATTGATTACACGATTAATCTAATTTAATCCAATATTTAGCTAGAATAATTAAATTGATATAGTACAACTGATGTAATATAAAATTACACAATTATTCTATAGTGACGGTCTGCCTTTGAGACAGTGGTCCGTGCACCTAGACGCATCCACAAGAAATGCGTGCCTTGTAGTCGGCGCAACCGCTCTTATACTATCGAGTTGTAGTGGGGTGATGACGTCAGGTGCACGTGCCACTAGCGATTGGTTTCGCTGTCTTGTTTTGGCGTTACAACTACCGCCGCCGTCATATACATCTAGTATTTCTAACAAAAATCTTGACGGAAAATTTGCCGGGAACCATAAAAACTAAACAAATAACTAATATATATATTTTGAAAGCTTTCTTTCGACAGGTACCTGTAATATAGATAACTACCAGAAAATCACGATCATTTGCTTTTAATTGATTCAAAACACACCCCATGCTTGCATGCAATATTACACGTAATCTACCAACACCACGTTATCAGGCTTCATGCGCAACGACACGTCACAAACAAATCTTAACAGAAGGACTACGTCACCTTTAAGCATGATCCGCGACGCTACGACGCTCAGCATGATGCACTGCATTGGCACCAGTCCCAGGACCCGGGAAGAGCTGCGTTCCTTCGTTCGGCTCCGACTACGATGTTCCACAGGATCGGGTGTCTCGAGTCGTCGCTCCAGGTTCTGTCGACTTAAGCAAGAAAGGGAAACAAATTAGGTATCAATTAAAAAAAGGTGTTGAAATGTAGACAGCTAAGCATAGCTAAAATATAAATGAAGAGAGAATTCTATTTGCTTAGAATTTATAAGCTATCACCATTTCTTAAATTTACCACATTCCTATGCAAATATTGTATACATCTAGTATTTCTAACAAAAATCTTGACGGAAAATTTGCCGGGAACCATAAAAACTAAACAAATAACTAATATATATATTTTGAAAGCTTTCTTTCGACAGGTACCTGTAATATAGATAACTACCAGAAAATCACGATCATTTGCTTTTAATTGATTCAAAACACACCCCATGCTTGCATGCAATATTACACGTAATCTACCAACACCACGTTATCAGGCTTCATGCGCAACGACACGTCACAAACAAATCTTAACAGAAGGACTACGTCACCTTTTAGCATGATCCGCGACGCTACGACGCTCAGCATGATGCACTGCATTGGCCCCAGTCCCAGGACCCGGGAAGAGCTGCGTTCCTTCGTTCGGCTCCGACTACGATGTTCCACAGGATCGGGTGTCTCGAGTCGTCGCTCCAGGTTCTGTCGACTTAAGCAAGAAAGGGAAACAAATTAGGTATCAATTCAAAAAAGGTGTTGAAATGTAGACAAAGCATAGCTAAAATATATATGAAGAGAGAATTCAATTTGCTTAGAATTTATAAGCTATCACCTTTTCTTAAATTTACCACATTCCTATGCAAATATTGTATACATCTAGTATTTCTAACAAAAATCTTGACGGAAAATTTGCCGGGAACCATAAAAACTAAACAAATAACTAATATATATATTTTGAAAGCTTTCTTTCGACAGGTACCTGTAATATAGATAACTACCAGAAAATCACGATCATTTGCTTTTAATTGATTCAAAACACACCCCATGCTTGCATGCAATATTACACGTAATCTACCAACACCACGTTATCAGGCTTCATGCGCAACGACACGTCACAAACAAATCTTAACAGAAGGACTACGTCACCTTTAAGCATGATCCGCGACGCTACGACGCTCAGCATGATGCACTGCATTGGCACCAGTCCCAGGACCCGGGAAGAGCTGCGTTCCTTCGTTCGGCTCCGACTACGATGTTCCACAGGATCGGGTGTCTCGAGTCGTCGCTCCAGGTTCTGTCGACTTAAGCAAGAAAGGGAAACAAATTAGGTATCAATTAAAAAAAGGTGTTGAAATGTAGACAGCTAAGCATAGCTAAAATATAAATGAAGAGAGAATTCTATTTGCTTAGAATTTATAAGCTATCACCATTTCTTAAATTTACCACATTCCTATGCAAATATTGTATACATCTAGTATTTCTAACAAAAATCTTGACGGAAAATTTGCCGGGAACCATAAAAACTAAACAAATAACTAATATATATATTTTGAAAGCTTTCTTTCGACAGGTACCTGTAATATAGATAACTACCAGAAAATCACGATCATTTGCTTTTAATTGATTCAAAACACACCCCATGCTTGCATGCAATATTACACGTAATCTACCAACACCACGTTATCAGGCTTCATGCGCAACGACACGTCACAAACAAATCTTAACAGAAGGACTACGTCACCTTTTAGCATGATCCGCGACGCTACGACGCTCAGCATGATGCACTGCATTGGCCCCAGTCCCAGGACCCGGGAAGAGCTGCGTTCCTTCGTTCGGCTCCGACTACGATGTTCCACAGGATCGGGTGTCTCGAGTCGTCGCTCCAGGTTCTGTCGACTTAAGCAAGAAAGGGAAACAAATTAGGTATCAATTCAAAAAAGGTGTTGAAATGTAGACAAAGCATAGCTAAAATATATATGAAGAGAGAATTCAATTTGCTTAGAATTTATAAGCTATCACCTTTTCTTAAATTTACCACATTCCTATGCAAATATTGTATACATCTAGTATTTCTAACAAAAATCTTGACGGAAAATTTGCCGGGAACCATAAAAACTAAACAAATAACTAATATATATATTTTGAAAGCTTTCTTTCGACAGGTACCTGTAATATAGATAACTACCAGAAAATCACGATCATTTGCTTTTAATTGATTCAAAACACACCCCATGCTTGCATGCAATATTACACGTAATCTACCAACACCACGTTATCAGGCTTCATGCGCAACGACACGTCACAAACAAATCTTAACAGAAGGACTACGTCACCTTTAAGCATGATCCGCGACGCTACGACGCTCAGCATGATGCACTGCATTGGCACCAGTCCCAGGACCCGGGAAGAGCTGCGTTCCTTCGTTCGGCTCCGACTACGATGTTCCACAGGATCGGGTGTCTCGAGTCGTCGCTCCAGGTTCTGTCGACTTAAGCAAGAAAGGGAAACAAATTAGGTATCAATTAAAAAAAGGTGTTGAAATGTAGACAGCTAAGCATAGCTAAAATATAAATGAAGAGAGAATTCTATTTGCTTAGAATTTATAAGCTATCACCATTTCTTAAATTTACCACATTCCTATGCAAATATTGTATACATCTAGTATTTCTAACAAAAATCTTGACGGAAAATTTGCCGGGAACCATAAAAACTAAACAAATAACTAATATATATATTTTGAAAGCTTTCTTTCGACAGGTACCTGTAATATAGATAACTACCAGAAAATCACGATCATTTGCTTTTAATTGATTCAAAACACACCCCATGCTTGCATGCAATATTACACGTAATCTACCAACACCACGTTATCAGGCTTCATGCGCAACGACACGTCACAAACAAATCTTAACAGAAGGACTACGTCACCTTTTAGCATGATCCGCGACGCTACGACGCTCAGCATGATGCACTGCATTGGCCCCAGTCCCAGGACCCGGGAAGAGCTGCGTTCCTTCGTTCGGCTCCGACTACGATGTTCCACAGGATCGGGTGTCTCGAGTCGTCGCTCCAGGTTCTGTCGACTTAAGCAAGAAAGGGAAACAAATTAGGTATCAATTCAAAAAAGGTGTTGAAATGTAGACAAAGCATAGCTAAAATATATATGAAGAGAGAATTCAATTTGCTTAGAATTTATAAGCTATCACCTTTTCTTAAATTTACCACATTCCTATGCAAATATTGTATACATCTAGTATTTCTGACAAAAACCTTGACGGAAAATTTGCCGGGAACCATAAAAACTAAACAAATAAGTAATATATATATTTTGAAAGCTTTCTTTCGACAGGTACCTGTAATATAGATAACTACCAGAAAATCACGATCATCAGCTTTTAATTGGTTCAAAACACACCCCATGCTTGCATGCAATATTACACGTAATCTACCAACACCACGTTATCAGGCTTCATGCGCAACGACACGTCACAAACAAATCTTAACAGAAGGACTACGTCACCTTTAAGCGTGATCCGCGACGCTACGACGCTCAGCATGATGCACTGCATTGGCACCAGTCCCAGGACCCGGGAAGAGCTGCGTTCCTTCGTTCGGCTCCGACTACGATGTTCCACAGGATCGGGTGTCTCGAGTCGTCGCTCCAGGTTCTGTCGACTTAAGCAAGAAAGGGAAACAAATTAGGTATCAATTCAAAAAAGGTGTTAAAATGTAGACAGCTAAGCATAGCTAAAATATAAATGAAGAGAGAATTCTATTTGCTTAGAATTTATAAGCTATCACCATTTCTTAAATTTCACACATTCGTATGCAATATTGTATACATCTAGTATTTCTAACAAAAATCTTGACGGAAAATTTGCCGGGAACCATAAAAACTAAACATATAACTAATTAATAAATATATTTTTTAAAAGCTTTCTTTCGCCAGGTACCTGTAATATAGATAACTACCAAAAAATCGCGATCATTTGCTCTTAATTGATTCAAAACACACCCCATGCTTGCATGCAATATTACACGTAATCTACCAACACCACGTTATCAGGCTTCATGCGCAACGACACGTCACAAACATATCGTAACAGAAAGGACTACGTCACCTTTTAGCATGATCCGCGACGCTACGACGCTCAGCATGATGCACTGCATTGGCACCAGTCCCAGGACCCGGGAAGAGCTGCGTTCCTTCGTTCGGCTCCGACTACGATGTTCCACAGGATCGGATGTCTCGAGTCGTCGCTCCAGGTTCTGTCGACTTAAGCAAAAAAGGGAAACAAATTAGGTATCAATTCAAAAAAGGTGTTGAAATGTAGACAGCTAAGCATAGCTAAAATGTAAATGAAGAGAGAATTCTATTTGCTTAGAATTTATAAGCTATCACCATTTCTTAAATTTACCACATTCCTATGCAAATATTGTATACATCTAGTATTTCTAACAAAAATCTTGACGGAAAATTTGCCGGGAACCATAAAAACTAAACAAATAACTAATTAATAAATATATTTTTTTTAAAGCTTTCTTTCGCCAGGTACCTGTAATATAGATAACTACCAAAAAATCGCGATCATTTGCTCTTAATTGATTCAAAACACACCCCATGCTTGCATGCAATATTACACGTAATCTACCAACACCACGTTATCAGGCTTCATGCGCAACGACACGTCACAAACATATCGTAACAGAAAGGACTACGTCACCTTTAAGCATGATCCGCGACGCTACGACGCTCAGCATGATGCACTGCATTGGCACCAGTCCCAGGACCCGGGAAGAGCTGCGTTCCTTCGTTCGGCTCTGACTACGATGTTCCACAGGATCGGGTGTCTCGAGTCGTCGCTCCAGGTTCTGTCGACTTAAGCAAGAAAGGGAAACAAATTAGGTATCAATTCAAAAAAGGTGTTGAAATGTAGACAGCTAAGCATAGCTAAAATGTAAATGAAGAGAGAATTCTATTTGCTTAGAATTTATAAGCTATCACCATTTCTTAAATTTACCACATTCCTATGCAAATATTGTATACATCTAGTATTTCTGACAAAAACCTTGACGGAAAATTTGCCGGGAACCATAAAAACTAAACAAATAACTAATTAATAAATATATTTTTTAAAAGCTTTCTTTCGCCAGGTACCTGTAATATAGATAACTACCAAAAAATCGCGATCATTTGCTCTTAATTGATTCAAAACACACCCCATGCTTGCATGCAATATTACACGTAATCTACCAACACCACGTTATCAGGCTTCATGCGCAACGACACGTCACAAACATATCGTAACAGAAAGGACTACGTCACCTTTTAGCATGATCCGCGACGCTACGACGCTCAGCATGATGCACTGCATTGGCACCAGTCCCAGGACCCGGGAAGAGCTGCGTTCCTTCGTTCGGCTCCGACTACGATGTTCCACAGGATCGGGTGTCTCGAGTCGTCGCTCCAGGTTCTGTCGACTTAAGCAAGAAAGGGAAACAAATTAGGTATCAATTAAAAAAAGGTGTTGAAATGTAGACAGCTAAGCATAGCTAAAATATAAATGAAGAGAGAATTCTATTTGCTTAGAATTTATAAGCTATCACCATTTCTTAAATTTACCACATTCCTATGCAAATATTGTATACATCTAGTATTTCTAACAAAAATCTTGACGGAAAATTTGCCGGGAACCATAAAAACTAAACAAATAACTAATTAATAAATATATTTTTTAAAAGCTTTCTTTCGCCAGGTACCTGTAATATAGATAACTACCAAAAAATCGCGATCATTTGCTCTTAATTGATTCAAAACACACCCCATGCTTGCATGCAATATTACACGTAATCTACCAACACCACGTTATCAGGCTTCATGCGCAACGACACGTCACAAACATATCGTAACAGAAAGGACTACGTCACCTTTTAGCATGATCCGCGACGCTACGACGCTCAGCATGATGCACTGCATTGGCACCAGTCCCAGGACCCGGGAAGAGCTGCGTTCCTTCGTTCGGCTCCGACTACGATGTTCCACAGGATCGGGTGTCTCGAGTCGTCGCTCCAGGTTCTGTCGACTTAAGCAAAAAAGGGAAACAAATTAGGTATCAATTCAAAAAAGGTGTTGAAATGTAGACAGCTAAGCATAGCTAAAATGTAAATGAAGAGAGAATTCTATTTGCTTAGAATTTATAAGCTATCACCATTTCTTAAATTTACCACATTCCTATGCAAATATTGTATACATCTAGTATTTCTAACAAAAATCTTGACGGAAAATTTGCCGGGAACCATAAAAACTAAACAAATAACTAATTAATAAATATATTTTTTTAAAGCTTTCTTTCGCCAGGTACCTGTAATATAGATAACTACCAAAAAATCGCGATCATTTGCTCTTAATTGATTCAAAACACACCCCATGCTTGCATGCAATATTACACGTAATCTACCAACACCACGTTATCAGGCTTCATGCGCAACGACACGTCACAAACATATCGTAACAGAAAGGACTACGTCACCTTTTAGCATGATCCGCGACGCTACGACGCTCAGCATGATGCACTGCATTGGCACCAGTCCCAGGACCCGGGAAGAGCTGCGTTCCTTCGTTCGGCTCCGACTACGATGTTCCACAGGATCGGGTGTCTCGAGTCGTCGCTCCAGGTTCTGTCGACTTAAGCAAGAAAGGGAAACAAATTAGGTATCAATTCAAAAAAGGTGTTGAAATGTAGACAAAGCATAGCTAAAATATATATGAAGAGAGAATTCAATTTGCTTAGAATTTATAAGCTATCACCTTTTCTTAAATTTACCACATTCCTATGCAAATATTGTATACATCTAGTATTTCTGACAAAAACCTTGACGGAAAATTTGCCGGGAACCATAAAAACTAAACAAATAACTAATTAATAAATATATTTTTTAAAAGCTTTCTTTCGCCAGGTACCTGTAATATAGATAACTACCAGAAAATCACGATCATCAGCTTTTAATTGGTTCAAAACACACCCCATGCTTGCATGCAATATTACACGTAATCTACCAACACCACGTTATCAGGCTTCATGCGCAACGACACGTCACAAACAAATCTTAACAGAAGGACTACGTCACCTTTAAGCATGATCCGCGACGCTACGACGCTCAGCATGATGCACTGCATTGGCACCAGTCCCAGGACCCGGGAAGAGCTGCGTTCCTTCGTTCGGCTCCGACTACGATGTTCCACAGGATCGGGTGTCTCGAGTCGTCGCTCCAGGTTCTGTCGACTTAAGCAAGAAAGGGAAACAAATTAGGTATCAATTCAAAAAAGGTGTTGAAATGTAGACAGCTAAGCATAGCTAAAATATAAATGAAGAGAGAATTCTATTTGCTTAGAATTTATAAGCTATCACCATTTCTTAAATTTCACACATTCGTATGCAATATTGTATACATCTAGTATTTCTAACAAAAATCTTGACGGAAAATTTGCCGGGAACCATAAAAAACTAAACAAATAACTAATTAATAAATATATTTTTTAAAAGCTTTCTTTCGCCAGGTACCTTTTATATAGATAACTACCAAAAAATCGCGATCATTTGCTCTTAATTGATTCAAAACACACCCCATGCTTGCATGCAATATTACACGTAATCTACCAACACCACGTTATCAGGCTTCATGCGCAACGACACGTCACAAACATATCGTAACAGAAAGGACTACGTCACCTTTTAGCATGATCCGCGACGCTACGACGCTCAGCATGATGCACTGCATTGGCCCCAGTCCCAGGACCCGGGAAGAGCTGCGTTCCTTCGTTCGGCTCCGACTACGATGTTCCACAGGATCGGGTGTCTCGAGTCGTCGCTCCAGGTTCTGTCGACTTAAGCAAAAAAGGGAAACAAATTAGGTATCAATTCAAAAAAGGTGTTGAAATGTAGACAGCTAAGCATAGCTAAAATGTAAATGAAGAGAGAATTCTATTTGCTTAGAATTTATAAGCTATCACCATTTCTTAAATTTACCACATTCCTATGCAAATATTGTATACATCTAGTATTTCTAACAAAAATCTTGACGGAAAATTTGCCGGGAACCATAAAAACTAAACAAATAACTAATATATATATTTTGAAAGCTTTCTTTCGACAGGTACCTGTAATATAGATAACTACCAGAAAATCACGATCATTTGCTTTTAATTGATTCAAAACACACCCCATGCTTGCATGCAATATTACACGTAATCTACCAACACCACGTTATCAGGCTTCATGCGCAACGACACGTCACAAACAAATCTTAACAGAAGGACTACGTCACCTTTAAGCATGATCCGCGACGCTACGACGCTCAGCATGATGCACTGCATTGGCACCAGTCCCAGGACCCGGGAAGAGCTGCGTTCCTTCGTTCGGCTCCGACTACGATGTTCCACAGGATCGGGTGTCTCGAGTCGTCGCTCCAGGTTCTGTCGACTTAAGCAAGAAAGGGAAACAAATTAGGTATCAATTCAAAAAAGGTGTTGAAATGTAGACAAAGCATAGCTAAAATATATATGAAGAGAGAATTCAATTTGCTTAGAATTTATAAGCTATCACCTTTTCTTAAATTTACCACATTCCTATGCAAATATTGTATACATCTAGTATTTCTGACAAAAACCTTGACGGAAAATTTGCCGGGAACCATAAAAACTAAACAAATAACTAATATATATATTTTGAAAGCTTTCTTTCGACATGTACCTGTAATATAGATAACTACCAAAAAATCAAGATCATCAGCTTTTAATTGGTTCAAAACACACCCCATGCTTGCATGCAATATTACACGTAATCTACCAACACCACGTTATCAGGCTTCATGCGCAACGACACGTCACAAACAAATCTTAACAGAAGGACTACGTCACCTTTAAGCATGATCCGCGACGCTACGACGCTCAGCATGATGCACTGCATTGGCACCAGTCCCAGGACCCGGGAAGAGCTGCGTTCCTTCGTTCGGCTCCGACTACGATGTTCCACAGGATCGGGTGTCTCGAGTCGTCTCTCCAGGTTCTGTCGACTTAAGCAAGAAAGGGAAACAAATTAGGTATCAATTCAAAAAAGGTGTTGAAATGTAGACAGCTAAGCATAGCTAAAATATAAATGAAGAGAGAATTCTATTTGCTTAGAATTTATAAGCTATCACCATTTCTTAAATTTCACACATTCGTATGCAATATTGTATACATCTAGTATTTCTAACAGAAATCTTGACGGAAAATTTGCCGGGAACCATAAAAACTAAACAAATAACTAATTAATAAATATATTTTTTAAAAGCTTTCTTTCGCCAGGTACCTTTTATATAGATAACTACCAAAAAATCGCGATCATTTGCTCTTAATTGATTCAAAACACACCCCATGCTTGCATGCAATATTACACGTAATCTACCAACACCACGTTATCAGGCTTCATGCGCAACGACACGTCACAAACATATCGTAACAGAAAGGACTACGTCACCTTTTAGCATGATCCGCGACGCTACGACGCTCAGCATGATGCACTGCATTGGCACCAGTCCCAGGACCCGGGAAGAGCTGCGTTCCTTCGTTCGGCTCCGACTACGATGTTCCACAGGATCGGGTGTCTCGAGTCGTCGCTCCAGGTTCTGTCGACTTAAGCAAAAAAGGGAAACAAATTAGGTATCAATTCAAAAAAGGTGTTGAAATGTAGACAGCTAAGCATAGCTAAAATGTAAATGAAGAGAGAATTCTATTTGCTTAGAATTTATAAGCTATCACCATTTCTTAAATTTCCCACATTCGTATGCAAATATTGTATACATCTAGTATTTCTAACAAAATGTTGACCGATAATTTGCCGGGAACCATAAAAACTAAACAAATAACTAATATATAAATATATAAATTTTGAAAGCTTTCTTTCGCCAGGTACCTTTTATATAGATAACTACCAAAAAATCACGATAATTAGCTCTTAATTGATTCAAAATACATCCCATGCTTGCATGCAATATTACACTTAATCTACCAACACCACGTTATCAGGCTTCATGCGCAACGACACGTCACAAACAAATCGTAACAGTATAAAAAAAATAAAAAATAAATGAACTTGGTAATGTCTTAAAAACGTTTAGCAATCTAGTTTAAAAAATAAATTAATTACAAGCAACGATTGTCTACGTACCCTTTATATTTCGCCTTCGCCTTCGCGTCCCAGGATCCGGGAAGGGCTGCGGGTAAAAAGCCGGCTACGGCTGCGTTCCTTCCTTCGACCTGTCGACTTAAGCAAAAAAGGGAAACAAATTAGGTATCAATTCAAAAAAGGTGTTGAAATGTAGACAACCAAGCATAGCTAAAATATAAATGAAGAGAGAATTCTATTTGCTTAGAATTTATAAGCTATCACCATTTCTTAAATTTCACACATTCGTATGCAATATTGTATACATCTAGTATTTCTAACAAAAACCTAGACTGAAAATTTGCCAGGAACGATAAAAACTAAACAAATAACTAATTAATATATATATTTTAAAAGCTTTCTTTCGCCAGGTTCCTTCAATATAGATAAATACCAGAATATCACGATCATTTGCTCTTAATTGATTCAAAACACACCCCATGCTTGCATGCAATATTACACGTAATCTACCAACACCACGTTATCAGGCTTCATGCGCAACGACACGTCACAAACAAATCTTAACAGAAGGACTACGTCACCTTTAAGCGTGATCCGCGACGCTACGACGCTCAGCATGATGCACTGCATTGGCACCAGTCCCAGGACCCGGGAAGAGCTGCGGTCCTTCGTTCGGCTTCGACTACGATGTTCCACAGAATCGGGTGTCTCGAGTCGTCGCTCCAGGTTCTGTCGACTTAAGCAAAAAAGGGAAACAAATCAGGTATCAATACAAAAAAGGTGTTGAAATGTAGACAAAGCATAGCTAAAATATATATGAAGAGAGAATTCTATTTGCTTATAATTTATAAGCTATCACCACTTCTTAAATTTCACACATTCGTATGCAATATTGTATAAATCTAGTATTTATAACAAAAATCTTGACGGAAAATTTGCCGGGAACCATAAAAACTAAACAAATAACTAATATATATAAATATATATATTTTGAAAGCTTTCTTTCGCCAGGTACCTTTTATATAGATAACTACCAAAAAATCACAATAATTAGCTCTTAATTGATTCAAAACACACCCCATGCTTGCATGCAATATTACACGTAATCTACCAACACCACGTTATCAGGCTTCATGCGCAACGACACGTCACAAACAAATCTTAACAGAAGGACTAAGTCACCTTTTAGCATGATCCGCGACGCTACGACGCTCAGCATGATGCACTGCATTGGCCCAAGTCCCAGGACCCGGGAAGAGCTGCGTTCCTTCGTTCGGCTCCGACTACGATGTTCCACAGGATCGGGTGTCTTGAGTCGTCGCTCCAGGTTCTGTCGACTTAAGCAAAAAAGGGAAACAAATTAGGTATCAATTCAAAAAAGGTGTTGAAATGTAGACAACCAAGCATAGCTAAAATATAAATGAAGAGAGAATTATATTTGCTTAGAATTTATAAGCTATCACCATTTCTTAAATTTCCCACATTCGTATGCAAATATTGTATACATCTAGTATTTCTAACAAAATGTTGACGGAAAATTTGCCGGGAACCATAAAAACTAAACAAATAACTAATTAATATATATATTTTAAAAGCTTTCTTTCGCCAGGTTCCTTCAATATAGATAAATACCAGAATATCACGATCATTTGCTCTTAATTGATTCAAAACACACCCCATGCTTGCATGCAATATTACACAATTTACCAACACCACGTTATCAAGCTTCATGCGCAACGACACGTCACAAACAAATCGTAACAGTATAAAAAAAATAAAAAAAAAATGAACTTGATAATGTCTTAAAAACGTTTAGCAATCTAGTTTAAAAAATAAATTAATTACAAGCAACGATTGTCTACGTACCTTTTATATTTCGCCTTCGCCTTCGCGTCCCAGGATCCGGGAAGGGCTGCGGGTAAAAAGCCGGCTACGGCTGCGTTCCTTCCTTCGACCTGTCGACTTAAGCAATAAAGGGAAACAAATTAGGTATCAATTCAAAAAAGGTGTTGAAATGTAGACAAAAAAGCAAAGCTAAAATATAAATGAAGAGAGAATTCTATTTGCTTAGAATTTATAAGCTTTCACCATTTCTTAAATTTCCCACATTCGTATGCAAATATTGTATACATCTAGTATTTCTAAAAAAACCTAGACTGAAAATTTGCCAGGAACGATAAAAACTAAACAAATAACTAATTAATATATATATTTTAAAAGCTTTCTTTCGACAGGTACATGTTATATAGATAACTACCAAAAAATCACGATAATTAGCTCTTAATTGATTCAAAATACATCCCATGCTTGCATGCAATATTACACGTAATCTACCAACACCACGTTATCAGGCTTCATGCGCAACGACACGTCACAAACAAATCGTAACAGAAGGACTACGTCACCTTTTAGCATGATCCGCGACGCTACGACGCTCAGCATGATGCACTGCATTGGCACCAGTCCCAGGACCCGGGAAGAGCTGCGTTCCTTCGTTCGGCTCCGACTACGATGTTCCACAGGATCGGGTGTCTCGAGTCGTCGCTCCAGGTTCTGTCGACTTAAGCAAAAAAGGGAAACAAATCAGGTATCAATTCACAAAAGGTGTTGAAATGTAGACAAAGCAAAGCTAAAATATAAATGAAGAGAGAATTCTATTTGCTTAGAATTTATAAGCTTTCACCATTTCTTAAATTTCCCACATTCGTATGCAAATATTGTATACATCTAGTATTTCTAAAAAAACCTAGACTGAAAATTTGCCAGGAACGATAAAAACTTAACAAATAACTAATTAATATATATATTTTAAAAGCTTTCTTTCGACAGGTACATGTAATATAGATAACTACCAAAAAATCACGATAATTAGCTCTTAATTGATTCAAAAAACATCCCATGCTTGCATGCAATATTACACGTAATCTACCAACACCACGTTATCAGGCTTCATGCGCAACGACACGTCACAAACAAATCTTAACAGAAGGACTACGTCACCTTTAAGCGTGATCCGCGACGCTACGACGCTCAGCATGATGCACTGCATTGGCACCAGTCCCAGGACCCGGGAAGAGCTGCGTTCCTTCGTTCGGCTCCGACTACGATGTTCCACAGGATCGGGTGTCTCGAGTCGTCGCTCCAGGTTCTGTCGACTTAAGCAAGAAAGGGAAACAAATTAGGTATCAATTCAAAAAAGGTGTTGAAATGTAGACAAAGCATAGCTAAAATATATATGAAGAGAGAATTCAATTTGCTTAGAATTTATAAGCTATCACCTTTTCTTAAATTTACCACATTCCTATGCAAATATTGTATACATCTAGTATTTCTGACAAAAACCTTGACGGAAAATTTGCCGGGAACCATAAAAACTAAACAAATAACTAATATATATATTTTGAAAGCTTTCTTTCGACATGTACCTGTAATATAGATAACTACCAGAAAATCACGATCATCAGCTTTTAATTGGTTCAAAACACACCCCATGCTTGCATGCAATATTACACGTAATCTACCAACACCACGTTATCAGGCTTCATGCGCAACGACACGTCACAAACAAATCTTAACAGAAGGACTACGTCACCTTTAAGCATGATCCGCGACGCTACGACGCTCAGCATGATGCACTGCATTGGCACCAGTCCCAGGACCCGGGAAGAGCTGCGTTCCTTCGTTCGGCTCCGACTACGATGTTCCACAGGATCGGGTGTCTCGAGTCGTCTCTCCAGGTTCTGTCGACTTAAGCAAGAAAGGGAAACAAATTAGGTATCAATTCAAAAAAGGTGTTGAAATGTAGACAGCTAAGCATAGCTAAAATATAAATGAAGAGAGAATTCTATTTGCTTAGAATTTATAAGCTATCACCATTTCTTAAATTTCACACATTCGTATGCAATATTGTATACATCTAGTATTTCTAACAGAAATCTTGACGGAAAATTTGCCGGGAACCATAAAAACTAAACAAATAACTAATTAATAAATATATTTTTTAAAAGCTTTCTTTCGCCAGGTACCTTTTATATAGATAACTACCAAAAAATCGCGATCATTTGCTCTTAATTGATTCAAAACACACCCCATGCTTGCATGCAATATTACACGTAATCTACCAACACCACGTTATCAGGCTTCATGCGCAACGACACGTCACAAACATATCGTAACAGAAAGGACTACGTCACCTTTTAGCATGATCCGCGACGCTACGACGCTCAGCATGATGCACTGCATTGGCACCAGTCCCAGGACCCGGGAAGAGCTGCGTTCCTTCGTTCGGCTCCGACTACGATGTTCCACAGGATCGGGTGTCTCGAGTCGTCGCTCCAGGTTCTGTCGACTTAAGCAAAAAAGGGAAACAAATTAGGTATCAATTCAAAAAAGGTGTTGAAATGTAGACAGCTAAGCATAGCTAAAATGTAAATGAAGAGAGAATTCTATTTGCTTAGAATTTATAAGCTATCACCATTTCTTAAATTTCCCACATTCGTATGCAAATATTGTATACATCTAGTATTTCTAACAAAATGTTGACCGATAATTTGCCGGGAACCATAAAAACTAAACAAATAACTAATACATAAATATATAAATTTTGAAAGCTTTCTTTCGCCAGGTACCTTTTATATAGATAACTACCAAAAAATCACGATAATTAGCTCTTAATTGATTCAAAATACATCCCATGCTTGCATGCAATATTACACTTAATCTACCAACACCACGTTATCAGGCTTCATGCGCAACGACACGTCACAAACAAATCGTAACAGTATAAAAAAAATAAAAAATAAATGAACTTGGTAATGTCTTAAAAACGTTTAGCAATCTAGTTTAAAAAATAAATTAATTACAAGCAACGATTGTCTACGTACCCTTTATATTTCGCCTTCGCCTTCGCGTCCCAGGATCCGGGAAGGGCTGCGGGTAAAAAGCCGGCTACGGCTGCGTTCCTTCCTTCGACCTGTCGACTTAAGCAAAAAAGGGAAACAAATTAGGTATCAATTCAAAAAAGGTGTTGAAATGTAGACAACCAAGCATAGCTAAAATATAAATGAAGAGAGAATTCTATTTGCTTAGAATTTATAAGCTATCACCATTTCTTAAATTTCACACATTCGTATGCAATATTGTATACATCTAGTATTTCTAACAAAAACCTAGACTGAAAATTTGCCAGGAACGATAAAAACTAAACAAATAACTAATTAATATATATATTTTAAAAGCTTTCTTTCGCCAGGTTCCTTCAATATAGATAAATACCAGAATATCACGATCATTTGCTCTTAATTGATTCAAAACACACCCCATGCTTGCATGCAATATTACACGTAATCTACCAACACCACGTTATCAGGCTTCATGCGCAACGACACGTCACAAACAAATCTTAACAGAAGGACTACGTCACCTTTAAGCGTGATCCGCGACGCTACGACGCTCAGCATGATGCACTGCATTGGCACCAGTCCCAGGACCCGGGAAGAGCTGCGGTCCTTCGTTCGGCTTCGACTACGATGTTCCACAGAATCGGGTGTCTCGAGTCGTCGCTCCAGGTTCTGTCGACTTAAGCAAAAAAGGGAAACAAATCAGGTATCAATACAAAAAAGGTGTTGAAATGTAGACAAAGCATAGCTAAAATATATATGAAGAGAGAATTCTATTTGCTTATAATTTATAAGCTATCACCGCTTCTTAAATTTCACACATTCGTATGCAATATTGTATAAATCTAGTATTTATAACAAAAATCTTGACGGAAAATTTGCCGGGAACCATAAAAACTAAACAAATAACTAATATATATAAATATATATATTTTGAAAGCTTTCTTTCGCCAGGTACCTTTTATATAGATAACTACCAAAAAATCACAATAATTAGCTCTTAATTGATTCAAAACACACCCCATGCTTGCATGCAATATTACACGTAATCTACCAACACCACGTTATCAGGCTTCATGCGCAACGACACGTCACAAACAAATCTTAACAGAAGGACTAAGTCACCTTTTAGCATGATCCGCGACGCTACGACGCTCAGCATGATGCACTGCATTGGCCCAAGTCCCAGGACCCGGGAAGAGCTGCGTTCCTTCGTTCGGCTCCGACTACGATGTTCCACAGGATCGGGTGTCTCGAGTCGTCGCTCCAGGTTCTGTCGACTTAAGCAAAAAAGGGAAACAAATTAGGTATCAATTCAAAAAAGGTGTTGAAATGTAGACAACCAAGCATAGCTAAAATATAAATGAAGAGAGAATTATATTTGCTTAGAATTTATAAGCTATCACCATTTCTTAAATTTCCCACATTCGTATGCAAATATTGTATACATCTAGTATTTCTAACAAAATGTTGACGGAAAATTTGCCGGGAACCATAAAAACTAAACAAATAACTAATTAATATATATATTTTAAAAGCTTTCTTTCGCCAGGTTCCTTCAATATAGATAAATACCAGAATATCACGATCATTTGCTCTTAATTGATTCAAAACACACCCCATGCTTGCATGCAATATTACACAATTTACCAACACCACGTTATCAAGCTTCATGCGCAACGACACGTCACAAACAAATCGTAACAGTATAAAAAAAATAAAAAAAAAATGAACTTGATAATGTCTTAAAAACGTTTAGCAATCTAGTTTAAAAAATAAATTAATTACAAGCAACGATTGTCTACGTACCTTTTATATTTCGCCTTCGCCTTCGCGTCCCAGGATCCGGGAAGGGCTGCGGGTAAAAAGCCGGCTACGGCTGCGTTCCTTCCTTCGACCTGTCGACTTAAGCAATAAAGGGAAACAAATTAGGTATCAATTCAAAAAAGGTGTTGAAATGTAGACAAAAAAGCAAAGCTAAAATATAAATGAAGAGAGAATTCTATTTGCTTAGAATTTATAAGCTTTCACCATTTCTTAAATTTCCCACATTCGTATGCAAATATTGTATACATCTAGTATTTCTAAAAAAACCTAGACTGAAAATTTGCCAGGAACGATAAAAACTAAACAAATAACTAATTAATATATATATTTTAAAAGCTTTCTTTCGACAGGTACATGTTATATAGATAACTACCAAAAAATCACGATAATTAGCTCTTAATTGATTCAAAATACATCCCATGCTTGCATGCAATATTACACGTAATCTACCAACACCACGTTATCAGGCTTCATGCGCAACGACACGTCACAAACAAATCGTAACAGAAGGACTACGTCACCTTTTAGCATGATCCGCGACGCTACGACGCTCAGCATGATGCACTGCATTGGCACCAGTCCCAGGACCCGGGAAGAGCTGCGTTCCTTCGTTCGGCTCCGACTACGATGTTCCACAGGATCGGGTGTCTCGAGTCGTCGCTCCAGGTTCTGTCGACTTAAGCAAAAAAGGGAAACAAATCAGGTATCAATTCACAAAAGGTGTTGAAATGTAGACAAAGCAAAGCTAAAATATAAATGAAGAGAGAATTCTATTTGCTTAGAATTTATAAGCTTTCACCATTTCTTAAATTTCCCACATTCGTATGCAAATATTGTATACATCTAGTATTTCTAAAAAAACCTAGACTGAAAATTTGCCAGGAACGATAAAAACTTAACAAATAACTAATTAATATATATATTTTAAAAGCTTTCTTTCGACAGGTACATGTTATATAGATAACTACCAAAAAATCACGATAATTAGCTCTTAATTGATTCAAAATACATCCCATGCTTGCATGCAATATTACACGTAATCTACCAACACCACGTTATCAGGCTTCATGCGCAACGACACGTCACAAACAAATCTTAACAGAAGGACTACGTCACCTTTAAGCGTGATCCGCGACGCTACGACGCTCAGCATGATGCACTGCATTGGCACCAGTCCCAGGACCCGGGAAGAGCTGCGTTCCTTCGTTCGGCTCCGACTACGATGTTCCACAGGATCGGGTGTCTCGAGTCGTCGCTCCAGGTTCTGTCGACTTAAGCAAAAAAGGGAAACAAATTAGGTATCAATTCAAAAAAGGTGTTGAAATGTAGACAAAGCATAGCTAAAATATATATGAAGAGAGAATTCTATTTGCTTAGAATTTATAAGCTATCACCATTTCTTAAATTTCACACATTCGTATGCAATATTGTATACATCTAGTATTTCTAACAAAATGTTGACCGATAATTTGCCGGGAACCATAAAAACTAAACAAATAACTAATACATAAATATATAAATTTTGAAAGCTTTCTTTCGCCAGGTACCTTTTATATAGATAACTACCAAAAAATCACGATAATTAGCTCTTAATTGATTCAAAATACATCCCATGCTTGCATGCAATATTACACGTTATCTACCAACACCACGTTATCAGGCTTCATGCGCAACGACACGTCACAAACAAATCGTAACAGAAGGACTACGTCACCTTTTAGCATGATCCGCGACGCTACGACGCTCAGCATGATGCACTGCATTGGCACCAGTCCCAGGACCCGGGAAGAGCTGCGTTCCTTCGTTCGGCTCCGACTACGATGTTCCACAGGATCGGGTGTCTCGAGTCGTCGCTCCAGGTTCTGTCGACTTAAGCAAAAAAGGGAAACAAATCAGGTATCAATTCACAAAAGGTGTTGAAATGTAGACAAAGCAAAGCTAAAATATATATGAAGAGAGAATTCTATTTGCTTAGAATTTATAAGCTTTCACCATTTCTTAAATTTCCCACATTCGTATGCAAATATTGTATACATCTAGTATTTCTAAAAAAACCTAGACTGAAAATTTGCCAGGAACGATAAAAACTTAACAAATAACTAATTAATATATATATTTTAAAAGCTTTCTTTCGACAGGTACATGTAATATAGATAACTACCAAAAAATCACGATAATTAGCTCTTAATTGATTCAAAATACATCCCATGCTTGCATGCAATATTACACGTAATCTACCAACACCACGTTATCAGGCTTCATGCGCAACGACACGTCACAAACAAATCTTAACAGAAGGACTACGTCACCTTTAAGCGTGATCCGCGACGCTACGACGCTCAGCATGATGCACTGCATTGGCACCAGTCCCAGGACCCGGGAAGAGCTGCGTTCCTTCGTTCGGCTCCGACTACGATGTTCCACAGGATGGGGTGTCTCGAGTCGTCGCTCCAGGTTCTGTCGACTTAAGCAAAAAAGGGAAACAAATCAGGTATCAATTCAAAAAAGGTGTTGAAATGTAGACAAAGCATAGCTAAAATATATATGAAGAGAGAATTCTATTTGCTTAGAATTTATAAGCTATCACCATTTCTTAAATTTCACACATTCGTATGCAATATTGTATACATCTAGTATTTCTAACAAAATGTTGACCGATAATTTGCCGGGAACCATAAAAACTAAACAAATAACTAATACATAAATATATAAATTTTGAAAGCTTTCTTTCGCCAGGTACCTTTTATATAGATAACTACCAAAAAATCACGATAATTAGCTCTTAATTGATTCAAAATACATCCCATGCTTGCATGCAATATTACACGTTATCTACCAACACCACGTTATCAGGCTTCATGCGCAACGACACGTCACAAACAAATCGTAACAGAAGGACTACGTCACCTTTTAGCATGATCCGCGACGCTACGACGCTCAGCATGATGCACTGCATTGGCACCAGTCCCAGGACCCGGGAAGAGCTGCGTTCCTTCGTTCGGCTCCGACTACGATGTTCCACAGGATCGGGTGTCTCGAGTCGTCGCTCCAGGTTCTGTCGACTTAAGCAAAAAAGGGAAACAAATCAGGTATCAATTCACAAAAGGTGTTGAAATGTAGACAAAGCAAAGCTAAAATATAAATGAAGAGAGAATTCTATTTGCTTAGAATTTATAAGCTTTCACCATTTCTTAAATTTCCCACATTCGTATGCAAATATTGTATACATCTAGTATTTCTAAAAAAACCTAGACTGAAAATTTGCCAGGAACGATAAAAACTAAACAAATAACTAATTAATATATATATTTTAAAAGCTTTCTTTCGACAGGTACATGTAATATAGATAACTACCAAAAAATCACGATAATTAGCTATTAATTGATTCAAAACACACCCCATGCTTGCATGCAATATTACACGTAATCTACCAACACCACGTTATCAGGCTTCATGCGCAACGACACGTCACAAACAAATCTTAACAGAAGGACTAAGTCACCTTTTAGCATGATCCGCGACGCTACGACGCTCAGCATGATGCACTGCATTGGCCCCAGGACCCGGGAAGGTCTGCGTTCCTTCGTTCGGCTCCGACTACGATGTTCCACAGGATCGGGTGTCTCGAGTCATCGCTCCAGGTTCTGTCAACTTAAGCAAAAAAGGGAAACAAATCAGGTATCAATTCACAAAAGGTGTTGAAATGTAGACAAAGCAAAGCTAAAATATAAATGAAGAGAGAATTCTATTTGCTTAGAATTTATAAGCTTTCACCATTTCTTAAATTTCCCACATTCGTATGCAAATATTGTATACATCTAGTATTTCTAAAAAAACCTAGACTGAAAATTTGCCAGGAACGATAAAAACTTAACAAATAACTAATTAATATATATATTTTAAAAGCTTTCTTTCGACAGGTACATGTAATATAGATAACTACCAAAAAATCACGATAATTAGCTCTTAATTGATTCAAAATACATCCCATGCTTGCATGCAATATTACACGTAATCTACCAACACCACGTTATCAGGCTTCATGCGCAACGACACGTCACAAACAAATCTTAACAGAAGGACTACGTCACCTTTAAGCGTGATCCGCGACGCTACGACGCTCAGCATGATGCACTGCATTGGCACCAGTCCCAGGACCCGGGAAGAGCTGCGTTCCTTCGTTCGGCTCCGACTACGATGTTCCACAGGATCGGGTGTCTCGAGTCGTCGCTCCAGGTTCTGTCGACTTAAGCAAAAAAGGGAAACAAATCAGGTATCAATTCAAAAAAGGTGTTGAAATGTAGACAAAGCATAGCTAAAATATATATGAAGAGAGAATTCTATTTGCTTAGAATTTATAAGCTATCACCATTTCTTAAATTTCACACATTCGTATGCAATATTGTATACATCTAGTATTTCTAACAAAATGTTGACCGATAATTTGCCGGGAACCATAAAAACTAAACAAATAACTAATACATAAATATATAAATTTTGAAAGCTTTCTTTCGCCAGGTACCTTTTATATAGATAACTACCAAAAAATCACGATAATTAGCTCTTAATTGATTCAAAATACATCCCATGCTTGCATGCAATATTACACGTTATCTACCAACACCACGTTATCAGGCTTCATGCGCAACGACACGTCACAAACAAATCGTAACAGAAGGACTACGTCACCTTTTAGCATGATCCGCGACGCTACGACGCTCAGCATGATGCACTGCATTGGCACCAGTCCCAGGACCCGGGAAGAGCTGCGTTCCTTCGTTCGGCTCCGACTACGATGTTCCACAGGATCGGGTGTCTCGAGTCGTCGCTCCAGGTTCTGTCGACTTAAGCAAAAAAGGGAAACAAATCAGGTATCAATTCACAAAAGGTGTTGAAATGTAGACAAAGCAAAGCTAAAATATAAATGAAGAGAGAATTCTATTTGCTTAGAATTTATAAGCTTTCACCATTTCTTAAATTTCCCACATTCGTATGCAAATATTGTATACATCTAGTATTTCTAAAAAAACCTAGACTGAAAATTTGCCAGGAACGATAAAAACTAAACAAATAACTAATTAATATATATATTTTAAAAGCTTTCTTTCGACAGGTACATGTAATATAGATAACTACCAAAAAATCACGATAATTAGCTATTAATTGATTCAAAACACACCCCATGCTTGCATGCAATATTACACGTAATCTACCAACACCACGTTATCAGGCTTCATGCGCAACGACACGTCACAAACAAATCTTAACAGAAGGACTAAGTCACCTTTTAGCATGATCCGCGACGCTACGACGCTCAGCATGATGCACTGCATTGGCCCCAGGACCCGGGAAGGTCTGCGTTCCTTCGTTCGGCTCCGACTACGATGTTCCACAGGATCGGGTGTCTCGAGTCATCGCTCCAGGTTCTGTCAACTTAAGCAAAAAAGGGAAACAAATTAAGTGTCAATTCAAAAAAGGTGTTGAAATGTAGACAGCTAAGCATAGCTAAAATATAAATGAAGAGAGAATTCTATTTGCTTAGAATTTATAAGCTATCACCATTTCTTAAATTTCACACATTCGTATGCAATATTGTATACATCTAGTATTTCTAACAAAAACCTAGACTGGAAATTTGCCAGGAACGATAAAAACTAAACAAATAACTAATTAATATATATATTTTAAAAGCTTTCTTTCGCCAGGTTCCTTCAATATAGATAAATACCAGAATATCACGATCATTTGCTCTTAATTGATTCAAAACACACCCCATGCTTGCATGCAATATTACACGTAATCTACCAACACCACGTTATCAGGCTTCATGCGCAACGACACGTCACAAACAAATCTTAACAGAAGGACTACGTCACCTTTAAGCGTGATCCGCGACGCTACGACGCTCAGCATGATGCACTGCATTGGCACCAGTCCCAGGACCCGGGAAGAGCTGCGTTAATTCGTTCGGCTCCGACTACGATGTTCCACAGGATCGGGTGTCTCGAGTCGTCGCTCCAGGTTCTGTCGACTTAAGCAAAAAAGGGAAACAAATCAGGTATCAATTCACAAAAGGTGTTGAAATGTAGACAAAGCATAGCTAAAATATATATGAAGAGAGAATTCTATTTGCTTAGAATTTATAAGCTTTCACCATTTCTTAAATTTCCCACATTCGTATGCAAATATTGTATACATCTAGTATTTCTAAAAAAACCTAGACTGAAAATTTGCCAGGAACGATAAAAACTTAACAAATAACTAATTAATATATATATTTTAAAAGCTTTCTTTCGACAGGTACATGTAATATAGATAACTACCAAAAAATCACGATAATTAGCTCTTAATTGATTCAAAATACATCCCATGCTTGCATGCAATATTACACGTAATCTACCAACACCACGTTATCAGGCTTCATGCGCAACGACACGTCACAAACAAATCTTAACAGAAGGACTACGTCACCTTTAAGCGTGATCCGCGACGCTACGACGCTCAGCATGATGCACTGCATTGGCACCAGTCCCAGGACCCGGGAAGAGCTGCGTTCCTTCGTTCGGCTCCGACTACGATGTTCCACAGGATCGGGTGTCTCGAGTCGTCGCTCCAGGTTCTGTCGACTTAAGCAAAAAAGGGAAAAAAATCAGGTATCAATTCAAAAAAGGTGTTGAAATGTAGACAAAGCATAGCTAAAATATATATGAAGAGAGAATTCTATTTGCTTAGAATTTATAAGCTATCACCATTTCTTAAATTTCACACATTCGTATGCAATATTGTATACATCTAGTATTTCTAACAAAATGTTGACCGATAATTTGCCGGGAACCATAAAAACTAAACAAATAACTAATACATAAATATATAAATTTTGAAAGCTTTCTTTCGCCAGGTACCTTTTATATAGATAACTACCAAAAAATCACGATAATTAGCTCTTAATTGATTCAAAATACATCCCATGCTTGCATGCAATATTACACGTTATCTACCAACACCACGTTATCAGGCTTCATGCGCAACGACACGTCACAAACAAATCGTAACAGAAGGACTACGTCACCTTTTAGCATGATCCGCGACGCTACGACGCTCAGCATGATGCACTGCATTGGCACCAGTCCCAGGACCCGGGAAGAGCTGCGTTCCTTCGTTCGGCTCCGACTACGATGTTCCACAGGATCGGGTGTCTCGAGTCGTCGCTCCAGGTTCTGTCGACTTAAGCAAAAAAGGGAAACAAATCAGGTATCAATTCACAAAAGGTGTTGAAATGTAGACAAAGCAAAGCTAAAATATAAATGAAGAGAGAATTCTATTTGCTTAGAATTTATAAGCTTTCACCATTTCTTAAATTTCCCACATTCGTATGCAAATATTGTATACATCTAGTATTTCTAAAAAAACCTAGACTGAAAATTTGCCAGGAACGATAAAAACTAAACAAATAACTAATTAATATATATATTTTAAAAGCTTTCTTTCGACAGGTACATGTAATATAGATAACTACCAAAAAATCACGATAATTAGCTATTAATTGATTCAAAACACACCCCATGCTTGCATGCAATATTACACGTAATCTACCAACACCACGTTATCAGGCTTCATGCGCAACGACACGTCACAAACAAATCTTAACAGAAGGACTAAGTCACCTTTTAGCATGATCCGCGACGCTACGACGCTCAGCATGATGCACTGCATTGGCCCCAGGACCCGGGAAGGTCTGCGTTCCTTCGTTCGGCTCCGACTACGATGTTCCACAGGATCGGGTGTCTCGAGTCATCGCTCCAGGTTCTGTCAACTTAAGCAAAAAAGGGAAACAAATTAAGTGTCAATTCAAAAAAGGTGTTGAAATTTAGACAGCTAAGCATAGCTAAAATATAAATGAAGAGAGAATTCTATTTGCTTAGAATTTATAAGCTATCACCATTTCTTAAATTTCACACATTCGTATGCAATATTGTATACATCTAGTATTTCTAACAAAAACCTAGACTGAAAATTTGCCAGGAACGATAAAAACTAAACAAATAACTAATTAATATATATATTTTAAAAGCTTTCTTTCGCCAGGTTCCTTCAATATAGATAAATACCAGAATATCACGATCATTTGCTCTTAATTGATTCAAAACACACCCCATGCTTGCATGCAATATTACACGTAATCTACCAACACCACGTTATCAGGCTTCATGCGCAACGACACGTCACAAACAAATCTTAACAGAAGGACTACGTCACCTCTAAGCGTGATCCGCGACGCTACGACGCTCAGCATGATGCACTGCATTGGCACCAGTCCCAGGACCCGGGAAGAGCTGCGTTAATTCGTTCGGCTCCGACTACGATGTTCCACAGGATCGGGTGTCTCGAGTCGTCGCTCCAGGTTCTGTCGACTTAAGCAAAAAAGGGAAACAAATCAGGTATCAATTCACAAAAGGTGTTGAAATGTAGACAAAGCATAGCTAAAATATATATGAAGAGAGAATTCTATTTGCTTAGAATTTATAAGCTATCACCATTTCTTAAATTTCACACATTCGTATGCAATATTGTATAAATCTAGTATTTCTAACAAAAATCTTGACGGAAAATTTGCCGGGAACCATAAAAACTAAACAAATAACTAATATATATATTTTGAAAGCTTTCTTTCGACAGGTACATGTAATATAGATAACTACCAGAAAATCACGATCATTAGCTTTTAATTGGTTCAAAACACATCCCATGCTTGCATGCAATATTACACGTAATCTACCAACACCACGTTATCAGGCTTCATGCGCAACGACACGTCACAAACAAATCTTAACAGAAGGACTAAGTCACCTTTTAGCATGATCCGCGACGCTACGACGCTCAGCATGATGCACTGCATTGGCCCCAGGACCCGGGAAGGTCTGCGTTCCTTCGTTCGGCTCCGACTACGATGTTCCACAGGATCGGGTGTCTCGAGTCATCGCTCCAGGTTCTGTCAACTTAAGCAAAAAAGGGAAACAAATCAGGTATCAATTCACAAAAGGTGTTGAAATGTAGACAAAGCATAGCTAAAATATATATGAAGAGAGAATTCTATTTGCTTAGAATTTATAAGCTTTCACCATTTCTTAAATTTCCCACATTCGTATGCAAATATTGTATACATCTAGTATTTCTAAAAAAACCTAGACTGAAAATTTGCCAGGAACGATAAAAACTAAACAAATAACTAATTAATATATATATTTTAAAAGCTTTCTTTCGACAGGTACATGTAATATAGATAACTACCAAAAAATCACGATAATTAGCTCTTAATTGATTCAAAATACATCCCATGCTTGCATGCAATATTACACGTAATCTACCAACACCACGTTATCAGGCTTCATGCGCAACGACACGTCACAAACAAATCGTAACAGAAGGACTACGTCACCTTTAAGCGTGATCCGCGACGCTACGACGCTCAGCATGATGCACTGCATTGGCACCAGTCCCAGGACCCGGGAAGAGCTGCGTTCCTTCGTTCGGCTCCGACTACGATGTTCCACAGGATCGGGTGTCTCGAGTCTTCGCTCCAGGTTCTGTCGACTTAAGCAAAAAAGGGAAACAAATCAGGTATCAATTCACAAAAGGTGTTGAAATGTAGACAAAGCAAAGCTAAAATATAAATGAAGAGAGAATTCTATTTGCTTAGAATTTATAAGCTTTCACCATTTCTTAAATTTCCCACATTCGTATGCAAATATTGTATACATCTAGTATTTCTAAAAAAACCTAGACTGAAAATTTGCCAGGAACGATAAAAACTAAACAAATAACTAATTAATATATATATTTTAAAAGCTTTCTTTCGACAGGTACATGTAATATAGATAACTACCAAAAAATCACGATAATTAGCTCTTAATTGATTCAAAATACATCCCATGCTTGCATGCAATATTACACGTAATCTACCAACACCACGTTATCAGGCTTCATGCGCAACGACACGTCACAAACAAATCGTAACAGAAGGACTACGTCACCTTTAAGCGTGATCCGCGACGCTACGACGCTCAGCATGATGCACTGCATTGGCACCAGTCCCAGGACCCGGGAAGAGCTGCGTTCCTTCGTTCGGCTCCGACTACGATGTTCCACAGGATCGGGTGTCTCGAGTCTTCGCTCCAGGTTCTGTCGACTTAAGCAAAAAAGGGAAACAAATCAGGTATCAATTCACAAAAGGTGTTGAAATGTAGACAAAGCAAAGCTAAAATATAAATGAAGAGAGAATTCTATTTGCTTAGAATTTATAAGCTTTCACCATTTCTTAAATTTCCCACATTCGTATGCAAATATTGTATACATCTAGTATTTCTAAAAAAACCTAGACTGAAAATTTGCCAGGAACGATAAAAACTAAACAAATAACTAATTAATATATATATTTTAAAAGCTTTCTTTCGACAGGTACATGTAATATAGATAACTACCAAAAAATCACGATAATTAGCTCTTAATTGATTCAAAATACATCCCATGCTTGCATGCAATATTACACGTAATCTACCAACACCACGTTATCAGGCTTCATGCGCAACGACACGTCACAAACAAATCGTAACAGAAGGACTACGTCACCTTTTAGCATGATCCGCGACGCTACGACGCTCAGCATGATGCACTGCATTGGCACCAGTCCCAGGACCCGGGAAGAGCTGCGTTCCTTCGTTCGGCTCCGACTATGATGTTCCACAGGATCGGGTGTCTCGAGTCGTCGCTCCAGGTTCTGTCGACTTAAGCAAAAAAGGGAAACAAATCAGGTATCAATTCACAAAAGGTGTTGAAATGTAGACAAAGCATAGCTAAAATATATATGAAGAGAGAATTCTATTTGCTTAGAATTTATAAGCTATCACCATTTCTTAAATTTCACACATTCGTATGCAATATTGTATAAATCTAGTATTTCTAACAAAAATCTTGACGGAAAATTTGCCGGGAACCATAAAAACTAAACAAATAACTAATATATATATTTTGAAAGCTTTCTTTCGACAGGTACATGTAATATAGATAACTACCAGAAAATCACGATCATTAGCTTTTAATTGGTTCAAAACACATCCCATGCTTGCATGCAATATTACACGTAATCTACCAACACCACGTTATCAGGCTTCATGCGCAACGACACGTCACAAACAAATCTTAACAGAAGGACTAAGTCACCTTTTAGCATGATCCGCGACGCTACGACGCTCAGCATGATGCACTGCATTGGCCCCAGGACCCGGGAAGGTCTGCGTTCCTTCGTTCGGCTCCGACTACGATGTTCCACAGGATCGGGTGTCTCGAGTCATCGCTCCAGGTTCTGTCAACTTAAGCAAAAAAGGGAAACAAATCAGGTATCAATTCACAAAAGGTGTTGAAATGTAGACAAAGCATAGCTAAAATATATATGAAGAGAGAATTCTATTTGCTTAGAATTTATAAGCTTTCACCATTTCTTAAATTTCCCACATTCGTATGCAAATATTGTATACATCTAGTATTTCTAAAAAAACCTAGACTGAAAATTTGCCAGGAACGATAAAAACTAAACAAATAACTAATTAATATATATATTTTAAAAGCTTTCTTTCGACAGGTACATGTAATATAGATAACTACCAAAAAATCACGATAATTAGCTCTTAATTGATTCAAAATACATCCCATGCTTGCATGCAATATTACACGTAATCTACCAACACCACGTTATCAGGCTTCATGCGCAACGACACGTCACAAACAAATCGTAACAGAAGGACTACGTCACCTTTAAGCGTGATCCGCGACGCTACGACGCTCAGCATGATGCACTGCATTGGCACCAGTCCCAGGACCCGGGAAGAGCTGCGTTCCTTCGTTCGGCTCCGACTACGATGTTCCACAGGATCGGGTGTCTCGAGTCTTCGCTCCAGGTTCTGTCGACTTAAGCAAAAAAGGGAAACAAATCAGGTATCAATTCACAAAAGGTGTTGAAATGTAGACAAAGCAAAGCTAAAATATAAATGAAGAGAGAATTCTATTTGCTTAGAATTTATAAGCTTTCACCATTTCTTAAATTTCCCACATTCGTATGCAAATATTGTATACATCTAGTATTTCTAAAAAAACCTAGACTGAAAATTTGCCAGGAACGATAAAAACTAAACAAATAACTAATTAATATATATATTTTAAAAGCTTTCTTTCGACAGGTACATGTAATATAGATAACTACCAAAAAATCACGATAATTAGCTCTTAATTGATTCAAAATACATCCCATGCTTGCATGCAATATTACACGTAATCTACCAACACCACGTTATCAGGCTTCATGCGCAACGACACGTCACAAACAAATCGTAACAGAAGGACTACGTCACCTTTTAGCATGATCCGCGACGCTACGACGCTCAGCATGATGCACTGCATTGGCACCAGTCCCAGGACCCGGGAAGAGCTGCGTTCCTTCGTTCGGCTCCGACTATGATGTTCCACAGGATCGGGTGTCTCGAGTCGTCGCTCCAGGTTCTGTCGACTTAAGCAAAAAAGGGAAACAAATCAGGTATCAATTCACAAAAGGTGTTGAAATGTAGACAAAGCAAAGCTAAAATATAAATGAAGAGAGAATTCTATTTGCTTAGAATTTATAAGCTTTCACCATTTCTTAAATTTCCCACATTCGTATGCAATATTGTATAAATCTAGTATTTCTAAAAAAACCTAGACTGAAAATTTGCCAGGAACCATAAAAACTAAACAAATAACTAATATATATATTTTGAAAGCTTTCTTTCGACAGGTACCTGTAATATAGATAACTACCAGAAAATCACGATCATCAGCTTTTAATTGGTTCAAAACACACCCCATGCTTGCATGCAATATTACACGTAATCTACCAACACCACGTTATCAGGCTTCATGCGCAACGACACGTCACAAACAAATCTTAACAGAAAGGACTAAGTCACCTTTTAGCATGATCCGCGACGCTACGACGCTCAGCATGATGCACTGCATTGGCCCCAGTCCCAGGACCCGGGAAGAGCTGAGTTCCTTCGTTCGGCTCCGACTACGATGTTCCACAGGATCGGGTGTCTCGAGTCATCGCTCCAGGTTCTGTCGACTTAAGCAAAAAAGGGAAACAAATTAAGTGTCAATTCAAAAAAGGTGTTGAAATGTAGACAGCTAAGCATAGCTAAAATATAAATGAAGGGAGAATTCTATTTGCTTAGAATTTATAAGCTATCACCATTTCTTAAATTTCACACATTCGTATGCAATATTGTATACATCTAGTATTTCTAACAAAAACCTAGACTGAAAATTTGCCAGGAACGATAAAAACTAAACAAATAACTAATTAATATATATATTTTAAAAGCTTTCTTTCGCCAGGTTCCTTCAATATAGATAAATACCAGAATATCACGATCATTTGCTCTTAATTGATTCAAAACACACCCCATGCTTGCATGCAATATTACACGTAATCTACCAACACCACGTTATCAGGCTTCATGCGCAACGACACGTCACAAACAAATCGTAACAGAAGGACTACGTCACCTTTTAGCATGATCCGCGACGCTACGACGCTCAGCATGATGCACTGCATTTGCCCCAGTCTCAGGATCCGGGAAGGGCTGCGTTCCTTCGTTCGGCTCCGACTACGATGTTCCACAGGATCGGGTGTCTCGAGTCGTTGCTCCATGTTCTGTCGACTTAAGCAAACAAGGGAAACAAATTAGGTATCAATTCAAAAAAGGTGTTGAAATGTAGACAACTAAGCGCATAGCTAAAATATAACAGTAGAGAGAATTCTATTTGCTTAGAATTTATTTATCACCATTTCTTAAATTTCCCACATTCCTATGCAAATATTGTATACATCTAGTATTTCTAACAAAATCTTGACGGAAAATTTGCCGGGAACCATAAAAACTAATCAAATAACTAATTCATATATATTAAATTAAAAGTTTTCTTTCGCCAGGTACCTTCAATATAGATAAAATAAGCTATCACCATTTCTTAAATTTCCCACATTCCTATGCAAATATTGTATACATCTAGTATTTCTAACAAAATCTTGACGGAAAATTTGCCGGGAACCATAAAAACTAATCAAATAACTAATTCATATATATTAAATTAAAAGTTTTCTTTCGCCAGGTACCTTCAATTTAGATAAATACCCAAAAATCACGATCATTAGCTCTTATTTGATTCAAAAAACATCCCATGCTTTGCACGCAATATTACACGTAATCACATAAAAGGTGTTGAAATGTAGACAGCTAAGCATAGCTAAAATATAAATGGAGAGAATTCTATTTGCTTAGAATTTATAAGCTATCACCATTTCTTAAATTAACTACATTCCTATGCAAATATTGTATACATCTAGTATTTCTAACAAAATGTTGTCCGAAAATTTGCCGGGAACCATAAAAACTAAACAAATAACCCCTTGCTTGCACGCAATATTACACGTAATCTAACAACACCACGTTATCAGGCTGCATGCGCAACGACACGTAACTAATAAATCGTTAACAGTATTAAAAAATAATAATCTTGATAATGTCTTTAAAACGTTTAGCAATCTAGTTTAAAATAAATTTTTCTTTACAAGCAACGATTGTCTACGTACCCTCTATTTTAGGATTCCTATACCACTTCTGATTTATAAAAAACAACCTAATGTTGGCGATGAATTTAAAACCCGACAAGATGCAGATAATCTCTAACCAAAATAATATATGCGTCCATTATTAACTTTACTATGATCGTTAATACTATTTTACAATTGGCTCCTATTTCCTCCACACCTCACTCGAAAATAAACGCGGCTTGAAATCCGAAGATCTCAGGCCATGCTTTCAACAGTCTTGGTGGGAGAATACAAATCTGATTGGTTCCCGCCATTTTGCAACAACAGTCGTCAACCAATCACTGAGTGAAAATAAAAACATCCGTCAACATCCGGTTGAGCCGTCAACCAATCACAAAATTACATTTTGCAATTCTATTAAATACAATCCAACGTGAAAATAAAAACATAATTGCGTCAACCAATCACAAAATGACAAGTGACAGTTCATATAAAAACCTTATTATATGATTATTATGAATTAATTAATTAGCAAAAATGAGAATACAAACACTGAATAGCAAATAAATTGCAGCAACGTAGTTTTTACATACTCTTTGAATCCATCACCCCGGTAAGTAACTTGGGTTGTATAAGTACAATTAACAGCAAAAAATATAGTTAGTCGTTGAAATCTCTTTGGCCTTATTTTATGTTTTTTCTTAATTGTATACCAATGAATTATAACGCTGTTGATTACTTGCAAATAAATAAATCTCCGTGATACTTATACAGAATTATAAGTACGGATTGCATAATTTGACGACATCCGTGGCGCAGCGCGCGCGCTGTCTCATTATAAAGCTGGAGGTGTTCGATTCTTGGCTCGAGTCTGGTCTGGTGGGAGGCTTCGGCGTGGCTAGTTACCCCCCTGCCGACAAAGACGTGTCGCCAAGCGATTTAGCGTTCCGGCAAGATGTCGCGTAGACACCAATTAGGAGAATGGGTTTACCATACATCATGCTACGGCCGTAGCCTCCCACCAGACCAGATTAGAGCCGGGAATCGATCCCAGGACCTCCAACTTTATAATGCGACAGCGCGCACTGCGCCACGGAGGTCGTCAAAATCGACCCATGACCATGAGATACCATTCCTAAGATACCTTTACAAACGTTGTTATGGTTATTACCCTTTCCTATATCCAACCAGATTTCTTTTAGGTTGCTTAGGACTCAACTCCTTGGAGGTCAGGCGGACTTGCGACCAACTTAAAATAATGTGCCGAATTTTGCGGGGAGACGTCGATGCTCCTGATCTCCATGACCAACTGTGTTGTATACGTGTCCCCAAAAATAATAATCTGCGTCCGCGAAAAAATAAACTTTTCGTGGTCCCACTTCATCGCACTGTTGCCCGAGCCATGGCACCCATACCGCGTTCTCTGGCGTCTTTCAACGCCCTTTTGGATATGAATTTTCAATGGGACCCATTCAATGACGGGTGGACGGTTCTGTTTTCGGAGTTGCTTAAGTACGCCGAGAGCAATGATTAATCTTTGTTTGTTTAGTAATATTAGTTTGTTTTGAATAATTTGTTTTATGTTGTCTAGTTAGTGTAAGTGGTATTTTGCCGTTCTAATTGGATGAAAATAAATAAATAAATAAATAATAAATAATAAAATAAATGAGAGTGTCATGAAACATGTTCTATTCCAGTCGTCGACGATCCTCGTTTCCCACTTCCGCACGCACACCGGCGAGAGGCCTCTCCACTGCACTCACTGCTCTCACACAGCCGTCCTGTACACACACAAGTTGTTGCACAACAAGCAACAGTGACAAACATCTGGCACGGTATTACCGTTATGTATACAGTATTGCAACTTCATACAAACGGACGAAACGCGGGCTATGCCTACGTGCCTCGATCTCGGGATGCAGACAGTCGCGACCACAGAGTACTTTTTACATACGGAAATAGAGTACAATCTCGCAAGCTAATATACATATGGTATATACAGACTGCTTAGGTATAGGTTCATACCTACACTTGTACGTGTCTATAGATAGTATGTATGACTGTGGAAGGTAGGATTGTGTTCAGATTAATTATTTAATATTTGATTCCCTAACAATTTGGCTGACATAAATAAAAATATATATATATAATTATTCTGAACAGATATTTTTAAATAATACAAATTTTTGGCTTCTATTCTTTATTTTCACATAAAATACATTCTAATGACTTCTTAATCCTAATAAGAACAGTTGATAAAGTTCCCTGAAGAGTGGCCCACTGGGGTCTGATGCTGACTCAGACTAAGGTGGTCAAATCTTGCAACACAATTTGAGAGCAGTTGCCGCCAACTGATACAGAGAACTTCTCAGAAGTAGGGACCATATAATTTTTGTAACTACAATGCCAATGGAGGAGGAGGTTGCATAGGAACTCCTATACTTCTCTAGATAACTCGGTTGTACTTTGGGCCTTTAGATTTGCCTCTTATTAAATGCTGTAATGTATGACCAGTCTCCCTGCACCTAAAGGGTGCAAATGGAGCCCTATCACTAAGACTATCTGTCTGACAATGGGCTGTTTATAGTGAACTGGAAACGGTAGTTGTAATTTTCACAGAATATATATCACTATGCCACTTTAACAACGGTATTTCAAAATGACAAATATAAGAATAAAAAAGTGTTTTTGTACATTAGTACAACACCATTCATGTGAGAGTTCTACTCTACTCGACTGTTTTTTTTAATTGAGGATATTAAGTATACTTATTTTTAATTTTGAGACATATTTGGAAAGAAATTTTTGCCATCATTTGAAATTTGTCATTGGTGTCATTGACGTCTTTTCTTCCATATAAAATCTTATTAATTATTTTACAATAATTATGTATAAAAAAGCGACAAACTGCATTAATCAAGAAATTTATCAACTTGTTTTTATGGTTAGGACACCAGATATGTTTTAAATCTACTAACGTATAGAAAATGGTTTTGATATATTGTTTTAGGTTCTTTTTCTCTAAATCTGTTTTTTATATAGACATTGCTATGTCTTGTATATTTGAAATTATATTCACAATTGAGTGAGTCGGACTGCAAAGCCAACGACGATCTGCATATTCCCTGTATTTTATATATTCTAGTTCTTTTGATGACACTAATTCTTTTTTGCATGTTTCACAGGACTTATATTATATTTTTTGTTTTTTTTTTTAATAACCTACCCAGTTACATACTGTAGGGGGGCCAATATTCTTGGCTCAGCTCAATACTTAAAATATCATCTAAAGCAGGTGCACAGGTCGAGTCGTCATCGGCTTCACAATCTGCGACAATGAGGGTGCAGTGCCTCTCCTAAATCATGCTCACAATATCCTCCTGGGGTGTGGACACTGGTTAGGCTGTTGACTAGCAATGTGGTAAACACTGATACAAAACGCTCGGGCGTAGGGTTTGTGTTGCGGCAACCGTGTGATCGAATAGGCCCAAAAAAGTTTTCAATGGGGTCCTGGTTTACTGAAGTTATATTAAATTTAGTTTCTAAATGTTTTTAATAAAACCTCAATTCCTTCCAATGTCCACACCCCCTTGTTTATTGTTCGTACTTTTTTGCCTGCTTTTTAATATTTTATATGCTTTTAAATATTTTATTTAATAATAAATTTCATTGATTTTAAAATCTTCTTCGCTTCCCTCCATTTTTCGTGATGTACTGATGATGGTGTTGCAGGCCCCAAAAGTGGTTTTGCGTACCTTTTTTCTTCTTCGTGAAACTGCCATTGACAGAGTCGAATAAATTGTCAAAGAAGAGGAGTACATCTGCAGTTCCTTTGCATTCTTCTGAAAGAATTTTCTTATCTGGAACAGAAAACGGGAATTGCGTGATTTATAATATTTTTAACTCGTCCTAAAAAAATAACTAAAAAAAAACAATTATTGTTATCAACATAAATATATATTATATAATATAGTATCAACTATATTCATATTGTTACTAGCTGAGATCCGCGGTTTCACCCGCGTATAAATAAAAAATATTGCCTAAATATTAATTGCAAATTGACTCTTTGAAGTTAGAAACACACCTACATTTCTTAGACAACATTGAGTGATTATAATTTAATATGAACTTTATTAAATAGCAATAAAGTTCAAATTGACTCTACATTTTATTTAGAAAACGTTTATATGGGAAAAAGATAAGGGCTGTTTTGAGGGTTTCCCCGGCAATTATTCCAATTTTTCTCACCTTTTAAACCTTCCCTAGACCTCCACGAACATTTCAAGACCAAGATAAGACAAATTCGTTCAGCCGTTCTCGAGTTTTAGCGAGACCAACGAACAGCAATTGATTTTTATATATATAGACTATAGTCTCAGTGTGCCTGAATGCATATAATAGTTACCACTTATGTTCAACCAACCAATTAATGAACAATGGGTCATAAATTCACTTAGAGCTGTGATAGCCTAGTGGTTAGGATGTCAGCCTTCTAATCAGAGGCCGGGGATTCGAACCCGGGCACGCACCTATAACTTTTCGGAGTTATGTGCGTTTTTAAGCAATTAAAATATCACTTGCTCCAACGGTGAAGGAAAACATTGTGAGGAAACCTGCACGCAGAGTTGTTCATAATGTCAAAGGTGTGTGAAGTCTGCCAATCCGAACGTGGCCAGCGTGGTGGACTATGGCTGAACCCTTCTCATATTGAGAGGAGACCCATGCTCTGTAGTGAGCCGGTAATGGGTTGATCATGATGTAGCTCAATAGCGAAAATGTAAAAAAAAGCATACCTGTGTTACACCATCCTGTGACTTAAGACTATTCAATGTCTTATTGATTAGTTGTGTGTCAGTCTTAAGACCAAAATCCACCAGAACTTCAAGCTGAAAATAAAGGACATTTGGCATCATTGATCTAGTTATTTTTACATGAGGTAAGTTAAAAAGGAAGGAAAGCTATAACTAGATTCTGACATCCAAAAATCTGCTTCAGTCAATGTTGCCTAACTCGATCAATTGATTTCTACTTTATTTATTGATCTCCTCTTATTCTAGCTTTACAAGATAAAAACCTAATTTGCTAGCGTAGCCTAATATAAAAGTATAAAAGAAACTACTAGCCCAATATATTATGCTATCCTATATTATAAAAGCAAATGGGAGTATGTTTGTTTGTGTGTTACAGTTACACTTCCATAGCTAAACTTCTCATACAAATTGTAATGCAGTTTTCACATAAATATACTTTGAATACTGACATTGGTCATAAGATACTTTTTAACCTAGAAAGAGTTATTAAAAGATGACCAAAGCAAACTACCAGGACAACATAAGTACTGAGATGGTTTGTTATGGCCCAACTATGAAAAACTTGAACACCAACCCTGGTAATATGAGGAACATAGTTAAACCTTTTATATGAGTTTCATTATTTCACTTAGACCCTTTCAAGTTCAAAATACTGAGTGAATCGGTGAACATTAAGTAGGTATTTAATGGGTTAGCATACCCATAAAATACCTACTTAAGTTTTAGTTACATCATTTAAATAAAGAATATTGGACTTGGTAAAGTCACCTCCAAATCCCTGCAACACGGCCCTCCTCCCAGAAGTCTTAGCTATCATGTCCAATACAACTGCACTAGGCAATGTGGTCTCAACCTTTACTGCTCCATCTTTATATAAAGCCTGGTGATCAAACAAAATCGAAATCTTAAATAAGTTTGTATAAGAACACTCACAATTGTGTAGTCGCAAAAGTAACAAAAGACTAATAAGCCACAGTCACAAGTTATAGTCGCAATTACCGTGCTACTTATATATTTTGTACAAATTTGTGCTGGTATGGGAAGTGTAGATGAATTTGATTAATTGCAGTTCAATTTACTATGACGTTAGGCTCTTCTATATTCTGAAGCAGCTAAGGTGTTGTGACCAAAAAAATATATACATTTTGTGAGTATAATATAGATTTTGTGAGTGTGTAGTATCCTAAGAGCAAGGGAATAAATGTGTATGATTTATTTAAATACCAGGCAATGTATGGGTAGATTAAGGGTTTTAAAATATTGTGGAACAAGCAACATTTATAATTGAAGATTATACCATATCTTATACTATTTCCAATCGCGGTTCTCCTCATAACATATAAATCTAATTTTGAGGCAGTGTGATATGGCTAACTATAGCTATAGTTGTAAATCGTCTTGGTGAAATTCAACTTTTCACAAGGCCAGGGGTAAATATGGAGTTTCTCCTTTTAAAATGTTGCCTATAAAAATCCAAAACTGCACTTATTTTTAAATAATGGTTTCTTGTTTTTACTTAAATATCCTAGTTAACATCAATTTATCTGTTTTGTATCACATATGCATTGTCACTTTACAAAACTAAATATATTTTTAAACAAAACATGACGCATAAACCCTTGTATCCTTAAGAATAATAACTAAGACAGAATGCTAAAAGCAGAAGCATTATGGTCTTATGTTGATCTACATTTACGTTCATTTTCCTATGGGAGATGAATATAAACTATTGAATCAATAAATAATTAGATGGTTAATTCCTTATAATTCAATGGTGTGTCATTATAAATTTTACTAGACTCAACTAAAATTAGTTGCTTTTTATCGAGTCACTTAGTAACTTTTTGAACTGACATGGTTATTCAATAAACAATTTATATTATTTGACTAACATAATATTATAATGTTAAACATATATTATTTGTGTAATTTAAAACAAAAAAAAAATTGCATATTATCATCTACATTCTACAAAATAGTTAAAACAGTGAAAAAAGATTATAATTATTATGATAGGTGTCATTATGGAAAAATATTTTAAAACTTACCTTTCTGTTGATTTCTGTAAATCTCTTGTTTAATATCAGTGGCTGATTTGTGGGCTAGACTATGCTTGGAGCTTGGTGTTGTAAAAAATATTTCAATGTTATAATCAAATTAATTTCTCAATCACTTATTTTTTTATAAAAAGGTTCCATGTCCGCCTATGGAACCTAAAAAAGAATGTTGTTGAGAATAACACTACCTAAAATCAATAAAATTTATAGGTATCTTTTTGTACTCACCAATATTTTCTTTTTCTTGGATCAAAAGTTAGCTCACACTGTTTTGACACTTCTATCTCAATGGATTAATTATCAGCTGGAAAAGAGAATAAAAATATGACATTGACACAAGTTTATGTATAATTTTAAATGAAGTACACTGCGCATGGTTTTCTAATGTTTCAGATAAACCTTTGTTACAAATACACCACACAAGAAATCTTTCAAGTTCTTAGGTCATTTTAACGAGTTAGTTTGTTAATGATAATTTGATATAATAATGATTTCTGGCATGTGCCATGTAATCACAAATTATAACTTATTGTATGTTGATACAGTAAGTCACTAGGTCAGAATCTTTTACGCAAGTGAAGACAGCAACTGTATGACAAACTGAAACAAAATTTCAACTCAATTTGACAAACAATGTGCAAACATATGTCATGAATGAACAAATATTATACATACATGTAGTTAGAGGTGATGATCTATTCATAGGCAAATTCTGTATTTGCCTTAACGTGCTCTGCTCTGTAGACAAAGATGATACTGATGGCAAATCCTCTAAAAGATTCTGTAATTTACTTGTGGTTGAATTCAAGCCTGAAAGTAAAACAAAACTTAAAAATAGCACAATAATATTGTAACATAATTATTATCACTTTTGTAAATGACTTTGGTAATCAGCTCCAACATCTAACTATGCCATATTATTTCTAATATGAGGTTATACTTCCTTTATTTTTAACATATGTACTTCAATAATTAATAAACTTACATGGCATGTGTAAACTTGGCACAGCTATGTTGCCGAGTCTATTATAGTAGTATATTAGTTAATTTCAAGATATCCCCACCAACATTATAAATCCAGGTCATAAAACGATCCCAATCTTTTGCAGGATTTGGGAAGTATATTTTCTGAAAAGTAAAAATATCTTAGTTTGGACACAAGTTTAAAACATGTTCAGTAGATCTTACTCGATACACTTTTCTGTGGAAGCTTTTTAGCAGAATTTATCATTAATCTGCTTTAATATACTTTAAAGTTTAAGTTACAATACACCTTGTCTATGAACCCAGCTATCTAAAAATAAAGAGAAGATTATTTTTATAAAACGTTTTTATAAGACGTTTTTTAGAAGTGATCATTTAGGGGTGATAATTTAATAGTTGTATATTTATAGAAATTTCTTCTAGAAAAACTAGAGAAAACACAGTATATTCAAATAAACTTGTAACAGTATGAACCAATAAGTGAATCTATCACTGGTTCGGAATGCCCGATGGAGAAAAACCTATGCATAACCCATGTCATAAATTTCAAAGATTAAGTCAACAATGACGGCGTTTACTAACATGCAGTTCCTGAACAGCCTGGAATACATCACCTCTTGTAAGACATGTGTTTACTAAACTTAACTACAACTGTACTGGAGTCCTGTCTCAAAACACTAAAATCTTTAACTTAGCGTGAAAAGCACTAAAAAATCACAAGAGGTATTAAAACAACAAAATCAGAAAAATAACACGACCGCTAACAGTTATTTTTCGGAAATCGTGAAATCAAAAAAATGTTGTCAAATTGACTGTTTTTGCCCAATTTCTACCACATCAAAAGCAGAAAAATAGAGAAAAATACTCTGACTTAATTTTATTTGGGAATACGTACTTCTAAGCAAGCTTTAATACAATACCGAGTCTGTTTATCTGAATAACACTTTATTGTAATAATTCTCTATTAACGTTAGTGAGCCTGAACTGCAACTAATTAACACACACAGTTGTTCACAGTCAGTAAAAAAAGTGTGTAATAAAAACGGCGGCAAGAAGTTAATAACAATTCCGCGTCGCCACCATTCTTTGAAAAACTGCTTCATTCCTTTTTCTTTTTTCAAAAAACGCGCGCCACAGGTCCAATTTTGCCGCCTTTGCAACCACAGATAGGTTGCGACTTACACAGACGACAACACATTAATATTAAATTAATATTTTTTTGATTTAAAATACTTAAATATTTTAATGCAAACTAAACTACCAAATTGGTAGAAAAATTAAACATGGGATGCCTTCATCACAGAATAAACGTCGACACAGTAGCGCGATCTGTAATTGCCTTCCTAAATGTATAGTAGTACCAGGCTATTTGTTAAGATTGACGACCCTGGTCGCGACTGTGCCGCAGTGACGAACGGACGATGTTTTGTTTTTTAAACAATAACCGCGCGATTTTTACAATTAAAATTACTTCAAGTATATTTTTAATATGACAAGTAGGATATATTGTGCACTTTTTGGTTGCATTAACAATAGTTGTTTATTGTACTGTTTGTATGAACTATACCAGAAAAAATTAATTTGACCGTCTGTCTGTCACTAGATAGTTGAAATTTGAGCACAAAGTAGGCAAATGTAACTAAAATGCTGGAGGCGGGCAGCCCTATCGCATGTTTAGATGCCACGCGGCTGTAGGTAATTATTTCAAAGATAAGCCCGAGTTACAATACTGTATACATAATATTACCGTGGCCCAACTATGTAATAGCGATATCGTGGCGGATATTTCCATCCCTAACAATTAAAAAAGTCACTTAGCGCAACCGGTTTTGAAATTATATAACAGCCAATGGGGTGAAAGAGTCATACAAATCCCGTCTTGCAAATATTCAAATAAACGAACCACCTCTTGTGTCCTTGGTGGCATAACTTTTTAGCAATTGTGTAAAAATATAACACTAGATGGCAGGGTCGAGCTTATTCTTATCTAACGTCAATTGTCAGTCAAGTTCTGGTCAAGTTTCAAATTCTAACTTAAACGGTGCATTTTTTTGTGGGTGTTATGCGTTTCGGTTACACTTTCGGTAAAAGTAAAACTTTTATTACTGGTTTCTGTTTAAAACGATGACTGGGACTGCTTATGGACTCTGATATTTCTTCTCCAAACGATTTGACCTGCTACATAGGAAACAACTGGTATCCGTTTTTCTGTTTTCTGATCCTGCTTTACGATATAAGGGCATGCTTTAGGCATCCTATTTCGGTTTCTTAAAATGCCTAAAAAATGTTATCTGGGGTATACTGTTAAAGGTAAGTTTGTTTCTGTAATGTTTTTTATACATTATGTAAATCCTGCATGTGGACGATACGATCCAGTTAGGTAAGTCCAATTTCGAGTAGGAGGTCCGCCGCCGATATCAGCTCGGGTGGGCAGCGTTTGAGAAACTCCGTGACATCTTTTCGTCCAAAATCCCTCAGTGCCTGAAGACTAAAGTTTTCGAACAGTGCGTGTTGCCAGTGATGACTTACGGCTCTGAAACATGGTCGCTCACTATGGGCCTCATAAGAAGGCTCAGAGTCACTCAACGGGCGATGGAGAGAGCTATGCTGGGAGTATCTCTACGTGATCAAATCTGAAATGAGGAGATCCGTAGAAGAACCAGAGTTACCAACATAGTTCAGAGAATTGCAAAGTTGAAGTGGCAATGGGCAGGGCACATAGCTCAGAGAACCGATGGACGTTGGAGAACGGAAGGTGCTGGAATGGCAACCCCGCACCGGTAAACGTAGCTTTGGTCGACCCCAACTAGGTGGACAGACAACATCAGACGAGTCACAGGGAGCCGCTGGAAGCAAGCGGACCAAGACCGTGATCATTGGAACTCTCTACAAAAGACCTATGTCCAGCAGTGGACGTCAATCGGTTGTTAATGATGATGATGACATGTGGACATTTAGATTATAACCGATTTCTCATTATTTCAGATCAATTTCATAGATTTCCAAAATGGCAGTATCCCCATCAAGAAAAGTTTAATTCTTGGAAAGCTGTATTAAGTTCAACAGCTCAAGGATATAAGAATGAATAATATACTATAATATCCAACTCTGCTACAGACATTTTGAAAAATGTTATCAATTACCAAGTCACCAGCTCACAGAAATGCAGTGCCTACATTGTATTTAAGTAAGTAAATGAATGTTATATATAAGGTTGTACGGTACTGCTGAGTGTGATGTTACCACACATTTCCTTGGTGTTTCACACTGTTCCAAGGTGCCAAACATTATGCCAATGACATTCTGTATGGATGAACATACTTGTGTTTCTTTAGTACAATTATTATTTTCTTTAGCACTATAGTATTGAACCATTGTAAAGTTTGTGAAAGTTGTAAAATGGTGTGTATGTAACATACCATGTATAATATCATTGTATTTATCATAGTACACATTTACCCATTACTATGCATTATTTATTATGTTGTTAATCCACAAAAGAGCATTATTTCAACATTTATAACTTATAGAGTTACATTTCATTGGTACTAAAGAGAAGTGAGCCTAGTGGTTAGGATGTCCGCCCTGTTCCACTTCTAACTTTTGGAGTTCATGGTTATGTGCATTTTAAGTAATTGAATAAAACCTGCTTAGACGGTGTAGGAACACATTATGAGGAAACCTGCATGCCTGAGAGTTCAACATGATGTTCTCAGAGGCTTGTAAAGTCTGCCAATCCACAATTGGTCAGTGTGGTGGACAATGGCTGAACCCTTCTCATACTGAGAGGAGACCCATGCTCTGTAGTGAGAAGTAGTAAAATTAATATCAGTCTTTCTGTTCACATGACATGAAATTCTTCCCAGAAAATGTTGCAATCCTGCAGATTTGATACTCTTAATTGATTAGTTGTTTGATTCTTTTAATGGGCACACTTATTAAGAAGGAAGCAAAAATTTATATTTCAAAAACACAAGAATCCTCATGTTATATACATGAAAGAGATTAGACTAAAAGATCACTTACATATCCAAGTGATGAATTTTCTTTAATGATAAATGATATTTTTTGTTCAATCTTATGTCATGCCATTCACTTTCATATTGACATGTATTGTGATTTTAATACTTTAGCAAAGTGTAAAGCCCATTTTTTTTAATTATAAATTTGTTTTCACTTTAAACTTATTCTTAACATTTGGTGTATGGGGGTCAACAAAATATTAAAATGTAAAATAATCAAATTTTAAAAACTGTTTAAATAATCCAATTTTTAATTCATAGTGATTTTGCAAATTAAATAGCTAGGAAAATCGTTCTGAATCATAAAACTGATTATTTAATTATAATTTTATCCATTGAATTAATTATCAAGGTCAATTAATTACCTATACAGGGTCGATATGTCTGAAAGCGCCATCTATTGGTCATCGGGTGGGGACTGCATAATAGTTTCATTACTAACGCCATCTTTAGGTGGTGGGATCTCTTCTTTTAAATTAAATTCAGCGTTGCTCATCTATAACAGTTAATAGTGTATTATCTATAGTCTCAGTTGATAGCAACACAATGAACATCACATTTGTCGTGTTAATTTTAGCTATTTTCGCAAATAAATCTAGTTTAGGCTACAAAAAACCACATAATGAGTTAACAAAACAGAGAAATGTTATCATGAAAGCAGATTAGTTACGAGATTGAGGGGATTCTGTGTGAGTGTGTTTCTATATTTTATTTTATCTTGCATATCTCAGAATGTAAAACAATATCTTTATCGCTTTTTAAGTTTTGTTTTTTAATAATAATAAGCCCCAGAGCGTCTATAGCATTGCTTTTTACTATAGGCATGTTTTTTTTAATAATAAAACCTAGATTGTATATAGGATTGCTTTTATTGTAAAATATGTTTTTTTAAATAATAAATCCCAGAGCATCTGTAGCATTGCTTTTTACTATAGGTATGTTTTATTAAAAATAATAAACCCTAGATTGTATATAGGATTGCTTTAATTGTAAAATATGTTTTTTTAATAATAAATCCCACAGCATCTGTAGCATTGCTTTTTACTATAGGCATGTTTTTTTTAAATAATACCCTAGATTGTATATAGGTTGCTTTTATTGTAAAATATGTTTTTTTAAATAATAAATCCCAGAGCATCTGTAGCATTGCTTTTTACTATAGGCATGTTTTTTTTAAATAATACCCTAGATTGTATATAGGTTGCTTTTATTGTAAAATATGTTTTTTTAAATAATAAATCCCAGAGCATCTGTAGCATTGCTTTTTACTATAGGTATGTTTTATTAAAAATAATAAACCCTAGATTGTATATAGGATTGCTTTAATTGTAAAATATGTTTTTTTAATAATAAATCCCACAGCATCTGTAGCATTGCTTTTTACTATAGGCATGTTTTTTTTAAATAATACCCTAGATTGTATATAGGATTGCTTTAATTGTAAAATATGTTTTTTTAATAATAAATCCCACAGCATCTGTAGCATTGCTTTTTACTATAGGCATGTTTTTTTTAAATAATACCCTAGATTGTATATAGGTTGCTTTTATTGTAAAATATGTTTTTTTAAATAATAAATCCCAGAGCATCTGTAGCATTGCTTTTTACTATAGGTATGTTTTTTTTAAATAATACCCTAGATTGTATATAGGTTGCTTTTATTGTAAAATATGTTTTTTTAAATAATAAATCCCAGAGCATCTGTAGCATTGCTTTTTACTATAGGCATGTTTTATTAAAAATAATAAACCCTAGATTGTATATAGGATTGCTTTAATTGTAAAATATGTTTTTTTAATAATAAATCCCACAGCATCTGTAGCATTGCTTTTTACTATAGGCATGTTTTTTTTAAATAATACCCTAGATTGTATATAGGTTGCTTTTATTGTAAAATATGTTTTTTTAAATAATAAATCCCAGAGCATCTGTAGCATTGCTTTTTACTATAGGCATGTTTTTTTTAAATAATACCCTAGATTGTATATAGGTTGCTTTTATTGTAAAATATGTTTTTTTAAATAATAAATCCCAGAGCATCTGTAGCATTGCTTTTTACTATAGGCATGTTTTATTAAAAATAATAAACCCTAGATTGTATATAGGATTGCTTTAATTGTAAAATATGTTTTTTTAATAATAAATCCCACAGCATCTGTAGCATTGCTTTTTACTATAGGCATGTTTTTTTTAAATAATAAACCCTAGATTGTATATAGGTTGCTTTTATTGTAAAATATGTTTTTTTAAATAATAAATCCCAGAGCATCTGTAGCATTGCTTTTTACTATAGGTATGTTTTTTTTAAATAATACCCTAGATTGTATATAGGTTGCTTTTATTGTAAAATATGTTTTTTTAAATAATAAATCCCAGAGCATCTGTAGCATTGCTTTTTACTATAGGCATGTTTTATTAAAAATAATAAACCCTAGATTGTATATAGGATTGCTTTAATTGTAAAATATGTTTTTTTAATAATAAATCCCACAGCATCTGTAGCATTGCTTTTTACTATAGGCATGTTTTTTTTAAATAATACCCTAGATTGTATATAGGTTGCTTTTATTGTAAAATATGTTTTTTTAAATAATAAATCCCAGAGCATCTGTAGCATTGCTTTTTACTATAGGCATGTTTTTTTTAAATAATACCCTAGATTGTATATAGGTTGCTTTTATTGTAAAATATGTTTTTTTAAATAATAAATCCCAGAGCATCTGTAGCATTGCTTTTTACTATAGGCATGTTTTATTAAAAATAATAAACCCTAGATTGTATATAGGATTGCTTTAATTGTAAAATATGTTTTTTTAATAATAAATCCCACAGCATCTGTAGCATTGCTTTTTACTATAGGCATGTTTTTTTTAAATAATAAACCCTAGATTGTATATAGGTTGCTTTTATTGTAAAATATGTTTTTTTAAATAATAAATCCCAGAGCATCTGTAGCATTGCTTTTTACTATAGGTATGTTTTATTAAAAATAATAAACCCTAGATTGTATATAGGATTGCTTTAATTGTAAAATATGTTTTTTTAATAATAAATCCCACAGCATCTGTAGCATTGCTTTTTACTATAGGCATGTTTTTTTTAAATAATACCCTAGATTGTATATAGGTTGCTTTTATTGTAAAATATGTTTTTTTAAATAATAAATCCCAGAGCATCTGTAGCATTGCTTTTTACTATAGGCATGTTTTTTTTAAATAATACCCTAGATTGTATATAGGTTGCTTTTATTGTAAAATATGTTTTTTTAAATAATAAATCCCAGAGCATCTGTAGCATTGCTTTTTACTATAGGCATGTTTTATTAAAAATAATAAACCCTAGATTGTATATAGGATTGCTTTAATTGTAAAATATGTTTTTTTAATAATAAATCCCACAGCATCTGTAGCATTGCTTTTTACTATAGGCATGTTTTTTTTAAATAATAAACCCTAGATTGTATATAGGTTGCTTTTATTGTAAAATATGTTTTTTTAAATAATAAATCCCAGAGCATCTGTAGCATTGCTTTTTACTATAGGTATGTTTTATTAAAAATAATAAACCCTAAATTGTATATGGGCCTTTCTCTACTAACTGGAAACTTGTCTATTGAAAGTTGTCCCAACCCTATTTTTATAGAAAATTAAAAATTTATATGTTAAGTCGATAGATAGTTATAATATAAGTACATATGAACAAGAAACCATTGCAATTTTCACTTATTTTTCGAATGGTAGGCAATTTTGTAAAAAAATGCGGCAGAGGACTGTTTTGCCACCCAGAGGACTGTTTTTCCAACAGTTTACGTAAATTTTGATATGAAGAACAATACAATATTAATTATTAAATGTTATCAAATAAGTTCTCTTCTTTATTGAATACTGAATCACATACAGAATTTAAATACTTATAAGTATTGATGATAAATCAGGAACAAATTGTGAGCTTAGCTCTCTAAGTAACAAAATAAAATAAGTATAATCAACATTAAGCTTAGGTACTAAGAATCAGCCTTGTTTACTTATCAATGCAGACTTATTTCTCAAAACAGGTACAGGTATATTAAAATAATAAAATTGCGTTTCCCTTTTAGGACAACATCTGGGTTTGGCAACTTCTTTATTAATTGGTCAAAGGGCACATCAGAAACATCATTTTCATCGACTCTGAATGTTTGTCCTTTGTCATCACATTTTTTTAAGAAGGTTGTGTGTCTATCTTATTGATTACTGCAGCATAACAATATTCAGTGTTTCTTACTAGAAATTTAACCAAGACGTAATCACCGATGGTGTAATTCTGTTGGTTGATTGAACTAGGTCCAGCCAGCAGCGTCGTCTTCGGTTTCCATTGTGCAATCCTGTGAGTTGTCCATGTTTTCACTTTCAGAGTCTGTGTAAATATCATCTACGTTATGTCTTGTTTTTGTATTCTAACACTCCTAAATTGAAATGCTGGCACTCGTCTTATCAAGCGCAACTTAAACTTTTCATTATGAGTTTAGCGGCACTTGGAGCTGATTCCAGAGGACTTCTCAATATATCAGCCTTTTTTACCTGATTTATTTTTAGAGTGCTATTCAAGCTTTTTAAATAAACTGTTTCGTTTTGAAGGCAGTCTGTCAATTAATGGATAGCTTTATCATCGATTGTGAACAAAGTAATTGCGGAACATCTTCGTTGAATGGCCACTACAAATGATTCCAAGTTTTCAATATCACCTCCTATAGCGACAACGGCATCCGCGGTTCTCATGCAGGTCGCTCCAATGCCATCAGGGGCCCCTTTGCCATTGCCACTCTCTGAGTAGCTCCAGGTAAACTTCTTCACATTTGAAACCTCTTGTTGAAGCCTTGATGCCAGGATGAAAACATCGTTTTGTTTGCAAAATGAAATGCTTGTATTTCTTCACCGCATTTGGAACAATAATTTTCTGAAAAATCATATGTATGATAGCGTCTTCGTGGGTAATGTTTATCTCGTGTTGATAATAGGCTTCCGAATCCTCGTGCAGCTCTTCTATTAGTTCTCGAGGGCGAACCTTGAACGTTTTCATTAGGTATATGGTAACTGTTCGAGCATTGCGGCAATACTAAAACAATAAAACATACTTTCAATATTAAAAAAAACCGTAAGGGTTTAAAAACAGGAGGTTACTAAGTACGTATTATTTTATATTCCAAAATCCATAATAATAGAAAACAAAAGACCTGAATTAGCGTGACAAGCCAATGTAAGAAAGAAAGAGGCTATCGGCAAGCAGTAGGTTGGGGCAGACTATAAAGAATATTAATAAAATACACGGACGTCAAATAAAACAGTCCTCTGTCACATTGAACAGTCCTCTGTATTATAAATTTCCAGAGGACTGTTGCACAGAGGACTGTTATTTTTACGTAAAAAATGTCATACAACGTATGGGTTTTAATATTACTTCATAACACAGAAACAGCTATAAATTATCACACTAAGCAATGTTTTTATAAAATAAATTTAATTAAAACACATAAAATACCGTAAAATAGACTTACCAGAGGAATGTTCACTCAACACTACAGAGACGTGGTTCCCACACAGACACAGAGTTTTCACTGAGAAAAATGGCAGCTACTAGTTTAGCATGGCACCCGACTAAACTTCACACTGTTATGGTTCCGTTTGACGCGAAATGTAGCCACAATAGTGTTTAATATTTTTGTGGCGCGATATTTTAATTGTGACAGAGGACTATTCAAAAATGTATCGGACAAAATTCAAACACTAGTTTTTAGTACAAAAAAAAAACTCTAAAATTATAATTGTTTTTTGTTCACATGCATTCAATATTCTTTATGTTCATAGAGTAATAAGATTTTACATTTTTTAATACAAGAAATAAAAACCGAATCGGATCATACTCGATCCGGAATTAGGACATACAGAGGACTGTTTTTAGTGGCTTTTAGACTGAATTTATGAAATGATTATGATTTTAAATATTGATTAAGCTTGGCTCCTCAAATAACAGGTTATATATTATGTGCTTTAATAAATAAAACTATGCATTAATATAGCCAAAATATTAAAAAAACATGCTTGGACCATGATTTTCCTGTTAGTAGAGAAAGGCCCATATAGGATTGTTTTATTGTAAAATATGTTTTTTTTTTTTATAATAAATCCCAGAGCGTCTGATGCGTTGCTTTTTACTATAGGTATGTTTTTTTTATAATAAACCCTAGATCGTATATAGGATTACTTTTATTGCAAAATATGTTTTTTTTTTAAATAATAAATCCCAGAGCGTCTGTAGCATTGCTTTTTACTATAAGTTTTTTTTTTTTTTATAATAAACCCTAGATTGTATATAGGATTGCTTTTGTAAAGTATTTTTTTTTAAACAGCAGTAAACCTATGGTTCGTGACCGAAACTTTCTCAAAATTAGATTTACAACGGGAAGAGTTATGAGAAATGGGACTATTTTAGATAACAAACGAAGCTTATTCAACAGGTTTTTTTTTAATTCTTTAATCCACGCTGACGAAATACTAACCTAGCTACCTGACCTAGCTAGTAAGAGATATTAAATTTCCTTAAAATGGCGTAAAAAAAAACATTAACTGTGTGTTGAATAAAATGTATGAGATTGATTTATGCCAACAAAAAACCCCTATGACAATGTACAAAATTATTAATATTGCATAACTACATAAATTTCCGAGATACAGATTTATTATAATATATTTTATTAACTACCTATGTGGCGCGATTGGTACCCTCCAAGCTTTAGTTTTAAGTTGGCGAGTGTAGTTATCACCATCATCTCGCGAATTAAAATAATGAATAATATATTATATATGAACGCTTCATAACTGCTTGTCATCATCATCAACCCAATACCGGCTCACTACAGAGCACGGGTCTCCTCTCAATATGAGTCTATATGAGTATTTAATATGAGTGAGTATGAGTTTGGCCATAGTCCACCACGCTGGCCATGTGCGGATTGACAGACTTCACACGCCTTTGAGAACATTACGGAGAACTCTCAGGCGTGCAGGTTTCCTCGCGATGTTTTCCTTCACCATTGAAGCAAGTGATATTTTAAATTTTAAAAACGCACATTACTCTGAAAAGTTAGAGGTGCGTGCCCGGTTTCGAACCGCCGAACTCTGATTAGGAGGCTGACGCCCTAACCACTACGCTAACTGCCTGTACTAGGTTAAAATGAATAAAGCTTTGAATTTGAATTATAAGTAGGTACGTATGTAGATTGTCTCATAAATATATGTAAAACACTAGTTAATGGATTATTTGAACCCGTCGTCTGAACTCACGTAATTTTTACTGCACATAAATCTTGAAGCAAGACTTAATAGTAATAGTGGTTTTAAGCAATTTAATAAAAGAAAATACTACAGAAAACCCGAATGAAAATTAACCATAATGTTCTCAAAGGTGTGTGAAGTCACTAATAGCACCTGGCCACCACAAACTTTCTTCAATTGAAAGGACTTATTTGATGATGAATTTGAATGAAATTTCGTATAGGAGTAGCTGATACTCCAGTTCAACATATAGGGTTTTTTTTATCCCGGAATTAAGAACGGTTCCCTTGGGAGAGGGAATGAAATCAAAATGTGTATTTAGTTTTAATTCATTAACGCGTACTCTGATTTCATTCATCTATAGAAAGGAGATACTTTACAGTTTATCCTGTAATTATTTCAAGGTCATCGATTTAGTAATCCATTGCTTCGTGATTGGAAGACGAACAAACACACTTTCAAAAACACTCAAAAAAACTCAACGCAGACAAAGTCGCGGGCATCAGCTAGTCACTAATAAAAATAATGAAAAATGTTATATATTTGAACGATTCATAGATGCCTGTGAAAAGTTAACATGAATAAAGCAATTTTTGATTTGATTCTAATTTGGTGGCCCTGGGTTCAGTTTTGGCCGCCGCTATTTACCACCACACCTGTGGCATATCTTTATACCAAGCGATTTAGCATAATATATGAGTAAAAACAGAATAGGAAGATAGGTTCAGCTGACAACGCATCCGTGCTCCTCGCTCCGTGCAGCTGAAGAAAAGCGACGGTAATGACTTAACACAAGGTCTGCTCGTTTGCCCGCGATGTAATATTAAAATATAATAAAAATATTCCGTGGGGTCCTAGCGCTATAATGCTTTTTAAGCAAATAGCAAAAAGGTTACTTGACAACACAGGAGACCGAAGAGCTGCCAGCTACCTCGGACAAAGAATTAGTGTAGCTATTCAAAGGGGGAACGCTGCCAGTATCTCCGGAACCTTGCCTAAAGGGACTCCTTTTAATAGTATATTTTAGTTTTGGGTTCAATCTAAGGTTTATTTTAAGTTTCAGTTGCTATAAACAAATAAATAAAAATATTACAGATAATAAAGACTCGAATTTCAAGAAGACGGCCAATGCTTTGAATTTCGAGGACGATCTCGAGGACAGTGAAAAATGTTTCATCCAATACAACAATGTTCCTATAGGGCTGGAAGTATGGGGCGATAAGATATTTGTGACAGTACCCAGAAGACGCTATGGTAAGCTTTCCGGTTCTTCATTATGATTAACCCATTGCAGGCTCACTACAGAGCGCAGGTCTCCTCTCAGTATGCGAAGGGTTCGGCCATAGTCCACCACGCTGGCCATGTGCGGATTGGCAGACTTCACACGCCTTTGAGAACATTATGGAGAACTTTCAGGCGTGCAGGTTTCCTCACGATGTTTTCTGTCACCGTTGAAGCAAGTGATATTTTAATTGCTTAAAAACGCACATAACTCCGAAAAGTTGCTGCTAAAGTTAGAGCACGATTCCCGTATCCTTCACGCCCGCTCTGCTCTACATGGACACGTGAACGCCTAAATTCAAAATTAACTACCTTACACAAGTTTTACCTTTCGGATATGGACAATGGCGGCATTCGCACCTCCAAAGGTACTAAAAATTCCTTTTCTCTTTATTCCAGGAATTCCATCGACTCTTAACTATGTGTCGAAAGCTCCGTGCAAATTACCAGGCCTGAAACCATACCCGGGTAGCCAGGACCTGATATCTGTGTACAGACCGAGCATAGACGAGTGTGGCAGATTGTGAATGGTCGATACCGGACTATTGGAAGTAACAGGTGAGAATCCGATTTTATTTTTATCCGATGGAAAAAAATTCAATATATCAGACAATTATTCAGAAATCGTGACCCAGATATGATCTTTAGACAAACTAATAATTGCTCAGTTTTGGGATGAAAGTTTAGAAGTGAAACCCTTAAATCAAAGTTCGACGTTTCGACGATCTCCGTGGCGCAGCGCGTATGCTGTTGCATTTTAAAAAGTTGGAGGTGGAGGTTGGAGGTCTGGTGGGAGGATTCGGCCGTGGCTAGTTGCCACCCTACCGACAAAGACGTGTCGCCAAGCGATTTAGCGTTCCGACACGATGTCGTGTAGAAACCAATTAGGAGTGTGGGTTTACCATACCCCTTACAGGTTAATTCAAATAATCTTTATTCAAATAGTCCTTTAAAAGGCGCTTTTGACGCGTCAATAATTTACATACTAGTGATTTGATGGTGATAACTACATTCGTAAACTTAAAACTAAAGCTATGAGGGTTCCAAACGCGCCCCGGTCTAAGAAGAAGCCCACAACAAACTTAACCAGGTAAATTTTCTTTTTGTTATCACCATCTCACATGCCACTTAAAACCCGTTAGCCCGTTACTATCTTAGACTGTATCATCACTTGCCACCAAGTGAGATAGCCGTCAAGGGTTAAATTGCAATGTATAAAAAAAAGTTAATCAATGCCAGCAATTATACTGTGGTTGTACTAATTATAGTACCCTATTACGGTAATCGTATCTAGTATTTAGTGATGACGAAGTTAAGGGTACGGTGAACCCATACTCCTAATTGATATGTACGCGAAATCGCAGAAGTCTCCCACTGGACTAGACCAGACTTAAGGCGATAATCGAACCCAGATCGAATCTATTTCAAAACAAACTATTTTACAAATTTGCAAGATAGTTTTTTTTAAGTCTATAACCTAGTGATTATGGATATGAATTTGAGGTATTTAAGGTCACTTCATGGGAACCTAGTTCGCAACCTAGCATTCGTATATTTATAAATAATTTTGTCCAAACAATCCGGGCATAATCCGGTTGCCTGGCAAAGATCGCTCTTTAGCGATAAGGCCGAATATTGTATATGTTTTCTTTTGTGTGGTGTACAATAAAGTGTATTTTCATATCATTTTCATTCCATTTCATATCTTATCCGTGCTGCGGGTTCGGTTTTCCGATAAAAAAATGCGATTGCAACAATCTTAACATCAAAAGTAAAAATAAACTTGTGTTGCACGCTATTACTATTACTATTTTTTGTAGTCTAGTGACTACAAAAAAATTGTAATTCATTTAAAGGTAAATTGTATACAATTTTATAACAAATTGCCAAATGAAATTTCTGGGATGTCTCTCAATAAGTTCAAAGTTTATATAAAATGTAAGCTTGTAGAAAAGTCCTACTATTAGTGTATAGGATTAGGTAAATGATAAACAAGCATGAGTGTGAAATATTGCTCTAATAAGATAGCTCTTAATATAATTTTAAGTGGCATGTGAGATGGTGATAACAAAAAGAAAATTTACCTGGCTAAGTTTGTTGTGAGCTTCTTCTTAGACCGGGCACGTTTGGAACCCTCATAGCTTTAGTTTTAAGTTTCTACTCTAAAACTAACCTAGGCAAATTCGCCCCAATAAATCGATTAATAAACACATAATAATTTGACATGCCCTGACATTGACATATTTCATGATAATTTATTTAGCTATAAGAAAAAATTGAAAAAATTTTTTGATTAATTTATGTAAATATTTTTTAATTTTTAATTAGTTTAATTTTTGATTTGTTTAATTGTTTTTTTTTTTATTTTAATTTAATTTACCCAATTTTAATTTTATTCATTTTGTAACCTTTTTTCGCCTGACATCTTAAATACTTAATAATTATCCAATGTCATAATTAAATTGTAAATTTTTATAAAATATTAATTAAATTTTATTCGGAGATTGTTGGCAATGCTGAGTGTGCCTGTAATGGACAAGTTGTAACAGCACCAGTACTAGTTTATTAAGACTGATTTAAAATGTAACATACAACTTGTCGCTGGCATGCCTTATGAATAAATAAAAAAAAAAAAATAAAAATAAAGTTAACGAATGTAGTTATCACCATCAAATCACTGCTATGTAAATAATTGACGCGTCAAAAGTGCCTTTTAAAGGACTATTTAAAGATTATTTGAATTTGAATTTAGATAAGTTAGATTAGATTAATTTGGTAATGACGATAGTTTTTAACGCTTTCAGGAGATAGAAAGCAGTTAAAAAAACCGACGATTGTGCTATTTGACTTGAAGACAGATAAACAGATACGAACTGAAAGACACGGATCTAGCCAGTGAGAGGACTTCTGGTGGTGAGAAACAATGAGTGGTCATTCATTAACTATATAATATTTATAATTAGCCTAGTAAGCTGTGATAGCCTAGTGGTTAGGACGTCCGCCTCTTAATCAGAGGTCGGGGGCTCGAATCCGGGCACACACCTCTAACTTTTCGGAGTTATGTGCGTTTTTAAGCGGTTACAATATCACTTGCTTCAACGGTGAAGGAAAACATCGTGAGGAAACCTGCGCCCCTGAGAGTTCTCCGTAATGTTCTCAAAGAAGTGTGAAGTCTGCCAATCCGCACATGGCCAGCGTGGTAGACTATGGCCGAACCCTTCTCATATTGAGAGGAGACCCGCGCTCTGTAGTGAGCCGGTAATGGGTTGATCATGATGGTGATGATGATGAAGAAATATCTTCTGCAGGTCTGACCTCAATAACAGTAGACGTAATGGCAGACCGCTGTGACGATGCGTACGCCTACATCAACGATCTAGCCACTGAGGGTTTGATAGTTTACTCCCTGAAGAGGAACACCAGCAGACGGCTGAGCCACCCCAGTTTCTTACATGACGAAGCTGCCTTAAACTTCACCGTTGCTGGTAAGATTAATAATAAAAATAAAATTCTTTCTTACTACTACTAGATAGAACTTTTTGTATGAACGTCGAATTAGAATCGTGTTAGCTTGGTATTAAATAAAAAAAGGCTGAATTGATTTGTATAAAAACCAGATTTTCTTGCTATCGCTGAGCTCTAAACTAAAGCAGGGGCTGAATCAAGAAAAATGTAAGATATAATATACACAATGGAAGATATATATATCAATAATCATTAAAATTACAAAAGCCCGTAAATCATAATGTTGGTATTCTCTTTGACGTGAACGTCACAGATAACACTAAAACAGGCAACACAAAAATACAACGATTTTAGTGTTGCCAAGTTGAGAGTGCGCGTGTGCGAGAAATAATTAAACCAACAGAGATAGAAATAACCTACCAGAATTCACTTAGTAAATTTAATCTGACATTCAGGAAGAAATCTCTCTAGAGATATGTTGTCCTAGTACACGTCCCGCCCTTTTTATATGTAGTCTAGTTCTTGGTAAGAGAGAGGAAACATTTAATTAATATTATTAATATATATATCTATAAAGTAGTAACATTATAATTACATATATACTTTTATATTAGGCTACGCTAGCAAATTAGGTTTTTATCTTGTAAAGCTAGAATAAGAGGAGATCAATAAATAAAGTAGAAATCAATTGATCGAGTTAGGCAACATTGACTGAAGCAGATTTTTGGATGTCAGAATCTAGTTATAGCTTTCCTTCCTTTTTAACTTACCTCATGTAAAAATAACTAGATCAATGATGCCAAATGTCCTTTATTTTCAGCTTGAAGTTCTGGTGGATTTTGGTCTTAAGACTGACACACAACTAATCAATAAGACATTGAATAGTCTTAAGTCACAGGATGGTGTAACACAGGTATGCTTTTTTTTACATTTTCGCTATTGAGCTACATCATGATCAACCCATTACCGGCTCACTACAGAGCATGGGTCTCAATATGAGAAGGGTTCAGCCATAGTGCACCACGCTGGCCATGTGCGGATTGGCAGACTTCACATGCCTTTGAGAATATTATGGAGAACTCTCAGGCAGGTTTCCTCACGATGTTTTCCTTCACCGTTTTGAAAACGCACATAACTTCGAAAAGTTAGAGATGCGTGCCTGGATTCGAACCGCCGACCTCTGATTAGGAGGCTGACGCCTTATTTGAAACTTGAAACTTTATTTGTTCACATATTACAGTGTCCGATAAGACTGAGACCTTCTGTTAAGTATAAAACCTGTGTCAGAAGGACTCGCTCTTCCCATTATAAAATATTTAATTTACATAAAAGGTTTATAATAACAAGTTTTTTTTACTACTTTTATCTACTACTAAAGCTTACTTACTAACATGCAGTATATGAATGTATCTATGCGTGTGGGTGTATGTGTGTGTATGTGTGTGTGTGTATGTGTACTTGTTTTAAGCTTAATTAGTCATAGTTTCGTATTGAAAATAACTTTAATATCTAAATTTTTAATTTCTATTTAGTTATTTTATCACTTGTAAGAGAACTTCAGTCCTTTCATATGTTAGGCATTTTAGCCATGGAGCAATATTACTTTTACAGTCGTGAAACCTTAATTGGTAAATATCCAGGATTCTGTTTATTTTGTTGTAAAGCAGACTAGATTGTTTTTGAAATTGTTTATTAGCAAAAGCCGTTTTTGTGATAACTACTGGGACGACAGTATTTTTAGTTCTTTTATTAATTATAAATGGATTGACACGTATGGTTTTATGCAGTTTTAGAATAACATGAAAGATATAAAGCTGTAAGAACGTTACTGATTTCATATAACGAGTCGGTTGGATATCTATTTGATTTAAAGTACATAGTTTTCAATAGATGGCGTTGAGCTCTTTCCACTTCAATAAATCTGGTTTTGGCGGCACCTCCCCATATCGGAATACGTCATCGGTCATGATGGACTGGGCCAAGGCCAAATATATTCTATTAAGCAGGTCATATGTTGCAATGTATCTCAATTTTTTAAAAATATATGTTAATTTTCGAACCCTAAATTTGCAACTTATTCCATTTGGGGATACCAGGATAGATTCTGATCCAGAGTGACTCCTAGATATTTAGTAGATGTGACCTTATCAATAGTTGGACATGAGCTATTTTGGTTATCTGGATTACCACATCTATGAATTTTCAAGATAAAATTTGATTTTGGTTGAGTGCTATTCTTAAAAATGCTTGCTAAGCCTGGTCTAAGAAGAAGCCCACAACGAACTTTGCCTGATTTCTTTTTTTCTATTCTATTTTTAACACGCTTTTATTAGCTTCACCTGTATGTATGTATGTTTGTTTGTTTGTAACCGACTCCTTTGAGCTCGATTTTGCCCTACTTTGAACGATCAGATTTGATTCAAACTTTGCACACCTGTCAAAGGTCGATGACAATGCAATAATCCGATCAAAATATCCGATTATCCTAATTAGATTCGCCAGGATTAATTAATTTCTTTCCGCATCCTTTGCATGCGAGTAAGAGAGACAGAGCTAGTGCGCGAACTACGCATGCGTGCAGTAGCGTGTTTTTTTAGTTTTTTAAACTATTATTTATTATTTCTTTCAAAAACGGTTGAGTTTTCTTGTCCTAAATTGTAGTAAGGTCCTATTACAGTGCTGTGCTGTGCTGTGCTCGGCTCTGATCGGCTCACCTCGACTCTACTCGGCTATATCTTGATACTTCCCGTATTTGTTCTCCAACTGAACGGTCACGATCATTTTGATTGCATAACCCGTAATCGATGTCAAACAATGTCGATAGTGATAAATAAGCCAATATTTGTGAACGAGGTGGCTGAACGTCCTCGAAGCTCGGGTCCACTCCAATTCCCTGACTCCGGGCTGGTAGGTATTATTAATCTAGGAAGAATATCTAGACAGTATGCTAGTAACATAGTTTAAAGAGCATACGAATTCTCAACTTGCGTATTTTCGCTGATAAGTATTTGAAGATTTAACGAACCAGCGAGATGCACTGCCACTAGAGCGACCGGTCATAATTAGACGTTTTTTTTTATCCACTACACTAACTAGCCCTTGACGGAAATCTCACCTGATGGTAAGTGATGATGCAGTCTAAGATGGTAGCGGACTAACCTGTTAGGGGTTTGGTAAGCCCATACTCCTAATTGGTTTCTACGCGACATCTTGCCGGAACGCTAAATTGGCGACACGTCTTTGTCGGTAGGGTGGTGACTAGCCAAGTGAAGCCTTCCACCAAACCAGAGTCGAGCCGGGAAACGAACCCAGGACCTCCAACTTTATAATGCGACAGCGCACGCTGCGCCACTGAGGTCGTCAAACGTTAATTTTCTTTACAAACTAGACTAGGCTGCAATATTACCACTAATATTGTAATTTCTGTATGTTTATTACTCCTTCAAGCTGAAAATACAAAACTGATTTGGCAAAATTTTATAATGAAGATGGAGTTTATACCCTGGATTAGGCTTCTTTTTATCCCATAAAAATCCGTGGTTACCGTGGGATTCGTGAACAACTAAAATAAACGTCGATTACCTATAACTGTAGGTTTATTTAATTTACCCCAAATTTGATTTCAATTGGACTACGAAATATTATATAAACTTCAATTACAAAAGAGTACATTTCATAGGAAATTTTAATAACCATTAATATACGTGGATACGTAACATCAGTGGAAATACATGACTAGCTTTTACCCGCGGCTTCGCTTGCATTGAAACCGCGGGTATCGTGATGATGATGATGATGATGATGATGAGATAAGATGATGACCAAACGACCGGGGGTCAGGGCGGAAGTTTGAAAAACCGGCGGACTATCCTAGCCGAGTCCAGCAAGATAGCTTTTTGCATCCTGACTGCGAGCGAACTGCCACGGAACCCCAGTCGCCTCAGATATTATTATTGGAACGAAGTTCCATACGGCAGGCTTGGATTAGATAGGGATTTTGCTACGCGACCGAACTGGAAAAAGTGATAGTAAAACCGTAAGAAAAAGTCCGTGGAGTAAAACCGTTAAATGAGACGTTCGCAGGCGCGACAGTCGTATACAGAAGCGAGTAGTGTATAATAACTTTCTCTTTTCCACGGACTTTGTGTCGATTCTACATTAGCCGAAGGAACTTCGTTCCTACCTGGTGTCCCACGACACCACATCTTTTTTCTTACTATCATTATAATTCACAACGCAATAATCACACACTAAGACGTTCATTACACTTTGAAGACCGGTAACACTTCAATGTCGAGGACCTTCGAATTCGCTCTTAATTTTGTCCCATATAAACGGCATGAAGTGATCAAATAACCTACTTAATTTACAAATATTTGTCCAATCGATGGATTGTTTGAGTTTTTTTGATAGCACCTATTTTTGTATAAATTGGGGCAGAAATTAACATCCGACATCATTCGCAAAGACCTCTCCAAGATCTCAATATCGATTCAACATGAAGGTAAACTGAATTAACTTAGCTTTATCGTAACATTATTCTCATTGTCTAGTGTTTAAAATAATTGTCTTCACTCAATCATTGCGTTGTCATCATGATCAACCCATTGCCGGCTCACCACAGAGCACGGCTCTCCTCTCAATATGAGAAGGGTTTGGCCATAGTTCCCCACGCTGGCCATGTGCGGATTGGCAGACTTCACACGCCTTTGAGAACATTATGTAGAACTCTCAGGCGTGCAGGTTTCCTAACAATGTTTTCCTTCACCGTTGAAGCAAGTGATATTTTAATTGCTTAAAAATGCACATAACTCCGAAAAGTTAGAGGTGCGTGCCCGGATTTGAACCCCCCTTTTTAATTGTATATGTCTATAATTGTCCCAAAGATGGGTAGAGGCCCTACCGCCTTATCATAAAAGGCAGGGTTGTAGATAGCTTAGACGCTGCTTTTATGCAGGATGACCGACTTCACCCGAGAAGTATACCAATTGGTTTTGCAGGCGTTCAGCAAATCCAGCGGGAGGGACCCCCGTAGAAGTTTTTAGGTCCGACGAGGGGGCGGGGGGAGGGGGCGAGCTGCCCAATAGACGGAGCTAGTCATAAAGCTTTTCCACCTCGATAAAATAAAAAAAGGATGGCGGGCTTAATACGACTATTATAAGTAACACGACAGCTTAAGATAAAAAATTCCAACACCTTACAATTTGTAAATTCGGGATTTTGAGTCGAACGTGTGGCAAATAGCATAAAATAGCAAATTGTAACTAAGAATAATTAGATAAACAAAAAAATAATCATCAAACAAAGCTTAATTTTCTGTAATATACGTAAGAAGGCAAATCTGCATTTATTACTTCTTCAATCAATATGGGGTAAACTTTTTTTTTATACACTAAAAATCTAGGATGGTGGCTAAACTGTTAGGGGTATGGTTAACCCACACTCCTAATTGCACTTGGACCCAGCGATTCTCCTTCGCGCCGTCTGGTGGAAGGGTCACGAAGACGGTCTCGTCCGCAATAGACTTTTTATTTTATTTTATTTGTATCCACTACAAGTTAGCCCTTGACGGTAATCTCAGCTAATGGTAAGTGATGATTCAGTCTAAGATGGTAGCGGGCTGACCTGTTAGGGGCATGGTAAACTCCACACTCCTAATTGGTTTCTACGCGACATAGTGCCGAAACGCTAAATCGCTTGGCGGCACGTCGTTTTCAGTAGGCTAGTAACTAGCCACGGTCAATGCCTCCTACGAGACGAGACCTGAGCCGGGAATCGAACTCAGGACCTCCAACTTTATAATGCGACAGCGCACGCACTGCGCCACAGAGGTCGTCAAACGTCACGGAGGATTTCGTGGATTGGATCCTTATTGCATTATTAATCTTGGATTTATTGTTTTCAGGTTGTTGCTTTTATTCTTCTGGCCATTGCGTTTGCTGACGGCAAGGGATCAGGGCCGTACCTCTATGAGAGACCAGAAGGGCGCGCATTTTTCCTTCCTTCTGAGATTGTGGTACGAGTATGTATATAGGCTTCTGTGTCCCAAATTAACTAACTGTTAGACATCGTAATTTTTAGTTTTATACACCACAAGTTAGCCTTCAGGTCATCTCTCTTAATGGTAAGTGATGATGCAGTCTAAGATGGTAGCGGACTAACCTGTTAGGAGTATGGTTAACCCATTCTCCTAATTGGTTTCTACGCGACATCGTACTGAAACGCTAAATCGCTTTGCGACACGTCTTTGTCGATAGGGTGGTAACTAGCCACGGCCGAAGCTTCCCACCAGACCAGTCTCGAACTGGGAATCGAGCTCTGGACCTCCAACTATATAATGCGACAGCGCACGGAGCCCATTTATTATTTATTTTCATTAAGTATAGTTCGCATATTATCGTCAAGCGCCGGCCGCCATATTTGTTTAAATTATATGTTATTTTAATGTCACTTTTTCCGAAGTGCGTACTGTTTATGTGGGCGGTGGGATCTTACCACTGAGGAACTAATAAGCCCTTTTCCATTTCAGAAACCTTTACCTTTACCGACGCCTGTTATCGAATTAAACCTCCAAGGCTCCGAGGCATCTGGGTCTGACTCTCTCCGTGAGTACGGCCCACCAAAGGTGCAAGATATATCACAGAACTTGCTGAACCAGGGTTTACCTGATGTGACTATTGAGCAATCCTTCGGATTTTCAGCTCAAAATGCCGAAACTTTGAGCCAAGGTGTTGCTGAAAAAGTTGTTGATATATCTGAAGGTACTTCGATTTTTTTTAATAGCGTTATTCGATTTTATAGTTATGTGAATTGAATCAATCAATCAATAAGTTCAAAGTTTTTATAAAACGAAAGCTTGTAGAAAAATCATATTACGATATTAAGGATTATATAAACGATAAAAAAGCTTGGGTGTGAATTGCTCCATCTCCATAGGTACTATAATTTATTATTCAGTATGTGAGGTGGTGATAACGAAAAAGAACCCGGATAAGTTTGTTGTGGGCTTCTTCTTAGACCGGGGCGCGTTTGGAACCCTCATAGCTTTAGTTTTAAGTTTACGAATGTAGTTATCACCATGAAATAACTACTATGTAAATTATTGACGCGTCAAAAGTGCCTTTTTAAGGACTATTCGAATAAAGATTTCTATGATCAGGTTAATTGTCTCACCTATATGTATGATGTATATATACATCAAATATCTACACTAATTCGTAGACAACAGCTATCAATATTACAAGCACCTGAAATTTTACACACTTTTTCAGCGAAACCAGAGGTGATATCCACAGAACTGCCCACAACAGCATCTCAGATCTCTTCTGAAGACAACCCACCTATTTCAGCTGAACTGCCAATCTTAGATTTTGAAGTAAAAGAAACAACAACTGCCGCCAATGCTGAGCAGCCCACAGAAATAATCAGCCGATCGAATCAGCTGAACCAAGAACCGAACGTGCAATTGAATATACAGAACGCGCAAGAATCTTTACTGTATGTCAGTGAGCAAACGAATCAGAAAAACAAAGAATATCAGACTACAGAACTTTCTAATGTTCAATCCAGTGAACCAGACTCTTCACAATATCAAAAGGAATCCACAGCGAGCGTTGAACAGAACGTTCCAGAACTTCAAAACATACCCGATATCATCGCTAGCTTGGAAAAAGAAATTTTGACTCAACAGGTAACAATTTATCGAGTAATTACTGATTAACATAGGATTAAATGGGTCCTCTAAACGCACCTCTAACTTTTCGGAGTTATGTGCGTTTTAAGCAATTAAAATATCACTTGCTTCGACGGTGAAGGAAAACATCGTGAGGAAACCTGCACGCCTGAGAGTTCTCCATAATGTTCTCAAAGGCTTGTAAAGTCTGTCAGCGCATGGCCAGCGTGGTGGACTATGGCCAAACCCTTCTCATATTGAGAGGAGACCCGTGCTCTGCAGTGAGAAGGCAATGGGTTGATCATGAAATGGGTCCACTATCTTTAACTTAGACATCGTTAGTTTTTGGCGTCGATCGATGGTTTTGTCTAAACGTTGATGCCCATTCTGTTTTTCGAAATACTATCAACTTCATTGACAAGTTTTTAACTATTCTTCGTCCATCCTACAATGAAAAATAATAATAGTTTAAAAACTAAAAAAACACGCTACTGCACGCATGCGTAGTTCGCGCACTAGCTCTGTCTCTCTTACTCGCATGCAAAGGATGCGGAAAGAAATTAATTAATCCTGGCGAATCTAATTAGGATAATCGGATATTTTGATCGGATTATTGCATTGTCATCGACCTTTGACAGGTGTGCAAAGTTTGAATCAAATCTGATCGTTCAAAGTAGGGCAAAATCGAGCTCAAAGGAGTCGGTTACAAACAAACATACATACATACAGGTGAAGCTAATAAAAGCGTGTTAATAAATTTCGTTGAAAAGAACACCAGTTTTAATAGATCTGTAATTATAGTTGGCAGCGTTATGGTTCTTTAATGTCATATTGTTGAATTAAGTTTTCATGGCTCGTATGGAGTAAGAATTGAAAAAAAAATTAATTTGAAATACAAGAACAAAGGAATTTAAAACGTTATAATTAATTTAACATAGATATTCTCTTTTAAAATGCAGTAGATATATTATCTCATGCCACAAACGGGTTACTTGGCTTCTGTTTAGTAACAGATCCACACAAATACCTAAAAACTGTTTTTCAGTGATCAGGTTTTAGATTCTAATGCTTTGTTACTCTTTCACGTAAAAACTACTGAATGGATTTTTATGAAACCTTACAATAATATAGCTTGTAAATCAGAATAACACACAGGCTACAATTTATAAAGATATTGTGTGAATTGTCCAAAATATGACGATAAGTGTCAAGTAGGAACAAAATCTACCATGTGTGTGATAATTTTAATGTCATAATGTTAGTTCTTTTCCACGCCACGCTTATATAAGCTACTCGGAATATTAATACTGCGCAGACGAAGTCGCGGGCAACAGCTAGTAAAAAGTATAATTTCTTGTTAATTATTCCCAATCTGATTAAAGGCTGAAGTGAAGCAGGCAGTGAGCGAAATCGCCTCAGTCCATGCTTTGGGGCCAGTTCCCGAAGAATTCCTGGAATATGGACCACCGGGCTTCGTTGAATACGGCCCTCCTAAGGGAGACGAGGTACGAATTTGTTATTATTTATTCCAAAAAAATTCAGTCAGCTTGGATAAGTTTTTGTGTTTCTACTTAGTAGTACTTTTAACCCTAATTAAAGTCAACTGTACGCATAACGAAGCTGTGATAGCCCAGTGGTTAGGGCGTCAGCCTCCTAATCAGAGGTCGGCGGTTCGAATCCGGGCACACACCTCTAACTTTTCGGAGTTATGTGCGTTTTTAAACAATTCAAATATCACTTGCTTCAACGGTGAAGGAAAACATCGTGAGGAAACCTGCACGCCTGAGAGTTCTCCATAATGTTCTCAAAGGCGTGTGAAGTCTGCCAATCCGCACATGACAGCGTGGTGGACTATGGCCAAACCCTTCTCATATTGAGAGGAGACCAGGCTCTGTAGTGAGCCGGTAATGGGTTGATTATGTTCGCATAACTCTACCAGGAAAGCATAAACGTCTTCCAGCTAACTTAATCCCAACTGGTTTACTTCGAGTTTACTATCAGTATGCATTTCACACTACAAACTTATCTAAGCTGATTTGACAGTACCATTTCTGTGATACGCAAATCTCATTACTAAACTAAATCATTGTTTGCCGTGGGAAAAAAGCCTTATTTACAGATCTCTAGACCAGATATATAAAAAAGGCACACAGAAAATGTGATTATACTTGTTTTAGGCGAAAAAAAATGACAATAATCACATTTTCCCATGAAAATAACCACAATCACCCTTTAAAATCTCTTTATTTCTAGGAAGTATCGGAGAACGCTCAGAATATCGTTGCCAATGAAACTCGTAGACGACGTTTCTCTCCTAGATTAAGGTAAACTAACAAGTTTATTGTTCATTACCACATTTCTTTATTGTTATTATCGACTCGTTTTCTGATGACCAGATGTGAGGCGCCTTAGAGGCATCTCTATTTGCTGCCAAGTATAAAAAAGTACAAGTGTAAAAGTACAACTTCAAGTCAAATGTGAATAGGTGTTTTCTAGGCAAGCTTAACCGCGCACTTTAATCTGGTCATTGCTTTCCATACAAATAGAAATCCATTTATATATGTATGTATTTCGTATAACGTGGTCGCTCACTATGGGCCTCATAAGAAGGCTCAGAGTCACTCAGCGAGCAATGGAGAGAGCTATGTTAGGAGTATCTCTACGTGATCGAATCAGAAATGAAGAGATCCGTAGAAGGACCAGAGTTACCGACATAGCTCAGCGAGTTGCGAAGTTGAAGTGGCAATGGGCGGGGCACATAGCTCGGAGAACCGATGGACGTTGGGGTCCCAAGGTGCTGGAATGGCGACCCCGCACCGGCAAACGTAGCGTTGGTCGACCCCCAACAAGGTGGACAGACGACATCAAACGAGTCGCAGGGAGCCGCTGGATACAAGCGGCCCAAGACCGTGGCCGTTGGAACTCCTTACAAAAGACCTATGTCCAGCAGTGGACGTCTATCGGTTGAAGTGATGATGATGATGTATGTATTTTATTTTTAAAGAAGCACTCTATATTCCTGTGATAAAAAACTCTTTTGATACGTCATTGTTTAATAGGAGTGCATAAAAATCACTGTAACATTTGTAAGCTCACAAACGTTGTGTCGTTTTCGAATATTGAAAAACACTGTCATCACAGTAAATTGAAACGTATCTGCCTTTATTTAAAACTTGAATTCGTCCGCACATCCATACCAGCATAAGCTTCAATAAAAATTAGTGGTACGGAAATTGCGATTCTAATCCGATACCACAAGATCCAATTTACTTCAACGTTATAGGGTTTCGACAATCGAAAGCGACTCCACGTTTGCGAGAATAAAAATCTTATACTGAATTACTGTAAACTTATTAATGACAAATTAGGTCACTTAGTGCATGCAAAATTTTAGCTCAGTTGTTTAGGGAGGCACAAACACAACACAAGGTAAGCATTATAGTAAGTAAGTAAGTATTATGGTACAAGGTACAAGGGGTGCGCCCTTGTATCTTGTACCATAATACAATACAGGAATAAAAATTTAATGAAAAGCGAAGTTTAATTTCTTGAGCTTTTACATGTCGCGCATTAAACATAATCTCACTACAGAGCACGGGTCTCCTCTCAATATGAGAAGAGTCAATAGTCTACCACGTTCTCTCACCGTCCGACCCGCCCCGTTATCCCAAACGTCGCCTAAGCCGAGGTTCGGTCTCAAAGGAGGCGCCATTAGGCAGTCGTTCCCTTAGTTTCTTCGAGCCCTAGGGCTCAAAATTTCTTCTGGCAAAGCTTCTTTCCAAAGCTCGCAAAACAGCCTGGTTACGCTGTGGCAACCAATAGGGTTTGTACAGCTAATAGACAGTCCGAAAAAAAATATATCTACCACGCTGGCCATATGCGGATTGGCAGACTTCACACGCCTTTAAGAACATTATGGATAATTCTCAGGCGTGCAGGTTTCCTCACGATGTTTTCCTTCACCGTTGAAGCAAGTGATATTTTAATTTGCTTAAAAATGCACATAACTCCGAAAAGTTATAGGTTTCGAACCCCCGACCTCGGATTAAAAGGCCGACACTAACCACTAGGCTATCACAGCTTCTTAATCTATTAAACATAATATAAGAGTTTAATATCTTTCTAATCTTATTATTGTTTACTGTTTTCAGGAACGTGAAGAAAATTAACTATTAACGCTGTTTCCAAGAATTAAAATATCGCGCAATTAGTTTTCTGGGAATGTATTATATTACTTAAGATTGTATTCAATAAACAAGGAAATGTAAAGGAAATTCTGCGCTAGCAAATAAATGAAATTCTATTATTTTCAAATGCTTGAAGTTTATTTTAATATATATTTATCCTTATATCTATTTATCATTTAGATTGATACATTTTTTTTGATGTAGTTTTACTTGAAATTACAAGAATAAATGTCATCATCAGAAATATTATTGACGTTGTCGTTTCAGAATTATAATCTCTATAATAAACAAGGTATAATTCTGAAATCGCTATGTAATGTTTTGTATAGTTTTCCACTTTAATTTTTTCCTTTTATTTTGTGGTGTAAAATAAACGTATACCAAAACTGGTCATGTGTAAACAATTTGCAACAAAATAAATTCATTCAAACGAGATGGAATTATACTTTACTAAAATTATCGATTAAGTATGCATTACAAATTATTATACATATATGGAACCGATGCACCTTGGGGTGCTGGAAAGGCGACCCCGCACCGGTAAACGTAGCGTTGGTCGACCCCAAACAAGGTGGACAGACGACATCAGACGAGTCGCAGGGAGCCGCTGGATACAAGCGGCCCAAGAAAGTGGCCATTCGAACTCCCTACAAAAGACCTATGTCCAGCAGTGGACGTCTATCGGTTTAAATGATGGTGATGATGATGATACAAATATCTCATTATCGAATTATTTTAATGTTGTTGATGCAAATTTTCAAGTAAATCCATGACTTCTGCATAGTTCAGTCCGAGTGCCTGAAAAAAAAGAATTATCTCCTTATCATCATCATTATCAATCCAAGACTGGCGCTTTTCATTTTATTGTTTTTTTACATTCAAGTTAGCCCTCGACGGCAGTACCCACCACCAGGATACCCTATTACACGCAGACTTGACTACTAAGCTAGGCTAAATAAAACCGTACTGAAGTGTATAACGTATTTATTTTGGAACTAATTATTACAAAAGGCTCATGGACTATATGATTCAAGGAAAGAAATTCTATAGTGCGGGACAAAAGACATGTGGCGCCATCTATCGCAAGCTACCCGTAAACATCTGAATTTAATTATAGGGATTCCATATGTAAATCTAAGCTAACTAAATATTTTGAATTAAATCAATTTGAACACTTTTTTTTTTTTTTTATCCACTACAAGTTAGCCCTTGACGGCAATCTCATCTGATGGTAAGTGATGATGCAGTCTAAGATGGTAGCGGGCTAACCTGTTAGGGATATGGCAAACCCATACTCCTAATTGGTTTCTACACGACATCGTGCCGGAACGCTAAATCGCTTGGCGACACGCCTTTGTCGGTAGGGTGGTAACTAGCACACCTGGTAGTAAGTGATGATGCAGTCTATGATGGCAGCGGATTTACCTGTTAGGGGTACGGTAAACCTATACTCTTAATTGGTTTCTACGCGACATCGACTACACCTTCGAGTTCAGGATGGAGACTTTTGCATCGCATATTTCGACGACCTCCGTGGCGCAGAGCGTGCGCTGTCAAATTATAAAATCGGAGGTCCTAGGTACGATTCCCGGTAGGGCGTCCGGGAAGTATACAACGGGTCCCCCGGGTGTCCAGTAAAACCAGCGAGAGGGACATGCTGTGGGGGCTTTTAGTTCGGGTATACCCCTTCGGGGATGGGAGTCTAACATAACCTCCTTCCCGCCCAAGGGTACGGAGGTAGCCATAAAGCTTTTACCACGACAAAAACAAAAGGTTCGCTTCCCGACTCGAGTATGAACTGGTGGCTAGTTACGACTAAGACGTGTCGCCAAGCGAATAAGATGTCGCGTAGAAAACGGACTACATCATCACTTACCATCAGATGACATGACCGTCAAGAGATAACTTGTAGTGTATACTAGCTGACGCCCGCGACTTCGTCTGCGTTGAATCAGTGTGTTTGTATTTTAATCACGAAGCAATAGATTACTAACCCGAATTACGTGAAATAATTACAGGATAAACATTAAAGTACCTCTCTAAAAAAAAAAGGAGTGAAATCGGATATTAATTCGTTGGTGGGAGAAGTTGCGGGAGGCGCCCGAGACGTGATGGCACAGGCGGTGGCATGCGCGTGAGCTGCGCGCGGTACTGGACAGTGCTTGGACATTGCAACATTACTTTATTTTTCTAAAATAAAAGACTTTTTCTAAAATAAAAGTAGCCTAAGTTACTCCTTATTACAACAGCTACCTGCCAATATTAGTCCCGTAAAAATTGGTCCAGCCATTTCAGAAATTAGCCGGTACAAACAGACAGACAGACAGACAAAAATTGTAAAAAATGTTATTTTGGTGTATGTACCGTATACATATTCATATGCATGTAGTAAAAAAATGGTTATTTCAATATTACAAACACACTCCAATTTTATTTATTTGTATAGATAAAAAAAAAACTATTTTATTTGATAGGAATTCTATACTTACTATTAATTTTTCGTATAGTTTTTGAGATTTATGCAATCTGCTTTCACCTAACTCCATCCTTTTTTTATTTAGATTATCCAAAAATACCCATTTATCCTGATCACCCGAAGATCCTGAGTCGGCTTTTTCATCGTTGTAACCCGATGTTGTAGTTTTGGTGGCATATATGTCGTCTTTTAGCGAAAAACGCGAAATATCTTGCTTATTGGGAAATACATAATCGTCTAAAGTGGATGAATCGTCATAATTTCTTTTCGGGGCGTACGATAGCCGTTGGTGTGGGTTGGTATCTCCTGGGACGTTGGAGTAGTTGTGATGTCGCCGGTCATATTTCATCGCTTCGCCCACGGCAAACCCAAAGTGGCTGATCGGTTTCCCATCGATAGGATTTATGCTGCCTATTCTGTAAAGGTAACACTCTTTACTAACTGGATTATGCACTGTAACGCACTGAACATCAGAAGTAAAAGTAAACTTGTAGTACCGTTTAGTAGGCTACACAAAATTAGTAACTTATTCATAGGAAATTGCATTTTATTTTATAATAAAATACCTATTAAAATCTTAGGTCCAAGAGAGTCATTAAGAGATAAATTTAAAGATTATAAAATAATGACAGTGCATAGCCAATATATGTATGAAAATATTATGTATGTATGTTTTTGTTTATTTATGTATGTTTTTCGACGACCTCCGTGACGCAGTGCGTGCGCTGTCGCATTCTAAAGTTGGAGGTCCTGGGTTCGATTCCCAGCTCGAGTCTGGTCTGGTGGGAGGCTTCGGCCGTGACTAGTTACCACCCTACCGACAAAGACGTGTCGCCAAGCGATTTAGCGTTCCGGCACGATGTCGAGTAGAAACCAATTAGGAGTGTGGGCTTACCATACCCCACAGGTTAGCCCAGTACCATCTTAGACTGCATCATCACTTACCATCAGGTGAGATTGCCGTCAAGGGCTAACTTGTAGTGTATAAAAAAAAATGTATGAATTTAAAGTATGTTCATAAAAATATTGATAAATTGAAGAAAACAATGGACTGTAACGCACTGAACATCAGAAGTAAAAGTAAACTTGTAGTACCGTTTAGTAGGCTGCACAAAATTAGTAACTCATTCAAAGGAAATTGTATTTTATTTTATAATAAATTACCTATTGATATCTTGGAGATGTCTATCAATAAGTTCAAAGTTTTTATAAAACGAAAGCTTATAGAAAAATCATATTACGATATAAAAGGTACATAGGTACTACAATTTATTATTGATTATGTGAGATGGTGATTAAAAAAAACAACCGGCTAAGTTTGTTGTGGGTTTAGACGGTTAGAGCTGGTCGCGATTTGGACCCTCTCAACTTTAGTTTCAAGTTGTCGAGTGTAGTTATCACCATCACTTTACGAATACAAATAGTGAAAAATGTGATATATATGAACGATTTATAGATGCATGTAATATTATAGGTTTATGTGGATAAAACTATTTTTTGATTTTATTTTGATTTAACACATGTAATATAAGAATGAACACGCGTAGTCCGAGCTAACTTTTGTCTGGTGGAAGGCTTCGGCCGTGGCTAGTTACCACCCTACCGACAAAGACGTGTCGCCAAGCGATTAAGCGTTCCGACACGATGTCGCGTAGAAACCGATTAGGAGTATGGGTTTACCGTACCCCTAAAAGCCTGCTACCATCTTAGACTGAATCATCACTTACCATAAGGTGAGATTGCCGTCAAATGCTAACTCGTAGTGGATAAAAAAAAACGTTTATTTCAAACTAGTCTTCCATTACGAAAGATTTCTTAGACCACCCACGTGCATCTATGAATCGTTCATACATAGGTAGGTGCTTATCGCATTTTTCATTATTTCTATTCTTGAAGTGATGGTGATACCACTAGACTAGACCACACTCGCCAACTTAAAACTAAAACTAAAGTGGGTTCCAATATAAAATCATTTTTCATTACTTGCTAAAAAGTAATGAAATTTTTTTGATGTGAAACATCTCATCTATAGCCGCACGTAAAACTGATTTCAGGCGACGCATGCCGTGGCGACGCGTTGCCACGCTATATGATGGTATATATATCATCATCACCATCATTTCAACCGATAGACGTCCACTGCTGGACATAGGTCTTTTGTAGGGAGTTCCAATGGCCACGGTCTTGGGTCGCTTGTATCCAGCGGCTCCCTGCGACTCGTTTGATGTCGTGTGTCCACCTTCTTGGGGGTCGACCAACGCTACGTTTACCGGTGCGGGGTCGCCATTCCAGCACCTTGGGACCCCAACGTCCATCGGTTCTCCAAGCTATGTGTGCTTTGTAGATAGATGATATATATATATATATATATATAGTCTATATGCAGTAATGTGTACGGTGTGGCGACGCGCAATCGACTCAGGGACTGCATACCGGTACGAATTTCTGTACAATTCATTTCTGTATGACGTCATACCAGTAAATTGTGGTTATTTAAAAATAACAGTACAGAAATTCATACCGAAATAATACGTGTACCTTAAATATTCTTGTAGCATAAAATTTCAGTATTTATATTAAACGATATTTAGGTAGCTGAAATTTTTGGATACTTATATTATTTAAATGTATTTTTAAGCAATATAGCGGTAATTTTTAGTTCCCATCACAATTTGTACTTTTCTGCATATTACTTTTACAATAATTTAAAAATTAATGTCGATGTTTCACATCTATATTGAAGCGGTGATAGCCCAGTGGTTAGGGCGTCAGCCTCCTAATCAGAGGTCGGTGGTTCGAATCCGGGCACGCATCTCTAACTTTTCGAAGTTTTAAAAAAAAAATATCACTTGCTTCAACGCTGATAAAAACATCGTGAGGAAACCTGCACGCCTGAGTTTTCCATAATGTTCTCAATGGCGTGTGAAGTCTGCCAATCCGCACATGGCCAGCGTGGTGGACTATGGCCAAACCCTTCTCATATTGATAGGAGACCCGTGCTCTGTAGTGAGCCGTTAATGGGTTATTCACGGTGGTTTCACATCTGCCAGGCGTCCCGATTCGCCTCACATTTTTTTTTTATATCATAAGAGGTTTGAAAATTATAAGTTACAAGCTGAGACCCGCGGTTTCACCCGCGTAGTTTTCGTTTCCATGGAAATACCGGGATAAAATATTGCCTAAATATAAATTGCAAATTGATTCTTTGAAGTTAGAAACACACCTACATTTCTTGGACAACAGTGAGTGATTATAATTTAATATGAACTTTATTAAATAGCAATAAAGTTCAAATTGACTCCACTTTTTATTTAGAAAACTTTTATATGGGAAAAAGAAAAGGGATGTTTTTAGGGTTTTCCCGGCAATGATTCGAATTTTTCTCACTTTTTAAACCTTCCCTAGACCTCCACGAACATTTCAAGACCAAGATAAGACAAATTCGTTCAGCCGTTCTCGAGTTTCAGCGAGACCAACGAACAGCAATTGATTTTTATATATATAGATAGAGTATGTAACGTTCAACTGATGTATTGCAATATACTTACATTGATACAGTAGTTAGTAGTAGTAGACCGGGAATCATTTTGTGACAAAGCAGGTTTCACTTGTGAGCTGAGAACACTTTGTGATCCCACTTTCCACCCTCGATGGTATTTATAAGAGATTTTCTCATAAAAATGTTAATGAAACAATTATTTTTCACGATTGCCTACTTATGCGGATATTTTTCAACCAGAAATATATTAATGTACTAGCTGTTGCCCGCGACTTCGTCTGCGTAGAATTGTTGATTTCCTGCTTCAGAAAGTAAGCTACTGGCAAATGTCAAATAGCCGAATTTCGTGTTTCTAAATTAAAAAACATAGGATTTTCATACAAACTACAACCCCCTATTTTACCCTCTTCGGGGTAGATTTGGATGAAACCAAATTCTAACCGAATACTTACGCCCTAAAAGAAACCTATTTTTAAATAGGTAAATAGGTTAATTTAGTATTAAAAAACATAGGACTTTCATACTAACTTCAAACGCCTATTTTACCCCCTTCGGGTTAGATTTGGATGAAAAATATACTAACCTTATACTTACGCCCTAAAAGATACCTATTTTCAAAATTTCAAGCTTGTAGACTTCATAATAAAAAAATAAGCAAAAACTATCATCCCCTATTTTACCACCCTTAACAGGTAATATTAAAAAAAAAAATGATGTACGTTTTTTTATTTATTATTATTAATCTTAATGCAAATATTTTGTGTCTCCAACTATAAAAACAAAGAAATTTCATACAAACTTTCAACCCTTATTTTACCCCCTTAGTGGTGGAATTTCCAAATATCAAATTCAAATTCAAATTCAAAATAATCTTTATTCAAATAGTCCTTAAAAAGGCACTTTTGACGTGTCAATAATTTACATAGTAGTGATTTGATGGTGATAACTACATTCGTAAACTTAAAACTAAAGCTATGAGGGTTCCAAACGCGCCCCGGTCTAAGAAGAAGCCCACAACAAACTTAGCCGGGGTTTTTCTTTTTTTCGTTATCACCATCTCACATAATGAATAACAAACTATAGTACCTATGGAGATAGAGCAATTCACACCTAAGCTTTTTTATCGTTTATATAATCCTTAATATCATTTTTATCGTAATATGATTTTTCTACAAGCTTTCGTTTTATAAAAACTTTGAACTTATTGATAGACATCTCCAAGATATCAATAGGTAATTTATTATAAAATAAAATACAATTTCCTTTGAATGAGTTACTAATTTTGTGCAGCCTACTAAACGGTACTACAAGTTTACTTTTACTTCTGATGTTCAGTGCGTTACAGTCCATTTTTTTCTTGAATTTATCAATATTTTTATGAACATACATTAAATTTTCATATATATATTGGCTATGCACTGTCATTATTTTATAATCTTTAAATTTATCTCTTAATGACTCTCTGGGACCTAATTTATATATCGCACGAACAGCCCTCTTCTGCAAAACGAATATAGTGTCAATATCAGCAGCATTACCCCATAATAAAATACCATATCACATAATGCTGTGAAAGTAGCTAAAATATACAAGTCTGGCGGTCTCTATATCCATCAAATGACGAATCTTTTTTACCGCGTAAGCAGCAGAGCTAAGTCTGTGCGATAAATTATTTATATGTGGGCCCCATTGAAGTTTATCGTCTAACGATCCTTTATTATTTATATTATCCTTTCTTAGCTGACATCTCGTAACTATCAACTACCTACTTGCTAAATTATAGCTTTATACGTACAATAGTTTTTGAGATCTCGTGTTTAATCAGTATGTATGTAAGTGAACTTTCGCTTTTATATATATAGATTTGGAATATAAACAATGTACCACTTAATACAAAAATATTAATAGACACGATTATATAGTCAATGGTTCCAATTATTTTCTAATATGTTATTAAGTAAGTAATATATTTCCTAAACACACTTTTATGCCATTTTTCATTTTTAAACTATAGTGAAAAGGGTTTTAACTAACAAGCATATACCGGATGGACCGACGACCTGAAAAGGATCGCTGGTCACGTGTGGATGAGGAAGGCGTGACCGGGACCGTGTGTGGTGGCGCGCTCACGGAAAGGTCTATGTCCAGCAATGGGCGTCTATAGGCTGATGAATGAATATTTTTATCATACTTGTGTATTCAGTAGCGCAAAACAGATTTTACATTTATTCTCGTGGCGCCATCTAGTATTAAGCGTGGACCACCACAGATAATACACTAATAACTAGCGCCATCTATTGTGTAATTACTGGCAATCTATCGGTTATTAATAAATGAGAGTTAACATTAAAATTAAAAACTCGAACTAGTCACCCCGGCTCCTGTCCCATAAATAAAATCGCAGTAAACTTTACAATCTCAGATTAAATACAAAACAAAAAGCCACCATCGAGTCGCACATAAACAACATAATTAACGACTATAAATGATTATAGTTATTAAATAATTATTAAAAGACAGCATTATACTACTAAAAATCAAAAATTCGGAACTCTTCTGCTGCTAAGCCAAAAAAAAAATGAAAATGGTGCCAGTACTTTATTTGAAATTCAAAAACGTAAAACCGGCACATCTTAAGAGAAGGTACGACGCTTTGTCTCAATTTACCTGCATAATTCGAATATAGGCTTCTCACTTTCACATTTACTGTTTCATAGCTTCATTTAGGTACTAGGTATACAAAGAAACAATACCTTTACAGACAAATCAGCACCCGTCTAATATTGTGCCGTTGAGAGAGATATTATGATAGTCAAAATGAATGACTGCCAAAATGAACATTAAAGCTAAAAATCAAGTCATCACGTGTACCTTAGTAAAAAATTATTAGCAAGAAAAGTCAATGTTATTATGTTAGTAGTAATCCTAATAGGACTTCTAACATTTAAATGTAAATAAAAATGTTTGTGAAGAAAACTACGTTTCAAATGATTTATTTCTATGGTTTTCTCGCAGTATTAGTTTCATTAAAATAGCTTACTTAATTTAACCTAAGAGAATGAATTCAATAGAGTTGTCATTAGAAGTCTCCGCGTAATTGACAGCTTCAAATCAATTGATTGACACGGTGACATAAAAAATTACCCCATATTTTGGCAGCGTTACATTGGACTAATTAAGGGAAATTGTTATATGTCTACCTGAACCTAAAACTAAGAAATATAATATAATTATTAAAATATATTATTAAAAGGAGTCCCTTTGGGCAATGTTTCGAAGATACTGGCACTACATACACTAAAAGCATTCTTCCGATAGTCGTGTTCTTCTATTATTTTTAACCTGTAGTACCTAGTATCAAATTGAGAATATATCTAGTATAAAAGCGGCAAAAATTAATACATTATTTTCCTTCATCATCTATGACATCATCTTTCCTAAAAATCTTTCTTCAAGCTCTATCATTCTTTAACGTTTTCGTGTATCTACATGACAACATTTCGATCCGTCACATTATTATGCTTCTATGTCAACTCTAGTTCATTCTTTCTCTAGATCTTCCACAGTCTTTCTGAATTTGTATATGGAAATAACGTTGCCATCCTGCTAAAATTTTCCTATATAAGGCAGGTTAAAGTAAAAAATGTCTACATCATAAGATGTCTATGTAATGATCTAATAGAATGAAGACTTATTCTGGGATTATTACTTCTTATAGAGTAAAGATGGATTGCCGTCTCTAAATAAATATTGAAAGAAATATTGACTTCTAGACATTACGTTAAATTATACTTAAATCGGGCCCACACATAAATAATCTATATCGTGGAAAAAAAGTCATATGACGAATACAGAGGCATCTTGTATACTTTAGCTACTTTGACAGCATTTTATTATAAGGTATTGCTACTGTTGTTGACTGTGAATTCATTTTGCAGAAGATGTCTGTTCTAGCAATATACAAGTTGAGCCCAAGAGAATCCTTAAGAAATAAATTAAAAGTATTTAAAATAATGACATAATTTCATAGATGCTGATGGTGCTGTAATAGGTTTATTTATTAAAGCTAGTTATGATTTTAATATTTGGATTTTTTTGATTTTGACAAACATAATACGGTTTTATATTACAATAGTATTAAAAAAATTCAGTGTATTCCTAAAAATAATACAGAATTTAAGAAAAATTTACAATTACGCGCGTAACATGAGAAATATAAATGAACTCACACGCATGGACTAAAAAGCTAAATCATACAAATTATATAGTATTAATTAAATAAAGAAAAATAAATCTGCAATATCTAAGTAAGACTGCTTGCATTTGAGTTTGCCAAGTAAAACACTGTTTATTTAGGGAATTTAATGAAAACAAAGTTGGCAACACCAATTTTAACTGTCACAACTCGACAGCAAATTTACTAACTTCAACTGCTTATTCTGTGGTTCTGTTTGGACTTCGGTTAGTCATTCTGTTTGGAGGGTGGTGTGCTAACTTTGTTTTGTTTACATTAATTTTAAAGACAATTTTATTCCTCTATTCCCGAATTTAGCATTTTCTACCCCAAAAAGATAACGTGTGTTGTGTATTGCTGTGATATTTATTGATATAATATAATGTCTAACTGTGAAATGATTTAAAATACGTAAAAGTTAATTGAATGGTTGAATTGTCTTTCGATTGTGATTATTTTCGTTTTTTACATAATTTGTGTACCTTGTAACGTGAAAAGGTGTTTCGTGTGACAAAATCTGCACGTTGCGGTGAGTTTCTGTGATGTTTTCTTTTTATTCTTACTTTTTAACTCTCGCAAAACCTGTAATGCGAGGACAAGTAGTTGTGCGTTTTTGCCTTATTTGACTTTCGTTGCAAATTTTTTTTTTTTGCTTCGTTAGTTGACCTCGATAAGCGGGTAAAATCTCGTATGAATTACACATGAATTTAAATTTCGCTTGGGTGAGCCCAAATAACTTCTTTATGACTGTTTTTTTCATTTTAACAAATAGATAACGAAGTCTATCAAACATGGGGATAATCATGAAAGAATCACATTCATAAAAGTTGTATTAATTTGTACCCGTATACCAGTATGTCTGACAAAAAAAAACAAGTATAAGTGATATTATTTTATAATTTTATAGCTACTAACTAATATTGCCTAGCTATTTTGATTGCATTCAAGTGTTGGTTAAGACATAGGCTCAGCTCACGGTGCAATGGCATCTGGGATGTTGTTGTAGGTAAAGTTATTTTTGACTTCCTTATATCAACCCTATCAGTTAAACTATAGTGAGGTGGCAGGCCACATATGGGCAGGGCACATAGCTCGGAGAACCGATGGACGTTGGGGTCCCAAGGTGTTGGAATGGCAACCCCGCACCGGTAAACGTAGCGTTGGTCGACCCCCAACATGGTGGACAGACAACATCAAACGAGTCGCAGGGAGCCGCTGGATACAAGCGGTCAAGGACCGTGGCCATTGGAACTCCCTACAAAAGACCTATGTCCAGCAGTGGACGTCTATAGGTTGAAATGATGACGATGATGAGGTGGCAGGCCAATAATAAGTTATCATTAAAAAAACCTGCTATTCAGCATTTTAACAGCTTGGTGGATCAACAAATTAAACAACCCACTTTTAGTCTTCTTCCAATTTTTTTATAACATTTGATAATTCAAAAGGATTGCAGATTTGATTTGATGCCACTCGGGAAGCTTGTTCATATGTTCCCTGTACATTTAATTTTAAAAAGCAGACGGAACTGTTTTTAATATAATTAATACAGACAAAGACTTGCCGCCAAGGGATTTAGCGTTCCGGCACAATGTTGTGTAGAAACCAATTAGGAGCGTGGGCTTACCATACTCCTGACAGGTTAGCCCGCCACTAACTAGGAGTATGGGTCTACTATACCCCTTACAGGTTAGCCCTCTACCATCTTAGACGGCATCATCACTTACCATCAGGTACAATGCCATCAAGGGCTAACTTGTGGTATGCAAAAAAAACACAGATAATCCAAAATCTATGGCAGATGCTGACTTTCAAATGACTGCAATCATCTTAAAGGACGAAATTTTTTATTCTCTATCAATATATTATATATAAATAATAGATTACTATTATGTAACAGATACCACACAGATCCTTCTTTATGGACATGGCTATACTCCTAGAAATTATATTGCAAAACTTGTACTTGAAGATTAAACATTACTATCCTGAGAGTCATTATGATCAACCCATGCTCCGCTCATTACAGAGCACGGGACTCCTGTCATTATGAGAAGGGTTTGGCTTTAGTCTATCACGCTGGCCATGTTTGGATTGGCAGACTTCGCACGCCTTTAAGAAAATTATTGAGAACTCTCAGTCTTGCAGGTTTCCTCACGATGTTTTCCTTCACCATACAAGCGAGTTATGTTTTAAACGCTTAAAAATGCACATAACTCCGAGAAGTTATAGGTGTGTGCCCGGGTTCGAACCCCCAACCTCTAATTAGGAGGCTGACGTCCTAATCACTAAGCTATCACAGCTTATCCTGAGGATAGAAACTGTGAAAATATAAAGTCATCTTGACTGAGCTTTTAGTCTCAGGCTATAGGTACCTATGATTAAAATCTTTGTACGGAGCTACCAATGAACGGTATATTGACCTCTATCATCTATTGTGAGCAACATTAGGCTGAAAGTAGATGATACAGTCCAACAAGTGCTAAATTACTGTTGCAACCATTACGTATGCTCATTTGTTGTTTAGGCTTACTACAAATCATCTCCTGGCTGAATGGATATTTAAAAAAAAATCTTGCTTATCCAACTGGATTAGTATCACTTTAGTACAGTAAGTACTATTATTTATTTATATATATTATATCATATATATAAATATGTTTTATTTTATTATTATTATTATTTATTCTTTTTTTTTTCAAATTATCTAAGTATATTTTTGTATGTAGTTTAAAAATACCTTGTTTGACCTATCCCACTTTATAAATTCACCTTACTCACATCTTAGGGTAGCTGGAAGAGATCTCTTACAGAGATAAGCTTTCCTTTGTATACTTCTTTTGTAAGTGTTTGATATCACAAAATTGGTACATAAATAATAAAAATAAATGAAAAATAAAATTAAATAAAAAACCCACAGAGCTACCCTAGGTGTCTTGTGACACTATTTCTCTTCCTGCTATGTCATCTTTTTCTTTCATAAATAATAAACATTAACGCCTTACAAATAAAAGTGGCATAATGTTGGACTATGCACTTCAGAACTGTTCTTATGCCATTAGTATTTGCATGGCCATGTGGCATATGTGGTATTGTTTTAATGGGAGAGGAGGCCCTCTTACGGGTATGATCATTATTAGCCTCTACTGTCCTAATGTTGGGCAAAGGCCTACCTTTCTTCCTTCCATTTGTCTCTTTCAGGGATATTTGGGGCCAAACCGACATACAGGTATCGAGTTCGTCACGCCAACGACGCATCGGTCTGCTTCGACGTCTTTTAGTTTTTTGTGGCACCCAATGTGTAGCGGCCTTTGCCCATAGTTTGATATCAGTAGTAAAAAACATTTTACCTACCTGTGAAAGACTCTTCAAAATATGTAGTTTTAATCTGGAAAACTAGTCAGGCCACCAAAAACTTTGTACACTTTAATTTTATTTACTTGCAGTACCTAAACATAAAGTTGTATATTTACTTTGATATTTGTTTTAGAATGTGTAAATTTTCACCACCTACCTCTTTCCTATTACTGGGTTTTTTTGGTGATTAGTCGTCGGATTGGTATTTGTTATGTTTTCTGTTTTCTTTTCCTTCTGTATGTATGTGTGGTGTACAATAAAAGTGTCTTCATTAATTTGTTCATCCTTATTTAATTATTTATATTTCATCAGAGATAGCTTCCGCCAGTCTGTAGGCGTCCTAGCACAAACACTTGACACAAACGCTCTTAATGTAACAGTTAACATGTGTGAAATTGGGACGCCTTCAGGATGCTAGCCCAGTTATTACTTATCTTATACTAGTACTGCCTCACATATTTGTCTCACTAAATGTGCTGTTATACCATACAAATTCAAAAATTTACATAGTAGTGATTGGATGGTGATAACTGCCCCGATCTAAGAAGCCCACAAAAAACTTTGCCAAGTAAATTTTCTTTTTGTTATCACCATCTCACATGCCACTTAAAATTATATTACGAGCTATACATACTACTTAATTGATATGAGATTATATATGGACCATTAATGATGTTGGACCATCCATCCATCCAAGCTCGATACAGAAGCCTGCTAGGATTCTGGCCGGCTGGCTTGACTGACTTCCGGGGATATGGCTGGGATTGTGTGTGCGTTGGTCTGCCACTAATGACGTGTGTGTGTCTAATGTATGCGCTGTCGCATTATAAACTTGGAGGTTCTGGTTTCGATTCCCGGCTCGAGTCTGGGAGGCTTCGGCCGTGGCTAATTACCACCCTCCCGACAAAGACGTGTCGCCAAGGGATTTAGCGTGCCGGCACGATTTTGAACCAATTAGGAGCGTGGGCTTACCATACTCCTGACAGGTTAGCCCGCCACAATCTAAGACAGCCTCATCACTTACCGCCAGGTGAGATAGCCGTCAAGCCGTAACTTGTAGTGTATATATGAGAATCAGTTAGGAGCTTGGACATTCCAATTTTATCATTAATGTTGGAAGCTCCAAATAATCGTTAATAAGTTTCCGTCCAAGTATCTACGGAACAGAGAGGTTAGCGAGTGTGTTTTTATTTGCGGAACTATACCAGTCATCTGTGTCGACATCCAAGCCGGATTAATGGTCGGCGAGTCGGGCCAAACAGCTTCGTCTTTCCGTTTCCTGGTAAAAACAAAAAAAAAAACTTAAATTGCCTTATTTACGACAGACCAGTTTCCTTTGAGCTCATTCGACCTGGCTATCGAATAGCAACGCCAATTATGGATTTTTGAACCTCGATGCAAAATAAAAGGTTTTTTTTTTTTTAAGAGCATAGAGTGATGCTGCCCAAAGCAATGGCACAGTTTCGATGGAACTTTTTTCTGTTTGAAAAGTGACATCGTTCACCGATCAGAATGATTTTGACTTGTTGGCAATATTTTTTTTTATATCCACTACAAGTTAGCCCTTGACGGCAATCTCACCTGATAGTAGATAGGTGGTGATGCGATCTAAGATGGTAGCGGGCTAACCTGTTAAGGGTATGGTAAACCCATACTCCTAATTGGTTTCTACACGACATCGTGCCGGAACGCTAAATCGCTTTGCGACACGTCTTTGTCGGTAGGGTGGTAACTAGCCGCGGCCGAAGCCTCCCACTAGACCAGACTCGAGCCGGGAATCGAACCCAGGACCTCCAACTTTAATGTGACAGCGCGCGCGTTGCGCTGCGCAATATGCTCTAAAGTGTCCGCCTCCCAATCAGTGATCGTGGGTTTGATCCCGGGCACCCCTCGTAACTTTTCGGAGTTATGTAAGTTTTAAAGCAATTAAATTAAATAAAACGGGTGAAACCGCGGGTCACAGCTATTGTAGTATAAATGTGGGTAGTCCTAGAAGTTTGAAGCTTTCATACAGTTTGAAGCTGTGATAGCCTAGTGGTTAGGGCATCCGCCTACAAATTAGAGGTCGGGGGTTCGAACCCGGGCCGCCTCTAACTTTTCAAAGTTAGGTGTGTTTTAAAGCAATTAAATTATCACTTGCTTCAACGGTGAAGTAAAACATCGCGAGGAAACCTGCACGCCTGAGAGTTGTCCGTAATGTTCTTAAAGGCGTGTGAAGTCTGCCAATCAGCATATGGCCAGTGTGGTTTGATTATTTAAATCGGGCGTTAACGAGCTTGGATTAGCGATACGGAGTACGCTCCGTTCCCCTACGTGTCGTACACCATACGCGGTACGGGGATGGACACCGAATGAATACCATTCCCCCGACCTAAGCGCTCCTCTCCGAAAGAGGAAACCTAAACATATCCTTGACAACCCTGACGATCAGATGACTACTGACACATTCGTACGACATATTCGTACCACCTACCACACAATCATACGCTACCCGAGGTCCCCGCTATCTTACGTCATCCGAACGTTGGCTCCATCCACGGCCTCGAGACGTTCGAACCACACACCGTCCGACCCTCCTGTTATCCCAAACGTCGCCTAAGCCGAGGTTCGCCCTTAGGCAGACGTTCCTTTAGTTTCTTGGAAGCCTAGGGCTCAAAATTTCTTCTGGCAGAGCTTCTATCCGAAGCTCGCCAAACAGCCCGGTTACGCTGTGGCAATCAATAGGGTTAGCACAGCTAAAAGACAGTCCGAAAAAAATTATTACCAACTTTGGTCCGACCATCTTACGAAGGTACAGGTAGTAATAATTAAAATGTTCGCTCATTAATGTCGTTTTCTCACGTCGTCAAGGTTGATAGCTGATAAGACTTGACTTGTGAATGAACCAATTATGATTATTGCAAAACCATCGCAATGTCAACACGTTACATTGTTTTGTTTAATTATCATAGTATTTAGCGGGTTTTAAAACTATTTGGGTTATGTCTACGTATTTATAAAATTTAATTTAAGCAAATTGAATATCTAACTAATGTTTATTTTAAACTGTATCATCATCATCATCATGATCAACCCATTGTCGGCTCACTACAGAGCACGGGTCTCCTCCATGTGCGGATTGGCAGACTACACACGCTTTTGAGAATGTTATAAATAGAGTTCTCCATAATGTTCTAAAAGGCGTGTGAAGTCTGCCAATCCGCACATGACCAGCGTGGTGGACTATGGCCAAACTCTTCTCATATTGAGAGGAGGCCCGTGCTCTGTAGTGAGCCGGCAATGGGTTGATCATGATGATATATATATATAACAATGCAAGGCAAGAGTATTTATATATCCGAGTAATTTTTCATCATATCATATTTTCTTACATCGGCTTTATAAATACGCAGATGCCGTGCGGTTGGCGGTATGCTTAATCGCTGTGATTTTTGCGGTTTACTTCAGCCTACTGTTTTATGGGCGCTATAACTCATGCAGTGACCTGTAGAGACCTTGATCAGCCGAAGTAAGTGCTAAAGACAGACTTGCGTACACATAAAATTGTCACGTTTCAACTGTCACTTAAGTCATAGGTAATTTCTTTGACGACCTCCGTGGCGCAGTGCGTGCGCTGTCGCATTATAATGTTGGAGGTCCTGGGTTCGATTCGCGCCTCGAGTCTGCTCCCTGTTATACCACCCTACGACGTGTCGCTAAGCTTCAGCGTTCCGGCACGATGTCGCGTAGAAACCAATTAGGAGTGTGGGTTACCGTGCCCCTAACAGGTTAGCCCGCTACCAAATTAGAGTGCATCATCACTAACAGGTGAGATACCCGTCAAGGGCTAACTTGTAGTGTATAAAAAAAAAAAAAAGGAAAGGTTATGCTCCCTTTACAGATCTCAGATTTTTGAGGTTATATTCAGCCTACTGTTTCATGGGCGTTATAACTTAGGCAGATCTCTGTCGAGCGAACTTTGACCTTGAGTAATTATTAATAAGTATCTCACAAGTATTTTACCTACACTTGTCGGAGAGATGTGGATTCAAATCGTGCAGGTGCCGAAATTTTTGGTACATGCATTTAAATTTTGAAAAACTGATGTAATTTTTTTTTTATCCACAACAAGTTTTGCCGTTAACGGCAATCTCACCTGATAGTAAGTGAGTGATGATACAGTCTAAGATGGTAGCGGACTAACCTGTTAGGGGTAAACGCATTCTCCTAATTGGTCTGTACGCGACATCGTGCCGGAACGCTAAATCGCTTGGCGACACGCCTTTGTCGGGGGGGTGGTGACTAGCCACGGCCAAAGCCTCCTCAAGACCTCCAACTTCATAATGCGACAGCACGCACGCTGCGCCATGAAGGTCATCAATCGTCCGTCATGATTACTATATAAGACAAGAAAATGATTACTATATAAGACAAGAAAATGATTACTATATAAGACAAGAAAATGTAGACTTTGCGAAGCCGTCAAATTAAATTAGACATTAGAAATCCTTCGACCGTATTTCTCTACCGTCATCAATGACTAAGTAACATTAGGCGTCTCAAATTACAATTCAAAAGCTTATGACAGTTAATCTGGACTTACAAATGAATTCACTACCAGTTTGTCTTTCTATTGTCTAGGTATTTGGCACAGTATAGAAAACGGATCACGGTACTTCGACTGTATATTACTCATCGCTAACTGCATTTTGTTTTGGTGTGATTGTATTATTTTTTAATTTGTTTTTTTTTTGCTACAAAACTGTGTTAACTAACACTTATATAACGAGAAGCTTATTTCTTTAAGAGATCTATTTATTCCTTTTTTTTAATATACACTACAAGTTAGCCCTTGACAGCAATCTCACCTGATGGTAAGTGATGATGCAGTCTAAGATGGTACTATGGTACTGGGCTAACCTGTTAGGGGTATGGTAAGCTCACACTCCTCATTGGTTTCTACTCGACATCGTGCCGGAACGCTTAATCGCTTGGCGACACGTCTTTGTCGGTAGGCTGGTAACTAGCCACGGCCGAAGCCTCCCACCAGACCAGACTCGAGGCGGGAATCGAACCCAGGACCTCCAACTTTATAATGCGACAGCAAACGCACTGCGCCACGGAGGTCGTCAAAATGATGTGAATGATTTTATAAGGTGGAACACGTCAAAGGTAGACTGTAAATGTTGAATTAATTGTAATTTTTTAAAAATCCTCCTTTAATTAACTCTCATAATGCTGCCTGGGAACCACTGGACTAAGGAGTACAAGACCGCAGAATTCACATGACCCACGAATATTTCCAGCCAATGTATGCCCATCAGGCCAGATGCCTCTCGAATAAGTCTATTCTATTGAAGTGTACCTTGGTTAAATAGATTTTTAACTACCCTCATTCCTTGACCTACTTTTGTTTTCTCTTTTTTTTCTTAACAAAATCATATCAATTATTTTCCAAACGTTGAAATAAGAGATAACTTAGTGTACAGTCTTAATATTACAAACAAATATGCAATAAAATTTCAGATAAACAATCTAGCTTAACGCAGACTAGTTTACGTAACTTTACGTAACGGTACTAATTTTATATCAATTAAATATATTAGAATGTTTAACGTGAAGCTGTTATATATATGTATATATATATATATATATATATATGTGTGTGTGTGTGTGTGTGTGTGTGTGTGTGTGTGTGTGTGTGTGTGATAACCTAGGAGTTTTTTCTTTTTTTTAATTTTTAATTTATTAGAAAATTGTTAGAAATACATATATACATATATAACTTAAAATAAAACTTAGATTAACCAACATAGGAGTTATGTGCCTTTTTAAGCAATTAAAATGTCACGCTTCAACAATGAAGGAAAAAATTGTGAGGAAACCTGCACGCCTGAGAGTTCTTCAAAATGTTCTTAAAGGCGTGTGAAGTCTGCCAATCCGCACATGGCCAACGCGGTGGACAATGGCCAAACCCTTCTCATATTGAGAGGAGACCCGTGCTCTGTTATGAGCCGGCAATGGGTTATCATGACGAAGAGTTTTAATATGAAAAGGTTGACCGCAAAGAAAAAGAAGACGAAAGTTTTTGTGTGCTTATTTTAAGATCAGAAAATAAAAACGGCAAGGTCGCAGGCAATAGCGAGTTATTATTATAAGTATGGATTCAGTGCGTAATTAACAAAAAAAGGTAACCGTAGGCCCGCAAGTGGGTTTACTGTTTTGTTTTTCTTACCCTATGATTCATTGCCGACTATAAAGTGACTAATCTCTTAATAATTTGTCTTTAGAACACTAAATCTAGTTTTTATTTCGTCTGTTATAGAGTATAAAATGGCTTGTCGTAAGCTTATTTGCATATAGCTGATAGATTATGTATCGAGCAAGATTAGTTGACAGTGGACTATTCATGTTAACAATGCGTATTTATATATGTATGTATCTCGTAAAGGAGGCAAGAGAACACAAAACATGGCTAGGACAATTCCGCCGTACAGAAATGGGATACATCTAACCAATATATAAACTGGAATTAAGATAGTATGAAACCTTTAAAACATATATTTGTGAGGTAATTTTAGACGAATCCATTGAATCCATTTATTTTGAGCATGTGCTAGGAGTCATCACAGCATCAAGATGTAGCTATTCATTGACCAGAGGCGATAAAAAATACTTGAATCTTTCCTTGGGTAGTTAAAAAGTAATGGAAAGCTGGGAGACTTCGTATTGGGCGGGAGCGGTTTTTTCACGCTTTTCTTGAATTAATGTTTGTTGGCTTAATTTGAAAAGGATTGGCGTTGGTTGTGCTGTGGACATTATAGTGTCGTTTGTGTAGTGGCTAGTTTTTTGAATGTTTAACAGGTATTAATTTGGGAAAGGTTTGAGGGAGCCGCGTCCGCCGAGTGCGACGTCTCCCGCCATTTTTCCCTAACTTCAATTCTCCGTTGCTATAAACTTGACATTGGCTAATCTGTGCAAAGCCATAAAAACAGAAAAAAAAGTAATGACGTCATAACTTCTTTATCTTACAACAATATAAGAGACTACTTATTAGACACATGTTTAGTTTACATTTTTTTTTTATTCATAAATTTAGTTCTCTATTCGATGCTCGTCTCAAATTGTCTCATTGTAATTCAAATTCTTGTGTATTAGCATAAAGTCCATTTTCGTGTTGACATAACCCAGTTGTTTTTTACATTTTCTAATGTAAATTATTGTGATTATGTTTTGCAATCTGGTTTTTTTATTGTTATTATACGTCAAGTTATTAAATTGGATTTCATGATATTTGAGTATCAAATCAAAATCAAATCAAAATTGCTTTATTCATCATCATCATCATGATCAGCCCATTGCCGGCTCACTACAGAGCACGGGTCTCCTCTCAATACGAGAAGGGTTTGGCCATAGTCCACCACGCTGGCCGTGTGCGGATTGGCAGACTTCACACGCCTTTGAGAACATTGTGGAGAACTCTCAGGCGTGCAGGTTTCCTCACGATGTTTTCCTTCACCGTTGAAGCGAGTGGTATTTTAATTTTTTTTTAAACACACATAACTCCTAGTTAGAGGTGCGTGCCTGGATTCGAACCGCCGACCTCTGTTTAGGGGGCTGACGCCTTAACTACTAGGCTATCACCGCTTCATTATTATGAGGAATTCAAGGAAGTAGGCTATAAACATATTCTATTCTATTCTAATGTGCAGACTGGTGAATATTGAATAATATAACTATTATCTACTGCTGTCATAAACATAAACCGTATGCAACATGATCATAGAGCATTGGCATCTCGATTCCAAGAAGGTGTTACATAAATAAACGTATCGACTGTACCTACCTACTAAGTTTATTTAAATACTGTTCAGGGAACAGAAGACGTTCTCATTAGAGTATTTTACTTCTACTTTAAGGCAGCAAGGTTTTATGGCAGTTCGAAATTACAGAAAAAACCCATTCATAAACACACAATATTACGTGTACGTAATTAAGGAAAAAAACTTGTGCGTCAGTAACGAACTCGTATTCACGTATTTCAGAAGTCTAGCTGTGATAGCCTAGTGGTTAGGGCGTCAGCCTCAATCAGAGGTCGGCGGTTCGAATCCGGGCACGCACCTCTAACTTTTCGGAGTTATGTGCGTTTTTAAACAATCAAAATATCACTTGCTTCAACGGTGAAGAAAAACATCGTGAGGGAACCTGTACGCCTGAGAGTTCTCCATAATGTTCTCAAAGGCGTGTGAAGTCTGCCAATCCGCACATGGCCAGCGTGGTGGACTATGGCCAAAACCCTTCTCATATTGGGAGGAGACCTGTGCTCTGTAGTGAGCCAGTCATGGGTTGATCATGATGATTTCAGAAGTCTGTAGGGATTTTCAAGCGTAAAATTAAAAATCATTTACTTAAATTAACACGCACTTAAATATTTTATTAATTTGTCATATTATTATCATTAAATTAGTTTTGGAGTTGCCTTTTCATTTTTATTCTTGTTTTTTATTTTTTATTATAAAGTTTGGAGGTCCTGGGTTCGATTCTCGGCTCGAGTCTGGTCTGGTGCGAGGCTTCGGCCGTGGCTAGCTACCACCCTACCGACAAAGACGTGTCGCCAAGCGATTAAGCGTTCCGGCACGGTGTCGCATAGAAACAATTTAGGAGTATGGTACCATACTAACTTGTAGTGTATAAAAAACAATATATATTTAACTAATTAGAATTTCAAACGTGTTTCGCTCTTATCAACCAGGGATGCTGTTGGTTAGATAAGATAGCAGATCTGTTAAGGCCAGTTTGCTTTACCTACATACCTGTAATCTTACATACCAATATTGCCGAATACCTTAAGTAGGTGTAATTAAAGATTTTTACTAGAACTAGATTTAAACTAGAAGAAAAACACATAACATCTTGATAGGAGCCTGTGCAAGTTGCACCAACGTACTGGACTCTAGTGGACTCCCAATCTACGAGCAGTTTTTAAAATGCATTTAGGGTCGGTATTTGTCAGGAAGCCGTGATAGCCTAATGGTTAGGACGTCCGCCTTTTAACCTGCATGTCTGAGAGTTGTCCATAATGTTATCAAAGGCGTGTGAAGTCTGCCAATCCGCACGTGGCCAGCGTGGTGGACTATGGTCAAACCATTCTCATATTGAGAGGAGACCCGCGCTCGATAGTGACCCGGCAATGGCTTGATTATGATGATAATGTACATTAGAAACCGAGAGAATTAATTTTAATTATATATATTTTGTCCAAAATATATATTTTTTTATTGTACACCGGGGAGCGGTACAAGCGGTACCTGATTTGCTTCCGGCCGGGAGCTCCCTGGCGTGGCGGCCAAAATACCCACTAAAGCCCAGAGATGCTTCTTCTCCTCGCCTGACGTTTGGGTCACGGGAACGCTCGCGCACTCGTCCGTAACCCATTTATTGTACACCCTGTCGATTGCCTGCGAGAGATCGATTTTCAGCGATAAGGCCGCCTTTTGTACCTCTTTTCTTAACTATGTATGTTTCTTTGCTGTCTTGTATTACTTATTTTTAATGGCGTAGAATAAAGTTTATCTTGATTTAATTTTTTTTTTAAATTTATTTTACAATTATTAGTTAAAGTTGGCCTAGTTGCCAATTAAAGAAATAAGTTGTATTATAAATACTTCAAAATATGGTGTAAGTTTTGTTTGCTCATAATCGTGATGTCGATTTCGAACATCGAAAAACACTAACGTCACATTAAATTAAAACTTATCCATCTAGTATTAAAAGATGGCAAAATAAGTAGTACGGAAATTGCAACTCTAAGGTGAAAACATAAGGTCAATTATACTTTGAAGTTACAGTGTTTAATTACTCGAAAGCGACTCCACGATTTCGAGTGCGTAAATCCTTTACAAAGGCTACCTTTTTTTTCGAACTGTCTATTAGCTGTACCCTATTGGTTGCGACAGCGTAATCGGGCTGTTTGGCGAGCTTCGGAAAGAAGCTCTGCCGGAAGAAAGTTTTAGCCCTAGGGCTCGAAGAAAGTAAGGAAACGTCTGCCTAAGGGCGCCCCCTTTGAGGCCGAACCTCGGCTTGGGCGACGTTTGAGATAACGGGGGGGTCGGACGGTGAGTGGTCGGTACGTCTCCGAGGCCGTGGATGGAGCCCACATCCGGATGACGTATATAGCGGGGACCTCGTCTTCGCCGGCGAAGACGGTGTGTAGCGTATGGTTGTGTGGTAGGTGGTACGAGTATGTTGTCAGTAGTCATCTGATCGTCAGGGTCATGAAGGATATGTTTAGGTCTTCTCTTTCGGAGAGGAGCGCTTAGGTCGGGGGAGTAAAAAGAAGCCGCAACTACGAGAGGGTTGGGATGTCGGTTTGAATAAAGGCTACCGACTCGAGCCCAGAGTATACGTCGATGATGGAGTGTAATCGCCATCGTTTACTGGCATTTCTTTATTACCATCTGCCATTACTCATTACGTTGCACAAGATAATGGCTCTTATGCAAATTGTCCTCGTGACTACAATCGCTAGAACATCATTAGACTTGCTACGCGAATGAGACTTGAGATGCCATTTACCCCTGTATTATATCCAACAATAAGTTACGTGATTGTGTACCCTTCTCATATTGCGAAGAGACCCGTGCTCTGTAGTGAGCCGGTAATGGGTTGATCATGATGATGATGATGATGATGATGATGATGACTACAATCGCTAGAACATCATTAGACTTGCTACGCGAATGAGACTTGAGATGCCATTTACCCCCGTATTATATCCGACAATACGTTACGTGATTGTGTACCCTTCTCATATTGCGAAGAGACCCGTGCTCTGTAGTGAGCCGGTAATGGGTTGTTCGTGGTGGTGTTGGTGGTGAGGTCCGGAATGGAATTGTCACCGTCTGACCCCCCTGTTATCCCATACGTCGCGTAAACCGAGGGTCGGCTTCACAGGAGGCGCCCTAAGGCAGACGTTTCCTTAGTTTTTTCGAGCCCTAGAGCTCAAAATTTCTTCCGGCAGAGCTTCTTTCCAAAGCTCGCCAAACAGCCCGGTTACGCTGTCGCAACCAATAGCACAGCTAATAGTCAGTCCGAAAAAATGGTGATAAAATAACTCGGCTGACTTTGTTGTGGGCCTCTAAACCCTATTTTTTTTTTTTTTTTTTTGAGATAGGTTTGCGCTTGACGACAATCAGTACCAGAAGGCACTGATGAGGTCTAGGTTGGAGCGCGCTTACCTAGAAAATGCCTATTCACCCTTCCCTTGAAGGAACTAGCTTTGGTTTCAAGTTGGCAAGTTTAGTAATCACTTTAATTAGCTCACGAATTAAAACAATTTAAAATAATTTATATATGTGCGCTTCATAGATGGCTGTAATAGATTTGCATGAATAAAGGTATTTTGAATTTTGATTTTAAGTATTAATTAGGTAGGGTAATATATTTGTTAAAACAGTATAGGAGCTGAATGTGCTATGTACACTTCTCTCCTATGAGCAAGATGGTTGCCCAGCCGTGGGACGTGGGTTGACGTAAGTTAAACGCCGCGTTAAGTTTTTTTTTCTTCACTGCAAATTAGCCCTTGACGGCTATTTCACTTGTTGGTTAGTGATAATACAATCTAGGATGGTAGCGGGCTAACCTGTTAAAGGCTTGGTAAACCCACACTTTTAATTGATTTCTACGCGACATCGTGCCGGAACGCTAAAGCGCTTGGCGACACGTCTTTGTCGGTAGGGTGGTAACTAGTAGCGGCCGAAGCCTCCCACCAGACCAGACTCGAGCCGGGAATCGAACCAAGAACCTCCATCTCCATCATTGCGACAGCGCAGGTAGGATATTTGTTAAAACACTATAGGAGCTGAATGTGCTAAGTGAGGTGGTTGCCCAGCCGCGGGACGTCATCATCATCATCATCATCATCATCATTAGCCAACATTAATCCACTGCTGGACATAGGCCTCTTTGAAGTAGCCCCAACTCATCCTGTCTCCAGCCTTTCGCATCCAGTCGATGCCTGCCACTTTTCGGAGATCATTACTCCACCTGGCCGGAGGACAGCCCACACACCGTTTGCCGAGAGGTGGTCTCCACTCGAGGACCCTCAGACTCGAACGCCCGTCGGTTCTCCGACAAACGTGACCAGCCCACTGCCACTTCAGCGTGCATGCCCTTCGAGCTATGTCGGTTACCTTCGTTTCTTGCCTAATCACCTCGTTACGGACTTTATCTCTCAAAGAGATTCCAAGCATTGCTCTTTCCATAGCACGCTGAGCGACTTGAAGTTTGTGGACTAGCGTCGCTGTCCAGTGTCCATGTTTCGGCACCATAAGTCATCGCGGGACGTGGGGTACACGTGACGCCGTCGCGTAGGTTAAACGTCGCGTTAGGTTCAACATATTAGAAAGTGATTGCAATATAACAACTACCTATAGGTAATTTAGACATATAAAATACATCGTATGAATGCCTTCCCTCTATGCATACAGTAACATCGAGCCCCAGCAGGCATAATAAATAAATATTATATATATAAACAAAATGGAAATTTTACCCCTAAGAGCTCGTTCCCACTTGTCGGGTGTCGGATCCGTATATTAAACGGAAGTTCTAGTGGCAGAGCATTATATATGACGCTATTCACACTTATCGGAAACCGATTTTGTGTCGGCTCCGACAAGAAATGTCGGGTGTTTTGCCAGCCCTCTACGCCCGGAAAAAAATCGTGTCGGATCTCGCTCGCCTATGATTAAGAACGGCGCTGTTCACATTTGTCTGATGTCGGAGCCGATAACCCTCTCCCCGCTACCCCTCATTCCGTTCGTGCGTACGTCGTACCTGCGATCGCGCACACACACATCGCGGCGCGCAAGCAGAGTTGTTGTGTTTTTATTGTACGCACGTTTGGTGATTCGTAGTAATGGAAAGAAATATCAACCCCGAACAATTGATCACACTAGTTCAGGAAAGAGGTGTCCTTTGGGACAAAACTCTAAATGATTATAAAGATAAGCAACTGAAAATAGCTGCTTGGCGGGAAGTTTGCTGCCTACTCATACCTGATTTTGACAATTTGGACGAAAAAGAAAGACAATCATGTGGTAAGTGTTTGAAGTTATTTATTTAATAATATACGTAAAATTCAAAACATAAATATTAACCATGCGCTTCTGGTTGCCAAGGCACCGAGCCTATTGTTGAAACGAAGTAGTTTGCAAATTCAGACCGTATATCATTTGCAATAGGACCACCACGTGGATTACAGTTTTGCAGTTGTACTTGTTCTTGCATCGGATTTTCTGCCGCATAATGAATATCTTCAAAGTTCAGACCGTCCTTTTCTCTTACAAAATTGTGTAATACTGTACACGCTTTTACAATTTCGATAGCCGTGTCTGGGTGGACATCCAGTGGCCGATGAAATATTCTCCATTTATTGGCTAAAATACCGAATGCGCATTCAACGTACCTTCTTGCCCGACTTAAACGATAGTTAAATATTTTTTTCATGTGGTCTAAATGAGTGCCTCCAAAAGGTCTTAACAAATTTGTTGACAGAGGGAAAGCCTCATCGCCCACGAGAACATAAGGCATATCATTTTGAAGTGTTGCATGTAGAGGCCTTGGTTTTGGTATATTTAAACTACCATCATTCAGTTTCTTCCATATAGTTGACTCCTTGAATATTGAAGAATCGCATTCTTTTCCATACGAGCCAACACTCATAAAAATAAAACGATATTCTGAATCAACAACGGCTAGTAAAACAAATGAAAAATAATCTTTGTAATTAAAATACATCGAGCCAGTATTGTTTGGTTTCACCACTCTAATGTGCTTACCATCAACTGCTCCAAGACAGTGCGGAAAGTTGGCTTTCATATCAAAACTTTTTGCAATTTCCAACCATTTACTCTCATTATCAGGAATTTTCATGAACTCGTCTCTTAATACATCCCAGATAGTGGAACTAATTTCTTTGCAGATTTTACTAATAGTTGACACACCAACTCTGTAACTATAGTGCAATTCTTTGAAGGAACAACCCGATGCGCAATATCTGTAAAATAATTAAGTAGGTAAAATAATTAACATTTCTATATGTACCTATTGTAATTGCAGGTAAATTAGTATCTACAAAGTGGTCGAATCTACGAGATGCCTGGATGCGAGCAAATAAAAATGACGTCAAAAAATCCGGAGCAGGGGCTAAGTTTTCAAAGCCATATATATATAAAGAACAGATGAGTTTTCTGCAAAAAGTGGCTGAGCCTAATCGAACTCATGATTCTGTCAAGAAGCGTCCAACAGATACATGTCCCGAGGCATCAGCGGCCAATACAACAGATATAAATTCAGAGCTGCTATTACCAAGCACTTCCAAAAAGCCCAAAACCCTCGATGACAAAATGAGCCAGTTTTTAGATAGCAGGCTACAGTCAGACAGAAGTAACGAACATCCAATGCTCTCTTTTTTCAAAGGTGTTCTACCGAGCGTTACGTCTTTTGACGATAGTGAAACTTTAGAGTTTCAATCAGGTGTGCTGTCACTGATTCAAAATATTAAAAAGCAGCGTGAAAGTCGTTTATACTCATCAAACTATGGTTGGCATTCACAGTCAAGAGATCACGTGCAACAATCTGTATATTCGTCACAAAACCAGAATGTGCACCCACCATTAAACGAGAATAATATCTTCCCTTCAAGTGGATATGGATATTCGACACGCCAACGCCAACGCCGTTGAACCAGCATCACCTACTTTGTCACTACATTCAAGTAATACTCAAGATTCGGACTTAGATTTTAGTAATATTTAACTCCACTAATTTGTTTTCGTAATTAAAAAAAATTAAAGTTATTTCTTTCAATAAATATATGTGATCTAAAAGTGACTGTTTTATCTCTTCCTTTATACAAATTAATATGTATAATTATATTACCTTAAAAATATCGCCAACCTTTCTTCAGTACAAATGCAGTCTCTAAATCTCGTATTTTGGTAGTTTATGCTCACTGATATTTGAGCCAATAGATGGTTGAATGTAGTTATCGACATTCTAAAATAATTGAAAAACTTAATTTCGTCACTCCTCAATTCTGTTATTAAATTCTGAAATGTTCCCAAACTAAATCTTTCTCTCAGGATTGGGTGCACCCAATATTTTCTTTCCTTGGCTGTCTTTCTTCGTTTTCTTCTCAAATAATAATACATCACAACAAGAGCTTCGTCGACGTCCATCGTGCACGCCTCGCGTAGAGTGCTTAAAATTGGCACTAGCTTCGACCGTGGCCGACAACCGATTATTAATCGTGTGTGTGAACAAAGGCGCCGACATCCGATTAATATACGGATCCGATAGCCGACAGGTGGGAACGAGCTGTAAGGGGTAAAATAAGGGTTGGCAGTTTGTATGAAATTTCTTTGTTTTTAGAGGTAGAGACAAAATATTTGCATTAAGATTCATAATAATAAATAAAAAAACGTACATCATTTTTTTAAGTATTACTTGTTAAGGGTGGTAAAAAAGGGGATGATAGTTTTTGCTTATTTTTTTATTATTAAGTCTACTAGCTTGAAATTTTGAAAATAGGTTTCTTTTAGGGCGTAAGTATAAGGTTAGAATTTTTTATCATCCAAATCTACCCCGAAGGGGGTAAAAGAGGGGTTGGAAGTTTGTATGAAAGTCCTATGTTTTTTAATTTAGAAACGCGAAAATTGACAAACGCAAATTGACATTTGCCTGTAGCTTACTTTCTGAAGCAAGGCATTGGCCGCACGGGTAACCTCAATGTTAAGGGAAATCAGCAATTCTACGCAGACGAAGTCGCGGGCAACAGCTAGTATATATATATATATATATATATAAATAATACTTTATAAATTCACCTTACTCACATCTAAGGGTAGCTGGAACAGATCTCTTATAGAGATAAGCTTTCCTTTGTATACTTCTTTTGTAAGTGTTTTTGATATCACAAATTTGGTACATAAATAATAAATATAAATAAAATAAAATAATTGAGAAATTTATCTGGTCTGGTCTGGTGGGAGACTTCGGCCGTGGCTGGTCACCAATTACCAACCTACTGACAAAGACGTTCCGGCATACGATTTAGTGTTCCGACACGATGTCGCGTAGATACCAATTAGAAGTATGGTTTCAGATACCATTTCTTTTTGTCTTTGTGGATAGCTTTACGGCTACCTCCGTACCTTGGACAGGTCGAGGTTATGTGGGACTCCCACCCCCATATCGTGAACAACCCATTGCTGGCTCACTACAGAGCACGGGTCTCCTCTCAATATGAGAAGGGTTTGGCCATAGTCCACAACGCTGGCCATGTGCGGATTGGCGGACTTCACACGCCTTTGAGAACATTATGGAGAACTCTCAGGCGCGCAGGTGTCCTCACTGTGTTTTCCTTCACCGTTGAAGCAAGTGATATTTAAATTTTTTTAAAACGCACATATCTCCGAAAAGTTAAGAGGTGCGTGCCCGGATTCGAACCGCCAACCTCTGATTAGGAGGCTGACGCCCTAACCACTAGGCTATCACCGCTTCCTAATATAAAAAAAAACCAAATTCCTAATATAAAAAACGACCACCACGGCATGTCCTGGTCTTGCATTGCGCCCGGAGGATTCGCTCCGATAGGCTTAATACCCTAACAGGTAGTAAAGCTTTATAATAACCTTCGTCCCTTGGACAGAACGAGGCTATGACGGACTATCACCCATCCCCATAGGGGGTATAAAAAAACAAATAAAAACCACCTGCCCTTTCGCACACATGCCCTTTCGCTGGTTTTGCTTTACGACCGGTGGACTCTGTCGATACTCCTTCATGACCCTGACGATCAGATGACTACTGACAACACACTCGTACCACCTACCACACAATCTTACGCTACACCCCGCTATCTTACGTCATCCGGACGTGGGCTCCATCCACGGCCTCGGAGACGTACGGACCACTCACCGTCCGACCCCCCCGTTATCCCAAACGTCGCCTAAGCCGAGGTTCGGCCTCAAAGGAGGCGCCCTTAGGCAGTCGTTCCCATAGTTTTCTTCTGGCAGAGCTTCTTTCCAAAGCTCGCCAAACAGCCCGGTTACGCTGTGGCAACCAATAGGGTTTGTACAGCTAATAGACAGTCCGAAAAAAAATGTCGATACGTTTAATACCCTAACAGGTTTGCCATCTTGGACTGCATCATCACTTACCACCAGGTGATATTGACGTCCGGGGTACCTAACATGTAGTGGATTAAAGAAGTACAAACGGACACACTTTCGCATTTACTATATTAGTACGGATGTCGAGGTCAGAGAAAGGGAAAAGATATCAGCATTAAAGACCGATATGTAAGCCTTGAGGCGCAGTTAGGTATACCTACTTAAAATTATAAAGGCGAAAGTTTGTATGTATGTTTGTAACTCCTTCACGCCAGAACTGCGAAACCGAATTGCGTAGAATTTGGGATACAGATGTATTATAGACATGTTATTTTAAACCTGGTTTAAGACATAGTTAGGCTAGTTTATCAATCATAATCTTTATTAAAGTAGTCCTTTAAAAGGCACTTTTGACGCGTCAATAAGTTACATAGTAGTGATTTGATGGTGATAACTACACACGTAAACTTAAAACTAAAGCTATGAGGGTTCCAAACGCGCCCCGGTCTAAGAAGAAGCCCACAACAAACTTAGCCAAATAAATTTTCTTTTTGTCATCACCATCTCACATGCCACTTAAAATTATTTAAGAGCTGTCGTATTAGAGCAATATTTCATACCCATGCTTGTGTATCATTTATATAATCCTTTAAACTATTAGAGGTCTTTTCTACAAGCTTACGTTTTATATAAACTTTGAACTTATTGAGAGACATCCCAGAAGGTTATTTATATCCCGGAAGGATCCATAGTTCAAGCTGGATTTATAAAAGACTGAATAACAAGTGTATACAGCATTAGGTTTGCCTTACACGGGGATTGTAGCGTGCTACCCCGTTAGTACCCTAATTGGTTTCTACGCGACATCGTGCCAGAACGCTGAATCGCGTGGCGACACGTCTTTGTCGGTAGACTGGTAACTAGCCACGGCCGAAGCCCCCCACCAGACCAGACTCGAGCCGGGAATCGAACCCAGGACCTCCAGCTTTGTAATGTGACAGCGCAGGCACTGCGCCACGGAGGTCGTCAAATTTTATTTATTTGTATAGATAAGGATTTTGATTTCTGAGAACTTACACCATATGTAGGGTGAAAGTCGAAAGCACTGTAATTAGCATACTAAACATTATTTGGAATTTGGAATAATCTGGAACAATGGTTAAACAAAAATTAAACCTCAATGATACATCAACCGGGTAACGGTAACCCAATAACGGCCTGTAACCGTAATCCCAAACTAACACGTTAAAATTAAACATTTCGCAATAACCCGAATCTAAAGTCGACGGAACCATTAAACTTGTAACCTATTTATAAATCGAGATGCGAGAATTAACAATTACCTTTAAAAGTTTTTAAAAGAAGATTGCACCAATGGTTATTAGATAAATGCTTTTATTGTTTAAGTGAATTTTTCAATACAAAATGACATACTTATTATTAATATTATTATCGCTATTTAGTTTATTTCTTGACATTTTTTAAATGATTTACATGTAACTACAATATTATTTTTGCACGTCTACCCGGTAGATTGTAAAACCAATCAACTATTTTTTGTGTTTTTTGTTATTTGCTTGTTTGTTAATCTAAAATTTTGCATATTATATTATTAGCGACATATTAGCGTCGACGTTTAAAAAGCGTAGCGTTTTAAAATGTTTATTTCTTTTACATATAATTCTGTTGGTGGCGCTTTTAATAAATAAACTACACAATCTATGCAAATAAATGATTTGAATACTAAAATTACCATAACAAACAAAAACCCGTTTGTTTTTCTTGCCTTTATCGCACATTATATGGAGTCGGGACAACACGTCTTCTTCTTCCACACACTTCTATCAGCCGTCACCTCTCTACCCAAACCTTTTACCCGCATATCACGTTTACGCAATCCATCCATCTCTTCTTTGGTCTGCCTCTACTCTTTTGCCCTTCCACGTTCATATATAACATTCTTTTCGTGACATCACTTTCTTCCCTCTACTAAATATGTGGAATATAATGTATATCTGATATTATAAAAATAGCCGTCGAATAAAAAAAATCAAAAATTTGTTAGGTGATGATGAGAAAGCATTCTTAACCTAAACTAATGCTGCATGCTCGTAACCCGTCCAGGTCTAAGAAGCCAACAAACCAGAGCTTTTTTTACGTAATTTCCATCTCACATAGTCAATAAAGGAAGCTGCGATAGCCTCGTGGTTAGGCGGGGGGTTCGAACCCGGGCACCTCTAACTTTTCGGAGTTATGTGCGTTTTTAAGCAATTAAAATATCACTTGCTTCAACGGTGAAATAAAACATCGTGAGGAAACCTGCACGTCTGAGAGTTCTACATATCGTTCTCAAAGGCATGTGAAGTCTGCCAATCCGCATACGGCCAGCGTGGTGGACAATGGCCAAACCCTTCTCATATTGAGAACCCGTGCTCTGTAGTAAGCCGGCAATGGGTTGATCATGATGATGATGGTAGTCAATAATGCGAAATGTTTCTTACATTACAATTATCAGCTATTTCCCAAACAGCCAAGGTTTTTCGCGTAGGCTCGACAAATCCAATTACCCAGCCTACGAGTACAGTAAAGAAACGCAATCGAGGCACCAAGACGGTCGGCCATCTCACTGCCAAATACGTGATATATTAACTGCCTTATATGCGACGTCCTTATATACCCATATAGTATATGACTATGTTATATCCATCAGACGCATGTAGGAAGAGTGACCTCTATTGGTGGCCTACGCTGCCAATTTCATAACGGTTTGTGGGTATACAAAATAGTTTTGTATATTAAGCTTATTTCCTATAATGGAGGTTTGCCACGGTTTTTATTTTTCTTTTTTTTTTTCGCATTTTTTTTTTCGCAGCATTTTCGCAAGCCGTAGGCTGTAGGGTTTTTTATTACACTTTTGACGATCTCCGTAACCCAGTGCTTGCGCCGTCGCATTATAAAGTTGGAGGTCCTGGGTTTCAGTCTGGTCTGGTGGGAGGTTTCCGACAAGGACGTGCCAAGCGATTTAGCGTTCTGGCGCGATGTTGCGTAGGAACCTGTTAGGAGTATCTATTTCAGAATAGCCCGCTACCATGTTAGACATGAGACACTTACCACCAGGTGAGATAGCCGTCAAGAACTAAGTTGTACTGTATATAAAAAAGGTCGTCCAAAAAAAAAAACCTGTGCTATTAACAGATTAGCCCGCTACCATCTTAGACGGCATCACCACTTATCATCGGTTAGATTGCCTAGTTGAAAAATAGAAAGATCTATTTACCAATCATTATGAGTAGCGAGTGACCTTTGCACCAGTATTGTATTGGCCTGATTCTAAGAAGAATACCTAACTAAGTAGGTGCAATGTTTACAATGGCGCTGTGGCAATAAACATTTAGGGTTGCCACTGCGATATCGACGTCATCGCCTTCTTATTCTCCCGCTGTAGGTTTCCACTCTGAAAGGAGATTGACTCTGCAATCTATAGAGCGTACTTTGACTTCAGTTTAAGTCTGTGTTAAAACGAGACAGGCTCATGACACATAATGTTGTCTCGTTTTGACCGTTTCTTAACTCAGAGTTAAGGCAACGCTTGCTTTATAGATAGATCTTAGAGTTGTAAAAATTAGCCACGGCTTGTTGTGAAAATATAAATTAATCAATCTATTAGCCCATAGACGCGCACTGCTGGACATAGGCCTTTCCGAGAGCGCGCCACCACACACGGTCCTACGCCTTCCTCATCCAAAAATTAATATAAATTATATATCATAAATATGAATTATAATTTCTTAATCTTCAACCTATGAGTTTCCTAATGGGCACATACCTCCATTCCATCTTTACTATTAATATTATAAATGTGCATGTAGAAACGTTTGTTACGCTTTCACGCAAAAACTTGGAGCTATTAGAAGTAACATAGGATACTTTTTATTTAGAAAAAAAATTAGGAAAAATGGTTTGTTTTGAATATAGCATAATTTCATTTTGTAATAATCTCTGATTTTTATTTAATGGCTTCAATGCGAGCGAAACGGCAGGTAAAAGCTAGTATTCTTTATTGCGGGGCATATGCTACCTACTCACGGACATAGTTGGGTGGACAGCGGATGGAACCCTTGGGGAACGGAAGCCCTAAAAATTAACCAACTTATAGATATACAAATGTGTTAAAAGGGTATACGAAGGTAGCTTCATTCCTAATTTCACAAAAAATAGTCTTTATGACTTTAAGGTGTAACAATAAACCAAACACTCACAATTATGATATTATAAAGATATAAGGTGGGAACCCTATTGTAGTTTAAACGCAATGTTTACTATAGAATAGTCTGCGATCGAGGTCAGCGGGGAAAAAGTGGCATAACTGAAATGTATCTAAAATTGATCCCGCTAATGGCGCGAGACTAAACACTAAATTGTCTGATAGTTTAGTTTATGTTTCCGTCTGTGTTAGTTCTCGTTACATAGACAACGCAATAGCTTTCTTCTTAGACCGGGCGCGTTTGGAACCCTCATAGCTTTAGTTTTAAGTTTACGAATGTAGTTATCACCATGAAATAACTACTATGTAAATTATTGACGGATGGAAATATTTTTCCTCGTAGTTTCTGGTTAACCATGGGCTCCTTATATGTACTATAGATGACTGGCAGCTTGGTGACGTAAAAAGTTTAAGTTTACTCAACTCTTCCTTATATTGATTTGGATTATTTTTGGTCTGGTGGGAGGCTCCGGCCGTGGCTAGTTACCACCCTACCGACAAAGACGTGTCGCCAAGCTATTTAGCGTTCCGGCACGATGTCGTGTAGAAACCAATTAGGAGCGTAGGTTTACCATACCCCTAACAGGTTAGCCCGATACCATCTTAGACCGCATCATCACTTACCATCAGATGAGATGCTGTCAAGGGCTAACTTGTGGTGTATAAAAAATCATCATCAACTTTATGTGTTTCCGTCTCTGTTAGTTCTCGTAACATAGACAACGCAATAGCTTACTCCTCTAGTTTTATTAACTTTTTCCTCGTCGTTTCTGGCTAACCATGGGCTCCTTATATGTACTATAGATGACTGGCAGCTTGGTGACGTAAAAAGTTTTAATTTACTCGACTCTTCCTTATTAAAAATACTAAATATATATATATTTATCATCATTATCATGATCAAAGCATACTCGGCTCACTACAGAGCGCGGGTCTCCTCTCAATATGAGAAGGGTTTGGCCATAGTCCACCACGCTGGACATGTGCGGATTGGCAGACTTCACACGCCTTTGAGAACATTATGGAGAACTCTCAGGCGTACAGGTTTCTTTATGAGGTTTTCCTTCACCGTTGAAGGAAGTTATATTTGAATTGCCAATAAGTTAAGAGGTGCGGTGCCCGGTATCGAACTCCCGACCTCTGATCAGGAGACGGACGTTCTAAACACTAGGCTATAACAGCTAATATATATTTTAATAACCTGAGCGTTACATAATAGTAGTTCGTATATATTTTTGTTTACACTACAAGTTAGCCCTTGACGGCTATCTCACCTGATGGTAAGTGGTGATGCAGTCTAAGATGGTAGCGGGCTAACCTGTTAGGGGTATAGTAAACCTACGCTCCTAATTGGTTTCTACGCGACATCGCCATGGAACGCTTAATAAGTTGGCGACACGTCATCGTCGGTAGGGTGGTAACTAGCCACAGCCGAAGCCTCCCACCAGACCAATCATCATCAAGATCAGGCATATACATAGTAGGATAGATTATTGTTAATCAAACTTATTGTCCATCGTACTTAATGACCTTCCACAATATGCCACTTCCTTTTATACCAACCCGAGTTAGACCGATTTCTTAAGACGGCGTTAATTTATCAGGTTGAATTTGTTAAACAAATAGCAATGGTGCGATGTGTATCCACTGCTGATGCTTACGTAATACCCGTATGAATTGCTATACCCAATGGCATGCACTACATAGTGGCAGGAAAGCAATGCCTTTTTTTTTAACGTGGGTAATCCTCATGGATACCACCGCGTCCGAGGAGACGCAGTGGTTATGTCGGACTCTTACCGACTAAACCCCCACGGTGCATTCCTTTCCCGCCGCCTGGGGGTCACGGGTAACGCTCGCGCACACGTCCGCAGCCAGGCAGGCGGAGTCCGTTCGTAGACGGTGCCAACTCGGGAGCAATATCAGATGCCCCCCAATTGAACGCCAAAGACGCACCAGGAGCACAGGGTGCGTCTTCCAGCTCGAAGACCTAACTACTGGGTGTTGGACAAACTCACATCCAACGCCCGGAGTTGCGTCTCAAGGGGGTAGGCGGTGATGATGTGAGGAAAGCAATGCCTACCCTAAATATGCTTTATAATAAGAAGTTCATCGTCAGCCTGTTTTATATCCCAAACTACACATATACAACATTATGGATGTATGGATGCCTGAGAGTTCTCCATAATGTTCTCAAAGGCGTCTGCCAATCCGCACACGGCCAGCGTGGTGGACTATGGCCAAACCCTTCTCATATTGAGAGGAGACCCGTGCTCTGTAGTGAGCCGGTAATGGGTTGATCATGATCTATCTATAAATAGTACAAAAGTTTGATATCGAAAATCCACTTGAACTTGTGGCAACAATTAAAGCACTATCAGAAGACATGTTATTAATTGTAACATTGTTTAATTAACGTGTTTTCATTACAATTTTTTTTCGTTAGCAAAACAAATCATTGATCTACCATTGAGACACATTTGTAATCACAGATGCGGGGCACGGTAATATTATGTATACAGTATACCAACTTCATACAAACGGACGAAACGCGGACTATGTCTACGCGCTTCGATCTCGGGGTGCATTCGGCATGCAGACAGTCACGACTGTGCCGCAGTGACGAACGGACGCTGTTTTGTTTTTTTTAACAATAACTGCGCGATTTTTTCACTGAAAATAACTTCAAGTACATATTTAATATGACGAGTAGGATATATTGTGCACTTTTTGGTTGCATTAATAATAGTTGTTTATTGTACTGTTTGTATGAACAATACCAGAAACAATAAATTTGACCGTCTATCTGTCACTAGATAGTTGAAATTTGAACACAAAGTAGGCAAATGTAATTAAAATGCTGGAGGTGGGTAGCCCTATCGCATGTTTAGATGCCACGCGGCTGTAGGTATTTATTTCAAAGATAAGCCCGAGTTACAATACTGTATACATAAAATATTATCGTGCTTGGATTCAATCCGACACCCCAACCCTCTCTTAGTTGCGGCTTCTTTTTACTCCCACGACCTAAGCGCTCCTCTCCGAAAGAGGAGACCTAAACATTCCTTCATGACCCTGACGATCAAATGACTACTGACAACATACTCGTACCACCTGCCACACAATCATACGCTACACACCGTCTTCGCCGGCGAAGACGAGGTCACCGCTATCTTACGTCATCCGGACGTGGGCTCCATCCACAGCCTCGGAGACGTACGGACCACTCACCGTCCGACCCCCCCGTTATCCCAAACGTCGCCTAAGCCGAGGTTCGGCCTCAAAGGAGGCGCCCTTAGGCAGCCCTTAGTTTCTTCGAGCCCTAGGGCTCAAAATTTCTTCTGGCAGAGCTTCTTTCCGAAGCTCGCCAAACAGCCCGGTTACGCTATGGCAACCAACAGGGTTTGTACAGCTGATAGACAGTCCGAAAAAAAAAACCGTGCTTGGGGCCCTGGGTGTTAGCACAGCGATCTATTCGATAACAACATTGAGTCAGTGTGTAATTGGAACTGTTAACTTGTTAATTACACTAACTATTGCGTAAGGCTACCAATTGTGCTCACGTTGACGAGAATTCGTGTCAAGTGTAAGAAGGTCGATTAATTAGCAATCGTATTAATTGTTAGCGTGCGAAATCCAGTTTAGCATTTAACCAATCATTATTATGCAGGTATATAGGCCCAGTTGTGTTAAAGAGAATTTGTGCCAAGTGTAGAAGTCAATAAAAAAAAAAATTTAAATATCACTTGCTCCAACGGTGAAGGAACACATCGTGAGGAAACCTGCACGCGTGAAAGTTCTCCATAATATTCTCAAAGGCGTGTGAAGTCTGCCAATCCGCACATGGCCAGCGTGGTGGACTATGGCCAAACCCTTCTCATATTGAGAGGAGACCCGTGCTCTAGTCTAGTGAGCCGGTAATGGGTTGATCATGGTGATGGTGGTGGTGGTAGAAGTCAATTAATTAGCATTTAACCAATTTAGAATTTAACCAATCATAATTATGCAGGTGTATAGGCGGAGTTGTCTTGAAGAGTATTCGTGCCAAGTGTAGAAGTCAGTAAGTAATTTACTAACAATTTTTTATACTTTAGCACACTTTTTTTATGCTTATATGTTGAGCTTTAGTGCCAGATTTATTGATGAGAATTCCAGGGCACTTTGATTTAATTCCAAATCACTATAGAAATATATATCTCTTCTCTATTTCCCTCTATCTCTTTAACACAACTGGGCCTATACACCTGCAGAATAATGATTGGTTAAATGCTAAATTGGATTTCGCACGCTAACAATTACGATAGCCCTGCGGTTTTAAACAACCAAAAAATTACCCTTAATTATCCCTACTTTGGATTTTTTTTAAATTTATAGACGGATCTAAAGACTATTATCACACGCTCTCCTAGGCACATGAACGGACATCGGCAACTTCTAAAAATTCCAGATAAAAAACTTAATACCCAACTTTGACCCGACTTAAGAGTCGAATCCAGGGCATTATCGATGAAGTGCTTGGAATCGCTTATTAAATAAAACGATAAAATTATTATTTTATCCTACGATGGAGGCGTTACGCTAAAATTTTAAAGATATTTTGCATGACGGCAGTCAAAGAACAACGCCATCTAGTTTTAGAATCATGTACGACAGACAATAGAGTGGGATCACCCCTCTCTTTACGCAACATTGTGGGTTATGCAGGTTCTTAAAAGACGCACCGGCGCGGGACGGCGCATTGCATTCATTGCATTCATTGCATTCGGTCGGTTCGGATCGGTGGTCGAGTCGCGGTAGTGCATAGTCTTACTTGGTGGAGCGTATAGTCTGCTCCTTATAAATTACCATACTTATAATTGTAATACTGTTCTACCAAGAGTATCTGGCCTCTTTGCCCGAAACTACCCACGTCTACCCAAATTACCGACGAAGACACGCCCCCGCCCCGTAGTCATCCTATATGCATATTGGTGCGACACCACAAACAAACAATTGTTATGAACATAAATCATTCATTACGTACTTAACTTCTTTCTCGTACGTCCACTTAAGCCATTGACCAAAATCGAATGTACCGACCCCCATGCGTTAGGATTGTAGGGTAATAGAAATTTATGGGTTCTAAATTGAACTCCACGGCATGTTCAATTGTTAAATTAAATGACCTTCAAACAACATCAAGATTTCTTTTAATAAGACACGAGTTAAACGCTCAGACAAATTCACTCATAATTTTGTTTATTCAAAACCTTTTGACCCGTATTACATTCATTTTCTTTTTTTTTAATACACGACAAGTTAGCCCTTTACGGTATCTCACCTGATGGTAAGTGATGATGCGGTCTAAGATGGTAGCGGACTAACCTGTAAGGGTATGGTAAACCCATACTCCTAATTGGTTTCTACACGACATCGTGCCGGACCGCTAAATCGGACCCCTAACAGGTTAACTCGCTACCATCATAGACTGTATCATCACTTACCATCAGGTGAGATAGCTGTCAAGAGCAAAACTTGTAGTGTATAAAAAAAAGGCTGAAAATTCCGCTCGCGTGTCAGTTGGGATATTTCCCAGAAACCTGAGCATTGGATCACAATAGATGATTATACTTATTATTATCTCATTTTAAGGAAACGACGTCAAAGACTTAATTGCCAAGTCATTATGCATACGAAAAAATGTCTGGAGAGGTTCATGACGATGATGATGCTCACGACCTCCGTGGCGCAGCGCGCTCAGTCGCGTTAAAAAGTTGGAGGTCATCGGTTCGATTCTCGGCTCGAGTCTGATCTGACGGGACGCTTCGGTCGAGGCTGTGGCTAGTTGCCATCATAGAAACATATGTTTACTGTCATGTAACCAATTATGAGTATGAGTTAACTAAACCCCGAAAAAGTTAACCTGCTGCCATCTTAGACAACAAATAAACAATCATTATTGCATCTTGTGTGAGATATGAAAGCAGAGCCGAACCACGGTAATATTATGTACATACAGTATTCCAACTTCATACAAGCGGACAAAACGCGAGCTATGCCTACGCGCCTCGCTCTCGGCATGCAGACAGTCGCGACTATGCCGCAGTGACGAACTCAGGGTGTTTTGTTTTTTTACCCGCGCGATTTTTTCACTAAAAATAACTTCAAGTACATATTTAATATGACGAGTAGGATATATTATGCTGTTTTTGGTTGCATTAATAATAGGTAGTTGTTTATTGTACTGTTTGTATGCATAATATTTAAAAGTTGACCATCCGTCTGTCACTAGATAGTTGAAATTTGAACAAAACAAAGTCTGCAAATGTAATTAAAATACTGGAGGCGGGCAGCCCTATCTCATAGTTAGGTGCCGCGCGTCTGTAGGTATTTATTTCAAAGATAAGGCCGAGTTACATTACTGTATACCTACAAAATATTACCGTGGCGGAACAGTTCCAAGCAACCTTGCCACTGTTTAAAATTCAACACGATTTATCATTGTAACTTAATTTTAAAAGATGTAGGTATAGGTACAAGGTGAAGTTTTTTAGTTATTTCAATGGCGGTCCAGTTTATGTGTCAATATCTCATATTCATTGATGAATATATTTTTTTTGTCTATTAGGAAGCTTGCTGTGGCGTCTCGGTTTGATGCCATTTAGCATAGAGAGTATGACAATTTTTTTTATCCCTTGATTACAATTCTCATCTATGAGATAATGCAATCTAAGACGGGCTCTCAATTCTCATATTAAGGGTATTACAATTTATTATACCCACTAAAAGTTAACCCTTGGCTATAATCTGATCTAGTGATAAGTGATGACGTACATACTGTTTAATTGTTTAGCCTAGTGGTTAGGACGTCAGCCTCCTTAATCAGAGGTCGGGGGTTCGAACCCGGGCACGCACCTATAACTTTTCGGAGATGATCATCGTGATGTCAAAAAACTTGACAGTACAGAACTTGACTTCGTCTCACCTAAAACAAAGACGTAAAATGGCGTGACCACATTATAACTGTACCAGACAAATGTGTCCATTATGAATGCGTTTTAAAGGAAACCACGTGTGTGACCACCTTAATCCACTTCGCATTCGATTAACAGTACCGTTATAGTCCAAGAGTCGGTGCAGGTTTTAAAAAAAAGAAATATAAGGCAATTTTTTTTCTTTTCATACAATGTATAATTACACTAATTAACTCGATCTTCCAGATAACAACTTCATTTACATTAATTAACTTCCATATAGCTTAATAGCTATTAAGGCTACTGAGCCAAATATCTTCTTCTTCTTACCCTTATCCCACGCTATGTGGGGTCGGCACAACACGTGTTCTTCTTCCACTCACTTCTATCAGCCGTCACCTTACTACCCACACCTACAAGCATATCCTCTCTTACACAATCCATCCATCTATTCTTTGGTCTTTCACTAATCCTTTGCTAAATATGTAATATAATTATTACATATTTTGTTGTTTACTTCGGAAATACCAGTTGAATATTCATACTTGATGAAAATTATTATCTTCGCATCTAAATCAAATCATAAATAGCTTTATTAATATAACCCTATTACAGGCATCTATGAATCGTTCAGATTTATGAAATTTTTCATTATTTATATTTGTGAAGTGATGGTGATAACTACACTCGCCAACATAAAATAAAAGCTGATAGTGTTCAAATCGCACTCCAGGTCTAAGAAGAAGGCCACAACAAACTTTTTTTTTGTTATGAACATCTCACGTAATCCATAATAAATAATAGTACCTATGGGGCAATTCACACGCAAGCTTTTTTATCGTTTATATAATCCTTCATACCGTTATATGATTTTTTTATAAGCTAACATATTAGTATCTTATATATCGTTTTAAAACTATCAGACTAGTGCATCAAAATAATTGACACTGGCTCTCGGCCTATTACGTAACGGAATTACGAAGCAACTTCCTTTACTTTCCCAAATACGCCGTGCCGGAGAGAATCGCGTACCGAATGTTAATCTGCAACTGTTTTGTTCTAGACGATGAACCCGATTGGCTGACAGTGACGCAGCGATGACGCGATCGCGTCTGATTGGAGGGCGATAGCGTCGCGCGACCGACAGCGGCTGTGATTGGTGCAAAATGTCCGGGCTGCCGAACAGAGGTGATGATGCGATCAATGGAGTCGACGTTCGGGAGCAAGGCAGCGCTTTGAGGTCAGTGAAGCAGCCTTGACTGATTTGTGACATTGATTTGGCGTGCAATCGATTTTGTACTGTAATATCAAGATTTTAGGGTGTATTTTTAACTGCTTGCTGCTTTTGTTTCTTTTGTTATTTGATCATTACCCATGGTGATATATATATATATATAGAAGCGGTGATAGCCTAGTGGTTAGGGCGTCAGCCTCCTAATCAGAGGTTGGCGGTTCGAATCCGGGCACGCACCTCTAACTTTTCGGAGTTATGTGCGTTTTTAAAAATTAAAATATCACTTGCTTCAACGGTGAAGGAAAACATCGTGAGGAAACCTGCACGCCTGAGAGTTCTCCATAATGTTCTCAAAGACGTGTGAAGTTTGCCAATCCGCACATGGCCAGCGTGGTGGACTATGGCCAAACCCTTCTCATACTGAGAGGAGACCCGTGCTCTGTAGTGAGCCGTTAATGGGTTGTTCATGATGATATATATATATTTAAGGTGTATTTTTAACTGCTTGCTGCTTTTGTTTCTTTTGTTATTTGATCATTACCCATGGATATATATTATATAAGATATAATATGGATAAATTTCAATAAGGGCGTCGTTCGTGTGCACTGATGTGGCTGATGTACCTTATTTTTGCACGGAATAAACGTGCGCAGTGAGGACATGACAGGGCACTATCAACGTAATTATAGATTATATTGCAGGGAGGTTTATTTTTCAGTCGATCTCTGTAGAAATCCAGATGCACCCTCCTTGTATCTCCAAAATCCGTGATAGCCTGCTGAGCCAAGTGCCTCCAACCCATAGATATCATGTTTAATGGAATAATCTTTTAATATCAAACCATTCCCGGATTATAAGTCTACAAGTTTTGATTCTTGACGACTTTTTATTTTGTAAAGTAACATTAATGTTATATAAGAAATTCTAAACTAACTTAATAAGTATGGACAGAAGATAAAAAAAAAAAGATATCGCGAGTTATTTATTACATGTACATAGTTGATATATATAAGAGCAGAAAACGCATTTTATACACAAAACAGATACAAATGGCTGTTACCGAGCGGGTCTAGTCATTTTTCGCTCCGTTGACGCTCCACGGATGTTAACCCAACCGTGTCACGCTATTCTCAACTCTAAGGCGACTGAAATAGGGTTTGAAATGATAAAGCGGTAATTCTGCCAACTAATCATACCATCGAAATTGAATGTTTTGCTTTGGTAAGCAATTGCAAAGTATAGTTTGCGGTGGAGAAGTTGTTTCGTAAGAAAACAAGGTAAAGTTTAAATTAAATTAAATAACAATATTTAGTTTGCTTGAACAGACCGCTTTTTTACCATTCTTTTATTAGCTATATGTTTGTTTGTTTGTAACCGACTTCTTTGGACTCGATTTTGACCCAATTTGAACGGTCAGATTTCATTATATCGGTAGTTTTATCGAGGACCGATGACAATACAATAATTTAATAATTTTGCTGGAAATAAAACCTAGGAGCGATTTGCGTTCCGGCACGATGTCGCGTAGAAACCAATAAGGAGTATGGGTTTACCATACCCTTAACAGGTCAGGCCCGCTACCGGTGAGATGCCGTCAAGGGCTAAATTGTGCTAACGATAAAATTGGAACGAAGTTCATTATCGCGCGTTGTGAAAGGGGGCTAGACGGAAAAAATTCTTACGAAAAGTTGTCACGACACTTTTTGTTATTGTAAGCTGCGCGGCGTCGCATGTTTCTCTGTCTGTCTCTCTCTCTCTTATAGAAAGCAAGCCAGATATTTTCATTTCTATTTCGCATTGAACAGTGTGGTGTCGCGACGATTATTTTTGTTGAGTGTATACAGGTTTTTTGTAAATAATAAATAATAAAATATAATAATAATGAATCCTGACAGTGTTTCTGCACAAGTTCCGGATATTGCTGATGGAGTACGAAATTGAGCCTACTGATTAAGTTTATATAACATTATAGTTGTTAATAATAAAAAAAATATTATTATAACTTAAATAAAATAAAATGTTATTACAATTCCTTCACTAATTAATCGAAAGGAACTGCGTTCCATCCGGGTGTCCCTTGACACCTCTCAAGTTTTTTTTTGTTTGATTTTGTTTGACTCTGATCTCAGATGAAAATCAGCGACGTGTTTTTCATAAGATACACGACATATGCTGAGCTGTACACCCTTTCTCGTTTGTGTTACACATAGTATACCAGATGTACTTAAGCTTAAAAGAATAATAACAGTGGGGCACAAAGAATCTTCAATTTTCACGTGTCTTTTGTAGAATCTGTGGCGACACACCCAGGCGTATATAGTGTGAAGACAGAATACCTACTATTACCAGTTATGTCATTAGCTAACAGAAACTATGTTGAAACAATGTTGTTCAAAATCCGCGCCGCTTACGTCATGCAGCCTTGGGCCATTGGAACACGAATCGCGAATGGCCTGGCATCGATGCTAATATCTTACTATTCATGGTATTACCCGTAAATAGGTATTGCGAAGATGAAATCCTCATTTCTGTAACAACTTTGTGGGCGACCAGTAATTTTGTGTTACGCGGTGACAGCCATTCAAATGAGATTAAAATGTGGTTATGGTTCTTATTTTTCTTGTTCTTATCCCACATTATGTGGGGTCGGCACAACACGTCTTCTTCCACTCACTTCGGTTGGCAAATTTAATCTTCCGTTTACATTAATATTTACGTTTTAAATTATTTTTTAAACGGGCGCGCTGTCGCATTATAAAGTTGGAGGTCCTGGGTTTGATTCCAGGCTCGAGTCTGATGTGGTGGAAGGCTGCGCCGGTTGATAGTTACCACCCTATCGCCAAAAATGTGGCGTAGAAACCAATAACGTTAGCCCGCTACCATCTTTGACTGCACCATCACTTACATCAGGTGATATTGCCGGCTAACTTGTAGTGGCTAAAAAAATATATATTTAAAACTGTAATTTACGGTACTTATGAAAATTATTTGTCTAGATCAACTTTTAGTGATATTTTTTATGGTGTCCTTGTTGGAAACCTCTTTTTTCTACCCTCGTATTTAGATGACACTCATTCTCTTTGTATCTAGATGATAAGGTATAAAGATTGGTCGTGGGTATTGGTAGATCAGGAATTCCGTCTTTGCAAAGTACCAGGAAAGCAGAAAATAGAAAGAGTGGTATTACTTCATCTTTTAGTAAGGCGCCCGATAGGTTGTCAATCGTCAAATAGCTAACTACAGTTTAAGTGAAATTTTTATGGTGTCCCAGTAACCCCTTTCCTATCTCTTTGTACCTTCATGATAAGGTATAAAGATTGGTCGTGGGTATTGGTAGTTCAGGAATTCCGTCTTTGCGAAGTATCAGGCAAGCAGAAATAGAAAGAGTAGTATTAGTTCAACTTTTAGCAAGGCGCCGGATAGGTTGTCAATCGTCAAATAGCTAACTATAGTTTAAGTGATATTTTTGATGGTGTCCCAGTAACCCCTTTCCTATCACTTTGTATCTAGATGATAAAGTATAGCGATTGGTCGTGGGTATTGGTAGTTCAGGAATTCCGTCTTTGCAAAGTACCAGGCAAGCAGAATATAGAAAGAGTGGTATAATTTCATCTTTCAGCGAGGCCCCAGACAGGTCGATCGTCAAGTTCACATAACAAAATCACGCGTGTTTCTTACAGTAAGGCTTCTAGTTGTAACCTTGTAGGACCTTGTAGCAATTAGATTAGACAGGGGAATGCAGATAATTTATGCAACTACAATTATCGTCGTCAAAGTTAAAAGACAGAACTAACGAAGTTAAAATGAGATGAGAGTTACTAACTGTTTCTTAAGTCAGACTAATTGTTACTATAGATCTCGGCTTCACAATCAACCCATTGCCGGCTCACTACAGAGCACGGGTCTCCTCTCAATATGAGAAGGGTTTTTCCATATTCCACCACGCTGGCCATGTGCGGATTGGCAGACTTCACACGCCTTTGAGAACGTTATGGGGAACTCTCAGGCGTGCAGGTTTCCTCACGATGTTTGACCGTTGAAGCAAGTGATATTTTAATAGCTTAAAAACGCACATAACTCCGAAAAGTTAGAGGTGCGTGCCCGGGATCGATCCTCCGACCTCTAATTGGGAGGCGTCCTTACCACTAGGCTATCACAGCTCCTTAGCGACACAGAACTAAAATAAAAAATTATACAACCTATAAGGAAATATACATTTAGAGATGGAGATCTTTTCTCTATTTTTTTGTTTACATTTTTTTACGCTGGGAAATGCGTTTAAGTTTTATTGGTCCTACAAAGGGCCATGATAAGTATTTAAATTTTACTTCAATGGTTAAACTTAATACTGATAAAAAATAATTAAACATTTTGTAAAACAAATAGTAAAAGTTTACGTGCGAACTGCAAACGCCACGTTAAATGTATTTTACTAATTGTAATTTTTAGCCTAGTGGTTAGGGCGTCAGCCTCCTAATCAGAGGTCGGCGGTTCGAATTCGGGTACGCACCTCTAACTTTTCGGAGATATGTGCGTTTTAAAAAAAATAAAATATCACTTGCTTCAACAGTGAAGGAAACCATCGTGAGGAAACCTGCACGCCTGAAAGTTCTCCATAATGTTCTCAAAGGCGTGTGAAGTCTGCCAATCCGCACATGGCCAGCGTGGTGGACTATGGCCAAACCCTTCTCATATTGAGAGGAGACACGTGCTCTGTAGTGAGCCGGTAATGGGTTGTTCATGATGATGATGATGAATTGATGATGATTTTTTTTTTATTAGCGTTTTTTTATTTCCATTTTGTCTCCTTGTTCGACCATTGAGACACTGTTGTAATGGGAGACTTGAATTTGTGGATCCATAGTCGTAAAATCACTACCACGAAATCCAACTGAAAGTTTAGTTAAAAAAATAAATCTGTTTACTTCACAAGCCACGGTTTTAACGTTTGATGGTGCATTTAGAGAGGAAGCCGCTTAACCGACATAAAAGACAGCAAATAAACAGTTTGACCGACTGCACTAACAATTAATCCGAATTGATGCAACCGAGGGGTCGACGACCCGCGTCTATTCCCGGCGCTGATCATAGATTAGTTAATTGGATAGATGCGGAGCGTGAAAATTTCAGTTTAAATGCCTAATTATGAAAGAATTTTAATTAAATACTCGTATGTGTTTACGTAAAGATTGTTGGTATAGAGTATGATAATATTTTTCAATTTTACACTAGAAGTAATCTGTTAATTAATATTTTACATAAAATACAGATGTCTGGTTTAATTTAAATCACTTTTAAGTTAGCCAAATCTTCGCTTACACACATAGCGGTAAAACAATAATATTCACAATATTTCGTAATTTGGGTCTTATTATGTTTCAATATTCTTTTCATTATTAGTAGCCCCGACGGCTGAACCCCAGATACTATGAATGATCTGTTTTTTCATTATTCCTACTTACTTTGACTTCTGCAAGGACTTGATATTGACACCTGTCACGAACACAATCCGAATTAAAAAAAAGATACACAAACTACAGGACCTGATGTGTATCACTAATGAATCCGTCATCATGATCAGCCCATTGCCTTTCTTCTATTTTAAATCTAGTTCTAGTCGTCATCATTATGATCAACCCATTACCGGCTCACTACAGAGCACGGGTCTCCTCTCAATATGAGAAGGGTTCGGCCATAGTACACCACGCTGGTCATGTGCGGATTGGCAGCCTTCACATGTCTTTGAAGACACGCTTCGCAGGTTTCCTCGCGATGTTTTTTCCGTCACCGTTTAAGCAAGTGATATTTTAATTGCTTAAAAACGCACATAACTCCGAAAAGTTAGAGGCGCGTGCCCGTGTTCGAACCCCCGACCTCCGATTAGGAGGCGGACGTTCACACCTTCAATGAACCCGTATTGAGGCTACCACAGCTTCAATGAACCCGTATTTATATCAAAATTCCGACCCACCCATAATATCACGAACCTTCGCAATCTTCTTCAATTATTTCTTGTTGTAATGTTCTTTGAATAGGTTATTCAAAAAATAAAACAAAACAGAGCACTTGACTTTCAAGTTATCGAAATGCGGAAGTTTGTTTCACCGTTTGTCTTTCTTTTTGAAATTTAGCATAGAACCCCAGAACCTCTTGATCAATAGTACTGTCTACTACAAGGCAAATATAAACTATGTTAAATCCCGTACTATCTGTTTATCTTAGCTAGTCTTTGAAAACATATCGTGATGAAGGAATGATAGCTTATGTGTGTTTTCGTATTTTTGGTTTCGTTATTTTGTTTTCTAGTAATTAATTAGAATCCTCGATGCGAGAGTAATATCCTACAACAAGTTATTACCACTAATATTAGTAATATATGTGAAACTCTGCGATCGTAAGCGTTGCTAATTCCAGTCAACGTTAGGTTAGGTTAGTTTTGCCCGGGGGGCGTTTTGCCGCGGGCGCGCTGGAAAAATCAGCGTGAGGGACACGCCGTGGTGGTTTTTAGTTTCGGTATACCCCCTTGGGGGGAGGCCCTAATAACCTCTCGTCCTGTCCAAATGACCGGTCCGGAAGGGTGGTGTCGCCAAGCTATTTAGCGTTCCGGCACGATGTCGCGTAGAAACCAATTAGGAGTATGGGTTTACCATATCCCTAACAGGTTAGCTCGCTACCATCTTAGCACCATCATCAACCCTCCAGGTTTGTAACCCTAAAAGGTAGAAAATAATCTATTCGGTATGTTTTTCTGTTGTTTTTGGTAAGTCAATAAACATCTGAGTCAATCCCCGCTCCGACGGATTTACGCGGTTTCTCTGAAAATGATTCAGCCGAGATGAAAGTGACGGCTCGAATCGCTGTCTATATATAAATACAAACTTACCTACTTTATCAAAACTTAGTGAGGATGCATTTTATACTTGTGTTGCATGCTACTGGACTACATAACATCATCATGATCAACCCAATACCGGCTCACTACAGAGCTCGGGTCTCCTCTCAATATGAGAAGGGTTTGGCCATAGTCCACCACGCTGGCCATAGTCCACCACGCTGGCCATAGTCCACCACGCTGGCCATGTGCGGATTGGCAGACTTCACACGCCTTTGAGAACATTATGGAGAACTCTCTCAGAAACATGCAGGTTTCCTCACAATATTTTCCTTCACCGTTGAAGCAAGTGATATTTAATTTTTTTTTAAACGCACTTAATTCCGAAAAGTTAGAGGTGCGTGTCCGGATTCGAACCGCCGACCTCTGATTGGGAGGCTGACGCCCTAACCACTAGGCTATCACCGCTTTGTGACTTCTTAGACCGGGGCGCGTTTGGAACCCTCATAGCTTTAGTTTTAAGTTTACGAATGTAGTTATCACCATCAAATCACTACTATGTAAATTGTTGACGCGTCAAAATTTACTTTTAAATTATTGTTTGAATAAAGTTGTTTTGATTGATTGATTTATTGATAAGCTATAATTAAAGTTCGCGACTTCATCCGCGTTCTTTAAAATCCTGCGGTTCTGTCACCGAGATCCGGACCGGCATTCATTCATTCTTTCAAAGTTCGAGTATATTTTTGGGCCCTTATACCCACTTACTACACTGACTAGTTACTAAGCATTATTGATTGTATTTTTCTTGTTGATAAAGTTGGAGGTCCTGGGTTCGATTCCCGGCTCGAGTCTGGTCTGGTGGGAGGCTTCGGCCGTGGCTAGTTACCGACAAAGACGTGTCGCCAAGCGATTTTAGCGTTCCGGCACGATGTTGCGTAGAAACCAATTAAGAGCGTGGGATTACCGTACTCCTAACAGGTTAGCCCGCTACCATCCTAGACTGCATCATCACTTACCACCAGGTGAGATAGCCGTCAAGGGCTAATTTGTAGTGTTTAAAAAAAAATGTTTTTCTCACATGATGGTGTAAAAATAACGAATATGTCCCCATGTGCTGTGGGAAATAAGTGGGCTGTGGATTAGTTTGATAATAACTATACTCATTCGTAATCTATACTAGTATTAATGCGTTATAAGATGTTATCTAATTGCCGAGGTGGTAACCCTTGGTCACTTGTAAACATCCTCTCATTTGCATCTTACCTTGTACTTAGGCCGTGTGTACTTTACAACTTCCGACCTCCTATTATTACAAAGTGGGAGGTCCTGGGTTCGATTATCAATTACCCACTGGATTCTGGTCGGGTAGGAGGCTAGTTATCTACCTACAAACAAAGCATGTAGCTGTGATAGCCTAGTGGTTAGGGCGTCCGCCTCATAATCAGAGGTCGGGGGTTCGAATCCGGGCACGCACCTCTAACTTTTCGTAGTCATGTGCGTTTTTAAATAATTATAATATCACATGCTTCAACCGTGAATGAAAACATCGTGAGGAAACCTGCACGCCTGAGAGTTCTCCATAATGTTCTCAAAGGTGTGTGAAGTCTGCCAATCCGCACATGGGTTGATTATGATACTTTTTAAGAAAAAGTCTTTTATTTTAGAAAAATAAAGTAATGTTGCAATGTCCAAGTACTGTCCAGTACCGCGCGCAGCTCACGCGCATGCCACCGCCTGTGCCATCACGTTTCGGGCGCCTCCCAAAACTTCTCCCACCAACGAATCAATATCCGATTTCACTCATTCTTTTTTTTTAGAAAGGAGATACTTTAATGTTTATCCTGTAATTATTTCAAGTAATTCGGGTTAGTAATCTATTGCTTCGTGATTGAAAGACACACGAACACACTACATCAAAGCAGACGAAGTCGCGGGCGTCAGCTAGTATAAAATAAATTTATTAGTTATTATTATACCTATTTAATACCCACCTGGTTCTTATCTACTTCATGGATGACCTCGCCGCGATCGACATTCGGCCAGTCATTTCGGCACGCGGTTACGTCAACGTGAAATCATCATGGCGTTTGTTGAATTTAAACGACCCGACACCACTCGGATGTGTGCACGATCGAAAGCTGGCGAACATTTACGGCCTTTAAATCGACTTGTGATGGAGTTACACGTGCTCAATGCGTTACAAAATGAGATATTAAAAAAAAAACTTTAGAGGTGTCAAGGGACACCCGGATGGAACGAAGTTCCTTTTGATTAATTAGTGAAGGAATTGTAATAATTTTTTTTGAGATAACAAAAGTCAATATTAACAACAATAACAAAAGAAAATGAAAATATCTGGCTTGCTTTCTATAAGAGAGAGAGAGACAGACAGAGAAACATGCGACGCCACACAGCTTACAATAGCTTACTATAGCAAAAAGTGTCGTGACAACATTTCGTAAGATTTTTTTCCGTCTAGCCCCCTTTCACAACGCGCGATAAGTAACTTCGTTCCAAAACAAACTGCAAGCTATACAAGTTAGCCCTTGACCGCTATCTCACCTCGTGGTAAGTGATGATGCAGTCTAGGATGGTAGCGGGCTAACCTGTTAGGCGTATGTTAAACCCATACTCCTAAATGGTTTCTACGCGACATCGTGCCAGATCGCTAAATCGCTTGGCTTGACACGTCTTTGTCGGTAGGGTTGTATTTAGCCACGGCCGAAGCCCCCCAGACTAGACGCGAGCCGGGAATCGAACCCAGGACCTCGAACTTTATAATGCGACAGCGCACGCACTGTGCCACGGAGGTCGGTAGATATATATGAAATACTTCATATTCTACTAATCCACTTTCGGTTGAGATAATTTACCAACCAGTTGTTAGATACACCTATTCTTTAAAATGACGCATTTAAAGAGGTATAAGCTGTGATAGCCTAGTGGTTAGGGCGTTTAAGAGTTAATAAGAGGTCTTCCCTTCCCCCATCATTAGGTCTTGTATTGCTTTATAATAATCCTAATAGAAATCTACTTGACTGGTTAAACGTACATAGTACGAATGAATTTTTTTGTGCCGACTCAGGAATCGAATCCAGGACCCGATATAAGTGAATTTAGTGAACGCAAATAGTTTTTTCTTTATCACCATCGAGAATCGAACTTCGACCCCGTCTTGACAAGCTAAACGGCCGGCGGGTTCGATGACCCTCCTAGAGAGCAGTTAATAGTGAACGATAAAGATGTCAATATCTTGGCTATTAGTGGGATATAATTAAAAACGCCTTGATGGTCCAGTTTTTGGCAAGTTCGACTAAGGAAGTAGGAATATCATGCGCACCACGAGAAAACTATGTCGGCCAATTATCTCGTCTTTATAGATAAACAGGTAGACATAATCACATCGAGTCGATCATCTACAGGATTCGGTCATACAGGTTGCCAAAAGTTGTTTGGGTTTTTCTGTCTGGATGTTATTACTAGCTCAAAGTTAGTAATTGCTGCGTTTTTCCCCCCCTACTACAAGTTAGCCTTTGACGACTCTCACGTGATGGTAAGTGATGATGCAGTCTAAGATGGTAGCGGGCTAACCTGTTAGGGGTGTGGTAAACCCATACTACTAAATTCGTAAACGGTTCGAATACGGGCACGCACCTCTAACGTTTCGGAGTTATGTGCGTTTTTAAACAATTAAAATATCACTTGCTTCAACGGTGAAGGAAAACATAGTGAGGAAACCTGCACGCCTGAGAGTTCTCCATAATGTTCTTAAAGGCGTGTGAAATCTGCCAATCCGCACATGGCCAGCGTGGTAGACTATGGCCAAACCCTTCTCATATTGAGAGGAGACCCGTGCTCTGTAGTGAGCCGGCAATGGGTTGATCTTGATGATAATGATGACGTGAGATAATACTAAAAACAAAAAAAAAACGGCTAAAATATGTGGGCTTCTTTTTATTCGTGTTAGAAACAGAGCAGAGTACATAATTGATACATAAAGCATCATCACTTTGTAATGCCTACTTAGCAGCGCTGTCAAAGTGTTTTGTGACTTGAAAACGACTCCGTATATATGCAGATCTACCTGTTTGCTCAACTAATTGGACGGCATCAAATGACTCGGCAAATGGACAAAGAAAAACACGCGTTACATAACCCAGAACCCGTCTCTCTGTGACGTACCACTTGTGCGTGAAGGCAATCCTCATATCAATATGGCACGGCTTATGTTACGGGGCTTCTATTACACAGATTCTATCATATTACTACATGATTTGATTACTCTAAGTACTTCATCCGTTTATATACAACTAGGCGATGCGGACTTCACCCGCATCAGGGTTTTAAATAATTCCTCTGGCAAGCATGTGTGATTGAAGATTATGTCATGTTATTTCTCATTCCCGTTTCCGCTACCTTTCTATATCAATCTAATTTCGTGGAAGTTTTCTATGGCAAATTCATCATCATCACGATCAACCCATTGTCGGCTCACTACAGAGCGCGGGTCTCCTCTCAATATGAGAAGGGTTTGGCTATAGTCTACCAACTTGGCCATGTGCGGATCGGCAGACTTCACACGCCTTTGAGAACATTATGGAGAACTCTCAGGTGTGCAGGTTTCCTCACGATGTTTTCCTTGACCGTTGAAGTGAGTGAAATTTAAATTTATTAAAATTTAGATTTTAATAAATTTAAATAACTTTCGTATTTGTAATTTTTGTATGCTTACATGCGCGTATTATGCCCCTTAAACGAAACGTTCCAATATTAGTTATAATTTCCGAAAAAAAAAAAACAAGCATTGCATAAGAAAGAAAGAAAGAAAGACAGAAAGAAAGAAAAAGATTTTTATTTAGTCATACAGTATACTATATATACTATACATACATACACAAATGAAGACCAAATAAAGGCAACCCACTCCTGGGTTCGATTCCCGGCTCGAGTCCGAGTAGTTATCCCCCTGCCGTCATATACGCGATTTAGCGTTCGGGCACGATGTCGCGTAGCAACCAATAAGGAGTTTACTATACCCCTAAGTTAGCCCGGGGCACATAGCTCGAAGAACCGATGGACGTTGGGGTCCCAAGTTGCTGAAATGGCGACCCCGCACCGGTAAACGTAGCGTTGGTCGACCCCCAACAAGGTGGACAGACGACATCAAACGAGTCGCAGGGAGCCGCTGGATACAAGCGGCCCAAGACCGTGGCCATTTGAACTCCCTACAAAAGACCTATGCCCAGCTGTGGACGTCTATCGGTTGAAATGATGATGATGATGAAGTTAACCCGCTAACATCTTAGACTGCATCATCACTTACCATCAGGAGAGATTGCTGCCAAGGTTCAGTTTGTAGAGGAATAAAACAACCTTTATAACAGTTTAAAATTACACTCAAGCTATATTAATCAATTAAAACTCAAAAAGAAAAAATCAAAACAAACTTTACCTACTATTGGAAACAATATTTTAGTGCATATATTTGTTTAGGCATCTTAGCTAAAATGACTCTTATTTTAGTACATTTACAGTTCATTCTAACCGCAAATAGTTGTTAGTACATTAATTAAAAATTACTATTTGTACAGTATTAGCTTCTAATCTTTGTGCAATAGAGTTTATATTGGTTTGTGGGTAATAAATATGTTTTTATAGGTAGTTCAATAATTTTGAATCACGCTAATATAATTCTAACAGTAATACAAATAGAGTTTATTTAAAGTGTGCTGTTTATTTTGTCTTCGCATCAATAAATCAAACATTTATATTGCTGTCGAAATAACACCCTTACGGGCTTAATGTTAAAGGTGATTTAAAATTAAGCGCGAGTAGGGTGACCAAGGAGTTTTAATCGATTTTTAGAAGATAGAAGATCCATAGTTCATTCACGTTAAGAAAATAGTGAGTCATCTTTAATCTTCGGAGTTTGACGACGTATTTTAAAGTTGTAGGTCCTGGGTTCGATTCCCGGCTCGAGTCTGGTCTGGTGGGATGTTTCGGACGTGGATAGTTACCAGGCTATCGACAAAGACATGTCGCCAAGCGATTTAGCGTTCCTGCACGATGTCGTGTAAAAACCAATTAGGTGTGTGTGTTTACCATACCCCTAACAGGTTAGCCCGCTACCAACTTAGACCGCATCATCACTGTATAAAAAAGACCGCGTATAAAAAAATATAATGTAATATTTTTGGTAATATTATTTTAATTTAATCAGGTGGATTCCCAAACCAATTAAGTTGAAAATAAAATATGTCTTCATACAACAATCGTATTTTATTTTACAATTGTACTACGTTATTCAGTAAGAAAAGAACGCTAATAAAAAGACGTTTTATTACGCGATACTTGATTTAAAAGAATCGTGTCATTGCTTACATCCCTAGTTAATACCATGAATCAACAAATTATCATCATCATGATCAACCTATTCTCGGCTCACTACAGAACACGGGTCTCCAATATGAGAATGCTTTGGCCATAGTCCACCGCGCTGGACATGTGCGGATTGGCAGACTTCACACGCCTTTGAAAACAAAATGAAGAGGTCTCAGGCGTGCAGGTTTCCTCACAATGTTTTCCTTCACCGTTGAAGCAAGTGATATTTTAATTGCTTAAAAACGTACGTACCCCGACCTCTGATTAAGAGGCGGACGTCATAACCACTAGGCTATCACAGCTTCGAAAATCATACTATAGTATAATATTATAAATGTGAATTTAAGTTTGTTTATTACGTTCACGCAAACATATTCTTGGAGGTATTAGAAGTAACATAGGATTATTTTTATTTAATAAACGCACGTAACTTTGGAAATTTAGAGGTGCGTGCCCGGGTTCGAGTCTCCGACCTCTAATTAGGCTCGTCCTGACCACTAAGCTATCACAGCTTCATCGCCGATACGGTACGCTCAGAATTACATATTCAATTGTAGGCAAAAAAAAACACTATCACTCATTTATTAATGCTAAACTAAATCAGGCGTCAAGTTTCACTGAATATAAAACGTTTCATCAATAATGTATATCTTATATGAACGTGCAAGAGCAGCGTTGGGAATTAGCAATATAGAAAGGAAATCGGACACTTGAATGGCGCCATCGCCTTCAATCGGCATCGTAGACTGATTTACGCATTCATAATAAAGTTGTTTTTGCGTCAAGTATGCTTTTAGGGTTCCGTACTGAAATACGGATGAAGCGGTGATAGCCTAGTGGTTAGGGCGTCAGCCTTCTAATCAGAGGTCGGCGGTTCGAATCCAGGCACGCACTTCTAACTTTTCGGAGTTATGTGCGTTTTTAAACAATTAAAATATCACTTGCTTCAACGGTGAAGGAAAACATCGTGAGGAAACCTGAGAGTTCTCCATAATGTTCTCAAAGGCGTGTGAAGTCTGCCAATCCGCACATGGCCAGCGTGGTGGACTATGGCCAAACCCTTCTCATTGAGAGGAGACCCGTGCTCTGTAGTGAGCCGGTAATGGGTTGTTCATGATGATGATGATGATGACTGAAATACAACGATGTCCTTGAGCATCCTCTTATGAGCCGTAATAGGTAGAATTGAAATATTCAAAGAATATCTTTTTTTTATACACCACAAATTAGTCTTGTGGTAAGCAGTCTAAGATGGTAGCGGACTAACCTGTTAGGGGTATGGTAAACCCATACTCCTAATTGCTTTCTACGCGACATCGTGCCGGAACGTTTAATCGCTTGGCGACACGTCTTTGTCGGTGGCGACATGTCTATTGCCTCATGCCTATTAATCATGCAAGTAACGATGATAAAATGGGGTAGTTTTTCTTGATTTTGAATGGCATTACTGTATATTGTTTAATAATTGATTATTCTCTATCTGTATCTAACCATGTCTTGAGGCACTTTTTCAAGTTAAAACTTATAATCAACACCGTAGTTCAATAGTCTCTTATTTATTTATACAACTTTATTGCAATACTTATAAAGGACATAACATACATGAAAATAACAAAATAAACAGCATTTGTCGAACTTATCACTTATAATGAATAATGTTTTTTGAAATATAAAAAGTTTCAATGTACAAAAAAAAGATGGTATAAAGTTTGTTCAATTTAAATCAATCATGTAAAGTCATATATCTGGGAAGTGCAAGGCGCAGAACCATAGTTGCGCAGGTCCAACTCGCACTTGGGTTTTTATGTATAGTATTTCACTTTCACACTATATGTGTGGTTTATAAAAACGTAGTTATCATCTAACTTAAGTGGATTGAATCATCATCTTCACACTGTTTGTAGCCTATCGCTGGACACAGCCTTCTCTCTCATAGGAGATTTAACTCCAAGCTTTTGGTGACCTCCGTGGGACAGCGCATGCACTGTTTCATCATCAAATGTGAGGTGGTGATAACAAAAAGAAACCCCGAATAAGTTTGTAGTGGGCTTCTTTCTGTGGATCTAAGACGACCTGGGCGCGATTGGAATCCTCTCAGCTTTAGTTTTATGTTAATGAGCGTAGTTATCACTGTCACTTCACGAATAAAAATAATGGAAAATATAATTATTCCGGCTCGAGTATGGTCTAGTGGGGGCGAGGGCCGCAGTAAGTCACCCCCATACTGCGAAAGAAATAGCGCCAAGCAATTTAGCGTAACGGTATGATGCCGAGTAGAAGCCATTAAGTTTCTGGTGCGGGACGGTAATCAACAATACCTAATCGTTTAGTTACGTTTTGCTTTAAGCACTTGGACAGCGTGGTTTCCTATTGCTTATACAAACTAATCAGACAAAACCCGCGCCCTGTCATCGTCCCGGGGCGTCCGGGATAACTACGTTGATTGCAGCATATGAAACGACGTGTTTTGTGTCAAATAAGTTACCAAGAGAACTCTCTGACAGATCTCTTAATATAAGTTAAAGCACAAACTAAAAGATTTTCTAATTCAAAAATGCTACTATTCCATAACCGAATATTTTGATGATAGATAAATTATGTATACCTATTTTTCTTAATTTTTAGTTTATTTAGTTAAGTTTATAACATGCTATGGCATCCATCTTTAGTTACTAAAAAAAATCTTAGGTTATATTTTGTCTGGTGGGAGGCTGCGGCCGTGGCTAGTTACCACCCTACCGATAAAGACGTGTCGCCAAGCGATTTAGCGTTCCGGCACGATGTCGTGTAGAAACCAATTAGGAGTGTGGGTTTACCATAACCCTAACAGGTTAGCCCGCTACCATCTTAGACTGCATCATCACTTACCATAAGGTGAGATTGACGTCAAGGGGGATAAAAAAAAAAAAAGGTTTCAATTATAACCTAAAGTGCTTGGTGAGACGGCTGTGATAGTACAACATTGAAATTTTCAATAGTCCAATGAATCGTATTCATAAATCAACTATCAATCAACAAGTTTAATATACGTATCGCGCAGGAATCAAGTTTACATGCGGGCGATTTGTTTTCTTTATCTCGGTGTCTGTCATCTCTTATCAGTGTATCTAGATTCAACGGAATTTCACATGTAAGGTTTTACTGCCATTTCATGTTTACCAATCGTGCACTGTTAGGAATCATAGTGCCTAGTGTTTTGCAGTGGTATCGTTGTGATTATTAAAAAAAACAAGCACATCTGTGTGGTTCTTAAATTCGTGGAATACAAATATGTCTTTGATTTCTTTTTCTGTCTCTGTCTCTTATTTTTGCACGCACACACACACACTTTTGTAATATCATAACATTTTATTATGTTACTAAATTTCAAAGATTGTGCATATATTGTTTGGTATTTTCTTTTATATAAATTGTAATGTTATTTGGCCTTATTTTATCATTAAGTCTGAAATGTAAATAAATTGTTTTAAACTCTGTTGATTACAAATAAATGAATAAAATAAAATGAAATAAAATGAATGTGCGTATGTACAATTGTTTCCAAGCATATCTTTGTAATTTTACTAAATATTTACTACTAATTAAATACTAACAATATCAATTACATTGCCGATTCATTTAATACATTAAATCTAGCTTTTTGTAGTTCCTTTACCTTGCACTTAATTAAGAGGTAGATTCAATCCAATTATTTTCAATACATTTAAAATAAATGTTATTCTATTGAAAAAGTGATATTTGATCGTGTTGGTGTGCTTTATCGAACGCTATACTGAAGATTTTAATTAAAATTCAAATAATTCAGTTCCTTCTAATGTGTTACAATGTGGTCGATGTTTGGATCTAGAAAAGGGAGATCGAGGTAATTATTGCCTTCATCATCATCATCATCAGCATCAACCCATTACCGGCTCACTACAGAGCACGGGTCTCCTCTCGATATGAGAAGGGTTTGGCCATAGTCCACCACGCTGACCATGTGCGGATTGGCAGAAGATTATAGATCTTACGTTGTCTTTTTTAGGTATCGTATCAAAATTCTAAAAGGAAACCTGATGTTGCTTTAAGTTCCGCGTTACTCTTAAATTATAGCTAGGTAACGGTTAAGTTATGACTTAGTTAAATTGTCAAATTTATCATTGCCGAAACTAAGACTCCTTATGCTATATCGTTTGATTATTTAAATAATGTTCGACCAATTGTATTGCTAACAAGCTGCCCATCGTCTCCCCTCCAGAGCACCCTACGAAATACATATGAAGACATCGAAGAAACAATTGTTGTTTTTGTATGGAATTAAATTTCCGTTGGTACTTTTAACAAGATCCACTGATGTATACTTTCCTCTTGAAAACTTAAACAATATTTATAGTAAAATTCTCTCAGAACTTCCCTCAGCACGGTACTGACAGGATACCAGCAATGTGGGTACTTTAGTATCCACAGCATTAAGCTGAGTGAGTACCCTTTTTATTGGCGCGACACAGCATTAAAAGTTTAATTTAAAGGGTTTCCAATAAGTATTAGATAATAAGTTACTTTGTTTCGATATCGATGTTGTATGTTGGTATTTATGTTGTTCTGAGAAATAAATGTTTTCTATTGTATTCTAAATTGAGTTTAAAGTTATTAAACACTTTCATTTTGTTTCATCAGTACTATGAGTTCATTCATCAATCACTGAGATACAATAGCCAAAAAATATCTATTTCAATTTCCAATAAAACTTCCTTTCTAATGAACCAATTTAATCCTTAGTTCCCAACGAACCTATCTAACCTAACATGTGCGTGACGTCATCTGTGTGTAAACTATGCAGCGATGCAGTGTAGATTTTTTTTTGTTCGGACTGTCTAATAGCTGTGCTAACCCTATTAGTTGCGACAGTGTAACCGGGCTGTCTAAAAAATTTCTGTAGAAAAAATTTTGAGCCTTGAAGAAACTAAGGGGACGTCTGCCGAACCTCGGCTTAGGCGACGATCGGGGGGGGGGGGAGAGGGTCGGACGGTATTTCGTCCACTCGACACATGTTTTCTCTGTCCGACCCCCCCGTTATCCCAAACGTCGTCTAAGCCGAGGTTCGGCCTTACAGGAGGCGCCCGTTCAGGCATACGTTCCCTTAGTTTCTTCGAGCCCTAGGGCTCAAAATTTCTTCTGGCAGAGCTTCTCTCCGAAGCTCGCCAAACAGCCCGGTCACGCTGTGGCAACCAATAGGGTTAGTACAGCTAATAGTCAATCCGAACAAAAAAAACATGTGTTCATGTTTATCCACTATCATGGTGTCACTAACCGCACCAGAAATATCCTCAGCCACCAGATGCATCTCAGTCGCAGATAGTTTTATTTTCGTGTACTTTAACGTAAATAACGTTCCATTTTGTACAGTCTTACAAATAAACGTGGCGTAACGACGGAGAAGTTATGCCGGGTGCTATCGCTCTTCAATTGACGGCACCTTTCAAATGTCAGTGTGACAAAACACTGCATTGTAATCCTGACGTTATGCAACGTTATATTTTTAATTAAATATTCATTATAAACAACCCATTGCTTACTACAGAGCACGGGTCTCCTCTCAATATGAGAAGGGTTTGGCCATAGTCCACCACGCTGCCCATGTGCGGATTGGCAGACTTCACACGCCTTTGAAAACATTGTGGACAACTCTCAGGCATGCAGGTTTCTTTACGGTGTTTTCCTTCACCGGTAAAGCAAGTGATATTTTAATTGCTTAAAAACGCACATAGCTCCGAAAAATTATAGGTGCGTGCCCGGGTTCGAACCCCGAACTAAGCTATCACAGCTTCAATTCAAGAACAAATGAAACGAAATGTTAGTAATCACGTACAGATATACGCGTATACAGTGGCTTCACGCGTGTTAAGTTCAGTTCGTCGTAGAGTTTATTACACCAAAACTGTCAAGACTCCAAAAAACCTCTATTTCGCCCTTTTTTTTTATCCACTACAAGTTAGCCCTTGACGGCAATCGTAGACGGTGACGGTAGCGGGTTAACCTGTTAGGGGTATGGTAAAGCCATACTCCTAATTGGTTTCTACACGACATCGTGCCGGAACGCTAAGTTGCTTGGCGACACGCCTTTGTCGGTAGGGTGGTAACTAGCCACGGCCGCAGCCTCCCACCAGACCAGACTCGAGCCGGGAATCGAACCCAGGACCTCCAACTTTATAATGCAACAGCGCGCGCGCTGCGCCACGGAGGTCGTCAAAATCGGAGGTCGGAGGCCCTGTTGATAATCAAATTACAAAAGTACTCGTTCTAGTGGACGGAAATGGCAACATTTCTAAACTCATGTAGATTCTCGCGTCAATCTTTAATGTCGATGATACGGTCCCAAATGGAATGCATACCGCTATAAATATCACAGGCAGAGATGCACGTGTGGCGACATATGGCATATTGGTTTAATTTTTATTTTAGGACGTCTAATTTTGTTGTGTACCATCCACATTGATTTACCACTAGCCGTAGATAGAGCGCGTCATACAAAAACAAGGCGAGAATTTGTCACCAACTAACTATACATTCCTACATATCGGTATATCGATGTATTCCTACATATCGGTATATCGATGGCCAGATGTCTAATACACTAGACATCTGGCCGTTATATTATCTATAGCGGCGCGTAGTGCTTTGTAATTCATTCGGATTATACGGCTCGAGTGTTAGAATCGGTGACTTTCGTCTAGTCTTGTCACACACTGGGAGAAAGGAGTGCACGCGTCGCTATTTGTGCACTACTTTTCCGTCCCATTTTTTGAGCGTTAATGATCGATCTACGGCTAGTGGTAAATCAATGACCATCCATGATAATTAGCCGACGATTTTTATTTTATTTTTCAATTTTTTTTTTTTTTTGTTATTGTCTAACTGTGATTGCCTTGTGTTTAGGACGTCCGCCTCCTAATCAGTATCGAGGGTACTATCCCGGGCATGCACCTCTAACTTTTCGGAGTTATGTGCGTTTTTTAGCAATTCAAATATCACTTGCTTCAACCGTGAGGGACAACATCGTGACCAAGAATACAAAAACATAGTAATAACATAATAATAGTTTACCAAAAAAAATATAATTAAATAATAAAAGAAAGAAGTAAATAGTCAAAAGCATGCAGTTTTATGCAGTTAACGGTTAGGTTAAAACGTAACGTAGCGTAGGTTCATTTCGGTCTAGTGCTCCCGGCTGTGTGACGTCACAGGAAGTGACAGTCTATTTTCAGGCATTGTGTTGCCTTTTGTTAGCGCGCTGCTTTTATTTGCATTTCGCTGTAACATAAAATTACTGGCGGACTGCATTTAAGCGGTAGACCGTTTTCACTTGCGTTCTATTAACATAAAGATGGATACATTTTGACGGCCTTCGTGGCGCAGTGCGTGCGCTTTCGCATCATAAAGTTAGAGGTCCTGGGTTCGATTCCCAACTCGAGTCTGGTCTGGTGGGAGGCTTCGGCTGTGGCTAGTTACTGCCTTACGGATAAAGACGTGTCGCCAAGCGATTTGGTGTTCCGGCACGATGTCGCGTAGAAAACAATTAGGAGTGTGGGTTTACCATACCCTTGACATCCTAGACCGCATCATCACTTACCACCAGGTGAGATAGCCGTCAAAATAAATGCCATAACAGAATTGTTTTGTTTTATCTTAAATGGTGGTAAGTAATGATGCCGTCTTGTGTGGTAACCAGCTAACCTAGAAGGGTTATTGTAAACCCATCCTCCTATTAGGTTTTTACGCGATATCATGCCGAAACGTGTAGTGGAATGAAGAAAAAGCTTATAAAAACATATTTTTATAGTTCTGTGTCTTAATTTCAGGGTGGCGACCAACACCCCCCACTTGGTGAGCCTAGGAACCGGCCGTCTCAGCACTGCGGTTACGCTTCATCCTATCAAACAAGGTGAGCATGTTACCCAATTCCCGAAAAAACAACAAAACCCAACTATCACCTATCAATATTCATTGACACGTTGCTTAATTAGCTTGATGAACTTAGATATAGTTCTCATCTCAGGATACGGAGGGTTGACCAGTAATGTATCAGATCTGCAGTCTATAACTTTATTATGTTTTTATATTACTACGAGTATATCTGAACCTGTTGCCCGCGATTTTGTCCGCGTGGAAATTTCAAAGTTATAAAGTTGGAGGTCCTGGGTTCGATTCCCGGCTCGAGTCTGGTCTGGTGGGAGGCTTTTGCTACCTACCGACAAAGACGTGATAAGCGATTTAGCGTTCTGACACGATGTTGTGTAGAACCAATTAGGAGTATAGGCTTACCATACCCCTTTTTTTTGTTTACGGGGGGAAAATCTCCTAGTGAGATACCCGACTATTGCTTTGGGGAAAAACTCGGGTTATGTGGGAATTTTACCCACTAAAACCCCCTGGGTGGCCACCATCAGCATAAAACAGTGGGAGGCTCCGGGATCTGGGCTTACCATACCCCTAGCAGGTTAGCCCGACCATTTTAGACCGCATCATCACTTACCATCAAGAGTTAACTTGTGGTGTATAAAAAAAATCATTGAAATCTTTTTCTTTTCCTAAGCCATAACTTTTAAGCCAAAACTTGATGTAAATCTTAACTTCTCTACTAAATAACGTCACATACCCATCTGTTCCAGGTCGCGTCACCATCGGCTCCGACCCGACATGCGACATTTACGTGGTGGGCACCGGAGTGGCGAACGTGCACTGCAGGGTGGAGAACTCGCATGGCGTGGTCACTCTCTACCCCATCAGTGGGACCACGCTGCTGGACGGGTTACCTGTTGACAAGCCTACGAGGCTTTCCCAAGGTGAGCATCAACCGAGCAAATCAGGGCTTGAAATACCACGAACAACTTGAGTGGTCCATCAATGATGTTATATAAAGACATCAGCTGAAAATCAGCAATATGTTATTAAATAAAGCAGAAATTTTAATGTACCTATATGTGTGTATAACCTGTAATAGCCTAGAAACACGTCCTATTAACACAGTAATCAGAGGTCGGGGATACGATCCCGGGCTAGCACCTCCAACTTATGGAGTTATGTGCGTTTTTAAGCAATTAAAATATCACTCGCTGAAACGGTGAAGGAAAACATTGTAAGGAAACCTGCACGAATGAGAGTTCTCCATAATGTTCTCAAAGGCGTGTGAATGCTGCCAATCTGCACATGGCCAGCGTGGTGGAATATTATGGCTAAACCCTTCTCATATTGAGAGGACACTGCTCTGTAGTGAGCCGAGAATGGGTTGATCACTATGCTGAGCTATAAACCTATAATGATTAGAATAGAATGTACTGATGGCCGCTTTTTGCAAGCTTACGTTTAAAGATTCTTCCGGGTTTATAAATTTTTTACTACCAAGAAGATTATGAATGACCGCTGTGGAGAGAACTATCATCATCATCATCATTACGACCGATAAACGTCCACTGCTGGACATAGGTCTTTTGTAGCTTGTATCCAGCGGCTCGCTGCGACTCGTTTGATGTCGTTTGTCCACCTTGTTGAGGGTCGACCAACGCTACATTTACCGGTGCGGGGTCGCCATTCCAGCACCTTGGGACCTCAACTTAGTAACTTAGGAGAGAACTATAGCAACTATATACACTTTTTTTCCCATAATTTTACATTTAAGTCAAGGTCAAAAGTTAGAAGGAACTTCAGATTTGGGAATCCATCTGCATCCTTCGCTTCTGGCCTTCTGTACCCGTCCCATAATCCAACAGCAGAACAAAGGCTTCGTTACTACTGTATTATTTTATCATTATTGTGTTTTATTCTGTATTCCAGGCAGCATGCTCACGATAGGCCGATCGAACTACCTCCGCTTCAACCACCCTGAGGAGGCGAAGCTGATGAAGTCGGTGCTGCCGTCGGCGCACGTGTCAATGGCGCCAATACAGTTCCAGCCAAACGAACAGTGCGTACAGACGGGTAAGTTAAAACAAACACCAGAATTAGAATAACATTTAGCCCCCAACTTATTATTAGTGATCCAATGATTGTTTTCGGTTCTTCAAACCAATCCAAAAAATCACGTCAGTCTCTAGGCTCAGAGTCACTCAGCGAGCAATGGAGAGAGCTATGCTAGGAGTATCTCTACGTGATCGAATCAGAAATGAAGAGATCCGTAGAAGGACCAGAGTTACCGACATAGCTCAGCGAGTTGCGAAGTTGAAGTGGCAATGGGCGGGGCACATAGCTCGGAGAACCGATGGACGTTGGGGTCCCAAGGTGCTGGAATGGCGACCCCGCACCGGTAAACGTAGCGTTGGTCGACCCCCAACAAGGTGGACAGACGACATCAAACGAGTCGCAGGGAGCCGCTGGATACAAGCGGCCCAAGATCGTGGCCATTGGAACTCCCTACGCAAGACCTGTGTCCAGCAGTGGACGTCTATCGGTTGAAATGATGATGATGATGATCTAGCTCTGTTACTTGTTGATTCATAGTTAGCTTGTTTAACTTTTGGATCACTAGTACATGGAAAATTTTTGGTTTTTTAATCTGTTACAAGCCCTTTAGCTGACGATGCAGTTAGTGCTAATAGCCATGATTGCTAATTAGCCACAGCCGAAGCTGTCCACCAGTCCAGACCGGATAAAATTCAGAAATAATGAATTAACAAATTGCTTCTGCCAGGAATCGAACTCAGGACCCTCCCACACTGATAATACCATATTAATCACGGATGCGCAATATAGCAAAAATAACTTGTGAAAATGCTCTCCTTTCGCGGATTCTGACTTAGAACATCTGTATAAATCTACAATTTATTGTACTAGGATTTTATTGAAAATAGGACACTTATGTAACTCTCTATTAGAGATCTTGCTGTTAGACATGGCCAAAAACTCGACCGCAATAATCACACTTGAACGCCGCCAACGAGCGATGTTAGTAATCAATCTAATCCTAAACCTTCTCCTTTTCCAAATCTTCCCTGGCACTTTTAGTTGGCACTACTGAATGCTAGGAAGCTGTGATAGCCTAGTGGTTCAAGCGTCAGCTTCCTAATCAGAGGTCGGCGGTTCGAATCCGGGCACGCACCTCTGACTTTTCCGAGTTATGTGCGTTTTTAGAAAATTAAAATATCACTTGCATCAACGGTGAAGGAAAACATCGTGAGGAAACCTGCACGCCTGAGAGTTCTCCATAATGTTCTCAAAGGCATATGAAGTCTGCCAATCCGCACATGGTCAGCGTGGTGGACTATGGCCAAACCCTTCTCATAATGCTCTGTAGTGAGCCGAGAATCAGTTGATCATGATGATGACTGAATGCAATCTTGCTGAAGATTTTGGATTATTTGATTACTTATATTGGCCGGAAGGAATTAGGTTGGAAGCCGAGTTCGTTAGTTAGATAATAATGTTACTGTTTTTGTTCAGGTTATATTAACCACAACACGGATCCAAGCAATCAATGTTACCAGAACACAAACATGCAGAAACTGTACAAAGACGACTCCTTAATGCAACTCGACCACGAATTAGACGTTACATTAAAAGAAATGTCCAGAAAGAAACCGCCAGTAGCACCCCGGAAACCTTACAAAGATCTAGACGCGTCAGACTCTAACTCAGACCACGAAACTAGACCGAAAATGGGCAGCATAATGGCGAAAGTGTCCAAATTCGAATATTACGCTAAACAACAGAAAAATGTCGGCAGAAGTCAGTTCTACACGTCCAATGAAATTGAAATATCCCCGAAAGTGTTCAGCGCGAACTCCCTAACAGTTAACACTCCAGCGAAAGATGTCTTCGGCAATCGAAACATACCCAACTACATGAACAAAAGGCAAGACCAGAAAATAATCGCGCTCAACGAAAACAATCTGGACCCCAAAAACTGTTCGTACGCTAACGTCGCTATAAGACAGAATAATAAGACAAAGATAGACGACATACTACGAAATTTCGACGATACGACAAGGAATGACACGAAACTTCCCAAAAAAATCAACAACGATCAACAAAGTCGACCAGACAATAATATTTATGGTAAAATTAATGTCGATCGTAAAGACAAGAACGACTGCAAGGAAGGCAAGAACAAAATGGACTGCAAGAATGTGAATGTCGATTTGAGTGAATACGGCCGGATATGCGGCGTTGGGAAAGTTGTCTGTTTGTCTTCGCCGTCGTATGACAGGAACCCTCAGTATTCTCCCGTGTACGCCAATTGCTTCGATAGGAGTGTTGAAGCTGAATCTATGAGGATGAAGGTGAGTTATACAACTTTATTAGTCTAGTCTAGTCGACATACAGGTTGGCTATACAACGTAGGTACGTGCATGAAAATCAACATAATAATACTATGGAGACTAGACTTAAATGTAGTTATTCACTAAACATGATTAACGTGCGAGTGAACGATAAGTCTGAGAAATAAAGTGCAAGTTTTGGAAGTGTTTAATATCACCATGGCCTCTGCAAATACGCAAACGATTCCGAACAATAGTCACTGGTTTAGCGAGACCAGCAGCCTTAACAAATATTTCATATGTGATCACTGTGGAAGGGTATTGCAGTACCGAAGTGTAGTAGTGAACCATTTAAAATCCTGTATGCTTAAAACTGTATGCTCTTGGTGCAATGTAAGATTTAAAAACCGCGATAAACTTGTCAAGCACGCTTGCTTCGTTCACGGAAAAAAAAAGTAAGGGATATTTAAAAGCTACTTTAAAAAGATTAACGATTTGGCACCTGACATATAACTGTCAGATGCGAAATCTATTTTCTGATTTCAATAATTAAATTAGTTTGATTCCATGGAAGATGGGTCGGATGCAACCTGTTCAGACACGTTGGCCCCTTCCCATCTACATGGAACAAACAACAGAGTTGGTGCGGCTTCTGAAGCGGCTGGAAAAGCTAAACCATACAAATACAGGGGATGATTTTTTCCCATTCGATGTCGAGACCCTTGGTCCGTGGGTTCCTAGCGCTTAGGGCTTTTTAGGGAAATAGCAAAAAGGTTAGTCGACATCACAGAAGACCAAAGAGCTGCCAGCTACCTCGGACAACCAATTAGTCTTGCAATCCAAAGGGGAAACGCTGCCAGTATCTTCGGAACCTTGCCTTTTTTTAAGATATTTAGTTTTAGGTTCAATTTGAGGTTTATTTTAAGTTTTTAAGAGTTTATAATAGAGTTACATTGTTTTAGTTGTTAATTATAAACACATTTGCCGTAGCGTGGTTGTGTTGTAACGCAACTGAACGTGAAATGTAGATATTTTATAATTCTTTTATATTTTATTAAAGGTTGTTTTACCTACACTTGGAGGGAATATCAACTTTATCAATTTAAGATGCATAAAAAAAATTCGTAGCCGGTGTTATTTGAACTATTTCATGGTAGGATGAACCTTTAAAATTTTTAAATTTCAGTCCATACTATATTCAAATTCAAAATAATCTTTATTCAAATAGTCCTTAAAAAGGCACTTTTGAATCAATAATTTACATAGTAGTTATTTCATGGTGACAACTATATTCGTAAACTTAAAACTAAAGCTATGAGGGCTCCAAACGCGCCCCGGTCTAAGAAGAAGCCCACAACAAACTTAACCAGGACTTGACTTATAAGACGATAATACCAAAACTGCTGAATAAAAATTGAACTAACATAGCCAAGAACATCAGTAAACTCTCTTATTCCACGGATACCTTTTGACGACTGATCTAACCATCTGTATATTATTGATACAAACAGATAAGAAAAATAAAATTAACCGATCTCCACCGAATATACCCGGGGGCACGATATTTAATTAGAGATTCACATAAAGAGATAACAAATAATAGACGGCAAGGGAACAATAAAACATATTATCTTGAGATAAGGCATCTATTGCGTACGTAGATAGCGGCAATGCGGCAATGAACATGTTAGTATTGTTTTAGCTTTAGTAAAGAGTTAGCTCTAATTAATATCAATAATTATACATATTAATTGTTCGTTAAAAAGACAAAAATCTAATTAAAAGTGTTTAACAAAATTCGTAAATCTTATCAAATAATTAACAAAGAAGTGATTTAATGTAAAAACACGAAAAATATTATAAAAATGTTATTTAATTAAAATTGCTAGTGTATTAAAAGAAGTGCTTTTGCGGATTCATATTTCCGTGATAAATAGTAAACTGCAACGCTCGAAATATCTTTATGCATAAATAATAATGGTCTACTACGATTTGCGAAAGCTGAAAGAAATTGTTAAACCAAGCACCAACTTTTTAATTCAAACAGCTTAAAAATCAACAAAAGTATATATTGTACGTTTGAAAAGTGAATAAGAATCTCGTTTTATATTAATCACGATTAAAACTTAAAGTTGTTAATATTAACAAAGAAAAAAGTGTAAAAATGACTCTTAAATCATCACCATCGAACAACACCAAGAACGTATCGCTCAAGTATCTACTGAAAGTGTTCGTTACAAACATAAAGAAGAATACGACGGCGTTGAAAGCTTTGAAATCGTCCTACGAAAATAAACGCATCAATCAAAATGATAACGCAGAAAAGGTATTCGAATTGGCGAACTCTGTGAACGAAAAGCTCGAAAATGTCCATAAACTGCGCAACGACATAAGGATATACAAAACAATCAACACAATATTAACGAATCACTATATAAAATTGACTAGGGACCACGAACACAGCATAGATGCGAAAATAATTAACATCGAAAAGCAAATACTGCAGACGTACGAAAACTTGCGCTGTGACATATCAAAGATGGCGGCCGCCTGTGTTGCCACCGAGAAAAACACCCCGGCAAACATATCCGAACCGGCGAAGAATAACAACATTTTTGTCGTTGGCAAAGATCTCAAAAGTAATCAATATAACGAATTGTATATTAGAAATCAGATCTACAATAGTATTATAAATAAAATTGATAGCTTATTCAATAGTTTGGTAAGTTTAATACACCATTTTCGTTATATTTACGTATTTTTTTGTTGCATCTATGAATTTTTGTGAGGCGTTTTCAAATCCATTATTAGTATCGATAATATATTTATAATCATCTTCAGCATTGTAGTCCATAGACTTATATAGGAGTAATTTTATTATTGTTATCACTTGAAAATATTTATCGGAACAGATGGCTTAAAGTGGTCTCACAAGTTTGGGGGTTGACATCGCCAATTTCCCAAATTTTGTTTCTAAGAATTTCTTGTCACCAATCGTAAATACTTTCTTGGAGCAACTCTGGTTACAGACCAACATAATCAAATATCTATTATTATATATAATAGTTATATTTAGCAATTCAAAGGGGGAACGCTGCCAGTATCTTTGGAACCTTGCCTAAAGGGACTCCTTTTAATAATATATTTTAGTTATAATGTTATATATTTATTTATTTTTTAAGATTGTTAGTTTTAGGTTAATCTAAGTTTTATGTAAAATGTTTGATGTTTAATAAATACCAGATTAAGTAAGTTATATATATATATATATATATATCTATATACTGAAATTGAAACTCCGGAGTCGATTCCCCGGAACGAAGACTTGCTTGATATTATATCATGCTCTTATAAATATTTTAAGTCGAAAGAAAACAAATAGTTTGTCACATGATGTAATGATAACGAAACATGATTAGGATAATCTCAATTATTTGATAATTACACTAAAACATTGTACGAGGTAAGCAATCGTTAGAAACGTGGGACGTGATAATTCATATGATATTCTATTAATGGTATACCGAAATGATCTGTGGTTAGTACATTTTGCCGATTTATAAATGGTTTTAACCATTAGGCTTTTTAGATTATTTTAATAGCTCGAAATGTAATATTTTTTTCCATCACTACTGGCATGTCAAGTCGTTAAGATTAAATTTGGCGGATAGTCGAGCTTCGTTCGGAATAAATAAGTAACGAAGAAAACGCATATAGCAGAAAGAGTTCAATAGTTAATCTTTAATTCGCCATGTGCAGAAAACCCTAAGTTTAGATCGTGGGGCACTGGTATTGTATCATAGATCCAGTAAAAGAGACAAAAATATTTTGTTTAGTAACTGTGAGCAATTTATTTGCTTTGGGGTTGGTAGTCTCTAACCTAGAAAATGTTGAGACTCATGATTCAAAGAATGTATACTGTGTATAATTCTGAGATGATAATTGATTCAAACTGTCTATACTGCATGTATATACAGTAAATAAGCTTTAGTAGTAGATTAAAAACATACTTGTTAAATATTTGTAGGATACTACCTACGGGGCGGGTGCGTGTCTTCGTCGGTAATTTGGGTAGACGTGGGTAATTTCGGGCATAGAGACCAGATACTTTTGGTGGAACAGATTTACAATTATAAGTATGGTAATTTTTAAGGACGCTCCACCAAATACGACTATGCACTACCGCGACTCTACCTCCGATCAATACAATGAATGCAATGCGCTGTCCCGCGCCGGTGCGTCTTATAACAACCTGCATAACCCACTTAGTGTTGCGTAAAGAGAGGGGGCGATCCCACACTCTTGTCTGTCGTATATGATTCTAAAACTAGATGGCGCTGTTCTCTGACTGCCGTCATATTATTAACTTGTTATGTATATTCAATATTTCATAATGGGAAGAGCGAGTCCTTCTGACACAGGTTTTATACTTAACAGAAGGTCTCAGCCTTATCGGAGACTGTTATATGTGAACAAATAAACTTTCATTTCATTTCATTTCATGTGATAGGTAGGGTTGAAGATGGCTGCAGGTAGAGCGCCCAGGCCTGTAGATATCAATAGATCCACAGATCATTATTTGATTAATCAAATTCAAAAACATATATTTAAAAAACCCACGCTATCCTCTTCTTAATGTTCCATTTGATAAGAATGTGAAGATAACCCAGTCAGTACAGTTGTCGTTGGCCATAAAAAGGAAAACCCTTTTTCCAGGCGTACCAGGACAGAATAAAAGAGGAGGAGCAAAAGGAAGTGGAAACAGCACGGCTGGAGGAAATCCTGAACATGTGCGCTGAGTACGAACGACAGATAGCGTCAGGTTAGTGGTCCATTTAGATCGCGATTTTTTTTTTATACACTACAAGTTAGCCCTTGACGGCTATCTCACCTGGTGGTAAGTAATGATACTATCTAGGATGCTAGCAGGGTAACCTGTTCGGGGTATGGTGAACCCAAGCTCCTAATTGGTTTCTACGCGACATCGTGCCGGAACGCTTAATCGTTTGGCGACACGTCTTAGTCGGTAGGGTGGTAACTAGCCACGGCCGAAACCTACCACCAAACCAGACTCGAGCCAGTAATCGAACCCGGGACCTCCAACTTTATAATGCGACACGCGCTGCGCCACGGAGGTCGTCGAACTATTAATAAAGATAATTAATTGATTGGAAACAAAATACATTAAATACGGTATATAATTTCAGCTGCATTAGTAAAAACTGAGTTGCATTTAGCAACTTAGCTTTATACATTATTTTATTAAGACAAAAGTTCCAACAGTCAGTGCCTAATACAAACTTAAAAACTTATCATGCAATTAGTGAAATACACACGCAGCGCTTATGTACTAAATGTAATACGATGTAATGTAATACCAAAATAAGATGTCATCAACATCATGATCAACCCATTACCGGTTCACTACAGTGCACGGGTCTCCTCTCAATATGTGAAGGGTTTCCTCTCAATATGTGAAGGGTTTGGCCATAGTCCACTACGCTAGCCATGTGCGGATTGGCAGACTTCACACGACTTTGATAACATTACGGAGAACTCTCAGTCGTGCAGGTTTCCTCACGATGTTTTCCTTCACCGATGAAGCAAGTGATATTTTAATTACTTTAAAACGCACATAACTCCGAAAACATAGGGGTGCGTGCCCGGATTCAAACCTCCAACCTCTAATTAAGGCGGACGTCCTTACCACTAGGCTATCACAGTTTCAAATAAGATGTAATTACTAGTAATAGTGGGCAACACCTAGATCAAAAAGTCTATTATACATATGTATGTAATTTATTCCGTGATAAAAGAAGTGCAAGAATAAACTAATGTCAAGAAGCACGGTTGTAAGACAGGTTTTTCCTTCGCAGGTATCCCCATCACGCCGACGGAGAAGAGGCCGCACAACAAAATCATTACCAACGGCTCCCTACCGCGCAGCATCACACTAAACAACCCCAACTTCATACAGACCAGCGATGGCTACTACAAGTGAGACCTACCTATATAAATTTAAAATTATTTATTTAAATAAAAAATGTTTGACAGAACAGCTTAGATGAAAATTTGGTTTAAGAATACCATCATCATCATTATCAACCCATTGCCGGCTCACTAAAGAACACGGGTCTCCTCTCAATATGAGAAGGGTTTGGCCATAGTCCACCACGCTGGCCATGTGGGGATTGGCAGACTTCACACGCCTTTGAGATCTCACAGACGTGCAGGTTTCCTCACGATGTTTTTCTTCACCGTTGAAGCAAGTGATATTTTTTAACTTTAATATATTGAGAAGAGACCCGTTCTCTGTAGTGAGTTGGCAATGGATTGATCATAATGATGATGAAATTATATTTTTACAGGTTCGAAACTAGTCATAGCAGAAACTCTCCTATAAGCCAATCGTTACCGATACAAAGGAATCTGTCCAGCTACGAGAATTTCGAAACGTCACAATCCCCCAAACCAGAACCCGTTACACCAGAAGTATCTATAACAGATAATAACTACGAAAATGTGGGTAGGATGGACGAAATAGGTATACCAGTTTTCGACGAATTGAGTCGCAGTGTTGATTTATCTAGTCCTTTAATGATAAGAAAGCTGCACAATCAATCTTCGCCAGTTGGTAGTCCGTATGAAAATGTTTATTTCAAAAATAACGTGGTAGGTCTCAAACCAAAATCGCCGAACACCCAAAGTCCTAGGACCAGAATAAAGACTTCATTCGCTCACAAAAATCTGCCGTCTCCACAGTATTTCATATTCCCGACTCCGCCAATAGATAATAGAGTAAAACCGTTTAATACCAACACTGATAACGATATGTATACCGATACTAGTATAAATATATCAGATAATAGTACAAAGGAAACAAATTGCGGTGGTATCGAAAAACAGTTGAGTCTGGAAGAGGAAATACCGATGATCGATGATGCGGATTTAACGAATGATATCGAGTTTCGATATTCAAAAATAATCGACAAAAATGACGAAGCGGAACGAAATTCTACCGAAATTGATAAAGTTCACGATATCGAGTTGACATATGCAAAGAACGTCGATAAAAATCAATCGAATGATGTTGTAGACAATAGTGAACCCGAACTATCCTTGACCAAAAACAAGAGTTTTGACGACGTTAAAAACGAATTAATGGCGGATATACCCGAATTAGAGGAATTTGAGAATGAGCTAAAACAGAATAAACGTGAGAAAATCATTAGAAATATTACAGCTGATATAAAGAGGATGGATTTAGAGGAAGTTTCTCTAAGTAGCACAGTTCTAGACGAAACAGTTGACGAATTGAAGTCTAAATATGAAAATTTGAAAGAAGAAAGAAGAAAGTTGGTCACTCAAATACACGAAATCAAATGTAAGATGACAGAAATAAGATCACAAGAAGATGATATTTTAAGAGATGTAAGTAAATAAAGGATTATTATACGATTAAATTTCACTGGTTTTGTTCACAAAATACTTGAGAAAATTTTGATTTTTATTTAAGATTTACATTGATTACTTTTCTATCTATTTTCTAATGCAAAAATCAATATTTAAGATATCAGGCATACCAAACTTCCTCAAAAACCAGTAAGTAATTTTTCGAAATCATGTCATTTTATTACAGTTGGAAATGGAAAAAGCACTGATAAAAGGTGAATATGACTCAGAGATAGCCATACTGAATATAGAACAGAAAAAGAAAGCAGAACTTGTGGATTCAGCGAAGAAAATAGAAGAAGAGATTAGGCAGTTGAAAGAGAAACAAGAGTCAAGGCAGACAGAGATGAAAGATCGAGTTGAGATCGCTACCTTGAAAGTTGAGAGGTAAATATTCATATTAATAAATGGTTTAATCTTACTTTTATTAATCAAGTGATAGTTATAACTACATTCGTTAACTTAAAACTAAAGCACGAGGTTTCCAAATACACCTTTGTATAAGAGGAAGCCCACATCTAACTGAGCCGGGTTATTTTTGTTTCACACAGCCTCGTTAAACTCTCAATTAATTAAAATCAGCTGACTCACTCTCAACAATTAATTATAATTAGCTATGAAACTAGAGTAATTCATACCAAATCACTTTTATCGTTTATGTAATCTTTTCACAATTTGTTTTTAAGCTGCCATTTGTAATGTCTGAGACATTTCAATTTAGAAAAAATAACAGGATTTGTGTGAATATTCTGACGAAATTTAACGTTAATTTGTAAGGCCGATAAGTTCCCAGATAATATGAATACAATTATTTTTTGATTTCGAATTATAGCAATTTGTTTGGTTTTTTTTAAATCTTAATATGAAAACAAAAATAAGTTACTTGAAGACATAATTATAGTGATATTTTTATTGGTGGTGTTCATTCAAAATGACCATTAATTACCTACTTATTGATACACAATACTTGCTTATCTTTAGAACCTTACATATCTCCCACTGGATTTACTTTTATTACAGAATCGAAAAAGACCTTAAGGGACATAAAGCAACTTTAGAAGAACTACAAAATGCTCAAGATATCTTGGATAACGAATCAAAAATAAGCGAAGACCTAGAATTTCAACATTTGGAAGAAGAATCTGAGTTGTAAGATATTTTTATTCATCCCATTAACTTTCAACCCTAAATATGCTATATATCTAATTAATTTGATAGGTTTTTCGTTTTCTACAGAGTTAATAGTAAGAAACGCAATTCAGGTTTCTAACTAGATTTAATCATATTAATCATAATAATTTAACAAACAAAAATTATTGGTTTCTAATAAGTTTAAATCGTTTATAGAAAATTTGTTGAAATTACAAAATAAATCTATTTTCCAGATTGGCTAACAGAGAAGATATACAAAACGAGATAATGCTGCTATCCAAGAAGATTGAGGCCCAAAAGACCAGAATACTCACTCTTAAATCTGAAGCCAACAACAATTTAACATCAGCTTTAGCAGAAACCAAAGTTTTACAAGCAGAATATGTAAAATTACTAAACCAAGTAGAACACTTGACTGGCAAAGTACAAATAATTGAAAAGGAATTAAAACCTGTTGTTGCTAAATTAAACGATATAGAAAGAACGCAATCGCCTGATAGCGCGTTTTATACCGATCAAACGAGAGCGAAGTCAGGGGAGTTTGGTTATTCACCGCAAACTTCAGACAGCGATGATTTAGACGTCTCGAAAATTTCCAATTTCGAAGATCATACTAAGTTATTAAAAGATAAATTCAATTCTATAGACCAAATGTCTCAATCCATGATAGTCGATATCGAAAGAAGAGTAACCTCGGATATGGACGACCCTATCGAAGTGGATAGTAGTCCATCAAAATCGTCAAGTTCTTCCAAAGAAAAGAAAGGTTTCTGGGAAAGGAATTTCGATTCGCTAAAACGCAAGAGTAAAGACAAGAAAAAAACGGAAAAAGTAGACATAATGTCGCAAAGTTTGAATGAAAATATCTTCTATAACGACAATATAGAAGTGGACGTATCGCTTGACAAATTCAACAGTTTACGTAATTCCAAAAAGAAAGATAAGAAAGAAAATGGTCCTGTTAAAAGCAACTCATCATCCAAAATACCAACTTTTGCCGCATTAGGGAAAATTATTAAAAAGGATTCGTTGAAAAGAAAAGAAATTAATGCACAAAAGGAGAAGGAAAAAGAAACTAACAAACAGGTTCAAAATGAAGAATCTACAGAGCGCAGTAATGTTAAAGTACGTTACGTTAAGAATTTCAAACCTATAATAGCAGATAACAAATATGTCAAGTCGAAATCGTTATCACCGGATAAGATAGCAAATGAGTCTATTAAAGAAGAGGATGATCAAGAAAATGGTAATGTCGATAGCGTATTTAGAAAAATGGATAAAAATCCTAAGATTTTGCACAGGAAAAGCTGTGGGGACGAACCTAATGTACGGACCGATTTTCATAAAATCACCGATTCTGGGAAGATACCTTCACAAGATGACATAGACAGAATATCTAAAGTTACCATGGACGCCCCGATTTTGTCTAGCGATACGGACGTTAATTCTTTGGGGAAACGCACTTTGGACAGCTTAATGGAGATAGAAAGGAAGCGAATGGAAATGTTGGAGGAGAAAGGTAAGTTAAAAAAGACAACGAACGGAACAAAGAAATAAAAAGTTTTTATTTGGAGCGATATTTAGGTAAAAGCTGTGAAAGCCTAGTGGTTAGGGCGTCAGCCTCTTAATCAGAGGTCGGCGGTTCGAATCCGGGCACGCACCTCTAATTTTCCGGAGTTATGTGCGTTTTTAAACAATTAAAATATCACTTGGTTCAACGGTGAAGGAAAACATCGTGAGGAAACCTGCACGCCTGAGAGTTCTCCATAATGTTCTCGAAGGCGTGTGAAGTCTGCCAATCCGCACATGGCTAGCGTGGTGAGCTATGGCCAAACCCTTCTCATATTGAGAGGAGACCCGTGCTCTGTAGTGAGCCGGTAATGGGTTGATCATGATGATGATGATAGGTAAACATCGCATAAGTTAGACTATGTTGTTGAACTCTAAAATTATTCTTTTAAAATACATAAGAAAAGTAAAAATAAAATTAAAAAAAGATTAATAGTACTCAATCCTCCACATAAATTTATCGCTTGATCGCTAACCGATTTTCGTAACCGTATGGTGGCTATGGCGTAAAAACCATTTCATAATCTAAAATACTTCACCAGGTTGCCAAATGATAGAAAACGAGAGAGAGAAAATATCCGAACTGAAGAGACGGGTTCAAGACGAGACGAAGAAACTTTGGGACCAACGCAGTAGGGAGATGAAGGCCGAGAGTCAAGTGACGAACAACCCCTCAAACAACCTGTCAAACATGTCTAACAACCTGTCAAATCTGTCAAGCGAATATGAAAGTGAGGATAGATTTGGAAGTGGACTCGAAGACATCAGCTTTGAAGATCCCTTTAATCTAACCAATTCCACGATTTATGAAGAGAGGTGAGTGTTACTTTTTCTATATTATACATTAAAGAATTACTGTTTTAATTAGAAATTAAAAAGTTTCTAAAAACGTGTGCTATCGAGGAATCCCTCACAGGAAAAAAGTTTTTTCTCTATGACCATCGTAATATAGTCACATCTATGTTCTTATTTCAAATTGAGTTGCTTAAAAGACAAGTGCGATCGAGGAATCCCTATCAGGAAATAATTTTATTATCTGTGACCATCGCAAAATAGTCACATCTATTGTTCTAATTCCAAATTAAGTTGCTCAAAATACAAGTGCGATCGAGGAATCCCTATCAGGAAATAATTTTATTATCTGTGACCATCGCAAAATAGTCACATCTATTGTTCTAATTCCAAATTAAGTTGCTCAAAATACAAGTGCGATCGAGGAATCCCTGGCAGGAAATAATTTTATTATCTGTCACCATCGCAAAATAGTTACATCTATTGTTCTAATTTCAAATTAAGTTGCTTAAACGGGAATTCCTGTGAGGAAAAAAGTTTTATACTCTATGACCAAAATAGTTACATCTATTGTTCTAATTTCAAATTAAGTTGCTTAAACAGGAATTCCTGCGAGGAAAAAAGGTTTTATACTTTATGACCAGAATATCTATTGTTCTAATTTCAAATTAAGTTGCTTAAACGGGAATTCCTGTGAGGAAAAAAGTTTTATACTCTATGACCAAAATAGTTACATCTATTGTTCTAATTTCAAATTAAGTTGCTTAAACAGGAATTCCTGCGAGGAAAAAAGGTTTTATACTTTATGACCAAAATAGTCACATCTATTGTTCTAATTTCAATTTAAGTTGCTTAAAACTGAATTCCTGCGAGGAAAAAAGGTTTTACACTCTATGACCAAAACAGTAGCATAACAAACACATGTTGAGTATGGCGGCTATTGCTTGACGATAATATTCGTTCCGAACGCGTTCCAGGAGAATTTTAACTGTTTACGTGCTGAAGCGGTGATAGCCTAGTGGTTAGCGCGTCAGCCTCCTAATCAGAGGTCGGCGGTTCGAATCCCGGCACGCACTTCAGTCACGGAGTTATGTGCGTTTTTAAAACAATTAAAAATATCATTCGCTTCAACGGTGAAGGAAAACATTGTGAGGAAACCTGCACGCCTGAGAGTTCTCCATGATGTTCTCAAAGGCGTGTGAAGTCTGCCAATCCGCACATGGCCAGCGTGGTAGACTATGGCCGAACCCTTCTCATATTGAGAGGAGACCCGTGCTCTGTAGTGAGCCGGTAATGGGTTGCTCATGATGACGATGATGAGCTGAATTCACGCATCAAGGAATATCCCTAAAACCTTGTTAAATCACTTTTTAGTCTACGTAGGTGCTGTTATCTATCTGTTCATAGCTAAAACCCCAGCACACACTCAGTTCAGGCAGTCAGGCAATCAAGTTGATAGCTTATCAGTCGTTTGCCGAGACGCGAGCGCGTAAGTGGGCGAAACGGCTCGCCGAATTGTATACCAGTACACCTCTATGTAACTATGCAGTGATACGTGATAAAATGGACGATATCTACGTTAACAGTATATATGTAACATAAAATGTTAAATAACAATATATTCCGACCCCATTGAAAGTGTTTAGTGTAGCCAGGATTTTTTTTGTTACACCATCTCACATAATCAATAATAAATTATAGTACCTATGGAGATAGAGCAATTCACACCAAAGCTTTTTTATCGTTTATATAATCCTTAATATCGTAATATGATTTTTCTACAAGCTTTCGTTGTATAATAACTTTGAACTTATTGATAGACATCTCCAAGATATCAATAGATAGTTTATTATAAAATAAAATACAATTTCCTTTGAATAAGTTACTAATTTTGTGCAGCCTACTAAACGGTACATGTATATATATACTAGTTGATGCCCGCGACTTCGTCCGCGTAGATTACTGGTTTTTAAAAACTCATATGGAAAAATCCACGTTTGTAATTGAAGATTATTATCTTATGGCTCAGTCCTGTTCCCATTTCTATTTTCGCGCCCTTTCCCAAGATATGTCGAATTTCAAGGAGTTTTGCTATGTCAAACTGAACTTATAGTTACAGTTCATCGACGTGAAATTCAGTTTTTCATAAATCCCGCGGAAAATGTAAAGGGACAAAAACTATCCTATGTCCGCCTCCTGGTTCTAATCTCCCTTCAACCAATTTTTAACCAAATTGCTTCAGCCGTTCTGGAGTTATAAATAGTGTAACTAACACGACTTTCCATATATATATATATATATATATATATATATATATATATATATATATATATATGATCATCATGATCAACCCACTACCGGCTCACTACAGAGCACGGGTCTCCTCTCAATATGAGAACGGTTTGGCCATAGTCCACCACGCTGGCCATGTGCGGATTGGCAGACTTCACACGCCTTTGACAACATTATGGAGAACTCTCAGGCGTGCAGGTTTCCTCGCGATGTTCTCCTTCACCGTATAAGCAAGTGATATTTTAATTTTTTGTTAAACGCACATAACTCCGAAATGTCAAAGGTGCGTGTCCGGATTCGAACCGCCGACGTCTGATTAGGAGGCTGACGCCCTAACCACTAGGCTATTACAGCTTCGCATATACCTATATATTAGAAGTAAACGATAAATCTGTGCTATATTATTGAACGCGAAGAGTGCAGACGCGTATGACACAATTGTGATACAATGAGGATGACCTTTGTACAGTGTGTCCTACATCATACAGGACAAGTATACAGGGTGTTTACTTTGGTACTAGTTTTTTTTTTGGGCTAGTTTTTGTTGTACACCATGGTGCGGTGCGTGCGTTGGTTAGGTTACCAGCTCGAGTCTGGTCTGGTGGGAGAAGCGGATTCTTACCAATGGCAAAGTTAAACATACCATTTTAACGAGGTTCCTCTAGTTTTATTGATACCTGTTACCGTTTAGTTGCAGACTAGCACCGTAGACAAACCACTTTGGTTTTTCGTTGTATTTATTGTTATATGAATCGTATTTTCTTTGTTACCGTTAAACATGCCATTTTACCGAGGTTTTATAATGTAACCGTTAGGTTGCAGACTAGCACCGAGGACAAACCACTTCGGTTTTTCGGTGTATTTATTGTTATTTTAATTGTATTTTCTTTTTATATTAATAAATAAATAAAAACAAGCAATTTAGCGTTTCGGTATGATGTCGTGTAGAAACCGAACATGAGGATGGCTTCAGCCACTTTATAAATAAAAAAATCAGAATTTAGATTCAGAAAAGTTGTACCGTCGTTTTGAGTAGGTTGGATTTCAACCACGTAAGGGTGCCAGCGCTCAGGATTCACAAGATATATATAAGATCTCTGGAGATAAGTTTTCCTCGTACAAGTTCCGCCTTTTTAATGTTTAGTCATTATTTCTTGATATTCGAACATATCTCATATATTACCCCGGCTAAGTTTGTTGTGGGCTTCTTCTTAGACCGGGGCGCGTTTGGAACCCTCATAGCGTTAGTTTTAAGTTTACGAATATAGTTATCACCGTCAAATCACTACTATGTAAATTATTGACGCGTCAAAAGTGCCTTTTAAAGGACTATTTGAATAAAGATTATTTGAATTTGAATATATCGTCGGTTAAATAGAAAAGTGACGTTATTCAAAAAAATCAAATTTTGCAATACATGCATTTTAAGTTGTCACAATCCATTGTTTACTTTAGAGTACCAAAGTGACACTTGTGCCATCTAGTGAGCTTGCCGTGTAGTTTTATAAAATGTCTTTTATCCATATAAAAATAATGTTAAACAATAAACAGCAAGTATAATTTGCTATATTCCGCCGACAACCGGGAGATTTGTATATAACACCACACAAAATCTTCCACTGGAACCTCTACGCACGTTTCGACCGGCACCGGATCAACCTCAGGAGGTGTTGCCTTCACAAGCGAGAAAAGTAAAAAAATAATGAACAGACGCTTTTTAATGATAAAACCTCAGTTTCGGAAAATTTTGAGAAATGTCGTTTTTCTATTTAAAAGACGATATATGAATTCTAAATAAAAACACCATGTATATCGTCCATATAACGTACTTCCTTCGCTTGTGTCAATTGTACTCGCAGATGTTATTACTTATCGCGAAATCTGTATGTATGTATGTTTGTGTATTTATGTTTTTCACGTCCCTTGTTGTTTTTGAGCATTGAGTTGTAAACCTCGTTAAAAAAACCCGAACTTCATTACTCTGGTGTATGGAAAACTCAAGTTACGAGTTTATAATTACACCTGATATTGAAACGCCGTGATAGCCTAGTGGTTAGGATGTCGCACGCATCTAAAAGTTTTCGGAGTTATGTGCGTTTTTAGGCAATTAAAATATCACTTGCTTCGACGTTGAAGGAAAACATCGTGAGGAAACCTGCACGCCTGAGAGTTCTCCATAATGGTCTCAAAGGCGTGTGAAGTCTGCCAATGACCACCGTGCTGGACTATGGCTATACCCTTCTCATATTGAGAGGAGACCCGTGCTCTGTGAGCCGAGAACGGTATAATTGATACACATATTAATAAAATTAAAGTGCATATAAAAATTTCGGTACATACATGACAAACAAACGGCCCTCCTTTGCGTCGCTCAGTCGGGCAACACGCGACAAACTAACAAACTTACATCGACTGATAAACACGTTTTTTTTTCGGACTGTCTATTAGCTGTACTTACCCCATTGGTTGCCACAGCGTAACCGAGCTGTTTGGCGAACTTCAGAAAGAAGCTCTGTCAGAAGAAATTTTGAGCCCTAGGGTTCAAAGAAACTAAGGGAACGTCTGCCTAAGGGCGCCTCCTTTGAGGCGAACCTCGGCTTAGGCGACGTTTGGGATAACGGGGGGGTCCGTACGTCTCCGAGGCCGTGGATGAAGCCCACGTCCGGATGACGTAAGATAGCGGGGACCTCGTCTTCGCCGGCGAAAACGGTGTGTAGCGTATGCTTGTGTGGTAGGTGATACGAGTATGTTGTCAGTAGTCATCTGATCGTCAGGGTCGTGAAGGATATGTTTAGGTCTTCTCTTTCGGAGAGGAGCGCTTAGGTCAAGGAGGGATAAACACGTTACCACCATCCAACGTAGCGAGGCGAGTAAAAGATTCGGGAGCAGCTAGATTTAAAAAAACTATGTGAAAATGAGTAAACATAGCAGTATAATAATATAACACAGTTTTGAGATTATCGTTTTCGCCTTGAGAACGTAATCTATGACGGCTAAAGGTCGTTTATATTAATATATTCAAGCTGAATGCCCACTGTATTCGTTTATCGGAATAACTAAAATATTCAATGCCTTAATAACGTCAATGAATCTATCTTTCACTGGACTTTATTCAAACAATCCTTTAACAGGCACTTTTGATGCATCTATAACTTACATAGTAGTGATTTGATGGTGATAACTACATTCGTAAACTTAAAACTAAAGGTACGAGGGCATTGATTTACCACTAGCCGTAGATAGAGCGAATTATACAAAAACAAGGCGAGAATTTGTCACCAACTAACTATACATCCCTACATATCGGTATATCGATGTATTACAACCCGTCTAATACACTAGACATCTGGCCGTTATATTATCTATAGCGGCGCGTAGTGCTTTGTAATTAGAGTGTTAGAATCGGTGACTTTCGTCTAGCCTTGTCACACACTGGGGGAAAGGAGTGCACGCGTCGCTATTTGTGCACTACTTTTCCGCCCCATTTTTTGAGCGGTAAAAATCGATCTACGGTATCTAAATCAGTGTACGAGGGTTCCAAATGCGTGCTAAAGAAGCCCACAATTTCAATAAACTTAACGTAGTTAACTCGACGACCTCCGTGGCGCAGCGTGTTCGCTGTCGCATCATAAAGTTGGAGGTTCCTGGGTTCGAATCGCGGCTCGAGTCTGGTCTGGTGGGAGGCTTTGGCCGTGGCTAGTTACCACCTACCTGTCTGCCGACTCAAACTTTTTCTCCTCATCAGTATATTCATTGTCATGATTGCTTAATAAGCCTTTTTTATAAAATCGTACTAGATAACTTGATAAACTTATCGGATTCAGCGAGATGTCAGCTATCAATTTTCATGTATGATGAATGCATTGCTAATCGTCTAGGACATTAATCATGATTACCGGTAATCGCAGTCAATAAAATATTATCGCAGTGCAATATGAAAAATTTTACGTAGTGTAGTAAGTTATGGACATTATTAAAATCGTGAAAAAATGCCACAAAAAAACAGATTAATTTTATTTTTATTAATATATGATGTAACGGCAAATCTGTTGATAGACAGACGTACAGTATAAGACGTAGCCTAGTAGAATCTTGTTGGCACCCTTCGGAACCCTAAAAAATGTTTGGTGGTGTTTAAACAACTCTATTAACTGCGAGTCCGGTAGGTACTTGTTATGATATAAAGAAACCGAATCTTTCGCGTCGTCTGGAGCCTGGGTCACGGGAACACTCGCGCATTTGTCCGCATCAATCCGACACCCCAACCCTCTCGTAGTTGCGGCTTCTTTTTACTCCCCCGACCTAAGCGCTCCTCTCCGAAAGAGGAGACCTAAACATATCCTTCACGACCCTGACGATCAGATGACTACTGACAACACACTCGTACCACCTACCACACAATCATACGCTACACACCGTCTTCGCCGGCGTAGACGAGGTCCCCGCTATCTTACGTCATCCGGATGTGGGCTCCATCCACGGCCTCGGATACGTACGGACCACTAATAGACAGTCCGAAAAAACAAAAAATTCGTCCGCAACCCAGCCAGCAATCGCCCCCGTGGTCAGTAGTGGATGTAGAGACATGCCGGATGCATTACCTAGTCAGTGCACGCGCAGCTTTACTATACTTATATAAAGTAATCATTAGCCTTATGAACTCTAATAATATTTTATGTTAACCATTTGACGAACCGTCGCGCTTACGTATCTTATCAGTAATCATGTACAACTCAATATTTTTATACACGTGATTTCTAATTTAAAACTTTATATATATTTTATTTTTTACTTTCAAGCGAAACATCTGCTTTAAAATCAATTAGATAATCAAAATTTTTTTTTTAATTTAACCCTCATGGGAAAGCCAAGGGGCTCCGGGCCTTATCTTTAATTTTTTTTTTTATAAGGCCTTAGTAGTCTTCGCTACCGGATTATATTATTCCAAAGGCCGAAGCCAAATCTTCAGTAAAGTCCAATATATTACCTATTCAAAATAAAGGAGTAATAAATAAAATTTGAAACGTTTCAAACATGTGACTTTTAAAAGTGTCATAAACAATTTTATTAGCTCATAAATTCGGTCATAGACAACGGATGAGGTGATTAAATAAAAGTATGGAGAAAAGTAGACGGACTCTATTTTGTTGGTGAGTTATCTGTTATAATATATCATCATCATGATCAACCCATTACCGGCTCACTAAAGAGCACGGGTCTCCTCTCAATATGAGAAGGGTTTGACCATAGTCCACCACGCTGGCCATGTGCGGATTGGCAGACTTCACACGCCTTTGAGAACATTATGGAGAACTCTCAGGCGTGCAGGTTTTCTCACGATGTTTTCCTACCGTTGAAGCAAGTGATATATTTTTTTTTAACGCACTTAACACACTAGGCTATCACCGCTTCCAATTTCGTTATAATATATGCTGTATGATTTTTACTGCGAGTCTAGGTTCATATGGAGAAAGGCGGGAGACTTCGTATATGGCGAGCGCGGGTTTTTTACGCTTTTCTTAAATTAATGTTTGTTGGTTAAATTTGAAAAGGACTGGTGTTGGTTGTGTCGTGGACATTATAGTTTTGGTGTCGTTTGTGTAGTAGCTAGTTTTTTTAATGGTTTGTTAATCAACAGGTATTAATTTGGGAATGGTTTGAGGGAGCCGCGTCCGCCGAGTGCGAAGTTTCCCGCCATTTTTCCCTAACTTAAATTCTACGTTGCTATAAACTTGACATTGGCTAATCTGTGTAAAGACATAAAAGAGAGACAAGGTTCGTATATATTCAGGAATTGTTTGTAATACAGGATTATTGGTTTTGTAATCTTAGTTTAATGTTGTATGGTTATTTTGTGCCCTCCCCTTAAACATGTCAGGTCCACATCCAGGAGACTCAAATGTAAATCTATTAATCTCAAGACTGCATTAAGGCTATTTTATACACTTGTAGTCAGTTTTGTGGACTAATAATAATAAATAAATAAATAAATTGGAAAAGATCAACAGCCGAGTTCATGACGGATTTTCAATGCCTTAACTTCCAAGTTAGAACTACAAACACACAGACTTGACGTTATACCGGGTACACCTTCTTAAAATTAATGCGTTTTTAATTAATAATTTTAATTAATACGTTTAATAATTAATAATTTATACGCGCGTAATTTATACGTTTACATTACAGCAAACTTTTTGAAAAATTGCACAACAAGTGCATAAAAGTCATTTTATACGACACCTATTTTTTTTTTTATTTTAATGAAAGAAAACCTTACAATAAAACTAGTTGATTTCCACGCGATCCAAGTTAAAAACCCTTGCAGAAACTTGCAAAACTATTTTATCGTGAAACCCATTTAATTCTCAACTTATAAGAGTATGATAAAAACCCCAGCCCGGCTCGGGTGGTTGACGTCTGCGATAGAAAGACTAGTTTTATGCACTTGTTGCGTAATCAACTTACGTGTGTTATTTTTCTGTTGCAGTTCCGGGCTTGTGTCATCTTCCATAGAAGAGGTGAGTCGTTATTATTAATTTAATATTCTTATAAGTTACGACCGTGAAGAAAGCCGTAGAAAATGTCCAGGCCATAGAAACTAGGTTTATTTTTGTACTTTAACCACTCCACATTGCAGTTACCATCCGGTTTATAAATTTAGGACACTGTTCTTATAACTTAGCGAATTCAAATAATCATTTAAAAGGCACTTTAGACGCGTCAATAATTTACATAGTAATGACTTGATGGTGATAACTACATTCGTAAACTTAAAACTAAAGCTAAGAGGGTTCCAAACGCGCCCCGGTCTAAGAAGTCCACAACAAATTTAGCCAGCTAAATTTTCTGTTTGATACCACCATCTCACATGCCACTTAAAATTATATAGAGATATAATATAATAATATAAGCTATCTCAGAGCAATATTTCATACCCATGCTTGTTTATCATTTACATAATCCTTTACACTATAGTAGGACTTTTCTACAAGCTTAGAAATATGAATAATATTTACTTTGGAAACTACCGGAATTCAGGTATAACGTACATACGTACATACATATAAACCATATCAAATATAATACGTACAACGAAAAATCTTCATACGCAAGCATGGATTTTTGATTCCGTAAGCCTTGGTATATTAAAATACATATATATATGCACTCGATATGCACTGACGTCTGAATACTTATTTTATTTATATAAGAATATAACCATCATAAACGAATCGGGAACGGAATTTCTATTAAAATATTAATTTCTTTATCTAAAGCCAAAATAATTCTACATAATAGGTCTGTCATTAATCATAACAATATTGATAGAGATTTATCCCATAAAAAGTCAAAAGTTTTGTCACCCTAAACACGTGTTCTTCTCGTAAAAGGATACCGTGGCATCCGCTCGCGGCCACTATCGGAAATCATTTGTCTTGTCTGTACAGGGAAAATTTATATTTATAGGCAATTATGGGCATACTGACAAATTTAACGTTTCATTATTAGTGATTTTTATTAACTGTGGTTATCCGGTAGGGAATTGTTGGGCTTTATAAATAATCTTTATTCAAATAGTCCTTAAAAAGGCACTTTTGACGCGTCAATAATTTACACAGTAGTTATTGGTGATAACTATATTCGTAAACTTTAAACTAAAGCTATGAGGGTTCCAAACGCGCCCCGGTCTAAGAAGAAGCCCACAACAAACTTAGCCGGGGGGTTTTTTTTTTCGTTATCACCATCTCACATAATGAATAATAAACTATAGTATCTGGCTCACACCATGGCGTAGCGAGGGGCCTTAGTTGCCATAACGCTCGTTTCCGGTTTCTATTATATATATATTATATATTATATATATATTATATATATCGTTGGTGAGTGAGGGAGCATTCAAGTATTATGTAAATAATATACATAAATAATAATGAATAGAAGCGGGCGTTACTCTGCGGAAGTCCATGATAAACAATAAACAGCAAGTATAATTTGCTATATTCCGCCGAGTAAAGTAAAACTTTTTACTTTTCGCGCTTGTGAAGTCAACATCTCCTGAGGATGTTCCGGTGTCGGGTCGAAACGTGCGTAGAGGTTCTAGTGGAAGATTTTGTGTGGTGTTATACAAATCTCCCGGATGTCGGCGGAATATAGTAAATTATACTTGCTGTTTATTGTTTATACATAAATAATGCAATTTTTGAAGGTTTTAGACCCATACCGTTTTAACACGTAACGTTTTTCGGTTGTGTGTGTGTGTGTCCCCCTCCCCCCTCCCAAAGTCTTATTGTATATACATAACTGAGTTATGGAGAAAATTTTTCACATGTGTATTTTGTTTTTCATTTATTATAAAACAGTACTTAGAAGTAGAACAAAATCCTATTATGGTATTAAGTATTACATAAACTATAAAAAAAAAATGGTTGGGTATTAATCGCTCTAACTTAATTAAAATTGACTACGTGATATCGCCATGATAAAAAAAAACCAGCAAATTTTAGTCTGGGCGCGTTTGTATCCCTCCTTGCTTCACTTTGCAGCTATCACCATCACCACACTTAGTAAAACAATGACAAAAACGTGTCGAAGCGATTTAGCGTTCCGGCACGATGCCGCGTAGAAACCAATTAGGAGTGTGGGTTTACCATACCCTTAACAGGCTAGCCTTCTACCGTCCCAGACAGAATCATCACTTACCACTAGGTGAAATAAAAAAATACGGGTAACCCGCCTGTCACGTATTAACAAAACCGTTTCCACCTTACTAGCCGTTTTCTATCGATGTTATAGTTGTAGAAGTGAAATCAAATTTACCAGGAAAAGATAATATCGGAGTGCAAAACAAACATACGAGATTGCTTATCAGTGATAGTACCTAGGCAGTGGACATCTAGTTGTTAGTGGGTTTGATGAATCATTGGATTTTAGTTTTTAAAGATTTTTCAATCAATCAATCAATCAGTCATTAATTTTATTTGAAAACTAGCTGACGCCCGCGACTTCGTCTGTGTTGAGTGCGTGTGTTTGTTTGCCTTTCAATCACGAAGCAATAGATTACTTTATATGCTGAAATAACGATAGCTGTGATAGCCTATGGTAAGGAGTCCGCCTCCTAACTAGAGGTCGGCGGTTCGAATCCGGGCATGCACCTCTAACTTCGGAGTTATGTGCGTTTTCAAACAATTAAAATATCACTTGCTTCAACGGTGAAGGAAAACATCGTGAGGGATCCTGCACGCCTGAGAGTTCTCCGTAATGTTCTCAAAGGCGTGTAAAGTCTGCCAATCCGCACATGGCCAGCGTGGTGGACTATGTCCAAACCCTTTTCATATTGTGAGGAGACCCGTGCTCTGTAGTGAGCCGGTAATGGGTTCATCATGATGATTTATATTTCTTTTGCTTTTGAAGTCCCGTCATATGGGTTAAGACGTTTTGAAGGATAAAACAGACACGCACAATATATATAAACGTTTTATTGGGTTGGTCATCTGTCAGTCATCACAATATAACGTACTTTTAAACGTATTGCACTCAGTATCATGTGGAAGTGCCAAATAAAATTAATTGAGATCAATTTAAATTTCAGCGCATACTTAAAAAATATATCGCTGTACAAGTGTGCTTTTAGTATTGCCTCTTATGTTATTAATGGCATGTGTACGCGGTGGCGTGCAAATTTTCACTCAAAAATCTAAATGGTCGCGAGGCTGCTCACCAGATGGACAGACCAGCTGAGGGACTCTAAGTGCAAATTTCACACAATTGCGAGTCTAGCCTCCGATAGAAGCCGGTGGAAACAATTAATCCGCACGAGGTTGCAAGGACACCAGGACCACGATCTTCAGTAATGAAGGAACGACTGAAAAGAGAGAGAGATGACCCAATGATGATGATGATGTCATAAGACTGCCTGAAATGGGCTGTCATCATTATCACCCCATTCGTTGGACTTCCACTGGACATAAGTATTAAAACTGTCAATGTCTTGGGGTATATAGAAGGGGAAATCATAGCGAATTTTTGGCTGGTGTGAGGCTTCGGCCGTGGCTAGTTACCACGCTACCGACAAAGATATATCGCAAAGCGATTTTTTGTTCCGGCACGATGTCGTGTAGAAACCAATTAGGAGTGTGGGTTTACCATAGCCCTAACAGGTTAGCCCGCTACCATCTTAGACCGCATCATCACTTACCATCATGTGAGATGCCGTGAAGGGCTAACTTGTGGTTTATAAAAAAAAACCCTAGTGGAGTAGGAGGTAAGTTATGATAATTAGCAAAATATAAAAACATGTTTGTTTTTAGTACCGTAATTATCGCCTAAACCACTTCACCTAATTAATGGATGACCCTTTAATATCTGCACTTTTCTCCCACACGTAATTAACGTCTTATCAATTTATATTAATTAATTAATTTTGTATTTAATAATGAAAATGAAATGAAATGAAAATACACTTTATTGTACACCACACTAAAGAAGAAATACAGACATTAAAGAAAAACACAGAAAAGAAAACAGGTACAATAGGTAGTACACTAAATACATTGGCCTGTATTTATTATACTAAATACGGATTTTCGTCCATAATCTGGTTTAAAAACTAGTTAATTGCTCCATCCCATAATGAAACTAACCACTAGGCATTGTCTTTATGCCTATATGATACGCCGATGACAAGTATAGGACATTTCGCACGATAGCGGATCTCCAAAGCCCGGGCTATTAAATCGAAACTACGCACGTAAACATTAATACACTCGCATATTCAAGCATGTCCCGCCCACGTTTTTAGAAAACTAAAATAAACTAAAAAGCCACTATGCCCCCTTTTGACGGGGACTCGCTATTAGGCAACCATGTCCTCTAGCAAATTACCGGACCACTGGGTCCAAAACGTATGCGGATGTTATCTATTTATATATACGAACGAACATTTTCTTAGAGTTACCCTATGCTTAATTCAAATTCCAAATTCAAATAATCTTTATTCAAATAGTCCTTTAAAAAGCGCTTTTGACGCGTCTATAATTTACATAGTAATGATTTGATGGTGATAACTACATTCGTAAACTTAAAACTAAAGCTATGAGGGTTCCAAACGCGCCCCGGTCTAAGAAGAAGCCCACAACAAACTTAGCCAGGTAAATTTTCTTTTTGGTATAACCATCTCACATGCCACTTAAAATTATATTAAGATCTATCTTATTAGAGCAATATTTCACACCCATGCTTGTTTATCATTTACGTAATCCTTTACACTATAGTAGGACTTTTCTACAAGCTTACGTTTTATATAAACTTGGAACTTATTGAGGGACATTTCAGAAATTTAATTAATTTAATTTGGTTATATGCTATTTAATTTAATTCATTTATATATTCATATCAATAGGATTCATTTATATACAAAAATCTATTATTTATTTTCCCCACGCATAGTTTTTGATTAGTTATAAATAACCTCCATAGTTTGAGAATCGCAAAATCAATAAAACGATGTCTTTTCAAATTAACAACTTTACCTTGACTTGAATATAATGGCAAAAGAGAAATAAAATTTGTATGGAATAACTAGAGTGCATCATTTTCTAGGTCTCAGACCAGACTCAGAATAATTCAAACATTTTAAAGTATCCACTTACAATTAAAAAAAAAAATCCTCACAAGCGAAGTAAATATCCTTTTAATCACTAACTTTATTTACATATGTAAGTATATGAAACTTCTATTATATTCTACTCTATTCTAGCTATTGCACTATCCCCCTTTCTTTTTAACTCTTTCCTCTCACAAAAGGTTGTCTGGAGGAGATCGCTTTTAGCGATAAGACCGCCTTTGCGCATTATGTTTTTTTTTTTTATTATTTTGTTTTTTTTTTATTTTGAATCCAAGTTTGCAATGTGCAATAAAGAGTTTATCTATATATCTTATCTTTAGGCTATTAAAATTTTAATTGTTTTATTTCTTGGTCTTCTCGCAGGCGAGTGATTCCACTCGGAAAACTAAAATAAACCCCTTTTTAAATTAGTATTTAGTCGTCAAACAGCCAAGAGGCCGTACGGATGGTGTTCCGTTGCCGGTGTCAAGGCGTTAAGTGGTCGAAATTAAAAAGTTATTTCTGACGTTTCGCTCGAACATTAAAAAGTGATTTCCGTTGGCGGGAATTTCTATGATGTTTTGATTTGTGTTTCGTGAAAAAAAAACCGTAGTGATTTTAAGTGCGTGCTATCTCCGATTTTGAAGCACTAGTGAAGTACCTAATAACGATAAATTTAAATTTAATAAAAATATTTTTCTCATGCTTTTTTTTTTTTTTTTTTTTTTTATCGTGGGTAAATCCTCATGGATACCTCTGCGCCACGGGGAGGCGCAGAGGTTATGTCAGACTCCTACTGACTAAAACCCCCACGTGTTCCCACTCACCGCTGTATGGTGGAGTCACGGGAAAGCCTTCGCATACAACCGCAACTCCACCAGCGGGTGTCCGCCGCAGCAGACCCTCCTTGGGCACAATGTGCCCAGTTTCGCCGGTTAGAGGTGTGCCGGAACAACAGCACACCAGCCAACTTGAGAACCGTAGTGTGAGTGATGGACGGCCCCGTTTCCATCGCCCACAAGTCCTCCGAAGGCACAGGAACAAGAGAGGTGGAAGAGCTCTCTCGCACCCGGCCTTCCATCGCCGACGGCAAGCGCAGCGAACGCTCGCCGTCCACCCAGGCCCACCAGTCCCATTCCTGGACGGGCCCGGCCCGCCAGTCCCATACCTGGACGGGCCGCAAACCTCCAATGGGGACGACCAGACCAGTCGTCACCCCCACCTCCAGCAGCAAACTGCCGCCCACCCCCGCCTGCCAGTCCCATACCTGGACAGGCCTTCCACCACACGGGGTGATACACCCCCTGGGTCATCCACTGCGCCCTCAGCTTGGTCAGAGGGACGCGCGGAGACCCCCTCCGCGTCGGGTCATTGGCCATCGGCTAACAATCTCGCACAAAAGAAATTGTTAACCGATGTTACCAGGGTGCACCGGCCCGAATGCTGCTCTTCCCCCCGGACGAATCAAGAGGGACCCACAGCACCCAGGCACACGTGGAGGTTACCCGACCTGGCACCCTGACCTGGCAAATATTTTTCTCATGCTTACAAATGATTTCATGATTACATAACTATTATAAAGATACGTGAAATTTTTTCAAATAACAATAATATATACTATATAATATATATATGAATTGGGAAGGGAAAATATTTTGACGATAAATCATTTTCAAACGTTTGAAATTAGACACTTTAAAAATTAATTAAACATTTGTAGTGCGATTATGAATAAATTTAAAATTAAAAATCAAATCATAAATGTCGCATTGCATTCATTAAGACTACATAGGTCCAGGTGTTATTAACTGATAATCATTTTAATTAAAAAAAAAAGCATAAGCGTATTTGTAATAAGGACTATCTAAATTAAAATAAACCAAATCGATTCGTTCCTAAGATTTTAATATACACAAAAATCACCAGTCCATATTCAATATATATATGAGAATTTAATGTTTGTTCATAAAAATATTGATAAATTCAAGAAAAAAACGAACTGTAACGCACTGGACATCAGAAGTAAAGGTAAACTTGTAGTACCGTTTAGTAGGCTGCACAGAATTAGTAACTCATTCAAAGGAAATTGTATTTTATTTTATAATAAATTACCTATTGATATCTTGGAGATGTCTATCAATAAGTTGAAAGTTTTTGTAAAACGAAAGCTTATAGAAAAATCATATTACGATATTAAGGTTTATATAAACGATAAAAAAGCTTGGGTGTGAATTGCTCTATCTCCATAGGTAATATAATTTATTATTGATTATGTGAGATGCTGATAACAACAAAAAACTGGCTAAGTTTGTTGTTGGCTTCTTCTTAGACCGGAGCGCGTTTGGAACCCTCATAGCTTTAGTTTTAAGTTTACGAATGTAGTTATCACCATTAAATCACTACTGTGTAAATTATTGACGCGTCAAAAGTGCCTTTTAAAGGACTATTTGAATAAAGATTATTTGAATTTGAAACAATAAGTATCTGCGTGATAATTTTAATGTCATAATATAAGCTACTCGAAATACTAATCCTGCGCAGACGAAATCGCGGGCAACAGCTAGTGTTAATACATAACGGAAATCTCCCATTTTATTTAGTTTTATATTTTATTATCATAACACACCTGAGAACAATATTTACATCAAAGGGTAATAATGTTAACGATGAGTTTACATTACAAGACAGGGAGGTAAAAAATGGAGTAAATATCAGACTTAGGGGGCGTCCATAAATTACGTGAGGTGTTTAAGGGGGGGAGGGGATCGAGTCAAATCTCATCTAATCTTACGTTGGAGAGAGGGGGGGTCTCGGCAAATATCACGCAATTTTTTTTCTGATTTAAACAAAAAAAAATTATACTATTTTGGTCCATTTAATCCAGATTGTACATGCTTAAGATTTAATCTTAAGCGTAATCGTAATACGATTAAGATCATTTACTAATTCGTTCGAAAGAAAATAATTTCATTCATACTTCGACGTTATACATTTACTGACTGTCAAACCACCATATTTGTATTACGTAAGAAACTCACATTTTGAAAAATCTCACGTGAGATTGGGGGATGGGGGAGGGGGTTGAATAAAATCTCACGACATCTCACCAGGGGGGGGGAGGGGCAGAAAATTAAAAAAAAACACCTCACGTAATTTATGGACGCCCCCTTACTACGTCACATAAATATGTAGTTACATTCACAGCACCACTAGTGAGTGTAAACAAACAGTAACTCCGCCATCTTTACTAGGATTCCGATGTCTTGGTGTTTAGTAAACAATGTTTATGCGCCAGCGCATGTGTTTAAAACGATTGCGTAGTTACGGACGCCAACTGCAACAAAACTAAATAATTAACCCACCATCTAACAGACCAGGCAGTGATGTTCAGGAGACCCTTGACGGCAATCTCACCTGATGGTGAGTGATGATGCAGTCTAAGATGGTAGCGGGCTAACCTGTTGTCAGTAAACTATGGGAGATCCATGATCCGATCCCCGGCAGAGACAGCTTGGGAATATGTAGCTTTCTGATGAGAAACTTCAGCTACAGTGACCATCCTTTTTTTTTTTGTTTACGGGGGGGAAATCTCCTACTGAGATACCCGATTATTGCTGGGGAATAGCTCGAGTTATGTGGGATTTTTACCCACTAAAACCCCCTCGGTTGCCACCATCAGCATACAATATGACTAATGACTAATGATTAAGCGATCCAAAACCATTTCTTCTTTTATTCCACTACAAGGTAGATTGACGCAATCTCAAGTGTCGGTAAGTCATAATACTGTCTAAGATGGTTAGATGGAGCGAAAGTTAATATACCCATTCAATAAATCTTATGAGCTTTTTTATACACCACTAGTTAGCCCTTGGCGGCTGTCACACCTGTTGGTAAGTGATGATGCAGTCTAAGATAGCGGGCTAACCAGTTTGGGGTATAGTAAACCCATACTCCTAATTGGTTTCTACACGTGCCGGAACGCTGAATCGTTTGGCGACACGCGTTTGTCGGTAGGGTGGTATTAGCCACGGTCGCAGCCTCCCACCAGACCAGACTCGAGCTGAGAATGGAACCCAGGAGGTCGTCAAAAGACCAAAAGATAATTTGCAGCTGCAAAGAGACGATATCCGTTTTTATGCTCTCGTGCTTTATGCCTTACAGTTCGTAAAATAAATTACATAACTTGTAAACCCCAAACAGTGCATAAATATTTTTATTACTAAATTGATCGAAATTTACTTTAAATTCTAATTATATCATAGGTTCATTTATTTACATATTAATTATTATCAGATTTCCACGACGAAGAAGCGAATATATTTCGTTATTTTTTAATGCTCTGAAAATTGTGTACCCACTGTGTTTTGTTATATATTAATTGTTTGATTCGACAGAATCCAAAATTAATTAAAATATATTAATGCGACGTACGAAGATATAATGGCATTGTATCAAATACTAGCTGTGCCAGGCAAATTCAAATTCATATAATCTTTATTCAAATAGTCCTTTAAAAGGCACTTTTGACGCGTCAATAATTTACATAGTAGTGATTTGATGGTGATAACTACATTCGTAAACTTAAAACTAAAGCTATGAGGGTTCCAAACGCGCTCCGGTCCAAGAGAGAAACTTAGCCAGGTAAATTTCTTTTTGTTATCACCTTCTCACATGCCACTTAAAATTATATTAATAGCTATCTTACTAGAGCAATATTTAATACCCATGCTTGTTTATCATTTACATAATCCTTTACACTATAATAGGACTTTTCTAGAAGGTTACGTTTTATATAAACTATTGAGAGACATCCCCGAAATTTCATTTGTTAATTTGTTATAAAAATGCATGCGTTGTAAAGCGTCGTAAAAAAACATGTACATATTTTGGGCCAGGAAAACCCGAACAAAGTTTCAACACCATTGATTTTTATTTCAATTATGTAGTCACTTGACCATTTCTGTCGATAGTGGATATGTCGCCAAAAATATCGTTATATCGATAAGTTGGTCTACAGCAAGCTCTATACGTCAGGTATTTAGAAATCCGCGTCCAATATTGTTCCCCCGACCTTGAAACTAACTAAATGAAACATGCTCGAAGTCTGACGTACGAAAGAGTCATAATATTTCTTCCCACATATGAAGAGAGTGCGGTGCCATAATAAAATACCTAATTTATATTGTCTGCATTTTTATGCAGCGAATAATATGTTTGATCTGTGCCAAGAGCGTTTAAAAAAACAAGATGTTTTTTTTATTAAATTATTTTGCGCTTAAAGTATTGAAATTGAATTGCTAAATGCAAAATGCTTTGATATTTCTTGTAGGGCGTTGTCAGAGATTTTTTAAACAAGAGTTTCCCATTATAAATAAAAAACTGCCACAGCCAAGCAACCTAGTATGCTAGTGCTAGCTTGTCATAATCTTATCATCATCATGCTGTAGTTACCTCTAAATTGATTTATATGTATACATCTAGCACTTAAGGTTTTTAAATGTTTATTTTTTTACATATAAATCTGTTGGTAGGGCTTTGGATAAATAAATAAATAAATAAATCATCATCATCATCATCCGATCATCATCTAAAGACTGGAAACAGGCCTCTTCTCTAACTTGGAAATAGTTTGAGAGCGTGGACCGACCATACTGCGTGTTTTTTGTCCCCTACAAGTTTGCTATTGACGGCAATCTCAACTGCTGATAAGTGATGATGTAGTTTAAGATGGTAGCAGGCTAACGTGTGAGGGGTATGGTAAACCCATAATCCTAATTGGTTTCTACGTGCCGGAACGCTAAAATCGCTTGGCGACACGTCTTTGTCGGTGCGATGGTAGCTGGCTTACCTGTGTTGGTGGGGTCGAATGATTATTAATACCGTTTTACTGATTATAACCTGTTTGGGAAATACGTTAATGCATCCCGTCCGGAAGCGATGCAGGCAAAACTGCACCTCAAATGCAACCAAAATACCCACTAAAACCCAGCGATTTAGTCAATGTTGGACGCGAAATGGCATACTTTAGGTGGTCCATAAACGTAGACATTTTTTTTTCCGGACTGTCTATTAGCTGTGCTAACCCTATTGGTTGCCACAGCGTAAGCGGGCTGTTTGGCAAGCTTTGGAAAGAAGCTCTGCCAGAAGAAATTTTAAGCCCTAGGGCGCGAAGAGACTAAGGGAAAGCCTGCCTCGGGGTCGGACGGTAAGTGGTCCGTACGACTCCGAGGCCGTGGATGGAGCCCATGTCTGGGTGACGTAAAATAGCGGGAACCTCGTCTTCGCCGGCGAAGACTGTGTGTAGCGTATGATTGTGTGGTAGGTGGTACGGGTGTGTTGTCAGTAGTCATCTGATCGTCAAGGTCATGAAGGATATGTTTAGGTCTCCTCTTTCGGAGAGGAGTGCTTAGGTCGGGGGAGTAAAAAGAAGCCGAGAGGATTGGGTTGTCGGATTGAGATTGGGTTGTCGGATTGAGCAAGTGCATTTGTTTTTACATTGCTTAGCAAATATTTGAAACATGTGAAACTGTCAAAATTCTTGAAGAATAAACCACTTGAATACCCACTTACGAAGTTATGACACTAACTAATCTCTCAATTAGCTATATATCCAATGTTAATAGAAACGTATGAGGAATTTAGGCATGGCGCAAACGTAGTCACTGGACACTTACATGAGAAATTGCGGTTGATGAATCCGGTAACAGCTTTGTACGGCTTCGTTAACATACATCACATATCTTTCCTTTTAATTGATCTGTAGTTAAACCAAAATAAATCAAAAATAATTAACGACTTTATCTTTACTTTTAACTAACAATACGTACGGCGAGCGAACGACGCGTATTTGGTTCCACGATTCATGAACGAACTACCTCCAGCGTTCCAAAAATTACATGTTAAAAATGTCAAACAGAAATTAAAAGAATATATTTTGGCTGAGTTGACGTTTGGACGGTTGATTCAATTGTGTCGACCGTCTAACTCAGTTAGGAAATGTTCTTTTCATGCCTAATATGCTTACTCAGTTCCTCTAGTTTGAAGCTGTTAAGTTACAGATTAGCACCGAGGACAAACCTCTTCGGTTTTTTCGGTGCCGTTATTGTAATATGAATTATATTTCCTATTTATATTAATAATAAAAAAGTAATAAAAAAATTTATTCATAAGGTATGCCAGCGATAAGTTGCAAATTACAATTTCATCCGTCTAAATAAGTTAATTACTAGTGCTGTTACAATTTATCAATTATAGGCATATTCAACATTGCCAACATTCACCGAAAAATTTTTTTCAAATAGTTTATAAATATTTACAAATTCATAGCTGCTTAGATAGTTATTAAATATTTACAGTGTCAGGCCAAGAATTGACTACAATAAATAGAATTATAATTGGGTAAATTAAATTAAAACATTTACATCGTTCCCTTAGTTTCTTCGAGTTCTAGGACTCAAAATTTCTTCTGACAGAGCTTTTTCCGAAGCACGCCAAACAGCCCGGTTACGCTGTGGCACCACTAGGGTTAGCACAGCTTAAAGACAGTTCTAAAAAAATGTCTACGTTTGTGGACCACCTAAAGTGTATCATTTCGCGTCCAACATGTCCGCTATGTACTATGACTCAAAAATAATATAATTCAATTAATAAAAGCGATGAAAGCGTTAATAGTTTTTGACGTCAAATCTCTTAAATATTAATAACGTGAAACAGTTCGGTATTACCATTTCCTGTCTGTAATAGTTTTCAGTTTTGATTTATTTCGTAAGATATTTTTTGATATAATTTGTCGGAGATATTTGTACGTCACTTTATCACTAATAAATTCTGCTATTTAATATTATAATCGTAGTGCCATTCTAGTCAGACTTTATCCCTTGGAAAAGAAAAGCAATTAATTGAAACGACCGATTAATTATTTTGACCTACGTGGCGCAGCGCGTGCCGGAGGTTCTGGGTTCGAGCCTACAACAAAGACTAGTCGCCAAGCGATTTAGCGTTTCGGCACGATATTGCCACTCCTCGGAGAGATTTTTTGTACTTCCTCCGTGGCGCAGCGCGCTGTCGCATTATAAAGTTGGAGGTCCGTGGTTCGATTCCTGACTCGAGTCTGGTCTGGTGGGAGGCTTCGGCTGTGGCTAGTTACCGACAAAAACGTGTCGCCAAGCGATTTATTTATTTCGTTGCATATTGTGTACACATACCCAGTTTGGGTGTTGCAACTTGGTCTAGAGTCGACCGTAGTAGAGAGACCGATTTCATTTACTTTTACTTGCATCGTTTAAAAAATCGTTTACAGTGTAATAACACTTCTCCAATAAAAAATTCTTTAATACTGTGTAAAATTCACTTTCTTTTTCTAAGTTTCGTATGCAGTCTGGCAGACCATTATATATTTTCACAGACATTACGTAGGGACTACAGGTGCGGAGTTTTAGCTTTGATGGTAGATTTAGCGTTCCGACATGATGTCGCGTAGAAACTAGTTAGGGGTGTGGGTTTACCATACCCCTAACAGGTTAGCCCGCTACCATCTTAGACTGCATCATCACCAGATGAAATAGCTGTGAACTTTTAGTGTATAAAAAATCATCTCATCGCAGCGTTTTTTCACCTTTCAAATTTCAAAACACGTTTTATTCTACCATATCATCATCATCATGATCAACCCATTACCGGCTCACTACAGAGCACGGGTCTCCTCTCAATATGAGAAGGGTTCGGCCATAGTCCACCACGCTGGCCGTGTGCGGATTGGCAGACTTCACACGCCTTTGAGAACATTATGGAGAAATCTCAGGCGTGCAGGTTTCCTCACGATGTTTTCCTTCACCGTTGAAGCGAGTGATATTTTAATTACTTAAAAACGCACATAACTCCGAAAAGTTAGAAGTGCGTGCCCGGATTCGAACCGCCGACCTCTAATTAGGAGGCTAACGCCCTAACCACTAGGCTATCACCGCTTCTACCATATCTTAACCTACAATACCATCTAAACACCTAATGTTTTTAACAATTAATGTTTTAAACAAATAATGTTTTTTTTAATTAGGTGTTTAAATTCAATCGCAATAATCTTAGAGAAAACTTCACATTACTAAATTAGGTACAATATAAGTGGAATCAAAAACATTATCCAAATAGATTTAATGATAGTGTCGATACAGTGAGAAAAATATTTTTAAAATAAATGCTAGCAACATTATGTCCGTGTGGCTTACGCTGATAAAAAGTTCGCATTGGGGGCTGCACTGTTCGCCGAAACCTTTACTTGTGAGTCTATTACTTGTTTGATTATTTTTTTATATATATAAAATATTAATAAAATGGGTTGTTTATAATATATATAATATATATACTAGTGATGTAACGGATATTCGCGTTCGCATTCGCGAATATCCACATATTTTTCAATATTATGCTAATATTTAGCGAAACTATATAAAAATATATATAAAATCAAATCAATAACCAGGAGAGAGTGTGTGTGTTTGTGTGTGTGTGTGTTTGTTTGTGTGTGTGTTTGTTTGTGTGTTTGTGTGTGTGTGTGTGTGTGTGTGTGTGTGTGAGTGTTTGTATTGCGATTGGAATTTAAACATGGCCGAGACGAAACGTCAAGCCTGTCAAACATTTTACGCGCGCTTTTTTTGAAATTTTAAAATATTCTCATTCGCATTCGCGAATGTTGAAGATAAATATTCGCATTCGCGAATGTGAAAAATCTAACATTCGTTACATCACAAATATATACAACCCATTTTATAAACATTTTGCTTGTCTAAATCCAAGACTAATCTGGGTCAACATAGTCCATTGTACCGAATGCAATTTCTTGCAAACAGCTTTTGTTATGACATCTTAATAGACATCTTCAGTAATAGCATCCCTAGTATTAAGATTAAATTAAGAAACTGCAATAGTTTTTGAGGATTGTTTTTTTCTCTTTTGTTGTGTTTTATTGTCATCTAGGTTAATTTTAGTTTATTATTATTCATTTTAACGGTTTTTACCCCATCTTGTGCATGCTATGTTCGCTTCAAGAAGTCAATATTGTTCAGTAATAAGTTTATAGAGAAGTATTGTGCAAAAGTTGCCACATCAAAAAACATATGTTATTCATTAAAAAAATATGAGATATATATAGATAGATAGATTATTTATTGCACACAAATTTTAGGGAAACAACACTGAACACTTAACACATAAGTATACAAAGGCGGTTTTATTAGGGAACAAAGTAAATGATAGATTAGGGTAGCGGCGCAATATATAAACTAAATTTAATAAATCTTACCAATAAATATATACCTTTATGTATAAATATATAAATATCAATGCACATATACTATTCATTGATTTATTATGGTATTTAGTCATATAAAACTGTTTTTCATACACTACAAGTTAGCCCTTGACGGCAATCTCACCTGGTGGTAAGTGATGATGCTGTCTAGGATGGTAGCGGGCTAACCTGTTAGGGGTATGGTAAAATCACACTCCTAATTGGTTTCTACGCGACATCGTGCCGGAACGCTAAATCGCTTGGCGACGTCTTCGTCGCCACCAGACAAGACTCGAGCCGGGAATCGAACCCAGGACCTCCTTTTACGCCACGGAGGTCGTCAAATGTTTATATGGAAGTCGGTAGGTTTTGCGGACTTCGGTGAATTTGACAAAGCAAAAAACACTTAAAATAAAATGCTTCAGGTTAGCCCTGTTAGGAGTATGGTAAATCCACGCTCCTTTTAAGTCGACTATTAATTTCAATTTGATAAGAATCTTCTATTGTCCACAGCTGCAAGTGCGCAATTCGCGGACCGAGTCCACCGAAGATGATAAGCGAAGCGACGACAGCCGCCCTCTCAGCCACGCGTCCGATTTCAGCCGGGAAAACATCTGTTAGTTTATTTATTCATTTCCCCTTATCTTTAGCCTTAAAAGATTAAAAAACCTAATTTGCTAGAGTAGCCTAATATAAATACTATACAAATTTATGGTTATAAAACTTATGAACGTATACAAATTGCCTAAATTTACATATATAACATATAGTCCGCGATGCTACTCTTGTGAGTTCACTCAGATTGCAACTGAATAGGTCCAGCCGGTGGCCAGCAGATAAGTAAATTTGAATTATTAATTTAAATTACTAATATATTACTAATAATTTAATATAAATTACTTTCCCATTTTACGCCATTTGTGTCATTTTTACTTCTTCTTCTTCTTTCTCCAAACTTTTAACATTTAATTAAAGAATTGTCTCATAGAAAAATGTTTCTATAGTATAAATGAATATTTACATTTAAAACCTGTTTAAAAAAAACATATACTTTATAGGTAATTTTCTTGTTGTTAATTTAATTCACTATCACTTACTAATTATTTGACATTTGACTTTATAATAATTTGACTTTGAATAATGAACTCTGAATAATGACTTGATGAATTTTTAATGTTGTAATTTTTATTAGTACTAAAGTTTATGTTTGTATTTTGCACACTATTTGTTTAGTTGAATGTTATGGTCGACTTATTGACAAAATTGTATACACCATCTCATTATTTACAAACATTCTTGCAAATAAATGATTATGATTATGAGGATCAAATAACCATACTGCGTTCGGTCGTCCAAGGCAAGACTAAGGAAGGCCAATTTTACGTGAGGAATCCTTTTTTTATACCCTATTAGGGCTAAAATCCCTTAGCGGTATACTTACCTGATGGTAATGAAGCAGACTAAGATGGTACCTAATAGGTTTCTACGCGAGATCGTGCCGGAACGCTAAATCGCTTGGCGACACGTCTTTGTCGGTAGAGTGGTAGCGAGCCATGGTTGATGCCTCCAACCAGTCATGACTCGAGCCTGGAATCGAACCCAGGAACTCCAACTTTATGATGCGACTGCGCACGCGCTGGGTCACGGAAGTCGCCAAAATTTATATGCACATTATGTTACGTCGGAATCTTACCGCCTTAAACCGCCGGTGTTCCAACTAATCGCCTGTTTTTTTTTTGTTTACGGGGGGGAAATCTCCTAGTGAGATACCCGACTATTGCTTTGGGGAAAAGCTCGGGTTATGTGGGATTTTTACCCACTAAAACCCCCTCGGTGGCCACCATCAGCATAAAACAGTGGGACGCTCCGGGATCGGACTAATCGCCTAGTGGTTGGATCACGGGAGCAATTTCTCACACATCCGAGTCAAGAATCCCGGCTAAGTTTGTTGTGGGCTTCTTCTTAGACCGCGGCGCGTTTGGAACCCTCATAGCTTTAGTTTTAAGTTTACGAATGTAGTTATCACCATGAAATAACTACTGTGTAAATTATTGACGCGTCAAAAGTGCCTTTTTAAGGACTATTTGAATAAAGATTATATTGAATTTGAATTTGATGGAGGAAGCCTTTGGCCTTTGTTGAAGTTCGCATTGTTTCCAGTGTCGGGGAGTGCGCCACGTAGAAGCCGGCGCGGCATCGCCAACGAATGGCAGCGACCCCTCACGCGCTACTTGCCGGTGGACCGGGACGACTTCGACCTGCGCCGCCACGTCGAGTCAGCCGGTAATGACCTTGAGAGTTATCTTTTAAAGACCAACACAAGATAGAAACAGCATTCAAGTTTGCTTGCGCAAAGGGGTTGTTACAAAAATGTCTGAAACCCTTTTTGCTGTGGTGGAACAGCTTTATAGTTACCTCCGTCCCTTAGGACCAGGATATGTGGGACTGCCCCCGTCCTTTGGGCAGGACTAGGATCTGTAGATCTCCCACTCCCGTAGGGGGGTATACCCGAAATAAAAACCACCACGGCATGTCCCTCTCGCTGGTTTTGCTAGATGCCCGAGGGACTCGTATACTGCCCGGGCGTCCCCAGCCTACCTGCGCTTAAAGGGGAAAGATAAGGACAGCTTGATCCCCCCCCCCCAAGACAGTAAGAAGACTTGCGCAAATCGCTTTTTTTTTCTTGGAAGGCAACTTTTTTTCTCTTATGGCTTATACACAGATGACCCAAGAGAACTTCAGCCAAGCGTTTCTCTATATATGTTTCCAACAACTTTATTGGTTGTACTATTTATTTCGGTTCTTTGGCTACTTTTGCACCGTTTTAGTTAGAGTGCTGACATTTTCATTTTTTATATTTCTATGTCCGCTATAACACAAAAAAAAAGTGGAAAATAAAACAGAAAAACACAAGGTACTCGTACGTGTTTTTTCCAACGTTATGTGTATCATATAGATTATATTTACGAGTTCAACTCTTGCTTAGCTGAATTTATAACATTTTAACCGTTTGTTCTTAACTAAAAGTCCCCTACCTGAAGCTATCTGTGTACAAAATTTCGTCAATATTTTAATCTGATGTCATATGATAGATGATAATATCAACAGACTATTGTGTTACTGTTACGAACAGTTTTATCAGGAAGTGGGTTTTCGTTATCACAGGTCATCAGATCGAGCTGTGCCCCTACGTGATGGTGAACTCGACGTCATGTCGCGGATACCTTCATAAGCTGGGCGCCAAGTTCCACACCTGGTCGAAGAGGTAAACCACCTTCTTACATTCAAATTCAAATAATCTTTATTCAAATAGTCCTTTAAAAGGCACTTTTGACGCGGCAATAATTTACATAGTAGTGATTTGATGGTGATAACTATATTGGTAAACTTAAAACTAAAGCTATGAGCGTTCCAAACGCGCCCCGGTCTAAGATGGAGCCCACAAAAAACTTAACCGGGTTTTTTTGTCATCTCACATAAACATATGGATTTTTCTGTAAGCCTTCCTTTTTTATAAAATCTTTGAACTCATTGATAGACATCTCCAAGATATCAATAGGTAGTTTATTATAAAATAAAATACAATTTCCTTTAAACGAGTCACTAATTTTGTGCAGCCTACTAAACGGTACTACAAGTTTACTTTTACTTCTGATGTTCAGTATGTTACAGTCCATTGTTTTCTTGAATTTATCAATATTTTTATGGACATACATTAAATTTACACATACATATATTGGCTATGCACTGTCATTATTTAATAATCTTTAAATCTATATCATTATGACTCTCTGGGACCTAATTTGTATATCACACGAACAGCCCTCTTCTGCAAACCGAATACAGTGTCAATAAATTGATTGACATCTCCAAGATATCAATAGGTAATTTGTTATAAAATAAAATACAATTTCCTTTGAATGAATTTTTTATTATTTATTTTTATGCAGCCTAAATACAATTCCCTTTGAATGAGTAACTATTTTTATGCAGCCTGAAGTGGTGTTCTCTTTGCAGGTGGTTCGTTTTCGACCGAGAAACCAAAACATTCGTCTACTACTGGGATAAAAGTGAGAAGAAACCGCGCGGCGGGGCTTACTTCCAGGTAAAGATATGTACTTCCAACATATATAAATAAAGTATAAACATAGTCATTTTGACTACCTCCATGGAGCAGCGCGTGCGCCGTCGCATTATAAAGTTGGAGGTCCTGGGTTCGATTCCCGGCTTGAGTCTGGTATGGCTTCGGCCGTAACTAGTTACTACCGACAAACACGTGTCTCAAAGCGATTTAGCGTTCCGGCACGATGTCGCGCAGAAACCAATTAGGAGTATGGGTTTACCATACTCCCTAACAGGTTAGCCCGCTACCATCTTAGTCTGCATCACCACTTACCATCAGGTGAGATTGCCGTTATGAGCTAACTTGTAGGGTATTTAAAATATCTTAGTAATATGGTTTCCTTAGCACCATTCGGGTACGGAGCTATTGTAGCATAGTTATATATATATATTATCTTGATTTGATGAAAGATGGATATAATAACTTAAATGCAACAAAAAACAAAAAAAAAAATTACAAAAAAAAGTGTTAGGCAGCCTTATCTCTTATAGTGATAAGGCATCTTTATCGATATTGATATAATAAGTAAGAATAACACGACACGTTTCCCCGTGCACAGTGTCGCATAGTTATATATAGTATATTATCTTCATTTGATTTATTAGAAACATGGATAGAATAACTTAAATGCAACAAAACACAAAATAAGTTTTAAAAAAAAGTGTTATGGCAGCCTTATCTCTTATATATAGGGCCTCTTTATCGATATTGAAACATAAGTTATAATAACTACCTCTAATAATAATAACTAAATATTTTTTTTTTTTTTTCAAATTATCTAAGTATATTTTTGTATGTAGTTTAAGCATACCTTGTTTGACCTATCCCACTTTATAAATTTACCTTACTCACATCTAAGGGTAGCTGGAAGAGATCTCTTATAGAGATAAGCTTTTCTTTGTATACTTCTTTTGTAAGAGTTTGATATCACAAATTTGGTACATAAATAATAAAAATAAATAAATAAATAAAACTCAAAATAAGTTTTAAAAAAGTGTTAAGGCGGCCTTATCTCTCGTAATGAGAAGGCCTCTTTATCGATATTGATGTTATAAGTAATAATAACAAGACACATTTCCACAGGTAATAGAAGAAGTTTATTTAGATCACGGCAACACGTCCAAGTCGCCGAACCCTCAAACAACGTTCATAGTTAAAACTAGACAAAGGCGGTACTACCTGATGGCCCCCTCCGGGGAAGCAGCCAGGATATGGATCGACGTGATATTCACCGGTGCACAGGGATACACTGAATATTTGGAGTGAATATCTATAATATAATATTCATGAAACTATATTGGATTATGACTCTGTGGTCACATTCTTCGAAATGAACAACTTTTCAATATTGAATATTAAACAATATTCAATATTGAATTATGAATATAATTGTGGTTGATGATTTTTGACCCTCTGGTTGTTTGAAATGGATTTGTTCTAAATATAAGTAATATTCGTAAATATTCAATTATAACTGTAATATTATATTGAACTATAATTATATTAGTGCCTGCTTATTATTCTCAGGTTGTTGGAAAACGGATTTTATATATTTTAAACATATTTATAATCGTTGTAATGTTGGAGTGATTATGAACGTTGGATTACATTATAAGTAATTCCCCGCATGGTTGAATAATGAAACACATTATTCAGAATATAATATTGGTCATATATTATGAAATGTGATATTCCATTCTGAACTGAATATTCTAAATGTGAATATTGCGTATTATTGTGATCGTGATTATACGTTTATAATATCCATAATATTTACTATATTGGATTATAGTAAACGGTTTTGAGAGAATTGTTTTAAATGCTTGCTATTATATAATGTAGGACAAAATACGAACGACATAGACTCTAAGTATATTAACATAAATTAAAGAATCGTACTATATTTACCAAACGATTCTTTCTATACTATATACACATATATATATGATATATAATCTCTAAATTTTCTCGATGCCTAATCATTGTTGTAATCAATAAAACGTACATTATTTATAATGTTTCATATACCCATGTTTTGCCATGTAAAGTATATCTTTCATATATTTAGGTAATAATTTATATTTATCTGATCGATAACCCATAAAATCGATTTATATATTAATAAAAAATATTATTCCTATCAAAGTGCTTATGCTTAAAAGTAACCAAACAGTATTTATATGAGAATAAAATGTATAGACAATAAAATAATAATTATCTGTGCCAATTATTAACTTTATAAAGTGTAACAAAGGCCGCTATTTTTATACATTCGTCAGTTAATATCGGTGCCTTGTAGAAGACTGATTAAATTCAGATAAATTAATTACCATTATTAAAGTGATTTTATAAAAATAATAATTAAAAAAATGTATCGTTCATATTAGAAAGTCAATTTTAAATATTTTTCATATTTATAATAAAGAATGAAAAACAATACTTATTAATCGTAATATCGCGTTAAATTCTGCACGCTTATTAAATTAGTAATAAAATGTTACCATAATTAAACAAAATAATAATAATAGACAACTTTTACATTGTCTGTGAAATCGAATGAAATCAAAAATTAATTTGCTACATTTTAATGTATAATTATTTTCTTACGAGGGTACTACAATTAGTTACTTAAAATTTTTACGTTGTAAATATGTCTATCTTACATAGCTTGGTTGCATTTTTTATAGATAGGAAAATCATCTCACTTAATTGTTATCCAATATTAGTAACTGCGCCTACCCTAGTTTTAACTAAACACACTTTTGTTTTTATATACATAGATTATTTTAATTTCTTATTGCATTTACATTTTGCATACATTGTAACATAAATTTTAAGTACAAATTCGTAATTTTTATTGCGATAATTTAATACCAGTGTAAGAACACGTTGTATTTTTAAGGCTTGCAACACTATTTTAACTATTTTTTTTTTGTTTTGTTTTGTAAGTAACGGCTGATACCAACATTTTAGTGTAAGGTCACAGTATCTAAACGAATCTAATAATTAATTGCATCCTTTAAATAAAATATTCCTTTTATTAAGTCGTTTTCTTTTCTCAACCCTTTCCATTATATTTTACGTCAGTTTAAGCTAGAAAACCTACTTATACCAAATTTTACTATAATGGAAGTTCATACCCATGCTTGCAAAGGAGATATTTCAAGTGGATGGATCAAATGCCGAAAATCAAAGTTGTCAAGAGATGGCGCTTTAGTGGATAATTAACAAAAAACAATTTGTTGTTGAATATTTAAATCCAAAAATTAAATCTAGGTTTGCTTAAAAGTAGTCAAAAAAAACAAGTACCCTAATTTACAATTCATAAACCAAAATTATTGTTATAAGTTATAGTTATTATAAAACAATCAAAACAATGGAGCATGGTCTTAAGTAGTAAGTCAGTTATAAATATTACATATATTATTATGATAAATTGTTATGTTTTACGGGGTTTAGCGTGTCAATTTTAGTACAATTTTACTTATCGTTTTTGGGAGATTGCAACATTGAGCGTCAGAAGTCAGACTCCTCTTTACTCCACGCTAAAATCAAAGTATTGGTATATTCTCTTTGGTCAAAGAACGTAGGCAAGGCGCAGGACACAGAGTGCATTTGTACAAAGACGACAATCCTAGTAGTCTGACACCAGACAATAGTATACATAATAGAGTACTCAGTACTAGAGATGGATCGTCGACGATAAACTAGTTGAATTCGTCGACTATTTCATGGTGTAAACTTATCAACTAACAGTCTATATAGACGATGCGTCAACGATAGAGCGACTCGACGAGTAAACTTAGCCTAGTTCTATGACGGGCTGCGAACTAAATTATAGTTATTTGGAGTTATATTTTTTCTAATTAAAATTTTATACTCAAATGATCTTTGCTTCATACTTTTCCAGGCTTAAGACTTGCTGAATATGTATGAACTCAAATTCAAGCGTATTTAGAAGATCAACTGATTTTATTAACGTGATTTTTTAGAGATACAATAATTACGTATTTTATGTTTTTTGTTTTTAACACCTGTTTTTCTGACTGTCTGATTTTTCACATTCAAGAACAGAATCTGTTCGACTTTAAATAGACGCTATAACTCACTGACGTTGTTCTGATCCGTTCGACTTTTAATAGACGCTATTACGGCAGACGTGTTCTGGAGTGGAGACCTCGTACCGGTAATCGCAGCGTAAGACGACCTCCTGCACGCTGTACCGACGACCTGAAAAGGATCGCTGGTGACGGGTGGATGAGGAAGGCGGAGGACCGTGTGTGGTGGCAAGCTCTCGGAAAGGCCCATGTCCAGCATTCGGCGTCTATAGGCTGATTGATATAAGTCTCTAACTGAATGATTATTTCAATATGAACTGAATATGACTTTAAAGTCCAAATTCATTTGACCTTCGCGTCACATCGACTCATCTCCCGTATCCTTGCAACGAAGTATTATACGATTATGTTCAACTTCATGTCGTCTTGTCGCGCTATTGTTGATAAGAACGTTTCAACCTTATATACCCGTCTACGAATTCGACTAGTTTACGAATGAATGAACCGTGGAAACGTGGAATTTTGATCGACAGTCGATTCAACTAGTCCGTTTATTAACGCCCATCTCTATTCAGTACATTGAATATTGCTTTACTACATGGTACCTACATTAATATTTATTACATAGTTTAAGAGGCGAGGTTGACACTTGTTGTTGGTTGGTTGTGTTTATTAACTATTTCATTGATTTAAATAAATAATTAGTATTCAGATTATAAGGGAAAAACTATTTATGAATCTTTCTTTAGAAATTCTAAGCTCCTAACTTTAATTAAGTGTATAATTTGTTTAAGCGGTGAAAATATATACGCAATGGAAGCAAAAAAAGATGATAATATTTCTAGTAAGAAGAAACTTTGGAACTCGTTGAATCATTGGTTCACAAGGTATTTGTTGGCGACAGAATTGTACATGGTGGAACCCTGGGAGAAGGTTTTCATACGTATCCTTTTTACTTTTGTATCTTATATAAAAATATTTTTTTTAGTTTTCATACCTTATTGTGGTTTCAATATCCTAAGCCCGATATCTGTCTGGTGGGAGGCTTCGGTCGTGGCTAGTTACCACCCTACCGACATAGACGTGTCGCCAAGCGATTTAGCGTTCCGGCACGATGTCGCGTAGAAACCAATTATTAGTGTGGGTTTACCATACTCCTAACAGGTTAGCCCGCTACCAGCCTAGACTGCATCATCACTTACCATCAGGTGAGATAGCTGTCAAGGGCTAACTTGTAGTAAATAAAAAAATATATATATATTCCACTGCCGGGCACAGGCATCCTTTCACTGAGAAAAACGAATGAGAGAATTGCCCTACAACCCTGCTGCGTTTGCTTTAAGGTTAGGCGTTAAGCCAAGGGAATCTTAGATATTAACAACTTCACTATTGGTTTCAAAGGTAGGGGACCATTCTGCTAGAAATGTTCTGTATAGCAAAGCTATCAATGTTTATCAAACCTACCAATAGTGTTTGTTTGATTTTATAGTGGCTGATTTAGCAAAGCTACGGAATTTAAGTGAGTTTGATATGTACCAATAGCTTCTAAATGTAGCACATTTCTAGTGGAAAAAAAATCTAACTTTGAAATTAATAATCAATTGAAAAATGCCTGGGTAAAAATTACTGCCTGTAATTATTAGTCTGAAAGTGTGAAGGGCACTGATAATAAACCTAATTTGCTAGAGTAGCCTAATATATATATAAAAATTGCCTAAATTTACATATGTGATGGCCTAGTGGTTAGGGCGTCAAAAAAAAAATATCACATGATTCAACAGTGAAGGAAAACATTGTGAGGAAACCTGCACGCCTTAGAGTTCTCCATAATGTTCCCAAAGGCAAAATGTGTGAAGTCTGCCAATCCGCACATGGCCAGTGTGGTCAGAGGAGACCTGTGCTCTGTAGTGGTTTATCATGATGATGATGATGACATATTCCGATAACGTGTAATCCATGATGTCACTCTTGTGAATTCATTCAGATTGCAACTGAATAGGTCCAGCCTCTCTGCGACAACATTCCGAGTGATAAGTGTGCGCATAATTGTATTTATGTATCCTGATGACCATATTAAGACTATTACAAGTTTTTTATCTTCAATTATAAAGTTATTAGAATAAAATCCACATATGAAATACAAACAATCAGATGAGACTCGAATCTATACCATATAATTTCTTTACTCATAACATAATTGCTTATGGATATAAATTCTTAATGTTTCCTGAACTGGGTCAAAATAATTACTCCCCACAAAATGTGTATGTAATGTTAATTTTGCTGTTTTCCTCAAGTATGTTAGTTAGTTAATTAGTGAGTCAGTTGTTTGCACCTCGTACTAACCAGATTGCTTTCCTGTGTTGCTCCATAATATGTAATAGGCACATGAAATTATATCAATGATGGTTTTATAAACGCACGTTTCTTGCTGGGTTTTTGACTTCAGGTAACCTAGCCCTTGACTGAAGTCAAAAATTGTAAGGTCTTTGATCATTCCAATCTATTGTGACTGTCACTATCTATAGTTCTTAAACAACAGTATGTATCCTGCCGGGAACAACTTTTAGACATAAGTCCTTTCTTATAGGAGAGCATAGTGATCTGTTTGTATCAACATTACTGATTCAGACTGCAAAGTTGTGAAACACCTTTCCTGGATCTGTGTTGCAACATATAACTTAAGTACTACATAGGAAAAAGAATAGTAATTATCTAGGCAAGCCCGTCCAAACTATAAGCTTTTTTGTCACGCATGATAGTCATCTATCTTTTTTCTTTACTTGTTAAAACTTGATTATTGTCTCTGTTCGAGACAGCTTAGCTTATTCATCACCATCATCATCATGATCAACCCATTACTGGTCAACTCACTACAGAGCACGGGTCTCCTCTCAATATGAGAAGGGTTTGGTTATAGTCCACCACACTGGCCATGTGTGGATTGGACGGACGCCTTTGAGAACATTATGGAGAACTCTCAGGCGTGCAGGTTTGTCCTCACGATGTTTTCCTTCACCATTGAAGCAAATGATATTTTAATTGTGTAAAAACGCATATAACTCCGAAAAGTTAGTGGTGCATGCCCGGATTAGAACTGCCGACCTCTGATAAAGAGGCTGACGTCCTAACCACTAGGCTATCACAGCTAATTATTAGTGTTGATTAGGACAGTGGCTTAACATGCTCTACCATTTAAGCTTTTAGGAATGATTTCAATGTCCCCAAGCCTACAAGATTTGGTCATCCATCCAAGTTACCAACTTGGTCAATTCTATTTAACAAAAGCAGTTTATTAATTTGTGTTACTTTTCACTCAGCTGGGCTTTAATAATTATTTATACTATGTTGGTCTGATAGCGGTGATAGCCTAGTGGTTAGGGCGTCAGAGGTCGGCGGTTCGAATCCGGGCACGCACCTCTAACTTTTCGGAGTTATGTGTGTTTAAAAAAAATTAAAATATCACTTGCTTCAACGGTGAAGGAAAACATCGTGAGGAAACCTGCACGCCTGAGAGTTCTCCATAATGTTCTCAACGGCGTGTAAAGTCTGCCAATCCGCACATAGCCAGCGTGGTGGACTATGGCCAAACCCTTCCCATATTGAGAGGAGACCCGTGCTCTGTAGTGAGCCGGTAATGGGTTGATCATGATGACAATCATGATTATGTTGGTATAATAGAGAGGCCTTTACCCAGCAGTGAGTTGGGCTACAGATGAATGCAGAAACATTATTTAATATTATACATGTCATAAAAAAAAAACAAGGAAAATGAAGAGTAGGTAAGTAAATATATTGCTTGTATCCATGATCATATATTTCCTTAACAGTAAAACCCAGATGTTATTTTCGCTATTGTGTTCGGATTGTTCTGGTACTTCAACTACTCCATCATCGTCTACGTCATAGCTCAGATAAGGGAGACTCCGCACGCTCAAGAATTATAAATATACCTAGTTTTATTGTTTTTGGGCTCATTTCTCAATTGCCAGTTGTCTCAAACTTACAAATATGAAATCAATCAAATTTATTTCTCCGGTTTATCTGCCAATTGAAAAATCAGCCAAATGAAATATAGCTTTAGAAATATGAAAAAATTGTCTAGCCAGCGAGTTTTGGCTGTATTTAAAATATATGTATGTGTGCTGTATGTAAGAAATTAAAGCAAAAAACGACTGCCGCTCGAATTTTGGCACATCAAAATGTCGCCATATTTATTATATATATCAATCTTAGTCAAAAACAGTAGGAAAAGTTCAGAACTACCAAATTTCAATATACCATTTTAAGATCTTGGATAAGATTGATTATGAATTTCAGCCATATTGTTTTTTTTTTATTTAAGTAAAAATCTCGTAAACTCAATTAAATTGACTAATCTTAAAGGGGTGAAGGTTAGCCCTATTCACCCTTACTATGTCTAAATGTTATTTGTGGAAAAGGATAGCATTATTTTTAGAATATTTTTTTGGAGTTGCGACAAAATTTTTTTATTTTTTAAATTTTTTATTAAAAAAAACAACCTCTTTAGCCATTCTATAAATCCATAATTATTATAATAATTTATAAATATTCGTTAAATTTAATTTTATTGTTGTATTGAAGTTTAATAAAGAGAAACATATTTATTACGAAGGGTTTTTATTTTTAACCTGTCCTTAAGTCTACACTATCAATACCTAGCATTTCCAACAGGTAACCAGTTTACCTTTTTTGATAATCTCCGATGATAATAATCAATCATTTATTTGTCAGAATGTATGTAATAGTCACATGTTATTAAGCAATGTCAATTGGTTAAGAGGTCATTACATTCTACTAAATTAATAGTGTGCAAATTTTTATATAAATTATTAACATTATGAAAAATATTGAATGACTAATCAAATTAAAATAAATTAGGTGTCAGCAAAAATAATTAATTATATATTAAGTTTTATCCATTAAATATTGTTTAACATTATCATATGATTTTTCCAGAAGCATTCAGTTTTTTCTTAAACATATTTAAATTTTTAAAGTCCGTTGGTAGCTTATTATAATATATTCTCACTGCCATACCGCATAAAATAAAATGTCTTTTATTAGAGCAACATAGAGGACATGTTATTATCTAAATCTGTTAAATTATGGTTATCCCATTCTGAATCCTTATGCCAGAGTAGAGAAACTAATTTGTCTTATTGAAATTACAAATGGGAAGGGAATTAACGACAGTAAAATGAAAAACCATCACAGAATTCAAGTAAATTTATTCACTGCTCAAGCTTTCAAATAACTGACAGTATAACCGTTTGTAAATCGGAAAGACTCGGGCACTTTTAAAGACATTTGCTCCAAATGATTAATTCCATGACTGAACATGCTTTTTGATATATCAGTACTAACTGCACTCGGATCAGCCAACCAAGTTTCAACCTCGTCGTTGAGTTCCAATTCAATTTTGTATAATATCTTTGTTAAAAAGCTAGATTTCAACATAACTCTGTCAGATTTAATAGAATTCTCTTCATTTTTCAACACTTGCAACTCTTTATCCATCACCCATATTAGTAAATATTGCTTTTTCGATGCATTCATAGCACATTCTAGCACAATTTTACACATCATAGTATATTGTAAACCAAGATTAAATTCGCGAGTCAAACTTTCTACCGTGTAAATAAAATCATCAATTGTAACATCTTCCGTTGGCTTTTTGTGTTCAAAGATATGTTTTATATTTGAATTGTGATGTATTTTAACATCAGCGTTGTAAAGTTTCACTGTATCCTTATTTTTAACACCCAACCATGCTAAACAACGGTTGCAGTGGTAAACCATTCGGTTAGAATTAAATTTATTCGCTTTTTCTGATAAAACTGTGTTGTTGATCACAAAAAATGTTAATCTATATAAAAAATCTAGAGTATTCGGTTTCAGTACATCATTATGCGTACTACTTCCATGGGAGTGGCCATGGCAAAACCATTCTGACATATCCAAATTGGCTGTTGGCAATTCTAGAATCCTGTCGAACTTAACAAAACTATCTGATATTACATTCGAGCAGTTACCACACAAAATTTTTATATCTTCTTTCGGATTAAAGCTAATATCCAATTTATCCACTTTTATTTCTTTGTTGACACTTTTAGCTGAAATGATTTCTGCATAAAAGTTTCCACCATTCTTTGGTTCGGTTAAAATTCTAAACGATACAGTATTCTTCTCGAATTTCAAGCATGACATGGAATTTGGTATTATAAAACAGAATTCCTGTATAGGAATGACGCATGTGACATTGGATTCTTCCTCCGAATAATCAGACAGACTTTCAATAGATGACAAACTATCATATCTTTTCAAATTATTGTTGTCATAGTAATTAAGTACAATACAATTTGATTGTATACTAATTTTTAAATTGCAATCCTTTTTAAAATCCACATTGGTTGTAATATAGACATTGCAGCTGCGCAAACGGGAACGTAGTTCCATGAAGACACTTTTCACAATCATTGCTATTCTTTTCAAATTTATCGGGCCAAATTAGATATTTTCAATGATATCTGATTAATTCAATAATATTGGACCAAAACAATGATATTGGACCGATGTAACGTTAAATTAATATCACTTATTTGTCAATTAATTCTACATTCTCTTTGATCCTCTTAATATAACCATTTGTTTCATAAACATTGAAAAGGGTGTCCATCTCACGGATGGTGAAGGGTAATGTGGCTTTCTGATAGTAATTGTTCATCATTTCAATGTTATCAATGACAGTGTCAAGTAAGTGCGATTTTTCTGCATATATCCCAGGTGCCTCGTGCTTCAGGTACGTAAAGTGTATGTGCAGGTGGTAGAAAGACGGTTGGTAGTGCAAGTAAATTCGCAATTGGCTGCCAGCAACACTGTATTTGTCGAGGATTGCTTTCTGTAAAAATTAAGAAATAGCACAATAAACTTTGTGTTAAAATACACCTAACCAAAGATGAAGCAATATAACTTTTAAATTAAAATTATTGTATATGTCGAATCAAGGGCGTCAGAGTTGTTTTTTGTAAGAGTGACGATAGTAATTAAAACCACAACTTGCGGGATTAAATTTTTTTTGCGACCATAATTAAGAGGTCCGAACGGTTCGACGTCTACAGCGAGAATGCCACGAAAGGCATCGACCGCCGTATTCATAGCAAAGCATGCTTGCACAAAACTGATAACTACCGTCTAAATTGTGTTAACAAAATCATCAAGAGTTCAAATGTGGGTAATTATTGAATTCTTGTTGTTCTTGGCGCCGCTGAATGAAGTTTATAACTCCTTCGCGCCGACATATACAATTGGTTGGACAAATTCAAATTCAAATAATCTTTATTCAAAGTCCTTTAAAAGGCACTTTTGACGCGTCAATAATTTACATAATTTGATGGTGATAAATACAATCGTAAACTTAAAACCAAAGCTATGAGGGTTCCAAACGCGCCCCGGTCTAAGGAGAATCCAACAACAAACATAGCCAAGTAAATTTTCTTTTAGTTATCACATTTTCACATGCCACTTAAAATTATATTAAGTGCTACCTTATGAGAGCAATATATCATACCCATGCTTGTTTATCATTTACATAATGCTTTACACTATAGTAGGACTTTTCTACACGCTTACATTTATACAATTCTTATGACTTGTTTGGCAATGACATTACACAGCTGAGAATAGTCATGATCGTCCCATTACCGGATCACTACAGAGCACAGGTCTCCTCTCAATATGAGAAGGGTTTGGCCATAGTCCACCACGCTGGTCATGTGCGGATTGGTGGACTTCACCAGCTGTTTAACAGGACTTGAAGGATTCCCAATATCTGGGACAGGATCAAAGAATGCAAGCACCAGTCTTAGGTAATCTTACTTCTAGACATATAAATCTATATTACAAGTTCAATCATAGTTTTATTGGACTTGTAATTGTAGAGCATTTTTCCATATAAAAACCGATCTGTAGACATTTTCATTAAAATAAAGATTACAGAGAGATGGAAAATATACAATGTACTATTTATAGTACATGTTTAATTATGAAAAAGTAAGTAACATTGAAATATTTACCTTTCCCTCGTCACGAACTCGCTTCAACAATGCCAAATGGCTACCATTCAAGTCCCTCAATGACTTAATTCCTCGTTGTCTGACAATAGCAAGCAAGTACAATGTCTCTTTAGTCAGACCATCCCACTTCAGGTCGGGAAGTAGAACAAACCCTTCCTTTTCACACTTGTTATCATACACAATTCTGTCCTGCTCACTCTTGCCTTCTAAAATGTTATATACCCACTGGAAATAATTATAACGAATGTTGCAGTTAGTAAATTTGGGTTAATTGGTTGGGGGCATAAAACATTAAACGAGTCGGTCATTCCTTAAGCAGTACCAGATGGTGAAATTTAGATCTCTGAACAAATGGCTAAGATTTTCAGCAGTAGCATTTCCAGCAGTCAATGGTAAAGTTAGTAAACTGGAATTTAAAAAAAAATGTTCTCTTCTTGGACCTGCTTATTTACTAAACTCTCAGATCCTGCTGACTCCAATATAAACATATTTCAAAACTATAAAATATTGCTCTAATAAGATAGCTCTTAATATAATTTTAAGTGGCATGTGAGATGGTGATAACAAAAAGAAAATTTACCTGGCTAAGTTTGTTGTGGGCTTCTTCTAAGACTGGGGTGCATTTGGAACCTTCATAGCTTTAGTTTTAAGTTTACAAATCTAGTTATCACCATCAAATCACTACTTGGTAAATTATTGACGCGTCAAAAGCGCCTTTTAAAGGACTATTTGAATAAAGATTATTTTGAATTTGAATTTGTATAACATTGCCTGATCTGACAGGTTTAGCTGCTGGACCTGAATAATAAAGCTAATTACTGCATTTAACAGGCAATTCTACTCAACTGTTGCCATATGTCAACAGTATTCCATGCATGGCAGCATACAAATATTTCTTTTTATTTTCTTCATTTATTTGTAATCAACAGCGTTTAAAACAATTTATTTACATTTCAGACTTAATGATAAAATAAGGCCAAATAAGATTACAATTTTTATAAAAGAAAATACCAAACAATACTTATGCAATCATATGCAATCTAATATATAAAATGCATATGCATTTTGCACTTAGATAAAATATGAGATTTTTGTTGGATTTTCTTATTACGCTTGAAGTTGATTTGTCGCTAAACTATCAGGACCATCAGAGTTAGAAGTAACACTTTCAATCTGAAAAATATACTCCAGATTTTTAAATAGGAATGTTATTCTACAAAATTATTTTAGTTATATAGGGTATAAGACATAATTCTTGTTAATAAATATATTTATTATATATTTAGCTTCTGCCCGCATGGACTCTTTGCTCAATTTTTCAATTTTTAATCTTCCCTTGGGAACTATTTGTGAGATCTGTATAAAATATATATGTCCTTTTCCATTGCATAGGTGACATACATACCAAATTTCAAAGTTGTTTGCCTGCAGCTTAGCTTGTAAACAATTTTCCCTCGGGAACTAAATAAGCAATCAATTAAAGGTAACCTATGTTCTTTTCCATGTCAAAGGCTACATGTATGCCAAATTTCATCCAAATCCATTCAGCCGTCTTTGTAATTGAGTAACAAACATCCACTTTCATATTTATAATATACTAGTAGATGCCCGCGTATATTAGGGGTTTGGGGGTCCTAAGGACTTTCTTTGTTTATCCACTACAAGTTAGCCCTTGACAGCTATCTCACCTGATGGTAAGTGATGATGCAGACTATGATGTTAGCGGGCTAACCTGTTATGGTAAGCCCATATTCCTAATTAGTTTCTACGCGACATTGTGGTGGAATCGCTTGGCATTACGTCTTTGTCGGTAGGCTGGCAAGCCACGACCGAAGCCTCCCACCAGACCAGAGTCGAGCCGGGAATCGATCCCAGGACCTCCAACTTTATAATGCGACAGCGCGCGAGCTGCGCCACGTAGGTCGTCGACCACGAGTCATCGTCGAGAATAAGCTACCAATTTGAAGAAAATTTCTGTAGCAAGCTGAGACTATAATAATAGTTCATTGACATTCAGTTTTTGATGGTTCTAAGCTACCCCCCCACCGATTTTCAGCCAAATCGGTTCAGTCATTCATGAGATATAAATAGTGTAACTAACACAACTTTCTTTTATAGATATAGATATAGGATATAGGTGATACCTGCAAATTAAACTGCTCCTTTTCAATGTGACTCAATGTAAACTTATTATACAACTGTGGAGTCTCTGATATAATGTGCACTTCTTGTTGACTGTACTTAGCTATGTGCTTCTCTGTAGCTGGATAGATTATTGTAGTTTTAACACCTGAAATACAGAAGTAATTGCTGTTAAACAGTGTCCCAACTCTTCTGTCAGATCTTCATGGTCATAATCCAGACATAAACCAATTTATATCTTTTGTGAAGAGTGAAATAAGTCTTGCGCTGCTTGCAACTCTCTATGACTAGATTAAATGATGTAAGAGATCCGGGCGATATGACGCGACAGGTCAGGTATTCTGTGTAGAAATATGAATTAAAGTTTGTATGGTTGATATTTTGACGACCTCCATGGCGCAGTTCGTGAGCTGTTGCATTTTAAAGTTGGAGGTACTGGGTTCGATTCCCGGCTCGAGTCTGGTCTGGTGGGACGCTTCGGCCGTGGCTAGTTACCACCCTACCGATAAAGACGTGTCGCCAAGCGATTTAGCATTCTGGCACGATGGCCAACCAATGAGGAGTGTGGTTTTACCATGCCCCTAACAGGTTAGCCCGCTACCATCTAAGACTGCATCATCACTTACCATCAGGTGAGATTTCCGTCAAGGGCTTGTGGATAAAAAAAAAAATGTTCAAAATCTACTTATCAGAATAGTTACATAGACCAAGTTGTTGGGAGGTGCTAGTTTGCTATCCATAACTACTAGATAAAGCTGTACAGTATTTGAAATTATTAAATATATAGCATATTTACTAGAGCATGCTCAGGAAATGTTAAATTCACTTAACACAACTTTTTCTGACTGTTGGGAATTATAGCAATTGAAACTTAATGTTCCACCAATGTAACCATATTACTTTTAGATTTGTATTGTTATTATTAGATTTTTAAATTTCTTGTTCAGACAAGTACGAAATTTTAGAAAGAAAGGCAGTTTTTTTCCACTACCTATATGGAGTTACGACTCAAGATACCAGATTCGCAAACAAAGGAAGCATTCCCGATTGAATTTATCAACGCTTTATCTTTATTTGTTTTAACATACTGTTATCACGTCACTCTTTATGCTAATTAGTCTCAACTAATGAGCACTTTGGTTAATTCTAAACTTTTTCAATATGTTTGACGCAATTACTGGAATATATTACAAAAGGAATAAGAATAAATATGTTACTCACGTATGGTTCAAAAATAACTACTATGTACCTACGAAATAAACTCAAGTTGGAAAACCTTGAAATTTGAAAGTGAAAGACCACTACCTATTGTAAGATTTGTTTTCCCTCACCGTTTATGCTCGAATTCGGAAAACATACGTAGTTCCCATAAATATCGTTTTGGAAAAATGTGCGTAACACACTATCTTCAGAGAAATAGCCCTTTTCGTTCAAATCTTCTTCTTTGAAAGCATTTTTCTCCAAGATTAGCAACGCCACACCACTTTTGTCTTTAAAATTTCCGAGTGCACAAACTATTTTTCTATTCGTATTGTTGTTCAAGATTTTGATCGGAACAAAGTCTTTTAATTGGAACTGTGATTCTGTTACGCCGTTCTCATTTTGATCGTCTTTTTTGAATTTCTTTACGCTAGGCTGTTCAATAACGTCGCTTTGGTGATTACCGTCGGACATTTTGTAACAGTGTTGTCATATGCAATAATATTCATAATATAAGTTGCCAATTGTCCGGATATAAACCGGTGAGGATTCAAACCCAAATCATAAACATAGTTATAAAATGCAATCTCAGCAACTAGTATAGTAATACTCTTTTGCGCTAAAATAAGACTGCCTTTCTTTATAAATATTTTATTGGCTTTTAAATGTAAATATTTATTTTAAAAAAATACATTTTTAAAAGCATAGAATTAAAATCTGACAGCCAGCAATTGACGTAGTGATTACGTACCTATTTTTGGAAATAAATAAAATCAATATTATTATATTTCTTTAAGTTGCAGGACCCTAGTAACTTTAAGGCGGTATAATTTAAATGAGGAAAATTTTTTAACACTATTTAGTTTTATATTTTAGTGGACATTTCTAATTTTATATAAGTAAATAAATTTACTTAATATATGTATATTTTTAATGTGTACTCTCTAGCTTCATATAAGATCCATAACCTTTCGCTTGCTCGCAATTTAGATGGACATATTCAAAGTACTCTGTGGGTCTTGATTCAGTTGGAGCGCAACACCCTGAAGGTACCTACCGTTGTTAGGAGGCGGGTCAAGAAATTGGAAAGGCATTCCAGATCTTTACTAGTACCAGTATTAGAAATAAGATAGCAAAGCACTGCGTATGTCATGTCCATGACATAACATTAATACAATACTAAAAATTATAGAGATTATTGTTGGGTTGTAATTAAAATAATAATATATAAATATAGTTTTAAAAATATCCATCCATCACTATTTCCTGCAAAATTAAAACTTGGCGTGCTATTTAAAAGAAAAAACCGCAAGATGGACTAGCACACGATGGGTTCCGTACCAAGGTGTAATTTGTAACACTAGATAGAGTTTTCTAGTATTGTCATTTTTAATATCAATCCAAACAACCAATTAATATTTAATTTTAACTCCAATCAATTAAGATAAACTTTTTTTTATTTTTTAAGCAGCAACACTAATAGTTATATTGAAAAAAATGTTATTGATGTTATCGTCTGTGGAAGTCGCAACCAATCTGTGGTTGCAAAGGCGGCAACATTGGACCAGTGGCGCGCGTTTTTTGAAAAAAGAACAAGGAATGAAGGAATTTTTCAAAGAATGGCGGCAACGCTGAATTGGTATTAACTTGTTGCCGCCGTTTTTATTACACACTTTTTTTACTGACAGTGAACAATAGTTAATTAGTTGCAGTTCAGGCTCACTAACGTTAATAGAGAATTATTACAGTAAAGTGTTATTCAGATAAACAGACTCGGTATTGTATTAAAGCTTGCTTAGAAGTTCGTATTCCCACTGTTTAATATAGTGTTTAATATTTTAATAAAATGTAATTTTAAGCAGGACTTCGTATTCGGCGGGCGTGGCTTTTACTTGATTTTCTTGACTTAATGTATTAAAATTTGGGAAAGGTTTGAGGAAGCCGCGTCCGCCTAGTGCGAAGTTTCCTGCCCTTTTTCCCTAACTTCAATTCTCCATTGCTATAAACTTGACATTGGATAATCTGTGTAAAGACATAAAAAGAGAGAAAATATTTAAATATGTGGAGGAAGGCGGGAGACTTCGTATATGGCGAGCGCGGTTTTTTCACGCTTTTCTTGAATTAATAAACTTGAATTGTTTGTTGGCTAATTTTGAAAAGCACTGGTGTTGGTTGTGTCGTGGACAGTTTTGGTGTCGTTTGTGTAGTGGCTGGTTTTCTGAATGGTTAACAGCTATTGATTTGGGAAAAGTTTGAGAGAGCCGCGTCCGCGGAGTGCGAAGTTTCCCGCCATTCCTCCCTAACTTCTACATTGCTATAAACTTGACATTGGCTAATCTGTGGAAAGCCATAAAAAGAGTCTAATAATTATAAACTTGACATTGGCTAATACAAGTAAAGCCATAAAAGAGAGAGAAAAAAAAATTAAATATGTACAGTACATGACTATTGTTATTTCATTCGCTCTTTTAGGTTTAAATAAGCGGTATCAAAAAATAAGAGTGCAGAAAAACCTGTAGGTCAGACCTACATTTAGTTTAAAAAAAAAAGTTAAAATAATATTAAGAATATTTTTTACAGGTTTTTCTGCACTCTTATTTTTTGATACCGCTTATTGTACTTACCGGACGATGTACTGGTAAATGGTAATTCCTTTGACGATTGAAGTCCATTGTGCAATCATTTATCACAAGGCGGCGGTCAATTCTCGTGTAGAATTGAAACGGAATTAAATAATCTCCCATTCATATATCATAGCGGCATTGTGACGACGCGACGTTGTCCACTTTGGATAAGCGACTGCCTTCATTTTTTTCTAACCTTCTCCGTTCTTTTCGTCCTTTAAGACGTCTTTTTAATGAAAGAGAGTTACCTATTTCTCTAAATATTTTCTTTTTTTTTTACTCGCCACGCTGCTCAAATGCTGATTCGCTTGCTTTTACTTCTATTCTAGTTTAGTGATCCGTGAACATGCTCACCATTACAACAACACGGACAGACACCGGCATCCTAACCCGTCTATTGGGATATTACCAAAACCCAAAGAACGGAAAGAAAACCAAAATAACTTCAAATATCATAGGTATAGGTTCATTGACATAATATTGGCGCCTTACAAGTAAATCCAAATAGTATGTCAAGGTAAATGGCGTGACTTGACTTAAGAGAAAAGATGGATTAGAAAATTTCAGAGACAAACCCACAAAGAAGGGTATTAAATAGGGCGTTACTTGGCTGATCTGTGTAAAGCCATAAACAGAGAAAATATATATATAAGACGTTAAAGTTTATATGGTAATCCGTCATTTCTAAAGTAACATTCATAAACTCTATAACGCGGACGGGCGATGCGAATTAAGCCATTAAAGTATATTTATTTATTTATACAATTTATTGCATATTGAAAGGAAAAAAGAGAACAACAGAAATACACAATATAAAAGCAAAAGGCGACCTTGTCACTTAAAGCGATCTCTTCCAGGCCACCTTTTTGTAAGAAGCCGACAGAAATAAAAGACGGGAAATCGCAACACTTATACATATATACATACTAATAATTACATACTATTAAAAATATTATAAATAAATAATTTCTATAATATATACATACTAATATAAAAATAAAGAAGGAATAAATATAAATTAAATTGACAGATAATGCTTCTTAACACGGGATTTAAAAACAGCTAATGATTGAGAGCGCCGAATTTCATCTGTGAGAGCATCCCACAATGTGGAACTATATTGTGTAGAATATTGAAAGAAAATTTTTGTCCGAGAAAAAAGTACCTTCTACTTTTTAAAAGTTGTACACGGATGTTGTCGTCCTTACGATTTATAAGAGAAATATACCTACATATATACATGGAAAAAAGGCCATAGTAAATCCAGAAAAAGTAGACATTAATAATGGATCTAAACAAAATTAGAGGGAACAAACATACACTAAAGCTAGTTAGCTATAACTGTAAGTCCTTGAAGCGGTCGGTGGACAGCGTGAGGAGCCTATGCGGATCTGCGGATGTAGTCGCACTCCAGGAGACCTGGCTGCTGCCGTTTGAACTTACCTACCTTAGCACCATTCACGACGAGTTTGAGTCTACGGGTACATCGGCTGTGGATACGGGAGCCGGCATTCTACGTGGCCGTCCCCACGGAGGAGTCGCGCTGTTATGGCGTAAGAATGTGTTTTCGTCCGTGTCTATAGTGAAGTGCGACAGCGTTAGGTTGTGCGCCCTCAAATGTCAGGTACGTGAGCACTCGATGCTATTTTTTTCTGTGTATATGCCTACAGACTGCCCGGATAATTTAGCGGAATTTACAGAGTGCTTGAGTGAAATTAATGCAATTATTGAAGACTGTGGTATTAGTATGGTTTTTATGTTAGGCGACTTTAACGCACACCCTGGGGAATTATTTTTTAATGAATTGATACAGTTTTGTAGCGAGCAATCATGGGTATGTGCCGACTACGAACTGTTGTCAAATAAAAGCGATGTATTTACATATACTAGTGACATTCACGGCTGCTCGCGATGGCTAGACCACTGCCTTGTAACGAGTATGGCTAGAAAATACGTTGATCGTATAAACATAGTGAACAATGTGTCGTGGTCTGATCATTATCCTGTAGAGGTTTATTGTAAACTCAATTTATTTCACACTCGTCTAGAAAGCGCGCAATCGACGGCTTTTAATAAAATAAGTTGGGGACGTAGGGACACTGATCAGATTAGTCTGTATACTGAGTTTTGTAACAATAGGTTGAAGATGGTAGACTTTCCCGTAGAGATGGTAGATTGCTGTAATGAACTATGTAACGACCCGGAACATAAACGGATCTTAGACCGATGGTACGAGGATATTACAAGCATACTACAGGATGCGGCAATATATAGTCATAGAGCTACCCAGCGACATAAAAAACGATATATCACTGGGTGGAACAAGCATGTGAGACCGGCTCATGCGAAGGCTCGTCTCTGTTTTCAGTCATGGGTGTGGGCTGGGAGGCCGTCTTGTGGAGTCTTGTACGACGAGATGCGGGAATCTCGCAAGGTATTTAAAAATAAACTTAAATGGTGCCAGAACAACGAGGAGCAAATCAAAATGGACATGTTAGCCACATCGTACGAGACTAAGCACTTCGGCAAGTTCTGGCAACACACCAATAGACTGAATGCAAGGGCGAATCTTCCGAGTGAAGTAGGTGGAGTGAGCGGATCTCAAAAGATTGCTAATATGTTTAGGGAGCAATTTAAAGTGGAGCCTCTTAAAATACCCTTTACGAACAATGATGCTGAGGACATCGTGGTTAACAGGGAAGTCTTGGTGCGTTTTACGCTTACTGAAGTCAAGGGAGCACTAAAGAGTATGAAACATGGAAAGTCACCGGGACACGATGGCCTGAGCATCGAGCACTTAAGGTATGCGGGTTCGCACCTTCCCAGAGTCCTCAAATTGCTCTACAACCTATGTATTAACCACAGTTACCTGCCAGAAGCCATGATGAAGACAGTAGTAGTGCCCATTATCAAAAACAGAACAGGTGATGCGGCGGATAGATCCAACTACAGGCCGATATCGCTGGCGACGATAGTGGCTAAGGTGCTGGACAGTTTGCTGGATGCACAGCTAAGTAAATCAATTAAAATACACGACGCTCAGTTCGGCTTTCAGCCTGAACTCTCTACGGAAAGCGCAATCCTGTGCCTCAAGCAAACTGTCCGGTACTATACCGACAGGAAAACTCCTGTTTATGCCTGTTTTTTGGATCTATCCAAAGCTTTTGACCTAGTAGCTTACGACGTCTTGTGGCATAAGCTCGAAAAGGAATCAGCTTTGAGACCCGAACTGATTTCATTGTTTAAATACTGGTATGGTAACCAAACTAATGTGGTTAGGTGGGGTAATGAACTTAGTGACCCATATAAAATGGAGTGTGGAGTGAGACAGGGAGGGCTGACGTCCCCTAGGCTGTTTAATTTGTATGTGAACCAGCTGATTGAGAGGCTCGGTGGAGCTGGTGTCGGGTGTTCAATAGATGGCATACGCATGAATAACCTTAGCTACGCCGACGACATGGTTCTACTGAGCCCCTCAGTTGGGGGTCTTAAAAGGTTGCTGCAACTCTGTGAGGAGTATGCCGGGATGAATGGACTCAGTTACAACGCCAAAAAAAGCGAGTTCCTTGTTTTCAGGGGAAAGAACAAACTATCCAGCTTTAAACCAAAGATACAATTATGTGGTAATCCCCTGAAGCAAGTAACTGAGTTCAAGTATCTCGGTCATGTAGTAACCGACAGCCTGAGGGATGATAGTGACATGGAACGAGAGCGCCGGGCTCTGTCGGTCCGAGGCAATATGTTAGCCCGCAGATTTGCGCGCTGTACTGGGCAAGTAAAGCTGACCTTATTCAGGGCTTACTGCCAGTCATTTTACACGTGCAGTCTGTGGACGGACTACAGGCAGCGGACCTATAGTGCCTTGCGTGTTCAATATAACAATGTGCTGAGAGCGGTGTTGAGGAAGCCTCGACACTGCAGTGCGTCGGCAATGTTTGCGGATGCTCACGTGGATGATTTCTACGCGATCATGCGCAAGCGTGCCGCGTCCATGATGCGCAGGCTAATGAGTAGTACCAACACTCTTCTCAGCGCATTGGCCAGGAAACTAGATAGTCCTCTCTGGAGGTGCTGGGGGGGTGCGCACATAGGCGCCAAGAGGCTCCCTCGGGTTTTTTAGTTATAGTTTTTAGTTATAGAATTAGTTGTTAAGCTAGAAATAAGTACCTACTAACATAGTTTAAGTTATTTGTCATACTAACACAGTTATGGGTCTAATGGCCTGAAATAAAAGTTTATTTATTTATTTATTTATATATATATATTTCTAGTGGTTTCATTGATGCCAGAAGGAAGACATTTAAATTTATAGTGATGGATGGATAATTTTTAATCTGGATAATCTTTTCTTTTCCCTTTTGTATATTTGATTATGACTTATAATTCAATTACTATAGTAATTATTTTACTACATATTTCTTTACAAAATTCTCGTAATTATTATAATAAACTTTCTAATATTTCTTTATGTTTCACGTCAGCCGTGGGTTCCGTGAAGGTCACTTTTTTTAACTCTTTGGGAGGTCCCGTATAGTAGATTACAACGTTGAGTTTACCATAACGTCGAGAAAAATAATAGCCGTACATTAAAACTTCCAGAAATGTGTAAGACATTTACGATTTCACACAATTGTACATATTATAGTTCGCGTCACTTAAAAGCGCCACTCACGATTGACAGCTTAAACTGTCCCTTTTTGAAATCATTAGACAGTTTTTATATTAGTAATTATATTCGTTAGTTAATGTGTATTTAGCTTAATTATTAATTTAACTTAATTATTTAGCTTATTTAGCTTGTGCTATAGGGCTTTTTAGGGAAATAGCAAAAAGGTTAGTCGACATCACAGGAGACCGAAGATCTGCCAGCTACCTCGGACAACGAATTAGTCTTGCAATCCAAAGGGGAAAAGCTGCCAGTATCTTCGGAACCTTGCCTAAAGGGACTCCTTTTAATAATATATTTTAGTTATAGTTTTAGTTTTAGGTTAAATTTAGGGTTTATTTTAAGTGTTTAAAGTTTCATTGTTTTAGTTGTTAATTCTAATTGAATAAATACTTATATATGTCATTTAGCTTAATAAACATTAAAGTTACATACTAAATTTAATTAATTTAGGCGTGTGAAGTCTGCCAATCTGCACATGGCCAGCGTGGTGGACTATGGCCACACCTTTCTCGTATTGAGAGGACACCCGTGCTCTGTAGTGAGCCGGCAATAGGTTGATTATGATGACTAAATTCAAAACATTTGCTAAGTACGTTTAAACTAAACACTGTTACAATCACAGTATTTAGTTTAAGTGAAAAATGTAAAAAAATAATTGTTATTTTATTATTGTTTTTTTTTCTGGTGGGAGGCTTCAGCCGTGGTTAGTTATCACTCTTAGGACAAAGATGTGAAGCGATACAAAGCGATAAAGGGTTTCGCAACGATGCCGTGTAGAAAGCGATTTGGACGAGACGTTCTTGGATTATCTTAGATTGCTTCATGACTTATCATTATAGGTGATATATAAGTTAAGGGTTTGAGAGTTGTAGCGGAACCTCACAAATATTAATTATTTCGGTGTTATTACTCGCGAAGCTGTGATGGCCTAGTGGTTTGGGCGTCAGCCTCCTAACCAGAGGTCGGTAGTTCGAATCCGGGCACGCACCTCTAACTTTTCAAAGTTATGTGCGTTTTAAAGCAATTAAAATATCACTTGCTTCAACGGTGAAGGAAAACATCGTGAGGAAACCTGCAAGCCTGAGAGTTTATAATATTCTCAAAAGCGTGTGAAGTCTGCCAATCCGCACACGGCCAGCGTAGTGGACTATGGCCAAACCCTTCTCATATTGAGAGGAGACCCGTGCTCTGTAGTGAGCCGGCAATCGGTCAAGCATGATGCTGATTACTCGTGTGCTTCCGCGCGCCTAACCATTCGAGTTTAAATAAATGTTATTTTACGAGTTTATTGTTGAATATATTTGATTAATTACTTTATTCCATCTGACTATCTATATAATATATAAAAGCTTACTTACTGATTAAACACGAGATCTCAAAAACTACTGTACGTATAAATCTATAATTTAGCAAGTAGGTAGTTGATAGTTAAGAGATGTCAGCTAAGACAGGATATTTGGAAATTCCACCCCTAAGAAGGTAAAAGGGGAGTTGGAAGTTTGTATGAATTTTCTTTGTTTTTTGAGTTAGCGACACAAAAATTTGGATTAAGATTAATAATAATAAATAAAAAACATGTACATAATTTTTTTTTTTAAATGTTACCTGTTACGGGTGGTAAAATAGGGGATGATAGTTTTTCCTTATTTTTTTATTATGAAGTCTACAAGCTTGAAATTTTGAAAATAGGTTTCTTTTAGGGCGTAAGTATAATAGTATATATATATAGAATATTTTTTCATCTAAATCTACCCCGACCCCTTTGAAGTTTGTATGAAAGTCCTATGTTTTTTAATTTAGAAACACGAAAATATTCAATTTGATATTTGTCTGTAGCTTAAAGCCTCAATCTCACGGAAAATCAGCAATTCTACGCAGGCGAAGTCACGGGCAACAACTAGTAAGCTATAATCTTAACGGAAATACTCATAATGGAATTTAAAAAAAAACTCACTACGCTGAAGCATTGTGATTATCGGAGCACTTTTTACGTGACACGCTTTGTACACGAACTCTAGCTCCAATAATTATTATTGAAATGGGTAAAGTCAAAATTAAACTTTCTTTATTGGTATATGCCTATTTACAGATAATTATAGTGAACCGTTCAAATGCGTTGTTGAGTTATAAAAAAAGTGTGACAAATCGCCGTCTATGGTATCGTAATTTTTTTAAAAGTTAAAGTATATTCTTTTTATTTATTTTTTTCGTTTTATAGCTTTACACAGTTAGCCAATGTCAAGTTTATTATTTTTTTTTCTTCGTTTTATGGCTTTACACAGATTAGCCAATGTCAAGTTTACAGTTTATTATTTTATTAGTTCTCTCATTTTCTGGCTTTGCACAGATTAGCCAATGTCAAGTTTATAGCAATGTAGAAGTTAGGGAGAAATGGCGAGAAACTTCGCACTCTGCGGACGCGGCTCCCTCAAACCTTTCCCAAATCAATACCTGTTAACCATTCAGAAAACTAACCACTACACAAACGACACCAAAACTGTCCACGACACAACCAACACCAGTCCTTCTCAAAATTAGCCAACAAACATTAATTCAAGAAAAGCGTGAAAAAACCGCGCCCGCCATATACGAAGTATCCCGCCTTTCTCCAAGTATATTTATATTTAAGAAAGTAAGGTTAGGTACTAAGCCATAGATGATATACAATATAGGGTACTAAACTGTTGAAAAAGTTATTAGTCCTGAGTTTTTTTCGTCCAGACACTCTCAGTATGTACCGACAGGGATCTCGGATTTAGGCAAAGGATAAAATGTAATCTATTTATATAAAAGCGAAAGGTCACTTACTTATATACTTACATACTGATTAAACAGGAGATCTCAAAAACTATTGTACGTATAAAGCTATAATTTAGCAAGTAGGTAGTTGATAGTTAAGAGATGTCAGCTAAGAAAGGATATTTGGAAATTCAACCCCTAAGGGGGTTAAATAGGGGTTGGAAGTTTGTATGAAATTTCTTTGTTTTTAGAGTTAGAGACACAAAAATTTGCATTAAGATTAATAATAATGAATAAAAAACATGTACATAATATTTTTTTAAATTTAACCTGTTAAGGGTGGTAAAAAAGGGGATGACAGTTTTTGCTTATTTTTTTATTACGAAGTCTACAAGCTTGAAATTTTGAAAATAGGTTTCTTTTAGGGCGTAAGTAAAAGTTTAAAATTTTTTTTCATCCAAATCTACCCCGAAGGGGGTAAAATATCGGTTTGAAGTTTGTATGAAAGTCCTATGTTTTTTAATTTAGAGATACGAAAATCGGCAATTTGACATTTGCCTGTAGCTTACTTTCTCAAGCAGGGCATTAGCCGCACGGGTAACCTCAATCTCAAATAAAATCAGCAATTCTACGCAGACGAAGTCGCGGGCAACAGCTAGTATATATATAACAGCTAGTTCCTAAATAATTTTAAGTGGCATGTGAGATGGTGAGAGCAATACGAATAGTTAGTTTTTTTTTAAATATCTTATTTTGAGGTAGGTTTGTGCTTGACGACAATCAGTACTGGACAGAAAGCACTGTTAAGGTCTGGGTTGGAGCGCGCTTGCCTAAAAAATGCCTATTCACTCTTGCCTTGAAGGTACTGAGGTTATATGTGGCTGGAAGCACAGATGCGTGGAGTGAGTTCCACATCTTAGCGGTTCGATTCAGAAACGAAACGCAAATGTGAATCTCAAAGTTCACAGTATAATTAACGTAAATAGTTGAATTTACGTGTATAGAATTTAGTTTTTCTTTATTTATTTGTCGTAGTTACTATTAGGGTTATTTAAAAAAGCAATAAAATCAAATAAGTCATATACTCTTGCCTTGAAGGTACTGAGGTTATACGTGCCTGGAAACACAGATGCTTTCAAGACCTCGTTCGATTCAGAACTTAAAGAGAAATTAAATGAAGTTACCCGGCTAAGTTTGCTGTAGGCTTTTTCTTAGAGCAGGGCGCGTTTGGAACCCTCATAGCTGTGTAAGACTTAAACCTGTCGCATTTGGCATTTTTATGTTGGATTTAAGATCGTATTGTGGATTTTTAATGTACAAGTTTATTGGAACGAAGTGCCTTATCGCGCGTTGTGAAAGGGGGCTAGACGGAAAAAATTCTTACGAAAAGTTGTCACGACACTTTTTGTTATTGTAAGCTGTGCAGCGTCGCATGTTTCTCTGTCTGTCTCTCTCTCTCTTATAGAAAGCATGCCAGATATTTTCATTTCTATTTCGCATTGAACAGTGTGGTGTCGCGACGAATAATTTTGTTGAGTGTATACAGGTTTTTTGTAAATAATAAATATTAAATAATAAAAAATAATAATAATAATGAATCCTGACAGTGTTTCTGCACAAGTTCCGGATATTGCTGATGGAGTACAAAATTGACCCTACTAATTAAGTTTATATAACATTATATTTGTTAATAATAAAAATAAAAAAATTTATAACTTAAATAAAATAAAATTTTATTACGATTCCTCCACTAATTAATCGAAAGGAACTTCGTTCCATCCGGGTGTCCCTTGACACCTCTCAAGTTTTTTGTTTTTGTGGAACACTATTTTATTTGTTGGAGGGCGATGATTACTGCCACACAGTTTATACTTCGGCAGGATCATTTTTCAGACTGTCTATTAGCTGTGCTAATTGGTTGGCACAGCGTAACCGGGCTGTTTGGCGAGCTTCGGTGCTCTGCTAGTGTTCGAAGAAACAAAGGGAACGTCTGCCTAAGGGCGCCTCCTGTGAGGCCGAATCAAGGCGACGTTTGGGATTACAGGGGGGTCGGACGGTGAGTGGTCCGTACGTCTCCGAGGCCGTGGATGGAGCCCACGTCCGGATGACGTAAGATAGCGAGGACCTCGTCTTCGCCGGCGAAGACGGTGTGTAGCGTATGATTGTGTGGTAGGTGGTACGAGTGTGTTGTCAGTAGTCATCTGATCGTCAGGGTCGTGAAGGATATGTTTAGGTCTCCTCTTTCGGAGAGGAGCGCTTAGGTCGGGGGAGAAACTAATGTACAAGTGCAACATATAGCGGATAATTGTCTGTAAAGTCGACATGCGATCCCTAAAGGCGTCTAAAATGACTAATCTCGCTTTAAATGCCGACTCCTTTATAAAGGTGAATCAATTAATTGACGGGATGCGTCAAAGATGGTGGCACACTGAGCTCTACATTCGCTTGAATAAAACACTGGTTTTTAATTAATTATTAGACCTTTTAAAATTTTACTTTATGTGTGTTATGGTATTTTTGTATTAATTTAATTGTTGTTTATATCGTTTTAATTGTATTTTATCTGGTTTTAAATTGTAAAAATGGTAATTTTATGACTAATATTATTGTTTTAACGGAAAGTCTTTTACAAATGACTGTTTTGTTAGTCGAATATTGACAAAAAATTTATCCGTCCCTACTGAACTATTAAATTATAACATTAAAAACATTCCGCAAGCCCATAACTCATCACACGTCTAAGTAAAAATAATTATGAAAGTACCCAGTTTATTTTGTTAGTCGAATTTCAACAAAATTTTTAATGTCCCTACTGACCATAGACAAAGTAACAGATTAAAATATCTAGTTAAATTTTCTGTAGCTACATAAAATTATGGGTTGAGCGTCAAGAATAAATTACATAAACACAGCGGCACTGCAATCTAATCAGTAATAAAAACGACTGTTACCGAAATTATGTGTGGGCTATTTGTTTACACAAATTTGAAAATATAAGTCTACTTACGCACTAGGCTGTATAAAAACGTTTCTCTGAGTTTCTACATAAGGAATCGTGTGCTTAAGTCATACGTGGGTTTCAAACAGTAGGGAGCTTAGATAAATATCATTATTAACAATTAGGGGTAACAAACGATTTAATATGACAATCATGGCTTTATCACGACTTAATCGGGATGATAACTAATTGAAATGAATTTACATTTATTTAATATAAAAAATGATTTTAACAATCATTATCACAAAATTGAAAGTAAACTTCCGCTGTACATGGAAAGATTACATATAATTAGAAATTAATTAAAGGGGATGGAATGCATTTATTACAAATTACCAAATGACATTTCCGGGATATCTCTCTACATTATCACATCAAAAATCGTTATGGGTAAATTTTTTCAATTATCTCCATTAAATATCTCTCGTTGTGCCCCCAGGAATCTATCTACTCATTGAATGCGCGAGCCCGGGAGCAGATCGACGTTGTTCTTTTACATGTAGCGCGCGCGTTGGACGACAGTAATTTAAATATCGAACAGTTTTTTCAAAGACAATTGTTTTTTTTTATTGAGTGAATTTTTTCGATTAAGGAATTCCAATATAAGGTTAAAAGAATATCAATAACCTTTTTAATATTTTTTTCTTGTGATATTCTAAGAGTTTGTTAATACCTAGTTAATATTACTTTGGTGCCGTTAGGTTTTGTAATAAAATAATTATTAGAAATATTTTTGGTGCGTTAAAATAGTGTTGTTTGCTGTCACAAATAAGTTATCGATATTTAGTTGTGGTGTAATTAAAATATTTGTATGTAGACATGGGTTTTTATAAAGTTTTTATATTATTGTTATCTGTGGAACTGGTTTTGTGTGAAAAAGTGTTTAAAAGTGTACCGGTTACGGTGAAAGCTTATGAAAATGATACCGTAGTACTGCCTTGCTATACGGATGATACAGGTAGGTAACTTTTTTGGTCGGGAATGTTATTGTAAGTCTGTTGAATCATATCTGATGGGCAGAAGGCTGTAAAAAAAAGTGTTATTTTTTGAACAATTTTTTCGGTAGTTATTCAATGTATCTTAGCTGTGCTGATAGAAATAACGTGAAAAATACCCACTTTCATTACCCATGTCGGTAAAGTAAATGGCTGCATTGATTTTGATAAAACAATAGAATCATCACCAACAAACTAGCCTCTAGTCATCTAGGTAAAAAGACCGCATCCGAATTCGTGCATTCGTTTAAGAGCTACGTTGGCACAGACAGACACACTCACATACATAGGGTATTATGTGTTTGACACTTATAATACCTATATAAGATCCCGCTAAAAATAAACCAAACTATAACGATGGCGTTAATCTGTAACGTCTCTGCGGCGCAGCGGGAGGTTTCGGCTGTGGCTAGTTCCCAGGTTGGTTACTGTTACAAGATCTGATTGTGTAAACAAGCCATTGTGTAACAAGTCTTGGCCTAATGGTCACCTGAATAAAGAGATTTTATAAAATGGTAAAAGTAAAGTCAAAATAATAATTGAAATCCGTTAGTAAAAAGTCTCATAAAGTTTAAAATATTCAAATTCGTCGTTAACGTCAGCAAATAAATACAAAATTTTAAACTCAAGTCTTGTCAAATCCAGACAAAAAAGTTAAGTCGGAAACCGAAGCGTGCTCACAGGAAATCTTTAATAGAATTGCCATGTTGGACATTACAAAGGCCGACAGTGTTGGCAATGCTGCAGCTTGGAGGAAGTGGTGGCAGAATTTTCAGGGTTTTCTGTTAGCCACAAACCTTGAAAATGCGTCAGAAATACGCAAGGTGGCGGTATTCCTGAATACCGTGGGAGAAAATGGCGTCGAAATTTCCAACTCATTTTCCTTTGAACTAGAGGCAATAACATTGAATGAGTTAAAAATAAAATTATTTTGAGCCTCAAAAAAGATTAACGATAACGTTCATTCATTTTTCACTACACTATGAAACCCGATGAAACAATTAATAACTTCATCACCGACTTAACAAATTTATCGAACAAGTGTACGACAAAGACGTGTCGTCACGCGATTTAGCGTGACATTGTAGCCCGCTACCATCTTATACTGCATCAATACTTACCACCAGGCGAGTTCTAACATGAAATGGAATAAAAAAAGGTTTATAGGTATTTTGTATGGACTACCAAACATCACTATTTCTCGACCTCATACTTTTATGGACTAACGTGACACCCACATGCCACATTTTTTAATTAAAAACTTACAGACGAGGCCTAGTCAATGTAAACAAAGCAATTATACCCGCGCGATGGCGTCTTGTCACTTCGTATGAGCAATCAAACGTTAATTAACAATTTAATTTATATATATATATATATATATTATTATATAGAGAAATTACATCGCACAAAGTATGAGCAGATATGTTAAGTGATCACCGCCGCCCATTTTTTGTATCCACTACAAGTTAACCCTTCACGGCAATCTCACCTGGTAGTAAGTGATGATGCAGTCTTAAGATGGTAGCGGGCTAACCTGTTAGGAGTATGGGCTTACCATAATAATTGTTTACTACGCGACGCTAAAATTGCTTAACGAAACTTTGTCGGTAGGATGGTAACTAGCCACGGCCGATGCTTCCACCAGACCATACTCGAGCTGGAAATCAAACCCAGGTCCTCCAACTTTGTAACGTGGCGGCGCACGCGCAGCTTCACGGGTGTCGCCCATGAAAATCTGCAGCAGCATAAGAAACAGCGAAGCGTTGACAGTTGAACCTTTCCTCCTAACCACACTCTCCACTGGACCTCATGCCCGAACGCTAACTCAGGGGCCGTAGGTCTTTGCTTTAACTAGCCGACCAGACTGGATCCGGTTTTTTTCGGACTGTCTTTTAGCTGTGCTAACCCTACTGTTTCCACAGTGTAACCGGGCTGTTTGGCGAGCTTCGGAAAGAAGCTCTGCCAGAAGAAATTTTGAGGCCTAGGGCTCGAAGAAACTAAGGAAACGTCTGCCTAAGGGCGCCTCCTGTGAGGCCGAACCTCGGCTTAGGCGACGTTTGGGATAACGGGAGGGACGGTAATAGATCCGGAATGGAACCCTCGCTTTATATGACGACAGTGCGTCAGGCAAGTCGTCATACAAATCTGGAGCATTAAAATAAAAAACTGAGAGGTTCGAACCCCACGTTTACTTAACAAAGCGTAGTCATCAAAGTATTGTCTAACAGAAAGCTTGGATAGGTTATAATGCGACGGGACGCCATCGGGGCACGTTTATGGATTTAGGGTCCCGTACCCGTATGGGTGCTCAAGGAACCCTATTGCTTTTTTTTTTTTTTTTTTTTTTTTCCGCTGGGAAATGCGTTTACGCATCCCCTCCGGAAGCGATGCAGGCAAGACTGCGCCGCTTCCGACGGGGTATGTGGGACTCCCTGGCGGCAAGACTGGCGACCAGAATACCCACTAAAACCCAGCGATGTTCCTTCGCGTCGCCTGGTGGCTGGGTCACGGGAACACTTGTGCACTCGACCGCAACAAGGAACCCTATTGCTAGGCTTCCACTTTCTGTATGTCTGTCTATTCGTCTATGAGTTGTATTTGTCATGAACCGTCGATTTATTCATTTTATTATTTATTTTATTTTATTCATTTAAAAAAAATAAATGAAATAAAATAAACTTTATTTTAAAACGGTCTAAATTTCCCAAACCAAAATTTACAACTTTGTATAATAGTAGTATAATATATATAATACATAATATATATATATATATATATATATATATATATATATATATATATATATATCTTTATACTACTATTATACAAAGTTGTAGATTTTGGTATCAACATAGGGCTGAAGCGTTTAGCAAAAGCTGTTCTTGCAACTTCATTAGATATACAATGTATAGTTCTTTTTCTTATATATATACGTTATATCTTTTTAATTCTTCAAGTGACGTAATTTACTATAAAATGCCCCAAAACTTGCACTCTTAATTCACGCCAAGAAAACATGATAGCAAGTAAACTCTAAGAAAGCCCTCTACAAAAACTGCGTAATATCGGGTAAAATGTACAAATCTATATAGAATTTGGGCATTCATTATCAATCCATTACAGAGCCGGTTCACTACAGAGCACGGGTCTCCTCCCAATATGAGAAGGGTTTGGCCATAGTCCACCACGCTGGCCATGTGGGGATTGGCAGACTTCACACGCCTTTGAGAACATTATGGAGAACTCTCAGACGTGCAGGTCTCCTCACGATGTTTTCCTTCACCGTTGAAGCAAGTGATATTTTAATTGCTTAAAAACTTGCATAACTCCGAAAAGTTAGAGGTCGGACGTCCTAACTACTAGGCTATCATAGCTTATAGGTGGGCATTATAAAAATAACAAACGATCTTAACTTACACGCTTCATTATTCCAAGTCGTAATTTGAAGTGCTCGACATAAAATATCGTTATTAAGAGCTTATTTGAGATATCATAAGCCGCAACGCCGACTCTACCGTGTGTAAAATAAGGCTGTTAGGGTACTCGAGCACTAACCGTTTTACGGTAGTTGTCTCTTAAGGTACGTTTTTTGACTACCTCCGTGGCACAGTGCGTGCGTTGTCGCGTTATAAAGTTGGAGGTCCTGGGTTCGATTCCCAGCTCGAGTCTGGTTTGGTGGGAGACGTGTCGAAAAGCGATTTAGCGTTCCGCCACGATGTCGCGTACAAACCAATTAGGAGTGTGGGTTTACCATACCTCTAACAGGTTAGCCCGCTACCATCCTAGACAGCATTATCACTTACCATCAGGTGAGATAGCTGTCAAGGGCTAACTTTTAGTGTATAAAAATAACGTGAAATTAAGTTATGTGTATTTTATATTGCCGAATAAAACACATGTATATTCAGAATAAGTAGTGAACAAAAGCTATCATAAAATTGGTGCCTTATTTTTTCATGTAATCAATTAATGATAAACTTTATTTAAAGATATCCTTGTAAAGTCAATTTTGATGCATCAGTAACTTACATAGTAGTGAGTTGATGGCGATAACTACATTCGTAAACTTAAAACTAAAGGTACGTGAGTTCCAAACGTACCCTGGTCTTAGAAGCCCACAATAAAACTTAGCCGGATAAGTATTGGTTTTGTTATCACCATATCACATGTCAATCAAACTCCTTAAGATCAATCTTATGAATGTAACATAATGTAGAGAGATATCCCGGAAATGTCATTTGGTATTTTTTAATAAATGCATTCAATCCCCTTTAATTAATTTCTAATTATATGTAATTTTTTCATGTACAGCGGAAGTTTACTTTCAATTTTGTGATAATGATTGTTAAAATAATTTTTATATTAAATAAATGTAAATTCATTTCAATTAGTTATCATCGCGATAAAGTCGTGATAAAGCCATGATTATCATATTAACTCGTTCGTTACCCCTAATTGTTATGAATCGTGATATTTATCTAAGCTCCCAACTGTTCGAAACCCACGTGTGACTCAAGCACACGATTCCTTATGCAGAAACTCAGAGAAACGTTTTTATACAGCCTAGTGCGTAAGTAGACTTATATTTTTAAATTTGTGTAAACAAATAGCCCACACATAATTTCTGTAACAGTCGTTTTTATTAATGATTAGATTGCAGTGCCGCTGTGTTTATGTAATTTATTCTTGACGCTCAACCCATAATTTAATGTAGCCATAGACAATTTAACTAGATATTTTAATCTGTTACTTTGTCTATGGTCAGTAGGAACGGTAAAAAAATTGTCGATATTCGACTAACAAAACAAACTGGGTACTTTCATAATTATTTTTACTTTGACGTGTGATGAGTTATGGGCTTGCGGAATTTTTGTAATGTTATAATTTAATAAAATTCGGTGGATAAAATAATCGCGTTGTTCTCTTTATTAATTTAATATCCGCAATAAAACAATCATAGACATTTTACATAGACAAGAGATATTGTGCCACAGATAATAAGATCTACACTTCACAAGACGTTGATTCGATATTTAACAAAAATATAGCAATAAATTTCTCTATCTAATTCAAAGTTTTTACCAAACCTTACCGTGTGTTTGAACCCTAGTAGTTTTAGCCCTCAAAGTTAACGAACAGGAAAAAATATTAACTATACTTCACTACACACATACAACTTTTTTGTTCGAGCATAGGTACTTTGATGAGTAGTTACCTTCCTATTAAAGTAATTGCTTTTATAGCATTATTTGAACTTAATTTTAATATATAGGAAGTAACAGAATTTCTTAGGTATTATCCGGAAACCAAAGAAATTGTTACGGATGTTATAGGTGCAAATGAAACTCTGACTGGGATAGACTGGCTTTAGCCTAATTTATACAAAAAATACCAAAACAAATAGCCAATCAACAAACGTTATTTAATCTATGTTAATAATAATACCATTAAAACATTTCTAACCAATCGGTTAAAGCATACAAAAATAAATATTCTCTGGGAAATTTTGATTAGTATATTAAAAAAGATGTATTGGATTTTCGGGTAATTTCACATAATGTATATCGTGAATTAATAATTTCAAAATTAAATATACTGGAAGATCAAAATGCCTGTGTAGTGTACCGTGTAAATAAAATTAATAAAATTAAAAAAAAATATGTCATAATAAAGGTGTCTTTTTGGCGCGAATTAGTATTTAAGCTAATTAATTCATTGTGAGTTTATAATAATAATGAACTTCAATTGTTCAATGTAGGTTTATAATAATAATGAACTTCTGTAAAGAAGTTACTGCTTTTGTAGCCTATACTCTTAAAGTCGATTAAAAAAAGAAAATTACTTTTTAAAATTTTCTTTTTAAAATTAAAAATCGAAAGCGACTTCCTGCAAATTAAATCGCAAACAACGGAAGTGTTCTACTTAATGTGATACAAATTGATAATAATTATTATCTCTATAATTTGCAAGTCGCAATCAGATAGGGCAGCTGTTTGAATGCGTTGTGTGTTTATTCATAAAGGACACAAAAGCGGGACATTTTTGTGTTGGCCACGCGTTACTACGGCGTGTCGCCGGTGCGCTGGTCAACAAAAAAATACCTACGAACGTCGAGTGGACCGTTTCTCGGATGTGACATAATGAATAGGTACATACCATTTTTTTTTATACGTTACAAGTTAGCCAAGGTAGCCTATGTCCTTTTACATGTCAAAGGCTACATGCATTCTGAATTTCATTCAAATCCGTTCAGCCGTTTTTGCGTGATTGAGTAACAAATATACGAACATCCACACTTTCACATTTTTAATATACTAGCTGATGCCCGCGATTTTGTCTGCGTTGAGTTGTGTGTGAAAGTGTGTTTGTTTGTCTTCCGACGAAGCAATGGATTACTAAACCGACGACCTTGAAATAATTACAGGATAAACTGTAAAGTATCTCCATTCTAACAAAAAAAGAATGAGTGAAATCGGGGTAAGGTTTGCGTTAATGAATTACAACTAAATACACATTTTGACTTTCATCCCCTCTCCCAAGGGAACCGTGCTGAATTCCGGAATAAAAACTATCCTATATGTTTAACCGGAGTATCAGCTACTCCTATACCAAATTATGTTTAAATCCATCCAGTAGTTTCGGCGTGATGCGCGGCAAGATACAGGCAGACAAACACATAAAAAAAAATGTTTTGGGCTAAGTATCGATAGTAAAGCATCCTCCAATGAAAATTTTCAATATATTTAATGTACAGAATTCGTCCTATTACAGTTTTATTATATCACTAGCTGACCCGGCAAACGTTGTTTTGCTATATAAATTATTTCTAGGGAATTTCTATTGTAGAAAAAAAAAATAACTAACTTATTGTGCGAGGATGTGGTATATGAGTGAAAGAGGCATGGAGCGCTGTGAACGATGAGGGAATATAAAAATAACAAATTTGTTTATGTTTAAAAAAATTTTGCTTTACAATAAGCTCAGGGAAATTTTAGTCGAATTAGAGTTAAAAACATTCACAATAAAGACGATAGTTATTCAGTTATCGACCGGAGAGGAAAAATGATTGAATTACTAAAATGGCTATTAAAAAATAAGGGTTGATCGTAGAAGGGTGAAAATTGAGGATTGTATGTATTTTTGTATGTTGTATCATAAAAAAATAGAAATTAAAAATTTTTCAAAAAAAATAAAAAATTAAATTTAGGGGTGGACTACCCCTAACATTTAGGGGGATGAAAAATAGATGTTGGCCGATTCTCATATATACCGGATGAGCACAAAAAATTTCATCAAAATCTGTTAAGCCGTTTCGGAGGAGTATGGCAACGAAAACTGTGACACGAGAATTTTATATATTAGATAGATATAGGATATATAGGATTTGTTTTGTTTACGTCCGTCTGTCACTGCAAACGACTCAGTATAATAAACTCCTCTAAAGGAGAGTGCTATTCATACACGAATGTACTCGCAGGCAATGGCCAATGGCAGGAAGGGAACATAGATTTGGATCTTTGTGTACCAATTGTGCCTAAATGGGGCCCTCCGTACCCACTTGGGCGCACATACGAAGTACATAACTTTAAATATAACACATTTCTCTCAACCTGTCTTCAACATGATCTATGTTTATGTCAGAGTAATAATCAAATCAAAACAAAAATAGCTTTATTCATATAAACCTATTACAGGCATCTATGAATCGTTCATATATATCACATTTTTCATTACTTCTGTTAGTGATGGTGATAACTACAATCGACAACTTAAAACTAAAGCTAAGAGGGTTAAAATCGCGCCCAGGTCTAAGAAGAAACCCACAACAAACTTAGCCGGATTTTTTTTTATCACCACCTCACATAATAAATAAAAAATTATAGTACCTATGGAGATAGAGCAATTCACACCCAAGCTTTTTTATCGTTTATATAATCCTTAATATCGTATTTTTCTATAACAAAATGAAATTTGACGACCTCGGTGGCGCAGTGCGTGCGCTGTCACATTATAAAGTTGGAGGTCCTGGGTTCGATTCCCAGTTCGAGTCTGGTCTGGTGGGAGGCTTCGGCCGTGTCTAGTTACCACCCTACCGACAAAGACGTGTCGCCAAGCGATTTAGCGTTCCGGCACGGTGTCGCGTAGAAACCAATTAGGAGTGTGGGTTTGCCATATCCGTAACAGGTTAGCGCGCTTTTGTCATAGACAGCATCATCACATCACCAGGCGAAATAGCCGTCAAGGGCTAACTTGTAGTCGTTGTGGAGAAAGGCGGGAGACTTCGTATATGGCGGGCGCGGTTTTTTCACGCTTTTCTTGAATTAATGTTTGTTGGCTAATTTTGGAAAGGACTGGTGTTGGCTGTGTCGTGGACAGTTTTGGTGTCGTTTGTGTAGTGGCTGGTTTTCAGAATGGTTAACAGGTATTGATTTGGGAAAGGTTTGAGGGAGCCGCGTCCGCGGAGTGCGAATTTTCCCGCCATTTCTCCCTAACTTCTACATTGCAATAAACTTGACATTGGCTAATCTGTGCAAAGCCATAAAAAGAGAGGACTAATAAAATAATAAACTTGACATTGGCTAATCTGTGTAAAGCCATAAAACGAAAAAAAAGGACAAAAAACTTGTAGTGTATAAAAAATAAAAAAAAACCCATTGCCATGACTCTTCCAATCTGTTGTCAGTAGCTGTGACCACATACCTACCACATATTATTGCCGCATATGTCAAGATCATAGTCGAGCGCGTGGTGTAACATCTTTGATAGCTCCTTCCGTTTGAGAATTATCTAATGCGGGGGTCTACGGTATATATATATTTTTTTTTCGGACTGTCTATTAGCTGTACAAACCCTATTGGTTGCCACAGCGTAACCGGGCTGTTTGGCGAGCTTTGGAAAGAAGCTCTGCCAGAAGAAATTTTGAGCCCTAGGGCTCGAAGAAACTATGGGAACGACTGCCTAAGGGCGCCTCCTTTGAGGCCGAACCTCGGCTTAGGCGACGTTTGGGATAACGGGGTCGGACGGTATACTACGGTATAGTATTTTTTGTACACAAATTTCTATAGTACCTAAATTAAATTGACAGGTACAAAAATGATCTGTGTGCTTGCGTGTGAATTGCTCTATCTCCATAGGTACTATAATTTATTATTGATTATGTGAGACATAAAAGAACCCCGGCTAAGTTTGTTGTGAGCTTCTTCTTAGACCGGGGCGCGTTTGGAACCCTCGTAGCTTCAGTTTTAAGTTTACGAATGTAGTTATCACCATCAAATCACTACTATGTAAATTATTGACGCGTCAAAAGTGCTTTTTAAAGGACTATTTGAATAAAGATTATATGAATATTGAATTTTTTGAAATTCAGCTACCTTTCAATTTACAGATGTTTAAAAAGCATTCCTTAGGAATAAACAACCTGAAACCTTATGACGTTGATAAAACATGATGATAATGATGAACATTTCCATCCTCAGAGGGCGATGTCCGCGTGCGCTGGTACAAAAACAGCAGCCTCCTCGCCGACAGCCGGGACCCGAACCTGCTGCTGCCACTGCGCACACGCATGTACGCCAACTTCAGCCTGCAGATCGACGAGCTGGTCTCCAGCGATACTGCTGAATACACTTGTGAGGTATGTAAGAGCTGAGAGAGATACTGATAACTCTTAGATCCCAAATAACTGTTATATAGTCTAACTTAGTTCTCAAAGGCGTGTGAAGTCTGCCAATCCGCACATGGCCAGCGTGGTGGACTATGGCCAAACCCTTCTCATATTGAGAGGAGACCCGTGCTCGTAGTGAGCTGAGAATGGGTTGATCATGATGATGCCCATGATGAGTCTAACTTCTAGAGGAGATTAAAAAGTAATTATCCAAAATGGACGTATAACTCAAGGCCCTAGTGTTAGGTTTCCAAAAGATATTATTGAACAAATAAAAAAAAGAATATAACGATGCGATGATTCGAATAGAATATACTAAAAATAGACGACGTGGCGGGCTTTTTAAAACCGTTTTAAGCCCGCCATTTAATTGTGAACCGTAGCGGATGTCACGGTAACAATTAGCTTCATCAGCCGCCAGCCTTTGAACTGGCCCTCAAGTAATTCTTTAATAGGGATGTGCGTTATTTTTAGTAGAATCAATATTATCATCGATAAACTCGCACATCACTAGAAATAATTTGTCGATGTTCGTAGCACAGCGGCGAGGTTCGATTCCCGGCTCAAGTCTGGTCTGGGAGGCTTCGGCCGTAGCTAGTTACCGACAAAGACGTGTCGCCCAGCGATTTAGCGCTCCGACACGAAAGAAAACCATGGGTTAACCAAACCCCTAACAGGATAGCCCGCTGCCTTAATTACCACCAGATGAGATGATTTACTTGTAGTGCGTAAAAAAGTTTATAAGTATGGATGGATGGATGGATGGATGTTTGTTACTCTTTCACGTAAGAACTACTGAATGGAATTCTATGAAACGTAACAATAATATAGCTTATAAATCAGAATACCACATAGGCTACAATTTAGAGAGATATTGTGTGAATTGTACAAAATATGACGATAAGTGTCAAGTAGTCATATGTCATAATGTTAGTTCTTTTGTACGTCACGCCAATATAAGCTACTCATAATACTAATCCTGCGCAGACGAAGTCGCGGACAACAGCTAGTATTTATATATATCGACGTAACAATACTTTAATATTAAAATTAAAAGTTAATTTATAATTATAATTGCTAAAAATAATTAATTAATTTCTGTTAAAAAAACTGTTTTGTTAACAAATCCCCACTCTCAAATTTGTAATTAATAATACAGATTGGCAGACTTCACACGCCTTTGAGAACATTACGGAGAACTCTCAGGCGTGCAGGTTTCCTCACGATGTTTTCCTTCACCGTTGAAGCAAGTGATATTTTAATTGCTTTAAAACGCACATAACTCCGAGAAGTTAGAGGTGCGTGCCTGGGTTCGAACCGCTGACCTCTGATAAGGAGGCTGATGCCCTAACCACTAGGCTATCACAGATTGTCCTTAAACATGTAAATACCACTTTACTGCTTCAAAATGAGGAATTAGATCTGGTAAATACTACAGTTTTTCTTGGAATAACATTCCATGCAAAGCATCAATTAGATAATTTATCGAACAGACTTAGTTCTGCTGCATACGCTCCAAGAGAGTCATTAAGAAAAAAATTTAAGGATGTCAAAATAATGACATTGCATGGCCAATACATATTTGAAAAGTTAATGTGTCCATAGAAATATAAAGAATTCAATATAAAATGCGATTACAACAATCTCACCATCAGAAGTAAAAATAAACTTGTGTTGCAGGCTAGAAAAAATTTGAAATTCATTTAAAGGTAATTTGTATACCATTTTATAACAAATTGTCAAATTAAATTTCTGGGATGTCTCTCAATAAGTTCAAAGTTTATATAAAACATAAGCTTGTAAGCTTGTAAGGATTATGTAAATGATAAACAAGCATGGGTGTAAAATATTGCTGTAAAAAGATAGCTCTTAATATAATTTTAAGTGGCATGTGAGATGGTGATAACAAAAAGAAAATTTACCTGGCTAAGTTTGTTGTGGGCTTCTTCTTAGACCGAGGCGCGTTTGGAACCCTCACAGCTTTAGTTTTAAGTTTACGAGTGCAGTTATCACCATCAAATAACTACTATGTAAATTATTGACGCGTCAAAAGTGCCTTTTAAAGGACTATTTGAATACAGATTATTTGAATCTGAAATTGAATTTGAATTTGAATTTGTCGATATGCATAAGTAATTCGCATGTCCACGGCACTACACTATAGCGGGGGCGGGAGGTTCAAAACACTAAAGTACAGTGCGTACAATTACGCAATTAACCAATTCGTTCAAATGTTTTGCGATGCCTCCCGTATGTTGTGCAACTAACAATTAATCTCTCGTTAAAAGTTAAACGATACTAACTCCTTCGGTGCTTCGACCATTAATGTTGCCAGTAATCAAATATAGTTATCAAATCTATATATATAAAAATCAATTGCTGTTTGTTAGTCTCGCTAAAACTCGACAACGGCTGAACGGATTTATCTTATCTTGGTTTTGAAATGTTCGTGAAGGTCTAAGGTTTAAAAGTGAGAAAAATTCGAATAATTGCCGGAAAAACCCTGAAAACAGCCCTTTTCTTTTTCCCATATAAACGTTTTCTAAACAAAATGAAGGGTCAATTTGAACTTTATTGCTATTCAATAAAGTTCACATTAAATTATAATCACTTACTGTTGTCTAAGAAATGTAGGTGTGTGCTTAACTTCAAAGAGTCAATTTGCAATTTATTAGGCAATATTTTGTCCCGGTATTCCCACGGAAACGGGAACTACGCGGATGAAACCGCGGGTCACAGCTAGTATATAATGAAAATGTATTTATTCTCTGATAACAAAATCGTCTTATTTTTAATTATTATTATGGGGTAATGCTGCTGATATTGACACTATATTCGTTTTGCAGAAGAGGGCTGTTCGTGCGATATACAAATTAGGTCCCAGAGAGTCATTAAGAGATAAATTTAAAGATTATAAAATAATGACAGTGCATAGCCAATATATATATGAAAATTTTATGTATGTTCATAAAAATATTCATAAATTCAAGAAAAAAATGGTCTGTAACGCACTGAACATCAGAAGTAAAAGTAAACTTGTAGTACCATTTAGTAGGCTGCACAAAATTAGTAACTCATTCAAAGGAAATTGTATTTTATTTTATAATAAACTACCTATTGATATCTTGGAGATGTCTATCAATAAGTTCAAAGTTTTTATAAAACGACAGCTTATAGAAAAACCATATTACGATATTAAGGATTATGTAAACGATAAAAAAGCTTGGGTGTGAATTGCTCTATCTCCATAGGTACTATAAGTTATTATTTAAAATGGGAGATGGTGATATAGAGATGGTGGTGATAACAAAAAAAAACAAGACAAGACTTTGCCTTTCGCGCTTGTCAACATCTCCTGAGGATGATCCAGTGTCGAGTCGAAACGTGCGTAGAGGTTCTAGTGGATGATTTTGTGTGGTGTTATACTATACTAATCTCCCGGTTGTCGGCGGAATATAGCAAATTATACTTTCTGTTTATTGTTTGTCATGGACTTCTGCAAAGTAACGCCTGCTTCTATTCATTAACAAAAAAAACCCCGGCTAAGTTTGTTGTGGGCTTCTTCTTAGACCAGGGTGTGTTTGGAACCCTCATAGATTTAGTTTTAAGTTTACGATGTAGTTATCACCATCAAATAACTACTATGTATTAATATATTTTGTTTATTTCAGGTCATACGTCCAGAACCATGGGGTCCGATAATGCAAACGCATTCTATACAAGTGCAATGTGAGTACGAGACAAGAATACGGTACAACGTTGCTTAGAAAATATATTTAGAATATTTTTAATTTTATTTTATTAGTTCGCAAAACTGACAAATAATTGCATATTCGTACTTCACCCACAATACAAAATATCTTATTCACAATTATTATTTCAAGGATACGTATATAACTTAAACTAAACCTTAGATTAAACTAAAACTAAAAACCTTAAAAAATATAATATCATAACTAAAATATATTATTAAAAGGAGTCCCTTTAGGCAAGGTTCCGAAGATACTGGCAGCGTTCCCCCGTAGAATAGCTAGGCTAATGATTTGTCCGAGGTAGCTGGCAGCTCTTCGGTCCCCTGTGATGTTGACTAACCTTTTTGCTATTTCCTTAAATAGCCTAATAGCGCTAGGACCCCACGGACCAAGGGTCTCGACACCGAATGGGACAAAAACATTTTCGGAGCCTAGACCCCTGTATTTGCATGCTTTAGCTTTTTCAGCCGCTTCACAAGCCGCATCAGCTGAACTTGGTTCCATGTAGATGGGAAGGGGCCAGCGTGTCTGAACAGGTTGCATCCCATACCAGCACCCGGCCCATCTCCCATGGAATCAAACTCATACCTTCAAGATAATCTAATGTATAATAAATTATTTAACATCTAATTTATTGCATTTTTTTTTAATTTAATTGGACATTCAATATTTTTCATAATGTTAATAATTACATAAAAATTTGCACACTATTAATTTAGTACAATGTAATGACCTCTTAACCAATTGACATCGCTTAATAACATCTGACTATTGTACATACATTCTGGCAAATAAATGATTTATTATTTATTTATTTAATCAGATCATATAGATAATTGGATTAGAAATCAGAAAATTACGTCATGTCAAAATGAAAGTTTTTTTTTTACATATTTTTTACTAACTCCATTTCCAGACGCACCCACCGTTAGAACCCTCCCTAACGACAGTTTCCTGGAGGTGAAGAAGGGCGAATACGTGGATATTGGCTGCGAAACCACTGGGTCTCCGCAACCTGTAGTTAACTGGAGAAAAAACGTAAAGTGCAACTTATCTACTACTACCTACTCTTTTTTTTTCGCTGGGAAATGCGCTTACGCATCCCCTCTGGAAGCGACGCAGGCAAGACACCGTCGCTTCTGACGGGGTATGTGGGACTCGCTGGCGGCCAGACTGGCGACCAGAATACCCACTAAAACCCAGCGATGCTCCTACGCGTCGCCTGGTGGCTGGGTCACTGGAACACCTGCGCACTCGACCGCAACCCAACCAGCGGCGTCCGCCGAGGCAGACCTTCCACCGGGGGCCTATTGAGCCCCCTAACTCCATTCGAGGCGCGCCAGGAACATTGGGCGCGCCTTACGTCCCGAGGATTAGGTTCGACGGGTGAGGATGCCTCTCATCCATCACCCGGAGCTCCTGCGCTCAGCCCTACGACGCCGGAGAATCTACTACTATTCTAACCAATGTTTCTTGAGCCTTTCAAAGGGGGGTTTAATCTACTGTTGTTTTTTTAGTTAAGATTTAAATTTTCATTCAATTGTTTTAAAGAAATACAAATTGGGAATTATTTAAATTAAATACTTATTTGTCTAAGATATGTAGACTAACGATCCATGGTTGTTCGAATTAAATGTTCTATTTTAATTTTATTTATTTACGTTTTTGGTTCCATTATCATAATCATGATCAACCAATTGCCGGCTCACTACAGAGTACGGGTCTCCTCTCGATATGAGAAGTGTTCGGCCATAGTCCACCACGCTGGCCATGTGCGGATTGGCAGACTTCACACGCCTTTGAGAACATTACGGAGAACTCTCAGGCGTGCAGGTTTCCTCACGATGTTTTCCTTCGCTGTTCAAGCGAGTGATATTATAATTGCTTAAAAACGCACATAACTCTGAAAACTTAAAAGAAAAGTCTAACCCCCGACCTCTGATTAAGACGCGGATGTCCTAACCATTGATCATGATGATGATATTGTTAAGCCCATTACCGGCTCACTACAGAGCACGGGTCTCCTCTCAATATTGTTAGTTAGATTGTTAAGTATGATAAATATAGTTCAATTTTATGGCTTGTAGGGGGAGCCCATGGCTCTGCTGGAGCATAGGTCGCGGATTCGATTCCGGGCTGAGCACCGCCTGCTGGCCGGCGTGTACGAGTGCACGGCAAGTAATGGGGTGGGCGACCCCGTCACCGCATCTATTACTGTTATTATACAGGGTGAGGTCACTGTTACAGTTGTTATAGTAGTAACCCTATAGCTACTAGCAGCGCCATCTATTACGCAATAGATGGTACTTTTTCGATTCTATACCAAATTGAAGTTAACTCTCAAATTAACCGCACATATTTGTTACTTCTCCATTCTTTTTTTTAAATTTATAACAGCTTCTGCCCGCGACTTTCAACCCTATAGCTACAAGCAGCGCCATCTGTTACACAATAGATGGTACTTTTTCGATTCTATACCAAATTGAAGTTAACTTTCAAATTAATCGCACATAGGTATTTGTTACTTCTCCATTCTTTTTTTTTCATTTATACTAGCTTCTGCCCGCGACTTTCAACCCTATAGCTACAAGCAGCGCCATCTGTTACACAATAGATGGTACTTTTTCTCCTAGGGGTCTCCTAATTGGTTATCGTATCCACTGGATATCGTGCCGGAACGCTAAAACGCGTGGCGATTTGTCGGTAAATATCCTGGAGCCTCCCATTATTATGCTGATGGTGTTTTAGTGGGTACAAACCCCACGTCACCCAAAATCTGACCCAGAAAGTCGAGGATTTCACTAGGGGACTCCTCCCCCCTCTATTTAAATCGATCATGCATAATGAAATGGTTTTTTTTCAAATCACGCATGGCGTTATGTCATAGCCACGACCGAAGCCTCCAACCAGACCAGACTCGACCCAGGACCTTCAATGCGATAGCAGACTCTTAATTGGTGTTTCGTTATACGCTGTGATCGTTAAACTATAACCACGCGTGCATATTCCAGATGCGCCGGTGGTGTCCACGGATCGCAGCTTCGTCCACACCGCCCTAGGGCTCCGGGCGGCGCTGGCCGCTAAGGTGGAGTTCGCGATACCTGCCGCCAGAACTGCGTGGTACAGAGACGGGAAACCTGTTAAAACTGATGATAGGTGAGATATTACCATCAGTTCTTTATTTCATTTTATTAATACACATAATATTTGTTTTTTTTTATATTTATGTAAAAAATAAACATTTTAATAACCTTAAGTGTTGGGATATACATATAAATCAATTTAGAGGTAACTACAGCATGCATAATAACTCATGTAGACGCTAATAATATAATATGCTAAATTTTTTCTTACAAAATCGCTATTTTATAGACCCTGAAATTAATAAATTAATGGCCTGACCCTAGAGTTTTTTACTGAGTTTCACTAGTAATTATTTTCCATTTCAAAAGATTCTTACAAAATCGCTATGTACTCCGAAATTAATAAATCAAATTCCTGGCTTAGGGGTTAGATCAAAACCTATTTACACAGAGTTTCAGTAATAAAGATTTTCTTGTTTTCTATTAAGTCTAGATGTGTCTAGAAGTCAGGAGGCACAAGACCTATATGTACTGAGTTTCACTGATAAAGATTTACTATTTATATCGTCTTAAAAGTTTCTTACAAAATCGCTGTGTGATCTAAAATTAATGAATAAATGGCCTGACCCTTTAGATAGGCATTTCTAGTTTAGAGGTCATGGATCATGTTCCTATTTGCACTGGGTTTCACTAATAATCTAAATAGTTTCTTTTAAAATCGCTATGTTGTATGAAATGAATAATTTAATGGCGTGACCCTTGAGATAGCTACTAGGAATGCATAGTTTAGAGGTCAGAATGTCAAAGACCTATTCGTACTTACTCTAAAAGTCATGTAACACCAGTCTGAGATGACGATAACGTTTCGGGATTATAGGAATTGAAGAGATTACTCCTTATCATGTTTTGTGACTTTATTTTATATTTTTTAGAGGACGAATATTGTATTATAAATGATTTTACTCTAACTAATCTTGATAGGGGATACAATAAATCATTTCAACGTATGCACGTGGTAGAAAACTAATATGGCGAGGTGACTTTTGTACTTAGTTTCACTAATAAGGATTTTATATTTCTATCGTCTAAAAAGTTTCTTACAAAATCGCTATGTACTCAGTACTCTTTTTTTTATACACTACAAGTTAGCCCTTGACGGCTATCTCACCTGGTAGTAAGTGATGATGCAGTCTAGGATGGTAGCGGGCTAACCTGTTAGGAGTATGGTAATCCCACGCTCCTAATTGGTTTCTGCGTGACATCGTGCCAGAACGCTAAAATCGCTTGGCGACACGTCTTTGTCGGTAGGGTGGTAACTAGCCACGGCCGAAGCCTCCCACCAGACCAGACTCGAGCCAGGAATCGAACCCAGGACCTCCAACATTATAATGTGACAGCGAACGCACTGCGCCACGGAGGTCGTCGAATCTCGTTAGACCTATTTGCTCCGTGTTTAAATAAAAATAATTTTCTAGTTCTATCGTCTAAAAATTTGCTTACAAAATCGCTATGTACTCAGTACTCTAAATAAATTAATGGCCTGACCTTTGAGATAGTTATGAGGAATGCCTTGTTTGGAGGTCAGGATGCCAAAGACCTATTTGTACTGAGTTTCACTCATAATGATTTTCTATTTCTATCGTCTAAAAATTTGCTTACAAAATCGCTATGTACTCAGTACTCAAAATAAATTAATGGCCTGACCTTTGAGATAGTTATGAGGAATGCCTTGTTTGGAGGTCAGGATGCCAAAGATCTATTTGTACTGAGTTTCACTGATAAAGATAAAGGATTTTCTATTTCTATCGTCTAAAAATTTGCTTACAAAATCGCTATGTACTCTTTTTTTTTTTTTTTTTATTCACCACAAGTTAGCCCTTGACTGCATCTCACCTGATGGCAAGTGATGATGCGGTCTAAGATGGTAGCGGGCTAACCTGTTAGGGGTATGGTAAACTCATACTCCTAATTGGTTTCTACACGACATCGTGCCGGAACGCTAAATCGCTTGGCGACACGTCATTGTCGGTAGGGTGGTAACTAGCCACGGCCGAAGCCTCCCACCAGACCAGACTCGAGCCGGGAATCGAACCCAGGACCTCTAACTTTAAAATGCAACAGCACACGCGCTGCGCCACAGAGGTCGTCAAAAATTCAGTACTTAAAATAAATTAATGGCCTTACCTTTGAGATAGTTATGAGGAATGCCTAGTTTGGGGGTCAGGATGCCAAATACCTATTTGTACTGAGTTTAACCGATAAAGATAAAAGCTTTTCTATTTCTGTCGCTAGGGTGATAATAATGGTGAGAGACAACGTTCACCAGCTGATTTTCCGCACGGTGAGAAAAGCCGACCTTGGGAACTACACGTTCCGGGCGGAGAACAAACTTGGCATGGCTGATGTGGCATTCAAACTGACAGGTAAAAGGTTTTTTACTCACTACAACAACCCTTTTAGCCCTTGACGGCGATTTCACCTGGAGTAAGTGATGATGCAATCTTAGATATATACTTTTACTATGTATTATAGGGGGTGTGGGTGTTAAAAGACTCGATCTTAATACCAACAATCTTACTTTTTTTATATGCTCACCTGATCTGATTATAATCTCACCTGATGGTAAGTTATGATGCGGTCTAAGATGGTAGCGGTCTAACCTGACAGGGGTATGGTACCTGGTGGGGGTTCGATGCCGGGCACGCACCTCTAACTTTTCAGAGTTATGTGCGTTTTTAAGCAACTAAAATATCACTCGCTTCAACGGTAAAGAAAACATCGCGGGGAAATCTGCACCCTGAGAATTCTCTATAATGTTCTCAAAGGCGTGTGAAGTCTGCCAATCCGCACATGGCCAGCGTGGTGGACTATGACCAAACCCTTCTCATATTGAGAGGAGACCCGTGATCTGTAGTGAGACGGTAATGGGTATTGGGAGACGTACAAAGATATTAACAATTCGTGCACGCCTACGAATAGGATTATATAAACGATAACTTTTTTATCGTTTTAACTTGAATGTGAATTGCTTCATAGGTACTATAAATTATTATTGATTATGTGAGATGGTGATTACAAAAAAAAACCCCGGCTAAGATTGTTGTCACGCGGCAAATGGGTGCGTTTGGAACCCATAGCTTTAGTTTTAAGTTTACGAATATAGTTATCACCATCAAATCACTACTATGTAAATTATGGACGCGTCAAAAGTGCCTTTTAAAGGACTATTTGAATAAAGATTATTTGAATTTGCACTGCCTAATCTAAACGACCCATGTTAGAGAAGACTTTTTAGATATTGATCTGGCCCGGTTAAAATCCCTGGGCAAGCGATTGCTTGGCAGTTATAACATGGTCTGTTTTCCAGGGGTACCCAACGTGGCTTCCTTCAAAGTGGACCCTGTGCTAAACAAGGCCACATCTACCAGCTTCACGTTGATATGGGAAGTGGATTCCTACTCCACGATCATCGGTGAGTTTAGCTTCTTATAACTCGGTTCCATAACTTTCTTCGCTAGTTGTTCGTGGAGTGTCAACTTTTGTTTTCTATTGTTCCATTACAAATAGATTGATACAATTTATTGCACATATATACATTTATTTATTTACTAGCTGTGACCCGCGGTTTTACTCGCGTAGTTCCCGTTTCCGTGGAAATACCAGGATAAAATATTGCCTAAATATCTACAGGCGTCTTCAATAAATGGACTATCGAACATCGAGTTTGTTTGAGTTGAAAGAGTTTTTCACATCGGACCCGTATTACCGCGTTAAATAAAACAATTGAAATTAACTGATTTAGACATGATTACGCGTTAATAAATTTCAAATTGACTCTTTGAAGTTAGGAACATACCTACATTTCTTATACAACAATGAGTGATTATAATTTAATATGAACTTTATTGAATAACAATAAAGTTCAAATTGACTCTGCTGACATTATTGAATATTTAAAAAAAAATTGTATGGGGAAAAAAGGGCTGTTTTTACGGTTTTCCCGACAATTATTCGAATTTTTCTCAATTTTTAAACCTTCCTTAGACCTCCACGAACATTTCAAGACCAAGATAAGATAAATTCGTTCAGCCGTTCTCGAGTTTTAGCGAGACTAACGAACAGCAATTATTTATATATATAGATAGAAGATATATTTATTTATTCATAAGATATGCCAAATTACATTTCTATCCGTCAGAATAAGTGAGTGCGGGCGTTGTTACAATTTTAAATTATAGACATATTCAACGTCGCCAACATTCTCCGAACAATTCTTTTTCAAATAGTTTATAAATATTTACAAATTCATAGCTGCTTAGATAGTAAATAAATATTTACAATGTCAGGCCAAGAATTAATCACTAAATAAATAGAATTAGAATTAGGTTAATTAAATTTAAATTAAAATATTTACATTAATTAATCATGCTAAGTACATCTTTTTCTTAAAACTAAATACATACAATACAAAGTCATATTAATTTTACGAACATAATTGAGTTATTACCGAGTGTTTTTGCTAAAACTATCTTTCCAGCAACCCCCCTTTTTTACTCCAAGTTAGCCCTTGACAGCATCTCATCTGATGGTAAGTGATGATGCAGTCTAAGATGGTAGCGGGCTAACCTGTTAGGGGTATGGTAAACCCACACTCCTGATTGGTTTCTACGCGACATCGTGCCGGAACGCCAAATTGCTTAGCGACACATCTTTGTCGGTAACATAAAGTTGGAGGTCCTGGGATCGATGGTTGCCACGGAGGTAGTCAAAGGTTCCTTGGGAAGATCAAAAATCGTAAAATCTCGTGGCTCAATAAGAAATATAAACATATATATAATGAAACTTTTTTACTGCTTAGGGGTTAGGTTTTTTGGACCTACTGAAAAGGTGCAAAAAACCAAATGTGGCTACATCTATATCTATTTATTTCAGTTTAATTATGATTTTACTATCAATTATCGTTGCAATGATAAAAGTAGGTTTCGTTTTTTATAGTGGCAACATATTTTTTTTTAGTTTCAGCAACTCAGGTTTTCCTTTGGTTAGAATTGCCATTGGGCACAGCTTATAACTCTTTCTTTCATTCTTAACATTCTTAACATTCTTAACTTGCCTCTATTTTGTTTAACTGGACATCTTATTTTGTGAAATTGCCCAGCAATTAATGTCTTTAAATAAAATGTTAATAACAAAACAACAATTTTAATTAAAAAAAATACAATTTAAATGGATTTTAAATTCCCCCCCCCCCCCCCCCCCCCTTTAGTATGCAAAAGCTAAGTCAGATTATTTTCATTAGCACGCCACAGTATGTATGATGCATTATAACTTATATATATATATATATACTAGCTGGCGCCCGCGACTTCGCCCGCGGGGCATAAGTTTTTAAAATTCAGTCAGAATAAGTTGTAAAAATGCCAACGGGAACTCTCCTATGTCACTCTCCAGGTCTTCAACTTTAATTTCAAAAATCACGTCGATCCATTGCTCTGTTGCGACGTGATTGAAGGACAAACCAACATCAACCAACTCACAATCGCATTTATAATATTACTATGATTTTGTCTGGATAGTAAGGAGTACAAAGTATTCCAATAGATTCAAAGAAGTAAAGCTTTATAAGATTTTCAACCAACATGAACCCCGGTATTAACCTCTTTGCGGCGGATTTTCACAAATTATTAGCGGATGTCTACGCCTAAGCAGGGCCTAACTTCCAAATTCCTTCTCATTCTTTATGTTTCCACTTTCAATGTGTTCAAACTAAATGGCAATTTGCATGTCCCAAACTTAGAATCCTGATGAAAACTTCCAACCCCCATTTTACCCCCTTTGGGGTGGTTTTTCGCAACATTGATCATACAGATCTTTATTATTTATAATTAACAACTTAGTTGCCAACTTTCATGTCTCTAATTTTAAAAATATAGGACTTTCATACAAACTTCCAAACCCCATTTCAACCCCTTAGGGGTGGATTTTTGTAATATATCATGTACAGGTTTTTATTATTTAAAACAAATAAACTAAATGGCAATTTGTATGTCCCAAACTTAGAATCCTGATGAAAACTTCCAACCCCCATTTTACCCCCTTTCGGGTGGATTTTCGCAAAATTGATCGTACAGATCTTTATTATTTATAATAAACAACTTATTTGCCAATTTTCATGTCATACAAACTTCCAACCCCCATTTCAACCCTTTAGGGGTAGATTTTTGTAATATATCATAAACAGGTTTTTATTATTTAAAACAAATAAACTAAATGGCAATTTGCATGTCCCAAACTTAGAATCCTGATGAAAACTTCCAACCCCCATTTTACCCCCTTTGGGGTGGTTTTTCGCAACATTGATCATACAGATCTTTATTATTTATAATTAACAACTTAGTTGCCAACTTTCATGTCTCTAACTTTAAAAATATAGGACTTTCATACAAACTTCCAAACCCCATTTCAACCCCTTAGGGGTGGATTTTTGTAATATATCATGTACAGGTTTTTATTATTTAAAACAAATAAACTAAATGGCAATTTGCATGTCCCAAACTTAGAATCCTGATGAAAACTTCCAACCCCCATTTCACCCCCCTTAGGATAGATTTTCGTAACATTGATTATACAGATCTATATTATTTATAATTAACAACTTAGTTCCCAACTTTCATGTCTCTAACTTCAAAAATATAGGACTTTCATATAAACTTCCAACCCCCATTTCTACCCCTTAAGGGTGGATTTTTATAATATTGCGTATACAGGTTTTCATTATTTAAAACAAATTACCTAAATGCCAATTTTTATGTCCCTATCTTTGAAAACTTAGAATCCTCATGAAAATTTCCTACCCCCATTTCACCCCCCCTTGGAGTAGATTTTCGCATTATTGATCATACAGATCTTTATTATTTATAATAAACAACTTAGTTGCCAACTTTCATGTCTCTAACTTCTAAAAATATAAGACTTTCATACAAACTTCCAACCCCCATTTCTACCCCTTGGGGGTGGATTTTTGTAATATTGCGTATACAGGTTTTTATAATTTAAAACAAATAACCTAAATGTCAATTTTTATGTCCCCAACTTCGAAAACATAGAATCCTCATGAAAACGCCTCACCCCCATTTCACCCCTCCTGGGGTATATTTTCGTAACATTGATTATACAGATCTTTATCATTTATAATAAAAAACTTAGTTGCCAATTTTCATGTCTCTAACTTCAAAAATAAAGGACTTTCATACAAACTTCCAACCCCCCTTTCAACCCTTTAGGGGTGGATTTTCTCAAAACCGGTTCTTAGCTGACCTCTACTTCATAAAAGAAATCTACCTTCCAAATTTCAAGTTCGTTCGTTCTATAGTTCCTGAGATATCGTGATCATCAGTCAGTCAGTCAGTCAGTGGTATTTCGCTTTTATATATATAGATATATATATATATATATATATATATATATATACCTATGTATATATATTTTTTCAATTTTTAAATTAATATTTTCTTTTATATTCTATTATAACAGAATATCACCTTTGGCTACGTCCATACTACGGACGCCTGTCCACTCCGGAGCCCGACGCGTTCACGACGGAGCCCCCGGCCAACCTATGGAGCAAGATAGTTGTGCCCGGGGACTCCAGTGATGGTGAGACACCATTTTTAACGAGCCTCAGCATCATCACAAATGCTTGGCAAGTGAATAATTTAAGTGGCATGTGAGATGGTGATAACAAAAAGAAAATTTACCTGGCCAAGTTTGTTGTGGGCTTCTTAGAGCAGGGCGCGTTTGGAACCCTCATAGCTTTAGTTTTAAGTTTACGAATGTAGTTATCATCATCGAATCACTACTATGTAAATTATTGACGCGTGAAAACCGCCTTTTAAAGATATATTTGTATAAAGATTATGATTGATTGATTGATTGATTGATTGATTGATTGATTGATTGATTGATTGATTGATTGATTGAGAGGTAAAATCTTTGCCACAGGTCCTATCCACAGCGCAACTTATTCAGTGAGAGGTCTGACGCCCTCCACGGTATATGAAGCGATTGTCACCTCGAGAAACAGGTAACGTCCTTACAGTAGTTACTAATTAACTTTATTCAAATTATATAACACGTAAACTAAACGTATGTAACTAAAAAACACTTCCCTAGTTTTTTGTATTTCTATTTCTTCGAATTTCGAATTTATTTACTAAATTTTAATATTTTAATTTTGTTTATGTTAAGAATAATAATTCTTTCTTCAATTTTTTTTTTCTTTTTATCCACTACAACTTGTAGTGTATAAAAAAAAGTGTGTAGATGTGGTCTTTCAACTTTCATGCGGTTTGGGATTATGTTAAGAATTATTGGAACGAAGTTCCTTATCGCGCGTTGTGAAAGGGGGCTAGACGGAAAAAATTCTTACGAAAAGTTGTCACGACACTTTTTGTTATTGTAAGCTGTGCGCCGTCGCATGTTTCTCTGTCTGTATCTCTCTCTCTCTTATAGAAAGCAAGCCAGATATTTTCATTTCTATTTCGCATTGAACAGTGTGGTGTCGCGACGATTATTTTTGTTGAGTGTATACAGGTTTTTTGTAAATAATAAAAAATAATAATAATAATGAATCCTGACAGTGTTTCTGCACAAGTTCCAGATATTGCTGATGGAGTACAAAATTGAGCCTACTGATTAAGTTTATATAACATTATATTTGTTAATAATAAAAAAAATATTATTATAACTTAAATAAAATAAAATTTTATTACAATTCCTTCACTAATTAATCGAAAGGAACTTCGTTCCATCCGGGTGTCCACACCTCTCAAGTTTTTTTTTTTTCAGGTTCGGCTGGAGTAAACCGTCAGCTGTTTTGCATTTCGCCACCGAGCCTGGAGGTAATTGCTTATTGTTTCGATTAATCTAGCTCATATCAAAAATAGACGTCATTCGATGGGTAAATCTGTTAAAAACAAACAAACTTTCCGCTTTACAATATAATTAAAAAACAAACAAATTTCCGCTTTAAAATATAAGTAGGTACAGATAATAAAGCTTCTTTAAAAAATATATTAGAAATTGTGACAGCCTAGTGGTTAAGACATCCGCCTTCTAATCGGAGGTCGGGGGTTCGACCTCTAACTTTTCGGAGTTATGTGCGTTTTTAAGCAATTAAAATATCACTTGCTTCAACTGTGAAGGAAAAATCCGCCTGAGAGTTCTCCATAATGTTTTCAAAGGCATGTGAAGTCTGCAATCCGCACATGACAGCGTGGTGGACTATGGCCAAACCCTCTCATATTGAGAGGAGACCCGTGCTCTGTAGTGAGCCGGCAATGGGTTGATCATGAATGCCCACGTTATAACCGACAAATTCTATATAGATTTGTACATTTTTACCCGATATTACGCAGTTTTTGTAGAGGACTTTCTTAGAGTTGACTTGCTGTAATGTTGAATTAAGAGTGCAAGTTTTAGGTCATAAGTTAATAACGTCACTTCAAGAATAAGAAAAATATAACGCATATATATAAGAGAAGGAAAAAGAGCTATACATTGTTTATCTAATGAAGTTGCAAGAACAGCTTTTGCTAGACGCTTCACGCCCTATGCCGATGCCAAAATCTACAACTTTTTTGCTAGGGTTGATCATGATGATGGAAAGATATCTTCATTGTTGCAGCTGGTAGAACACCCCCAGCGACCTCGGAGTATACAGACATCACTCCAATTCTAGAAGAAATAGAACTTCCGGAGCCGTATAATATAACGCAGGCGCACGTTTTCGAACGACTCAACGAACTGTCAAGCGGAGCGCGGGAAACGCCATTTTGTTTGGCGATTTTTATTCTACTTCCGATATTCGTTTGTATATTCAATGTATGATCCGAGACTTTTGGAGAAAGGCGGGAGACTCTGTATATGGCGGGCGCGGTTTTTCCACGCTTTTCTTGAATTAATGTTAGTTGGCTAATTTTGGAAAGGACTGGTGTTGGTTGTGTCGTGGACAGTTTTGGTGTCGTTTGTGTAGTGGCTGGTTTTCTGAATGGTTAACAGGTATTGATTTGGGAAAGGTTTGAGGGAGCCGCGTCCGCAGAGTGCGAAGTTTCCCGCCATTTCTCCCTAACTTCTACATTGCTATAAACTTGACATTGGCTAATTTGTGTAAAGCCATAAAAAGAGAGAACTTATAAAATAATAAACTTGACATTGGCTAATCTGTGTAAAGCCATAAAACGAAAGAAAGAAAGAATCCGAGACTTAACGAACTGTCAAGCGGAGCGCGGGAAACGCCATTTTGTTCGGCGATTTTTATTCTACTTTCGATATTCGTTTATATCTTCAATGTATGATCCGATTCTCTGTTTACCGAATATTCTTTAATAAATCAGTCCATTAATTTAATACGTACCATTTGTAAGTTTTTTTTCATAGTAATGTGATAAGGTCCATTGTAAATAAATAGCTATATTGACTATTAGCTAAGTTACTCTATTCGTATAATTACCTGGTGAATTGGAAAGGGGATCATAGTACCCACCTATCCGATGAAGCATTAGTGTTAAAAAAATACGCGGTGACAACCATTAAATTTAAAGTCAAATACGGTCGCGTAATGCTATTATCTATTAATAACATTAGGTACGGACCAAAACAGTAATTCAGACAGGACAACGTTGGAGGTCCTGGGTTCGATTCCCAGCTCGAATCTGGTCTGGTGGGAGGCTTCGGCCATGGCTAGTTACCACCCCACCGGCAAAGTCGTGTCGCCAAGCGATTTAGCGTTGCGGCACGATGTCGCGTAGAAACCAATTAGGAGTATTGGTTTTCCATACCCCTAAAAGGTTAGCCCGTTACAATCTTAGACTGCATCATCACTTACCATTAGGTGAGATTGCCGTTAAGGGCTAACTTGTAGTGGATAATAAAAAAAATGAACACGTCTAAATGTTTATAGTATAAAAAAAAAATATTACCTACCTATGTTACAAGAAAACTGAAATGTCCATTATTTTAAATGGAATCATATCTCTTAAACTAGTAATGAGGATATTATATTGTACTAGCTGACGCCCGCGACTTCGTCTGCGTTGAGTTAGTGTGTTTGTCTTTCAATCGCGAAGCAAAAGCTTACTAACCCGAATTACTTGAAATAATTACAGGATAAACATTAAAGTATCTCCTTTCTGAAAAAAAGAATGAGTGAAATCGTATATTGATTCGTTGGTGGGAGAAGTTGTGGGAGGCGCCCGAGACGTGATGGCACAGGCGGTGGCATGCGCGTGAGCTGCGCGCGGTACGGGACAGTACTTGGACATTGCAACATTACTTTATTTTTCTAAAATAAAAGTTACCTAAGTTACTCCTTATTACATCAGCTACCTGCCAATATAAGTCCCGTAAAAATCGGTCCAGCCATTTCAGAGATTAGCCGGAACAAACAGACAGACAAAAATTGTAAAGAATGTTATTTTGGTGTATGTACCATATACATATTCATATGCATGTAGTAAAAAACGATTATTTCAATATTACAAACAGACACTTCAATTTTATTTATTTGTATAGATAAGTGGTGCCTTAGTGACCCCTTTCCATATTACCTTGTGATGTTTTGTTGTAAGCTATAATGAAATTAATTGTATAATTAAATAATAATTAAACAAACTATTGTTATAAATTATAATGTTCTATTAAATTCTAAGTTGTAAAAATGAAACCGCAAAAATAAAACGAGTACCAATTACTTTTTGTATGATTATTTATTAATTAAATTTTTTAAATACATTTATTTATTCATTATGTAAACAACCACATTCAGTAGCGTTCTCGACGCCGAACTTTGGTTTTTATTAAATTTTAATGAGATTATGCTTACAATATTACAATATAGTGTACTAATTTACTAAAACACATAAGTTTTAAACTTTCTTACGAGATACCTACAATAAAGTCTCTTTAATATTCTAGTTAACACTTAAAAAACAGGAAAGAAATGATGAGTTTGATTTTTTTTTTAATTTTATTTTATATATCATATTAATATTTTTAAAAACAGTTAAATTTCATTTCAATTCTTTTTAGTAAATCCTCTTTTAATAATCCAAATTTATAATGCAGAGTAACGATGACGGAGAGGTTCTAGGTTTCTGTTGTTAGACGTTCCACACTGGTGATTAACCGTGGTATTGAACAGTGTTCGGTCCTGACTTTCATTGGAAGGATGTCCGAAAGATAATTCAGACATCATTGCAGCGAAACAACATACAAAATCGCCAAGAATTATCACAAGTGAGCCCTTTATCTCGCAACAACTGTGGGGATTTTATATATCTACATTTAATTATTAATAATAACAAATATTGCTTTCCATGTTTTAGTTTCGAGTGTGCAAGGTCCAATAACTTCAACCTAAAACGTTTCCGTGGAGAAATCTTATTTTTATAAATATACAAAATTGTTTGGTCATTGTTTTTTTTTTTTTTCATTTTCATCTAAATCAAACTGAATTATGTGTTATAATAAACGAAGAGTATGAATGAGAGAAATATTAAAAGAATTAAGACTAGAATTGAAACAGATAATGCGAACGATCTAAAATATATGACTCTTAACACCTATAAGGGTGCGACATATTTATTTTACGCAGCGCGACCCATGGAAACGCGACGCGTGTTGAGTCAAATAAAATCAACTGGATCAAGCTACAAATTTCAGCATGAGTCGAGTTAGTATTTGATTACAAACGCATTGTATTTCCAAGAGCCGCAATGCAAGTCCACCCTTAATGACATATATGTAAATACCACATGAACATTCATATAGGATAAAATTTTAACAGATTAACTGTAAGCATTAGATTAGATTAACTGACCAAGCGGGGAACTGTCAAAGCATGCCGGAGCATGTCCCTTATGCAATACCAACTCATTATATAGCATACTAAAACATCTTGCACACTATTTTCAACTTTGTTCGAACTGCATAAGGTACATATTCAATAGGTTTAGTGCTAACTCTAATTAAACAGTTCACGACTTGGTCTGTACTCTTTAATAACACTAATTAAATATGACAATCGTCATTCAAAGTGACATTACGTTTACATTTTGATTAAATATTACATTCAATTAAGTATATAGTGTAAAGTAAAAAATAGAAACGACAGTAAATGTAATTTCAAATTTATGTAACCCGTACGAAATGTAAAATTAAATTATATCACTATTTTAAGAAATGCAAATTTGTACGTAAAATTGATTCAATCTAACTTCAAACTCTTTTAAGAAATAATGTTCCCAATTATATCTTACAAATGCAGCGTAAGTGCAAAATTTATTTGCACCGAATAAAAACAAATTATTATAGACATTTTTGTTTAATAACAATAAAAATGTCCTTTTCACACATAGAATGCAAATAAGTTAATGGAAAACTAAATTTTTACATTATAAGAAAACAGATTATTAACAACAATTTTAAAAGTATTCTTAGCGTAATATATAATAACTGCTTATCATCTTTGTTGTTTGAAGATAGACTAAATATGTAAGACAACAACATTCAAGACATTTATGTTAACTAGTAAACATATACTTTGTATTCTAGAATAAATAGAATATGTAACTATAATGTACCGTTTAATATTATAACAGACACATTCAATGTAAACGGTAAGCAAAAAATATGCAATATCAATTAAGTAGTCATGCGGGAGTTTGACAAGTTTCACGAAATACAGGATTTTAAACACAAGCATTTTAATTATATATGGCACTTTATATATTAAATATGTGCACTCACCATGGTGAATTAAAAAGCGGAAATAGTTAGTTTAATTTTTAAAAACACCATCGAATAGTATATATTTTCCTCCGAACATTCACTGTGGCAACGTACTACACATGTTTTCATTAATACTGGTATAAAAATGTGAATAAACACTACATGGTTCACATTTTGATTGTTGCCACACCACAAATACATTTTAATCAGCGTTCCAACTCGCACTTCACTTCTCAGGTGTTGCCGTTACACAAAAAATGTTCAACACCACCACCATGTTTTATATAAAAACTTTTCCACAAACGCACTGTTTATACCACTCACATTTTTTTTTTCACAACGAATATATATCTTTTAAAATTGGGACTATTACTATTACATATACTTAATATTTTTAACACCAATCACGGTTTCGTGAAAAATAATTCTCATTACAACATTCATCGTGGTTGGTAAAATTAGTTTAAAATTTGTAAATATTACTCCTTTTTTAAATACAATGATTTAATATTATACAGTAACTGTTTATAGTCACTATGGATCGATTATTAACCTTATATCTCTGTATTAAAAAGTGATACAGAATAAATCTAAATATGGACTTTATTAAAAAATACTTTCAATAAATATACACATACTGATTTCTAATTAAATAGATTTGGTTATTATCGTGGTTTTTCTTTTCTATACATACATATTAGTTACAAGTTAACTAGAATCATGCTAAATGTACAAATAATATAGTTAAAGCAAAATTTGTGTGTGTTTGAATAAAACTGATCAATACTTATAACTCTGTTCTTTAAAAATAATTTTACTAATAAGATTTTATGCAATCAATTGTAACATTGGACATAGCGTTCTGATAATTTGTGCGATCTCTCATTAGCTATATAACACAGATGTCATTTCACATTTCTTCACATGTTGACTGCACTTTTCTGTTTCAATCTCTTGAATAAAAAAAATAGACACTATTATAATAAATTATCTTGCTTTTCTAATCTTTTCATGTTAATTTCCATCAACTGTATTCGCATATGTTGATTAGCATACTGTTTCCATCATTTAGTTCTCAAAGATTACACAAAGATATATCCATACTTCCAAGTATTATCATTGACTGATATATTTCATTTGTTTCACTATCATAAGTTATTTTAAATAACTACTCTAATTGTGTACCGTTTCATTTTCTGTTGCATTTATATTTATCAATACATTCTGTTAATCCGTATTCCAATTACACTACATAGTTTTATTAAATCAAAACTGTATGTTACAGTATTGTATTGAATTCCTACTGTGGAACAATTTAATTGCACTCTCATACTAACTTGTAGGTCTATTTTTCATAACAAATATTTGTTCGGTGACCTGTCTCTGCAGGCCATTCCCACAGTCCGTATTCTGGTTGCATTTCCTTATCTTAGTTATGCATGTATTTTTACAACACGTGTTTGTACCGAATCATTTTGATTGTTACGTTTGCATTAAATTCTGATTGCGAACACACGTGTTAAATTTATTATCACTCGGTTGCTTGAGGCATATTGTTAAAATATTTGTCAGTGTTTGTTTGTGCGTGCGTCTATTTTAGTATCTGCGGCGAGTGTTCCCCGCCGGCGAGTTTCGCGGCCCTTGCAGCTCTGTGCGCGCACCGGAGAGGCAAGTAGCACCAGAGACATGGCACTAGGAAACTTAGGAGGGTTACTCCAATCCACCTGAAAAACATAAAATTAACGAGTTTAAACTTGTTTTTTTCCCATTACAAGTTGATGGACAGACATTCTCGGCTCGTGGTAAGTGATGGTAGTGGGCTAACCTGTTACGGGTATGGTAAACCCATCCTATGCGACATCGTGCCGGAACGCTAAATCGTTTGTCGAAAAAGTGACCGCCGTTTATACTTTTTTTTTTAAACCAACAGTACATATTATATTGGTAAACAGTATGGTAAGCAGTATACACTCTCAGGCGTGCAGATTTCCTCACGATGTTTTCCTTCACCGTTGAAGCAAGTGATATTTTAACTGTTTAAAAACGCACATAACTCCGAAAAGTTAGAGATGCCTGCCCGGATTCGAACCGCCGACCTCTGATTAGGAGGCTGACGCCCTAACCACTGGGCTATCACAGCTTCAGACGGCATACTTCGACGAGTATAAGTAGTGTACAATTTAAATATTAATTATATAAATGTTTGACAAAATAACAGGTTTACTTTTCTGTTCTTTTGTAATAAGTCCTTTTTTGTGTTTTTCGTTATTTGCTGTTTGTTAATCTACAATTTTTCCTATTTTATTATTAGCGACATATTAGCGTCGACTTAAGTTATTTGGCATGTTGTAGTTACCTAAATTGATTTATATGTATATCCCAGCACTTAAGGTTTTTAAAATGTTTATTTTTTTACATATAAATCTGTTGGTGGCGCTTTGGATAAATAAATAGCATATAGTTACCGTGTCGTGCAGGACTTGGTCGGTGGTCCGCAAGCGCAGGGATGCATCGAGAACTCGCCGTCTGCGTCCGACATGCAGTGGTACAACATACACTGTGAATGACCAAGCATTTTTATTATTAACACCATCACCGGCTCAATGAAGAAATAGGTTCTTACATGAGAAGGGTTTTACCAGCCTACCGCGATGACGTCATACGCCTTTGAGAACAGTAAGAACTTAAAGGCATGTGGGTGTGTGTTATATAGAATAGGTTAAGGTACATGCTGGGGTCAAAAAAAGCTGTGGTAGCCTAGTGGTAGGACATCCGCCTCCTATTCAGAGCCGGCCTCTGAATCCGGATTCCATGGCACGTGCGGACGTATCTACTCAAATTGTTATAACGCCGTGATTGTTACTTGTGTTATTTTATCACTTATTCACAACGTTTTATTTTATTATTTTATTTATTTATTATTAATAATTAAAATTACAATAACGGCATCGAAAAACCCGAAGAGTTTTGTCCTCGGTGCTAATCAGTAACTTAACAACTTAAAACTAGAGGAACTGAGTAAGCATATTAGGCATGTAAAGAACATTTCATAATGTTCTCAAAGGCGTGTGAAGTCTGCCAATCCGCAAATGGCCAGCGTGGTCGACTACGGTCAAACCCTTCTCATATTGAGAGGAGACCCGTGCTCTGTATTGAGCCGGTAATGGGTTGATGATGATGATGATGATGAATTTTGGCATTTGTAATTGATTAAGGTTGGTTATTGTAATTATTTTTATGTCGGAACACAATAGACCGGCTTGCCCACCGAGTGGCGTATTAATCATCCAAGGACGTATTAGTTACCTGCGCGCATCTGATGCAAGTGACGCAGTCAATGCACGTTTTGAAGCAGTCCGGCGCGAACTTGCACGCGCCCGCACGGTTCGCGCTCTCCAAGTACCACTCGTGACAGTGCCTGTAAATAATTATTCATATAATTAACTTAAATAAGAAAAAACCCAGACATATTTTCGGACAATATAAATGTATAGATAACCTTTATTGGACACTTTGTTACTAATTTTAGTAACAAACAATAAAAACCTTGGGATACTATAATAATAAATAAATAAATGTATTTTATTTAACTAAGATTTTTACAATATTTGGAAGGAATTATTTTGACAAAGGAATACATATTTCAATTAATAAATGCAATGTTATGGCAATGATATACCTTATAGATACTTTGTATACATTGGTGTGCAAAGGCGGTCTTATTGCTAAAGCGTTCTCTTGGTAAAAGTAGTAAATAGAGCGTAGCGGCGCAATATTACACTGATAATATTTTTTATAGATATAGAGATATTATATATATGTATTAAATATATATATATATATATATATATATATATATATAAACCTTTATAAAAGTCACTATAAAAATAAAATTATAAATACACAGTATACTACTGTGTATTTATTATGTGGCCTCCTGACACACACAATCATATATTATACACAAACATTTGGAAATCATGACACATAAATCATACAAAATTCAATTTCGACATGTGCTGCTCACATTATGTTGAAACAAATTTGTTGTTTTGCAAGATGGTAATGATGTTAGATACATTATAGCGATGGTTGCTCCACTGAGGATAGGATGGATTCTAGTCATCATACCTGCACTTGATCCTCGCTTGGAAGGTCTCCGCATTGCGAGTCTTCTCCGGCATGTTCTGGCCGCTATAGCTGCACTTCTTTATGGAACCTGGAAATATGAACAAGTTTTTTAATTAACCAACATCCAGCAGTGCTTTTTAAGTGAGAGGTCCAGGGTTCGAGCCCCGGGGGGGCAATTTTTTTGTTATCCACTTGACAAGTGTTCATAATCAATCCTAGACAAGTTTTTTAATTGACTAACATCCATGAAGTGCTGATTACTGTAGTCTTATTAAGTGAGAGGTCCAGGGTTCGAGCCCCGGCGGGAGCAATTTTTTTGTTATCCACTTGACAAGTGTTCATAATCAATCCTAGACAAGTTTTTTAATTGACTAACATCCATGAAGTGCTGATTACTGTAGTCTTATTAAGTGAGAGGTCCAGGGTTCGAGCCCCGGCGAGAGCAATTTTTTTGTTATCTACTACAAGTGATCATAATCACTCTTAGCTTAACCTTCTTTCACCTTTTTATTATATTAACCTTCCTTTTTTTGTAAGCAATTAAAATATCACTTGATTCAACGGTGAAGGAAAACATCGTGAGGAAACCTGCACGCCTTGATCGGCTGAACCCGGCTCACTACAGAGCACGGGTCTCCTCTCAATATGAGAAGGGTTTGGCCATAGTCCACCACGCTGGCCATGTGCGGATTGGCAGACTTCACACGCCTTTGAGAACATTACGGAGAACTCTCAGGCGTGCAGGTTTCCTCACGATGTTTTCCTTCAGCGTTGAAGCAAGTGATATTTTAATTTTTTTTTTTAAAACGCACATAACTCCGAAAAGTTGGAAGCTAGAGGTGCGTGCCCGGATTCGGACCGCCGACCTCTGATTAGGAGGCTGACGCCCTAACCACTAGGCTGTCACCGCTTACAATATATTTTTGAGCTTACCGGAATCCTGCTTCATCAGCGGCGGTTTGGTGTGGGGCGAGGACTTCTCCGATGTTATGACGCCGTCCGAACTGACTTGCGGGTACGTGTACTCGTGGACCTACAACCGTACAAACGCATCAAGCAAGCTGATCTTTGGATAAATAAAATAAGGGAAATTGAGAAAAAAAAAAAAACAAAAAAAAAAAACAACCTAACAATCAACCTAATGTACGGTCCATTGGCAAGTTTTGTATATATGGAGAAATAGTCACAAAAATATGTATATATAGTAAAGTTGTAAGATCCAAGATCCAATCCATTTATAGTAAATTTAAGATTGTGAGATTTATGTGATTGTTTTTATATTATTAACACACACAGACTGGACAGAACTGAACGATTCGTACGGAGGCGGCGTAACGCTTTTTCGTTACGTGACGATCACTATTATAAATAAATTATTAATTACTCCGCACAGAACTGAAAGACTTGCACGTAGGAAAGTAACGCTTTTTCGTTACGTGACGATTACTATCATTATATTATTAATTACGCCGAATATAACTGAACGATTTGCACGGTGGCGGCGTAACGTTTTTTCGTTACGTGACGATCGTCATTATTCTATTATTATTTTATTAATTACGCCGGACAGAACTGAAGGATTCGCACGGAGGCGGCGTAACGCTTTTTCGTTACGTGACGGTAAGTAAAAGTGGCAAGCAACAAAACTTACCGCTGAGAGGTGCACGTAGGGACACTTGTCCCCGTCCGAGTCGTCCATTTTATCATCGTACTGCATGGCCATTGATTCTGAAAATACAAAAGTTTAGTTAGTAATTATTATTTGTATTGATTCGTAAACTTGATATAAACTGCTCGAAAGTAATGGGTATAACTTTTGACTACAGGTAGTTAGGTCCTGAAAGGTCCAGGTCGATAAGGGGAACATTTAAGAGTTAATAGACTGTATCATCACTTACTGCCAGGTGAGATAGCCGTCAAGGGCTAACTTATAGTGTATAAAGAAAAAAAATTACTTTTGATTGTTACCAGTTTAATGATGCTATAAAAATGAAGATAATATAATAACCAGATTACATAAATAATATAATACAGTGTATATTATATTATTTATGTAATCTAACTAAATAGTTATTCGTATGCAGGTTTTTGTTTTTATATTCGCTACTAAGCGATAAGGCCGCCTTTTGTATCCTTCTTCTTGTTTCTGTTTTTCTTATTATTTCTATTTTTAATCTTTTGAGGTGTACAAATGAAGAATAATTAAAAAATAAATAAGATAAAAGAAATCAGACTTCAGCTAGTATATCAACTACGTATATTCTGAGATGATATTGGTCTACTCTCTGAATAAGTATTTTCTGGGAGTAGACCAACGCTTAGTTGGTTGATGATGGTGAGAACGGTTATGGGTGACCGGATGTGACCTCACCGGAGAGCGGATGCTGCGGCAGCGTGATCGCAGACAGGATGGGCGTCTGGGTCAGGTCGTCGTTCCGTCGCACGCGGCTCGCTGTCGACGTCTCCGAGCTTGATCGCGAATCCGACGGTAGATTGAGGCACTGCGGATGGACAGAGACGGGTAACACTAGTTTCACTATAACCTCAGATCTCTTAGATTGAGTGAAAGTGAGAAGGGCATATACGGATTATGTAAGAAAAATAAGACAAATCTTCGTATTTTGTTTCATACGGCGTGTTCGTATGGCGAACTTTAAAGTTAGCCTAACAAGTGGTGGCGCGTAATCTATAACGCTACTATAGCCACCGGGAGACTTTTTAAAACTTTTTTAGAATTCATAACTGACTCACTCACACACATCCACACTCATATCCACTAAAACACACACCCATCCACCCACTTCTCACTCATTTATGAATGTGATTAAGTTCCTAAGTTTAAGGCATAATAGTTTATTTTTTATTGCACAATTGGAAGAGACTGACCCCCACGATACGGGCTATCCTAGTTTGGGGGTCAGGGTCAGGGTAGTTTAAGAAAAATTGTATTAAATTGAAATAAATATTATTATTACTATGTAACCGTCTTTTTTACACAGTAACGTAACTATTTAAATAGAACTTTACACTTTTGATTCGTCAATAACATATATTGTATCGGTAAGATTATGATAACTACATTCGTAAGCTTAAAAATAAATCTGCGAGGGTTTTCTAATGTTCTTACTCGTACGTTTAAGATTTGCACACTCGCAACTGTAGAGTCGCTATCGAGATACTATATGGTCAAAGTAAAATGGACCTTATGTTTATACAATAGAGTTGCAATTTCCGTACGAGTTATTTGTATTTAACAATGTTATGCTAGCTTTGAAAGTGTGGACGAATTTGAGTTTTATACCTAGGCGGATAAGTTTCATTTTACTATGACGTTAGTGTTTCGATATTTGACTACTTATCTGAACTATGGAATATACATATTGAAATATTTTCACATATTCGAAATATATATATAAACACATGTTACATCGCATATACTCTATTAAATTTTTTCATTGTTGTTATGTTTTCGACTAAACTAGACTTTTTACTGTAAAAAAGTCTATAGAACTTGGTTGTAGTGTAAGGTTGCGAGATTTTACCTTAAACAAGCTTGTTGAAATCGATTTCATGTTTATTTAACAGTTCAAATATCTCTATTCACGCTACTAGACTACAAAAAATTAGAAATTCATTTAAAGGTAATTGTATACAATTTTATAACAAATTGCCAAATGAAATTTCTGGGATGTCTCTCAATAAGTTCAAAGTTTATATAAAACTTAAGCTTGTAGAAAAGTCCTACTATAGTGTAAAGGATTACGTAAGTGATAAACAAGCATGGGTGTGAAATATTGCTCTAATAAGATAGCTCTTAATATAATTTAAAGTGGCATGTGAGATGCTGATAACAAAAAGAAAATTTACCTGGCTAAGTTTGTTGTGGGCTTCTTCTTAGACCGGGGCGCGTTTGGAACCCTCATAGCTTTAGTTTTAAGTTTACGAATGTAGTTATCACCATCAAATCACTACTATGTAAATTATTGACAGGTCAAAAGCGCCTTTTAAAGGACTATTTGAATAAAGATTATTTGAATTTGAATTTATTTCAACGAGCTTGTCGTAAGGTAAAATGTCGCTACAAGGGAAGAGAACCTCTCGCATTTGATTCACTCACTTCGAATATGTTGCTTTCCTCGTCATCCTCTTTACTATCGAGCTGGTTGGACTCCTGGTATCCGTACATCGAGGGCCAGGCGCCGCCGAGACCTGCCGCGACACATTGATTTGGTAAAGTTTTTGTTAATATAGTTAAATACCTGTTTAATACTCGGTTTGAGAGCAGCCAAACAATTTAGACTGTCAGTAACTGAACCACTGTCTTATAGTGCAAGTTCTGACAAATCATGATTGACTAAGATAAGGTTTCAAATGTGGTTCAAATGAGTTCAAATGAAATTTTTGGAAATTGCTTTAATTAATTCTACAATGAACATTCATGCTAAATTTGGAAGATCTGTATTGTGTGGTGATAAATATTAAAATTACAAATTGTAATATGCAGATTTGCCTGTATTACGCGGATTACAGCAAATTAATGTTCATTGTACACCACGGACTTCGGCAAAGGAAATCCTGTTTTTATATATACATATATAGGAGAATATTTAATGGAGAGTTTGATGATTAGTAATACTTTGGTGAATTTCATTTAATAGTTGCAGTTACAAAGAAAAAAAGACTATCTAAGGTGACCCTAGCTGTTCGTGTAATCAACGCTCTATATATATATATATATATAGAGCGACCAGACTCGAATCAAAATCGATTCCCGGCTCGAGTCTGGTCTGGTGGGAGGCTTGGGCCGTGGCTAGTTACCACCCTACCGACAAAGATGTGTTGCCAAGCGATTAAGCGTTCCGGCACGATGTCGCGTAGAAACCAATTAGGAGTGTGGGTTTACCATACCCCTGCCAGGTATTCTCGTTTCCATCCTAGACTGCATCATCACTTACCACCAGGTGAGATAGCCGTCAAGGGCTAACTTGTAGAGTGTAAAAAAAACCTATTACTGCCATCTATGAATCTAATGTTTTGTTTTAAATTTTTTTCAAATCAAAAATAGCTTTATTCATATAAACCTATTACAGGCATCTATGAATCGTTAATATATATCACATTTTCCGTTACATCTATTCGTGGAGTGATGGTGATAGTGATATTATCACTTGGTGGTATGTGATCTTTACACTATTCAATTCAGTTTAGTGTGAGGAGATTTACCACCAGTGTCATCTAGGGCCACCTTTACAGCAAAATCAAGAAAAGCTACAACAAAAACATTCTTACAACATTTTATATATTATATATTTATAATATATATTGTATATATTTGAGTGGTTCAAAACTTAAGTTATTAGTAGTGTATGAAACGTCACAAAACTGATTTAGTCTGATTGAGAACTCAACAAATCCTGGGGTGAGTATAGTTTTTATTTTTATTAAATACTAGATATTGCCCGCGACTTCGTCTGCGTAGAATTGCTGATTTCCCTTGAGATTGAGGTTACCCGTGCGGCCAATGCCCTGCTTCAGAAAGTAAGCTACAGGCAATTGTCAAGTTGCCGATTTTCGTGTTTCTAAATTAAAAAACATAGGACTTTCATACAAACTTGAACCCTCTATGTTACCCCCTTCGGGGTAGATTTGGATGAAAAAAAATTCTAACCTTATGACCCAAAAGAAACCTATTTTCAAAATTTCAAGCTATCACCCCCTTTTTTACCACCCTTAACAGGTAATATTTAAAATAAATTTGATGAATATGCTTTTTATATATTATTATTAATCTTAATGCAAATTTTTGTGTCTCTAACTCTAAAAACAAAGAAATTTCATACAAACTTCCAACCCCCATTTTACCCCCTTAGGGGTGGAATTTCCAAATATCCTTTCTTAGCTGACATCTCTTAACTATCAACTACCTACTTGCTAAATGATAGCTTTATACGTACAATAGTTTTTGAGATCTCGTGTTTAACCAGTAAGTATGTAAGTAAGTGACCTTTCGCTTTTATATATATAGATTCTTTATTAGGTAGGATTTTTTTTCTTTATTGCACAACATTTAGTATATTTACTATGCTTACCCCCACTAAATATAATTTTGTGTGTGCCTTCATATACCGGTTTTACCGTGAGTATTTTTTTAGTACACTACAAGTTAGCCCTTGACGGCAATCTCACCTGATGGTAAGTGATGATGCAGTCTAAGATGGTAGTTACCATACCCCTTATTGGTTTCTACGAGATATCGTGCTGACACGTCTTTGTCGATAGGGATAATTAATTAACCTTTTTTTTTTTTTAATTAAATTATTTTGTCGACCTCCGTGAAGCAGCGCGTGCGCTGTTAAACATATAAACATTATAAAGTTGGAGGTCGTGGGTTCGATTTTCGACTCGAGTCTGGTCTGATGGCAGGCTTCAGCCATGGCTAGTTACCACCCTACCGACAAAGACATGTCGCCAAGCCATTTTGCGTTCCGGCACGATGTCGTGTGAAACCAATTAGGAGTATGGGTTTACCATACCCCTAACAGGTTAGCCCGCTACCATCTTAGACCGCATCATCACTTAACATCAGGTGAGATGCTGTCAAAGGCTAACTTGCGATGTGTAAAAAAAAAAACTAATTCTTTGTGGTGACTTTAATGCTAAAATTTTAGAATGTAACTCTTTGACAGTAATGCTTTTAAGTCCATTCAAAACATACAATTTTATTAATTTATGAAGCCTACAAGAATAACCGTTACCAATACACTATTTTGTATAAATACGGGCGGTTGTCGCCTTTCGAGGCATTCTCGCTCGAGACGTCAGACCGTTCGGACCTCTTAATTATGGTCGCAATAAAAGTGTAATCCAACAAAAAATATCACAAATATAGTGCCAATGAATATAATATAAGTGATATAGATTATGATCACTGTGGCCAACTAATTCAATAATTTTTTTTATATGTGGCAGTTTCATAAACTACCATTTCGAATTCTGGTTAGTACATAATGTAAATTATATACTCACCACATAGGAAAGCTGTAGCAGGAAAGCAAAGAAACAAATTATATAAATCATTTATGTATTGAATCCATTCATTTACCACTAGCCGTAGATAGAGCGCGTCATACAAAAACAAGGCGAGAATTTGTCACCAACTAACTATACATTCCACATATCGGTATATCTATGTATTACAACCCGTCTAATACACTAGACATCTGGCCGTTATATTATCTATAGCGGCGCGTGCTTTGTAATTCATTCGGATTATACAGCTCGAGAGTTAGAATCAGTGACTATCGCCTTGTCACACACTGGGGGAAAGGAGTGCACGCGTCACTATTTGTGCACTACTTTTCCGTTCCGTTTTTTGAGCATTAATGATCGATCTACGGCTAGTGGTAAATCAATGATTGAATCACTATACTTTATGTTATATAGAACGTATAATTACAAAAACAGTAAAGAAATAGCGACAAATAAAAGTGGCATAACGTCGGAATAGTTATGCAGTGTTTTGTCACACTCTAACATTTGAAAATACTGTCAATTGAAGTGGCTACTCATCAAACCGCAGATTAAGAAGATGAGGCCATGAAAATTACGACAGACTATCTAAACTTGCCTCATACAGCGTGTCAGTTTTTTTCTAGGCGAACATTAAATGTTCGCCAAACAAAGTAATGCGACTGTCTATGGACATCTTTGAGAAGCCACTGAATCCTTAACAAAATTGGAGCTGTGCACTCAAGGTCTATACGGTAAAACCAAAGCGCTCCTAATCCCACATCTGGGTCTTTCTGATGGGTTATGTGAAGTGCGTATTGAGATTTGAGAGATAGGAATTGTGTTATGGTTTTCCGAGGAGTTCGGAGAGTATACAAATTTAACCCATGTTATCCAGTTGTGCTCTTTGGACAGTGTTCATAACTTGTTGACGTGTGGTGTCAAACTTGATAAAAACGTGTGATAAAAACGAGGGTGTTATAAACAACCTACGTTACAATTCTCTCAGAGAAAGGAAGAAAGAAAATGTTATAATTCTTGTTTAGTCCCAAAGAAAGCCCAAATCGCTTCTCGTCCGACACCCGGTGGTGTTCAAACACCAAATTTAACCAGTTATCCATTTGTGTTCGTAACTTGGTGACGTGTTTGGTCAAGGTGTGATAAAAAGGGGGTGTTTAAGCAGCGGCAACTCACGGTACAGTTCGCTGACGGCAGTGCGCACTCCCTTGTCGAAGGCGCGCGCGTCAGCAGCGGTCTGGAAGGTGAGCCCGAAGCGCTTCTCGTCCGACACCCAGTGGTGGAACGTGGGCATCACTTTGTGATACTGGAAGTCATCCTTCACAGTGCAGTCCAGCACCAGCTGAAGGGAAGACATGATAATATAATCCTCCTAAACGATATCAAATCTCTTTAATCATCATCATCATGATCAACCCATTCTCGACTCACTACAGAGCACGGGTCTCCTCTCAATATGAGAAGGGTTCGGCCGTAGTCCACCGCGCTGGCCATGTGCGGATTGGCAGACTTCACACGCCTTTAAGAACATTATGGACAACTCTCACCGATGAAGCAAGTGATATTTTCATTGCTTAAAAACGCATATAAATCCGAAAGTTTGGGGGGGGGGGGGGGGGGAAAAATCAAAAGTTGCGTTCAACGTAATAATACTTGAATGTTATAATGATTTATTAGACGATGCAAATAAAAATAAATAAAATCGTTCTATGTACTACGGTCGATTTCAGACCAAGTTGAGACCAAGACCCCGGCTTAGTTTGTTGTGGGCTTCTTCTTAGACCGGGGCGCGTTTGGAACCCTCATAGCTTTAGTTTTAAGTTTACGAATATAGTTATCACCATCAAATCACTACTATGTAAATTGTGTTGCCTTTTTAAGGACTATTTGAATAAAGATTATTTTAAATTTGAATTTGTTGTAACACCCACGCTGGATGTGTAACCAATTCGCAAAGAAATAAATAAATAAACAACTTTGTTATATTTACAGGATGAACGGGGGCGTATGTAGGATGAACGGGGCGTCTCCGTCGGTAATTTGGGTAGACGTGGGTGGTTTCGGGCAAAGAGACCAGATACTTAAATAAATAACTAATCTGTTTTATTCTTGGTAGAACAGAATTACAATCATAAGTATCGTAATTTTTAAAGAGCAGACTTCTTACTGTCTATTAGCTGTGCTAACCCTATTGGTTGGCACAGCGTAACCGGGCTGTTTGGCGAGCTTAGGAAAACGTTCCGCCAGAAGAAATTTTTAGCCCTAGGGCTCGAAGAAACTAAGGGAAGAGACTATACGCTCCACCAAGTACGACTATGCACTACCGCGTCCGCATCTCTTGTCTGTCGTACACGTTTCTAAACTAAACGGAGCTACTCCCCGATTGCCATCGTATTTAATTAGGAGATGACGGGGCTGGCATTTTGAAGCGGTGATAGCCCAGTGGTCAGGGCGTCAGCCTCTAATCAGAGGTCGGCGGTTCGAATCCGGACACGCACCTCTAACTTTTCGGAGTTATGTGCGTTTTTTAAACAATTAAAATATCACTTGCTTCAACGGTGAAGGAATACATCGCGAGGACCCTGCACGCCTGAGAGTTCTCAATAATGTTCTCAAAGGCGTGTGAAGTCTGCCAATCCGCACATGGCCATGGTGGATTATGGCCAAACCCTTCGCATATTGAGAGGAGACCCGTGCTCTGTAGTGAGCCAGTAATGGGTTGATCATGATGGGGCTGGCATTTAAGTTTCGGACAAGTCCCAAAAAAAACCGATTAAATAAACTCTTATCTAGATATAGGCCTAAAGTCGCCAGTGCATACTAATATTCTATTTGTGGCAGACTACCCACTAACGATCAATAACGATTATATATGCTGACACATATAAAATTTATCAAGGTGACCAGTTGGTCGTGGTATGTAAAACTTTGCAGTGGTGACATCAGGTATTAATAGCTAACGGATCGATTGTGATATCGCACATTGAAAATAATAGTGTCACTAACCAAAATTCCTTAGTTATTTTGGTCATATTGCCCGACGGCTGCCAAGTAACTTGGAAAAACTTATAGCTGTGGGTAAGGTAGAGGGGAATAGACCGCGTGGCCGATCGCCTAGCCGCTGGACTGATCAGGTGAAAACACTCACTGGCCTTCCACTTACAACTGCTATCAGAAAAGCCGAGGATCGAACAGAGTGGAAGGCATTAGTTACCAACTTAGCGAAGGCACTTCCATGTGGACACGACCTTCAGTAATGAAGTGTGCGACCAAGAAGAACCAAAATTCCATGTTTTTCAGTAGAAGCATTTAAAGATTTTTAAGGCTAATTCTATGTGAAAATCGGAATGAATTGTTATTAATGTAATAGTCTGTTTATGAAGGACATTAAGTGTAACAGTTGAGTAATATTTAAAAAACAAAAAAAGTATTTTAAAATACGTTTTTTTTTTTTAATATAGAATTTTGGATAGTGGTACTATTGTTTTCAATGTGCGATATGTCAATGTAAAAAAGTCACGTTAAAATTAAACTTGTAGTTCCTTTTAGTAGGCTGCACTAAATTAGTGACTCATTCAAAGGAAATTGTATTTTATTTTATAATAACTTACCTATTGATATCTTGGAGATATCTATCAATAAGTTCAAAGTTTTTATAAAGCTTATAGAAAAATCATATTTCGATATTAAGGATTATACAAACGATAACAAAGCTTGGGTGTGAATTGCTCTATCTCCATAGGTACTATAGTTTATTATTAATTTTATTCATTATGTGAGATGGTGATAACGAAAAAAAAGCAAAACCCCGGCTAAGTTTGTTGTGGGCTTCTTCTTAGACCGGGGCGCGTTTGGGACCCTCATAGCTTTATTTTTAAGTTTACGAATATAGTTATCACCATGAAATAACTACTATGTAAATTATTGACGCGTCAAAAGTGCCTTTTTAAGGACCATTTGAATAAAGATTATTTTGAATTTATAAAACGAAAGCTTATAGAAAAATCTTATTTCGATATTAAGGATTATATAAACAATAAAAAAGCTTGGGGGTGAATTGCTTTATCTCCACATGTACTATTATATAATTTATTATTGATTATGTGAGATGGTATTGATAAAAGAAAAATTATTAATTTAATATTATTTTCATTGGTGAAGTGAGTGTTATAGCTACATTCGCCAGCTTAAAACTAAAGTTAAGAAGGTACCAATCGCGCCCCGGTCTAAAGCTACAGGTGCATGCCCGGGATCGAAATGCCGTTCTTTGATTAGGAGGCGAACGTCCTAACCACTAGGCTATCACAGCTTTTGGTTGATTACTATATGCAATCATAATGTCTTTTAAAAAGCAAGTAAGACTATCTATTACAGCATTTTAATGCTGTAATAGATAGTCTTACTTGCTTTAGGTATAAATTGAATTATTTAGATGTAAGGTTAATTTTAAGGTTGTGCATGCTGTGGTCATTTCTAGAAAGTCACTATCTGGTGTTTGTTCTTTTGAAATGTTTTTGTTGTTTTTATATAGATAGTGACTAGTTTAATGATCCAATAAAAAAAATGTATAATTCTCACATCATTGCTGACAAACTTATCAAATCAAACATAGCTTTATTCACATAAACCTATTACAGGCATCTATGAATAGTTTCATTTCATTATTTCCATTCGTGAAGTGATGGTGATAACTACACTCGACAACTTAAAACTAAAGCTAAAAGGGTTCAAATCGCGCCCAGGTCTAAGAAAAAGCCCACACAAACTTAACCGGGTTTTCTTTTTGTTATCATCATCTCACATTTCCGGTTTTGTTGTAGTTTTAACATTATTGATATAGTTGTAGTTGTGTGTGCAAGTTCAACTTACCACGTCGTCGTTTATTCGCCGGCCGTGTATGTAGAACTCGGTGTGCGACGCGCTCGCGGACGGGGGTTCTGTCTCGACGACTTCCTGGCCTCCAGAACTGGCAGCTAGAAAGCAAGCAGCATCGTCAAGCGCCATGGGAACTCGGCGTCATCAGGTAAGCCTCGTAATCAACATTTGATACAAGCTGAGCAGTTACGTTAGTGATGACTTCCTAATTCTTGGTTTTTTTTAACCACTACAAGTTAGCCCTTAACGGCAATCTCACCTGATGGTAAGTGATGATACAGTCTAAGATGGTAGCGGGCTAACCTGTAAGGGGTATGGTAAACCAATACTCTTTTCGGTTTCTACGCGACATCGTGCCGGAACGCTAAATCGCTTGGCAACACGTCTTTGTCGGTAGGGTGGTAACTAGCCACGGCCGAAGCCTCCCACCAGACCAGACTCGAGCCGGGAATCGAACCCAGGACCTCCAACTTTTTTTTTATAATCTGAAAGCGCGCGCGCTGCTCCACGGAGGTCGTCAATTGGTTATCACAATTGAAGTATCGAAAAGTTAGTTTTAAGCATAGTAATCAAATTGGTGTGTAGATCTATCTAACAAAACAGTGAGCAAAACAAAAAGTGGTATGTCTAACTTACAAAATAAAAAAGCCGTGAATATGCTCTGTAAATCGTAACTATCAAAAAGTCAGCTGTAAGCCTAACTATCAAAATGTGGGATCTAAGTCTAACTATCATAAAGTTAGCTGTAAAGCTAACTATCATAAAGTTAGCTGTAAAGCTAACTATCTAAAAGTGAGCTATTAATTTTAGCTATCACAAAGTAAGTTGTAAGTCTAATCGTAAAAAGTCAGATGTAAGTCTAGCTATCAAAATGTGAGCTATAAGTCTAGCTATCTCAAAGTGAGTTGTGACCCTAATCGTAAAAGTCAGCTGTAAGCCTAACTATCAAAATGTGGGATGTTTGTCTAACAATCATACAGTTAGCTGTAAGCCTAACGAACTAAAAGTAAGCTATAAGTCTCGATATCTCAAAGTAAGTTGTAAGTCTAATCTTTAAAAGTCAGCTGTAAGCCTTACTATCAAAATGTGGGCAGTAAGTCGTAACTATCATAGAGTTTGGTCTAAGCCTAACTATCAATAAGTGAGCGATAAGTCTAGCTATCAAAATGTGGGCTGTAAGTCTAACTATCAAAAAGTGAGCTTTAAGTCTAGCTATCTTAAAGTGAGTTGTAAGTCTAATCTTCTAAAGCCGCGGGTCTTACTATCAAAAAGTAAACTGTAAGTCAAAGTATCAAAAAATTGACTATATGTTTCACGATCAAAAAGTGGGTTGTAATTCTATCATAAAGAAGCTGTAAGACTATCAAAGTGAGCAATAAGTCTAGCTATCTTAGAGTGAGTTGGAAGTCTTCTAAAGAAAGTCGTTGGTCTAACTATCAAAAAGTAAACTGTAAGTCAAAGTATCAAAAAATTGACTATATGTTTCACGATCAAAAAGTGGGTTGTAATTCTATCATAAAGAAGCTGTAAGACTATCAAAGTGAGCAATAAGTCTAGCTATCTTAGAGTGAGTTGGAAGTCTTCTAAAGAAAGTCGTTGGTCTAGCTATCAAAAAGTAAACTGTCAAATTATAAAAAAAAATGCCTGTATGTTTAATGATTAAAAAGGGGTCTGTAATTCTATCATAAAATAATTTATAAGACTAAGTAACTATCAAATAGTAAGTTACAAGTATATCAAAGAAATAAAGTTTTAGTTTCAAGTCACCTGGTCCGCGGCGGCACACCATGACGTCAGCGAGCCCGCCCCCGCCCAGCGCCACCCATCCCCCCGTGCCTTCATCCCGGCACATAACCTGCGCGCGCACGCGCACCAACGAAGCACTATGGACAATAATTATAACTTCTTATTTTTTTTTTTTTCTTAAATTTATTTCACGGCTCCGGATTCAAGTTGCCTGCAATACAATTCACACTCTATAATATCAAAACCGTTTCAACTACAATCAAGCAATACGAGGTCTATTCTATGCCTAGCCACAATTAAAGACTCATCTCGGTCGTTAGTTTTCCAAAAATTAAGAAAAAGACGCAAAATTCAACACGTTATGTAAATAATCTTTATTTACATTACGTGGCTCACTATAGAGCACGGGTCTCCTCTCAATATGAGAAGGGCTTGGCCATAGTCCACCACGCTGGCCATGTGCGGATTGGCAGACTTCACACGCCTTTGAGAACATTATGGAGAACTCTCAGGCGTGCAGGTTTCCTCACGATGTTTTCCTTCACCGTGGAAGCAAGTGATATTTTTTTTTTAAATGCACATAATTTCGAGAAGTCAGAGGTGCGTGCCCGGATTCGAACCGCCGACCTCTGATTAAGAGGCTGACGCCCTAACCACTAGGCTATCACCGCTTCAGACGAGAAAGACATACTTTTATTTCAATGTATGTTAGCATAGACTATATTAGTTCTATTTATTTTACATTTTTCCAAAACCTTCGATTTTTTTTGATATATCGATCGATATCGGTAATTTTTATCGGCAAATTAAAAACATTTAAGCTCAATTAGTTGACCTACGATAGACAGATCTAGTCCACATTTTATTTCATTAGAAATTTTGATATGCTGGTACCTATTTGATAAACAATGGCAAGATACCTACTTCATTTAGACCTACGTATAGATTGATAAAATAATCTGTCTAAATAATTATGTAATAATGATTCGAGAGCCCCACGGGTGAAGGGGTGAACTAAAAATGGAAAAGGTCATAGGTACAAATTACACCCACTGTCTATTGTCAAATTTACACCTACGCGCCGATTGAGCATTGCTGAATATTAATATAAATAGGGCTTATTGTAGACACAAGCGTTGTCATGGGAAAAATTATTTTAGAAACACACTGTTTCAATGACAGTTGTTGGGTTCCAACAACAATAATTATCCAAGTATTTATGGTAACTGGGTAGAACTGTGTCATTTTTAAACTCCCGCTACTGACAACTGGTTTTTTTTAACAAAAACGAAGCGGTGATAGCCTAGTGGTCAGGACGTCAGCCTCCTAATCAGAGGTCAGCGGTTCGAATCCGGGCACGCACCTCTAACTTTTCGGAGTTAAAAAGCATATATAAGATATATGTATATTATGTATAATTTAAATATAAAAATCATGAGGCATTTCAGTGCACCTGTAACACTGGTGGCCAATAATTTATATATCATCTATACCAATCAAAATTCAATATACAAACAAACTAGGAAAAGTATGAAGCATAGCATATATATTATTTAAGAAATTATTATAAATAGTCTGAAGCCTGTACAAATGTTATTTATAAAGCAAAATATTTAAATTACCCTAATTATTGCATGAAACATTAACTTGCTTCATACAATGTTTTGCATGGATAGTTTACAAAATAATGAAAATTTTATCGGAGGGTATTTAACATCTTTATGTAAGTTGTCATACACACACATATAAAAGCACAACAAAGAAAAACTGAATAATTTTACAAATATGGACATAGTTGATGAGCTATGATGGGCATTATTTTACCTAATTATGGTTGAGTCTTCTATGGACATTAATTAATTATAAAGAAATTATTAAAAATTAAATATAAAGCCACCTTGGCTTTATAATGATTATTAATTAATGCTAGGTGGACAGACGACATCAGACGAGTCGCAGGGAGCCGCTGGAGGCAAGAGGCCCAAGACCGTGAGCATTGGTACTCCCTACAAAAGACCTATGTCCAGCAGTGGACGTCAATTGGTTAATGATGAATGATGATTAAGCCAACGCTTCAGATAGCATCAATCTACTATCTGAAGCATTTTTAATAGAGCAATTTTCCCAGTTGATATGGTTGGTACTACTAAATTCAATCTGGAGATTTTGGGATTATATTGGGGGCTAATAAACATAATCTCTGCCATAAAGCGATGACAGTAAGTATCTATAGCATATATACTATAACTATATATGCTATAGATTAATCTATATATATAAAAGCGAAAGGTCACTTACATACTGATTAAACACGAGATCTCAAAAAAGTAAAGTAAAGTAAAAAGTAAAAGTAAGTAGTAGCAAGTAGGTAGTCGATAGTTAAGAGATGTCAGCTAAGAAAGGATATTTGGAAATTCCATCCTTAAGGGGGTAAAATAGGGGTTGGGAGTTTGTATAAAATTTCTTTGTTTTTAGAGTTAGAGACACAAAAATTTGTATTAAGATTAATAATAATAAATAAAAAACATGTAAATAATTTTTTTTTTAATATTACCTGTTAAGAGTGGTAAAATAGGGTATGATAGTTTTTGCTTATATTTTTTATTATGAAGTCTACAAGCTTGAAATTTTGAAAATAATTTTTTTCATCCAAATCTACCCCGAAGGGGGTAAAATAGGGGTTTGAAGTTTGTATGTAAGTCCTATGTTTTTTTAATTTAGAGACACGAAAATCGGCAATTTGACATTTGCCTGTAGCTTACTTTCTGAAGCAGGAAATCAGCAATTCTACGCAGACGAAGTCGCAGGCAACAGCTAGGAAGATATATGACTGAATTTGACTATCAATGGTCATGGTTTATTCACCATACAGAACATAAGTTAAATCTTAATTACAGAGTAACTCTACCTAGTAAAGCAATTCATGGTTTTACTAGGAAGAGATAGTCTGATACAGTATGGAAAGGTTAACACTGTTCTTATCAGAATGTACTGATATTTTGCGCTTGCTATTCTTAATTCAACAATTGTTGTATAATGTTTCAATTTATGAGTATGTTGTATATCATCACACATATAGAGGGTATATTTATGTTTATATTATTGCACCACCCTTCCTCTTTCTGTATCTTTATATCTTCTACATATTTGGTTGCCTGGAAGAGATTGCTATGTAGTGATAAGGCCGCCAAATTGTATACTACTGTTTTTGTTATTTTGTCTTTTTGTTTTCCTTTCCTTTTTTGTGGTGTGCAATAAAAGTGTGTGTTCATTTATATTTTAAGAGGTAAGAACAATATGTCAATGTCTTAAATACAATAAATATCAATTTGATATATTAAATTTAGCTTAAATTACTAAAGTAGACTCATCTCAAGTCAAATTATAGCTGTCATATATTGACTTCATCTCTGTGACTATCATGTAAAAATCAATGTATTCTTAATCTTTAAGTAAATATCCTATTTATAAGCAATAAACAGCAAGTATACTTTGCTATATTATATATATTAAAGTCAAGTTTTACTTTTCGCGCTTGTGAGGTCAACATCTCCTGAGAATGATCCGGTGTCGGGTCAAAACGTGCGTAGAGGTTCTAGTGGAAGATTTTGTGTGGTGTTATATTATACAAATCTCCCGGTTGTCGGCGGAATATAGCAAATTATACTTGCTGTTTATTGTTTATCATGGACTTCCGCAAAGTAACGCCTGCTTCTATTCATTATTTAAAACTATTAATGACAAGAATGCAATGCAAGTATTAAGCAGTTCTTTTATCTGTGCGTACGTCACATCCTGTTCACTATCCTTGATTAGACAAGTGTCTAATAATGACCCCATTCATGAGTAATCTAATTACACCTTAATGAGTAAATAAGTCTGTCCCCAATGCTATATTTGCTGATGTTCTACATTTCCTTAGATGTTTATTTCCAACCTTCTTTGAAGAGTATACCATCTTCATCCTTGACTTATGAAACTTATAGAACAAAGTAAATAAAGTGAAACCTACATGTAATTGAAAACACGGATCTGAGGTAAATATCTCACTAGGCACAGGCAGTATCATGTCTCTAAATATAATAGTTCCACTATGATGATTAAAAGTATTTTAACCAAAGACGGCTAGTGGTAGACGGCTAAAACTTTTAGTCAAGAATCTATGTATAAATTTTCTTGATTAAAATAGCCATATGGGTGTGAACAACACTAAATGTTTTCAGGAAAATGAAGAATTGACAAGTCTTAAGTAATTCCTGACTGGAAAGAAAATTTCTAAAAAAGTCAAAAACCAACAATTCTTGACTTGACCCGGGAATTTGAATAGGATCTCATGACCAATATGTGCATACAACATGTTTCATTGGCTTATCTTTGATTATCAATCCTTTCAGTGCATTGAGTTTCCACCATAAGACTGCAAGCTTAATTTTGTTTTATACATTTTGGAAAAAAAAAGCTAAAACTCAATGTATAGTTGTATGAAACCTGTGTGCTTATTTAAAATGACAACTTTCTTTCAATATTTATGACCGAAGCTTGTTTCGATACAAGAATGTAAGTAACAAAAAAAAATCGTAAAATTTCATTAAAATTTAATCTCATACAACTAGTCTGAAATTTGATTTTATAAATAACATATCAGAAATATTGCAAAAGTTCATTTGAATTTCGAATAAAATTTAAAAAGCGCATTCAAACGATATATTTAAAGTCTAAGTTAGCGTAACTTCCATCAAAGGCTTTTATCGCAACAGCAGTGAAAATGCGCTACAGTTACAAAGATGAATGTAATTCATTCAGTAAAACAGCACCGCACATCCAGCTTGGATGACCCCGATAGCGAGCTATGTACTTTATTGTGAATGAAAGTCGGAGTCATTGATTATAACTATTCTATAGTCAAGGGCGGCGGTCGAGTACCGAGCTTAGGATACATCCCCATTTGGTAATGTTGAGTTAATATGCGTTTTTGAGCTCAATTATGAATAGGTAAAGCTTAAGATAGTTGTAGATACCCTATTAAACGTCTTCGGAGCTCAGAAAATGGCCGGGGTAAGGCCCTACCTACCTAACGCAGGGCGATACAAGTACATCGAAAAACTGGGCCTCAGGCACATTACTTACTTTTCAGATGCCTCGGTCATGATTCGACACGTCGAATATCCTAATTTCTACTCGCCACTTTACAGATTTCACCATTTTTATGACATAAATACATCAGATTCACTTGCAAACCGTTCTTATTTCGGCCCTTTGTTGGGCCTCAGTGCGCGTGCGTGCAACACAACAGACCGGGCGGGTTTTCAATGAAACCGGCGTGAGCAAGCGACAGGTGGCGCGGAGGTCGGCCGGTGACTGCGGTTTTCGCGTTGCGATTGGTGGGCTACGTCACAACTGCAATAACGGCCAATCACAATGCCGGAACTAAATATAGACCAATGACGTTACCAGGCAGATTATGAATTGCTTTTTGGCGGCAAGTTTGAAATATTTGACATTTTACGACAAATAACCACGCGAACTGCTCATACTGCCTTGTACTTCTGAAACTAGATTGTAGGTACTTTGTAACACTTCTTTAGGTATTCAATACTTGTAATTAAGCCGAAAAAACCGCGATAAGGTGGGGTTTTAGCGCCGGTAGCGGAGGATGCCGAAATGTAGGTCACGTCGACCTCGCACCTACCTCCGTTCGTTACTGAATGGAGGTTCGACGGGCCCCGTTCATGCCAGCGCTCCATTGAAAAATAACTAGGTCAAATCATTGCAGTGTGGCCCAGTTGCAAGGTGGTTGCACTTGGGAATCCTAGTTCCATTTATAGCCCGTTCTATATTTGGGTAGGTCATTCGTAAATGCCTAAAGTAGGTTACCTGATTTTCCTGGATAATAGTTGCATGACGTCATACCTATCTGTGACGTAAGCGGATATATTCGCAATTCGATGTTATACGACGCCATTATGGTTTTGTATTGAACACTTAGGTTCGTTTCTTTGTTATGTTATTATTATATAAATAATTGACTGTAAGCTTAGATACTTTAATAATTTAATGAAACGTTAATGAAATGTAACAGATTATTTTTTAATTTACAGCAATTCCGTTAATTTACTTACAATCAATATATTTTACGTTATTGATTACTTAGAGGATAATAGATACCTATTTAATAATAACATGTTTATTATTTATATAAATTTATTTAATTCTGTAAATAATTAGCAATTATACATAATCCATTTAACACCATTTACTTCAAATGACACAAATAACGGCCGTACGATTGCATAAAGATTAAATCCAATTTAATATTTTTCCTTTAGGATGCATCTATAGATTAGACCCACTAAGCTGCTCCAAAGCGTGACGGCGGGCTAAAGCATACAATAAGACTCTTATGTAACGATTATATTTTCATTAGTGATAACAACAGAAACCGAATTTTGCTTTTCAGCACAATTTACTTCTTTGCGAGTATTTACTTTCAAATTACTGTTTTTTTTTTACTTACAGGAAGTCATATAACTGTCTCTTACTCAATTGTCTACATTTTAAATAATTATAATTTAAATTATTATTAGGTATAAAGGAGTGACGGGGCCATGGTAACGAAAATTTAAACCAGGATTTTGTGTCTTAGAAATTAAAATGCAAAAGTGTACAAATTTTAGTCGATGAATTTAGCAATTTTTTTTTAACTAATTATAGCATGAAATCATTTATATTAGTATATGTCAACTGTATTTAAAACAAAATAGTAAAACAAAAACGGTAATTATCAAAGACAAGATGCGCAAATTTGAATTTAAAAGCGCGCGAAAACGTGTTATATAGGAACAGAGTAGCGTAGGTATATACCTACGGCCTACGTAATAGCGATGTTTGTTATCGCATTTTTTTTTTTTTCGGACTGTCTATTAGCTGTACAAACCCTATTGGTTGCCACAGCGTAACCGGGCTGTTTGGCGAGCTTTGGAAAGAAGCTCTGCCAGAAGAAATTTTGAGCCCTAGGGCTCGAAGAAACTATGGGAACGACTGCCTAAGGGCGTCTCTTTTGAGGCCGAACCTCGGCTTAGGCGACGTTTGGGATAACGGGGGGGTCGGACGGTGAGTTATCGCATTGTACCCTATACATTGCTTGCTAAGTGTTACATTATATTTAACCGCTCAACTCAAATACGAAATGTATTCGTATTTTAGTTAAAGACATTACGTCAAACAAATTTAAGTAATTATTTATTAAATCAGCTATAATAAGTTATTTGCTAAGGTTCCTTCCTCTTTGTATATTAAAATAGTTCGAAATATTTGTAGATTAAGTTATATCATAATCATCATCATGATCAACCCATTACCGGCTCACTACAGAGCACGGGTCTCCTCTCAATATGAGAAGGGTTTGGCCATAGTCCACCACGCTGGCCATGTGCGGGTTGGCAGACTTCACACGCCTTTGAGAACATTATGGAGAACTCTCAGGCGTGCAGGTTTCCTCACGATGTTTTCCTTCACCGTTGAAGCAAGTGATATTTTAATTGCTTAAAAACGCACTTAACTCCGAAAAGTTAGAGGTGCGTGCCCGGATTCGAACCGCTGACCTCTGATTAAGAGTCGGACGCCCTAACCACTAGGCTATCACAGCTTACATTATATATGCAGGTACATTTGTGTCATTCTTTACATTATAATATATTTCATAATTCGTTTAAAACTGTACAAATATATTTTTTAATAACTACACATTTAAAAATGACATTTGACATCCGAGGACATTTATTAAAATAAAATTAATAAATTGATTTGCCGTCTATTACTTTCTAGATAATTTCTTAGTCAATTTGAACTATATCATGACCAAAAATAGTTTTTAAATTGAACTTATAAAAGGATTGAAAAGTTGGCTTTAAATATTAAAAAAAGACGGGTTGCACTCCGGGAGTGCTGGCAGAAGTGAAAACTTGATTATTAACGTTGAGCATGTTTGATATTTTGGAATGGTTAGGGAATAATTTTGCACCAATTGCTTTATCAGTATAAAGTACTATCATTTATGTGATAGAATACAATATTCATTTATTGCGCTATCGTACACAAACATGACAATTTATATTACATTAAAAATTTAACACTTTAAAACTATTACAATTATTTTACATTAAAAAGTTTATCTATATCAATTTCCACATTTTAAGCACTTTACATTCACGAATTTTACGAATACACAACAATGTGATCACTACACAGACGGTCGAGCCATCAGCTGTCACCATCCATGGATGCGCGTGGCACGCTGTAACATACACGAACATTCGCGCAAGCGCCCTGCGCTGCCTAAACGAAACAGTAGGCCCAGGCATACATTTTCGCCGCGCCGTAGAGAGGGGATAGCTGTCTACTCTCCATCCGTCTTACGCTTTTTCGATCAGGTCACGTGTCCTGACGCGAGTTTAAGATTTTATACCCATTACAGAAAAAGTGCTCAACGCCGCTAAAGAAGTTTTCACTCCAAAAAAAACATGCTAATTAAGTGCGGTGGTTTTTTCAGTGTATGCACCAAATTTTTAGAAATCAAACAAAATTTCTAAGAATTTCTGGCATGGTGCTAGTAAATTACATGATGATGATGTGATGTGAGATGGTGATAACAAAAAGAAAATTTACCTGGCTAAGTTTGTTGTGGGCTTCTTCTTAGACCGGGGCGCGTTTGGAACCCTCATAGCTTTAGTTTTAAGTTTACGAATGTAGTTATCACCATCAAATTACTACTATGTAAGTTATTGACGCGTCAAAAGTGCCTTGTAAAGGACTATTTGGATAAAGATTATTTGAATTTGACTTTGAATAACATGTAAAATGAAGTATATGTTAATTATAGTTTCTGTAACGTATTACTTTACTGATTATATATATTGTCTCTTTAATTTATTGTACTAATATCATTACTATTATAATTTCCTTTCATGTTTTGTAACACCCTTGTTATTACAATATATACTGTATATTTAATAAGTTATTAATGTTTATCTTATCTGTACTAATATTGAATATACAATTGTTTACCAACCCAAATAAATAAAAAAAAAAAGTAAAAACGTATGTTTGTAATAAATAATACACCCTATATTTTTTTCTTTTAGTAATTGTAAGGTCGCCTGACACAGACAAAAAAGGCGGCCTTATCGCTTTGTAGCGATAAGGCCGCCTTTTAAAATCTTACTTTTTAACTGTATATGGTTTACAGATAAAGAGTATTTATAAATAAGTACACACGTGGGATTTATTTATATAATTTACAAATTATCAAATTCCGTTTCCGTTTTCGTCGCAGTCGCCATAGCAGCTTTCTTCAAGTCCTCACTCTGCAGCATCGCTTGGTTGATGAGTTTCTGCAATTAATTGTAATATTAACGTTAATTATGTCAGAAGCGGTGATAGCCTAGTGGTTAGGGTGTCAGCCTCCTAATCAGGGGTCGGCGGTTCAAATCCGGGCACGCACCTCTAACTTTTCGGAGTTATGTGCGTTTTAAAAAAATTAAAATATCACTTGCTTCACCGTTGAAGGAAAACATTGTGAGGAAACCTGCACACCTGAGAGTTCTCCATAATGTTCTCAAAGGCGTGTTAAGTCTGCCAATCCGCACATGGCCAGCGTGGTGGACTATGGCCAAACCCTTCTCATATTGAGAGGAGACCCGTGCTCTGTAGTGAGCCGCCAATGGGTTGATCATGATGATGATGATGACGTCATAATTTCGTTGTACACACACAAACACACATGTGTTAAACGAAATTAAATTGACAGTTCCCAAAAATATTTAATTGGATAAACAAGCTTTAATTTGCATTAAGAAGCAAATAACAATTAACTTTTTTTTGGATTGTCTATTAGCTGTACTAACCCTAACTATTGGTTGCGACAGCGTAACCGGGCTGTTTGGCGAGCTTCGGAAAGAAGCTCTGACAGAAGAAATTTTGAGCCCTAGGGCTCGAAGAAACTAAGGGAAGACTATACGCTTCACCAAGTACGACTATGCACTACCGCGTCTGGCGATCCCACTATCTTGTCTGTCGCACACGTTTCTAAAACTAGATGGCGCTACTCCCCGATTGCCGTCGTATTTAATTAGGAGATGATGGTGTCCCTATTGGTTGCCACAGCGTAACCAAGCTGTATATTAACTTTAAGCCTTTTCTCCCATGCAGTTCGGTTGGCTGGTCGTTCCTTAACGCTGTTTGGCGTTAAAGACACTTATGTATTGTTTTGAAAGAACAAACAAGAAACAATACAAATACAAATATTTGTATTGTTTCTTGGTGTATAGTAAAAATTATATTCATAATTTTTTCTTACTACTTCTTTATTTATATAATATAAGGTGTGCTAGCCTAGTGGTTATAACATCCGCCTCTTAATCAGAGGTTGAGGGTTCAATACCGGGCACGCACCTCTAACTCTTTGGAGTTATGTGCATTTTTAACAAATAAAAATATCACTCGCTTCAACGGTGAAGGAAAACATCGCGAGGAAAACTGCATGCCTGAGAGTTCTCCGTAATGTTCTCAAAGGCGTGTGAAGTCTGCCAATCCGCACATGGCCAGCGTGGTGGACTATGACCAAACCCTTCTCATATTGAGAGGAGACCCGTGCTCTGTAGTGAGCAGGCAATGGGTTGATCATGATCATACTTAGTCGAACATTTCTGTACGCTGCCTGACTTAAAAGATGTGTGTCTGTGTTGTTTATAATAAAAGAGCAACATCAATCTATTAGTCAGATTGCTTCTTCCATGGGATATAGGGTTTTGGACTCACTAAGCTCCTTACTAGAAGCGGTGATAGCCTAGTGGTCAGGGCGTCAGCCTCCTAATCAGAGGTCGGCGGTCCGAATCCGGACACGCACCTCTAACTATTCGGAGTTATGTGCGTTTTTTTTTAAATTTAAAATATCACTAGCTTCAACGGTGAAGGAAAACATCGTGAGGAAACCTGCACGCCTGAGAGTTCTCCATAATGTTCTCAAAAGGCGTGTGAAGTCTGCCAATCCGCACATGGCCAGCGTGGTGGACTATGGCCAAACCCTTCTCATATATTGAGAGGAGACCCGTGCTTTGTAGTGAGCCGGTAATGGGTTGATCATGAAGCTCCTTACTCCCTGTAGGATAACGGGCTAAATCATCTAACTGTCTGGAGGAGATTGCTTTTAGCGATAAGACCGCCTTTGCGCATTATGTTTGTTTATTTTATTAAATTTTTTGTTTTAGTTATTTTTAATTCATGTTTGTAGTGTGCAATAAAGAGCATATGGTTTAAGATCTTTATTTCTCAAAAGAATTACAAAAAATTCGCTTATATGAGAAAAAACAATTAGGTAACTAAACCTGAGTAAACAATTTATGAGTGTACAATAATGTTTACTAGATTTACATAAAACTTACTATATAATTGCTAATAAATGTAATAACAAATTATTTAATTGTTCCAAATGCGGGTAGTTTTAAAGTTATAATTACTTATTGGTAGAACACACGACCAGTTTTGATAAAACAAAGATCAATCATATATCATATCTATATATCTATCTATCTAACCAGCAGTAAGTACTCACGATATGCTCGAGGCCATCTTTGTTGGGTCTGCTTTGAGAGTACACGAGTGATTTCTTCGTCATCTGGACAGCCACTGGACTCTTCAGAGCAATACTCCTGGCTAATTGCAGAACTTGCTGCATTGCGCTGTAATAAAGTTTCAAAGGTTTGTGGTCAAATATCCATCTCATATTATATTTATTTATTTTACATACAATTTGAGCGGGGCACAAATGCCACTTACACTAACTAGATAACATAATTACAAATTGTTTAATATTCAAATTCAAATTCGTTTATTGCATGAAAGTGGTACATTCATATAAAGATCTTAAGATTAAAGGGTAGCCTAACACATTCTACCTAAAAGGCGTGCAACAAAAATCTTACAACGAAAAAACAATAATGTCAATTTAAAATAAGAGTTATGAAATCATTTAATAATAAATAAATATATTAATAATAATCAGTTAATACATAATAATAACTGATAAATAGATAATGATAATACATGAAGCGGTGATAGCCTAGTGGTTAGGGCGTCAGCCTTCTAATCAGAGGTCGACGATTCGAATCCGGGCACGCACCTTTAACTTTTCGGAGTTATGTGCGTTTTTAAACAATTAAAATATCACTTGCTTCAACTGATGTGAAGGAAAACATCGTGAGGAAACCTGCACGCCTGAGAGTTCTCTATAATGTTCTCAAAGGCGTGTGTGAAGTCTGCCAATCCGCACATGGCCAGCGTGGTGGATCATGGCCAAACCCTTCTCATATTGAGAGGAGACCCGTGCTCTGTAGTGAGCCGCTAATGGGTTGATCATGATGATTTATGCCCTACAATTATTTTATAACAAATACAGAAAAGTAGTAATATTCCCCATGGCGTAAAGACTAACTTTTGCTAACCATACGAAAAGACTAAGTGATAGGAAAGACCAACTCACCTATCTTTATCAGGAAATACTTTGCTAACCAATCCCATTTCTGAAGCTTCTTTTGATTGGACTTTTCTTGCGGTGTAACACCATTCCCTGACGGTGGAAGTGTTGCCTATAACCTGAAACAAATATTTTTTAAAGCCTTAACCATGGTCACACAGTGATTGCAATAGTTGAAAAATGAATTCCAAAAATCAACTTGTAGTGCAGTTAAGGCATAAAAATCATAATCCGCTTAAAGGAAATCGCATATATTTTTACAAAATACTTCCAGCCATCTTATAGTTATCTCTCAATAAGTCCAAATTTTATATTAATTGGAACCTAAAAGCCTTAAACCTTATATTGAACCTAAAAGTAAAAAACTTAAAACCATAATATCATAACTAAAATATATTATTAAAAGGAGTCCCTTTAGGCAAGGTTCCGTAGATACTGGCAGCGTTCCCCCTTTGAATAGCTACACTAATTCATTGTCCGAGGTAGCTGGCAGCCCTTCGGTCTCCTGTGATGTCGACGTTACCAAGTTCAGTTACCACCCTACGGATAAAGACGTGTCGCCAAGCGATTTAGCGTTCCGGCCAGTTGTCGCGTGGAAACCAATTAGGAACGTGGGCTTATTTCCCATAATCCTAACATGTTAGCCTGCTACCATCCTAAACTGCATCATCACTAACCACCAGGTGAGATAGTCGTCAAGGGCTAACTTGTAATGTATAAAACTAAAAAAACAGGTAGGTATAGAAGATACATTTCCTTTGTTCCATAGATGCTATGGAAATTGCATAACAAAGCTGCCTGCCCGCGGCTTGACTCGTAAAGGATTTTCAATTTTCCCTCGGGAACTACTTAAAGAATCGGGATAAAAGGTAGCCTATGTTTTTTTCCATGTCAAAGGCTACATGCATGCCAAATATCATCCAAATCCGTCCAGCAGTTTTTGCGTAATTGAATAACAAACATCCACACTTTCACATTTATAATATACTAGCTGCGGCCCGCGACTTCGTCTGCGCGATCTTCAGAATTGGGTCTAAAGCTTCGCTCGTTAACAAATTTGAATCTTCTCATGGGAACTATTTGAGAGATCGGTATAGAAAATACATGTCATTATATTTTTTACCAAAATAAAATTTAGCCTATGTTACTCGTGGATAATGTAGCTTTCGAATGGTGAAAGAATTTTTAAAAATGGTCCAGTAGTTTTTGAGCCTATTCATTACAACCAAACAAACAAAGTTTTCCTCTTTATAATATTAGTGTAGATATATATGTATACATGTATAGGATATAGGAAAAAAATGTTGTTTGATACCTTAGGTAACCTTTGTAGCGTACCCACATCCGCCGCCAGACCCAAATCCACTTCCTTCACTTGAAACCACGCCTCCTCGGTGCAGTACCTGAAAATGTAAACGTAAGGATATTGTTTTTTTGTCTTACATCCATTTCAATCCTGCGATTCTCTCTCGGGCTGTTTATGTACGGCTGGGCAGAGATTTCTAGATTATAGACCTACCATTTTGGTCCAATTTACTAGAGGTCGAGGAAGGTCACCCATGCGATGGGCCGATCAGATTTGGCCACTGCACGGACGCTCGTGATCGTCCACGTGTGGCTCATTAAGAGCTTTAAAATTATTATTATCACTATACACTACCTCTCACGCCCGTGTGCAAAATAAATACATATAAAAACCAAAAGACATATAATAAATTTAAATAGATAAAAATAAATAAACCTACATACACATATATACATATTACATAAATACATATTTGCACCGGGCGGAGGATTACGCCCCGGCAGGGGAGACCAAACGGCCGGGGGTCAGGGCGACAGGTTGAGAAACCGGCGGACTATTCTAGCCGAGTCCAGCAAGACCGCTTTTTGCATCCTGGCTGCGAGCGAACTGCCACGGAACCCCAGTCGCCTCAGATGGTGAGCGAGGCTGACTGGGATCAACCCATTCGCAGATATTACGATTGGGATGGTTTCAGCAGACTGCACATGCCACATGTCGGAAACCTCGTGAGCCAAATCGACATACTTGTGTTTTTTCTCCGTCTCAGCTCTCACGAGCTTTTCGTCATATGGAATGGTGATGTCCACCAAAAACACCCTCGACTATGCCCGGTCCACCACCACGATGTTAGGCTTATTCGCGAGAATATTTATTATTATTATCATTATATTCTACCTCTCACGCCCGTGTGCAAAATAAATACATATAAAAACCAAAAGAGATATAATAAACTTAAATAGATAAAAATAAAGAAACCTACATACATATACACCTATTACTAACTACCTATTACCTATTATTATAAAAATAAAATACCTTTAAACAACTCGCTCGACAATTAAGACCTGTTATGTAAAAAACGTATGGTTGAAAAAAAGTCTGTTACACCTATAAAACATCCATTATTATTTTGCTCATTGCAAAATTTCTACCTCGCTGTGATTAATGATGGCGCCAATGCCCGTGAATATAAATCTATACTCCATGTTAAATAAATTCCCTCCAAAACTTATTTTGGCGTAGTGCGAATTGGAAGAAGTACATTTGTCTTAGGCATGGTCTAAGCCTCTGCTTAGAAAGAAAAGAAAGGAATGTTCTGCCAGTGACGTAAGTACCTCCAAGTTGAATAATCTATCTATATATTGAATCTGTCTATCTTTTGACGACCTCCGTGGCGTGACGCGCGCGCTGTCGCATTATAAAGTTGGAGGTCCTGGGTTCGATTCCCGGCTCGAGTCTGGTCTGGTGGGAGGCTTCAGACGTGGCTAGTTACCACACTACCGACAAAGACGTGTCGCCAAGTGATTAAGCGTTCCGGCATGATGTTGCGTAGAAACCAATTAGAAGTGTGGGTTTACCATTCCCCTAACAGGTCAGCCCGTTTCCATCCTAGACTGCATCGTCACTTACCACCAGGTGATATAGCCGTCAAGGGCTAACTTGTAGTGTGTAAAAAAAAACTATTGAATCTATATATTGCATAATATATCTTATCTCCCTAGTACATCTCTAGGGAGGCTGATATTATAAAATACGTGCTCCAACTTTAAAACAGAAGTTAGTTACCTAATATAATTTATTATTGTTAGATGGTGATGACAAAAAAACCGGCCGAGTTTGTCCTGTACTTCTTGTAAGACCTGGGCGCGTTTGGAGCCCTCCTAGCTTTCGTTTTAAGTTATCACCATTACCTAACGAATTAAAACAACGAAAATTTTGTTATATATGAACGCTTCACCTTACTCTAGCTATTTTGTATTTTGAATTAATCTCACCTCATATCGGCAGCAGTGATGAGGTCGACTCCCGCACCAATACAAGCGTTATGCACTACCGCTAATACAGGCTTCACGCACTCCTCCAACGCTGTGATGGCGTCCTGCAAAAGTAATCGAAAATCTTGCAATCAAGAATAGATCAATGCGACACCCCAACCCTCTCGTAGTTGCGCCTTCTTTCTACTCCCCCGACCTAAGCGCTCCTCTCCGAAAGAGGAGACCTAAACATATCCTTCATGACCCTGACGACGTTCCCTTAGTTTCTTTGAGCCCTAGGGTTCAAAATTTCTTCTGGCAGAGCTTCTTTCCGAAGCTCGCTAAAAAGCCCGGTTACGCTGTCGCATAGCAAATCAAATCAAATCATTTATTTGCATAGATTGTGTAGTTGATTGGTGTTATATTTAATTAGAGTTTCTTACAATCTGCCGGGTAGGCGTGCAAAAATAATATTATAATAACATGTAAATCATTTAAAAAATATTAATAATAAGTATGTCATTTTGTATTCAAAAATTCACTTAAACAATAAAAGCATTTATCTAACAACCATTGGTGCAATCTTCTAGCCCTTTAAAAAACAAGAATCGAAACACTACAACGTGAAAGTAAAATGGACCTTATCATTTTTGCGTAGCGTTGCAATTCTCGTAAATCCTTTTTTTCCCAAACTTGTGCGGGCTGCGGAAGTGTGAACAAACTTGAGTTAAAAAACTAGGTAGATACGTGTAAAATTACTATTTTATTTGTGTGTTTAAGTAGTGACCCGGCTAAGTTAGTTGTAGGCTTCTTCTTAGACCGGGCGCGTTTGGAACCTTCATAACTTTGGTTTTAAGTTTACGAATATAGTTATCGCCATCAAATCACTACTATGTATATTATTGACGCGTCAAAAGTGCCATTTAAAAGACTATTTGAATAAAGATTATTTTGAATTTGAATTTGAGTGGTATAGAGATTATACGACCTATAGCTTGTCTAAACTAAAATGAGTAAGAGTTCTCCATAATGTTCTCAAAGGCGTGTGAAGTCTGCCAATCCGCACATGGCCAGCGTGGTGGACTATGGCTAAACCCTTCTCATATTGAGAGGAGTGTGCTCTGTAGTGAGCCGGTAAAGGATTGATCATGATGATGAAGAAACTTTAGCAATGAAAGATTGACCCATGTTCTTTCTTCTCGACTAGCAAAGGCAGGAGACATACATTTAAAATTCCTATACTATCAGTTGGACGAGTATATTTTATTTACTATTATTATAAAACTTTTGTCTCCTGTCCGTGCAGTCAACTTTCCTAACATAAAAATCTCATTTTAAGTTGCTATGGCCAACTATAGCAATAAATGTAGCTCATCATCATGGAATAATACATATATTATTAAATATAGATAAAATGAAAGCTTGTTTTATGTACAAAAAACAAATTATTTATTACATTGTGCCACCATTATACTGATATATAAATATAACAACAATAAACCTTTGAATAGCTAGACTAATTCGTTGTCCGAGGTAGCTCTTCGGTCCCCTGTGATGTCGACTAACCTTTTTGATATTTCCTTAAAAAGCCTTATAGAGGACCCCACGGACCAAAGGTGTCAACACCGAATGGGACAAAGTCACATTCGGAGCCTAGACCCCTGTATTCAATGCTTTAGAAAACAAAAATATATTAAATAGTATAATGTCACTGACAGACTTAACTTGAAATTCGGTAGTACAATTCAATAGCAGATAAATTTTTATCAAATAACCACAGCCTTGAAGCTGTGATAGTTAGGGCGTCAGCCTCCTAATCAGAGGTCGGCGGTTCGAATCCGGGCACGCACCTCTCACTTTTCAGAGTTATGTGCGTTTTTAAAAACAATTAATATCACTTCGTTCAACGGTGAAGGAAACCATCGTGAGGAAACCTGCACGCCTGAGAGTTCTCCATAATGTTCTCAAAAGGCGTGTGAAGTTTGCCAATCCACACATGGTCAGCGTGGTGGACTATGGCCAAACCCTTCTCATATTGAGAGGTGACCCGTGCTCTGAGCCGGTAATGGGTTGTTCGTGATGATGATGAACCACAGCCTTTGTAAAAAAGGAGACCAAAAGAATATGACAGTTTTACAATATCAATATATATCTGTAAATAAGTTTAATCTATATATATAAAAGCGAAATACCACTGACTGACTGACTGATGATCACGATATCTCAGGAACTATAGAACGAACGAACTTGAAATTTGGAAGGTAGATTTCTTTTATGAAGTAGAGGTCAGCTAAGAACCGGTTTTGAGAAAATCCACCCCTAAAGGGTTGAAATGGGGGTTGGAAGTTTGTATGAAAGTCCTTTATTTTTGAACTTAGAAACATGAAAATTGGCAACTAAGTTTTTTATTATAAATGATAAAGATCTGTATAATCAATGTTACGAAAATCTACCCCAGGGGGGGTGAAATGGGGGTAGGGCGTTTTCATGAGGATTCTATGTTTTCGAAGTTAGGGACATGAAAATTGACATTTAGGTTATTTGTTTTAAATTATAAAAACCTGTATACGCAATATTACAAAAATCCACCCCAAAGGGGGAAAAATGGGGGTTGGAAGTTTTCATCAGGATTCTAAGTTTGGGACATGAAAATTGCCATTTAGTTTATTTGTTTTAAATAATAAAAACCTGTATATGATATATTATAAAAATCCACCCCTAAAGGGTTGAAATGGGGGTTGGAAGTTTGTATGAAAGTCCTTTATTTTTGAACTTAGAGACATGAAAATTGGCAACTAAGTTTATTATTATAAATAATAAAGATCTGTATAATCAATGTTACGAAAATCTACTCCAAGGGGGGTGAAATGGGGGTAGAAAGTTTTCATGAGGATTCTAAGTTTTCGAAATTAGGGACATGAAAATTGGCATTTAGGTAATTTGTTTTAAATAAAAAAACGTGTATACGCAATATTACAAAAATCCACCCCTAACGGGTAGAAATGGAGGTTGGAAGTTTGTATGAAAGTCCTATATTTTTAAAGTTAGAGATATGAAAGTTGGCAACTAAGTTGTTAATTATAAATAATAAAGATCTGTATGATCAATGTTGCGAAAAACCACCCCAAAGGGGGTAAAATGGGGGTTAGAAGTTTTCATCAGGATTCTAAGTTTGGTACATGAAAATTGCCATTTAGTTTATTTATTTTAAATAATAAAACCTGTATATGATATATTATAAAAATCCACCCCTAAAGGGTTGAAATGGGGGTTGGAAGTTTATATGAAAGTCCTTTATTTTCGATCTTAGAGACATGAAAATTGGCAACTAAGTTTTTTATATTAAATGATAAAGATCTGTATAATCAATGTTACGAAAATGTACTCCAAGGGGGGTGAAATGGGGGTAGAAAGTTTTCATGAGAATTCTAAGTTTTCGAAATTAGGGACATGAAAATTGGCGTTTAGAAGATTGGCAATTTATATAAAAAAACGTGTATACACAATATTATTCACCCTAACGGGTAGAAATGGGGTTTGGAAGTTTGTATGAAAGTCCTATATTTTTGAAGTTAGAGAAATGAAAATTGGCAACTAAGTTGTTAATTATAAATAATAAAGATCTGTATGATCTATTTTGCGAAAATCCACCCGAAAGGGGGTAAAATGGGGGTTGGAAGATTTCATCAAGATTCTAAGTTTTCGAGGTTATGAACATGAAAATTCGCATTGAGGTTATTTGATTTAAATAATAAAAACCTGTATATACGCAATATTACAAAAATCCATCCCAAAAGGGGTGAGAGGGGTGAGGGGTTGGAAGGTTACATGTAAGTTCTGAGTTTTCGGAATTAGAGAAATGAAAATCGGCAATTATAACATTACTTTTCAGTAACTATGACATGTGGGTATAAGCTCTTTTGCAAAATCACACATTGAAAGTGGAAACATAAAGAATGAGAAGGAATTTGGAAGTAAGGCCCTGCTTAGGCGTAGACATCCGCTAATAATTTGTGAAAATCCTCCGCAAAGAGGTTAATACCGGGGTTCATGTTGGTTGAAAATCTTATAAAATTTTACTTCTCTGAATCCATTGAAATACTTTGTACTAAGAAATTCTTACTATCCAGACAAAATCATAGTAATATTATAAATGCGAATGTGAGTTTGTATGTTTGTTTGTCCTCAATCACGTCGCAACAGAGCAATGGATCGACGTTATTTTTGAAATTATAGTTGAGGACCTGAAGAGTGACATAGGAGAGTTCCCGTTGGAATTTTTACAACTAATTCTGACTGAATTTTAAAACCTTATTCCACGCGGGCGAAGTCGCGGGCGCCAGCTAGTAATCTATATATATAAAAGCGAAATACCACTGACTGACTGACTGACTGATGATCACGATATCTCAGGAACTGTAAAACATACGATGTTTAAATTTGGAAGGTAGATTTCTTTTATGAAGTAGAGGTCAGCTAAGAAACGGTTTTGAGAAAATGTACCCCTAAGGGGTAGAAATGGGGGTTGGAAGTTTGTATGAAAGTCCTTTATTTTTGAAGCTAGAGACATGAAAATTGGCAACTAAGTTTTTTATTATAAATGATAAAGATCTGTATAATCAATGTTACGAAAATCTACCCCAAGGGGGGTGAAATGGGGGTGGGGTGTTTTCATGAGGATTCTATGTTTTCGAAGTTAGGGACATGAAAATTGGCATTTAGGTTATTTGTTTTAAGTAATAAAAACCTGTACACGCAATATTACAAAAATCCACCCCTAAGGGGTAGAAATGGGGGTTGGAAGTTTGTATGAAAGTCCTATATTTTTGAAGCTAGAGACATGAAAGTTGGCAACTGAGTTATTAATTATAAATAATAAAGATCTGTATGATCAATAATGCGAAAATCTACTCCGAGGGGGGTGAAATGGGGGTAGGAAGTTTTCATGAGGATTCTATGTTTTCGAAGTTAGGGACATGAAAATTGGTATTTAGGTTATTTGTTTTAAGTAATAAAAACCTGTACACGCAATATTACAAAAATCCACCCCTAAGGGGTAGAAATGGGGGTTGGAAGTTTATATGAAAATCCTATATTTTTGAAGTTAGAGACATGAAAGTTGGCAACTAAGCTTTTAATGATAAATGATAAAGATCTGTATAATCAATGTTACGAAAATCTATCCCAAGGGGGTCGAAATGGGGGTTGGTAGTTTATATGAGGATTCTATGCTTTCGAAGTTAGGGGATATAAAAATTGGTATTTAGGTAATTTGTTTTAAATAATAAAAACTGTATACGCAATATTACAAAAATCTACCCCTAAAGGGTAGAAATGGGGGTTGGAAGTTTGTATGAAAGTCCTATATTTTTGAAGTTAGAGCCGTGAAAGTTGACGACTAAGTTGTTAATTATGAATAATAGTGATCTGTATCAATCAATATTACGAAAATATACCCCAAAGAGGGTAAAATGAAGGTTGGAAGTTTATATGAGGATTCTAAGTTTTCGAAGTTAGGCACATGAAAATTGACATTTAGATTATTTGTTTTAAATAATAAAAACCTTTATACACAATATTACATAGTCCACCCCTAAGGGGTGATAGGGGTGCGGGGTTGGAAGGTTACAAGGGTAAGTTCTGCGTTTTTGGAATTAGAGAAATTAAAATTAGCAATTAGAACATTACTTTTAAGTAATAATGACATGTAGGTACAATCTCTTTTGCAAAAGTACAAACATAAAGAATGAAAAGGAATTAGGAATTAGTCATCGCTAAGAAAATATTTTGTCATCCACGTCGCAATAGAGCAATGGATCTACGTGATTTTTGAAAGTATCGTTGAGGACCTGGAGAGTTCCCGTAGGAATTTTTACAACTTATTCTGACTGAATTTTAAAACTTATGCCACGCGGACGAAGTCGCGGGCGCCAGCTAGTGGGTTTATATAAGTTACCTGACAATAACTGATTAATGTGTTGAGGATTCTCGCTTTGCGCGCTATATCATCAAATTCCTCAGCTTTGCTTGTCTCTTCCAGGAGACTGTTGAAGTCAATTCCTGTAATGATATTACAAATATAATAATGACTATGTAATTAAATTTTTTTTTTTCTATACAAACAGCAGCAAACTTTCATTTTTTTATGTATGTATGTTATATAATCTACTGCCCCTGATTTAGGTATATATATTTCAGGCGGCAGTATTCTCACTCTCGGTTGATATTAACTGGTAAAAACTTCTAAGTAACTTTCATGTAGTAGGGGTCAGCTCTGAGATTGCAGCAGGCTTGTAACTCCAAGACATTAAGCATGCATGTAAGCATTTTAAATCATAGAACTATGTTGGTAAATTTCTTCATCAAGTCATATCCCACAAGTTTACAATCATTTGAAAATAATTTTAATTTTCTCGATATGATTTACTGTAGAAATGTTTGAAAAGTAGGCATTTATTTTGATTGGTTTGCAATTTCATAGTAATGCGGCTACACCAATTTAAAAATGTATTCATCATGATCCAGCTCACTACAGAGCACAAGTCTCCTCTCAATATGAGAAGGGTTTGGCCATAGTCCACCACGCTGGTCATGTGCGGATTGGCAGAGTTCTTTAAGAACATTATGGAGAACTCTCCTGCATGCACCGTTGAAGCAAGTGATATTTTTAATTGCTTAGAAACATACATAACAAAGTCATAGGTGAGTGCCCAGGTTTGAACCCCCAACCTCATATTAGGAGGCTGATGTCCTAACCACTAGGCTTTTACAGCTTAAAAAAAATTATTATATTAGAATATTACCTGCAGTAAAATGTTTTCCTTGCCCAGACAATACTATGACTCTGCATTCTGGGTTATCACTTAGAGATGTAAAGCAAACTCCTATTTCCCTGGAATTAAAATAAGTTAAGTTATATTTGTTTGTATGAAGCAAAGTGAAATGTGAAGTAAAATGAAGTAAGCTGTGATAGCCTAGTGGTTAGGGTGTCGGCCTCCTAATCAGAGGTCGGCGGTTCGAATCCGGGCATGCACCTCTAACTTTTCGGAGTTATGTGCATTTTCAAACAATTAAAATATCACTTGCTTCAACGGTGAAGGAAAACATCGTTAGGAAATCTGCACGCCTGAGAGTTGTCCATAATGTTCTCAAAGGCGTGTGAAGTCTGCCAATCCGCACATGGCCAGTGTGGTGGACTACGGCCAAACCCTTCTCATATTGAGAGGAGACCCGTGCTCTATAGTGAGCCGGTAATGGGTTGATCACGACAAAGTGAAATGTTTGGACTATAGTCAGCGTTATTAAATTAGATTTAATTTAAGCTATTTTAAATGGAATATTACTGGCTTAGCTTTTTAAAGTTTTCTCCAGCATGTTTAAAGTTTCTTTGAAGTCTACTAACTAAAGCCAAAACCCTTTTTATACTAAGAAAACCTATGCCATGTGTGCCAGTAATTGGTTGATACTGAAATGTTGATGATGTTCTCTTTTCACTATCATCCTATAAAGGAACCCTTTTATGATGCAACATGTACACTATGTGACTAAGAGGGCAAATGAATTAAGCCAAATGAGCTTAATTAATAACACTAATTTAATTATTAACAAAGTTTATGAGGCCTAATTGTTATTAACACCTATGGATGAAAATCTGATAATAAATGTTTATTATTAGAATGTTACTCATAGTTAAGCCAGCTTTATTCCATAGAAGAAATTTATCTAGCACATTGATACACATCATCATCATTATGATGTGCTAGATGATCCAGCTAGATCGACCGTCCCGCGCACATTGTCAGCCCTAAATACAATGTTGACGGACTCGCCTCACTGTGACATATTTGCAGGCCAATGGAATACAATCGTAAGCCAATGCTTGTAGTTTTCCGAAAGGTATAATAATACAACTATAACTGTCTTAAATATTTGTTTTTGTCTGTTTTTATTTCCCATCCTCGTCGCCAGTGGTAAGTAGTGAAACAAGCGTCGGAAGCTAACTGACATTTATTCTAAAACTACAGTGCAGTTTTTAGTGTATATTTGTTTTGTTTAGACTTTGTTTTTATTATAATGTAATTATGTATAATCATTTAATTTATTTAATTAGTGTTATTGGATATTGTCCGTTCTAATTAAATTAAATAATAAAAAATAAATAAAAAATGATTAACCGATTCCCGGCTCACTAGAGTGTGCGGGTCTTCTCTCTATATAAGAAGGGTTTGGCCATATTCCACCACACTGGTCATCTACGGATAGGCAGACTTCACACACCTTTGAGAACATTATGTAGAACTCTCAGGCATGCTTTTCCTTCACCATTGAAGCAAGTGAAATTTTAATTGCTTAAAAATGTTATAGGTGGGTGCCTGGGTTCAAACCACCAACTTCTGATTAGGAGGCGGACGTCCTTACCACTAGGCTATCACAGCCTGATACACAAATATAGTCCAATTGTTGTTAGTAGGCTATTTCACTATAAAGTTATAATATAGCTAATTCTTGCTTCCATAACCATCAAGAGCAGCATCTTTACAATATCTTGCGATAACCATTGCTTTTTTTTTTTGAGATAGGTTTGCGCTTGACGACAATCAGTACCAGAAGGCACTGATGAGGTCTAGGTTGGAACGCGCTTACCTAGAAAATGCCTATTCACCCTTCCCTTGAAGGAACTAATGTTATACGTGGCTGGAAACACAGATGCTGGAAGAGAGTTCCACACCTTAGCGGTTGTATATTATAGTATTGTATATTGATAGCAGCATCTTTAGAATATACTTACTTCCACATAGCTTTGTTGAAAGTGTTCAGCTGTTTGGGTCTATTCAACTCCACATGAAATACATTCTTTATTGGTACGGAGACAGCTAGTGTTTCAAACTTTGGCACTTCTGCAGAGTACAGCCTAGTGATAATTCCTCTCACTGAAAACCAAACTAAAGTTGTACATACTCAATCTAAAATCATTCTAATGATCAAAATATGTTGAGTAGTTTAGCAGATACAATGGCACATTTGAGGATGTCCATACACAAACAGACTGTTAAAATCGTAACTTTAGTCATGTATCACCATCATCACGATCAACCCATTACCGGCTCACTACAGTGCACGGGTCTCCTATCAATATGAGAAGGGTTTGGCCATAGTGCACCACGCTGGCCATGTGCGGATTGGCAGACTTCATACGCCTTTGAGAACATTACGGAGAACTCTCAGGCGTGCAGGTTTCCTCACGATGTTTTCCTTCACCGTTGAGCCAAGTGATATTTTAATTGTTTAAAAAAAAAGTCATGTATATCGTGTTTGATTAATTTGATTCTTTTCTACTAAAACACATATTTCAACTGTATTATTTACTTGAAAAGTGAAAATTATCCATGGAAAGACGGTTTTAATGTATTTCATAGTAAAGAAACACTCTAGATCATATAAATAAGTAGTACTTTCAATAAAACATACGGTATTTCGTAATTTGTATAAAGTAATTAAGGCTTACCGGGTGCTAATTTTGAAGAGCTTAAAAAAACAATTGATTTATTAATCAGTGACATTATATTGCCGTATTATGGAATTTTATACACCGTTCGATTTTTTTAACAATCCGATTAAATCAAAACAAAAGTGAACGAAGTCCAAAGTCCCAAAGTAGGTATCTGCGTTTTGAATTGAGAAAGCAATTGCACGATTTCAAAACATTAAGCTGTCAAATGTCAAATAACAATACAATGTCACTTTGACAGCTCCGGTTCAGTTTAGTATTATAAGAAAATAAACGAAGACCTAGTTATTATTTAATATAAAACTGGAAGGTTCCACAAAAAGACGTGATAAAAGAGGGGCTTGATTTGTCCCTATTAATTTAGTTTGGGTAAAAGATTTTTGTATGTCGGAATTGGTAACACTGGACAAACGTATCAAACCAAAGTTTGAAAGTGTGAGTTGTCTATGGCTAAAATAAAAAATCTGACATAGAATTTACACTGGATTTCAGCGTGAATTGCGATGCAATTCCATTGTGGATAACTTAGTTTCTCAAAATGAGATTTATGTGTTAGGAAAGGGAACGAAGACGGGAACGAGAACTAGAATGAGTCAATATTGAATATCCTTAATCTACGCAGGCAAAGTAGCGGGCATCAGCTAGTTTTTAAATAATAAACAAAACAGTAAGAGCGGAAAACTAAACTAATAATTAATATTAATAAAATATTAAAAATTTAGTCTCGTTAAGTCTTTATAATCTTAATAAGTTTCTCTTAATTATCACAGTTATATGATATTTAAAGTATAGTGCTGGCGTGGTGGTCCCTCATCATACAGTACAAAGGCATCATCATTGAGTTATAAACTTGCCATTGGGTTTTTGCCCCTTCCATAGGAGGAGAGAGTGTTTTTGCGTTCTAGAATGCTCCTGTAGTTTGGTAGGGAACTAGTTAGACATAAATTATTATAAAATTATGGAACAGATAAATATTAAATATTTATCTGTTCCATAAAAAACTCACGTCACAACGTAGGTTAATATTACGATTTAAACATCTCAGTAGGTATATTACTATTGTTTATTTACTGATTGGCATAAATCTTACAACTAGAGGCGAAATAATGAGGTATAGTTAAATGGGTAATGTTTTTCAATATTCTTGTTATAGTCCATCTCTATCGTTAATTTTTCCGTTGGATTTATTACTAGAAAACTTAAAATTATAGCGACATGAAACGAAAAAGTTTTCTACCGGATATTTTTTTAAAGCAAATTTTCAAGAGGATTCTTTGCGATTGATTCAAAAATAGCAAAATAAAAATACTTACATAAATGTTTACTGTACACGTTTAAAAACCTAGGAGTGGCTTTTTTTCCTGCCAATGTTGCCATCCCTTAAATTTCTCGTTCGAAAATTTGGAATTTTAAGGGATAGCAACATTTTCAGGGTACATTATTCTATACGTCATACGCAAGGTTGTCATCTTGGTTACGTTTAGGATTTGTGTACAACTAATGACACCAATATCCGTTCAGTAGTAAGTTATTAATATTAAGTAGGTATGCAAATTAAAATAATATTACGAAATATCATAATTTGCATGGCAGGCACGTCTTCATACGGGACGTACAACCCAAAAAATATCTACGCGTGTTACTTAGTGAGTCAGTTACGGTGTCACCATTTTATGATGATTGAGTCATTTCCACTGGAAATAAGATGACTGGATTGTTTTAATAGTCTAGTTAAACTATGCGATAGCTGTACAAACAAAAAATTACAAACTTACCTCCATCAAGACGTATGTATTCTCTATGACGCTCGTGTCCAGAAACTTTCTGTGACTCGATTGGTGTCGTCTCAAAGACAACAGAACCAACATATCGTTGAACCTTCTTAGCTTAAGTTTTAAGTTGGCGAGTGTAGTTATCACCATCACTAAGAGAAATAATGAAAAATGTGATATGAACGGTTCAAATCGCACCCAGAAGAAACCCACAACAAACTTAGCCGGTTTTTTTTGTTATCACCATCTCACATAATCAATAATAAATTATGGTACCTATGGAGATAGAGCAATTCACACCCAAGCTTTTTTATCGTTTATATACTTAATCGTTAATATTGTAATATGATTTTTCTATAAGCTGTCGTTTTATAAAAACTACTATATATATCCTAGCATTGTATATCCCTAAATTGGTCCTGTCGGACAATACCACATCGCTAACCACTGCACCAGCTAAGTAGTCACCCACTCTATCCATACAAATCAACAAAAATATGGCTGGAGTAATTATCTAGTAGGGAAACTGTCACACTTAATGCTTTTTTTTTGGGACACAATAGACAAAGAGGAAACCAATGATACCTTATTTTTTTTAAATATTATATCTGTATGGGTTGTACCCATTGATTTACCACTAGCCGTAGATAGAGCGTCTCATACAAAAACAAGGCGAGAATTTGTCACCAACTAACTATACATTCCTACATATCGGTATATCGATGTATTACAACCCGTCTAATACACTAGACATCTCGCCGTTATATTATCTATAGCGGGCCGTAGTGCTTTGTAATTCATTTCGATTATACGGCTGGACAGTTAGAATTTGGTCTGGTGGGAGGCTTTGGCCGTGGCTAGTTACGACCCTATCGACAAAGACGTGTCGCCAAGCGATTAAGCCGGCACGATGTCGCGTAGAAACCAATTAGGAGGGTGGGTTTAACATACCCCTAACAGGTTAGCCCGCTACCATCTTAGACTGCATCATCACTTAACATCAGGTGAGATTGCCGTCAAGGGCTATCTTGTGGTGGATAAAAAAAATCGGTGACTTTCGTCTAGCCTTGTCACACACTGGGGGAAAGGAGTGCACGCGTCGCTATTGGTGCACTACTTTTCCGTCACATTTTTTGAGCGTTAATGATCGATCTACGGCTAGTGGTAAATCAATGGCTGTACCTTATTAAATAGAATAACATACAGCCCTATAAGTGTAGTTTTACAACGGAAATTTTGTTAATCTTAAAATTAAAACATCGACTTTATTAACCAAGCAAACTACCTTCCAATAATATGGTCACAACTCACGCTTCGCCCATTCAATTTGATATTCAATGAGCAATTAGTGATGTCATTGAGGAAGACGATGTTACCAATCCTAAGCTTCAAAGCGGTCTAGATTTTCGGCGGCATCAATCAATAGCAATGACCTAGCGCTTGTTTGAATGGCCTGGTTGATATTTTATTTATAGAGAGCACTATTTTAGCATTCTATAAGCGATTCAGTCTTTCTTTAAATTCAAATTCAAATTCAAAATAATCTTTATTCAAATAGTCCTTAAAAAGGCACTTTTGACGCGTCAATAATTTACATAGTAGTTATTTCATGGTGATAACTATAGTTGTAAACTTAAAACTAAAGCTATGAGGGTTCCAAACGCGCCCCGGTCTAAGAAGAAGCCCACAACAAACTTAGCCGGGGTTTTTCTTTTTTTCGTTATCACCATCTCACATAATGAATAACAAACTATAGTACCTATGGAGATAGAGCAATTCACACCCAAGCTTTTTTATCGTTTATATAATCCTTAATATCGTAATATGATTTTTCTGCAAGCTTTCGTTTTATAAAAACTTTGCACTTATTGATAGACATCTCCAAGATATCAATAGGTAATTTATTATAAAAAACTTATTACAAGATACTTATTTAAATGTAAAGACTCATCGCTTGTTATATACTTAGGTACTTTTAACTCATCATCATGATTATTTATACCGAATGACGTTTTTTTTATCCTTTACAAGTTAGACCTTGACGGCATCTCATCTGATGGTAAGTGATGATGCAGTCTAAGATGGTAGCGGGTTTAATAAGTATAAAAGCTTGGCCTATTTGTAAGCTTTTGCCTGTCCCATTTTACTCTTAAAAGAGAGAGATCCAATACCCGGGGTTTTCATTGATGATAGCTTTGTAAAAGTACTTCATCATCATCATCATGATCAACCCATTGCCGGCTGACTACAGAGCACGGGTCTCCTCCCAATATGAGAAGGGTTTGGCCATAGTCCACCACGCTGGCCATGTGCGGATTGGCAGACTTCACACGCCTTTGAGAACATTACAGAACTCTCAGGCGTGCAGGTTTCCTCACGATGTTTTCCTTCACCGTTGAAGCAAGTGATATTTTAATTGCTTAAAAACGCACATAACTCCGAAAAGTTAGAGCTGCGTGCCCGGTGCGGTGAGGTTTGATTAGGAGGCGGACGTCCTAACCACTAGGTCATCACAGCTTCAACTTACTTAATTTTCAACTTTTTTAACTTACTTAATCAGCCTATGAAGCTGTGATAGCGTAGTGGTTCGGACGTCCGCCTCCTAATCACAGGTCGAGGTTTCGAACCCGGGCAGGCACCTTTAACTTTTCCGAGTTATGTGCGTTTTTAACTAATTAAAATATCACTTGCGTCAACGGTGAAGGAAAACATCGTGAGGAAACCTGCTCGCCTGAGAGTTCTCCATAATGTTCTCAAAGGCGTGTGAAGTCGGCCAATCGGCACATGGCCAGCATGGTGGACCATGGCCAAACTCTTCTCATATTGAGAAGAGACCTGTGCTCTGTAGTGTGCTGAGAATGGGTTCATCAGAATCAGCCTATATACATCCACAGCAGGTCAAGTCTCTCAGGTATCTCAGGTGGGTATATAGTGGATATTGGGAGCTGTCAAAAAGTTTCGATTGTTTTTCTAGGTTGCCAGGTTACACTTTCGCAGTAACGCTAATCCAAACAGTTCACATTAAGTGTCGTTTTACATATCAAATAGCTGGGTATTGTTACACTGTATGGCAAAAGCAATAAATCAATCATAAAACACTGATCAAGCGCGAGATTGAATCGATCGCCATGGGATCCGTACAACGTGCAATATAAAACAATATTAAGATGGAACAAAATATGAGAAAAAAAAACTTTTGGGGGAATTTATTTTCGACGTTATTTTATTTTAATTTTTTGTTTAGCGGCAAGTGGTGATTGCCTAGTGGTTAGGGCGTCAGTCTCCTAATCAGAGGTCGGCGGTTCGAATCCGGGCACGCACCTTTAAATTTTTAGAGTTATGTGCGTTTTAAAAAAAATTTATTCCTTCAACGGTGAAGGAAAACATCGTGAGGAAACTTGCACGCCTGAGAGTTCTCTATAATGTTCGTGTCCATAAAGGCGTGTGAAGATAGCCTAGTTATTACGAAGTTGGGCTCCCTTACGTGGGGACCAAGTTCGATCCCCAGCACGCACCTAACTTTTCGGAGATGTGTATGTTTTTAATATATATTGAGCAATCTCAAATCAAATATTATTTGCCACACCGGTGAATAAAAACAGCGTCAGGAAAATTGAATGCTTCAGAATTCTACGTAATATCGAAGGCTTGTGGACTCTATCAATTCGCACTTGACCCGCTGGTAAACTCTCTGTCTCTGGTAGACTACAAACACAACCCTTTTCATGCAGAGAGGAAACCCACGAGAAATGAATGAGCTGTTAATAATAACTATGTTTTTTTTTTATACACTACAAGTTAGCCCTTGACGGCTATCTCACCTGGCGGGCTACCTGTTAGGGGTATGGTAAACTCACGCTCCTAATTGGTTTCGACGCGACATCGTGCCGGAACGCTAAATCGCTTGGCGACACGTCTTTGTTGGTAGGGTGGTAACTAGCCACGGCCGCAGCCTCCCATCAGATCAGACTCGAGCCGGGAATCGAACCCAAGACCTCCAACTTTATATGCGACAGCGCACTAAAATAAGCATGGTGTGGTCATATAATGCGGAGGAAAGAAAGTGATGTCACCAAAAGAATGTTTTATATGAACGTGGAAGGGCTAAAGAGTAGAGGAAGACCAAAGAAGAGATGGATGGATTGTGTAAAAGAGGATATGCGGGTAAAAGGTGTGGGTAGTGAGGTGACGGCTGATAGAAGTGAGTGGAAGAAGAAGACGTGTTGTACAGACCCCACATAATGTCGGATAAGGTCAAGAAAAAAGAAGAATACGATTCATGAGATATCGACGAGAGATAGACATCGGAGTGTCAGAAGCATTCCGTTCGCAAGCTTCGGGTACGGAACCCTAAAAAGTGTCGAAAATATGGACACAAGACCCAATTTTGAAAAGTAGCATACCAATAGACAACTAGCTATGTGCCACTTATCATGACCCACTGAAATAGTGTGATATCTCCGATACCTTAACTCCGGACTGGCAATGAATATCCTTTTTTTTTTTTTTATTTATTTAAAGGAACACTAACAATATACATATCATACACTCGCCACATAATTACACACTATTACACACACTGATACGTATATCTATAATAAGTGTACGCAACATTCACAAAGCGCCAAGTAAACATACAACAACAACAACAATTAAAAACAATTACAACAGGTTTAAGATTAACAAAAAAAAAAGCAATAAATCTAATTAAATACAACTAAATTAAAACATAATTAAATAAATTAAAATAAGACATAAAAATCTTCATCACGAAATTCAATATAAAACAATTCATCTTCATCATGATCAACCCATTGCCGGCTCACTACAGAGCACGGATCTCCTCTCAATATGAGAAGGGCTTGGCCATAGTCCACCACGCTGGCCGTGTGCGGATTGGCAGACTTCACACGCCTTTGAGAACATTATGGAGAACTCTCAGGTGTGCAGGTTACCTCACGATGTTTTCCTTCACCGTTGAAGCAAGTGATATATTTTTTTTTAAAACGCACATAACTCATAACTCCGAAAAGTTAGAGGTGCGTGCCCGGATTCGAACCGCCGACCTCTGATTAGGAGGCTGACGCCTTACCACTAGGCTATCACAGCTTCATAAAACAAGTTATTAACGAGTATAAAATGTCAAGCAATGAGTGAGAGTCTGAGAGATTAGCTCAGTTAGTTAGTTAGTCAGAAGTTAGCTACAAGAAGCTAAACGCATAAAATTAACTGAGTGTTTAACGTGATAGTAATTTTTAACTGCGCTGATTTAGAATTTCTTGTCACAAAAACAAAATTATTACAACCTTAGACTCGATTTCAAGATACATAATTAAATGTGGTTTCATTTATTGTGATGAAAAGCTTTTATATATATATATATATATATATATAGCTAGCAGGCGGGTCACCTGATGGTAAGTGATTACCGCCGCCCATGAACATTTGCAGCACCAGAGGAACCGCCAATGCGTTGCTGGCTTTTGAGTAATTTGTTTATCCGCCCTTTGAAGATCCCCATATTATAAACATAAAATTACTCTTACTCGTATAGTTGCTCAAATGAAATCAAAATAGGTTTGTACATGTAAACGTTCCAGGCATCTATGAACCGTTCGTATCACATTTTCAATCATTTTTATCTTCGAGATACTATGTCAAATATCAGAGCTTCTCTCCGAAGCTCGCCAAACAGCCCGGTTATGCTGTCGCAACCAATAGGGTTAGCACGGCTAATAGTCAGTCCGAAAAAAATAGAGTCGACAATAGTCGGGTAGGAGATTTCCCCCCGTAAACAAAAAAAAAGGTATAAGAACAAACTTAGCCGGGTTTTTTCTTGCTATCACTAAATACTTTGAAAGTCATTCGAAAATAACAACCCGTGGGTCACTTTAATGGCGCATCATACAAATACAAATGACGATGTTGAATACGTGACTTCAACTAGTTTTTCCTTATGACTCATACATAAGTAATAGGTGACTTACCTTAGGCACCCTATTTTAATAGAAACGTTCTCATTTTTGCTTATACATTTTAACCACTAAACCGCAGGTTAAATATGATTTTGAAAGTCATCTTAGGGAGTACCCAGACATGAGCCTCTGAGTTTTTTAATTCACAATAAACAGTGTTTGAATATTTTATGATTTAGCCTGGATTGACTAATTGCCGCCTTAATTTTCTGTCCTAACAAATTACTAGCTATACCAGTTTCAGAGTCGTAATATTATCTTAACATCATCATCATGGCATGCTGTAGTTACCTCTAAATTGATTTATATGTATATCCTAGCACTTAAGGTTTTTAAAATGTTTATTTTTTTACATATCAATCTGTTGGTGGCGCTTTGGATAAATAAATAAATCAACCAATTCTCGGCTCACTACAGAGCACAGGTATCCTCTCATGAGATGGGTTATGTTAAATTATAAGATAATATAGTAGCTGTGATAGTCTAATGGTTAGGACGTCAGACTCCTAATTAGAGGTCGGGGGTTCGAACCCGGGCACGCACCTAAAACGCGAAGCAATTTAGCGTTCCGGCACGATGTCGTGTAGAAACCAATTAATAGTATGGGTTTTCCATACCCCTAACAGGTTAGCCGGCTACCATCTTAGACGGCATCATCACTTACCATCAGGTGAGATAGCCGTCAAGGGCTAACTTGTGGTTTATAAAAACAAAACCCAGCCATTTAGCAACTGCCTACTGGCTTTTAAATAAATATATGAGAGTCAATTCGTATGTTTCCCTTCGTTTTAATTATTCAATGATCGGTTCAAATTGGTAGCTTTTGTTTCGTTTAGGAGATGTTGTCTTACATGATAATTATTTGTATGTTTAATTAGGTTAATTACACTCAATGACATTCGTATGAAGAGTGAAATTTTATAATGGAAATGATTCATTAATTTTTTATCCCTATGTCTGTATAGACCTTTAACCGGATTTTTATGTCATTGTTTTAAATAATTCCCTGTAATGAAATACATGCAATATTTTATTTTAAGAAATTGTGGTTTTTCGAACGCTAGCCTGAATGATCTAAGGCAAATACAATAGATGTATATTAAGTTGAAGTACTTATTCTGTAGCTAGAGGCATGCTGGGATTGCTGGAAATGATTTCAAATGTTATAAACATATGTACTTTAATTGGTAAAGTATTATACATCAAACATTTTACATAAAACTTAAAATAAAACTTAGATTAGCCTAAAACTAAAAATCTTAAAAAATAAATAAATATTTAAACATCATAACTAAAATATATTATTAAAAGGAGTCCCTTTAGGCAAGGTTCCGAAGATACTGGCAGTGTTCCCCCTTTGAATTGACTTGAATTTGACTAATTATTTGTCCGAGGTAGCTGGCAGCTCCCAGCTAGGACCCCACGGACCAAGGGTCTCGACCCCGAATGGGACAAAATCATATTCGGAGCCTAGACCCCTGTATTTGCATGCTTTAGCTTTTTCAGCCGCTTCACAAGCCGCACCAACTTTATTGTTGGTTCCATGTAAATGGGAAGGGGCCAGCGTGTCTGTACAGGTTGCATCCCATACCAGCACCCGGCCCATCTTCCATGGAATCAAACTCATACCGTTTGGTCTCTTGCCATCGTCTCTCGCAATACCAGTCGTCAAGTAGACTTGGCACGTTGATGGTGGCAAGGGACCGGCGTATGATATCGTTAAGTGCGGCATGTCTCGAGAAGCGGCCTGCACTTTTTTGGCATGACAGTCCGTGATGTCCTAGCTTGTCGACATCACTCCCACAGGGAAATTTATGAGGAGAAACATATTATGTAACAGTTCTCCAATAAATGTGCTTTTGTGCTAGCAAAACCGTTTTTCAAGCCAACGACCTGTTACTCTTGTGCGGCAAATGTTCGAATGGCGACGGAAATCACTTAACATCAGGTGCTTCGTCTGCTATGCCTGCGGCGTATATATGCATACATATATATTATTTTTTATACACTACAAGTTAGCCCTTGACGGCTATCTTATCTAGGCGGCTGTCTAGGATGGTAGCGGGCTAACCTGTTAGAAGTATGGTAAACTCACTCTCCTAATTGGTTTCTAAGCGACATCGTGCCGGAACGCTAAATCGTCTTTGTCGATAGGGTGGTAACTAGCCACGGCTGAAGCCTCCCACCAGACCAGACTCGAGCCGGGAACCCAGGAACTTTTTAATGCGACAGCCCACGCACTGCGCAACAGGTCGTAAAAAATAAAAAATATATATATAGTTGAACAACATTAAAAATGTGGGTATTCGGTAAACTTACTTCTTCTGCATCGTTAGCGATCGTGGTCTTTGGGGGCAGATATTATACGCCGCTCAAGCATTCGCCATTTCTCTTGGCTGGCCGAAAGAATTTATTTATGAAGCGTACTATGAAGACTATTGACATATAGACATGCATCATGATCAACCCATTGCCGGTTAACTACAGAGCACGGGTCTCCTCTCAATATGAGAAAGGTTCGGCCATAGTCCACCACGCTGGCATGTGCGGATTTCCAGACTTCACACGCCTTGACTTAAAAACGCACACAACTCCGAAAAGTTTTAGGTGCCTGCCTGGATTCGAACCTCCGACCTCTGATTAGGAGGCGGAGGTGGGTGCCGGGTGGCTCCCTGGATATATATAGTACGACGAGATTTTAAGGGATAAACCTGAAAATTTGGATATCGGCGTTGTACCAAGTAAAATTAAGGATTTTTTTTTTCATTTTATGTTTGTATTTCCGTTGTAGGAATGTTGGGTGGCACCACAGAAACCTGTGTGCAATAGCGGATGACAATTAAAAGAGAAATGTGCAAATGACAACTATTTTATTTGTGGTGAAAAAAAAGGATTACAGCAGACTTTAAACTTACCCGATTAAAAAGAATTAAGCCTTGAACTTAGGTGAACAGTAGGTGCCTAGCAAGTCTCATAAATGCGTTGCAAAACGCATACAAATGCATTTAACGTGCAATATTAATTGCTTATAAATAAACATTACAACATAAACAGGCGCCTAGTCATACGTTTTCATCATCGTGGAAATATTTTTGAAGTGAAAACTTCTTTAGCGGCGTTGAGCACTTTTTCTGTAATGGGTATAAAATCTTAAACTCGCGTCAGGACACGTGACCTGATCGAAAAAGCGTAAGACGGATGGAGAGTAGACAGCTATCCCCTCTCTACGGCGCGGCGAAAATGTATGCCTGGGCCTACTGTTTCGTTTAGGCAGCGCAGGAATGTTCGTGTATGTTACAGCGTGCCACGCGCATCCATGGATGGTGACAGCTGATGGCTCGACCGTCTGTGTAGTGATCACATTGTTGTGTATTCGTAAAATTCGTGAATGTAAAGTGCTTAAAATATGGAAATTGATATAGATAAACTTTTTAATGTAAAATAATTGTAATAGTTTTAAAGTGTTAAATTTTTAATGTAATATAAATTGTCATGTTTGTGTACGATAGCGCAATAAATGAATATTGTATTCTACCACATAAATGATAGTACTTTTATACTGATAAAGCAATTGGTGCAAAATTATTCCCTAACCATTCCAAAATATCAAACATGCTCAACGTTAATAATCAAGTTTTCACTTCTGCCGGCACTCCCGGAGTGCAACCCGTCTTTTTTTTTATTTGTGTTACGAGTAGGTTAGCTGGGTTATATCAATACTAGCTAAGTAATGAAGTACCAGAGAACATTACAATGTAAATGAAAAGGTAAGCTTGTAGAAAAGTCCTACTATAGTGTAAAGGTTTATATAAACAAGCATGGGTGTGAAATATTGCTCTAATTAGATAGCTTTCAAATAATTTTAAGTGGCATGTGAGATGGCGATAGCAAAAAGAAAATTTACCTGGCTAAGTTTGTTGCGGGCTTCTTCTTAGACCGGGGCGCGTTTGGAACCCTCATAGCTTTAGTTTTAAGTGTACGAATGTAGTTATCACCATCAAATCACTACTATGTAAATTATTGACGCGTCAAAAGTGCCTTTTATAGGACTGTTTGAATTGCACCTAACTTTTCGGAGTTAAGTGCGTTTTCAAGTTATTAAAATATCACTTGCTTGAGCGGTGAAGGAAAACATCGTGAGGAAACCTGCACGTCCGGAGTTCTCCATAATGTTCTCAAAGGCGTGTGTGTGTTGTGTTAAACCCATTATCGGCTCACTACAGAGCACGGGTCTCCTCTCAATATGAGAAGGGTTTGGCCATAGTCCACCACGCTGGCCATGTGCGGATTGGCGAACTTCACACGCCTTTGAGAACATTATGGAGAACTCTCAGGCGTGCAGGTTTCCTCACGATGTTTTCCTTCACCGTTGAAGCAAGTGATATTTTAATTGCTTAAAAACGCACATAACTCCGAAAAGTTAGACGTGCGTGCCAGGATTCGAACCGCCGACCTCTAATTAGAAGGCTGACGCCCTAACCACTGGGCTATCACCGCTTCAAAGGCGTGTGAAGTCTGCCAATCCGCACGTGGCCAGCGTGGTGAACTATGGTCAAACCCTTCTCATATTGAGAGGAGACCCGCGCTCTGTAGTGAGCCGATAATGGATTTATCATGATGATGATGATTATGAGCAAATTTTTAAAAAGTAGCGATGTCAGGGTATAGTAGAAACACGTGAAACGCTGGGCAATAATAATGGAGATGTAAACCAGAAATATCAACTGACTCATAACTAAACACGTTCGAAAGTGATCCACCATTTCCGTTTAGTCAGTTAGTGATGGTTAATTAGTTGTAATGTTATCTTACGTGACCTTACACCAATTAACTTTATGCCATATTATATATAGTTACTCAATATCCTACTAATAATATAAACGCAAAAGTCTGATGGATGGATGTATGGCATTTCATTTTTCAAATTGTCAGTTACAGATAACCACAGTGGTTATTACTGCGTCATCGAGGGGTTTGTCGAGCATGAAGCTCAGCCTGAGAGAGGAGCACTTGGGCTCGACGACATCTGGGGAACGTTCCCCTAAGGGCGCCTGCTATGAGACTCGGATCTCGACTTAGGGTGACGTTAGGACTTGTTGGGTTTGTTGGACCGGTTGACGTCAGATATCGGGGACCTCGTCTTCGCCGGCGAAGACGCTGTGTACTGTTGTGTGATGTGTGTGTATGACCTACATGGGAAGCGTTGTCCAATGTCAGTTGATCGTCTGAGATGGATGTTTGTTTGTTATCTACTCTTTCACGTAAAAACTACTGAATGGATTTTAATGAAATTTTACAATAATATAGCTTATACATCAGAATAACGCATAGGCTAAAATTTATGAAGATGTGAATTATCCAAAATATGACGATAAGTGTCAAGTAGGAAGAAATCTACCATCTGCGAGCTATTCTAGCGCGCGCTGCCAAACCGCTGCGCTTACACATATGCAATGTATGATGGAAATGTTTACCTTAAATAGTCCAACAAAAAAGCCCGCCGCATTATATGTCAAACCAAATCATAAATAGCTTTATTCATATAAACCTATTACAGGCATCTATGAATCGTTCATATACGTTGCACGCCTGAGAGTTGTCCATAATGTTCTCAAAGGCGTGTGAAGTCTGTCAATCCACACATAGCCCAGCGTGGTGGACCAAAGCGCGTTTGGAACCCTCATAGCTTTAGTTTTAAGTTTACGAATGTAGTTACCACCATCAAATCACTACTATGTAAATTCTTGACGCGTCAAGTGTCTTTTATAGGACTGTTTGAACTGCACCTCTAACTTTTCGGAGTTATGTGCGTTTTTAAGCAATCAAAATATCACTTGCTTGAGTGGTGAAGAAAAACATCGCGAGGTAACCTGCATGCCTGAGTGTTCTCCATAATGTTCTCAAAGGCGTGTAAAGTATGCCAATCTGCATACGGCCAGCGTGGTGGACTATGGCCAAACCCTTCTCATAATGAAAGGAGACCCGTGCTCTGTATTGAACCGGCATTGGGTTGATCGTGATGACGATTAGTGGGTATTGCACAACAAAAGATGCAAAATGGGCGTTACAATTAACCTTGCGACCTTGCCGTCCATTAAGCATAATTACCCGTTTTATTTACGCTATCAGCTAACATATTGTTAACTGTGTCCATATGTAATTACATTAGTAGCAAGTAGTCTATATTATATATAAAAGCGAAAGGTCACTTACATACTGATTAAACACGAGATCTCAAAAACTATTGTACGTATAAAGCTATAATTTAGCAAGTAGGCAGTTGATAGTTAAGAGATGTCAGCTAAGAGAGGATATTTGGAAATTCCACCCCTAAGGGGTTAAAATAGGGGTTGGAAGTTTGTATGAAATTTCTTTGTTTTTAGAGGTAGAGACACAAAAATTTGCATTAAGATTAATAATAATAAATAAAAAACATGTACATCAATTTTTTTTAAATATTACCTGTTAAAGGTGGTAAAATAGGGGATGATAGTTTTTGCTTATTTTTTTATTATGAAGTCTACAAGCTTGAAATTTTGAACATAGATTTCTTTTAGGGCGTAAGTATAAGGTTAGATTTTTTTTCATCCAAATCTACCCCGAAGGGAAGGGGGGAAAATAGGGGTTTGAAGATTATAACATTCACATTAGCTCAAAACGTTAAAAAAATGCTTACGAAAATGCTTCTGTTGTTTTTCCGTAATTATTTAATAAAGAAATAAATCTCGTATACCAAGTCCGTATGCATTAAAAAAAAGATGATCCTGAAAAAAAAACTATTATAAAAGTTACCCACGTGACTCTCAGAGTAGACGTACACTGTGCAGAGTTGGGTTCAGATACACAATTTTAACACTTTCTTCACCGTTTCTCGAGATAATGACGTAATCCACACATCATGGTCCCATCAAAATGCGACATAACAGTATGATAAGCGATACATTGAGACAATAAAAATTGCTGTAATGTTTGTACTGGGCTACGTCACCCATTATAAAAGATTCCAATTAATTTACAACCTTGTGGAATTGAAATAAAATGCATATTGCAGTTGGCAAGGTCTAAAGCTTTAAAGCTCTAGTTACGAAACGCGCTAGTGTGGGTTCAGCAAATTTGTTGTACACTGTCTGTATTATGGGATAATGTTTCGGGGTAGAGATGGGACTGGATTCAACTATCGACATCATTTCTGGAAGTTATAGGAAGTCTCAAGACACGTGAATTTTGACGCATCTGCGATTATATTAGAGGAATAAAAATTACACTCACTAAGGTTTATATGTAACTTTTGTTCATTTGATACCTATTACTATCTTGGAGATGTCTATCAATAAGTTCAAAGTTTTTATAAAACGAAAGCTTGTAGAAAAATCATATTACGATATTAAGGATTATATAAACGATAAAAAAGCTTGGGTGTGAATTGCTCTATCTACATAGGTACTATAGTTTATTATTAATTTTATTCATTATGTGAGATGGTGATAACGAAAAAAAAGAAAAACCCCGGCTAAGTTTGTTGTGGGCTTCTTCTTAGACCGGGGCGCTTTTGGAACCCTCATAGCTTTATTTTGAAGTTTACGAATATAGTTATCACCATGAAATAACTAGTGTGTAAATTATTGACGCGTCAAAAGTGCCTTTTTAAGGACTATTTGAATAAAGATTATTTTGAATTTGATATTGAGGTTCATAATTTTAATTATAAACGTCAATAACAAATGATTACTGGCCCACCACCGGGCTCGGGTCTTCCCTTAGGTTTAGGAGGGTTTAATGCTTAGTCCACAACGCTGATCCCGTTGATTGGTAGACTTACACGCCCCTGATGACTTTATGCAGAAACTTGAGACATTTTGCTTTCCTCTTCATGTTTTTCAGCATTTTTAAAGAAGTGACAAAGACGTGTTGAAAAACGATTTTGTGTTCCGGCACAATGTCGCGTAGAAACCATTTAGAAGCTTGGGTTTGCCATACTCTTAACAGGTTAGTCCGCTACCATTATAGAAGAATCATCACTTACTACCAGGTGAGATAGCCGTCAAGGGTTAACTTGTAGTGTATTAAAAAAATGTTATATATAAGGGCAAATAATGTACAAAGCTTTGAAAAGGTTCATTCACCCAAATGACATGCTGCAGTCTTAACCACAAGACTATCACCTTCCCAAAATGAAGGTAATTATAATTACACACTTTGGTTATATAAGATCAAGGCGCTAACTTTGAAAGTTTTATTATAAAGCGATGTTTTATTAACAATAATTTTGTGTTCTTAAAAGTTTCAACTATAATGAAGATAATGTATGAATTTGTGTATACAAAGAGTACAAGGTATTTTATCTTATAACATTCGTAACTTTGGAAATAATCTTACAGGTTCCTCGGAAGAAAAATATGCATAAAAAGTAGTAGTGAATTTGACTACCTTTGAATTTAATCTTTTTATACAAGCTACCTTAGAATTTTATTCTACTTTTACAACTTACTACTTTTAATACTACTAAATAATATTTGTATTATTATATCATAAAAATATATTGTTTATATATATCAATATGTTCCCTATGACTTAATATTATTGTACAAACTAACAAAACATGCCCATAAATCATAAGAACAGATCATAATAACATAGTAACCTTATTTATAACTATTATTACGTAAACAAAGTATTACATACATAAGTTTATATTTGTGTTGCATATCATACTTATCTGCAATTGTTACTACACGATTAAAAAATCGTATTAAGTAGGTATTGATACTGATAACGGTTGTTATGAAACAACGTGCGTTATGAGCACCATAGTATCGACATTTGTACTATCGACAAGATGTCCTCCACTAAACTCACACAAACAACCTACAAGCTAGAGATGTTCCGTATATTCAGAACATTCAGAAAGTAAAGCGTTCGAAAGCAGCCGAGCCTCAGTTCAGTTTTCGAGCGCGGTGGAATAGTCGCGTTTCACAACCGCCCGGTACGTGCGCCCAACTTTATAAATTAAAAAGTTATAATTTGAAATTGGAATGCGTCCCATTTAAATATTCATGTGCCAAATAGTGCGGCGTTCGGAAATATATTTTTTTAAATTTATTACTGTTGTACCATATAGGCTTTTTGTTTTTCTTTTTCTTCGATTCTGTGCAAAGGTTTTAAGTGATGTGTAAATATATAAAGATCTGTGCATATTGTGTTCTGCCGTGTGGATGGTTTTATTTTGCGTTTAATGCTCACTTCGCGTTGTCTTATTGCGAAAACTAAAATAACTTCAGTACTTGGTACTGCGGTAAGGAATTTATTTTAGACCAGAGGTTGGGATGTAGTCGCGCCGAACGAAAATGATTTTATTTATGGGACGAGTTAGTTTTAGTTATAGTTACTGGCAGGTTTTATTGCTATATTAAATAAAACATATCTGTAGCCGGCAGTAAAGTTTTATTGCCCGACGTTTATGATAAACGGGTGTATAAAAATTCTACAAATACAATACGTAATAATTATATGCACTTACCTATATACCTATTGATTTATATGTTTAACTTTAATATAACAATTCAATTAATTTAGTTTACATAGGCTAGATTCGAAGATTCGTTCGCAATTGTTTCCAAGGTATAATTAACAGTATAAAGTAAATAGATTCTTAGTTAAGAATAGACAGATTTACAATAGACTCTAACTTTTCGGAGTTACGTGCGTTTTAAAGTAATTAAAACATCACTTGCTTCAACGGTGAAGGAAAACATCGTGAGGAAACCGGCACGCCTGAGAGTTCTCCATAATGTTCTCAAAGGCGTGTGAAGTCTGTCAATCCGCACATGAGACCAGCGTGGTGGACTATGGCCGAACCCTTCTCATATTGAGAGGAGACCTGTGCTCTACAGTGAGGCGGTAATGGGCTGATAATCAGCCACGGCCGAAGCCTCTCATCAGACCAGACTCGAGCCGGGAATCGAACCCAGGATTTTTTAATGCAACTTTGAATTGCGCTAATGAGGTCCGGGTTCCGTTGTCCAGAGGCAGTTGAGCCAGAAAATGCGTACGTGTAAAAGATCACGCAGATTCCGAAATCTAATATTCAATCAAAACTTATCTTAATACTCGGGTCAGTTTTTATCTTACTACATAGATAGGTAAGTAGGTAGTATATTTATTAAAACGTATCTACTGATATCAGATAGTTCTCATGCCTCTACAAGTTAGCCCACGACGGCAATCTCACCTGATGGTAAGTGATGATGCAGTCTAGGATGGTAGCGGGCTAACCTGTTAGGGGTGTTTTAAACCCACACTCTTAATTGGTTTCTACACGTGCCGGAACGCTAAATCACGCTAAATTACGTAGGGTGGCCACGGCCGCTGTCTCCCACCAGACCAAACTCGAGCCAGGAATCGAACCCAGGACCTCCAACTTTATAATGCGATAGCGCGCGCGCTGCGCCACGGAGGTTGTCAAACCTGGTGGCTATCTCACCTGTTGGTAAGATATGGTGAAGTCCAAGATAGTAGACCTAACCTGTTAGGGTTTATAAACCATCATACTCCTAATCGGTTTATAAGCAACACCAGCTAAATCTGAACGGCTGAAGCCTCTTACTAGACCAGACTCGAGCCCAGAATCGAACCCGGGACCTCCAACTTTATAATGATGTCAAATTGTTAAGCTTAAAACTAGTTTAGTAATAAAGCAAAGTAACCGTTGGTTTTATACCGAATGAAGATCGCCTTAGGTGAGGAGGTAATAATTAAATTTCTCTAGTTCTAAATGACGGGCTATGTACCTTTATAAACATTTGATTTTGTATATTCATTATAACAAGTTTCAATCCGACACCCCAACCCTCTCGTAGTTGCGGCTTCTTTTTACTCCCCCGACCTAAGCGCTCCTCTCCGAAAGAGGAGACATAAACATATCCTTCACGACCCTGACGATCAGATGACTACTGACAACATACTCGTACCACCTACCACACAATCATACGCTACACACCGTCTTCGCCGGCGAAGACGAGGTCCCCGCTATCTTACGTCATCCGGACGTGGGCTCCATCCACGGCCTCGGAGACGTACCACCACAGACCGTCCGACCCCCCTTTATCCCAAACGTCGCCTAAGCCGAGGTTTGGCCTCAAAAGAGGCGAGCTTAGGCAGTCGTTCCCTTAGTTTCTTCGAGTCCTAGGGCTAAAAATTTCTTCTGGCAGAGCTTCTTTCCGAAGCTCGCCAAACAGCCCGGTTACGCTGTGGCAACCAATAGGGTTAGTACAGCTAATAGACAGTCCAAAAAAAAAATATATAACAAGTTCTTATGAATAAGAACAACTAGTGAGTTTGTTGCCGGATTCTTCTTCGCAGAATCTGTCTTTCCAGGTTTTTCCAGGCTTTTCCAGGCTTTCTTCCCGTGGAAGGGTTATTACAACCAGATTGGTTCTAGAGTTTAAAAAGTAGGCCTTTTTTAAATTAATCTTGGATTTATATCCAAGTAATAGGATACGCTGTGTAGATAAATATAAGCGAACATAGAAAAGTAACGTGGTAATTTTAAAGGCTTATTTCTATGTGACTTCAAAATTACGTTTATGTATTGTTAAGCTGTGATAGCCTAGTGGTTAGGGCGTCTGCCTCCTAATCGAGGGTTCGAACCCGAATCACCTATAACTTTTCGGATTTATGTGCGTTTTTGAGCAATTAAAATATCACTTGCTTCAACGGTGAAAGAAAACATCTTGATGAAACCTGCACGCCTGAGAGTTTTCCATAATGTTCTCAAAGGCGTGTATGGCCAAACCCGTCTCATATTGAGAGGAGACCGTGCTCTGTAGTGAGCCGAGAATGGGTTGATCATGATGATGATGATTGTAGGAAACAATATATAATCTTAACATATACGACAGTTTCAACTTTATTTGGGTATTTAAATTATTAATTAATAAGTAGATACTTATCTATTTAAAAACGTTGACTTAATTTTTTTTTAAGTGAACTAGTTTAAAATATGAATCGAGTAGTTATACCTATAACATTGTTGAACGTCTCTATTGTAAAAACAAATTAAAACTTTTTGAAGTTAGTAAATAAAATTACTAAACTAACAATTTAGTATAACTTACAGCCGTTTTATATTCTCTTCGTCGTTTTGCATAGGAAATGCGATATTAATGCTAATATATGCAAATACGTGATTGCGTAATTAGCAAATATGCGTTAGCGTCTCCTTGACATTCAATATTACGCAAGCATTATTATGGCTTTTGTTTTTTTACTCCATTGTTGATAACCGATTCTAATTAAAACAATAGGTTTTTGAGCGAATTTTGGGGGTTTTTGTCTATGTCCTCATGTCAAATGTCAATGTCAATCATATAAAAATCCGTTCCCGCCTTTTTTATTACGCTTTCACTGTCCACGTGACTCCCATAATAAAAAAAATACCTTTAAAATAATTGGCAGTACGGCTTTGAGTTCTCGTCCTTTTATTTCCTATTGTAATATATAATTCAAAATAGTTTTCACCTTCAATCAGTTTGTTTTTTATTTAAATCAATTTATTCACCTAATACGACGTTATAGATTAATTTCGATACGATGCCGCGTAGTAAATGATTTGGCCTCATGTGCACAACAATACTGCCATACGTTAAACAGGTTAGTGCGATACAATCTTAAACCACATCATCACCTACAACCTGGTGAGATTGTAGTAAATGACTTACTTTTAGTAGCATAAATAAAAGTTCTTTTCAACTGAATCAAGTCACGTTAGATAAGAACATTCCTATTATTTATCTATGGTCATGGATAACGGTTACCAATTTTGTTCTCATCGCTTCCATATTATAAGAAAGTAAAAAACCAGCTGACGACCGTGAGACATCAAACTTTCTAACCTTGAAATTTAATATAAAAAGACATTTAGCAAACAAGGGGAGCAAAACAATGCAATGTTAAAAAAAAATTAAAGGTGTCAAAATCAAATGAAGGGGAATGGGGCCTTGAAAATTTTGAGGGTCCTTTTGTATAGCCGTGTGATTAGGATTCGAAATTTGAATCAGAATGGAACGGAATTGCTTAATCATTCATAAAATACCGCGATGAATTAGATGCCATATTATAAAACACCCAATGCATTACGAACACAATCTTCTTTGTGTCGGATAGCGGCAAAAGGAGTTTTTTTTTCTCGTTTTATGGCAACGAGTTATTATATTATGGCTAAATTGTCGGAACCTGTTTTTTCGTCTGTGGGCGGTACAGATTATAACTTATGCATACGCATCGACGATGCAGGTGTATTTTTTTCAGTTGTTTTCCATCTTGGTAATTTAAAATTCATCAGCCTTTACGGGACGTACAGAAATACTTTTTTGCTTTATTTTTGTAATTCTGTCTACGTAACTTCATCAAATCGAAGTTATTAAACCAGCAACAATAATCGAAATGAATTAAGATTTTATTTAATCTGCATTAAATATGATTCGTTTTCTACAAACCTACATCCAAACAGAAAACAAGTAGTACGTAGGGAAATATATAGTAAATAGGTTTAATTCATTTTAAAAGAAGTAATAAATCATAGATTCAAAATTTCATTTAGTCTGTGATAAAAATTCCATTTTTGAATTGAACTAATCATAAAATCTTAGAGACGTCGTACATGGGGGGCGCGGTTTTTTTACGCTTTTCTTGAATTAATGTTTGTTGGCTAATTTTGAAAAGGACTGGTGTTGGTTGTGTCGTGGACAGTTTTGGTGTCGTTTGTGTAGTGGCTAGTTTTCTGAATGGTTAACAGGTATTGATTTGGGAAAAGTTTGAGGGAGCCGCGCCGCAGAATGCGAAGTTTCCCGCCATTTCTCCCTAACTTCTACATTGCTATAAACTTGACATTAGCTAGTCTGTGCAAAGCCATAAAACGAAAAAAAAAAAAAATTTATAGTACAATTTTCTAGCATTTTTACTTGTCTAATTTCCAGAGTTCATCATAAAATATTTACTATCAAGTTATAATATTATTGGTATACAACACTATCTTGCTTTATCTACATTGATAAAAGATAACACGTGATAACGCATTGAACGTCTAGCTATATTTGGCATATTTTCGAAAATAGGTCCAACGAAACATGGCCGATATCTGCCAATATAAATTTGGAATTCAAAGTAGCTAGAACAGTTCCTAGCCGACTGGAATTTCTATATAAGAATCTGAATAAACAAAATATGGATAATTTACTGAAGATAATTAAACTATTTTTTTTGTATTTACTACAAGTTAGCCCTTGACGGCAACCTCACCTGATGGTAAGTGACGATGCAGTCTAAGATGCTAGCGGGCTAACCTGTTAGTTAACCCACACTCCTAATTGGTTTCTACGCGACATCGTGCTAAATCGCTTTGCGACACGTCTTTGTCGGTAGGGTGGTAACTAGCCACGGCCGAAGCCTCGACCAGACTTGAGCCGGGAATCGAACCCAGGACCTCCAACGTGGTCTGCCTCCTTTATACGTAAGTTTTGTTTAAGTTTTAGACTATTATAAAACCTTATCTGTACCTAAGACTTTGGCCTTTTGGCTGTATATTTGCGAGTTTTTTCATGAGCTATAGATTCAAGGTCCGGTCCCCTGGAGATGAAACCACAAAATTCATATTCGCATATTTCTTTGAATTTAACTGCTGGGAGGCTTCGGCTGTGGCTTGATATATTTTTTTTTTCGGACTGTCTATTAGCTGTGCTATCCCTATTATTTGCCACAGCGTAACCGGGCTGTTTGGCGAGCTTCTGAAAGAAGTTTTGAGCCCTGGGGCTCGAAGAAACTATGGGAACGTCTGCCTAAGGGCGATTCCTGTGAGGCCGAACCTCGGCTTAGGCGACGTTTGGGAGAGGGGGGGGGGGGTTCGGTAACTAGTTATAGATTTAGTACTTCAAAACTTTTTTGTATACTAAACATTCGGAAGCGGTTGCTGGAACAACACGGGCTTGGCAAACGATTTGATGCTTTGCCAGTAAAAAATTTGTCAAAGCCAAAGTAAACATTAATTATCCAATTAACTGCTAGTTAAATTCATAAAGTAATATCTATCAGCGTTATTTAAAAAAAACAGCGTATAAACAATAAATCGTAAATTATTATTTGATAAGCAACACAATAATGTTACGTAATGCTGATAAAAGAAGCCATGTGGCGTGGAATTATTATTAGATATTGCTAAAGCTGTCATAGCCTAGTGGTTAGGACGCCTCTTAATCAGAGGTCAGGGGTTCGAATCCGGGCACGTACCTATAACTTTTTGTGTGCGTTTTTAAGCGATTAAATTAACACGTGATTCAACAGTGAAGGAAAACATCGAGAGGAAACCTGCACGCCTGAGAGTTCTCCATAATGTTCTCAAAGGCGTGTGAAGTCTGCCAATCCGCACATGGCCAGCGTCATATTGAGAGGAGACCCGTGCTATGTAGTGAGTTGATCATGAGGATGGTTTGCCACCGGTTTCGGTTTTTAATTGTTAGATATTAAAAACCGAAACCAACTTATGGTTTAGACAGTGGTCATTTTTGGTTTTACGTGCATATAGTCTTTCCGCTCCGGTGTACAAATATTAAAAAAAAAGTAAGTATATATATATATATATATATACTTACCTAAGGGTACCCCCATTAGCGCAGGATAGTGGCTCTTTTATATATTAATAATGCATGATGGAAAGTAAACGATGAAATCTACGTTCAGACTTTTTGCCCAGAATGTCTAAAACTCTAGCTACGTTCGTACTCAAAGGTAAGTCACTTGAAAAAAAAAAAAAAAAACAATTTGCTTGTCATTCGCTTTCTCATTACCAGTACTTACGGACGGACATGAAAAGTAATTACTAGTGTACGTAACAAAAAATATATAGTTTTTTAATTGTCACCAAAAATACTTAATTGTACCCAACGATAAAAGTAAAATGTAAAAGGAGAAAGAAGAACAACTTGATTTAGGGCATCTGCAGTCTGTAGACTAAAGCGCTCGATACAGATCTGTCTTAACTATCAGGTACGAGTACCAGCAGTTGCAGAGTAGATTCATTATCTTATCTTAATCCACTGCGGGGCAGACTTCTCTTTCATAAGATTTCATTTTCTTTTTTCTTACAAGATAAGATAAGATACTCTTTATTGCACACAAACTTTAGAGAAACAACAACGCAAAACATTTAACACATAAGTATGCAAAGGCGGTCTTATTGCTTCAGCAATCTCTTCCAGACAACTCTTGGGGAAAGAATTAATTAAAAAAATGAGGGTAATGGCGCAATTTAAAACATAAAATAAAATATCAATAAATATAATATATAAATTTATACTTTTATATATATATTAAGATATATATCAGTACACATATACTATTGATTAATATATAATTAAGATTCTCAGTTTTGACGACCTCCGTGGCGCAGCTGCCGTTTTATAAAGTTGCAAGTCCTGGGTTCGATTCTCGGCCTGAATCTGGTGTTGTGGGAGGCTTCGGCCGTGGCTAGTTACCACCTTACCGACAAAGACGTGTCGCCAAACGATTTTGTGTAGAAACCAATTAGTTATAGTATAAGTTTACCATACCCCTAACAGATTAGCCCGCTACCATCTTAGTCTGCATCATCACTTACCATCAGGTGAGATGCCGTCAAGGGCTAACTTGTAGTGGATAAAAATAAAGATATGTCTTAAGTCATTGGGCTTGAGTCAATAAATATGGTATGATATATGTTAATATATTTAATTACAAACTAATCACAAGGTTATAATATACTGAAACATATTATAAATATGAGAGTCGCAGGGTTTGTACATATAAGCGGCATTTGGCTCAGTTATGCGAGCAAAGGGCGCGGGTTCGACGACCGGGCAGGTCATTGTTTGTAAACAAGTCTCATGCAAGTTTTCGAGTTTACTGTATTTTTACTCCATTTGTTAAAAAAAAAAAATAAGAACTCAGATAGATAAGAGATTATTACACTTGAAAGACATAGGTGTATCATAAACAGTGTAAGAAAAGTCTTGTGTTTTATTAAAGTATCGATGTCTTGTTGTTGTAAACGGCCTCGGTAATTATCTGGCCCAGTTTTTGTATGGAAAGCCTTTAAAATGCAAATAAGATGTAGAAGGTAATTGTGCTAAGTAACGGAACTCAAAGAAGATCGCTCGAGCAGGCTTTTTTGTATTTAAGCCAACTGTTTCCGATCTGAGATATTTAATCCGATATAACATCTTAATTGGGGAAAAATTTGAGCTGTAATACCAACATATCCCATTAAAACTTTCGTCTGTTATTCCATATCTATATATACAAAAGGGAAAGGTCACTTACATACTTACATACTGATTAAACACGAGATCTCAAAAACTATTGTACGTATAAAGCTATAATTTAGCAAGTAGGTAGTTGATAGTTAAGAGATGTCAGCTAAGAAAGGATATTTGGAAATTTCACCCCTAAGGGGGTAAAAGGGGGGTTGGAAGTTTGTATGAAAATTCTTTGTTTTTAGAGTTAGAGACACAAAAATTTGCATTAAGATTCATAATAATAAATAAAAAACATGTACATCATTTTTTTTTAAATATTACCTGTTAAGGGTGGTAAAAAGGGGATGATATTTTTTATTTCGAAGTCTACAAGCTACAAATTTTGAAAATAAGTTTCTTTTAGGGCATAAGTATAAGGTTAGAATTTGATTTCATCCAAATCTACACCGAAGGGGGTAAAATAGGGGTTGGAAGTTTGTATGAAAGTGTTTTTTAATTTAGAAACACCAAATTCGGCAATTTGACATTTGCCTGTAGCTTATTTTCTGAAGCAGAGCAATCACGGGAAATCAGCAATTCTACGCAGACGAAGTCGCAGGCAACAGCTAATATTGCACTCTAATATTACTATTGCTTGCTATTTATTTGTGACAGAAAAGATGAGGAGTAACAGGCTAGCATGGTATGGTCATCTAATGCGGAGGAAAGAAAGTGATGTCACCAAAAGAATGTTATATATGAACGTGGAAGGGCTAAAGAGTAGAGGAAGACCAAAGAAGAGATAGATGGATTGTATAAAAGAGGATATGCGGGTAAAAGGTGTGGGCAGGAGGTGACGGCTGATAGAAGTGAGTGGAAGAAGAAGACGTGTTGTGCCGACTCCACATAATATGGGATAAGGGTAAGAAAGAGAAAAAAGAAGAAGACTATTGCGACCAGGATAAAATTATAATGTACAATAAAGATGGTAAAATTGAAAGGTATGAAGAAAGTATGGTGTACAATAAATACATTATTTTACACCATAATAACAAAAAATTAAAAGTACATAAAAAAGAAAATATAGGTACTAATATTAAAGTAAAATATATCAAAGTATCTAACTATTAAAGTAGTAACTATTTTTCTAATCCGGCTGTAAACTAAAGATACTACAAACAAATTCTTTAGGTTTATATATCTTTACTATTAGGTTAGTATAAAAGATAGATAGATTTGTGCGTATGAGCAAAAATTTTTACAATTATTCTGAAATTAGTGTGTATTGTCCAATCTTATACTCATCATGATCAACCCATTCTCGGCTCACTACTGAGCACGGGTCTCCTCTCATTATGAGAAGGGTTTGGCCATAGTCCACCACGCTGGCCATGTGCAGATTGGCAGACTTCACACGCTTTTTAAAGAACATTATGGAGAACAATCAAGCGTGCAGGTTTCCTCACGATGTTTTCCCTCACCGTTGAAGCAAGTGATATTTTAATTGCTTAAAAACCCACATAACTCCGAAAAGTTATAAGTGCGTGCCCGGGATCGAACCTGCGACCTCTGATTCGGAGGCCGACGTCCTAACCACTAGGCTATCACAGCTTCAATAAAAGGTATCGAACTCTGGACTACACGTTGGGATGACCTTGATTTGGAGGTTAAATTTGATCACAGACTGTACCCGATGATTAAAGACATCATGAATAATAAACATTAGTAAATTCTTGCGTAAAAACTATAGAAATATTCAGCCGTAGGTCAAGTTTTTGTGTGTTCGACAAACATTAAATTCGGTACAGACAGAAAAAAAATCTCCTACTGCCGCACGCACCTATAACTTTCGGAATTATGTGCGTTTTTAAGCAATTAAAAGATCAACGGTGAGGAAAACATCGTGAGGAAACCTGCACGCCTGAGAGTTCTCCATAATGTTATCAAAGGCGTGTGAAGTCTGCCAATCCGCACATGGCCAGCGTGGTGGACTATGGCCAAGCCCTTCTCATGTTGAGAGGATACCCGTGCTCTGTAGTGAGCCGGGAATGGGTTGATCATGATGATGATGATACAACTTTATTGCAATACGTTTAAAGGACATAGCATACGTGAAAATTACAAAATAAACAGCATATGGCGACCTTAGAACTTTTCCAGGCAACCATTTATTTGGAGTCGTTGTAAGTAGTAGTAAGTTTCATGTAACATGTAAACCCACACAAACTTTAAAGGGCTTTGGCAATCCCTTCTGCGTCGTTGTTTCCTGATTCTTACTATCTGGGTACTTCGAAAACAATTGTGAATAGAAAAGATTTATGCCTCTACTCGACTCAAATTAGGGCTTTGAATTATTTATGTCATATGACATATAGTAACAATATTAGTGGCATAAGCCGGATTCGAACCCCCGACCTCTGATTAGGAGGCGGACACCTCACCACTAGGCTTCAAAGTTGTATATATAAAAAAAAATAATGAAAATCGGTTTAGTTGCGGTTTTGTTTCGGTTCGGTTTCGGTTTTTTTTTATGTAAAAACATTGTTGCTGACGCTACCAAGAAACATGTTCGGCAGGTACACGCAGGTATGCGTGAAAAAATAATCGAGCCATCGCGACTTTCTTTAAACAAAACGCTAAAAATTGCCTTCAACCTTGTCTGAATGGCAACAGGAAGTTTCCAATGAACGGGTCTTAAAGTTCTTATCGATATATCGATGAGTGTACAAGTTTTTATCGATACATTTCAATACCAACGATCGATCGAAAGTGAATTTTACGAGCTTGCTTATTGTTTGTGTACGATTGCTTTTGTATTTAATGTTATTTGTTAAATTAACGCGGTGCTATAAAAAATCCCTAGAGAGGAAGTGAGAGACGCTTTGCGGTGGTAAAAAAACTAAAGAAATGTCTATGATTTTTTTATTTTTCATACAGTACAAGTTAGCCCTTGACGGCTATTTAACCTGGTGGTAAGTGATGATACAGTCTAGGATGGTAGTCGGCTAACCTGTTAGAGGTATGGTAAACCCATACTACTAATTGGTTTCTACGCGACATCCTACCGGAGCGCTGAATCGCTTGGCGACACGTCTTAGTCGGTAGGGTGGTAACTAGCGACGGCCGAAGCCTCCCACCAGACCAGACTCGAGCCGGGAATCGAACCCAGGACTTCCAACTTTATAACGCGACAGCGCACGCACTGCGCCACGGAGGTCGTCAAATATGACGATTCAAATATATTTCTAAACTTTGACATTAAATAATTTTATTTTTTATTGTGTCTACTTGTCCAATAATGGCGTCACGTCTATATAACTTTGCTACCCACCCAGTACACAGTTCGCAACCAAAATGTCCAGCTGCGAACCTATCATGATTAACCCATTCTCGTCTCACTACAGAGCACGAGTCTCCACTCAATATGAGAAGGGTTTGGCCATAGTCCACCACGCTGGCCATGTGCGGATTGGCAGACTTCACACAACTTTGAGAACATTATGGAGAACTCTCAGGCGTGCAGGTTTCCTCACGATGTTTTCCTTCAACGTTGAAGCAAGTGATGTTTTAATTGCTTAATAGCGCACATTAATCCGAAAAGTTGTAGGTGCGTGCCCGGATTCGAAACCTCAACCTCTATATCTAATATCACAGCTTACCACTAACCTATGTAATCAAACTATTGTTATAAGCTTTTAAACTCATTTGGCTCTCGATTAAACTGATTTTTTACGTAACTTATTTCTCATACTATCATCAGCTGACTAAGTTTTTTTATACCAATAATTAGAGTCGATGTAAACAGATAAATTATGTTAGATAAGTTGGCCTCTTTATTATCCATATAAAGGTCTTTATAATTCATTTTGTAGCTGAATATATGAATTCATATTAAGTACGCTTGAGCTATGTCAAGGTTTCAGATGTTTTAGTACAGTAGTCAGTGTTTTTATTTAATTTTTATTCATTGCATTTAAGTAACTATTCGATATAATAAACATAACATAATAATATAAGAAAAAAACATGGAGAAAGGCGGGAGACTTCCTATATGGCGGGCGCGGTTTTTTACGCTTTTCTTGAATTAATGTTTGTTGGCTAATTTTGAAAAGGACTGGTGTTGGTTGTGTCGTGGACAGTTTTGGTGTCGTTTGTGTAGTGGCTGGTTTTCTGAATGGTTAACAGGTATTGAGTTGGGAAAGATTTGAGGGAGCCGCGTCCGCGGAGTGCGAAGTTTCCCGCCATTTCTCCCTAACTTCTACATTGCTATAAACTTGACATTGGCTAATTTGTGCAAAGCCATAAAAAGAGAAAACTAATAAAATAATAAACTTGACATTGGCTAATCTGTGTAAAGCCATAACACGAAAGAAAAAAAAAAGAAAAGACATCTGGTTCTGGGTTTTACAGTTCGTAAATCGAACGAATTTCAGTTCGAATTTTAAAATGCAGTCGAAACAAAAAGAAATGACAGGGCTTCTTGCGTTCGGAAACCATTTATTTGTTGTGATAAAACTTTTATAACTGTTCTGTTGATGCTTGCTAGGTTTCGTTATAATAAACATAAGATAATAATATAAGAAAAAGAATCTGCTTCAAGGTTTTACAGTTAGTAAATCGTACGAATTTCAGTTCGAATTTTGAAATATAGTCGAAACAATAAAAAAATGTTAGGGCTTCTTGCGTTCGGAAACCATTTATTTGTTGAGATGAAACTTTTATAAGTGTTCTGTGGACGCTTGCTAGGTTCCTGAACAAAAATCCTATTTAAAAACTTTTTTATTACGTGTACAGACAGTTAATATAAATCTCAAAACAGTAACATTGCTTTATGAATTATTAATAAACAATTTCTTTGTACAACTCAATTTTGCCGACGTTATCGATTTAAATTAGAGAATAAAGTGTGCTCATGCAGCTATCTTGTTCCCGGTCGCCGGTGTTTTTTTATGAAGTGACTACGGCTTGGGGTTCTAGAATTTTCGAAAGCCACAGATAAATAAAATCTAGATTGTAAATAAAATTTCGTTTCTTTTTAGCGTATCCTTTTTTTTAATATAAAAAAACAACACAAAGGGACATAGACATCAAAGATTTTATATTATCACACTCATTCTTCTGTTTTAAAACAATCCACACACTTAAAAGATTGTTTACTATAAATCAAGTAAGAAAAATAGACTATACCTACATTATACATACGTGGTGTTGCCAGTATTATAAACAAAAATTGCAACGCTACATCGCAGCCGTATGTACCTTCTAATAATAATATTATAAATGTTAACATTGACGCTTCCAGATAAGGTATTGATTTTATAATCTCCTTGCTTCGCATAGTTTTCAACGATGTTTGCATAGTCTGTACCTACTGTTTTAGAAGTGCTTTGAGTTATTGCAACTTTGATCTTTTTTGCGTTATCATCATCATCGTCATCATCAAATCAACCGATTGCAGAATTCTAACATTCAAAGTACAATTATCATTACTTGATAAGTACATACGTGAAACAGAATTTAGAAAGAATCGTATTAGCAAAATACACTGCCAACAATATATATATTTTTTTCTTTCGTTTTATGGCTTTACACAGATTAGCCAATGTCAAGTTTATTATTTTATTAGTTCTCTCTGTTTATGGCTTTGCACAGATTAGCCAATGTCTATAGGAATGTAGAAGTTAGGAAAAAATGGCGGGAAACTTCGCACTCCGCGGACGCGGCTCCCTCAAATCTTTCCCAAATCAATACCTGTTAACAATTCAGAAAACCAGCCACTACACAAACGACACCAAAACTGTCCACGACACAACCAACACCAGTCCTTTTCGTAAATTAGCCAACAAACAATAATTCAAGAAAAGTGTGAAAAAACCGCGCCCGCCATATACGAAGTCTCCCGCCTTTCTCCAAGTCAGTTAATCACAATATTTTTTACACATAACTTCATGGCGAGCTAAAAGATTTATATGCTGTATCCGGATCAGTTAAAATGGCTGTGAAGAATTTACACAGATTATATATTATCCAAGTAAATATAAATAAATTATATATATAACCTATTTTGTTTACTTAATTAATAGATACGTCATTGGAGAAAGGCGGGAGACTTCGCATATGGCGGGCGCGGTTTTTTCACGCTTTTCTTGAATTAATTTTGTGGGCTAATTTTGAAACGGACTAGTGTTGGTTGTGTCGTGGACAGTTTTGGTGTCGTTTGTGTAATGGCTAGTTTTCTAAATGGTTAACAGGTATTGAGTTGGGAAAGGTTTGAGGGAGCCGCGTCCGCGGAGTGCGAAGTTTCCCGCCATTTCTCCCTAACGTCTACATTGCTATAAACTTGACATTGGCTAATCTGTGCAAAGCCATAAAAAGAGAGAACTAATAAAATAATAAACTTGACATTGGCTAATCTCTGCAAAAGCCATAAAAAGAGAGAACTAATAAAATAATAAACTTGACATTGGCTAATCTCTGCAAAAGCCATAAAAAGAGAGAACTAATAAAATAATAAACTTGACATTGGCTAATCTCTGCAAAAGCCATAAAAAGAGAGAACTAATAAAATAATAAACTTGACATTGGCTAATATCTGCAAAAGCCATAAAATGAGAGAACTAATAAAATAATAAACTTGACATTGGCTAATCTCTGCAAAAGCCATAAAATGAGAGAACTAATAAAATAATAAACTTGACATTGGCTAATCTCTGCAAAAGCCATAAAATGAGAGAACTAATAAAATAATAAACTTGACATTGGCTAATCTCTGCAAAAGCCATAAAATGAGAGAACTAATAAAATAATAAACTTGACATTGGCTAATCTCTGCAAAAGCCATAAAAAGAGAGAACTAATAAAATAATATACTTGACATTGGCTAATCTCTGCAAAAGCCATAAAAAGAGAGAACTAATAAAATAATAAACTTGACATTGGCTAATCTCTGCAAAAGCCATAAAATGAGAGAACTAATAAAATAATAAACTTGACATTGGCTAATCTCTGCAAAAGCCATAAAATGAGAGAACTAATAAAATAATAAACTTGACATTGGCTAATCTCTGCAAAAGCCATAAAATGAGAGAACTAATAAAATAATAAACTTGACATTGGCTAATCTCTGCAAAAGCCATAAAAAGAGAGAACTAATAAAATAATATACTTGACATTGGCTAATCTCTGCAAAAGCCATAAAAAGAGACAACTAATAAAATAATAAACTTGACATTGGCTAATCTGTGCAAAAGCCATAAAAAGAGAGAACTAATAAAATAATAAACTTGACATTGGCTAATCTGTGTAAAGCCATAAAACGAAAAAAAATATATATTTACACAGATCATATATTATCCAAGCAAAAATAAATAAATAAAACCTATTTAAATATAAATAAATTAATTATATATAACCTATTTTGTTTACGTAATTAATAGATACGTCATGTAGAAATACAAATTAAGTGACAAATAAGGCCGCGGTGGACAAAGATCCACCTTGTTATATCAATTACAGATAAAAATAATAAATCTTTCCACAAGCAGAGCGTTATATCTGTTATCGCAACGAGAAAGGCCCAGTGGCCTCGGGGGCACTATTTCGTAATGAGACACTAAATTAAAACGATATAAATTCAAAGTTCAACAATATTACTGTACTTGTGTTTTGGAAACGTTGATAATGTTTACGAGAGGAATGAAACTGTGATCCAAGAAAACGAATATTTTTTTTCTGTATACCCTATAGTGAAGCGGTGATAGCATAGTGGTTAGAGCGGCGGCCAAATCAGAGGTTGGCGGTTCGATACCGGGCACGCACGTCTAACTTTTCGGAGTTATGTGCGTTTTTAAGCAATTAAAATATCACTTGCTTCAACGGTGAAGGAAAACATCGTGAGGAAACCTGCACGCTTGAGAGTTCTCCATAATGTTCGCAAAGGCGTGTGAAGTCTGCCAATCCGCACATGGCCAGCGTGGTGGACTATGGCCTAACCCTTCTCATATTGAGAGGAGACCCGTGCTCTGTAGTGAGTTGATCAATGTATACCCTACAAGTTAGGCCTTGTCTGATGGTAGCGGGCTAATCTGTTAGGGGTATGGTAAACACACTAGGAGTGGCTTCTACGCGACATCGTGTCGGAACGCTAAATCGCTTGACACGTTTTTGTCGGTACGGTGGGACCTCCAACTTTTATAATTCGACAGCACACGGTCTGCCCCACGGAGGTCGTCAACGAAAAAATCTACGAAATGTAATTGGGGTATAATTTCTACAACCTTTGTACAATTTCACTGTACTATATACACGAACGTTCAATTACTTAGTAGCGAATTAGTAGTTTTTTTTTCGCACTGAGTTCCTAATTTGTGGGTTTGGACAGCGTAACCATGCATATCGCTCTGCCGGAAGAGTTTAAGCTTCGAAACCTAAAGTTCGAAGAAACAAGGAATGTGCATATAATCCTTTAGTTAATTTTAAAAGACGCGTTTCTTTATGGTCATAAAGAAACGCGTGGATCTTATACCAAAAGTGTGACATTATTCGAGAACAACCTTGAGCGTAACATCCTTGGACTTATGTGAATTGGTTATTCAAATATTCGCGCCGGAATGGCGGCGAAGTCGACTAGCTATATTTAGCATGAAAGTAAAAAAAAAAGAATTATCAAAGTCTATCTATTCAAATTTTACAGTGTTACAGTTTCTATAATCGATTACCAAAGCAAGAAACAAACAGACTATACAAAAATTATATTATAGAAGTCAAACGATTTTTTTTTCAACGTAAGCCTATCACATTTACAGAATCAATTTACAAGTACTTATATATTATGTTGGCAGGTTTAGTGTCTGTTTATGTAAGTAGTCATTGTGCTTATATATATATATGTAAATGAAGCCCCAGTCCTTCATTAATAATTATGAAAAGTTTCTGTTTATGACGCGCTCTATCTACATTATTTTTCATCATCATCATCATCATGATCAACCCATTACCGGCTCACTACAGAGCACGGGTCTCCTCTCAATATGAGAAGTGTTTGGCCATAGTGCACCACGCTGGCCATGTGCGGATTGGCAGACTTCACACGCCTTTGAGAACATTATGGAGAACTCTCAGGCGTGCAGGTTTCCTCACGATGTTTTCCTTCACCGTTGAAGCAAGTGATATTTTAATTTTTTTAAAACGCACATAACTCCGAAAAGTTAGAGGATTCATTATTTTTATTAATAACCAAAATGTTATACTTTAAAAGCAACAGATTTTTACAGTGCTTGCTTGAACGTTGATATCTAGTACGCTATTGATCGAAGGTCTGAGCGATATTCCCATGTGATTTTAGCGGCATAGGTACAACTCGTTCAAGGTAGAGTAATTATGAACATTAAACAGTTACGTTTGTGGTTTTAGATTGTTAGAATCTTGCGTTGCGTTACATATTATGTTTATATAAAGCTGAAGAATCAATATTTGTGTGTGTTTGTTTGTTAGGTCAAACAAACTACTATAGTACGGTGGTATAGCATGGTACTAAAGTTTTCGTTTAACGTATTTATTAAACACAAACAATAAATGAAAAGAAAAATTAACTCAAAGCTAAATATACATAAATATAGTAGACATTTGTTTACTTAATGATAAGGCTTATCCTGTGGAAAACACTTGTTATTATGTTCTCCAGTTCTATTAAGTATATAACTAACTATTAAGCTGTTATCAGTGAGTTAATCACCTATAGAATTATAACTCATCTGAGATATGAAGGAAACACATCACTGTAAGTCAATGGTCGTTTGCTGGAATCAGTATCTACAAGAGGTACTCAATATTATTACATTTTACTAGAATCAATCAATAAATCATAATCTTTATTTCAAATGGTCCTTTAAAAGGCACTTTTGACGCGTCAATAATTTACATAGTAATGAGTTGACGGTGATAACTACATTCGTAAACTTAAAACTAAAGCTATGAGGGTTGCAAACGCGCCCTGCTTAAAGAAGCCCACAGCAAAAATAGCCAGGTAAATTTTCTTTTAGTTATCACAATCTCACATGCCACTTAAAATTATATCTTATTAGAGCAATATTTCACACCCATGCTCGTTTATCATTTACATAATCCTTTACACTATAGTAGGACTTTTCTACAAGCTTATGTTTTATATAAACTTTGAACTTATTGAGAGACATCCCAGAAATTTCATTTCGTAATTTGTTTTTAAAATGTATACAATAATATACCTTTGAATTAATCTCTAATTTTATGGAGTCTAGTAGCATGCAAAACAAGTTTATTAAATAATTTTATGGAGTCTAGTAGCATGCAAAACAAGTTTATTAAATAATTTTATGGAGTCTAGTAGCATGCAAAACAAGTTTATTAAATAATTTTATGGAGTCTAGTAGCATGCAAAACAAGTTTATTAAATAATTTTATGGAGTGTAGTAGCATGCAAAACAAGTTTATTAAATAATTTTATGGAGTGTAGTAGCATGCAAAACAAGTTTATTAAATAATTTTATGGAGTGTAGTAGCATGCAAAACAAGTTTATTAAATAATTTTATGGAGTGTAGTAGCATGCAAAACAAGTTTATTAAATAATTTTATGGAGTCTAGTAGCATGCAAAACAAGTTTATTAAATAATCAGAACTTGAAAGCATATCTCTGTGTGATATCAAGAACTATGAGCATTTTTATGTATACACCAAAAAAATTTACTTGTCCTTGTAAGCTTATTTGTATCATTATACGGTCTAAAATACTGTATTGTGTACCACACCGCAACGATATACCTATCTCTTTTTATGGCTTTACACAGATTAGCCAATGTCAAATTTATAGCAATGGAGAATTGAAGGAAAAAATGACGGGAAACTTCGCACTCGGTGGACGCGGCTCCCTCAAACCTCTCCCAAATTAATACATGTTACACTATATAAACGACACCAAAACTATAATGTCTACAACACAATGATCAATTCTTTTCAAGATTAGCTAACAAAGATTAATTCAAGAAAAGCGTGAGAAAACCGCGCCCGCCATATACGAAGTCTCCCGCCTTTTCTACCAATGATATACCTAGATACAAAACCTCACCTGCTAACCACAGATTAATAACTTGTGAAAAAAATAATATGTCAAATGTTATAAGCTACGTTGGAGGAAGGCGGGAGACTTTGTATTGGGCGGGCGCGATTTTTTCAAGCTTTTCTTGAATTAATGTTTGTTGGCTAATTTTGAAAAGGACTGGCGTTGGTTGTGTTGTGGACATTATAGCTTTGGTGTCGTTTGTCTAGTGGCTTTGGGAAAGGTTTGAGGGAGCCCCGTCCGCTGTGCGAAATTTTCCGCCCTTTTTCCCTAGCTTCAATTCTCCATTGCTATAAACTTGACATTGGCTAATCTGTGTAAAGCTATAAAAAGAGAAAAAAAAAATAGCTACGTTCGAAATTCAAATCACTGTACATAATCGCGCAGAGTAAACACGATCGTCTAATAACCCATCCATCGAGCGGAAATCTGTACTTATGATGGGGGGGTGATGGTACAAAAATAACCATTTATTTATTATCTCAGACGGCTTCCTTCCGTGTCTTTGATCTTTGTAACGACGTATTGAGAAAACATTACATATTTGTAATCGTGTCTGTTCCAATGACGTCTATCTATCGACAAGACAGGCTTTTTTGGGTTTGTTCGAAATTTATATTGAAGTTAAATGTTGCTTATTATTTTCATTTGTCTGTGATATGAATGCATAGATAATTTATATTTATCACTCATTAGAATATACTTTGTTTAATTATACTCTTATACCATTACTAAATATCATAGAAGACTTGAATCCAGGGCCGATATATTATTTAAAAAAACATGGTAGAGTACATCTTTCGGAACAAAAATGTTGTGGTGGTTTCAAAAAAGAACATTTGAATCAAATGTCATCCTATGTTCGAAATTCAAATTAATTAGTCTCAACATGAATTAGTGAACGATTAAAATGTTTTTTTATTCAACTGTACTCTGTAACTAATTATTTAATATTTTTCAGACTAATATTTCTTTCTACATATAAGATACGCCATTATTTAGACACATCCATAATATATATATATACCTATATGTTATACGGGTATAATCTATTTTTATTATGTTTACTTTTTATTATCTGTGACCTAAGAATGAACGAATTCGTGAAAGTCATACTGTGACGTAACACATACCTAACTATGTAGCCAACATTGGCGCTAAATTAAATAGACAAACCTTAAAATAGTTCTGACCTTATCCAGAAAGAAAAAAAAATGTGATGACTCAATGGTATTTTAAGATTATTAAATTCGCCTGGTCACTAAATTAATATGTAAATACATATTTAGCAACCCGGCGTGCCTTATCTCCCTCACGTGCGTATCTGGCAGAAGTTGACCCGGACTATCTGTTTTATTGCTCTAAAATAGGAACACGCTATGTATGCAGTATCGAATGCACTTCTATAATCTTACTTAGTGACCTATTAATAAAAAAAAAGTTAATGACTTCCGCATAAACAAAGTTGAAATATCAAAATTCAATATTGGAATTCAAGCAATATAATGATGTTTTTTTTTTATTTTTACCCAGGCAGGCAAAGATCGATCGCCATACATCCAATAGGTTATAAGTAAATCCAATGAGTATATTGAAATGTATTTTTGAATTTTATATCGGTGCATATAATATGTACAATAATGTACCTATACTTAATTTATGCGAAATAATCATTTTAAACAAAAAGTTTGTATTATGATTTCATCTTCAATTCCGTCGCTGACTTCAAAATACTCGGCTCATGAAGACCATGAAAAAAAAAACTAGTAAGACGCTTTGCGATCGAAATTAGTAAAAGACATTTAATATATAAAAACGTACAAATATTATAAAATACAAGTTAAACTTATAATATGCAATCAAAAAAATAATTAAAAAATATACCGAAAATCAAAGTATCGAACACAGTATGCACAAATTTTATGATTAGTCCTTGACTGCAATCCCACTTCATGGTAAGTGATAATGCAGCTTAGGATGGTACCGGACTCACCTTAGGTGGTATTGCAGTTATATTAAACCAATAACCAACAAATACAAAATCATTAGGAAAAATGGAACGCAATTATTGTCTCTAACCTATGCATATAGATGCAGGCGAAAAATATATATTTAAAATGGAATAAAAAATGATCCGCATATTTGGCACAGATTCAAAATAGATTTAAAATTAGAACGCTTTTGCAATATACTCCATTTATTCTATATTGAAACTCATTTCGCTCATTTGGTCTCATTGTATGTTTTTTTATTTTATTCGCAGATCAACGAAAACCCAAGTGCCTGATACGAAGCTAGTGATGTGCCTTGTGTGATAGTGTTACCAGTGCCTAGAACTAAATATATATTTTTTATATTTAACGTATTTCCAGTGCTTATAGTTAACCGGTTCCTACAGTGATAACAGAATGGAGTTGAAAAGGCTATCTATATGCTTGGCGCTCTTCGTGTTGGCCTACATCTCACATTGTTCAGGTAACACTTACTTTCTTTTAAAATGTGCTAAGGCTATGGATTACTGTACTTTTATATATACAAACTTTATAAAGATTTTTTTTGTTCTTGTCCATAGATAGATGGGTACTCTTTATTGCACACAAATTTTTACACAAAACAACAGCACGGAACACTTAACACATGAGTATGCAAAGGCGGTCTTATCGCTTAAGCAATCTCTTCGAGATAACCCTTGGGGAGAGAAGTGAATATTAGTATATAGTTATAGTTTGCGATTACGACGTGTTTGGTAGCATTTGGGTAGTTCTTTTATTGCCGATTGCCAATTTTATGTAATCTGTGGTGAATGTGAACAATCTTAGGTCCTCTGAAGATATAAACTACAATGACAATAATATAAATAGTTGTTCTATTTCTTAAACAGTATAATTGAATTAAGCATATTTTTGGATTATGGTTTTTTTGCATAATATTTTTATTTTTTTTATTTTTTTTAAATTTATTTAATAATAATCTAGAACTCGTGTGAAGAACTCACTGAAACACTTCAAGGAAACACATATGAGACAAGTACATATTACAAAATGATCCAATAAGTTTAAAGACAGCAAACCTGAAGGTCCAAAAGAAGGGGAGAGTGTTTCCGACTGCCTCCGACAGATTTCGCTTTTTCCACGCAGCTCGAGAAAATTGGACACGATAAATATTCGTTGAGAATGCGTTAGGCTGTTTGTTCGCCGTGCCTTTGCCTAGATTAAACATGTAAACAGAGAAAACGCCAAGGCCACGTGTTAATAGTCTGTGTAAATGTTTTAAAGATATGTAATCTATGATATGCCAATTGGCTCGGGGATTCGTTGTATTTCAACAGCAGTTCCAAACATAATTTTAAGCTATTAGTAGCTCCAAAATAGCTTTATTTTACACTTTTTTTGTGCAAGGTAGTGATGATGCAGTTTAAGATGGCAGCGGGCATAATTGTTTAGGGGTGCGGTGTTAACTTCTTCATGATCAACCCATTACCGGCTCACTACAGAGCACTGGTCTCCTCTCAATATGAGAAGGGTTTGATCATAGTCCACCACGCTGGCCATGTGCCGATTGGCAGACTACACCCGACTTTGAGAACATTATGGAAAACTCTCAGGCGTGCAGGTTTCCTCACGATGTTTTCCTTCACCGTTGAAGCAAGTGATATTTTGATTAAAAAAAACATTAAGTTCTTATAAGGTTCAAAATCGCTTGGCTATTTGCACACAGCTAAGATTTCGTATGGAAATTTAGTTTATTAAGTTTATCTTTTGCCGATCTATATCTAATTATTTATAATAGATTTTTATACGCGGCTGGACTCACGTTTATTATCGTCGGATGCCCAACTAGTTTCGAGCCCATCCGGGTCTCTTATTCATTAGCGCAGTGGCAAACTGATTCGTGCAATCAGAGCCACCTGTTGAAAGATTGCGGTGGGGGGACCTGGCTCCTCTTCCAGGATTGTACTCCGTGTACCTCGTCTTCATCGTATAAATAAACTGACGCGGTCCATTAGAAACTATCTTAACCGTGATAGTCGTTTAGTCACGGTCAATCGGTTGACTTATCTCTTCGGTTTATATAAAATACTGTGACAAATCGTCAACCGGATGTACTCACTTTTTTTTTTCACTCGCGGCAAATTATATTTTTTACAGATCAATAGATTCGCAAATCGTTTCGTCCACGGAGTATTTATCGCTAGCCTCTCATTTAACCAATTAATTGTTTAACCAATTAATTGGTGCATTACCAATTAATTGGTTAAACAAACGGTTTTAGAAATCCGTTACCTTCACGGGATATAATTGTATGTCGAATTTTTCTTCAAGATCGGTTAAACTGTTCCTAAATAGGCAAGCTCTTTAAGTTTAAAGGTTAGAAACTATCCCATCTCGAAGTCATCTTTGTACCAAAATAAATAAGCTTGTATACTTTCATATATCTTTAATGTTGAACTTTATTTATTTATTTATCCAAACCGCCACCAATAATTTATATGTAAAAAAAATAAACATTTTAAAAACCTTAAGTGCTAGGATATACATATAAATCAATTTAGAGGTAACTACAGCATGCCAAATAACTTATGTCGACGCTAATATGTCGCTAATAATATAATATGGAAATTAACAAACAGCAAATAACAAAAAACACAAAAAGGAACTTATTACAAAAGAACAGAAAAGTAAACCTTGTGTTTATAATAACGAAATAAGGAATATATATATATATACAGGTAAATACGCAAATACTATGCAAAATCTAACTAGACTAGTGTTTTTATTATTTTATTTATGAAATTGTGTAGTTTGTCATTAAAAATATCAATCGAATTATCTTTAGACAAAGCCTATCAAACAAGACCTGAATAAATTCGGAAAGGATTAATCCAAAATTGCACACTGGGTATCGAATAAGGGACGTCCACTTGTCTACAGCGCTCACCACTGCGACAAGGTTTTCACATCGCTGGCAACAGATGGTTCGAACTTAAAACATCATCATCATGATCAATCCATTGCTGGATCACAACCTATTTGACTTTGGCCATAGTCCACCAAGTTGGTCATGTGCGGATTGGCAGACTTTAGACGCCTTTGTTAACATTATGGAGAACTCTCAGGCGTGCAGGTTTCCTCATGATGTTTTCCTTCACCGTTGAAGCAAGTGATATTTTTAATTGCTTAACAACGCATATAACTCAGAAAAGTCAGAGATGCGAACCTGCGTCCTCTGATTAGGAGGCTTATGTTCTTAACCACTAGGCTATCACATCTTTAATTTTGCTTAAACAAGATAAATCGCGCGGACGGAGGTATAAATACGTCACTCGAGTGACCTAGAAAACTTTGATGGCACAAGTTTGTGTGTGGAGGAACTGTCTGGCGCTGAAATGCTGGGGTTAGTTGGTGTCGGTAAGGTCTGATAACTCTGATTAGGAGGCGGACGTCCTAACCACTAGGCTATCACAGCTTCACTTAAAACATACTGGTGACAAAATATCACAGCGAGAAATTCGCGTACAATTTTTTTGCTATCGTTCTTGAGTCATTGAACAGAAATAACGTAAAAAAAACTAGGATGACTTATAAAAAACTATTTCTGCAACCGATTTTGTACTCGATTCTAAATTACAAAGAAACATTACGAAGTCGAGGTCACCTGGTTTGTGCCTTCGTATTATAAGTTTAAAAATATTACGATGTCTTTTATATATATATATATATATATATATATATATATATATATATATATTTATTGCTACAGATAAAGGATTTAATACATAAAGTGCCTCTTTAGGTTAGTTTGAATATAGTCGCTATTCGCTATTTATGTAACTGAGGGTACAAAGTGAACCTTTTTTTATATATACGCATCAAAAGTGCCTTTTAAAGGATTATTTGACCAAAGTATATGATTGATTGATTATGTATTAAATATTTGATCGAGGTTATATATATAACCGATAACTTTGTTTTAAATTGAGTTTTAATCAGCATATAAATTGCGCGATATAAGCGAGGCTTTGATATCCGCTTTTCGCTGAGACACTTGCACAATACAAACGGCGTTTTAATGGCAGTTCTTCGTGCAATTTTTTTTATACAACGTTATCCCACTCGTTATGTACCATATGTTGCATTGAACACAATTGTACTAGTCGATTGACCAAGCTTTGAGGTTTAGTATGGACCGTGCCGATTATCGATTTTGTCGTTCAAACAACGAATATATTATTAAAAATTCTCTGAGGCTGATCTTCTGAACTTCCACTAGGTTAGGACGTCAGCTTCCTAATCAGAGGTCAGGGGTTCGAACGCGGGCACGCACCTGTTAAGTTACTGATTAGCACCGAGGACAAACCTCTTTGGTTTTTTCGGTGCCTTTATTATATAACTAATTATATTCCTTGTATATTAATAATAAATAAATAAAAATAAAAACTAAATAAAAATACCTATAACTTTTCGGAGTTATGTGCGTTTTTAAGCAATTGACCACTCACCATGAGGTTAAATTGCAGTCAAGTCTTACTGTATAGTGGAATAAAGAAATATACGTACTAAACCGCTAATTCACCTGATGGTAAGTGATGACGCAGTCTCGGATGGTAGCGGGCTAACTTGTTAAGGGTATGACTCATTATTTCAATTGGTTTCAACGCGTCAATGTGCTGGAACGCTAAATCGCTTGGCGACTCATCTATGTTGATAGGCTGAAGTTTTCCACCAGACCAGACTCGAGCCAAAAATCGGACCCAAGATCTCCAGCTTTACAATGCGACGGCGCACGCGCTGCGCCACGGAGGCCAAACGGTCAAAATCCATAAAACCAAAGAAACAGTTAAAATTTATTTCGGTTAGGACGTCAGCTTCCTAGTCAGAGGTCAGGGGTTCGAACGCGGGCACGCACCTATAACTTTTCGGAGTTATGTGCGTTTTTAAGCAATTGACCACTCACCATCAGGTGAAATTGCAGTGAAGTCTTAATGTATAGTGGAATAAAGACATATACATACTAAATTGTCCTTGGGATAATAATTATATATTAATGGATAATATTTTTGGTTTGCTTCAACGGTGAAGGAAAACATCGTGAGGAAACCTGCACGCCTGAGAGTTCTCCATAATGTTTCCAAAGGCGTGTGAAGTCTGCCAATCCGCACATGGCCAGCGTGGTGGACTATGACCAAACCCTTCTCATTTTGAGAGGAGACCCGTGCTCTGTAGTGAGCCGGTAATGGGTTGATCATGATGATGATGATGGACCATATTTGTTTGGTTTGATGAATTGTGGCCACCCTGTTGGTAAACCTACGTTCATTAGTCATTATCTGTTCCTGGTGATCGGCAGATTACTTTTTAGGGTTCCGTACCGAAATGGTGCCATCGGGACCTTGTTAATAACCAAGCGCAGAACGTCCGCCCGTCTCTGTGTCCGTTTTGTGTGTGTGTATGTGTGCTGTATCTCATAGGATTTGAGAAATACTGAATTTCACGTCGGTCAGAGGTATAGCTACAAGCGGTGATAGCCTAGTGGTTAGGGCGTCAGCCTCCTAAACATAGGTCGGCGGTTCGAATCCGGGCACGCACCTCTGACATTTCGGAGTTATGTGCGTTTAAAAAAAAATTAAAATATCACTTGCTTCAACGGTGAAGGAAAACGTCATGAGGAAACCTGCACGCCTGAGAGTTTCCATAATGTTGTCAAAGGCGTGTGAATTATGCCAATCCGTACATGGCCAGCGTGGTGGACTATGGCCAAACCCTTCTCATATTGAGAGGAGACCCGTGCTTTGTAGTGAGCCGGTAATGGGTTGATCATGATGATGATGATGAGAGGTACAGCTTGCAAAAGCGAATATGGGAGCGAAAACGGTAAAATAAACATGATCGGTAAAAGGAATACACTTTCATTACAATAATTGCTTACTCCACAGGAACTTTTATCAATCGTTAATTTACGCGGATGAAGTCGCAAGCATCAACTAGTAGAAATAATCGAATAAAGCTACAAATGAAAGTCACCATACAAGAAATTTCTTGACGTTTTCTTGTTAGATAATACCATAACTATGTGGGGACTAGTGTTTTATATTGCATCGTGATACGGAACCCTTGGTGCGAGCCCAACTCTTACTTCGCCGGTATTTTAGCAGACTTTCTAATGAGACATATGTTATTTTTTTATTGCTATGTTACTCCATAGGTTTTTTTTAATTCCATTACAAGTTAGCCCTTCACTGCAAATTCACCTGGTGGTAAGAGACGATGCAGTCTAGAATGGTAGCGGGCTAACATGTTAAATTAAAAAAAATTCAAATTCAAAATAATCTTTATTCAAATAGTCCTTAAAAAGGCACTTTTGACGCGTCAATAATTTACATAGTAGTTATTTCATGGTGATAACTTTATTCGTAAACTTAAAACTAAAGCTACGAGGGTTCCAAACGCGCCCGGTCTAAGAAGAAGCCCACAACAAACTTAGCCGAGGTAAGGGTACGATTCATTATTTCAATGCGTCATCGTGCTGGAACGCTAAATCGCTTGGCGACTCTTCTTTGTTGATAGGCTGAAGCCTTCTCTAAGACCAGACCCAAATAAAATCGAACTCAAGATCTCCAACTTTACAATGTGACAACGCACGCGCTGCGCCACGGAGGTCGTCAAAAACTATAAAACCAACGAAACAGTTAAAATGGTAAAACATTGCGTGTAATTTATTCATTTATTTGAATTAGGCATATATATTTGGCTCATATTAAAAGTAACACATAAATTACTATACAAAAGCTAATAATAACAGTTATATCAGAAAAACAATATAAAAATGTATATATATGTATGTTTTATATAAACCAAACAAACTTTTGTTACAAAAAATTAATAAATTTCTAAAATTACTGATTACATAAATACAAAAACAAATAAGGCAACCCGGAGCGAGTGTTTTTTGTAATTAAATAAAATGAAATGAGAATATACTTTATTGCACACCATTTATAAAAAGGAAAAAAAAAACAAAAGAAATAAACACACACAAGAAAATAAATAGGTGCAATAGGCGGCCTTATCGCTAACGAGAGATCTCTACCAGGCAAAATAAGCTTTATTAACCTTTTCTATAAACTTTTATTAGTCCCTGAAACCTGTTCATAATATCAACCGAGCGTATAATCTGTGGGTCTATCAACGGATTAGGGCAACCCTAGGCGATGACGGCTCGTGTCAAACATACCTGTCCACATGACAGCTGTCATGTCAAAGGTTTTTGTGCACCGTTCGGGAATTATACAGTTAGGTTTTTTATAGAATAACAATTCAATGCTATAAATAATAAGAAGCTGTGATAGCCTAGTGGTTAGAGCGTCCGCCTCCTGATCAGAAGTCGGGGGTTCGATACCGGGCAAGTACCTCTAACTTTTCGGAGTTATGTGCGCTTTTAAGCAATTAAAATATCACTTGCTTCAACGGTGAAGGAAAACATCGTAAGGAAACCTGCACGCCTGAGAGTTCTCCATAATGTTCTCAAAGGCGTGTGAAGTCTGCCAATCCGCACATGGCCAGCGTGGTAGTAATTTTTTTTATTTTATTTTTTTATACACTATTTTTTTATTCACCACAAGTTAGCCCTTGACGGCATCTCACCTGATGGTAAGCGATGATGCGGTTTAAGATGGTAGCGGGCCAACCTGTTAAGGGTATGGAAAACCCATACTCCTAATTGGTTTCTACGCGACATCGTGCTGGAACGCTAAATCGCTTGGCGACACGACTATCGCCAAACCCTTCTCATAGGAGGAGACCCGTGCTCTATAGTGAGCCGGCAATGGATTGATCATGATAATGATTGAAACACACGATGATTAAAATAGATTTGAATGACAGAATTGAACAGAATGTTTAAGACGCGCGCTTTACTGCGAGTAATCGGCATTCGACTAAATTAGCACCGGTTTTGGGCCACGTCAGGTGGAAGAGACCTCCTAATGTCTTGATATCGTGCTAATATAGCATAAATCAGACGCCGTAGAATAATATTCGCTGGAATTGGGACGGTTATTAATTACCCGGCTCTCCTTAGTCGGTGGTTGGAGTTCAACAGCCTCCCTAAGTGATTAGTGAGCTATACAATGTAAGGTGAAGCGGTGATAGCCCAGTGGTTAGGGCGTCAGTCTCCTAATCAGAAGTCGGCGGTTCGAATCCGAGCACGGCTCGGCTCACTGTAGAGCACGGGTCTCCTCTCAATATGAGAAGGGTTTGGTCATCGTCCACCACGCTGGCCATGTGCGGATTGGCAGACTTCACTAGCAGGTTTCCTCACGATGTTTTCCTTCACCATCGCAGCAAGTGATATTTTAATTTTTTTTTAAAACACACATGACTCCGAAAAGTTAGAGGTGCGTGCCCGAATTCGAACCGCCGACCTCTGATTAGAAGGCTGACGCCCTAACCACTAGGCTTTCACCGCTTCTAAAGGTCATGAAGGATATGTTTAAGCCTCCTCCTAAACACTTAGGTCGGGGGAGTAAAAAGAAGCTGCAACTACGAGAGGGTTGGGGTGTCGGATTGAGGCGACTGTGTGCGAACTAGTGTATGTATTTAAATTATTTTGTGAATGTGTGCGTAGATGAGTTGTGCATTTGTAAAGCATCCATGAACTATAGATAACATTTTAAATTGTGAATATGCTGCGAGTAAATTTATATAACTTAATTTTTTTTTGATTTTTTTTTTCATTTAAATCGGACATGGAAGCGTCCATAGATTGTTAGTATGTTAGTAACATTTTATCCTTTGTTACTATGTAAGTATTGTTATTAATATCATCAGAAATATTTTTTTGTTTTTCATCATTTTATCCGCCCAATAGCTCCCTCCATACAGTGATGCAGTATGGGACAGTCAGGCCTGGCAGCAATTACCTTCAGGATGCCACAACAGCATCCTGAAGGCGTTGTTATATTGAAACTAAGGTAACCTTAACTAAGGTGAAAAAAATATAAAACAGAAACACAATTAGATAAATTTCAGTAATTTACTTGATTAAGGAACCTGTACAGTTAGTGGTGGCGCAGTTCAAGAACCTCTCCAATTAATTAGGTGCTCTACCTGCCTTATCAGGGCATTATCGTAACTTGACACATTTTTGTGGCACACAAATACCTACCCGGCCCGAATAGATGCGGCATTTCGTTCGGAAAGCGCAATATTAAATATATTTTTTTATATTAAATCGCGGGCAAACTAGCAGACTGTTCACCTGATGTTAAGTGATTACTCTCGCCAATGAATAGCATTACCAGATGAGCCATCCTTCTCATAGGTTTCTACTTGGAAATATGCTGGAACGCTAAATCGCTGGGTACATTTGACGACCTCCGTGGCGCAGCGCGTGCGTTGTTGCATTTAAAAGTCGGAGGTCCTGGGTTCGATTCCCGGCTCGAGTCTGGTCTGGTGGGAGGCTTCGGCCGTGGCTGGTTACCACCCTACCGACAAAGACGTGTCGCCAAGCGATTTAGCGTTCCGGCACGATGTCGCGTAGAAACCAATTAGGAGTATGAGTTTACCATACCCCTAACAGGTTAGCCCGCTACCATCTTAGACCGCACCATCACTTACCACCAGGTGAGATAATCGTTAAGGGCTAACTTGTAGTGTTAAAAAAAACTATTTTCAAGCCAAATTAGGTCTGTGATTCCGGTGTAACAAACATTCACACTTAAACATAAAATTCATCATCATGATCAACCCATTACCGGCTCACTACAGAGCACAGGTCTCCTCTAAATATGAGAAGGGTTTGGTCCTAGTCCACCACGCTGGCCGTGTACGGGTTGGCAGACTTTACACGCCGAACACAGAACATAAAATCTCAGGCGTGCAGGTTTCCTCACGATGTTTTCCTTCACCGTTGAAGCAAGTGATATTTTAATTGCTTAAAAACGCACATAACTCCGAAAAGTCAGAAGTGCGTGCCCGGGTTCGAACCCCTGACCTCTGATTAGGAGACGGACGCCCTAACCACTAGGCTATCATCGCTTTAAACATAAAATTACCACATCCAAACGTTGTGTGTGTGATAGACGTCCAGTATTTTTATAGGTGGGAATAAAACGTTTATTGCTCACACACACACAACTAATTGCTTAGCGGCGTTTCTATACCATCATGCTTCACTCTTACATCATCTGTATGTTTATTTATTAGGCGATCAAATTAGCCCCCCCCCCCCCAAACTTCTCTCAACCGTAATTCATCATCATTATGACACCAACAGATCCACTGCTGGACACAGGTCTTTAGACACTTGTAACCAGCGACTGCAGCAACTGGTTTGGCTGTCGACCGACCACCCAGTTGGAAGTCAACCAACGCTGGGCTTACCATGCGTAGTCGCCATACCAACACCCAGTTTATATGTTTATCAGTATAATTTAGATCTCACGCCCGTGTGCGTAATAAGTACATATAAAATCCAAAAGTAATATAATATACTTACATATTTAAAAATCATCATCATGTTCAACCCATTACCGGCTCACTACAGAGCACGGGTCTCCTCTCAATATGAGAAGGGTTTGGCCATAGTCCACCACGCTGGTCATGTGCGGATTGGCAGACTTCACACGCCTTTGAGAACATTATGGAGAACTCTCAGGCGTGCAGGTTTCCTCACGATGTTTTCCTTCACCGTTGAAGCGAGTGATATTCAAATTTTTTAAAACGCACATAACTCTGAAAAGTTATAGGTGCGTGCCCGGATTCGAACCGCCAAACTCTGATTAGGAGGCTGACGCACTAACCACTAGGCTATCACAGCTTAGTATTATTGTCATCATACCTTAAAAAATATTCGTCATGTACGGTCTGTTCTACTTATAATTCATTCAAATAATCTTTATTCAAACAGTCCTTTAAAAGGCGCTTTTGACGCGTCAATAATTTACATAGTAGTGATTTGATGGTGATAACTACATTCGTAAACTTAAAACTAAAGCTATGAGGGTTCCAAACGCGCCCCGGTCTAAGAAGAAGCCCACAACAAACTTAGCCAGGTAAATTTTATTTTTGTTATCACCATCTCACATGCCGCTTAAAATTATATTAAGAGCTATCTTATTAGAGCAATATTTCACACCCATGCTTGTTTATCATTTACATAATCCTTTACACTATAGTAGGACTTTTCTACAAGCTTACGTTTTATATAAACTTTGAACTTATTGAGAGACATCCCAGAAATTTCATTAGGCAATTTGTTATAAAATTTTATACAATTACTTTAAATGAATTTCTAATTTTTTGTAGTCTAGTTGCGTGCAACACAAGTTTATTTTTACTTCTGATGTTAAGATTGTTGATATATAAGAGTTAAAAGTAAGTACCAATGGAGATTCATGAACGCACAGTGAATTACGCAAGCAACGCCGCGTTACTCTTTAGCGAACAATCGGCCGCATTACAATAAACACAATGAGTGCGGTTAATCCGCTCGCCCATTCAGTAAATCAATCATTCATTTAACTGAGCGTAATGTACGTGATCGAAAACGCTAATAAAATATGCTAAACTAAATTATACATAGTTTTACTAAATTTATACATAGTTTAGTTGTATTTTCGTTTGTGCCAGTCCAAGGGATTGTGTGCCAACTTATTAACCAGTAACAATTTTTTTATTTCATTAATCATAAGACGTATAAACAAGTTTTACTTACTACAGAGGTATCATCATTATGATCAACCCATTACCGGCTCACTATAGAGCACGTATCTCCTCTCTATATGAGAAGGGTTTGGCCATAGTCCACCACGCTGGCCATGTGCGGATTGGCAGACTTCACACGCCTTTGAGAACGTTATGGAGAACTCTCAGGCGTGCAGGTTTCCTCACGATGTTTTTCCTTCACCGTTGAAGCAAGTGATATTTAAATTTTTTTAAAACGCACATAACTCCGAATTGTTAGAGGTGCGTGCCCGGATTCGAAACGCCGACCTCTGATTAGGGGGCTGACGCCCTTTTTTTTTTTTGTCGTGGTGGAAAATCTTTATAGCTACTTTCGTACCCTTGGACGGGAAAGAGGTTATGTTGGACTCCCACCCCCGAAGGGGGTCAACATAACCCGAACTAAAAACCACCACGGCATCGCAGGATTTACTGGACACCCGGGGGACCCGTTATATACTTCCCGGATGAAAGAGGCTGACGCCCTAACCACTAGGCTATCACCGCTTCAATATATATATATAAACTTTGACGTTATTGCGAAGTTTCATTAAAACCCATTCAGTAGCTTTTACGTGAAACAGTACCTTACCTATCTTAAAACCACAGAAAGTTTCTTAAACTAAAATTTGTTCAAAAATATATATTTTCCCATGTGTATGTTATTATTTTTTATATTTAAAAGAAATACTTTTTATATAATAAGCGTAGCGCGTAGAAACCAATTAGGAATTTTACCATACCCCTGTTAAGGTAGCTCACTGCCATCTTAGATTTTTTGAGCGTTAATGATCGATATAGGGCTAGTGGTAAATTAACATTCGCGGTTAAACAAACACAAAATAATCAAAGGGCAACACTTACCAAATCAACTAAAATACTAACTAGCGGCGGCGACTGGTTGAGCGACATTCCCCCGTTCAACCAGCTGATTGCGTTATGGTTTCACAATATTCAAATTCGTTTCGTAATCCCACTGGTTATGAACATCATAAGTTTATGTTTGCTTGGTAACATAACTCATAGTTAAATACCACATTTGTATGACTCATCTTATCTTAATTTTAATAAGATGTGAATTATTACATTTTATGTTACCCTAGTACAGGCATCTATAATATATTATTTTAGTTAGTGAGGTGATGGTGATAGCTAAATCCGTTAACTTAAAAGCTAAGAAGGAATCCAATTGCACCCAAGTCTAAGAAGCTTAAAACAAACTAAGCTGTGAAATTTTTGTTACCACCATCTCGCATAGTCAATAATTAATAACAATTAAGCTTTTTTTTATAATCACATATATCATAAAGATACAACCTCTTCTCGCTTAAATACGGTTTGGCATTGAAAACGTAAGTAAGGAAATAGCGATACTATTTTTATGTATTCATATACTTGATATATATAAAGCTGTGATAGTCTAGTGGTTAGGACGTCCGTCTCCTAATCAGGGGTCGGGGGATCAATCACGCACGCACCTCTAACTTTTCGAAGATATGTGCGTTTTTAACTCACTTGCTTCGACGGTGAAGGAAAACATCGTGAGAAAACCTGCACGCCTAAATAACAGACATGAAATCTTTTGATCTTGAATATTTTTGGTAGGTATGAGAATTGGTCGTAGAGTAAATTTCATACCGCTATGAAAATTATATATTGTCTTGAATTTTGTTTGTTGCACAAATTTTCACCCTTTCACCCTTATCCACAAAGCTTTATAGCGCAAGTCTTGACTGTGACTTAAATCTGACTTAATTTGACAGAACAACGTTTGTCGTTCTAATATATTGCAGAAACCCTGTGGTAAACAGTTAAAATTTAACTTAATTTGCTATAATAATTGATAATTTTAGCAATCTTTATAAACAACACCATACAGATCTTAGAGGGATTTCGGATTTGCAAATTTTACGCCGATTACAGCAAAATAAAAGTTTAAATAATGAATAGAATCAGGCGTTACTTTGCGGAAGTCCATGATAAACAATAAACAGCAAGTATAATTTGCTATATTCCGCCGACAAAGTAAAGTAAAGTTTACTCTTTATTTTTCTCGCTTGTGAAGTCAACATCTCCTGAGGATGATCCGGTGTCGGGTCGAAACGTGCGTAGAGGTTCTAGTGGAAGATTTTGTGTGGTGTTATGTTATACAAATCTCCCGGTTGTCGGCGGAATATAGCAAATTATACTTGCTGTTTATTGTTTAAATAAAAGTTTGTCGCGTAAGGTAGTATATAATGGAAATCCTTGACGATGCCTATGCCATGAAATAACACTAACTAATGCCAGTATTGTAAGCCATTGTTCCGCACGGTTTGACATTTATAGTGTCCATAGACAATAAACATTAAGTTATCTGTATCCAGATGCGTTTGTCGATGCACTATAATCTTACAAATAGGAAGTGCAGCTTGTTTTTTAAGAATGTATAATTTTTTTTTTTTTAATTTCTCGCCATTTGTTTGATTTCTCGGGCTAAATATTAGTCTCGTCATCATCATCATGATCAACCCATTGCCGGCTCACTACAGAGCACGGGTCTCCTCTCAATATGATAAGGGTTTGGCCATAGTCCACCACGCTGGCCATGTGCGGATTGGCAGACTTCACACGCTTTTGAGAACATTATTGAGAACTCTCAGGCGTGCAGGTTTCCTCACGATGTTTTCCTTCACTGTTGAAGCAAGTGATATTTTATTTGCTTAAAAACGCATATAACTCCGAAAAGTTAGAGGTGCGTGCCCGGATTCGAAGCGCCGACCTCTGATTAGGAGGCTGACGTCCTAACCACTAGACTATCACTGCTTCTTATATATTACATACAAGAAATAGTATAACCATTTGAATACAAGATCTACGAGTCTGACTTTCTAAACACATGTATATTCTTAAATACTCATCATGATCAAAAATGTTCTGTAGATAATACAATAAAGTATAGAGATAGGGTTAAATGGTAATAAAGAAATCTTGGTTATCAGTAAAATGGTCTACTTTTGGCGCGTTTTTAAGCCCGGAAGACGCTTATCAGGCGTTTCATAATAAAGATAAAAAATTTCTTCGTCCACTACTAGGTACGACTTTACGATCTTGTGTGATGGCGAGATAAGATCGAGTTAGTTCAATTAGTAAGACTAGTTTTGACTTAGGTGAGTGGTCTATTTATTTATTTCGATTTTAAAAGTAATATAATATTGAAGATTATGTAGTGTATATAAGTGTTTTTATTCTATTACCATTAATAGGCTTTTTGGTGTAATTTAATGGAGTGTTGTAGCCTTAAAGCTAAAGTGTTTTTGAAGTTAGTGCCTATACCTTCTCATACTTCAAATAGGATTAACTAAAATAGTTTTGTTTTAAGAAAATGATGCCCTAGAATAGTTTTGCGTTAAGAAATTATTTATGCTTGTGTCTAACTTTTATAATACATCAACTAGATGAAACTGTTAGTTTTTTTTGTTCCACCACAAGCAAGACCTCGACAGATGATAGGCGGGTAGCGGGCTAACCTGTTAGGGGTATGGTAAACCAATATTCCTAATTGGTTTGTACGCGACATCGTGCCTGAACGCTAAAATGTTTGGCGACACGTCATTGTCCATTGTCATTGTATATTCGGGTAACGAATCCAGGACCCCCAACTCCAGCAAATCGAGAGGGACATGCCGTGGTGGTTTTTAGTTCGCTGCGGAGGTGGGAGTCCCACATAACCTCGTTCTGCCCAAGAGACAGAGGTAGCCATCAAGCTTTTCCACCACGACAAAAAAAAGTACCTCCAACTCTAAATCGAGATCCATTGATAGTAGATTTGAATGATACCGCTTACGTCACAATAGCATTGCCTCAGTAGGGTGTTTGGTTAGGGTTTATAAGGGAAGAACCACAAACACGGCTTATCTGTGAACTGGAGAGCATGTTAACAAACATACAAAAAGAAAACAAAAAAAAAAATGGCCGAATTAGTCTAGAGTCCATGCCATTTAAACATTGATATATTAATCTTAATCAAGTAAGTTTTAACCCTCATATTAATTATGAATAGATCAAGTCCTATGAAGGCTGGTATTGCTCGATCATTCCTTTTACTTTATAGCTCGGTATATTTATATGCCATAACTCTATATTGAGGACTAGCTGATGCCCGCGACTTCGTCTGCGTAGAGTTAGTGTGTGTGAAAGTTTGTTTGTTTGTCTTCCAATGGATTACTAAACCGACGACCTTGAAATAATAACAGGATAATCTGTACAGTATCTCCTAAGTATAACAAAAAAAAAAAAGAATGCGTGAAATCGGAGCACGCGTTAGTGAATTACAACTAAATACACATTTTGACTTTCATCCCCTCTCCCAAAGGAACCATGCTGAATTCCTGGATAAAAACTATCCTATATGTTGAACCGGAGTATCAGCTATCATAATCAACCCATTAGCGTCTCCTCTCAATATGAGAAGGGTTTGGCCATAGTCCACTACGCTGGCCATGTGCGGATTGGCAGACTTCACACGCCATTGAGAACGTTATGGAGAACTCTCAGGCGTGCAGGTTTCCTCACGGTGTTTTCCTTCACCGTTGAAGCAAGTGATATTTTAATCGTTTAAAAACGCACATAACTCCGAAAAGTTAGCGGTGCGTGCCCGGATTCGAACCGCCGACCTCTGATTAGGAGGCTGACGCCCTAACCACTAGGCTATCATCGCTTCTCCTATACCAAATTTCATTCAAATCTATCCAGTAGTTTCGGCGTGATGCGCGGCCAAGATACAGACAGACAAAAAATATTGTTTTGGGAGCACTATCGATATAAAGCAACCTCCAATTAAAATTTTCAAAATACAGTGGACTCCCGGTAATCCGGCAAACATTATGCAGGGCAGTGTCGGACTATCGAATTTGTCGGATTATAGAGCACTGCCTAAGACCCCTATAGTCCGGATTTTTTTACGAAAGAGTACCTTGTAATCCGACAAATTACATATCTAATGACAAGAATCTATATATTATACGTACACATGTATGTACTTTGAAGTACAAATCAGACTTAATTTATGTAAGTAGAATTTAGTAAATTAAATAACAATTGAGAGCTTACGTTTTATTATAAAATTAAGCATAAATGCACATACATATCTACCAAAATAATCAAGAATTATTAATCAAAATCATGTAGTGAATACTATATCAAATTATGAAGCTTTGAAATATTCATCAATTTTTTTTAGTCGTCAAGTAGTAATTCTAAGTCATGTCGGATTACAGGGGGCGCCGGATTAGACAGGGCCCGGATTATCGGGAGTCCACTGTACATTTAACGTACAGAATTCGTCCTGTTACAGTTCTATTATATTATGCGTGAGTGGAGTATTTAGTAGTAGCGGTCCTCTTACTTTCCACCTGTCTAACGGTCGATCTATTGTAGATGTTAGTCAAACATACTGCTAATGCTTCATTAATCTCTTTACTGGTGGCTCCAAGAAACTTGCTAAGCACGCAGTGGCCTCGCCCTGGTAAACCGTGTCGACCCACGGGCTAAACTCAGTAAAGGGGAACTATAACTACATATCGTAGTTTAGTTTTTGTGGCTGATCCTCCACACAGTGCTTGAAGTCTGCAGCGGCTCGAGAGGCGGGCCCGCCAGTATGGCAACTCACCCGGCAATCGTGGCGTTGTAGCAAGGTCTGTGATATGCCTGCAGGGCGCATGTCTGGATCCTTTAGCGGCATGCGGCCATTCACAAAAGTGGTCGATCCTCCACTTAGTTTTTCTTTTATAAAGACTGCAGCGGTTCGATAGGCGAGTTCTGTCAGAACGACAAATCACTCGGCTGCCGTGGCGCTACAGCAAGGCATATGTGATATGCTTGTAGGGCGTGTGTCTGGATACTTAGTGGCACACGGCCATTCACTGCATCTCGCCTTTCTGTCTAGTCGTATCGGTCACCCGATCCACTGGACACAAGATTGGAGAGACGAGAGAGTGGGTATGTATCTGCGCACATATTTACCCACTATAATATATTCCCGCGCTGATGACCCCAGGCAATATCCTTGGACACTGATTTTACAAGCCCTGCGGCGATGGAGACTGGTGGTGGGGATTGAGTGGGTGAGCTCGGTCTTTAGCTGGCTCTCTGCACGTAGGCGTTTGGACGGTGATGGTCGTTTCGGGACTCAGATGAGATGGGAGGACTGACTCGGCAGCTCGTTCAAAGACAAAGCAGCCCTATTTAGGGACAGCACTGCTTTCCTCAATCCGGGGAGGGGCCTAGAAAAGGTGGCCTAAAAAAAGCCTATCTCACTTTAACCCAGATGGTTAACCGCGACCGTTTGGTCACCAATCTATGCGGTCGAAATAAATCAAAAATAAGTAATAAGAAAATCAATATAGCAGCTTGGAATGTGAGAACTCTTCTGGACAATGATAACAACCAATGTCCTGAGCGCAAGACAGCGCTAATAGCTCGTGAACTCTCCCGATATAACATCGATATTGCCGCAATTAGTGAAACTCATCTAGCTGACAATGGAGAACTCTGTGAAGATCTAGGTGGATACACTTATTTTTGGTCAGGAAAGCCTTCATCGGAACGCGCCTCCAGTGGCGTTGGGTTCGCGATCAGGAATAATATCGCCTATTCCTTGATAGAAAAACCCAAAGGCTTAAGTGACAGACTTATCACTCTTCGACTTCATACTTCAGCAAAGAAGTTCATTCATCTAGTGAGCGTTTACGCACCCACCATGACTTGCTCTGATGAGGATAAGCGGAAGTTTTATGACCATCTTCGAGAGGTTCTCCTCGGCATCCCTAAATGTGACAAGATTATTCTGCTCGGTGACTTTAATGCGCGTATTGGCACAGAGTACACTGCCTGGAAAAACGTACTTGGGCGGCATGGCATCGGAAAGTGCAACTCGAATGGTCATGCGCTACTTACCTTGTGTGCTGAACTAGAACTTAGCATAACCAATACGTTCTTTCGGTTGCCTGACAAATATAAAACCTCCTGGATGCATCCTCGTTCACGTCACTGGCACCTCCTCGATTACATCATTGTCCGAAGGCATGACCTGAAGGATGTACTTATTACCAGAGCTATGCGAGGTGCTCAGGGCTGGACGGATCATCGCCTTATCAGATGCAAAATGAGGCTCAACATCAAGCCTCCGCGTAGGGCAGAACATAAAATACCAGCTAGGTTGGCGTTTTCAAAACTAGTTCTGGATGGGGACATCAGAAAAGAACTTGATGAAACATTTGAGAAGGCTGCATCTGACTCTGTGGACAATCTAACTATAAATGGCGCTGCTTCGCGGATAATTTACACAAAGTCTCCCAACAGATTATTGGTAGGGTTTGAAAGAAAAATCAAGACTGGTTCGATGATTCTGACACAGAATTACGCAAACTTGTTGAGGAATACCGATGTTCTCTTAGAAATGCCCACAGTAATCAACAGCAAAATGCACTTCATCAAGCTCTGAAGAGAAAAGTGCGTGAATTGAAGAATAACTGGTGGTTGTCTAAGGCTCAAGACTTACAACTGTTGGCAGATACCAATCAAACTGCAAAATTTTTCGAAAGCCTCAGGACAATTTATGGCCCCCGTTGTAAGAAGACAGCCCCAGTGTATTCGCGTGATAAGACCACCAAGCTGACTGATTCCGTAGAAGTTCTTCTACGTTGGGCAGAGCACTTCAATGAAGTGCTCAACCCTGGAAGCCAAGGAGCGGATCTCAATTACATCGGTTCTCTTGAAGGTTTACCAGTTTCGTCTGATCTTGAGACTCCACCAACCTATGAGGAATTCCACGGGGCACTAAACCGCTTGAAGAGTGGCAAATCTCCAGGTTATGACAGTCTTCCTTCGGAGGTTTTTAAATACGGAGGGCAATTTATTAAGACCAGACTGTTTGAACTTATGTTGCAAATATGGGACGCAGAAATAGTTCCACAGGATTGGAAGGATGCGTTTATCAGCAAACTCTATAAGGGTAAAGGTGACCTATCTGACTGTAGTTCCTACAGAGGTATCGCCTTACTTTCTGCGGCTGGCAAGATACTGGCCCATATTATCAATAGCCGTCTAGTCAAGCTTGCTGAGAGCTTCCTACCAGAAAGCCAGTGTGGTTTTAGACCAAATAGAGGCACAGTTGACGCCATATTTGTTCTGAAACAGCTTCAAGAAAAATTTCTTGAACAGCATCGTGACCTCTATTTGTGTTTTGTGGACCTAGAAAAAGCTTTTGACCGGGTCCCTAGATCCGCTCTGTGGGTTGTTCTTGAAAAACGTGGATGTCCACGAAAATTCGTTAACTTGGTACGCCAGTTCCACGAGGGCATGTTTGCTCGCGTACGCCATGAGGACAAGTTCACGGAACAATTCCCGGTCACTAGCGGCGTCAAGCAAGGCTGTGTCATGGCACCGACACTTTTTGCCATCTACTTCTCTGCGGTAATGAGTGATGCCATAGCTAAGTGTGGGAATAAGATCACCCTCAATGTCCGCATGGATAAAAGCGTTTTCGACCTCTCGCGCTTCCGAGCAAAACGTCGGGTCTCTACTGTCTCTGTTGCAGAGATACAATATGCCGATGATGTCTGCCTCATGGCTGGCAGTCTTTCCGATCTCCAGGAATGTCTTAACTATCTAGACGAATCGTGTCGCAAATTCGGCTTGGTAATCAGCGCATCGAAGACCCAGATACTGAAACAGCCTGTAAGAAAAACATCTGCAGACATCACGCCTGTTTACCTGAGCGGAAATCCTTTAGAGGAAGTAGGAACCTTTCGGTATCTTGGTAGTCTCGTACGAAGCGACAATCGTCTTGAGTCTGAGATATCTGCAAGGATCGCCAAGGCTGCAGCAGCATTTGGTGGACTTAACCAACGTGTATGGAAATCCCATGATCTCAAATTAGTCACTAAGCTAGCGGTATACAAAGCTATTATACTACCTTTGCTTTTGTATGCCTCGGAGACTTGGTGTCTATACAAAGGTGACATTAAACGCCTCGATGTCTTTCATCTTAAATGTCTCCGAGCTATTCTTCGCATACGCTGGCAAGATCGGGTTTCCAACACTGAGGTTCTCCGTCGATCGAGCATCTCGGGTATAGAGAGCTTCCTAATGAAGGGTCAATTGCGCTGGTGCGGTCACCTTGTTCGGATGGAGTCCTCCAGACTACCCAAAACCTTGTTTTACTCTGAGATAAGTACCGGTAAACGCCAGTCTGGAGGGCAGTATTTACGATACAGGGACGTACTGAAGCGCAATCTGAAATCGGTGGGCTTGTCACCAACCTCTTGGGAACAGCTATCTACTCAAAGACCTGAGTGGCGAAGAGCTGTTCATCAGAGCATACAAGATTTTGAACAGAGGCGTCTTGAAAACCTAGACGCCAAACGCCAGCTCCAAAAATCTCTGCCTAAGCCCTCCTACAATTATACCTACAATGCGCAAGGACAACTGTACTGCGCTACTTGTGACCGCGTGTTCAAGGCTAAGTTTGGTTTCGCGAGTCATATACGAGCACATGATCGAAACCAAGCTGCCAGTATTTGCCAGGGTGTCGCCGTCGACGGAAACGTCTAGGAGGACATCATCATCATTATATTATAGATAACTTGCAGATTGCTCTTTAGCGAATACCATCCTTTTCTATGTGTTTCTTCACTGTCTTGTATTTCTCCTTTTGGTTTGGAGTACAATAAAGTGTATTTTAATTTGATTAGATCTGAGCGCGTTTGGAACCTGTCACCTAGCTTTTTGATAGCCCAGTGGTTAGGGCGTCAGCCTCCTAATTAGAGGTCGGCGGTTCGAATCCTGGCACGCACCTCTAACTTTTCGGAGTTATGTGCGTTTTTTTAAGCAATTAAAAATATCACTTGCTTCAACGGTGAAGGAAAACATCGTGAGGAAACCTGCACGCCTGAGAGTTCTCCATAATGTTCTCAAAGGCGTGTGAAGTCTGCCAATCCGCACATGGCCAGCGTGGTGGACTATGGCCAAACCCTTCTCATATTGGGAGGAGACCCGTGCTCTGCAGTGAACCGATAATGGGTTGAACAACAACAACCTAGCTTTAGTTGACGAATTTTGTCACCGTCACCTCACGAATTAAAATAATGGAATATATTAAAGCAAAGATGTTTGTATTTATTCGACGTCGGCTGTAAGAGCTGAGTAGGTTTATCTGCATGCTTTCGAAAGTACTAAGTACTAAGTACTACCCTACGTCATCCGAGCTAAGTGCTGAGCAAAGAGACGGTGACGCAGAGCTAAAAATACGCGCCCTTTCTTTGCACAGTCGGTCTGTGGGGCATTGGGGGACATCAGGGATTACGTCACAATGCCAGAACCCTAGTGTTCCCGTTTACCTACACTTATAAACCTCCGTGTACTGATACTGGAAAAGGTCTCTCTGATAGTAGAAAGGGTTTAGAAGGTCACTCGTCGAGCAAGTCCAAATTGACGAGCATTAATCAATCTTGGCTTTACTTGCTCAATAAGGCATGGGCGGCCAGAAATGACACTAGCCATTTGTGCATAACATAGTGAGCGAAAAATAAAAGTTGAAACGTGAAAATCATAGCACTATATTTGTCATCATCATCATCATGATCAACCCATTGCCGGCTCACTACAGAGCACGGGTCTCTTCTCAATATGAGAAGGGTTTGGCCATAGTCCACCACGCTGGCCGTGTGCGGATTGACAGAGTTTACACGCCTATAAGAACATTATGGAGAACTCGCAGGCGTGCAGATTTAACAAAGTATTACGCGCTGAGAAGCGGTGATAGCCTAGTGGTTAGGGCGTCAGCCTCCTAATCAGAGGTCGGCGGTTCGAATCCGGGCACGCACCTCTAACTTTTTGGAGTTATGTGCGTTTTGAAAACAATTAAAATATCACTTGCTTCAACGGTGAAGCAAAACATCGTGAGGAAACCTGCACGCCTGAGAGTTCTCCATAATGTTCTCAAAGGCGTGTGAAGTCTGCCAATCCGCACATGGCTAACGTGGTGGACTATGGCCAAACCCTTCTCATATTCAGAGGAGACCCGTGCTCTATAGTGAGCCGGTAATGGGTTGATCATGATCATGATGATTACGCGCTAGAGAAAATGTTTTAATTGCCGATTACTTGCTTCCACGTACCTATCGCGGAGGTAGACAGACGTCTATGTAAACTATGAACGGAATTATAAAATGCGCGAAGATGACCTTCGCCATTTTTGGAGTAGGTCACAATTTCCATCGAACAAACAAATCGTAAACAACTTTCGCCCGGCGTCGTTTGTTTTGTGGTAGTGTGTACAAAGAACTTGTGCGTTCTTCGAAAGAAATGTTAAACCGCTTCTAGCCTGTGCCTTTTTATACCCATACTTTTTTTTTTTATTATTTATTTTTATTTTTGACGACCTCTGTGGCGCAGCGCGCGCTGTGGCATAATAAAGTTGGAGGTCCTGGGTTCGATTCCCGGCTCGAGTCTGGTCTGGTGGGAGGCCTCGGCCGTGGCTAGTTACCACCCTACCGACAAAGACGTGTCGCCAAGCGATTTAGCGTTCCGGCACGATGTGTAGAAACCGATTAGGAGTATGGGTTTACCATACCCCTAACAGGTTAGCCCGCTACCATGTTAGACCGCACCATCACTTACCATCAGGTGAGATGTCGTCAAGGGCTAACTGGTGGTGTATAAAAAAAATACTTATGTTAGAAACTAAAAGTGCCCGCCCGCTATCTTAATACAAACATCGCGGGTAACTATGTCACCTGATGATGGGGGATTGGTGTGTTATTACCGCCGGCCATGAACATCATCAGAAGCACCAGAGCATCCTCCTAGGATGGGCTAAGCCGGTATACTCAACTACTTAGTCAAGTGTGTTAAAAACAGATTTCTGCATAAAATCAAGCAAGTTCTTAACGTTTCCTAATTCATCATCATCATCATCATTTCAACCGATAGACGTACACTGCTGGACATAGGTCTTTTTTAGGGAGTTCCAATGTCCACGGTCTTGGGCCGCTTGTATCCAGCGGCTCCCTGCGACTCGTTTGATGTCGTCCGTCCACCTTGTTGGGGGTCGACCAACGCTAGGTTTACCGGTGCGGAGTCGCCATTCCAGCACCTTGGGACCCCAACGTTCATGGGTTCTCCGAGCTATGTGCCCCGCCCATTGCCACTTATAACAATTATATTATACAAATAACATTTGGGTCTACCGAAAACTCCAGTGTTTTTTTAATAATTCGATGAGGTCTTAGTTTGGGGGAGCGGTGAAAATATTTTACGTCATTTGTTATTTTAAATTCCCGTTAAATTACTCACGTGTAGCCCTCGTTAGTCACATTGTTTGTGTTACACGCACATAATTCAATTTTTTTCACTGATATCTCCGACGCCATATTGTTTGTTTGGAATGCTCACGCGCAGCTGTAAGGGGTATTTTTTTTTTTGATAGTCGCACCTTAAAAATTAACGAATTAGGGAGTCTTTTCAATGTCATTGTTGAAAACCCCAATCTTCGTTTAACCATTTTTGAAAAGGGTAATCCGTGCCTCTTCACACTAATCCCTAATCAATATTAACAATTGTATAATTGTCTGTTAATTTATTTATGTAGGTGGATCAATATTGAAAATGCTTAAAATGTCTGTCGATTTTTTTATTCTAGGTGGCCTATATAAATAAGGCTCAACAGCTGAACCGATCTAGATGTTATTTGGAATTTTGATAGCTTGCATCCTGGATGGATCCTGTGCCTATTATCCTGGGAACTAATACTGGACCTTGTCCAGAATTAAAAAAAAAATCGGCCGGTTTAAGACCCTTTAAAAATCGGTTTAGCCGTTCGGTCAATTATTACGCACGCTCGCATGCACGCATGCACGCACGCAGATATTTAGGCATGCACGCAAGCAAAAACATTCGCAAGGACCGTCTTCGCCGGCGAAGACGAGGTCCCCGCTATCTTACGTCATCCGGACGTGGACTCCATCCACGGCCTCGGAGACGTACGGACCACTCACCGTCCGACCCCCCCGTTATCCCAAACGTCGCCTAAGCCGAGGTTAGGCCTCACAGGAGCCGCCCTTAGGCAGTCGTTCCCTTAGTTTTTTCGAGCCCTAGGGCTCAAAATTTCTTCTGGCAGAGCTTCTTTCTAAAGCTCGCCAAACAGCGCAGTTACGCTGTGGCAACCGATAGGGTTTGTACAGCTAATAGACAGTCCGAAAAAAAAAATTGCAATAGACCCACAACGTCACTAGTTATTTCAAGGCGAAGCGAATTTGTTGCATCACTATATTTGAGCAATTAATATCAATGAAGAGACAAACTACCAAATGTCAAAGTCAATGTCATTTAATAACCTACGTAACGATAGCTACACGACATATCATCATGATCAACCCATTACCGGTTCACTACAGAGCACAGGTCTCCTCTCAATATGAGAAGGGTTTGGCCATAGTCCACCACGCTGGCCATGTGCGGATTGGCAGACTTCACACGCCTTTGAGAACATTATGAAGAACTCTCACGCGTGCAAGTTTCCTCACGATGTTTTCCTTCACTGTTGAAGCAAGTGATATTTAAATTTTTTAAAAGGGTACTATTTAATACAATATTATTATAATACTAGCTGATGCCCGCGACTTAGTCTGCGTTGAGTTAGTGTGTGTGTGTTTGTCTTCCAATCACGAAGCTATGGATTACTAAACCGACGACCTTGAAATAATTACGGGATAATCTGTAAAGTATCTCCTTTCTAACAAAAAAAGAATGAGTGAAATCGTTAAGCACACTTTAATGAATTACAACTAAATACACATTTTGACTTTCATCCCCTCTCCCAAGGGAACCGTGCTGAATTCCGGGATGAAAACTATATGTTGAACCGGAGTATCAGCTACTTCTATACCAAATTTCATTGAAATCCATCCAGTAGTTTCGGCGTGATGCACGGCCAAGATACAGAGAACAAAAAAAAAATAAAAAAAAAAAATATTTTGGGCTCAGTATCGATAGTAAAGCAACCTCCAATTAAAATTTTCAAACGTTCAGAATTCGTCCCTTTACAGTTTTATTATATTATAGATGAACACTTTATGGATTCATGTATCTACTAGGGTAACATGAATAAAGCAATTTTTATTTAATTCTGTGTGTATTATACTATTTTTAACTGGATACAAAGATGATATCATAAAAGTCATCAAAAATTGCGTAAGTGTTATAATTTGACAATGACAACGCGTATCAATTCTCGGCCAACACCTATTAGAGAACTTTATCACTCATTGAACGAACAGCCTTCCGGGTTGAGAATTCATTTCCAAGGTTTTCTGTTGATAGATATAAATGGCTGTTATATCTAAACATCTATTATTATGTGACTAATAGACGAAGAAACAAACAAAAATGTTTTTAAGCTATTGCGTAGCTTCTACCGAGGGCCTTGAGCACCGAATCCAGAAATTCCGTAACGAAAAAAAACCTCACGCTCCCCACTCCGACGGGCACAGCGGTGATGCTTTTTACCATTTATAGATATTTCGCCAGGGCCATTACAGTTGCCGTGGAACAGCGGTATACTCAGTTCCCGTTTGCTTTTTTTTTAATTAATTTTATCAAAAATAACCTCAATATTTTTAATATTTTTATTTTCATTATTGTTTTTGAAATATTAATAATTTAGTTGATAAAAAATGCTATGCAGTAGCTTTACCGCGGCAGTCACCGAGTGCCACACGTCTTTTTTTTTTTTATTTCTCCGTACATTTGGAATCTCTGCAACTACTGAAGGTATTACAAACTCTTTCATATTGATCTAAGAATTGCACTTAGGACCTATTTATGCTTTGTCAACCTTTTTAACCACTCAACGTCAACAAAGCAACCGGTATATACCATAATGTACCAGCTGAAAAGTTGATTAGTTAGTTTTCATCATCAGCCTAAATAACCCCTCGTATGATCTATCAAAGAAATCATTTATTTATTCCACACTATATGGGGTCGGCACAAGACGTCATCTTCTTCCACTCACTTCTAACAGCCGTCACCTCACTACCCACACCTTTTACACGCATATCCTCTTTTACACAATCCATCCATCTCTTCTTTGGTCTTCCTCTACTCCTTCCATGTTCATTTATACATTATTAATTTGCCTATTACATTATTAATTTTTATATAAATTATCACCATCATTATATCCAGCGATTGACATCGACATGTTTTTTAAAACAGTTCCAAAGTTTACGGTCTTAAGCCGTGGACTTTTCCGTATTGCTTAAAAAACGCACATAACTTCGTATAGTTATAGGTGCGTGCCCGGGTTCGAACCCCCGACCTCTGATTAGTAGGCGGACGTTCTAACCACTAGGCTATCTCAGATTTCATCTAGTTTTACTTTCATTTCATCTGAATATATATACTCGTACATATTTAGAAAAAAATATAAGTTATTTATAGTTTGTTAAAGCTAGGAAGCGTTATGTTTTTTGTGCACTTATAAATCTGTCACCGGGTTGTCACAGTTTGTATTTTGATGGGGGTAATTAGAGGGGCTGAGGGTAGCCATCTGGAAGGAAGGAAGTGGTTACAAGTATTTTGTAAGCCATTCATGCGTAAGATTTGATGGCGGAAGGGTTTTAATGTCCAAGGTTCCAAGGTTTTGCCGACCTGCGCGCGCTGTCGCATTTTAAAGTTGGAGGTCCTGGGTTCGATTCCCGGCTCGAGTCTGGTCTGGTGGGAGGCATCGGCAGTGGCTAGTTACCGACAATGACGTGTCGCAAGCGATTTAGCATTCCGGCACGATGTCGCGTAGAAACCAATTAGGAGTATGGGTTTACCATATCCCTAACAGGTTAGCCCGCTACCATCTTAGACCGCACCATCACTTACCATCAGGTGAGATGCCGTCAAGGGCTAACTTTTTGTTTGTGTTACAAGTTTTTTTTGATGTAATATTCAACTTACTTGATTTATATTTTGTTTAGCATCGATCGCGACTTTGCCCGGTAGTAGTGTCTCTAAATAAGGTTGTAAATGAGAAAGGGCTATATGTCTTCCTATACCTATATATTTTTGACGACCTCCGAAGCGCGTACGCTGTTGCATTATAAATTTGGAGGTCCTTGGTTGGTTTCCCGGCTCGAGTCTGGTCTGGAGACTTCGGCCGTGGCTTCGACACGATGTCGCGTACAATCCTCTTAGGAGTACGGTACCATGCCCCTAACAGGTTAGCCCGCTACCATCTTAGATTGTATCCATCAATTACCACCAGGTGAGATTGCCGTCAAGGGCTAGCGGTATGGTGCGGGTAACAGCTAGATCACAATAAATTATGCTAAGTACTTTTATTTCTTCATTAGGCCATGGCGAGATACGAGGTGTGAGAACGTCATTGCTACACAAGCTACACTAGTACGTAGTGGGCGTTGACTATCGCTTTACCCAATGGGAAGATGACGCAAGCAATATTGGACCGTTGGAACTCCTTACAAAAGACCTATGTCCAGCAGTGGACGTCTATCGGTTGAAGTGATGATGATGATGATTGAGTGTATATGTGTGTGTGTGTGTGTGTGCGTGTGTGCGCGTGCGTGTGTGTGTGTGTGTGTGTGTGTGTGTGTGTGTGATTTAAATTAATTACAATAAAATCTGTGTTTTTAAGGTTTTAGTTGCGTTGAATAACAAAACAAACGTAGCTTATATGAAATTTATTAATTTACAGCTAACGGCCGAAATTAAAAATCAGTCTTATTCAAAATATAATAGCTTGTTCAATTTGCTAGTGCCATCCTTTTCGTACTCTTCCCTGTCGATAAAGACGGCGTAACTAAAAGTCTGCTATCTGAAGTTTTTATATATCATTAATTATTAATCGAGGGATCTTATACCTAATTGTTAAATCAAAAATACAAACAAATAAAAGATTTACAATATTAATAAATATCGGTTTTTTAGTAATCACACATTATCATCATGATCAACCCATTCTCGTCTCACTACAGAGCACGGGTCTCCTCTCAATATGAGTAGGGTTCGGCCATAGTCCACCACGCTGGCCATGTGCGGATTAGCAGACTTCACACGTGTTTGAGAACATTTTTTTAACTCCGAAAAGTTAGAGGTGCCCGTATTCTGATTAGAAGGCGACGCCCTAACCACTAGGCTATCCGCTTACCTATACATTATTAAAATATTTATAAATTCACTTTAATTTACCTTATTGGGTGCTTAAATACCCCTAGTACCTCGAAAATTATAATTTTATCGGTTTTTCTAAAGGGTCAGCAAGAACGATCCAAAACCAGTCTCAAGCTTGACCGTTAATCCGCGCCGCTGATTCATACACGCGGTATGCATGTCAAATGCATAAGGGAGAGTGGACGGCTTTATGCATGCAATTGCAGTACGACGAAAGCTTATTTTGACAGATAAAAAAAAATAAGAAAGTCCACAAACGACGTGACAGTTACAAATCATTATAAAATTTTTAATTCTTTAGGTGACATATGAAAAAATTATGATAGTGAGACTTTGATGAGAGTAACACAAAGGTCAAAGGTTGAAGCTGCCCGCTAAACCGCTCATTAAGACTCGAAAACAAGCTACCAAAAAAAAACCCATAGAACCTCTATTAGTGCGCATGTTGGCACACTTGTCGCCGCTGATCACTGTTACATACTCACTCTTATATATCACTCTTAAATACTAATTATAATATTTACTAGCTGACCCGGCAAACGTTGTTTTGCCATATAAATTATTTCTAGGGAATTTCTATTGTAGAAAAAAATAACTAACTTATTGTGTGTAAGGATGTGGTATATGAGCAAAAGAGGCATGGAGCGCTGTGAACGATGGGGGAATATAAAAAATAGCATAAATATTGTTTATGTTCAAAAAATTTAGCTTTACAATAAGCTCTAGGAAATTTTAGTCGAATTAATGAAAAACACTCACAATAAAGACGGTAATTGTTCAGTTATTGAGCGGGATGACACATGATTAAATTACTAAAATGACTATTAAAAAAAAAAAAATTAAAAAAAATCAGCCAAAAAATATAAAAATGAATTTGGGATTTGAAAAATAGATAGTAGCCGATTCTCAGACTTACTGAATACGCATAAAAAATTTCATAAGAATCGGTCGAGCCGTTTCGCAGGAGTATGGGAACGAACATTGTGACACGAGAATTTTATATATAAGATTATAGACGTTAAATGCCATTAAGTAGTTTATATCGAATACCTTTAATTCCAGCTGAAATTATTATCATTTCTGAAAAAGGATATGTTATTAGGAATCTAATAATTTTTTTTAACTGCAATTTTTTTTAAATAGATTCAATAGTCACAAAGGTTATCGATTACAACAAAAAAATAATCTTAAATCTTTGTTGTATTAAGCAACGGGGGTTTTAAAAGAATGAGTTAGGTTTTATACCGCTTTAACATTACGCGCGCTAACAATACGTACGGCGAGCGAACGACCGCGTATTTGGTTCCACGATTCATGAACGAACTACCTCCAGCGTTCCAAAATTTACACGTTAAAAATCTCAAACCGAAATTAAAAGAATATTTTTTGACTAAGTTGGACGGTTGACTTATTAGTGTCGACCGTCTAACTCAGTTAGGAAATGTTCTTTTCTTGCCTAATATGCTTACTCAGTTCCTTTAGCTTTAAGCTGTTATGTTACTGATTAGCACCGAGGACAAACCTCTTTGGTTTTTTCGGTGCCTTTATTATATAACTTATTTTATTCCTTGTACATTAATAATAAATAAATAAATAATAAATAATATATGCGATGGATGGCCGTGATAAATATTTGTTATCCCTCCCTGCCTATCTACGTGTCGTTGAGGTAAATATTTGATGCGGCAGCGTGTACACGTACACACTTGGGCGTGTGTGGAATACACGCAGGTCTAGTTTATTATGTGTACCCAAATAAACTCCGCGTGCGTTGTCACGTTGAAGGTTCTAACTTCGATTCCCGGCTCGAGTCTGGCCTGGTGGGAGTCTTCGGCTGTGGCTAGTTACCACCCTACCGACAATGACGTGTCGCCTTCGTACATGAAGTCTAGCAATCAGCATGGCCAGCGTGGTGGACTATGGCCAAACCCTTTTCATATTGAGAGGAGACCCGTGCTCTGTAGTGAGCTTGCATCGGTTTGATTATGACGAGATATTCCAACTAGACTTTTATAGAAAAAAGGACATCAATTTCCCAAGCCATTCAATTTATTCTTGTATTCACACCTCGCACAGGATAAAGATTCAAACTTAATAAACCAGTCGCCACTCTAACGCCCAATTAAAAGCAATATGGCGTCTTAACATAGACAATAAGTAACAACATAAACAACAGAGCAATAAACAAATTCCATTCCCTGAGAGTTCTCCATAATGTTCTCAAAGGATATGTTTTTTTTTAGTTAAACCCGACTGTGATAGCCTAGTGGTTAGAGCGTCAGCTTCTTAATCAGAGGTCGCCGGTTCGAATCCGGGCACGCACCTCTAACTTTTCGGAGTTATGTGCGTTTTCATGCAATTAAAATATCACTTGCTTCAACGGTGAAGGTAAACATCGCGAGGAAACCTGCACGCCTCAGAATTCTCTATAATGTTCTTGAAGGCGTGTGAAGTCTAACAATCCGCACATGGCCAGCGTGGTGGACTATGGCCAAACCCTTCTCATATTGAGAGGAGACCCGTGTTCTGTAGTGGGTTGTAATGGGTTGAATCTGTAGTGATCATGATATTCCTACCAAATATACGAGTTTGCCGACGCCATATCAATGACTGACTTTAAGTTCACACGTCGAACTGGTTTTCTGTTTTCACTCAAGTTCAATAACGCGTGAATCATAAACTGTGAGATTTTTAGAGAAGTAGGTAAGTGGGTTAGGGCGGTGTTATAAATCATGCTGTAAATGTTTTTTAAGTGTTTATTTAAGTGCTCATAGGTATTTTACAAGAACCCGTAAGGTTTTTTTTGACTAAACTTCCGACCGTGGAAATCCTTTTTTTTTCGGACTGCCTATTAGCTGTACAAACCCTATTGGTTGCCACAGCGTGACCGGGCTGTTTGGCTAGCTTTGGAAAGAAGCTCTGCCAGAAGAAATTTTGAGCCCTAGGGCTCGAAGAAACTAAGGGAACGACTGCCTAAAGGCGCCTCCTTTCTTTGAGGCCGAACCTCGGCTTAGGCGTCGTTTCGGATAACGGGGGGTCGGACGGTGAGTGGTCCGTACGTCTCCGAGGCCGTGGATGTAGCCCACGTACGGATGACGTAAGATAGCGGGGTACTCGTCTTCGCCGGTGAAGACGGTGTGTAGCGTATGATTGTGTGGTAGGTGGTACGAGTGTGTTGTCAGTAGTCATCCGATCGTCAGGGTCATGAAGGATATGTTTAGGTCTCCTCTTTCGGAGAGGAGCGCTTAGGTCGGGGGAGTAAAAAGAAGCCGCAACTACGAGAGGGTTGGGGTGTCGGATTGATGTGGAAATCTAGTTGAGTTATTCCTCCAGGAGTATTTAAATTCTCTAATATTTAAATATGTATAATGAGCTATCTAACTTTCTAGCTTTAGTTTTAAGTTTACGAATGTAGTTATCACCATCAAATCACTGCTATGTAAATTATTGACGCGTCAAAAGTGCCTTTTAAAGGACTATTTGAATAAAGATTATTTTGAAATTGAATTTGAATCTAATTTTGACGACCTCCGCGTGCAGTGCGTGCGCGACGTATTATAAGTTGGAGGTCGTGGGTTCGATTCCCGGCTCGAGTCTGGTCTAGTTGAAGGCTAGTTATCACCCTACTGACATAGACGTGTCGCCAAGCCATTTAACGTCCCGGCACGATGTCGCGTTAAAACCAATTAGGTGTGTTGGTTTACCATAACAGGTTAGCTCGCTACCATCTTAGAATGCGTCGTCACTTGCCATCAGGTTAGATTGCCGTCAAGGGCTGACTTGTAGTGTATAAAAAAAAAACCTGAGAGGTGCCAAGGGACACCCGGATGGAACGAAGTTCCTTTCGATTAATTGAAGTGAAGGAATTGTAATAAAATTTTATTTTATTTAAGTTATAATAATATTTTTTTCATTATTAACAAATATAATGTTATATAAACCTAATCAGTAGGCTCAATTTTGTACTCCATCAGCAATATCCGGAACTTGTGCAGAAACACTGTCAGGATTCATTATTATTATTATTTTTTATTGTTTATTATTTACAAAAAACCTGTATACACTCAACAATATACAAAATAATCGTCGCGACACCACACTGTTCAATGCGAAATAGAAATGAAAATATCTGGCTCGCTTTCTATAAGAGAGAGAGAGACAGACAGAGAAACATGCGACGCCGCACAGCTTACAATAACAAAAAGTGTCGTGACCACTTTTCGTAAGAATTTTTTCCGTCTAGCCCCCTTTCACAACGCGCGATAAGGAACTTCGTTCCAAAAAGTCTCGTGAGAGACCTATTGTAGTTTTAAATCGTAATACATTCACTTATGCGATAACAGTCATAATACCTACCTAGTGGTGTACTCGTATATATAATAAACAGATAGACAGGTCTGTTTGTTTTTGCTAAGCGTAGTGTTTGTTTACTGTATAAAAATAGAGTTCAACATTTAAGCCAAATGAATTCTGCTATTGTGCTATGAGAGAGTAACAGACCGCCATTATCGACAATCCAAAATATCGCACTTATATTTAAAAGATAATATTAGAAGAATTAATAATGTTTAACACCAAAAATTAATATAAATATAAAATTTCATACTAGATATTTATGCATTTTATACCATATTAGTTCGGTAGGCTGTGATATAGCCTAGTTAGGACGTCCGCCTCCCAATCAGAGGTTCGGGCAAGCACCTATAAATTTTCGGAGCTATGTGCGTTTTTAAGCAATTAAAATATCACTTGCTTCAACGGTGAAAGAAAAATTTGTTAGGAAACCTGCACGCCTGAGAGTTCTCCATAATGTTCTCAAAGGCGTGTGAAGTCTGCCAATTCGCACATGGCCAGCGTGGTGGACTATGGCAAAACCCTTCTCATATTGAGAGGAGACCCGTGCTCTGTAGTGAGCCGGTAATGGGTTGATCATAATGATGATGATGATGATTAGTTCAGTTGTCGTGGATTACAGAAAAATAACTTTTAAGTACGCCGTTCCGCATCGGGGCAGCGTGGTGGTTCTATGCTTGTAAACTTATGATGATGTTAATTGTACAATAAGCAAGTACAGTGAGCAACTTTATGCCGTTAAAATCAAAAAATAAAACAATAATCGAACCCGGCACCTTTCGAACGTAATTGCGCCGGTGCTTACCTGTTGATCGGAAACCGGTTGTAAATCAAAGTTACCTGGAACCGTTCCCCGGACAACACGGTCGTCTTAATCAACTTCCACCGTTACAACTTACTACTAAAGCTGTTCGCACATAACGAACGCTTGCCGCAATCTGTTCGTAATCCGTACGTGCCGCATTTAAAACTTTTTTCAGCTATAAAACATAACTAAGAGTGTATGAGTTGATTAGAATATTTTTCAGCGTTTAAGATTTTTACGAGCCCAGTTTTAAGGTAATTTTGTCTTTTACTGGACAGTGTCACATGCTTTTATATTATGTATATTTTTATGTTAGCTTATAATTGAATTCTTATATTATATTATGTCAGTTATGCTAATCGCATGTATTAAAAGAATTATTATTATTATTACATTATTAATGATAGCGCTTTTTTTTCGGACTGTCTATTAGCTGTACAAACCCTATTGCCCGGTTACGCTGTGGCAACCACAGCGTAACCGGGCTGTTAGCTTTGGAAAGAAGCTCTGCCAGAAGAAATTTTGAGCCCTAGGGCTCGAAGAAACTATGGGAACGACTGCCTAAGGGCGCCTCCTTTGAGGCCGAACCTCGGCTTAGGCGACTTTGGGATAACGGGGGGGTCGGACGGTGAGTGGTCCGTACGTCTCCGAGGCCGTGGATGGAGCCCACGTCCGGATGACGAGACCTCTTTCGGAGAGGAGCGCTTAGGTCGGGGGAGTAAAAAGAAGCCGCAACTACGAGAGGGTTGGGGTGTCGGATTGAACTGATAGCGCTGCGTTACAAGTTGGAAGTCGTAGGTTCCAGTGAGGGGAAATTTTGTTTGGTAATTTCAAAATATGCTCAATCCTGATTCAGTCTGGAAATTACCACTTTACTGACAAAGCCATTAGGGCCTGTCTTAGCGCTCTAGTGTAAATTGCTAGTCATTACCCCTTAGTCTATTAGTGAGTGTAACCGCCGTCCTTTATCTTTAGCGTAATTCTCCGCACCGCTTAAATAGATTAGTGAATTTTGACGTTTATTATATCAGATATCACATGTAAGTGATGTTATTAAGAATATGCTATAAGCTAAGTGTCTTATTATCTTTTTAACATAATTTTTTGCTCTCTTGTTGTAACAGAAATTGTAACTTGATATATGACCGGCCATCACCATCATATGTGTTTAAAACCTAGGCACACATTCACAATATACCGACAAAGACGTGCCCCTAAGCGATTTAGCGTTCCGGAACGATGTCGCATAGAAGCTATTTGGGTATGTAGGTTGAGTGGTATGTAATTGCTATACACCTCACAGGTTAGCCCTCTATAATATTAGACTGCATCATCACTTACCACCTTGAGAAATGGTGAGACAGGTGAGATTATATTCAAGGGCTACCTTATAGTTCAATTAAATAAAAAATATTACACTTAATTTACATATTAGTATTTTCTACTACGTATTTTGATAGTTGCTTCAAAAGAATGATTTTGTTTTACATAGGGAGTTTGTAATGAATTTACTTTATACGTTGATTTTGTTATGAAACCTTTTTTTTTTTTATACACTACAAGTCAGCCCTTGACGGCTATCTCACCTGGTGGTAAGTGATGATGCTGTCTAGGATGGTAGCGGGCTAACCTGTTAGAAGTATGGTAAACCCACACTCCTAGTCGGTTTCTACACGACATCGTGCCGGAACGCTAAATCGCTTGGCGACACGTCTTTGTCGGTAGGGTGGTAACTAGCCACGGCCGAAGCCTCCCACCAGACCAGACTCGAGCCGGGAATCGAACCCAGGACCTCCAACTTTTAAAATGCGACAGCGCACGCACTGCGCCACAGAGGTCGTTTAAAACCTAACCTAACTTGAACTATCTTGTTTCTTTAAAAGAAAATTACAAATCAACGCGTGCGGCGACTTGTCTCCTAATGTGCAATCAGCATCACTTGACAGTGACAAATGACGGTAATTTCTGTGGAGATCTTAAACACCTCGCATGTGGCTGTATGCCACGTGGGATCAGATTCGTCTGATGACCCCGCCGACCTGAACCAGGGGTTCGATGCCTGATTGCGTACATTTTTTTCCAAGCGACATCCAAGATGCTTATCGAATCGATATGTTTTTGTTAGTTAACCCGACTGTGATAGCTGTGATAGCCTAGTGGTTAGAGCGTCAGCTTTTTAATCAGAGGTCGCCGGTTCGAATCTGGGCACCTCTAACTTTTCGGAGTTATGTGCGTTTTTACGCAATTAAAATATCACTTGCTTCAACGGCGAAGGAAAACATTGTGAGGAAACCTGCACGCCTGAGAGTTCTCCGTAACGTTCTCAAAGGCGTGTGAACTTTGCCGATCCGCACATGGCCAGCGTGGTGGACTATGGCCAAACCCTTCTCATATTGAGAGGAGACCCGTGCTCTGTAGTGAGCCGTGAATGGGTTGTCATGATGATGATGATGAAACCCGATAGTGGTTTCTGTGGCACTGAAAAATAATGTACATTATATAATTTTAATAAATACATTTCTCATGTTTATAACTAAGCGACATGAAAAAGCTTTTGACGATGTAAACAACTATCTCGCTAAATAGTAGAATTCTTTGAAGTCAATAATTTTTCCACTAAATGAAAAAAAAACGCTATGTGTATTCAATTTACTCTACCGAACGTTAAACATGTCAATACAACTGAGGAATTAGATCTGGTAAATACTTCGTTTTTCTTGGAATAACTTTAAATGCTAGGCTTCAATGGGGCCCTTATATATAAATAATTTATTGAACAATTTTAGTTCTGCTGCATACGCGGTTAAAAAGATACGCCATATGACAAATATAGGAACGGCTAGGCTGGTAAGTAATGAAAAAAAAAATAATGTTATATTTCTCCATATTTCAGTAAAAACGCAATGGATTTGTGTGCATTAGAAAGAGCGGGTCACATTTAAAATTTTATAAACATATTTTACAATATACGAGTATACCGACGTATTCGGCTTTACAGCAAGCATCTTAACTCACATCAAAAGATTTATCGGAACACACGTGTATATTCTGTCCGCCTTATCTGTCAATTTAATTTATATAAATTTTTTCAAAATTTTTATTTTCATCATCATCATCATGATCAACCCATCTCGGCTCACTACAGAGCACGGGTCTCCCCTCAATATGAGAAGGTTTTGGCCATAGTCCACCACGCTGGCCATGTGCGGATTGGCAGACTTCACACGCCTTTGAGAACATTATAGAGTGGCGTGCAGGTGTCCTTCACCGTAGAAGCAAGTGATATTTTTATTATTTAAAAATGCACATAACTCCGAAAAGTTAGAGGTGCGTGCCCGGATTCGAACCGCCGACCTCTGATTAGGAGGCTGACGCCCTAAGCACTAGGCTATCACCGCTTTATTTTCGTTTGTATATATTATAGAAATTATTTATTTATATTATTTTCTACTAGTATGTAATTATTAGCATGTATAAATCTATAACTGTTGCGATTTTCTGCCTTTTTAATATATATCTGTCGATATGTTCTTTCGATTTGGTAGCCTGGAACAAATCGCTTTTAGTGATAAGTTTATTTTTATTTCCATTTTGTTTGTCTATATTGTGCAATAAGGTTGTGTAAAATAAGTAAAATATTTTGTCCATCTGTTTCAACTTTATTTTCGTTTTAGTAGCGGAATTATAAACACATATTATTATAACGTGTAAATTTCAACTCTCTACCTTGAGGTAACTGGTTCCAGTGGGCACGCTAGCAAACTATTTTAATACCTAGTCGAATTAAATTTTTACTTATCTCTCTTCTTCTCTTCTATCCTTTTCTACCTTACGGCGTGTCCAAATATAAGAAAGAGTTAGCAGACAGCTGCATAGCAACGTGAATCGTAATCAGACTAATAATTTACAATGTTTAAACTAAAGTCTCTTATCAAAAACATCATGCGGGCAACATTAGGAATTAAGAAACATGTCGCCTCTCATTCAACTCCACGTTGAATATATGTATTCGAAAATTAGCTCATAGTCGAAGAGCGAGTGATCCATTTGAATTAAGTATTCATTTTATATTATATATATATATATTATTTTTTATTTTGACGCCCTCCGTGGCGCAGCGCGCGCTCTTTCGCATTATGAAGTTGGAGGTCATAGGAATCGATTCTGGTCTGGTAGGAGGCTTCGGCCGTGACTAGTTACCACCCTACCGAAAAAGACGTGTCGCCAAGCGATTATAGCATTCCGGCACGATTTCATGTAGAAATATTAGGAGTATTGGTTTACCATACTCCTAACAGGTTAGCCCGCTACCATCTTAGACTGCATCATCACTTACCATCAGGTGGGATTGCCGTTAAGGGCTAACTTGTAGTGGATAAAAAAAAATAATGCAGACATAAAGCTTTTAAAAATTGCAATTAGTGTGGGAAAACGTTTAGGTGTGGGAGATCTTTGACTACGCTGCAAGAAGAAGTCTAATTTAAGTTATACGTGTTAATAATTATAGACAGACGAAATAAAACCAGACGTGGTCTTTGGAACCCCCTACAAAAGACATTTTCTTTCTGCGCCTTTGGTTGCCTGGAAGAAATCGCTAGGTATTTAGCTTTACGGCCGCCATATTGTACCTACTATCTAACCGCTCTATTGTATTTGCATTTTGTATTATTTTGTGCACTCATTCATTCATTCATTATATCCGTCCGTCCGTCTCATAGCTGAATCTCCCGAACCGTATTAAGTTGGAATGACATGGTAATATTTTTTTTTATACACCACAAGTTAGCCGTTGACCTGGTGGTAAGTGATGATGCAGTCTAAGATGGTAGCGGGCTAACCTGTTAGGGGTATTGTAAAACCATAACTAAATGGTTACTACACGACATCGTGCTGGAAGGCTAAATCTGTTAACACGTCGTCTTCGGCAGGGTGGTAACTGGAGGCGGGAATCGAACCCAGGAACTTCAACTTTTTAATGCGACATCGTAATGATGATAGTGAGGTACCAACGTGGTTCAAATTCAACCGATTTAAAATGTAACGTTTCATTTATTTTTAATTAATAACCTTCAAGAGTTTAAATAAGTACCCACTTAATATAAATAAAACATTACATTTTTGTATATTAAGTAGGTACATTATATATAATATATTTTACCTTTCTAAAAATAAACCTTCTCAATTTAAAGTATTGCAAAGATTATTACTTATTTTAAATTACTATTTTCTATTGATTACTTGACGAAGCGGTGATAGCCCAGTGGTTAGGGCGTCAGCCTCCTAATCAGAGGTCGGGGGTTCGAACCCGGGCACGCACCTCTAACTTTTCGGAGTTATGTGCGTTAAAAAAAAAATATCACTTGCTTCAACGGTGAAGGAAAACATCGTGAGGAAACCTGCACGCCTGAGAGTTCTCCATAATGTTCTCAAAGGCGTGTGAAGTCTGCCAATCCGTACATGGCCAGCGTGGTGGACTATGGCCAAACCCTTCTCATATTGAGAGGAGACCCGTGCTCTGTAGTGAGCCGGTAATGGGTTGATCATGATGATGAATATAACTTATTGGAATTACTTATTTGGTTTACTCAAAAGCTCGAAACAAAACTGTCAAATTAAATGGAGACATTAATATCAGTTGCCTTAAATAATATTTAATAGAACCCCCGTCCTTTTCTAACTCCATCCAATAGACGGAGAGGGGTTGGCACGACGCGTGGGAAAGGAATTTGTTTATTGCTCTGTTGTTTATGTTATTACTTATTGTCTAGGTTTAGTCGCCATATTGCTTTTAATTGGGCGTTAAAGTGGCGACTGGTTTAATAAGTTTTAATCTTTATCCACACACCGTCCGACCCCCCCGTTATTCCAAACGTCGCCTATGCCGAGGTTCGGCCTCAAAGGAGGCGCCCTTAGGCAGTCGTTCCCTTAGTTTCTTCGAGCCCTAGGCTCAAAATTTCTTCTGGCAGCGCTTCTTTCCAAAGCTCGCCAAACAGCCCGGTTACGCTGTAATTACCATCAGGTGAGATTAAAAAAATTGAAAAAAAAACACACACATAACTCCGAAAAGTTAGAGGTGCGTGTCCGGGATCGAACCCCCGACCACTGGTTAGGAGGCGGACGTCCTAACTACTAGGCTGTCCTATAGAAGCGTTTTTTGTATGCTTTTATTAATAACAACTAAGAATTTTTAGTTTAGATATCTTAGCATCCCAATTCAACTAGATTGAAGGATACATTTTTCCTTGCACATTTTCCCGGCTCGAGTTAGTCTGTTGGGAGGCTTCGGCCGTGGCTAGTTACCATCCTACCGACAAAGACGTGTCGCCAAGCGATGTCGCGTAGAAACCAATTAGGAGTATGAGTTTACTATACCCCTAACAGGTTAGACCGCTACCATCTTAGACCGCATCATCACTTGCCATCAGGTGAGATGCAGTCAAGGGCTAACTTGTGGTGAATAAAAAAAAAAAGTACAGCTTGATGGAAAAAAAAAACCCCTGTCAAAATATTATCTAACGATTACTTGTTATTAGTTAACGGTCCAAGTACATTTTCTAGCGGTATAAATTAATTATTGCTTTTAGTACATATTAATTGGTACAAAACTCGCCGCGTCGGCCATTTTGTCCGGTGTTTAATGAAAAAGAAACGTTAATTATTTCTACATTCAATCAATTTGAGTTTAAGAACCGACAGCGGTGACTGTAAACACGTTTTTAATATTCGACAGTCGAAAATTTTTAGCTGAATAGCTATTCATTTGCTTGTCTTATAAAAGTCCTACGTGTAATAACGTTAATATGTTATACTAGCTGACGCCCGCGAGTTCGTCTGCGTTGAGCTAGTGTGTTTGTTTGTCTTTCAATCACGAAGCAATAGATTACTAACCCGAATTACTTGAAATGATTACTAAACTAAAATAATTGGTGGAAGAAGTGGGAGGCGCCCGAGACGTGATGGCACAGGCGGTGGCATGCGCGTGAGCTGCGCGCGGTACTGGACAGTACTTGGGCATTGCAACATTACTTTATTTTTCTAAAATAAAAGACTTTTCCTAAAATAAAAGTAGCCTAAATTATTCCTTATTACATCAGCTACCTGCCAATAAAAGTCCCGTAAAAATCGGTCCAGCCATTTCAGAGATTAGCCGGAACAAACAGACAGACAGACACACAAAAATTGTAAAAAATGTTATTTAGGTGTATGTACCGTATGCATATTCATATGCATGTAGTAAAAAACGGTTATTTCAATATTACAAACAGACACTCAAATTTTATTTATTTGTATAGATAAGCAGTATTATTAATAATCGATGGACGTTGGGGTCCCAAGGTGCTGGAATGGCGACCTCACACCGGTAAACGTAGCGTTGGTCGACCCCCAACAAGGTGGACAGACGACATCAAACGAGTCGCAGAGAGCCGCTGGATACAAGCGGCCCAAGACCGTGGCCATTGGAACTGTCTAAAAATCTAATCTAATCTAATCTTATCTAATCTAAAAATAAATCTATGTATAAAGTATTTTGACACTATTATATACCCGAGATGGAACCCTCATAGCTTTAGTTTTAAGTTTACGAATGTAGTTATCACCATCAAATCACTAGTATGTAAATTATTGACGCGTCAAAAGCGCCTTTTAAAGGACTATTTGAATAAAGATTATTTGAATTTGAATTTGAATTTGTCTACAAAAGACCTATGTCCAGCAGTGGACGTCTATCGGTTGAAATGATGATGATGATGGTTAATAACCACAAGAATTCTATGAAAGGCTACATTTTTTTTTAATTCGACTCAGTACTTTAGTACCGCTCTATAGTATTTGCATTTTTGTATTATTTTGTGCACTCATTCATTCATTCATTATATCCGTCCGTCCGTCTCATAGCTGAATCTCCCGAACCGTATTAAGTTGGAATAACATGATAATTTTTTTTTTTATACACCACAAGTTAGCCGTTCACCTGATGGTGAGTGATGATGCAGTCTAGGATGGTAGATGGTAGGGCTAACCTGTTAAATTCGACTCAGTACTTTCAGAGGTAGATTCGTTAAAGAAAACAAACAAAAAGCATCCTGATAACAGCTAACATATGCGAGTTTTTATTTTCAAATGATGAAATAGGAGAATATTTACTAAGCATATCGGCCAATCAATTGATTGAAAGCATTTTCATCTAACTAATATACATCGATATTTATCAGCCAATTCCCTTTTAATATACCTAGATGTTAATATATTAGAGGGGAGAAGGCCCCTATACCCAAATCAATTGATTTTGGCAAAGCAATTTGTGGGAGCAATATTTAAATAGAAAACATTTTGACGACCTCCGTGGCGCAGCGCGTGCGCTGTTGAATTTTAAAGTTGGAGGTCCTGGGTTCGATTCCCGGCTCGAGTCTGGTCTGGTGGGAGGCTTCGGCCGTGGCTAGTTACCACCCTACCGACAAAGGCGTGTCGCCAAGCCATTTAGCGTTCCGGCATGATGTCGTGTAGAAACCAATTAGGAGTATGGGCTTACCATACCCCTAACAGGTTAGCTTGCTGCCATCTAAGACTGTATCATCACTTACCATCAGGTGAGATTGCTGTCAAGGGCTAACTTGTGGTGGATAAAAAAAAAATGCTTTTGTTCAAAAATTTTTTTTCGTTCCCGTTTAAATCAATGATGTTTATGTCATGAAAGGCTTACCTCAAATAATTGTAATCGCTGTGATCTTGAAGATAGAAGGTTCTGGGTCCGATGCCCATGATTGGGGAATTAGTAAGTTCTAAATTTTCAATAGTCTTACCAACTTAACGACGAATGCCTAGATGCCTGCTTTAAAAGCGGTCTCCGAAATTGATATTAAGGGACACATAAATGACATGGGTGAGGAGTGTTTGAGTGTTGAGCGCCTTACTCAAAACAGAGAAACCTCCTTCAACTCGTTTAAGATAACGATACATGCTAGTAAATTAATGCATTTTTTGATACCGCGTTTTGGCCTATGGGCCTGGTATCCCGGCGGTATAATGAGCGACAGATACGTAAAGTTCTAAATAAGAAATAATAAGGTACTGTACTGTACATTTTTATGTTAGGTTAAATTAAATATTATGTATCAACTATGGGTATCAAGTCACCTGAAATAAACGAATAAAATTAAAAAAATAATAATTACGGGTATGGTTTCATAACTGCTCAAACCCGTTACTATTCTAAACTCTCACAAAATATCTAACTAAACATCTTCACTTACCAGATGAAAACTTAACGTTAACTTAGTTTTCTGTAAATGGAAGACAATAACAAAACCAAGTTTATGATGTTAAACGACCTTGAGAATCCGTTTGCAGATAACTATGAGCGTCACTTTGCTTTAGAAATTCTATTTGAGCTTTGAAGACATATCTCATCAAGATGTCGACCTAGTTTTCCTTTTTATGCTGTTTTCACCATCTTTGAACGGACGACTACCTATTGACCTAATTTTAAAATGCAGATGCAGTTTCCAAGTTAATATCTAACCTGACATAAAGAAATACTTCATTGCTTTTTTTTAAGTAATTAAAATATCACTTGCTTCAACGGTGAAAGAAAGCATCGTGAGGAAACCCGCATGCCTGAGAGTTCCCCATAATGTTCCCAAAGGCGTGTGAAGTCTGCCAATCCGCACATGGCCAGCGTGGTGGACTACGGCTAAACACTTCTCGTATTGAGAGGAGACCCATGCTCTGTAGTGAGCCGGCAATTGGTTGATCGTGAAGATGATGATGAAGATTGCTTTACTTTGACGTTTTGGTGCTCGCAAACCGACGGTTCCCAGTTATTACAACGTCGTTAAAAATGCTACAATGAATCTTATGACTAACTTAAAGTGAAAGGGTTTCAATGAGGAGCCGATACAACCTAAGTTATTCTTCTTCTGGCAGAGCTTCTTTTTTTGGCAGAGCTTCTTTCTGAAGTTCGCCAAACGGCCCGGTTACGCTGTGGCATCCAATAGGCAATCCAGTTAGCACAGCTAATAGACAGTCCGAAAAAATTCTGACGTAGCTGCTGTGCAAAGTGCATTGAGTAGTTTTCATCTGTGATGGCGATGGGTACCTATTAATGACTTGGTTAAAAAGCGAATCCTTTATTCATATGTTATTTTTATGTATACCATTGTTTTGGATTTTATGGTACTACTTGTCTCTCTTTCTCAAGAAAAAGGGATACTAAAAGTTCAAAAGAATAAAAGATTACCTCCAAAGACCTGTCCTCTAATTTAGAAATTTTTGTACTATTTATGCACTATATTTGTACACCACAACAGGAAGAATAATACTAAAAATCCGAAACATAATGAAAGAACAAAGAATATGAAAAGGCAGCCTTATCGCTCTCTTAGCTTAGCGATCTCTGCCAACAACCTATAAAATATGACACTATGAAGAACTCAGACTGTAGGTGGTGCAAAAAAAAGTCCTACTTCAGTATAAAGTACTACGTTAATGATAAAAAAGCTTAGGCATGAATTGTTCCGCCAACGAGGTTGCTCTTAAATAGTTTTATAGTAAAAATGTGGGATATTGTTAACAAAAAGAATACCCGGCTAAGATTGTTGTGGATTTCTTCGAATGTCGACCTTTTTGAAAACCTCATCGCCTTAGTTTAAAGTTTACGAATGTACGTAAAGAAACCAGGACCGTACTCATAAGTGAACATGCTAACCACTGGGCCAAAGAGGCAGTCAGCTTTGGTATTCATACATAAACATTCATCATCATCATGATCAACCCATTACCGGCTCACTACAGAGCACGGGTCTCCTCTCAATATGAGAAGGGTTTGGCCATAGTCCACCACGCTGGCCATGTGCGGATTGGCAGACTTCACACGCCTTTGAGAACATTATGGAAAACTCTCCGGCGTGCAGGATTCCTCACGATGTTTTCCTTCACCGTTGAAGCAAGTGATGTTTTAATTTTTTTTAAACGCACATAACTCGGAAAAGTTAGAGGTGCGTGCCCGGATTCGAACCGCCGACCTCTAATTAGGAGGCTGACGCCCTTACCACTAGGCTATCACCGCTCTACATAAACATTAATTATTTAAAATTATATTTCAACTTCTTTTAACACAAAAGCCTCAATACTCGAACACTAATAAATTAATCAAGCAAGATTGAATGCCTGGAATCAGTAGGTATTCACAACAGCCACTGTATCAAGAATCCATAAGTTAATTACACTCGGACATAACTTAACGAATCAAATGCTTTAATTAAAACCGATTGCGTGTAGGTATTAACTGTGACTCATGATTTCTGCCATTCAATGAGAACGCCAGACAGCATATCGATATTCAGTTCGGTTTTGAATTACCTCTGACCATATGTTTAGCCATTTGGCCAATGGATTTAATAGTGACAGCTTTATTCTGGCAGCATAAATAAACTGTAGTTAAGTTTGCCCTTAGTGAATATGTTAAAAAGTTTAGGGTGTATAAGAGTTCCCTGTGGTACTCTTTAATTAGCTGAGTAATTTAGTACCGCCTTTTATAACTTTTTTGATACAATCTTTTAGTGGACTTGCTTACTGTGCCAACTGCGTTATTTTTAATTAGTAAACTTCTATAAGCATATACTTCCACTTTCAATCTTTTGGTGTATTTGCAATACTGTAGCATTATTATGTAGTTTTATTTTCTTTTATAGTGTTGTGTTATATTCCTTTACTTTTAGTTTTTTTTTGTTATAAACTACAAGTTAGCCCTTGCCGGCTATCTCACCTGGTGGTAAGTGATGATGCCGTCTAGGATGGTAGCGGGCTAACCTGTTAGAAGTAGGATAAACCCACGCTCCTAATTGGTTTCTACGCGACATCGTGCTGGAACGCTAATTCTCTTGGCGACATGTCTTTGTCGGTAGGACCAGACTCAAGCCGGGAATCGAACCCAGGATCTCCAACTCTATAATGCGACAGCGCACGCACTGCGCCACGTAGGTCGTCAAAATTCTCAATTCAATACTGTATACTCGATTACCATTTAGGTGAGGTACTCTTTTTAATGTTATATAATAAATGTATATAATATTGGAATTCCGTTTGGTAAATGTTTAGCCGACTCTTTATTGTTATTAATTTGTTTAGCCAACTCTTTATTGTTATTATTATGTTTAACCGACTCTTTATTGTTATTATTAAGTTTGACCGACTCTTTATTGTTATTATTATGTTTAACCGACTCTCAAAAACTTACGACGAAATATTTGTCAACTTACATACACATGTCAGACGTTATAATTGGCAATATTACTCCAAGTTGAAACCGATTGATTGTAACACCCCCCAGGGTCTTATGATTGAGCGCTTCGACCTTTTCTTATTAACACTCGTCACACACAAATTACAACTTTACACTGGCAAGAATAGAGTTGAAAATACTTTGTTTGAAATACCAAAATTTTGACAATCCCCAAATTACCGCCACTAGTGTTATTAATTAGAAATGCTCCCTTATTACTTAAGCTGTAAGGTTCATTATTGCGTTCAGTGCTTTGAAAGGTATTAATATTGTCTGTTCGTTTGAGGATATTGGTCATTCACGCCACGCGACTAACATAAATATGGGTGCGGAATTTCTGTCCATTTGTTTCATTACTACCTACTGCTTTATTTTTGTGGATAATCACATCAGTAATCTGATGAGAAATTAATTTAGTAGTCTGTGTGCTCGCGAAAGTATTTGATCCAATTTCTGTGAATAAATCATAATATTAAAAATAAAATTAATGGAAATGAAACGAAATGAGTATCTTGTTAAGAATGCTAGATAGCATCCTTCCATCACAGATGCGGTTATTTATCAAACAAAATTTCTTGAGGCTTTTGAACTAATGTTCATAAGTGTGAGGAACCTGTAAGCCGGAGAATTCCATACCGTTCTCAAAGGCGTGTGAACTGTCCTATCCACAGCTGGCCATCTTAAAAACCATTCTCATGCTGAGAGTAGATCGACGCGCTGTAGTTGGCCGTTAATGGTTTGATTTGACGACCTCTGTGGCGCGTAAGCTGTCACATTTTATAGAGGTCATGTGTTCGATTCCAGGCTCGAGTTTGGTCTAGTGGCGGTGGCTATTTACCACCCTACAGACAAAGACGTGTCGCCAAGCGGTTTAACGTTCCAGCACGATGACACGTAGAAACCTGTTAGGTTTATGGGCTAACTGTATAGTTATCCCATAATATATATTTTATATTATAGTTAGCTGTATAGTTATATAGGGGTATCCCTAACAGGTTAGCTTAGACTGCATCACTTATATCAGGTGAGATTGCCGTCAAGGGCTAACTTGTAATGTATAAAAAAAATTATGATTTTAAGATCAGTAAAATATAATTATAAATTTTCGCCAGTCAAGTCGGTTACAAACGTCATATGAAACGTAAATTAGCAATGAGGTATCGGATGGCGATTTCAATTGGCTGTCAACGTGAATTAATCTGATGAACTCGCAATGCATTCCGCATTCCTGACATCAGTGCCGAAGAACGATGGAGTGCCGACTCGGTTCGTAACATTGAGATAATCGTCATCATCATCACGATCAACCCATTACCGGCTCACTACAGAGCACGGGTCTCCTCTCAATATGAGAAGGGTTTTGGCCATAGTCCACCACACTGGCCATGTGCGGATTGGCAGACTTCACACGCCTTTGAGAGCATTATGGAGAACTCTCAGGCGTGCAGGTTTCCTCACGATGTTTTCCTTCACCGTTGAAGCAAGTGATATTTTAATTGTTTAAAAACGCACATAACTCCGAAAAGTTAGAGGTGCGTGCCCGGATTCGAACCGCCGACCTCTGATTAGGAGGCTGACGCCCTAACCACTAGGCTATCACCGCTAATCGTTCCTATTTAAACAATTGTTAAGGATTTCAATAAAGAAACAATCCAATAGAAGCGGTAAGTCCATGACCATGCAAAAACTTAAACTCAACTAATTAAATATAAGCAATTGAACGTTGTGACGTCAACATCTACTGAAAATGTTTCAGTGTGTGAGCGAGACGTGCGAGAGAGAGAGCTTACTTTGCGAAGCATTGAAGAAGTCTATCCGACACCCCAACTTTCTCGTATTTGCGACTTGTCTCCCCCGACCTAAGCGCTCCTCTCCGATAGTAGAGTCCTAAACATATCCTTCACGACCCTGACGATCAGATGACTACTGACAACATACTCGTACCACCTACCACACAATCATACGCTACACACCGTCTAAGACGCCGGCGAAGACGAGGGCCCCGCTATCTTACGTCATCCGGACGTGGGCTCCATCCACGGCCGCGGAGACGTACGGAACACTCACCGTCCGACCCCCTCGTTATCCCAAACGCCGCCTAAGCCGAGGTTCGGCCTCACAGGAGGCGCCCTTAGGCAGACGTTCCTTTAGTTTCTTCGAGCCCTAGGGCTCAAAATTTCTTCTAGCAGAGCTTCTTTCCGAAGCTCGCCAAACAGGAAGGTTACGCTGTTGCAACCACTAGGGTTAGCACAGCCAAGAACAGTCCGAAAAAAAATTATAAAGTCTTTTTGTTTTAATTTATTTTACGGCTACGGTCCTCTATGGCTTATTGATGAAGTAATAAATTGAAAAGCCACACTAAATCAAACCCCTCTTTATAATACTACTGCGCACGCGCACCACAACAGAGGCTGTCAAAAATAAATAATTAAAGATAGTTAAAGTAACTAGGATAGTGTTGTGAAACATTAATCGCTTACTGACATCCACGATAATCCTTTAATACCGATTAAGCTCAGAGAATGTTGAAGTAAACATCGGAAAGTTTATAATTAGCGATGCCCCATCTCATAAGGAAAACAAGACGTCAGATATAGGAACGCATCCTGTCGCGTGACAGTTTTGTTTTATTTCGTACATTTATTTTGTCTATGGCTAAAATGGGTGGACGCGATTTTAATCTTAATTGTCTCTGCTATAAAACCAAATTTTAGTTTCTTGGTTCCTTTGACAGATGAATAAAATTAAAGCACAAAATTTATTTCCGTCCACTATAGTTGTTAATTACTCTTAATGAAGACTTTATTATAGAAAATGGGGAACGATAACTGACTTCTTTAGTTGATGAAGACTTCTGTTGCCTAAACTATTTGGAAAATTGTTTGTTTCTCAGCATCAGCATTTTTGGTACCAGAAATTTGCGTGCACTAACTGACACGTTATCGTAACGTGATGGACTTAATTCTAAATTCTCCTTTCCTATAAGAATGGGGTACCTAGCATTGTGCGAATTTTTCAAGATTAAGATCTGCATCATCTGATGAGTATCTGTAATTTAACAATAATTAAAAAAAATCACAAAACCTACTACTACCAGCCTACTTACTTAATATATATTTAAAAGAGTTGACAATACGTAGTATATGCGGAATGCGAAAAATTTAATTTTACATTGATGGGCTACCACTATTGCTTTTGTTGTATACTTATAGCAAACATCCTCCCTATGTAGAATTAATTATATGTTACTATAGCTTTAGTCTGCCATCTTTGATAATAGATAGATATATATCTTGGGATACGGATCAAAAACGCGCAAGGGTGTTTCCTTGCGCGTTGAATGACTAATCAAATCAAATCAAAAATATAAACCTATTACAGGTATTCGTGAAGTGATGGTGATAACGACACTCGCTAACCCAAAATAAAAGCTAAGAGGGTTCAAATCGCGCCCAGGCCGAATAAGAAGCCGACAGTAAACTTAGCCGGGGTTTTTTTTTTATCACCATTTCACATAATCAATAATAAGTTATAGTACCTATGGTGATAGAGCAATTAATATTTATCTGAATGAGATCTTCTATTATAAACTAGCTTCATAATCAACCCATTACCGGCTCACTACAGAGCACGGGCCTCCTCTCAATATGAGAAGGATTTGGCCATAGTTCTCCACGCGGATTTGCAGACTTCACACGCCTTTGAGAACATTATAGAGAACTCTCAGGCGTGCAGGTTTCCTCACGATGTTTTCCTTCACCGTTGAAGCAATTTTAATTTTTTTAATTAAACTAGGTTACTCCACAATAATTTAAAAAAAAAAACTTTTATCTTCGCGATCACGTGAGCATCAAAGATTATAGAATAACATCACGTTAATTGGCCCAAAATAAAACGACATAAAAATCGATGTTACAGATAAATAATAATCGATTATTAATAAAATGCTCTAATGAATAAGTCAAAACTTGATTACAGTGAAATGTTCCGATTCGATAACGGAACGAATGTTAAATAATCGGAATGCTATCGTATCGAATGTTGGTTAACGAGATGTTCCTAGTAGCGCTAACACAATTAATGAACTATCGAGAAAACTCGTTAACTGTTTGTGGGCAATTTGTAATTGGGAAAGTTGTTTGATGTTCTGTCTTTGGATGTAGGGCAGTTTTATTTATTTGTGTTTGAAGCTGTGATAGCCTAGTGGTTCAAGCGTCAGCCTCCTAATCAGAGGTCGGCGGTTCGAATCCGGGCTCGCACCTCTGACTTTTCGGAGTTATGTGCGTTTAAAAAAAATTAAAATATCACTTGCTTCAACGGTGAAGGAAAACGTCGTGAGGAAACCTGCACGCCTGAGAGTTCTCCATAATGTTGTCAAAGGCGTGTGAAGTCTGCCAATCCGCACATGGCCAGCGTGGTGGACTATGGCCAAACCCTTCTCATATTGTGAGGAGACCCGTGCTCTGTAGTGAGCCGGCAATGGGTTGATCATGATGATTTATTTGTGTGTACGCATGAGTTGGCTGGAAAGAAAGAGAGAGAGAGAGAGAGGGAGAGGGAGAGGGAGAGAGAGAGAGAGGGAGAGAGAGAGAGAGAGAGAGGGAGAGAGAGAGAGAGAGAGAGAGCTACTTTCGGAGTTATCAAAAAACACATTTTTTTTTTGTACTGACTATTATTAGCTGTGCTATTATTGGCGACTAACCCTATTAGTTGCGACAGCGTAACCGGGCTGTTTGGCGAGCTTCGGAAAGAAACTCTGCCAGAAGAAATTTTGAAGCCTAGTTTCAGTTTTCACGTAAAAACTAGTGAATTTATGAAACTTTACAGTGATATAAAAGCATAATTTACATTTCATTAGTATGAAACCTTGTCACTTGCGATAGTTTAAACTGTGTTACAGGAGACAGTGTCTTCCCTATATCTATGACACAACAACATGCGATCGACAAAAATAACAATTTACACAATCAAAATTAAACGAAGAAAATAAAACTAAAATAAAACAAAAAAAAAACTTGAGAGGAGTCAAGGGACACCCGGATGGAACGAAGTTCCTTTCGATTAATTAGTGAAGGAATTGTAATAAAAATTTTTGAGATAACAAAAGTCAATATTAACAAAAGAATAACAAAAGAAAATGAAAATATCTGGCTTGCTTTCTATAACAGAGAGAGAGAGACAGACAGAGAAACATGCGACGCCATATAGCAAAAAGTGTCGTGACAACTTTTCGTAAGATTTTTTTCCGTCTAGCCCCCTTTCACAACGCGCGATAAGGAACTTCGTTCCAATTATGAGTGTGTATATATGATTTTCAGAGTACGTTACTAACAAATACATTTTCTTGTTGTTCCAGGTAAACGTCAACATTCCGTAACATCAAAAGAAACAAACTACCAACACTATGCAGCTGACGAAAATGACAAAAGCGACCACCTCATAAAAGGAAAAATAAACTCGACTCAGAACACACATATCGACGCGGCAACATCACTTCAAAACCAAACAATGCCATAGAGAATGTGTTTTATTTTTAAAACTATTCGACATTTGAATTTCGAACTGTCAAACGCGCTCGCTTTGCGTCCGAGACATAAATTTATGGCCGACTTCCGACATTTCGGATACGGTTCTAATTTTGAATTGAACGAAATATTACTGCGGGTACAGGTATGAGGTAAGTGCAATACGTTACTTTTTTTTTTTTTAATTCTCTTACCCTAGTCATTCAAGAGTGTAATTAAGAAATATGAATGAATTTCAACCTTTCAACGTTTTTTTGTTTTTTTTTTTCGGACTGCCTATTAGCTATGCTAAGATAGCTCTTAATATAATTTTAAGTGGCATGGGAGATGGTGCTAACAAAAAGAAAATTTACCTGGCTAAGTTTGTTGTGGGCTTCTTCTTAGACCGGGGCGCGTTTGGAACCCTCATAGCTTTAGTTTTAAGTTTACGAATGTAGTTATCACCATCAAATCACTACTTTGTAAATTATTGACGCGTCAAAAGCTCATTTTAAAGGACTATTTGTTTAAAGATTATTTGAATTTGAATTTGAATAACCCTATTCAAATATATGATTGTGTGGTAGGTGGTACGAGTGTGTTGTCAGTAGTCATCCGATCGTCAGGGTCGTGAAGGATATGTTTAGGTCTCCTCTTTCGGAGAGGAGCGCTTAGGTCGGGGGAGTAAAAAGAAGCCGCAACTACTAGAGGGTTGGGGTGTCGGATTGGCCTTTCAATGGGTTCAAGTCACAAAGTCCTACATTGTTATAACTTATAACCCCCCGCACCGGTAAACGTAGCGTTGGTCGACCCCCAACTAGGTGGACAGACGACATCAGACGAGTCGCAGGGAGCCGCTGTAAGCAAGCGGCCCAAGACCGTGAGCATTGGAACTCCCTACAAAAGACCTATGTCCAGCAGTGGACGTCAATCGGTTGATAATGATGATGATGATGATGATGATAATGTATAGGTAATTAACATCTTGCTGTCCTTTTTTATGAAGAACTTTGAGAGCAGACTTTACTTAGCATCCTTGCGAGACGAACCACATTTTTTTGCACGTATTAAGGTAAATTAAATTAAATTAAAAATAATTATTTCACCAAAAACACAGTTTCAGTTTTACATATTCCGATGGTACCCACACTAGGTAATCCTGTCTCGTGGGTAAAAAAGGTAAGGTGAAACAAAACATCGTTTTGTTCACTGTAGTATGTGATAATTGACCGCTCGAGAGGTCTATGCGAAGTTTGCTTGACCGAATTTGAACTTGATTCTTGCATCGCCTGTCTACCATCTGTCAGTCGTACCACTACTTAAATAAAATTAAAAGAAATATAGACAAACAAAACAAAAAAAGGTGGATATTTTTAATTTTTTTTTATGGAACACGATATGTATGAATGAAGGAATTATTGACTCATTTCTGCTGAACAGAACATAAACAGACCAGAGACAATTTTTTTTTTAGTGCGCTGTTTGCCCAAGGTCAATGAAGTAAGTACCTACTGCTTTAGGTCCAAAGCACAAAGTCTGGAATTTAAAAAAAGTTTCATGTCTTTATTGTAGTCAAGCTAAAGATAGATAGATAGATAGATAGATAAACTCTTTATTGCACACTACAAACTTGACTCAAAATAAATAAAACAAAAATAAAAAAAAACGAACATAATGTGCAAGGGCGGTCTTATCGCTAAAAGCAATCTCGTCCAGACGACCTTTTGTGAAAGGAATGAGTTAAAAGGAAAGGGGGATAGCGCAATAGCTAGAATAAAATAGAATATAATGGAAATGACATATCCTTACATACAGAATAAAGTATAGTTACCAACCTATCTATCATGCATTAAAAAAACTACTTCATATAAGATGATGATAACTACTTCATGATTGCAATGGATTTAAATTAAAAAACTAAGCATAAAAATAATGCCTAGTAATCTACACCAGTAATGATGTCGGCAATATCAAAGGATAAAAGCACTTTGACCTCATTCCGAGTCAATTTTCGTTAACAATGTGCCGACAATAGGTTGGTCCGTCGGTCCGTGAATCACAAGGGATTCATATGCTAACCAGTGATCTCCATATCTATTATGTTGCCCTGGTACTTCGCTGTATAAAAATTTGTTGGTTTTAGGGTTCCGCAGTGAAATGGCGAAAACGGAACGCCTGTTATATTTTCACCCTCCCGTCTTTCCTTAATTAAGGGATAAAATATTGTATACTACTAATATATTCATCATCATCATCATGATCAACCCATTACCGGCTCACTACAGAGCACGGGTCTCCTCTATATGAGAAGGGTTTGGCCATAGTCCACCACGCTGGCCATGTGCGGATTGGCAGACTTCACACGCCTTTGAGAACATTATGGAGAACTCTCAGACGTGCAGGTTTCCTCACGATGTTTTCCTTCATCGTTGAAGCATGTGATATTTTTTTTGTAAACGCACATAATTCTGAAAGGTTAGAGGTGCGTGCCCGGATTCGAACCGCCGACCTCTGATTAGGAGGCTGACGCCCTAACCACTAGGCTATCACCGCTTATAAAATACACTACTAATATATTATAAATAAAACATTCATGTTTTATTAGTATGTAATGTATATGTAATTTTTTATTTTATTTTAACTGGGTTATTTCACAAAGGGTTGTAGACGAGATCGCCTAAAGCGATAAGACCACCTATGCGCAATTATTAAATTGGTTATATTGTAATTTTTTTCTTTATGTGTTACAATTAATTCGTATTTTATATCTATATATTTCATTGCAACATAAAAGTTCTTCCTACTATTGTAAGGAAACGAAATTTTTCGCAATCTGCAATCATCCTATCATAAGTATATAAGTAATATATTAATAAAAAAATAAACAGCAAGTATAATTTGCTATATTCCGCCGACAACCGGGAGTTTTGTATAATATAACACCACACAAAATCTTCCACTAGAACCAGTACGCACGTTTGGACCCGACACCGGATCATCCTCAGGAGATGTTGACTTTACAAATTATACTTGCTGTTTATTGTTTATCATGGACTTCCGCAAAGTAACGCCTGCTTCTATTCATTCATATATTAATACAACCACAGTTGTTCTGACCATTTATATCACTTGAATACGATTTTTTTACGATAGAAAGACCAAACTTACGGAATAGAAATCTATTTTTCGTATCATATATGTCGAGTCAAGGGGGTCCGAGTTGTTTTTTTTTGCAAGGGTGACATCAGCATTGCTGACGTCACGATTTTGTTTACTTTCGCTCATAGTAATTAAAACCACAACTTGCCGGTTTACACTTTTATTGCGATAATAACTAAGAGGTCCGAACAGTCCAACGTCTTGAGCGAGAGAATCCGCGAAAGGCATCGACCGCCCGTATTTATAGCACAAAGCATGCTTGTACAAAATTGATTGTTACTGGCTAAATTGTGTTAGCAAAATCATCAATAGTTAAAATGTGGGTAATTATTGAATTCTTGTGGTTTTTGGCGCTGCTTAATAAAGTTAATAACTTCTTCGCGCCGACATATATATCATATATATACCTCGATAAAAACTAACTTTTGTTATATTATAAGATTTCTACCGTTAAACGTTGATATAAATATAATCCTAACATTTTATAAATACCATTCACAGGAAATTATAACCCAAAAAACTGAAATACCATACGTAGAAATAACATCACGTAAAAACAACATTGTAAATGCAAACGACCACAGCGGGTCAAAAGGTACGGCCGCATTTGAAGCGGGTAGCTTTGTCTGGTTCAATAAAATGGTACAATCAGAGTAACAGCGTGGCTGATATACTTGAGTGTCGTGAAATGCTAAAGCATTGTGGATTGGACCTCATGGACCCTTTCAAGGGATGATACAGATATTAAATAGTGTTTGTCTTTATAAATAAATATCCTATTTTTTTTTTCCATGCGTTCCGAAACCATTGATCAGATTGTGATGAAACTTTGTTCTTTGCTTTCTCAAGACGCCCGAAAGGATTCCATGCTCAAAAAGTCTATCATCATCATGATCAACCCATTATCGACTCACTCCTCTCAATATGAGAAAGGTTTGGCCATGTGCGGATTGGCAGACTTCACACGCCTTCGAGAACATTACGGAGAACTCTCAGGCGTGCAGGTTTCCTCACGATGTTTGCCTTCACCATTACAGCAAGTGATATTTTAATTGCTTAAAAACGCACGTTACTCCGAAAAGTAAAGTCTGGCAAAAACTCTTTCCGAAGCTCGCCAAACAGCCCGGTTACGCTGTGGCAACCAATAGGGTTAGCACAGCTAAAAGGCAGTCGAAAAAGAAAACATATACCCGCTGTCAATGAAGACTCGCTCGCCTAGCGGGGAAAAGTTTTAAAATAACTGCCCGTAAATTCTTAGTAAACGCATTTGCCTAAAGTTTGCGTGATCGGTTTTCATAATGCACTCACTATGTGATTATCACGAACTGTCACGGTTGTACGCCCTAAGAATTACAATTAAGTGGGCTATAAATTTTTTAAAGGTCTATAAAAGCTAATACGTATCGTAAATCTCCATTCATTTTGGACACATGAGTTTCCTTGATACGGTAAACTCGACGACTCTAGGATCCTAGGCCATTTTCCGTACACAATCGAATCGCTTGTTGTGGCGTCAAACTTCCCCAATGTTGCTGCTCGCTTCTCTCACCATTTACGTTGCTTCATAATATATCATCATCATCATGATCAACCCATTACCGGCTCACTACAGAGCACGGGTCTCCTCTCAATATGAGAAGGGTTTGGCCATAGTCCACCGCCGGCCATGTACGGTATGGCAGACTGCACACGCCTTTGAGAACATTATGGAGAATTCTCAGGCGTGCAGGTTTCTAAACGATGTTTTCTTTCACCGTTGAAGCAAGTGATATTTGAATTCCTTAAAAACGCTTATAACAACGAAAAGTTACAGGTGACGTCCTAACCTAACTAGGCTATCACAGCTTAAATTCAAATTCAAAATAATCTTTATTCAAATAGTTCTTAAAAAGGCACTTTTGACGCGTCAATAATTTACATAGTAGTTTTTTCATGGTGATAACTATATTCATAAACTTAAAACTAAAGCTATGAGGGTTCCCAACGCGCCCCGGTCTAAGAAGAAGCCCACAACAAACTTAGCTTAATATATATATATACATATATATATAGGTGTGTTTTTGGAATCGAACTCGGTCCCCACGAAAGGTTTAGCCATTAAGTTATAACCGCTACTAAATCTAACTTATTTGCACCATAATTAGTCGCATATATAAACTACGGTTGACCGCAGACGTTGGTCGAAGTCCTAGGCTGTCCGAGTAGGCAAACTGTTAGCGGCCGACAAAGTGAGCCGCAAATTTGTAGCAAACTGAAATTCGAGATAGCCGCTAACTCAGATCGGTTTAAGTGCGTCGCAAGCAAACTTAAGAAGTCGGCCACTAACTGAGACAGTTTTTTTTTTCATACACTACAAGATAGCCCATGACGGCTATCTCACCTGGTGGTAAGTGATGATGCAGTCTAGGATGGTAGCGGGCTAACCTGTTAGGAGTATGGTAAACCCACGCTCCTGATTGGTTTCTACGCGACATAGTGCCGTCTTTGTTGGTAGGGTGGTAACTAGCCACGGCTGAAGCCTCCCACCATACCAGACTCGAGCCGGGAATCGAACCCAGGCCCTCCAATTTTATAATGCGATACCCTACGCCACGGAGGTCGTCAAAAAATGTTTTTGGAATCGAACTCGGTCCCACGAAAGGTTTTTAACCACTAAGTTATAACCGCTAACTAAAAACTAAATTTAACTTATTTGCACTAGAATTAGTCGCATACATAACTACGCTGGACCGCAGACGTTGGTCGAAGTCTTGAACCAAGGTTATCCGATTTCGAACATACAGTTAATCGGTCGGTGTCCGGCGTCGGCGCTAGTGACCGATTTACCTTCACACAGATTGCATATATCGGCTTTGATGTACAGTGTAAGATGACCTGTAAAAGAGACACAGTATTAAGAGTTAGCTCAGCAAAGTTATCACCCTATCGACAAAGACGTGTCGCAAAGCGATTTAGCGTTCCGGCACGATGTCGCGTTTTAACCAATTATTTACCATACCACTAACAGGTTAGCCTGCTACAATCTTAGACTGCATATTCACTCAAACATAAAAACATACAACTTTTCACATAATATTAGTGTGATTCAAAGTATCTAATGATTATGGCGTCACCTACAGTTCTTAGAAAAATAATATTACTTCCAAAAGAACACGGAATTACCGAGCGAGTTTTGTATAAACCCGTGGCACTCGCTGAACCTATGACCCGTTTATCTTAATTTCACTTCCCCTCCAAGTCACCCTAATTAGTCAACTGGCCTTTTAAATGGTATTTATAAATTAACATATTGTATTCCCCTAACGAATAGTGGTCGAGACTGTTGATGCCGAATGGACGCCAGATGTGGCGGCCATTTTCGTGACGCAACACTTTCTTGGCATTAAAATCTAATAAATTGTTTAATAAATATTAGCACATCAGTTATTTATTATTATTAATCTTAATGCAATTTTTTGTGTCTCTAACTCTAAAAACAAAGAAATTTCATACAAACTTCCAACCCCCCCTTTTACCCTCATAGGGGTGGAATTTTCAAATATGCTTTCTTAGCTGACATCTCTTAACTATCAACTACTTACTTGCTAAATTATAGCTTTATACGTACAATAGTTTTTGAGCTCTCGTGTTTAATCAGTATGTAAGTAAGTCAGTATGTAAGTATGTAAGTGACCTTTCGCTTTTATATATATAGATAGCGAACAAACGAGCAGGCGGGTCACTTGATGGTAAGTGATTACCGCCGCCCATGAACATTTGCAGCACCAGAGGAACCGCCAATGCGTTGCTGGCTTTTGAGTAATTTGTTAATCCGCCCTTTGAAGATCCCCATATTATAACCATTAGGGAACACAGAAGATGGAAGCTGGTTCCACAATTTGCAGGTGCATGGCAGAAATGACCTGGAATAGCGGGTGGTGGAACCAGGCATCCAGGTGGTGAGGATGAAATTTGTTTCTGCGGCGAAAAGTGCGACTGGAATGCTAGAATCAAGCATCAATACGCTTCCACGACACATAAGACGCTCGCACTCACTTCATTATCAACCCATTGCCGGCTCACTACAGAGCACGGGTCTCCTCTCAATATGAGAAAGGTTTGGCCATAGTCCACCACGCTGGCTGTATGCGGATTGGCAGACTTCACACGCCTTTGAGAACATTACGGAGAACTCTCAGGCGTGCAGGTTTCCTCGCAATCTTTTCCTTCACCGTTGAAGCAAGTGATATTTTAATTGCTTAAAAACGCACAGAACTTCGAAAAATTATAGGTGCGTGCCGAGCTCGAACCCCAAACCCTTGATTAAGAGGCGGACGTCTTAACCACTAGGCTATCACAGCTTTATTTTTGCTTAAACAAGATAAATCGCGCGGACGGAGGTATAAATACGTCACTCGAGTGACCTAGAAGACTTTGATGGCACAAGTTTGTGTGTGGAGGAACTGTCTGGCGCTGAAATGCTGGGGTGAGTTGGCGTCGGGGTGTCGGTAAGAGCGTTGCCATGGTAACGGTTTTCAGCTCACATGCGAGTGGATTTCTCCCTTTATTATTAAGATAAATAATCTTTTCGATGGACTATAATATAACTTTTATTCTCTATTAGTCGATGCCTATTTCATCAAGTTAAAAAATAAATCTCTTCAAAAATATCTTTTTAATTTTAAAGCGTGATCTTTATGTTCTCAAAGGCGTGTGCAGTCTGCCAATCCGCACATGGCTAGCATGGTGGACTATGGCCAAACCCTTCTCATATCGAGAGACTCTATAGTGAGCCGAGAATGGGCTGATCATGATGAAAGCAAAAATAAATTTGAAAACTGTGCGGTGGAAATCTGAATTATTTAGTGAGGACGTGAATAACTATATAACTATAACCATGGCTAAATTACATGATTTCATCATCATCATAATCAACTGATTGACGTCCACTGATGAACATAGATCTTTTGTGGACAGTTCCAAAGAACACTGTCTTGGGCCTCTTGTATCCAGCGGCTCCCTGCGACTCGTCTGATGTCGTCCGTCCACCTTGTTAGGGGTCGACCAACGCTACGTTTACCGGTGCGGGGTCGCCATTCCAGCACAATGGTACCCCAACGTCCATCGGTTCTTCGAGCGAAATTACATGATTTATTAAATAATTATTAATTTATAGTTATTATTATTAGTATTTGTATCATTTTATAGCAATATATTTTTTGCTGCTTCCTTCGTTTCCCCGTTATTAGTAATTCGTTTGTACATAAAGTAAACTTGTAGTACCGTTTAGTAGGCTGCACAAAATTAGTAACTCATTCAAAGGAAATTGTATTTTATTTTATAATAAACTACCTATTGATATCTTGGAGATGTCTATCAATAAGTTCAAAGTTTTTATAAAACGAAAGCTTGTAGAAAAATCATATAACGATATTAAGGATTATATAAACGATAAAAAAGCTTGGGTGTGAATTGCTCTATCTCCATAGGTACTATAGTTTGTTATTCATTATGTGAGATGGAGAAAAAGAAAAACCCCGGCTAAGTTTGTTGTGGGCTTCTTCTTAGACCGGGGCGCGTTTGGAACCCTCATAGCTTTAGTTTTAAGTTTATGAATATAGTTATCACCATGAAATAACTACTATGTAAATTATTGACGCGTCAAAAGTGCCTTTTTAAGGACTATTTGAATAAAGATTATTTTGAAAAAAAAAAAAAGTGTATTTTTGTGTAATTTTCATTTCAACGCGATCAGAAATGGAACATGCATACCCGCATAGAATAGGCAGAGTTTATATCTTTGATTATAAACGTTGCCTATTCTACAGCGTGTTTAAAATCTTTCACATAAGCGGAAGAAGCGTTATGAGCTAGTATTTAATTAAGATCGGCCCGCTTATACAAATCAGGAAGCGTTCAGCAATAGGTCAAAAGAGCAGCTGGGGATACGCCGTAAAACGCAAGTACGCGCAAAGCAGATTAAGTATCAGATAACAGTACGGCGTATCGGATCATTCTGTGCGTCTATGGGCTGGTAAATCGAAAAGTGTTTTTAACAAACGACTCTTCATGTGGTTTATGGTAGGCTATCTTCACTGCAGGAGTGGTTCAGTTATATGTGGATTGGAATGTCTGGTATCTTAAAAAAATGTGAGGTTTTTTTAACTAAACTAACACTACAAGTTAACCCTCGACAGTTGAAATTGCAGCGGGCTAATATGTTATGGTACACCCTCCTATTTATTTAAAAAAATTTTTTTTTCGGACTGTCTATTAGCTGTACTAACCCTATTAGTTGCCACAGCGTAACCGGGCTGTTTGGCGAGCTTCGGAAAGAAGCTCTGCCAGAAGAAATTTTGAGCCCTAGGGCTCGAAGAAACTAAGGGAACGACTGCCTAAGGGCGCCTCCTTTGAGGCCGAACCTCGGCTTAGGCGACGTTTGGGAAAATGGGGGGGAAGGGGTCGGATGGTGAGAGGTCCGTACGTCTCCGACGACGTAAGATAGCGGGGACCTCGTCTAGACGGTGTCATATTTTTAAAGCGACATCGTTCCGTTATGCTAAATTACTTGGCGCACGTCTTTGTCGGTAGGGTGGTAATTAGCCACCGTCGAAGCCTCCCATCAGACCAGACTCGGGCCGGGAATCGAACCCAGGACCTCCAACGTTATAATGCGTCAAAACCACCTGGTACAATGATACAGTCTAAGACTACAGCGGGCTAATACGTTATGGTAAACCCATACTCCTATTCATTTTTAATGCGACATCGTGCCGTAACGCTAATCGCTTGGCGACACGTCTTCGTCGGTAGGGTGGTAACTAGCCCCGGTCGAACCACCCACCAGAGCAGACTCGGCGGGAATCGAACCCACGACTTCCAACTTTATAATGTTACAGCGCGCTCACTGTGTCACAGATGTCAGTTATAGTATTACAGATAGTATTATATAGGTATATTGTTTTACAGATAGTGTGACGTATGTAAGTTCTATATATCTTCTCTAATATATGAAATTCTCGTGTCACAGTTTTCGTTGCCATACTCCTCCGAAACGGCTTGACCGATTTTAATGAAATTTTTTGTGCTTATCCGGTATCTATGAGAATCGGCCAACATCTATTTTTCATCCCCCTAAATGTAAGGGGTAGTCCACCCCTAAATTTTTTTATTTTATTTTTTAGACAAAATTTTTAATTTCTATTTTTTTATGATACAACATACAAAAATACATACAATCCTCAATTTTCACCCTTCTAAGATCAACCCTTATTTTTTAATAGCCATTTTAGTAATTTAATCATTTTCCTCCCCGGCCGAAAACTGAACAATTTTCGTCTTTATTGTGAATGTTTTTCACTCGAATTTGACTAAAATTAGAAATAATTTATGGCAAAACAACGTTTGCCGGGTCAACTAGTATTTTATATACCTTTTGTTTGCAAGTCAGTTATGTCAGTCCGGTGGTTAATATAGTTTTACAATGAAGCCAACGTCTCTTATTAAGAAATCCGTAATCCTGGTATTCCCGCGGGACTAAATATCACAGATAGTCATCATCATCATCATGATCAACCCATTACCGGCTCACTACAGAGCACGGGTCTCCTCTCAATATGAGAAGGGTTTGGCCATAGTCCACCACGCTGGCCATGTGCGGATTGGCAGACTTCACACGCCTTTGAGAACATTATGGAGAACTCTCAGGCATGCAGGTTTTCTCACGATGTTTTCCTTCACCGTTGAAGCAAGTGATATTTTAATTTTTTTTTAAAACGCACATAACTCCGAATAGTTAGAGGTGCGTGCCCGGATTCGAACCGCCGACCTCTGATTAGGAGGCTGACGCTTGAACCACTAGGCTATCACAGATAGTATTATATAGTTATATAGTTTTACAGATAATATCACCGCACGACGATATTGAAATCTTAAACCAAAGGAGTTACCCATAAATCATAGAGACAAGGGGTTGACGTGACTAATATCTTACACGTTTTAGGGAAAACAGGAATTTTAATTTGAAACAATAAAAAAAATTTACTTACGCCTCCTGAGGCGAACTCTGCAGGTGGTATTATAAAAACGACAGCTTTTATTCGATTCTATTTTACGAAGCTGTGATAGCCTAGTGGTTAGGACGTCCGCCTCCTAATTAGAGGTCGGCGGTTCGAATCCGGGCACGCACCTCTAACTTTTCGGAGTTATGTGCGTTTTTAAGCAATTAAAATATCACTTGCTTCAACGGTGAAGGAAAACATCGTGAGGAAACCTGCACGTCTGAGAGTTCTCCATAATGTTCTCAAAGGCGTGTGAAGTCTGCCAATCCGCACATGGCCAGCGTGGTGGACTATGGCCAAACCCTTCTCATATTGAGAGGAGACCCGCGCTCTGTAGTGAGCCGATAATGGGTTGAACATGATGATGATGATGATTTTACGTTACACTAGCTTATGTCTTTTACTTTATCCGTATAAACATCCAAAACGAACAGTAGCTGTTTTCACATCAAAAAACATTTTATAAAACGTCTCCAAAATAATTTTTGGAGTGACTTTCAATAGTCTATTCTATATGGTTCAGAAAAGAGGCGCCTTTTTTGATCGTATCGAGATAGCAATATAAGAGTGAGCGAAGTTTTGCAGGTATTTTCACATCAAAAAACATGTTATAAAACGTCTCGGAGATAATTTTAGGAATGACTTTTCAATGATCTATTTTCTATGGTTCAGTAAAAGAGGCGCCATTTTGGATTGAAGCGCGACAGCAATATTAAAATGAGCGAAATTTTGCGGGTTCTTAATTCAAATCAAATTTCAGCCTATAGCTACTATCGGATTTCAGTACAATATGACGACTCCGAGTGTTATGACGTGCTTAAGAAACAGTTAAACGAGACAGCGATATGCGTCTGACCTAATATTAAGTATATGAAGACACGAAACAGTAAGAAGCGCGGAGATGAGAAGCGTATATACGGAGGGTGTAAAAAAGTTAAGACAAAGCATTGTCTAGTGTATTATACAGCGTGCCATATTGCTTGGCTAACTTCGATGTTCGCCAAACTGTAAGAACTTTATGTGTATCCCTATTTCTGTTATTGCTTTTGGATTTCAGCAGTACCAGTATTCCGTATTATTTTAATCATTATATTTGTAGCATAAAATAATTTGTATATAGCTTATACATGTATACCATACGGTGGCTTTATCTATTTGTTTTTGATCTGTATATAGCTGTGATAACCTAGTGGTTAAGACGCCAGTCTCCTAATCAGAGGTCGGGGGTTCGGACCCAGGCACGCACCTATAACTTTTCGGAGTTAAGTGTGTTTTTAAGCGATTAAAATATCACTTGCTTCAACGGTGAAGGAAAACATCGTGAGGAAACCTGCATACCTGAGAGATCTCCGTAATGTTCTCAAAGGCGTGTGAAGTCTGCCAATCCGCACATGGCCAGCGTGGTGGACTATGGCCAAACCCTTCTCATATTGAGGAGAGACCCGTTTTCTGTAGTGAGCCGAGAATAGGTCGATCATGATGATGACGATTTAATCTGATTGAGAGATACTGTCTAGTTGTAACTGTATGTTAAGTCAGAGGTAAAGCTAAGTTTAAAAGTAAAAACCTTTACATTAAGAACCCATCGGTTACTTATTCATGTCTCGAAGTCTGCTATCATTTTTATGGCCTTAATAACTCCCATTACTAAAGAAGACTTCTTTTATAATACTGGCACTACATAACTTAAGAGAGCCATCAAGATATCAACGTTTATGGCCATTTAGCAAGAGCAATTCGTACTGATAAAAGACCCTCATCTCGAGGACAAGACGGTATGCGTAACGTTATCGACTGAAAACATACCAGACCAATAGGTCTTGTTTATGTAGGTATAATTGTAGCAAATCATTTTTTTTATATCTTGTTTTATTTGAAAGGAGCTTGCATTTGTGTGTTATTTTCAAATATAATGTTGGGTTGATGGATGCAGTAATGACTGAAACAGTTTAGTTGAACTTTGAAATGGAGATGCATTATCAACTTGCTTAAGACATATAAGACATACGCCTACTTCTTATCAAGGTTCATGCTTCTCGGGGATTTGTGAATTTTACTTCGATATGGATCATATCTGTAGCTATAGTTTGCTATAACAAAAAACCTCGAAATTGTGATTTTAATGTGGGGAAGTGAGTGTGATTGCGGAAGTGGCAGCAGGAGCTGCCACTTCCGCAATCATAAAGCATCATCCTATGTCCCACATAAATTTAGAATTACAAGAGTTGCTTATTACAAATGAATTCTTAAATACTCTTATTAAACCATTCGGGGTGTGGCATGATATCGCGTGCATCAGCTCGTCAATAATAATGACATTGCTTAATTGATAATTATTAGCTTATTAAAATAGTATAGATCCAGTCTTAGTGGAGATGGTTTTAAAGGTATGCGAAAGTTAGCTAGCGGGTTATAACGATTATTATCCACCGCTTTATATTTTTCTTATTTCTTATATGTACTTAATGATAATTTTAAGGCAGACAAATCTCACTTCTCACCAATTTTCATCCCGTTCAGGAGAAGGTACCTAGAACCTCGTGGTTACTAATCAAACACGCCAACCTGTAGTCCAACGAGGCTATGAAAAAATAAAAACTCGTTGGAAGGTAAATAAAAAAATTGGCATTACTTATTTAATTATACATCGGATGAGAGCGCAATGTCAACTCGCAGACTTTGAACTCAATGATCCTTGAGATAAGCACCTAAATTATAGTCACACGTTACTAAAACCCCTGAAAGCTCTTATCATGATAACAATAAGGTTGATTATTGAATGGCCTACGTTATATTGTGTGCAAAACAACCGCGCGGTCACGACAAAGCATTGTTTCTTTCGAGACGATGATAAAATTGGAAATAAACAGTGAAGTTGGCCCATTGTTCGTAATCTCCTCTTAACTTAAAACCGCTAGCCTTTAGGGTTCCTTTTTTTACGAGATATGTTTACAATATCATAGTCAAGGATTTTCATGTTTTCATCATCCATATTAATAATAAAATTACAAATGCGAATTCGTGTCTGTTTGTTTATTATTTTACCTATTTCCGGCTCAATCGCTGCGCCGATCTTGACGGAATTAGGCACAGATATAGCTAGGCGTCTTGTAAACGATGAGATTACTTTTATCCCGGAAAATTATTCGAGGAAACATTCACGCGAGATCCGAACAAATAACACTTGATAAATAAGTATGCAAAAGCGGCCTGATTGCTAAAGCAATCTCTTGGGAAAAGAAGTAAGATAAAAGTCATTTATTTATTTATTTATTTCACATGATACACCATCAATACACGGTATTAGCATTAAAAATATTACAGTATAATGTTTGTTTTAGCCGAGTACAGTTATCGTTGCAGGTATATACAGCTTTCTTATTTCTCTGGCTTTTTTTTTATCCACTACAAGTTAGCCCTTGACTGCAATCCCACCTGATGATAAGTGATGATGCAGTCTAAGATGGTAGCGGCCTTACCTGTTAGGGGCATGGAAAACCCACACTCCTAATTGGTTTCTTAGACATAATTGATAATTTGCTGGTTCCGTAGACATAATTAATAATTCGCTGTGATAGCCTAGTGGTTAGGACGTCCACCTCCTTAAATCAGAGGTCGGGGGTTGGACCTTTTCGGAGTTAAGTGCGTTTTGAGGCAATTAAAATATCACTTGTTTCAACGTTGAAGGAAAACATCGCGAGGAAACCTGCATGCCTGAGAGTTCTCTGTAATGTTTTTTAAGGTGTGTGAAGTCTGCCAATCCGCCCATGGCCAGCGTGCTGGACCATGGCCAAACCCATCTCATATTGATAAGAGATTAGTTCTAGGTATTAAGTTTTCTATCGTAAAAAAATATTTATGGTGGTATGAACTAAACTGAAGTTTGAAGAATTTGAAATTCTAAAAGTACACAATATTCCTGAATTGGTACAATTTGTCGTTGCAAATATACGATAACTCCTTATTTTACTCTGTCTGTCTGTGAAAGTTCCGTAAAAACCAGAACAGCGGTGTATTGTCACATTTTATAAAAGCTTCTAGAAAACTCTCTTATTTAAACTACGATGTTAAGGATTATATAAACGATAAAAAATCTCTATGTATTGCTTTAGCTTCATAGTAAAATATTAATTAGTATTTTATTTATTAATTAGTATAAAAGCCCGGATAAGTTTGTTTGTTCTTAGACCTGGGTTTGTTGAAACCCTTCTAGCTTTTCTTTATGTTGCAAGTGTAGTTATCACCATCACCCCTAATTAGAAGTCGCCTGTAAAAATCTTACATGAATAAAGCTATTATGAATTTTGGTTTTGTTTTTTTTTTTGGTACGAAGTTTCTTACGGCAGGCTTGGAGGAGATAGGGATTTTGCTGCGCGACCGAACTGAAAAAAAAGTGATAGTAAAACCGTAAGAAAAAGTCCGTGGAATAAAACCGTTAAATGACACGTGCGCAGGCGCGACAGTCGTATAGGTACACAAACGAGTAGTGTATAATACCTTTCTCTTTTCCACGGACTTAGTGTCGATTCTACATTGGCCGAAGGAACTTCGTTCATACCTGGTGTCCCACGACACCACATCTTTTTAATTTTTACATTTTATTTGAATATGCACCATATACTTTTGCCATGCATAATTTTTATTTTACAATCAAGCTTCTAATTGTATGCGGATTTTTTCTTTACAAAACGTAAAAATAACTGTACGGAACCTTTGAGATAACTAATCACATTCGCACTTATACGTATTTTTTTCACCAAGTGTTATTGAGTTTTTTTTGTAAATTCTTCGCCGGATACCTGGTATAAAGGTGTTTGTTAGCTTCAAATTAGAAAAAGGATTCTGTTTGTTTGCTCGATAAGGTTTAAAATCGCATGAAATTTGTTTCGACCTTCTGCATATTTGACTAATTTTTCTCTTTGATTTTGGCGCCATTTTGGAATGTAGTTAATTTCTCCCGACATGTTATTTACGGCCAACAATAATATCAAAAAAAAAAATACGTATAAAGTATTTTGACACTAGTATACTCGAGATACCCCATACGGGTCACGAGGTTTTGGGTTCGATTCTTGATTTTGAGTAATAATTGTTGAATTCTCAGTGTAGACGTTTATTATATACTAGCTGACGCCCGCGACTTCACCTGCGTTGAGTTAGTGTGTTTGTTTGTCTTTCAATCACGAAGCAATAGATTACTAACCCGTATTACTTGAAATAATTACTAAACTAAAACAATTGGTGGGAGAAGTGGGAGGCGCCCGAGACGTGATGGCACAGGCGGTGGCATGCGCGTGAGCTGCGCGCGGTACTGGACAGTAATTGCAACATTACTTTATTTTTCTAAAATAAAAGTAGCCTAAGTTACTCCTTATTACATCAGCTACCTGCCAATAAAAGTCCCGTAAAAATCGGTCCAGCCATTTCAGAGATTAGCCAGAACAAACAGACAGACAGACATACAAAAATTGTAAAAATGTTATTTTGGTGTATGTACCGTATATATATATAAATATATGCATGCAGTAAAAAACGGTTATTTCAATATTACAAACAGACACTCCAATTTTATTTATTTGTGTAGATAATCTTAACATTAGAAGTAAATATAAACGTTTCAATTCCCAGCTTTTTTTTATTTAAACGCTGCAAAATGCGTTAACGCATCCCCTCCGGAAGCGAAGCATGCAGAACTGCGCCGCTTCCGGCGGGGTATTTGGGACTCGCCGGCGGCCGGTTTGGCAACCGGAATACCCACTGGGTTTTACCCAGCGATGCTCCTTCAAGTCGCCTGGTGGCTGGGTCACGAAAAACTCGCGCCACCGTCAGCAACTCAGTCGAGGCGGACCCTCCACCGAGGGTCTATCTACGAGGCACTGTAAATCTGTCCACCGCGCGTCAGGAACATTGTGTCTTCATCATCATCATCACCATCATCAATTTACACCGTGCAGATTTACCTATTCACGCATATTGCAGAAAGGTGGTTAAGCTTTATCTAAAATTTTTTTTTTTTTTAAAGTCTTACATTATTAATTTATTATACATCAAACATTTTACATAAAACTTAGATTAACCTAAAACTAATAATCTTAAAAAATAAATAAAATCTAAAATTGACTATTTAATAGTGACAACTGAAAATAGATTAATACCATAGATAGAGGTAGCATAAACAAGACATATCAAACAGTGTTGCCACTACTTGGCAGAAATTTTGACGACCTCCGTGGCGCAGCGCGCGCGCTGTCGCTTTATAAAGTTGGAGGTCCTGGGTTCGATTCCCGGCTCGAGACTGGTCTGGTGGGAGGCTGCGGCCGTGGCTAGTTACCACCCATCGTGCGTTCCGGCACGATGTCGTGTAGAAACCAATTAGGAGTGTGGGTTTACCATACCCCTAACAGGTTAGCCCGCTACCATCTTAGACCGCATCATCACTTACCATAAGGTGAGTTTGCCGTCAAGGGCTAACTTGAAGTGGATAAAAAAAAACATTATACTAAATTACAATAGTATACCATGGACTTTCGCATGGCAACTCATTCGTTAAAATCATTATAATCGCGTGAACCCACCATACCGCATTAAAACAATGTAGAACTTATAAACTCTACAGTCTACACCCATCACGATCGGATGGCTCGTGCCCAGCTGTGGGCGTTAATACAAGGAGATACCTAAATGTGAGAGATAAATTTGGGACTGTCCGAAAAATGAATTATACAGTTAAATGAAGTCAACCTACACAAAGTAAAAGTGTCGAACGCTTTGTTAAACAGTGAATAGGTTTTTGTAGTTACATTCACCGAAATACAACCCACTTTATATTTATATGGTAAGCGTATACTATTGTTGTATATGAGTAATATATTTATGACTCTTCTGAGAAGACTACTTGAGCATAATCGCCTACTTACAGTAATTCATTGTACTTTAGTAAGTACTTTCATTGTTTACACTTCAATACTAGTTACATAGCTTGATGATTAGATAAAGTTGGAGGTCCTGGGTTCGAGTCCCGGCTCGAGTCTGGTCTAGTGGGAGGCTTCGGCCGTGGTTTGTTACAATGAAATATAATGAATAGAAGCAGGCGTTACTTTGCGGAAGTCCATGATGAACAATAAACAGCAAGTATAATTTGCTATATTTTGCCGAAAACCGGGAAATTTGTATAATATAACACCACACAAAATCTTCCACTAGAACCTCTACGCACGTTTCGACCCGACACCGGATCATCCTCAGGAGATGTTGACTTCACAAGCGAAAAAGTAAACTTTACTTTAGCAAATTTTACTTGCTGTTTATTGTCTATTAAAATATGGTTTACCATACCCCTATAATTTTTATAACAGGTTAGCCCGTCTTACTTATCTTAGACTGCATCATCACTTACCATCAGGTGAGATTGCCGTCAAGGGCTAACTGGTAGTGGATAAAAAAAATATGTCTTAAGTTATTGAGCTTGAGTCAATATATGTTTATATATTTAATTAAAAACTAATCACAAAGTTATAATATACTGAAACATATTCTAAATATGAGAGTCGCAGGGTTTGTACATATAAGCGGCATTTGGCTCAGTTATGCGAGCAAAGGGCGCGGGTTCGACGGCCGGGCGGGTCATTGTTTGTAAACAAGTCCCATGCAAGTTTTCGAGTTTACTGTATTTTTACTCCTTTTGTTACATCTTAATTCCTTGGCTGTGGCCACAGTTGATACAATACTGTGGGCGACTTGATTATATATGATTTTGCGTGATATAACTGAAGGGAAAACTCTTTATTGTATTGTATGGTTTTGTACTACATATAAATTGTAATTCTATTCGTTAATTTTATTTTAGACAGGGATAAACATAGGGTATTTATTATAAGCATGGTATTTTAATATGATAAAATAATAATAATCCACATCATGATCAACCCATTACCGGCTCACTACAGAGCACGGGTCTCCTCTCAATATGAGAAGGGTTTGGCCATAGTCCACCACGCTGGCCATGTGCGGATTGGCAGACTTCACACGCCTTTCAGAACATGATGGAGAACTCAGGCATGCAGGTTTCCTCGCGATGTTTTCCTTCACCGTTGAAACAAGTGATATTTTAATTTTTTTTAAACGCATATAACTCCGAAAAGTTAGAGGCTCGGATTCGAACCGCCGACCTCTGATTAGGAGGCTGACGCCCTAAACACTGGGCTATCACGGCTTTATTTCAAAAATTAAAACGTAAAAACTCATATGAATAATAATACAGAAACAAATAAATAAAAAACGTTCGTTAAATTTATGGTTTATATTATGTTAACGATGTTTGTTCTAGCGATGTTTCGTCCGGCCTTTGAAAACGTTTAACCCAATTCGCCATCGTTTATATTTGTCCAACAAATTGGTTGGACGCGCGTGTTAAACAAAATTAACAACTATGCTCTTGGTGCATTTCCATAATTTCGTAGTGGCATAGTTTTTGTTACAGATGATATTTAGAAATCTAGGTGCTAAATACCTCATAATATTTAAATAATTGAAATAGATAAAGCGAGAGAATGAAACGGCAATATACTTCATTATCATCATGACCAACCCATTCTCGGCTCACTACAGAGCACAGGTCTCCTCTCAATAGAAGAAGGGTTTGGCCATAGTTCACCACGCTGCCCATGTGCGGATTGGCAGACTTCAAACGACTTTGAGAACATTATCGAGAACTCTGACATGCAAGTTTCCTGAAACGCTTAAAAACGCACGTTACTCCGAAAGATTATAGGTTTGTGCCCAGTTTCGAACCCCCGACCTCTGATTGGGAGATGGACGTCCTAACCGGTAGGCTAGCACAGCTTCAGCAATATACTTAAAATATACTATGCAAAATTACTTTTATATAATAAAATAAAATACTGTCTCACTATAAACTAATATCTACGACAATTTTTTTTCTTCTATCTTTATATTTAAAAATCGACTGCTTCTTGTTATATATCTATCTATTTTTGAAACGTACTAAAGAATAAGAAGTAATGAAAAAGTCGTTTACGTAATATGACAAATGAAAACAAAAAAGAATACACCATAAACAGGCGGTTTCCTAATTCCGGACAGACACTGAGTATGTTGCCGGAAAAAAAACTAACCTAACCTAACTGCATTTTGTCTGACCTAGAAATCAAGTAGCCTGAGGCGGTTATCGACATTCCAATCCGTCCTTCTTTCGAACACAAAACCATAGTCAATACAAAAGGTGGCTACCAAACGGCACGCTTTCAAAAATAAAGATGGCCGTTTTTTGAAAAGGCAGCGGGCACACCCGGTCGGGCAGGTGATGGACGTACACGCGCCTTTTATTGTTATTCTTATTTATTACACTAGCTGTATAGCCTAGTGGTTAGGACGTCCGCCTCCTAATCAGAGGTCGGGGGTTCGAACCCTCTAACTTTTCGGAGCTACGTGCGTTTTCAAGCAATTAAAATATCACTCGCTTCAACGGTGAAGGAAAACATCGTAAGGATACCTGCACGCCAGAACGTTCTCCATAATGTTCTCAAAGGCGTGTGAAGTCTGCCAATCCGCACATGGCCAGCGTTGTGGACTATGGCCAAACCCTTCTCATATGAGATGAGACCCGTGCATTGTAGTGAGCCGGCAATGGGTTGATCATGATGACACTAGCTGTTGCACGAGGTTTTGTTCGCTTTATTAAATTAACTGAAGATTTTTACGCAGTTTCGTTTAGCACTTCGTAAAGAAAGAAGGGTACTTCTTTCAGCATTTTAATATCATTTATTATCTGCTCAACTACATTTTACTTGTCGTGAGTGTAAAAAACCTTATAATGACGATAGAATAGCACTTTATATTTTCAACATAAGATGTGTAATTCTACTTACTTGTCTCCTAATAAGTCGTATTATTGTAGTAAGGTAGGTAAAGACGAGGTCTAAACTTGTCGGCTAACTTGCTTCCATTATTTACGGAAACATTAGCTGTTGCCCGCTACTTCTTCCACATTTGTTTCAGTTATTTTAGCACCCCACGGCAACGGTATTTTAAAAAGGTATTCTTAATATCCATCCACTAACTGACTGATGCACGCTCTCTTTTGCAAAAATTTCGTCAACATAAATACATAAATAACAAAGTTATATAATATTACCCTCATCTCTCATTTACTTCTTTCCCCTAGAGTTTCTTCAGCAAAACGGGCGCCGTTGCATAGTTATTTGTTAAGTTTTCCATACTATATATTTATATATTCTCAATCATTTGTGTGCAATAAAGAGTATCTATCTAAAAAATTTAATTTAAATCTCGCGTGAATGCTTCCTCGAATAATTTTCCGGGATAAAAGTAATCTAATCGTTTACAAGACGCCTAGCTATATCTGTGTCTAATTCCGTCAAGATCGGCGCAGTGATTGAGCCGGAAATAGGTAAAAAATAAACAAACAGACACGAATTTTTAAATATATTATAATTTGAAATTTTATTATTAATATGGATGATGAAAACATGAAAATCCTTGACTATGATATTGTAAACATATCTCCATAATGGTTTGTTTAATGTACCGTCGCGAAGTATGACCCAGTTCGGAAGGTTAAAGCAATAGGCCAACTGAATTGGTTGGGCGTATCGAATTATGCGAACCTTACGAAATGGACTGTAACATAGCTATTTAACATATTAACGAGTATTAAAATATATAAAAGGTTTCTTCCTATCGTTATTATATTCATCATCATCATCATCATGAACAACCCATTACCGGCTCACTACAGAGCACGGGTCTCCTCTCAATATGAGAAGGGTTTGGCCATAGTCCACCACGCTGGCCATGTGCGGATTGGCAGACTTCACACGCCTTTGAGAACATTACGGATAACTCTCAGGTGTGCAGGTTTCCTCATGATGTTTTCCTTCACCGTTGAAGCAAGCGTTATTTTAATCGCTTAAAAACGCAAATAACTCCGAAAAGTTAGAGGTGCGCCCGACCTCTGATTAGGAGGCGGACGTCCTAACCACTAGGCTATCACAGCTTCATCAATACCAATTATCATTTTATCATAAAACGATTACCGGCAAGCAATAGCGCCTACGTCTCAGCATGAGAATGGTTGTGGCCGTAGTCCACTACGCTGGTCAAGTGGGGATGGAGGACTTCACACGCCTTTGAGAGCATTATCGAGATTTCTTAGGTATGCAGATTTCCTCACGAGGTTCTTCACTACCCTTTAAAATAACCTCCACCGTTAAAGCAAGTTATATTTACTTGTAATTGCATAAATTAAAACGAAAATACTCAGCCTCTACGGAAAGGAAAGACGAAATCTTCTTACTATTGACCTACATTTATATGTAACTTCTTTACTAATTCTATATCTATTCTATTCTCGACTAACCTTTTTGCTATTTCCCTATTTGGAAATAGCAAAAAGTCGACATCACAGGAGACCGAAGAGCTGCCAGCTACCTCGGACAACGAATTAGTCTTGCAATTCAAAAGGGGAACGCTGCCAGTATCTTCAGAACCTTAAGATTTTTAGTTTTAGGTTCAATTTAAGGCTTATTTTAAGTTTCAGTTGTTATAAATAAATGATATAATACTTCTTTACTTGATCAACATTTCTATTATAACACTAAAACTTGAAAACTGTTCCGGAAATCGACCCAAAGACTTTGTGATCCCTTAAACAACACCCTGACCACATGACTATCGAGGTAGTTTGTATCATCATCAGTGTTTATCTAACGCCATTTATGTACGGTTTGAATAATATAATACCCGTATCGAATACGCATCTTATGTTTGTGTGTAGGCCTGTAACGTAGGAACATCAAAACGCCCCGTTGGACCGTGACCGGTCACCGTAATGAGTCCAAATTACGTATGGGATCGGACCACCAGGGCGTGGGGGCAATCGCGTACGAAACTTGGACACGTTCTGGCGTTTTTAAGATGGTTCCATAACACTGGGCACGCGTTTTTTTAACTACCCTATGTTACCCACTTAATAAAGCTATACTTACGTACTTTACGTACACTTACGTAGGTACTCACCGTCCGACCCCCCCGTTATCCCAAACGTCGCCTAAGCCGAGGTTCGGTCTCAAAAGAAGCCCTTAAGCAGTCGTTCCCTTAGTTTCTTCGAGCCCTAAAGAGGGCTAAAAAAATATTTCTTCTGGCAGAGCTTCTTTCCGAAGCTCGCCAAACAGCCCAGTTACGCTGTGGCAACCAATAGGGTTTGTACAGCTAATAGACAGTCCGAAATAAAATAAAAATTACGTAGGTAGTTAGAAACTACCCACTTAATTACCCATAAATTAAAATCATACCCACTGTCTACGTCAGTTGCCATGTTCGAGAACCATAAGTCGTTAATGGGATCACGCACCGTTCATAGACTTCGGTAGGCTCTGAGAACAGTTACGCCAGATAGCATTAAGAGTGCCGACACGTATGTTTATGTTATAGGAGATAAACAAACAATAATAATTCATACGTATCTCTTTTCCCAGGACAATGTAATACGATATCTGTTATGTTAAGGCAAATGTACCTATGCAGTTTTATCTGATGAAATAGTTCGTAAGAAATGGATGAAGCCACGGTAATATTATATAAACAGTATTCCAACTTCATACAAACGGACGAAACGCGGGCTATGCCTACGCGCCTCGATCTCGGGGTGCATTCGGCTGCCTAGTCGCGACTGTGCCGCAGTGTCGAACGGACGGTGTTTTGTTTTTTAAACAATAACCGCGCGATTATTTCACTTAAGATTACTTCAAGTATATTTTTAATATGACGAGTAGGATCTATTGTGCACTTTTTGGTTGCATTAATAATAGTTGTTTATTGTACTGTTTGTATGAATAATAACAGAAAAAATAAATTTGACCGTCTGTTTGTCACTGATAGTTGAAATTTGAACACAAAGTAGGCAAATGTAATTAAAATGCTGGAGGCGGGTAGCCCTATCGCATGTTTAGATGCCACGCGGCTGTAGGTATTTATTTCAAAGATAAGCCCGAGTTACTATACTTTATACATATTATTACCGTGATAAAGCTTCCTTGGTGAATGGTTGTAAACAATTCTCCGCGAAGTTAAATTAAGCTATGGGGTATAGATGTCTATGAGCCCTGGGCTCAGCTGGAAATCAGCGTCGTGTTTTTCATATACGACACGACATATTCTGATGATGTACACCCTTTCTGGTTGGTGTTGAAGACAGAAAAAAAATCTGATTGGAATAAGATGTACTGTGTAATACCATATGTACCATTGTAGCGGTGATAGCCTAGTGGTTAGGGCGTCAGCCTCCTAATCAGAGGTCGGCGGTTCGAATTCGGGCACGCACCTCTAACTTTTCAGAGTTATGTGCGTTTTTAAAAATTTAAAATATCACTTGCTTCAACGGTGAAGGAAAACATCGTGAGAAAACCTGCACGCCGGAGAGTTCTCCATAATGTTCTCAAAGGCGTGTGAAGTCTGCCAATCCGAACATGGCCAGCGTGGTGGACTATGGCCAAACCCTTGTCATATTGAGAGGAGACCCGTGCTCTGTAGTGAGCTTGTAATGGGTTGATCATGATGATGATAAATAAATTTTCTTTCTTTCTATATAAAACTAAATGTCTTTTTCGATCCACTTACTTTTCGAAAAAAATATTATTAGTACTATACTCGTATAAGTAACTCTGTTTAAATCTCTTGTGTCCTATATTTTTAATTGTGTTGTTCTGATAAATACATGTTTTCTATTCTATTCTATTCTTTTGTACAATTTTTTAGCAATAAAGTTAAAAAAAGTCTTATGAAAAGAAACAATGACCATTTCTTCAAATCGAATAATATTATTCCGTTTTCGGACCCTTGTCCCTCACCCTTGTATTTCAAAAGCTCGCTGTTACCGATAACACTTTTCCGTACACTTGTACCGGCAGCCGTGAGTGAGATATGGTCATAAGGGCGGGGACGATGTGGTTTTTAATATTTTTACGGCGACTCACGCGCGAGATATGTGTTGCATGGTACAAGAAAAAACTATGAAATATCGACATCTACTTGTGTTACGATAAAACTGACAGTCGGTCACGTTCTTTTACATATTCTTCGCCTTTCATATATTATGAAAAACAAATACCACTAAGTGACTCATGTTCATTGATAGGATATTTTAAATTACCTATTGAAATCATGGAGATGTCTCTCAATGAGTTTATAAAACGGAAGCTTATAGAAAAATGCTATTCCGATATTAAGGTTTATACTAACGATAAAAAAAGCTTGGGTGTGAATTGCTGTAACTATATATATATTACTATATATATACTATTTATTTTTGTATCCTGCTTCTTATTTATTCTGTTTTTCTTATTATTTCTATTTTTACTTGATGTGGTGTATGTGGTGATGTGTGATATCACACGATATCTTTATAAATTGTAGCTTATGTGTTATTCTGATATGTAAGCTATATTATTGTATAGTTTCATAAAAAGGTGGGAGGCTTCGGCCGTGGCTAGTTACCGTGCTACCGACGACGTACCCTAAAGACGTGTCGACAAGCGATTATGTTCCGGCACGATGTGTAGAAATAGAAACCAATTAGGAGTACTGGTTTACCATACCCCTAACAGGTTAGCCCGCTACCATCTTAGACCGCATCATCACTGCAGGTGAGATGCCGTCAAGGGCTAACTTGTAGTGTATATATATAAAAAGAGATAGTTAATTTTTTCTTCTTGTTTCGTGGTATACAATAAAGTATTCTTGCTATTATTCTTTCTTTGAATAAATAACTAAGAACCTTCCTTTGACGAAATAAGATGCTGATAAGTTACGCACAATTCCGTGTAGGTAAGCGAAAAATAAAACTCACAAACGATTACCGCGAAACGTTAAGTGTGTAGGTACCTACATTGATAAAGGTAGCCCCTTCCCAGAATGCCAGGTAGGCAGGCGATGTAACGGTCAATGGACAGATTTTTGCTATTCATATTTTGTATAACAAAGTTTAAGCTACAAATTGGCAACAAAAGACGTAGTTGAATTTCATCTAACCTACGATTGCGCTATACAAAAGATATTTTAAATGTTATTTTTAATAAGTATCAAATTAAAAATCTAATTGTAAATAGATAAATACTTAGATAAATACGCCAGTTAAATTGAAACCTTTCTTCCAAAAAATTCACTAAAGTTATTGCTATGTCCTCGTGGCGTCCATTGTTATTGCTATTTTGCGTGGACCAATCACTCGCCACCGTTTTGGCGGGATCCAATAGCGTGGCGGCTGACGTGATGACAACCAACTTAATACATTAATAATAGTATTCTAGTCAAGTTTTATACTCTTTTGTACGTATACAGATTAATAACATTTTAACACTTAACCCGTAGTTGTGGCAAGACATCATTCTGCCGCGGTCGAGTGCATCAGTGTTCCCGTGACCCAGCCACCAGGCGACGCGAAGGAGCATCGCTGGGTTTTAGTGGGTATTCTGGTCGCCAGTCCGGCCGCCGGCGAGTCCCACATACCCCGTCGGAAGCGGCGCAGTCTTGCCTGTGTCGCCTCCGGAGGGGATGCGTAAAAGCATTTCCCAGCGTGAAAAAAAAAGACATCATTCTAATAATATAAATGTATTCATAAAGCTTGTGTGTGAGGGTCTGTGTGTTTGGCCAACCAAGACACTTGGAACAAGATTATACCCTGGAGTAATTCAGGCTACTTTTTATCTCTCTAAAGTTTAAATGGCTATAGTAATTGAGAGTGATCACGACTTAGACAAATAACCCAATATCGCTATCCGCTATGGAGCTATGGAGAATATGCTCAGGAACTCCATAATCTCTAGACTCCTTCACCTTTCTATCACAAAACTGCCAGACACAGAGAAAAATGGCCTCCTTATACCACCACAAATATATCCAGCGAATTAGTTATCTTCCACGTCCCAGATACGAACCGCTAAGGTGTGGTACGCCCTTCCAGCTTCCGTGTTCCCAGCCAAATATAATCTTGGTGCCTCCAAGAGAAGAGTGAAAAGGCCTTCCCTAGGCAAGCAGGCTCCATCCCAGACCTCATCACAACTGTCCATCAGGCATGATTGTAGTCAAGCATCTCATCATGAACAACCCATTACTGGCTCACTACAGAGCACGGGTCTCCTCTCAATATGAGCATGGTTTGGCCATAGTCCACCACGCTGGCCATGTGCGGATTGGCAGACTTCACACGCCTTTGAGAACATTATGGAGAACTCTCAGGCGTGCAGGTTTCCTCACGATGGTTTCCTTCACCGTTGAAGCAAGTGATATTTAAAAAATTTCAAAACGCACATAACTCCGAAAAGTTAGAGGTGCGTGCCCGGATTCGAACCGCCGACCTCTGATTAGGAGGCTGACGCCCTAACCACTAGGCTATCCCCGCTTAGTCAAGCATCTATCTTTCATAAAACACGTCCCCATTGCTGAAGAATAAACCAAAGAAAGATATCAAAAATATTGCCTAAATATACCTTTTGCAAAGGATAATTTACGCCCAAATCTTGAAATAAAACAGAATACACATTCAACCAACTAAACTGTGACGAGACGTCAATAATTCTCCGAAAGAACATAGACAAAGGTCTCACTCAAGAGTATTAATGGCCTTGTTCAGCAGATAGTGGCTCATTATTGAGTGTGAAACAAGCATTATGAGACTATAAATTTGATAAACCGAGATAAACTTGCGTGATGATTGGGCAGGGTAAATACTGTCCTTTTTATTTGCTAGTTGGCAAAGTTACCCTTCGAAAGGCAAGTCGGTCGTCACTGAAAGTAAAGATGTCATAAATACATTCGTTTAAGTAATTTATGTTATCATCATCTTCATCATCATCATGATCAACCCATTACCGACTCACTACAGAGCACGGGTCTCCACTCAACATGAGAAGGATTTGGCCATAGTCCACCACGCTGGCCATGTGCGGATTGGCAGACTTCACACGCGTATGAGAACATTATGAAGAACTCTCAGGCGTGCAGGTTTCCTCACGATGTTTTCCTTCACCGTTGAAGCAAGTGATATTTTAATCTTTTAAAACGCACATAACTCTGAAAAGTTAGAGGTGCGTGCCCGGATTCGAACCGCCGACCTCTGATTAGGAGGCTGACGCCCTAACCACTAGGCTATCACCGCTTCAATTTATGTTAGGTCCCAATTATTCAAAATTATAGTACCGATACACCATACATATTTACTTGCTTTAAAATCAAAATGATTAAATATGTACTCAGTAAAAACAATTATTAAGGAATCTTATTTTATAAGTTAATTAAAATATCATTGTGAGGCTGAAATTTTGACGGCTAAATTTTTTTTGGCAGCGCGTGCATTGTCACATTTTAAAATTAGAGGTCCTGGATTCGATTCTGGTCTGGTGGGAGACTTCGGCCGTAAATAGTTATCAGCCTACCCACAAAGACGATTATCAATTGTAATTATGTCTCTAGATCAGGACAGGTAGTATTGAGAACAAATATTTTCCCCCACGACAAGAGTAATATTAAAAAAGGATTTCATTGCTTCTAAATTATATAACCCTACGTAATACTATAATACCATCGCTCAGTCACAATAGCCATGTTGGGCGGTGGTCATTTATTCAGGTTTTATAGCGCGTAGGCGATCGGGTTCCCACTGGACCTATTACGGGTTATACCATCTATGATGGTTTCAAACTTATTTTCTTTTTTTCGGAGCTGTGTATTAGCTGTGCTAACCCTATTGGTTGCGACAGCGTAACCGGGCTTTTTGGCGACCTTCGGAAAGAAGCCCTGCCAGAAGAAATTTTGAGCCCTAGGGCTCGGAGAAATTAAGGGAACGTCTGCCTAAGGGTGCCTCCTGTGAGGCCGAACCTCGGTTTAGGCGACATTTGGGATAACGGGGGGGTCGGACGGTGAGTGGTTCGTACGTCTCCGAGGCCGTGGATGGAGCACACGTCCGGATGACGGTGTGCAGCGTATGTTTGTGTGGTAGGTGGTACGAGTGTGTTGTCAGTAATCATCCGATCGTCAGGGTCGTGAAGGATATGTTTAGGTCTCCTCTTTCGCAGAGGAGCGCTTAGGTCGGGGGAGTAAAAAGAAGCCGCAACTACGAGAGGGTTGGGGTGTCGGATTGATTTTACCAAACTGTTATAGCCTCAATAGTTCAAAGGTTTATCTGGGAATAAATACTAGGACCTCATGAGTCCCACGTAGTTGAACAAACTAATCACTAGAAAAATGAGGCACATGAAATATAAGTTAAAAATTAAATCATTAAATAATTTCACGATTGAATAAGCTTGAAGATAATATCACTCACCATATTCTAATCTCTCTACGTGAAACGGTTCCAACCGGGCGTGTAATCAAAATCACCTTTTGATCTATCATTCTTCAATCATAGAATGATTTGGTTATTATTTCGTTTAAGTTTTCACGGCATTCAGTGAGAGATTATGCGTAGGTTTTTTTTACAAGTTAGCCCTTAACGGCTCTCTCACCCGGTGATGATGCAGTCTAAGATGGTAACGGGTTAACATATAAGGGGTATGGTAAACTCATACTCCTAATTGGTTTCTCCGCGACATCATAACACGTAAAGGGCGGATAAACAAATTACTCAAAAGCCAGCAACGCATTGGCGGTTCCTCTGGTGCTGCAAATGTTCATGGGCGGCGGTAATCACTTACCATCAGGTGACCCGCCTGCTCGTTTGCTCGCTATGTATATAAAAAAAAAAACTTTTTCTTGGTAGGGTAGTGGTTAGGGCGTCAGCCTCCTAATCATAGGTCGGCGGTTCGAATCCGGGCACGAACCTCTAACTTTTCGGAGTTATGTACGTTTTTAAAAAATTAAAATACCTATCACTTGCTTCAACGGTGAAGGAAAACATCGTGAGGAAACCTGCACGACTGAGAGTTCTCCATAATGTTCTCAAAGACGTGTGAAGTCTGCCAATCCGCACATGGCCAGCGTGGTGGACTATGGCCAAATCCTTGGTTCCTTAAGTCTGAAAGATTTCGGGCTAAGTGCCTATGAGATAATCTGCGGTTAAAACCCTTAGCCCTAAAAACGGTGCGCGTCACGGTCACGCGCACAAAAGCGGCAAACCACAGACAAAAAACATACCAAATTTATCACGAACCCGATAGCATCTCGCCGCTCCGGTGTGCCCTTTGATCTATTGTCTCTTTCTAATCAAGTGACGTGCTTTAATATCGACGCATGGTTTTCATCATAACACTATTAAATGTATGTTCAATGTACAAACGAGTTAAGAGTTTTAAGTAGTTTGGAAAATACATAAATATTTATAATTTTCTACTTTTTTCTTGTTCATTATCATCATAAACCTATTGCTACATGGGTCTTCAATCTGACCTGGTGGTAACAACGGTTTTGACAACCTCTGTAGCGCAGTGCGTCCGCCGTCGCATTATAAAGGTCCTGGGTTCGATTCCCGGCTCGAGTCTGGTCTGGTGGGCTTCGGCCGTTGCTAGTCACCACCCTACCGACAAATACATGTCGCCAAGCAATGCAGCGTATGTCGCATAGAAACCAATTAGGAGCGTGGGTTTATCCTACTCCTAACAGGTTAGCCCGCTACCATCTTAGACAGCATCATCATTTACCACCAAGTGAGATAGCCGTCAAGGGCTAACTTGTAGTGTATAAAAAAAACTTGAGAGGTGTCAAGGGACACCCGGATGATGAAGTTCCTTTCGATTAATTAGTGAAGGAATTGTAATAAAATTTTATTTTATTTAAGTTATAATGATATATTTTTTATTATTAACAAATAATAATGTTATGTAAACTTAATCAGTAGGCTCAATTTTGTACTCCATCAGCAATATCCGGAACTTGTGCAGAAACACTGTCAGGATTCATTATTATTATAATTTTTTATTATTTATTATTTACAAAAAACCTGCATACACTCAACAAAAATAATCGTCGCGACACCACACTGTTCAATGCGAAATAGAAATGAAAATATCTGGCTTGCTTTCTATAAGAGAGAGAGAGACAGACAGAGAAACATGCGACGCAGCACAGCTTACAATAACAAAAAGTGTCGTGACAACTTTTCGTAAGAATTTTTTCCGTCTAGCCCCCTTTCACAACGCGCGATAAGGAACTTCGTTCCAAAAAAAACAAGAAAACCCCGGCTAAGTTTGTTGTGGGCTTCTCCGACTTACTACTATGTAAATTATTGACACGTCAAAAGTTCCTTTTAAAGGATTATTTGAATAAAGATTATGATTGATTGATTGATTGATAGCCATATTGGCCGGGTTATGGAGCACAGCTGATTCCAGAGAGGCATTCGGAATCAATTATGCCGGCACAGAATGCATCACTCGTTGCATAACACGGTTTTGGCTCAGTTCCATACATTGCGCAGTCCAGATATTTAAGGTTGGTTCACATTTTTCGGAAATAACGCGGCGTATACGCAAATATTTCAATGTGCTGTTTTTTTTCTACGCCTGTAAGTGTCCCATAATACACTAAAGACGAAAAAAAAAACAATTTACTATGGAATTCAAAATTTCACTTATTTTAAGTACGCTACACCGCATTTTTTTATTCACAACAAGTTAGCCCTTGACGGCAAAAAAAAAACAATTTACTATGGAATTCAAAATTTACCTTATTTTAAGTATGCCGCTTTTTTTATTCTTCTTTTTCTTCTTATGGCAGTCTGCCAATCCGCACATGGCCAGCGTGGTGGACTATGGCCAAACCCTTCTTATATTGAGAGGAGACCCGTGCTCTGTAGTAAGCAGGTAATGGGTTGATCATGATGATGATGATGATGATGACACCGCTTTTTTTAATCACTACAAGTTAGCCCTTGACGGCAATCTCATCTGGTGATAAGTGTTGATGCAGTCTATGATGGTACCTATTACGGGTATAATAAATCCGCCGGAACGCCAAATCACTTGGCGATACGTCGTTGTCGGTAGGGTGGTAAGTAGCCACGACTAAATTCTCCCACCAGACCTGACTCAAGCCAGGAATCGAACCCAGGACCTACAACTTTATAATGCGACAGCGCACGTGCTACGCCATGGAGGTCGTCTATAGAGGAGGGAGAGGGCTATGCACGGTGTTTCTCTGAGGGATAGAATCCGTAACGAGAACATCCGTCTGAGAACCTAACTGACCGACATAGCACAACGGATTAGCAAGCTGAAGTAACTGTGTCCAATAGTGGGCGTCTGATATAATATAATAATATGTAATGTATTCAAATTCAAATTCATATAATAATAGTCCTTTAAAAGGCACTTTTGAGGCGTCAATAATCTACATAGTAGTGATTTAAGACTAATGCTATGAGGGTTCCAAACGCACCCTGGTCTAAGAAGAAGCCCACAACAAACTTAGCCAGGTAAATTTTCTTTTTGTTATCACCACCTCACATGCCACTTAAAATTATATTAAGAGCTATGTTATTAGAGCAATATTTCATACCCATGCTTGTTTATCATTTACATAATCCTTTACACTATAGTAGGACTTTTCTACAAGCTTATTATCTTTAATCACTTACAAAACAAACTTACAAAATCTATAATTTTAAAAATGTTACTTTTAAATATCTAAATAAATGTGTCAACCCAAAACGAAGCGTCCATATAATAAATGTTATACTTATCGTAAATAATTAATGTTAAACGCAGCGATTCGCCATTGCTATGTATGAACGCCTTTAGAGTAATATTTTTCTTTTAATAATGGTCCAGATAGTTTTTCTGGCTCATTCCTCTTAAACACTTAAATATAATTTAGTTCCGCGATTAAAATAGAACTAGTAAATCAACCATTGCTAAAAACTTCGGCGTCTATTTCATCTCTACGCTGTTTTTCTTTCTTACGCATCGTTAAGTTGAAGCGGTGATAGCCTAGTGGTTAGGGCGTCAGCCTCCTAATCAGAGGTCGGCGGATCGAATCCGGGCACGCACCTCTAAATTTTGGGAGTTATGTGCGTTTAAAAAAAAAAAAATATCACTTGCTTCAACGGTGAAGGAAAACATCGTGAGGAAACCTGCACGCCTGAGAGTTCTCCATAATGTTCTCAAAGGCGTGTGAAGTCTGCCAATCCGCACATGGCCAGCGTGGTGGACTATGGCTAAACCCTTCTCATATTGAGAGGAGACCCGTGCTCTGTAGTGAGCCGGTAATGGGTTGATCATGATGATGATGATGTTCAAGTTACATAAATATAGATATACTTAGATCAGATGCGATGAAAGAAACGTAAGGAATTTTTAGATGGCGGCGAAATCGGAAACCGAGAGTACAATCCAGTTCTTCATATTGGATATCAACTTAACTCTTAAACATTAGAAGCAAAGGCGCGTTTGGAACCCTCATAGCTTTAGTTTAAAGTTAACGAATGAAGTTTTTTTTAGGACTGTCTATTAGCTGTACTAACCCCTATTGGTTGCCACAGCGTAACCGGGCTGTTTGGCGAGCTTCGGACAGAAGCTCTGCCAGAAGAAATTTTTAGCCCTAGGGCTCGAAGAAACTAAGGGAACGACTGCCTAAGGGCGCCTCCTGTGAGGCCGAACCTCGGCTTAGGCGACGTTTTGGATAACGGGGGGGTCGGACGGTAAAAGAATGAATTTTACCATCAACTAACTACCATGTAAATTATTCACGCGTCATAAGTGCGTTTTAAAGGATTATTTAAATAAAGTTTATGATTATTGATTGAAATTAACTTGTATTACTGTTTACTAGGCTACATAAAAATAAGTAATTCTATGTAGCCTAAAGAACTACCGGAAGACATCTTGAAGTGGTTTCTCAATTAGTTGAAAATTTAAATTTAACATTAGCTTATAGAAGTCCGATTATTATTGTATAGACGATGTTTTATTGTTGCTAACTACATACAGGTGCTCTTAAAATCTTGTGATAACGAAAATAATACCCGGCCAAGATTGTTGTAGCTGTGATAGCCTTTTTTTTTTTTTTTTGTCGTGGTGGAAAAGCTTTATAGCTACTTCCGTCCCTTGGGCAGGACGGAAGTTATGTGGGACTCCCACCCATGGGTGGTCTACCCGAACTAAAAACCACCACGGCATGTCCCTCTCGCTGGTTTTACTGGACGCCCGGGGGACCCATTGTATACTTCCCGGTCAAAGCTGTGATAGCCTAGTGGTTAGGACGTCCGTTTCCTTATCAGAAGTCGGGAGTCAATCTGGGACACGCTGTTAGCTTTTCGGAGTTATATGCGTTTTAAGCAATTGAAAAACCTGCACGCCTGGGAGATCTCCATAATGTTCTGAAAACCGGGAAATGAAAGGCTCTATGCTACCAGTTAATAGAAGCGGTGATAGCCTAGTGGTTAGGTCGTCAGCCTCCTAATCAGAGGTCGGCGGTTCGAATCCGGGCACGCACCTCTAACTTTTCGGAGTCATGTGCGTTTTAAAAAAAATTAAAGTATCACTTGCTTCAATGGTGAAGGAAAACATCGTGAGGAAACCTGCACGCCTGAGAGTTCTCCATAATGTTCTCAAAGTGTGAAGTCTGCCAATCCGCATATGGCCAGCGTGGTGGGACCAGTGCTCTGTAGTGAGCCGGCAATGGTTTGATCATGATGAAATTCGTAAAACAATGTCTTATTTCAGACCAGACTCGAGCCAGGAATCGAACCCAGGACGGACTTTATAGTGCGACAGCGCACGCACTGCACCACGGGGGTCACCATTCCAGCACCTTGAGACCCCAACGTCCATCGGTTCTCCGAGCTATGTGCCCCGCCCATTGCCACTTCAACTTCGCAACTCGCTGAGCTATGTCGGTAACTCTGGTCCTTCTACGGATCTCTTCATTTCTGATTTGTTCATGTGGAGATATTCCTAGCATAGCTCTCTCCATTGCTCGCTGAGTGACTCTGAGCCTTATGAGGTCCATAGTTTATTATGCAAGCGTTATTTGAATTGATAACAAAACTGCAGTGGCGTTTGGTGGTAAGGGCCGGAATAGAACAGAATAGAATATATTAAAATGTATTTTTGACTATTTCTCGCTTTATTGCACATAGCCAGTGTCTGGAGTTAACAGCGTTACAAATGTGGACACATTACTGTGTTTTGGTAACGGGGTGACCGCGGTCAGCCATTGGGCGAGCTTCAATCAGCAGTGCCTTCATAAAATGGGTTTTTATTTATTGGTAATATATGTACATTGCGCCTATATATTATAAAGTAAAAAACTTGAGAGGTGTCAAGGGACACCCGGATGGAACGAAGTTCCTTTCGATTAATTAGTGAAGGAATTGTAATAAAATTTTATTTTATTTAAGTTATAATAATATTTTTTTTACTATTAACAATTAGATTTTATTTGCTATATAAACTTAATCAGTAGGCTCAATTTTGTACTCCATCAGCAATATCCGGAACTTGTGCAGAAACACTGTCAGGATTCATTATTATTATTATTTTTTATTATTTATTATTTACAAAAAACCTGTATACACTCAACAAAAATAATTGTCGCGACACAACACTGTTCAATGCGAAATAGAAATGAAAATATCTGGCTTGCTTTCTATAAGAGAGAGAGAGACAGACAGAGAAACATGCGACGCCGCACAGCTTACAATAACAAAAAGTGTCGTGACAACTTTTCGTAAGAATTTTTTCCGTCTAGCCCCCTTTCACAACGCGCGATAAGGAACTTCGTTCCAATAGTTATCAGCTTTTTAGGCGATATTAAGGAACATATCGATAATATCATCAATTGCAAAGTATCTACTATAATATCATTGCGTCTATACCTGTGTATATACATATATATATATATTCCTTATTCGTTATTATAAACACAAGATTTACTTTTCTGTTCTTTTGTAATAAGTTCCTTTTTGTGTTTTATGTTATTTGCTGTTAGTTAATCTAAAATTTTGCATATTATATTATTAGCGACATATTAGCGTCGACTTAAGATATTAGGCATGCTGTATTTACGCTAAATTGATTTATATGTATATCCTAGCACTTAAGGTTTTTTAAATGTTTATTTCTTTTACATATAAATCTGTTGGTGGCGCTTTGGATAAATAAATAAATAAATAAAATAAATAAAAATCATAGTTAAAGGAAAACTAACACAGATATACTACAATGTTAACTTTCTCCACTTTTTAACTTACTTCTCTGTAATGTGGCGAAATCTGCCTAAAGGTAACGTGACCTTGAAATTTACATCTCAATCCCCGTCTTAATACCCGCAGTTTGAAGTTGTGAAGTTGGCGCAGCGCATGCGCAGGTTTTGGGTTCGGGTTCGATTCCCGGCTCAAATCTGGTCTGGTGGGAGGCTTCAGTCGTGTCTAGTTACCACTCTACCGACAAAGACGTGTCGCCAAGCGATTTAGCGTTTGGGCATGATGTCTCGTAGAAACCAATTAGGAGCATGGGTTTTCCATAACAGGTTAGCCCGCTACCATCTTAGACTGCATCATCACTTACCATCATGTGAAGAATGAACCACCCTTGACACAACAAAGAAGCCTGAATGCTTGAGAGTTTCTTATGTTCCCAAAGGCATGTCTACCAATCTACGTAAAGCATGGTTGATAATAATGAGCATCTTACATTACATTTTTTTTGTACATAATTTTTTACCTCACACACACACACAGTTTAAAAAATGATTGCCCAAATTTGGCGATCAGAGTCAACCATAAAACGGTTACTGACCCGCTTTACCACCCGGAACGACATATGGACGGGACATGTGACCACACTTGTCTATATCAACGGATAGTATCTATATATCGGATAGCGACATGGTGCCGGAACGCTTTATCAAGCTATTGCTTGGCGACACGTCTTTGTCGGTAGGGTGGTAACTAGCCACGGCCGAAGCCTCCCACCAGACGATACTCGAGCCGGGAATCGAACCCAGAACCTCTAACTTTAAAATGCGACAGCGCGCGCACTACGCCACGAAGGTCGTCAAAAACCCTTCGAGACAAAGTTTAAACCATCTAGAACAGACGTAAAGGTTTCTGGTGGGAGGCTACGGCCGTGGCTAGTTACCACCCTACCGACAAAGACGTGTCGCCAAGCGATTTAGCGTTCCGGCACGATGTCGCGTAGAAGCCAATTAGGGGCGTGGGTTTACGATAGTCCTAACAGGTCAGCCCGCTACCATCCTAGACAGCATCATCACTTACCACCAGGTGAGATAGCAGTCAAGGGCTAACTTGTAGTGTGTAAAAAAAAAATAAAAAAAAAATGATGATGAGAGATATAGAATAGAGAGTATCAATAAAAACATATTGCTAGACATAAACATGTCAGTTAATTGTATAGAGAACCAAAATGGGGGGTTAAATGATTGCGAAAAATCAATTAAAACTAGACAGTCTCTATCTGCAACGTAATTAAATCTAATTTATTTATACTTGCTTTTACGAGTGACGAACACAGTGTAGAATCATGCCTAATGGGAGCCAGTATAACAATTAAACTTGCAATATTTTCACATTTGATTTGCAATTGATAAGATAATTACATATTTATTTATTTTTTTAAGATTTTTAGTTTTAGGTTAATCTAAGTTTTATTTTAAGTTTTATGTAAAATGTTTGATGTATAATAGAACTTAAAATAAATATATTATAATTATTGATAAGATGAATGTTACTTTGAGATTAAAAAAACAACTTATAGTTTGCTATTCACGAGGGAAGCATAACATAACGTGATATATTAATATTCATCATCATCATCATGATCAACCCATTACCGGCTCACTACAGAGCACGGGTCTCCTCTCAATATGAGAAGGGTTTGGCCATAGTCCACCATGCTGGCCATGTGCGGATTGGCAGACTTCACACGCCTTTGAGAACATTATGGAGAACTCTCCGGCGTGCAGGTTTCCTCACGATGTTTTCCTTCACCGTTGAAGCAAGTGATATTTTAATTGTTTTTTAAAAACGCACATAACTCCGAAACGTTAGAGGTGCAAGCCCGGATTCGAACCGCCGACCTCTGATTAGGAGGCTGACGCCCTAACCACTAGGCCATCACAGCTTCTATATTATATTAATATTCATTAAAGTAATATAGTAATAAACAGACTTGTTATGGGATACCTCAAGACAGATTTGTTATGGGAGAGGTAGAAAAAATATACTGAACAGATAATAATTGATTGAGAATATAGTATGTGATGAGATTAGCACTGCACTTGGTACATCATTCCACGCTGCACTACATAATGCCAGAAACAGAACCATCTGGAGAAAAATCGTACGAAAGAAGGTGATCCATGCTAAGGATCGCGACCCTCAGTAATGAGGATGACGATGCAGAAGAAGAAGAATAGTATGTGAATTTTAACGAGCGCTGTAAGATAAAACCTTGAAGTAACCTATTATCCACGCTGTCGTAGTTTTCTTGCACTGATTTTGTGACTTGTTGTAATAAATTCGGCCAATCTGACCTATTGTTATGAACGATTATTAGATGTATTGAATATGAATATAATAGAAGCCAAAGGTATGCTTTTTTCGTATTGCAGCGCAGGAATCATGATATCATTTAATTAAAACTAACAGCTGACTGCAGCACATTCAATGTGTTTATAGTTATTTGATTACTGAATTCACGTACACTGTTTGTTTTTATATCCACTACAAGTTAGTCCTTGACGGCAAAACTCACCTGATGATGCAGTCTAAGATGTTAGCGTCCTAACCTGTTAGGGGTATGGTAAACACATACTACTAATCGATTTCTACGCAACATCGTGCCGGAACGCTAAATCGCTTGGCGACACGTCTTTGTCGTCTAGGTAGGTAACTATCCACTGCCGAAGACTCCCACCAGACCAGACCCGAGCCTAGGACCTCCAACTTTATAATGTGACAGCGCACGCACTGCGCCACGGAGGTCGTCAAAACTAATCGTAATTTGATTACTGAATTCATGTACACTGTGGCACAGTCGTTAATGATTGCAATTCGCAGCGATTACTTCTACACTTAAGATTAAGATACTCAGGCCTCTTGACGGTTGACATATAAGTCATCAAAATATACTTTATGTTGTGACTGTCGAATATTTTCACCACTTACCAGTAATACCATACCTAAAACGTTTTTTTTTTTAAACAATGAGATAATGCCCGCTTACGACAAATGGGAAATAGTGCAGTAAAAAATACTGTCAACACTTTGCTCTGAAGGATAAATAACAAAAACATTTTCAAATTTATAATATAAGCAAGATTTTTTTTTCGGACTGTCTATTAGCTGTACAAACCCTATTGGTTGCGACAGCGTAACCGGGCTGTTTGGCGAGCTTCGGAAAGAAGCTCTGCCAGAAGAAATTTTGAGCCCTAGGGCTCGAAGAAACTAAGGGAACGACTGTCTAAGGGCGCCTCCTTTGAGGCCGAACCTCGGCTTAGGTGACTTTTGTGATAATGGGGGGGTCGGACGGTGTGCATGAATTGAGAGGTGTGACGGGGATGACGTTAATGATGATGATAATAAAGATCGCCTTTCATGTGTATGAAATAACTTTGTTTTAACATAATCTATTTTTTATTTACAGGTACGTCACCTATTAATGAAGCTATAAATTGACGTAGGTAAGCCATGGACAGTTCTTAGTTATTTGCAATGAGTAATGGCCACCCTACCATGGGGTAATCTTTGACACCATTGGTCACGGGCGGCGAACGTCAAGGTGGGGTCTCAATTATCGACCATCAAGCACCGATTGTTTCCTTTAAAAAAAAAACATACCACCAACGCATTTTTAAAATCGCTGTCAGAGACGTTTGTCATAAAAATCCCTCTACATTTAAATCTTAGTTTCTTCTTCAAGTGCCTCTCCATTAATGGAGGTCAGCAGTCAGTTTTTTTAAAAAGCTCCTTGTCCATGACTAAACAGAATAGTTCTTCGACCGACTTGTCCACTCACGTATGTTTCTAAACCACGACTTCTTTCGCCTTCCTCTTTCTCCAGCAATCTTCTTCGTCATAATAGTTTGCAGCAGGCGGTACCTATCGTTACGCAATATATGACCTAGGTACGAGATCTTACGCTGTTTGATGGTTCTAACTAACTAGGTGTTCTTCTGCTTTCGGTAATCTTAGTTTACGAGTTAGCAAAAATATTCTATATTATTTTTTCTGTAAATTTTTAATATCGCCCCGGAGTTCGGTAATCATTTTTATTTTTTGTGATAAGGAAGTTCTATGCCCAGCTGTACTGGCTGTGCAGCGGTTGAGTACACGAGTGTTCCCGTGACCCAGACACCAGGCGACGCGAAGGAGCATCGCTGGGTTGTAGTGGGTATTCTGGTCGCCAGTCTGGCCGCCGGGGAGTCCCACATACCCCGTCGGAAGCGGCGCAGTCTTGCCTGCGTCGCTTCCGGATGCGTAAACGCATTTCCCAGCGTGAATAAAAAAAATATGCCCAGCTGTGAGACAAACTTGAAATTCAATTTTCTATAAAAAAAATTGGAAAATAGCTTTATTCATGTAGAATCGGTTTCATTCCCAACTCGAGTCTGATATGGCCGATCATCTCACTACACTTGATTTGCACCTATTTTCTTTACTGTATGTGTGTTTCTTTGTTTGTTTTATATTTCTTCTTCTGTGTGTATGCTTCTGGAAGCGGTGATAGCCTAGTGGTTAGGGCGTCAGCCTCCTAATCAGAGGTCGGCGGTTCGAATCCGGGCACGCACCAATAACTTTTCGGAGTTATGTGCGTTGTTAAGTAATTAAAATATCGCTTGCTTCAACGGTGAAGGAAAACATCGTGAGGAAACCTGCACGCCTGAGAGTTCTCCATAATGTTCTCAAAGGCGTGTGGAGTCTGCCAATCCGCACATGGCCAGCGCGGTGGACTATGGCCAAACCCTTCTCATATTGAGAGGAGACCCGTGCTCTGTAGTGAGCCGGTAATGGGTTGTTCATGATGATGATGATGATGATGTATGGTGTGCAATAAAGTATATTTTCATTTCATTTTAATTACACTATAAAAAGTTGTAAGCCATAAAGTTTTTATATATTTATTGACAAGAAATATTATATCAAATTCCGCGTATACAAATGACGTACCGATTCCATTCTTAGCTCCATTCACCCGCCGCTATCTCGCGGGTCAACCTCACGTTTCCTTGAGCTTATCTATGTTTACTGTTATTTATTACATAAGTACATTTATATAATGTATTCATTGAAGAAAAAAAATTATGAAGCAACAATTTTTTTTTTTCGGACTGGCTATTAGCTGTACTACCCCTATTACCCTATGCCACAGCGTAACCGCGCTGTTTCGGCTCGAAGTAACTAAGGGAACGTCTGCCTAAGGGCGCCTCCTGTGAAGCCGAACCTTGGCTTGGGCGACGTTTGGGATAACGGGGGGGCGGACAGTACGTACGGCCTCGGCCGTGGATGGAGCCCACGTCCGGATGACGTAATATATCGGGGACCTCGTCTTCGCCGGCGAAGACGGTGTGTAGCGTATGATTGTGTGGTAGGTGGTACGAGTGTGTTGTCAGTAGTTATCAGGGTCGTGAAGGAAACGTAAATATACATTTCAAATATTTTTTTTTTATTGACTACAAGTTACTCACCTGGTGGTAAGTGATGATGCAGTTTAAGATGGCAGCGTTCTGACTAATTAGGGGTCTAGTTAACCTGCTAATTGGTTTCTACGTGACATAGTGCCGGAACTGTATATCGCTTGGCGACACGTCTTTGTCAGTAGGGTGGTAACTAACCACGACTGCCTCCCTCCAGATCAGACTCGAGAAGGTAATCGAACCCAGGACCTCCAACTTGATGATGTGACAGCGCGCACGCTGCGCCACGGGGGTCTTTAAAACATTCACTACGGCTGAACGCCATATCGCTTGGAGACACGTCTTTGTCATTAGGGTGACTAGCCAGACCTGACTCTAACCGAGACTCGAACCCAGGATCTTCAACTTAATAATTCACTGACGTGAAATACAATTTTTCATTAATCCCGCGGGAAATGTAACAGGATAAAAAGTATCCTATGTCCATCTCCTGGTTCCAACCCCCCACAATTTTTCAGCCTAATCGGTTCAGCCGTTCTTGAGTTATAAATGGTGTAACTAAACGACTTTCTTTTATAAATATAAGATATAAACGTACGTGGGCAAAAATGTTACGAACGAGTCAATTGATAATTCAATGATATCAAAATTGTGTTGTTACTTGGTCCGTGAAAAGGGCTTTTTTGAGTCACAGAGCGCGTCTAAAAATACGAATGTGAGCATAAAACGACGATATGACCTATATATTGTCTGTTCATAAGCTTATCTATAGTTGCAGAGCTCCATTGTTACTGACGACACGTGATCGGTTAGCTTCCAAACGAAACCTTAAATCACATTTGAGATAGTAATATTATTCAATAAAAACCGGCCTTGACGACTATTTGTCCTTGTAATAAATATTTCGACATATTTGCTCTGTGTGAAGGCAGATACAAAAAATATATAACTGACATTTTAAAATTAAGGCCCGAATAAGCTTTTGTTTTACTGAACTTATTTTGTTACAATCGTTTTAATTTTTTTCTTTTTTTTCTCTTTCACATGTTTTAATTTTAATTTTTCTTTTCTTGTTATTTATATTGTTAATCTTTTTTTTTATTATTTTGTCACGCCCTTAATATTATCATTTTCATTAAGTCGTGGTAGTGCTGTTAATTGTGTATTTATATATTATGTGTAAGTTTATCTTGTACTAGTATTTAATATACAATTGTTTGCTGTCCCAAATAAATAAAAATAAAAAATAAAATAAAAAAATTTCACTTCAGTGTCCAGAAAGTTGTTTATATATACATCCGTAAACTTCAACTCAAATAATCCTTTTAAAGGGACGCGTCAATAATTTACATAGTACCAAGTTGATGATAACTACATTCGTTAACTTAAAACTAAAGGTATGTAGGTTCCAAACGCGCCCTGCTCTAAGAAGATATGTCTGGTATATTTTCTTATTTATTATAACCAACTCACATGCCACTTAAAATTATTTAAGAGCTATCTTATTAGAACAATATTTCATACCCAAGCGCTGTTTTATTATTTACATAATCCTTTACATTATTATACGACTTTTCTACAAGTTTACGTTTTATATAAACTTTGGACTTAATGAGAGACATCCCAGAAGTATAGTTGAATAATTGATTTTTAAATTTATATATATCTAGCTGTTGCCCGCGACTTCGTCTGCGTAGAATTGCTGAAGAAAAGAAATTGCATACAAACTTCCAACCCCTATTTTACCCTCTTAGGGGTGGAATTTCCAAATATCCTTTCTTAGCTGACATCTCTTAACTATCAACCACCTACTTGCTAAATTATAGCTTTATACGTACAATAGTTTTTGAGATCTCGTGTTTAATCAGTATGTCAGTAAGTCAGTATGTAAGTATGTAAGTGACCTTTCGCTTTTATATATATAGATTGAATAAATTATTAGAAAAAGACGTGTGTTTATAGAAGACGCGACCCAGAAATAATTTTACAGTAGATATTGATAGTGATAATGTTCTCAAAAGCGTGTGAAGTCTGCCAATCCGCACATGGCCAGCGTGGTGGACTATGGCTGAACCCTTCTCATATTGGGAGGAGACCCGTGCTCTGTAGTGAGCCGGCAAAGGGTTGATCATGATGATGATGATTGATAAAGCACGCGGTTGTAAATTTTTATTTTAATATCATGTAAGCTAATAGCTTTTTCATTCATTCATTTACATAAGTAATACTTATGCGAATGAATGAATGAATGTGTAATTATTAGCTACACCGCGCCCGAATATTTGGAATTTACGCGCCCGAATTTCGAATAGACTGATAAAATACGCGGTTGAAGATGAGTGTATTGTTAGTTATGAATGGACGAACGAATGATTTCAAAAAGACGCGTTGATAGTAACTGCGCCACGTTCGATAATTTGGAAATAGATTTACAGTATATACTTTTAAAGCACGCGTTAGAAGATGAGTGTATTATTAGTTATGAATGGACGAACGAATGATTTCAAAAAGACGCGTTGATAGTAACTGCGCCACGTTCGATAATTTGGAAATAGATTTACAGTATATACTTTTAAAGCACGCGTTAGAAGATGAGTGTATTATTAGTTATGAATGGACGAACGAATGATTTCAAAAAGACGCGTTGATAGTAACTGCGCCACGTTCGATAATTTGGAAATAGATTTACAGTATATACTTTTAAACCACACGGTAGAAGATGAGTGTATTGTTAGTTATGAATGAACGAAAGAATGGTTTTACAAAGACGCTTTGATAGTAACTGCGCCACGTCCGATAATTTGGAAATATATTTTTTTTTTATCCACTACAAGCTAGCACTTGACGGCAATCTCACCTGATGGTAAGTGATGATGCAATCTAAGATGGTAGCGGGCTAACCTGTTAGAAGTATGGTAAAGCCATACTCCTAATTGGTTTCTACGCGACATCGTGCCGGAACGCTAAATCGCTTGGCGATACGTCTTTGTCAGTAGGGCGGTAACTAGCCACGGCCGAAGCCTCCCACCAGACCAGACTCGAGCCGGTAATCGAACCCAGGACTTCCAACCTTAAAATGCAACAGCGCACGCGCTGCGCCACGAAGGTCGTCAAAAATTACAATACTTATTAAGCACGCGGTTGAAGATGAGTGCAGTTTGAATTATGAATGAATGATTGAATGAATGAATGAATGAATGATTGAATGAATGAATGATTGAATGAATGAATGATTGAATGAATGAATGGAAAAAGACGTGCGTCGAATGGAGCCGCGCCCCGCCCTTGCGCAAGGCGTATAGTGTTACGCACATGTGCGTTACAGTACAAATTATTTCAGGATACAAGCTTCAACCGGCGCGCTTAATGCTGCACTGTTATGGGAAGAGTTTTGCTACCACCGTATTTCTCTGACCACACGCCACATCATCACGATCAACCCATTAACGGCTCACTATAGAGCACGGGTCTCCTCCCAATATGAGAAGGGTTTGGCCATAGTCCACCACGCTGGCCATGTGCGGATTGGCAGACTTCACACGCCTTTGAGAACATTATGTACAACTCTCAGGCGTGCAGGTTTCCTCACGATGTTTTCGATTAAGCGAGAATAAGCTTTTGCGATTAAGTTTATTTTGAGGTCGATGATTTGGCGAAGCTGTGGCCTAATGTAATGAAGTTTTGTTTTAAGGTGCCTTACGATAAATTCAATGTGATAGGTAAATGTTTTTTTTATTCCACTACAACTTAGCAAGGCTAACTTATTAAGGGTATAGTATACTACTTGTTTTCCACGCGACATCGTGCCGTAACGCCAAATCGCTTGGCGACTCGTCTTTGTGGGTTGGTGGTAACTAGTCAAGCCTGAAGCCTTGAGCCGAGAATTTTTTCATTTTATTTACTTAAGTTTTTAAGTAATTAAAATATCACATACTTCAACGGTGAAGGAAAACATCGCGAGAAAAACCTGCACGCCTGAGAGTTCTTCATAATGTTCTCAAAAGGCGTGTGAAGTCTGCCAATCCGCACATGGCCAGCGTGGTGGACTATGGCCAAACCCTTCTCATATTGAGAGACCTGTGCTCTGTAGTGAGCCGATAATGGGTTGATCATGATGATGATGATGATGATGATGATTTAATTAAGGGCAACCAACAAGGCTACAGAACACTAAGAACTTTAAAAATACATAAGACGAGGTATAGACATAAATATATTAACTTGTAGTATGTAAAAAAAGACAAACCATCGATCACATTTAAAATATGATTACTGAAGAAAATCACTTTTTACGTTTATCGTAAAATCTAATATAATAGAACGATTTTTCGACCACAAAATTAAAAATTCATAAAATTAAATCAACAGGCAGTTTTGTATAGAAACTGCTTGAAAATAGTCCAAGTTCATATAAAAGTAAAACGTAGGTAACACTTGCGTAATAAATTAGGTGAGTTATTGCTTCAAACTGTATAAGAATGGTTTCCTATAGGCAATATTGGCGGTTTATAAACGCGGTGTTTACAAGCCGAGCACGGCTGGTAGGTTGCTCTTGAAAATTATTAATAGCTCGCTTATGAAATTACGATAAGTTGCTGAGGGAGTTTGTGATAATTGAATTTCACGAAGATATATTTACCGGTTGTATACTGTATAGATGCATAGCGATCTCTCTTCTAGGCAATCAAAGGTAGTATGACAGCTCTAGGGTGATAAGTTTTTTTTTTTTATCCACTACAAGTTAGCCCTTGACGGCAATCTCACCTGATGGTATGTGATGATGCAGTCTAAGATGGTAGCGGCCTAACCTGTTAGGGTATGGTAAACCAATACTCCTAATTGGTTTCTACGCGACATCGTGCCGGAACGCTAGATCGCTTGGCAACACATCTTTGTCGGTAGGGTGGTAACTAGCCACGGCCGAAGCCTCCCACCAGACCAGACTCGAGCCGGGAATCGAACCCAGGACCTCCAACTTTAGAATGCGACAGCGCGCGCGCTGCGCCAAGGAGGTCGTCAAAGTGGTGTGTGGTGTCAAAATGATTCAATGATGTTTTTGTCTGACTTATATTAGAATGCACAGCTCAAACCACTAGAAGGATTGAGTTGAAAATTGGTTAATAGATAGCTATCTATATATATAGAAGCGAAAGGTGACTTACATACTTGCATACTGACTTACTTACATACTGATTAAACACGAGATCTCAAAAACTATTGTACGTATAAATCTATAATTTAGCGAGTAAGTAGTTGATAGTTAAAAGATGTCAGCTAAGAAAGGATATTTGGAAATTCCACCACTAAGATGGTAAAAGCGGGGTTGGAAGTTTGTATGTAATTTCTTTGTTTTTAGAGTTAGAGACACAAAAATTTGCAATAAGATTAATAATAATTAATAAAAAAACATGTACATAATTTTTTTTAAAATTTTACCTGTTAAGGGTGGTAAAAAAGAGGATGACAGTTTTTGCTTATTTTTTTATTATGAAGTCTACAAGCTTGAAATTTTGAAAATAGGTTTCTTTTAGGGCGTAAGTATAAGGTTAGATTTTTTTTCATCCAAATTTCCCCGAAGGGGGTAAAATGGGGGTTTGAAGTTTGTATGAAAGTCCTATGTTTTTTAATTTAGAGATACGAAAATTGGCAATTTGACATTTGCCTGTAGTTTACTTTCTCAAGCAGGGCATTGGCCGCACGGGTAATCTCAATCTCAAGTAAAATCAGCAATTCTACGCAGACGAAGTCGCGGGCAACAGCTGAAGAAAATTGCACAACTGAGAGTTCTCTATAATGTCCTCAAAGGTATCAATTCTGCCAATGCCAAAGTCTGCCAATCCGCACATGGCCAGCGCAGTGGACTACGACCAAACTCTTCTCATATTTAAAGGAGTGTATTGAGAGTGAATCCCTATAGTAGCAGTTAATTTCATTCGTAAACTTAAAACGAAAGATATGAGGGCCCCAAACGTGCCCTGCTCTAAAAAGAAGCCCACAACAAACTTGGCCAGGTAAATTTTCTTCTAGTTATCACCATCTCACATGCCACTTAAACTTATTTAAGAGCTATCTTATTAGAGCAATATTTCATACCCAAGCCTGTTTTATCATTTACATAATCCTTTACATTATAATATGAGTTTTCTACAAGCTTACGTTTTATTTATATAAAACTTTGAACTTATAAGACACTTTTTTTTTTTTTCGGACTGTCAATTAGCTGTACAAACCCTATTGGTTGCCACAGCGTAACCGGGCTGTTTGGCGAGCTTTGGAAAGAAGCTCTGCCAGAAGAAATTTTGAGCCCTAGGGCTCGAAGAAACTAAGGGAACGACTGCCTAAGGGCGCCTCCTTTGAGGCCGAACCTCGGCTTAGGCGACGTTTGGGATAACGGGGGGGTCGGACGGTGAGTGGTCCGTACGTCTCCGAGGCCGTGGATGGAGCCCACGTCCGGATGACGTAAGATAGCGGGGACCTCGTCTTCGCCGGCGAAGATGGATAGCGTATGATTGTGTGATAGGTGGTACGAGTGTGTTGTCAATAGTCATCTGATCGTCAGGGTCATGAAGGATATGTTTAGGTCTCCTCTTTCGGAGAGGAGCGCTTAGGTCGGGGGAGTAAAAAGAAGCCGCAACTACGAGAGGGTCGGGGTGTCGGATTGAGGTTGGGGTGTCGGATTGAAATATAAGACACTCCGGTGTACACTCCGTATGTCAGATCTCCATCAGTTGGCAACTGTAAAAAATGTCTACTGCAATGATGCAAAAAAAAGCAATCCCTGCACTATGGAATTCAAAGAGCATACAAAGCCTCTCGCATCTCAAACGCAATCAAGGTTCTAGGCGACGACATCTCATAGTAATTCAACGTAGATCAAACACAGTTAGATCACGTTCACATGATGAACTTGGCGCGTCGCCAACTTGGCGGAACGCTTGCATCACAGTTACTTGGTAATCAATGAATTACAAACAAACCAGTGTCATGATGCTAAAATTGTGCTGAAGGGATATTTGATCGTGGGTATTTTAGGACTTGTCACGTTCAGGCCAAGTCGGTGGGTTAAACTGGCAGATCCGTTGAAATAAGTTTTTTTTTTTACACACTACAATTTAGCCCTTGACGGCTATCTCACCTGGTGGTAAGTGATGATGCAGTCTATGATGGAAACGGGCTAACCTGTTAGGGGCATGGTAAACCCACACTCCTAATTGGTTTCTGCGCGACATCGTGCCGGAACGCTAAATCGCTTAGCGACACGTCTTTGTCGGTAGGGTGGTAACTAGCCTCGGCCGAGGCCTCCCACCAGACCAGACTCGAGCCGGGAATCGAACCCAGGACCTCCAACTTTAAAATGCGACAGCGCGGGCACTGCGCCACCGAGGTCGTCAGAAAATAAGTATACATATATGACGGGATCTGATTTTTTATCAACGACTGACTATTTAATTGAGAAAATGACATATTGTACACTATATGAGAAGCGGTGATAGCCTAGTGGTTAGGGCGTCAGCCTCCTAATCAGAGGTCGGTAATTCGAATCCGGGCACACACCTATAACTTTTCGGAGTCATGTGCGTTTAAAAAAAAATTAAAATACCACTTGCTTCAACGGTGAAGGAAAACATCGTGAGGAAACCTGAATGCCTGAGAGTTCTCCATAATGTTGTCAAAGGCGTGTGAAGTCTGCCAATCCGCACATGGCCAAACCCTTATCATATTGAGAGGAGACCCGTGCTTTGTAGCGAGCCGGTAATGGGTTGATCATGACATGACAAACAACTTGTCAAATATATGTCTTAATTAATTATTACATCATAATGTATAGATATATATATATATTTATTTATATATATATAGCTTCTTAGAATCGCGGAGATAACATCTGCTAGATCTGCCGTTATAAATAGATCTGTCTGATCTATATATAAATGGATCTATATGAACTGTCTTCGCCTATAATAATATATTTAAAAAAACAGACCTACATAATTTTCAAATATCGGATATCGAATTGAAATGTTCAGTTATGAAATTGAATGAATCATTAAACTCTTTTGAAGATTTTTCTCGGTAATTAGCATCGATATCTCTGGACCAAAGTACTCCCCCGACCTAAGCGCACCTCTCCGAAAGAGGAGACCTAAACATATCCTTCATGACCCTGACGATCAGATGACTACTTACAACGCACTCGTACCACCTACCACACAATCATACGCTACACACCGTCTTCGCCGGCGAAGACGATTTTCCCGCTATCTTACGTCATCTGGACGTGGGCTCCATCCACGGCCTCGGAGACGTACGGACCACTCACCGTCCGACCCCCCCGTTATGCCAAACGTCGCCTAAGCCGAGGTTCGGCCTCAAAGGAGGCGCCCTTAGGCAGTCGTTCCCTTAGTTTCTTCGAGCCCTAGGGCTCAAAATTTCTTCTGGCAGAGCTTCTTTCCAAAGCTCGCCAAACAGCCCGGTTACGCTGTGGCAACCAATAGGGTTTGTACAGCTAATAGACAGTCTGAAAAAAAAACTGGACCAAAAGTGGATCCCTATTCGATATGGGTACGGCCTTGCGATGGTGAACCAAATCTACAATAAAAGTATTATTAAGATTCCTTCCCTCTTTATATATAGTTTATCTCTTAAATTGTAACATACTCTGTAACCGATCAAACATTCAGAACAAGAATTCACTTCTTATTCCGTCCCACTTGAGTCAATAAGTATTTCATGTACCTATACGGAGGCCGACCGATCGCGATGTACGGAATGCCTTATTCTCTGTGTAAATCCTGGCTTATTAATATAAGGGTGACTTTACAAGTTAACATCAGTTGAATGACTAATAGGGTTAGGAGGAATTAAAAGCATATTTGATACTAAGCTGGCTTTTTGCACGGAAAGATGGGACCCGACTTTTCGCTGCCCAGAGTGGTGTGCACCATGGTGGCCGGCGAGACCTCTTTGGTTCCGATTCGGGTCTGGTCTGGTGGGAAGTTTTGGCCGTAGCTATTCACCACCAATGAAGCGGTGATAGCCTAGTGGTTAGGGCGTCAGCCTCCTAACCAGAGGTCGGCGGTTTGAATACGGGCACGCACCTCTAACTTTTCGGAGTAATTTGCGTTTAAGAAAAAAATTTAAATTATACTTGCTTCAACGGTGAAGGAAAACATCGTGAGGAAACCTGTACCACGCTGGCCATGTGCGGATTGGCAGACTTCACACGCCTTTGAGAACATTATGGAGAACTCTCAGGCGTGCAGGTTTCCTCACGATGTTTTCCTTCACTGTTGAAGCAAGTGATATTTTATTTTTTTTAAAACGCACATAACTCCGAAAAGTTAGAGGTGCGTGCCCGGATTCGAACCGCCGACCTCTGTTTAGGAGGCTGACGCCTTAACCACTAGGCTATCACCGCTTCACAATTAAAGAAATAAATGAAAACCAAACAAAAGAAAACGAAATAAAAATGTTATGGCGCCTTTTCGATTAACATATGCAAATAAAATAGTTATAAAAACTTTAAAAGCGAATCTTCTCACACAAAAAGCTTGACATTACACTAGTGATATGTGGTTCAGGCCTTATCCAGTGTACTTGCTAACCCACAAAGGGGCAGGTTAAAAAAAAAGGAAGCAGGAAAAGTAACACGTACAAACATGTTTTTGTAGAACAATTATCATAGAGAAATTAACCGACCGCCGAGAAAGGCAAGACGTGTTGCGACTTTCAATGGCAATTAATAAATAAAAATGCCACGCGAGCTTTACTCTATAAGGGTAGATCGTGATGTCCTATTAGGAATTGTGTCAGAAATAATAGTGATGTGATTGTATCGATGCGATTAGTTATCGATACCGTTTGAATTTTAACGGTATAATATTTTATAGTAACCGCATTAGTTTTTCACCGATTTCACTTAAAACTTACTCTAATTAATTGTCATCTACCCTAGACGGAAAAAGATGTTTACATATTATAGTTTTGTGGTTAATCATGATCAACCCATTACCGGCTCACTACAGAGCACGGGTCTCCTCTCAATATGAGAAGGGTTTGGCCATAGACTTCACACGCCTTTGAGAACATTATAGAGAACTTTCCTCACGATGTTTTCCTTCACCGTTGAAGCAAGTGATATTTTAATTTTTTTTTAAACGCGCATAACTCCGTAAAGTTAGAGGTGCGTGCCCGGATTCGAACCGCCGACCTCTGTTTTAGGAGACTGACGCCCTAACCACTAGGCTATCACCGCGCCGCCGCTTGTTAATATTAAAGCCTAATCATTGAAATGCTGTGGTTTCTCAGTTCCGTACGTAGTTATGGTGTTTTAATTCCAGGTTGTTACTGAAAATGCTTGTAGAAAAACCTCAATAAAAACAAAAGAAAGGCCAATTAAACAATAATTGACATGGTATAACCAACCCATGTCTTATGTACCGTATTTCTTGTCGTAGTTGTTAGGTAGGTAGGGAATAGACTGCCAACAGAAATCCAGATTGATGTCAATTTGTAAAATATCATTTCCTAAAACATGCTTACAATGGTTCAAGACCAGAACATGTTCTTTGACAACTTGCTCTTCAGATCGCAGAGGTTGTTAAATTATAATTGACAAGAAAATGTATAATTCCATGCTATTTACAATTATGTCGGTTTTAGAATATCTAAACTCACTTGAAATTTAAAGCGGTACCACGATATGCATCGATATTGAAAGTCGCGAGTTCATTCAGTTGTCAATTAAAATTATCTTTGGAAAGTTTGACGTGATTCCACTCGCCTATCGACTGTGCTATCGATGTTTTAGTGTTTCGGGCACAACACTGTTCATGAATCAAAGGTAAAAGCAGATCGGCCTTAAATGGTGGACGGCTGTGTGACGGACATACCGTCTACAAACAGTTTTATATAGATGCTCACGGTTTTGGATTGGGGACTTTCTCTATATAACTATTGACTCATGGTTTTCACTTTGTTTTAGCTAATATGGTATTGTTCGAGGTTTTATGGCGAGAGTGAAGTCATGGTTCAGAGAAAGATAGCTTGTAAGCTATTTTGGTGTCCCTGATGGCGATTTAAGCTGTGATAGCCTTTTTTTCTCCTGTGGTGGAAACGCTTTATGACTACCTCCATCCGTAACCTGTGATAGCCTAGAGGTTAGGACATCCTAATCAGAGGTCGGGGAGTCGATCCCGAACCTCTAACATTTCGGAGTTACGTGCGTTTTTAAAGCAATCAACATATCACTTGATTCAACGGTGAAGGAAAACATCGTGAGGAAACCTGCACGCCTGAGAGTTCTCCATAATGTTCTCAAAAGCGTGTGAAGTCTGCCAATCCGCACATGGCCAGCGTGCTGGTCCTTTCCCGATTTTGTAACATTTCAGATTACTTCTCCTTTCCTATTACATGATGTTTTTTTTTATACACTACAAGTTAGCCCTTGGAGGCAAACTCACCTGGTGGTAAGTGATGATGCTGTCTAGGATGGTAGCGGGCTAACCCTTTTGGTATAGTAAACCCACGCTCCTAATTGGTTTCTACGCGACATCGTGTCGGAACCCTAAATCGCTTTCGGTGAGGTGGTAACTACGCCCGAAACCTTCCAACCAGACCAGAGCCGGGAATCGAACCTAGGACCTCCCAACTTTATATTGCGACAGCGCATATCGCCACGGAAGTTCGTCGAATTTTATATAGCCGATAGACTTCCTCGAGAAATAGACTATGCAACACAAAAGTTCTCAGATTGGATCAGAAGTTCCAACAGTTGAAACAAACATAAGAAATCATTTAAAAAAAAATGTATTAAGCCCCGGCTTGAACTATTAACCTCTTTAATAAAACAGTGGGTTTAAAAATAAAAGCAGTAAATCATACGCGTACAATATCTGAGCATTACCTCATGCCAGTAGCTCGGCACGCGTTGTAACTTGAGATCCAATGAAAGGGCCCTTTTATACTCTCTGTACCCACTCGGCTGGCCAGTAACTCATATTTTATATTAGTATTATCATTATGAAGTTGGCCCTTGACTGCAATATCACCTGTTTGTATGAGATGAGCTCTGATCGGTGAAGGTAGTGCGATTTCGTAGCGTTTTCATTTATAGGTATATATTTTTATATTGTATTGGAATCCTGGTTAAAAATGTTGCAAAGGTTACCAGAATAAATAAAATGATAAATATTAAAGGTATTTTAATCGAAGCGGTGATAGCCTAGTGGTTAGGGCGTCAGCCTCTTAATCAGAGGTCGACGGTTCGAATTCGGGCACGCACCTCTAACTTTACGTAGTTATGTGCGTTTAAAAAAAAATTAAATATCACTTGCTTCAACGGTGAAGGAAAACATCGTGAGGAAACCTGCATGCCTGAGAGTTCTCCATAATGTTCTCAAAGGCGTGTGAAGTCTGCCAATCCGAACATGGCCAACATGGTGGACTATGGCCAAACCATTCTCATATTGAGAGGAGACCCGTGCTCTGTAGTGAGCCGGCAATGGGTTGATCATGATGATGTATTTAATCATTTCGTTATACCGCCTCGCGGTTTGCCTTCGGTACAAAATTCAACAGTTGTATGTATGTATGAATCGCGCACTGTATGATACGAATTTAAACAGTGAGAGATGCGTCCAGGAATAGTCGTCGGCTGGGTTGTAAAAACGTAACCGGGTTACAGGAAGCTGCGAGCTCAATTACACGTACAAACATACATTCATATGTACATATGTTGCACGAACTATTAATAAAGATGAAAGATTTTCATTACGAACAATGTTACAAAATGGTAGCCTAAACGCATGAAAACAAGGATTCAGCCATGGTATAAACTGTGCTGATGTAATCATCAGTCCACGGTCTCGGACTTGGGTCCTAGTCTAATAAGCCAACCTCTATTCCTCTCCAATTCTCAGAGAGCTGCTGGAGAGTTGGTTGACATGCCATAATCATCGGAAAAAAAGCTCAAAGTTTAAGTTACGGAAAATTAAAAATAGAAACATAATATACTCGTAAGTGTTTCCACAGAATCAAAGAGAGTGTTAATCAAAATTAAAATAAAAAATAAAAAAAAATGATTGCACCATTCGGTTTTTCATTCATTTCGGTCAGGGATCGAACCAGGGACATGCCACATGTAAAAGGATAATGCTTAAAACAGCGTCAGGACTCATTAGTTTCCATTGTAACACTGTTTTTTTTTTCACGCTGGGAAATGCATTTACGCATCCCCTCCGGAAGAACCGCGCCATATGTGGGACACCCCGGCGACCAGAAACTCAGCGATGCTCCTCCGCGTCGCCTGGTGGCTGGGTCACAGAAACACTCGTGCACTTGACCGCGGCCCAGCCAGCGGTTTCCGCCGAGTATTAAACTCATATTCCTAATTGGTTTCTACGCGACATCGTGCGGGAACGTTAAATTGCTTGGCGATATGTCTTTGTCGGTAGCCACGGCCGAAACCTCCCACCAGACCAGACTCGAGCCGGGAATCGAACCCAGGACTTCAAACTTTATAATGCGACAGCGCGCGCGCTGCGCCACTGAGGTCGTCAAGGTACGTGTGAAGTCGGGTCTACTCGACTAGTCGGTTTTGAAAAATGCACGCTTAGTAGGTAGTTCAAAAATTTATCGACGACAGATTAAAAATACGAGAGGCACAGACAAAAAAAAACACTCGCGTCTATTCCTAGGATACGATGTCCGTATTGGAGCTGTGCCAAAACAAACAGACCTGTCTATCTGTTTATTATATATGTACCACTAGGTAGGTATTATGCGATGCGCATGACTTTAATAGCATAAGCGAATGTATTACGATTTATAACTATAAGAGGTCTTTATCTTTCTAAATGAAAATACACTTTATTGTACACCGTACAAAATAAGAAATACAAGAAACACACAGAAAAGAGGAACAATAGGCGGCCTTATCGCTAAAACGCGAGCTCCACCAGGCAAACTAGCCTAGTATATAAAACAAAATAGAATACATACCTAAATATATAAATAAATATAATAAATCATACAATCATCATGATCAACTATTTGCTGTATCTATTTGCTGTACAAACCCTATTGGTTGCCACAGCGTTACCGGGCTTAATCCGTTCTCATATTGAGAGGAGACCCGTGCTCTGTAGTGAGCAGAGAATGGGTTGATCAGGATGATGAATCTATATACGTACAAACAATTTATAAGTATACAACTTATCAGATAATTTTCAAAGTTCTTATAAAACGAAAGGTTATAGAAAAATCATATTACGATATTGAGGATTATATAAACGATAAAAAAGCTTGGGTGTGAATTGCTCTATCATATATATATAGGTACTATAATTTATTACTGACTAGTCGATAGATAATTAGCTAATTCGATATAACTAATTCGAGGAATATTTCTGTGGCAATCTGTAAGTATAGTATTGTGAAATTAAGTTTTTCTTAAGTCCCGCGGGAAATATAATGGAATTAAAAGAATCCCATGTTAATTTCCTGGTTCTAAGCTTTGTCTCCACCGACTTTCAGCCAAATCGGTTCAGCCGTTCTTGAGTTATAAATAGTGTAACTAACAAAACTTTGTTTTATATATATATATATAGATTATGTAAGATGGTGTCTTGAAGACTTGGAAACAGCTGGAGGCCTTCGCCAGAGAAGTAACTTCTACCAAAAACTTGTAAAGATATTGTTATCATCATGAACAACCCATTACCGGCTCACTACAGAGCACGGGTCTCCTCTCAATATGAGAAGGTTTTGGCCATAGTCCACCACGCTGGCCATGTGCGGATTGGCAGACTTCACACGCCTTTGAGAACATTATGGAGAACTCTCAGGCGTGCAGGTTTCCTCACGATGTTTTCCTTCACAGTTGAAGCAAATGATATTTTAATTGTTTTTTAAAAACGCACATAACTCCGAAAAGTTAGAGGTGCGTGCGTGGATTCGAACCGCCGACCTCTGATTAGGAGGCTGACGCCCTAACCACTGGGCTATCACCGCTTCAAGATATTGTTATAACCCAGAAAATTGGACTGATACTTGTTAAAAAAAAAACTATAACATAATTATTATTTTTATTGACTTGGTGGTTGAATGGCTTTTTTATTTTATTTTATTTATGAGATATGAAAAAATCCGGCTAAGTTTGTTGTGGGCTTCTTCTTAGACCTGGGCGCGACTGGAACCCTCTTAGCTTTAGTTTCAAATTGGCGAGTGTAGTTATCACCATCACTTCACGAATAGAAATAATGGAAAATGTGTTATATAAGCGATTCATAGATCTCTGTATCAGGTTTTTGTGAATAAAACTATTTTTAATTTCATTTGATATTCTATTGTTTCATGAATCGTAGTTTATAGTTATATTTTTATGTTACAGGTAATTCATCATAAATTGCAATTGATTTATGGACGGTGGTAAGCGCTAATAATAAAACCTGTTTCTAGTTACCATCATCATCATCATCATCATTAATCCATTATCCATGAGAAGGGTTTTTTTTTATATACATAGCGAGCAAACGAGCAGGCGGGTCACCTGATGGTAAGTGATTACCGCCGCCCATGAACATTTACAGCACCAGAGGAACCGCCAATGCGTTGCTGGCTTTTGAGCAATTTGTTAATCCGCCCTTTGAAGATCCCCATATTATAACCATTAGGGAACACAGAAGATGGAAGCTGGTTCCACAATTTGCAAGTGCGTGGCAGAAATGACCTGGAATAGCGGGTGGTGGAAGAGGACCAGGCATCCAGGTTTAACAAACACGTCTACAAAATGCGGATTGGCAGACTTAATACGTCTTCGAGAACATTCTGGAGGCTCTCAGCCATGGCCGAAGCGTCCCACCGGACTTGAGCGATCGTCATAATCTATCTGCTAAACTTTTTATTTCGAGATTAATTTTTGTTTTTTTTTATCATCTTCAAGTTAGCCCTTGACGGCAATCTCACCTGATGGTAAGTGATGATGCAGTCTAAGATGGTAGCAGGCTCAGGTTAGCCTTAGGGGTATGGTAAACCCATACTCCGAATCGGTTTTTACGCGACATCGTGTAACGCTAAATCGCTTGGCGACACGTCTTTGTCGGTAGGGTGGTAACTAGCCACTGCCGAAGCCTCCCACCAGACCAGACTCGAGCTGGGAATCGAACCCAGGACCTCCAACTTTATAATGCGACAGCGCGTGCGCTGCGCCACGGAGGTCGTCAAAAACTTGGTTAACGGTTAGGTTAAAATAAAGACTGAATAGTCATCTTCTGTTCACCACTGTATCACTTACCATCAGGGGTGGTTGCTGTCACGATGGTCTTTAGGTGTATTTAAGAAAAATTAAAACCTTTCTGTTTTTTTTTTCACAATAAAGTGTTTATAATCTGCGTTATAAGTTTTTCTTTGTATGCAAGGTTATATAGGCTTGCTTAGATAACCGAAAAAGGCGTAACTCTGGTTACAATACAATTGTACTACGGCCGGCGGTCAAGGTTTTCTGGCCTTCCTGTCCATTTTACATAGAACCGCATGCAAGTACAAAACGTTATAAAGGTAAGTCCGAGTTAAACTGGTCTCATTTACTTAGATATAACCTAAACGTGTGACAAGAAACGTAGTTAGCTATTGGTTGGTCGTAATTATTATAATTTGCGAGCGTTTGTTTATTAATTAGGTATAATGTTCATAAACCATTGCGTGAATGCGGTTAACTGCTATAACATTGGAATGTTGGTATTATTGTTTTTAATGTAACTGTTGTCTTTATAGAAACATTTTATTGGTTACTATTAAAATATACCTTTGAAATTCAGGTAACAAAATGTTAATTATAGCAGTTAAATAACTAGGTACCTACCTAATCCATAAACAGCTGGGTGCTTTACATAGGAATAATCTTAGGGATTCCTAGTAACGAGAGTAATTTGTAAAAAAATGCCAGTTTATAGTTTTTAATAGATATATACATTTTATATTTCTTAACTTGAAAATGAAAGAAATATGGAAATACTGCTGACTAAACCTAAACTAATTTATTAAAAAAAAAAAAACTTTTTATAAAGTCATTGGATGGATTCGGACTACTGCATAAATTAATTACCTACTAAGATTAAAAAAAAAACATTCTAACATTCACTGCATCTTATAGGAATGAATTAAAAAAAACTAAAATTGAATTTAGAATCTAACTTTGCCGCTCGAATTCCTGCCATCCAAATAGGTAATTACGAAAAAAAAAAAAACAAAAAAAACCAGCCAGTTATTTTCCCATGCGATAGTGCAGCGACGCGACACCAAAATAACAGAATCGAGAAGCCGAGTTTAGGTTCATCTGTGAAATCAATTATTTTAATTGATTCGACAAAAATAAATGGCTTCCTGCACGGCGCGATTGACAGCCCGATTTTGGTGTTTCCCGCCTTTGCGAGACATCCCCGTGCGGTTTTGCATCTGTGAAAACATCGCCAAGCCATTACCAACCTTAATTTGTAGGTAGTAAGAGTCTCGTTAGTGAACGTTTAGGTAAATTAAAAGCAAAATGATTAGTTAAAACGGTGCGTGCGCGACGCGGTGACGCCCTTTGTGAGTGATGCGACTAAAAATACATCTATTTGATCGTATCTATCGATTTTGTTTTAGAATGCTAGACGCGGCGCGTTTACATTTGTATGGGTTTTTGGTATTCTAGTCGACTTCTCGATTGTGTTACACGTTCTATCGATGTTGTGTATTATGAATGGATTTTGGTGCGGTTTTTAATAGTGTATGAATGATATTAAGCTATTAAACAATGGTCAATTTGTAATACGTGTTTAGGTATATCATATGTGTGAGAAACGATTACCGCGTGCCACTATTCTAGCTGTATAACATGCAATAGTATTTGTACGCGCGAAGGAGTTATTTAGTTCATTCAGTGGCGCCAAGAACAACAAGAATTCAATAATTACCCACATTTGAACTCCCAATGATTTTGTTGACACAATTTAGACGGTAGCAATCAATTTTGTACAAGCATGCTTTGCTATAAATACGGGCCGTCGATGCCTTTCGTGGCATTCTCGCTCGAGACGTCGGACCTTTCAAACCTCTTAGTCATTGTCGCAATAAAAGTGTAATCACTCAAGCTGTGGTTTTAATTACTATGAGCGAAAGTAAACAAAATCGTGAAGACAGCTATGCTGACGTCACTCTTACTAAAAACAAATCTGAAGGCCTTAACTTGACATATTAATTGACATATAAAAACATAACATATTGAATGTGTATATGTCTATGATTAGCAAAAACTCTTCAATACCACTTAAATTGTATCATTTTGCATGAGGTGTTCTAATAACTTTGGTAATGGCAGTGCAATAAAATGGGCACACGGCATAATCTCTTTATATTTATTTGTTTTAGTGACACATGTCCTATGTTTTTTATTTTTGTTTATCCTTTATTTTGTGGAACACTGTGTTTTTTTCTTGGAGGACGATTATTACTGCAACACAGTTTATACTTCTGTCAGGACCATCATGTGTGTTTTCATGTGTTTATTAAGCTTCTTGTATTATTGTTGTATAATTGTATAATTTTCATATATATATATATATATATGAAAATTTAATGAATGCAACCAATGACGTTTATATGTTTAACTCGAGTATCTATAGTTGTGTGGTTACTAAAGTAGTGCTAAACTGACTCGTGGAGTGGAGAGCGAAAAAATATTTCATTACAGATATCTTTTTATCAAATTGCACGTGGCATAACACAGTGTACCTACTTTGGAAATTCCAAAAAAATATCTATTTTCAACCGTGAGCGTTCACGTAAAGTAGGAGTCGTTATCAAACATTAAGCCGTTTGTTTAATCGAATAGAGAATAGAAACATAAAAGTATACTAATTAGCTCATTATACGGTTTATACGATTTCAAGTTGGCTGCCATAAAAAAACCACGGACTAAAAATAAATCGACATTAAGTTGTCTATGCCAGTACAACCCTATCACGTGTTAGGTTAATAACCCTCTCACTAAAACAATATGGGCGCGGGGAATTTGGTAATTGTTGCCAAGCTACCGTTAAATCTGGGGGCACACCAAGGTTTCTATAAAACGTCTTGTCTGGTGGGAGGCTTCGGCCGTGGCTAGTTACCACCCTACCGACTAAGTCGTGTCGCCAAGCGATTTAGCGTTCCGGCATGATGTCGTGTAGAAACCAATTAGGTGTATGGGTTTAACATACCTCTAACAGGTTAGCCCGCTACCACCTAAGACTGCATGATGATGCATAAGTGATGACTTACCGTCATGGGCTAACTTGTAGTGTATAAAAAAAGTTAAATAAATAGAATTATAATATTACGCTTTTGCCACCAATTTCATCCCGTATTAGGCCTTTTTTTTTGTCGTAGGGGAAAAGCTCTATGGCTACCTCTGTACCCTTGAGCAGGAAGGAGTTTATGTGGGACTCTCACCTCGAAGAGGGGTTTACCCAAACTAATAACCACGACGGCATGTCCCTCTCGCTGGTTTTACTGGACTTACTATACTTTTTTCCAAGATACAGTTTACACTAGTTTGGAAAGTGGGAGATCATAAAATTATTTTGTCACTGTAATTGTTAGCAAATAAAAATAAATAAATAAATAAAATCATAAATCATATATTACTTCCCGGACGCCTACCAGCCGCCCCCTCCCTAGCTCAGAGTTTATATGTCACGTAGGCTTATATGACACTCAATTTTTATCGTCGTTATTCAAAAACCTGTTAGGATATATGACAGGGAATTAGCGGACAACTTCCAAATATAAACAGCCTATATATATTACAACAAACAGAAACCTTAATACCGAGTTTCTCTTTTAAATAATTCTTCGTGTATAACCAACCTAATAAATTTGAAACAAGAACGTGGTTTAGTTAACGTCCATTTAACGAATTCGAATTTCAAATTGGTGCGGTCTTTTTTTTCCTAGCCATAGACACACTTTTTCCTTTAATTGGGCCACGGGTACCATGCAATAAACAATCAATATACAGGTTTTATGGTAAAATAAACCTGTAAATGTAAAAATGTAATAAAAGTGTTTAAAAAAATATTCGTGTTAAAGGGGTTTGGGTAAAATTGTGTTAGAATATCGTAGGTTTGTAAGTATTTTATTTTTAAAAGAAATATAAAAACGAATCAAGATTATAATTTTTACATAAGTTGTTGCCACTTCGATGGTAGTAACAGGAATGAAGTGACTCGTTGCAAGAAAGATCAAAATACTACTCCCACTTAATTCCTATACCTACAGACAACATAGACAAACTAGCAATATCATACACTTTATAGGCAATGAGTATACAAACACTTTCTACATTGCTATACATTAATATTAATACAAATATATTAGCTTTATCTATTGAATAGTAATTAGGATATGTAGCAACTGGCATGATTTTTAAACTTGCGGCCGCTCATCACCATCATGATCAACCCATTGCCGGCTCACTACAGAGCACGGGTCTCCTCTCGATATGAGAAAGGTTTGGCCATAGTCCACCACGCTGGCCATGTGCGGATTGGCAGACTTCTGAGAACATTATGGAGAACTCTCAGGCGTGCAGGTTTCCTCACGATGTTTTCCTTCACCGTTGAAGCAAATGATATTTTGATTTTAAAACGCGACCGCTCATGAAAATTATTTTATTAGGAAGAATGTAATAAGATATTTGTTTTCTTCTATGAAAGTTTCTTTCTATAATGCATCGGAGCTGGGATATTTTAATATGAAAAAAGGATAGTAATATATTATAAAGGGCTTCAATTAAAATACCCTCAAGCTACGAAAGTTATAAATAAACTGTAAGCTGACTTAACGTTTAGAAATGTAAGACCTTCCATACGTTTCGAGATGCTATCTCAACGTGGGAGTACAATGTTCTTGGTTTCCTTTTTTGGAGAAATGAATTGTTGGTGGAGTCACTAGAGAATAATATTGTTTGGAAGCCAAATACCTTTAGGATTTATCTAATAGGATTTTTTTATACACTACAAAATAGCCCTTGACGGCTTTCTCACCTGGTGGTAAGTGATGATGCAGTCTAGGGATATGGTAAACCCATACTCCCTATTGGTTTCTACGCGAAATCTTGCCGGAACGCTAAATCACTTTCAAAAGTCTTTGTCGTTAAGGTGGTAACTAGGCATGGCCGAAGCCTTTCACCAGGCCAGACTCGAGCCGGGAATCGAACCCAGGACCTCTTAATTTTTATCCACTACAAGTTAGCCTTTGGCGGTAAATGATGTTGCTGTCTAAAATGGTTGCGGGCTAACCTATTAGGGGTAAGGTGAACCTATACTCCCTATTGGTTTCTACGCGAAATCTTGCCGGAACGCTAAATCACTTTCAAAAGTCTTTGTCGTTAAGGTGGTAACTGGGCATGGCCGAAGCCTTCCACCAGGCCAGACTCGAGCCGGGAATCGAACCCAGGACCTCTAACTTTATAATGCGACAGCGTACGCTCTGTGTCACGGAGGTCGTCTAAATGCTTTGTTTAAGGGAAATCCTAATAACGCTTCTATCATCTAAATTCGCGTGAAGGCACAACGCTTTTTCGTTACGTGACGTTTTCTACCAGTACCTAAACTACTTTCCACAAATTACGTGGCATATTTCCACACAATCGCTTCACTTTTCTATTACGATCCGCTTCCTGAACTAATGCTATGCAATGAGACCTATATAAACAGTAATAAAACTTCCCAACAAATTACAGCCAACGTACTCGTATAGTAACCCATAATTCACTGTTGGTGTAAAACCGTCTGCAGATCTGCCAACCAGTCAACCGACTGGATATAGATCACTGCCTTTCCACTGTCATATATTATATTATATAGTAATGAGCGTGAGACTGCACTAAACTAATCGTTATAAGTATCGTCATTAGCAAAGATGAAGTCGTCCTTTGCTAGCGTCACCCAGACGTAGTTGTCATCCATGGTCATTAGTACACATGGGCTAAAACTCTCAGTACCCAACAGAGGCGTTTATGACCAGTGTAAGCAGGCAGCTGGAAAAAAATATTAAACAATAAACAGCAAGTATAATTTGCTATATTCCGCCGACAACCGGGAGATAGTAACGTAACTTTACTTTTCTCGCTTGTGAAGTCAACATCTCCTGAGGATGATCCGGTGTCGGGTCGAAACGTGCGTAGAGGTTCTAGTGGAAGATTTTGTGTGGTGTTATACTATACTAATCTCCCGGTTGTCGGCGGAATATAGCAAATTATTCCGCAAAGTAACGCCTGCTTCTATTCATTAAAAAAAATATTCTTGATCTCAAAGGTCTTTCGTATGTAGTTTGTCAAAATGATAACACACAAATAACAAAATATAATATATCATCATCATCATGATCAACCCATTGCCGGCTCACTACAGAGCCCGAGTCTCCTCCTAATATGAGAATGGTTTGACTACAGTCCACCACGCTGGCCATGTGCGGATTGGCAGACTTCACACTCCTTTGAGAACATTATGGAGAACTCTCAGGCGTGCAGGTTTCCTCACGATGTTTTCTTTCGCTGTTGAAGCTAGTGATATTTTAATTGCTTAAAAACGCACATAACTCTTGACTTACTTGAGGAAGCTGTGCCTATAGCCTAGTGTTAGTGTGTTTGGTTAGAACGTCCACCTCCTAATCTGAGATCGGGGGTTCGATCCCGGGTACGCAACGTAAAACCTAATCAATATATTATAGACTACCTTGCTGATGAAATGATATAGCGTATCATTAATAGCGTAGCGGATTTGTTGAAAAAGCTGGTCGGAAATCAACATGTCTATAGATGCTTAACCGTAAACCGTAATTCAACAAGATGTAACACATAAAATAATTCCGCTTTTAACACAACAAGGGTTACTGGGGCGTGAAAAGAATCACATTAACCCATTTCCAAACGAATACAAGTTTTATTTCTCCGACGTTTCACACTAAAATCGGCCATTTTGTTTACGGAAAATTCAAAAATGGCGCCTTTGTAATATATAGCTGAAAGAGGATGCAATAACAACTTTAAGGAATAATCAATGAGTATATGAATGAAGACTATATTCTCGAAGTTGTCTATGGTAATATACTGTAAGTTTTTTTTCTCTTTTTATGGCTTTACACAGATTAGCCAATGTCAAGTTTATAGCAATGGAGAATTGATGTTAGGGAAAAATGACGGGAAACTTCGCACGGCGGACGCGGCTCCTTCAAACCCATCCTAAATCAATACATGTTGATTCAAAAAATTAGCCAATTAATTCAAGAAAAAGCGCGAAAAAACGCCTTTCTCAAAAAGTTTTGTCTCTAACCAGCTTTTATTGTTATTTATTATCTATGGTGTGTTGTTACGCATTACTCGTTAATTGCGACAGTTTTATTCGCCATTGTTGTTTGTTGTATTTTAATTAGATCTATTCCATTGTGTTACCCAACTTCTTACTAGTTTAAAACTAATCTATGTAAGTACTTTAATGAAAAAATTAACAAATCATGGCAATCGGTGAAGTAAGATCTTATTCTAGACGTACCAAATCCATTCATAGGTTCATTCTACATATGACCTATTATCTATATACATTTAATAAATAAATAAATAACAAATATAGATTTTTATATTCATAACTTTTATAAACTTTTACAGGAAACCTTTATCATAATTTAAATTAAAATTTCAATGAATAAGTGATTTATTGCATAAAAAATCTATAAACATGATAATATAGTTCAGTCCAGTCGAGAGCGACGATGTGTAGAAGACATGACGCCATGAGAGAGCATTATGTCACTCGCCGTAACGGCACACGGGTAGATTTCACTGCCAAGGTGCTGTAATATATCACATAAAAAATGCATGCGGTTACTTGTGAACTGTTATATAATTATAATTATGAAATTTTTGGCATGTTATCACGTTGCGTTTCTATAAGTGACGGTTCGTGTATTCAGTAATGGTAGTCTAACGGGAGGCATCAGCTGTGGGTGGGAGCACCCTACCGATAAAGACGTGCTGCCAAACTATTTAGCGTTCCGATAGGATGCTGCGTAGATAACGATTCATCATGATTAACCAATTCACGGGTCTCCTCTCAATATGAGAATGGTTTGGCCATAGTCCACCACGCTGACCGGGTGGCAGACTTCACACGCCTTTGAGAACATTATGGAGAACGCTCAGGCGAGCAAGTTTCCTCACGATGTTTTCCTTCACCGTTGAAGCACGTGATATTTTAATAATTTAAAAGCGCACATAACTCCGAAAAGTTAGAGGTGGGTGCCGGGATTCGAACCGCCGACCCCTGATTAGGAGGCTGACGTCCTAACCACTAGCTTATCACAGCTTCAGATAACGATTAGGGCTATCTATATAATCACCATATATAAGAAGAGATCCCGCCATCATTACTTTGCTCCCAACGTCACCCTAAGCCGAGGTCCGAGTCTCACAGAATACGATGTTATCCCCTTAGGAGGACGTTCTCCAGATGTCGTCTTGCCAAAGTGCTCTTCTCACAGACTGAACTTCACGCTTGCAAAAAACCCCCGGTGACAAAATAATATCTACTGATAGGGTTACCTGCTTTTGACAATACGAAAAAACAACCATTGCTTATCGCGAGGTGAGATTTCAGTAATGGGATAACTTATGGTACAACGGAATGTCTTAAAAACTTCCGAGCGCACATGTGAAAAAATGGTAAACATGTTCGTTAAACTTTCCTTGTGCCATAAATTCTCATTCATTGCTCGTTCTCGTAGTTTGTCGTTTTGTTAGATTAAGCTGTCGATGTTAGGTTAATAATCTAAATGTATGATAATCGTTAACTCCTTAGGTGGTTAAGTGGGCTTAACAGCTCTACCCTTGAACAAGTACTTAGTAGCTGGGATCAAATTGAGTGATTAATACTTTTATGGGTAGGTCAAGGTTTACTTCTCTTAGTGCGAGATATTATTCCTTAAGTTTCTATTCGCTTGCAAAAAAATTTGTTTCTTGTGAACAACTGAATCACTAAGTCTTCGCCATAGATGATGAGGTCCCTGATTTCAATTCAATTCATATAATCTTTATTCAAATAGTCCTTAAAAAGGCACTTTTGACGCGTCAATAATTTACATACTTAGTAGTGAGTTGATGGTGATAACTACATTCGTAAATTTAAAACTAAAGCTATGAGGTTCCAAACGCGACCTGCTCTAAGAAGAAGTCCACACCAAACTTAGCCAGGTAAATTTTCTTTTTGTTATCACCATCTCACATGCCACTTAAAATTATGTTAAGAGCAATATTTCATACAATTTCTGAGGTCATCTGGAAGTGGGTCTTATTTAAGGTCACAGCGGTTATGCTTTGTCTGAACTCCCAGTCCATCAAGCCAAATTCCAGACGTCGTCTTTCGTCAAATTCAGAGTCTTCAGAAGGCACCCTGGGATGTTTCCGAACTCTGTTGCCAAAGCAAAACAGCCAAAGGTTACCAGCGAATGTCTATTAGATTTTTGTTTTATCCACTACAAGTTAGCCCTTGACAGCAATCTCACCTGATGGTGAGTTATGATGCAGTCTAAGATGGTAGCGGGCTAACCTGTTAGGGGTATGGTAAATCCACACTCCTAATTGGTTTGTACGCGACATCGTGCCAGAACGCTAAATCGCTTGGCGACACGTCTTTGTTTACCCGGTAACTAGCAACGGCTGAAGCCTCCCACCTGACCAGACAAACTTTATAATGCAAAAGCTCGCACGCTGCGCCACGGAGGTCGTCAAAAATAAATCTTGAGGGAATAGGTAAACATAATCAATTAATTGATCAGGAAGTCAACTTTGTGAACAATAATTTTGCTAATCGTTATCATCATCATCATCATGATCATTGTCATAGTCCACCACGCTGGCCATGTGCGGATTGGCAGACTTCACACGCCTTTGAGAACATTATTGAGAACTCTCAGGCGTGCAGGTTTCCTCACGATGTTTTCCTTCACCGTTGAAGCCAGTAATATTTTAATCGTTTAAAAACGCACATAACTAAAAGTTAGAGCTGCGTGCCCGGATTCGAACCGCTGACCTCTGATTAGAAGGCTGACGCCCTAACCACTAGGCTATCATCGCGTAATCGTTATATTTGAAATTGCAATTTGTTCCATCTTTCCAGTCGGCACCCTTCCGGTGTGGAACCCTATAAATCAGTTAACATACAAAGTCGAGGTCGCGTGTGACATTTGACAGTAAGCCAAACGACAATAAAAACCCGCATCGCTGTTAAAATTCATTCATTACATCACCAATTGAGAGTTTTTTGACCTGAAGGGATGATTTTAATCGGCGCAATCGAATAAAATGATTTATATCGATTATTTAACGAGCACTGAATGCGACTGGATGCCTTTTGTTAACTTTCATTCTTGTGCTTTTAAAAAAAGAATGCGCGATAAATACATGCATTAGGTTCATTACCAACCATAGACAAGAAATGTCACTAATAAGAATCGATTTGAAATACTGTTCTTAAAGAATACTCGGCCTTTATTTTTTTGTTTGTTTTATAATTTATGTTAATAAATCAAAGATATCAGCCCCTCTGTCTGTGTGAAACGGGTGTGTCTCATAAACCGTAATATGTAAAGAGATGGAATTTCAACAATTTGCGTTTACCTATTGTTGCTGTAACAAAAAATCATCATCATCATCATCACGATCAACCCATTGCCAGCTCACTACAGAGCACGGGTCTCCTCTCATTATGAGAAGAGTCCACCACGTCCACCATAGTCCACCACGCTGGCCATGTGCGAATTGGGAGATTCCACACGCCTTTGAGAACATAATATTTGTTTTTAATTTTGTTATTTTTTAGATTTAGTAAGCTTTTATGTAAAAGGTTGTTGCTATTTAAGTTGAACACAAATGTTACGGCATTTCTCTTTATTATAGTACATGAAAATTAGTAAATAACTATCGATTAAATAATAACAAGATCATATGCGGGTAAAATCGCGGGACAAAACGATTCTCAATATTTCTTTCAAGTCTTATAACGAAAACGAATTATTCATTGCTTAGTAGAGGAAAAAAGAAAAAAAGTGTGTTATAATCATAGACAAAATTAATAGAAGGGTTTTTTTTAAATCCAAAAGATTGTTTAATTAAAGATGTTACAGCGTTGGACGCTCCTATTGTTCTAAAACAAATAAGATTTAGATTATTCATTCATTATTGAAAGTAACTGTACGTATTGTAATCTCTCTGATAAATTAAATCGATAATCAAATAGACTTACTTAGTTGTCATAACGATTGTTCGGGATTCATGGGATGCATTGTCTTCCTGCTCTTTGGTAAATAGCAATTGTATTGTCTGTGGTGCCTCAGATTAAAATTCAAATTATACTGACTACCACAGATTATGCAGATATACAGACGGCTACTGAATATACTTTACAATACTTATTATAGCATGAAATTTATTATAAATTGTGTTATATTTTGAAAATAGAGAAATAGGCATGCAGATTTCAAATTATATTACTAGATGATTTGCAGTTATATTTATTTTCAGCTATAGGTAAAGATTAGGGTAAAAATATTTTCTACTAGATTTGCCCGCGACTCCGTCTGCGCAGGATTAGTATTAGTAGCTTATATTAGCGTGGACTAGAAAGGAACTAACGTTATAACAGATGGTAGATTTTTTCCTACTTACTTGACACTTATCGTCATATTTTGGACAATTCACACAATATCTTTATGAATTTTAGCCTATGTGTTATTCTAATGTATAAGCTACAGTATTGTAAAGTTTCATTAAAATCCATTCAGTAGTTTTGACGTAAAAGAGCAACAAACATCCATCCATCCAGACAAACTTTCGCGTTTAAAATATTAGTAGGATACAAACACCCGATGTGCCTAGTCCATCGATTAATAGAAATGAAGATAGTTTTATTTCTTAACCCATTTCAGTAAATCTAAATTAATTTAATTATTACTCAGACACCTAGATTTTCAAAATTCAAGGTTTTTCCTATTTTTTTTTTACCGAATAGGCCAGATCCTGAAGCTGCAGTGCAGTTAATTTTTTTATACACTTGTAGGTAGGTTGGTTGGTATCGCAAGATATAGGTAACTACTTTCTTTATTGTAAACGGCCCGGAAGTCCGAACAAAGAAGTGTTACCTTTCATTGAACACCGTTTGACTTTTTTATTGTACTTTATAAAGTGTGAAGTTGCTCAGTTGTGAAACAATTTGGAGGTTAGAATAGTAATGGCGCGCGCATTCTATTTTAGCGCCATATTGGGGGCATTGACCGCGAAGCTTTGATACGAGCGTTCCATTTCGCGGCGAAATAATTTTGCTCTAATCGGTGGGAATTTCGAAAATGGAATCTTAGTATAATTCCTAAGTTTTTTTAAAAAATATATTTTGTCCCATATGGCCTCCATTGAAAGTCGAAGTGTAAAATAAAACGTAGTGATTATATTCTCTCTGCTATGCAGTGATCGAAAAAAAAACATTTAATAAAACATACTGCATTTTATTAAATGTGTTATTATACTTTAATATATATTACTAAGATATTAGGCGTATAGATGCAATATCGCTTCTATCCACTTTTTTTTTTTCGTGACACCATAAAAACCTTATTTACTGTGATAAACTTGGCCATATGTACTAATAAAATGAGAAATCATGGCAAATCAATGTTATTTTCAGTTCAAAATAATACTTTAGTTATTCATACAGTGCAAAGTTATATTATCTTGTTCAAAAGAAATTATTTATTTATAATATTTTTAATAGTATGTAATTATTAGTATGTATATATGTATAAGTGTTGCGATTTCCCGCCTTTTATTTCTGTCAGCTTCTTACAAAAAGGTGGCCTGAAAGAGATCGCTTTAAGTGATAAGGTCGCCTTTTGCTTTTATATTATGTATTTCTTGTTGTTCGGTTTTTCCTTTCAATATGTATGCAATAAAATTGTATAAATAAATAAATGAATCCTTTACTGTAGTTATAATAATAACATTTAGTAATTTCATCAGCTTTATCGTCATCATCATCATGATCAACCCATTACCGGCTCACTACTGAGCACGGGTCTCCTCTCAATATGAGAAGAGTTTGGCCATAGTCCACCACGCTGGCCATGTGCGGATTGGCAGACTTCACACGCCTCTGAGAACATTGTCGAGAACTCTCAGGCGTGCAGGTTTCCTCACGATGTTTTCCTTCACGGTTGAAGCAAGTGATATTATAATTTCTTAAAAAGGCCCATAACTCCGAATACTTAGAGGAGTGTACTTGGGATAAAACCCCCGAACTCTGATTAGGAGTCTCGTCCTATCAAAGCTTTCAATTATATATATCATACTTAAATATATAATAATATAGTACAGAAATACGTTTTGCACTAACATTAAATCACGGTCTTTGTGGGTCAAGTACATATCATAGCAAAATAAACTGTGTGGGAATTTTGGCATAGTAGGCACCTTGGTATATTAGTATTCAGGTCAAATGGAAATGTAAATAAACAATTTCGGAGATTCATCTGAGCTTACCGCAGACAGACTAAACAAAATTCTATAGTGATAATACTTAATATACCTAGGTAATTATACTATCGCTTAGTAGACTGCACAAAATTAGTAAATCATTAAAAAAAATTGTATTTTATTTTATAACAAATAATTTATTGATATCTATCTAAAAACTTTGAACTTATCGATAGATATCTCGTTTATCGATAACTTCAAAGTTTATATGAAACGTAAGATTATAAAAAATCTTATGACGATATTTTAAGGGTTATATAAACGATAAAAAATTTTGGGTATGAATTGATCTAACTTCATAGCTAATTATTATTAATTATTGACGTGTGAAATGGCGATAACGAAAAAAAAATCTGTTCAGTTTTTTACGGGTTTTTTCTTAGACCTGGGCGCTATTGGCACGCTCCTTGCTTCATCACCATCACCTCACGAATAAAATAAATAATAATGGATCAATATTATATATGAACGTTTCATAGCCTGTACTAGGATTATATGAAAAAGAAACACATTTTGTTGATTAATTTGATATCTTAAGCTGAATTATTTATTGAAATATTGGCCAGACTCCGGAATCGAACAAAATGTCCAACATGCTTAAACCTACAGTTAATTAATTACTATTGATAAATATAGATTGAGTCAGTCTAGACTTCAGACTCCTTGGGGATAGATAAACATGCTCTATAGGTATTACCTAAGGTATAATTATCCCTTATTATGGGGTGCCAGGTCGGGTAACCTCCACGTGTGCCTGGGTGCTGTGGGTCCCTCTTGATTCGTCCGGGGGGAAGAGCAGCATTCGGGCCGGTGCACCCTGGTAACATCGGTTAACAATTTCTTTTGTGCGAGATTGTTAGCCGATGGCCAATGACCCGACGCGGAGGGGGTCTCCGCGCGTCCCTCTGACCAAGCTGAGGGCGCAGTGGATGACCCAGGGGGTGTATCACCCCGTGTGGTGGAAGGCCTGTCCAGGTATGGGACTGGCAGGCGGGGGTGGGCGGCAGTTTGCTGCTGGAGGTGGGGGTGACGACTGGTCTGGTCGTCCCCATTGGTAGTTTGCGGCCCGTCCAGGTATGGGACTGGCGGGCCGGGCCCGTCCAGGAATGGGACTGGTGGGCCTGGGTGGACGGCGAGCGTTCGCTGCGCTTGCCGTCGGCGATGGAAGGCCGGGTGCGAGAGAGCTCTTCCACCTCTCTTGTTCCTGTGCTTTCGGAGGACTTGTGGGCGATGGAAACGGGGCCGTCCATCACTCAACGGTTCTCAAGTTGGCTGGTGTGCTGTTGTTCCGGCACACCTCTAACCGGCGAAACTGGGCACGTTGTGCCCAAGGAGGGTCTGCTGCGGCGGACACCCGCTGGTGGAGTTGCGGTTGTATGCGAAGGCTTTCCCGTGACTCCACCATACAGCGGTGAGTAGGAACACGTGGGGGTTTTAGTCAGTAGGAGTCTGACATAACCTCTGTGCCTCCCCGTGGCGCAGAGGTATCCATGAGGATTTACCCACGATAAAAAAAAAAAAAAAAATCCCTTATTATACTTGAAGTTGGTTTAGGTTTAAAAGTCCATTGTCTAAAGTAAAATAGGTGAAATATGTATTGAATAAAATGTATAAATATTAATGAATATACTTTTATTGCACACTACAACATAGGAAAAAAAAAACAAAAAACAAACAGACAATAACACAGAAACAGTAGGTATACAATTCAGCGGCCTTATCGCTTCATAGCGATAAGGCCGCCAATGTAATGTTTTTGGAAAAAAACTGCGATACTTTTAGATTTATGTGCGTTGCGGTGCGGCGACGGAAAACATCGCTAGGCAACCGGTTAGCCCGCTGCCATCTTGGCTGTAACATCACTTACCACCAGGTGGTAATTGACATAATTACATATTTCTGAATTTCATTGGTCTAGTCTGTTAGTAGACTTTGGCCTTTAGCTAGTACATTTGACATACCCCTAATAGGTAATACCTACTGCTGCCATACTAGACTGCAACGTCACTTACCATTAAGGGAGATTGCGGTAAAGATATCCTATAACTAATCACGCTTAGAAAATTATCAGTGCAACTTTTGCCATTACATAACATCCATCAGTATATTTAATATAAGAGGGATCATCATCATCATGATCAACCCATTACCGGCTCACTACAGAGCACGGGTCTCTCAATATGAGAAGGGTTTGGCCATAGTCCACCACGCTGGCCATGTGCGGATTGGCAGACTCCACACGCCTTTGAGAACATTATGTATAACTCTCAGGCGTGCAAGTTACCTCACGATGTTTTCTTTCACCGTTGTAGCAAATGATTTTTTTAACGCACGCATCGAAAACTTAGAGGTGCGTGCCCGGATTGGAACCGCCGGCCTCTGATTAGGAGGCTGACGCCCTAACCACTAGGCTATCACCGCTTTAAATATACCATTAAAACTCCAATAAGAAATATATAACCTCTAAAGCAGGCAGTGCTTTTACGCATATATGGTGTGCACGACACAAAGTCTGAGTGAAGTAACCTTGAGAAACAACCACCAATATAATATGTGATCTTTAGCAGACTATGAAATTTAATTAAGCACACATACAGAGCTTTTAGTAACATGTGCTTCCCTTGAGCTTTGTACAGCTATTTTTACCATATCCATGTCGTAGGTACATAAACATATGTTAAAATTAATAAATGGTTAACATTATAACAGTTATTATAATCCTTGAAATACAAGTTATATGAAAGCGACTTTTAAAACACATGTAAACTATCGCGAATTTAAATAAAAACTCTTTATTACAATATAAAAAAAATACAAAAATAAAAAAAAAAACAAAAACGGTGTAATGGCGGCCTTATCATAAGGGATCTCTTCCAGACAAGTATGTAAAGGAAACATTTTACAATGATTATGTTTTTTTTTTTTTTTTATCGTGGGTAAATCCTCATGGATACCTCTGCGCCACGGGGAGGCACAGAGGTTATGTCAGACTCCTACTGACTAAAACCCCCACGTGTTCCTACTCACCGCTGTATGGTGGAGTCACGGGAAAGCTTTCGCATACAACCGCAACTCCACCAGCGGGTGTCCGCCGCAGCAGACCCTCCTTGGGCACAATGTGCCCAGTTTCGCCGGTTAGAGGTGTGCCGGAACAACAGCACACCAGCCAACTTGAGAACCGTAGTGTGAGTGATGGACGGCCCCGTTTCCATCACCCACAAGTCCTCCGAAGGCACAGGAACAAGAGAGGTGGAGAGAGAACAATGATTATGTGGTGGGTGTACAAATAACAATAAATAGCATATATAAAAAATAAACTTACATAATTATACTAAAGGATAAACATTTAAATTTATTATTTATTTTAGTAATAATTAATTACCAATCGCACGTATGAAACTGCGAAAAATTAATGCGGTTCCGAGCCTTGTTAAAACCATCTGACGTAGTCAATAATTAATTATAATTAGCTATGAAGTTAGATAATATTACATATTATGGTAATATGAAGTGTCAAATCAAATCACATCAAAATACTAATTGTAAAATTCATACCACAGTGATGTTGACACATTTTAAATTGTTATCGATAAAAATGCTGATCATTACTGGCGAGTGGAAAAACACGTGTGTTAGCTTGGACTGAACTTTTGACTTTAACCGCTAGGTAGTGTAACGCAATGCACGATATGGAAGTTTTATGATATATATAAGGAACGAGTTTAAATTAAAGATGCTTAAGAAATAATAAATGCATTGAGTGAGAAATTTTGAGAAATAATTTTGATGTGTGTTTTAATATTCATAAAAATATATATAAATAATTTGTCATTGATACAGTTTAAAAATAAATTAAAATTGTAGGAACATTCTAGAAATATCCGTGCATCTTACAAACATTTCAAAGTAATTTATAATATATAACAGTAGATCTAACAATATATTTATATATTGGTTATTAAGCTCATCGTATTATCGAACTTTCTAGCCGCAAGTACTATAAATAAATAGTGGTCGCTAATATAGTGAAGTCCGAGCTAAGGCCAACTTTGCATGTTTATATTATATGTTTTTGCTATTTTGATTTTTCGATATTGCCATATAATTATATCCAATAAAGAATTTCTTTTTATAAATCATAATAGGTATTAAGACATCATACTGATGCTCTGTGGTGAATGGTTACCATAAAGCAAATATAGGGAAAATACGGTTATAATTACTTTAGTATATATTTCAATTCTTAGATCATTAATTAAACGTTAGATCGCAGATGACTATTACGATAAAAAAGTTTCATTGAAAATCGTCCACACGTTCTGTTTACGTTTTTTCATTGTTACACAATACATGTCCTTTTTAGGTTTCTAGACGTCTTTGTGAATGAAACTCCATAGATAGAGAATTACATAATGACGTCTAGACTTGGGACAAAAACTCCCTGTGCCAATCCAGCAACCGGTCAGCTATCCAGGTTATATAGTGATGTAGTGAATGTCATATCGATGCCTATTACAGTGTCGATAGATTAGAATTTATTAAGAAATACTGTAGTTGTGATTTCTGATTTTTAAACAATTCTGACATAAAAAAAATCATATAACATTATGATGAAGAAATTATCGATATCAGCCTATTTATTGTCTAGCACAGACGTTCTCTTTCATAGAAGAGAAAGTTAAGCACAAAGTTATCACGCTGTTAAAATGTAAGATGGTCTGTAAATTTTACAAACAGATATATTATAACAGAAATATAAATTGTATTTAAGCTTTCATTACCTTAATTAAAATCACTTTATGGGAATTACAGTTTTAATTTTATATTTTTGTCGATGCTAAATGCCGATATCACATACTTTATACACTATCGATATATTAAAGCACGTTATCACGCTGTTGGAATTTAAGATGGTGGGTCTATAAATTTAACAAAAAGAAATATTTTCGGGAAATATATATCATAATCGAGTTTTCATTACCATCACTTAATGGGGTTAACAGTTTTAATCTTATATTTTGTCGATGCTAAATGCCGATATGTGTATCGATATCTCAAAGCGACGTACAACACTAACACAGAATGCGGTGCAGTAAGTCCCAGAGTGAATGAACACTACAGACAGTTTACAGCCTCTCGTACTTTCTTGCATCCTTTTCGCACTAGCTGGAAAAATCCCCATTAGAGAAGGACGGAAGATGAGGTCAAGCAAAGTCTTCGTATAGAACGGGTTTCGTGCTATGAGATTAAAATAAAAGCAACATCTCGTCAAGTTCAAGAAAGGATATACCCGACCGGTTACTTTACGTTTGTTTACGTAGCTCGAGGATGAAAGTTCCGATTTTGATGAATCACTTTTTATTTGTAGGGATACACTTCCGCGGTGGTCTCGAGAATGTTTTCGGATTGTTTAATTAAGGATTTCAGAGATGTAGGTATTAAAAAAAAAGACACTAATCAAGTTGAAACGGTTGGACATTTTTTTTTATCCACTACTAGTTAGCCCTTAACGGCAATCTCACCTGATGTCATGATGATGACAAGTGATGATGCAGTCTAAGGTGGTAACAGGTTAACCTGTTAGGGGAATGGTAAACCCACACTCCTTATTGGTTTCTACGCGACATCGTGCCGAAACGCTTAATCGCCTGGCGACACGTCTCTGTCGGTAGGGTGGTAACTAGCCATGGCCAAAGCCTCTTACCAGACCTGACTCGAGCCAGGAATCGAACCCAGGACCTCCAACTTTATAATGCGACAGCGTGCCGCTGCGCCACGGAGGTCGTCAAACTTTGCTTGCATTCTCAAGATGGGACAGAATAGGTACTTTTTAGCCGAACTTTTTTTTTTTTTGGGGGTCGCTATTATGAAGACTCGACTTTGCACATTGACAGCGCGCTGTATCTCGTAGGATAATTTTCACAGAATGTGTATTCTTATTGTTAATATAAAATTACATAATAACACTTAAAAAATGACTTAAAAAATTATGTACGTAATTAAAGAAAACGTGTAATTTTTGGTGCTCACAGTCATCATCATCATCATGATCAACCCATTATCGGCTCACCTCGGAGAGGAGACGGGGAGGAGTATGAGAAGGACGCTGGCCATGTGCGGATTGGCAGACTTCACACGCCTTTGAGAACATTATGGAGAACTCTCAGGCGTGCAGGTTTCCTCACGATGTTTTCCTTCACCGTTGCAGCAAGTGATATTTTAATTGTTTTTTAAAAACTGAACTAAAACTAAAGATTGGCGTCAGGGGCTAACTTGTAGTGGATAAAAGAAAAAAGAAAGAGTCCAAGGTATTTAGATTTTTTTTTTAATTTCCTCTGATCTACAACCGACCAAAGACGTCGCCAAGCGATTCAGCGTTCCAGTATGGGTTTAATACTAACATACCTCTAACAGTTTAGCCCGTTACCATTTAACACTGTATTTACCAATAGGTCAGATTGCAGTCACAGGGGCTAACACACAAGAGTGGCACAGCGGGCATGATGTCATCGTCATGCCGTCTACTGTGACGGCACGCGGGTTTATTTTGCTGCCAACGCCTTTGATGCCACACAAAACTTTGAATTTATTCAGTAAATCACGAGATAAAGAGATGAGAATTACAGAATGAAGAGAACTACGGCTCAATTAATGGGAAGTGGCAAAAAAAAGGTTGCATCATTTAATAGCGGCGGCCATGACAGTCTCAATTAAACCGCGCTGTAAAACGATACGCGCATGTCGCAAATCTCGAGTGATTGTCTATTTTTTTTTCCTCGTTTTCGAGATTTGTAACAGAACACTTTTGTATCAGTGTGCCATTACACTTGGTGTTGTGTTACACGAAAAAAAAAAGATTTCCAAATTCACCATTCACTAGTATCCAATGAAGCGAGGTCTGACAGTTTACTGTTAGAGAATACACGGTTAGGTAGTTGTGAGATTTTTAACAACTCCGTGACGCGGTGCGTGTTTTGGCGCTTTATAATGTTGGAGTCCTAGGTTCGATTGATGTGGTCTGGTGGGAGGCTTCGGCTGAGGCTAGTTACCACTGATAAAGATGTATGTTTCGGCACGATGTTGATTATTAAACAATACGGTGTTTACCATATTCCTAACAGGTTAGCCTGCCATTTTAATCTGCATCTTCACTGACCATTAGGTGAGTTTGTCGTCAAGGGCTATTTCGTAGTGTATAAAGAAATGCTTAATTTATTCGGATAACGAGGTGCATAGACTGCATCATCACTTAACACCAGGTAAAATGAAAGCCTGACCTCTTATATAAAAAAAACCATACCACCAACCATACCAAAAACCACCACGGCATGCCCCTCTCGCTGGTTTTACTGGACACCCGGGGGCGCCGTTGTTTGCTTCCCGGACGAATTTATATGTCACTACTAGTATGTCATCGCCGATATAGCGGCGACCACGTGGACGAGACCAGCCAGAAACAGGAACACATGGAGAAGAATGGAGGAGGCCTATGCCCAAAAATTGGCATTCCAATGAATACTTAATATTATACTACTACTAAATGTTGAATAAACCTATAAATATTTTTGACAGCATATGTAAAAATTAAATTCTCTGTAATTCTGACTCTGTAATTTTGAATTGGAAATAAAGGCTTTATTATTATTATTACTAGTATGTCACGTCGACACGTTAACTTGTTAATTGGTAAATTTATTTACAATTCTGATGGACGCACTTCCTGTGCGCATACCAAGTCTAGCTATTCGAGGTCTTGATTGATATTTCCTAGATGCATTCCCAGTGACAACTACCTGGACCTATTTAATTAATGGGAAACGATTATGAGTCAAATTCTTACTGCTGCGTACCTATATATAAGTTAGTACAACTAATTGACATTGACAAATTAACAATCTCGGACTTGAATGGTTCTAATCTATATATATAAAAGCGAAAGGTCACTGACGTACTTACTTACTTACTAACTTAGTTACTGATTAAACACGAGATCTCGTAAACTATCGTACGTATAAAGCTAAAATTTAGCAAGTAGGTAGTTGACAGTTACGAGATGATCATCATGATCAACCCATTCCCGGCTCACTACAGAGCACGGATCTCCTCTCAATATGAGAAGGGTTTGGCCATAGTCCACCACGCTGGCCATGTGCGGATTGGCAGACTTCACACGCCTTTGAGAACGTTACGGAGAACTCTCAGGCGTGCAGGTTTCCTCACGATGTTTTCCTTCACCGTTGAAGCAAGTGATATTTTAATTGCTTAAAAACGCATATAACTCGGAAAACTTATAGGTGCGTGCCCGGGTTCGAACTCGCGACCTCTGATTAGGAGGCTGACGTCCTAACCACTGGGCTATCACAGCTACTCGGGACACAACCTAGTAATACCATATAAGACTATAAATCATCCAATTATCATGAACGAGGATGACTTATCTTGAATATATTCCGAGATGTCATTACTACAAGTATGTATCCCATATCTGATGCACTTTTATTCGAACATATTAACTTTAATAGCGATGCGTGACCGCGTGACTTTGGTTGCAGTAGTTAGATTGTAAGCGAAAGCGATTTTATTATAGTATGAATGAATGAATGAATGAACACACTTTTTTATTTATTTATTCATTTACTAGCCGTGACCCGCGGTTTCACCCGCGTAGTTCCCGTTTCCGTGGAAATATAATTTATAGACGTTTTTTTTTTTCGGACTGTCAATTAGCTGTACAAACCCTAACCTCGGCTTAGGCGACGTTTGGGATAACGGGGGGGTCGGACGGTGGTGGTCCGTACGTCTCCGAGGCCGTGGATGGAGCCCACGTCCGGATGACGTAAGATAGCGGGGACCTCGTCTGCGCCGGCGAAGACGGTGTGTAGCGTAATGTTAGCATAATCAATAATTGGGTAAAAGGTATTTGAAATCATTAACACTGATTGGGATTCTCATTATCTTCCGCAACGCGGGTAATATAAAAAAAATTAATATGACAGACGGTATTTTCCTTTCCGGTGCATTCGGCGATCCCTTGAAAAACATGGTCTCGAGTTCAGTGTCTCTTTAAACGAAGGCGTGGAAAGTTATAGGTGTTTTTGTATAATATATGTATTTTGTTGAAGTGTAATAAATAATAAGTGTTAAACAAGTTACCGTTATTCTTTCAATAAAAATTGTTCAGCGAGTCTATATATTTCTTTCAGTATGATTGTGTGGTAGGTGGTACGAATATGTTGTCAGTAGTCATCTGATCGTCAGGGTCGTGAAGGATATGTTTAGGTCTCCTCTTTCGTAGAAGAGCGCTTAGGTCGGGGGAGAGTTTATAGACGTTTTGACGACCTCCGTGGTGCAGCGCGTGCACATTTGTTAAAGTTGGAGGCCCTGCTATGAAATCACGTAATCACAAATCTAAATATTAAGTTAAAATTTAGTTAAACTTAATGTGTGTAGAATAGGCGTAACAGGTCGTGTGACTTGCACCCCACCGCTATTGTCGACTCATGCTTCGTACCCAGCCATTCAATTGACGCTCATCGTCGCTCGCCGTCACTTACGCTCGTCAGGATTATGCGGCAGTAATTCCTCGCGAGAATAAGGTTGCCTTATATCACGTTCCAAGGATATCTCGGGAACACACTTCTGGGACCTGTGCTACTACATAATGATAGGAAACTGTAGTTTGTTTGTTCGTAAGCCAGAATTTCATCATGATCAACCCATTACCGGCTCACTACAGAGCACGGGTCTCCTCTCAATATGAGAAGGGTTTGGCCATAGTCCACCACGCTGGCCATGTGCGGATTGGCAGACTTCACACGACTTTGAGAACATTATGGAGAACTCTCAGGCGTGTAGGCGAGTAGGTTGGGTTTCGTCCGAGTATTGCATTGTTCAACTGTGAAAGCGAATAAGGTACCCACGAGACAAGATTGCCTAGTTTACCTAGTGTGGAATACTGTATAACTGTATAGCTGGGTTTTTGGTCAAATAAAAATTTTTCATTCTTTTCAAGCTTATTTTATAATGTACGTTATATTTTAAACTATTAAATTTTTTTTTCGGACTGTCTATTAGCTGTGCTAACCCTATTGGTTGCCACAACGTAACCGGGCTGTTTGCTTCGGAGCTTCGAAAAGAAGCTCTGCCAGAAGAAATTTTAAGCCTAGGGCCGAAGAAACTAAGGGAACGTCTGCCTAAGGGCGCCTCCTTTGAGACCGAACCTCGGCGACGTTTGGGATAACGGGGGGGTCGGACGGTGAGAACTAGTACAGGATATTTCCCTCATTCCTCATTATCTTAACTACTATTTTTTTGTATGTTAGGCATTGCGAATGACGGCTAGCCCTTCATAACTACAAAATTGGTCATCCATCCATTTATCGGCTTAAATGAGCGGTACGCAGGATTTTATTATTCAAAACTTTATGTACTCGGACGAAGTGGCGGGCAACAGCCAGTGTTAAATATAAGACGTGATATTTGTAAAGACAGTACCAAGAGCTTTCGAGATTATTCAAGAGGAAAATCAATACAAGGGAATCTGTATAGGGAATTATTGGCGCGTTATCTTGACGAGGAGAAGTGGTTGATATTACGAATCAGTGAGCTTCGGTGAACAGAGCCCTTGGAATGTTCTAGATAGAATATACCAAATGGCATTTCTGGGATGTGCCCTAAAAATTTCAAAGTTTATATAAAACGTAAGCTTGTAACAAAATTGACGACCTCCGTGGCGCAGCGCGCGCGCTGTCGCATTCTAAAGCTGGAGGTCCTGGGTTCGATTCCCGGCTCGAGTCTGGTCTGGTGGGAGGCTTCGGCCGTGGCTAGTTACCACCCTACCGACAAAGACGTGTTGCCAAGCGATCTAGCGTTCCGGCACGATGTCGCGTAGAAACCAATTAGGAGTATTGGTTAACCATACCCTAACAGGTTAGGGCCGCTACCATCTTAGACTGCATCATCACATACCATCAGGTGAGATTGCCGTCAAGGGCTAACTTGTAGTAGATAAAAAAAAAATACCTATTATAGTATAAAGGATTATGTAAATGATAAACAAGCATGGGTATGAAATATTGCTCTTAAATAATTTTAAAATGTATGTGAGATAGTGATAACGAAAAGAATAGTTGACCGGCTAACTTTGTTGTGGGCTTTAGTAACAAAAGCCAAAGAATTTGTCGTTTGTACAACGAGGTTGTCAGAAATAACTCCAAAATTGATATCTTTAACGGTCACTATAGAAAATTTTGTTTGAATGTAATAGGATTAATTATTACACCTAACATTATATTTATATTTCTGTAATTGGTTAAACTTTTGTCATGCTGTGCAGTCAATTAGAATTACAATTAGATATAGAACATGGTCGCTCACTATGGGCCTCATAAGAAGGCTCAGAGTCATCCAGCGAGCAATGGAGAGAGCTATGCTAGGAGTATCTCTACGTGATCGAATCAGAAATGAAGAGATCCGTAGAAGGACCAGAGTTACCGACATAGCTCAGCGAGTTGCGAAGTTGAAGTGGCAATGGGCGGGGCACATAGCTCGGAGAACCGATGGACGTTGGGGTCCCAAGGTGCTGGAATGGCGACCCCGCACCGGTAAACGTAGCGTTGGTCGACCCCCAACAAGGTGGACAGACGACGTCAAACGAGTCGCAGGGAGCCGCTGGATACAAGCGGCCCAAGACCGTGGCCGTTGGAACTCCTTACAAAAGACCTATGTCCAGCAGTGGACGTCTATCGTTTGAAGTGATGATGATGATGATGATGATGATGATAGAACATGTAACTAAGTTAACATTTAATTATAAGGATTGTAATTTGTTAAGATTGCCAAATAAAATATAAAGATGCAAAGTAATAATTTAAGTATAGTGATTTATTTATAGATTATAAAATAGTATACAAAATAATGAACAAACAAACAGGCTTTTGCATTTTAATCTAATTCAAAATAGCTTTGTTCATGTGTACCTATTACAGGCATTTAAACGTTCATATAATATAATAACATTATTTATTATTATTATTTATACAACTTTTTTGCTACATTACAATACAATTACAAACATATTGCCCATTATTTTAATTCGTGAGATAACTACACTCGCCAACTTAAAAACTAAAGCTAAGAGGGTTCCAATTGCGCCCAGGTCTAAGAAGAATACCACAACAAACTTAGCCGGGTTTGTTTTTCTGTTATCACCATCTCACATGGTCAATTAAATTGAATCCGGATACCTTATATATATCAGCAGCGTGGCACATTAGTTTTATAGCCTGTACAAAAAATGATCGTAAACGTTAATGGACCGCAATAGAGTGTAGATGGATAGGGTTTTATGATTCAATTTTATAGGTCTTACTTAATATGGCGAAGAATGAGCGGCCATTTTGTCTTAAAGTTTATAACTAAATTTCAACAAGCCAACTGTTATTGGAGAGAGTGATATAGTTATTTGGTCTGGTGTCACAGTATGAGACTGGTTCAAGCCGCAATGGTCAAACCTCCCTTCATGACCCTGACGATCAGATGACTACTGACAACACACTCGTACCACCTACCACACAATCATACGCTACACACCGTCTTCGCCGGCGAAGACGAGGTCCCCGCTATCTTACGTCATCCGGACGTGGGCTCCATCCACGGCCTCGGAGACGTACGGACCACTCACCATCCGACCCCCTCGTTATCCCAAACGTCGCCTAAGCCGAGGTTCGGCCTCAAAGGAGGCGCCCTTAGGCAGTCGTTCCCATAGTTTCTTCGAGCCCTATAGGGCTCAAAATTTCTTTTGGCAGAGCTTCTTTCCAAAGCTCGCCAAACAGCCCGGTTACGCTGTAGCAACCAATAGGGTTTGTACAGCTAATAGACAGTCCGAAAAAAAAAAATGGTCAAATGCGGAATGGTAGAATTAACACTGCCAACATTTATGGAGAATTCTCAGGCGTGCTGGTTTCCTCGCGATGTTTTCCACCACCGTTAAAGCAAGTGATATTTTAGCACATAGCCCCAAACAGTTAAGGATTCAAACTCTGCCCCAATGGTATAATTCTTACGTCCGAAGTTAATAACCAATCTAATCCAAAATTTTTAGATAGCAGATTGAATTTAATAGTGCTGTCTTTTTTCCACTCTTCCCTGTCGATAAGGATGGCGGGAACCCGAACCATAACTAACCAAAGATTCGGCTTTTTAACCTGAAGAAGATTTGAAGTTTGAGATCTTTAAGAGCCAGAACATGGATAGAATACTTTTTATGATGGAAAAAGTTTCCACGGGACTAAAATGGGAGGGCTCGGCCGTGGTTAGTTACCACCGACCGACAAAGGATTTAGCGTTCCGGCTTGATGTCGCGTATAAACCAATTATTAGTATGGGTTTACCGTACCCGTAACAGATTAGCCCGCTACCATCTTAGACTGCATCATCATTTACCATCAGGTGTGATGCCTGCCGTTAAGGGCTAACTTGTAGTGTATAAAAAAAAATCTTATTTTTTATTTATTTTTATTATTTGTGTAACAAATTTGAATTACAAAGGAAAGCTTAATTATTTAATTTTTTACGTTGCATATTGTGTACACAGACCCAGTTTGGGTGTTGCAACTTGGTCTGGAATCGATTGTAGTAGAGAGACCGATTTTATTTATTCTTACTTGCATCGTATTAAAAATCGTTTACTATGTAATAACACTTCTTCAATAAAAAAACTTGAGAGGTGTCAAGGTACACCCGGATGGAACGAAGTTCCTTTCGATAAATTGGTGAAGGAATTGTAATAAAATTTTATTTTATTTAAGTTATAATAATATTTTTTTTATTATTAACAAATATAATGTTATATAAACTTAATCAGTAGGCTCAATTTTGTACTCCATCAGCAATATCCGGAACTTGTGCAGAAACACTGTCAGGATTCATTATTTTTTAAAATCTGTATACACTCAACAAAAATAATCGTCGCGACACCACACTGTTCAATGCGAAATAGAAATGAAAATATCTGGCTTGCTTTCTATAAGAGAGATAGACAGAGAAACATGCCACGCCGCACAGCTTACAATAACAAAAAGTGTCGTGACCACTTTTCGTAAGAATTTTTTCCGTCTAGCCCCCTTTCACAACGCGCGATAAGGAACTGCGTTCCAAAAATTCTTTAATACTTTGTAAAATTCATTTTCTTTTTCTAAGTTTTGAATGCAGTCTGGCAGACCATTATATATATTTTTACATATCTTCCAGCTACTCTCTTAATACTAACTAACTAAGCTAACGTACTGTAGTCATGGGACCAGGAATGCTACAACAGAAAACGTTTAGTCACGACTCATGACATGGACTCCCGTGGCTAGAATCCTTAATGTACTTACGTACTTGGAGAATAGCTCTTCACACCACTCCCTCGACAGTAAAAATCAATAACACAAATACACTATTTAAGAAATTTGTGTAAGAAACAATGATCTGTCACGTCTCTGAAAAAAAAGAAAAAAAAATGAAAAATTATTTATCCAAAAATGGTTTAACAGAACATTTATCCGTTGTTGGGACATCCTTTCAAGTAATCTATATATATAAAAGCGAAAGGTCACTTACATACTTACATACTTACTTACATACTGATTAAACACGAGATCTCAAAAACTATTATACGTATAAAACTATAATTTAGCAAGTAGGTTGGTGATAGTTCAGAGATGTCAGCTAAGAAAGGATATTTGGAAATTCCACCCCTAAGGGGGTAAGATAGGGGTTGGAAGTTTGTATGAAATTTCTTTGTTTTTAGAGTTAGAGACACAAAAATTTGCATTAAGATTAATAATAATAAATAAAAAACATGTGCATCAAATTTTTTTTAAATATTAGCTGTTAAGGGTGGTAAAAAAGGGGATGATAGTTTTTGCTTATTTTTTTATTGTGAAGTCTACAAGCTTGAAATTTAAAAAAAGGTTTCTTTTAGGGCGTAAGTATAAGGTTAGAATTTTTTTTCATCCAAATCTACGCGAAGGGTTTGAAGTTTGTATGAAAGTCCTATGTTTTTTAATTTAGAAACATGAAAATCGGCAACTTGACATTTGCCTGTAGCTTATTTTCTGAAGCAGAGCAATCACGGGAAATCAGCAATTCTACGCAGACAAAGTCGCGGGTAACAGCTAGTTATTATATATATGTCTCTACGATAAGATAACGAAATAGATTTATAAAACTTTAAGACCACCTCCGTGGCGCAGTGCGTTCGCTGTCGCATAAATTTGGAGGTCCTGGGTTCGATTCGACTTAAGACTTGTTTTAGGAACTTAGATGCATTAAATTCTTAATCTTATTTTGCTCCTAAAAGCATTATAAGAGACTTTCGCATGATAGTATGAAAAAAAATAATGAAAATATTTATTTGCCAAACAACAACTTTACAAAGTTTAGTACATCCGTAGGGACCCACACTAGGTAATCCTGTGGGGCCCAAAAGTATGAAAAGTCCTGGGTTCAATTCCTTGCTTGCTGGTCTGGTGGGAGGCTGCGGCCGTGGCTGGTTACCACCCTACCGACAAAGACGTGTCCCCAAGCGATTTAGCGTTCCGGCACAATGTCGTGTAGAAACCAATTTAGGAGTATGAGTTTACCATATCCCTAACACGTTAGCCCGCTACCATCTTAGACCGCATCATCACTTACCATCAGGTGAGATGCAGTCAAGGGCTAACTTGTAAAAAAAAAATCAATTGACGTCACATGGTTGGCCAAAATGCGCGTCTGTTTCCTGACCCAATTGCCCCAGTACAACAAGCATGGGTAAATTTGTTCAGTAACAATTCACACCTAGCGCCGAAAGAAACGAGCTCACCCAATTTGTAGCACCAATATTTGTGTTCGGCGAGATTCGACCCAATTGTCTCTGCCGTCTCCGATCAATACTGTTCTAGATGTTTTTTTTATTTTTTTTTATTTTGAGATAGGTTTGCGCTTGACGACAATCAGTACCAGAAGGCACTGATGAGGTCTAGGTCGGAGCGCGCTTGCCTAGAAAATGCCTATTTACTCTTCCCTTGAAGGAACTAATGTTATAAATGGCTGGAAACACAGATGCTGGAAGAGAGTTCCACACCTTAGCGATTGTGCTGTGCTGCTTTTAAAAACGTTACGGATTTGTGTTTGGTCTTACTGTAATTTCAGCCCCTACAATCAAGTGTAAGTGCGAAGCGGTGATAGGCTAGTGGTTACAAGAAACTGGCTAACAAGATTAGCCGGGTTTTTTTTTTGTAATCACCATCTCACATAATCAATAAGTACCTAGAGATAGAGCAATTCACACCCAAGGTTTTTTATCGTGTACTGAAGATGAAATGTATAAAGCGGTGATAGCGTAGTGGTTAGGGCGTCAGCCTCCTACTCAGAGGTCGGCGGTTCGAATCCGGGTACGCACCGCTAACTTTTCGGAGTTATGTGCGTTTTGAATTAAAATATCACTTGCTTCTACATTATGTTCTCAAAAGGCGTGTGAAGTCTGCCAATCCGCACATGGCCAGCGTGGTGGACTATGACCAAAACCCTTCTAATATTTAGAGGAGACGTACTCTGTAGTGAGCCGGCAATGGGTTGATCATGATGAATCAAGTGCAAAAAGATAGGATAGGAAGAGTACGAAACAAATTATATGCCACCTGGGGGCTACAAGGACATGTTCAACTATTTATAATGATCCCTATTTTATACACTACAAGTTAGCCCTTGACAGCTATCTCACCTGGTGGTAAGTGATGATGCAGTCTAGGATGGTAGCGGGCTAACCTGGTATGGGTATGGTAGACAAAGTCCTTATTGGTTTCTACACGACATAATGCTGGAACGCTAAAACGCTTGGCGATACGTCTTTGTCGGTAGGGTGGTAACTAGCCACGGCCGAAGCCTCCCACCAGATAATTTAAGTTAACTTCTTAATACACATAATGAATAGAAGCAGGCGTTACTTTGCGGAAGTCCATGATAAACAATAAACAGCAAGTATAATTTGCTATATTCCGCCGACAACCGGGAGATTTGTATAATATAACACCACACAAAATCTTCCACTAGAACCTCTACGCACGTTTCGACCCGACAACGGATCATCCTCAGGAGATGTTGACTTCACAAGCGAGAAAAGTAAGTTCTTAATTCACGCCGGAACGAAAGCTTTTCCATGTTAAATAGAACTTCAACATAATATAACCATGAAAAGAATTTCGTAATAAAAGTCTAAATATACGACGATATATCGTCTAACAACGGATAGGTAGTAAAATATGAAAGGGCCATGTGCTGGCAGCGGCGGATAAGAGATGGCCGTGATCGTTCGATTAATAGAAGGGCTATAAAATTTACAATTTCTCCTAAATATTTTCGCTCGATGAAAAGCGTGTACCAAAATAGCTTCAGTATTTTAATCGATACTTTACGTGCTTAATCTATACTTATATGAAAAATTAAATGAAAATATATGACGAGTTAAGGCCGTCTGAGTTGTTTTTTCAGTAAGAGTGACGCCAGCTATGCTTTTGTTTACTTCGCTCATAGAACCACAACTTACGGGATTACGCTTTTATTGCGAACATAATTAAGAGGTCCGAACGGTCCAACGTCTCGAACGAGAATGCCACGAAAGGCAACAACCGCCTGTATTTATAGCATAGCATGCTTGTACAACATTGATTGCTACCTTCTAAATACACTGATTAGCAAAGAAATGATTAATTAGTGAGACCCGTGCTCTGTAGTGAGCCGGTAATGGGTTGTTCATGATGAAGGATTCAATATTTAAATAATGCCTTCATGCGTGTCTTTAATGTGATATTTTATTGTCCCGAGATTAATAATGAAGTCATAGCATAGCGTAATAAGATTCTTACTCATCTTCACGTTATCTGAGTCATGAACTGAACAATATATATATAAACAAACCTTGACATTGCGGAGTAAATAAAACATATAATGGCGCCGTCTGACCTGCATAATTATTATAGACAACTATATTACACTTGGTGATTGGAATCCCAAACTGGTGATACCATTTCCGTTTTCAATGGTTCAGAAATGGTTCTGAAACCACGTCTTGACGATCTCGCATTATAAAGTTGGAGGTCCTGGGTTCGAATCCCGGCTCGAGTCTGATCTGGTGGTGTCTACGCGACATAGTGCCGGAGCGCATAATCACTTGGCGCCACGTCTTTTACTGTAGGGTAAATAAGTAGCTAGCCACGGCTGCAGCCGCCCACCAGACCAGCGAGCCGGGAATCGAACCCAGGATTTTATATTATGATGTTCGTTAAAAATGATGAGAATAATTAAAAATTTAATGTATTTAAATTCCTAAAACAATGCCTTTTTCTCGCTGGGAAATGCGTTTACGCATCCCCACCTTGCCTGCGTCGCTTCCGACGGGGTATCCCATTCGCCAGCGGCCGGACTGGCGACCAGAATACCCACTAAAACCCAGAGATGCTCCTATGCGTCGCCTGGTGGCTGGGTCACGGGAACACCCGCGCACTAGACCGCAACCCAACCAGCGGCGTCCGTCGAGGCAGATGCCTTATATCATCCTTACGTAACATTTATAATTTCACCTTTTTGTTAATAAATGATTATGATTATAATCACAATCATGATCATAAACATAATCAATATTACTTAATTATTAATTATAATCATAATCATGATTTTGATTAAAACGATACAAATTTACATAAGACGTAGCTTTAGTTTAACTCACAGGGCGCTCTGTAGACATCCGTCTTACAGGCTGGTATAAATCCCACCTCAAAATGGTGTCGTGAGCAAAGGCTGTTCAAACCTCGGTAAAAAGAACGCAGAACATTAACTAAGAGACCTTAATAAGGAGATTCTAACCTAAATAAGAAGATTTATTACGCTTTCGCTGAACTAACTGGGTCAGCGGTGGGTGCGGCGCAATGAAATTATGCCCCGCACATCGGGGAGAAAATGAACGTTTATGGGGATGTTGAATTTATGGGCTGGCAATACTGTAATTTGATGCTTTTCATTTGCGGCCACACTGACGTCATAGTGGAACGGAAATTATCGTTGGACTAGCTTTTGTCCTACGTTAACTTTACAAAATCAACATCACGATCAACCCATTGCCGGATCACTACAGAGCGCGGGTCTCCACCCAATATGAGAAGGGTATGGCCATAGTCCACCACGCTGGCCATGTGCGAATTGGCAGACTTCAGGCGCCTTTGAGAACATCATGGACAACTCTCAGGCATGAAGGTTTATTCAAGATGTTTTCCTTCACCGTTGAAGCGAGTGATATTTTAATTGCTTAAAAACGCACATAGCTCCGAGAAGTTATAGGTGCGGGCCCGGGTTCGAACTAGTGACCTCTGATTAGGAGGCTGACGTCCTAACCACTAATCAATCACAGCTTATTGATTAGTCTCACAATATTAAACTTTTCTGCTTATCTATGGATCTTGCGCCATATTTGTTCTCCCATATCACGCGATATTTTCAATTTAGTAGTTTTTCTTAAACTACCCTGACCCCCAAACTAGGATAGCCCGTATCTTGGGGGTTCAGTCTCTTCCAATTGTGCAATACAAAATAGACTATTATACCTCAAAGTTAGGACTTAATCACATTCATACATGAGAGTGAGAGTTTGAGTGGGTATGTGTGTGGGTGTGTGTGTGTGATTTTGACTGTGGGTGGGTGTGTGAGTTTGTCATCATGATCAACCCATTATCGGCTCACTACTGAGCACGGGTCTCCTCTCAATATGAGAAGGGTTTGGCCATAGTCCACGCTGGCCATGTGCGGATTGGCAGACTTCACACCCCTTCGAGAACATTACGGAGAACTCTCAGGCGTGCAGGTTTCCTCATGATGTTTTCCTTCACCGTTGAAGCAATTGATATTTTAATTGTTTAAAAACGCACATAACTGAAAAGTTAGAGGTGCGTGCCCGGATTCGAACCGCCGACCTCTGTTTACGAGGCTGACGCCCTAACCACTAGGCTATCACAGATATGTATATAAAGAATAAATAAATAATGTCGTAGTGTGTTTTGTTATATAATTGAACGTACACACAAATTAACCGAAATGCTTAACCTAAATAATAGCGGGCCGTTTTCCCAATCCTAACGTCGGTTTACGACGTTTTTGTACGCAAGGCATGTTTAGTTTACAGCTGTGACGTAATTCAGTTTAACTAAAACCAAAGGTGAGTACTTCGAGACGTTTCGACGTTTTGTACTAACTGCCGGGTCAAATATTAAGGTAGGTATTTTCTGTTTACGACTCTGGTTCTAATCCCGGGTCCAGCGAATTTAATGTTGAGTTAGGTTTTAAATATGTAATTTGTATAAATTTTAATACGTATTTTGACGTTCGCGTTTGAAATTTGGAGTATGTCTGAATGTTACTGTAGGAAGTTGGAATTTTCTGTTTGCGACTCTGTTCTAATCCCGGGTCAGGCGAATTTAACGTTGAGTTAGGTTTTAAATATGTAATTTGTATGTATTTTGAAGACCTCTGTTGCTCGTAGGCGTTTGAAAGTTGGAGGTCGTCCTGGGTTCGATTCTCGGCATGAGTTTGGTGTGGTGGACTCCTAGATGGTTTCTACGGTATTCCCAAAAATGTTTGAATTAATATAAACAGCTCCATTGCCCTTAATAGTTTTTGAACCATTCGTATACAGCTTGTGCCAATTATACACTAAATTCAGTTCTTCTATAACATTTTGACGACCTCCGAGGCGCAGCGCGGTTGCTGTTACATTATAAAGTTGGAGGTCCTGGGTTCGATTCCCGGCTCGAGTCTGGTCTGGTGGGAGGCTTGTGCCGTGGCTAGTTACTACCCAACCGACCACGACGTGTCGTAAAGCGATTAAGCGTTCCGGCACGATGTCGCGTATAAACCAATTAGGAGTATGGGTTTACCGTACCCCTAACAGGTTAGCCCGCTACTATCTTAGACTGCATCATCACTTACCATCAGGTGAGGTTGCCGTCAAGGACTAACGTATAGTGTATAAATAAAATTATATTAGCCTAAATTATATGTAACTCTCAAAACATTCAAATCCAAGATTTAATTTACATTCATCATCATCATCATCATGATGAACCCATTACCGGCTCACCACAGAGCACGGGTCTCCTCTCAATATGAGAAGGGTTTGGCCATAGTCCACCACGTTGGCCATCTGCGGATTGGCAGATTTCACATGCCTTTAAGAACATTATGGAGTACTCTCAGGCGTGCAGGTTTCCTCACGATGTTTTCCTTCACCTTTGAAGCAAGTGATATTTTAATAATTTAAAAACGCACATGCCTCCGTAAAGTAAGAGGTGCGTGCCCGGATTCGAATCGCCGACCTCTGATTAGGAGGCTGACGCCCTAACCACTAGGCTATCACAGCTTCAATTTACATTAGTCAAATAGTAATTTAATTGTCATTTTTAGCACTTGTGTGTATTACTGTCCGTGCTACAGTCGAAAGCGTACCGCAAGCAACATATTCCCCATAACACCCATGAGTTGTGCGTATGACATCACCCGGCCATGGGGAACGGATGTGTGGTTTATTTTAATTCGGAGATGACTCACGCAGTTAACGACTTTCGCGGAATTTCCTCGTGGGATCAGCTCAGGGTCTTAACGCAAGCTGGAGACAGCTTCACGCGGTTGGAGCTATAGTTATTTGAGACAGGAAGCAGATTTATTTATTTATTTATTTATTTACTTATTTATTTACTTATTTATTTATTTTTTATTTATTTATTTATTTATTTTTTATTTATTTATTTATTTATTTATTTATTTATTTATTTATTTATTTATTATTTATTTATTTATTTATTTATTATTATAAATACACTTACAATAAACACAAAAAAATATACACAATTCAGCATACAAAAGTGTCACATTCACCTGTATGCATATCAGTTACAAGTGTATACAACATTGACTTTGGAACCCTCATAGCTTTAGTTTTAAGTTTACGAATGTAGTTATCACCAAGAAATAACTACTATGTAAATTATTGACGCGTCAAAAGCGCCCTATAAAGGACTATTTGAATAAAGATTATTTGAATTGAATTGAATTGACTGCGTAGGTACATGTAAACGGCCACAAAAGAACAAATTAGGAAAAATTAAACAAAATTACAAATTAAATTAAATTTAATAACAGTCTACACATTTTGAATATATTAAAATAAAAATTGGAATTGAAAAATGGAAGCGATGATAGCCTAGTGGTTAGGGCGTCAGCCTCCTAATCAGAGGTCGGCGGTTCGAATCCGGGCACGCACCACCAACTTTTCGGAGTTATGTGCGTTTTTACACATTTTAAAAATATTACTTACTTCAACGGTGAAAGAAAACATCGTGAGGAAACCTGCACGCCTGAGAATTCTCCATAATGTTCTTAAAGGCGTGTGCAGTCTGCCAATCCGCACATGGCCAGCGTGGTGGACCATGGCCAAACCCTTCTCATATTGAGGGGAGACCCGTGCTCTGTAGTGAACCGGTAATGGGTTGATCATCATCATCATCATCAAAATAAAAAATATTTAAATCATTAAGCGATGGGAGACTCACCGATCATGCCATAGATGATCGATGAGTTTCTTTCTAAACACAGGAAAAGTGTTTTTTTTTTTTTTTATCCACTACAAGTTAGCCCTTGACGGCAATTCCACCTGATGGTAAGTGATGATGCAGTCTAAGATGGTAGCGGGCTAACCTGTTAGGGGTATCGTAAACCCGCACTACTAATTGGTTTCTACGCGACATCGTGCCGGAACGCTAAATCGCTTGGCGACACGTCTTTGTCGGTAGGGTGGTAACTAGCCACGGCCGAAGCCTCCCACCAGACCAGACTCGAGCCGGGAATCGAACCCAGGACCTCCAAGTTTATAATCCAACAGCGCGCGCGCTGCGCCACGGAGGTCGTCAAATGTGTCGTGGAATATGTCAATGCCAGGTACAGTCCGAGATGTTTCATTATATCTAGCACAAATGCGAATTGATAGCTCGCTAAAGTTTTTAGGTACGTAAAGAATATATATTATATAGGATGAAAGTCAACGTGACGGGTATCCATTGCCCATTTGGCAACCACGTGGAACCGTTGGGCTTTAACAGCTGCGTCTATCACTGTAATAGAATTGTAGGCATAAATGACGTCATAGTAATATTGAAAAAAAAAAACTATTTTTTTATATATTTAGTTAGCTCTTGACGGCAATCGCACCTGATGGTAAATGATTCCACCAAATATAAGGAGCTTAAGTAAATCGGTTCTTTTGAGGAGAAGAATTTGTTAAGCTGAAAATTACAGCATCATCAGGGTGTTAATTGCTCTATCTCCTACATAGGTACTACAATTTATTATTAATTATGTGAGATGGTGATAACAAAAAAACCCGGCTAATCTTGTTGTGGGCTTCTTCTTAGAGCAGGGCGCGTTTGGAACCCTCATAGCTTTAGTTTTAAGTTTACGAATGTAGTTATCACTTTCAAATCACTACTATGTAAATTATTGGCGCGTCAAAAGTGCCTTGTAAAGGAATATTTGAATAAAGATTATTTGAATTTGAACTTATATATTTGGCCATTTCTATCACATATATAAACAAACGGGACCAATTAATCCCTTAGGTATAGACAATGTTTATTACCCTTTCACGTTATTTATGCCAATTCCAGATCACTACAGTGAGAAAAGTCCTACTATAGTGTAAACGATTATGTAAATGATAAACAAGCATGGGTGTGAAATATTGCTCTAATAAGATAGCTCTTCATAGAATTTTAAGTGGCATGTGAGATGGTGATAACAAAAAGAAAATTTACCTGGCTAAGTTTGTTGTGGGCTTCTTAGATCGGGGCGCGTTTGGAACTCTCATAGCTTTAGTTTTAAGTTGACAAATGTAGTTATCACCATCAAATAACTACTATGTAAATTATTGACGCGTCGAAAGTGCCTCTTTAAGGTCTATTTGAATAAAGATTATTTGAATTTGAACTTATATATATGGCCATTTCTATCACATATATAAACAAACGGGACCAATTAATCCCTTAGGTATAGACAATGTTTATTACCCTTTCACTTTATTTATGCCAATTCCAGATCACTACAGTGAGAAAAATCCTACTATAGTGTAAACGATTATGTAAATGATAAACAAGCATGGGTGTGAAATATTGCTCTAATAAGATAGCTCTTCATAGAATTTTAAGTGGCATGTGAGATGGTGATAACAAAAAGAAAATTTACCTGGCTAAGTTTGTTGTGGGCGCTCTTCATAGAATTTTAAGTGGCATGTGAGATGGTGATTACAAAAAGAAAATTTACCTGGCTAAGTTTGTTGTGGGCTTCTTCTTAGACCGTTGCGCGTTTGGAACTCTCATAGCTTTAGTTTTAAGTTTACGAATGTAGTTATCACCATCAAATCACTACTATGGAAATTAATGACGCGTCAAAAGTGCCTTTTTAAGGTCTATTTGAATTTGAACTTATTTTAATATTTGGCCATTGCTATCACATAGATAAACAAACGGGACCAATTAATCCCTTATACTACTCTTAGTTTGCTACTGTTTCACTTTGTTTGTGCCAGAAATCAAGATCACCCCAGTGATTTAGCTGAACACGGGTATTGAACATACAGATGTACAAAATCATTTTCGCATTAATATTTGTACGGGTTCGTATTTATTCTCCGAGCTATGTGCCCCGGTGCTATGTCGGTAACTCTGGTTCTTCTACGGATCTCCTCATTTCTGATTTGATCACGTAGAGATACTCCTAGCATAGCTCTCTCCATCGCCCGCTGAGTGACTCTGAGCCTTCTTATGAGGCCAATAGTGAGCGACCATGTTTCAGAGCCGTAAGTCATTACTGGCAACACGCACTGTTCACCGTCCGACCCCCCCGTTATCCCAAACGTCGCCTAAGCCGAGGTTCGGCCTCAAAGGAGGCGCCCTTAGGCAGTCGTTCCCATAGTTTCTTCGAGCCCTAGGGCTCAAAATTTCTTCTGGCAGAGCTTCTTTCCAAAGTTTGCCAAACAGCCCGGTTACGCTGTGGCAACCAATAGGGTTTGTACAGCTAATAGACAGTCCGAAAAAAAAAAAAACGCACTGTTCGAAAACTTTAGTCTTCAGGCACTGAGGGATTTTGGACGAAAAGATGGCACGATGATGATGATGATGTATTTATTCTGAGTACGTAGGTAGGTAGTAAGAAGTGACTCACTCAGCATACCTACAGCTTATCGGTTCAGTGTTGATAGCCAATCCATCACCGATATTTATTTGTTCGAGCACCCACTGGGATTTATTATATCGTAGAGCGTTGAAATAATACTTCAAGTGCAACCAGCTTTGTTAACTAAAATAACATGGTGTTAATTTTTTGAACTTCGCCTCATGCCCGACTTCTTGAAAAATATAACCTGCTCAAATTAAAATACAAACAGCTGGAAGCCATATTCTTTTACGAATTCTTAAGGATGTGTCCCCAGTATACATTTTTTCTGGTGGTTTTTTCCCCCTATATTTTGTCTGGTGGGAGGCTTTGGCCGTGGCTAGTTACCACCCTACCGACAAAGACGTGTCGCCAAGCGATTTAGCGTTCCGGCACGATGTCGTGTAGAAACCAATAGGAGTATTTGTTTACATACCCCTAACGGGATAGGCCGCTACCATCTTAGACTGCATCACTTACCATCAGGTGAGATTTCCGTCAAGGCCTAACTTGTTGTGGATAAAAAGAAAATGTGTCCCCAGTATACATACTGGCAAATAATTTTATTGAGGTATCCTTAATTAATACTCTGACATAGGTAATCATCATGATCAACCCATTGCCGGCTCACTACAGAGCGCGGGTCTCCTCTCGATATGAGAAGGGTTCGGCCATAGTCCACCACGCTGGCCATGCGCGGATTGGCAGACTTCACACGCCTTTGAGAACATTCTGAATAACTCTCAGGCGTGCAGGTTTCCTCACGATTTTTCCTTCACCGTTGAAGCAAGTGATATTTTTATTGCTTAAACTCCAAAAAGTTGGAGGTGTGTGGGATCGAACCCCGACCTCTGATTAGGAGGCGGACGTCCTAACCACTAGGCTATCAAAGCTAAACCTACTGTTCGCCACCAATTATTGCTTACTTGTAGTGGAATAAAGAAAAACTTAATTCCTAGCTTGTAGTTTATGTACATGGATAAGTTAGCGACATCATTGCAACTAGCATAAACATTCAATCGGTAGTTGCGACAATCTCATACCAGCCATCAAATTATAATCACATTTAGTAAATGCCGCCAAATATGTGTCAAGAACGCACCCAACGTACCCACATTTATAATAATACTAGCTGGCGCCCGCGACTTCGCCCGCGTGGCATAAGTTTTTAAAATTCTATCAGAATAAGTTGAAAAAATGCCAACGGGAACTCTCCTATGTCACTCTCCAGGTCCTCACCTATAATTTCAAAAATCACGTCGATCCATTGCTCTGTTGCGACGTGATTGAAGGACAAACCAACATACCAACTCACATTCGCATTTATAATATTACTATGATTTTGTCTGGATAGTAAGGAGTACAAAGTATTCCAATGGATTCAAAGAAGTAAAACTTTATAAGATTTTCAACCAACATGAACCCCGGTATTAACCTCTTTGCGGCGGATTTTCACAAATTATTAGCGGATGTCTACGACTAAGCAGGGCCTAACTTCCAAATTCCTTCTCATTCGTTATGTTTCCACTTTCAATGTGTGATTTTTCAAAAGAGCTTATACCTACATGTCATAGTTACTGAAAAGTAATGCTCTAATTGCCGATTTTCATTTCTCTAATTCCAAGAACTCAGAACTTACATGTAACCTTCCAACCCCTCTCACCCCCTTTGGGATGGATTTTTGTAACATGGCGTATATACAGGCTTTTATTATTTAAATCAAATAACCTAAATGCCAATTTTCATGTCCATAACCTCGAAAACTTAGAATCCTGATGAAAACTTCCAACCCCCATTTTACCTCCTTTCGGGTGGATTTTCGCAAAATTAATCGTACAGATCTTTATTATTTATAATTAACAACTTAGTTGCCAATTTTCATGTCATACAAACTTCCAACCCCCATTTCAACCCTTTAGGGGTGGATTTTTGTAATATATCATATACAGGTTTTTATTATTTAAAACAAATAAACTAAATGGCAATTTGCATGTCCCAAACTTAGAATTCTGATGAAAACTTCCAACCCCCATTTTACCCCCTTTGGGGTGGTTTTTCGCAACATTGATCATACAGATCTTTATTATTTATAATTAACAACTTAGTTGCCAACTTTCACGTCCTTAACTTCAAAAATATAGGACTTTCATATAAACCTCCAACCCCCATTTCTACCGCTTAAGGGTGGATTTTTGTAATATTGCGTAAACAGGTTTTTATTATTTAAAACAAATTACCTAAATGCCAATTTTCATGTCCCTAACTTCAAAAACTTAGAATCCTCATGAAAACTTCCTACCCCCATTTCACCCCCCTTGGAGTAGATTTTCGCATTATTGATCATACAGATCTTTATTATTTATAATAAACAACTTAGTTGCCAACTTTCATGTCTCTAACTTCAAAAATATAGGACTTTCATACAAACTTCCAACCCCCATTTCTACCCCTTAGGGGTGGGTTTTTGTAATATTGCGTATACAGGTTTTTATAATTTAAAACAAATTACCTAAATGCCAAACTTCATGTCCCTAACTTCGAAAACATAGAATTCTCATGAAAACGCCCCACCCCCATTTCACCCCCCTGGGGTAGATTTTCGTAACATTGATTATACAGATCTTTATCATTTATAATAAAAAACTTAGTTGCCAACTTTCATGTCTCTAACTTCAAAAATATAGGACTTTCATACAAACTTCCAACCCCCATTTCTACCCCTTAGGGGTGGGTTTTTGTAATATTGCGTATACAGGTTTTTATAATTTAAAACAAATTACCTAAATGCCAAACTTCATGTCCCTAACTTCGAAAACATAGAATTCTCATGAAAACGCCCCACCCCCATTTCACCCCCCTGGGGTAGATTTTCGTAACATTGATTATACAGATCTTTATCATTTATAATAAAAAACTTAGTTACCAATTTTCATGTCTCTAACTTCAAAAATAAAGGACTTTCATACAAACTTCCAACCCCCATTTCAACCCTTTAGGGGTGGATTTTCTCAAAACCGGTTCTTAGCTGACCTCTACTTCATAAAAGAAATCTACCTTCCAAATTTCAAGTTCGTTCGTTCTATAGTTCCTGAGATATCGTGATCATCAGTCAGTCAGTCAGTCAGTCAGTCAGTGGTATTTCGCTTTTATATATATAGATGATGGTTCAACTACAAACAGACGCTATAACCGACCATATATAAAGTCCACCTGCTATGTTGTCTTAGATGATACGGTCTAAATTGGGAGATACAGCGTTTTAAAACTGTGATATTATACTGTCTTGGTTTTTTTTCCCAAGGTAGGCTTCGACCGTGGCTAGTTACCACCCTATCGACAAAGACGGTTCGCCAAGCGATTAAGAAACCAATTAGGAGTGCGGGTTTACCATACCCCTAACAGGTTAGCCCGCTACCATCTTAGACTGCATCATCACTTACCTTAGGTGAGATTACCGTCAAGGGCTATCCTGTAGTGGATAATATATATATTTTAACTGATACATTGACAAAGCATGCTCTTTAAAATGATCAAAAAATTTATAGATTTTTATTCTCAGCTAGTTAATTCTCCATTGCTTTATACCTTATGTCTTTCTCATATCAGATGATAGAATCTGATCCTATCAATTTGATAACATGACTTTTTAACGATCATATCTCATCTCAGAATGAAAGGGACACAAAAACTAGATTCATAACAAAATTAGGGACAGAATTACTATTTACCGGCGAATATAAGACAGGAACGTTAACTTCAAGGTCACGCAATACATAGTAACGGTAATCGGAGTCCAACTAGCAACGCTGTCTTAAATAATTGAAATTCAAATAATCTTTATTCAAACAGTCCTTTAATTCATATTCATTTTCAAAAACCAATGCCTAATTTTGAGGCCTACTCGGAAATCGACTAATAAGAAAACTAACGAACCGGTTCTACTATTAATGACGAACTCCTGAACACAGTTGAAACAACAAAATTGGAACTTGTAAAACAGTAAAATGATGCTGCATTATTGAGTAAACAAAATGTATTACACGCCTATTTAAGACTCCCAAATATCGTTCGGTATTATTTAATATTCATTTATCATCATCATTATTATTGGTATGAACTTGCATTTATTTATCAGTGTCCGTTACGTAGAATGACAACGAACTAAATAAACTGGGTAAGCTTGATCCCAATATAAAAGTTGAAATCACTCACAATGTCACTTATTTAGAAGCGATCTAGTTCGAGCAATAATGCATAACCAAGCTTTTCATGTAAGTAATGATCGGTACCGTAAAAGCATTTTTCTATAAGCCTACGTTTGGGATAAACTCATTGATTTACCACTAGCCGTAGATCGATCATTAACGCTCAAAAAATGGGACGGAAAAGTAGTGCACAAATAGCGACGCGTGCACTCCTTTCCCCCAATGTGTGACAAGGCTAGACGAAAGTCACCGATTCTAACACTCGTATAATCCGAATGAATTACAAAACACTACGCGCCGCTATAGATAATACAACGGCCAGATGTCTAGTGTATGAGACGGGTTGTAATACATCGATATACCGATATATAGGATTGTATAGTTAGTTGGTGACAAATTCTCGCCTTGTTTTTGTATGACGCGCTCTATCTACGGCTAGTGGTAAATCAATGGATAAATAAACTTGAGAGGTGTCAAGGGACACCCGGATGGAACGAAGTTCCTTTCGATTAATTAGTGAAGGAATTGTAATAAAATATTATTTTATTTAAGTTATACTAATATTTTTTTTTATTATTAACAAATATAATGTTATATAAACTTAATCAGTAGGCTCAATTTTGTACTCCATCAGCAATATCTGGAACTTGTGCAGAAACACTGTCAGGATTCATTATTATTATTATTTTTTATTATTTATTATTTACAAAAACCTGTATACACTCAACAAAAATAATCGTCGCGACACCACACTGTTCAAAAACACCACACTGTGCGAAATAGAAATGAAAATATCTGGCTTGCTTTCTATAAGAGAGAGAGAGACAGACAGAGAAACATGCGACGCCGCACAGCTTACAATAACAAAAAGTGTCGTGATAACTTTTCGTAAGATTTTTTTCCGTCTAGCCCCCTTTCACAACGGGCGATAAGGAACTTCGTTCCAACTATAAAAAACTTTGTCAACAATCGCTCATGGCTTGAACCTAACATATCGCTCGCAGAATAAATATTTGAAACTATTCAATGCTATCATAATAACCCACTGTGAAGGCGCGTATACAAATAATCCGAACAAGCGAAGCAGTAAACCTTGCTTCTTAGCGCATTTAGAGTAAACTGTGAGACAACTTGACTTTTTATACTGCCCGCTTGTAATATTTTCGGATTATGTAGGTTAGACTGCTTAGGCTGCAAAAAATTACGTATTTTATCCACTGAAATCATCGCTGCATTGGTTTAGTGATTAGCTGAACTACTATTTACAGGGTTCGATTCCTGAGTCACGATACAAATAATTTGGTATTGACTGGATTTTATCTTAAATGAAAAATTCTCAGAGTATGGAAATTGGCGTCTACCCACGTGCTTTGGTGAGCTTTTTAAGATGATATTGAAAATGCAGCCCACCCGCACTTGAATCATTATCATTTTCAACCGATTGACGTCCACTGCTGGACATAGGTTTTTTGTAGGGAGTTCCAATGTCCGCGGTCTTGGGCCGCTTGTATCCAGCGGCTCCCTGCGACTCGTTTGATGTCGTCTGCCCACCTTGTTGGGGGTCGACCAACGCTACGTTTACCGGTGCGGAGTCGCCATTCTAGCACCTTGGGACCCCAACGTCCATCGGTTCTCCGAGCTATGTGCCCCGCCCATTGCCACTTCAACGCAACTCGTTGAGTTATGTCGGTAACTCTGGTCCTTCTACGGATCTCTTCCATTCTGATTTGATCACGTAGAAATACTCCTAGCATAGCTCTCTCCATGGCCCTTTGAGGCTTATTATGAGGCCCATAGTGTGCGACCACGTTTCTGAGTAAGTCATCACTGGCAACACGCACTGTTCGAAAACTTTAGTCTTCAGGCACTGAGGGATTTTGGACGAAAAGATGTCGCGGAGTTTCCCAAACACTGCCCACCCGAGCTGAATTCGGCGGCTGACCTTCTTCACTTGAATTGTGGATAAATTCAACCCCTCTCTCCTATGAGAAAAGAAGGATATCTCTACGTGGACCATTAATATGCTGACGATGAATAGCTTCTAGAATATAAAACGGTGTACGCGTCAAAATTTAACCTACTTTTTTTATTACGTTGATAATCTCATTCGCACTATTATGATATCAGATGTAAAAGAAACGCCGTCGATACCGGCCAATGTAAGCTGAACTCGGTTTAAGATGGAATCACGTTATTTGACATTAACAAACTGTGTCACAGAGGTCAGGTAGTTTTGGATGTTTTTTATTATGGGTTTAAGTTATATTCATAGTGGTGAATATATTTGTTATGTTTTTTGGGGATTAGGAATATTTACACCAACTCAAATTCAAAAAATTAAATAATAAAAACACTAGCGTAGTTAGATCTTGCATAGTGCGTATATACCTGTATATATTCCTCATTCTCTATTATAAAAACAAGGTTACTTTTCTATTATTTTGTTATAAGTTCCTTTTTATGTAATTTGCTCTTTGTTAATCGAAAATTTTTGCATACGATATTATTAGCAACATAAGTTATTTGGCATGCTGTAGTTACCTCTAAATTGATTTATATGTATATCCTAGCACTTAAGGTTTTTAAAATGGATATATTTTTTGTATATAAATCTGTTGGTGGCGCTTTGAATAAATAAAAAACAACTCGACTTATAATAAAACTTAACAATGTGACATAAAGCATACATAAAGACTGTTCATTATTATCTTGACAGTAGTATACGAATAGTGGGCCACGCGTTGACTACGCGTCTGTCATGATTTCCAAATGTTTTAGATTTTAGTGTTTTTGAATTTACATACATATAATATCATCATCATCATCATGATCAACCCATTACCGGCTCACTACAGAGCACGGGTCTCCACTCAATATGAGAAGGGTTTGGCCATAGTCCACCACGTTGGCCATGTGCGGATTGGCAGACTTCACACGCCTTTGAGAACATTTTTGAAGAACTCTCAGGCGTGCTTGTTTCCTCACGATGTTTTCCTTCACCGTTGAAGCAAGTGATATTTTAATTTTTTTAAAACGCACATAACTCCGAAAAGTTAGAGGTTTTCCCGGATTCGAACCGCCGACCTCTGATTAGGAGGCTGACGCCCTAACCACTACGCTATCACCGCTTCACATATAATATCTTAATCATTAAATGAGAATATATAATTGAAGTATGTGACTTAAATGATTTACGTTTACTTTTGACAATTTTAATGAAAAGTATCTCAATTGACTGTTTTATTAAGATACCGGATTTGAATGAGGCAAAACGGAAATCATGACGTTCGAATCGGCCTTTCATAAGTTAGTTAGTCGTTGGTCATTGTTGATTAGTTCTTGTTTAGTGTTGGTACCGAAAAGTGGTCTCCAAGGTTCTGGTTGTACAAAGATGTGTAAAATGTTATAGATAACAAGTATCTAGATATTGAAGAGTTGTATTCCTTATCAATAAGTTTACCATCCTGTAAATAAATAAGAATAGATACTGAAGAAGTGTGTTTTTAACACGTCATACAATTTAAACAACACATATTTTGTCTCATTCCGTGTTGAGACCCTTGGTCCGTGGGGTCCTAGCGCTATAAGGCTTTTTAGGGAAATAGCAAAAAGGTTAGCCGACATCACAGGAGACCGAAGAGCTGCCAGCTACCTCGGACAACGAATTAGTCTTGCAATTCAAAGGGGGAACGCTGCCAGTATCTTAGGAACCTTGCCTTAAGGGACTCTTCTTAATAATATATTTTAGTAAATATAAGATAAGATACTCTTTATTCCACACAAACTTTAAAGAAACAACAAAACAAAACATTTAACACATTAGTAAGCAAAGGCGGTCTTATTGCTTTAGCAATCTCTTCCAGACAACCCTTGGGGAAAGAATTAATTAAAATATGAGGGTAATGGCGCAATTTTCAAAACATAATATAAAATATCAATAAATATAATATATAAATAAATATATATCAATACACATAAACTATTCATATTAATTTATAATATATTATATTTTATAAGATTTTTAGTTTTAGATTCAATTTAAGGTTTATTTTAATTTTCATTTCTTATAAATAAATTCTTTATGACCCGTTATTGGTGACGTCAAAAGCGTAGTTTTATTATGAGATAGGAAGTTCTGTTTTTGACTCGGGGCTTGAATTGAGTTTGGGGGAGTTCATAAGCTATTTTTATATCGGAAAATGGACACCGACTTCTAAATTATGTGCAATTGTGCTGTAACTTCTTCAAGATTATACAGTTTTCTCATTATATCATTAAAAGGGGGTAAAGGATTACTAGTTAAGTAAGGTGATCCATAGATGTAACAGAGTTTTAAACACAAAGGAATAAGGGCCTATCAAACAAATGTTTTCAAAGTGGATGCATAAAACAGTTGAGGGTAGAAATACTTTTTTTTTATACACTACTAGTTATCCCTTGACAGCTATCTCACCTGATGGTAAGTGATGGTAGTAGCGGGCTAACCTGTTAGGGGTATGGTAAACCCACACTCCTAATTGATTTCTACGCGACAACGCGCCGAAACGCTAAATCACTTGGCGACACGTCTTTGACGGTAGGGTGGTAACTAGCCACGGCCAAAGCCTCCCACCAGACCAGACTTGAGCCGGGAATCGAACACAGGAGCTCCAACTTTATAATGCGACAGCGCACGCACTGCGCCACGGAGGTCGTCAAAAAATCACCAGTATTTTGTACGGTTAATCTACTACAGTTAAATCTCAAATTAAACATAGCTTGATCATACAAATAGGTACTTGAATATGCACTTAAAATACAATAACCTGAAGTTATAGGGGCTATATTGCCATAAATTTACCTTTAAAAAATGTATGAGACTGTAGCCCTTATTTCCAATGTTGCAAAGTTCAAATTGGTATATTTTTTTTAATCAACAGATTACCCTTTCGAGATTTATTTATATTTTACGTTTCCAATGAGTCAGTGAATGCAGCTGGTCAAATATTTCTTATTGGATACTCGCGAGTATTATTGGATCACACACACATACACACATATAAAAGTTATACACACACACAAACGTAAACCTATCCACTTGACATTGTTAGGTATATATAGATCTCTTTTCTTTTCTTCTTTTTCTTGCTCTTATCCCACATTATGTGGGGTCGGCACGACACGTCTTCTTCTTCCACTCACTTCTATCAGCCGTCACCTCACTACCCACACCTTTTACCCGCATATCCATCCATCTCTTCTTTGGTCTTCCTCTACTCTTTTGCCCTTCCACGTTCATATATAACATTATTTTGGTGACATCACTTTCTTCCCTCCGCATTATATGACCATACCATGCTGGCCTGTTACTCCACATATTTTCTGTCACTGGCGCTACTTTTAGAATTCATCGCATCTATAGATATTACGTATAAATATAAAAAATATAAAATAGCTTTATTCACATAAACCTATTACAGGCATCTATGAATCGTTCATTTCATATTCGTGAAGTGATGGTGATAACTACAATCGACAACTTAAAACTAAAGCTAAAAGGGTTCAAATCGCGCCCAGGTCTATGAAAAAACCCACAACAAACTTAACCGGGTTTTTTTGTTATCACCATCTCACATAATCAATAATAAATTATAGTTAGAGCAATTCACACTCAAGCTTTTATATGGTTTAAAATAATCCTTAATATTGGAATATGATTTTTCTACAAGCTTTCGTTTTATAAAAACTTTGAACTTATTGATAGACATCTCCAAGATATCAATAGGTAAGTTATTATAAAATAAAATACAATATTTATTCAAATGGTCCTTTAAAAGGCACTTTTGACGGGTTAATATTTCATATATATATATCGCATTTTCCATTATTTATATACGTGAAGTGATGGTGATAACTACACTCGCCAATTTAAAACTAAAGCTAAGAAGGTTCCAATCGCGCCCAGGTCTAAGAAGAAGCACAAATTGGCTAAATTTGGGTTTTTTGCTATCACCATTTCACATAATCAATAATAATGATTAATCGTTTATATAAGTTAATAAAAACTTGGAACTTATTGATAGACATCTCCAAATTTAATTTAATTTATTTAGCACCGAGGACAAACCTCTTTGGTTTTTTCGGTGCCTTTATTGTATAATTAATTATATTCCTTGTATATTAATAATAAATAAATAAATAATAAGATATCAATAGGTAATTTATTATAAAATAAAATACAATTCCCTTTGAATGAGTTACTAATTTTGTGCAGCCTACCAAACGGTAGGTACTACAAGTTTACTTTTACTTGTAATGTTCAGTGCGTTACACTCCATTTTTTTCTTGGATTTATCAATATTAAATGAATTACCAGATTAAAGACTTGAAATGCCAAATGCCATATGCCAAACAGCCTTGAATGCGCCATGATGTGTTGGTTTATGGCAAACATTTAATCTAGCGGGTGACATGGTCCGCGTTGCGTCTGTTAATTATGGCTAATTGAAGCGACCCGGTTCTGTCCTGATCAAGTCCACTTCCGTATATACCTACCTACTCTGTATTGTGGAAAATTCTGTGAATTTTTACTGGGGCGATTTTGTCCTACAGAAAATGTGTGTGATTAAATATTTTGTAAGCTGTGATAGCCGCCTAAGGACGTCCGCCTCCTAATCAGAGGTCGGGGGCACGCACCTCTAACTTTTTGGATTTATGTACGTTTTTAAGCAAATAAAATATCACATTCTTCAACGGCGAAGGAAAACATCGTTAGGAAACCTGCACGCCTGAGAGTTCTCCGTAATGTTGTTGAAGGTGTGCGAAGTCTGCCAATCCGCACACGGCCAGCGTGGGGGACAATGGCCAAACTCTTCTTATATTGAGAGGAGACCTGTGCTCTTTAACATACGTAGAGTCAGTCAGAAAGCCCGTTTTGTTCTTAACAGACTCTACTTCATGATTAATAAACGCAGTAGGCTACCTCTCCGTCACAAAGTGACATTATATAAAACTTGTATCCGCCCAATCATGTCTTACGCGAGCGCCGCTATAGCGCTTCGTCCCACGTATAAAACCTTTCAAACGATTCAGAATCGTTTCATGCGCACGGCAACCGGCTGTCCCTGGTATGTGCGTAACGTAGATCTGCACAGAGACCTAGAACTTGACACTATCGCTCAGCACTTTAAGAAACTCTCGAAAATCTATTTCGAGAAATCAATCCGACACCCCAACCCTCTCGTAGTTGCGGCTTCTTTTTACTCCCCCGACCTAAGCGCTCCTCTCCGAAAGAGGAGACCTAAACATATCCTTCATGACCCTGACGATCAGATGACTACTGACAACACACTCGTACCACCTACCACACAATCATACGCTACACACCGTCTTCGCCGGCGAAGACGAGGTCCCCGCTATCTTACGTCATCCGGACGTGGGCTCCATCCACGGCCTCGGAGACGTACGGACCACTCACCGTCCGACCCCCCCGTTATCCCAAACGTCGTCTAAGCCGAGGTTAGGCCTCAAAGGAGGCGCCCTTAGGCAGTCGTTCCCATAGTTTCCTCGAGCCCTAGGGCTCAAAATTTCTTCTGGCAGAGCTTCTTTCCAAAGCTCGCCAAACAGCCCGGTTACGCTGTGGCAACCAATAGGGTTTGTACAGCTAATAGACAGTCCGAAAAAAAAAATGTGCTCTTTAGTGAGCCGGCAATGGGTTGGTCATGATGTGGCCTTATCGCTGCCAGGCAACGTAAGATACTTAATAAAATAAGATTTATCCATGCATCATCACTTACTTAAAAACCCTGACGTTATTGTGTTTTGATACCGAATTGTTAATGAGCTAATTCTATATATCCTATATATATTGTAAATTTGAAAGTGTGGATGTTTGTTACTCAATAACGCAAAAACGGCTGAACAGATTTGGATGAAATTTGTCATGCATGTAGTCTTTGACATGGAAAACAACATAGGCTACCTTTTATCCCGATTCCTTATGTAGTCCCCGAGGGAAAATTTAAAATTGTTTAAATTTGCTTCAGCTTTGAAATTTGGTATGGCATGCCACCTTTGCTATGAAAAATGACATGTATTTTCTATACTGATCTCTTAAATAGTTCCTGTGGGAAGATTAAAGTCCACGAAGACGAAGGGCAGAAGCTAGTAAGTCATCATCATGTACAACCCATTGCCGGCTCACTACAGAGCACGGGTCTCTTCTCAATATGAGAAGGGTTTGGCCATATTCCACCACGCTGGCCATGTGCGGATTGCCAGACTTCACACGTCTCCCAGGCGTGCAGGTTTCCTCACGATGTTTTCCTTCACCGTTGAAGCAAGTGATATTTAAATTTTTTTAAAACGCACATTACTCTGAAAAGTTAGAGGTGCGTCCCGGATTCGAACCGCCTACCTCTGATTCGGAGGCTGACGCCCTGACCACTAGGCTATCACCGCTTATAGCTAGTAAGTAAATAAGTGAAAATTTTATACCAAAACCTACTGTAGATACTGAGAGGAAATATCCAACAGTTGCCCAACAAAACGCCAACGAGACAGTATAGTAAAAAAAAAATTAAAAACAACATTTCTTAGTATTTGCCCCTGGCCTAATTAAACATGGCGGTCTGCAAATAGGTCATTTGGTCATCGCTTTTATGCATTTTACTTAATAGATTGTTTGAGTTACAACCACCGGTCACGGCATGGAGTGTTCTATGGAAAATTTTATGGAAACTGTACAGTTTGTGACGTCATTACACTAAAAGGTATTAGTTCTAATAGAGTACCTAATGGGATTAAAGTTTGGATTCATCATTCGTTCATAAATATATTAAAAATTCAAATTCAAATAATCTTTATTCAAATAGTCCTTTAAAAAGCGCTTTTGACGCGTCAATAATTTACATAGTAGTATTATATAACCATACTAGTTGATGCCCGCGACTTTTTCTGCGTTGAGTTAGTGTGTGTGAAAGTGTGTTTGTTTGTCTTGCAATCACGAAGCAATGGATTACTAAACCGACGACCTTGAAATTATTTTAGGAAAAATATTAAAAGGAGGAATTAGGAGTATTTGTTTACTATACCCCTAACAAGTTAGCCCGCTACCGTCTTAGACTGCATCATCACTTACCATCAGGTGAGATTGCCATCTAGGGCAAACTTGTAATGGATAAAAAAAATGACCCAGAAAGGGTCTATTATAGTTATCTTAGACGTCTGTAGCTTTAGCAAAATTGCATCCTGTAGTTAAGATTAAATTAACCAACTGTAGTTCATAAATCTGCAATTATTTTCCAAGGCAGTTAGTTAGTTACAATGGCTAATCGCTTATCGGATAGACGGTCAACCGTGTTTTAACATAACTACCGGTAATGGAATGCGGTAATGCAATGGGCTGAATAATTAGCACCGTTGACAGATGTAATTTTTTTTTAAATTATCACCATGAGTTATTTTTTTTTTTTAATCCACTACAAGTTAGCCCTTGACGGCAATCTCATCTGATGGTAAGTGATGATGCAGTCTAAGATGGTAGCGGGCTAACCTGTTAGGGGTATGGTAAACCCATACTCCTAATCGGTTTCTACGCGACATCGTGCCGGAACGCTAAATCGCTTAGCGACACGTCTTTGTCGGTAGGGTGGTAACTAGCCACGGCCGAAGCCTCCCACCAGACAAAAAAAGTGCGTATAAATCAAAAGTTTATAGGCATCTTTTAGAAAAGTTTTATATTTTATTTATTTATTTATCTCCTCTTAATCTAGCTTAATAGGATAAAAACCTAATTTGCTAGAGTAGCCTAATATAAAAGTATATATATATATATATATAAAAATTGCCTAAATTTAAATCCGGTAACATATCATCCATGATGTCACTCTTGTGAGTTCACTCAGATTACAACTGAATAGGTCCAGCCTCTCTGCGACATCGTTCAGAGTGATAAGTGCACGCGTCAGGGGCATATTTATATTTTATATATTTTAGTCCATCACTTTCCATCAGATATCTTTGCATATACCTGATGGAAAGTGATGAGAGATCAATCCGTCTTAACTTTATTCAAATAATCTTTAAAACTCACTCTTGATACGTCAATTACATAATAGTGAGTTGTTTTTATTTTTTTTCGGACTGTCTATTAGCTGTACAACCCTATTGGTTGCCACAGCGTAACCGGGCTGTTTGGCGAGCTTCGGAAAGAAGCTTTGCCAGAAGAAATTTTGAGGTAGAGGGCTCGAAGAAACTAAGGGAACGACTGTCTAAGGGCCCTCCTTTGAGGCCGAACCTTGGCTTAGGCGACGTTTGGAATAACGGGGGGGGGGGGGGTCCGGACGGTTAACGGGGGGGTCGGACGGTAAAATAGTGTGTTGATGGTGATAACTAGTAATACTAATTCACAACAAATTGCTACTTTAATCAATTATAAACTAAGTACATAGTCGACCTAGATCCAGCGCAAGGTGTGTCATGACCCCCCAATGGAAACCCCCCGCACCCTGAATACGTCCTTGGTTATTGTGGCTTTAAAAGTTTGTTGAGAAGCAGTTTTAGCATAAACGTCCATCATTGAATACCCACTTAGTCCATAGGCTTCCAGCATAATCAGTATTCCGTACGCGCCTGTGCGGTCGACACGCCGTCTTTCCTCGTCGCAGCCATATCTCCATCATTTGCATTCACTGCGCTGCTCTCGGGCTCCGCACATGAATATAACACTGGTCGCGTCACCCGACTTCTGTCGTATTGCTACTTTGAATTGATTAATATTACGTGTGGAATAATTTGCTTGCGGCAGTCGTACATTGTGGATCAGCGCCTACGTAAGTGCTTTTAGCTACCATCCTACCGACAAAGACGTGTCGCCAAGCGATTTAGCGTTCCGGCACGATGTCGCGTAGAAACCAATTAGATTAGAGTGTGGTTTACCATGCCCCTTGAAGCGGTGATAGCCTAGTGGTTAGGGCGTCAGCCTCCTAATCAGAGGTCGGCGGTTCGAATCCGGGCACGCACCGCTAACTTTTCAGAGTTATGTGCGTTTAAAAAAAATTTAAAATATCACTTGCTTCAACGGTGAAGGATAACATCGTGAGGAAACCTGCATGCCTGAGAGTTCTCCATAATGTTCTCAAAGGCGTGTGAAGTCTGCCAATCCGCACATGGCCAGCATGGTGGACTATGGCCAAACCATTCTCATATTGAGAGGAGACCCGTGCTCTGTAGTGAGCCGGTAATGGGTTAATCATGATGATGATGATGATTACCATGCCCCTAACAAGTTAGCCCGCTACGATCTTAGACTGCATCATCACTTACCATTATGTGAGATTGCCGTTAATAGTGCCGTTAAAAGTGCTGTGATGTACTGGGAACATTCTATTGCATTGAAATCTGTTAATGCCTTGATTATGTTTTTTTCTTGCGCTCCTCTACCACCTGATCTAAAAGTGTGATATAGTTTTATGAACGGGCTTGCCTAGTTAAGTTCACTCTTGATTTGTGAGTACTCATATCTGCGAATGGGTTGATCCCAGTTAGCCTAGTTAGCCTCGCTCACTATCTGAGGCGACTGGGGTTCCGTGGCAGTTCGTTCGCAGCCAGGGTCCAAAAAGCAGTGTTATTGAACTCAGCTAGGATAGCGCGCTGGTTTATCAACCTGTCGTTTGGTTCCTCCCTACCGGGGTGTAATCCCGGTACATATATTGTATGAAATGTATATGGAGGTTTTCATGTATTTAAGTATATTATAACTACAAAAAATTAGAAATTCATTTAAAGGTAATTGTATACAATTTTATAACAAATTGCCAAATGAAATTTCTAGGATGTCTCTCAATAAGTTCAAAGTTTATATAAAACGTAAGCTTGTAGAAAAGTCCTACTATAGTGTAAAGGATTATGTAAATGATAAACATGCATGGGTGTGAAATATTGCTCTAATAAGATAGCTCTTAATATAATTTTAAGTGGCATGTGAGATCGTGATAGCAAAAAGAAAATTTACCTGGCGAAGTTGGTTGTGGGCTTCTTCTTAGACCGGGGCGCGTTTGGAATAGTCTCATAGCCTTAGTTTTAAGTTTACGAATGTAGTTATCACCATCAAATCACTACTATGTAAATTATTGACGCGTCAAAAGTTTAAAGGACTATTTGAATAAAGAATATTTGAATTTGAATTAGAATTTATATCTCTTTTGGCTATATAAAATAATAATGAGAGATATAATTATAAAAATAGCTTTTTTAAAACATCATTAAAACCATATATTTTTTTAAATCTTTTACACTATGGTAGGACACCATAGTGTAAAGGATTATGTAAATGATAAACATGCATGGGTGTGGAATATTGCTCTAATAAGATAGCTCTTAATATAATTATAAGTGCACATGCCACTTTGTATGGTGGTGATAACAACAAGAAAAATTTACGCGCGTTTGGAACCCTCATAGCTTTAGTTTTAAGTTTACGAATGTAGTTATCACCATCAAATCACTTCTTTGTTAATTATTGACGCGTCAAAAGCGCCTTTTAAAGGACTATTTGAATAAAGAATATTTGAATTTGAATTTGAATTTATATCTCTTTTGGCTACATAAAATAATAATGAGATATATATATATATATATATATAATAAACTTTTTTAATCCATCATTAAAATCATATTTTTTTAAATTCTTATGTTAAAATTAAGTTAATTAAAGTGGTCGTTTTAACTTTAATAAAACATTCAGATATTTATAACTGTTCAAAATAAATGCCGCTGTCTGGTTATGTCACTTGATGGTGAGTGACGATAAAGACTTAGCGTTCCACCAGATCGGACATGGTCCAAATTAGAAAGATATCATAAATTCATATAATTGCATACATTGACATATTCCACGCTAGGAATAAAACCTAGGCCCACAATATAGATGCGCTTATGATGTCCACGAATCATCATCATCATCATCAAGGCTCACTACAGAGCACGGGTCTCCTCTCAATATGAGAAGGGTTTGGCCATAGTCCACCACGCTGGCCATATGCGGATTGGCAGACTTCACACGCCTTTGAGAACATTACGGAGAACACTCAGGCGTGCAGGTTTACTCACAATGTTTTCCTTCACCGTGATGAAGTGATATTTTAATTGTTTAAAAACGCACATAACTCCGAAAAGTTGGAGGTGCGTGCTCGGATTCGAACCGCCGACCTCTGATTAGGAGGATGACGCCCTAACCACTAGGCTATCACCGCTTTCGTTTTACACCGCGTCGACGAATACAGGAGTATTAATAATTCAGTGTTGTATTAAAAGGAACATAAATATTCAACATTGCTATTGCAGTGCAATACCCCATTTGAATGGAAGCATTTACCAAATCATCCCCAGTATGTAACAAGCATTCACGGCTCGTCCATAAAAGGTAAAACTAAACATATTGTATCAACAAGCTATCTGGAAACAATATTAAAGCTCATACCGGGTGGAGACTCGCCGAGCATGCCAAGAGTTGTATGTGGTACAAGTGGTAAGAGATAATAGAAAAGATTATTATAACTACAACAATATTTCATAGAAAAGTAAAAAAAATGCGGAATAAAAACAATCCTCCTTAAACAAAAAACAGCAAGTATAATTTGCTATATTCCGCCGGCAACCGGGAGAATTGTATAATATAACACCACACAAAATCTTCCACTAGAACCTCTACGCGCGTTTCGACCCGACACCGGATCATCCTCAGGAGATGTTGACTTCACAAGCGCGAAAAGTAAAGTAAAAGCTTTACTTCACAAGCGCGAAAAGTAAAGTAAAGGAAAAGCTTTACTACACAAGTGCGAAAATCATCTCCGGATGATCCGGTGTCGGGTCGAAACGTGCGTAGAGGTTCTAGTGGAAGATTTTGTGTGGTGTTATATTATACAAATCTCCCGGTTGTCGGCGGACTATAGCAAATTATACTTGCTGTTTATTGTTTATCATGGACTTCCGCAAAGTAACGCCTGCTTCTAGTTATTATTTACAATCCTCCTTACTTATAGATGGTGGAACTACGTCATATCTGCTATAAAATGCCGGCGATTATATTTCAGGGTATAATTTATCCATTCATATCAGTCGAATAAGTATTACGTACTAGCATAATGAAAATGAAAAAGTATACAGCTTATAAAGATGATTCCTGTTCGACCCAGTAGCTCTGAGGTAATATCAATATCAATGATTGATATCTTGGAGATGTCTATCGATAAGTTCAAAGTTTTTATAAAACGAAAACTTATAGCTTATATTGAACCTTCTTAGCTTTAGTTTTAAGTTGGCGATTGTAGTTATCACCATCACTTTACGAATAGAAATAATGAAAAATGTGATATATATGAACGATTCATAGAAACCTGTAATAGGTTTACGCTAATAAAGCTATTTTGTTTTTTTTTTTTTGGCATTTTACATACTACCTCTAGTCACGGTCTGGACTATGTATAAAATTATGTCTAGTGAATGTTTTTAAAACGGCTCCAACGCTCTCGCCCTTAAATTGAACTAAACTTTATCAGTGTGATGTATTTACTCAAGCAATGCGGGATTCATTCTATTCTACTCGTCGAATCAAACCGTTTAAGGAAGCGAGCTTTATGTTAATTCCTTCGACGGGACCGCTATGCACACTCACCACTTGAAGTGTTGAGTTGTTAGTCACCATCATGAATCTGTGTTAGTTTGTTATTGATTTATTAAAATTATTTTCTTTTAATTAGTTGCTTGTATCTTTTTTAACAATTAAAATATCACTTGCTTCAACGGTGAAGGGAAACACCGTGAGGAAACCTGCACGCCTGAGAGTTCTCCATAATGTTCTCAAAGGCGTGTGAAGTCTGCCAATCCGCACATGGCCAGCGTGGTGGACTATGGCCGAACCCTTCTCATATGGAGAGGAGACCCGTGCTCTGTAGTGAGCAGGTAATGGGTTGATCATGATGATGATGATCACTCATTTTTTATAATGTTTATAATAACATATATATTATATCTTTTGTTACAGAAGCCAGACTCGTCCGTCGCGAGACCAATGACGCAAACTATGACGACATACAGAACGACGAAGGCGTTGATGACGAAGCGCAGAACGACGGAGAAGGTAACAAAGAATATACAAATATATAAATTTTTGGAATGCTGTATAATCTGTTGAAGTACTCGATACGGGATTAGAAATTATTATCGTGATCAACCCATTGCCGGCTCACTACAAAGCACGGGTCTCCTCTCAATATGAGAAGGGTTGGGCCATAGTACAGCAAGCTGGCCATGTGGGGATTGGCAGACTTCACACGCCTTTGAGAACATTATGGAGTACTCTCAGGCGTGCAGGTTTTCGCACGATGTTTTTCTTCACTGTTGAAGCAAGTGATATTTTAATTGCGTAAAAACGCACATTACTTCCAAAAGTTGTAGGTGCGTGAATGAGATCGGACCTTCGATCTCCGATTAGGAGGCGGACGTCCTAACCACTAGGTTATCAAATTGATTGACTCTTCAGTAAGACAACAACCTGGTTTCCTACCCCGATAATATGTGATTGTAATATTTTAATTACAAACATTACATGAACTGTTGTGACAGATACAAAACAATTTATGTAATGAAACATTACTAAAAAAAAACATTTATCTAATAATACATTTTATTATTAGATAAATGTTTTTAGATTAAAAATCTTTCATTAATATAAAATACATGGATATTGCTAATGTGAAGTATGTGTAAACAATAAATTGTGATTTTTTTAATATAAGAAATAAGGTTGAGTTAAATTGTGACATTATTTTTAAAGAGGAAAAGCTGACTTTAGTTTTGGCTTCATCTGGGTACAATCGGCCTTTTTTGTTGAACTGTTGGTAGAGTTTCTACTTACAGATGACCCTGAAATGCGAAATCCGATATTCCCTCAAAGCGTGGGTAGTAAGAAATTAACTAAATAAAATTAAGTTAAATTTTTGTTTGAATTATAAATTAAGTTAAATTTGCTCTTTGATTGAATTAAATTTTGTGTTAAATTGGATTTTCTCAAATTACTTTTGCAGGCAACGACGAAGAGGAAATCGCAGTGGTGGCTAAAATAGTAACGCAGTCTGCACTCTACAACGTGACCATCGGGAGAACTGTGAGGCTCGAGTGCAAGGTGTCACCTGCCAGTAAGTACCTACCACCTCACAACTTATCTCAAAATCATCATTCGAAAAAACGGCCAATCAACTAGAATGTATTTCGATATATCTCTATAATGTGTTATGAAAGAAAAGGGATAGCAATATTTAATTTTTTAGCACCGGCCTTGTTGCTCTTGATCTAAACTATTCTCGTCCAGTAGTTCATTAAGCTATATAGAAAATTTGATGTAGCCTAATAAACTGCAATACAAGTTAATTTCAATCAGTCAATCAATAATCGTAAACATTATTCAAATAGTCCTTAAAAAGGCACTTTTGATGCGTCAATAATTTACACAGTAGTGATGGTGATAACTACATTCGTAAACTTAAAACTAAAGCTATGAGGGTTCCAAACTCGCCCCGGTCTAAGAAGAAGCCCACAACAAACTTAGCCAGGTAAATTTTCTTTTTGTTATCACCATCTCACATGCCACTTAAAATTCTATTAATTATCATTTTATAATTGTTTATCATTTACATAATCCTGTACACTATAATAGGACTTTTCTACAAGCGTACATTTTATATAAACTTTGAACTTATTGAGAGACATCCCATAAATTTCATTTGGTAATGTAATTACCTTTAAATGAATTTCTAATTTTTTGTAGTCTAGTAGCGTGCAACACAAGATTATTTTTGCTTCTGATGGGAAGATTGTTGCAATCGCATTTTTTTAATAGAATTTTGTTATATTTCTATGGGCATACATTAAATTTTCAAATATGTATTGGCCATGCAATGTCATTATTTTACTACCTTAATTTTTTTTCTTAATGACTCTCTTGGAGCCATATTATAAACAGCACGAACAGCCCTCTTCTGCAGTACGAATATAGTGTCAATATCGGCAGCATTCAACTTACTTATAATTCGATCTAAATTATATACATTCTTTCATCACGTTACATACATTACTTTTATTCTTTCACGATTTTCATTACTTTTCTTATACTTTTCACATAATATCGTTTGTTTGAAAGATTGGTGATGACGCAATTATTCCTATTCGACACGCCGTTTGTCACTTCCATAACGATATGTCACCGTGTAACCGTTAACCGGAAACGTCACATTTGGCGCCACCGGAAGAGCGGACATGTTGTGACGCAATTTTATTAAACAATAATTTTGTTTACGATCTCTTTATTGTAGTGTAAGCTATGAAAAAAGCTATGCTAAGCTAATTTTGTGGCCATTTATATTAGAGTTATATCTAAGTTTAAGATACCTATGTTTATGGTAAAGGGTTTTTTATCGTTGGGACATTGTTTCGTGAGGTTCGAGGAGGGTGGAATCCTCTTTTACACAATCCACCCATCTCTTCTTTGGTCTTCCTCTACTCCTTTGCCCTTCCACGTTCATTTTTATGCTCTTATTTTATTTCATTTAACAGGTTTACTAGTGATTTTTACATTTACTTACATTATAGTTACATAATAATTTACATGCTTATGTATGTAAAATCGTCTCGAAGTAAAAGCAATTTGCCATTTAAGTTACATTGCAATATAGCGAAAGTTCATAGTGATCAATAAATAATTTAAGTAACTAGTACTTAACTTAATTTTATCCATTTTGTGCGTGGAAATTGAGTAGATCGCTGATTACCAACCCTCGAAAACTATTGAGTGAATTTATATTTATATCATTTTATATACAAAGATTTATATATCTATATGATTGTCACTGATGGCTGACTTTACTCCCCCGACCTAAGCGCTCCTCTCCGAAAGAGGAGACCTAAACATATCCTTCATGACCCTGACGATCAGATGACTACTGACAGCATACTCGTACCACCTACCACACAAGCATACGCTACACCGTCTTCGCCGGCGAAGGCGAGGTCCCCGCTATCTTACGTCATCCGGACGTGGGCACCATCCACGGTCTCGGAGACGTACGGACCACTCACCGTCCGACCCCCCCGTTATCCCAAACGTCGCCTAAGTCGCGGTTCGGCCTCAAAGGAGGCGCCCCTGGGCCGTCGTTCCCTTAGTTTAGGGGCTCAAAATTTTTTCTGGCAGAGCTTCTTTCCAAAGCTCCCCAAACAGCCCGGTTATGCTGTGGCAACCAATAGGATTTGTACAGCTAATAGACAGTCCGAACAAAAAAAAAACTGATAGCTGATCTGTAGTTTTATAAAGCAAGATTACAAACTGTTGTAAACATTTCTTCATTGTTGTCTAATTTTGTTGCAGCTGGCGTTGTTGTGCAATGGACGAAGAACAACACCAACTACTTCATCGGGACCGAGAAATCTTATGAGCAGGACCTCTCTTCATACAGCGTTGGCGACAGATTCTCCATGTAATAAATTTGTACTTTTATTAACCCACATAAATCATTCAGGTTTGCTTTGGTGAACAAACCCTCCACTCATATTGAGACGGAGAAAGGAAATATGACTTAAGATGACCATTTAAATTTTGCTCTGGTTATTTCCTTTCTATATTATTTCTTCTATGTATTGTTACTATGTTTGGCCATCCAAATCCTTCTCATATTGAGAGGAGACCCGTGCTCTGTAGTGAGCCGGTAAGGGGTTGATCATGATGATGATCTTAGGCACTGGCCCCTAAGATACGGGATTTCCTAGTTTAGGGTACAGGATTCCACTGTATTGTGCTGTACTGAGTTTTACAAATAAAGATTATTATTACTATTATGTATCAAAACAACTCAAAATAGCAAATCGCTATAGCCTCTAACATAGACATTGGATTGCCCACATGTTCAATAATGTTCAAATTAATGATGTTCAATGCAGTTCACAGTCATTTTACGTATCCGAGGCTTCGGCCGTGGCTAGTTACCTACCGGCAAAGACGTGTCGCCAAGCGATTTAGATTTCCGGTACGATGTCACGTAGAAAACGTTTAGTTGTAAATTCCATACCCATAACAGATCAGCCATATACATATATTTTAAAATGCTTTACTGGCAACCTGATTAAAAAACGTGTTTTTTTATTATCCTTAACATCTTCCTTGAAGAGAATCCGTGATTCATATTCCAACAGTGCCGCAAACTCCACTGACCTGTTGATAAGAGATGTGCGGCCATCTGATAGTGGCCTCTACACCTGCGAGATCCTGCAGGTCGACCCCGTGAAGATCCAGCACAACCTGGCCATACTGGAGTCACCTAGGATCGTCAGTGAGTATACAAAAATTTTCAACTCCCTGTTCTATATTGCAACATTATTTTATGAGTCGCGCGCCTTGAAAATACATTTAAACATAAATATAACAAAAATAAATAATAAAGCTTTTATTATTTCCAATAAATTACTAATTATTGTTACAATACCATTTTGAAAATTAATGTATGCAATTTAATATATTTTAAATATTTCAGTATCTGTTATTGTTTTTTGTTCAAATACAAGGTGTCTCAAAAGAAAGTTCACATTTAAATCTTTTTTTAAAAGAAAAGTCTTAGCTTTATTGAAAAAATGTTTATTTTATATTGAAGTACACTGTTTGGGAATTTATTTTTTAAAAATAACATCGTCCAAATGTAAACCGTTGCGCTCTCGGCATTCATTTAGTCGGGCACTAAAATTGCCTATGACAGCTCGGCAGTTAGTCTCCGTGATGGCTGCCATTTCATGACGGATATTTTCTTTTAATTGTGCCAGGGAAGTCGGTTTATTAGCGTAAACTTTTGATTTGACATAACCCCACAGGTAAAAATCCATAGGCGTTAAATCGGGACTCCGTGGAGGCCAATTTATGTCACCTCGCCTGGAGATTAATTTGTTCGGAAAAATTTCTCGAACTCGAGGCAGAGATCTGTTGGACGTGCGTGAAGTTGCTCCATCCTGCTGGAACCATGTTCTTTGGTTGTAACCAGGAAAGTTTTGCAGTTGGGGTACGAAAAACTCGTCTAACATCTCCACATACCCATTCAGATGAAAATGGGCTTCATCGGAAAACAAGATGTTGGTGAACGTTGGAAAGCGCTCAATCATCTGATTTACAAAGGCAAGCCTCTGACCAGCATCTTGAGGCTTCAGTTCTTGCACTAACTGAATTTTGTACGGGTGCAGCTTTAAATCTTTGTGTAAAATGCGGCATAATGAAGATCTGTGCACATTTAAAGCAACAGCACGCTTCCGAATCGAGAGGTTTGGATCATCTCGAATAGACTGAGTAACACTGTCCACGTTTTCGGCTGTTCTTGATGTTCTTGGTCGCCCAGATTTTAGTTTCTCCAGAGTTGACCCAGTCTCTTCAAACTTCTCAACCCATTTTGCAATGAGACGAATATGTCGAATACTGCAGAATTTTCTACGCGCTACAGTCGCCGAATTACCGTTTTTGTAAAACTCACGTACGCACAACGCACGGTCCGCACCAGAGAAACGCTCCATAGCGACTAAATTCCCAAGAGCCAGACTACCGACTGACATACCCCCCGCGCCCCTCAGAATAGTTGCTTTCGCGTAATAAGATAAGCAAATGTGAACTTACTTTTGAGACACCTTGTATTAAATAATGTATGCCAAGAAATTCGTCTACATTATTAGTTTTTTAATATTGTATTCTTTTCTCAGTTAAGAAATCGTCATATGGCAAGCTTACTTTATCTTTTGTCACAGTTGGTTTGAGCCAATCGGGACGTCCAATTGTATGGGTTGTAGGCTTCTGTCATTCCCCCCCCCCCCCCCCGCACGGTTTTTTAAAATAGTTTTTACTCTATTTCCTTAGCTCCTATATAAAATAAAAGCTTGTTAGTTATTATAATATGTAAAAATAACAAGTTTTTGTTAGCAATGTTGTTGTTCTCAATAAGACATGTGAGATGGCATGTGAGATGGTGATAACAAAAAGAAAATTTACCTGGCTAAGTTTGTTGTGGGCTTCTTCTTAAACCGGGGCGCGTTTGGAACCCTCATAGCTTTAGTTTTAAGTTTACGAATGTAGTTATCACCATCAAATCACTACTTTGTAAATTATTGACGCGTCAAAAGCGCCTTTTAAAGGACTATTTGAATAAAGATTATTTGAATTTGAATTTGACAAATATCGTCAAGACAATTTTCCGTTAGTATAACCAACACTATGCCAGGTTCAAACTTTTGTAGATAAATTACAGCTATAACTTTAATTTTTTTTTATTACTTTCTTCTTTAAAGAACCCTGAGGTCCCGCAAGAAAGGATCCGGGATCGATTCCCGGCTGGTTCAATTTGCGAATTTATAATATTTAGGTTGTCTCTGACATGGTCTATATCGTACCAGTACGTTGTCTCGTAGAAACCGATGGGCTTAAAATAACTACAATCCGCTTACAGATTAGCTCACTGCCATCTTAGGCTGCACAATCACTTACCACCAGGTGGGACTGCAGTCAGGTTACTTATAGTGGAGTAAAATAAGAACATAGCAGTCATGGATTGAAAAATTTTTTTCACAGTTTCACAATTCAATTTTTTACAATTTCCAGAGTTCACCGCAACGGACAACGGCCAACTTTTGGAAGGCTCAGATTTGCTTCTGACCTGTGACGTCACAGGATCTCCACCACCGAAAATCGTTTGGTCCAGGGACGAAGACAATGTCGTGAGTTACATTTTACTAGCTGGGACGACATAAATTCTTTCGACATAAAACTTTGTGAGAACAGCTAATATTGTAAAAATTAATTCACTACGTAAATAACAAGGGTTATTTTTCAATTCCATTGCAACGATTTCCAGTTGCTTTTCCGGGATCCCTAACTTTTACTAGTAACGGACTAGTGTGCGTTTTTAAGCTATTAAAATATCACTCGCTTCAATGGTGAAGGAAAAAATCGCGAGGAAACCTGCACGCTTGAGAGTTCTCCATAATGTTCTTAAAGGCGTGTGAAGTCTGCCAATCCGTATATGGCCAGCGTGGTGAACTATGGCCGAACCCTTCTCATATTGAGAGGAGACCCGTGCTCTGTAGTGAGCCGGCAATGGGTTGTTCATTATGATGATGATGATACCCCAATTACAGGCTAACTTTGCATGTATTACTAAAATAATAAATTTAAAGAAAACCAATTAAAGCGAGAGTGTAGGGCTACGTAGAAATAATATTCCGTACCTAGCTTGGATAATTTCGGAATTTGTAAAACTTTCCGAGTTTCCAATTACCACATCCTTTTTTTACTCTCTTTTATGGCTTTACTCAGATTAGCCAATGTCAAGTTTATAATTATTAGACTCTTTTTATGGCTTTGCACGGCTTAGCCAATGTCAAGTTTATAGCAATGTAGAAGTTAGGGAGAAATGGCGGGAAACTTCGCACTCCGGGGACGCGGCTCCCTCAAACCTTTCCCAAATCAATACCTGTTAACCATTCAGAAAACCAGCCACTACACAAACTACACCAAAACTGTCCACGACACAACCAACACCAGTCCTTTTCAAAATTAGCCAACGAGCATTAATTCAAGAAAAGCGTAAAAAAACCGCGCCCGCCATATACGAAGTCTCCCGCTTTTTTTTTCAACACATTTTTTTTTTTTATTCACTACAAGTCAGCCCTTGACAGCTATCTCACCTGGTGGTAAGTGATGATGCAGTCTAGTATGGTAGCGGGCTAACCTGTTAGAAGTATGGTAAACCCACGCCCCTAGTTGGTTTGTACGCGACATCGTGCCGGAACGCTAAATCTCTTGACACGTCTTTGTCGGTAGGGTGGTAACTAGCCACGGCGGAAGCCTCCCACCAGACAAAGACACCACATCCTTTGCAATTATTTTTCCTAAGATTATCGCATAGATTCTATATATTCCAACTATCCCACAGGATAGTATGTCACAACATATTATATAAACTTTTTAGTAAAGGTTCAAAACCTCACCAAGGAGGTCTTCAAAGTCAACTCCCAATAAACAATAATAATTTATTGAGTCAACACATATCTCTCAATACGGCTTTACCCGTACTACCCAGTTGGGGCCGTCAAGTTCAATTTCGAGTTCACAAGATAAAGGAGTACAAACAAACATGCATCAACTTCTCACCCGTCTGACGGGTTCCGATACTGTCAATCTAACCCAATTCACGAACAAGGAAGCGTTAGCAACACATCTAGACTAGCCTTTGAACACTGATTTCCTTGTTAACTTTGTTTTTAATTTTGTCTTTTTTTCAGCTTTTCGCATAATAAGAGTCTTTTCATTCGTTCATTCTTAAAAAGACTCTGAGTGGCTTGTAAAACATACCTATGAAGACACTGAGGCATTACTCGAAGTAAACAACACACACACACACACACACACACACACACACACACACACACACACACACACACACACACACACTCCTGGTTATTGATTTGATTTTATATATATAAAATATATACATATATAATACATATTATATACATTTCACGGAAGCCGAAACATCCTGGCACAAGTAAAATTATTACTTAAAAGGATGTCCCAACAACGGATAAATGTTATGTAAAACGTATTTTTTGAATATATTTTTTTTCATTTTTCATTTTCATTTTATTCTTTACAAGTTTAAAAAGACATGTTTGTTTTTACAGAACAAGCGGCTGCAAGAAGACGACGCGACCTTCATCGGCAATACACTGTCCATCAAGAATGTAAAGCGATCCCACTCTGGCAAGTATTACTGTTACGTGTTCAACGGAGTGGGCACCAACCAGGCCGAAGTCAATGTCGTTGTTAGAGGTAAGTTCCGTTAGCTTAAACAAACTTACCTTTTAATTCATATTACCTTCATAATTTAACTTACCTTATTAGCTTACCTTTGAAAATATATATTGTGTATTAGTAGAATACACATGGTGTCGGCTAAAGGAGGCATTATCATCATCATCATCATTTCAACCGATAGACGTCCACTGCTGGACATAGGTCTTTTGTAGGGAGTTCCAATGGCCACGATCTTGGGCCGCTTGTATCCAGCGGTTCCCTGCGACTCGTTTGATGTCGTCTGTCCACCTTGTTGGGGGTCGACCAACGCTACGTTTACCGGTGCGGGGTCGCCATTCCAGCACCTTGGGACCCCAACGTCCATCGGTTCTCCGAGCTATGTGCCCCGCCCATTGCCACTTCAACTTCGCAACTCGCTGAGCTATGTCGGTAACTCTGGTCCTTCTACGGATCTCTTCATTCCTGATGTACGATATAAAATGAAATAAAAATCCTCCAATAAGAGGTAGGAAAACATTTTGTTACCTAATGTTTTTCTACATGTATGTAGGGTCAAATATAAGATAACTTCCTTTAATTTTTCAATAACATGGGGGTGAATTTAAGCAATGTCTTACGTTGCGAGCGGGAAAAGAACCCAAGCAAATGAGGGATTTAAGAGTAGCCCTACAGCGTTACAAGGGACTAAGGGGCGCCCAAGACGAAGAGAGCTTTTCCCCCGATGCTGAATGCTCCACTTTTACCACGCTTAATAATATAATGATAGAATGCTAATATAGAACAATCAAATTTAAATTTATTAACTACTAGCTGACGCCCGCGACTTCGTCTGCGTTGAGTTAGTGTGTTTGTTTGTCTTTCAATCACGAAGCAATAGATTACTAACCCGAATTACTTGAAATAATTACAAGATAAACATTAAAGTAACTCCTTTCTAAAAAAAATAGAATGAGTAAAATCGGATATTGATTCGTTGGTGGGTGAAGTTGTGGGAGGCGCCCGAGACGTGATGGCACAGGCGGTAGCATGCGCGTGAGCTGCGCGCGGTACTGGACAGTACTTGGACATTGCAACATTACTTTATTTTTCTAAAATAAAAAACTTTTTCTAAAATAAAAGTAGCCTAAGTTACTCCTTATTACATCAACTACCTGCCAATAAAAGCCCCGTAAAAATCTGTCCAGCCATTTCAGAGATTAGCCGGAACAGACAGACAGACAAAAATTGTAAAAAAAAATATTTTGGTGTATGTACCGTATACATATTCATATGCATATAGTAAAAAACGGTTAATTCAATATAACAAACAAACACTCCAATTTTATTTATTTATATAGATAAATGAAAGTAATTATCTTGTTTGTTTGAATGTGTTTTGGATACAGTCGGATTTGAAAACCTTTTTTTCATTTGATGGCCCATTTTTTGACATAGATTAATGCTATTTAATACCTTATCTTAATTGCTCTATATATAGGTACTATAGTTTATTATTCATTATGTGAGATGGTGATTACGAAAAAAAAAAAACCCGACTAAGTTTGTTGTGGGCTTTTTCTTAGACCGGGGCGCGTTTGGAACCCTCATAGATTTAGTTTTAAGTTTACGAATGTAGTTATCACCATGAAAATATAACTACTATGTAAATTATTGACGCGTCAAAAGTGCCTTTTTAAGGACTATTTGAATAAAGATTATTTTGAATTTGAATTTACTGTGTCTTATAAGAGACGTACGAGTAACAAGCGGGTGTTGAAATGCAGTAGGTCATAGAGTTAAAATTGTTCATCACAAGTTGTATAACGAAACGAGCTTCATTCAACATAGTTTATATTTTTTACCATTATCATTTAATCTGAACTGAGATTTTTTTTAAAGTCTGCGAATTTAATTTATTACCGCTTTCACAATCTCTTTACATTTTCTTAATTAATAAAAAAAATAACAGTCCGAGATAATCAATCATCAAGTTACCATTATTTATTGATGGTTGCAGGCAGACCCCGTGTGCACATAAGCAGGACAGTGGTCAACTCTGCTATTGGCGTGGAGGCGATCTTGGAGTGCGCCGTTCATGAAGATGCTGCGTAAGTGGCTTTTTATTAATAGCGAATGTAAAATAAACGGTGAAGGAAAACATCGTGAGGAAACCTGCACGCCTGAGAGTTCTCCATAATGTTCTTAAAGGCATGTCAAATCTGCCAATCCGCACATGGCCAGCGTGGTGGACTATGGCCGAACCCTTTTCATATTGAGAGGAGACCTGTGCTGTGTAGTGAGCCGGTAATGGGTTGATCATGATGATGATGAATGTAAAATATCAAAAAATACTACTTTAAGAATTTTGAAAAGTCTTTTAACAATTTGGATTTTGTAATCGGTCCACTTAAAATGTATCTGTGGTTTACGAGGTTGACGCCACCGTAACTAATATTAGGTGTAAGTTTGATGGTTATATATTATACTGTTGCTTTGTTTATAAACCCAAATAAATCAACTCATTTGACAACAAGTTAAGTATGGTCAAAGGATTAGCAAATTGCCATTGTATATATTAATTATTGAAATGCGCAAGATTGTATGTTTATTACCTAATCACGCAAGAATAGTTGAACAGATCTGAACAAAATTTGGCACAGAAGTAGATTGTAGTATAGGTATAGGGCAACTTTTTATCTGGAAAGTATAGGTTTCCGTGGTTTTTATCATTTCATACTCGTATATAAAAGAAACTAAATTTGTATGTAAACGATGTCGCGGGACCCAGAATCTTAATAAATTATTCATATTTATACCGCTTCATACTATTTGAAAATCTATATCTACTAAACAGACTTACCTGGTATATCCTATGACAGTTTGTTGAACTTACCTTTATTTTGTGTCGATATATGTTTGGCGATAGATACAGTTTAGTTATTATTATTATTCTTATGCAGTTCCCACATCCGCTGGTACAAGGACGGCCACCGTATCGAGGACTCGTCACGTGCATACACCGTCACCACGGAAGGACAGCGGTCCAATTTGTCCGTTATCCCGCGACAAGACGACGACTTCGGAACGTTCACATGCGAGGTAAGTTTAATTACCTTAACTCTTTTGCGAGTAAGGTAAGTGATATTAGCCTTACCTACAACTTAGCAGGTCCGTTTTATTAACCTTATAATTAATGAGTCTAGTTTCAATATCCTAAGAACGCTTGAAATAAATCTTAAAAATCTTGTAAGGTAAGTTTTTAAAGTTAGAACTTGTGAGGGTGTTTTAGTTTATGATTTTTAACTATCGAGTTATCCCAATTTCATGCTAACGTCTTTGAGCCAGCTTAAAATTAAAAACCTAGATATTTTAAAATGCATATTACCTTAGAACACGAGGTAAGTTTCATGAGGTAAGTTTAATTCACATTATAAAAGTTCATTATTTACGTAAGCTAGACTAACATTTTAGTTAACGAAATTAAATACGCATTGTTAAGCTTTGCGTTCACATTGTTATGTTTCGTCGTAGTTTGGAGATTTCTATACAAACGGAATTAGCACCAATGAAAGTGTAACCTTATCATTAATTGGTGCTAATTTGTACACATATATCTTAGTTGTAATATCCTTTTTATACTATCCTTTTTGACAATGAATATATTGAAAGGCAGGCAAGAGGCTAAGGAACGCAAACACCTAACGGATCGATATTGCATAAAGCCTGATATAAAGGTGGGATATTTTTACTTATCTCTTATTCAAGTAAGTGATATCGTGGCGGACCTCTACCTCGCTGGACGGCACAGTTTTGTTGGTAGGGTCCATTAGCCACGGCCGAAGCCTCACCAGATCCAATTATCAATGTATAGTATGTTAATATGAATTATAGCGTTGACATTACTTACGTTGACTTAAAAATTTAAAATGCAAAAACTTTTAGTAACATTTAAATACAAGTTATAATGTGCAAAAATATTGTGAGACGTGTATTTTGAAATAAAAGTGCATATTTTTATTTTGCCTTATAATTGATCATGTTAAAAGTGCTTGCCTATCCAATATGCATGATGTTTCTAGGCGGAGAACGAGCAAGGCAGCCACAACAGATCCATCGACCTGGTGCAGAGCCCCGTGCTGGAAGACCTACAGGTGGACGGACCCAAGATCTCCCTCACCATCCACTCGCACCAGCCCCTCGAAATCATTGAGCTACAACTGAAAGGACTTGATGGGGTAAACATAAACTATGTACCTACTCTTAACTCTGACAATCATTAATATAAACACATTATAGTGAATTATTGAAGCTGTGATCAGGACATTCGCCTTAATCAGAGGTCGGAGGTTCGATCCAGGACACCTCTAACTTTTCGGAGTTATGTGTGTTTTTAAGCGATTAAAATATCACTAGCTTCAACGGTGAAGGAAAAAATCGTGAGGAAACCTGCACGCCTGCGAGTTCTCCGTAATGTTTTCAAAGGCGTGTGAAGTCTGCCAATCCGCACATGGCCAGCGCGGTAAACTATGACCGAAACCTTCTCATATCGAGAGGAGAACCGTGTGAATAATCCACCAGAGTTTTAATAGCCCTTAACTACGCGTTCATCAGCTAATTTATAATATACCAGCTTGTCCCCACGTAACGAAAAGTGGTAACGTTTTTTTTAAATTCACTACAAGTCAACCCTTGACGGCTATCTCACCTGGTGATAAGTGATGATGCAGTCTAGGATGGTAGCGGGCTAACCTGTTCGGAGTATGGTAAATCTACGCTCCTAATCGGTTTCTACGCGACATCGTGCCGGAACGATAAATCCCTTTGCGACACGTCTTTGTCGGTAGCCTCCCACCAGTTATAATTATATTCTATTATTATTTTCAAGGACGAAGAATGGAAGACACTAAACGTGCCAGTACCGCAAAGCAGCAACCCCCACGAATACCAAGTGGACTACTCCCTGGAGAACGACCTTACTAGTGGGGGGAAATACGAGGTCACAGTCAAGGTCAAGAACGACAAGAGTTGGAGCACGCATACCAACCCGGCCATCGTTGACTTCGGTAAGCCACTCGGACTTACTTCCTTTGTTAATAGGAAGAAATTAAATTAAATAAATAAATTATTAAACTATGCATTAAAAATCCAAAAACAGGAAATTCATGAACACCATAGAAAAAAAAAGAAATTAAAGATTTACCTTGTTGGGTACCTCAGTTATTTTTTTCTCAATCAATCAATCAATAATTAACATAATAGTGATTTGATGGTGATAATTACATTCGTGAACTTAAAACTAAAGCTATGAGGGTTCCAATCGCACTCTGCTCTAATAAGAAGCACACAAAAAATTTAGCCGGGTAAATTTTATTTTTGTTATCACCATCTCACATGCCACTTAAAATTATTTAATACTTCATATCCATGCTTGTTTATCACTTAGATAATCCTTTACATTATAGAAGGACTTTTCTACAAGCTCACGTTTCATATAAACTTAGAACTTATTCTATTTAAAAGGTTATACTTTCAATTTAATTTTGTGAACATCAGATAATAAAATTTCTCGATAAAATAAGTCTTTCAAGAGAACAAATTGCATATTTTATGTCGATTTGTTTTTTAGCATTTATTTAATATAAATATTTTTGTTATTGTATTCAATTATTATTATCAAAATTTAACACATTATTTTAAAATTATTATTTTTTTATTTAATTTGAATTTGTTTACTATTAATTCAGTTTCTTTATTTTAATTTTATTTTTGTTTTAAATATTGTTTCTTTATTTTGTTTTATAGAGTCACGTCCACAGCCAATTCAGCACGCTTCAGGTATTTATATGTAGTTTTTTTTATTTATTTTATACATCCTAAGTTACTGTTTTTCTTTATTTACATTTTCTATTTATTGTGAATAGTTTAACATACCTAAAGTGATGTTTCACAGTAAAGCAATTATACATATTTTTACAAAGTACAGTAATTACATCTTAAACAAATAGCCAGTTATTTAATCATTTGTATTATAATTATACACAATTTTTTTTTTCGATTAATCGGTGAAACATTAACTTTCAACGTACCAACAGTGGAGTGCAATTTATGAAAGCATAAAAGCACTGCCTATCCGTTCCACTACTAGTCATAAAGGATTATTTACATTTTATATCTGCCTAGTTGACGTCACTAAAGTTTGGCCAACCATCTCAAGCTGACTGGAGTCACGGTTGCTTAACCTTATTTTTTTTTTCAGTATACCGATCCAGCGCGCATTCCGTCAACTCCGCACCATTCTTCCTTTCAACGGCGCTGATGTACCTCCTCGTGCGAATGTAAAATGACACAAATAGCTTAATTATTTATTTTTAGTATCAAGTATTGGTATAAGACAAGTATCCACATTCTAGACCAAGAGCGGGTGAACAATTTTACGATGTTGTTTATACATGAAAAACGATATATTTTTTTAATACTTCAAATGCAAAGGCCTTAATGAGTTATAGAACAAAAATATCTTTTAAGGCCTATTTAAAGCTAAATAGCTAAGTTTTAGAAACAAAAATGTCATCAAAACGTTTGTATGCTAATCTAAGAGCTAGATTAGTGTGATGTTTTGTTCTGTGCCTTTGTTTGTTAAGATACTATAATATCCTCATTATCGTACATTTTCAAAGTTCGAATTCATACTCCTTAAGCCACGAAACGTTGATAGCCTAATGGTTAGACCGTCAGCCTCCTAATCAGAGGTCGGCGGTGCGAATCCGGGCACGCACCTCTAACTTTTCGGAGTTATGTGCGTTTTTAAACAATTAAAAAATATCACGTGCTTCGACGGTGAAGGAAAACATCGTGAGGAAACCTGCACGCCTGAGAGTGCTCCATAATGTTCTCAAAGGCGTGTGAAGTCTATCAATCCGCACACGGCCAGCGTGGTGGACTATGGGCCAAACCCTTCTCGTATTGAGAGGAGACCCGTGCTCTGTAGTGAGCCTGTAATAGGTTGATCATGAATGTCTGTGTTTATTAAATTCACGTTCTTATATTTTTTTCCCAATCCGTATCCGTTTTCAATTGATCAGTAATAAACAACGCTTCTACCAAAACCCATGATCATAATTAAAGCTACTGGGCTACTTAAACATAAATACAAGATAATTTATTGTAACATGATTAATGTAGCATTTCAACCGGTATAAACACTGTCTATAAATCGTTCATCAGCTCTTCGAACGTTTGCTGTTTTTTTTTCTTTTTTGTAGTTTCTATTCTGGCGATGTTACAAAATGGCTTGTCGATGTTATATATAAAAGAAAGTAAATCGATAGTTAACAAATATCGATTATATATTGCAGCGTTTTTGTAATATTTTATGCTTATATAGTATATCTTTTTACTCGAATTCAAGACGAAATACGATGTTTAAAAAAAAACAAAAAAAAATTATGAGACGTGAGTTTGGGACTTAAATAATGGCATACTTATATGCGATACGGTTTCATAGCATGCTACTTTTTATGCGCAGTTGCATTTTAATCGTTGGAGGTCCTGGGTTCGATTCCCGGCTCGAGTCTGGTCTGGTGTGAGCTTTCGGCCGTGTCTAGTTACCACCCTACCGAGAAAGACGTGTCGCCAAGCCATAAAACGTTCCTGCACGATGTCGTGTAGAAACCAATTAGGAGTATTGGTTTACCGTACCCTTAACAAGTTAGCCCACTACCATCTTAGACTGCATCATCACTTACCATCAGGTGCGGTCATGGGCTAACTTGTGAAGTATAAAAATGAAAAAAAAAATTGGCTTTTTGGCACATAAGTTGGGTGTATGGCTCGCAACTCGATTGGATGGCATGCAGCTTTGATGGCAGGTGGTGATTGTGTCAAAACAGCATTTAGGGGAATGACATAAATATTCAACGTCACTGCGCGTCATAGTAATTTTCATTTCACTTTGGTATTGAAATTGAAAAAAAAGATCTAGATTACTTGGTTCCATTTAATGTTTTTAGAGGCTCAGCGTCTATTGTTTTGTATTCGTGATATTTAATACAAAAATAGTACAAAGATTCTATTATTTCCCTCCCTTTTTTTGATTATTCGATGTAACTATAAAGACTTAAGTCTTCTAAATGCCAAGTTACTTAAATTTTCACCGGCAACTTATTAATTAATAAAATAGGAATGGTAACTATTAACTATTAACATTAAAAATAATATTAACCAGTTTTTGTTTCTATGTATTTACCATAATATTACTCTTTATTTAACAATTATTAGTTTATTGTAAATATTATGCAATTATATTATTTTAATGCAATACGTTGAATAAATTAATGACTCACATTATTGATAAATGATTTATTTTAATTTATCAATTTAAATTTGTATTTCCTTTTATTTTATGTAAGCTTTCTCACTTTAATTTTAGTTAATTTTTATTAAAAATGTAGGTAATTATTACCAAAGTGTAATTAAGTTTAATTAATCACATTAAGTGTTATCGAAATTTATTTTGAATATTAATAATTTAATCAGTGTATATGAAAATATTCATGTGGTCGATTACGGATACTGATATTAAAAAGCAAATTTAAAAATAAATACTTTTTTGAATTAATTACAACAGTTAAAAATTAAATAATGTCAGTTAAAGTAAATAGTTTTAATACAAATGTGCCTATATTAATACAATGGTTCCATAAGGTGCTTGACCTTTTATTAAAATTAAATAACGTAATCTTCCAGTAATGTAATTACTAAATAGTGAAAAGGCGTTGCACTTTCAAATATGTCATGCTTTATTAACATCACGGTTATTTAAATTACACAAAAGATATTTCAATAATATCTGTAATCTTTATTTGTAATTTTTACAAAACAATCTTAGCATAAAAAAAAATAATAATTAATGAATATTTACATTTTTATTGTAAAAAATAAATGAAAACCCTATACATAATTCATGAAATTTATATTACAAATTCAAAGTTTTAATTGAAAGACATAAATTATTTTATGTTTTTTTGGTGTTAAAATTCAAAATTCCACTCAAAACATTTAATGAAATTAATGAAATCATAATTGTTTGAAAGTTCTTCGCCTAAATATTTACCAGCTAGTCTTTAATATTAAAATCGCTTTTAAATATTAGAGCCTTTACACACCACGACTATTCAAAGCAAAATATAACAAATGAACTAAATGTTATAGATATTGTTGTGTAAAGGCACATAAGTGACCATTTTTTTAAGAATACCCAGTAATGCATTGCTTTTAAAATGTAGGTTTTAATATTGATATGTCATTGAACATCTTATGCAAAGGAAGTTGTTACAAAATGACAAGAAAAGTACAATTACTATGTAGAAAAAATTACATGGGCTAGTGGTAAAATACATTTTTTGTTATGTTATCTAAATTAACAATACATATATGCTTAATTTTACTTAATATTTACCATTAGCTTATGATTAATATATATTAGTATGAAAGGATAATTGCAAGTATAATTAAATATTTCAAGAGCTATCTATTTACGGGCTAAGGTGAAACTTTTTGTAAAGTCCAGGTATTCAATTAAGTTTTACGAAAGTAAAGAATTCCAAATTTTTATCAACTAATGTTATTAAATTCTATTAAAATTCATACGAGAACACATTTAAATGAATTTCAATGAAATGAAATTGTAATGTATTTAATAAATGAAAATTATATCAAAAATTTCATACAGAAATAAGATGGAATAAATAAAGTAAAATATAGCAAGGTCTTCTTCCATATGTCATGTTGAACTTTATAGTAATACAGCCAAAATAACAATGAATTAAAAAAAAAGAAGTAAACCTCGTATTTTCATTGTAATTTTTTAAAAATGTGTTCCGTTACAATTGTAATAGTTAATTCTGTAATTTATTTGGCTATTACAGTATTACAATCACAATGTATAGAGATGTGTCACATATTCCGAACATGTTCTGATAAGTTTGTAATTATGTGTAATTCTGTAATATCTGTAATTAATTACATTTACAATCATAGTATTGTTGTACAACTCGATGTTTGTGCCTTCACATTAAATACGGAAGGTGATATTTTTGGTCTTAAATAATCGATTAATGTTTGTAAATAATTATACACGAAAATTTGATTTGTTTTATTCCATTATCCTGATTTCCTCAAGCAGACATTGCTACATACCAATAAGTCTTCTTTCTTTTTTTATACACTACAAGTTAGCCCTTGACGGCTATCTCACCTGGTGGTAAGTGATGATGCAGTCTAGCATGGTAGCGGGCTAACCTGTTAGGCGTATGGTAAAACCACACTCCTAATTGGTTTCTTCGCGTGCGGGAAAGCTAAATTGCTTTGCGACATTTCTTTGTCAGTAGGGTGGTAACTAGTCACGGCCGAAGCCTCCCATAAGACCAGACTCGAGCCGGGAATCGAACCCAGGACCTCCAACTTTATAAAGCGACAGCGCGCGCAGGGCTAGTTTACTGCCAGGCCCTATTTATTATCGCTATCATGATCAACCCATTACCGGCTCACTACAGAGCACGGGTCTCCTCTCAATATGAGAAGGGTTCGGCCATAGTCCACCACGCTGGCCATGTGCGGATTGGCAGACTTCACACGCCTTTGAGAACGTTATGGAGAACTCTCAGGCGTGCAGGTTTCCTCACGATGTTTTCCTTCAGCGTTGAAGCAAGTGATATTTTTTTTTTTTTTAAAAACGCACATAAATCCGAAAAGTTAAGAGGTGCGTGCCCGGATTTGAACCGCCGACCTCTGATCACGAGGCTGACGCCCTAACCACTAGGCTATCACCGCTTCATTATTATCGCTAACGTGTGATAATATTCGTTAGTGTTAGAATATCTGACATATTGCAAAAATTCATTTTTTTTTTTTATCCACTACAAGTTAGCCCTTGACGGCAATCCCACCTAATGGTAAGTGATGATGCAGTCTAAGATGGTAGCGGGCTAACCTGTTAGAGGTATGGTAAACCCACACTCCTAATTGGTTTCTACGCGACATAAATCTCATTTTATGAATGTATTTAAAACACATATAGTACAGAAGTAACGGAACAGCGCCATCTTTCTTTAGTCGTACTTAAACTGTGCTATTAGACTGACGGGTTACCTTCCTTGTCAATTTAGAATAGAATAGAATAGAATAGAAAACATTTATTTATCAGAACAACTCGATTACAAATATACAACATCGAGATCGAAACAGATTAATTTATTATTAATACTATTTGTAAAGACTTTACTTTGACCTTCAATGGTGAAGGAAAACATCGGAGGAAACCTGCACGCCTGAGAGTTCTTCATAATGTTCTCAAAGGCGTGTGAAGCCTGCCAATCCGCACACGGCCAGCGTGGTGGACTATTTTTTTTTATCCCTTGATGGCAATCTCACCTAATGGTAAGTGATGATGCAATCTTAGATGGTAGCGGGCTAACCTGTTAGGGGTATGGTAAACCCACACTCCTAATTGGTTTCTACGCGACATGCTGGAAAGCTAATTCGCTTGCGACACATCTTTGTCGGTAGAGTGGTAACTAGCCACGGCCGAAGCCTCCCACCAGACCAGACTTGAGCCGGGAATCGAACCCAGGACCTCTAACTTTAAAATGCAACAGCGCACGCGCTGCGCCACGGAGTTCGTCAAACCCGCTATGGCCACTATGGCCAAGCCCTTCTCATATTGAGAGGAGACCCGTGCTCTGTAGTGAGCCGGTAATGGGTTGATCGTGTAAAGACTTTAGATTAAATTTCTAATGCTCTGTCGCGCCAATAAAAAGCTGTCTTAGCTTATGTGGTGGATACTAAAGAACCCACAACGCTGGTAATTTGGCTAATATATATTTAATTCCCATCTTCAGAGTCAGTAAACAAGCCAACACGTTATTTTTATATATTTATTTCATCATGATCAACCCATTACCAGCTCACTACAGAGCACGGGTCTGCTCTCAATAAGAGAAGGGTTTGGCCATAGTCCACCACGCTGGCCATGTGCGGATTGGCAGACTTCACACGCCTGAGAACATTGTGGAGAACTCTCAGGCGTGCAGGTTTCCTCACGATGTTTTCCTTCACCGTTGAAGCAAGTGATATTTAAATTTTATTAAAACGCACATAACTCCGAAAAGTTAGAGGTGCGTGCCCGGATTCGAACCGCCGACCTCTGATTAGGAGGCTGACGCCCTAACCACTAGGCTATCACCGCTTGTATTTATTTATATAACTTTATTATATTTCCGAAACTAATTTACAAAAGTAGACCCTACAAAACTCCTGTTCCATCAGGATGTTAATAGATTGAAGACAACCAAAATTGATCGATCTTTCACGTTTGACATCTTTATACAAAAAAACATTTGCACATAATATTGGGCCAACGTTTTGAAGAGCCTTATCATTATCATCATCATCATCATGATCAACCCATTCTCGGTTCACTACAGAGCGCGGATCTCCTCTCAATATGAGAAAGGTTTTTTTTTTATTTTTTACATTTATTCTTTATTTGTACACCACATATTAATATAAATAATAAGAAAAACAAGAACAAACAGGATACAAAAGGCGGCCTTATCGCTTAGTAGCGATCTCTGCCAGGCAACCTTAGGATTAGGAAAAAAGAAAGTAGAAGAAAGTAGGTGGCGTAAGTAGTAATACAACAACCTGCATACTAACAACTACATACTAATACATACACCGGATTACATAAATAATACAATACATTAATAAATATGAATTAAATATACTAATATATACCTTATAATATTAATAAAAAGAAATAAACATAAAAGTCGTCATTTTTGTGTGAGGAAATAAAATTTTACAGGTCTTTTGGTTTGTCCACTTCACACGCCTTTGAGAACATTACGGAGAACTCTCAGGCGTGCAGGTTTCCTCGCGATGTTTTCCTTCACCGTTGAAGTAAGTGACATGTTAATTGCTTAAAATCGCACATAACTTCGAAAAGTTATAGGTGCGTGCCCGGGTTCGGCACCCCTGACATCGGATTAGGAAGTCGACGTCCTTACCACTAGGCTATCACCGCTTCACTAGCCTAATGAATATATTTCAAGAACCTAATGAATATGTAATAGCTAATATGTTGGGAACTAAAACTGATCACAGTTTCCAATAGCAATCTATCTAGCAAGCTTATCAAGGGTTGATTGTTCCCAGGATAACGAGCAAAACTTTTTAGATTCCAGCTAGCTTGTAGTTCGTCCGTTCATAATATGGTTTCCAGTCTCCCCACAGGCAATCCCACCTACAGGACTTCGAGTCCAATTTAGTTGAGTGCGGAATAGAAGAGTGTGAACCAATTTAACAATCTTAACATCAGAAGTAAAAATAAACTTATGTCGCACGCTACTAGACTACAAAAAAAAAAAATGAAATTCATTCAAAGCTAATTGTATACAATTTTATAACAAATTACCAAATTAAATTTCTGGGATGTCTCTCAATAAGTTCAAAGTTTATATAAAACGTAAGCTTGTAAAGTCCTATTATAGTGTAAAGGATTATGTAAATGATAAACAAGCATGCGTGTGAAATATTGCTCTAATAAGATAGCTCTTGACATGATTTTAAGTGGCATGTGAGATGGTGATAACAAAAATAAAATTTACCTGGCTAACTTTGTTGTGGGCTTCTTCTTAGACCGGGGCGCGTTTGGAACCCTCATAGCTTTAGTTTTAAGTTTTCGAATGTAGTTATCACCATCAAATCACTACTATGTAAATTATTGACGCGTCAAAAGTGCCTTTTAAAGGACTATTTGAATAAAGATTATTTGAATTTGAATTTAACGCGTGTATTGCGTTGAAGTCACAGTCATGTACCTATATTTGACGACCTACGGGGCGCATTTCGTGTGCTGTTGCATTTTAAAGTTGGAGGTCCTGGTTTCGATTCCCGGCTCGAGTCTGATCTGGTAGGAGACTTTGGCCGTGACTAGTTACCATCCCACCGACAAAAACGTGTCGCCAAGCGATTTAGCGTTCCGACACGATGTCGTATAGAAACCAATTAGGAGTATGGGTTTACCATACCCTAACATGTTAGTCCGCTACCGACTTAGAGCAACGCAACTTAGACCGCATCATCACTTACCATCAAGTGAGATGCCGTCAAGGGCTAACATGTGGTGTATAAAAAATATTTATATCAAATAAGGTTTTAAGTTTCAACATCTTTCTTTTAAATTCTTTTCCTCTTAAAAGTATCAAATCTATTTTTTTTGACATAGCGTTTCAAAATTTTGACAAGTAGATAAATATAAAATTTTAATTTATCTTCTGTTATTATATTTACATGTTTTGTTAATTTTAATTTATCTATAACGTAGTTGCAATGGATGTCTAAAATGGTTGGGACACCGGTAAGAATTATTGCTTTATTCGTATCCTATAGCCGGTCGATTTTCAGCGCTGGTGAAACCAATTTCTCCTGATCCGTAGACTCCAACATTACTGCGTAAGGAATCGGTTATTGAATAAACAAAATAGCACCCATTTATTGGTGCTCATTGTTAAAGGAGCACCAATAAAAACACCGGGTAACTTTGTATTACCGACTTGAAAGTTGGAACGATTTCATTGAACAGAACGATATCAGAATTGTCGGTAAATAACGTCGTACGCTTTCTTTACTTAAAAGAAAAATTATGATCAGACATGGTTTCTTAGAAAGATATATCCTTGGTCTAATAATTGCGTGGTTTTGATATAAGCATGAAATTACAAGGACAATGTTTTTCAAATAGTTTTTAAAATTATATGTAGATCGGGAACTGTCACGACTCTTATTTTTTTATTTTTTTATGCACATGGCCAGCGTTGTGGACTATGACCAAACCCTACTCATATTAAGAGGAGACCCGTGCTCTGTAGTGAGCCGGTAATGGGTTGATGATGATGATGATGATATAAGCGTGGAATGACAAGGATAATGTTCTTCAAACAGTTTTTAAAATTATATGTAGATCGGGGACTCCCGGGACTCATTATTTTTTTAATTTTTTATGTTTCGCATAGTGGTTAGATTGTCGGCCTCCTAATCAGAGGTCAGGGTTTCAAACCAGGGCACGCACCTCTATCTTTTCGGAGTTATGTGCGTTTTTAAGCAATTAAAATATCACTTGCTTCAACGGTGAAGGAAAACATCGTGAGGAAACCTGCACGCCTGAGAGTTCTTCATAATGTTCTCAAAGGCGTGTGAAGTCTGCCAATCCGCACATCGCCAGCGTGGTGGACTATGGCCGAACCATTCTCAGACCCGTGCTCAGTCATGAGCCGGCAATGGTTTTATCATGATGATGATGTTTCGTATTTTATAGTATATTGGATCCTATTGAAAATATAAAATAGCTGTCTTTCAAAGTACGCATTATTTAATGATTTATCTCCTTTCTTTCAGGAGGATAGACGGGATGAGGTTAGTCGATTACTGTCCTGTTTTAATTTTTTTTTATACACTGCAAATTACCGCTTGACGGCTTTCTCACCTAGTGGTAAGTGATGATGCAGGCTAAGATCGTAGCGGGCTAATCTGTTGGGAATATGGTGAACCAACACAACTAATTGGTTTCTATGCGACATCGTGCCGGAACGCTGAATCGCTTAGCAACACGTGTTTGTCGGTAGGGTGGTAACTAGCCACGGCCGAAGCCTCCCATCAAACCAGACTCAAGCCGGGAATCGAACCTAGGACCTCCATCTTTATAATACGACTGCGCACAAAATGTCGTCAAAAAAGAAATAATAACTATATATTTCAATTTAAACAAATATTTAATAAATGTAATTTTTTTCCATCCTCAAATTTTTAGACACATAGTGTGTTTTTAGAACCATCTCATAACAGATTAAATCTTGTACAGAGTCAGGTATATAAATTTGGGCATACGATTTTTGTTATTACTAATTTATATTTGAACTAAACGATACCCTTAGCTAAAATTTAGTAGATATTTCCATCGAGATTAATACCAAGTACATTTCTTTAGTTCCCATGAAAATAGAAAGCATATTATCACACTAAACAAAAGTTAATATGGAGTTCATGTTGACGGCTCCATTCCAGAGCGATCAACCGGACCGAGAGGGACAGAGGGTTAGTCACCGAGGTCACCACAAATATGAGATCAAAGCGAGAGGTGAAGCGGCAAAAAACTACGATTTCAACGCGGCCAGACCTCCGGGAAAAAGAACTACGTAAGTTATCCATAACTGAAATCTGATTTTCGAGTGAAAACACTTGAGAAATTATGTTATTTATATATAGGATGACTGCGGGGCGTGTCTCGGTAATTTGGGTAGACGTGGGTAGTTTCGGGCAAAGAGACCAGATAGTCTTGGTAAAACAGAATTACAATTATAAGTATGGTAATTTATAAGGAGCAGACTATACGCTCCACCAAGTACGACTATGCACTACCGCGACTCGACCACCCGAAGGCGAAGGCCTATTTTATAAGATCTAGTGTATTCGTTTTATTTCCTTTTTAATTAATGAATTTCGTATTTGAATGAGTTAGTATATTTTTTTTAACATTTATTTTTTATTTATTTATTATAACACTTAATTTCATTGTAGAAATATAGTAGGTACTAGTGTAAGTAATGTCTCTTTTTTTCTCTTTTCAGAGTGATAGAGTCAATCGGTCATCTCATCAAGAGTTGCCTCGGCGGCGGCGTGGTGGCCATCCACGAAGCGTACAAGCAATGTGGGTTATGGACGTCTGTCGTGCTCACCATATTCCTCGGGATGAGCGTCAGCTACTGTATGTATGTACGTATGATCTTCTAAAATTAAATGCAGCCCATACAAAACATTAACGACACAATTTTTGACGACCTCCGTGGCGCAGCGCGTGCGCTGTTGCATTTTAAAGTTGGAGGTCCCGGGTTCGATTCCTGGCTCGAGTCTGGTCTGGTGGGAGGCTTCGGCCGTGGGTAGTTACCACCCTACCGACAAAGACGTGTCGCCAAGCGATTTAGCGTTCCGGCACGATGTCGTGTTGAAACCAATTAGGAGTATGGGTTTACCATACCCCTAACAGGTTAGCCCGCTACCATCTTAGACCGCATCATCACTTGCCATCAGGTGAGATGCAGTCAAGGGCTAACTTGTAGTGAATAAAAAAAAAAAAAAAATTAAGATGATTATGTAAATGGTAAAAAAGCATGGGTATGAAATTTTGCTCCAATAAATTAGCTCTTAACATAATTTTAAGTGACATGTGAGATGGTGATAATAAAAACAAAATTTACCTGGCTAAGTTTGTTGTGGGCTTCTTCTTAGACCTGGGCGCGATTGGAACCTTCTTAGCTCTAGTTTTAAGTTGGCGAGTGTAGTTATCACCATCACTTCACGAATAGAAATATGAAAGTGTGATACATATGAACGATTCATAGATGCCTGTAAGAGGTTTGTATGAATAAAGCTATTTTTGATTTGATTTATGGTTTACATATACATTTTCATATAACTTAATTGAAAACGCCTTATTGTAATAAGAAGAACTGTATATAATTTTATCTTTTTCAAATTTCAAATGTAAAAAATGTTTAAAATGTATTCATGTAAACCTATTTATTTTAACCTATCTATAAAGCATTCATATGTAATATATTATTAATTATTTTAATTGTTGAGGTGATAACTATAATCGTTAAAATAAAACTAGGAGGGTTTAAATCGCGCCTAGATTTAAGGAGAAGCCTAGAACAAACTTAGCCGAGTCAGTATCTTACATGGTCATTAATTAATTAATATTACCTATGAAGTTACAGCAATAAAACCCAAGCTTTTTTATAGTTTATATAATTCTTAATATCGTAACAGGATTGTTCTGCAAGCTTACGTTTTATAATAACTCTGAACTTATTGATAGACATCTCCAAGATATCAATAGGTAATTTGTTATAAAATAATATACAATTTCCTTTGAATGAGTTACTAATACGGTGATAGCCTAGTGGTTAGGGCGTCAGCCTCCTAATCAGAGGTCTGCGGTTCGAATTCGGGCACGCATCTCAAACTTTGCGGAGTAATGTGCGTTTTTAAGCAATTAAAATATCACTTGCTGTAACGGTAAAGGAAAACATCGTGCACGCCTCAGAATTCTCCGTAAATTTCTCTAAGGCGTGTAAAGTCTGCCAATCCGCACATGGCCAAACCCTTCTCATATCGAGAGGAGACCCATGCTCTGTAGTGAGCCGGTAATGGGTTGATCATGATGAGTTACTAATCTTGTGCAGCCTACTACACTGCACTAAAGATTAGACCATTTGTAATGAGAGAAAAATAAACCCTATAAGACATAGCATAGCAACTTGAACTATGAAGTGTTTATTTGAATGACGAATAAAATACAAGGTACTCGGTTTAGAAAATAACCGTAACATAAACTAAGGAATAAAATACCTGTTCTAAAGTAATATCGATAAATGTTAATATTTTTATTGTTATCGATCTTATTTTACAGAAGGTATTCGCTGGTTTATAGATAAGGTCGTTTGATATGGTTTTTACCAATGCATAGCTAATCTGAGTTAGCAGTTTATTCTGATAAAACAGTTCCTTCAAATTGCATCATCATCTGCGTACAAAAAATACGGTATTAGTGGAACTAGGATGTAGATATTTTGCCTACTGATCAATCATTAAAACAATGTCTTTTTTTTTATATATTTTTTTTCAATACACTTGTCACAGGCACAAACCAAGCGTTCTTAAACCGTACAGTAACCAGCATCTGTGTTTCTAGCCACGGATGACCTCAGTACCTTCAAGGCAAGAGTGAATAGGCATTTTCTAGGCAAGCGCGCTCCAACCTAGACCTCAACAGTGCTTTCTAGTATTGGTTGTCGTCAAGCGCAAACCTATCTAAAAATAAAACAATTACATATTCTCATTGTAGTGAGATGATGAAGATATCTAGATTCGCTTGGTTAGAACTAAAGTGGTTGCGTTATAAAGTTGGAGGTCCTGGGTTCGATTTTCGGCTCGAGTCGGTTTTTGTCTGGTGGGAGGAATCGGCCGTGGCTAGTTACCACCCTACCGACAAAGACGTGTCGCCAAGCGATCTAGCGTTCCGGCACGATGTCGTGTAGAAAGCAATTAGGAGCGTGGATGTATCATACTCCTAACAGTTAGCTCGCTACCATCCTAGACAGCATCATCACTTACCACCAGGTGAGATAACCGTCAAGGGCTAACTTGTAGTGTATTAAAAGAAAAGTCTGGTCTGGTGAGACGCTTCGGCCTTGGCTAGTTATCCTACCAACAAAGACGTGTCGTTAAGGGGTTTTAGCGTACCGGCACGATGTCGCGTAGTAACCAATTAGGAGTATGGGCATACCGTACCCCTAACAAGCTAGCCCGCTACCATCTTAGACTGCATCATCACTTACCATCAGGTGATTGCCATCAAGGGCTAACTTGTAAAGGATAAAAAGGACAAAAAGTCTCAAAGATATTTTTCTCGAAGATATCTGTCATCGAGGACGATGTTTTTGGGTATCAGTTGTTTACTTATAATTATTCTGTACTAATTTCTCTTTATACTAGATCCTGGCCCGATCAGCTCAGAAGATATACGGACGGGTTCAAGTACCTGCGATGTCATACCCCGATTTGGCGGAGGCTTCTTTGGAGACCGGGCCGTTTGCGTCGTTGAAAAAGTACAGCAAATGTTTTAGGTAGATGCAACCATTTTATGTAAACAAATAAATTGATTCATTGGTCTTATGCATAGAATGTTGGACAACAGATAACGAGGTCCTGTGTTTGAATCCGGGATTAGGCTAAAAATGACATGACCGGATTCTGCCCTAACAATCAATTCATAATACATAAATGTTCAGTAATTAATCGTAAGTGAAAATTATATATTTATTTATTTTTACAACTTTATGGCAATATATATGACATAAAATACATGAAAAAGACAAAACAATCAGCAACTGGCGACCTTATCACTAACTGTGATCTCTTGTAGGTAACCATTTCTTTGAAGTTGTAAATATATATATATATATATATATATATATATATACTACTTACCTTGGTAAGTAATTTTTTAAATTACTAACCAAGGTATTTTTAACCAAGGTACGCGGTGGATTTCGTCATATGCGTAGACCTGTTCGGTTCGTGCTGCGTGTACCAGATCATGATAGCCCGGACCACTAAGCAGCTTATCGAGGGGACGGACGAGATCACCACCGGAGGCAGTCCATCTCTAAGGCAGCTGATCGCAGCCCTGCTGATCCCATGCATCCTCCTTTGCATGATTACCACGTTGAAGTACCTCGCGCCGTTCTCAATAGCAGCGGACGCTATTATATGCAAGTTTATAATAATTACTGTTACACTTATTTCAAATTAGTTGATGCCCGCGACTTTGTCCACGTAGATTAGGTGTAATACCTACTTTCTTTTTTCCTAATCTAATATAATAATAATAACAGAAAATATCATTTTTGCTTCAACGGTGAAGGAAAACATGGTGAGGAAACCTGCACGCCGGAGATGTTCTCAAAGGCGTGTGAAGTCTGCCAATTTGTACACGGCCAGCGTGGTGGACTATGGCGAAACCCTTCTCATGTTGAGAGGAGACCCGTGCTCTGTAGTGAGCCGGTAATGGGTTGATCATGATGATGATGATAATTTGGTCCACCATTGATACATAATTGCTAAAGTTCCCCAAGATATGACTAAAACTTGATTGCGTACCAAATTGCAACTAAATAAAAAAAGCTTGCATATTACTTGGTACTCATCTATTTGATAATTCAAGATATATCTAAATATTGAATCCTAATTTTCAGTGGTGGTAGCAGGTTCCACGATATACTATGCCGCGAAAAACCAAACTTTGAGCCCGTTCGAGTTTGCTGCGTTCAAGAGTTTGCCGGGCTTGTTCGAGTTTATGGGGGTCTGCGTGTTCAGTATGGAGGGGGTGGGGGTTACGTTGGCCATTGAGAATTCTATGGAGGATCCGAAGAAGATACCCGTTGTCTTAGTCGGAGGTTGGTCATGTATAAAGAAGAACCAGCTCCGAAATTAACGTTTTCTAAGCCTTGGAGAACATTTGATTATTAATGACTGTTTTTGGCTTTGACAAATACACCGAAGTCCGCAAAACCTACCAACTTCTATATAAACATTTGACGACCTCCGTGGCGTAAAAGTTGAGGTCCTGGGTTCGATTCCCGGCTCGAGTCTTATCTGGTGGGAGGCTTCGGCCGTGGCTAGTTACCACCCTACAGACGAAAACGTGTCGCCAAGCGATTTATCGTTCCGGCACCATGTCGCGTAGAAACCAATTAGGAAAGGTGTGGGTTTACCGTACGGTAAAGTAGCACCGTAGTAGTACCGTAGGTTAGGAGTATTCCTAACAGGTTAGCTCGCTACCATCCAGACTGTATCATCACTTACCACCAGGTGAGATAGCCGTTAAGGGCTAACTTGTAGTGTATAAATAAAAATTGTGAACTACTCCAATTCCAAACCTTTGCCTCAGTCATCATAACGTAAACAGCTCACCTCACCTGCTTAAGACGCCATCAATACGGTGGCAGCGACTGGCCACGCAACCACTAATATGTCCAGCCATTTGGCTTCTCCCTAACTCATCCATCAGTTGCGCTACAAAGGACACCCTAGCCGCACACTGTTCGTACGTGAAGTTCAATTTGAAGACGATCATGATCATTTTCTCGTCTCGTCTCTTGAAAATTGGACGAGAAAATGGTAGATGTAATGATCTAACGTCGAACATTTTTGTGTCATGTTTCTAGTTTTTGTCATTTAGTATCTCAAGAAAGTACGGTGGCGCGACCACTCCTGATGGTTCCGTTATCACATCAATGTATCATATAGCTCTAAATGTCTGACCGGTGACTGTTCCAGGGATGGCAGCTGTGATCAGCATAGCGATGTGCTTCGGCTTCTTTGGCTACTGGGGGTTTGGAGAGAAGTCCAAATCGCCCGTGACGCTGAATTTTCCTTTGGAGCCGTAAGTTTTTAGGGTAGGGTTGTTCCGTATTTAGACTGTTGTCCGTCTGTCGGCCTGTCTGTTCGTTAATCAGTAGATTGGATATCATAAACCGCATTGAATTGAATTAAGATTTTCACAGGATTTGTGTTTTAAAAGTTCAAACTGTTTTTTTGTCACTCGTACTTAGTAATGTAATTAGTAGTTTACTGCACCTTGGTACGGAAACCTTCGTGTGCAAGGCCGACAGGGACTTTTCAAAACTCCCGTGGGAATCATTTATTTTAGTGGTATAATAAATAAGTACATATAAATTCTCTCAATGCAAGTTTTGAGATGCCCAATCAAACACATATACAACTAACTCAACACGAGTTTTAATTCCCGCGAAAATGGTCTCAAAATGTATATTTCCGGAATATATAAGCTAATACCGTTCCAAACTTCACAATTTAATGTTTGTTTCGTACAATTTATAATTGAAATATTAGTTCTGAAAATAGTTAAAAGATTTTTAATTGCTTTCCAGCTTTCCAATAGCACTAAAAGTTTTAATGGCTTTGATGATATACGTCACCTTCGCCCTCAACTTCTGGATCCCGTTCGAGCTCGTCTGGTTCTACATCAAGCGGCGGTACGAGGAGTCCAGATACTGGATCTGGGAGAGAGTGTGGCGAGCATCGATCGTCTTCATCATCACCGCCATTGCTATTGTCTTCCCAGCCGTCACCAAGTTTATTGGACTTGCAAGTCTCATTTTCTTATATAATTTCAAAAGGCTCAGTTACACAAGAAGAGTTCATACTTCAGCGTTAATACTGGCTTGCGAAGAGTAGTTTTTTTAAGGAAGTTTGGCCTCTCGAATATATATACTTTAGGAGGGGCAAGTCCCTTGAAGTTATATTAAGAACAATGTAATTTTTTATATTAACGAGAGAGAATTTTATATTGAATTCTAGCATTAAATAAGTGCATACGATTTCAATGGCACTTATATTCTATTTCTTCTTGTGTAACTTCCGCCTTAGGTCTTTACATGGAATTTATCTAGCTTTACTAAATATTATGTACAAATTAAAGGCAATCTTTTCACATATCACAATTATAAATATTAAAAATAACAAAGGAGAAAATAAACCACCTAGGGGTACACCAACAGAAATTGCAATTCAAACGATGAAGTGAATCTATCTACTAAACTAATATTCTACTGCTTACTAGTTCTAATTTGGCTTATTATTAATTTCGTTTGGTAAGTTTTGCTTAATTCCATGAGAATAAGGCAAATTGTAATTTATTAACACAAATTTTTTGACTAACATTTATTTTTAGCTTTGCTTTTGACAATAAATTACAAATAAATGAACAAAAATATATAAAAAATAATGATTACAAATAAAATAAAAAATAAAAAAATATTTCCAATGGGATAAGAAAAAAATATTTTGGATTACCATTTAAATTTCACAACAGCTTAATCTTAGTTCTAGAAAGGAACCATAAAAAATAATATATTAACGTAATACATCTTTCACAGATTGGTTCCTTCTGTCTATCAAGCATGGGCTTCATGTTCCCAGCGTTTATAGAACTGTGTTTGGACTGGGAGGACCCAGGTCTCGGCATGTTCCACTGGAGGCTGTGGAAATGCGTCATTATTTGTATATTCGGCGCCATTTTATGTATTGTCGGTACATATATCAATGCTAAAGAACTTGTGAAGGAAGTGTTTGGTTGACTTCATTTGGTACTTTTTAAAAACTGCGTTTCAACAGCTGTGTCTTATATTTCTGTTTGTAATTTTGTTATTATTTTCTTAGACCCGAAATAATGATAACCAATTTGATCCAAAATCTTCATATTAATCAAATCGTTAATAGAACCTAGAATCAAGCATGGTTCAAATCAAAGAATAAATAAATAGTACTTCTTCCTAAACTCATTTAGTGATCTGTTTTCTTTGGATTAGATTAGTTATTAATTTGCAGGTAAAAAGACAGAAAAACCAGAGTTTGTGTTTGTTTAGAAATTTCTAGCGTTTTTAATATTATATCTTTTAATATTTTAATTTTGAATATAAATTTTAAATTGTTGTAATGTACATGTCTACCTGGTTTGTTTTAACTGTTATTTATTAAATTATCGCTTTAATTGACTTTTGCTTTTTATTAAAACCCTAGTTTCGGCTTACTTTAACTAGATTTTTTTTGTTTACTACAAGTGAGCGCTTGACGGCGATCTCACCTGATGGTAAGTGATGATGCAGTCTTAAGATGATAGCAAGCTAACCTGTTAGAGGTATGGTAAGCCCATACTCCAAATTGGTTTCTACGCGACATCGTACCGTAAAACGTCTATGTCGGTAGGATGGTAACTTGATCCCGGAGCCTCCCACTGTTTTATGCTGATGGTGGCCACCGAGGGGGTTTTAGTGGGTAAAAATCCCACATAACCCAAGCTTTCCCTAAAGCAATAGTCGGGTATCTGACTAGGAGATTTTCCCCCCCGTAAACATAAAAAAAAAGGATGGTAACTAGCCAACTAACTAGGTAGCTTATTAGTTTTTTGATTGTTTGAGCAGCGCAGTGTTGAGCGCGGTGTCTTATCCAGTCCGGGTTCGAACCCCGGTTAAGACAATTTGGGAATCAATTATTTCTGAATTTTCTCTAATCCCGGATCGTGGGAGGTATTCTTAACCCAGTCAGTTGCTTGTCCCTCTTAAGACGGGTGAACGTTCCTTTGATTTTTGGCTAGCGTACTTTTTATTATAATTCTTAAGAAATCATCATCATCATCATCATCATCATTATCAACCGATTGACGTCCACTGCTGGACATAGGTCTTTTGTAGGGAGTTCCAATGCTCACGGTCTTGGGCCGCTTGCTTCCAGCGGCTCCCTGCGACTCGTTTGATGTCGTCTGTCCACCTAGTTGGGGGTCGACCAACGCTACGTTATAAAGAAGAAGAAATATTAATAATGATTGTTCCAAATATATAAATGAGCATTACTAGAAGTGTGAGAATTTTCAAGAATAGATAAAGGCTTGTGTATTTTGATCGTGTTTATTTTAAATGCACTTTATCTAGACACGAGCTTGGGTTGAAACTGCACCACGCCGGCCATATTGGCTGCACTTTGATACCTCGATGCAGCATTCGCCATCTGGAACAAAATATGTAAAAGCCGTAAAATCGTGCAGTTAACTCTCGGCTCAAGTCAGCTTGATTTTCAAGTCCCAGGGATGAAAATGAAAAAATGAACACACATTTATTGCACACCACCAAATAGGAAAAAAAACAAAAAAGAAAAAATAACAGAAATAGTAGTATACAATTTAGATCATCCCATTTCCGGCTCACTACAGAGCACGGGTCTCCTCTCAATATGGGAAGGGTTTGGCCGTAGTCCACCACGCTGGCCATGTGCGGATTGGCTGACTTCACACGCCTTTGAGAACATTATGGAGAACTCTCAGGCGTGCAGGTTTCCTCACGATGTTTTCCTTCACCGTTGAAGCAAATGATATTTTAATATTAAAAAACGCACATAACTCCGTAAAGTTAGAGGTGCGTGCCCGGATTCGAACCGCGACCTCTGATTAGGAGGCTGACGCCCTAACTACTAGGCTATCACCGCTTCTGGCATGGCAATGGCGGATTGGCAGACTACACAAGCCTTTCTCTCCCTACGATGGTTTCCTTCACCGTTGAAGCAAGTGATAATTTAATTGCTTAAAAACGCACACTAATATCGAAAAGTTAGAGGTGCGGCCCGGGAACCCCCGACCACTGATTAAGAGGCGGACGTCCTAACCACTAGGCTATCACAGCTTTTTTTATAGAAATATAATCCTTTAATTTCCCTCACCTGTGCGTATCTAATCGTACGTATACGAATCTGTTAGCGCTGGAGTTGACGGCTATATCAGACCAGAGTCTTTCAGCGACTGCGGCAGCGCGTGGCCACAAATGGTAATCAAGATTACCTGGAATTAAGCCATGAAACATTATATTCACTGTACGAAATAATATGGATTTTGTATGAAAGCCACTAAGCAATTAAGCGTCCCGGTACACCGCCGCGTAGCAACCGATTGGTGGTAATAACTGCTAAAAGGTAATAAATAAATAAAAGTATACAATTTAATAAAAAAAATACCAAATGAAATTTCTCGGATGTCAATAAGTTCAAAGTTTATATGAAACGTAAGCTTGTAGAAAAGTCTGACTATAGTGTAAAGGATTATGCAAATGATAAACGAATTTAGGTATGAAATATTGCTCTAATAAGATAGCTTGTAAATCATTTTAAGTGGCATGTTTATGGTGATAACAAAAAGATAATTTATCTGGCTAAGTTTGTTGTGGGCTTCTTCTTAGACCGGGGCGCGTTTGGAACCCTCATAGCTTTAGTTTTAAGTTCACGAATGTAGTTATCACCATCAACTCACTACTGTGTAAATTATTGACACGTCAAAAGTGCCTTTTAAAGGACTATCAGAATAAAAATTATTTGAATTTGAATTTGAAATTAACTGGTTAACTTGTAGTGCAATAATAAAAAAAGTACTTTCTTTAAATTCAGAGAACGAATTACGATGTTCTATGTTAGAATCCAGAGGCGGAATTTTATAAGGGTTCTATTATCAGGGTTTAAGGTACCCCGCACCGGTAAACGTAGCGTTGGTCGACCCCTAACAAGGTGGACAGACGACATCAAACGAGCCGCAGGGAGCCGCTGGATACAAGCGGCCCAAAACCGTGGCCATTGGAACTCCCTACAAAAGACCTATGTCCAGCAGTCAACGTCTATCAGTTGAAATGATGATGATGATGATATAATTTTTATAATTCGGAAATCCATCAGCTAGTAAATTTTTTCATTACCATATTTTTACGTAGTGATCTAGAGACCTTGTCAGTGGGTATAAAGAAATCGCTAATACTAGAGATTCTGGCCCAAATAATGGATCAACTATTTATATTTTATTTTAATTGCATTGTCAACGATCCTAGAAGTCTAGAACTGAAATACATTACTTGAGGCAACCAGGTCAGTCCATAGAATAGCTTCTCCACCTTCTATCGTAAATGCGTTCACGTTACGCCAAGATTTCCAAGCGTACATTTGCTGCCATGTCCTGGAAGAGAAATATCTATTAAGACCGAACTAAACTCAAATTGATGCATACAAAATAAATCTACTTCAGTTTTCTAATATTCATTATCTGATAAGAAGTCAAATCAAAAATATAGAATACTAGCCGATGCCCGCGACTTCGTCCGCGTTGGTCAAGGCTTTTGCAAGTACCAATGTTATAGATCCTTCGAAATTTCGTCTAGTATATGCCGTTCGACTTTAAACTCTAAAGCTTTGTAGTAAAGTTGGAATAAACTTGATGGTTCGAGCAGTATAAATTGTAGGGCATATTGGATTTCACGTTTACGGCACGTACAGGAAAATTGATTTTTATCACTATTTTAAGTTCAGGTGACTATGTTAGTCTCTTTGGTGGATTGTGTGTCTCTGCCATAGATAGATAGATAATTGATCATCACGATCACTATCACTATTACGGTCACTGTCACTGTCACTGTCGCTGTCACTGTTACTGTCACTGTTACTGTCACTGTAAACGTGAACGTAAACGTAAACGTAATCGTGAACGTAAACGTGAACGTAAACGTGAACGTAAACATAAACGTAATCGTGAACGTAAACGTGAACGTGAACGTAAACATAAACATAAACGTAAACGTAAACGTGAACGTAAACGTCAACGTGAACGTCAACGTAAACATGAACGTGAAAGTAAACATAAACATAAACGTAAACGTAAACGTGAACGTCAACGTGAACGTCAACGTAAACATGAACGTGAACGTAAACGTAAACGTGAAAGTGAACGTGAACGTGAACGTGAATGTAAACGTAAACGTGAACGTGAACGCAAACGCAAAAGTAAACGTGAACGTGAACGTGACGGCAGACATAGAATATATTTTAAAAATTGTTACCCTAATCTCTTATTTAATTCTTTCCCCAAGGCTTGTCTGGAAGAGATATGTTTAAGCAATAAGACCGCCTTTGCGTGTTGTTGTTTCTTTACTCCCTAATGTTCTCAAAGGCGTGTAAAGTCTGCCAATCCGCACATGGACACGTGCCAATTTATATATATATCATAGAATGACTAAGGCCGAAACCTTCTCATAAAAGTGAATGTAAACATGAACCTAAACATAAACGTGAACGTAAACGTGAACGTAAACGTGAACGTAAACGTGAACGTGAACGTGAACGTAAACGTGAACGTGAACGTGAACGTAAACGTGAACGTAAACGTGAACGTAAACGTAAACGTGAAAGTGAACGTAAACATAAAGGTAATCGTGAACGTAAACGTGAACCTAAACATAAACGTAACGTAAACGTGAACGCAAACATTAACGGGAACGTGAACGTAAACGTAAACGTAAACGTAAACGTAAACGTGAACGTAAACGTGAACGTGAACGCAAACGTAATCGTAATCGTGAACGTGAACGTGAACGTAAACGTAAACGTAAACTTAATCGTAATCGTGAACGTGAACGTAAACGTAAACGTAAACGTAAACGTAATCGTGAACGTAAACGTAAACGTGAACGTGAACGTAAACTTAAACGTGAACGTGAAAGAGAATGTGAACGGAAACGTAAACGTGAACGTGAAAATGAACGTAAACGTAAACGTGAACGCAAAAAGTAAACGTGAACGTGAACGTGACGGCAGACAGGTAGGCATTATATTTATTGATACTTTATATTATATTTTAAAAATTGTTACCCTCATCTCATATTTAATTCTTTCCCCAAGGGTTGTCTGGAAGAGATAAGTTTAAGCAATAAGGCCGCCTTTGCGTGTTGTTGTTTCTTTACTCCCTTATGTTCTCAAAGGCGTGTGAAATCTGCCAATCCGCACATGGACACGTGCCATTTTATATATACATCATAGCATGACTAAGGCCGAAACCTTCTCATGAACATGAACGTAAACGTAAACGTGAACGTGAACGTGAACGTGAACGTGAACGTGAACGTGAACGTGAACGTGAACGCAAACGTAATCGTAATCGTGAACGTGAACGTGAACGTGAACGTGAACGTAAACGTAAACGTAAACGTAAACGTAAACGTAAACGTAATCGTAATCGTAATCGTGAACGCAAACGTAATCGTAATCGTGAACGTGAACGTGAACGTGAACGTGAACGTGAACGTAAACGTAAACGTAAACGTAAACGTAAACGTAAACGTAAACGTAAACGTGAACGTAAACGTGAACGTGAACGTGAACGTGAACGTAAACGTGAACGTGAACGTAAACGTGAACGTAAACGTAAACGTTAACGTAAACGTAAACGTGAACGTGAACGTAAACATAAACGTGAACGTCAACGTGAACGTGAACGTGAACGTGAACGTAAACGTAAACGTGAACGTGAACGCAAACGCAAACGAAAACGTAAACTTGAACGTGACGGCAGACAGGTAGGCATTATATTTATTGATACTTTATATTATATTTTAAAAATTGTTACCCTTAATTCTTTCCCCAAGGGTTGTCTGGAAGAGATAAGTTTAAACAATAAGACCGCCTTTGCGTGTTGTTGTTTCTTTACTCCCTATATCACTAGCTGTTGCCCGCGACTTCGTCTGCGTAGAATTGCTGATTTCTCGTGAGATTGACGTTACCCGTGCGGCCAATGCCCTGCTTCAGAAAGTAAGCTAAAGGCAAATGACAAATTGCCGATTTTCGTGTCTCTAAATTAAAAAACATAGGACTTTCATACAAACTTCAAACCCCTATTTTACCCCCTTCGGGGTAGATTTGGATGAAAAAAAGATTCTAACCTTATACTTACGCCCTAAAAGAAACCTATTTTCAAAATTTCAAGCTTGTAGACTTCATAATAAATAAATAAGCAAAACTATCATCCCCTTTTTTACCACCCTTAACAGGAAATATTTATATAATATTTATATAATATTTTTTATTTATTGAAGTGAAACTTCTTTATCGGCGTTGGAAAAAAATTTACCGTCACATTTTTCGGTTACGCGTCACATTTTATCGGTTACGCGTCACATTTTTCCGTTACGCACCATCTTTTTCTTGCCCCTACCACGGTTGGTTCAGACGAAGAGTACTTTCACTTTCTCCAACGGAGTAGGAATAGCATGTGAATAATCCCACAATGAATCCGAAACAAATACTACGATGAAATTTTAAACTTTTTTATTCTTATTATTATTAATCTTAATGCAAATTTTTGTGTCTCTAACTCTAAAAATAAAGAAAATTCATACAAACTTCCAACCCCCCTTTTAACCTCTTAGGGGTGGAATTTCCAAATATCCTTACTTAGCTGACATCTCTTAACTATCAACTACCTACTTGCAAAATTATAGCTTTATACGTACAATAGTGTTTGCGATCTCGTGTTTATTCAGTTTGTAAGTATGTAAGTGACCTTTCGCTTTTATATGTATAGATAGATAGGTATATTTTAGGTGCATTAAGAATCACCCTCTAAAAAAGCCTGCGACGTCATAGATGTAAGTTTACATTTGTTCTAGACCTTAACTAGCTAAATAAGATATTTGAATAGGTGTTATTTTTTAATATGTTACTAACAAGCAAAATTCTTTCAGAATGCTCTATTCTGGTAAGCTATTAATAATATAATAATAATAATCATCATTTATTTCAACTAAATACAATATTTCTTAAACTACCCTGATTCCCAAACTAGGATAGCCCGTATCTTGGGGGTCAGGTTCCAATTGTGCAATAAAAAATAAACTATTATGCCTTAAAGTTTGGACTTAATCACAGTCATACATGAGTGAGAAATGACTGGGTGGATTGGTGTGTGAGTGAGTGGGTGAGTAATACGATACGATATTGAATAAAATTAACGTTGTACCAATAAAAGACAAACAAAGTTTTGATAAACTATTTCGCCCCAAAACTGTGGATGAAATTCTTATACTTATCTACCTAGGAATAGGTAGTATAAGACAGATGAATTAAGTCAGCACACGTTGGATAAAAGTTCAAAAGTTGGTTGAGTAAGAAATGACTTTTGTATTTTTAACAATTTAAACGTGCATACTATTGGATTATAGCGAAATTTTGTAAGTCCAACTTGCCTATATTTAGTACATCGTTGCTTCCGCATTTCGCAAGACAAATCCCACTTTGTCGAATGTATAACCTTGAATTTGCTCAAATACTGTTCGGAGGTGTTTGGGGTCCAATCGTCCAACTGCACTCCAAGTCGATCCCAAGCTGCCCGCTCGACATCTCTGGTCAAATGCGCAGAATACCATATAATAGGTAATTTTGGTAGGAATCCCTTATTTGCTAGCTTAAGTCGCACTAAAGCTTTGTCCAGAAATCCTTCTCTGTCATCAATTAAATTATAACAATTCGCAAAAGAAAATACGCTATCACTCAAGTGGAAAACGTCGTCGACATTTGTTATTTCAAGTATTTCTGAATAAATTGTTTCCAAAACGTCGAACATATTATCATGCATATTCAGACGTAAGCATAGAATATTGTTGCATGAAAAACTATCATTGCTACTTGAGCAAGTGGCTTTTGCAGACCAGGACCAAGGTCGTCCTACAGGACCTGGTGCTGCCACTTCTATCAAAACACGAATGCCACGCACATTGGCTCTGTTAACTACGGATTTGATGTTCTCTCTCGTATAAACCATTTCTCTATCGTAAGGTCCGTATTCAGAAAATTCTGGAAGATCCTTCAATTGCAAAGGAAAACTTGTTGCATCAGATATACGCCAGTGAAAAGTGTTAAGTTTACATGTCGCCATAGCATCAATGGTCCTCACCAAATCTATAACTGGGATAAAATTCCTTGCAGTGTCAATCATCAACCCTCTATATTTATATGAAGGACCATCCTTTATGACCATATTTGATAGTGTTATTAAACAGCCAGTGCTTTGATCAAGAAGAATCAATTGACTTAAAGTTTCGAGGCCATGGCGTACACCGCAAAATGAAACTGAATTTATTTTGATTACAACTTGATCATTATTAGTTTCAACTTTAAGAGTGTAAGCTTCTTCAGTGTTCAGACGCAGCCTTGGGTCTGAATCGCTTTCAACATCGATTTGTATTACCATTTTCTTAACAGTCAAATCTTGAGTGTGGTTTCTAGATTTCAATTTAACCTTTTCAATTCGCATCAAATCCTTTAGAAAAAGTTTGAATGCCCCACCCAGATATTGGTGGACACTGTCAGATGGTACGGATTGGAATTTATATTCCAGTTTTTTGGTTGATAACGCGACTAAAGTTTTACTAAAATACGTGTAGCCAATTGGATAGGGCCAGAGTTGCGGGCCCATACATAGAAGCGTGCATCGGCTCAAGGATGTGTACACGTGGTTCCCGGTTGGTGGACGAAAAACTTTTTGGCAAAAGTCATTTCTACATTCCCAAGACCAATCTGGGGCTTCGTGACTGCGAAGCGGAATTGAAATGTTAAAAAATTTAAAAGTTGGAAGACGTCATCATTTCATTTACATCTCCTAGCGGGCCTTAAGTCTTTTAAGGCCTCAAGATATACAAAGATGAGATCTACCACGCTGTTCAAATGCAGGTAGCTACTTAGGGATTAAAAGACCACTCCCTAATCACAAAGAAACTCTAAAGGCCAAGTCAGTTACTGAATTAGATAAATATTTTGCGTAACCGACGCCACTCGTGCTAATTAATTTAAGCCCTAATTTGTTACGAGACGTACTTATAGTTAAAAATAAGTTATTAAGTGCAAAGGTAGGGTATAATCGAGTGAAGTATTTTAAGCCAGCTCACCTCATGATGATGAAGCTGATGTTGACAGGTCCCCAATTTAGATCACTTAGTTTAAATGTAATTAAAATAACCTGAAAGTATTTCATTGAAAATACCTTAGATACTGTTCATCAATAATTTCATCAAGTAAATTTTCATCAGTTCGTAAACCACGATCCTTTGATTTTGTCCAAAAAGGTATAGAAGAGAGGATTGTTAAGGCAACTAATAGTCCAAACCCAGTTATTCCAACGACCTTCCATTTTATATACTTTCTGAAAGAAAATAACGTGCTATTAATGCGAAATATGATACTTTTTAATATCAATATTAAAATTCAATACAAGAAGTAACTACTCGTTCGTAACTAGTTCATTTTTAGATATTAACTGAATTTGTACAAGCACACATTATATAACTAAAATTAGACAAGGTACGGATAACTTAAATTTTTAGAGACAACTACTTCGATATCAGATGTTCATTCTCAGATTTTTACTGAATTTATACAAGTATACGATACACCGTTCAATAACATTAAATAGATGATCAACTATCTAGACAAGGTACGGGTAACTTAAATTTTTAGAAACAACTAATATTGTAAGAAGAATGTATAGCAGTTTTAAGATAAATTATCTATTCAAGATCTTATATTTTACAAAGAGGCGTTGTTAATGGTCAAAAATCAGACCACGTTGGTGGTACCTACGATTAGAGAATAAGATGTTATTTTCAAATAACTCTTCAGAAAATATTCTTACTATACTAATAAATCATTCGACTCAAAATTTTAGCCTAAGCCTTTTTTTGTCACAGGAAAGAACGAACGAAGCTTTGACCAGTAGCACTACTTCTCTAATGAAGTAATTGCAAATGTCAATTGCGTCAATGTTCAATACAGAGTCTTACTTCTTATCCGAATCTTTTCCAACGTCAGCATCATGCATATTTTTCGTGCAGCCAGGGTCTGTACTAGAATCGCAATAGTTGCAGGTACAGTCAGGAAGGCACTTGGGAAGATCTGGCAAATCTTCGAGCAAAGCAAGTCACAAAGTTACTGTTACTATTGAATGAGATGGAAATTTAGTCACTAACACCCGAAATTGATAATCAACCGAATCCCAAACATTCATATGGCAGATTGAAATTAGGAGAACTATCTCCGTAATAATTAATTTCTTAATTTCCATGATAGATAAGATCATGCATAAGAAAATAAGGAGGGTTTAGATCGTGGTCCACTACACTGGCTTTCACACAACTTTGAAAATGTTATTGAGAACTCTCAGGCGTTCAGGTTTTCTCACGATGTTTTCCTTCGTGTTCAGTTAAAATTGATTGATGACCCCGAAAGTGATAGCCTTGTGTTTAGGACGTCTGCCTCCGAATTTGAGGAGGTATTTTTCCGAGGACTGGGTTTCGAACCCCGGGCACACCTCTAACTTTTGGGAGTTATGTGCGTTTTTAAGCAATTAAAATATCACTTACTTCAATGGTGAAGGAAAATATCGTGAGGAAACCTTCACGCCTGAGAGTTCTCCATAATGTTCTCAAAGGCTTGTGATTCTGCCCATCCGCACATGGCTAGCGCGGTGGACTATGGCCAAACCCTTCTCGTATTGAGAGGAGACCCATGCTCTGTAGTGAGTCGGCAATAGGATGATCATGATGATGACCCCCAAAAAATAGAGGTGCGTGCTAGAAATCGCCGGGGTTCTTAAGGAAAATACAAAGAGGACAGTTATAAGTGGTATACCTGGATTGTCCTTCCGGATGCACTGGCCCTGCATCACAACAGTGTCAGTGGTTCCATGCGAAATGATTGCTTCCTGATCTCTTAAAGCGCTTTTGAATCTACTGTAAGCAACTTGGGTATCGGATATTTCGGAGAAAGATGATAGAGATTCCGGTACTTCCTGAATGAAGTAGAATTAGGTAAGAAGTAGAATAATGAATAGGCGTTACTTTGCGAAAGTTCATGATAAACAAAAAACAGCAAGTATAATTTGCTATATTCCGCCGACAACCGCGAGATTTGTATAATATAACACCACACAAAATCTTCCACTAGAACCTCTACGCACGTTTCGACCCGACACCGGATCATCCTCAGGAGATGTTGACTTCACAAGTGAGAAAAGTTGGAAGATTTTGTGTGGTGTTATATTATACAAATCTCCCGGTTGTAATCCCGGAATATAGCAAATTATAGGAGATGTTGACTTCACAAGCGAGAAAAGTTGGAAGATTTTGTGTGGTGTTATATTATACAAATCTCCCGGTTGTAATCCCGGAATATAGAAACAAATTATACTTGCTGTTTATTGTTTAAGAAGTAGAATAGTAAATTTAAATGAATTTATATTTATTCATTTATATGATTATGTGTCAGGCATATCCAGTCAGCCAACCTCTTCATACAAAATTACAAAAGAAAGATATTGTATAGAGTTGATAAACTAAATTCATGTACCAGCATGATTAGAAATAAATTTATTATTATTTATTTATCAAAAGTCAAAATGAAATAAAAATTGAACTGTCTTGTTGTTTGTTTTTTTTATTTCACTTCACTTCACTTTTTTTACTTGACTGTCACCCCAACTGGTGGTAGATGTAAATACTGAGATATTTGACAGCCATCTCACTTGATGATAAGTGATGATGCATTATAAGATGGTAGCGGGCTAATCATTTTAATCAGAGGTCGGCGGCTCGAATCCGGGCATGCACCTCTAACTTTTCGGAGTTATGTGCGTTTTAAAAAAAAAAAAAAATCACTTGCTTCAACGGTGAAGGAAAACATCGTGAGGAAACCTGCACGCCTGAGAGTTCTCCATAATGTTCTCAAAGGCGTGTGAAGTCTGCCAATCCGCACATGGCCAGTGTGGTGGACTATGGCCAAACCCTTCTCATATTGAGAGGAGACCCGTGCTCTGTAGTGAGCCGGTAATAGGTTGATCATGATGAATCATTTTCAGGGGTATGGTAAACGCATACTCCCAATTGGTTTCTACGCGTCAACGTGCCGGAACGCTAAATCGCTTGGAGCCTAGCTACGGCCAAAGCCTCCAAAGCCAGACTCGAGCCGGGAATCGAACCTAGGACCTCCAATTTGAGGTGTAGACTAGAGTAAGGGGATTGCACTTTATCTTTATTTCTGTTTTCGGTATTCCGTAACAGAACCCTGATATATCTCTTTTTTTTCTGTCTGTTTCTCCGTCCGTGTGTCAAGGCCTTTCTTCTAAGAAACCGCTTCAGGTTTAAGATAACAACTATTACTACAACTAAGGTCAATACCCCCATGCTATATTAACACACGATACCTATTTTAAATTATTAACTTCATATATAAAATTCAAATTCAAATAATCTTTATTCAAATAGTCCTTTAAAAGGCACTTTTGACGCGTCCACAATTTGTTTGTCCACATAGTAGTGATTTGATGGTGATAACTACATTCGTAAACTTAAAACTAAAGCTATGAGGGTTAAAACGCGCCCCGGTCTAAGAAGAAGCCCACAACAAACTTAGCGAGGTTAGAAAGAAAAAGTTATCTTCATCATCAATCATCATGATCAACCCATTACCGGCTCACTACAGAGCGCGGGTCTCCTCTCAATATGGGTTCACACGCCTTTAAGAACATTATGTAGAACTCTCAGGCATGACGGTTTCCTCACGATGTTTTCCTTCACCGTTGAAGCAAGTGATATTTTAATTACTATAAACGCACATAACTCAGAAAAGTTGTAGGTGCGATCTGTGATTAGGAGGCTGACGTCCTAACCACTAAGCTATCACGATATATCTATATATATATATATATATCTAGGCTATAACCGTTTCGCATACTAATATAGTTTATAGTATATAGTTTTAATCACAGTATCCATTACTGACTTTTTTTTATCAGTGCAGCCAACTCACGGTTTATTTGTTAGTGCTGCCAAACGAAACAAAAAAAAAACGAATATTGATAACACGTTGAACGTAAACAATAAGAAACATTTACTTACCATACCCCTTACAGGTTAGCTCGCTACCATCTTAGACTGTATCATCACTTACCATCAGGTGAGATTGCCGTTAAGGGCTAACTTGTAGTGGATAAAAAAAAAACTTACCGATGGCAAAATGGTGAGGGGCGATTTGAACTGCAATATGGTAGTTTTAATGACATTCCCTTTCGATGTGGCCTCGGTTGCAACACTCGTCGATGGTTCCGTTAAATAATCTCCCTGGTCTACATTCTCTATTGAATGTTGATTCTCACAAGCAACTACGAGAGGCAATAAAATTATAACATTTAAATAATAGGCTTATGGCAGACTGGTGCTAAAGCGTTGAAAGAGCACCAATGGATTCTTCGAGGTACGCTTATACCACCAACCGAACAAAAGGTATAAATGAATACATAAGGTACTTTGTTAGGTTAGGTTAGGTTATTTCCTTTGGGTTTCTACGCGATATGGTTATCGCTAAAACGTTTCTTTCAATAAATGGTCGAAATAATTTTCTTTTTTTTTTTTTAATATCATACCGGACCGCTATGTCGGTGGTGTGTCGGGTGGTATCTAGCCGCGACTGAAGCTCCCATCAGAATTAACTCAAACCGGGTATCGAATCCAGGAGTCTCACTGTATAGCACGACAGCGCACTGCGCCACAGATCTCGTCAAACCCTATTTTTTTTTTTAATTTACTGTCCAAAAAATATTTTAAAAACATTTTAATTGTAAAGCTAACCGTTCCCAGAAACTTTACGTTTATGGGGAGGACGGCGAGTTCACCTTAACTATATGCTAAACTTATGCACTATAAATAATTAACTAAAAGAACTTAAAACTTCTTCTACTTCTTCTTCATCAACCGATAGACGTCCACTGCTGGACATAGGTCTTTTGTAGGGAGTTCCAATGGCCACGGTCTTGGGCCGCTTGTATCCAGCGGCTAACTGCGACTCGTTTGATGTCGTCTGTCCACCTTGTTGGGGGTCGACCAACGCTACGTTTATCGGTGCGGGGTCGCCATTGTAGCACCTTGGGACCCCAACGTCCATCGGTTCTCCGAGCTATGTACTTAAAACTATGAATAATTAATAATTAAATATGACATGAAAAATAGCTTTTACATTTTTTTATAAATATATGCTTCCCAACCTCAGGAAATTGTAAGGAGGTCGGAAGATCCTGAAGAATTTTAGGTAGCATATATAGATAATATGTCAATTTCAAATTCAAATTCAAAATAATCTTTATTCAAATAGTCCTTAAAAAGGCACTTTTGACGCATCAATAATTTACACAGTAGTTATTTCATGGTGATAACTATATTCGTAAACTTAAAACTAAAGCTATGAGGGTTCAAAACGCGCCCCGGTCTAAGAAGAAGCCCACAACAAACTTAGCCGGGGTTTTTTTCTTTTTTTTCGTTATCACCATCTCACATAATGGATAATAGAAAAGTAATTTATTATGTATTTTTACCATACCTTTTATTGAACTCTCCGCGTTGTTTATCGTCACCTCCATGTCTTTCAGCGCTTCACAAAACTTCAGGATCATGTTCTGTTCATCCTCACTCATGTTCTCGCAAATGTCATCACCAACTTTGCCAGTCTTCGAATTCATGCAACACCAGTACATCAGAACTGACGTCATTATATAAATCTTCTTGGAGTAATCTTCCTCATCGCTGAGGTTTCTGTTTTATTTTAAATGTGGGGTTTAACACTCGTGATCAACCCATTACTGGCTCACTACAGAGCACGGGTTTCCTCTCAATATGAGAAGGGTTTGGCCATAGTCCACCACGCTGGCCATGTGCGGATTGGCAGACTTCACACGCCTTTGAGAACAAACACAACACACTAACACACACTAACAGGGGTTAACACTAGTGGAGGTTAATCAACTTTTCCACTGTGTTTTGGAATAAATAGACCAACACTTGGCCGCAATCACACTTAAAGGTAAGTCATTATGCAGCTAAGGGAAGAATCTTTGCTAAGAAATTGTATATTCACTCTTAATAATAAAGTTTAAAGCCAGAAAGTTATAGGTCATAGCATACAAGGTGGAAGGAAGGACCTTTGCGGTGGATATTAGAATAATGACGGTAGCTCTTTTGCAATGAAAATTAAGCTTAATTTACTGTAATACGGAAATCTGCACAATGCAATAGAAAATTTTTTCGCTGTACAGATTTGCCAACGTCATGTTTATTAATCTCATGATCAACCCATTGCCGACTCACTACAGAGCACCCCCTCTCAATATGAGAAGGGATTGGCCATAGTACAACACGCTGACCATGTGCGGATTGGCAGACTTCACACGCCTTTGAGAACATTATGGAGAACTCTCAGGCGTGCAGGTATCCTCACGATATTTTCCTTCACCGTTGAAGCGAGTGATATTTTAATTGATTGAAAACACACATAACTCCGAAAAGTTAGAGGTGCGTGGATGCTTCTTGCAATGCATGCATCTGATAACCTATTAAGCATCTGATAGATAAATGTTCACTGTAAAGATATTAACATATACTCGTGGAACATACCTCAGTCTAAGAATCGGGAACTTGTATGTAAGAAGTGATTCTACGTTGTCAGTGCACAGAAGAGCTTTATCGATATCGTCACAGCAGATTTCCTCTTTGTATTTGTTTATAACTTCCAACAAACACATCGCGTTTAATTTAGCCACTTTGTTTGGTGAGACGCATTTGTTTAGCTGAAAATTACAGCATCGTCATTATCATCTTTAGTATATTAACGTTCCGTTGTGAGGCCATTTCTGGCCATTGCATCACATAGACCAATCGCGGTCAATGGCTGAACGTGCTCTTCGAAACACGGAACTATTTTGGATACATCCCAATAACGTAAACGCACAAAATTCTAAACAACAAACAGCAAGTATAATTTGCTATATTCCGCCGACAACCGGGAGATTAGTATAGTATAACACCACACAAAAGTAAAGTCAAGCTTTACTTTTCGCGCTTGTGAAGTCAACATCTCCTGAGGATGATCCGGTGTCGGGTCGAAACGTGCGTAGAGGTTCTAGTGGAGGATTTTGTGTGGTGTTATACTATCCTAATCTCCAGGTTGTCGGCGGAATATAGCAAATTATACTTGCTTTTTGTTGTTTATCATGGACTTCCGCAAAGTAACGCCTGCTTCTATTCATTATTTGCACAAAATTCTAAGAGTAGTTCTCTAAATGGAGAAGCGATCCTTTATTCAATGAAGTACGTTTTTTTGTACACTACAAGTTAGCCCTTGACGACTATCTTACGTGGTGATGATGCAGTCTAAGATGGTAGCGGGCTAACCTGTTAGGGGTATGGTTAACCCATACTTCTAATTGGTTTCTACGTGACATCGTGCCGGAAAGCTAAATCGCTTAACACGTCGTCGTCGGTAGGGTGGTAACTAGCCACGGCTGAACTCTCCTACCAGACCAGATTCGAGGCGGGAATTGTACCCAAGACCTCCAATTTTATAATTCGACACCGCACGCATTGCACCATGGAGCTTGTCATTACGTGCCCTCAAAGGAGGCGCCCTTAGGCAATCGTTCCCATAGTTTCTTCGAGCCCTAGGGCTCAAAATTTCTTCTTGCAGAGCTTCTTTCCAAAGCTCGCCAAACAGCCCGGTTACGCTGTGGCAACCAATAGGGTTTGCACAGCTAAACACCTGTGACAATGACATTGCTACTAAGGCCGATGGCTACTGGTTCACATTGCGTAATCTTTTAAAGCACAATTGATGCCAGACCCGGTTCATAAACCCAAGAACTCTTGATCCTTGGCTAAAAATGCTTTCAATGTGCTTGCTTAGAATTACCTAAATTTGAGGAAGCTCAAATTAAAGTTATCGGGGACGATGGAGAGGTATTCGAGATCGTTTCAGTGCGAATTAGCAAGGTAAAAGCTGTGATAGCCTAGTGGTAAGGACGTCAGCCTCCTAATCAGAGGTCCGGGGTACGAAATTGGGCACAAACCTCTAACTTTCCGGAGTTATGTGCGTTTTAAAGCAATAAAAATATCACTTTCTTCAAACGGTGAAGGAAAACATCTTGAAACCTGCACGCCTGAGTTCTCCGAAATGTCCTCAAAGGCGTGTGAAGTCTGCCAATCCGCACATGGCCAGCGTGGTGGACTATGGCCAAACCCTTCTCATACTGAGAGGAGACCCGTGCTCTGTAGTGAGCCGAGAATGGGTTGATCATGATGGTGATGATTAGCAAGGTACGCGTCGTAGGTGTCGACACGGTTTCAACTCAGCGACGGTGAACGCTTTCGATGCCTCTCAGTTCTGTGGTAGAAGCATCGGTACCCCTAAAGGCCATTAGAACTAACAGAGGAATCTTACGTCCAACATACCCAGTTTATCAACAATTGAGTCCATTTCCGTTGGATTAAATCCGTTTCGGAATCAAAACAAAACTCTTCATCCTGTAACATAATAATTGATAGTTATGTCTGTTACACAGATTACGTCAACACTATGTTATTATGTTTATGACAACTTCCTATAATTTTAGTTTGACCTATCATATTATTAAATGTTTATAAAGCAATTTGTTTGTTGATATCTTCTCTGTATTCTTTGAAGGATTCAAAGAGAATTTTAATTGAAAGATTTGACGTAAGAAGACCCTAAAATATCTATGGTCTCTCGATGGTATGGTCGATCTTTGCCTGCATAACAGGAGTGTACACATTAAAAAAAAATGGGGTTGTACACACTTCGGGCCAATACTTGCTAATGGATTGTTTTGTCACAATTATACAGTCGACTAAATAAGCCTAACCCTCTGCCTAACTATTCCGACGTTATACTAACTACCTCAAAGGGATTTAATATAGTTTAAGTGTTTCCCTTATAATTTCCTAAAACTAAATTAAATCCCTTCGACTACATAACGTCGGAATAGATATATATACAATACTAGTATATATATATATATATATATATATATATATATATATATATATATATATATATATACCTTTGTATAGAATACAAGTTTTGCCCATGATATCGCTCAATTTACTATGTACTGCATCTCTATTTCCATAGATAGAAATTGATGTCATTTGAAAGTTCATTAGTGAGACGAAGTGAGTTCAAGTGGATAAAAAAACTAAACATTCAATTTTATTTTACCGTTATACTTAATCAGATTCGAACTTAGCTTATAAGTCGTAATTATGAATACGAGACAATAAAGTCTAATTTATATACATCGGATAAAACACCATTCTTAAGGTCTTCGCTTTGTTACTGCATGATAAAAGGACAAACCAACAAACGCACCTTAGGACAGCAATTTTTTTATTAATAATTTATGTATATAAATAATATTATGGAAGTTCCTACTGTTATAATCCACCATACTTGAAGAAAATGCCTTTTTTAAATGTGGAAATTCAGGCGGTGTTCAAAGAGGATGTAAACACAGCGTTGGTTTTACATCCTCTTTTTAACGTACCGTGTGTTTGACAAACAAAGAGGAAACAAACAAAGATTCAAAGAGGCTACTCTATATTGGGTTGCTTTACAGCAGTGGCTTGGGTTTGCGGTTAGAATCAATACCGATTTTACACCATTCTCCAACACCAAATACACGTGCGCAATTGTTCTCGGTAACCGCGGCATTAAAGTGATATTGCGTTGTATTTGGGTTAAGGTTTTCTCAAACAATCTTTGTGATTGAGATGTATTAGCGGACTAAAAAAAAAATGGTGGAGGTCGTCAATTCTACGCGTATTTTATATATGGTATTGGACCAAAGATATGAACAATAACGATGTCATCATTTTTTTTTATATACGCGAGCAAACGAGCAGGCGGGTCACCTGATGGTAAGTGATTACCGCCGCCCATGAACATTTGCAGCACCAGAGGAACCGCCAATGCGTTGCTGGCCCTTGAGCAATTTGTTAATCCGCCCTTTGAAGATCCCCATATTAGAACCATTAGGGAACACAGAAGATGGAAGATGGTTCCACAATTTGCAGGTGCATCATCATGATCAACCCATTACCGTCTCACTACAGAGCACGGGTCTCTTCTCTAATAATTTACATAATAGCGACCCGATGGTGATAACTACATTCGCATACTTAAAACTAAAGAGACGAGGGTTCCAAACGCGCCCCGGTCTAAGAAGCCCATGACAAACTTAGCCAGGTTAGAAAGAAAAAGTTATCATCATCATCAACCCATTGCCGGCTCACTACAGAGCGCGGGTCTCCTCTCAATATGAGAAGGGTTTGGCCATAGTCCACCACGCTGGCCATGTGCGGATTGGCAGACTTCACACGCCTTTGAGAACATTATGGAGAACTCTCCGGCGTGCAGGTTTCCTCACGATGTTTTCCTTCACCGTTAAAGCGTGATTTTTTAATTGCTTAAAAACGCATATAACAGAAGAGTTAGAGGTGCGGGATTAAACCCAAAACTGAGGATGCGGACATCCTAACCACTAGGATATTACAGCTTGGGGATTAAAAGAATTTTCATGGAACGAAGTTTCGCGTCTTGCGGTAGACGTTAACAAATACGTCACCTAACGAAAACGCGTTATGCCCATTTCTTACGATTAAATACCAACCGTATTTTAATTGAATAAAGTTTTAATTAGTATACACGATAACAAATACGGTTCTATACATGGTTAATACATCAATTGATGACCTCTGTGGAGCAACGCGTGCGCTGTTGCATTATAAAGGTCCTGGGCTCGATTCAAGGCTGGAGTCTGGTCTGATGGGAGGCTTCAGACGTGGCTAGTTACCACCCAACCGACAAAGCCTTGTCACCAAGAGATTTACCGTTCCAGCACGATGTCGTGTAGAAACTAATTAGGAGTATGGATGTACCTAACAGGACAGCCCGCTACCATCTTAGAACGCGTCATCACTTACCATCAGGTGAGATGCCGTCAAGGGCTCACTTGTGGTGTATAAGAAAAAACAGGAATGTTGGTGGTTCCTTCTGTGGACAATTTTTACGCAGTCATGATTTATCATGAGCAGTTCCAATACCATTCTGAGCACAGAGCCTACACTAGACAGGTTGAGCTGGAATATTGTGCATATCGCTTAGGCGGGAGATTATGGCGGCAATCTAACCTGATGGTAAGTGATGATGCAGTCTAAGATGGTAGCGAGCTAACCTGTTAGGGGTATAGTAAAACCACACTCCTAATGGGTTTCTACGCGACATCGTGCCGGAACGCTAAATCGCTTGGCGACACGTCTTTGACGGCAGTGTTTGTTCTATGAAGTGGAACGAATAACTAAAATAGATAAAGCAATTGTTACAAACCAAAACGTTTCCTAAAATAATCTTCCAAGCAAGTTACTTATATATATCATCATCATCATCATGATCACCCATTGCCGACTCACTACAGAGCACGGGTCTCCTCTCAATATGAGAAGGGTTCGGCCATAGTCCACCACGCTGGCCATGTGCCGATTGGCAGACTTCACACGCCTTTCAGAACATTACGGAGAACTCTCAGGCGTGCAGGTTTCCTCACGATGTTTTCCTTAACCCTTAAAGCAAGTGATATTTTAATTGTTTAAAAGCGCACATAACTCCGAAAAGTTAGAGGTGCGTGCCCGGATTCGAACCGCCGACGTCTGATTAGGAGGAGGATTCTGACGCCCTAACCACTAGGCTATCACCGCTTCGCACTTATATATATATGAAACAAAAACTTTTTTATATTTATTACTTATCCTCCTCTTTGTAGGTCTCTCCATCTTAGCAAGTCTAGTTTATCGTTCCAAGTCGAGTCACAGATTAAACTGTCTCATGGTAAGAGAGTATACTGTACTTATTTTGTGTCAACAAAAGAAGAGAGTACGACACGTAGGCAGTAATCTCATGAGATTTATATATAACTCTAGATGTACCCAAGCTATTGTCCATGTTGCTCTTAAGAAATTTTCGATGTCTATGATAAGGGAAGCGGTGATAGCCTAATGGTGACGGCGTCAGCCTCCTAAGCAGAGGTTGGCGTCGAATCCGGGCACGAACCTCTAACTGATATTTTAAATTGCTTAAAAACGCACATATCTCCGAAAAGTTAGTGGTGCGTGCCCGGGTTCGAACCCCCGACCTCTAGTTAGGAGGTGAACGTCCTAACCACTAGGCTGTAACAGCTTATACGCCATAGGAGTAGATACCCCTAATAGGTTAGCCCGCTACCAACCTAGTCAGATTGCTCTCAAAAAGCTAATTTGTGGTGTAATAAAAAAAAGGTGGTTAGGGCGTCAGCCTCCTAATCAGAGGTCGGCGGTTCGAATCTGGGCACGCAACTCTAATTTTTCGGAGTTATGTGCGTTTTAAAAAAAATTAAAATATCACTTGCTTCAACGGTGAAGGAAAACATCATGAGGAAACCTGCACGCCTGAGAGTTCTCCATAAGGTTCTCAAAGGCGTGTGAAGTCTGCCAATCCGCACATGGCCAGCGTGGTGGACTACGGCCAAACCCTTCTCATATTGAGAGGAGACCCGTGCTCTGTAGTGAGCCGGTAATGGGTTGATCGTGTGATAAAAAAAAAGAGATGTATAATGTCTACAATCATAATATATACAATGATAAACATATTTTTTAAGCTCAATTAAAAAAAACATGTTTATTAAACACTGTACTCATCCGACGATAGTATTATCAAGGAGTTATTAGAAACGTGATGAGAATATAAACATTATAATTATTATCTAACACTTAATATTGTTCGATCACTTTTTGAAAGCAAAAAGTGGAGTCAGATATTAGGAGAAAAATGGTTCGGACAAATTAATGCTTTATCACATAATTTCCTGAAGGTTCTAGAAGTTGGTCAGATATTAATTAATTATATATGTAGTGTGGTAACTAGCCACGGCCGAAACCTATAAGACCAGACTTGAGCCGAGAATCAAATCCAACCTCCAACTTTATAATACGACAGCGCGTGCACTACGCCACGGAGGTCATCAAAATCTCCTATCTATTAGGAGAGAGAGAGAGTAAGAACATTGGCCGATTATAATAACGACCGATATAAGCCGATTAGTGGGTTTAATTATATGAACATAATTTATTATTGACTATGTAAGGTGGTGATAACAAAATAAACCGGGTGAAGTTTGTTGTGGGTTTCTTTGCGCGATTTGAACCCTCTTAACTTTAGTTTTAAGTTGGCGTGTGTAGTTATCACCATCACTAGTATAATAAATGTAATGTATATGAAAGATTCATAGATGCCTGTGATAGGTTTATATGAATACAGCTAGATTTTAAGATTAACTCTTTTTAATGATAACTAAGAATTTTTAACAAAATATTTTTGACCCGACATGACAATCAAAACCTAGACTTCATGTTTTTCAGTCGAACACGTTAACCACTGTACCATCGGGGTAAATAAATTGTATGATATTCGTCCAAGTTATGAACCATTGGAATGTTACTTCGAACAGTAACCACGAGTGTATTTTTTAACCGCGTGACCTCTAGTCGTTAAACTGTGACAGAGATTATATAACCGGCGACCGTGAAATGTTAACTACTGGTATTTCATAAAAAGTGATTGTGGTCAACGAATAACGGCCAAGCGTGATCGGTATGCTAGCTAGTGGCTGTAGAGGCCCGTTGCATTTTACGTAGGAAACCTTTGTTTTCCACTCACCTGGTGGTAAGTGATAATATTATTTTTTAACTAGCTGACGTCTGCGTTGAGTTAGTGTGTGTGAAAGTGTGTTTGTTATTACTAAACCGATGACCTTGAAATAATTACAGGATAAACATTAAAGTATCTCCTTACTAATAACAAAAAAGAATGAGTGAAATCGGATTACGCGTTAATGAATTACAACTAATTACATTTTTTGGCTTTCATTCCCTCTCCCAAGGAAACCGTGCTGAATTCCGGGATAGAAACTATCCTATATGTTGAACCGGAGTATCAGCTACTCCTATATCAAATTTTATTCAAATCCATCTAGTAGTTTCGGCGTGATGCGCGGCCAAGATACAGACAGACAGATAGACAGACAGACAAAAAATAGTTTTGGGCTCAGTATCGATAGTAAAGCATCCTCCAATTAAAATTTTCAAAATATATTAAATGTACAGAATTCGTCCTGTTATAGTTTTATGATATTATAGATAAATTACCTATTGATATCTTGGCGATGTCTATCAATGAATTCAAAGTTTTTATAAAACGAATGTTTATAGAAAAGTCATATTACGATATTAAGGACTATATAAACGATAGAAAAGCTTAGGTGTGAATTGCTCTATCTTCACAGGACTTTTACTTTTTATTGATTATGTGAGATGGTGATAACAAAAAAAAAACCCCGTTTAAGTTTGTTGTGGGCCTTTTAAACCCTCTAAGCTTTAGTTTTATGTTAGCGAGTGTAGTTATCACCATCGCTTCACGAATAGAAATAATGAAAATGTGATATATGTGAACGATTCATAGATGTCTGATAGGTTTATATGAACAAAGCAATTTTTGATTTGATTTGATTTGATTTGATGCAGTTAAAAAGGTAGAGGGCTAAACAGTTACATTGTTTCGTAATTGGTTTCTACACGACATCGTGTCGGAACGCTAAATCGCTTGGCGACACGTTTTTGTCGATAGCACGGTAATGAGCCACGGGTAAAGTCACACAGAACCAGACTCGGGAATCGAACCCAGGACCTCCAATTTTTAAATGCGACAAGTCGTCACATGATGTATATTTCTGAGATGTCTCTTAATAAGTTCAAAGTTTATATAAAACGTAAGCTTGTAGAAAAGTCCTACTATAGTGTAAAGGATTATGTAAATGAAAACAAGCATGGGTGTGAAATATTGCTCTAATAAGATACCTCTTAATATAATTTTAAGTGGCATGTGAGATGGTGATACCGAAAAGAAAATTTATTAGGCTAAGTTTGTTGTGGGCTTCTTCTTAGACCGGGGCGCGTTTGGAACCCTCATAGCTTTAGTTTTAAGTTTACGAATGTAGTTATCACCATTAAATCACTACTATGTAAATTATTGACGCGTCAAAAGTGACATTTAAGGGACTATTTGAATAAAGATTATTTGAATTTGATGATGAAGGTTTGCAGAACACCTTATAAAGGGCATGGTTTATCTTTTTTTTTTATTCTTTTTTTTATCCACTACAAGTTAGCCCTTGACGGCAATCTCACCTGATGGTAAGGGATGATGCTGTCTAGGTTGGTAGCGGGCTAACCTGTTAGGGGTATGGTAAACCCATACTCCTTTCGGTTTCTACGCGACATCGTGCCGGAACGCTAAATCGCTTGGCGACACGTCTTTGTCGGTAGGGTGGTAACTCACCGAAGCCTCCCACCAGACCAGATTCGAGCCGGGAATCGAACCCAGGACCTCCAACTTTTTTATAATCTGACAGCACGCGCGCTGCGCCACGGAGGTCGTCAAAAATCTGCTTGAACCTCAAACAAAAATAAAAACTATAATAACTAAAATATATTATTAAAAGGAGTCCCTTTAGGCAAGGTTCCGAAATACTAGCAGCGTTCGCCCTTTGAATAGCTAGACTAATTCGTTGTCCGAGATAGCTGGCAGCTCTTCGGTGAACCGGAAGGGCAGCAGAATGTTAACTAATTAATGCTAGCTCATAAAAACAACAGAGTAACAGCTGTACGACTTCTCAGAACACGCTGAGACCTCAATATTACGAATTCAACAAATCAACGGCTCCTTGGTTGGGGCATTAAATAATTATACTTTGCTCATTCCATGATAGACTGTGAATTTAGCGCCTGCGCTCACGTGCGACTGAGTTTACGTACACAGCTTGTACCAATAGTTGTGTTGTGTACAAATTTCATCATCACCACCATCATTTCAATGGATTGACTTCCACTGCTGGACATTTTGACGACCTCCGTGGCGCTCGAGTCTGGTCTGGTGGGAGGCTTCCGCCATGGCTAGTTACCACCCTACCGACAAAGACATGTCGCCAAGCGGTTTAGCGTTCCGGCACGATGTCGTGTAGAAACCAATTAGGAGTATGGGTTTACCATACCCCTAACAGGTTAGCCCGCTACCATCTTAGACCGCATCATCACTTACCATCAGGTGAGATGCCGTCAAGGGCTAACTTATGGTGAATAAAAAAAAAACTTGTAGCATGTTAAAGAAAATCTTAAAACGTCCACTACAAACAAACAGATCTGTGTGTTGTGTATTTTGTATATGTATAATATTTGAGTTGGACCTCTGCAATTATGAATTTAAAATCAACATCTAAAAAAAACTAGAATATATGCATGATTATTCTTGTTTACTGTTAGCCAGTATATCTTATCCTAGTTCTTAAAGACAAGAAAATATATATAGATCTCTGGATTATTACGCTTGTTTTCATGGGTAGAACATAATTTCTGCAAGATAAGCCCATTGATTCAATTAAAAAATTTAGCACTTGACGGCAATCTCACCTGATGGTAAGTGATGCTGCAGTCTAGGATGGTAGCGGTCGAACCGGTTAGGGGTAAACCCATACTCCTAATTGGTTTCTACGCGACATCGTGCCGGAACGCTAACTCGCTTGACGCGTCTTCGTCTATAACTTAACCTATCCAGTTGCATGCGCGCACGTTGTTGTATAGTCTCTCTTTCTCTCACTACGTTTAACATTTCTTCTCGCTCATGTAACGAATCACAGAAAGTTGCGACTCCTTAGAAGTTGTACATCAAAAATTTAATAATTAAAATTGCGTCAATAAAATCGCACGTTTGTATAACACACCATTTGAATCTCGCGTTTTTCCTTTAAATTAATTTTGCTAATAAAGAGCTTCTAAGAATGGCAATAAGCAGATACTTTAATAGGGTTTTTACTGAGCGATATTAACTGCTTGTGTTTTTTCACGTACGATATCCATAAGCAAATGTCACTTTTTAAAATCCTAGAAGGGATATTTTACTTTACTTATTTTTCTATACGAGTGGGGACTTCGTATAAAAAAATAGTATGAAACAATTGTCTAAATTTTTTGTATATGTAATGTAGTAATTGTTTTTAGTTTTAACGAATATTTTTTTTATTTTATATTTCTGTTTTATAAAAAAAAAACTACGCTTAAATATAAAGAAAAAAAATTCTTTATATATAGCGGTTTTTTTTTTTTTTTTTTAAATTACTATTTTTAGTTGTACTTTTAAGTGCAGGACCTCCCTCAGCACGGTACTGACAGAATACCAGCGTTGTGGGTACCTTTTTATGGCGCGACACGATATTAAAATATTAATTTAATGTGTCAACAATTAGGCAAGCTTGTAGAAAAGTCCTTCTATAGTGTAAAGGATTATGTAAATGATAAACAAGCATGGGTGTGAAAATTGCTCTAATAAGATAGCTCTTAATATAATTTTAAGTGGCATGTGAGATGGTGATAACAAAAAGAAAATTTACCTGGCTAAGTTTGTTGTGGGCTTCTTCTTAGAACGGGGCGCGTTTGGAACCCTCATAGCTTTAGTTTTAAGTTTACGAATGTAGTTATCACCATCAAATCACTACTATGTAAATTGTTGACGCGTCAAAAGTGCCTTTTAAAGGACTATTTGAATAAAGATTATTTGAATTTGAATTTGAAATAGATAATTTACTCTGTTTTGTTTTGTGTATATTTGTAAATGTGTTGATCTAATAAATAAACGTATTTCTTCTTTCTTCTAATAGAACACATCGTCATGATCAACCCATTACCGGCTCACTACAGAGCACGGGTCTCCTCTCAGTATGAGAAGGGTTCGGCCATAGTCCACCACGCTGGCCATGTGCGGATTGGCAGACTTCACATCCCTTTGAGAGCATTATGATTGAACTAACATAAAATATATGTTGTACAGAAAAATGTTACAGTACTTTTTAAAAGTAGTATGTTACGAAAAACGGGACAGTTCTAGAGGGCAACGGTACAAAATTCGCTACATATTTAAATGTTTAATTTAGTGATATGATATTATATTTTCAGGGCACATAGCTCGGATGGATGTTGGGGTCCCAAGGTGCTTGAATGGCGACACCGCGCCGGTAAACGTAGCGTTGGTCGACCCCCAACAAGGTGGGCAGACGACATCAGACGAGTCGCAGGGAGCCGCTGGAAGCAAGCGGCCCGAGACCGTGGCCATTGGAACTCTCTACAAAAGACCTATGTCCAGCAGTGGACGTCCATCGGTTGTTAATGATGATGATTATATTTTTTAAGGTTTTTAGTTTTAGGTTCATCTTAACCCTTAATTTGGCTACGTCCGCTACAACGAACAATCAAATAAATAAAATCTGGCGCGTTTATGAAAACTTCTAAACGGCTTAAATATCTAACAAAAACTTTAAAATATATTTCTATTACGGTAAAAAAATAAAATTCTCGTTTGACAGCACTGTATCTCTCAGTATGAGACAAAATGTCGACGAAACACAAGCCATCCGTTTTTCTCAAGATATTTATAATTTTTTATAAAGGTTTTGCTAATAAAAGTGGACGTTTGTTTTCCGAAATAACTTTTATATATTGTAATTTATTGAATCATTCATAGATCTTGTAATTTTGTATGGTTTTGGTGACTTTTTTTACGAAACACAATTTTTGTCCGTCACAGCGAACAAAATCAATTTCATAAACAGTTAGTGTTTGCATGATTTGTCCGCCACAACGAACATTGCCAAAGGTATTGCGGGCTAAACATGTATTGGGATGCTTACGAATATTTTAAATTTACATTATTATTTGTTCTTATTCAACGCTTTTTAACTTTTGGTTGTGGATTTTGCTTACTCTTTTTTTTTGCGCTTGTTATCAGCATTCTCGTGGTAAAAGAATATTAGCATTGATACCAAAACTGCATGCTCCATCTGACACAAGTGACCAGACTGATCCGGAATGTAAACTGGACCATAATTTGACACACTATTCTTCTTCTTCCGCGCCGTCTTTGGGATCCATTGCGGATCTTAATATTTCTATTTATGGATTAGATTCAGAAGATGAGCAGAATGCTCGCGTAAGTCATGATGTTACCGATGAACCAGACCTAAATTTGAACTCTTCTGTAAATTCTATTCCATTTACCCCAATCTTGCAAGAAATTGACGTAGATAACTATGAGAACATGCCATCAACACTTTCAGCCATTGCATCATTCCCAACTACTCCAGCCACACCAACAATTCCATTTACAACAAAAAATTGTCTCACGAAAAACGAATACACGTAAATCTCGAAAATCGAGATCTAAAAAGACAAATTTATCACCTGCTAAAAAAGCGAAGAAGATGAAAAGGTTTCAATTGACTAACAATTGGAAAAGAGCATCATTCCGTCACAGAGTAGTAATACAGGAAAATCTGACAGACCAAGAAAATTACATTGAATTACGTGAAGCAAATGCATCGCCTATGACTTTTTTTCAAATGTTTTTCTCAAAGGATATAGTTACAAATATTGATATTTGCCTGAATAATGCTTGGCTTGTTTATCGAGACCAGCGTGGGTCTGGAAGTAAAATTTCCCTAAAGGTATTTCGACATCAGGTATACGAAAACCTACTTTTGGCCAATCGAAGTGCCAAAAGAATCAAAAGAGAACACTCAAAAACAAACCTTACGCAGCAAGACCTTCAAGCCCTGTAAAATATGATGATGTAGGTCATTTCCCGTCAATTATGGATGAAGGACGATATATTATATGTTGATATTGCAGATATTGCCAGGAAAAAACAGTTGTTTTTTGTATAAAATGCAATGTCAGACTTTGTTTTGTAACTGGCAAAAATGCCAGAAACTGTTTCCTCAATTTTCATACAAAATAAATGTGTAATTTCATAACAATTATTTTTTAAATACGTTTGTCCTCAAAATACTTCAATTTTTTTATTTACGGCACATTTAGTATTGGCCGCTACACCGGACATGTATATTTATAACTACTATGTTACATAATTGCCAGTGTCCGCCACAGCGGACATCGATTTTCTCAAAAATGGAAAATGATATATTTTTTTTATTAATTTTTCTGGGGTCCTAATGTATATACAAACATGGGAAAACAACAGAAATGAAAAAATATTTGAAAAAACATCTTGTCAAATTAAGGGTTAATCTTAAGGTTTATTTAAGTTTTTTTTTTTCTGTCATTCATGTGTTTATCTTACTAGCTATATCGATGAGAAAAATACGTTATTTAGATAACATGTTAGAAAAAAATATTAACCATCACACGGTTTCAGGCTTCTTGTCTAATAAACAAGGGAGTAAGCCCACCACGCTGTTCTAAGGCATATTGGCGGGGTTTTGACAGTTGCAATCACAAGTTAGTTTTCGGCCACTCGGGAGTGAAAACGCAAGTTTAACAACGCTGTTCTGGCAATAACACCAAAAAGCCAGCAACGCATTGGCGGTTCCTCTGGTGCTGCAAATGTTCATGGGCGGCGGTAATCACTTACCATCAGGTGACCCGCCTGCTTTTTTTTTTATATACATAGCGAGCAAACGTTGTGCAAAAGTTGAGCTCGTTTGCTCCCTATATATATAAAAAAAAAACAATTTTTTTCACAAAAGCCTGCATTTGATGAACCCAGGACCACGCTATTCATTAAAATAACCACTAGAAAAAAGGGGTATGCTTACAACTTTCGTATTACCCTAGGTTCGCCTTTATAGCTACTAAAGTTCAAGATAATAATTGATATCACGAAAATATAAACTCTACTACTACTCTATAACTAGGTAAAAACTACCTACTGTTTATATTGCATCGTTTCATTTTTAAATGCAAGGATCTCGCTGACGTGGTGAGCGTTGGGGTCTTTAAAACCGTGGAACTAACCCTGAGTTCAATCTCTGGCAGGACAAATTGGTTTATTATAATTTCTGTTTTTTTTTCTGGTCTGGTCCGGTAGGCAGCTGCGGCCGTGGTTAGTTACCACCCTAACAACAAAGAGGTGCCGTCAAGCGATGCAAGATTTCGGTACGACGCCACGTACAACCCGGTTAGGAGTACAGGTTAATAGAATTGGCATATCCCTAACAGATTAACCCGCTACCGTCTACAGGTAAGGATAATCTCTCTCTACTGTAAAGAGAGATAAGTCTTACCTGTCACTTAAGATACAGAACGAGACAACGTTACGTGACCGGCATATGTCTGTCTCGTTTTAACAATAATTTTGTCTGACCAGAGACAAAGAACGCTCTGTAGATTTCAGCCTTAAACTGCATCAACACTGCTGTAAAGAGAGATAAGCCTTACCTGTAACTTAAGAAACAGAACGAGACAACGTTATGTGACCGGCATATGGCTGTCTCGTTTTAACAATAACTTTGTCTGACCAGAGACAAAGCACGCTCTATAGATTTCAGCCTTAAACTGCATCAACACTGCTGTAAAGAGAGATTAGCCTTACCTGTAACTTAAGAAACAGAACGAGACAACGTTACGTAACCGGCACATGTGTGTCTCGTTTTAACAATAACTTTGCCTGACCAGAGACAAAGTACGCTCTGTAGATTTCAGCCTTAAACTGCATCAACACTGCTGTCAAGAGAGATTAGCCTTACCTGTAACTTAAGAAACAGAACGAGACAACGTTACGTGACCGGCACATGTCTGTCGTGTTTTAACAATAACTTTGCCTGACCAAAGACTAAGTACGCTCTGTATATTTCAGCCTTAAACTGCATCAACACTGCTGTAAAGAGAGATTAGCCTTACCTGTAACTTAAGAAACAGAACGAGACAACGTTACGTAACCGGCACATGTCTGTCTCGTTTTAACAATAACTTTGTATAACCAGAGACAAAGTACGCTCTATTCATTACAGCGTTAGACTGCATCAACACTGCTGTAAAGAGAGATTAGCCTTACCTGTAACTTAAGAAACAGAACGAGACAACGTTACGTGACCAGCACATGTCTGTCTCGTTTTAACAATAACTTTGTCTGACCAGAGACAAAGCACGCTCTATAGATTTCAGCCTTAAACTACATCAACTCAACGTCCGTGATAGACCTTCATACATTAATCATGACAGGTTAAAAAAGAGAAGTCACAAACAATAGCTAGTCTACAATATACGTAGGAACAGTTTTAAATGTTTTTTGTTTTTATAGCGTTATCATAAAAATAGGTTACTATTTTAATTAAGATCTATTTATTTTCTTATCACGAATATTACACGCTTGGTGACACCGGAGTTATCGGAAACAAATAATCACCTACTTACTTTAGACTTTTTTAGTTGAGTATGGGCGAAGGAGGTTAAGTCTTGTTTTGTCTGGTGGGAGGCTTCGGCCGTGGCTAGTTACCACCCTACCGACAAAGACGTGTCGCCAAGCGATTTAGTGTTCCGGCACGATGTCGGGTAGAAACCAATGAGGAATTGGGGTTTAATATAACCCCTAACAGGTTAGCCCGTTTCCATCCTAGACTGCATCATCACTTACCACCGGGTGAGATAGCCATCAAGGGCTAACTTGTAGTGTATAAAAAAATTAGTTTTATATAAAATCTTAAAACCACAAGTAAGCCCATGACGGCATTTTACATGATGGTAAGTGATGATGTGGTCTAGGATGGTAGCGGGCTAACCTGTTAGGGGTATGGTAAACCCACGCTCCTAATTAGTTTCTACGCGACATCGTGCCGGAACGCTAAATCGCTTGGCGATCTAGCGTTCTAGCGTAGCAACTCGAGTCTGGGAGTATGTTGTCAGTAGTCATCTGATCGTCAGGGTCATGAAGGATATGTTTAGGTCTCCTCTTTTGGGCTTAGGTCGGGGGAGTTTTTATGACAGGGGTGTTCGGGTCGTGGGTTTAGTTAGACGTCTCAATCACTAGATGGGGTGTCGGGTGCTCAATTTTAATGATCAAGAAGTATATACTTATTGCGTATGGTATGCGGGTATATTTCACATGTTATATGGGCGATATAGCCTGAGTCTCATTAGGTTTTTTTTTATACACTACAAGTCAGCCCTTGACGGCTATCTCACCTGGTGGTAAGTGATGATGCTATCTAGGATGGTAGCGGGCTGACCTGTTAGAAGTATGGTAAACCCACGCTCCTAGTCGGTTTCTACGCGACATCATGCCGGAACGCTAAATCGCTTGGCGACACGTCTTTGTCGGTAGGGTGGTAACTAGCCACGGCCGATGTCTTCCTCCAGACCAGACTCGAGCCGGGAATCGAACCCAGGACCTCCAACAGAAGGTCGTCAAAAATGTTAGATTTGAAACTTTAACGCAAAACAATAAGGTATGTTTTTAATTGGTATTTGCAAACTATGATTTATTGCATATTAATGTGCTAACGTAAATTGTCAATGTAATTTATAAACTACCTTGTTGATCCAGTGGTTATATTTAACCAAGATTACAATAACGTAGGTTAATGTAATAAGTGTTAGAGATTGATTTTTCAGTACCAATCCGACGTTAAGTTTGAGGTCCTAAGTTCGATTCCCGGCTCGAGTCTGGTCTGGTGCGAGGCTTCAGCCGTGGCTAGTTACCACCCTAACGCCAACGCCAAGCGATTTAGCGTTCCGGCACGATGTCGCGTAGAAACCAATTAGGAGTGTGGGTTCACCATACCCCAACAGGTTAACCCGTTTCCATCCTAGACTGCATCATCACTTACCACCAGGTGAGATTGCCGTCAAGTAGTTAACGGCATAAGAACGTTCAGTGAGTTACATTCCATTTTTTGTAGTATTTTTATGGACATGCATAATAATTATAAGCTAAGTGGAATGATGAAATTATAAAAGTGATTGTTTTGTATTTCAAATTAATAACTAGGTAAATAGATTAGCGAAACTGTTTAGTTCACCGGATCAAACTTCCTCTGATCTAAATTTAGCCTTCTGGTTAATCAGTTAGCATTTATGAGCTCCTGGTAGGTCAAACTAATTTGAGGTACTTTATACCAGCAGTTTTCTATACTATAATGTCATGTTGACTTGAAATTTTTCAATTCATGTGTCCCAAGTTCGATTCTCGGCACGCTCTTTTTAACTTTTCAGAGTACTGTGTTTTATAAATTTTTTTTTTATGTGGTTTTAAATTAAAAAACACTTCTTTTATGGGTGAAGGAAAACATCGTGAGGAAATGTATGCCTGAGAGTTCTCCATAATGTTCACAAAAGCGTGGAAACTGCCAATCCGCACTTGGTCAGCGTTGTAGGCTACGGTCACCTACCATTACTCTGGTCTCTGGTGTAGGATATGCAGTGCTTTTATGCATGTACGCAAATGACTGTAACGCACTGAACATTAGAAGTAAAAGTAAACTTGTAGTACCGTTTAGTAGGCTGCACAAAATTAGTAACTCATTCAAAGGAAATTGTATTTTATTTTATAATAAATTACCTATAATGATATCTTGGAGGTGTCTATCAATAAGTTCAAAGTTTTTATTAAATTATATAAACGATAAAATCATTATTAATTATTGATTATGTGAAATGGTGATAGCAAAAAACAAACAAATTTAGCCAATTTGTTGCAGGCTTCTTCTTAGACCTGGGCTTGATTGGAACCCTCTTAGCTTTAGTTTTAAGTTGGTGAGTGTAGTTATCACCATCACTTCACGAATAGAAATTATGGAAAATGTTATATATATGAAAGATTGACGTGTCAAAAGTGCCTTTTAAAGGACTATTTGAATAGAGATTATTTGAATTTTTAATTTGAATTTGATTCTGTAATAGGTTTACATGAATGAAGCTATTTTGATTAGATTAGATTTGGTACATATTTTATGTTAGGTATGTTACATTATTACTCAATGATTTCACGTACAAATGATAGATATTAGAGGTCTTAGTATAATGAGGTTAATATTAACAAAGTGAACTTATAATCATTATACTTATTAATTTAATATTTAACTTTTTGTTTGAATTAAGTACCTAGTTAATTATATTATTAGTATTATAACAAATTGTCTAATGATATCTTGAAGATGTCTATCAATATGTTCTTATAAAACGTAAGATTATAGAAAAATCCTATTACGATATAAAGGATTATATAAACGGAAGAAGGAAAACATCGCGAGGAAACCTGCACGCCTGAGAGTTCTCCATAATGTTCTCAAAGGCGTGTGAAGTCTGCCAACCCGCACACGGCCAGCGTGGTGGACGATTTAGCGTTCCGGCACGATGTCGTTAAGAAACAAATTAGGAGTATGGGTTTACCATACCATACCATACCCCTAACAGGTTAGCCCGCTACCATTTTATACCGCATCTACACTTCCCATCAGGTGAGATGCCAAGGCCTAACTTGTGGTGGATAAAAAAAATATATAGATCCTATTGTAGTGTTTGTATCTTCTTTGCTTACTAGTATCAGAAGTGTGATGCAATCACTTTCTCTCGGTAAGAATTTTCCGAAGTCCAACCGTTAATGACATCTATAATTATTTTGTCATAATGTACTTAAAGATCGTATATGATCTCTACCGTTAAATTTATTATTACACAATATTGAAAAACCCTTACTTTATATAAAGAAGTAGAAAAATATACGCACCATTTTAACTCGCGCCACCGTCATAGACGCTACAACTTTTTTTTTTTTTTTTAATTTAACTTCTTTAATTTTCAACCGAAGGCATAATCACCTTATTCCGTTCCATGTCTTTTTTATGATCATAATATCAATCTCAGATTACCTTGGCCGTAACTTCGTGTGAAACAGGTTCCCCGCTCCAATAATTACCTCCATTGCCACCGGTTGTTTTATCGCGCTCTGTCAAAGTGACGTTGAAAAGCGCGCGAACCGGGCAGCATCCGCGCGTTCAAAATTTGAAAATTAAAAAAGTGACGATGAAGGAGCTCGTGTCGACCAGCCAATGCCTGGAGAAGAATGGAAATGGATCGATCATCGCGAAGAATGGAAAAAAAAATGAGAACGGTAAGCATTTTTTTTTTTAATTATACTAATTACGCGAACACTTTTTTTTTCAGCTTGCACTAATTCTAACGACGTAATTGAAATATTGACAGGTATAAGGTTATATTTCTTATTCTTATTAGATTCATCACATAATATGTCCGTGATATTTATATACCGAGGAAAACTAATATAAAATATTATAAACGTTAATGATCTTTATTATAGCAAGTTGAGTAATAAAAATACGTATAAAACCTTATATTATTAGATATTATAATAAAAATACAAGTGGTTGAATTCCCACCAATTTTCTTTGCTATACGCTTACTAAGTTAAATATTTTTCTAAAATAGTCCCGTTTTATACCTTTTTATTTCCATTGAATTAAAGAACCTTGCATATTTGATTATAAAAAAAAGTAAGAGGCATAAATCTGAGTTTACAGCAAGGTTTAGTTCCTGTACCTAATAAGTAATATTTAGACTAATCTATTAAAATGTGTTATCTATTTAATAGTCTTATTCTTTCTGTACTTCCGATAAAAAATCCATTCATATTAAAATAATTATAACACGATACCTACTGACTGTCCAATGTATATATTTTAAAATTACACATGTTTAAGAACATAATTTATAATTTCTTTTCTAATTTATATTCTTCGTATTTTATTGTGTGTATTAATAATAAATAATAAATGTATATATTAAAGTGTGTCTGCTTGCGAAAAAAAAATTAAATTATCTAATTATATTTTTATTGTTAAACTAATGTAACGTTTGGTGGGAGGCTTCGGCCGTAGCTAGTTACCACCCTACCGACAAAGACGTGTCGCCAAGCGACTTAGCGTTCCGGCACGATGTCGCGTAGAAACCAATTAGGATCATATTAGGATAACAGCTGATTAGCCCGCTACCATCCTAGACTGCATCATCACTTACCATCACTTGGGATGACGTTAAGGCCTAATTTATGATGTATAAAAAAAAAACTACTTGTTCATAGTTTTAACTGATTATTTGTTTTAACCCATTGCTTGTAGGATAAAGTCTACAAACAACAGTTGAATTAAAATGTCAGTTAAAAGGAAAAACTAGCTCGATTATTGGCCGAGTGTCTATTTTGATTTGAACCTTACATTCCATTACAATAGAAGTATTTCTTTGGTACTAGCCGAGAATTATTGCGGGTATAAATAATTCATTAGTCTTACCGGAGAAGGTTGAATAAACCGGTTATTCGAATAATATGTAGGTTAACCTGGAGTTGAGTAGTTATGATACTAATATTACCTTTATTCATCATCATCATCATGATCAACCCATTGCCGGCTCACTACAGAGCACGGGTCTCCTCTCAATATGAGAAGGGTTCGGCCATAGTCCACTACGCTGGCCATGTGCGGATTTGTAGACTTCACACGCCTTTGAGAACATTATGGAGAACTCTCAGGCGTGCAGGTTTCCTCACGATGTTATCCTTCACCGTTGAAGCAAGTGATATTTTAATTGTTTAACGCGCATAACTCCGAAAAGTTAGAGGTGCGTGCCCTGATTCTAAACGCCGACCTCTGATTAGGAGGCGGACGCCCTAACCACTGGGCTATCACAGCTTCTTAGCTTAGCTTATATATACTAGCTATTACCCGCGGCTTCAAGTGTCAGAGATCATTACAATATGATAACTATGTTTAAACAAACCATTTCTTATCTTTAGACTGATTTTTAGAGCGTAATTGGAACCCTCGTAGTTTAGTTTTACGTTTACGAATGTAGTTATCACCATCAACTCACTACTATATAAGTTATTGACGCATCAAAAGTGCCTTTAAATGATTGAAATTAAATTTAAAAGTAATTAAATATTATTAACACTTAAAGACAGCTGCTTGGAATTAAGGGATTGGATTCAGGGGGTTGAAACAAAATAATTAAACGCCATTATAAAATGTGTTACATAAAACTGGTTGAAGGTTTACACACAAGGTATACACTACAAGTTAGCCCTTGACGGCTATCTCACCGGATGATCGGTTAATAGCTAGCGACACGTCTTCGTCGGCAGGGTGGTACTAAGGCACCATGCCAGACTCGAGCCGGGAATCAAATCCAGGACCTCCAACTTTATAAAGCGACAGCGCACGCACTGCGCCTAGAACTGTGGTGTTATTTCTTGTTAACAAGAAACACTGTGTAGGTTAATAAAATAGCAGTTAACGGAAAGTTGTGATATAAGTAAGTGGTTAGGACGTTCGCCTCCTAATCAGAGATCAGAGGTTCGAACCCGGGCACCTCTAACTTTACGGAGTTATGTGCGTTTTTAAGCAACTAAAATATCACTTGCTTCAACGGTGAAGGAAAACATCGTGAGGAAACCTGCACGTCTGAGAGTTCTCCATTATGTTCAGCCAGCCTCCAATGGTAACATTTGAGTTCGCGACTTTACAATTATAAAACAGACAGTCCGAAACAAGCTATATATGTAATATATTTTTTTATTATTAGTCCACAAAACTGAATACAATTTTTTTTTTTTATTAACCACATGTTAGTCTTTGACTGCGTCTCACCTGATGGTAAGTGATGATGCGGTCTAAGATGATAGCGGGCTAAACTGTTAGGGGTATGGTAAACTCATACTCCTAATTGGTTTCTACACGACATCGTGCCGGAACGCTAAATCGCTTGGCAACACGTCTTTGTCGGTAGGGTGGTAACCAGCCACGGCCGAAGCCTCCCACCAGCACAAAACACCATTGTTTGAAACAGCCTTATTGCAGTTTATGAGATTATTTGATGTACAATCGAGTCTTCTAGATGTGTACGTGGCATGTATAAAGGAAGGGTACACTAACAATGATTTACCACTAGCCGTAGATAGAGCGCGTCATACAAAAACAAGGCGAGAATTTGTCACCAACTAACTATACATTCCTACATATCGGTATATCGATGTATTACACCCCGTCTAATACACGAGACATCTGGCCGTTATATTATCTATAGCGGCGCGTAGTGCTTTGTAATTAATTCGGATTATACGGCTCGAGTGTTAGAATCGGTGACTTTTGTGTAGCCTTGTCACACACTTGGGGAAAGGAGTGCACGCGTCGCTATTTGTGCACTACTTTTCCGTCCCATTTTTTGAGCGTTAATGATCATCTATGGCTAGTTGTAAATCAATATACACTAACAATTACAGCACAACATTAACCTAAGAGTTAATACAAAAGGTAAACAAAATTAATAACTTAACCAAAGTGTACATAACTTCTCCTTTATACTAGGTATATTATCATAGAATATATCTTTCTCTCTCTATAGTCGTTCCTTCATTACTGAAGATCGTGGTTCTGGTGTCCTTGCAACCTCGTGCGGATTAATTGTTTCCACTGGCTTCTACCAGATGCTAGTCTTGCAATTGTATGAAATTTGCACTTAGAGTCCCTCAGCTGGTCTGCCCATCTTCCCCAGGTGTTCGGCAAATCCAGCGAGTGGGACAGCTGTGGTGGTTTTTAGTTCGGGTATACCTCAACGATAAGGGGGGGGAGTCCCACATACCCTCCGTCTTGCCCAACGGACGGAGGTAGCCATAAAGCTTTTCCACCACGAGAAAAAAAAAAAGGTCTGCCCATCTGGTTGGTGAGCGACCTCGCGATTTTGTCCGTCTGTATTGCCTGTCACAATAAGTTTTTCTAGACAATCACTTTCACGTCGCATGATGTGTCCAACGACTGCTCTCCTATTTCGGACACATCACGCGAAGATATCTATGGAATCTCTGTAACAATTCGCAAGAAATTACATATACATCATCATCATGAACAACCCATTACCGGCTCACTACAGAGCACGGGTCTCCTCTCAATATGAGAAGGGTTTGGCCATAGTCCACCACGCTGGCCATGAGCGGATTGGCAGACTTCACAAGCCTTTGAGTACATTATGGAGAACTCTCAGGCGTGCAGGTTTTCCTTCACCGTTGAAGCAAGTGATATTTTAATTTCTTAAAAACGCACATAACTCCGAATAGTTGGAGGTGTGTGCCCGGAATTCGAACCGCCGACCTCTGATTAGGAGGCTGACGCTTTACCACTAGGCTATCACCGCTTCAAACATTACATATACAAACTAAGCAAATTTAGGTACCGAATATTTCCATAGAAAAATGCGGGGTTTTTTCATTGCGGATACCTACCGGATGTGTTACAGTTTATAGTTTGTCACTTCGGAAAAAAACCCACCTGTTCAAGGATATAATGGCTAATTGCATTGTTTATTCAGTTCGTGTATTGTCATGAACTAATCTTTATTTATGATATTTGTACTAGAGCAATATAGGTTAAACTCGGTAATTTAAAGCTTCGATCCAACACGTAGAGGTGAATCTCTCGTATAAGATTCTTCTATCTGATGATTTATTCCTTCTATATTTTTATATTAGTATGTATAATCTATTTTAATAGTATGTAATTATAAGTATGTATATAATAAAATAAAATATCACTTAGAACTCTTAGGCGTGCAGGTTTCCTCACGATGTTTTCCTTCACCGTTGAAGCAAGTGATTTTTTTTTTAAAGCACATAACTCCGAATAGTTATAGGTGCGTGCCCGGGTTCGATCCCCTGACCTCTGATTAGGAGGCTGACGTCCTAACCACTAGGCTATCACAGCTTCTCGCTGTAATTACACATTAATTTAGTACAGTGTTGTACAAAGGAAAGTGCCTAATAACCACTAGTCCTTAATCATTCGGAGCAACAACCATAAAATGGAGGGGAGGTTATGATTCGCAAGTTTATGCTTAGTTAGGTTTAAACGGCATGGTCTAATTAGCACCAAGGCTTGTAGTCTGAGAGACGGACGCGAGTTTTCCTTACATTTTTATACAGATCTATATTTTTTTTCTTTTTTCGGACTGTATATTAGCTGTGCTAACCCTATTGGTTGCCACAGCGTAACCGGGCTGTTTGGCGAGTTTCGGAAAAGAAGCTCTGCCAGAAGAAATTTTGAATCCTAGGGCTTGAAGAAACTAAGGTAACGTCTGCCGAAGGGCGCCTCCTTTAGGGCCGAACCTCGACTTAGACTGCGTTTGGGATAACGACGCGGACGACCTAGTGGTGTTGCGCTCTCGAAAAGGCCTATGTCCAGCACTGGGCGTCTATAGGCTGATTGATTGAATACAGATCTACAATATTAAGTACATATTTTAAAGCATAGTGACCATACGTGCCTCCTCGAAGAAAATAAACCCTATAAGACAAGCCGCAAGCACTTGTCATATAAAGCGTTTTGTCTAATCTATCTTCTATCTATATATAAAAATCAATTGCTGTTCGTTAGTCTCGCTAAAACTCGAGAACTGCTGAACGGATTTATCTTATCTTGGTCTTGAAATGTTCATGAAGGTCTAGGGAAGGCTTAATAAGTGAGAATAATTGCCGAAACACCCCTAAAAACAGCCCTTTTCTTTTTCCCATTTAAACGTTTTCTAAATAAAATGTAGAGTCAATTTGAACTTTATTGCTTTATTGCTATTAAATTATAATCACTCACTGTTGTCTAAGAAGTGTAGGTGTGTTCCTAACTTCAAAGAGCCAATTTGCAATTTATTAGGCAATATTTTGTCCCGGTATTTCCACGGAAACGGGAACTACGCGGATGAAACCGCGGGTCACAGTTAGTCAAAAATAAAGCAGATAGAAAGGAACTGGCTGCAACAGCGAAATTGTTTTTTCATTTATTTACTTGTTACTTAGCAATAGATTATAACTCTGAAGAAATATAGTTATGAATTCGTTATTTAAGAAACCTACAATCAAACCAAAATAATGATGTATTCAAATATTGAAATAAAGATAAATAAATATAGAGAGATAAAACGTTTTTCAACAATGCTTTAAGAAAATAGAAGTTCTTATACAGAGAAACTGGAGTTCCTCCTTGAGTCCACAGTATTATGAGATTGGAGAAGTCTTTATGGCCTTCAAAAATAGCTATTTATAAAATATAATGAATGTCATGTATCACTATGTTCAACTCACCACAATTATATGACATTTTACGATTGTTAACCTAAGAATGGTTGCCATGTTGTTAATATAGGACGGCGTTTTAGTCTGATAGGACATATTTTAGAAGACATATATTAGGAGGCTAGTTCTCATCCTCGACTTCTATCTATCAGTAAATATTGTAAAGTACTAACCTCATAAACCTAGGTATTTATTTATTTATTTGCTTTCATAACAAACAGACATGAGACCCGGTCAGGGCATTGCAAACAGTACAATTTTAATACATTGATGAATATACTAATGTTAAACAATTCTATAAAAAAAAAAAATATATAACTAACAGTTCAATGATACAATGTTATGATAGTCAAATATTAAATTATTAAAAATTATTACAATTATTATAAATCCAATTAAAATTAAAATTATTGTAATTAAGCCTAAGTAATGTAAACTAATAATATGGTAATATTTTAATTATTACGGATCATGAGGCCTTAAGTACACTTAGTTTGGAACAGTTCATCTATCTTGTAGAAGCTACTAAGAATTTATATTATTAATTAGTCCGCATTAAATATCCCAAGGTCATGTAGTATTATTACCAAGAGAATAAATTAAAAATTAGTTTTTCTTCATGATATAAATGAAATCGTCACAATAAATTTTTAACGATATCTGTTAAGGAACGGAACGCAGGAACGGCTGCGTGTAAAGGCCACACAGACCGTTACCTTAAAATTTGTAACATAAGTACTGTACGTACGCGTCTGAGATATAACAACCGTATCTTGGACTATAATTGAAAAGCGCTTGTAGCGCGAAGGTTACTCTTGATTTATTAACTAGCCGATGCCGTCGGCTTTGTCCGCTTCGCAGTTTTCTCTGAAGGCTAAGACAATATTATGTTACTGATGTTAAATGTTTAATGAAGCTGTGACAGTCCAGTGGTAAGGACGTCCGCCTCCTAATCAGAGGTCGGGGGTTCGAACCCGGGCACGCACCTCTAACTTCTCGGAGTTATGTGCGTTTTTAAGCAATTAAAATATCACTAGCTTGAACGGTGAAGGAAAACATCGTGAGGAAACCTGCACGCCTGAGAGTTCTCCATAATGTTCTCAAAGGCGTGTGAAGTCTGCCAATCCGCACATGGCCAGCGTGGTGGACTATGGCCAAATCCTTCTCATATTGAGAGGAGACCCGTGCTCTGTAGTGGTGTGAGTTGATTATGATGATGTAAAATGTTTAGTGTTTAACAATATGGTTGAACATTTTATTCTTCCTTTCCAAATATACGCTGAACTAGAAACCCTTTAAAATAAGTCAGAACTTCCCAATGAGGATGGAAACTTACTTATAACCTAAAAAAAATGAAACGACATGGTAGATGAAGATGCAAAGATTTAAGACAAATCAAATTGCTTGGAGATGCTGTCGTCTTAACCAAAATCATGAAATAAAGGTCACCTACCTAATACCCAGGAGTTTCATTCTGTAAAATAAAGGTGTTTTAATTCATTAATCCGCAGTGAAAAAAACCTTCACTCATTCAGTGAAGCCCTTGACGGCAATCTCACCTAGTAGTGATGATGCAGTCTAAAATGGTAGAGGGCTAACCTGTTAAGGGTATGGTAGACCCGTACTCCTAATTGATTTCTACGCGACATCGTGCTGGAACGCTAAATCGCTTGGCGACACGTCTTTGTCAGTACGGTGGTAACTAGCCACAGCCGAAGCCTCCCACCAGACCAGAATCAAGCCGGGAATCGAACCCAGGACCTCCAACTTTAAAATGCGACAGCTAACGCTCTGACACCTTGTCCATCATTATGAGGGAAATGAACTCTCTCTCCATTCTGCTCCCATAGATCTTGCAAGGTTCAACTATGCTTACCACATTAGTAGTTTTAAAGAGAACTGACTCGAACGGCCTAACATGCTAAACAACGACACCCATTTCGTAACTCGAGGTATAGAGAAGTTTTTACAGAAGCCCGTAATACCTCACATTTTTTACTCCACCCAGAAATCAAACCCGGGATCTTCGTGAACCGTAAAAACCAATTGACTACCGTGGTAGTGCACGTGCATAATATAAAACAACGTCAGCAGTTATTTTTGTAAATGGATAACAGGTTTTCACGTCCTAAACTTAATTAGGTAAAAATTAATGATGGGTTTAAGCTGATTGCACATTCATTCATTCACTGCTGCGTGCGCTAACTCTGTTTTTTTTAACTTTATGATATACTAGCTGAGACCCGCGGTTTCACCCGCGTAGTTTTTGACGACCTCCGTGGCGCAGCGCGTTCGCTGTTGCATTTTAAAGACGGAGGTCCTGGGTTTGATTCCCGGCTCGAGTCTGGTCTGGTGGGAGGCTTCGGCCGTGGCTGGTTACCACCCTACCGACAAAAACGTGTCGCCAAGCGATTTAGCGTTCCGGCACGATGTCGTGTAGAAACCAATTAGGAGTATGAGTTTACCATACCCCTAACATGTTAGCCCGCTACCATCTTAGACCGCATCATCACTTAACATAAGGTGAGATACAGTCAAGGGCTAACTTGTGGTGAATAAAAAAAAAAAAGTTTTCGTTTCCGTGGAAATACCGGGATAAAATATTGCCTTAATATAAATTGCAAATTGACTCTTTGAAGTAAGTAACACACCTACATTTCTTAGACAACAGTGAGTGATTATAACTTAATACGAACTTTATTGAATAGCAATAAAGTTCAAATTGACTCCACATTTTGTTTAGAAAACGTTTATATGTGAAAAAAGGACTGTTTTTAGGGTTTTCCTGGCAATTATTCGAATTTTTCTAACTTTTTATATCTTCCCTAGACCTCCACGAACATTTCAAGACCAAGATAAGACAAATTCGTTCAGCCGTTCTCGAGTTTTAGCGAGACCAACGAACAGCAATTGATTTTTATATATATAGATTATGACCTGTGGCTTACTTATCCTACACTAGCACGAATTTCAACCTCCCCCGTGGCGCAGAGCGTACGCTGTCGCATTATAGAGTTGGAGGTCCTGGGTTCGATTCCCGGCTCGAGTCTGGTCTGGTGGGCGGCTCCGGCCATGGCTATATCACCCTGTCGACAAAGACGTGTCGCCAAGAAATAGTGTTCCGGCACGATGTCGCGTAGAAACCAATTAGGAGCGTGGGTTTACCATACTCCTATTAGGTTAGCCCGTTTCCATCCTAGACTGCATCATCACTTACCACCAGGTGAGATAGCCGTCAAAGGCTAACTGGTAGTGTAGAAAAAAAAAGGTGGACTTTTAAAAACTGTATTTCACGTCAACGAGCTATAACTATAGTTTCGGCTTACCACAGAAATTTTCCTTCCTTTTTAAAAACCCCTTACGCGTACGAAGTCGCGGGCATCGACTAGTATATGTAAATATACAGGGTATATACATTTTATTTAGATGTTTTACTTTGGTAGGTAATCATCGCCAACAAAATCAGGTTTCTAAGAAGTTCCCTCAGGATTGCGTTAAATGTTTTGTATATTTTCATCTTGTAGGAAATTAACTTATTTACGCTTACCACGTGATTGTTTACTACTGGTAGATATGTAATAGATATTTTCATTCCGGATGCGGAAATGTTCGTTTAATTGTCATGAGATACGTATACAAGCTGTAACGTTAACTGAGCACATGAAATCAGATTCGTAAATATTATATTGATACCAGTATAAGAAAAACCTTTCTTGAATTTAGAATCGAAAACGTCTTGATTTAAATAAATATTGAAAATACCTTCATTGTTAAAAAAATCACAAGTATTTAAAATAAAAATCGAAAATTCCTTTATAAATGCGTTAATTTTTAAATTTTATCACGGGCTTTCGATAATGATTTCAATGGAATCGAAAACGATTTTATTAAAATCAGAAATAAAAAATAACGTTATTAAAGTTCAAGTGACTTTATGGTTATAAGTTATAATACTAACACCTATTTCAGCATTATTTGTATAATCGTTTATAAATATCGAAAAACCATTACATATTACCATTTGTCATGGTAAAATCAGACACGCCTCTCACCAATTATACTTAATACTCCCTTATTTAAATAGGTAGGTCCCTTATAATTCGGTATAGCAGTGTGTAGCTTACGCAGGAGCCAGGAGATTCTACGTGGTTCTGTAAAGCCAATAAAACCGATCACACAGATTTGTCCCGCTGTCGATGATTACAACTAATAAATCTTAATTTCTTTGTATATTCCGGACATCCGGAAAGTAATACCCTAATAGTGTTTGATCGTATATTTTTATTTCGTGACAATTAGTTGTTAGGAATACATATATAACTTAAAATAAAACTTAGCTTAACCTAAAACTAGAAAACTTAAAAAATAAATATTTAACATCATATCATAGTGTTTTAAATCAGCATCATCATTAAATCATCAACCCATTACCGGCTCACTACACAGCACGGGTCTCCTCTCAATATGAAAAGGGTTTGGCCATAGTCCACCACGCTGGCCATGTGCGGATTGGAAGACTTCGCACGCCTGTGAGAACATTATGGAGAACTCTCAGGCGTGCAGGTTTCCTCACGATATTTTCCTTCACCGTTGAAGCAAATGTTATTTTAATTGCTTACAAACGCACATAACTCCGAAAAGTTATAGGTGCGTGCCCGAGATCAACCCGAGATGTTTTGTCTCTCTGTTTTTTTTTGTTTTTAGTGTATATTTGTTTTGTTTAGACTTATAATGTTACTATGTGTAATCATTTAATTAGTGTTATTGGATATTGTCCGTTCTAATTAAATAAAAATTAAATAAATAAATCCCCTGATTAAGAGGCGGACGTCCTACCCACTAGGCTATCACAGTTCACATATTTCAACTATATATCTTCTATACAATAATATTTCGTCGTAAAATATTATACTTACAAACCATTGGGATAGATACTCTCATCCATTAATTATTGTCAAAAAAAGGCTGGGTAGCAGGACAGTCAGTGCGCTTTTTCAGTGACATCACGTATGACTCGATCAATATGAGAGGTCAATGCTATTTAGTATGTTTATTTTGAGACATGAATTTGACTGGTAATTCTCGGCAATCCTATCTTATGTAACACTAGCTGACGCCCGCGACTTCGTCTGCGTTGAGTTAGTGTGTTTGTTTGTCTTTCAATCTGCGCGCGGTACTGGACAGTACTTGGACATTGCAACATAACTTTATTTTTCTAAAATAAAAGACTTTACTAAAATAAAAGTAGCCTAAATTACTCCTTATTACATCAGCTACCTGCCAATAAAAGTCGTAAATCTCGTAAAAATCGGTCCAGCCATTTCAGAGATTAGCCGGAACTAACAGACTGACAGAGAGACAGACAAAAATTCTAAAAAAATTTATTTTGGTGTATATACCGTATACATATTCATATGTATGCAGTAAAAAACGGTTCCAATTTTATTTATTTGTATAGATTATTGAATGGTGTACAGGTACGTAGGTAGTATGGTTATTGGGTGGAAGCCAACTATTTGTACTACATTAAAATAAGTTTAATAATATGTTTATTATAATAATAAGTTTATTTTATTTATTTAACAAATTTTATTTCTGTTTAGAAATTTTAAGAGAGTTCAAATTCCTAGTAGGGCTAATAAAGCCTAGATAAAAATGCCATGAAATATTATTTGCGTACAATAGTTAAACTGTTAGTAAGCTGCCATAATTAATTACCCAACAACCAAAATAATTTACGGCTGTTTTTATCAGAAATCGGAAATTCCACAAAGTCGATTCCATAAGCTTACTTTCTTTTAAATTAAATTGTCTCATTCAATTTATAATATAATCTGAATTTATAATTGGATTCTTAGTTATAAATATGATTTATAGGCTTTCAACTTTTAATATTCACAGGCCAATTTACAGACGCTTTTAAAACACTTTCATAGCTTTTCTATAACAGTGAGGAATTCCGCAATCTAGGCATTGATTCTCTATGAATTACGTTTTTTGATTTAAATCAAATCAAAAATTGCTATGAATGAAGCTATTACAGGCATCTATAAATCGTTCATATACAATATATGTTTCAGTATTTAATTTCATCATCATCATCATGATCAACCCATTACCAGCTCACTACAGAGCACGGGTCTCCTCTCAATATGAGAAAGGTTTATCCACCACGCTGGCCATGTGCGGATTGGCAGAGTTCACACGCCTTTGAGAACTCTCCAGCGTGCAGGTTTCCTCACGATGTTTTCCTTCACCGTTGAAGCAAGTGATATTTTTTTAAGCTATTGCATAGCTTCTATCGAGGGCCTTGAGCGCGGGGACCGAATAAAGAAATTCCGTAACGAAAAAAACCTCACGCTCCCCACTCCGACGGGCACAGCGGTGATACTTTTTACCATAAAGATATTTCGCCACGGCCATTACAGTTGCCGTGGAACAGCGGTTAAACTTAAAACTAAAGCAAAGAGGGTTCCAATCCAAGTCTAAGAAGAAGCCCACAACAAACTTAGCTGGGTTTTTTTTTCACATAGTCAATAATAAATATGGACACTTCTTTAAAAGTACTTTAACTATATACGCTATAAGTGATTAAGGGTAGACATTTTATGATGGGGCTTATGTAGAATCAAAAAAGCTATTAGAAGTTCGACCCCCTTATCAAGATCGCTTGGCTGCGACCCTGACTATAAAATATTAACTGTGAAGTGTTTAGTAAGAACTAGTAACTTGTTTTGTCGTATAATGTAATAGTAATTAGATATTGCATTTTGTCATGTGGCGATGATTCCGCATTTTAATCCATTGCTTGCGAAGCTGTTAAATAAGGGTGCCTGTACACGGGCAGACCAAAGTCATCGCACGTGAGTCACCAGTGGCGACTGACGAATTCGACCACAGTTGACACACAGATTATATTATTAATGAATAGAAGCAGGCGTTACGTTGCAGAAGTCCATGATAAACAATAAACAGCAAGTATTATTTGCTATATTCCGCCGACAACAGGGAGATTTGTATAATATAACAGCACACAAATATTCCACTAGAACATCTACGCACGTTTCGACCCGACACCGGATCATCCTCAGGAGATGTTGACTTCACAAGCGCGAAAAGTAAAGTCACGCGAATTTAGCAAATTATACTTGCTGTTTATTGTTGATTATATTATTCCCTGTAGATGCCCCAGTATCAAAACATTCGTAGAAAGCTATGCTGAATGCGTGCATCTATGGACAGTGTGGAAATGCGTACAACGAAAAGTAAATGATCGCTGGGTTTAGTAGGGTTTTGGCTGCCACTCTGACTGCCAGCGAGTCCCACATATTTTTTTTGATACACCAAAGTTTGCGCTCATCGGCATCTCACCTAATGGTAAGTTATGATGCGGTGGAAGATGGTAGCGGGCTTACCAGTTAGGGGTATGGTAAACCCATACTCCTAATTGGTTTCAACATGACATCGTGCCAGAACGCTAAATCGCTTGGCGACACGTCTTTGTCGGTAGGGTGGTAACTAGCCACATCCGAAGCCAGCCACCAGACCAGACTCGAGCCAGGAATCGAACCTAGGACCTCCAACTTTATAATACGACAGCGCACTCGCTGCGCCACGGAGGTCGTCAAAATAAAGCGTCAAGCGAATCCCACATATCCCGCCGGAAGCGACGCAGTTCTGCCTGCGTCGCTACCGGAGAGGACGCGTAAACGCATTTTCCGGCGTTAAATAAAAGTCATCCAGCCATTATTTCTTTTCATGTATATAAGTATATAAATGTCCAATGTACATAATGGACTTCCGCATAGTACCGAATGATACCAAGACGTATCGGTGTCGTACTGGCTAGGCCGCGGTCGAGTGCACAAGGGTTCCCGTGACCCAGCCACCAGGCGACGCGACGGAGCATCGCTGGGTTTTAGTGGGTAGTCTGGTCGCCAGTCTGGCCGCCGGGGAGTCCCACATACCCCGTCGGAAGCGGCACAGTCTTGCCTGTGTCACTCCCGGAGGGGATGCGTAAACGCATTTCCCAGCGGAAAAAAAAATCGGTGTCGGATCGGTGCCGCGCGTAGAATTTACTCCGTGCGCACTCGCCCTTAAACAATTCTAACAAACAAAATGAGCGATTGTAAATATACTTACGTGTTAAGATCGTATCACGTTAAAGTATGCTTACCTTCCGGTGTTAATTTTTGAGTCGTGCAAGGTTGCAATACTGAGGTCGCCATTTTCGAAAATAAATAATTTACTTGTGCGTCTGGCCTTTTCTGTTTTGGCAAAGGAGGTTGTATTGTTGCACCTAAACGAATATTTTCAACGCGATGTGTGTTTGTGTATTCGTTACCTATGTATGGTCAATTTGGCATAAAGATAGTAAACACTGTAGGACAAATAACTTTTCTTTACGGAAAAGCATCTGGGAGACGTTTTGGCTGGTTTAAAGAAATATATTTTAAAACTTGAATATCCTAGAAAATATTCCTTAATTAAAAGGGTAAAAAAAAAGGTAACTAGTTGGTACGTCTGTCTCCTAATCAGAGGTCGGAGGTTCGATCCCGGGCACCTCTAACTTTTCGGAGTTATGTGCGTTTTTAAGCAATTAAAATATCACTCGCCTAAACGGTAAAGGAAAACATCGTGAGGAAACCTGCACGCCTGAGAGTTTGTAAAGGCGTGTGAAGTCTGCCAATCCGCACTTGACCAGCGTGGTGGACTATGGCCAAACCCTTCTCATATTGAGAGGAGACCCGTGCTCTGTAGCGAGCCGATAATGGGTTGATCATCATGATGGTGATGAATGAAACACATACATAAAGCATACCCTGTCTGTTCCTATATCAGTCTTAAAGAACGTCTGTCTGTCAGCAAGTGGTATCTGAACATTTAAATAATTAAAACTTTATCGTTTATAGTAATAATATAGTAAAAACAATAACAACACAGAATGTAATCTCATGAACCTTTGTTTTTATATGCAATTTAGCCCTTGACGGCAATCTCACCAGATGGTAAGTGATGATGCGGTCTAAGATGGTAGCGGCTGAAATTGTTAGGGGTAGGGCAAACCCATACTCCTAATTAGTTTGTACGTGACATCTTGCCGGAACGATAAATCGCTTTGCGAAACGTCTTTGTCGGTATGCGGGTGGTCTCACCATGGCCGAAGTCACCCCCTAGACAAAAACCTAATATAATTAATAGCAAGAGTTGAAATATTCCAAATATAACATAGCTGAAAATTGAATACAAAACACGCAGATTATTCCACCAACAATTTACGTGTTTTATACATAGTTCGATCATAATATTTCTGGTATTATACATTGGTTCACAGAATACCGTGGTACAGAACCATTTGCTTGCTATTTCAACTCGCTTTTAAAGTTTTTGCGTCAAATGTGCTGATTTCACTGACACGCGAACGTCACAAAATGTGACGATGTGCGCAAAGATTACATTTCGCTGCCCAGCGATAATACGTCGTCAACGCATGTGAGAGGTCATCGACCGCAATTAAAGCTTACGCAAAATGTTAAACCATTGTGACATCGATTCAACCAACTTAAAGGTCTCTTATTTTTCTGATTTTTTGACGTTTCACCTAATGTTAAGTGAATACCGTCGCCTATCAACATTTGCAGCACTAACCGCTAAATCGCTTGGCGGTAGGTCTTCGCTGTTAGGGTACCTAACCGTGGCCGAAGCCTCCTCTAGACCAGACTTAAAACTATTAATAACTAGCTGTTGCCCGCGACTTCGTCTGCGTAGAATTGCTGATTTCTCGTGAGATTGAGGTTACCCGTGCGCCCAATGCCCTGCTTCAGAAAGTAAGCTACAGGCAAATGTCAAATTGCCGATTTTCGTGTCTCTAAATTAAAAAACATAGGACTTTCATACAAACTTCAAACCCCTATTTTACCCCCTTCGGGGTGGATTTGAATGAAAAAAATTCTAACCTTATACTTACGCCCTAAAAGAAACCTATTTTCAAAATTTCAAGCTTGTAGACTTCATAATAAATAAACAAGCAAAAACTATCATCCCCTTTTTTACCACCCTCAACAGGTAATATTTAAAAAAAATATGTACATGTTTTTTATTTATTATTATTAATCTTAATGCAAATGTTTGTGTCTCTAACTCTAAAAACAAAGAAATTTCATACAAATTTCCAACCCCTATATTACCCCCTTAGGGGTTGGATTTTCCAAATATCCTTTCTTAGCTGACATCTCTTAACTATCAACAACCTACTTGCTAAATTATAGCTTTATACGTACAATAGTTTTTGAGATCTCGTGTTTAATCAGTAAGTATGTAAGTATGTAAGTGACCTTTCGCTTTTATATATATAGATACAGGAATCTTAATACCTCATGTATGTTCCACGCAATCAATCTAATATCACATATTTTTTTGAGCTGTTTTTTTTTCTAATAAAGAACATATTAATTAAAAAACACCGATATAGTTTGAATACCTATACTTCACTACAGTGCAAATGGATTAACCTCCAAACTTTTGAGAGAATATTTCAGATTGTCAATTAGATTAGTACTAACCTAACAAAACGATTCATTTTTAAATTCTACCCGTGGACAAACAGTTTTAGATTGAAAAAGGGGAGGAAAGTTTTTATTAACTTTATACGCTTTTTCGAAGCTGTGATAGCCCAGTGGTAAGGACGTCAGCCTCCTAATCAGAGGTCGGGGGTTCGAACCCGGGCACGCACCTCTAACTTTTCGGAGTTATGTGCGTTTTTAAACATTAAAATATCACTTGCTTCAACGGTGAAGGAAAACATCGTGAGGAAACCTGCACGCCTGAGAGTTCTCCATAATGTTCTCAAAGGCGTGTGAAGTCTGCTAATCTGCACATGGCCAGTGTGGTGGACTATGGCCAAACCCTTCTCATATTGAGAGGAGACCCGTGCTCTGTAGTGAGCCGGTAATGGGTAGATCATGATACCCTTTTTACTTATTGCATTCATTGTCATTTAACTTATTCCGAGTACTTTTAGTACTTAACTTTGGTCCGAGCATAAACCAGGCTTTAGTTAACTTAATTAATATAACAAAAGTGGTTTTATTCAATGTGTATGCATAAAAGTGAATTATGTCTGTCTAGCTGATCTAGCAACATACTTAAAATTCAGCCTACGAAGAGTAACTCATACAAATGATTCTGTTAAATCCCCCTTTAGGGGAACCAAGGAGCACACGGAACATCGCATATATTAATATGGTTATATCACCTTTTTTTTTTTACATTGACGATCTCCGTGGCGCTGTCGTATTATAAAGTTGGAGGTCCTTGGTTCGATTCCCGGTTCGAGTTTGGTCTGGTGGGAGGCTTCAGCCGTGTCTAGTTACCACCCTACCGACAAAGACGTTTCGCCAAGTGATTTAGCGTCCAGGCACGATGTTGCGTACAAACCAATTAGGAGTGTGGGTTTACCATACCCCTAAAAGGTTAGCCTGCTATTATCTTAGACTGGTGAAATTGTCGTCAAGGGCTAACTTGTAGTGTACAAAAACAAACATAAATACATCTCAACGAACTCTTCATTTATATTATATAAGTTTTCTTAAAGTGTTATATTTCATACCTAGTAGTTCTGCGTGCAAAAACTTCATGATACCTTCAATCCGTTACAGTCCCAGAAGCTATGCTATGCAATCATGAGATTTTACCCATCCATTTTAACCGAATGTCATAAACAACAGTTGTAAGTAAAGTTTTACAGATTAAGATCGTAATATGCCCAACCTTTTCCATTTTCACTACGACATAAAAAAAATACTATAAAAAGGATAGTTTAAACATAATCAACCGATTTGTTGAACTCTTGATTTGGGATTTCCGTCCACAAAGTTAGGGCTGGACCAATGCTATAGATCCCAGCGTCTTGGGACCTTAATTTCTGTATATTCCACTAGCTATAATCTCCATTTGAAGTCTTTAAAACATGTCGGTAATTCTGATTCTTCTACGCATCTTTTCATTTCTGCTTCGATATCTCCCAAAAATAACTATGAAAAAAATTTGACATTGCTGCGTGAATGAATAGTAACCGATGAATAATTGATTGTATAAATACACTTTTAGTATACCCCGCAATATAATAGGAAAAAATAGAAACTGTGTAAACAATATGTAGAAGCGGTGATAGCCTAGTGGTTAGGGCGTCAGCCTCCTAATCAGAGGTCGGCGGTTCGAACCCGGGCACGCACCTCTAACTTTTTGGAGTTATGTGCGTTTTTAAACAATTAAAATATCACTTGCTTCAACGGTGAAGGAAAACATCGTGAGAAAACCTGCACGCCTGAGAGTTCTCCATAATATTCTCAGGCGTGTGAAGTCTGCCAATCCGCACATGGCCAGCGTGGTGGACTATGGCCAAACCCTTCTCATATCGAGAGGAGACCCATGCTCTGTAGTGAGCCGGCAATGGGTCGATCATGATGATGATGATGTGTAAACAATACAATACAATTAAATATTATAAAACACTTGTGCATTAATAATATTAGTAGGGTAGGCTATGCTAGGGTGAATAGCTAGTATGCGCTAAGCTTGCAAATAAAAGCCATAATAAGGCTTAAAAGCCACTAGTGTGTAATTCCATCCCCCACTTCTAGGTTTCAAGAGCCCTTATAGTGCTTACTGGATTTCAGCTTTATTTCTATTCACTTACTTCGCTGGGAATGGAAAATCTCGTATTCCTTGCCAGCAATCTATGGGAGGTTAGCAGTGATCTTTTCTCATCACTCGCTCGACCATGTCTTATTAGAATACCAGTTATCTAAAGCTGAGTTTAACGATGTAGTTAAAGTACGCCATTAAACTTTTTGCGATGTTGCACGTATGGGATTTAATGAGATGTGAATTGAGAACGAAGCTATGATAGCCTAGTGGTAAGGGCGCCAGCCTCCTAATCAGAGGTCGGCGGTTCGAATCCGGCCACGCACCTTTAACTTTTCGGAGTTATGTGCGTTGTTAAGCAATTAAAATATCACTTGCTTCAACGGTGCAGGAAAACATCGTGAGGAAACCTGCACGCCTGAGAGTTGATGAATCATAAATCAAGTATAATATTGATAATTGATAAATCAAGCCGAGTAATATTTTCTAAGGATGTTCTTAATTCATCGTGATCAACCCATTACCGGCTCACTACAGGTCTCCTCTCAATATGAGAAGGGTTTGGCCATAGTCCACCACGCTGGCCATATGCAGATTGGCAGACTAAACACGCCTTTGAGAACATTATGGAGAACTCTCAGGCGTACAGGTTTCCTTACGATGTTTTCCTTCATCGTTAAAGCAAGTGATATTTTAATTATTTTAAAAAATAATTTATTATTTATTAAAATATAAATAAACTACTTTAATGTTAAGTTAAAGGAAACGATGAAGGAGGAATGCGGTGAAGGAAAACATCGTGAGGAAACCTGCACGCCTGAAAGCTCTCCATAACGTTCTTAAAGGCGTGTGAAGTCTGCCAATCCGCACATGGCCAGCGTGGTGGAATATGGCTACATAGAAAACATTTTGATTGGGTTGATCATGATGAATGTTAAGTTAGTAGTTTAAAATGAACCACTAACTCAATATTCCATATGCAAATCCCTTGTCCGTTCAGGTAATTTATCGGCGCCCGTAACTTGGAACGTATTACATTACCCCCCATGTTGAATAATCTACTATAATACTTTAAGCGGACTAATCATGTAATGCACTTACTGTTTTTTATCTATATATCTACTTATAATATAAAAGCGACAGTTTGTCTTCTTATTTTTTTTATATTTTTTAACTATGACCTCTTTATTAAATCAGGAAAGGATGCATTTCCGCTTGTATTAAACTATTATATACATTGTAAATTTCGATGTAAGTTCGACGTCCTCCGTGGCGCAGTGCGCGTGCTGTCGCATTATAAAGTTGGTAGGTTCTGGGTTTGATTCCCGGCTTGAGTCTGGTCTGTTGGGAGGCTTCGGCCGTGGCTAGCCACTAACTATACCACCCTACCGACAAAGACGTGTCGCCAAGCGATTTAGCGTTTCGCGTAGAAACCAATAAGTGTGTGGGTTTACCATACCCCTAACAGGTTAGCCCGCTACCATCCTAGAATGCATCATCACTTACCACCTGATGAAATAGCCGTCAAGGGCTAACTTGTAGTGTATATAAAATAAATTAATTAAACAAAACAATTTGTTAAATAAATATTTTTCTACCCTCATACCAACGCGAATTCAATTATAGTATCAAAGATTCGAGACCGCAATTATTTGAGAAATTAATTACAAATTCCCCCCCCTTTTTGGGGGAGCTCGAAAGCCCCTAAAGGTCCCCCTCGCCCCTGCTCGTGATAGAAATAGTAAAAAGCGTTGAAACCCTTCACTTTTATGAAGGGGCCATTTGTTTAGTATTTCTCTTTTAAGGCAAAACATTTGTCCAGTATTCTGGTACCATTGAAAGGTCTAATAAAAATCACGAAGGTCTAATTTAATGGCACACTCCGCGATCTCCTGCCACGTATGCACGGCCTGCGAATCTCTCGACATCTATAGGGCTCTTCCAAAACTTCGCTGTCCAGGTTCACCACTCCAGCATCTTGGGTTTCAGCATCCTTAGGTGTTCCATGATAAGCGTTCTGTCCCGTCAGCTCTTTCAGTAACGGTGGTTCCCTTTCGCGCTACATAATGCCGGAAACAGAACCATCTGGAGAAAAATCGTACGGAAGAAGGTGATCCATGCTTAGGATCGAGACCCTCAGGATGACGATGCAGAGAGGGAGGTTCCCTTTACTTAATTTATCTCATACAGCTACTTCGAGTAACTCCTTAGCTTTTTGGCGAGCATCCAAGACCATGCCATTAAGTGTTGACCATATCTCTACTTTATATTGTTTACTAGCTGATGCCCGCAACACTGGCCGCGTAGATTAATGGGTTTTAAAACTTCCTGTGGCACAACTTTTATAATTGAATATCACCTCATGTTTCAATCCTGTTCAGTACCCGTTCCAAATATATAAATCTAGCTTCGATGAAGTTTGGTATGGGAAACTGAACCTAAACTTGTAGCTTGTCAACGTGAAATCCTGCGGGAATCAGGAATTTTCCCGTTACCAAAAGTAGCTAAAGTTTCAATCTAGGATATATTCTCTCTCCATTTAAAATTTTAGCTTAATTTGTTCACTGCTAACGGCTTGAAGAAGCAACAAACATACATCATCACGATCAACCCATTACCGGCTCACTAAAGAGAACGGGTCTCCTTACAATGTGAGAAGGGTCTGGCCATAGTCCACCTCGCTGGCCATGTGCGGTTTGGCAGACTTCACGCGCCTTTGAGAACATTATGGAGAACTCTCAGGCGTGCAGGTTTCCTCACGATGTTTTGCTTCTTTTTTCTTACTTTTTTCTTATATATATATATATATATATATATATATATATATATATATATATATATATAACATCATAACTAAAATCTCTCGGAGTCTCTTTATGCAAGGTTTCGAAGATACTGGCAGCGTTCGCCCTTTGAATCCCACGGACCAATGGTTGAATTGAATTAATATGCTGAGGGTAAGATGACAACTATATCATAAGCAACAAAGTTAAGAATAACTAAGCAACAAATTATTTTGGTCGAAGGCTTTCAGCACAAAGATGTACCCTGACTACTTAGCGGTACGATGTCGCATAGAAACAGAGGCCCTAAAGGTTTTAAATAAATGCCATATGTATACCCTTAATAGCTTGCTACCATCATTCACCACTAGATGAGATAAAAGCAAGGCCGACATCGTAATGAAATAAAATAATAAAATAAACGAATCAATAATAAATCCGTATCAAAAAAATAATTACTTCCAGCGAAAATATTCCAATAGTTTCGTCGAGATAATTTTAAGAGTACATTCTTGCACAACATTTTACAATACACGTAATGTAGGCAGAATATGATAGTAATTAAAAACAAATTATAAAACAGTTATTTTATGCCGGAAGATTGATTGGTGTCATTTTTTAACGCAAGCTGATAGTAATCATTGTTTATTATTACAATAATTATATAAACAAGTCAAAGTTGAAAAAACTTTAATAGGACTTTTAGTATCACACTAATATTATAAATCCGAAAGTCAGCCTCCTAATCAGAGGTCGGCGGTTCGAATCCGGGCACGCACCTCTAACTTTTCGGAGTTTTGTGTGTTTAAAAAAAAAATATCACTTGCTTCAACGGTGAAGGAAAACATCGTGAGGAAACCTGCACGCCTGAGAGTTCTCCATAATGTTCTCACAGAAGTGTGAAGTCTGCCAATCCGCACATGGCCAGCGTGGTGGACTATGGCCGAACCGTTCTCATATTGAGAGGAGACCTGTGCTCTGTAGTGCGCCAAAAAAGTTGGATTTGCATGCCGAAGTCCATTAGTCACCGCACCAGAAATATAAATAATATGACGCAAATAATTAACATATAACAGTAAAACGGTTTGTCACACCATACGAAACGGGGATTTTTGTCGACCCCGAGAACCAAGAAGGGTTTTGAGTGATGTTTTTTTTTTATTGATGTTATTAACTAAGGAAACATTTGAACAGCCTAAAAGGAGATGTGAGTGTTTCTTACGTACGCTAGTTTTAATATTTCATCATCATCATTATGTTCAACCCATTATCGGCTCACTACAGAGCACAGGTCTCCTCTCAATATGAGAAGGGTTTGGCCATAGTCAACCACGCTGGCCATATGCGGATTGGCAGACTTCACACGCCTTTGAGAACATTATGGAGAACTCTCAGGCGTGCAGGTTTCCTCACGATGTTTTCCTTCACCGTTGAAGCAAGTGATATTTTAATTGCTAAAAAAAAAATTTTTTTTTTATTATTTACATTGCTGGTAAAGGAGTAGATGGGTTCAACTGATTTTGAATTGATCACATTGACCTATAAACATCTTCAGCACTAGGAAACTACAGATCCGTTGATATCCTCCTATTCGGTTTCTACATCGTACCGGAACGCTAAATCGCCTGGCAGTATGTCTATGAAAGTAAAGTGCTCCTATTAATACTACGTTTCAAGCTTAGCTTAGCTGCTACCTAAAACGGTGATAAGTTACCTGAGATGGTAGCAGGCTAACCTGTTAGGGTTTATTTAGGGGGTTACCCCCCCCCCCTAATTTGTTTCTACCGAAAATGGCACCCCGATCTCTAGCCGCCATGATTGCGCAGTGCGTGCGCTGTCGCATTATAAAAGTTGGAGGTCCTTGGTTCGATTCCCGGCTTGATTCTGGTCTGGTGGGAGGCTTCGGGAGTGGGTAGTTACGACCCTTCCGACTAAGACGTCGCCAAGTGATTTAGCGTTCCGACACGATGTCGCGTAGAAACCAATTAGGAGTGTGGGTTTACCATACCCCTGACAAATTAGCCCGCTACCACTTAGACTGCATCATCACTTACCACCAGGTGAGATAGCCGTCAAGGGCTAACTTGCAGTGTATAAAAAAATGACCGAAATTGCTACCATTTTTTTTCAAATCTAATCCTTAGGCTTTAAAATGGAGTTTGGAATTTTTAATGAAACTATATATTTTTAACTAGCTGTCGCTCCTGGCTTCAGTAAAATGCTTGGTTTCTGCGGTTTTCCGCAAATTCCGCAAGAACCATACATTTTTTCGAGATAAAAAATAGCCTGAGTGTTAATTCAGGGTATAATCTATATTCATTCCAAATTTGAGTCGAATTGGCTCAGTAGTTTTCACGTGAAAGAGTACACAAACAAACGTCCATACATTCGCATTTTTATATAAGCAGTGCAGTTGTCGGAGATTAAATTTTAAACGTTTAGAGTGGGCATTTAATCATCATCATCATCATGTTTAACCCATTACCGGCTCACTACAGAGCACAGGTCTCCTCTCAATATGAGAAGGGTTTGGCCATAGTCAACCACGCTGGCCATATGCGGATTGGCAGACTTCACACGCCTTTGAGAACATTATGGAGAACTCTCAGGCGTGCAGGTTTCCTCACTACGTTTTCCTTCACCGTTGAAGCAAGTGATATTTTTTTTTTAAACGCACATAGCTCCGAAAAGTTAGAGGTGCGTGCACGGATTCGACCGCCGACCTCTAATTAGGAGGCTGACGCCCAAACCACTAGGCTATCACCGCTTCATTTAATAAACAAGCCATAAAAGTGTAAAGGGTAGAAAGTTTTAATGAAATTTTATAATGTTTTGCCTAGTAACCCTTGCACAAAAAAGTTTTTTTTCTCTCTCTCTAACTTTTAAAAATACACCAGGGGTTTAACCGAAGAGTTTACCTGTTTGACTTAACGGATGGTTTTTCCTGTGTTTTAATGATTCAGGTATGCATGTGAATCCCAGCGAACCTATTAGATCTAGTTTAATTTCTAGCTATTTTAATGGGATGAGGAAAGTATAATTTATAAACCGAAATAAAAATAAATAAATTGTCCTTGGTGCATAAATTTATTTAATTTATGCACCGAGGACAAACCTCTTTGGTTTTTTCGGTGCCGTTATTGTATAACTAATTATATTCCTTTTATATTAATTATAAATAAATAAATAAAATAAATTAATTAACAATTATATTTAACAATTCGTTAGATATGTTTAATATCATCATCATGATCAACCCATTACCGGCTCACTACAGAGCATGGGTCTCCTCTCAATATGAGAAGGGTTTGGCCATAGTCCACCACGCTGGCCATGTGCGAATTGGCAGACTTCACACGCCTTTGAGAACATTATGGAGTACTCTCAGGCGTGCAGGTTTCCTAACGATGTTTTCCTTCACCGAAGCAAGTGATATTTTAATTATTTTTAAAAACGCACATAACTTCGAAAATTTAGAGGTGCGAGCCCGGATTCGAACCGCCGACCTCTGATTAGGAGGATGACGCCCTAACCACTAGGCTATCACCGCTGTGTTTAATATAATACTCATGAACAAATTGAAAAATAAAAATCATAGTAATTTATTAGAACGTAATTTTATGTTTTATTTTGTATCATTGGCTTTTATGCACTTGAATATCCAACACTTACCTCTTTTTGTAGATTCAGAGTTTTATTTATTATTATACTGATTTACTTTGAACAACGCAATAGCTAAATTATATGCTCGCTGGTAATAAATTTTGCAAATTTAAAAATATAAATTGAAGCTTATTCTGTTTGTTTTCTTAGAGAAATCTTATTTATTTATTTATTTTCGTCGCATATTGTGTACACATACCCAGTTTGGGTGTTGCAACTTGGTCTGGAATCGACCGCAGTAGAGAGACATTTTAGCTCGCCAAACAGCCCGGTTACGCTGTGGCAACCAATAGGGTTTGTACAGCTAATAACCAGTCCAAAAAAAAAAATTTTTACTTGCATCGTTTAAAAAATCGTTTACTGTGTAATAACACTTCTCCAATAAAAATTTCTGTAATACTTTGTAAAATTCATTTACTTTTTCAAATTTCGAATGCAGTCTTACAGACCATTATATATTTTTACTTACGTAGGGACTACAGAATATATAACCGCCCATTAACAGTTAAAAGTGAAATTCGAAACCAGAACTACTTATTTGTGGCTGGTTGTCCCGAAAAACCCCGCGAAATCTCAGCGTCGCAGCCATTTATCGATTTTTCCAGTTTCCACACAAGCGCTCTAGCTTCACATAAAATCATCTGTTGAACGAACACAACACCAGTCAGCCACAAGTGTAGGACGCGGTCACGCGTTTCTGAACGACATCCTTTATTTTTTTTTTATTATTATCAGTATAATCTGTGCTTCTTATTCACACGCATACATTTCGTAAGTAAATAAAACATTGATACTGTTCGATTTTCAAGTGCTAATTGCGCGCGGTTTGTTTTTTTTGTTTTGTTTCGTGTGACAGTGTTTTTTTTAAACTTGAAAAGGTCTGATAAAGCCTCTTTGGTAAAATTCATGTTTCGTGTTGTAAATAGCGTTCGAGTTTCAAATGCAGTTTGCGCGCGTTTTTTGTTACCTTATAATTACCTATTGTGTTGTTGGTTTTTTTTTAATTCAAGCAAAGTGTTGCATAGAGTATATACATTTTTAAGTGATGGTTACGTATGGTTTTTTGCGTGTACCTATTTGTTTATTTTATCTTTACCAAAGAGGTTTTATTGAAATAATAACCAAATGTTTTTTTTAATGTGACATCTCAAATTGTTGTTATTTTGGCTCTATAGAGTACTTGTGTGAAGGAGATGATACAATTTATTGGATTGATTGGAAATAGGGGTTTCTCTTTCAATATGTATTCGTTTTCTTTGCGGATTACTTGCAATTTTGTGCGTCGAGTAGTTTTTTATAGATTCTCCTCTTCGCGCAGGCAAAGGTAGATTGCTAGACAGCCTATTCATTTGTATACCTATAAATTAATGAGTAATTTGTTTTTTTAATAACCATAAAGGTTTTTTTTGAGTATTTATGAGAAATTGCTTATGCGATCAGAAAGGTTTAATATTATCTCAAATCAAAAGACTCAGATATTTCTTGTGTATAAAAATATCAACCCGACTTTGTTAATACAGAAGATAAAATTATGCAGAAACATTTCACCTTGAAATGTGACATACTTTGATTGAACTTCGGAGTCCATGTCAATATACGTTTTTTTTTTTTCGAAAGCTTCCGTTTCCGGTACCAACATATTCCGAAAAGTGTTTTATTAATAATTTGTTGTCCTATTAAACAACTACTTTAACTGCGTGATTTTAGTTATAAAAACATCTTCAAGGTTAAAACTTATTTTAATAAAATAATTATATTTACAATGCAATTATTAACTACAATAAATAACGAATTACTTAATTACTTATCTACCCTGAGTAATTGTTATATAAGGCAATGAATACCTACTGTGAATTATAAAATATACATTAAACTAAATTTTATTAATAAAGTAATTGTGCGGAACGCTCAATTTATTGCGGTAATGAGGTAATCTAAAACCACAATAATTATTTTAGTAACGTACCGTAATTAATACATAGAATTTTTGAACGCAATTTTTTTTTTCGGACTGTCCATTAGCTGTGCTAACCCTATTGGCCAGAAGAAATTTTGAGCTCTAGGGCTCGAAGACACTAAGGGAACGTCTGCCTTAAGGCGCCTCCTTTGAGGCCGCACCTGGGCTTAGGCGACGTTTGGGATAACGGGGGGGTCGGACGGTGAGTGGTCCGTACGTCTCCGAGGCCGTGGATGGAGCCCACGTCCGGATGACGTAAGATAGCGGGGACCTCGTCTACGCCGGCGAAGACGGTGTGTAGCGTATGATTGTGTGGTAGGTTGTACGAGTGTGTTGTCAGTAGTCATCTGATCGTCAGGGTCATGAAGGATATGTTTAGGTCTCCTCTTTCGGAGAAGAGCGCTTAGATCGGGGGAGTTTGAACACAGTTATGTGCGTTTTTAAGCAATGAAATTATCCCTTGCGTCAACGGTGAAGGAAAACATCGTGAGGAAATGTGCATGCCTGAGAATTCTCCATAATGTTCTTAAAGAAGGTGCCTAAAATACTAATAGATTTATATATAAATATATATCTATATCTGTATATAATATTAAATATTTTATATTCGACTACAAGTTAGCCCATGACGGCAATCTCAGCTGGTGCTAAATGATGATGCCTGCTAAGATGGTAACGCTCTAACCCGTAAAGGTTATACCCATATACCTAATTGGTTTCTAGGCGACACAAGCTAAATCGCTTAGCGGCACGTCTTCGTCGGTAGGGTGGTAACTAGCCATGGCCTAACCCACCAGACCAGACTCGAGCCGGAACGATCTCGTGACCTCCGGTTTATAGCATACTAGCTTCTGCCCGCGACTTCATCTGCGTGGACTTCAGAATTGGTTCTAAAGCTTCGCTCGCTAACAAATTTAACCTTCCCACGGGAACTTTTAGGAAGATCTATATAGAAAATACATGTCCTTTTCCATAGCATAGCAGACATGCATACCAAATTTCAATACTGTCTGCCCGCGGCTTAGCTCGTAAACAATTTTAAATTTTCCCCCGGAACTACTCAAGGAATCGCAATAAAAGGTAGCCTATGTTGTTTTCCATGTCAAAGGCTACATGCATGTCAAATTTCATCCAAATCCGTTCAGCCGTTTTTGCGTGATGGAGTAACAAACATCGACACTTTCACATTTATAATATAAGATATAAGAATATAGGAATATAAGATATAGGATAGGATGAGCGGTCGTAAAAGGTGATTTCTATCCACACTATTTTTTCCAATACATAATTGTATAGTATTTATATAACTTGATTAGTTTGTATCGGATAGATCAATGAATTTGTTTAATATATACATACGTAACATATATATGTAACGGTGAATTCTTTATACTTCTAATTATGAAGTGGCCTTCGTGCAAAAGTGAATGGACGTCCTCTACTTTAGCACGGTACAGTCGGGATCAGAGAATGGGATCTATTTTAATCCCACCAACATTATAATGAAGCGGTGGTGAGTGGTTAGGAATTCTTTCACAAGAACCCTGTTTGATTACCCGCCCTCCATTTTTTTTTATTGACCACAAGTTAGCCCTTGACTGCATCACATGATGGTAAGTGATGATGCGGTCTAAGATGGTAGCGGGCTAACCTGTTAAGGGTATGGTAAACTCATACTCCTAATCGGTTTCTACGCGACATCGTGCCGGAACGCTAAATCGCTTGGCGACACGTCTTTGTCGGTAGGGTGGTAACCAGCCACGGCCGAAGCCTCCCACCAGACAGAACTGTTTGCAGTTAAAACATCACTTGATTTTTTTAAACATCACGAGAAATGCATGCCATTCATAATAATCTCCGAGGTGTGTTTTTTTTTTTGATATCCTTAATAAAGCTGTTATTAGTTAGGACACATACTCACACACAATGTGGCCTATATTTTTATATATATACGAGTACATATAAGATTAAAAAATTAGAAAGTCTAACAAATCGTTCTTGACAAGCGTTATGGAGAGTTTCGAACCCTATAGTAGACGGTAATAGGGTGATGATAGTGACGATGATGTTACAATCGGTAGTAATAAATGGACCATTGTTAGCATGATCGCAAGGTCCTGGGATCGATTCTCGGGTCGTGCTAAAGTTGTAAGGTCATCTGTATTTATTGCCTTCACAACGTACGATTTGCTCCGGTGTCGGCGCGAAATTTGCGTAAACTGTATTTTTAGTTTTAAAACTATTAACTTTTTTAAACTTTATTTAAAAAAAAGTTGATGGCTTTAGCACGATGCATATTTGTCTGGCTATACCGCGTCAAAGGTTATATATACGGTAAACTTATTTTAGTTTGTGTATCACATTTTAGAATGCATCAAACATTTCATTCAAATTTCAAATTCAAATAATCTTTATTCATATAGTCCTTTAAAAGGCACTTTTGACGCGTCAATAATTTACATTTACAATACTTATTGCTTAATACGTCCAGAGAAACATTAAAATTCCCCAATTTGTCTCCTCAGTCAAGTTGATACAAAATAAATAACGCGAATCCAAAAAAAACTATCATGCTATAATATAACGTAAAGCCATCGTAAATATAAATAATTTCTTCTAATACTAAATTATTTAAATAAACTAAAAACTTAAAAAATATAGTATCATCATGATAACCCATTACCGGCTCACTACAGAGCAGGGGTCTCCTCTCAATATGAGAAGGGTTTGGCCATAGTCCACCATGCTAGCCATGTGCGGATTGGCAGACTTCACACGCCTTTGAGAACATTATGGAGAACTCTCATGCATGCAGGTTACCTCACGATGTTTTCCTTCACCGTTAAAACAAGTGATATTTTAATTGCTTAAAAACGCACATAACTCCGAGAAGTTAGAGGTGCGTGCCCGGGAACCGCCGACCTCTGATCAGGAGGCGGACGTCCTAACCACTGCGCTATCACATCTTCTAACACGGTCTCCTGTGAACGTATATATTTCACCCAATTGATTCTACAATGGATTTAATTTTTGCAAACCCTTTTTACTAATAAACACTAGCGGCAATGTAGGAGCGATCCGTGACGTGGTGTTATTTCGTCGAGTACTAACTTAGTAATGCATGCAATCCAATCAGTGGCCAGGTCACGTGTGTCGAAGCGCGCCAAAACTATAGTTGGGTGCTGGCCGCAAGATGGCGCGCTTACGATTCGTTTAGTGTCCGTACTCATTTCCCGCTAAGGGGGCGTCCATAAATTACGTGAGGTGTTTTTTTTAATTTTCTGCCCCTCCCTCCCCCCCTGGTGAGATGTCGTGAGATTTTATTCAACCCCCTCCCCCATCCCCCAATCTCACGTGAAATTTTTCAAAATGTGAGTTTCTTACGTAATACAAATATGGTGGTTTGACAGTCAGTAAATGTATAACGTCGAAGTATGAATGAAATTATTTTCTGTCGAACGAATTACTAAACGATCTTAATCGTATTACGATTACGCTTAAGATCAAATCTTAAGCATGTACAATCTGGATTAAATGGACCAAAATAGTATAATTTTTTTTTGTTTCATTCAGAAAAAAATTGCGTGATATTTGCCGAGACCCCCCCCCCCCCTCTCCAACGTAAGATTAGATGAGATTTGACTCGACCCCCTCCCTCCCTTAAACACCTCACGTAATTTATGGACGCCCCCTAAGAAATTTTTTAATTTTGTATTGTACCATATTTAAAATTCAGTGCTTTTAAAACATCGTATGACAATTGTCGTGCAGTGATAAAAATATATTTCCGACCATAACGATTCCGACCTTCACGCAGAAATTATATTTCACAATATTTTTGTGAATTTTCCAAAAACCAAACTCGCTGGCTTTGCCAACCTTGTTAATCCCGAGGTTAACAATAAAAAGCCTAATAAGTTAAAAGTCCAATTAAAATGGCGCAGTATTTTTATACGTTATATTTATATATATATATATATATATATATATATATATATATATATGTATTTAAAGTATCGAAAACGTAAGAAATCCGAAAGGAGAAAGATCTTTTGGACCGCTTACCAATGTTTTTTGATGACACTATTTTAATATGCGAAAATATTTTCGAATTAAATCATCCGGGTTTCTGAAAAAAGGTTAAAAAACAGAAGTGAATTTGGCTTCTGTTGAATAAGATAATATCACATGTACATACCTTTTAAATATTTATGCTTTACCTTTAATTAGATGGTAATCTAACTTGAGTTGACTTTGTGGTGATAATATATTTAAAAAAAAAACATTTTTCGTTTTGATTCGAATCTGTTATCGAAAAAAATAAGCGTAATTTGTTATACATATAAATTCATTTCAGTTTTGATCAAGTAGTCAGTTCTTGCAAACACACATCAAAATATGTAATTATATATGTAAATATATTGTTCTTCTCATATATACATGTAATCATCATCATCATCATGATCAACCCATTGCCGGCTCACTATAGAGCAAGGGTCTCCTCTCAATATGAGAAGGGTTTGGCCATAGTCCACCACGCTGGCCATGTGCGGATTGCAGACTTCACACGCCTTTGAGAACATTATGGAGAACTCTCAGGCATGCAGGTTGCCTCACGACGTTTCCCTTCACCGTTGAAGCAGCTTAAAAACGCACATTATTGCGAAAAGTTAGAGGTTCGAACCTCCAACCTCTGATTAGGAGGCGGACGTCCTAACCATTAGGCTATCACAGCTTCAAAAGATTACCAAATGTCAGATATTAAAAATATGTTTATCAACAATAACATAGGTAGGTAAGGTAAGTATATAAACCGGTAAAACAACATCGTTAAGTACAAACATACAGCCCTATTATTTATGGCATTGACTCCAATATTACTTATATCCTACTACGAGATATTATGTTGCAATGGTCTAACTACTTCCGAAACGTATATCAATCTTAATCGTCGATTATAATATATGAGAATCTGAGTTAAACCAATTAGGACTATGGGTTTACCATACCCCTAACTGGTTAGCTCGCTACCATCCTAGTCAGCATCATCACTTACCATCACGTGAGATGCCTTCAAGGGCTAACTTGTTGTGTATAAATATATATATATATTACTGACTTTCTGTGATTTAATTAGCATGGACTTTGATTAGATTTTTATTTGGACGTTTTCCGTTTACTGGAATAAACTCCTTTAAACTATATCAAACGATTTGTTTATAATATAGTTATTCGCTTCTATCTGACCTTAGTTTTGTGGCGTGACCACTTTTACTCTCAATTGTAGCCTATCGAGTGCGTTTATTACAGACGAAGTCGCGGATAACAGCTAGTTTAGTTTAATGTTGACAGATTTGTGATTTTTGTAGTCAACATCTAAAGGTTTGAATCAGTTAATGAATTAATGCATGAAAGATTAATTTACACACTTTTTATTTAACTTCGAATATAAAAAAGTTGTCTTGTGTCCGGTGGAGATGAATTAACAGCTAAATCTATATCAAAAGAATTTAAAATAGAGATACCTCGTAGCTAGAATAAACACATAGACAAAGGCTTCCACAGTTTTCTTAAAAACCGAAAAAATACCGTTACATTAGATTTATTATTTCGACATGATAGTCCTGTTAAAAACTTGACTATTGAATTAAAATTGGGATAATACACTACTCGTAAATTACGCAAAGTTCTATAAACGTGACTTCATTTTTATCCTTTAAAAATGAAATTTCTACCAGAGAATTTTAGACCTTATGTAATACAAAATAAAAAAAGTTTTGCTCTGATGTCGGAACAATAACGGGGAATCTTACAAGGGATTCCTTTACTTATAATAGTTTAGTTTTTTTAACTACCTTAACAAATCTGGATACCTGTCCTTTTAAACTCCTACCATGAATTCCAATATTAAATATTAAGAGAATAACTTTGATCATAACAACCCCAAAGTACCGTTTTAGCACAAAATTATTAGTAACTCATTAAATGGAAATTGTATATTGTAAGAAATTACCTATACTTAGAATCTTGGAGATGTCTATCAATAAGTTTAAAGTTTTTTATAAAATGTAAGCTAATAGAAAAATCCTATGACAGGCTGTAATAGGTTTACATGAATAAAGCTATTTTGTTTTGATTTAATTTGTGTTTTTTAAAGTTAAATTAATTTGTGCTCAGGCAGTTTTTTTTTTTACTTTTTGGTCGCTATCAAAGACAGTTTTAAAAAAGAGATCTACTTTTACATAATTTTTTAATTTGTTTCTAAGGCATCCGTTGCCGTATTTGACGCAACGCGATAGAACGCGTTCGGAATTTGAAATTTATTTGAATTCCGAACTAGATATTATGTTAACTACCTATTTAGTCTGTAACAGTAAAGGCGATCCACTTTGAATCACTTTCTATTTTATTGCGACTGTCTTTATGTCAATATGAATGGAATATTTTTACGAATTAAGTATTTTTTATTCATATAAGTTAGCCCTTGACGGCTATCTCACCTGATGGTAAGTGATGACGCGGTCTAAGATTGTAGCGGGCTAACCTGGTATGGTAGATCTACACTCCTAATTGGTTTCTACGCGACATCGTGTAGAACGCTAAATTACTTGGCGACACGTCTTTGGTGGTAAGGTAAATAGCCATGGCCGAAGCCTCCCACCAGACCAGACTCGAGCCGGGAATCGAACCCAGGACCTTTAAACTTTATAATGCCTTAAAAAACACCGCTACGTTACATACAAAAGTTTATTAAGAACAACATGACATGACTCAGAGATTTTTAAAACTCGACTCGAATAACGATATATACTTATTTTCGGGGAAAAATACGCAAAATTACGTAAAGTTCTCTAAACGTGACTTTTTTCTTTTCGCCTTGGAAGTGGCGAGTTGTACTACAGATCCGAAAAAACGGCTGTCACACACGTCCGTTCATAGGAATTTGGACTTTATGTGAACACAATTAAATCTTAATTCGTATGACGCGCTACGATCCGTTACCATGGCTGGTTCATGACGCCATTGTTATACAATCTGTATCAGGTACCGACAGAAGTAATTATTTATTGTCATCATCATCATGACCAACCAATTACAGGCTCACTATAAAGCACGGGTCTCCTCTCAATATGTAGAAGGGTTTGGCCATAGTCCACCACGCTGGCCATGTGCGGATTGGCAGACTTCACACGCCTTTGAGAACATTATGGAGAACTCTAAGGCGCGCAGGTTTCCTCACGATGTTTTCCTTCATCGTTGAAGCAAGTGATATTTAATTTTTTTTTTGGCTATATATCCCACGACAATCCATAATAAACATGACAAAACCGCGAGGCAAAGTTAGTTTATCTGACTTTACCAAGGTGTGAACAGTAAATAAAGGTCATGTATCAATTCACCATTACTATACGTTCCACCAAAATTCATTTGCAGTTCAATTTGCAATAGTTAAACTCTATAGTTCTTGACATAAGACTCAGAATCCCTTTTTATGATTGATGTATGACATAGCATAAATCCAATGATGCTATAGTCTGTGATGACGTTTACCAATATATGCATCTGTGGTCATCTTTCATTCACCTTAATAATTGTTTTGAATCTGTATTTTGTTTTTCACTTAAATCGATTTATTAATTTATTTAATTCATATGCTTATCAATATTTTACTAAAATTTATTCATATATATTTAATACTAACAATGATGCAATAGTCTGTGATGACGTTTAATCTGTCCGAGGTCTAAGAAGAAACCCACGACAAACTTAGCCGGATTTGTTTTTGTTATCACCATCTCACATAATCAATAATAAATCTATGGAGATAGAGCAATTCACACCCAAGCTTATTTATCGTTTAAATAATCGTTAATATCGTAATATGATTTTTCTATAAGCTTTCGTTTTATAAAATCTTTGAACTTATTGATAGACATCTCCAAGATATCAATAGGTATTATAAAAAGATTGAAGCGGTGATAACCTAGTGGTTAGGGCGTCAGCCTCCTAATCAGAGGTCGGCGGTTCGAATCCGGGCACGCACCTCTAACTTTTCAGAGTTATGTGCGTTTTTAAAAATTCAAATTTCACTTGCTTTAACGGTGAAGGAAAACATCGTGAGGAAACCTGGATGCCTGAGTTCTCCATAATGTTCTCAAAGGCGTGTGAAGTCTGCCAATCCGCACATGGCCAGCATGGTGGACTACGGCCAAACCCTTCTCATATTGAGAGGAGACCCGTGCTCTTTAGTGAGCCGGTAATGGGTTGATCATGATGATGATGATGATTATAAAAACACTTCTAAACTTCGATTATTGTTGTTAGATTTATTGTCAAATCATGTCGTAATATTAACGCCCTAACACTTAGGTACAAACATTCCAAATTTCACGTTTCGCTAAATGGTTTCCGAGATTTCGTGATTAGACAGTCTCGAGTATTTTGCATTATTACCTCACTCCCAAGAACAAGAGGTAATTTTATATACATATACATATCAAAATAGATTTAATCCGGTTACAATTTCGTGACTCGACATAATATTACTTTTGCAAACGTTATAATTAAAATCAGTATAAATAATTTATTACGGTTTTCTACTTGTTAGGGATGAAATTTTGGAAGATATGTTCCGGTGTATTTATGAGAAAATTCTCTATGTAGTGAGTCATTCACGGCAAAATATACAAGGATATTTCTATATTGAACGTTTGTTCTAAAGTTAAGTAATAATTAATTTCTCAAAGGCGTGTGAAGTCTGGCAATCCGCACATGGCCAGCGTGGTGGACTATGGCCAAACCCGTCTCATATTGAGAAGAGACCCGTGCTCTGTAGTGAGCCGGTAATGGGTTGATCATGAATTGTAACTCGGGCTTACCTTTGAAATAAATACCTACAACCGCGCGGCACCTAAACATGCGATAGGGCTGCCCGCCTCCAACATTTTAATTACATTTGCCTACTTTGTGTTCAAATTTCAACCATCTAGTGACAGACAGACGGTCAAATTTATTTTCTCTGGTATTATTCATACAAACAGTACAATAAACAACTATTATTAATGCAACCAAAAAGTGCACAATATATCCTACTCGTCATATTAAATATATAGTTGAAATTATTTTAAGTAAAAAAATCGCGCGGTTATAAAACACCATCCGTTCGTCACTGCGGCACAGTCGGGACTGTCTGCATGCCGAATGCACCCCGAGATCGAGGCGCGTAGGCATAGCCCGCGTTTCGGCCGTTTGTATGAAGTTGGAATAATGTATATAATATTACCGTGACCTAAGTAATTGGGTCCTCTAAAAATAATTCTATAAATAGCAGCCGAAAAATGTAAAAGTAAAAGTAAAACATGTTCTATTTATAGTTGAGACCTGTGGAACTGGTTTGCCCAATCAGCTACCTTCCATCACCTAATTACCCTTATCGAGTACCGCTTTGTGCCCTTGGACATATTCGTAAATGCTGTGCATCATTGAGCTCAGCTGAGACAGTCTAAAAACTAGAATTCTTCATCATCATGATCAACCCATTACCGGCTCACTACAGAGCACGGGTCTCCTCTCAATATGAGAAGGGTTTGGCCATAGTCCACCACGCTGGCCATATGCGGATCGGCAGACTTCACACGCCTTTGAGAACTGCCAGGCGTGCAGGTTTCTTGCGATGTTTTCTTCACCGTTGAAACAAGTGGTATTTTAATTGTTTAAAAACGCACAAAACTCCGAAAAGCTAGAGGTGCGTGCCCGGGTTCGAACCTCCGACCTCTAATTAGGAAGCGGACGTCATAACCTGTAGGCTTAATCATGATGACGACGATGATGATGTGGGGTCGGCACAACACGCCTTCTTTTCCCACTCACTTCTATCAGCCGTCACCTCACTACCCACACCTTTTACCTGCATATCCTCTTTTACACAATCCATCCATCTCTTCTTTGGCCTTCCTCTACTTCTTTGCCCTATGCACATATAACATTATTTTGTTGACATTACTTTCTAATATTATATAATTCGAAGATTTTTTTTATTTTTTTTTATTTTGAGATAGGTTTGCGCTTGACGTCAATCAGTACCAAAAGGCACTGATGAGGTCTAGGTTGGAGCGCGCTTACCTAGAAAATGCCTATTCACCCTTCCATGGAGGAACTTATGTTATACGTGGCTGGAAACACAGATGCTGGAAGATTCCAAAAATAACGCATTTAAAAAGTGGTAGTGCTATAGAATTTCTCTACTATCATTAAGACACAAATGTTGCCAGCCATAATTAACTAAGCAACCATAATTAATTAAGAAGCTGTGTTGCCAGGCGAAGTTGCTTCAGCTCACGTACAACTAAGATAAATATAATTGTATCGCATGACCTTCGCTCTCGTTGCACTTTGATAACTTGACATTTATACCCACTTGACGTTTACTAATTTTTTGCTCGTAAATAACACGTTATGTTCTTTCCAATACAAATAAACCGACTGTCCACCGTATTTGGTGATTATGAAATAACTAACTTTACAACGTGGCTTATTTGGTACAAAAATTAAATAATCAAAATCCAATCTTAATATGTTTTTTTTTTGTATCCACAAGTTAGCCTTTGAGGGCAATCTCACCTGGTGTAAGTGATGATGCAGTCTAAGATGGTAGCGGGCTAACTTGTTAGGAGTGTGGTAAACCCATACACCTAATGGGTTTGTACGCGACATCGTGCCGGAATGCTAAACCGCTTTGCGATACGTATTTGTCTGTGGAGTGGTAACTAGCCACGGCTGAAGACTCCCAATAGATCAGACTCGAACCCAGGACCTCCAAGTTTAAAAAATGACAGCGCACGCGCTGAACGAAGCAGCGCAGTTCATAATGCGAGAATTCTACTTACTCGATAGCGTGTGAGTTAACTTGAATTCAGCGCCATCTATTGTTTAATACATGGCACTCGGTTCATTTGTTTATTATATGTTGATTTTTAACTTTTGATGGTGCGTTGTAAAGTATTTATATTAATACAGACATGTATGCAAGACGGTCTATTAGTTAGTAACGAATATACCACCGGTTTTGAATTCATAAGCCGAATAGGCAAAGTCTCGATCTAGTTGTTAATAGGCGATTAGCACAATGTATCTGTTCTTTATTAAGGATATCGGGGTCGAGTAACTGATATCCTAACCACCTTGCCCTACTATAACATAATGATCATAGATCACTTTTCTGAACAAATATTTCGTGTCCCGCAAAAGATGCACTAACGATTTATATTAATAACACAAAAATTATTAATATAAAACAGTTATACACTCGTAAAACATTTTTTTTTCGTACTGTCTATTAGCTGTGCTAACCCTATTGGTTGCGACAGCGTAACCGGGCTATTATTATTATTATATAACTGTGAGACTTGAGCAGAACACTAAACGTACTAAACCTAATTATTTACCGTATTTTCATGTAAGTGAACTAACTGTGTAGAACCAATAATACATATTAAGATACGAACTAAACCGAATTATTTACCGTATTCTCATGTAAGTAAACTGTATATCGTTTTCTTTGGAGTAATAAAAACTTTATTGCTATTCAATAAAGTTCATATTAAATTATAATCACTAAATGTTGTCTAAGAACTGAACAGGCGTGTAATTTGCAATTTATTACCGCTGCACAAATTTCAAGTTCAAACATGTCTAAATCTGTTAATTTCAATTGTTTTATTTAACGCGGTAATCTCGGAAAATACGGGTCCGATGTGAAAAACTTTCAACTCAAACAAATATTCCATTTATTGAAGACGCTTACAGATATTTAGGCAATAATTTTTTCCCCGTTTTTGTGGAAATACCGGGTATTTCCACGGAAACGGGAATTATGCGGGTGGAACCGCGGGTCACAGCTAGTTTGATATAAAATACGTCCAGTGATGGATTCTAAATATCTTGCTAATTTTGTTGAATATAATAAAACATAATATAGAAGAATTTTATCGGCATATGTATCGGCGTGGAAGATCTATGTGGTGTTATATTTAAATTTGACGACCCCCGTGGCGTAGTGCGCGCGTTGTTACATTATATGCATCATAAAGTTGGTCCTGGGTTCGATTCCCGGCTCGAGTCTGGTCTGGTGGGAGGCTTCGGCCGTGGCTAGTTACCACCCTACCGACAAAGACGTATCGCAAAGTGATTTAGCTATCCGGCACGATGTCGCGTAGAAACCAATTAGGAGTATGGGTTTACCATACCCCTAACAGGTTAGCCCGCTACCATCTTAGACTGCTTCATCACTTACCATCAGATGAGATTGCCGTCAAGGGCCAACGTGTAGTATATAAAAAAAAACTTGAAAGGGTGAGTGGGACTCGCACATGAAGATCTTCAAGAAAGGTCCGTAACAAAGTGCAATATAAAATGATGTTGATATTATTAAGATCAAGCGTAAACGACAAGAAATATACGTTTCTTGTATGTATATTGTATTTATTTTTATTATCTGTTGTATTGAAATTAATTGTGTCAATATATAAGTAAAATTGTTTGTTCAATGCCCTTTTTGCGTGACAGCTATAACAGCAATCGCAATCTGATCAAAATAAAACGATCGGTCAGGGTTAGCAGTGTTCAAAGATTAAGTCGTACTATCACTTACGTAATTATGTACACAGCGACAAAGTATTATGCGAACTGAACCGCGTGTTCTACGTGTACATAAAAGCTTTGCAAACCCCAATCCAAGCAGCCGGGAATCGAACGCGGGGCCTTCCACTTTGTAGTAATAGCATTAAATTTTTTTTCGGACTGTCTATTAGCTGTGCTAACCCTATTGGTTGCGACAGAGTAACCGGGCTGTTTGGCGAGCTTCGGAAAGAAGCTCTGCCAGAAGAAATTTTGAGCCCTAGGGCTCGAAGAAACTATGGGAACGTCTGCCTAAGGGCGCCTCCTTTGAGGCCGAACCTCGGCTTAGGCAACGTTTGGGATAACGGGGGGATCGGATGGTGTACATTCAATGCGACTCTAGCCTTCCTTAGATAAAACACCATTTCTTAAGTAGTATAGATATAATAGTATATAATGAACGTTCATTTAAATTTGTATGAAACCGCGAAAACAATTCAAATAACTATATAAACAATATACAATAACTTTATATATAGGGCATATATAATATAATCATCATAACCATTGCCGGCTCACTACAAAGCACGGGTCTCCTCTCAATATGAGAAGGGTTTGGCCATAGTACACGCTGGTCATGTACGTATTGGCAGACTTCACACGCCTTTGAGAACATTACGCAGAACTCTCAGGCGTGCAGGTTTCCTAACGATGTTTTCCTTCACCGTTAAAGCAAGTGATATTTAAATTGCTTAAAAACGCACATAACTCCTAAAAGTTAGAGGTGCGTGCCCGGGATCGAACCTCCGACTACTCATTAGAAGGCTGACGTCCTAACCACTAGGCTATCACAGTATTACATATAATACAATAAGTTCTAAATAAGTGTGAATTAAAACAAAGCAAATTTTATGGATTTTTTTTTTGCGTTAATATATTTTTTTTTGTTGATCGTCAAGATCATTGCCAAATGTTAATGCAAATGTCCATTAATTCCCTAAGATGATAGCTTTAATTAAGGATTAATTAGTTCAAACACGTTTGTGAATAAAATATAATTAATATCGCCGCGATTCTAAGAAGTTATATATATATTAAGACATATATTTTACAAGGTTTAGTAAGGGTTAAAATGTGCGAAGTCTGCCAATCCGCACATGGCCAGCGTGGTGGACTATGGCCAAACCCGTCTCATATTGAGAGGAGACCGGTGCTCTGTAGTGAGCCGACAATGGGTTGATCATGATGACTGTGTATTCTTCTGTGGTATCGCTAAAAAAAAACATTGCTGCAAAGATTTTAGGCAAGTGTGGTCAATAGTTTTGTCTTTAAATCTTCTATGAGTTCTATGATAAGGTTGATTATTAATTCCAGGCGTAGTTATATCAATACAAAATAGGGAACATAAGGCAATACCTCTGTTCGGAAGCGTACTCAGTATTAATACAGTACAGAGGTTATCATTTAACAAGAAATAAATTAAAGTAGATAACCTTAAAGACATTTACACACTCCATTTCATAACAACGTCTTGCACTACGAGACATGATGCACTCCACACGGACGTGTGTTTATTTAAACTGGGCAATGATAATATAGATTCCATTCCCTATATTATAAGCGATTTACCGACACCCCAACCCTCTCGTAGTTGCGTCTTATTTTCACTCCCCCGACCTAAGCGCTCTTCTCCGAAAGAGGAGACCTAAACATATCCTTCACAACCCTGACGATCAGATAACACACTCGTACCACCTACCACACAATCATACGCTACACACAGTCTTCGCCGGCGAAGACGACATCCGGACGTGGGCTCCATCCACGGCCTCGGAGACGTACGGATCACTCACCGTCCTCCGCTTATTGCGTTTATTTATGATATAATATTCATGGATTCATTTTAAACATTCACGGTATTTATCTTATGAATAAACCAGCGTTGGATAAGACTTTGACCTCACCTTTAGGAGACTGAGTTCAGAACCTTACTTTTAGAACCCTAGTTCATCATCATGGACAACCCATTCTCGGCTCACTACAGAGCACGGGTCTCCTCTCAATATAAGAAAGGGGTTTGGCCATAGTCCACCACGCTATGAATATTAAGGGTTATATAACATATAGTTTTATGAGTTTTATTACACGAGGCAATATTCGAAATTTTCTTTAATCCTACTAATTTTATAAACGTGAAAGTTTGTAAGTATGGATGGATGTTTGTTACTCCTTTAAACTACGGAATGGGTTTATATGAAACTTTACATATAGCTTATACATCAGAATAACACATAGGTTACAATTTATAAAGATATGGTGTGAATTGCCCAAAATATGACGATAAGTGTCAAGTTAGTAGGAAAAAATCTACCATCTGCGTGATAATTTTAATGTCATAATGTTAGTTCTTCTCTACGCCACGCTAATATAAGCTACTCGAAATACTAATCTTGCGCAGACGAAGTGGCGGGCACCAGCTAGTCTATGACAATATTACAAACGCAATATAACTACCGCTTGATGAGTGATTATTAATTTGTTTGTCTGGTTATTTTCTCCTATGACAGCACAATCACTGCACAGATTTTGATAAAATATAGTCTAAAAAAATAGCCTTTACTAGCTACACACACAGTTAATTCCATCGTGACGGTCCTAGAGTTAGTAGACCATACTGTTTATTCCGAGAAAATCAACGAGGTTTTTATTTTAGTACAGTAGGTAACAAGAAATGTCTATAACTATCCTACGGATTTGAATTTCATTTGCATTGACCGTGATGATGAAAAAAAGAAAGGTAACTTACATTAGGTAGGAACTTTCGAGAAACCCCTAAATCCAATCAAAAACGTCAACCAATTAAAACCTTTACAACATATAAAACCATTTTTTAGATGAAAAACTAAACATGGCCGCCGTAAACGGAAATGGAAAGGATATGACAGATGCGCCAGTGCCGCCATCTTCCCTTATAAGACGCGTCAGTTCGCGCTCAATTCGAAACTCAATCTCTGAGGAAAAGGAAAATGGCGACGTGTGCGCCGGAAAGGGTTCTTTCGTTAACAAATACAGCAAGAAACCGGAAGCTCTGAAGAACTTTCATTTGAACGATGCGGAGAGTGAACTCGAAGTGCCTGGAACGCCGATGACGCCACGGACTTCTACGACACCTGGTTTGTTCTAACTTCTTCTTACTTATTACTCCCTGGTACCCCTATTTATTTTTACACTTTAAACCAGTCCGTACTAGTTATATTAATGCAAAAAGTAGGTTTGACGGTTTGTCCTTGTACGTAGCAACTTTCACATAAATAAAATTCTTTGACGTTTACAAACTATTTAGATGAATTTGCTCCTTGCAGTTAATTTAATTTCATGCATACGTATATAACTAACCCTACCGACAAAGACGTGTCGCCAAGCGATTTAGCGTTCCGGCACGATGTTGTGTAGAAACCAATTAGGAGTATGAGTTTACCATACCCCTAACAGATTAGCCTGCTACCATCTTAGACCGCATCATCACTTGCCATCAGGTGAGATACAGTCAAGGGCTAACTTGTGGTGAATAAAAAAACATATATAACTTAAAATAAACCTTAGATTAACCTTTAAAAAGAAGTCCCTTTAGGCAAGGTTCCGAAGATACTGGCAGCGTTCCCCCTTTGAATAGCTGGACTAATTCTTTGTCCAAGGTAGCTGGCAGCTCTTCGGTCTCCTGTGATGTCAACTAACCTTTTGGCTATTTCCTCAAAAAGCATTATAGCGCTAAGACCCCACGGACCATGGGTCTCGACAGCGAATAGGACAAAATCATATTCGGAACCTAGACCCCTGTATTTGCATGCTTTTAGCTTTTTCAGTCACTTCACAAGCCGCATCAGCTGAACTTGGTTCCATGTAGATGGGAAGGAGCCAGGGTGTCTGAACAGGTTGCATCCCATAGCACCCGAAAAATTTAATGTTAGAATTATAATATCTGAGGAGATATAATATTATCATCATATTACTGACTCACAAAAGACTGCGTGAATGATTAAAAAAAATAGTTAATGAGTAGTAAATAAATGGTTTAAAAACAAATAGTTAATGAGACATAGGAGATAATAAGTGGAAAAGCAGAATGCGAAGCTGAAAATGCAAGTGACGTCATCGGCATGGGAAAGTAGACGCCTTAAAATTATGCGATTATTTCAGTTCATCGTGCTCCTTTTGCGGATCTTGAGCCAATTTGCGATCTACTTAAATATTCATTTCAATACACAAAGATGAAAGTTCAAGTAACTACAGAAGTAGACTATAGAAGTTCTGCAATCATCTTTATGACTTCATATTTAGACTTATTACAATGTATTTCTAAACGTGGATGCTTCTAATAATAATCATATTATGTGATTTATTATTAAGTGTTTATCATAAATTACTGATACAATACTACTTAAATTACTGTTCATATTTCTGGCAAAACAATATCAGTGAATACTTGAATATATTTGCTTATACATATACTAGCTGACCCGGCAAACGTTGTTTTGCAATACAAATTATTTGTAGGAAAAAAATAACTAACTTATTGTGTGTAAGGATGTGGCATATGAGTGATAGAGGCATGGAGCGCTGTTAACGATGAGGGAATATAAAAATAACATAAATATTGTTTATGTTCAAAAATTTTAGCTTTACAATAAGCTCAGGGAAATTTTTGTCGAATTAGAGTGAAAAACATTCACAATAAAGACGATAATTGTTCAGTTATCGAGCGGGATGACAAATTATTAAATTACTAAAATGACTATAGAAAAATAGAGATTGGCGATAGAAGGGTGAAAATTTAGGGTTGTATGTATTTTTCAATGGCCACATAATACAAAAATAAAATAAAATAACTAAGATGTGGTGTCGTGGGACACCAGGTAGGAACGAAGTTCCTTCGGCTAATGTAGAATCGACACAATTTGCAAAAAAAAATCGTGCTCAATTTTTTGTAGGTTTTGATTTTTCCCATAAATTTTGCTGATTAGTTTTTATTTAAGTACAGGAAAGTATTTAGGAAATTCAGTATTTTAGGAAAAAATAAATTACGTAAAAAAAAAAATCGTAATTATAAAAAAATATGTCTCTTTTATGACAACATAAAATTACATAGAAATAGAAATAATTACAAAAGAGAAAGAGAAAGGTATTATACACTACTCGCTTGTGTATACGACTGTCGCGGGGGCGCACGTCTTTTAACGGTTTTATTCCACGGATTTTTTCTTACGGTTTTACTATAACTTTTTTTTCAGTTCGGTCGCGCAGCAAAATCCCTATCTCCAAGCCTGCCGTAAGGAACTTCGTTCCAAAAAATACATCCAAAAAAAAAAAAAATTTTTTTTGGTGTGGACACCCCTTAACACTTAGGGGTTTGAAAAGTAGATAGTAGCTGATTCTCAGACTTACATAGAGAATATACATAGCACTATTTGCGTGAAGAAAAGCTTCTTTCATAGACCCTTGATATGTCGCTTGTCATAAGCGGCTTAAGACCGTCAAGTGTGAAAATCCCTATAAAAAACCTTAAGTTCAGTAGTAAACTTATGTCGAGATTATCGTTAGCACATACACACACACGCACCCACCCACCCACCCACACACACACACACACACACACACACACACACACACACACACACACAAACACACACACACACACACAAACTCACTCCCATGCACATCCACTTACTTACACACACACGCACCCACACACACAAACTCACTCACATGCACACCCACTTAGTAATATATCCTATTGTTGTTAATGTTAAATTGTTGTTCACCTTAGTCAGTTTCATGTAGTAAAATTTTAAATTTTAAATTTTTCAATTTTTACCTATTTAACATATTTTGTATATATTGTGTAATCTCTTTGGTCTTATTTTTATGACTTTCTTAATTGTATACCAATGAAATGTAACGCTGTTGATTACTTGCAAATAAATAAATAAATAATAGGAACAATAATTAAAATCGGTTTACCCGAAATAATTTTGATATCAAAGCGTTATCAAAAAGATAAAGACATTGAAATTCGGTTTCTCTTGTCCGCAGGCCATGAAAACTGCACGTTCCACCATGACCTCGAGCTGGACCACCGACCACCCACGAGAGAAGCACTTCTTCCCGACATGGCGAACTCCTACAGACTGCTACTCACAGGTAAAAAACTCAATTTATTTTTAACTGGTCTGGTGGGAGGCTTCGGCCGTGGCTAGTCACCACCCTACCGACAAAGACGTATCGCCAACCGATTTAGAGTTCCCACAAGATGTCGTGTAGAAACCAATTAGGTGCATGGGTTTTCCAAACCTCTAACAGGTTAGCCCGCTACCATCTTAGACCGCATCATCACTTACTATCAGGTGAGATGCCGTCAAGGGCTAACTTGTGGTGTATAAAAAAAAACTTGTCTGATTTAGTACTATATTTATTCCTTAGTGATATTCGTTGATGTCATTCTTCCATGGTCCTAAGTCCCCTATTTGGCGCAAAAAGTATTCGCAATGTCACGCCGTCTTCGCCGGCGAAGACGAGGTCCCCGCTATCTTACGTCATCCGGACGTGGGCTCCATCCACGGCCTCGGAGACGTACTACCACACACCGTCCGACCCCCCCGTTATCCCGAACGTCGCCTAAGCCGAGATTCGGCCTCAAACGAGGCGCCCTTAGGCAGTCGTTCCCATAGTTTCTTCGAGCCTTAGGGCTCAAAATTTCTTCTGGCAGAGCTTCTTTCCAAAGCTCGCCAAACAGCCCGGTTACGCTGTGGCAACCAATAGGGTTTGTACAGCTAATAGACAGTCCGAAAAAAAATGTAAGATATATTTATAGAGTATGGTCAAAAGTATTGGATCTAGCAACAATCCACAAATTAAACTAAGAGGAGTCACAGATAAAGAAGAGTCAGGATCTGCACCCTGCAAATGTTCATGTTGGGAAGGATTTTTGCTTCCTCTCCGAGATACTCTGAACACAGCTTACCCCATCCTCCACTGAAACTCTTGAGTTTTCTTATTAAAAAAATGGAGTATATGTATCCATTAACATCTAGATAAGAAGAAGAAACTACATGTTTGAACTTTTAAATCTTCAGGTCTCGGAGAAGATCCGGAGAGACAGGGGCTGCTGAAGACACCAGAACGAGCTGCCAAGGCTATGCTGTTCTTCACAAAGGGATACGACCAAAGTTTAGAAGGTATGCATCTAGTAGTTTCTTGTATAACCGTCGCATGCGCTGTCGCATTATAAAAGTTGGAGGTCCTGGGTTCTATTCCCAGCTCGAGTCTGGTCTGATGAGAGGCTTCGGCCGTCGCTAGTTGACACCCTACCGACAAAGATATGTCGCAAAGTGATTTAACGTTCCGGCACGATGTCGCGTAGAAACCAAGTAGGAGTGTGGGTTTACCATACCCCTAACAGGTTTTTTAAAAAATAAAATATCACTTGCTTCAATGGTGAAGGAAAACATCGTGAGGAAACCTGCACGCCTGAGAGTTCTCCATAATGTTCTCAAAGGCGTGTGAAGTCTGCCAATCCGCACATGGCCAGCGTGGTGCACTATGGCCATACCCTTCTCATATTGAGAGGAGACCCGTGCTCTGCAGTGAGCCGAGAATGGGTTGATCATGATGATAATCACAGTTAACTCCAAAATTACTCGAACCCGTTGTGTTAACAAAAAAGGAAATTTGGGACCACCCAAAGGCTCGGAAGTACAAAAAAAATATCTGTTAATAGTGACTTTGAGATGACGTCTATTTATTTATTTATTTTTGTATCAAATTTGCGATATTAAACACTTACAAAAGAAGTATACAAAGGAAAGCTTATCTCTATAAGAGATCTCTTCCAGCTACCCTCAGCTTTTTAGATGGTACGAGGTTCACATTAATAAATTCACCAGGATAATAGTTCTAATGATTGTGTTTGTTTGTTCCAGAGGTCCTTAACAACGCCATATTCGACGAGGACACGGATGAGATGGTGGTGGTGAAGGATATAGAAATGTTTTCCATGTGCGAACACCACTTGGTACCGTTCTACGGGAAGGTGTCTATCGGGTATCTACCCCAGGGCAAGATCCTTGGGCTTAGCAAACTGGCCAGGTAAATAATCATAGACAACTCTTTGATGCGCCAACAATAGAGAGTTAATGGTGATAGCTACATTCGTGAACTTAAGACTAAAGCTACGAGGGTTCCAAACGCGCCCCGGTCTAAGAAAAAGCCCACAACAAACTTAGCCTGCTAACTTTTCTATTTGTCATCACCATCGCATATCATCATGATCAACCCATTACCGGCTCACTATAGAGCACGGGTCTCTTCTCAATATGAGAAGGGTTTGGCCATAGTCCACCACGCTGGCCATGTGCGGATTGGCAGACTTCACACGCCTTTGAGAAACATTATGGTGAACTCTCAGGCGTGCAGGTTTCCTCACGATGTTTTCCTTCACCGTCGAAGCAAGTGATATTTTTATTGTTTAAAAATGCACATAACTCCGAAAAGTAAGAGGTGCGTGCCCGGATTCGAACCGCCGACCTCTGATTAGGAGGCTAACGCCCTAACCACTAGGCTATCACCGCTCCATCTCATATGTCACTTAAATTTCTTTCTTTCACAATTTTCTTTTATTAATTTGTCTGATGGGAGGCTTCCGCCGTGGCTAGTTACCACCCTACCGACAAATACGTATCACTAGGCGATTTTGCGTTCCGGCACGATGTCGTGTAAAAACCAATTAGGAGCGTGGGTTTACTGTACCCCTAATTAGTTAGCCCGCTACCATCTTAGACTGTATCATCACTTACCATCAGGTGAGATAGCCGTCAATGGCTAACTTGCAGTGTATAAAAAAAACATACGCAGTATTTTTTCATTTTGTTGCATGTATTGCATAAACGAAATTACGCGGTTAACGCCGACGTTAGTTACTTATCAGTTGATTATAATGGAGATATCTGTTTTAGTGGCACTATATGGTTACACGATTGTTGGTTAATTATTATTTTAGAGAAGTCACATGTGTGATGTAATGATGACGAGATTAATGAACCGTCTAATTCCGCCCTTAGTTTTTATTATTGAAAAAGTTTTAGTCTATTTTTTAACAGGTGAGATAGCGGTCAAGGGTTAACTTGAAGTGTATACCATAAAATGTTTCCAGGATTGTCGAGATATTCTGTCGCCGATTGCAAGTGCAAGAGCGGCTTACGAAACAGATCGCCGTGGCGGTCACACAGGCAGTGCGCCCAGCTGGAGTTGCTGTTGTCATCGAGGGAGTGTGAGTAGATCTTCTTTCTGTCAAGGTTGATGGAAACAGTCAACTCCGCCCCCATCTTCCACAAGATAGACAGATAATTGTGTCAACTGCCGACTTCGCCGTAGCTTCTGCTCAGAGAAGCGGCAATTCCGGAATTGCCAATTTAGATTTTTCGGATGTTCCTTTGGGTGTTTTCTAATATAGAAATTAATACCCCGGCATTGAGGCGGGCAAAACAAAAGAATCATTCGTTCATTACCTACATTTATTTAAAAAAAAAAAAAATATATGATTTAGTTATTACCTAGTACATTTAGTTTTGTATTAATGTATTTCATTGCTCTTAATATATAATGATGTTAGTTTATAAGTTGCAATTATTTAAGCAAGCTTTTTAGCAAGTGTTATGTTTGTAGATAAGCGTGTACGTGTAAGTAATTGTCGATGTCACAGGTGTACGGAAAAACTCAAGCTACGAGTTTGTGATTACACCTAACTATTATCACATTATGTCAATGTTTTTGTTAAATAAATAAATAAATAATTAGCGGTCCCCTCTCCAAACGCAACATTAATATTTAGCAGTTTCAGCCCCGTTAGTTCCGCGTCGGAACTCGTATTCAAAAATCACACGAATTTTCCAAGTATCCATCTTTATTGTCTAAGCTGAATAAAAAAAACAACTGAAAGTTGATAATAATCGAAAGTTGCACATTTTTTAAAAGAAAAACTACATCGGTACCGTATGAAAAAAGTTTCACTCAAAATTCTCAAACCACGAAGGTTCTATGTCAATTCGAAGTACCTATTACAATAAAACGCCAATTTCATACTTTAACCCCCTAATATATCTAAAAATTATACTAAATTGTGCCTTATGCTCATAAGATGCGCATTCCGGAATCAAGCCCTGTGATAGGTACATTTTAAATCAATTTGCGCCCATGAAAGTTAACTTCTCCTTTATGAATAGTTTGGAGAATCAACATCATCATCATTTTTATTCCATTAACAGCCCATTACAGTGCGTGGGTCATGAGAAATGTATTAAACCATAGGGCCTCCCTGTTCTTTTCTTCTTGTTCTTTCAGAACATTATGTAGTCTCTCTCTCTCTCAAATACGCAGAGTTTCCTCACGATGATTGATCATTAAAGCAGTGCATATTGATAGACTGGACGTGCCTTTTAAAATATGGAGAAATATCAGGCATGAAGTTTCCCTCCCAATGTTCCGTTCACCAGTTATTTTTTTATTTTAATGAGAACGCACGTAGCTCGAAAAAGTTTAGGCTATTTCAGGGGATAAACTCAGTCCCCCCCAAAAGGGGAAGGGAGCCTTAACCACTTGGCATCACAGAAATTTCTAACGAAGCTAACAAGTCATTTTGTCCACAGTCACATGTGCATGGTGATGCGCGGAGTCCAGAAGATCAACAGCAAGACCGTCACCTCCACCATGCTGGGGGTCTTCCGCGACGACCCCAAGACCCGCGAGGAGTTCCTCAACCTAGTGCACTCCAAGTGAGGACATACAAACAGAATCTCTAGTTTTACTTTACGCATCAATGTTTCGTTCGGGCGGTTAGACGGTTCATAAACATGGTCAAGGAGATATCTTTCACTTATTTTTTAGTTGAAATTTTTTACTACTAATACATTTTCCTTCACGTTAAAATACCGTGATTTCGTAATAAAACTACCTGGTAATAATAGTTTAGTGCCAAATCTATTATATACTAGCTGACGCCCGCGACTTCGTCTGCGTTGAGTTGAATGCGAAGCAATAGGTTATTAACCCGAATTGTAGTACTGGACAGTACTTGGACATTGCAGAAAAATAAAGTAACGTTTACTTCAATTTTCTGAAATAAAAGTAGCCTAAGTTACTCCTTATTACATCAGCTACCTGCCAATATAAGTCCCGTAAAAATCGGTCTAGCCATTTCAGAGATTAGCCGGAACAAACAGACAGACAGACAGACAAAAATTGTAAAAATAAATATTTTGGTGTATGTACCGTATACATATTGGTATGATTGTAGTAAAAAACAGTTATTTCAATATTACAAACAGACACTCCAATTTTATTTATTTGTATAGATTTAAACCTCTAAAGTGAACTGAATAGATAGCTCTTAATACTCAAGCTGTCCTTTTCCACAAAGAGCATAGTGAGTGACAGAATTTGGACAAAATATAACAACAAAATTAGTTGGCTGACATACCAATATGTTAAAAACAATTCAAGCCTTACTCAGCCAGATGACGAATAAAAACAAATCGTTCGATTCCCGGCTCGTGTCTGGTCTGGTGGAAGGCTTCGGCCGTGTCTAGTTACCACCCTACCGACAAAAGACGTATCGCCAAGCGATTTAGCACGATGTCGCGTAGAAACCAATTAGGAGCGTGGCTTTACCATGCCCCTAACAGGTTAGCCCGCTACCATCCTAGACTGCATCATCACTTACCACCAGGTGAGATAGCTGTCAAGGGCTAACTTGCAGTGTATAAAAAATAACATACGCAGTATTTTTTCATTTTGTTGCATGTATTGCATAAACGAACTTACGCGGTTAACGCCGAAGTTAGTTACATATCAGTTGATTATAATGGAGATTTGTTTGTGTGTTTTAGTGGCACTAAATTGTTACACTATTATTGGTTAATATTATTATTTTAGAGAAGTCACATGCACGCCATGAGATAATTATGTCGTCATTTTTGTCGTCATGTTTCTATGAGACGAGAAAATATCCGCGTAAATTATGTCTTCATTTTTCTCATCATGTTTCTATGAGACGAGAAAATGGGTATACGCGTTTTATTCTTAAAATCTTTCGACGCTTTTTTAGTGACGAAAAGACGAATGAACCGTCTAATTCCGCCCTTAGTTTTTATTATTGAAAAAGTTTTAGTCTATTTTTTTAAATCAAATAACCACATTCATTGTTATATAATTTAATTACTTAAAAAAATTACATTCCCCAAACATTCCCATCTCAATGTACACAAAAACAAAAGCTTTCGATGAAAAATTCGATGCATTCTTTTTGTTTTTTTTTTTTTTTTAAGTAACGCTTGCATATAATTTTAGCTGTCTTTTTAAATATTTGTGTTCAATATTAATTATTAAAATGTTTAACACAAAGTTTTTAGTTGAAAAAAAAATCCATTGTTATTAAATTTAAATTAGGTCTAAAACTAAGGTTCCTTATATTTTTTTTTATGTTAAGATTATTACGTTTTTTATTAACATTTATTATAATTATTTGTGTGATTCATTAGTATTATTTACTGATGTTTGACATTTTAAGAAAATTTAATGACTACCCTGAGTTTTTGAGGCTGCGTGCGGAACTGAAAAAGTAAACCCAAAAAAAAAACAAAAAAAAAAGGGTCTTACATATTTTTGATGATCTTTACAGTGTTTAACGCAGTTCCATACGATGATTTATTAATTCATTATTAATATATACCTTTTGTAAAGCTACATTAACATACAATGCGTTCTTTACATGTAATTCAAATAATCGTACAAATATTTAATTAATCTGACAACTAATAAAACAAATTAATTTTACATTATAGGCATTAAAAGTATTTCTTATTATTTAGTCGTGAGTACTATACGGAAAAAATCTAATGAAGCAATTTTTTTTAACAGTATATCTCATGATTATCACAATTGGTTTATATGTACTGAATTTATGAATTAAAAAATCAGGCTAAAACCTGATACGTTTTTCAATCTACATTCTATACACTGCAAGATAGACAAATCTGCTTTTGTTTGCCTCATTCCACGTCGCCTGCATGATGAGAACACAAGTATGCGTTAATGTAGCTAAATATTTCATGGCTGGCCATAAATTAATTAAAAAAAACCATTTAAAGCTGTAGACAAAATAGATATCTATATGTAAAATTTTTGTGTACTAGCTAATTCATAGCTATCCTTGGAAAGTATCGCTAAGTTAAATTGTTTTAGCTGATTATTTTTTTTTTGTAATTTTAACAAAAAAAAACCATTTCAAGCTATAGAAAAAATAGATATCTATATGTAACATTTTGTGTACTAGCTAATTTATGGCTATCCTTGGAAAGTGTCGCTAAGTTTAATTGTTTTAGCTGATTATTTTTTGTTTGTAATTTTAACAAAAAAAAAACATTTAAAGCTATAGACAACATAGATATCTATATGTAAAATTTTTGTGTACTAGCTAATTTATGGCTGGCCTTGGAAAGTGTCGCTAAGTTTAATTGTTTTAGCTGATTATTTTTTGTTTGTAATTTTAACAAAAAAAAAACATTTAAAGCTATAGACAACATAGATATCTATATGTAAAATGTTTTGTGTACTAGCTAATTTATGGCTGGCCTTGGAAAGTGTCGCTAAGTTTAATTGTTTTAGCTGATTATTTTTTGTTTGTAATTTTAACAAAAAAAAAAACATTTAAAGCTATAGACAACATAGATATCTATATGTAAAATTTTTGTGTACTAGCTAATTTATGGCTGGCCATGGAAAGTGTCGCTAAGTTAAATTGTTTTAGCTGTTTTTTTTTGTTAAAATTAAACGAAATATATATTTTTTTTTGGTTTCAAAATTTTAATATTTTTTGCCTTTCGTTTTAGAATTTCTTGTGTAAATTTAAAGCTGCCTTCGATATAATTTAGTTTGTAAGTTTGTTGTTTTTTTTTTTAATTTAGTTTTTGCACTCGAACGTAATTCATTTGATGCAAGTTTTCGTGTAAAAAGTGCCAACTACATAATAATTACGTAATTTTCTGAGGTTTTCTCGTTTGCGCAAAGTTTATGACAAAACAGCATTCCATGAACAATCTATATAATATATAGAAAGAATGACGTATTATAGAAACATGCTTGATTACTTTAAATCATATATTTCACAGTCACTTTAACGAATAGGCGAAATATTTATATGTTTTATGGGATTTTGAAGTATATATAATTGCTTTGAATAATTTTTTTGGGGGATACGATGTAAAAAATATTGCCCAAACACATTGCTTTCCCCAAAACGTATTTAACTGAGTACGGTTAATTTTTTTAAATTTCTTTCCACCTGGGATTCATTTCCTTTTGATAGTGGACCAAAGCAAAAATCTCAAGGAGTTTAATGGCTGACACTTGACATTTTTGCTGATTATTCTTGTTTTATTTTTTTGTCAGTAAAACATTATTGTGACCCATAAAGATGCCTTATAATTATTGTGAATTGTATACAAATTTTATATGAATGATATTGTAAAATGAGCATTTGATTTTATAAAATAAATTTATTACTTTAAGTTAAAAAAAATATATGTTTCTTTTATTTCTTTACTTCGTCTGCGTGGACATCTGGATTGGGTCTAAGGCATCGCACGTTGACAATTTTTAATCTTCCCACGGGAACTATTTGAGAGATCGGCATAGAAAATACACGTCCTTTTCCATAGCAAAGGTGACATGCATACAAAATTTCAAAGCTGTCTGCCCGCGGCTTAGCTCGTAAACGATTTTCAATTTTCAAGGGAACTACTTAAGAAATCGGGATAAAAGGTAGCCTTATGTTCTTTTCGATGTCAAAGGCTACATGCATGCCAAATTTCATCCAAATCCGTTCAGTAGTTTTTGCGTGATTGAGTAACAAACATTCAAAACATCGACACTTTCACATTTATTATATAAATAGGATATAGGATTCGAAACAGAAGTCGTTCCTAAATCCGTATTTCTTAAAGATGGCTCCATATTATGCATCCTCACCATCATCATGATCAACCCATTCCCAGCTCACTACAGAGCACGCGTCTCCTCTCAATATGAGAAGGGTTTGGCCATAGTCCACCACGCTGGCCATGTGCGGATTGGTAGACTTCACATGCCTTTGAGAACATTATGGAGAACTCTCAGACGTGCAGGTTTCCTCGCGATGTTTTCCTTCACCGTTGAAGCAAGTGATATTTTAATTGTTTAAAAACGCACATAACTCCGAAAAGTTATAGGTGCTATACTATTGGTAACTAGCCTTAGGGTCATAACAAGATTTATCCTAACCAACCGGTAAAAACAAGTCCCTAAATAACATATAAACAGTTCGTTTATTTGCGGTGGTAACCATTTAGCTTCAAAGAAATAGGTTTGAATATGATGGTATTGGACCTTGATTTCTTACTGTTACCGTTTTCTTTTAATTTGCAATCATACCTTACAGCTTTACAAAGTAATAGCTGGAATATAAATAAGTGTAACGTGATTCCAATAGCTTCATAATCATCACGTTTCTGTTATATAAGTATGTAGGATGACTACGGCGGGTGCGTGTCTTTGTCGGTAATTTAGGTAGACGTGGGTAGTTTCGAGCAAAGAGACCAGACACTCTTGGTAGAACAGAACTACAATTATAAGTATCGTAATTTATAAGGAGCAGACTATACGCTCCACTAAGTACGAATGCACCGCCGCAGCTCAACCACCGGTCCGACCCGACCGAGTGCAATCAATGCAATGCGCCGTCCCGCGCCGGTGAGTCTTATAAGAACCTGCATACGTCACTTAGTGTTGCGTAAAGAGAGGGGGCGATGCCACTCTCTTGTCTGTCGTACATGACTCCAAAACTAGATGGCGCTGCTCTCAAATTGCCGTCAAGTATTTTATTTATTTATTTACATCCAATTAGAAGGGAAAAATTCCACTTACACTAACTAGACAATATAAAACAAATTATTCAAAACAAACTAATAATTACTAAACATGTTACACAACAAATATTAATCATTGCTCTCGGCGTACTTAAGCAACTCCGAAAACAGAACCGTCCACCCGTCATTGAATGGGTCCCATTGAAAATTCTTAACCAAAAGCGCGTTGAAAGACGCCAAAAGCTATATATAAAGTATAAAGTAGAAGTATAAAGCTATACTCACTGGTTCCTTCAGTAATCAACTTATTGGTTTCTGCAGCTTCTTGCCCACACCATATACACTGTCAGCAGTTAAAAGAAGAGAACAAAAGCAGTTTTTTATACACTTCTTTTAATAATTAATCCATTCATATCAAAGAAACAAAAAACTTGAGAGGTGTCAAGGGACACCCGGATGGAACGAAGTTCCTTTCGATTAATTAGTGAAGGAATTGTAATAAAATTTTATTTTATTTAAGTTATAATAATATTTTTTTTATTATTAACAAATATAATGTTATATAAACTTAATCAGTAATTTGTACTCCATCAGCAATATCCGTAACTTGTGCAGAAACACTGTCAGGATTCATTATTATTATTATTTTTTATTATTTACAAAAAACCTGTATACACTAAACAAAAATAATCGTCGCGACACCACACTGTTCAATGCGAAATAGAAATGAAAATATTTGGCTTGCTTTCTATAAGAGAGAGAGAGACAGACAGAGAAACATGCGACGCCGCACAGCTTACAATAACAAAAAGTGTCGTGACAACTTTTCGTAAGAATTTTTCCGTCTAGCCCCCTTTCACAACGCGCGATAAGGAACTCCGTTCCAAAAACAAAAATGTTTTATTTATGTAAACCTATTGCAGGCATCTATGAAGCTTTCATGTATATAATATGTTTCTCAGTATTTCAATTCGTGAGGTGATGGTGATAACTACACTTGCCAACTATAAACTAAAGCAAGGAGGGTTCCAATCGCGCCCAGGTCTAGGCAACAGCCGACAGCAAACTTGACCGTGATTTTTTTCATCACCATCTCACATAGTCATTAATGACTTATAATTCATTTTTTGTAATTCAAATTCAAATACAAATAATCTTTATTCAATAGTCCTTTACAAGGCACTTTTGACGCGTGAATAATTTACATAGTAGTGATTTGATGGTGATAACATTCGTAAACTTAAAACTAAAGCTATGAGGGTTCCAAACGCGCCCCGGTCTAAGAAGAACCGCACAACAAACTTAGCCGGGTTTTTTTCCGTTATCACCATCTCACATAATCAATAATAAATTATAGTACCTATGGAGATAGAGCAATTCTCACCCAAGTTTTTTTATCGTTTATATAATCCTTAACATAGTAATATGATTTTTCTATAAGCTTTCGTTTTATATAAACTTTGAACTTATTGATAGACATCTCCAAGTGCTAGTCAATTGAAAAACAAAAAGGTTAAATGTCAACGATAACCTAGTATTTTGGGAAGTCAATTATAATTTCACATTGCTTGACCTGTTTCATGATTATATCATTAATATTTTGCCTATATATTTTCGAAGACCTCCGTGGCGCAGTGCGTGCGCTGTCGCATTATAAAGTCGGAGGCCCTGGGTTCGATACCCGGCTTCTGGAGTCTGGTCTGGTGGGGGAGGCTTCGGCCGTGGCTAGTTACCACCCTACCGACAAAGACGTGTTGCCAAGCGATTTTAGCGTTCCGGCACGATGTCGCGTAGAAACCAATTAGGAGCGTGCGTTTAGCATACCCCTAACAGGTTAGCCCACTACCATCTTATACCGCATCATCACTTACACCGGGTGAGATTGCCGTCAAGGGCTAACTTGTAGTGTACAAAAAAAAAAATAAAAAAAATAAAAAAATATATATATATAACTTGAGGTGCGAACCGAGAATCGAACTTGTTAACCACTAGGCTATCAGAGCTGTCTTAATGTAGTATCTAGAATATGAAGCTTAAACACAGCCTTTCTTGGATATCTGTTGAAAGAAAACAATTCTCAGGATATTTTGGTACGTTACATACCTACCTATTATTTAATTTATGAGTTAAGTGTAACATCTAGAAATACAATATTTAACGTGTTTACCAATTAGCGATAGTGTAGAGGAACCATGCGGTAGCCACTCGAATACGGAAGAGTCCCGGTAGTTTAGTTTAATAATCATCATGATCAACCCATTGCCGGCTCACTACAGAGCACGGGTCTGCTCTCAATATGAGAAGGGTTTGGCCATAGTCCACCACGCTGGCCATGTGCGGATTGGCAGACTTCACACGCCTTTGAGAACATTACGGAGAACTCTCCGGCTTGCAGGTTTCCTCACGATGTTCTCACCGTTGAAGCAAGTGATATTTTATTTTTTTTAAAACGCACATAACTCCGAAATGTTAAAGGTTGTTAAAATTGTAAAGGTACCTCTAACTTTCCCGGATTCGAACCGCCGCGCCGACGTCTGATTAGGAGGCTGACGCCCTAACCACTAGGCTATCACCGCTACGGTTAATATAATATGATACAAAAAAGCTGAGATCTATTCAGCGTATTTTTGACTTTACTCAGCCTAAGTTAGTGTTACAACAAGACAGATTTTTCCGACACATACTATTTATCTCTTATCAACTGTTTCTTAAGTCAGAGGTTTAGTTTTAGGTTGGCGAGTGTAGTTATCACCATCGCTTCTCGAATAGAAATAATGAAAACAAAATAAATTTGAACGATTCATAGATGCCTGTAATAGGTTTATACGTTGCTATTTTTGATTTTTGATTTTGATTATAATACTTAGTTTGGAGATGTCATCGATTGTTTTACGAAGCTGTTGGTTTTATAATAGTTGTATAACCCCTTTAGCTGATGTGTTGTTTCAAACCCAGAATATATAATATTATACGAAGCGGTGATAGCCTAGTGAAGCGGTGATAGCCTAGTGGTTAGGGCGTCAGCCTCCTAATCAGAGGTCGGCGTTTCGAATCCGGGCACGCACCTCTAACTTTTCAGAGTTATGTGCGTTTAAAAAAAAAAATTAAAATATCACTTGCTTCAACGGTGAAGGAAAACATCGTGAGGAAACCTGCACGCCTGAGAGTTCTCGATAATGTCCTCATAGGCGTATGAAGTCTGCCAATCCGCACATGGCCAGCGTGGTTGACTATGGCCAAACCCTTCTAATATTGAGAGGAGATTCGTGCTCTGTAGTGAGCAGGTAATGGGTTGATCATGATGATAAATATATAAGTGAGTACAAAAGTTGCAAAGTTTGGCCACCCCAACGTGTGATAATGTTACTCGGAAAGAGATAAAAATACATCCAACTCGTATTTAATCTAAACCCAGAATCTTCGACCCTCATTCCACCGTGGAGATCTGCTCCGACAGCTGACGGGTAAGTCCCTAACTCGCGGATAATTTTCATGCAGAATCTGAGGACAGACATTTTATACAGGCCTCATCTCATATCAGAAATAAAATTAGTGACGTGTTAATTAGGTTTAAAGATCTTTATTCTCAGAAGAAACAATTTCGCTTGATGAGAAATTAATAAAATAAAACAGTTTACAATAAAGAAATAGTAGGCCAAAAAGTGGCGTGTTTACAAATTTACACAATGCTTTTTAAGTTTATTTTTGAACGCTGTAAATGACTTTTCGCAAAAAATTTCTTTGGGTAAGCTATTATACATTTGTGCTCCCTCAACCTGTATTGTTTTACTGCCATAATTTGTTCTAGTTTTGTATAATCTTAACTTATGTCTATTTCGTGTGTTTAAATGTGATTTGGTTTTAAAAGTAATTTGTGTGTGTATGGTTTCGGTTAATTCAATATTGAATCTACTTCAAAAAACATTTACGCAACAAAGTTATGTTTTTTGGTGATTCTTGCTCGATATTAAGAAACACAGAATTATTAATATCGAGCTAGGAACACCAAAAACCAATGTTCTTGTATGTTTATCAACCTTTTTTTCTAAATTAAATAAACACATTAATGTAACTGATTATAAAATATAAAATAATAACAATACAAATAATACATACTTATATAAAATATATATTCGTAATATAAACCATAGAAACTTTTTATAGAAGCTATAGAAAAAAAATCCGTATTTATAATCTGTGAAAATTTCAACTCGCTGTAAAACGGGCGGGTTAGTTATGGAATCATGTTGGCATACTTCGGTAGGGGCCCTAAAAAGATTGATGGAAATGGTTTAGACATTCGAACTGGAGGTTATATAGAAAATAAAAAAAACTGATTTAAACATAAAATAATAATTAAAAACAAACGTATACACTGAGATATTTTTGACAACGGTTTCGAGTGATAAGATCTATTTTTTAACATATTTTTTTATGTTTTTTTTGCGTTGTCTGTGTCAATTTTAGTACGATTTTCAAAATTCTTTTATTATTGCAAAACCAGGATTTGACGAGGGGTTCCCTGGAAGTCTCCTCACAAAACAAATCAAAATAACTTTATTCATACATTGCAGGCATCTATGAACCGTTCAGATATATTCCAATTTTCATTATTTCTATTCATGAAGTGATGGTGATAACTACACTCGCCAACTTAAAACTAAGAGGGTTCAAAATTCTAAGAAAAAGCCCACAACAAACTTAGCCGTTTTTTTTTGCTATCATCATCTCACATCTATTAATGGTCTCAATCTATTAATGGTTCATATGAAAAAATGAAAAATGAAAAAAATTTTATTCAAAAAATACGTTTTACAAAACATTTATCCGTTGTTGGGACATCCTTTTAAGAAATTATTTTACTTGTGCCAGGATGTCCCGCCTTCCCTTAAATGTATATAATATGTATTATCATATATTTGAAGCAGTAATAGAATTTTTCAGACAAAGGTTTGTTTCTTAAAAATTAAAGTAAATTTTTCGTAAATTTTAATGACTAGCTCGAATTTATGAGTGTATCCATATATATTTAACTTTATCTTAGGTCTAGTGTTTAGCAGGTTCAATCACCGATCATTAGAGAGGAATATGACAGATATTTCTGAAAAAAGCAGTAATTTTAGTCCCAACACGATTTTCGTCAAGGAGTGCCTGAGAGAGGACGTGTTAAGCGCTCTTTGGTCTCGATTATAACAACACATGTCTCCCTTTATACCCCAGTACATTACCTCCAGCCCTTAATTAAGCCTATATTAATGATGTCTCTACCATCATGTTCAACCCATTACCGGCTCACTACAGAGCACGGGTCTCCTCCCAATATGAGATGGGTTTGGCCATAGTCCACCACTGGCCATGTGCGGATTGGCAGACTTCACACGCCTTTGACAACATTATGGAGAACTCTCAGACGTGCAGGTTTCCTGACGATATCTTCCTTCACCGTTGAAGCAAGTGATATTTTAATTGTTTAAAAAAAAACGCACATAACTCCGAAACGTTAGTGGTGTGTGCCCGGATTCGAACCGCCGACCTCTGATTAAGAGGCTGACGCCCTAAACACTAGGCTATCAAAGCTTCATGTCTATAATGGTATATTTATACCTTTATAGCAACAGTACATATTTTATGTTTTAATATTGACCAATTATTATCACAAACGCTACCTTATCTTTAGTTATGATATAAGTAAACTTTGACATGGCCTTGAATGACTATATAATTTATAAAACAATGCGAGATATAGGTAAGAAATTAATTGGTAAATACATAATAATAATAATATTTTGTCTGCAATCATAATATTTTCATCCTAATTCGTACGTGTTCGTAAGTCAATCGGTTAATTTGATTTCGGAACACATTCTGCTTTTGAATGCTTGCACAGTATGTGACGTCTCTGCTAGGGGAATTCCCGTTACGTTAAGATATTTTTCGTAGTAAAGATGTTCTGCTTGGTAAGTTTATTTATGAAATAAAAAGGGGGACGGAATGCCAAATCCATTTCTTGCTTGTATGCTGATTACCAACAGTTAATAAGTAAATATAATAATATAATACCCGGCAAGTTTGTTGTGGGCTTCTTCTTAGACCAGGACGCGTTTGGAACCCTCATAGCTTTAGTTTTAAGTTTACCAATGTAGGTATCACCATCAAATCACTACCATTGGAACTCCCTACAAAAGACCTATGGCCAGCAGTGGACGTCTATCGGTTGAAATGATGAAATCTAAGCTAGCGCCTAAGCACAGGCTCCTGCTGTATAAAGCGCAAGTTCGGCCCCACATGGAGTACTGCTCTCACCTCTGGGCCGGAGCACCCCAGTACCAGCTCCTTCCATTTGACCGGATACAAAAGCGGGCAGTTCGTCTCGTGGATGATCCCAAGATTACTTACACGCTGGAGTCCCTAGAGCACCGAAGAGACGTTAGTTCTCCTTGTGTGTTCTATCTTCTCTACAATGGAGAGTGCTCCGAGGAGCTATTTAATCTAATTCCACCTTCCGTGTTCTCCAGTCGCACTTTTCGTCGCAGAAATAAATATCGTCCTCACCACCTGGATGCCTGGACCTCTTCCACCACCCGCTATTCCAGGTCATTTCAGCCACGAACTTGCAAATTGTGGAACCAGCTTCCATCTTCTGTGTTCCCTAATGGCTATAATATGGGGATCTTCAAAGGGCGAATTAACAAATTGCTCAAGGGCCAGCAACGCATTGGCGGTTCCTCTGGTGCTGCAAATGTTCATGGGCGGCGATGATCACTTACCATCAGGCGACCCGCCTGCTCGTTTGCTCGCTTTGTATATATAAAAAAAAATTAAGCAATACAAATTCTACACGTGTCGTTACAATTTCCGTTATTTGAATTGTTTCAGATTGCAACATGAGTCCTCTGACGTGCTTCACAGCGTTGGCGCTGGTCGGTCTGCTGGCTGCCGCGCCCACCTCTAACAACGAAGAGGACGACAAAGTTGTAGTGACCAAGGAGTTTTACGTCGAAGACTTCGTTAAATATAAGGCAGAGCACGATATAGTCAACCTTCTTGTACCTCTGAACTCGCTGAACTTTGATGAAGACGATTCCAGCTCATCAGAATCAAACGAAGTAGACTCGGACATAATTTTATTCTTCGTGGAGGCTGACGTGCAACCTGATGGAAGCCGCGTAGACCAAGGCCTGTACGTTCTCAAGGGAGGTAAGGCCAAAAAGATTCTGGACAACGGCAGAGATGCAGCCGCCTCAGGGGACAGTAGCAAATTAGTTTTCTTCGGAGCTCAAGATGGGCTGTATGTGTACAACCCAGCCACCAATTCCGCGGAGAAGTACGGACCAATTACCGACAGCATCGTATCAATAGCAAAGGAAAAAGAAGGCGACGTTATCTATATTTTAACGGAGGATCGTCAGGTGTACAAAGTTACAGATAACGGTGAAAAGAAGGAGCTTCTAGATGACGTTGTTAAAGCCAAGCAAATCGTATTGGACTACGAGAACAACCTGTATTTCTATTCCGATGATAAGAAGCCATACGTCCGAACCGCTGCCGGTGTTAAGGAAGTCGAAGGTCTCCCAGAATCCACGGGAGCAGTAACTCTGTTCAAACCGCCGTTCTTCCTAGAGAATGGTGCGCCTTTCATCGTTGATGGTAAAGTGTACGTTCTGTACGCGAACGCGTCGAGTGAACTGACGGATTTCGAGTTCTCACCGGACACGCTCCCAACCGCTTTCGCACCAGAAGCGACGCTTTTCCAATACTACGCGTACGATAAAAAAATCTACGAGTACAATGTTCTGGCTTTGATCCTCAGCTCCATGTTAGAAGAACTTAGCAGCTACCTCAATAAACAGGCGACGGAAATAAGGAGCCTCTCGACTCGACACAGCAAGTTGCAGCGTAAAGGTCAAGCGTAAATTACAAATTAAACCCTAAATACCCTATTTTATGATAATAAAATAAATAACTAGTGGAAATTAGATTTTTATTGATGGAACCTTAATTTTTTTTATACCCTACAAGTTAGCCCTTGACGGCTATCTCACGTGGTGATAAGTGATGATGCTGTCTAGGATGGTAGCGGGCTAACCTGTTAGGGGTATGGTAAACCCATACTACTAATTGGTTTCGACGCGACATCGTGCCGGAAAGCTAAATCGCTTGGCGACACGTCTTCGTTGGAAGGTCAGTAACTAGCCACGGCTGAAGCCTCCCACCAGACCAGACTCGTGCTGGGAATCGAACCCGGGAGCTCCAACTTTATAATGCGACAGCGCACGCACTGCGTCACGGGAGGTATATAATAGTTTATTAATTTTACAACTATTAGTATGCAAAGGCAGTTTTATTGCTAAAGCAGCTGCTATTTTCCAACAAATAGAATAATACATATACTAGCTGGGTAAGTTCATACCACCTAAGGGACATTAAAAATTGGCTAAGGTACCTTTTTATCGTCATTATCATGATCAACCCGGCTCCTACAGATTACGTCTCCTCTCAATATTACGTAAACCTATGACACTATATTTAGCGTTCATATATAACACATTTTCCATTATTTTAACACATAAGGTGATGGTGAGAACTACACATCATGATCAACCCATTACCGGCTCACTACAGAGCACGGATCTCCTCTAAATATGAGAAGGGTTTGGCCATAGTCCACTACGCTGGCCATGTACAGATTGGCAGACTTCACACGCCTTTGAGAACATTACGGAGAACTCTCAGGCGTGCAGGTTTCCACACAATGTTTTCCTTCCCCGTTGAAGCAAGTGATATTTTAATTGCTTAAAAACGCACATAACTCTGAAAAGTTATAGGTGCGTGTCCGGGTTCGAACCCCCGACCTCTGAATAGGAGGCTGACGCACTAACCACTAGGCTATCACAGATTCGTTCGTTCAGCAGATAACTACACTCGCCATCATAATACTAAAGCTAGGAGGGTTCCAATCGCGCTCAGGTCTAAGAAGAAGCCCACAACAAAGTTACCCGGTGTTTTTATTTTGTTATCACCATCTCACATATTCAACAATAAATTTTGCATTCAAAATAATTGTAGAATTTCTGCCTTGGTCTTGGTTATTAGTATGTGCTAAGTACGAGCACTATGGGCCTCATAAGAAGGCTCAGAGTCACTCAGCGGGCGGTGGAGAGAGCTATGCTAGGAGTATCTCTACGTGATCAAATCAGATATGAAGAGATCCGTAGAATGACCAGAGTTACCGACATAGCTCAGCGAGTTGTGAAGTTGAAGTGGCAATGGGCGGGGCACATAGCTCGGAGAACCGATGGACGTTGGGGTCCCAAGGTGCTGGAATGGCGACCCCGCACCGGTAAACATAGCGTTGGTCGACCCCCAACTAGGTGGACAGACGACATCAAACGAGTCGCAGGGAGCCGCTGGATACAAGCGGCCCAAGATCGTGGCCATTGGAACTCCCTACAAAAGACCTATGTCCAGCAGTGGACGTCTATCAGTTGAAATGATGATGATGAGTACCTACTTCGCTTGCTTCTAGATTATTCTATGCTTCACATAAACGCGTTTAAACATACAGACAAAATAATTCTTCATTATTACAATATAAGTACATTACTCGCACAAGTGGAGCATCTCGCCGGTGTGTCGCTGACCCTAAGGGCACATACACACTGTGCTTCCGTCACGTCCGGTTACCCAGCGTATGTTTAACTTGCGGTTGAAGATCAGCGACAATCAAGTCAAGTGGAGATAGTGATCGACTGAGGCAATTTATGTTTTATTAATAAAGTACTTACGCGCGTATTATTATATTATAAGACAGACAACATTATTGCTTTTAATCAGTGTATTTATACACTGAGGGCCATGAGGTGAGGTGCTCGGGCGGCGTAGGGCTTCTAGGCGAATTTCACCCGAGATTGATAGATAGATAGATATACTCTTTATTGCACACTACAAACATGAATTGAAAATAACTAAAACAAAAAAATAAATAAAAAAAAACAAACATAATGCGCAAAGGCGGTCTTATCGCTAAAAGCGATCGATCGATCTCCTCCGGACAACCTTTTGTGAAAGGAAAGAGTTAAAACGAGATGGGGATAGTGCAATAGCTAATAGAATATAATAGAAATTACATATACAGAAATAAATGTTTGGTGAGGAGGTTGAATCTAATCTCACGAAATCTCACGACATCTCAGTAAGTTAATATGGGAAGGAGGACGTCGGTAAATCGCCAAACACGCCACGTAATTAATGGACGCCCTCGTATTAGAATATTAAAGGAGAACACGTAAATTAATCCACGCTTAATTATGGGTTACATCTAATTAAGATACCTTTAATTGAAATCATTAGCTAGCAAAATACAATTCGCTTTTGTTCCACCGTGGGCTACTGCCTACAGATGTGAAAATGATTTCCACTGTGCATTTAGCTTACGCCATTTTTTCCAACAGAAAAAAGAATATAATTTTATTTTCCAAGAGAATTAAAGTCGCAAGCTAAAAACGGTGGAAACTCGGAATCTACGTATTTTGCAAGTCACCGCAGTGTAGATAGCCTAGTGCGTATCTACCCTGAAACACAGATAAACAAAAACAAGGTTTTTATAATTATAACAAAGAATCAAATCAAATATATCAAAGAAACTCATTTCGCTGAATTGGTCGGACGGGTGAGTCCAACATACAATTTAATTGTTACTTATCTTTATTTACGAGTAATTTGGGATTTTCCAAACAAAGATTAATTTGCATCCATACCTATTACTAATTAACTAATGTTACAAATTAAACAAACTTAAAAATTATTTAATTTTTTTTCTTACAACTTCTGATAAGTATATAAATTCTTTTATCCCTTACACAATCTATCGAGTGGCATCGTCCGTAATTCTACGAGGGGAGGTCCAAAAGTTCGTGGAATGAATGGGTTTTAAATAAAATGAAACAACAAATCTATTTTTCCTTTTCAATATAATCTTACCCTTAAGCTGAATACATTTATTAGATCTATGAATTAATTTTTCTAAACCATCGTAAAAATATTTTTTATCTTTTGCCTTAAAATGAGCCAAAATTGCCTCCTTAACCTCATTGTCGTCGGAAAATTTTCTTCCCCTTAAGTCTTTTTTTAAATTGGGGAACAAATAAAAATGACATGGGGCCAGATCTGGACTGTGGGGTGGGTGGACTAGTGATTCGAAGCCAAGCGTGTGCAGAGCAGCCATTGCAACTCTGCTCTTGTGAACCGGCGCGTTGTCTTGCAAGAGCAACAGACCTTTGGTCAATTTTCCTCGACGTTTTTCCTTGATGGCCTTCTTTAATTTTTCTAGTATCGTTGCGTAGTATTCTCCGGTTATGGTCCTTCCCTTTTCCTTGTAATCAATCAGTATTATCCCTCACAATCCCAAAAAAACAGTAGCCATCAACTTTCCCGCCGACTCCGACACTTTGAATTTCTTTGGCGGTGGTGTCCCCTTTTTGTGCCATTGCAAAGACTCTTGTTTGGACTCAGGCTCAAAGTGATGAACCCATGTTTCATCTCCGGTAACAATCCGCTCCAAAATCTGTGCAGGGTCGTCTCCACACAACTCCAAAAATTGCTTTGACGCATCGACGCGTTGCCGTTTCTGAAGCGGCGTGAGCATTCTCGGTACCCATCTTGCACTGACTTTTGTCATACCCAGATGGTCATGTAAGATTCGCAAAATGGTAATATCTGATACTCCAACTAATGCAGATAACTGTTTTTTCTTCAAACGGGTATCTTCTAGTACAATTTTTTCCACTTTTTCTATGATGTCTGATGTGGTGGCCTTCCTGAGCGAGGATCGTCTTCAATCGACTCCCGACCATGTTTGAAAAGACTATGCCACTTGTAAATCATTGATTTACTAGGGCACTGTTCCCCATAAACGGTTTCCATTTCATTCAAAATGGTCTCAGCGTTCTTTCTTTGCTTGGTAAGGAATTTTATCACAGCACGGTGTTCAATTTTCTCCATAGTTTCAGTTTTCTTCCGGATTAACTTGTTTAGCAGGCGAGTATTCGTAAACGAATGACACAATAAGGCTGAAACTCAATTTATATACTAATGATTAGTCTCTAATTAGTATGACACTAAGCGAGCGCACCTTTCCCCACTCCATTCCACGAACTTTTGGACCTCCCTGCGTATTACCACACCACAAAAAAAATAACTAGTAAATTCCCGAAAAATTCAAATATGATAGATATTGATCTTTATACATAAGGAAAGCTTTTAAAATAATCCCACACGAAAATGTAGAGGACAACTGTTGAAAGACATAGTTTATTACGTCTGGAGATGGGTTTTTTTTATTTCATGTGAAAATGTTTCATACAAATTGTTCTGACTGACCGAGTCCATAAGGTCAAGCAGCTATGTATACATGAATTTATTATTTCAGATCATAAGATGAAGTTTCTGACGTGCTGCACAGGCTTCGCACTGGTAGGTCTGCTGGTTGCTGCACCCAGCACCAAGAAAGACGATGACCTGATTATAACTAGGAATTTCAATTTCGATGACAGTGTCAAGTACACGGGAGAGCATGAAATAGTCAACATACTTGTACCCCTGAACTTGTTCAACATTCACAAATCCGTTTCCAGTGAATCCAAATCCCAGGAAGAAGACTCTGCGGTCTCATTTTTCGTAGAAGCATATAAACAATCTGATGGAAACCGTTTAGACAGAGAACTGTACTTTTTTAGGGATGGAAAAGTTAAAAAAATACTCGATAATGGCCGTAATGCTGCCTTTCCAGGAGATAAAAGCAAATTAGCCTTCTTCGAATCTCAAGGTGGAATTATCGTGTACAACCACACCAACAATTCCACTCACAAGTATGTTCCAATAGTACCAATCACAGAAAGTATTATAGCAATCTGGAAAGATAAAACAAGCGACATAATTTCCATTCTCACCGAAGATCGTGAAGAGGGCTCTATGTATTTTACAACGGTGAAACTAAAGTGAAATTAGAAGATGTTGTAAACGCTAAAGAAGTTATTCTAGACTACTCAGACAACCTTTACTTCTTTTCCGATGATAACAAACCATATGTCCGCACAGCTGATGGTGTTAAGAAAGTGGACGGTCTCCCAGAAGACCTTTCCGATGTGAAGCTTATCAAGCCTCCATTTATTCTAGATGATTCAGTACCATTTGTTGTTGGTAACAAAATTTACATTCTTCACTCAAATGGTACCAGTGAAGCGAGTGATATAAAATTTCAGTTTGTAGCAAAATCTAGTACTTAAGACCAGAAGCACACTTACGCAAACTGGTGCAATATTACGCTACTAAAAGAATCTACGAATACTAAGAAAATCTACGAATTGAACATCCTGAAGTTAGTATTAAAAGCAGATGCAACCCTCAGCGGGTATATCGATTCGAAAGCATCGGAAATTAGAACACTTGCTTCACGTACTAAATGTGAGGCTTGGGAACTTGTAATTTTTTTCCAAGATGAATTACACAGGTCAAAAAAACAGTTTCCGTTACTCTAATTCTCCATTGCTATAAACCTTACATTGGCTAATCTATGTAAAACTAAAATCTTAAGAAAAATAAGTTAAATATTTTATACCTGTAGCATAAAGTATTTCAATAAATTTATTAAATATATTTTGTTACTGAAATTATTTGACATTTGTTAAACATAACTATGGAATAATGCGACTATTGTTTATACATCTTGTCGATCTGAAACCCTTGTCTCTTACGTGAAATGCTTACGAACACGTACGAACCCCAGGAACATTTGAAAAATGATTTTCCTTCCATATCATATTTGTAAATTTTCCAGTGTTTTTAATACTAATTCTGTCTCCTATTCGAGGCGAAGACATATCCAGCAAATCAAAAATTATGAAAATCGGTCTAGCAGTTATAACCGTAGATATTATACTATTTATATACATATAAATATACATACACAATTAAAAACCTTCGAGATCGGATCTCAGAGAAGTGCCGGTAGCATATATGTGGGCAAGAAGGCCCTTAACTAAAAGTGTCCATGTCTGGGTGATCCATGTCTGGGTGATTTGACTATTATTAATCCTTGATGCCTTGAATAAATTTCCTTTCCTTTCCTTTGGGTAAATGAGTGTTAGCTGTCACAGATTTGGTACAAAAATAATAAAAAAAACTTGACGGCAATCAGAGAGCAGCGCCATCTAGTTTTAGAATCATGTACGTCAGACAAGAGAGTGGCATCGCCCCCTCTCTTTACGGAACACTAAGTGACGTATGCAGGTTTTTATAAGAATCACCGGCGCGGGACGGCGCATTGCATCATTGCATTGATCGGTGGTCGAGACGCGGTAGTGCATAGTCGTACTTGGTGGAGCGTATAGTTTGCTCTTTATAAATTACGATACTTATGATTGTAATCAAATCAAATCAAATCAAATCAAATCAAAAAGATTTGATTTGATTTGATTATGATTGTAATCCTATTCTACCGAGAGTATCTGGTCTCTTTGCTCGAAACTACCCACTTCTACCCAAATTACCGACTGACATGCCCCTGTTCATCCTATATACTTATATTTCCCAATCCTAGGTGGATTAGGTTGGTTTTGCATTCAAAAAATTTTGTTATATTTTCTAAGATCATGATCTTGGAAATAAGTGTCTACTTAAAAGAAAAAGGCCTTTCTGATGTTAATTCGCTTGCTTCTAGATTATTTTACGCTTTGGAGATAAACGCGTTTGAACATACAGACAATCAAGTCTTCATTATTACAATATAAGTAGAGATTACTCGCACAAGTGGAGCGTCTCGCCGGTGTCGCTGATCCTAAAGGCACATACACACTGTGCTTCCCTCACGTCCGGTTGCCCGCCGCACGTTGAACGTGAGATTGGCGGAAATTGAATAAAACTACGGTTGAAGACCAGCGAAACACAGCGATCTCTAGCAATTAGACGACCTCCGTGGCGCAGTGCAGACGCTGTCGCATTATATAGTTGGAGGTCCTGGGTTCGATTCCCAGCTCGAGTCTGGTCTGGTGGGAGGCTTCGGCCGTGGTTACTACCCTACCGACAAAGACGTGTCGCTAAGCGATTTAGCGTTCCGGCACAATGTCGCGTGGAAATCAATTAGGAGTGTGGATTTACCATGCCTCTAACAGATTAGCCCGCTACCATCCTAGACTGCATCATCACTTACCATCAGATGAGATAGCCATCGAGGGCTAACTTGTAGTGTATAAAAAAAAAATTACGATTTTTACCCTGGGGTCCATTAACTAAGTGAGGCGTTCAGGGGGAGGAGGGCGTCCTACCGAATGTTATCTAAACTCACATTTGCCCTGGCATTTTTTTCCGGCATAAAAAGAATAAAATTGCGAACAATTTTGATTAAAAGAAATAAAACATGTTTCTTCACTAAAATATGGTCAAGTCTTACACAACAATAATCTCACGTGTGGTTGGGTGATTTGTCTAATCTGACGACATGGGTGGGAAAATCAAAAACACCTTACGTAATTCCTGGCCCATAGCCTCCTAATCAGAGGTCGGCGGTTCGAATCCGGGCACGCACCTCTAACTTTACGGAGTTATGTGCGTTTTTAAAAAAAATAAAAATATCACTTGCTTCAACGGTGAAGTAAAACATCGTGAGGAATCCTGCACGCCTGAGAGTTCCCCATAACGTTCTCAGAGGCGTGTGAAGTCTGCCCATCCGCACATGGCCAGCGTGGTGGACTATGGCCAAACCCTTCTCATATTGAGAGGAGACCCGCGCTCTGTAGTGAGCCGGTAATAGGTTGATCATGATGATGTTGATGATGACAGTACATTGTTGGACTTTTGTTTTTATCAACAAATAACATTTTTTTATTTATTTCCGCTGGGAAATTCGTTTACGCATCCCCTCCGGAAGCGGCGCAGACAAAACTGTGTCGCTTCCGACGGGGTATGTAGGACTCGCCGGCAGCCAGAGTGCCCATTAAAACCCAGCGATGCTCCTACGCGTCGCCTGGTGGCTGGGTCACGGGTACACACGACCGCAACAACAAATAACATATAATTTAAACCACGGTTATAATATGATCTCAAGATATCTTTATCGAAATGAATAGCTAGCAAAATAATTTTATACAAAATGTACTTTTGTATAACTTTTTTTTCGTTTGGCTGCTGCTCACAGGTGGGCAGCAACCGCGAAGTTGCGATTCCCAGCGTGCATTTGTTTTGCGGCTTTTTTCTACAGATCATCATCATCATCATCATCAACCCATTTCCGGCTCACTACATAGCACGGGTCTCCTCTCAATATGAGAACGGTTTGGCCATAGTCCACCATGTGCAGATTGGCAGACTTCACACGACTATTGAGAACATTATGGAGAACTCTCAGGCGTGCAGGTTTCCTCACGATGTTTTCCTTCGGCGTTGAAGCAAATGATATTTAAATTTTTTTTTAAACGCACATATCTCCGAAAAGTTAGAGGTGAGTGCCCGGATTCGAACCACCGACCTCTGATTAGGAGGCTGACGCTTTAACCACTAGGCTATCACCGCTTCACTAGGCTATTTCTACAGATATAATCCCCAATCTACATATATTGCACCGCGCGGCTGGCCGCAGTACGGATAACCGCCAAGTGCGCATTTGCCCTAAAACACAGATAAACAAACATAATTTGATTATAATGTATATTATAATTATACATAATTAAATAATCTCATTACACTGAATTGGCAAGACGGGTGAGTGTCACATTCAATATAATTCTTACGTATCTTTATTTAATTCGGATTTTTCTAAATAAAGATTAATTGACATCCATACTTATTACTAATAAAGTAATGTGTAACAAACTATGAAAATTATGTAAAATATTTTCTCACAAGTATCTACTAATGACTACTTTTATATCATATATACGTTTATCCTACAATTTACCGTGTCGCGTCGTTCGCCTTTTTTTGTCCCCTAAGAGTCGCAGCAGAATGTAAAATAGCCAATGACCCTCCTGAAGAATTCAGCTTAGAAGTGCTAAAAAGACTGGCAGTTTTAGAGATTACCCGATACCTGTTCAGCTTTTTTTTTATCTAATACAAGTTAGCTCTTGTCTAGTCTAGTCTCACCTGATGGTAAGTGATGATGTAGTCTAAGATGGTAGCGAGCTAACCTGTTAGGGGTATGATAAACCCATTCCGGGCACGCACCTCTAACTTTCCGGATGATGTGCGTTTTGAATTAAAATATCTTTGCTTTGAAGGAAAATATCGTAAGGCAACCTGTATGCCTGAAAGATCTCCATAATGTTATCATACGCGTGCGAAGTCTGCCAATCCGCACATGGCCAGCGTGGTGGACTTAGGACAAACCCTTCACATATTGAGAGGAGACCTGCAGCCCTACCATGAACTTTAAGCTAGCGATCCAATTCTTACTCTATTCAATATCGGCGTCTAAACAGAATCGCATTCAGTTCGTACCATGAAGTCTTCTACTACATATCTCATTTGAATGGTGTATGATGAATGAATGACCGATAATTGTCTCTGACTTTACGTTCGAATAGAAAGAGACAACGCTATGTAAATTCGTATAAGTTTGTCTCTTTCTTACAATAACAATACGCTGCGTTCTCACCCTTCTTCTCTTCTCACCCAAACCCTTCTCATATTGAGAGGAGACCCGTGCTCTGTAGTGAACTGGCAATAGGTTGATCACGATCGATACTAACTTCTAATTTTATAGCTCAGCAACGGGATACTGAGAAAAATGTTTAAAAACTATTTCGTATTTTTTCACATATTGGACGCATGCGCTGTGGAATTAGCTTTAACTCATTCAAGGAACAACATATATATACCTTCATAGTTGTTTTAATTAGGTATATATGTTAAGGTACATTTGTTTAATGTATGTACTCCATACAATAAACACTGTGTTTTGATTCATACAATTTTAAAGTTATCACTGACTTATCATTGAACCTTGACTTGGCCGTGATTGCTATTTAATGTGAGTTAAAACATTCCATAAACATAATTATGACACCGTCCGATTAGCGCCAAAGAATAAAATATAGCTAAGCTATAAAAAAGCTAAAGAGTTTGAGAATTTTGACATTACCTATAATAAAGCTAAAGAGTTTGAGTATTTTCACGTAATTTTAATTATTTTAATATAAATAGGTTATGCTAATTATGCTACAAAATTTGAATATAGATCATAGATACCTAACTTAATCACAAAAAGAAAAAACCCATCGTAAATATATATTTTTGCTTAGAGGAAACAAAGTGTAGATATTACTTAATCAAAACAGATTTAAACTAGCTAAAAGTGTCATTAAAAAGTGTCCAGGAAAGCTCTTACTAAAAAGGTTTTTGTTTGTATGCAAATGAAATTAAATTTAAGGGTTCAGTTACTGAAAGAATTTATTCAGACACTATGACTTTATGATAAATAGATTTGAGTGCTGTAGTACCCCTACAGTACTCTAGTTTACTTCCGACTTTTAGGATGTAGCATATTTTTCATTAAATAAGATCTCTATTCATACGCAAAGCTTTGAAAGTTATCCCATACAAAAGTGTACAGGGCTATTGTTGGAAGATAAAGTTTTTTGTGTGGTGTTTTTTTTTTGGATTTCATATTCCACATATTCTACATAAGTCTTTGTATTTTTCTAGATCTTAATTAGACTAGTTCACATGAAAAAAAATGTGTGCGTGTACTAGTGTACACACGTAAGAAGTGAAACTTCTTTATGGCCTTATTTTTCGAAAAATGATCTACATGCAACTTTCTAGAATTTGGTTAAATAAAGTTAAATTAGATAAAGTTTAAACAAAAGGATTTTATTATCATAGACATGAATACAAATAATACAATTATTTCACTTTACCTTTTTGCTACTAAGATTATTACAGCATTTCATTAATTGTAATAGAATTATTACTATCATTGTCATCGTCATTATATATTTTTGTAATTAATGGCTTATGGTAACTGAAATATGAAATATAAAGTTTACATTCCACGAAATTTAGTGACCGAGTAAAAACTCCATCAATTGTAGTGCCAGATCTTGTTGTTGACGTTTGAGGACTGTTTTTCATGGATAAATTCAATTTATCTTTCAGAAATTCAACTAGCTTCAAAGATTTTTCCGATGCAAAATTGACATTAAAATCTCCACTTAAAATCATCGGTATTTTATAATTATTGTTACCGAGTAAAGAGTCACCTTCACTTGTGTACGGCAACAATGAATGGTGAAGAAAATTAATAATATCGTCCAACTTCTGATTAGGAGATATATACAGTGCAACAATCAAAAGGTGGGAGTGAGTCCGCTTAAGCGACATGCTATCCCTACTCCGTTGGAGAAAGTGAAAGTATTCTTCGTCTGAACCAACCGTGGTAGGGGCAAGAAAAAGATGGCGCGTAACGGAAAAATGTGACGCGTAACCGAAAAATGTGACGGTAAATTTTTTTCCAACGCCGATAAAGAAGTTTCACTTCAAAAAGTTTTTTTAGAAGACTTTTTCATAACAACAGAACAGGACCGATCAGTCCAGAAGGTCGAGTAGCATGTACTTATTACTAAATTTATTATTTCAGATATCAAGATGAAGCTTCTGACGTACTGCACTGGCTTCGCACTGGTCGCTCTGCTGGTTGCAGCGCCCAGCTTCAAGAAAGACGATGAACTGGTCATAACCAGGGATCTTTATTTCGATGACAGTGTCAAGTACACGGGAGAACATGAGATAGTCAACATACTCGTGCCTCTGAACTCGCTCAACTTTGACGAATCCGGTTCCAGTGAATCCGAAGAAGAAGACTCTGCGACGATCTTATTCTTCGTAGAAGCAGACATACAATCTGATGGAAAACGTATAGATAGAGGACTGTACGTTTTCAGGGATGGAAAAGCTAAAAAAATACTCGACAACGGCCGAGATGCTGCCGCTTCAGGCGATGAAAGCAAATTAGCCTTCTTCGGAGCTCAAGATGGTCTTTACGTTTACAACTACACAACCAATTCCGCTGACAAGTACGGACCAATAACAGATAGCATTATAGCAATCGCGAAAGAAAAAGCTGGCGACGTGATTTACATTCTCACCGAGGATCGTGAAGTGTACAAAATTTCTAACAACGGTGAAACTAAAGTGAAATTAGATGATATTGTCAACGCTAAAGAAATCGTTCTAGACTACTCCGACAACCTTTACTTCTTTTCCGATGATAACAAACCGTATGTCCGCACAGCTGATGGTGTTAAGAAAGTCGACGGTCTCCCAGACGACCTTTCCGATGTGAAGCTCATCAAGCCTCCATTTATTCTAGATGATTCAGTACCGTTCGTTGTTGGAAACAAAATTTACATTCTTCACTCGAATGGTACCAGTGAAGTGAGTGATATAGAATTTCAGTCCGTAGCAAAACCCAGTGCTTACGCACCAGAGGCGACACTGGTCCAATATTACGCTACTAATAAGAAAATCTACGAGTTGAACATCCTGAAGTTAATGTTGAAAGCAGATGCGGCCTTCAGCGGGTATTTCGATTCGAAAGCATCGGAAATCAGAACACTGGCTTCAAAAACTAAATCTGAGGCCTCTCGGACTAAAGCTCAACCTAAACTATAAATAACATGAACCCAGTATAACGATGCATGCAAAATAGCTCCCAACACAGCAGCGTGACTTAGATTTTTGCATTTAATTTAATTTTGTATCTCTAGTTTAATTTGAGGTTTAATGTTTTACAAACAGTAAATTTTTTCTCATTTAAATTTGACGGTTATCAGAGAGCAGCGCCATCTCGTTTTAGAATCATGTACGACAGACAAGAGAGTGGCATCGCCCCCTTTCTTTACGCAACACTAAGTGACGTATGCGGGTTCTTATAAAACTTACCGGCGCGGGACGGCGCATTGCATTCATTGCATTCGGTCAGTTCGCATTGGTGATCGAGTCGTGGTAGTGCATAGTCGTACTTGGTGGAGCGTATAGTCTGCTCCTTATAAATTACCATACTTATAATTGTAATTCCGTTCTACCAAGAGTATCTGGTCTCTTTGCCCGAAACTACCCACGTATACCCAAATTACCGACGAAGACACGCCCCCGCCCCGTCGTCATCATATACATTAATTTTAAACTGTTAGTGTCATTGGTCATTGAGAACGCTATTACTGTAAATAAATTTAAAAATGTGTGACTATAGTTTCTAGAATTTATATTTATTATTATTTTTTTTTTATACACCACAAGTTAGCCCTTGATGGCATCTCACCTGATGGTAAGTGATGATGCGGTCTAAGATGGTAGCGGACTAACCTGTTAGGGTATGGTAAACCCACACTCCTAATTGGTTTCTACGCGACATCGTGCCGGAACGCTTAATCGCTTGGCGACACGTCTTTGTCGATAGGGTGGTAACTAGCCACGGCCGAAGCCTCCCACCAGACCAGGACCTCCAACTTTACTATACTGTCAAATTAGATGAATGTGTGACTCCGAATTTAAGACAAAATATGTGCCAATGTAGGGTTTATTCTACGATCTTGAGATCATACTGGTGCTGATAAAAGAGATGATACGCTGATACGTGATAAGGTGTGGCTAATGAACCTAAGTTAACTGTTATATATTAATTTAATGCACACATTTGTTAATAATTACGAGACTTATATACTAAGTAAAGCTCGACTCGAGCATCGCCGCTGCTGACAATAATCATCATCATGAACAACCCATTACCAGCTCACTACAGAGCACGGGTCTCCTCTCAATATGAGAAGGGCTTGGCTATAGTCCACCACGCTGGCCGTGTGCGGATTGGCAGACTTCACACGCCTTTGAGAACATTATGGAGAACTCTCAGGTGTGCAGGTTTTCCTCACGATGTTTTCCTTCACCGTTGAAGCAAGTGATATTTTTTTTGTTTTAAACGCACATAACTCCGAAAAGTTAGTGTGTGCCCGGATTTGAACCGCCGACCTCTGTTAAGGAGGCTGACGGCCTAACCACTAGGCTATCACCGCTTCACAGCTGACAATATTAGCAATAAAAATACCTTGTACAGACTGTACAGCCACATTCCAGCAAATAAAGCTATTTTATTCTATTCTATTGTCTGTCATTGACAGTGACATTCCTTAAAAAGCAGCTTTAATGGAACTGTTACGTCACACTGCTCCGCCAATCATAGAGCACCCACAACACACACAACTAGCCAATCGGAGCCAAGCCACCACTCCCCCACCGGAAGCCTCCGGTGGGAGTAAAGCCAATATAAGGGCCTGCGAGCTCATTTTAGTGCTGCAGTAAAGTTCCTAATCCGAAACTGTGCCAAATTAGATACAGATTAAATATAAATTTCGACGACCTCCGTGGCGCAGTGCGTGTGCTGTCGCATTTTAATAATAGTTGGAGGTCCTGGGTTCGATTCCCGGCTCGAGTCTGGTCTGGTGGGAGGCTTCGGCCGTGGCTAGTTACCACCCTACCGACAAAGACGTGTCGCCAAGCGATTTAGCGTTCCGGCACGATGTCGCGTAGAAACCAACTAGGAGCGTGGGTTTACCATACTTCTAACAGGTTAGCCCGCTACCATCCTAGATAGCATCGTCACCTACCACCAGGTGAGATAGCCGTCAAGGGCTGACTTGTAGTGTATAAAAAATAAAAAAAAAAGATTAGTGTGATTAGTCTCGTTTTTTATTTTAAGTTTGCTTCAGAACGCATGTTTTGAAATGTTGTGTTGATGAGTCAAAGAAACTCTCATTTAACATAGTGGTATAAGAGAATTTTAAATATTTGCGGTGGATTGATGACACAAAAAGCAAAGCACAATACGTATGTACGGAATGTACTCGTTATCTAAATAAGTAACGGTATACATCACAACGGTGCTTTAATTGAATTCTTTAATCTTTAGTACAAGAAGAATTCAATTAAGTTTAATTTGGAAGACAGCCAACTATGCGAATTAAGATTTACCAGCTGGTAATGGAAGATACCGTTCCGCTTATTGAAACACTGCTCGAGTTTGCAAGGATTCCACCAGAACCACGATCTTCAGTAATGAAGAAACGACTAGAGAGAGAGAGAAATTGAAATACACAATAATTTATCGCTACTTACCTGATTACTATAAAAATAAATTTTATTATTTTATTAATAACTTCTCTGCTAATTTAATTTGACAGAATTTTATGTAGTGTTAGTTCTATTAAATAGCACACTTACCTGCCATATTTGTTTGTTCAATCTATTGGTTACCCGCTACTTCATCCACATTCATTATTTTCATACGTACGTACAATGATCTTAGAAGTAATCTTAGAAGATCTTAGAAGATCTTTTTCCTCAAATCACTGCGTACGTACATTAATTTAAACGTTTACTTATTAATTTACGTGTCAAAACACAAAAAAGATTTTAATAGAATTTGACATCGAGATAAATTATTCATTAATGTGTAGGAAAATGAATAAGGCACCTTTTTTCTGAAGCAAAACTTGAAGAGGCCTGAAATAGTAAATGAAACGTTTCATGTAGATTGGCCAGTCCAAGTTTACTCACGTAAGGGTACAGCCAAAATAAAAAAATAAGCAATAATGTACTAGACGAAAATATACTCTAGACCTAACGTCAATTAGTATGTCCAATGAACGCCATCTAGTGAGGTAACCAAATACAAGATGCAAGTTTGGAGCATCTAGTATGCTAACGCAATAACTCTTGGATAGATGGCGTTGGCAATGCAGTCGAAATAGAAAGCATTCTATTACGACTCCAAATCTATATATATAAAAGCGAAAGGTCACTTACATACTTACATACTGATTAACCACGAGATCTCAAAAACTATTGTACGTATAAAGCTATAATTTAGTAAGTAGGTAGTTGATAGTTAAGAGATATCAGCTAAGAAAGGATATTTGGAAATTCGACCCCTAAGGGGGTAAAATTGGGGTTGGAAGTTTGTATGAAATTTCTTTGTTTTTAGAGTTAGAGACACAAAAAATTGCATTAAGATTAATAATAATAAATAAAAAACATGTACATCAATTTTTTTTAATATTACCTGTTAAGGGTGGTAAAATAGGGGATGATAGTTTTTGCTTATTTTTGTATTATGAAGTCTACAGGCTTGAAATTTTGAAAATAGGTTTCTTTTAGAGCATAAGTATAAGATTAGAATTTTTTTCATCAAAATCTACCCCGAAGGGGCTAAAATAGGGGTTTGAAGTTTGTATGAAAGTCCTATGTTTTAATTTAGAAACAGGAAAATCAGCCATTTGACATTTGCCTGTAGCTTACTTTCTGAAGCAGAGCATTGGCCGCACGGGTAACCTCAATCTCAAGGGTAATCAGCAATTCTACGCAGACAAAGTCGCGGGCAACAGCTAGTAATCTATATTTAGGCAAACAAGTTTTACAGTTTCCCAAAAAGTAAAGTTCATAGTAGCAGTAAAAGTATATTAAGGCGCTCTATGTAAAAAAATACTGAAATTTGGGGCCAAATTACAAAAGTAGATACGAATACTTTTGTTACATATATACGTCGTTGCTTGCATACAGAATTACTTCACGATCAACCCATTACCGGCTCACTACAGAGCACGGGTCTCCTCTCATTATGAGAAGGGTTTGGCCATAGTCCACCACGCTGGCCATGTGCGGATTGGCAGACTTCACACGCCTTTGAGAACATTACAGAGAACTCCCAGGCGTGCACATTTTAAAAAAACATTATTATATTTAAATAGGAGTATTATTTACGCAACGTTTGTCCAAATGCTGTAATTGTAATTTGAGAACATTATAGAGAACTCTTAGGCGTGCAGGTTTCCTCACGATGTTTTCCTTTACCGTTGAAGCAAGTAATATTTTTTTTTTTTACAGAATTACTTAAATCTAAATATTTGCCGCAAACTCCAAGGCAGGAGCTTACACTGAATTTGACGACCACGCCACAGAGCAACGCGTGAAATGTTGCATTATAAAGTTTCCTGGGTTCGATTCCCGGCTCGAGTCTGCCTGGTGGGAGGCTTCGGCCGTGGCTAGATACCACCCTACCGACAAAGACGTGTCGCCAAGCAATTTAGCGTTCCGGCAAGATGTCGTGTAGGAACCAATTAGGGGTAGGTATGGATTAATCATATCCCCTAACTGGTTAGCCCGCTACCATCTTAGATCGCATCATCACTTACCATCAGATGAGTTTGCAATCAAGGACTACAATATTAAACTAAGAGGAACCTCTACTAGGTAGAAATTGATGAAAGTAGTTCTCACCATAACTTCTATGTAAGTCTAGGTAAGGTTCTAGAATATGCTGATAAAATAAAAAGTTATTATAATTTTATTTATTTTTATTTTATTTTTTTATTGGATCATTAAACTAGTCACAATCTATATAAAAACAAAAAAAAAACATTTCAGAAGAACAAACACGAGATAGTTACTTTCTAGAAATGACCACAGCATGCAACCTTAAAATTAACCTTACATCTAAATAGACAGTCTTACTTGCTTTTTAAAGGAGACTACAGAACTGCAGGAGATGTCACAGATATTCCTGAGATCATTCAGCGTTGAGCATATTCTATAGACAGGCGCATGCTGTCCAGCCTCGGTTCGACAAAACGGTAAATGAAACGGTTTTCGATTTAGATAGATAAAGTCTTTATTGCACATTTAAACTAAGAATCTAAAACAAGTAAAAAACAAAAAAGTAGATGAGAAACAAAACACGCAAAGGCGGTCTTATCGCGTAAAGCAATCTCCTCCAGACAACCTTTTGTGGAAGGAACAATTAACAAGAAAACGGGGATAGTGCAATAGTTAAGAAGATTGGTTGTAGTAATAAAAATAATAAAATAAGAAGGAATTTATAAACTTACTTAGTTCTCATTTACTTAAGGACTAACTTATAATTCAAATTAAATTCAAATTCAAATAATTTTTATTCAAATAGTCCTTTAAAAGGAACTTTTGACGCGTCAATAGTTTACATAGTAGTGATTTGATGGTGATAACTACATTCGTAAACTTAAAACTAAAGCTATGAGGGTTCCAAAGAATAATTGACATATAAAGTAACGTAAATTACCTACTCGATCTATCATATCAGTTCCTAATTCCTTTTGTTACCAACCAACCTCAAACAAACAAATATCAGAGCAAAGTTTTTTATAAATTTTATAACTGTACAATTATTTTATTATTATCTCCTAACGTCCCATATCAAATTCACATTTCAGTAGTGATCTCAGCCCGGTTACGCTGTTACAACCAATAGGGTTAGTACAGCTAATAGTCAGTCTAAATACGGGCGGTTGTTGCCTTTCGTGGCCTTCTCGCTCGTGATGTCGAACCGTTCGGACCTCTTAATTATGGTCGCAATAAAAGTGTAATCCCGCAAGTTGTGTTTTTAATTACTATGAGCGAAAGTAAACAACGTTGTGACGTCAGCAATGCTGACCTCACTCTTACTAAAACAACTTGGACGCTTCTAATTCGATATTTACAATTTCTAATTCAGAAACAGCCTCTTATTTAAAACTCCGTCTCTAGCCGTATCAATAATGGACATGACAATTTTAGTGAGATCACTCGATGCATAAGACGAAAATCCGAATATCCTTGTTAACAATGCTTCCATCACATTGAACTCATAAATCTTTCCATTCAACGCGGCTACCAAATACAACGATGCATCAACACTGTACGCTGTCGGCCGTTCATTGACATAAAAGTCCTTTCTCTCGCTCGCACCATCTGCGTGTAACACGTACAGCCATCCATCAGCGAGAATTGGTATGCAGTTCTCCATCATGAACGCTGGACGCACCAGTTTTATATCTTTGAAATCATCTGTTATAGCTGGTGCATAAGTTACGAGACTTCCATTCGGTTTGACTATACGTGGTAGACGATCATCACACGATATATAGTAAAGGTTGTTAGATGTGTCCAAAACGAATTCTAGAGCGCAAGCAACTGCGTCGACTTTAGTTTTTAACGAACCATTTCTTTCAACTTTATATATTTTATGATTAGCTGTTAAAATGTAAATGGTATCTGAACCGGTTTCTTTTTGCAATTGTATGATATCGTCATGAAATAGACCGAACTTTTTGGCTGACAGAGTTTCAGCGTCATATATATAAATGCCATCTTTAGACCCAAAATATACATTCTTATCGCCACTGTAATCCGAAGTGGAATCTCTGCCGCCTTCTAATACCTCGTATGCTGTTAAATCTTCCAGCACATATATGCAGCTGCCACCTTCTAAAGTAGGATCTGATATTGTGAAAAATATGGACGGTATGTCGGAGATCTCCTCTTTTATATACGACGTACCGTCAGCTGGTACCAACAACTTGGTTATGTTGTGATCGGAAGCGAATATAATGCGTTCAGTACGAAAAATGTTATTTGATACGTCTTTGTGGCTTATGAACGTGGATACAGCCAGAGATAAGAGGCAGGTTGCTGCAACTGTCCAGAAACGGACGTTTTCCATCGTTGAAACTGCAAAAGAAAAAAGACTATGTAAATCTATACAAATAAATAAAATTGGAGTGTCTGTTTGTAATATTGAAATAACCGTTTTTTACTACATGCATATGAATATGTATACGGTACATACACCAAAATAAATCTTTTTTCAATTTTTGTCTGTCTGTATGTCTGTCTGTTTGTTCCGGCTAATCTCTGAAATGGCTGGACCGATTGTTACGGGACTTTTATTGGCAAGTAGCTGATGTAATAAGGAGTAACTTAGGCTACTTTTATTTTAGAAAAATAAGGTAATGTTGCAATGTCCAAGTACTGTCCAGTACCGCGCGCAGCTCACGCGCATACCACCGCCTGTGCCATCACGCCTCGGGCGCCTCCCACTTCTCCCACCAATTGTTTTAGTTTAGTAATTATTTCAAGTAATACGGGTGAGTAATCTATTGCTTCGTGATTGAAAGACAAACAAACACACTAATTCAACGCAGACGTAGTCGCGGGCGTCAGCTAGTCCTATATATATTACAAATGTGATAGTGTGGATGTTTGTTTCTCATCAAGCAAAAGCGGCTGAACGGCTTTAGATAAAATTTGGCATGCATGGAACCAGGCACACTGGACCTCCATGAAACAGTACGTGCGCTGTCGCATTATAAAGTAGGACGTCGGGTTCGATTCCCGGCTCGGGTCTGGTCTGGTGGGAGGCGTTGGTCATGGCTACTTACCACCCTACCGACAAAGACGTGTCGCTAAGCGATTTAGCGTTCCGGCACGATGTCGCGTAGAAATCAATTTGTAGGAGCGTGGGTTTCCCATACCCCTAATCGTTTAGCCCGCTGCCATTCTAGACTGCATCATCACTTACCACCAGGTGAGATAGCCGTCAAGGGCTAACTTTTAGGGTTTATAAAAAAATAAAATATGTTTTTTATTCATTTCGAAATAACTATCACATGCGATACGTGACAGTTTAAATCTCGGTTCTGGGCTAACTTCCGCCTAATCTAGTTTCGGATAGACCGACAAACGGTACCACCAAACTCTTTCACTACAAATATCCCAGTTCTGTCTGCAGTATTATACAACCAGCAATCAATTATACAATTCTAATGCGCACGCTATAAGCAATAGTGCGTGCGCAAAGTTAGCATTAGAAATTGTTTCCATTTTATACAGATATTTCACTTGTGACGTATCATCGACGTATTTCTTTCACACAAAAGGCTCAGTGACTTCGTCCCTTCCAATTTTTTCGAAGAACATCCTCAAAACAAGTTACAATAAAAAAACTTATTTAAATCAATGTAACACTGCACTTCTTGATTGACACAGACATGTTTTTTTCGGAATGGGTCACCAATAAGGGTTAGCACAGCTAATAGTAGCTGTGCTAACCCTTATTGCTTGCGACAGCGTAACCAGGCTGTTTGGCGAGCTTCGGAACGAAGCTCTGCCAGAAGAAATTTTGAGCCCTAGGGCTCGAAGAAACTAAGGGAACGTCTGCCTAAGGGCGCCTCCTGTGAGGCTGAACCTTGGCTTAGGTGACGTTTAGAATAACGAGAGGGTTGGACGGTGAGTGGTACGTACGTCTCCGAGGCCTTGGATGGAGCCCACGTCCGGATGACGTAAGATAGCGGGGAACTCGTCTTCGCCGGCAAAGACGGTGTTTAGCGTATGATTGTGTGGTAGGTGGTACGAGTATGTTGTTAGTAGTCATCTGATCGTCAGGGTCATGAAGTATATGTTTAGGTCTCCTCTTTCGGAGAGGAGCGTTTAGGTCGGGGGAGTAAAAAGATGCCGCAACTAAGAGAGGGTTGGGGTTTCGGACATGTGCGATTTGTTCATACAAAGCTATACAATATTTTTTCCTTTCTCTCCTCCTCTTTCCGTATATTTTGTTCTTCATATAACGATATGTGTTAAAACGTGACTGTATGACTATGTGAACACATTTTTTTTAATATACTACAAGTTAGCCCTTGACAGCTATCTCACCTGGTGGTAAGTGATGATGCTGTCTACGCACGCCCCTAATTAGTTTCTACGTGACGTGGTGCCGGAACGCTAAATCGCTTGGCGACACGTCTTTGTCGTCTTTGTTTGTAGGAAGACTTTTTATTTCTACAATAAAAACTCTTCCTTAAAGGAATTCGATCCTTATTTTCATTAGTATCATTCCTGCAATATTGCTATGAACATTAATGTATTAGCTCAGTATTTTCCTAACATACTATGAAAACGAACGGATTTAGAGCAACGAATTGATTGGACATCACTGTATTCCTTATTCTATTGGCTACATTCGGCTTAAACACTTGACGGTTCAAGATGAATTTCAATCCGACACCCCAACCCTCTCGTAGTTGCGGCTTCTTTTTACTCCCCCGGACCTAAGCGCTCCTCTCCGAAAGAGGAGACCTAAACATATCCTTCATGACCCTGACGATCAGATGACTACTGACAACACACTCGTACCACCTACCACACAATCATACGCTACACACCGTCTTCGCCGGCGAAGACGAGGTCCCCGCTATCTTACGTCATCCGGACGTGGGCTCCATCCACGGCCTCGGAGGCGTACGGACCACTCACCGTCCGACCCCCCCGTTATCCTAAACGTCGCCAAACCGAGGTTCGGCCTCAAAGGAGGCGCCCTTAGGCAATCGTTCCCATAGTTTCTTCGAGACCTAGGGCTCAAAATTTCTTCTGGCAGAGCTTCTTTCCAAAGCTCGCCAAACAGCCCGGTTACGCTGTAGCAACCAATAGGGTTTGTACAGCTAATAGACAGTCCGAAAAAAAAAAAAAAAGATGAATTTCAGTGCAGAGATATCTTGCTCCCTGGAATGTAAACGGTCACAGCGACCGACCAAAGGGTACACAATACACAAAAGAACTTGTGCCGTGTATTTTTCGGTAACAGTACTCTAACATTCGATATGTTTTTTTTTTTTTTTATTCACCACAAGTTAGCCCTTGACTGCATCTCACCTGATGGTAAGTGATGATGCGGTCTAAGATGGTAGCGGGCTAACCTGTTAGGGGTATGGTAAACTCATACTCCTAATTGGTTTCTACACGACATCGTGCCGGAACGCTAAATCGCTTGGCGACACGTCTTTGTCGGTAGGGTGGTAACCAGCCACGGCCGAAGCCTCCCACCAGACCAGACTCGAACCGGGAATCGAACCCAGGACCTCCGACTTTAAAATTCAACAGCGCACGCGCTGCGCCACGGAGGTCGTCAAAAAAATGTCTTGAATACTTTGTCAATGTGATAATGGGAACGGTCCCACGGTTCCTTCCTTCCGCAACGAAGTTATATATCAAACTGAAACGTTACCGAATGCATTTAAAACAAAACTATGGATTGATTCGAACACTTTTTTCCGTATAAGTGTTAATAGCTGGCTAACATAGTTTTAATTAGAGGATTTATTTACCCAGAAACTGTGTTGTTTTCGCCCCATTTTTGATAAACGTTCATCGAACCGGCCTCCTCTTTTGTATCTGTTGGTGTACAGTTTAGAATAAACAAGAAACCAATTCAGTGTGCTGATAACTTTGATTGGGTGTCGCCGGTCAATCGTTAAAAACGTAAGATTTTTTTTTTATTTATTTAAAATTTAAATATTGTCGATGCCTACTTATTCCTGTTATAAAAACCCTAATTAGCCATTAAGTGATGCATTGATTGAGTGATCAGGGTATTATTTTGTTTAGCTTACCGGATTAACCACATAAAGACCCGGCTAAATTTTTTGTGGGCTTCTTAGACCGGGGCGTGTTTGGAACCCTCACAGCTTTAGTTTTAAGTTTAAGAATATAGTTATCACCATAGAATAATTACTATGTAAATTATTGAAGCAACAAAAGTGCCTTTTAAAGGACTATTTAAATACAGATTATTTTGAAAAAAAAAATAAGACCGTTCAACTTAACTTGACGCGTGAGTGATTGGAAAAAAAAACTATTTTTTTTTTCGTACAAATTGGCACAGGCATTTATATATTATGTTTTAATCGCGTATTTTTTTTATATTATCATTACTTTAGTTGATCGGACTAAAGCGGGTGTAATTTTTTTTGCCTGTAGTAGTAATATTCGAGGTTCGGTGCAAAAATGGGATTCGCGTAGTTAAACAGACATACAATTATTTCATATCATCGGTTAAAAATTACTAGTTCCTGATTGAAATTCTTTTAACTCAAGCTAAATCAGAGCTTCTTGTATCACAATCCAAAATATTGCTCCCTTATAATAAGATGGCAAACGTATTAAATACGATAGGTATTGTTTTTAATTTTTTATTTTTACCACGTCATACTCAGAGATCTATGAAAGATCAAGGTAGAATTAGCTAATACCCCACGCTTTTTATCCGGCACAGGCGATAATAAAAAAAACATTTTGAAAATTCTAAATTCGGTCCTCTCGTTTGATTCCCTATTCTTATATAACCCTTGCTGTAAGGAAAATTTTTGATTTTTCTCTTTCACAGTCAGGAGTCATTGTCTACAATCAATAAGAAGCAATTTAAGTCGAGAAATTAAGCTTAACGTTGCCAAATTATTAATTTTGACCACCTCAGTGGCGCAGCGGGCGCGCTGTCGCATTATAAAATTGGAGGTCCTGGGTTCGATTCCCGGCTCGAATCTGGTCTGGTGGGTTCGGAACAACAAAGACGTGTCCAGCACGATGTCGTGTAGAAACCAATTAGGAGAATGGGCTTACCATACCCCTAACACGTTAGCCCGCTACCATCTTAGACCGCATCATCACTTACCATCAGGTGAGATGCCGTCAAGGGCTAACTTGTGGTGTATAAAGCGTACGCAGTCCCTGCTGAAGATTTTAACAAATTTACTTTTAATAGTTCGCTCAAAACTTTAAAACTGTTTTTTAAGCCCAAATCTACTATATTTTTACGAGTATAAATATTTTTGACCATACGATGCCTCTTTTAATAATCTCCTTTTCTCAATTCCAGGGTCCAAAATGCGCCTCGCAATAATACTACTAGCGATAACATCGGTGTATACCGAAAACTGTTCAATATTCGACGGGGACAAATACTCAAAAAGATCTGCACTGACCATAAAAGGTCTGCCCACAAATCTAGTAGTCAACCCGACTAATAAAGACCTACTTTTCACATTGATAGACATAGAATCGCTTCAAAGCGACGATGTCCAAACTAAAATGGATCAGTATTTAGTAAGAGGGGGTGAACCTATCAAAATAGATAACATAAATGGACAAGCAGCCGCCGTGGATGTAGAGAACGACAAAGTGTATATAGCAACGGACGACGGGCTTAGCGTTTTGAATAAAACAAATAAAGCCAACTTCATAGGTTTTAAAGGAGACGACATAACCCAACTATTCAAACCTGCATCCAACGATAAACTTTATGCAGTTTTGTACCCGGATAGTGAAGTTTACGAAATAGATTTAGTCACAAACGAGAAGATCCGAGTTGAGAATGTACCATGTGCATTCATTCTAGCCGTAGATGAGAAGGAGAATGTTTACTATGAATGCGAATCGAAATACGTAAAAATGCTGCTGAAAGGTTTCCAAGAACCGATAGAATTCGTTGGGATACCGAAGAACTCGGCAAGGGCGATGGCAATAGACCCTCGTGGCAGAGTCATCCTCGCTGCCAACGATGGATTATACTGGCTGAGACCTGACACGTTAATACCTAGGAAATTAATGGATCTAGACTTCGTCCCTTCTGGTCTAGCCTTTTTTGAGAACAATATATTCTTGGCTACAAGTGGGGTGATTTATGAATTCAGCAATAATTGTGTAAACTAATACGTACTTCTTTTGTATAATAAATGGAATAAATTATTTTTTCAATAATGCTTGTTTTAATGTTTGTTTAATGATTTATCTTTTTCACTTCCATTTTTTAAAGTACTTACTCGATCGATTTTAATAAAATAGGAAGTGTCGATTACGTTGTCTGAGCGTTTGTAATATAAAACACAGGCTACAGAATTTACGACTTTAAAAAGAAAAAAAAGTTGTATTGACAAATCTTAATCAAAAATTTTATATAGATATAGATAAATATTCTCACCTCGGTAGAGTATTTGTTATTATTAGAAGGTACTTCTGTATCAAGGGCTTCGTATAATTGTAAACTAAACCTTTTGTACTTACTTCCCACCCTTTTGTTTTACTTCGGATGTTATCATAGATACATTGCATCATTTTTTCTATTAGACAGATCTATTCCTTTGTACAGGGTGTCCTAATTTGTAACCGATTGAAATTATAATCTGCTTTTAGCTGATCCAATATCATTAATATATTATATTTTAAATATTTATTGTATATGCAACCACTTTCCTTTTTCCGTATCTCTACATCTTTTCTTTGGTCGCCTGTAAAAGGTTGCTATGTAGCAATAAGGCCGCAAAATTAATAAAAAAAGTTAAAATTGCTTCATTAAACAGTCCTATGAAAACACTGTACGTTAGATGACATAAAATAATTAAGCGATTTGTATTGTCGTGACAGCGGTGATAGCCTAGTGGTTAAGACGTCCGCCTCCTAATCAGAGGTCGGGAGTTCGAACCCAGGTACGCACCCCTAACTTTTCGGAGTTATGTGCGTTTTTAAACAATCAAAATATCACTTGCTTCAACGGTGAAGGAAAACATCGTGAGGAAACCTGCAAGCCTGAGAGTTCTCCGTAATGTTCTCAAAGGAAGCCAATCCGCACAAGGTCAGCGTGGTGGACTATGGCCAAATCCTTCTCATATTGAGAGGAGACCCGTGCTCTGTAGTGAGTCGGCAATGGGTTGATCATGATGATGATTGTCGTGATAGGTAAATACATTGTTGGTAACTTCTTTTGTGGAGCAAATACAAAAAAATATATAGTCTAACCAATTTAGAATCATGTTTTATGCAATCCGTCGATGTTTACAAACTGTCATAAGCGCCTACACGCAATTCAATAGCTTGTTTTATAAAGACATGTCACCACTCAGTGCCCAGCCCTGGTTGGAGATCGAAGTGGTCGGCCATTGTGGTAGCTCTGTAGTTTCTAAAACAAGAATTAATTCAAACAGTGGTAATAACGTAAAGTGAGTAGACAACAAAAACATTTTAATATCTAGATATTAATTGCTTTACTTTAAATAGTTTTCTATAAAAAGTACATTATATAATCGGATTCAACGACCTCCGTGGCGCAGTCGCATTAAAAAGTTGGAGGTCCTGGGTTCGATTCCCGGCTCGAGTGTCGTCTGGTGGGAGGCTTTGGCCCTGGCTAGTTACCACCCTACCGACAAAGACGTGTCGCTAATCGATTAAGCGTTCGAACGACGTCGCGTTGAAACCAATTAGGAGTGTGGGTTTACCATACCCCTAACAGGTTAGCCCGTTTCCATCCTAGACTGCATCATCACTAACCACCAGTTAAGATAGCCGTCAAGGGCTAACTTGTAGAGTGTAAAAAAAATGATAGAAACAGGCATTATTTTGGGGAAATCCATGAAATACAATAATAAAAATAAGTTGTCATCATCCGAGAAATTCAGGCAAATCTGCACCGTGCAATTTATAATTATTGCTTTTATATTTATACACTGCGCAGATCTTTCTAAATAAGTTTTTTATTCACGTCACTGGAACATTAGCAAATGTTAACCTCACATTATGCAATTACTCACAATTTTTAATGTATGTGGTGTTCTATTTTAATAATCTTTATACAACAATAAAGATTAATGAAATTAGAAATTGCACCATGCAGATTTGCCGGGTAGATAATTTGTATCAAATCTAGCAAGTAACTTTATGTTACCAGTGCCTAATAGACAAGTTTTCTAATTCCAATAACGTATCTATTCTAGGCCGATTTCTCCTCCGTCTTTAGCCAAACTGCGTGATTCCTATTTCAATAATATAAATAATTATAAGGAAATTATTATAAAATAAAATATAGATTAAAAATTTAGAATGGATATGTCCGTAAAAAGCTTGCTTGAAAAATAAAATCTATTCGTCGAAACGGAAATACTCTCATAGTGTTACCATTAACAAAAACGAAATGCCCAATTATTTCATCCGTGTAGTGGTTTAAACTCTTAAAAGTCAAATTAAATCTGTTTGGAGGATGAAGGTTGATATTGAAATAAAATTCAAATTAATTCAAATTTATCCTTATTCAAATTGGTCTATAATAGACGCTTTCCATGTGTACTTAATTTTTTTAACATTGTAACATCGATGATGATAAATACATTCGTAAACTTAAAACTAAGACTCTGAGCAAAACAAACGCGCCCAGATCTAAGGCAAAACCCACAAATAACTTATTGGAACGAAGTTCCTTATCGCGCGTTGTGAAAGGGGGCTAGACGGAAAAAATTCTTACGAAAAGTTGTCACGACACTTTTTGTTATTGTAGGCTGTGCGGCGTCGCATGTTTCTCTGTCTGTCTCTCTCTCTCTCTCTCTTATAGAAAGCAAGCCAGATATTTTCATTTCTATTTCGCATTGAACAGTGTGGTGTCGCGACGATTATTTTTGTTGAGTGTATGCAGGTTTTTTGTAAATAATAAATAATAAAAAATAATAATAATAATGAATCCTGACAGTGTTTCTGCACAAGTTCCGGATATTGCTGATGGAGTACAAAATTTAGCCTACTGATTAAGTTTATATAACATTATATTTGTTAATAATAAAAAAATATATATTATAACTTAAATTAAATAAAATTCTATTACAATTCCTTCACTAATTAATCGAAAGGAACTTCGTTCCATCCGGGTGTCCCTTGACACCTCTCAAGTTTTTATTTAAAATTATTTCAAACCCTGCTAAAACAATTTCAGGATCAGTAAAGTCTTTGGAATAACACGCCTGTCATGAATCGACCATGCTGGCGTTAAGAAGTGCATTTGCTATATTATTGCTAGCAGTCATCGCAAAGGTTGAGGCTGAACGATGCGAGAGGACGAAGATCGGCAGCGAATACTACAAACGTCAACTGATCGCAACAATAGACGGCTACGCCACTGGCATCGCTATCGATCCCAAAACGGAAAACATATTTTTCATTCTACATAAACGGAATTACACGAAAGGTTGGTATAAAATCTTTCTTCTAACTACATCATCATGATCAACCTATTACCGGCTCACTACAGAGCACGGGTGTCCTCTCAATATGAGAAGGGTTTTAGCCATAGTCCACCACGGCGGTCATGTGCGGATTGGCAGACTTTACACGCCTTTTGCGAACATTATGGAGAACTGTCAGGCGTGCAGGTTTCCTCACGATATTTTCCTTAACCGTTGAAGCATAAGTATTAAAAAATTTTTAAACGCACATAACTTCGAAAAGTTATAGGTGCGTGCCCGGATTCGAACCGCCGACCTCTGATTAGGAAGCTGACGCCCTAACCACTAGGCTATCACCGCTTCCTAACTACATATATTATGTTGATCAATTGAACCCCGTCGGTGCGCCTTATAAAAATGAATAACACGAATATACGTACGCGCGTTTATTTTCCTTATTAACATGTTCGTGTCTATCCAGAAAAAACCCTTAAAGAGACAGCCAAGAAATCTGAAAAGAATAAAAATTGGTAACTTTGAATAGAAATTTCTATGAGGACTATTTCTATAAGATATTATATCGATAACTAAATATACGTATCTATACTAAATTATACATATGTATGTATAAGTTTCGGCGAATTTCGAAGCTGTGATAGCCTAATGGTTAGGACGTCCGCCTCCTAATCAGAGGTCGGGGGTTCGAACCAGGGCACGCTCTAACTTTTAACGTTATGTGCGTTTTTAAGCAATTAAAATATCACTTGCTTCAACAGTGAAGGAAAACATCGTGAGGAAACCTGCACGCCTGAACGTTCTCTATAATGTTCTCGAAAGCTTGTGAAGTCTGCCAATCCGCACATGGCCAGCATGGTGGACTATGGCTAAACCCTTCTCATATTGAGAGGAGACTCTTGCTCTGTAGTGAGCCGGCAATGGGTTGATTATGATGATGATGTATAATATACCTATATATAACTTCATAGAATCGCGGCGATAACAGATTTAACAGTTTCTCATCTTTTCCAAGGTATCTATCTCCTAAAACATGGGTCTCTGGGCATCAAAGAACTACCAGTGTCGGATGAAATAATCGGCCAATGCATCGGTGTTGACACAGCGGCCAATACAATCTACATCGGCACTAATCAAGGTCTTATAACTTACGATTATTCTAGAACCGAAATAAGCGCTGAAAGACCGATAGGGGACGACGACGTTCGGAGTATCTTCATAGATAAATCGGACAAACAAATGTACATTACCACCGGTCCAAATCACGAGATATTCAGATTTGTGAACGGGTCCGCCGCAGTCAAACGTTACGAGAAAATTCCGAAAGCGTACAGTTTCGTTCTAGACAATAAAGGCAACGCATTTTACGAGTACGTTGATGGGAGGCTGTACTTTTTCTCCGCAGATTTCTATGAACCCGTGCAATATAAAGGTTTCACGAGAGAACTGAAATTTATCTTGCGTTTGAACAATCGTGAGGAAGCAATAGTGGCTGTGAAAGGATCACTGTTTAGGCTGTCAACTAAGAGTATTTTGCCGGTTAAAATCGGCCAGCTAGGTTTCAAAATAACGGGCATGGCCTTCGATAACAGAAATAACGTTATCATCGCCACTAAAGGCAAGATTTACAGATACAAACCCATTGATTCGAGCGATCCATGCCCGCCTGATGATTATTTTATGACTAGTATTTAATGTTTGCATGGTTGTAAAAAAAATAAATTGGATTGAATAAAGATTATTTTTGTCGATATCTGTATTTTTTTTTTAATACTATACTAGCTGACGCCCGCGACTTCGTCTGCGTTGAGTTAGTGTGTTTGTTTGTCTTTCGATCACGAAGCAATAGATTACTCACCCGTATTACTTGAAATGATTACTAAACTAAAACAAGTGGTGGGAGAACTGGGAGGCGCCCGAGACGTGATGGCACAGGCGGTGACATGCGCGTGAGCTGCGCGCGGTACTGGACAGTACTTGGATATTGCTACATTACTTTATTTTTCTGAAATAAAAGTAGCCTAAGTTACTCCTTATTACATCAGCTACCTGCCAATAATAGTCCCGTAAAAATCGGTCCAGCCATTTCAGAGATTAGCCGGAACAAACAGACAGACAGACAAAAATTGTAAAAAATGCTATTTTGGTGTATGTACCGTATACATATTCATATGCATGTAGTAAAAAACGGGTATTTCAATATTACAAACAGACACTCCAATTTTATTTATTTGTATAGATTTCCGTTCTTTTGCCTCGGTCAATACTAAGTCAGCGTTCGTCTTTCCACCTTTGTAGTTGTTGTATTTTTATACACTACAAGTTAGCCCTTGACGGCTATCTCACCTGGTGGTAAGTGATGATGCTGTCTAGGATGGTAGTGGGCTAACCTGTTAAGATTATGATAAACCCACGCTCCTAATTGGTGTCTACGCGAATTCCGGCCGGAACGCTAAATCGGCGACCTGTCAAGAACGCATTCTTTAAGGTAATCAAGGTATCTTACCTATAATAGGTTCCGTGGCAGTTCGCTCACTGCCAGGATGCAAAAAGCGGTGTTCCTGGACTCTAGGATAGGCTAGGATAGTCCGCCGGTTTCTCAACCTGTCACCCTGACCCCGGCCGTTTGGTCTCCCTGCCGGGGCGTAATCCTCCGCCCGGTATAAATATGTATTTATGTAATGTGTATGTAGGTTTATTTATTTTTATCTATTTAAGTATATTTCTTTTGGTTTATTAAAAGTATTTATTTTGCACATGGGCGTGAGAGGTAGAATATAGTGAAAATAATAAAAATTGTAATTATATATGAAATTTTCAAATTCAAAATTCAAATTCAAATTCGTTTATTGCATGAAAGTGGTACATTCATATCAAGATCTTAAGATTAAAGGGTAGCATTCTGCCTAAAAGGCGTGCAACAAAAATCTTACATTATATGTTGTTTAATAATTACACATTATAATTTCATTACGACCTTCAACTACAAAATGTGGAACAACTGACAAGTGGTGCCATCTATGGAGAAATAAGGAAAATATAAAGTTTACAAAGTTCTAAAACGTGAGTTAAAAGTCAATACAATATGTAGAAAAAATAAAAAATATATATAAAATAAAAAGTGGATTTGGGCTCGTCCGGGATTTGAACCCGGGACCTCTCGCACCCTAAGCGAAAATCATACCCCTAGACCAACGAGCCGGTGAGAGATATGACGAAAATACCATTTAGTTTGTTTCGTTTAGTTTACGTCATACTTTAGAACATTGATTACTTATTACTAGCTGATGTTCGCGACGTCGCTCACGTAAATTATTTGTTATTTTTAACCCCTGTGAATTAAGCAACGTGTGTGATTAAAGATTATCCCGTTTCTTATACCTATTCCCCTGATCGTTTCCGCTATCTATAATATATATAGCTATAAGTATTTTTAGTACATCGACCAGAAATGGTTTTTAAAAAATACCGAGTAACTTTAGATTTTCCCGGAACGATCCCGGAGCTCCAACACGAAACGACTGTAAAATTAAATAATAAATGTAGAAAAACCCCCTACGCATATAAAACACGATTTATTAATATACACATAATTTTTACCAATTTTTTTTTTAAATATTTTATTCCTCATAACCAACCAGTTTCATCCCCTTTATAAAGGCTGCACCGATTTCGATAAAACATGTAACTTTTGACAAGACATCTATTCTATATATTCCACTTGAGTATATGTGATTTAAATTATTCATACCCACTTTCATCCCCCATTAAATGGTTGCACCGATTTTGATTTTAAAATTTCCTGATCATTCAGAACCTATCGAATAAAAATAAACCGTTTACAAATCGGTTTTCTCGTATAAGAGATTGTGGTGCCATATAGCGGTCAAACTTTACCTATTTATCTTCGAAGGTCGCAAATAAAAGTTTAATACCTTTTTATGACTTACGGATCCGAATCCGTGGTCGCTCACTATGGGCCTCATAAGAAGGCTCAGAGTCACTCAGCGAGCAATGGAGAGAGCTATGCTGGGAGTATCTGTACGTGATCACATCAGAAATGAAGAGATCCGTAGAAGGACCAGAGTTACCGACATAGCTCAGCGAGTTGCGAAGTTGAAGTGGCAATGGGCGGGGCACATAGCTCGGAGAACCGATGGACGTTGGGGTCCCAAGGTGTTGGAATGGCGACCCCGCACCGGTAAACGTAGCGTTGGTCCCCCAACAAGGTGGACAGACGACATCAAACGAGTCGCAGGTAGCCGCTGGATACAAGCGGCCCAGGACCGTGGCCATTGGAACTCCCTACAAAAGACCTATGTCCAGCAGTGGACGTCTATAGGTTGAAATGATGATGATGAGCATAGTATTCAAATATATATATTTTAATCTATTATTGCCTTATAGTTTTACGCAATACGAATTTGTCTACAATGATCCATAACCAATTGTACACATCAAATGACCTTACACAAGAACCTTAAGTGCTCCATGCATGACCAACCGTCGCTTACAAAACTTTTATTATGACAGAGGACGTCAAAAAGAGTTGCAAAGTACCCCGCAAAGCTCAATTTATTTATATATATATATATATATGTACGGCGCGAAGGAGTTATTAACTCCATTCAGCGGCGCCAAGAAAATCAAGAATCCAATAATTAATTTAATTAGGGGTGTATGGGGAAGACTAGTACCAGTCGGCCTTCCCAATTGCCAACCTCACCTGCCCGTGGTGCACCCTGCCGACTTACCGACGAGGCTCTGGCGACCGACCAATGGCGGTATAACCATTGAACATTAACTGGTCCAAAATTGACTGACAATAACGGGCAGCAGCGTTATTGGTGCGAGAGGACCAGCACTGCGATCACCAACCCGCATGCCAAGCGTGGTGATTATTGGCATTCCTTTGAATGGTAGAAACAAAAAAGCCACAGCCCCTAGTCCCCGGCAGCCCCGCTATCCCTGGCTCTGGCAGCGGTTATGGTAACGGCGGGGCAGGGGGTGTCAAGAATCTCCGGAAGAGATTCCGCTGGCAACCCCGACGACTAGACCTGGCAACTTATAACGCACGCACTTTGAGGACAGACGAAAAGATGATTGAGCTGGAAGAAGCAGTGAGCAAGTTGCGTTGGGATATAATAGGATTATCTGAAGTCCGAAGAGAGGGGGAGGACTCCATAATCTTGAATTCTGGCAACTTGTTCTACTTCCGGGAGGGCGACCAACAATCTCAGGGTGGTGTTGGATTTATCGTCCACAAGTCCCTCGTCAACAATATTGTACAAGTCGAGAGTGTGTCGAGTAGGGTAGCATACCTTATACTCAGAATCACCAAACGGTATTCGTTGAAGGTAATACAGGTATACGCACCGACCTCAGCACACCCGGACGAGGAAGTAGAGGTATTGTATGAGGATATCTCTAAAGCCATACATGCCTCAAACACCTACTACAATGTGGTGATGGGGGATTTCAATGCAAGACTCGGTGAGCGCACAGGTTCAGAGTTGAGAGTGGGGCAATTTGGATATGGGCAACGAAACCACAGGGGCCAAATGTTGGCCGACTTCATGGAGAAGGAGGGCCTCTATATGATGAACTCCTTCTTCAAGAAGTCGCCACACAGGAAATGGACCTGGATGAGCCCTAATGGTTGCACGAGGAATGAGATTGACTTTATCATGTCAACAAAGCGGCACATATTCAATGATGTCTCTGTGATCAACAGGGTGAAAACCGGGAGCGATCATCGTATGGTAAGAGGCACGTTGAATATCAACGTTCAGCTGGAAAGGTTTAGACTGGTAAAGTCTACGCTCCGACCTACTCGAGCCCATATACAAAACCCCGAGAGCTTTCAACTGGAACTGCAGAACCGGTTCGATTGCCTTGCAGATTGCGACACAGTGGACGATTTGAACAACAGGCTGGTGGAAACTGTCCATACGGTTGGGTCCAAGTTCTATAAGACTCACCGTAAAAATAGATTAACAAAATTTTCAACACATACACTCAAGCTCATGGAAGAGAGACACGAGATGAAACTACAATCCTCAGTCGACGCGTCCGCCTATAGGAGGATTAACAGACAGATCTCTAAATCACAGACATGTGACCTGCGGCACTTCAATACGGAGCGCATTAAAATTGCAATCGAGCAAAACAGAGGCTCTAAAGTGTTCGCGAGAGATCTGTCTATCGGACAGTGTCAGTTGATGCGACTGAAGACGGACACTGGTAGTCTCATTTCTTCTAAACCTGAGATCTTGGGTGAGGTTGAAAAGTTCTATGGTCAGTTGTACACCACAACACAGAAGCCTGTTGAGAATTTGGCCAAGGATCCGAGAGCTAAATTGACCCGACACTACACCGAAGATATCCCGGACGTCAGCCTATATGAGATTAGGTGGGCTCTCAAACAACTTAAGAATGGCAAAGCGCCAGGTGATGATGGAATCACAGCAGAACTCCTGAAAGCAGGTGGAAAACCAATACTTAAAGTCCTTCAGCGATTGTTCAATTCCGTCATTCAGCAAGGCATAACGCCAGAGGCGTGGCGCAGGAGTGTGGTGGTTTTGTTCTTCAAAAAAGGTGACAATACCTTGCTGAAGAACTACAGACCCATCTCGCTGCTGAGCCATGTCTACAAGTTGTTCTCGAGAGTTATCACGAATCGTCTCGCTAATAGGTTCGACGACTTCCAGCCTCCCGAACAAGCCGGTTTCCGGAAGGGCTTTAGTACCATAGACCACATCCATACACTGCGGCAGATTGTACAGAAGACCGAAGAGTACAACCGGCCACTTTGTTTAGCATTTGTGGACTATGAGAAAGCCTTCGATTCGGTGGAAACTTGGGCTGTTTTGAGGTCACTTCAGAGATGCCGAATCGACTACCGGTACATCCAAGTGTTGAAGTACCTGTATGAAAACGCCACCATGTCAGTCCGTATACAGGACCAGACGACGAAGCCGATACAACTGCAGCGAGGAGTGCGACAGGGAGATGTGATCTCCCCGAAGCTGTTTACCGCAGCGTTGGAAGATGTCTTCAAGCTTCTGGATTGGAACGGACTGGGCATCAACATCAATGGCGAGTACATCAATCACCTTCGGTTTGCCGATGATATAGTCGTAATGGCAGAGACTCTGGAAGACCTCGACGCAATGCTCAATGACCTTAGCAGAGTTTCTCAACAGGTAGGCCTGCGCATGAACATGAGCAAGACGAAGATCATGTCGAACGCTAATGTTCTGCCTCACCCAGTAATCATTGAGAACTCTGCACTGGAAATTGTAGACGAGTATGTATACCTAGGACACACGATCCAGTTAGGTAAGTCCGATTTCCAGAAGGAGGTCAGCCGCCGAATTCAGCTCGGGTGGGCAGCGTTTGGGAAACTTCGCGACATCTTTTCGTCCAAAATCCCTCAGTGCCTGAAGACTAAAGTTTTCGAACAGTGCGTGTTGCCAGTGATGACTTACGGATCCGAAACGTGGTCGCTCACTATGGGCCTCATAAGAAGGCTCAGAGTCACTCAGCGAGCAATGGAGAGAGCTATGCTAGGAGTATCTCTACGTGATCAAATCAGAAATGAAGAGATCCGTAGGAGGACCAGAGTTACCGACATAGCTCAGCGAGTTGCGAAGTTGAAGTGGCAATGGGCGGGGCACATAGCTCGGAGAACCGATGGACGTTGGGGTCCCAAGGTGTTGGAATGGCGACCCCGCACCGGTAAACGTAACGTTGGTCGACCCCCAACAAGGTGGACAGACGACATCAAACGAGTCGCAGGGAGCCGCTGGATACAAGCGGCCCAGGACCGTGGCCATTGGAACTCCCTTCAAAAGACCTATGTCCAGCAGTGGACGTCTATAGGTTGAAATGATGATGATGATGATGATGAACTCTTTAAATCACTAATTAATCATTTCTTTGCTAATCAGTGAATTTAGACGGTAGCAATCAATTTTGCACTCATGGCCAGCGTCGTTGACTGTAGCCAAACCCTTCTCATATTGAGAGGAGACCCGTGCTCTGTAGTGAGCCGTGAATGGGCGTATGCTCGTGAGTGCCCGCCTGGACGAGTGCACTGCCTGGTACACTCGTGCAAAGGACCGCCCATAGCCCATAGAGTTTATCTGATCGGTCCATCGCATGGGTGACCTTGCTCGCCCTCTGGTGCCCTCCACCTTACCCTGCACGACAAGACGCTCTATGGAGTCACTCTCACGCCGGGAGACGTGTTCGAAGAATTAATACTTAATGAAGCGGTGATAACTTAGTGGTTAGGGCGTCAGCCACCTAAACAGAGGTCGGCGGTTCGAATCCGGGCACGCACCTCTAACTTTTCGGAGTTATGTGCGTTTAAAATATCACTCGCTTCAATGGTGAAGGAAAACATCATGAGGAAACCTGCACGCCTGAGAGTTCTCCATAATATTCTCAAAGGCGTGTGAAGTCTGCCAATCCGCACATGGGCAGCGCGGTGGACTATGGCCAAACCACCTCTCATATTGAGAGGTGGCCCATGCTCTGTAGTGAGCCGTGAATGGGTTGATCATGATGATGATGATGATGAATTGCTCATTACAACATTCTTCTGTTCTTAGGAGCTGTAGTAAGGACGTTCGCCTTTATCATTTTTAAGCAATTAAAATATTACTTCAACGGTGAAGAAAAACATCAGACATTCTCCATTATGTACTCAAAGGCGTGTGAAGTCTATCAATCCGCACATGGCCAGCGTGGTGGACTATGGCCAAACCCTTCTCATATTGAGAGGAGACCCGTGCTCTGTAGTGAGCCGGTAATGGGTTAATCATGATGAAATCTTTAAGGGCGTACTAAAGGTAATCAATCATTAAATCGATCATAAACTTTCATCAAATTGTCATTTTAAGGCACTTTTGGTAATATAAACTTTGATCAAATTGTCATTTTAAGGCACTTTTGGTAATATAAACTTTCATCAAATTGTCCTTTTAAGGCACTTTTGGTAATATAAACTTTGATCAAATTGTCCTTTTAAGGCACTTTTGGTAATATAAACTTTGATCAAATTGTCCTTTTAAGGCACTTTTGGTAATATAAACTTTAATCAAATTGTCCTTTTAAGGCACTTTTGGTAATATAAACTTTGATCAAATTGTCCTTTTAAGGCACTTTTGGTAATATAAACTTTAATCAAATTGTCCTTTTAAGGCACTTTTGGTAATATAAACTTTGATCAAATTGTCCTTTTAAGGCACTTTTGGTAATATAAACTTTGATCAAATTGTCCTTTTAAGGCACTTTTGGTAATATAAACTTTGATCAAATTGTCCTTTTAAGGCACTTTTGGTAATATAAACTTTGATCAAATTGTCCTTTTGAGGCACTTTTGGTAATATAAACTTTGATCAAATTGTCCTTTTAAGGCACTTTTGGTGCATCAATAAACTAATCTATAGAGTTAATAGGTTATGGTTATAGTTTTTAGGTTAATCTAAGTTTTATTTTAAGTTGTATGTAAAATGTTTGATGTATAATCTATAGAGTTCACATCTCAAACTCATCGTGACATGACGAGCACTTATACCTATGAACTTTTTGTGAACATTCACCCACTAGACGAGGTTCCCAACAATACCGTTCCCATTGATCACGAGATAAATCTTTTTGCGAGTAATTTCACCGCGTAACAATGAAAATTATCTGTTGTATCATACTTACATAAAGTATTAATCATTGCAAAATCATCGTAACCCCTGTTTTTGCTACAAGTTACGTTTTTGACGACCTCCGTGGCGCAGCACGCGCGCTGTTGCATTATAAAGTTGGAGGTCCTGGGTTCGATTCCCGGCTCGAGTCTGGTCTGGTGGGAGGCTGCGGCCGTGGCTAGTTACCACCCTACCGACAAAGGCGTGTCGCCAAGCGACTTAGCGTTCCGGCACGATGTCGTGCAGAAACCAATTAGGAGTATGGCTTTACCATACTCCTAACAGGTTAGCCCGCTACCATCTTAGACTGCATCATCACTTACCATCAGGTGAGATTGCCGTCAAGGACTAACTTGTAGTGGATTAAAAAAAACGTCTGTGTTTCCAATACTAGTAAGTTTAATGTATGAAAATTTAAATTCAAATTCAAAGTAGCTCCTTTGACGACCTCCGTGGGAAAGCCGATCCTTTTATTTGAGTTATATATACGAATACTTAAATAAATATATTAATAGTTTATGTGTACTGATATATATTTATTTATATATAAAAGTATATATTTATATATTATATTTATTGATATTTTATTTTATGTTTTGAATTGCGCCATTACCCTCATATTTCAATTAATTCTTTCCCCAAGGGTTGTCTGGAAGAGATTGCTGAAGCAATAAGACCGCCTTTGCATACTTATGTGTTAAATGTTTTGTATTTTTGTTTCTTTAAAGTTTGTGTGCAATAAAGAGTATTTATCTTATTCATCTTAATTTGCTTAATTAAACTTTACATAATATAGGCGTTTCAACTTCTGGATATAATAAATTAATCCATTTTTTTTATACCACAAGTTAGCCCTCGACGGCAACTCACCTGGTATGTGTTGGATGGTAAGTGATGATGCGGTCTAAGATGGTAGCGGGCTAACCTGTTAGGGGTATGGTGAACTCGTACTCCTAATTGATGTCTACGCGACATCGTGCCGGAACGCTAAATCACACGCCTTCTTCCGACGCCTCCCATCAGGCCAGGCTTGAGCCGGGAATCGAACTTAAGACCTCCAACTTTATAATGTGACAGCGCGCGCTGCGCTACGAAAGTCGTTAAAAGCTAAAAAGAAAAAAAAATCTAAAATGTATATGTAATTTGCAGACAGGCATCAAGAACAAACCCCAACAGTTTTCGGTTATTATATGTTGTATTATATGTATTTTATATTGAAAAGAAAATGGCTTCTTAGACCGGGCGCGTTTGGAACCCTCATAGCTTTAGTTTTAAGTTTACGAATGTATTTATCACCATCAACTCACTACTATGTAAATTATTGACGCGTCAAAAATGCCTTTTAAAGGACCATTTGAATAAAGATTATTTGCAAATTTGAATTTGCATATATTATATTGCATACATAAATTTATTCACGGCAAATGAAAAAGAATTTTCTCACAACAAATAGTATCTAATATATAAATGCATATCGTAATTTCCGAGTTTTTCGCTGGCTTCTCCAAGATGGAAACGGCCTCTGATACCGGTTGTAGGTTCATAAAGAACCTGTAACCTACCTGTTTTATAAAGTGGAATTTGATCAGCGGAATGGGTCAAATTCCACTGGTCGAATTGGTATAAATTCATGTATTAAATATGATTTTTATTTATTTATGTAAGAGAAAAATTGTATATGTAGATAAAGTCAATGGATATCCGATTGAATAAGTTAATAGTAATGCATAAAAAGCAAACAATACTAAAATTAAGTTATTGTATAAATACGGAATGTAAGCGTTTTTTAATGATTTATTTATAACAACCGAAACTTAAAATAAACCTTAGATTGAACCTAAAACTAAAAATGTTAAAAAATATAATATAACTAAAATAATAAAACAACATCTAATATCTTAAGGAAGGAAGAGATCTCTTATAAATAACTTTTCCATTTTATACTTCTTATATTATATCATCACAGATCTGTTACAATCATCATTTCAACTGATAGACGTCCACTGCTGGACATAGGTCTTTTGTAGGGAGTTCCAATGGCCAGTCTTGGGCCGCTTGTATCCAGCGGCTCCCTGCGACTCGTTTGATGTCGTCTGTCCACCTAGTTGGGGGTCGACCAACGCTACGTTTACCGGTGCGGGGTCGCCATTCCAACACCTTGCTACAATAATACTAACTAAAAGCCCTAATGTTGTTTATATAAAATCAACTATCAGCCAATGGAAGTGAGTTTTTTTTTGTTTTTTTTTACAGTAAAGGTACTTAGCACATCATGATCAACCCATTACCGGCTCACTACAGTGGTACTTAGCACGCGCAGTTACATATGTATATGTTGCATAGTTTAAACCCCACCTACTTCTTGGGAACTACCATGGAAGAATTTACTAGAAGAAAATAAACCATTGCACCTCATAAGTCCAGATAGGTAGACTTTATACGAATTTAAGTATGAATATAATCTTGGAGGTGTCTATCAATAGGTTCGAAGTAATTATAAAACGTAAGCTTATAGACAGACACATCATATTACGATATTCAGGATTATATAAACGATAAAAAAGCTCGGGTGTGAATTGCTCTATCTCCATAGGTAAAGTTTATTATTCATTTTATTCATTATGTGAGATGGTGATAACGAAAAAAAAGAAAAACCCCGGCTAAATTTGTTGTGGGCTTCTTCTTAGACCGGGGCGCGTTTGGAACCCTCATAGCTTTAGTTTTTTTAAGTTTACGAATATAGTTATCACCATGAAATAACTACTATGTAAATTATTGACGCGTCAAAAGTGCCTTTTTAAGGACTTTTTGAATAAAGATTATTTTGAATTCATATAAACGATCGATACAAGCGAACGACGAGAAAAAAGCTTGGGTGTGAATTGCTCTAACTTGGTGATCACAAATAAAAACCCGGCTAAGTTTTTTGTGGGCTTCTGTTCTTCTTAGAATGGGTTCATATGAATAAAGCTATTTTGAATTTGGATTTTGTGTTTAACTTAACCAGAGTACACCACCTGTTTAAAACTTCCTTAATAAATAACTAAAGACGTTTTGAATTTGGAATTTGTAACAAACTTAACCAGAGTACACCACCTGCTTAAAACGTCCTCGCTGACATGAATGAATTTATTTATAAAGATAGATAGTCGATCTTTATAATTAAATAAATAACTTGCGCATTTTTGAATTTCGAATTTGTTTTTAACTTAAAGAGAGTACCCCACCTGTTTAGAACGTCCTCGCTGACATGAATGCAAATATAATTATAGATAGATAAATGAATAACTTGAGCATTTTTGAATTTGGAATTTGTGCTTAACTTAACCAGTGTACACCACCTGTTTAGTTCGTCCTCACTGAAATAAATAAATAACTCGCGCATTTTTGGATTTGGAATTTGTTTTTAACTTAAACAGAGTACCCCACCTGTTTAAAACGTTATCGCTGACATGAATGCAAATATAATTATAGATAGATAAATGAATAACTTGAGCATTTTTGAATTTGGAATTCGTGTTTAACTTAACCAGTGTACACCACCTGTTTAGTTCGTCCTCACTGAAATAAATAAATAACTCGCGCATTTTTGGATTTGGAATTTGTGTTTAACTTAACCAAGTACCCCACCTGTTTAGAACGTCCTCGCAGAGCTTCCCGTCCCCAGAGTTACTCCAAGCGCTTCAAGTAACCGCGTATAGCTAGCTCTCCATCACAGCTCTCCACAAAACTTGACTATGCCTCGATGTGTTTAGACGTGTAGTGATTTGAGATACTCGTGTTTTGTGTCTTATGTGATCGAGTTAAGGTTCACTTTGTGAATGCATCTCATTGTTTATACGGATGAAAAATTAAAGTGAGTCTTCAATTTTTGTTTTTAAATTCGTATAAGTAACATTTATTATACATCAAACATTTTACATAAAACTTAAAATAAAACATAGATTAACCTGCAACTAAAAATCTTAAAAAATAAATAAAAATATTTAAACATCATAACTAAAATATATTATTAAAAGGAGTCCCTTTAGGCAAGGTTCCGAAGATACTGGCAGCGTTCCCCCTTTGAATGGCTAGACTAATTCTTTGGCCGAGGTAGCTGGCAGCTCTTCGGTCCCCTGTGATGTTTTTAAATTGAATTTTAAGGTTTATTTCATACTTTTGTTTTATTTTACGTATGTTTTTCTTGGACGAAACCATGAAGTAAGTTTTCTTAATTTCATCTTAAATGACTGGTTATTTATTGAATAGGTATTTCACCCCCTTATCTAGGTTCACCTGTAAGTGTCCACCCCTTTCCAAAACCCCTATTCAATGAAATATTTCGATGTGCTTCCTAAACGATATCCGAAATTTACGCAACAGTTAATTTTTTTATTTTTTTATTAATTATTTATAAATAAGGCTTAAAAACTATGTCTTTTATCTTACTTATTTAACGTACAACTTATCTTAACATGCATACTTACGCAAATATTTATGATAATATATTATAAAACTAAGCTATCTAACATTCTGAACGAAATATTAATTCTATGACATGGAAATTTAAAGTTTATTTAAATTATTACTATTATTATGTAAAAATCTGATAGTAACATATAAAAATGCATATATATCATATTTATAGTTTTTGTATCCTTTTTTTATTCATGCACTATCTACCTATGTCTTGTTTTTTATACACCACAAGTTAACCCTTGACGGCATCTCACCTGATGGTAAGTGATGATGCATCATCACTAGACATAGGCTGCCATCATAGACTGCTGTCTAGGATGGCAGCGGGCTAACCTGTTAGGGGTATGGTAAACCCACACTCCTAATTGGTTTGTATGCGACATCGTGCCGGAACGCTAAATCGTTTGGCGATACGTCTTTGTCGGTAGGGTGGTAACTAGCCACGGCCGGAGCCTCCCACCAAACTCGAACCGGGAATCGAACCCAGGACCTCCAACTTTATAATGCGCCAGCGCACTGCGCCACGGAGGTCGTCAAATGGAGAAGTCTTTTCCGGGCATTGGGGCGTTAAATAACGATTCAAAACACTTTCTTGTTATCGTTAATGTGTCGTTAGGAAATGTCGCGTCGTTACGCAGCCGTCCGTATAGGCTTAAGACGTTAATGTTAAAGTTTACTAACGAAAGTTGCATTCCTTGAACGCTGTGACCTGTTATATACATAATATAGGCATTTACTTCGCGAGCTTGAATGTCAACGAAGCAGCCTATGTATTTAAAACCTTGTAGTTCTCAAAGACTTGGAATAGTTAATGGCCACCGAAACCTTTCTTATGCTTTATACAGTTTATTTTTGTGTTTTCATATGTTAAAAACTGGGTGAAATTAAAACCACTTTCAAATTCAAATTCAAATAATATTTATTCAAATAGTCCTTTAAAAGGCACTTTTGACGCGTATACTGAAAACTAAAGCTATGAGGGTTCCAAACACGCCCCAGTCTAAGAAGAAGCCCACAACAAACTTAGCCAGGTAAATTTTATTTTTGTTACACCATCTCACATGCCACTTGCAATGCAAACTAAAACTTTAATATTTAATACAAAAATACCCACAAACACAATGTCATGAACATTCGTTGTGAATAATAAATAACTATTAATTATATAACAATAAATTTAATTACAGTAATATAATTAAAATTATACAATAAATTAAATTACACCTTATTAGCCACATTTCCGAAAATTTTGTAATCAATTTTAACAAAATATCTTACACAATATATCAAACTATAAAAAATTACGATGATATTATTTATGCAATTTACAATAATATTTTAACACTTAATTGAAATTAAAACCATATAAATCAAATCAAGATAACTTTATTCGTAAATACATTTTTCATCTATTCTATTCTTGAAGTGATGGTGATAACTATACTCGCCAACTTAAAACTAAAGCTAAGGGGGTTCAAATCGCGCCCAGGTTTAAGAAGAAGCCCACAACAAGCTTAGCCGGTTTTTTTTTTAATTATCACCATCTCACATAATCTATATACTCGTATATAAAAATCAATTGCTGTTCGTTAGTCTCGCTAAGACTCGAGAACGGCTGAACGAATTTATGTAATCTTGGTCTTGAAATGTTTGTGGAAGTCTAGGGAAGGTTTAAAAAGTGAGAATAATTGGAATAATTGCCGGAAAACCCCTAAAAACAGCCCTTTTTGTTTTCCCATACAAACATTTTCTAAAGGAAATGTAGAATCAATTTGAACTTTATTGCTATTCAATAAACTGTTATCTTAGAAATGTAGGTGTGTTCCTAATTCAAAGAGTCAATTTGCAATTTATTACCGCTGCACAAATTTCAAGTTCAAACATGTCTAAATTGGTTAATTTAAATTGTTTTATTTAACGCGGTAATCTCGGGAAATACGGGTCCGATGTGAAAAAATTCAACTCAAACAAACTCGATGTTCGATAGTCCATTTAATGAAGACGCCTATAGATATTAAGGCAATATTTTATACCGATATTTCCACGAAAACGGGAACTACGCGGGTGAAACCTACCTATGGAGTTAGAGCAACTCATACCCAAGCTTTTTAATCGTTTATATATATATATAATAGGAATCTTTATTAATTGTCAAATATTACGTAATTTCGGAATAATTTAGTTTCGTAACGGTACAAAGAATTTATTGACAGATATAACCCTAATTGCGAGAATTGAGGAAACTCTTTAGTCTGACCTGGGAATCGAAGGCGTGACCTCTTCATCCACGTAACGGCTACACGAACCGGTAATTGTAATTTAGCTCTTGACGGCTATCTCACCTGGTGATAAGTAATGATGCTGTCTAGGATGGTAACGGGCTAACCTGTTAGGGGTATGGTAAACTCACACTCCTAATTGTTTTGTACGCGACATCGTGCCGGAACGCTAAATCGCTTTGCGATACGTCTTTGTGGGTAGGGTGGTAACTAGCCATGGCAACTAGCCATAGTACGAGTATGTTGTCAGTAGTTAGTTATCTGATCGTCAGGGTCGTGAAGGATATGTTTAGGTCTCCTCTTTCGCAGAGGAGCGTTTAAGTCGGGGGAGTAAAAAGAAGCCGCAACTACGAGAGGGTTGGGGTGTCGGATTGAAGGGTATCTACGCGACATCGTAACTCTAAGTCAAAGCCTCCCACCAGACCAGAATCGAGCCGGGCATCGAACCCAGGACCTCCAACTTTATAATGCGACGAAGAAAAGAGTAATTCACTAAGTCGCCACATAAAAATGGATGACAACTCACACGTGTGTTACACAAGTGTTATTTATCTATGCATTATATAATGACGTCGAAACTGTTTCCGGATTAAAGAGATTTCACTCGAATCTTTTTCGACTGCCTTTTGGTCTAGTGCCGAATCGATTCACACACGTGTTAAGTCGAATTAACACGTGTGTGAATCGATTTCCGGATCACGCTGAAACCTTTTTTTTATAAGTTTAAAAGGGTCACAAAATTTCGCGTGCATCTTTTTTGATTTACTTGATGTTATCACTAACTGATAAATTTATTATAACATATATAATTATATATTTCAAGACTACATATATAACTTAAAATAAAATCCTAACCTAAAACTAAAAAACCTTACAAAATAAATAAATATTTAACATAAACTGACATAACATAACTAACCTTTATTTAACTGATAAATTTACCTGGCTATGTTTGTTGTGGGCTTCTTCTTAGAGCCGGGCGCGTTTGGAACCCTCATAGCTTTAGTTTTAAGTTTACGAATCTAGTTATCACCATCAAATCACTACTATGTAAATTATTGACGCGTCAAAATAGCATTTTAAAGGATTGTTTGAACAAAGATTACGAATGATTGGATTGAAAAAAAAATTGCCTAGTTAGCAAATATCTACTTCACTCGCTTAAGTAGATTAAGTTTTATTCCAATAATGAAATTGAGATACCAGTACCATATTTATGGACAAAGTTAAATTAAAAATTCAAATTTAAATAATCTTTATTCAAATAAGTAGTCCTTTAAAAGGCGCTTTTGACGCGTCAATAATTTACATAGTAGTGATTTGATGGTGATAACTACATTCATAAACTTAAAACTAAAGCTACGAGTATGAGGGTTCCAAATGCGTCCCGGTCTAAGAAGAAGCCCACAACGAACTTAGCCAGGTCAATTTTCTTTTTGTTATCACCACTAACTTGTAGTGTATCAAAAACCCAAGAAGTCCTCAAAAGTGGGACATTAAAACACTGTATGGTGATTGTACTATAATTTATAATCATGATCAACCCATTGCCGGCTCACTACAGAGCACTATGAGAAGGGTTTGGCCATAGTCCATCACGCTGGCCATGTGCGGATTGGCAGACTTCACACGCCTTTGAGAACATTATGGAGAACTCTCAGGCGTGCAGGTTTCCTCATGATGTTTTCCTTCACCGTTGAATCAAGTGATATTTTAATTGCTTAAAATCGCACATAACTCCGAAAAGTTAGAGGTGCGTGCCCGGGTTCGAACCCCCGACTTCTAATTAGGAGGCGGACGTCCTTACCACTAGGCTATCAACGCGTAATTAATTTATAATCATAAAGCGGTTAATTAATGAAGTTCACCCAATGATCCTGAGATTAGCATTTTATCTTCTTAATAAAAACGTTTTGAATTTTTTCGTTTCACAACCAACCCGCTCAATATGCGTTTTATTATCTAAATTTAGATATTTAAATCGACTGTTTAATTGTAATTATACAGATAAATAATTATGCGCGATTTATTAAAATAATGTCGAAATTTTATACGTAAAAGCGTGTTGGGATGTAGGTCTAGGTCGTGAAATCAATTTTGCTATTATTTTATTAGTGGGTCCTAATTTAGCTATTTTAATATCTAATATTGCTTCAACGGTGAAGGAAGACATCGTGAGGAAACCTGCACGCCTGAGAGTTCTCCGTAATGTTCTCAAAGGCGTGTGAAGTCTGCCAAGCCACACATGGCCAGCGTGGTGGACTATGGCCAAACCCTTCTCATATCGAGAGGAGACCCGTGGTCTGTAGTGAGCCGGTAATGGGTTCATCATGATGAATATCTAATAAGTACCGCTAGGTTTGCCCGCAAGTACACACTTAGCTGCTAATGCGAAGGTCTCTGCGTGAAAGAAAGAAAAACCTAATAAATCTAGTAGATTTTGCAGAGTTAAAAACAATCTATTTCTAAAAGAGAACGACTTTTTTTTTATTTTGATAAGTAATTGGTTAAAATATTTCCCTTTATTTAACCGGTTAATCTTTACTAACAAACCAAAATTATATTTCTTCTTAGCGATATTTTGAAGCGAACGACTTGAAATAACTTGCGTTAATTAAAGGTTTTAAATAAACATAATTTCAAATATTAAACTCATTAGTAAACGGTTCAAATATTTCCCTTTATTTAACCGGTTAATAGATTGAATCTTTACTAACAAACCAAAATTATATTTCTTCTTAGCAGTATTTTGAAGCGAACGACTAGAAACAACCTTCGTTTATTAAAGGTTTTAAGTAAACATAATTCCAAATATTGAACTCATTAGTAAACGGTTCAAATATTTCCCTTTATTTAACCGGTTAATTGATTGAACATTTACTAACCAACCAAAATGATATTTGCTACCGGTATTTAAAAGCGAGCTACTAGAAACAACCTTCGTTTATTAAAGGTTTTAAATAAACATAATTCCAAATATTGAACTCATTAGTAAACGGTTCAAATATTTCCCTTTATTTAACCGGTTAATTGATTGAACGTTTATTAACAAGCCAAAATTATATTTGCTACCGGTATTTTAAAGCGAGCTACTAGAAATAATTTTCGTTAATAAGGTTTTAAATAAAGATAATACCAAATGACTGGACATCATTATTTCTGAAATATTTTAATTGTTATCTGGCCCGTCCAGGAATGGGACTGGTGGGCCAGGGTGGACGGCAAGCGTTCGCTGCGCCCTTTTGCCCCTGTGCCTTCGGAGGACTTGTAGGCGATGGAAACGGGGCCGTCCATCACTCACAATACGGTTCTCAAGTTGGCTGGTGTGCTGTGGTTCCGGCACACCGCTAACCGGCGAAACTGGGCACGTCGTGCCCAAGGAGGGTCTGCTGCGGCGGACACCCGCTGGTGGAGTTGCGGTTGTATGCGAAAGCTTTCCCGTGGCTCCACCATACAGCGGTGAGTAGGAACACGTGGGGGTTTTAGTCAGTAGGAGTCTGACATAACCTCTGTGCCTCCCCGTGGCGCAGAGGTATCCATGAGGATTTACCCACGATAATAAAAATAAAAAAAAATCTGGTGCTAATTTCATTTTATTTTTCAGCGGCAAAAAAAAACTGAAATTTTTATTTCTAGTAATTGTGTCTTATCGAAGTAGAATAGATTTTGAGTAGGAGAATTTAAGGCCTCGAAATGCTTACGATTATAGGATTAATGGCCGGTTTTTTGTTTACTCCTGTATTGAAGTCTTATACACACGATCATTTCCTGTCATTTATATCAATGCCTGTTTGCTGCAATCACAGTTCTAGTAACCAAATAAAGATTTGGTGTCGCCAAGCGATTTAGCGTTGCGGCGCGATGTCGCGTAGAAACCAATTAGGAGCGTGGGTTTATCATACCCCTAACAGGTTGACCCGCTACCATCCTAGACAGCATCATCACTTACCACCAGGTGAGATAGCCGTCAAGGGCTAACTTGTAGTGTGTATAAAAAAATAATAATAATGATTTGGTGTCGCCAAGCGATTTAGCGTTCCGGCGCGATGTCGCGTAGAAACCAATTAGGAGCGTGGGTTTATCATACCCCTAACAGGTTGACCCGCTACCATCCTAGACAGCATCATCACTTACCACCAGGTGAGATAGCCGTCAAGGGCTAACTTGTAGTGTGTATAAAAAAATAATAATAATGATTTGGTGTCGCCAAGCGATTTAGCGTTGCGGCGCGATGTCGCGTAGAAACCAATTAGGAGCGTGGGTTTATCATACCCCTAACAGGTTGACCCGCTACCATCCTAGACAGCATCATCACTTACCACCAGGTGAGATAGCCGTCAAGGGCTAACTTGTAGTATGTATAAAAAATAATAATAACGATTTGGTGTCGCCAAGCGATTTAGCGTTCCGGCACGATGTCGCGTAGAAACCAATTAGCAGCGTGGGTTTACCATACCCCTAACAGGTTAGCCCGCTACCATCCTAGATAGCATCATCACTTACCACCAGGTGAGATAGCCGTCAAAGGCTAAGTTGTAATGTGTATAAAAAAATAATAATAACGATTTGGTGTCGCCAAGCGATTTAGCGTTCCAGTACGAAGTCGCGTAGAAACCAATTAGGAGCGTGGGTTTATGATACCCCTAACAGGTTGATCCGCTACCATCTTAAACAGCATCATCACTTACCACCAGGTGAGATAGCCGTTAAGGGCTAACTTGTAGGGTATTAAAAAAACAGAGTAATTGAAAGCGTTTTTTTTTTTAAATTTACATCACGTTGTATCAACGATACCTAGAATATGTATTGTCATGTTTAATTAGTTCTGAGACTTGATAATATTCACGGACAATACTACAATCGCTAAATGTATGAGAAACGCTATAAAAACTTAACCTCGTGGGACCAGATTAGGTGGAGATCACACTAAAGACAACTTGACTGCAAGCAGTTAAGCTAAATTGCCCACGAAATCTCTAATAAGTATTTTTTCCTTTGAAAAGCTCGACCCTGCACGTCGCATCGCCCGCCTTGTTAATTCATTTGCTCAGCTCCTAAGAGTATACCGTTCTAGAAAATTAAGCTATTTATATCCTAAAACGACCATTTAGAACCAACTGGAAGTTTGAGAAATTATCACGGTCTAATATACATTTATTTTATGTCTGTTACATGAACTTCATTTCAAAACAAACTCTTCCGTCAAAACGATCACATAAACAAATATAAGTATAGTAAATTTAAATCTTATATGTTAATTATTTAACAATATAAGAAAAAAACGTTGATTCTACTTTTATTCTAGTAAGCTTGTTTCGTTTTATACAAAAAATGTGTGCGTGTACTAGTGTACACACGTAAGAAGTGAAACTTCTTTATGGCCTTATTTTTCGAAAAATGATCTACATGCAACTTTCTAGAAATTGGTTAAATAAAGTTAAATAAGATAAAGTTTAAACAAAAGGATTTTATTATCATAGACATGAATACAAATAATACAATTATTTCACTTTACCTTTTTGCTACTAAGATTATTACAGCATTTCATTAATTGTAATAGAATTATTACTATCATTGTCATCGTCATTATATATTTTTGTAATTAATGGCTTATGGTAACTCAAATATGAAATATATAGTTTACATTCCACGAAATTTAGTGACCGAGTAAAAACTCCATCAATTGTAGTGCCAGATCTTGTTGTTGACGTTTGAGGACTGTTTTTCATGGATAAATTCAATTTATCTTTCAGAAATTCAACTAGCTTCAAAGATTTTTCCGATGCAAAATTGACATTAAAATCTCCACTTAAAATCATCGGTATTTTATAATTATTGTTACCGAGTAAAGAGGCACCTTCACTTGTGTACGGCAACAATGAATGGTGAAGAAAATTAATAATATCGTCCAACTTCTGATTAGGAGATATATACAGTGCAACAATCAAAATTTTCATCTCATTTTCCATTTGGCATTGAGCCATACATAAATCACCAACTGCTGATGCTAGTGACCCATGAAAGTCAGGAGAAAAAACAGAAAAATCTATCGATGGAGTCACAACATTAACAACATCATTAGAATTATGATATATTCCTAATGATGTTATCCATTGTAAACAATATTCATCATGGGAAGACCTTAAGTCTTACCTAATCGAAAAATTCTCCAATGTCAAGACGATTTCACATCTCAATTTAGAACTACAATCAATGTTTCAAAGACCAACCGAAAGCATAACCGAATTTTTCCACCGAGTAGATTTATGCCGTGGTAAAATAATTGAAAAATTAAACACCGAAATTAAAGACTGTACATTATTGGGTCGGATGGCAACCACAGAAGAGACCGCTTTAAGCGTCTTCGTTAACGGCCTCAACTCCGAGATAGGTACGATGTTGAGAACGCGAGGTTCCCCAAACCTAACTATAGCAGGTCGTTTTGCGATAGAAGAGGAGAAAATAAGATCCATGAACACAGCCAGGCAATCTCTCTTTAAAAATATTACAAATCACACTAAACTCATTACACAACGCACTCAGATTGTTTCTAATGTTGTTTGTTGATGTTTAAGGGCTAAGCACACTTAGCATATTATATTTAATGTGATTTGTTTGTTAATATGTAGTTTAATAACATAACGCGTAGTTTTTATTTCCTTTATATTCTTATTCCTAGTAATTAAACAAACGCCTTATTCTTTTACGGTGGGCGGCCGAAATATGTCTGTAATGAAAATTAAAAAGATTACTTAAGATTAAGATTACTGTTTCAAATTAACAGTCCACTTCGCGTATAGCTTGTGCCTTTATATGTATTGTTGAATTAGTTATGGACTGCCGTCCATGGTGGGCGGTATGTTAAATGCGCAACATATTCATTTTTTCAGTTTAGTTGTAATTTAGTTTGTTTATTTTGCGATAGATGGCGCTGTTTTGGTATAAATGAATACTGTATCACGCTATGGAGATTTTATACCGAAACTAGATATAAGAGCTCGGATTGCAATTAGAAAACCCCCGGTGACGCAGTAGTAACTATTCTGGTTATCTGCAATCGTCAATTCGAAAAAAAAAAAATTAGAATAAGAATAAAAAAGTTTAAATTTCATCGTAGTATTTGTTTCGGATTCATTGTGGGATTATTCACATGCTATCCCTACTCCGTTGGAGAAAGTGAAAGTACTCTTCGTCTGAACCAACCGTGGTAGGGGCAAGAAAAAGATGGCGCGTAACGGAAAAATGTGACGCGTAACCGAAAAATGTGACGGTAAATTTTTTTCCAACGCCGATAAAGAAGTTTCACTTCAATGAACAGGAACTACCAATAAAAAATTTAATAATTACAAACACAACACAAAAAAATTACAGTAATTGAATTTTAAATGATTATGTCAGAATTATAATATGATTTGTATTTAAGCTTTCGTTTAGTGAAAACTTTGAACGTATTGATAGACATCTCCAAGTTTTCAATAGGTAATTTATTATAAAATAAAATACAATTTCATTTGAATGAGTGGCTATTTTTATGCAGCCTACTAAACGTGACTACAAGTTTACATTGCGCTCTTGTACTGATAATAAGCTACTATGCTCTCAAAGTCACTTTAAATTTTATGGGAAGTATGGACAGTGGAATAATCTGCCTAATGATATCAGAAATTCGAAATCATTAAACATATTAAAAATTAGACTTAAAATTTGCTATATGTCACATGCCATAATAATTAATGAATATTTATATATTAAATTTATTGGTAATATTTATTATACGTATTTAGTTTAAATTGCGCTGCTACCTTCTTTAATTTAATTATTTCCACAATTGTTGTCTGGAAGAGATTGTGAAAGTAATAAGGCCGCCTTTGCATACTTATGTTTTAAGGAAGGGTTCAGTCAGCAACGGAAAAGAAAAATCAAGTAAAGTAGTTATATGATATTAAAAAACAGCTGGTCTGTACCGATCCTAAAGCAAAACAAAATACAGTAATGTTACGTTCAACTCTCACGTTAGAGTTTTATAAAGTTTTGCTGTTTTTGGGCACCATTTTGATATTTAAGTTCAACAAAATACCTCATTAACTATTAACAATGAGATACACTTTAAACATCTTGTCGGTTAATCTAAGATGAACTTTTAGGGATCCGTACCCGTATTGTGCAACCGCAACCTTATTACTCAGACTCCTACAAGTATGTCTGTCAGCCATAGTTGATATTTGTTAAGTTTTTGACTATAATGCACTTTTTATTTATTTTTTTATTTAATTAAGGACAACCAACAGGCTACAGGACACTAAAAACTATAAAAATACATAACGGTATAGAGATAAATATATATAACAATTCTGCAGACCCACTTAGGTTGCCACAACATGCTTAGAAACTACTTCTTTCTACTCTTCTTTACTACTACAACTACTAAAACTATAAAAACTTATATTAAAAAGAATAAGAATCTAATTGAATTAGCCATATGACAACAAGAATTGCTTTTTTAATTTGTTTTTAAACTTATCTCTGAAACCCCTAGACGTATAACATTTTTTTTTTTACATTCGATAGCCTAGTACTTGAGATTATCCTACTAATATTATAAACGTGAAAGTGTAGATTTTTGGATGTTTGTTACTCTATCACAATTAAATACAGATGAAAATTAAATAACGTGTTTATCAGGTAATTGTGATCGGTTACCAATTTTTTTTTTACTCCTAGTTAGCCCTTGACGGCAATCTCACCTGATGGTAAGTGTTGATGCAATCTAAGATGGTAGCGGGCTAACCTGGGATATTAAACTGTTTCTACGCGACATCGTACCGGAACGCTTAATCGCTTGGCGACAAGTCTTTATCGCTGTGGTAACTAGTCACAGTCAAAGCAAACAGAATCGAACCCAGCATCTCCAACTTTATAATGCGACACGCTGCGCCACGGAGTTCGTCAAAATGTATTTATTATATTTAGAGGTACGAAACCCATTATTTGCGAATCAAGTCCGTCCTTGACAGGTTTTTAACTTTGTCTTTGAGATAAGAATTCGCCTTCGTGTGTTTCGCCTTATAATTACTAATTAGAAACGAAAACTTAATTCGTTTTGTCAATTAAAATGTCATCAGTTACTAACTAAGCAAGCGAGACCGGAGTTAATTCTATTGTCTCTGTTACAAAATACGTTTAAATGCTATTGATTACAATTTTTTGTATTCAATTGTGGGGTAGATTACTTTAGGCTCCGTACTGCTATGAAAAGTACAAAATACTATGAAGATACTGTTCAGGATCCCTAGTATTCTATTTCCAACTTTAATTACGTAAAATTTACGTAGTTACCCACTTAGGTAGTGCAGTGTTTGTTGTTTACGCTCGGATTTTTTAATATTGTTAGTAAGCAAAAATAAAGGTATTAAAAAAAAATTACTTAAACAATTTACAATGAATAAGAATTACGAAGCCACCCACTTAGGTATTGCAGTGTTAGTTTTGTTTACTTTTCGCTCGGAAACTTTTACTACCACACCACCAAATACTACCATTAATATTTTAATGTCCATAACGATTTGTTTTTTCTATAGTGTACGGTCGTAGATTGATCACTGAACAGGAATAGATATAACCACGTATCAAAATAATCAATTTAAATCACTACTTTTTATTAGCATATATATAATTCGCACTAAACTTCAAGTACTTTTGATGAATAGAAGCAGGCGTTACTTTGCGGAAGTCCATGATAAACAATAAACAGCAAGTATAATTTGCTATATATTTATTGTTTATCAAGTACTTAACAAGTAGTGTTTTCGGGAGCGTTGAAAATAATAATTTAAAAAAAAGACTTTTTTATCCTCCGAATCGAATTCTTCCTTCTTTAGCTATCCCTTAAATACGACAAACGATTATCATACAATTTAGCGTACATGTATATGGCATTTCGTTTTCGTTTAACAACAAGACATAACAAAAAGAAAATTTACCTGGCTAAGTTTGTTGTGGGCTTCTTCTTAGACCGGGACGCGTTTGGAACCCTCATAGCTTTAGTTTTAAGTTTACGAATTTAGTTATCACCATCAAATCACTACTACGTAAATTATTGACGCGTCAAAAGTGCCTTTTGAATAAAGATTATTTGAAATAGGAAATAGACGAATAACCAAGTCAGCTATTGCTACTAAGCTATAAAAATAGTTCTTTTTATCTTAATTTATTAGTATGTTTATCTCATCTCACATGCCACTTAAAATTTAGTAAGAGCTATCTTAGCTTATGACACTAAACAAATAATTGTAAATTACTTTAGTAGTAATGTAGTTTAGTTTATTTAATCTCTCACGGATTATTCTTACTGGCATGTGAGATACCTCCGTACATTAAATTATCTACTGTGAAATTTATAATCAGGTCTATTGCATAGCTTGCGCTGGTATAATGGGTTGCAAGATCAGATTCTGTAACATTTCAAACAAGTTATCAACTGTTATCTATAATCAAACCATTATTTATCATCTTAAAGTTATTCAACTTTAATTAGAATAATGTAATTTGTGAGTCTCACAATATCTTAAGCAATACATATATATTAGTTATTAGTATATTATTATCATTATTTACTGTTCGGCTTCGTTCATCATCATCATTATCAACCAATTGCCGGCTCACTAAAGTCTCCTCTCAATATGAGAAGGGTTTGGCCATAATCCACTACGCTTGCCATGGCAGACTTACTCCCTCGACCTAAGCGCTCCTCTCCGAAAGAGGAGACCTAAACATATCCTTCACGACCCTGACGATCAAATAACTAACTACTGACAACATACACGTACCACCTACCACACAATCATACGCTACACACCGTCTTCGCCGGCGAAGACAGCGGGTACCTCGACCCGCTGTCTTACGTCATCCGGACGTGGGCTCCATCCACGGCCTCGGAGACGGACAGACCACTCACCATCCGACCCCCCCGTTAATCCAAACGTCTCCTAAGCCAAAGTTCGGCCTCACAGGAGGCGCCTTTAGGCAGACGTTCCCTTAGTTTCTTCAAGCCCTAAGGCTCAAAATTTCTTCTGGCAGCTTCTTCTTTCCGAAGCACACCAAATAGCCCGGTTACGCTGTGGCAACCAATAGGATTAGCACAGCTAATAGACAGTCCGAAAAAAATAATTGGTTCATACGCCCTTGAAAACATTATGGAAAACTCTCAGGCATGCAGGTTTCTCCTGACATTTTCCTTCACCATCATTAATTTCGGTTTTCACAGTCCGGAGATTATAGCGTTGAAACAAAAAAACAAACTCTTATAATATATTAAGTATAGATTTATATGAATATTGAAAAATAACGAATCAGTCTTTAATGAGGATAAGATCCGGTTTAGAGACAAAGTCGAAACTTTCACTTTTTATTGAAACATATCTATAATACACGTGATGCGTTCTTGCATTAAATGTTTCCGTTACAGTGAGGATGATAATTTTGCATTCTATACTTAAACATGATATAAAGCGGTGATAGCCTAGTGGTTAGGGCGTCAGCCTCCTACTCAGAGGTCGGAGGTTCGAATCCAGGCACGCACCTCTAACTTTTCGGAGTTATGTGCGTTTTTAAACAATTAAAATATCACTTGCTTCAACGGTGAAGGAAAACATCGTGAGGAAACCTGCACGCCTGACAGTTCTCTGCAATGTTCTCAAAGGCGTGTGCAGTCTGCCAATCCGCACATGGCCAGCGTGGTGGACTATGGCCAAACCCTTCTCATATTGAGAGGAGACCCGTGCTCTGTAGTGAGCCGGCAATGATCATGATGGTGTAAATATGTTGAACTTATTATTCCACTCTATGTATCGAACATGCATAGTAGGTTTCTGGACAAATAACGGAGGACAATCCATTCAGCTTTAAGTGCAGTTTAATTTAATTTATTTTTTGTCATAAATGTTTTTTTACGTTGTTGGTTTGTTTCTTCTTTAGGCGCCTCTCTAACTAGTGAAGGTTGGCAGTCAAAATGGCATATTTTGCCTTGTCTCTCGCGAGGCTGAAGTGCTGGTCGGCACTCGCGATCCCAGTCCACTCCCTGATGTTTCGCAACCAAGACTTCCTCTTGCGAGCGATGCTCTTTCCCGCTACTTTTACCATCATTATGAGTTGCAGGAGGCCGTATCTGTCATACCTAAGCACATGCCCCAGATAAGCATTTTTTTTCTTTTTGATAGTCTTCCAAATTTTGCGATGACAATCAAAACGTCGCAAGACCTCCTCATTGGTCACCTTTAGCTTGTTACAACTAGCTGAATAAGCTAAAGTAAGCTGAATCAGCAATAATTTCGAGTTTGATAAACCAATGCTGAAGCGGTGATAGCCTAGTGGTTAGGGCGTCAGCCTCCTAATCAGAGGTCGGCGGTTCGAATCCGGGCACGCACCTCTAACTTTTCGGAGTTATGTGCGTTTTTAAAAATAAAAATATCATTTGCTTCAACGATGAAGGAAAACATCGTGAGGAAACCTGCACGCCTGAGAGTTCTCCATAATATTCTCAAAGGCGTGTGAAGTCTGCCAATCCGCACATGGCCAGCGTGGTGGACTATGGCCAAACCCTTCTCATATAGAGAGGAGACCCGTGCTCTGTAGTGAGCCGGTAATGGGTTGATCATGATGATGATGAAACCAATGCTAGAATTTAATCTATTAACTATGAATAAACATTAAACACGGATTGTTATTAATTACTGTGTTGACACAACGGACAAGTCGGAACTTTACCTGTGACATTGAACGTTCGAATGCACATAGCTATGAATAAGGGCGTGTCCCGAACAGCTCTGAATAGCCTTTTTTCAAATCAAATCAAATCAAAAATAGCTTTATTCACATAAACCTATTACAGGCATCTATGAAATTTCTTTTCGTGAAGTGATGGTGATAACTACAATCGACAACTTAAAACTAAATCGAAGAGGGTTTTCTTTATTAAACTCTGAGAAATGCTTGCGCCGCTTCCGGCAGGGTATGTGGGACTGGAGTATCGACTAGAATACCCACTAAAACCCAGCGATGGTCTGTGTGGCGCTGGGTCACACACTCGTTCGAACTTCGAACAGGACCTGTTTCAATGAACAATATAGAAGCTGTGATTGATAGCCTAGTGGTAAGGACGTCCGCCTCCTAATAAGAGGTCGGGGTTCTAACCCGGGCACGCACCTCTAACCGAGTTATGAGCGTTTTGAAGCAATTTAAATATCACTCGCTTCAACGGTGAAGGAAAACATCGTGAGGAAACCTGCACGCCTGAGAGTTCTCCATAATGTTCTCAAAGGCGTGTGAAGTCTGCCAATGGCAGCGTGGCCAGCGTGGTGGACTAAAACCAAACCCTTCTCATATTAAGAGGAAGACCCGTGTTCTGTAGTGAGGTAATGGGTTGTTCATGATACAAAATTATCAGGAACAGAACGGCATTATCCAATTTTTTGAATACTATACCATATATATTTATATTGGAACCCTCGTAGCTTTAGTTTTAAGCTAACGAGCCACAACGTTTAAATGTCTGTATAGATATAGATTCATAGAGAATCATTCCAGGTGTAATTGGCTGAAAAATATTTAACGTAGCGTATCTGTGACAAATGTTAAATTCTTGCATTGTTCGCCAGGAGTGTTTTTTAATTAGCATAGTTACTTCGATAGTCATTTCAAATAAATTATCGTTCAGACATTTCTGGGGTTCCAGGGTCACGTGCAGCAATTACTAGAATGTAGATAAATATATATAAATATAGTTTTCATATTAATATTTAGATGAAACTAAATTAATATGTCTCAGGGCTTACGCGACAGAAATGCGAATGTTGAGATGGATGTGTAGTGTGACAAGAATGGATAAGATAAGAAATTGTTATATAAGGGGAAGTCTAAAAGTAGCGCCAGTGACAGAAAAGATGAAGACAGGCTAGTATGGTATGGTCATATAATGCGGAGGAAAGAAAGTGATGTCACCAAAAGAATGTTATATATGAATGTGGAAGGGCAAAAGAGTAGAGGAAGACCAAAGAAGAGATGGATGGATTGTGTAAAAGAGGATATGCGGGTAAAAGGTGTGGGTAGTGAGGTGACGGCTGATAGAAGTGAGTGGAAGAGGAAGACGTGTTGTGCCGACCACACATGATGTGGGATAAGGGCAAGAAGAAGAAGAAGAGAGGTATTGAAGATACTGCCCAATAGATAGAATATTAATAAGGACGGAACTTAAGAACATCAATCATCATGCGGGAACGCGTCTTTATGGGTAGTCTAGTATCTAGCCATGGCCGAAGTCTGCCTCCCAGACGAGACTATAGCCGGTAATCGAACCCTGCAACTTTATAATGCGACAGCTTATGCGTTGTATCACGGAGGTCATACTCTCTACTCTTGAGTATGCAGGTTTCTGATGATTTCTTTAACAATTAAAACAAGTGATATTTTATTTATAATACATATTTTTCTTTTTAAGATTTTTAGTTGTAGGTTCAATTTAAGGTTTATTTTAAGTTTTTAAGTGTTTATAATACAGTTACTTTGTTTTAGTTGTTAATTATAATTGTCTAAAGTTTAAAAAAAAAAAAAACCTAATGCTTAAATTAAAATTCATATAACTCCGAAAAAACAGAGTTGTTATCAAGAATCGAACTGTGTCTACCCGATCTGTCTGGAATCTCAACCTAGAGCCTATCACAACTTACGCATAAATGAAACTCGAAATGAAATGCATGAATGAATGTTCATAAAAAAATATTTAATATTATTTAACGTGTTTCTTTTTTACCATATGTTTATTTTTTATCTTATTTGAATCTGCATATTGATGTTGTATTTATTAAACTATATTATGTTTTAAATGTTTATTAAAATTGAATTGAACTTTCTATTACTCGCGGATTAAAGGAAATTCCGGCTGTAAAAGTTTACTACCTTCCGCAAACAGTTCCTTTAGAGTCGAAGCCATGTTGCCAGATTACATAATAACAATTAACAAGTCGATAGACATATAAAAGTTATCTTCTTGTGTTTAATATTGTGTTTGTTTGTTTAACCACCGCTCCGATCTGTCAACATTTGGCGAAGATCCTAGTATACTTTTTAATAAATTATGCGGGAAAATTAATCTTTTTTTTCTGTAGTAAAATAGATCTCTTACATAAAATCAAAATGTCGCTGCTGAAGGAATGGTGTCTCAAATTGTTTTTTTTTTTAAATATGCAAACCGACAGCTTATTTGCTCCCATTTTCATCCGGTTTAAAAAAAAAACCCGTTGTATTTTTTATACAACCCAAATTTTATTTTTGATTTATTAGTTCGCAAAACTAACCAAAAATTACGTAGTCTCAATTCATCCATGATACCAAATATCTCCATGTACAGAACCTTCACATATTTGCCTTCTTAACATATTTTTTTTCTTTTTGAACATAGCCTGCACAGGGTAAGGGTACAAATCGTAAAAAAAATATAATTAACCTAGATAACTTCGACAAAAATAAAAAGGCCGCAAAATATTAGAGAAAAATAATCCTTATAAACTAATTAAAAAGAAATACTTTAAAATAATCCTTAAAAACTAATTGAAAAGAAATACTTAAAAATAATCTTTAAAAACGAATTAAAAAGAAATACTTGAAAATAATCCTTAAAAACTAATGATCGATATGTATTAAGAAGAATGTATGGATAACTATAATCATTATTACATAACAAAAATAACGCTCACGACGTCCATTACCCACAGATACCGTAAGCCCGTTGACTCTAAACTTTCACTATCACATACGAACAAGTATGTATGTCCGTCAGTCTGATACTTTCCAGCAATAAATACTTATTACCCACTCCTAAGAGTAGGAGCGTTGCTATAGGCTGAACGACATCAGTAACTAATAGGTAATATTCATCATGATCAACCCATTGCCGGCTCACTACAGAGCCCAACAAAGACCCTTTTACTATTACTCTGGAATGTAGAGGATTTATGCATACCTTTCCCGGTATGAAGGAGCAGATCCCATTGTCTATGAATTTTGTGTATGTCATATTGAGCATAGATATACGGGTCTCTATCGAAGTCAGTATATCACAATGCCGAGCCAATGGGTGGTATCTGCAAGGCAAAAGATAATATTATAATCATATAGTCAATATTATATCTACATAGGTGTGAGTAGCATCTTGATGAGATGAGTAGTAATAGCCTTAAAACTTGAGGGTAATCAACATGTCAGTTTATTATCAACATCACCATCATCCTGATTAACCCAATACAGACTCACTACAGAGCATAGGTCTCCTCTCAATATGAGAAGATTTAGCCATAGTCCACCACTGGCCATGTGCGGGTTGGCAGACTTCACACGCCTTTGAGAACATTACGGAGAACTCTCAGACATGCAGGTTTCCTCACGATGTTTTCCTTCACCGTTGAAGCAAGTGATATTTTAATTGTTTAAAAACGCACATAACTCCGAAAAGTTAGAGGTGCGTGACCGGATTCGAACCGCCGACCACTGATGTGTCTTAATAAATATATTTAATTGTTTTTTTGTTTCACCTGTCTACTGTGGTGGACTATGGCCAAACCCTTCTCATATTGAGAGGAGACCCGTGCTCTGTAGTGAGCCGAGAATGGGTTGATCATGATGATGATGACGCATCGTAAATCTATTATAACAAACAATTTTTTTAATTTTTCGTATCGTGAAGGTATTAAAAGTAACATTACATATATATGAATATATATATTTAATAACAAGTATCCTATGTTATTTCTACTACCTTCAAGAATATGTGTACAAGATTTCATGACGATCGGTTTAGTAGTTTTAGCGTAAAAGCGCAATAAACATGCCTACATTCACATTTATAATATTAGTAAAGATTCATGAGGAATTTTAGGTTTCCGTAACTAAAATTGCATCATCTGTCGCACATGCAAATAAATCATTTCGTTTCATTTCATTTCCGCATTAGTTAAATTCTGTGTCACAGTGTGACACGCTCTTGGCCGGCTTTTTTTAATTTATTTGGTTCGCCAACATTTTTTTTTTTTCGGACTGTCTATTAGCTGTACAAACCCTATTGGTTGCCACAGCGTAACCGGGCTGTTTGGCGAGCTTCGGAAAGAAGCTCTGCCAGAAGAAATTTTTAGCCCTAGGGCTCGAAGAAACTAAGGGAACGACTGCCTTTGAGGCTTACCTCGGCTTAGGCGACGTTTGGGATAACGGGGGGGTCTGACGGTGAGTGGTCCGTATGTCTCCGAGGCCGTGGATGGAGCCCACGTCCGGATGACGTAAGATAGCGGGGACCTCGTCTTCGCCGGCGAAGCCAGTGTGTAGCGTATGATTGTGTGGTAGGTGGTACGAGTGTGTTGTCAGTAGTCATCTGATCGTCAGGGTCGTGAAGGATATGTTTAGGTCTCCTCTTTCGGAGAGGAGCGCTTAGGTCGGGGGAGAGGTTCGCCAACAGTCAAAACACTTGACAACATCGATTCAATATCTTGTTCTGAGGTATAGCACAAAAAAGCTTAGCCACTTACCAACACTGCATAAAAACAATGCTAAATTAGTTTACAACTATGTAGTTATAAAAATATACTAACAAGGCAAAAATACATGGGTCATATCCAACTAGCTTCTGCCCGCTACTTCGTCTGCGTGGACTTTAGAATTGGGTCTAAAGCTTAGATCGGTATAGAAAATACATGTCCTTTTCCATAACATAGGTGACATGCAAGTGACTTCAAAGAGGTCTGCCCGCGGCTTAACTCGAAAAAAAATTTCAATTTTCCGTCGGGAATTCCTTAAGGAATCGCGATAAAAGTAAGTCTATGATATTTTCTATGTCAAAGGCTACATGCATGCCAAATTTTATCCAAATTGTTCCAGCCGTTTTTGCGTGATTGAGTAACAAACATGTATAAGATATTAAAAAAAAAAACTATACGAAGCCTATAATGCACTTAGAGCTAAAATAATTAACCTCTTAAGACTTTTTTTTTGTCGTGGTGGAAAAGCTTTATTTTTACCTCTGTCCCTTGGGCAGGACTAGAGGTTATGTGGGACTCTCCCCCTAGGGGACCTCTTAAGACCTAAGGTAGCTATTATTATAAGAATTTTTTTTTTTTTTATCCACTACAAGTTACCTCACCCTTGACGGCAATCTCACCTGATGGTAAGTGATGATGCAGTCTAAGATGGTAGCGGGCTAACCTGTTAGGGGTATGGTAAAGCTATACTACTAATTGGTTTCTACACGACATCGTGTCGGAACGCTAAATCGCTTGGCGACACGCCTTTGTCGGTAGGGTGGTAACTAGCCACGGCCGCAGCCTCCCGCCAGACCAGACTCGAGCCGGGAATCGAACCCAGGACCTCCAACTTTAAACTAAAAATCCAAATTTAAAAATTATTATATATTATTATAAGGAAGGAACTTTGAGTAGAATAGAGAAGGTTTAGTCAGGAAAGCATGGGAGTTTCTATCAGGATTGCCCCGCCGGGAGAAAAATAGCGTAATACGTAACACTTTTGATGCCTATCACATTTCATGCAAATCATCGGTTACGTCACGTAACGCTCGTCCAACAAAAAACGGTTCGAAATACATTTTTTTAATGACTTGCGAAAACTTTTCATTCTCGTTCAATACCGGTATGACAGTATAACACGCGCTAATTTTTTATTACGACTTCCTATATCTATATATAAAATCGTACAATGTACGCACCCACATACTTTCTACAAATAGTTGACCTTTTGTGATATTTAAATACTTATCTAATATCTTAACCAAAATAACTGTCTCTTAATACTGGTTAACGCTCTGCGATATATCTTTGGAGTTGTAAATTTTACGTATATTTTTAAAGTTAAAAACTAAAACGATGTAACCTTAAACACTTAAAAACTTAAAATAAACCTTAAACTAAAACTATAACGAAAATATATTATTAAAAGGAGTCCCTTTAGGCAAGGTTCCGAAGATACTGGCAGCGTTTCCTCTTTGGATTGCAAGACTAATTTGTTGTCCCAGGTAGCTGGCAGCTCTTCGGTCTCCTGTGATGTCGACTAACCTTTTTGCTATTTCCCTAAAAAGCGCCCCTATAGCGCTAGGACCCCACGGACCAAGGGTCTCGACACCGAATGGGACAAAATCATATTCAGAGCCTAGACCCCTGTATTTGTATACTTTAGCTTTTTCAGCCGCTTCAGAAGCCGCACCAACTCTGTTGTTGGTTCCATGTAGATCGGAAGGGGCCAACGTGTCTGAACAGGTTGCATCCCATACCAGCACCCGGCCCATCTTCCATGGAATCAAACTCATACCATCCGGTCTCTTGCCATCGTCTCTCGCAATACCAGTCGGCTCAAGTAGACTTGGCACGTTGACGGTGGCAAGGGACCGGCGTATGATATCGTTAAGTGCAACATGTCTCGAGAAGCGGCCTGCACTTTTTTGTCATGACAATCCGTGATGTCCTAGTTTGTCGACATCACTGCCACAGGGACATTTATGAGGAGGATTTATTTAGTTGTAAATTATAATTTTTTTTCTTAACACGAATTCTTAGGATCTGCTTTTTAACACAGAACCATTAAAACCCGATAATAAACCATTTTGGGCCAACCATGGGATTCGAAAGGGCGTAAAAGCTCAGCTCAGTTTATTAATAATTAACTTTTACTTCTGAACTATCTAAATGAAACACGACGACCTCCGTCTCGAAGCACGCGCGCTGTCGCATTATAAAGTTGGAGGTCCTGGGTTTGATTCCCGGCTTGAGTCTGGTCTGGAGAGGCTTCGGCCGTGGCTAGTCACCACACTCCAGTAGTTTCGGCGTGATGCGCGGCCAAGATAAAGACAGATAAAGAAAAAATAAGGTTATAGGCTAATAAATAGTTTTAGGCTCAGTATCGATAGTAAAGCATCCTCCTATTAAAATTTTCAAAATATATTTAATGTACAGAATTCGTCTTAATACAATTTTATTATATTATAGATTATTTATGTTTATTATTTTTTCTCATTTCAGACGAAATGGCGCAAATACGAATTAAACACATCAAGCCAATAGCTGTCACACTACTCTTCACAATACATATAGCATCATCAGCTAAACCGAACCCTAGGCCGGTTTTCGAAAGCATCAACGAGCAATCCAGGATTGATGACAGCCTCCGATTATCAAGTGGCCCAAGTATTTTACCGTATGGCAACCCATTAGCGGGGAATTCTAAACAGAATGCAAGAATACACGCAAACAACCAGCAAGCGATGTTCAACGCTGAACGCATGAGACAGCACAAAGCTCAGTTACAAAGATGGTCAAAAAGACCTCAAGTTGTGGACAGTTATATGCAAGCGTATCATGATTCCCAAGAAAATCACCAATTGGCCTGGGAGCAACAACAGGCCACCCTGAAAGATGCCCCTGTAACTGTTGCTCCTGTTACAAGGAATCTAGGAAGACCAAATCGGCAAAGAATAGTACAAAGGAAAAGAGTACCAGTAAATAACGACAATGCACCAAAGCCAGCGCAAAATGAACCTTCATCACCGAGCATTAGAGTCCAAAAACAAAGACTTGAACTACCCAGACGAGGGGAAACGAAATTCTTTCAAGGATCAGAACCTACCAAAATTACTAAAGCAGATGCGGTTATTAAAGATGCGAGGAATAGAAACCATAGATCCTATGGTTCGGCAGATTACCATCAGAACTTAGAACCAAAGAGGTATAAAACTGTCTACGTGTCAGCAGCTCCAAGCTATGAACAAGGCGTGACCATAAAACCTAACGGTAATGCTGGTGTTGCGCAAGAAAGTGCACCTTCTAATCTGTACACAGCAGCAATCCCAAGCGATGCGAAATATACTTACCCCAATAGCGTAAATTCCTTACAATCAGTACAAGACATCCAAGCTCTTAATTCTTTGTTAAACAAGAACCCTACAGAACAACTAACAGAATTTAACGCTCTATTAAACACAAACAATGAGAGAACACCGGATGAAATCACCAAAGGTGTGCCTGTTGATTTTTATTTCTACCTCAGAGATCCAACTCAACAAACTTTAACACAAAACTACGACGATATAAAGTATTCGCAGCTACCACAAAAATATGCCAGTGCATATGCACCTGAGACACCTGTCAAAGATCATACACCGATAACTGAAGACGTAGATGACGTAGAAGATCCGAATAAAGGACCAGTGATGTTCGATCTCCAGCCAGTTTCACCAACTACAATTCCAGAACAAACTACTACGACAAAAAGCAATAACTACTACAAAGTCGAAGTCGCCAGCCAAACTATAAGTGCAGGACCGAAGCATATCAAAGAAGAGTACTATGTTAAACAAGAAAACGAACCACATTATGAATCATTAACTTACGGATACCAACCCATTTACAAAGAAGAAGACGATAACAAAAGCGAAATGTACTTGCATCACAACGCAGAACCGACAGGCGTCCAACATTTACTGGAGGACGGCACAGAAACCTCAGCATTTGGGGATGATAATGTAAGTATAAATAAAAAATTTAAAACAGCTAAACATAGAACTAAACGGTCGGAGCTGGAAACCGAACCATTTCTTTTAGAGGATGAAATAACGACAACTCAGGCGAGTGTTTATTCTAATAGTAGCGAAACTCCCACATCCGAGCCCCTTATAAGATTAAATCCGTTCAACAAGAAACCAGTAAGCGATTTCAACGTTTTTCTAGCTCCCAACTTTCCTATCGGCGAAGCGGCCGACTACGTAGACGATTACGATTACCCACAGATAAAAAAAAGGCCAAATTATAAATACGAATCATTTTACGAAGACGATGATTACAGTTATGACGATTTTGGTGGCACTGATAACGCTTATCAAAATTACGCACCATCGTCAGGTTACATAGAGTCCAAGGGGAGCTTTTCGAAAAAAATCCGTCACTATCGACGTCCAAATTTGTCGAACCCCCCTCAATTATATGGTCCACCATCAACTTCTTATGGCGTACCCATTTATCCGTCAACAATTTTCAGTTCTCCGTCAACGTTTGTTCATCCCAAATTTGAATTACCCACTATAAATACATTAGGTAGTTTCCAAAATATAATTGAACCCGTTTATTTGCTAACGCAGTCACAGTTGAAGGAACTGGTTGGTCATCATAATTTAAATATCGGACATTTAGACGTATACCAAGTGGCGAAGGGAAGTAAAGGGAAAAATATCCAACACTTTCCCAGGAAATATAAAAAAAGAAATCCATTTAGGCATGTCAGAAATAACTTGCATAAATTGCACAAGTTTCATGGTTATACCTAATGGTATTTATTAATTACTCCCACTTACAATTACATACAATTTTGTAATTATTGATTGATTGATTGATTGATATTATTATTGTAATTTTAACTTAGTAATGTAACCAAATTTCGATATCGTTATTTAATAAGTTAATTTTATTTAAGTTATTCATATTTATTATGTATAATTATTTAAATCCTTCAATTAAAATAAAATTGTTAAGTTAAATTAATTGTTCACCCTTACAAAAGTATTTGTTTCTTTTTAAAACTAATAGTATTTGACTTATCTACACTAATATTATAAAGAGGAAAACTTTGTTTGTTTGGTTGTGAATGAATAGACTCAAAAACTACTGGACCGTTTTTAAAAATTCTTTCACCATTCGAAAGCCACATTATCCACGAGTAACATAGGCGAAATTTTATTTTGGAAAAAGCAATAGGGTTCCGTAAGATATTTGGGTTATTCATCGTTCACAGCGCTCCATGCCTGTTTCACGCATATACCACATCCTTATACACTTACAATAAGTCAGTTAAATTACCTAGAAATAATAATTTATATGGCAAAACAACGTTTGATGGGTCAGCTAGTTTATTATAAATAGATTTGTGATAGACTGATCGAGGAGGTTGCAAAATAAGAGTTTATAACTATCATCAGCTAAGACCAGTGATGTTAAACTTCATCAACTTTCAGAAAAAACAACTACAGAATCAATAAACATGACTTTTAGAAGTCCACTGAACATAGGTCTTTTTTAGTGACTTCCAAATTCCATGACCCTATAAAGCTTGAAGCGGTGATAGCCTAGTGGTTAGGGCGTCAGCCTCCTAATCAGAGGTCGGCGGTTCGAATCCGGGCACGCACCTCTAACTTTTCGGAGTAATGTGCGTTTTAAAAAATTAAAATATCACTTGCTTCAACGGTGAAGGAAAACATCGTGAGGAAACCTGCACGCCTGAGAGTTCTTCATAATGTTCTCAAAGGCGTGTGAAGTCTGCCAATCCGCACATGGCCAGCGTGGTGGACTATGGCCAAACCCTTCTCATATTGAGAGGAGACCCTTGCTCTGTAGTGAGCTGGCAATGGGTTGATCATGATGATGATGATAAAGCTTGGCTTAAGCAGCTCCCTGCGATTGGCCCAAGAATGCAAATCGAAAATCCGATCGCCTTCATTGAAAATACCTTCCTAATGAAATTCGTATTACTACACCTTATTTAACATATTTGCTTAATGGATTTATTGCATACTATCTCGATATGTATATTTCATTGGCAATAATCTATCGTGTCGGATTGTACCGAAGGTTATAAATAAATCTTAGTAATGTTATAAAAAATGTATTGTGAGGTTTAACAGAATAATAGCGTTTGTGATAAGTAAAAAATTGTTTCTCTATATTGCACAACAAAATATTCGAGAGTACAAATGTGGTACCAACACGCACTGCGGAAGTGCTGTAAATTTTTGTACTAGATACTGATACTAATTTTTGACCGAGAGTCTTGATAGCTTGGGTCTGGCTTGGGCAAATCCCAATCTGGTTTGGGCAACGCGTAGATTCCTTTATAAGGGAAGAAATCAGCCCTGTAACTGCATTATTTTATAATAAATTACCTTTTTATTAATAAATTACCTATCTTAGACATGTCTATAAGTTTAAAGTTTTTTTTTATAAAAACTTTAAACTTATAGACATGTCGAAACATGTCGAAAGCTTATAGAAAAATCCTATGACGAAATTAAGGATTATATTAACAATGAAAAAGCTTGGGTGTGGGCTAAGTTTGTTGTGAGTTCTTATACATGGGCGCGATTGGAACCCTCAGCGAGTGTAGTTATCACCATCACTACACGTATAAAAATAATGAAAAATGTGTTATATATGAACACTTCATAGATGCCTGTCGCCAAGCGGTTTAGCGTTCCGGCATGATGTCGCGTAGAAACCAATTAGAAGTACGGGTCTACCATACACTTAACAGGTTAGCCCGCTACCATCTTAGACTGTATCATCACTTGCCACCAGGTGAGATAGCCATCAAGGGTTAACTTGTAGTGGAAAAAAGGGTGGTAATTGGCCGCGAAGCCGTGGGAATCGAACCCGTTACCTCTCACTTTATAAAACGACAGCACACGCGCTGCGCCGTAAAAAAATGTTACGTGAAACTCGTATTTGCAGTAATAATTTGACTGGTGGGAGGCTTCGGCCGTGGCTAGTTACCACCCTACCGATAAAGATGTGTCGCCAAGCGATTTAGCGTTCCGGCACGATGTCGCGTAGAAACCAATTTCCAGGTTAGCCCGCTACCATCCTAGACTGCATCATCACTGAGGTGAGATTACCGTCAAGGGCTAACTTGTAGCATAAAAATATATATATATATATATATATATATATATATATATATATATATATATATATATATATATCAGTTAGGATTACAACTAAGTAGGTATTCTACAAACAGCGACTTCCCCAGAGACATTTAATTGTATTCAATACGTGACCACCCATCAACCGGTGAACCTACGCTTTCTATTCCGATAGATCGCTTCCAGAAACAAGAATACAGAAAGTTTCCATTTTGAATTACCTAATAGGCTAAATAAGTCGTGTGAAGCAAAAAGAACGCCGATATTCTTACTGAGTATTTGGTAATTTGTACAATAAGATTCGAATTCAAATTCATTGCCTTTATTTTTCTTAACAATAAACAGTTTTGAGGGTAGCTGAAAAAGATATTATAGAGATAAGCTTTCGTTTGTATACCTTATATATAAGTGTTTATTATCACAAATTTCATACAAAAATAATAAAAACAAAACAAATAATATAGTTCACAGATTACAGACGAAATTTAAATAACATTCTATTGGGTAACTGTAGAATTGGAATAAAGAAAAACATAAAATAAAAATATTGCATGTATTTTGAAAATGAAATAAATAAAAAAATATACATACTGAAGTTAGTACATGGAAAAAGCTTAAAGTATCATGGATAATATACAGACACGCACGCAATAGAATTTATTTTGGATTATCTTACCTGTATCGATCAATTAATCATAAACTTTATTCAAATAATCCCTTAAAAAGCTCTTCTTTTTCACAGAAAAAAGAATTTCACAGCAAACTCAGCTGGGTAATTTCTCTGTTTGTTATCTCCATCTCACATGCCAATTAAAATTATTTAAGAGCTTTATCTTATATTTCATACCCAATCATTTGCATAATACTTTACACTATAATAGGACTTTTCTTAAGGACAAGCTTAAATTTTTTTGAAACTTTGAACTTATTGAAAGACATCCCAGAAATTTCATTTGGTAATTTGTTACAAAATTGTATACATTAAATTGGTTTCCAAATGTATTCATGACCAATCTTTATATATATAAGGACTACTAACTGACTCACATTCTCAATGACTGAATCTTCCAGTTAGTTATTATAACGTAAAAGTCTAAGAAAGACTTTTGAAAATTAATTATTTAATTCAAGGGCATAATCGGTTTACTTTTTTACGAAAATCTGCTAGTTTTGAGCGACAAGCGATAAATCTTGCAAATTCGCCATAGACGGCTGGACCTTTTTGTCTCTCATAGCCTAAATTATACTTACTTACTTATTCCTACGTTCTTCATCTCTTTCACAGCTCCAGTACGCTGCAAACTACGATTTCGGGTACCGAGTTCGCGACCAGGAGAGTGGCAACTATTATGGACACCGAGAAGCTAAACAGGGAAAATCCACCAAAGGAAGCTACCACGTACTTCTGCCGGATGGTAGGATGCAGATGGTAAAATACTCTGCGGGACCCTCTGGATTCCACGCGGATATCACTTACGATCACTTGCAATAGACCTTCTATTTCTTGTGGTCAGGTACGATGTGTAGAAACCGATTAGAGGTTTATCTAAGTCGCAAAGATAACGTTCACAAATCTAGTGCGATGAACAATTCTACGATATCTTCAGTGATATGTCAATTAAATTAACTGAATCCAGTTATTTGGTATAATTATATTATAACAGGTCATATTCGAAATGATTAAACAAATTAATTTAATTGTGTTAGAAGCAGAGCTGGCTGATATTGGATACTTAGTAATAATGTGATTTGGATGCCGCGTAATTGTGTGGAGTTTTCTTCGTAGGTACCACTAGATTTCAGTAAGAGCCACTTTATATCAACTGTTAAATGTTAATCTAGAAGCCACAGTTGTATACCGATTACAAATTTTGCATCGAAATGACTGATTACCAGCAATATATAAAAAATATTTCGGAAATTCCATTTCCATCAACTTAAAACAAACCAACCAAAATTGTAAGTTGTGTTACAGTTTTAATAACATTAAAAACTAGATAGAAGACCATATTATTATTATATTAGGAGCTTAAAAGCAAGATGGTGACTCTACAAGTAGATGTCAAAAAAAATCGGTGATACATAAAAAGAGCAGTACAGGTCAAAACCTAATGTTAAACATAGTTATATTTTTAAGATAAAAAAGGCTAATAGTTAAAATGATCGAATGAATAAACTGGCCTGTGTAGTTAAAGGCATTTAGGAACATGCGATCGAATTAATTAAATGTATTTATTTAGCTTATAACAAAGAATACTCAGGTATATAATTATAAATAAACTCAAAACTCGTTAATTAATACGCTCGTGTCTAGTGTACGAACATACGCACCAGCGCTCTTTGTACGTGACACCAGTTAGATGTAAATAAAACACACAAATTTTTAATATTTATTGCAAAAAAAATATTTAATACATATTTAAGTAACTATTAAATAATAATGTATATAGCTGATATGTGAATAAATAATGATTACAAAAAGAATATCTTTTTGCTTTTGTTATATTATAAATTTCATAATAAATTATTATTCGTGATCAAATCAGAAATGAAGAGATCCGTAGAAGGACCAGAGTTACCGACATAGCTCAGCGAGTTGCGAAGTTGAAGTGGCAATGGGCGGGGCACATAGCTCGGAGAACCGATGGACGTTGGGGCCCCAAGGTGCTGGAATGGCGACCTCACACCGGTAAACTTAGCGTTGGTCGACGCCCAACAAGGTGGACTGACGACATCAAACGAGTCGCAGGGAGCCGCTTGTTACAAGCGGCCCAAGACCGTGGCCGTTGGAACTCCTTACAAAAGACCTATGTCCAGCAGTGGACGTCAATCGGTTGAAATGATGATGATAATGATATATAAAGTAACAAAATATTAAATACCTAACAATTTTTTTTTTTTTGGCATAAAATGTTTTAGTTTAAGATTATTATTTTAAGTTTTATATTATGCATGTCGAGTTAGCCTGTAGGTGAGTATACATTGATAGTCCTAAGTATACATAATTTGTCTTAAAATATATAAAAATATTTCTTTGTATACCGTTGACTTCCTTAATAAATAGATAAATAAATAAATAAATACCTATTGTTGTAGTGCGAAATATCCTGTGACTGCACGCGACCACCGAAACAAAATGGCTCATAAAAGAAAATGTACCCAAAATATATAACACATTTCCCGCCAAGTGACAAAAGTGAAACTGGTAGAAAGCGTGTAGGTATATGTAACCGTTTGACATGACATTACAATTATAGACTACACTTGGACAAACGTTGCGTAAATAATACTGCTATTTAAATATAATGATGTTATTTTAAAACGTGCACGCCTGAGAGTTGTCCATAATGTTCGCCAAGGCGTGTGAAGTCCACAGTGTGAATAAAAATAAAATACAATGTGAATAAAAATAACATTCATCATCACCATGATCAACCCATTGCCAGTTCATAACAGAGCACGGATCTCCTCTTAGTATGTGAAGGGTTTGGCCAAAGTCCACGACGCTGGCCAAGTGCAGATTGGCAGACTTCACACGCCTTTGAGAACATTACGGAGAACTCTCAGGCATGCAGGTTTCCTCACGATGTGTTCATTCCCCGTTGAAGCAAGTTAAAGCAAGTGATTTTTTTTTTAAACGCACATAACTCCGAAAAGTTAGAGGTGCCCGGTACCGTCCTTATTATATAATCTATAAACTGAGCAGTATCTTCGATTCTAGACATGATCAACATCATCATGACTAACCCATTCTCGGCTAACTACAGAGCACGGCTCTCCTCTCAATATGAGAAGGATTTGGCCATAGTCCACCACGCTGGCCAAGTGCGGATTTGCAGACTTCACACGCCTTTAGGAACATTATGGAGAACTCTCAGGCATGCCGGTTTCCTCACGATGTGTTCATTCACCGTTGAAGTGATATTTTAATTAAAAACGCACATAACTCCGGAAAGTTAGAGGTGCGTGACCGGAAACCACCGTCCTCTAATTAAGAGGCTGACGTCCTAACCACTATCACAGCTCAGTTTTAGAATACCTAAATGTTATTCAACTCTTACAAATGCACCTAAAATAGCTCTTAAACTAATGGAATATGGTTTAACAGGCATTTTCTTGAAATTAACGAGAATGAAACCGCGCGGCAGAGCTAGTCAATTTACATACTTAACCCGTCTAAGTGACCATGCATTAATTTCGAAAAACTTCAATGACCTTTTCCGAACTCTGCTAACGACCTACCCGACCTTCTCGCAAATGGTCTGAATATTGGAGGTCACGACCGCGGTAACGGTGACTAGCCATGTTTGTGACGTCACTTAACGTGTTAAAATTTGTTGAACTTGAAATCTAACTATGTTCTCCATGGATAACAGCTCAACAGAATTAACGGCAGAGTCCACCAGGATGCCCTGACCGATCCCCCGGGAGATCCCCGTGAACTCATCTGTTCATTAGGATTCCCTTTAAATAAAAATAAATCGAAGCGGTGATAGCCTAGTGGTTAGGGCGTCAGCCTCCTAATCAGAGGTCGGCGGTTTAAATCCGGGCACCTCTCACTTTTCGGAGTTATGTGCGTTTTAAAATAATAAAAAAAAAATCACTTGCTTTAACTTGCTTCAACGGTGAAGGAAAACATCGTGAGGAAACCTGCACGTCTGAGAGTTCTCCATAATATTCTCAAACGCGTGTGAAGTATGCCAATCCGCACATGGCCAGCGTGTTGTACTATGGCCAAACCTCATATTGGGAGGAGATCCGTGAAGTGAAGACAATTTCACACCGAGTATTTTTATTTAAAAAAAAAATACTTAACAATTTCTAAGAAATGACCTATTGTTAGGTCATTATTTAATAATTTTAGCTGTTTCTTGTATAAACTTTTCGATCGCGATTTGATTTTGCAACTTTCGGAACAGTTATTAGTCCGATGTCTTTCGCTAAGAACTGACCACATTTTTCCCTAAGATTCTTCTAGCCCTAAGGCTCAAAATTTCTTCTTTCAGAGCTTCTTTCCGAAGCTCGCCAAACAGCCCGGTTACGCTGTCGCAACCAATAGGGTTAGCACAGCTAATAGTCAGTCCGAAATAAAAAAATTACCACATTTTTCTTACGTCATTTTTGAGCCAATTTCATCTAACTTTCTAACTTAACCAATTTTGGATAGTTTTTTTTCAATTGGGGTATCGGGTCAGGCAAACCTGGTGAACTCACCCGAATTAATTCTACGCAGACCTCAGGTTATTTAATCTAGATTATTAGAGGTCTAGCATCTATTTAGATGAAGCCATGAAACAGTTAGAAATGTGGAAGTGTGGGTTTACCATACCCCTAACATGTTAGCCCGTTTCCTTCCTAGACTGCATCATCACTTACCACCAGGTGAGATAGCCGTCAAGGGCTAGCTTGTAGTGTGTAAAAAAAAGTGAGAAGCATATATATGGACTGTGTCAGAAAATTGGGAAAAAGCATCGTTTCTTCTGTCTCATACAGAAATAACTGAAAGGTCGTGTTAAGTTTTCAGTTGGGTAAAAAATTGAAAAAAAAAAAACAATTTCATAATTTTAATTATTTATTTAATGACCGCAAAACTTAGCTAATATTTCAAAGTTTATAATATAATACATTTATAATATAAATCACTAACAACATATCCTTGGAATTAAGTTTTTAAATATTATAGACGTTTAATTATTTTTAATTACACTTAATTTTAATAAACATAAATCCTAAACTATATGAAATTGGTATATCTGAAAGTAGAATATATTTTGCTTAGCCCACTCCATCATCTGCCAACTTCTACACGGCTTCGGCCGTGGCTACTCATCACCCTACCGACAAAGACGTGCCGCCCAGCAATTCAGCGTTCCGGCACGATTTCGCGTAGAAACCAATCTGGAGTATGGATTCGCCATAAAATTAAATTTAATGTTCATTGTTTATCATGGACTTCCACCAATCAACTCCTGCATATCAATAACTTACAGGTAAGTTCTGTAGGTATCATGATCAACCCATTGCCGGCTCACTACAGAGCACGGGTCTCCTCCCAATATGAGAAGGGTTGGCCATAGTCCACCACGCTGGCCGTGTGCGAATTGGCAGACTTCACACGCCTTTGAGAACATTATGGAGAACTCTCAGGCGTGCAGGTTTCCTCACGATGTTTTCCTTCACCGTTGAAGCAAGTAAATTTTTTTTTTTAAATGCACATAACTCCAAAAAGTTGGAGGTGCGTGCCCGGATTTGTACCGCCGAGCTCTGATTAGGAGGCTGACGCTTTAACCACTAGGCTATCACCGCCTCTGTAGGTATGACAAGTAGTAATCATAAGCGATTATGATTTTTAACGCACTAGTAATAAGGTTATTTGTAACATGAATGACACATTTTATCTATATACTTGGATTACATACATTAGTAATACTAAAATCTTGTAATATACATATAAATTTCTTATATATGTTCTTTACCTACACTTTGAGGCTATATCTAAATTTTATTTTGTTCACTACCATAATATTTCGATTAAGAATTTTAAAAGAAGAAAACATCCTATCTTGTTCATCTACTTTATTGAGAAAAGTTTAATATATAACGTTAAAGTATATTAAACTAAACACACAATTACTACAAATGTCATCTATACACACACACTACCGACAAAATATGTATATAATATTTGTTACACATAATAAAACATTTATTGAAGTTTAAATACACGCAATATGTATAGCCTTAAGCCTCTATATACACGGCGCGTTTTCTACGCGTAGACATTTTAAAAACGTGCGTACACTGCGCGTTTAGATCGCCGCGCTCTATAAATAAACCCAGACCAGCAATGTATCTTGATAATGACGCTACTCTCTCAGAAGAGTTTTACAGCGTAATTGCTTCAAAATAAAAAGAAATATTTTCACTTATATTATTAACCTTGTATTGATGCAAACGAGTTGCTAACTCTATTGGTTGTCACAGCGCAACCGGACTGTTTGGCGAGCTTCGGAAAGAAGCTCTGCCAGAAGAAATTTTGAGCCCTAGGGCTCGAAGAATCTAAGGGACGCGACAGTGCAACAGTTGTGCTTTATCAACACAGTTTAACCTCTCTCACAATATAAATTTTAACATTTTACCATATTATATACTTGGATCGACGAGTTACTGCTGGAAATACAACTGTAACTAAATCTCGTTGAATTTCGTAAACCCTTGTATTATTTCTTAACTTGTGTACCATGGTGTACAAATTAAGTGTATTAATAATAATTATATTAATAAACCCGTCTAGCGTCCTCAACGTCATTTTTCCATCACAAACTTTAAAAAAAAAATCGAATACCCCTATATTAGATTCCTCAATTCACATTTTGTTTCGATTCTTCTAAGTCTTTGTAGATCCCTATGCTTTACCCATTTATACAAACAAAACTCGTAGCCGTTCAGGCAATGCTAGAGTTAACGCGTGTAGACTGCGCGTAAAAAGTACGTCGTGTAAATAGGCCCTTATGCCTATTTATACTCCCTTTATTAGAAATAAGATATAAACAACTTTCTACGATATCGTATGAGTAAAATTGTTAATTAGCGCAACACAGTCGATATCACACTCTTCATCATCATCATCACCATCATCATCATCATTTGGCTAATTTTATTAATGTCCCACTGAATATATAATGTGGAATTTAAGCCCACCATACTAACATGACTTGTGTAACTAACATCAACTTTTAGGTAAGATATGACGCTCTTCATCATCATCACCATCATCATCATCATCATTTGCCTAATTTTATTAACGTCCCATTGAATATGTAATGTGGAATTTAAGCCCACCATACTGCTATATGACTTTTAGGTAAATATAATCAAGTGTTAAACAATAATCAGTGGATTAATATACATAATATATATAATTAATGGAAAATACCATACCTAAAGTCCCTTGAGTTGTGGAACAATCAAATGTTGCATTATTACATTAAAGTTATCGGCAAATTCACTACATTCTAAGATAAGCTAAATACAGCTGTACTTTATAGTATAGCTTGACTTAAAATACAAAAAAATATTTTTTTTAGTGTTTCGTGACAAAAAAACCCGTCAAAATGAAACTTGAAAAATTTTGGCCTATATAATTTATACTATAGCTTGACCTAAACAATTTATTTTTTTTCGCCTTTTTTGAGACAAAAAAAAAACCGTAAAAATCTAACTTAACTAAAATATTTTCATGACATTTAATATTCAAGTATAGTACTCAGATACACTGATATCCAGTTAAGTTTACGGATATAGAACAAATTACTATTTTTTATTTTTTTTCGGACTGTCTTTTAGCTGTGCTATTGGTTGCCACAGCGTAACCGGGCTGTTTGGCGAGCTTCAGAAAGAGGTTCTGCCAGAAGAAATTTCGAGCCTTAGAAGAAACTAAGGGAACGGTTGCCTACAGCGCCTCCTGTGAGGCCGAACCTCGGCTTAGGCGATGTTTGGGATAACGGGAGGGTTGGACGGTGAGTGATCCGTACGTCTCCGAGGCCGTGGATGGAGCCCACGTCCGGATGACGTAAGATAGCGGGGACCTCGCCTTCGCCGGCGAAGACGTTGTGTAGCGAATGATTGTGTGGTAGGTGGTACGAGTATGTTGTCAGTAGTCATCTGATCGTCAGGCTCGTGAAGGATATGTTTAGGTCTCCTCTTTCGGAGAGGAGCGTTTAGGTCGGGGTAGGATTGTCAGTACTTGAACCACTGTAGTATTGTTCATGTGCTGACAAATCGGTGCCGTATTAGGTTTATTTTTAGATTTTAATGGTGAGAGACGGTGAGTGGTCCGTACGTTTCCGAGGCCGTGGATGGAGCCCACGTCCGGATGACGTTAGGCTATGATCTGCCCATAACTTTTGATTACAAACACTATTAGGGTCACTTTAAACGAGTCTACGCAAAAACGCCGCCGAGCTGCTGGCTTCACAACATACAAGTTGGTAAGCATTATGAACGGCGAGAAATCGACAACTTGGAAAATCGCCCAACGTCTGAGGGACAAGATTATCTCAAAATTGCGGCTACCACTTTTAGATCTCGGGTGGTCGCCAGGTGGTAGCCTTCGGCGGCTTTTGTATATAAACTCCTACCACCACAATCAACTAAAAGCATAATTTCACTAAATATCAACTCATAATTAGTCTAACTTTAATTTCTTAGCCTCGATATCCTCTTGTTCGGTATCAGCCAAACGTTTCAATTGCCCTTCGAAGTTTTTGGACAAGTTCGACAGATGGCGTATCTCGTTGGTGATTCCCCGGATTTTGGCCATCGTTGATTGGCTCTTGGCTCTGGGGCTCTGGTTGGATGTAGAGGGCGCCGGGTTCGGATCCGGGTTCGGGTCCTGATCTTCGGACAGACTCGGCAGTTTTATCTGGGGTTTCCGTGGCTTTATGTTCGGCAGAGCTGGAATTGGATGAAGACACTTTAACATCTCGCTTAACACATACATTTATGGTTCATTACCAATTTAAAGAAGAGAAAGGAAAATTTATTTATTCTCATATGGTTTTACACACAATACATCTTATTCAAATCAGAAATTTTAGCATACGCCGTGTCTTATATGAAAAACACGTCGCTGATTTTCAGCTGAGACCAGAGTGACGTCACAACAACAACATAATAATAATTTAAAAAAAAGAAAGGAAAAAAAAAACAATTACAAATAACGGGGCCCCGAAGGAAGCATACCTATTAATTGATATAAATATAATTTAATGAAGAGATATATATATGTATATATATTAATAACTCTAAATATATATCGGCGCGAAGAAGTTATTAACTTTATTAAGCGGCGCCAAAAACCTCAAGAATTCAAAAATTACCCGCATTTTAGCTATTGATGATTTTGCTAACACAATTTGGCCAGTGACAATCAATTTTGTACAAGCATGTTTTGTGTTATAAATACGGGCGGTCCTTTCAAAGATTCTCTCGCTCGAGACGTCGTACTGTTCGGACCTTTAAGTTATTATCGCAATAAAAGTGTAAACCGGCAAGTTGTGGTTTTAATTACTATGAGCGAAAGTAAACAAAATCGTGACGTCACCCTTACAAAAAACAACTCGGACCTCCTTGACGCGACATATATAATCATTTCATAATTTACGGTTCAACCTTTCATTGATCTTAATGAAATCAGGCACAAAGGTAACTTGATAATATGACACTTTTAACCCAGAATAATATAATTTTTGTTAAATGCCATAAGAATTTTTCTATCGTTGCATGGGTGGAGGCAATTTCTTTATAGGAAATGGAGGGGGTAAATATTGTACGCATATAGATAAAGAATTGACTTCACTGAACCCGAGTTTACAACAAGTCAGATTTATGCCGAACACTTAATTTTGTATTGATGTTTCTTGAGCATTAAAGATTCATCATCATCATCATGATCAACCCATTACCGGCTCACTACAGAGCACGGGTCTCCTCTCAATATGAGAAGGGTTTGGCCATAGTCCACCACGCTGGCCATGTGCGGATTGGCAGACTTCACACGCCTTTGAGAACATTATGAAGAACTCTCAGGCGTGCAGGTTTCCTCACGATGTTTTACCTTCACCGTTGAAGCAAGTGATATTTTAATATTTTTTTAAACGCACATAACTCCGAAAGTTACAGGTGCGTGCCCGGATTCGAACCGCCGACCTCTGATTAGGAGGCTGACGCCCTGACCACTAGGCTATCACCGCTTCACTAGGCTCTCACCGCTTCCATTATAAATTATGTTTCCTCAAAAGGAGAGCCCGGGGGGGGGGGGGAGGGTTGAAGTCTTAACCCTTAACCACTACCGCCACGACAATATAACCACAATTTTTTCCAAACTCACCTTGGGACTGTGTCCTTTTAGATGTACCAATAGGTAGCACGGAGAGGTCCAATTTGATCTGACTCCCAAAGTGTCTCAGCGGCTGGGACCCTGATGCTGAGTCACTTGAACTGGCTGCGAAATCATCATATTCATCATCATTATCATCATCATCATCATCATCATCATCAGCTAAAACACAAATTATTAAATTCAACATGTGCCCATACATACATACATACACACACACACACACAAACAAACAAACTCACTCACTAACTTACACACTCACAATTACACATGCACACCCACTTACTTGTCAACTTGTTCACCTTAGTCAGTTTCACTTAGCTACATTTTAAATTTTTACCTATTTAACATATTTTGTATATATTGTGTAATCTCTTTGGCCTTATTTTATGTTTTTCTTAATTGTATGTAGGATGACTACAGGCGGGTGCGTGTCTTTGTCGGCAATTTAGGTAGACGTGGTTAGTTTCGGGCAACGAGACCAGACACTCTTGGTAGAACCGAACTACAATTATAAGTATGGTAATTTATAAGGAGTAGACTATATGCTCCACCAAGTACGAATGCACCACCGCAGCTCAACCACCGGTCCGACCCGACCGAGTGCAATCAATGCAATGCGCCGGTCCGCGCCGGTGAGTCTTATAAGAACCTGCATACGTCACTTAGTGTTGCGTAAAGAGAGGGGGCGATGCCACTCTCTTGTCTGTCGTACATGACTCCAAAAGTAGATAGCGCTGCTCTCCGATTGCCGTCATGTATTCCAATGAATTATAACGCTGTTGATTACTTGCAAATAAATAAATAAATAAATTACCGTGACATTCATAAGACCATATGAAAAATGGCTAACTATGAGAGGTCATACATCAGACTTCACTAATACTTGACTTAGAGGCGTGAATTTAAATTTAAAGAATGGATCAAATTTAGCTTTTCATCCAAAATCCTAATAAAAATGTTGTCATAAAATAAGGTATATATAGGTGAAGTTTGCGTGTGAATTATTGGGACCTTTAATGTAATAATGTATGTAAACACATCTGTAATTATGGTTGTGACCGCGTAATTTGAGTTTGCATCTCGGATGATAAAGCTTGGAACAATGGTGTCCAGGCATGTGACTGGCCTAATGTTAAGTTGGCTAAATTTGTTTTCTTAGAAACCCAACAAATTCAGCCAGGTTAATATAATTTAATAGGATATAATAATATTGTCTAACAAGTTTCAAGTTGGCTAGTGTAGTTATCACCTCAGGAATTAAAATAATGTAATATATTATACTATATATGAACGATTATAAATGCTTGTAATAGGTTTATATGAATATAGGCTATTTCAGTATTTTTTTTTTAATTGAAATATTGATTAAACTCAAGCGATCAAACATTTGAAACAAATGCTGTCATTAAAACTATGGTCAATCATGCTTGATTAAAAAATAATTGATTAGGGCCACTTTAAAAGATTCTGTTAAAAATATATGTATGTTTTAATTTTTTATTCCACCTTGACCGCAATCCCACCTCGTGCGGTGTTGTGGTATTGGGATAAACTCCCCTCATACCCTCATAGCTTTAGTTTTAAGTTTACGAATATAGTTATCACCATGAAATAACTACTATGTAAATTATTGACGCGTCAAAAGTGCCTTTGTAAGGACTATTTGAATAAAGATTATTTTGAATTTGAATTTGAATTTTTGAACTGTTAAGAGTTACGGCAGTTATATTTTACCCATACCCCATCGGTATCTACGCGATATCGTGCTCTAACGCTCAATCGCTGGTCGCCGGTGGGGTATTAACTAAGCCACAGCAGAAGATTGGTCTCGTGAGATAAAAAAGTAAGTGCATTTTGCAAAAGTGTTCGCGTATTGAACTCTCAGTTCCCGTTGACATAAGTACGTAAAAGAAAATGAATGATATACATAGATGGATCTGATAGGCCTCTTAACAAAAACTCTTCCACCAAGCAGAGTCAATTTTTTTTTTGTTGTCCTTATCCCACATTATGTGGGGTCGGCACAACACGTCTTCTTCTTCCACTCACTTCTATCAGCCTCACTACCCACACCTTTTACCCGCATATCCTTTTTTACACAATCCATCCATCTCTTCTTTGGCCTTCCTCTACTTTTTTGCCCTTCCACGTTCATATATAACATTCTTTTGGTGACATCACTTTGTTTCCTCCGCATTATATGGCCATACCATATTAGCCTGTCTCCATCTTTTCTGTCACTGGCGCTACTTTTAGACTTCCCCTTATATTTTAATTTCTTATCTTATCCATTCTTGTCACACCACACATCCATCTCAACATTCGCATTTCTGTCGCATGAACTCTTCTTTCATCCGTTCTTTTTGCCGCCCAACATTCTGATCCATACAACACGACAGGTGTTCGATAGTTTTATAAATTTTCCCCTTAAGTTTAATTCAACAGCCATGACCTTGAAGAGTGACTAGAAAAAAAAACAAAACGCTCACAGGCGATCGCTTTCCCTCCAGCAGCCTGATTGGTGTGAGTTAGTTCACTGTACTTTATGTCGCATTCCTCTATGCGCTTCTTGAGATCGGCTGCAAAATAATAAGACATAACAACATTAAAATATATCATCATCATCATCATGATCAACCCATTATCAGCTCACTACAGAGCATGGGTCTTCTCTCAATATGAGAAGGGTTTGTCCATAGTCCACCACGCTGGCCATGTGCGGATTGGCAGACTTCAAGCGCCTTGAGTACATTATGCAGAACTCTCAGGCGTGCAGGTTTCCTCACGATGTTTTCCTTCACCGTTAAAGCAAGTGATATTTCAATTGATTAAGTTAGGTGCAATGTTTATTATTCCCTAGTTTCTGCGAGCCCTAGGGCTCAAACTTTCTTCTGGCAGAGCTTCTTTTCGAAGCTCGCCAAACAGCCCGATTACGCCGTCGCAACCAATAGGGTTAGCACAGCTATTAGTCAGTCCGAAGAAAAACAAAATGTTTATTATAATTCGTCACTCTGTTCATAATAAACAAAATGGAGATAAATAAACAACAAAACTTTCGCATTAACGATATTAGTATATATTTTAACCCATTACCGGCTCACTACAGAGCACGGGTCTCCTCTCAATATGAGAAGGGTTTGGCCATAGTCCACCATGCTGGCAGACTTCACACGCCTTTGAGAACATTATGGAGAACTCTCAGGCGTGCAGGTTTCCTCACGATGTTTTCCTTCACCGTTGAAGCAAGTGATATTTTTTTAATTTTGTAAAAAGATAGATTAGTATAGAAGTATGTTTTAAGCCACTGCTAGAATGCCTACCTATATCATGGTGCTGCTGCCTCTGCCGTTTCGACATCTTCCTGATAGTTTGGTGCTGCGCCAACGCGAGCCTCTTGTAATCCATCATCTGCGTTACGGAATACACAATCACATCATCACAATCGTCATCATCATCAGTATTCAATATCCCATTTCTGAGTTTCTACAAGTTAGCCATTCAATCTAATCTCACCTAGTGAAGATGCAGTTTAACATGGTAAAGGTTTGGTAAACCCATACTCTCTATGAGGGTCTACGCGACATCGTGGCGGAACGCTAAATCGCTAGGCGACACGTAGAAACAAATTTAGTGTGGGTTTACCATACCCCTAACAATTTAGCCCGCTACCATCTTAGACTGAAACATCACTTACCACGAGTGACAAAAAAAAATAAACAGGCAAGCCAATCATATAAAGTGAAAAGAAATAAAAAATTCTTTATATTTGCCTACTAAATATTAACAACTTAAAAACTTTCATTTCGTAAGGAGAATGAAGCAAATGCTAGTATAGTTCTCTCAAACAATTCTGCGGTAAACTTTTATTTTGGACCCCAAAGTAATAAAAATATGGTTATTACACATAAAATTATTATGTAACATATTAATAAAAATGAAATAATCTACTTATCTGAACGGATTTTAAAATAATTGGGTCCAAATTCACCATCCTCCTTCGATATATCCTCAGAGTGTAAATCAAGTTTCTTACCCGCTTATGGTACTTCTTGTACTGGGCAGCGAGGTACAGTGACAGTTTAACGTTCAGAACCGACCTTCGCCTAAGGTGCTGCATCTCTTGACGGATCGCTATGGGTGTCAGGACCGCTGCAAATAATATCATCACTATAAATCACAAAAAAATTAAAAAAAAAATGTTAGATTGTCTGTCACTCTTTCACGTCTTAACTTACTCGCCTTACTGAACCGATCATCACAAAACTTTGCGCAAATGATACTCGCATCCTCCGAAAAGTCAACAGGACCTGCGGAAGAAAATATATATAAACGTGGTCCGTCCAGTATTATTACACAATATATATAACACTACATTTATTATCTGTATATACACTAGATTGTGACATTAAATTCATTATTGATATAGCAAGTAAGATAAACACATGAATGACAGAAAAAAAAACTTTAAATAAGATTAAGATGAAACTAAAACTAAAAAACTTAAAAAATATAATATCTCAACTAAAATATATTATTAAAAGGAAGGGACTCCTTTAGGCAAGGTTCAGGAATGACAGAAAAAAAAACTTTAAATAAACTTTAGATTAAGATGAACCTAAAATTAAAAACCTTATAAAATATAATATAATAACTAAAATATATTATTAGAAGGTAGGATACTGGCAGCGTTCTCCCTTTGAATTGAAAACGTTCTGAATGGCAGCTCTTCGGCCCCCTGTGATGTCGAATAACCTTTTTGGTATTTCCTTAAAAAGCCCTATAGCGCTAGGACCCCACGGACCAAGGGTCTCGACACCGAATGGGACAAACTCATATTCGGAGCCTAGACCCCTAGCGGCTTTTTCAGCCGCGTCACAAGCCGCACCAGCTCTGTTCTTGGTTCCATGTACAATAGATTTATATTATGTCATAAGATATTTCTTTTTTATACATATAGCGAGCAAACGAGCAGGCAGGTCACCTGATGGTAAGTGATTACCGCCGCCCATGAACATTTGCAGCACCAGAGGAACCGCCAATGCGTTGCTGGCCCTTGAGCAATTTGTTTATCCGCCCTTTGAAGATCCCCATATTATAACCATTAGGGAACACAGAAGATGGAAGCTGGTTCTACAATTTGCAGGTACGTGGCAGAAATGACCTGGAATAGCAGGTGGTGGAAGAGGAAAAGATGAGATGATGGAGATATAGCGCAGCGCTAGATTTCCCACCCTAGGTTTTCCTCAACTGAATATTTTACCTCTTTACAAATAAATTGCGATTGTCACTTCATAATAGTCTGCTTACTTAGTCAATAATGGAAGACATACAAAATGATGATGATGGGCACGCAGCTCTAACTTTTTGGAGTTATGTGCGTTTTTAGAAATTTAAAATATCACCTGCTTCAACGGTGAAGGAAAACATCGTGAGGAAACCTGCACGCCGGAGAGTTCTCCATAATGTTGTCAAAGGCGTGTGAAGTCTGCCAATCCGCACATGGCCAGCGTGGTGGACTACGGCCAAACCCTGCTCATATTGAGAGGAGACTGCTCTGTAGTGAGCCGGCAATGGGTTGATCATGATGATGATGATGAAGAAGAATATTGTTACCTTGTGCCTGGCGAGGGCAGGGCTGGGAGGAGCCCTCCTGCAGCTGTTTCCGAAAGGCGGGCGAGATCTTGTCATCAAAGTGCTCAATAGCCATGCTGGATATATCGCGCAGCTCTTGAAGCACCTCGTGGGCGCGCGGCGGAGTCTTCGAAGACTCCACGATGCTCAATACGCGTCTGATCTCGTCGATCACCTGAATATATTAAAACATGACATGAGCGGCGACGCCGCAGGGGTAAAGCCCTTGACTAAAGTAAATACAATACAAATAATCTTTAAAAGGCACTTTTGACGCGTCAATAATTTACATACTAGTGATTTGATGGTGATACCTACATTCGTAAACTTAAAACTAAAGCTATGAGGGTTCCAAACGCGCCCCGGTCTAAGAAGAAGCCCACAACAAAATTAACCAGGTAAATTTTCTTTTTGCCATCATCAATTATGCAATTTCACCATCGCACATGCCACTTAAAATTATGTGAAGAGCTATCTTGTTATAGTAATATTTTATAGCCATGCTTGTTTATCATTTACATAATCCCTTACACTGTAGCCGATATCAGTGTCGCTGGACAAGAAATCCCTACAAAAGACCAACTATGCCTCGGCAGCAGCTATGGGCAGTGGACACCCATTTGTGAAGATGACGGTAAAGACACTACTTGCAAAACAACCTCCACATGATCATGACACATGACTGATCGACCGACTGGTCTACCGACTGGTCGACCAATTGGTATACCGACTGGTCTGCCGACTGGTCAACCGACTGGTCGACCAACTGGTCTGCCGACTGGTCTGCCAATTGGTCGACCAACTGGTCTGCCAACTGGTCAACCGACTGGTCGACCAACTGTTCTGCCGACTGGACCACCAACTGGTCGCCCAACTGATCGACTGATCGACCCATAGATCGACTGATCGAACCACTGATCGACCGACTGGTATGCCGATTGGACCACCGACTGGTCGACCAACTGATCGACTAATCGACCCACAGATCGACTGATCGAACCCTCCTGATGTGACTGATCAACATCAACATAAGATCCACATAAAAATACCTCTGATGATCAACCAAGTACAGGCAAATTTTTTATTTTGCATGATAAACATTAAACTTAAACTATGAAAATAATAATGGTTTTTCTTATTTAATTATTATAAATTGCACAGTGCAACAACTAAGAAAACAACTAGAAAGATAAGAATAAATGGTATCTTAACACTACAAGTTAGTCCTTGACTGCATCTCACCTGATGGTAAGTGATGATGCTGTCTTAGATAGTAGCGGGCTAACCTGTTAGGGGTTTTAATCCCACAATTCTAATTGGTTTCTACATGACATCGTGCCGGAACGCTGAACCGCTTGGCGACACGTCTTTGTCGGTAGGGTGGTAACTAGCCACGGCCGAAGCCTCCCACCTGACCAGACTCGAGCCGGGAATCGAACCCAGGACCCGGACCGGATGTAGACGAATTATGCATACCTTTCCCGGTATGAAGGAGCAGATCCCATTGTCTATGAATTTTGTGTATGTCATATTGAGCATAGATATACGGGTCTCTATCGAAGTCAGTATATCACAATGCCGAGCCAATGGGTGGTATCTGCAAGGCAAAAGATAATATTATAATCATATAGTCAATATTATATCTACATATGTGTAAGTAGAGCATTTTGATGAGTTTGTAATAATAGCCTTAAAAGTCAAGGGTATAACTGACATGTTGACCTATTAATGAAAAATTCATTAATAGGTCAACATGTCAGTTTATTATCATCATCATGATCAACCCATTACCGACTCACTACAGAGCACAGGTCTCCTCTCAATATGAGAAGGGTTTGGCCATAGTCCACCACGCTGGCCATGTGCGGATTTGCAGACTTTGCATGCCTTGGAGAACATTATGAAAAACTCTCAGGCTTACAAGTTACCTCACGACGTTTTCTTTCACCGCAACTGATAATTTAATTGCTTAAAAACATAACTCTGGATAGTTAGAGGTGCGTACCCAGGATTGAACCCCCAACCTCTGATTAGGAGGCAAACATCATAACCACTAGGCTATCACAGCTTTATCTTTTATTAGTAGCTCTAACTTTCTAGTGCTATATATATATTCTCAAGGCATTTAAATAGGCATTTCCTAAGTCAACCAAGCCCTAATCATTTTATTTCATTGAGAATGGACAAACCTATCTTATATTTTAAAGAACATGTTATGTATAAGATCAGCGTACCTGCGTTCTGATTCCCTCCGTGGCAGCTGACCTTTAACACTTTTAAGTGCCAACGCATGACGCCTTTCAATCATCAGGAAACCTCTGTTCAACAGCCTCATACATATTTCATTAAAATCTTTTGAAACCTGCAATAAAAAGAATAATTAACTCCACTAGTTCGGAACTACAGTTTTCTTTGAAAGGAAATTTTGTCTGAACAAGATTGCTCTGAGCAATATTTTCAATCTGTTATATAGTTTTAAATCTTTTCTTATTATATTTATGTTTATTTTGTGCAAACTAAACTGACACATCTAAGAGTAATGCTGTTCTTTGCTCACAGGAGTTACCTAAAAAAATATACGATTATTTCATAATCATCATCATGATCAACCCATTACTGGCTCACTACAGAGCATGGGTCTCCTCTCAATATGAGAAGGGTTTGGCCATGGTCCACCAAGCTGGCCATGTGCGGATTGGCAGACTTCACACGCCTTGAGAACATTATGAAGAACTCTCAGGCGTGCAGTACTGCTTTTTTTTTTAAACGCACATAACTCTGAAAAGTTTGTGCCCGGCGGTGCGAACCGCCAATCTCTGATTAGGAGGCAGACACCCTAACCACTAGGCTATCACCGCTTCGGCAGCGTTATTTAGAGACATTTCAAATACTTTGCCTATGTGAGTGAGTATACATTGATAGTCCTAAGTGTATATACATAAAATATTTCCTTAGTAATAATAATATTTTTTTATTAAAGGCAGTTCACCCAGTTACAACAAGCACTTACAAATAAAGACAAAAAAAAAAAGGATAAAGCTTCTAAAAAGGATCTTTGTATACTGTTAGCTTACTATTAAATAAATAACTAAAAACAAATAAAATGCAGAATTGGGACCATTATGTGTATACTTATATCTAATTTGGAAGTAACTTTTTGTCTGAATTGGCATGGTTGTATCTTATCAAGTCTAAGATGTAACTAATGTAGATAGTTGAACTTCCCACAATAATGTAAACATAAAACAAATTGGACTAAGTTGCTTCAATCAGTATTCAGTAGGTATATCTACACAATTAATTGGTATTTGTAAATTCCATACCTACTTAATCATCCCCCTAAAATTATTCAGTAATTATATGTAAAATTAAATACAGAAAGTTAAATATAGGGATACTTCTAGAATATTTTTATTTAATTAATTTACGCAATTACTAAAGGCATTTCCTGATATTTGTTTTATGTCAAATACAAAAGGCCTTTTTTAGAAAAATAATTTTATTTCTTAAGAGCGATTGTCCATGTAGATGTTAGATATATATCACTATAATAAAACTAGGTGGGACTTGCAATTACAACTGTGTTAAATTAAAAAAAGACTATATCCTCTCTTAATAAACTGGCTAGGGCTATTCTTTTACGAGATTAGTGTATATATAGTGGTATACGATAGACCCTTCAAATTTATTTCATTAGCTAATAGAGGAATAACAAGAATCTTAATAACTGTTTACTTATGTAGTAAATAGGGACGCGAGTTTTTCATTCAAAAATATTGTCACATCTATAAATAAAATCGAACTTACCAGTCTGTTCCTAGCAATTTCATCGTAGGATAAATAAGAAAATATATTTTCGATGACAAGAACTGGTAGCTCTAACAATGCCATCTTTCTCACGAGATTCACTACCTTCAGTTACATTTGTATGATAATAACAAATTTATATAATTTTAAAGGGCAGTATTTATTGAAATCATGTAACAATTTGAAATAATTGCAAACAAAGCCCTTCCCAAATTCGCGACGTTTCTTTGGGATACTAGAATAGTCAATACGTACAGATAACAAATTCTACTTGACATTTATCATAGCTTCATACATTTTGTCTCTTTCACACATAATGAGAATTAGCGTTGAGTGACAGAAAGAGCTACCTAACAGGAAGGTCGTCATTACGTTTCACAGTTGCTAATGTTCATGATTCTAGTAATTATTAGAATAAACAGAACTAAATAAAATATGTATAACGTATGAAAATTTATACTTCGAGTTCAAATTGCCATTACAATATTTTAAAATAAAAAAATCTTTATTTTATTTACTGTGGTCCAAATTAGGAATGTTTTTACCCATAGCTCCATTTATTGGGCGTATTACTTTTTATTACGAAAATAAAGTAAGCACTCCTATAAACGAGAAACATGTCCCACTAATTCGTACGCGTAGATATATTGATTTCTTTGTGTATTGACAGCCTTATAAAAAATCTAGCTTACGGGAACTGTTTTTTTTATTAGATGCCTATGTGTTATTCCTATTAAATTTCATCTGGATCCGTACAGCTGTTCTGGTGGGACATCAGATATCACATCAACGTCCATCCATCTAAACTTTCGTAATTATATCAGTAGGTAATAAGGTTAATTTTTACAAAAAAATCGCTGTATTTTGGTCCGCCTCATTATCCAACCTTATACCAACCTGTTCTCATGTGATGATGAAAGCATACACACAACATCATAAATTAAAAAAGTCTAACCTCAGGAGTAGGAGCTATAAATCTATAAATATTCCAAATCGGGCATCCCTGCTAATATTATAATGCCTATGCATAACCAATATATTTATATATAATAATGTATGTATGTATAAAAATATTGATAAATTCAAGTAAAAAATGGACTGTAACGCACAATTTATTGCAACCTCCGTGGCGCAGTGCGTCGCATTATAAAGTTGGAGGTCCTGGGTTCAATTCCCGGCTTGAGTCTGGTCTGGTGGGAGGCATCGGCCTTGGCTAGTTACCAACAAAAAAACACGGCTAAGTTATTGTTGTTGATATCAATGCTGGTAAATTTAAGGTAAATTAACTCTGATATTACGGTAACATTCACCAAGAAAAAAAAAAAATTATGTATAAACATTCTTTCGCGTGCCGCATAGGTAAATCTTATCTTTTTTTTTGTATTTGAATTTCTATTTTAAATCAAATACTGTCCAACTCAGAAACACAGTCCATAGATAATATTTTCTAGTTCGGCTGACTGCAAAAACGTGAAAAAATATATTGTAAATATAATATAACTAGCTGGCGCCCGCGACTTCGCCCGCGTGGAATATGTTTTTAAAATTCAGTCAGATTAAGTTGTAAAAATTCCAACGGGAACTCTCCTATGTCACTCTCCAGGTCCTCAACTATAATTTCAAAAATCACGTCGATCCATTGCTCTGTTGCGACGTGATTGAAGGACAAACCAACATAGAAACTCACATTCGCATTTATTACTATGATTTTGTCTGGATAGTAAGGATTTCTTAGTACAAAGTATTTCAATGGATTCAAAGAAGTAAAACTTTATAAGATTTTCAACCAACATGAACCCCGGTATTAACCTCTTTGCGGCGGATTTTCACAAATTATTAGCGGATGTCTACGCCTAAGCAGGGCCTAACTTCCAAATTCCTTTTCATTCTTTATGTTTCCAGTTTCAATGTGTGATTTTGCAAAAGAGCTTATACCTACATGTCATAGTTACTGAAAAGTAATGCTCTAATTGCCGATTTTCATTTCTCTAATTCCAGAACTTACATGTAACCTTCCAACCCTTCACTCCTCTCACCCCTTTTAGGGTGGATTTTTGTAATATTGCGTATATACAGGTTTTTATTATTTAAAACAAATGTCCTAAATGCCAATTTTTATGTCCCCTAACTTCGAAAACATAGAATCCTCATGAAAACTCCAACACCCATTTCACCCCTCTTGGGTTAGATTTTCGTAACATTGACTGTACAGATTTTTATCATTTATAATTAAAAACTTAGTTGACAACTTTCATGTCTCTAACTTCAAAAATATAGGACTTTCATACAAACTTCCAACCCCCATTTCAACCCTTTAGGGGTGGATTTGTATTATTGCCTATAGAGGTTTTTATTATTTAAAACAAATTACCTAAAAGCCAATTTTCAAGTCCCTAACTTCGAAAACATAGAATCCTCATGAAAACTTCCAACCCCCATTTCACCCCTCTTGGGTTAGATTTTCGTAACATTGACTGTATAGATCTTTATCATTTATAATTAAAAACTTAGTTGACAACTTTCATGTCTCTAACTTCAAAAATATAGGACTTTCATACAAACTTCCAACCCCCATTTCAACCCTTTAGGGGTGGATTTGTATTATTGCCTATAAAGGTTTTTATTATTTAAAACAAATTACCTAAATGCCAATTTTCAAGTCCCTAACTTCGAAAACATAGAATCCTCATGAAAACTTCCAACCCCCATTTCACCCCTCTTGGGTTAGATTTTCGTAACATTGATCATACAGACCTTTATTATTTATAATTAACAACTTAGTTGCCATTTTTTATGTCTATAACTTCAAAAATATAGGACTTTCATACAAACTTCCAACCCCCATTTCTACCCCTTAGGGGTGGATTTTTGTAATATTGCGTGTACAGGTTTTTATTATGTTTAAACAAATTACCTAAATGCCCATTTTCATGTCCCTAACTTCGAAAACATAGAATCCAAATAAAAACGCCCCACCCCCATTTCACCCCCCCTTGGGGTAGAATTTCGTAATATTGATTATACAGATCTTTATCATTTATAATAAAAAACTTATTTGCCAATTTTTCATGTCTCTAACTTCAAAAATATAGGACTTTCATACAAACTTCCAACCCCCATTTCTACCCCTTAGGGGTAGATTTTCTCAAAACCGTTTCTTAGCTGACCTCTACTCCATAAAAGAAATCTACCTTCCAAATTTAAAGATCGTATGTTTTATAGTTCCTGAGATATCGTGATCATCAGTCAGTCAGTCAGTCAGTCAGTGGTATTTCGCTTTTATATATATAGATTGCCTTTCTACCGGTTCCAGTGAATTTGTTATCCTCAAAAACGTTGAATAGAAGATTAGTTTTAGTCTTTTACAGAAAGAAGAAGTTATTAACCATATTTGTGTTTAATTAAATTACATTAATTTTTGTATTTTTTGATAATGATAAAATGGGTTAGAAATACCTATAAACTATTGGATATAATAAAAAAACAAATACGTACATACCAATACGCTGTCCAATCAATCATAAGTTTTAATAATTTATTATTATATTAAATTTCTACTACATAGGTAGGTACATACCTACTACAGAAATATTAACAGAAAAAATAAATGGTTTTTAAACGCCATCTATAATATAATCGAAAAACTACTTCATAGCAACGAACCACTTCTGGTGAACCGTCACTAAATGTTGCCAGGAAAAATGTATAGATGGCGCTGTTTGGAATACGATCGCTGTACAAGTTAGGTAATAATATCGTGAAGATCCTGATTAGGATAATAGAATAATTAAATTATTACATTGTCATCGGTCCTATATAAATCTATCAAGTTTGAATGAAATCTGACAGTTCAAAGTGGGTTAAAATCGAGTCCAAAGGAGTCGGTTACAAACAAACAAACATAGGTAGGTACATACCTACTACAGAAATATTAAAAGAAAAAAATAAATAGTTTTAAACGCCATCTACAATATAATTGAAAAACTACTTCATGGCAACGATACACTTTTTGTGAACCATCACTAAGTGCTACCAGGAAAAGTGTATAGATGGCGCTATTTGGAATACGATTACTGTACAAGTTAATAATATCCTGAAGATCCTAATTAGGATAATAGAATAATTAAATTAATAAATTATTGTATTGTCATCGGTCCTCGATAATTCTATCGAGTTTGAATGAAATCTGACCGTTCAAAGTGGGTCAAAATCGAGTCCAAAGGAGTCGGTTACAAACAAACATACTGTGTGGTGAAGCTAATAAATAATAATAATAGTTTAAAAAACTAAAAAAACACGCTACTGCACGCATGCGTAGTTCGCGCACTAGCTCTGTCTCTCTTACTCGCATGCAAAGGATGCGGAAAGAAATTAATTAATCCTGGCGAATCTAATTAGGATAATCGGATATTTTGATCGGATTATTGCATTGTCATCGACCTTTGACAGGTGTGCAAAGTTTGAATCAAATCTGATCGTTCAAAGTAGGGCAAAATCGAGCTCAAAGGAGTCGGTTACAAACAAACAAACAAACAAACATACATACATACATACATACAGGTGAAGCTAATAAAAGCGTGTTAAAAAGGAACCCTCCTTTTCCAGCTTACCATGTGTATGACTAGATGGCACCACACACAGCTTACATCGTGCTACAATCGTCGTTAATCGTTATATCACTGTTGGAAAGGCGGGAGACTTCGTATATGGCGAATTAATGTTTGTTGGCTAATTTTGAAAAAGGACTGGTATTGGTTGTGTCGTGGACAGTTTTTGTGTCGTTTGTGTAGTAGCTAGTTTTCTGAATGGTTAACAGGTATTAGTTTGGGAAAGGTTTGAGGGAGCCGCGTCCGCCCAGTGCGAAGTTTCCCGCCATTTCTCCCTAACTTCTACATTGCTATAAACTTGACATTGGCTAATAGTGCAAAGCCATAAAAAGAGAGAACTAATAAAATATTTTTTTTCTTTCGTTTTATGGCTATCACTGTTCAACCGCCGAACATCTAAGGACTAAGGAGAGGCCAACCGCCAAAGTCTTAATTGAACCGTTACCTTAATCAGTGGTCAGTGCCCTATCCCGCTTATTACTATTATCGTATTTTTGAAATGGTGGGTATAGAAATGTTTTAACCATTTAATAAAGTAAATCGTATGTATATTCAGTAATTTACTCTATATTATTGCGAAATTGTTTCTTTTTGCTTAAGAAGATAGATAAAGTCTTTATTACACCTTTAAACTTAGACTCTAAATCAAATAAAAACAAAAAGACGGGTTGCACTCCGGGAGTGTCGGCAGAAGTGAAAACTTGATTATTAACGTTGAGCATGTTTGATATTTTGGAATGGTTAGGGAATAATTTTGCACCATTCGCTTTATCAGTATAAAAGTACTATCATTTATGTGGTAGAATACAATATTCATTTATTGCGCTATCGTACACAAACATGACAATTTATATTACATTAAAAATTTAACACTTTAAAACTATTACAATTATTTTACATTAAAAAGTTTATCTATATCAATTTCCATATTTTAAGCACTTTACATTCACGAATTTTACGAATACACAACAATGTGATCACTACACAGACGGTCGAGCCATCAGCTGTCACCATCCATGGATGCGCGTGGCACGCTGTAACATACACGAACATTCGCGCAAGCGCCCTGCGCTGCCTAAACGAAACAGTAGGCCCAGGCATACATTTTCGCCGCGCCGTAGAGAGGGGATAGCTGTCTACTCTCCATCCGTCTTACGCTTTTTCGATCAGGTCACGTGTCCTGACGCGAGTTTAAGATTTTATAACCATTACAGAAAAAGTGCTCAACGCCGCTAAAGAAGTTTTCACTTCAAAAAGCAGAATAGAAACATAACGCGCTAAGCTTTAGTTCGATTCTGAATGAAATGAAATTAGGCACTAGTATTTTGTCATATAATAGCTTGCATCGTAGAGTGAGTAGGATAACGTTTCCGTGTAATTAAAAAATGTATTTTCGTGTTGTTCTTTATCCATAGGTTACCTATTTATAACAGTCCTAAAGGATAAGTGTCTAGGATAGCTTTCGTTTTTTTTTTTTGTTAAGGTGTTTTATTTTAATGTTACACCTAGCATAGATAACACACTATTAACAGCACCTAGGCCCCATTGCGATGATTATATGAGTTTAGTAATGAAAAAAAACGCCGTAATGGCGGGCCCGGTTTTTTCACGCTTTTCTTGAATTAATGTTTGTTGGCTAATTTTGAAAAGGACTGGTGTTGGTTGTGTCGTGGACATTATAGTTTTGGTGTCGTTTGTGTAGTGGCTAGATTTTGAATGGCTAACATGTATTAATTTGGGAAAGGTTTGAGCGAGTCGCGTCCCCGGAGTGCGAAGTTTCCCGCCATTTTTCTCTAACTTCAATTCTCCATTGCTATAAACTTGACATTGGCTAATCTGTGTAAAGCCATAAAAAGAGAAAAAAAAAGGAGTATAGTAACACTGCTCAAGCAAAACATGTTCATTGAGTTATGATGACGATGTTACTACAGCCTATTCTTGACTTTTGAGGTTTGATAGTTTATCTTAAACAAGATTGATAATATCTAGGACTAAAAAAAGACTTAAAAAAATTACTATTTTTAATTTTATCTGCACATAAATAATAAATAGTTTCACGAAAAGTACTGATAAGCCGGATTAAGGTCGACATATATATTAAAAGGGTATATAGGTACCTATACCGTTAATGTTCCAGTGGAAAAAATATTTATCGGGATATAATAATTGGTGACTAGTAATTGTAGTTGGAATAATCTAGTAATTGGTAACTTTAATTAGTAATTGTCCCTGTCAAAATTATATGACATTGTTGGCGAAAGTGTTTCAATTTTAAATTTTAAGTATTAGTTAATCACAAATACCTAAAATTTTTTGGAGTTTATAATTCGAATTTTACGTAAGTAAATAAAGATTGTTTAAATTAATATAATTACCAAAGATTAAATGGATTATAGTTGGAATTTGGCAAGCTTGTCTAAGAACATTTTTAAGTTAAAAAAACACCCTCAAAATAACTAGCTCCATCGTGGGAAAAATTACACCATCATGTAGATTCAAATATTTTTTAATAAATCAAGTTTAAAAAGACATAACACCATAAAACTTAAATATTAACAATGATAAAATAATCAATTCGATATCAATTTGAATGTAGGGAGATCACAATGTTTTTTCTTAACGTGAAAACGCAACGACGTATTGTATTTAGTTGCAAATGGACAGACTTCACACTTAAACCTCTTTTCCGATGAATGTTTGTATTTATGCTGGACTAAATTCGCTGGCAGAATAGTCGCATAGTCACACTGATCACACATATATTTCTTTTTGCCAGTTGCATGAGCTTCCTCGTGATACCTGAGAATGTACTTATTCATTGTCTGGAATGGACACTGTGTACACTGAAGTTTGACGCCTAAATCTGCATGTTTTCTCTTATGTTTGTTCATGGCACCTTCATAGTAAGTTTTGTATCTGCAACCACCGAAATCACAGTGTAAGGTGGTTGCATTTTTATGTCTCAGCATATGTTGGGTCATGCTGGCACGGTTAGTTGTTTCAAATTCACAGTATCTACATTGCACCGTTGTGTCGTTGTGGTGTAGCTTGATATGCTTCTGTATTTCTAACTCTGGGACCATTTCTCCGCAAACTTGACACTGTGTGTTGGGAATTTTTTGATGGTTCAACTCATAATGCACTTTTAGTTGCTCCCAACTGTCATAGTTTTCTGGACACTTTGTGCATTGGAACGTTGGTGATATATCTATTTCTTCTTTCTTCACTTCTATTAATGTTGGGGCACCTATTTCAGTTTTAGGTGTACGATGGGCTATATTGATATGTTTGCACAATTCAAATTCATCTATAAACATTTCAGTGCACTGATCACATTTTTGCTGATTCTGACCTTGATTGAAATTTGGATGTTTCAACAAAACATGCCGTCTGTAACTTTCCTTTGCCCTAAAGACTTTCTTACAAAATCGACAAGTGTACGACACTTTCAAATGCACTTTCATGTAATGAGGTTTCAACTGACGTTTATCGTGGAAACTTTCATCGCACAGATCACAAAAAACAGTTTTAGGCGATTCAATTTTGTGTGTGCATCGTAAATGTTTACAAAGCCCGCCTCTCGACGCGAAAACTAAACCGCAAATGTGGCATTCCTGTATCATTCTTTTATGTGTGTGACTGAGATACACTTCGCGAGTCTCGAATTGCTTCTCGCATACGTCACAATACGTCCCCTTGTCATGCTTCCTCCTGATATGACGTTTTAAGCTTTCTACTTTATCGTAGGAAAGATTGCATATCATACATTTCAATCTAAAATCTTCCTTCAACGCATTATGCTTTCTCCTCATATGCAGTTTCAAAAAGTTTAACGATGAAAAAACAAGGGGGCATTCTTTGCACGTAATCTCTCCCGTTTCCTCATTCTTACAATGCATTAATTCCTTGGTTTCCTGATTTTCTCTTTCTTTTAATTGCTTCTCGCTCTCGTCGTCGTTTATCCGATGCTTTCTCTGCACGTGTCTCGCGTATGTCTCCCTTTTGGTAAATACTTTGGGGCAGAAAGGACAATTGTACCATGTGTCCAACACTGGTTTGGGTGCATTCGAATGTTTCCTCTGCATGTGAACAATCAGACTCCTGTGCTTGTCGTACGTGAGTCCGCATTGTCCGCAGACATGTTTAAAGGACTCCTCAAAAGAACCGTGTTTCCTTCTCATGTGCATGCGCAATCTTGTTATTCCTTTGAAGACTAGAGCGCAAACGTCGCATGTTCGTTCCTCAGAATCGTCAGGTACAGAATTTGGCCCATGTTTTCTTTTTATATGTGCAACTAAACTGTTCTTTTGCTCGTACGCCATGGCGCAGTAATCACAAATGTGTTTAAAAGACTTTCGGTAAGCTTTATGCTTCCTTTTTTGATGCATTCTTAAAGTTTTCGGAGTTTGGAAGACCAGATGGCACACTTTGCACACATAATTCGGCGCAGGAGCCTTGATTGAACTGTATCCCAAGACATTTTCGTCGGGGGCGTAACCTAGAATGTTTTTATCCTTAAGTATACTTTCGAAAGTTAAAAGCACCGCTTCGTGGTTCTGGTCTTCTATTTTCACAGCCGGTTCCTGACTTTCTTCACTTTGAGGGCCCTCTAGCATCAAGCCATTGTCGTTTGCGAACTGTAACAAATTAAAAAAATAGATCATGTTGATGCTTTTTCAGTATTTTTGATATTAACATCGCAGGCAAACGAGCTGACGGATCACCTGAAGTTAAGTGATCACCGTCGCCCATGAACATCTGGAGCCCAAATCCGTTGCCGGCTGTACCCATCCTCCAAATCGGTTTCTACTCGGCATTATACCGGAACGCTAAATCACTTGGCGGTCTTTGCCAGTAGATTGGTAAGTTAACACTCCCGCAATCTTCCCATCCGACCAGACTCCAGCCGGGAATCGAACCCCGGACCTCCCACTAAAATACGTAATTTGAACAAGCTTTAGTGATGTTACATCTTATTACATTCCATATAAGGCAATTAGTGATGATTTACATTAATAAATCGTATGATTGTGTTTCATAGTTTGAGTTTCATTCACTTAGCATGGGATTATTGACAGATTTTTTTACACAGGGGCTCTGGGTCTCAACGTAGGCTTTTTATGCTTGACAAATGCACCGTTCCCAGAGCTGAATCGCAATTATGTTTAAGCAATTACCTCTTCACGCTTAAACGCTTTTACGTATATAAAGAACATGGCGAATAAGACAGTACATGCGAATAGAACAAGCCATCATGCTGATACTCCCACCAAATGGAGATAAATATTGGAATAACGTCGCTCCACAACATGTGACGCCATGTATGTAAAAACAAATCAGATTTAGTATACAGAATGTAGATGAACGTTGAGTAACAAACGGTGCTACCATCGGCGAGTTATAAAACGTATACAGAAAACAAAATTGAAGTGCTGGTTTCGAAACGTTAAATATACGATCATATGAGAGAGCGACGTGTCGAGTCAAATCAAATCATAGTTTTTTGTTTCATCAAAACATTTCTGCCAGAGAAGACGTATTACGTAGACGGATGTTCCTAATGTATTCTTAAGGTCACTGACAGGACAGTGCAATTAAATCACATTGAAAGCCAGCTCTGATTTGTAGTTGCATAAATTATATTAATTAGAATGGACAATAACTTTTCTTGTAAAACGCGATCACCTAGATGGCAACAAATACAATCCTAAACAAATGTTAGCCAATTTCCAATCATATCGGTTAAGCATCTAGTTTGTTTGGAACCTCTAGCTTTCGCTTAATGACGAGGTAATGTCCAGAAACAGAAACAACGCCAAATGTTTCTTGGCTCAAATTTGGCACTACAGCAGAGCCTAGACATAAAAACAAAATAAATAAATATGATACGACATACGGCGGCGACGGCTCGGAGGGTATGTAAACGTTGGAGTCAAACGTGAAAGACCGGTAAATGTAGCGTCGATAGATCCCTCACTACGTTTTAAAATGTACATCAAAAGCAGGGAGTAACTGGAAAAACTTGTCAAGACTGTGAAATTTTAAAATCCTTACAAAAGACCCATATCCAGCAAGTGTGACTTTTGGTTTATTCAATCCGACACCCCAACCCTCTCGTAGTTGCGGCTTCTTTTTACTCTCCCGACCTAAGCGCTCCTCTCCGAAAGAGGAGACCTAAACATATCCTTCATGACCCTGACGATCAGATGACAACTGACAACACACTCGTACCACCTACCACACAATCATACGCTACACACCGTCTTCGCCGGCGAAGACGAGGTCCCCGCTTTCTTACGTCATCCGGACGTGGGCTCCATCCACGGCGTCGGAGACGTACGGACCACTCACCGTCCGACCCCCCCGTTATCCCAAACGTCGCCTAAGCCGAGGTTCGGCTTCAAAGGAGGCGTCCTTAGGCAGTCGTTCCCATAGTTTCTTCGAGCCCTAGGGCTCAAAATTTCTTCTGGCAGAGCTTCGTTCCAAAGCTCGCCAAACAGCCCGGTTACGCTGTAGCAACCAATAGGGTTTGTACAGCTAATAGACAGTCCGAAAAAAAAAAAAAAATTTTTGGTTTATGTGGATAGGTAATAATTGCTATACTAAATCATCAACATCATCAGCATTGTAATCATTATTAATTCATAATATGCTAATAATTAATTATGATGCAAAACTTTTTAATCTATTACTTACATCATTAAAATCTAACTCCACTTCAATATTCTCAACCTTTATATTAACTTCTGGATCCAAAACTGTTCCCTGAACAACCTCTGTAACTGGATCGTAGAATGTAGGCGTCGGTAAACTGACTTTCTCTTCTATATCTTTAAATGGGTCTTCCATTACATCTTTCTTTTTCTTCTTTTTCTTTTTTTTAGGTTTGATTTCGTAAGACATTGCTTCTTCCGGCAAGAATGAAGTGGGATCTTTTCTACTGTCATCCTCTGTTTTCTCGAGTTTTATATCTTTTACATCTGGTTTCTCTTCTTTTATGCTTTTCGATTCCATCCTTCATATATACTATAAATCTAATAACTAACCTGAAAAATTAAATTGATAATAATTTTAGTAATGTAAAAAAGGCTTTACGCAGAATTCTTTCTTTAAATTTTAACTATCAAGAAAAGTAGTTTGAGGCAGCATTAGTAACAAGGTCAAAAATAGGATAACAAGATGTTTATTTAGAATTAATAATGGTTTTTTTCTCTTGTATATAATAAATTTTAAATTTCAGTTAAGTAAATTTTCACCATAAAATCTTTCATTTTATGACTTATCATATCACAACACCCACCCATTGCTCGGCTGCTAGTTGCCTTATTCTATATTAAAGAGAGATTTATTTCACAATAGTCTCAATGTACATGTCCTACATAGAGACTATCGTGAAATAAATCTTTGTCAAAAAACGATAATGCTGTTTGGTGGGGCTTCTTCCACTGGTTTTTGCTACAAATACCTTTATGTTTGGCTGATATCATATTATTATTGAAATATAGTATAGCAAATGGTTTTTATATATTTATAAACTCTCTTTATAGCCTTATCCTTAATATCAGCCAATATAGGCAAGCAGACCTGACAAGTATGCTAATTACTTTTATTTATTTTTTTATTTTTAAAATTGCTCTTCTCGAAACATCAAAAAGTTTAGTACCACTCTTAGAACTGTCAATTTATCTACATTTAGATACGTATTATGAAATTATAGGTACCCAAAGGGTTATTTTGGCAGAGCTGAAAATCTGTATACTTATTGACTTTAAGTGATAAAATAGATATTTTGTTACAGATTCATCTAAGAAATCATAACTGTAATACTTGGTGTGATCAAAGAAACAGATAACAAGAGTATAAGAAAATATAAGCAATACAAAACGATAAGATAATAAAAAACAACATCAATATAATATGCACATGGGATTACAATGGTTATGAAATAAACCAAATAACTTAAAGAATAATTAGTTATAAATATTAGATGCAACATGATAATTCACATTTTATATGTTAAAAGAAATCATATAAAAATGTGGTTTATGATACGAAGGTTTTATAATAGTGATATTGAAAATATACACGTCATTTGATCAAAGAACTCACCTTGTATTCATATAATAATAAAAATTCTATCACCAATATTCACAACGTAAGATACTATGGCCGAACATTTATAACAATTAATCCTAAAGTACATTCATTATTATTAAGTTCCTAGTCTACTCGACCTCAATGCCTTTGTACAGAAAATCAATAATTATATTTTTTAAACTCATTACGAAAAATGGGCAATATGGATGTTGTTGACGTTTTTCAAGAATGTGAAAGATTTGACGTTTATTGACATGTGTTGCTATGCTTACTAGAAATCTTTTTTTTTTTGTCTTTTATGGCTTTACTTAGATTAGCCAATGTCAAGTTTATAATTGTTAGACTCTTTTTATGGCTTTGCACGGATTAGCCAATGTCAGCTTTATAGCAATGTAGAAGTTAGGGAGAACTAGCGGGAAACTTCACAGTCTGCGTACGCGGCTCCCTCAAACTTTTTCCAAATCAATACCTGTATAACCATTGAGAAAACTATATAGCCACTACACAAACGACACCAAAACTGTCCACAACACAACCAACACCAGTCCTTTTCAAAATTAGCCAACAAACATTAATTCAAGAAAAGCGTGAAAAAACCGCGACCGCCATATACGAAGTTTCCCGCCTTTCTCTACTAGAAATCTTAAAAATGTAACTTGCTAGAAAAATGTTTAACGTTTAACTTTTTTGAATCTTAATTTTATATTAATTAATTTTAAGGTAACTAAAGGTTATATTATCCAATACGTTTTAAAAGCGAGCTTCGCTAAATACTTTGAATTGAAAAAACAAAAAATCCACAAAAACTATACTATATGATCCCATAATAATCCACAAAATCTTAATACCATAAATTACATAAAAGAATTTCTACAAGCTTACGTTTAATAAAAACTATGGAAATTTCTCCCAATCAGTTCAGATTTATTTCTTGGGTGAGTGACCAAAAGGGACTCCATCATTATTCATTATTTTACCAATTTGTACAGGTAAGAATTTCTAGAAGACTTGCAAATTTGTCAATTTTAGGATATTGACATATTTATGAAACGGCAACATTGTATACTACCTACCTAATTTAAATAATCGTAGGTAACCTCAAAAAAGTGTTTTATTTACATTATTAAAATAGGTACTATGGATTTAAAGTAACAGTAAAAATGATTAGAACTTTGAAAATGCTCCAAGTGAGTTATAAAGTTAAGCTAATACAAACCCAGTTTCCGATCAAAAAAAGACTATTTTGTTTATCTTCAAGTAAGTACCCTAGGTATTAATAGTGAAACCTTTAAACACTTTTACAGACGCAAATTCAATGAAATAACTAGGTGAATCTTTTCAGGATTGCGACATGGAGAATACGAATGGCAGGATCCAAAATCGGAAGACGAGGTGTAAGTCACAAGAAAAGTTTCATTTTATATAAGGTAGCAGCGAGAGTCTAGTCGGCCGAAACACTGCTGTCTGCGGCCTCCAGGGGTTTTGATATTTTTTAGAAACATCGTATAAACGGCAAACGAAACGACTTTTACCATGACCTTCATTTCTACACTCGTTTCTATGAAGCATGAACGTTTTTGAAAATGCTTGGTGCATTTTTTCCTTTGTTTTTGTATGATAAAATTGACGAACTATCAGAACTGTTTTAAATACCCACCGACAAAGACATGTCGCCAAGTGATTAAGCCTTCCGGCACGATGTCGCGTAGAAACCAATTAGGAGTATGGGTTTACCATACCCCTAACAGGTTAGCCCGCTGCCATCCTAGACTGAATCATCACTTACCATCAGTCGAGATAGCCGTCAAAGACAAATTTATGAGTGTTTAAAAAAAAGGTGCAGGTGCAGTCTATGCACCTTTCTAAATTGTACTCACAAGTGTCTCTTTCTCTTCAAAAGACTTTGGAATTATTAAAAATACCAACAGAGACAGAAACAGGTGAAGGCAGGAATGAGACAAGGAGTGCATGTGAGTAAGAGAAGTAAACTTCTGTCTCATATTATTCAGTGTGTATTCTTGGTGTAAAATACTACAGAACATTTTGTAGATGAAGTGATCTTAGAATGCATGAGCTTATTGTATTCTATGTTTTCGCTTAATGAAAGGCTGATGGAAATTAAAGTAAAATAAAAACTAGGGGTATAATGAAGTAGGAGTAGGAGAATATTTTATTTATTAAGTAGATGGACATGAAGTAAGGGTCAAGGATGCTGCAGATCAGAAACTAGTTGTTGTGCACTCATTGTACTGAACACCACTGCCTACAACGTGTGTGGTGAAAGACACCATTTGCAACTAGTATTAATATTTCCAGAATTCAGTGGAATATGAGAGCCCAGTCATTAAAGAAATTAAGCCAGATGTACTGATCTATACAATTATATAATTTTTTTTCAGAGTAAACATAGTGTATATTGACAAAGATGGTAACAAGACCAAAGTAAGAGGTAAAGTTGGTGACAATGCTTTGTACTTGGCACATAGATATGGAATTGAAATGGAAGGTTTGAAATCGATATTTTATAATTATAAGGGTGTATTTTCAAGCCACTTACTCTAAGTGCACCCAGATTAAATCTATTCATTATGGAAAGATTAAGTGATTATTCTAAAATTGTATCATGATACTAAAAAAAAAGGAACCATATCAATATTCTATAAGTGTGATACATTATTGCTAAAATAAAAACATAAGTAATAACATTATGTAAATTCATCAGTATGTAAATTCACTTTACTTATGGAGACTCATATTAAGAGTTAAACATTAAAAAACCTTACTAATTTTTAATGGGAATAGTAAATATTAATATAATAAAGTGAGAATTTTTGAAGTTGTTTGGATGGCAAGTTATAAGGGTTGATGAGATAATAACAGTTTGTGAAATGTCAACTTTGTTACAAAAGGTTTTTTTGAGAATATTAGCAAGGTGCAGTTGGAGTAAGAATGTATCTTTTAATATGAAAGTCTAAATTTATCACTTACAGGTGCATGTGAAGCCTCCCTAGCCTGTACAACTTGTCATGTGTACGTACATCAGGATTATCTGGAAAAGTTGACAGAACCAGAGGAGAAAGAAGATGATCTGTTGGATATGGCACCATTTTTGAAGGAGAATTCTAGATTAGGTTGGTATTCAAATAAATCACCACTAGATAGAGACAGGCCTTTTAATGACCACATCTGTAATTTTTTTTTGTGTGCAATGACTTGCTATTTTTTTTACCCTGGTTTTCTTTGTTTCTTGTCTTTGGAGCCTTGGGCATCCGTAATGTCTACCTGGGTATGTCTGCAATCTCTATAATCAATATCAGCTGAATTTATAGAATCTCGCTGAAATTGGCAGGATTTTAGCCATTATTGGAAGTTATAGAAACAGAAAACACACTTGGTGCAAACTCTGTTTTGTATACAACTAATGCTTAAACTAATGTATCCCTTCCCAGGTAATATAATGTGAAAGGGACTACTTACGGACCAGTATTTAGACATGCTAATTTTGTTAAGTTTTGAGATTTGTGTAAAACTTGGGCTGCACCAGTATCCTATGGTAGTTAGTAGTCATTGTATGACAAGTAATCTCTAGGCCAAATATTATGATTCAGCCAAATATTTTGATGCACACAATCAAAATTTTAATTCAATTATCATTCCTTTTTTTATATCTGTTATTTCATATTTAACACTATTTATAAAGTATATGATATTTGTCAAGTAAAGTATATTATTTTAAGACAAAGTGGTTTTCTTTTCAGGTTGTCAAATCACCTTAACTAAGGACATGGAAGGAATGGAGTTGTCATTACCAAAAGCAACAAGGAATTTCTATGTAGACGGACACAAACCAGCACCTCATTGAGTATAAGTGGTGCACCCAGCTTCGTTAATATAAACAGCACAAGCAATATTCACTTTTTGTGCCTGAATAGTACATTATATTTTTTTTAAGTTTAAAGAGCTCCACTCTTTTAAATTTCATAATTTATAGGTGAGCGAGTCTTAAGTTATGGGTCCAGTCCAACATAAATGATTAATTAAGCCATTTAAGGCATACTTAAATTGTAAACGCAAATGTTTTGAATATAAGTATTATATTTATTTGGTTTAAGCAAGCATAATGTCAAAAATAATCTCAAAAAATTGTTACTGTATATAATATATTTGTAGTATAGTTATTGTTATTATTATAAAAAGCTTTGGTTGAAAGTGTAAATAAAATAATATGATTAACTTTAAATTTTCTTTTAATCCTTCATTTTCACATAACTTTTTTTCTTACGAAATTCCTTTTGTGACTATCTAAATGTTTCTTCAATGATTGTTTATATACTGTACTATAACTACATTTGTCACAAACTAGCATGTTTTCGTTTGGAAAATGTTTTAATTGATGACTTCTTAATGCAGATTTTGCAGCACTTCTATAATCACAATTGCTGAAATTGCATGTATACGGTTTGTCATTCGTATGAATACGTTCATGTATTTTTAAATTTGGTAAATAGTTTGTTTTATAATCACAGAATCTGCACATCAATGCTTTGTTTTCCACGTGGGTATCACAATGCTGTCTATAATGTGACTTTTTTGATGTACGGTAACCACATATTTTGCACATGTATGTAATTTTATTTTCTTTTTTATGTTTAATTTTAATATGTTCTGTCAATTCATTGACGTTACAAAATGTAGCATTGCAATGCATACAAGATGCCTCTACCAATGCTATAGAATGTGCAGACATATGCAACTTTAATTCAAACAAGTCTTTATAGCGTTTCTTACAAATATGACATACATGTTTACTATTTCTCTTATTGTTTATGATTATTTTGCATAGTTTCTTAGCCTCCTCAGTATGTTTGGTCTTCACATGATATCTCAATGTTTGCACAGTGGAATATTTTAAATCACAATACTTGCATAAAAGTTTTCCATTACTATCTTTAGATTGGAACCATGTAGTAGTATTATTCTCTTGTATAGTCTGCAATTTGAAGATACGTTATGATTATGTGAACACATAATATAAGTAATCAGTAACTCGATAAATTATTAGAATTGCTTTCATAATGCTTTCAGGCAGTTTTAGAACTTAAAGAAATTTAATTAATAGAACATTTCACTTGGATAGGAAGAGAACTTTTCAAAGATTGCTTTAGGCTTTATTATATGCTGCATACAGGGAAAGAAACCATTGTGAGTCACAATAATTCATAGTATCTAAGATAGATTTTGAGCTTAGGAGAAAAATATCGCTAAGCGCAGCATAGCACCGATGACCTGAAAAGGACTGTTGGGAGCGGGTGGATTAGGAAGGCAGAGGACAGTGTGTAGTGGAGGGCTCTCGGAAAGGCCTATGTCCAGCAGTGGGTGTCTATAGTATGATTGAGAGAAAAATATCAGTTTGGCAATCGATGTGGGTTGGCTTGTACTCATGCAACTGTACCTGTAAACATGCAACTTTAACTGGTTCATCATCATTATGAGGTCCAATAGAATTTTCACATAACTTTCCAGTCTGAAAATATAACAATTTGTATTAAACTTATATTCAATTGTTCTTAGTAATTATAAACTAAATTATCTTAATTGCCATTTGTTAGCAATTCATTGCAAATTGTTTGACCCGGCAAGCATTGTTTTGCCAGATAAATTATATCTAGGGAATTTATATTGTAGAAAAAAAATAACTAACATATTGTGTGTAAGGATGCAGTATATGAGCAATAGAGGCATGGAGCGCTGTGAACAATGAGGGGATATAAAAATAACATTAATATTGTTTATGTTCAAAAATTTTAGCTTAACAATAAGCTCAGGGAAATTTTAGTCCAATTAGAGTGAAAAACATTCACAATAAAGATGATAATTGTTCAGTTATCAACCGGGATGACAAATGATTAAATTACTTAAATGACTATTCAAAAATAGGGGTTGGCGATAGAAGGTTGTATGTGTTTTTCAATGCCACATAATACAAAAATTCATCTGTAAAATAAAAAGAAATTTTAGGCGTGGACATCCCTGATCACTTAAGGGTTTGAAAAATAGAAGCCGATTCTCAGACTTACTGAACATGCGTAAAAAATTTCATAGGAAGCGTTTGAGCCGTTTCATAGGAGTATGGGAACTAACTTTGTGACATGAGAATATTATTTATCTGGTGGTATTATTTATTTGTCTGGTGGGAGGCTTCGGCCGTGGCTAGTTACCACCCTACCGACAAAGATGTGTCGGCAAGCGATTTAGTGTTCCGGCACAATGTCGCGTAGAAACCAATTAGGAGTGTGGGTTTACCATGCCCCTAACAGGTTAGCCCGCTACCATCTAAGACTGCATCATCACTTACCATCAGGAGAGATTGCCGTCAAGGGCTTACTTGTAGTGGATAAAATAAAAAAAAAATATTATATATAAGATTTAAGTTTGTTAAGGCTCACTGTAGCTGAACAATAAAAGGCGAAAAACACATGTTTCCAGCCTCAGCTTGCAACATTTACTATTAATACTGTTTTGCTGAAAAGAGCCTATGGTGAGGATCATACATCAGATAGAGAACAAAAGAACTTTACTATTACCTATTTTTAATAAACTTTGCGAAAGCTTGCTATTTAAGAAGAGTAGTCGCATATATTCACAGTCATCATCTAGGCGCTTATAGCAATTATTACTCGAAAACCTATACAAAACTTCCATATAATCAAAATGATAAATATTACTCGAAAACCTATACAAAACTTCTAAGCAAAATGATTATTTTTAAACTTACCTCCAGAACGATTTGATTGTCTTGGTTATCTTCCCGTAAAGGATCACTTTCGTATGTTTCATTATATTCTATTTTGATTTCATTCTCATATATATCCATTACAGCTAACTATTTCATAAAATTAAGTTCCTAGGTAAATGTAAAATATTCTGTAATGTAGGTATTTAAAAAGTTGCTCCTATTAGACAACATCTGTGTTAGACAGTTTAGAAAAGAATAGAGAATTAATCTCTAATAGAATACATTATCTTTGTAGATACCTTTGACAACAAGTACAATTAATTTTAGAATAATCTTTCAGCTACTTTCAGTTTAAGGCATTCAACTACAAATACAAATTACAAATTTAATGCCTTTGTTTTTATTTGCTTTTATTGCAAATTTTTTGTTATATTATCTTTCATGGATACTGACATTAGTCTATGCCCTATGGTATCATTCTATACACAGCCGTTCATTCGCGGCTTGTTGAAATCCATTCGGTCTTTCAGTCTGCTCTCAACCTCGGAAGGAGGTGGTTTACTCGTGTTCGGCAACTGCTTATCGAGTTACGGTGTGATTTGTGTTTGTATTGTGGTGTAAAATGGCTTACAACGGTGGTGGTGGCAAGAGACTGTGCAGTGGGACCGATCTGGACGTGGAAAGGGTAAATTTTTAAACTTCAACTTCCAACATACACACAAACGAAAATGGCCGTGTTTTGTGTTGAATCTTCCGTCATGTTTTGCCATACACGTAACAATTATGTACTTATTTTTATTTACTAAGAATCGTATATTTTATGTGGTCAACTATTTCTCCACATTTAATAAGTTTATTGTTTTGTCAAATGCACGTTACGTTGTTGATTTCGCAAAGTTTGAGGTTACAATATTGACAGATGACAAAGATTTTATTGTGACGCTTTGGTTTTTGTTTTGGTTGGAATAAGCTTCTTTTCAGTGCCGAGCTCGGTGGCTGAACGAAAATAGTCTGGTGCCAGGCTGTCAATTATTGTGATTGACATGTTTCGGTCATTAGGTGCGGCGTGTCGGCGGGAAAATTCTTTAATTTCTTGAACCCGGCCACAATGGCCCGATGTCTTCCGCGAAAATAAATATAAGCGAAACATGAGAATGTTGGTGCCTTTCATGTATCAATATAGAAATGCCTTGGGGTAAAAAAAATATACAACAATTAAAATCCCTGACAATAATTTAATATTACTCAGGACTTTACATTAAACTAAGAAGCTATATGCTATAATTATTGAAAATGAAACCTCCTCAATTAATAGATTAACTAAAACAAATTTGAGATTTAGTGCCTATGATTTCAAGGTATAGGTATCCTCAAACATATAAACAGACTTTAGCTTTAAGAAATTAAGTGGAGACTTATTTATTGTATATATCCATAAAATTCAATTTATTGTATATTTCCATCAAATTACTGTTACACTGATTCTTCAATCAATATTTTGCTGCATACAGCCATACAAAATATATTTATTGCTGATGAGAGAAAATTGCTCCTCTCTTTCATTAAGCCCAAATATATTGGCTTTTTTACCACTATAATCTTAGAATATACTTAATAAATTTTATTGATTGAGTACTTTCTATTTTTTACTTTTGATTAGATTTTAAGTTGCTCCTATTAAAAAACCTATGTCATTTACTTTTATGAAAATAATTAACACTTCATTGTGAGAAGGTTAATATAGTAACATAAAAAGCCAGTTTATTATAGTAAGGTTACTAATTAAATAAATTTCATTGTATGCAAAGACAGAACGACGAATACAGAAGACAATTTTTTTATTAGTGGCAGTATTGTACAAATATCTTAATATTGTTAGTTTCTTGTGTACAATAACAAAACATGCAGGTAGATCAGTCTGGTGGTGTATCAGACTTAAGGGATCTGAGGAACTGATTACAATGACATCTCAGTCTTAAGGAGTATTCATTTCCTCCCCATTGAAATTGCAAGTCGTAAACTTTTTTATTAAAATGGACTAGTAAAAAGTATTCTATTAAAGTTTGTGTATAACCTTTTTTCCATTGTTGTGAGATGATGGTGATACGGAACATACAAATAAAGCACATGCATTCTAGTCTAAGTAGAATCTACTACAAATCCTCTGTGCTTTGTACTAGCTGTCCCAACAGACTTAATCAGTATTTTGTTTTCACCAAATAATATTGGATGTAATCCTACTTTACTTATAAATAACTCGACGCTGGGCATCAGTGTCCTGTCACAAAACCGAGAAGATTTTAAAGTGTTGATTGTTGAGATGTTCCACACTAAGCATTTTTAATAGACAATAGACATGTTTAGAATTAGCTTACAGAGTTAGCATATTTTGATGGAAGTTGACTGTTTAGAAAATAGAAATCTACAGAGTCATTTGGTTACATAAATGAGTGGCGGTGGACTTTTATTATAAGAGTAATTAGTAGTTCTTTAATATTGGTTATGTAGAAGTATTTATGAAAGTGTTGATATTGGAAACACTATTCTAAATAATTTCTATCATGAGCGGCATAGGTCTCATTGTTAGCAATTTTTTGAAAGATATGACCTATATTTAGGAGTTGCTAATCGTCTTTAATATTTTGACATTCTAAATTTGGCGAATTTGTTGTATTTTGTATTTATGTGATTTTACGTTTTTATATATTTTATGATGGCCACCTTTTCGTGGTTACAAACTCAGTCCCTTTATCTGTAGATTACTATTTGTGTTGGTTAATTGGAATAGGATTGTAGGTAGTCATTAGTTCCCAATAGGCTTAATGAATAGAAGCAGGCGTTACTTTGCGGAAGTTCCTGAAGCGCGAAAAGTAAAGTGACTTTACTTTTCGCGCTTGTGAAGTCAACATCTCCTGAGGATGATCCGGTGTCGAGTCGAAACGTGCGTAGAGGTTCTAGTGGAAGATTTTGTGTGGTGTTATATTATACAAATCTCCCGGTTTTCGTCGGAATATAGCAAATTATACTTGCTGTTTATTGTTTCCCAATAGGCTTGTAAAAAGTGCCTTTGAAGTGAACAAAACTATCATTATCAGTTGGGTCGAAATATCGTTGAAGCATCGATACACGCGCGTCTAAATAGCTATCATTATGTTATGCGAGTCAGCAGGTTAGCAACGTAGGTTGGATACGTCGTTAGACCTATTGTTGGGCGAAATAACCTGCGTTTAGGGTTGCCAATGGTACCGTATTTCATCGACGTCGTGATTTAAGACTGTGAACGACTCATTCGAGTAGCCAAGAGCAATTAAAGTCTAGTAATATAATTAAACTAGTAAGCTGTGATAGCCTAATGTTTAGGACCTTCGCCTGTTAATCAGAGGTCGGGGGTTCGAATCCTGGGCACGCACCTCTATCTTTTCGGAGTTACGTGCGTTTTTAAGCAATTAAAATATCACTTGCTTTAACTGTGATCCTTCACTTTCTAAGCATCTGAATCTGATCATCATCTAAGAAGTTTAAACGGTAATATGACTAATGAAATATCATTTTCATATGATGCGTCGTTAACCGTATTGTTGAGTGAAACAACAAATGTTTGGGGTTCTCAAGCGTCCCGAATTATTTTTGCACGACCCGATTTTGATGAAAAGTTTTTGCAAGAGCTCTTGACAGCTATAATCTCTGATAAAATAGGGGTCAAAGTGACTGGTATGACCGAGCCTCATTATCGTTCGAACGTTGATACGGTAGTCAAATAGCAGTCATTATAATATAGGTGTAATGCGACAATATCCCTGTTGCGTGAAATCACCTGTGGTTAGGGTTGTCGAGCGTCCCGGACTACGTTTTGACGTCCCGATTTTTGATGAATAATTGTTGCAAGAGGTATTGTGGGATTGATATTGCTTCGGATAATGCAGAGCGATCTCAGCACGTACGCTGTCGCGTTATGAAGCTGGAGGTACTGGGTTCGATTCCCGGCTTGAGTCTGTGTTGTGGGAGGCTTTTTGGTTACCGCCCTACCGATAAAGACGTGTCGTAGCCACTAGGAGTAAACTAATTAGGAGTATGGGATTACCATACCCCTAACCGATTAGCCCGCTACCATCTAAGGCCGCATCATCACTTACCATCAGACGAGATTGCTGTCCTGGGCTACCTTGTAGTGTATAAAATAATAATAATAATACCGCTACCACTTGTGCATAATCATTTACCATCCGATGAGATTGCTGTCCTAGGCTAACTTGTAGTGTATAAAAAGGGGGTCTAAGTGCAATGCACGCAACTTTCAATAGATTCAATATATCGTTCAAATATTGATATATGATAGCCAAACGGCAGTCATTGTTTTATGAGGTCGGTTTGTAGCGATTTAAGTAAGTGTAATGCGACATTAGCCCTATTGTTTGGGGATATAATCTGTGTTTAGGGTTGCCAATCGTCCCGGATTATTCTGTCATTCCGATTTTGGTGAATTTTGGCAACGAAGAATTGTATATCTGATGAAATGAAATGAAAATGAAATGAAATGAAATGAAAATACACTTTATTGTACACCACACTGATGATATATCATCATGATCAACCCATTACCGGCTCACTACAGAGCACGGGTCTTCTCTCAATATGAGAAGGGTTTGGCCATAGTCCACCACGCTGGCCATGTGCGGACTGGCAGACTTCACACGCCTTTGAGAACATTATGGAGAACTCTCAGGCGTGCAGGTTACCTCGCGATGTTTTCCTTCACCGTTGAAGCAAGTGATATTTTAATTGTTAAAAAAAAAACGCACATTACTCCGAAAAGTCAGAGGTGCGTGCCCGGATTCGAACTGCCGACCTCTGATTAGAAGGCTGACGCCCTAACCACTAGGCTATCACCGCTCTTTTAATTGTATATAACTTTGCGGTATTTCCACTATCAGGTTTTAATTAAAGAGAGAAGATAGGCTTGCGCTTTACTATAATCACGCCTGATGGACAGTTATGATGTGGTCTAGGGTGGAGCGCGCTTGCGTAGGAAAAGCCAATTCAATCTTCTGTTGAAGGCACCAAGATTATATTTTTTTACTTTTTAGAACACGGAAGCTGGCAGAGCGTTCCACATCTTGGCGAAGTCTAGTGTCTCTTTTTTCCAGCAACTTCCATCACCTAATTCTTCCGTTTAAACCATCTCTGCGTTTACAGCATAGGTATACCTCCAGGCATTGGTCTCGTCCAATGCTTTGATGTAGGATCGCAACTTGTAAAGCTAAATTGGATTTTTTTTTCAGACTGTCTATTAGCTTTTCAAACCCTATTGGTTGCCACAGCGGAACCGGGCTGTGTAAATTGGATTGAAATCGTTTCTACGTACCGGAATACCATGATTTACAATGAAATCGGCCCAATAAGTAGTGAAAATCCGCGAAAATGGGAAATATGCACGGCGTAAATTATAATTCCTGATAAGAAAATACCTACCACATACTCGTACTACCATAATACGCTCTCAACGCACAAATCAAAATAGCTTTATTCATGTAAACCTATTACAGGCATATATGAAGCGTTCATATATATAACATTTTTCTATTAGTGATGGTGATAACTACACTCATCATCATCATCATCATGATCAACCCATTACCGGCTCACTACAGAGCACTGGTCTCCTCTCATAAGAAGGATTTGGCCATAGTGCACCACGCTGGCCATGTGCGGATTGGCATACTTCACACGCCTTTGAGAACATTATGGAGAACTCTCAGGCGTGCAGGTTTCCTCACGATGTTTTCCTTCACCGTTAAAGCAAGTGATTTGTTTTTTTAAACGCACATAACTCCGAATAGTTAGAGGTGCGTGCCCGGATTCGAACCGCCGACCTCTGATTAGGCAGCTGTCGCCCTAACCACTAGGCTATCACCGTTTTTTAACTACACTCGCCAACTTATAACTCAAGCTAAGAGGGTTCAAATCGCGTAATAGGATTCTTACTCCTTAAAGCTCTCCCGATAGCTGTCTAACGCTGAATGACTAGAAATAAAAACAACTTGAGTAATTGTATTGTACCGCATGTCCATTATCATGCGGCCGCACGTCTCGGAGGCGGCCAATCGGCGCGGGGCAGACTTGGCGCGCGCTCGGCCCCGCCCCCCACCGGCGTGCGCGTGAGTCACACATCGGCATGCCTGATGCGAGATGTCATGTGTCATGTGACGGAGAGTACCTGCGCCTGTGACACGTGCACTGCGCAAGTTACACTGGTGTTTTAGATGACAGCCGCAGATTGATCTACCGCAAAAATAACTTATGTCCCCGGGGATATAAGTTATTTTTGCGGTAGACTATATAGCTATATAGCTTTGATTTTTTAGTTATTGAATTCTCTGTCAATTCTCGATCAACCCATACAAATTCAAATAATCTTTATTCAAATAGTCCTTTAAAAGGCGCTTTTGACGCGTCAATAATTTACATAGCAGTGATTTGATGGTGATAATAACATTCGTAAACTTAAAACTAAAGCTATGAGGGTTCCAAACGCGCCATGGTCTTAGAAGAAGCCCACAACAAACTTAGACAGGTAAATTTTCTTTTGGTTATCACCATCTCACATGCCACTTAAAATTATATTAAGAGCTATCTTATTAGAGCAATATTTCACGCCCATGCTTGTTTATCATTTACGTAATCCTTTACACTATAGTAGGACTTTTCTACAAGCTTACGTTTTATATAGTCGGCGAGTGAAGTCATCACTATCACCTCACGAATTGAAATAATGAAGAATATTTGACGACCTCCGTGGCGCAGCGCGTGCGCTGTTGCATTTTAAAGTTGGAGGTCCTGGGTTCGATTCCCGGCTCGAGTCTGGTCTGATGGGAGGCTTCGGCCGTGGCTAGTTACCACCCTACCGGCAAAGACGTGTCACCAAGCGATTTAGCGTTCCGGCACGATGTCGTGTAGAAACCAATTAGGAGTATGAGTTTACCATACCCCTAACAGGTTAGCCCGCTACCATCTTAGACTGCATCATCACTTGCCATCAGGTGAGATGCAGTCAAGGGCTAACTTGTGGTGAATAAAAAAAATATATATATATTGTATTATATATGAACGCGTCATTGATGCCTGTAATAGGTTTACATGAATTAAGGTAATTTGAATTTTTTTTACTAAAATTACACGATAAATATCTTTATATATATATATATATATATATATATATATAATACCTCATTACGGAACCGAATGGTAAATTACTCCCATGTACTTTTATAAGAGCTGTTATTTGTGTTAAGGTAAATTGGAATATCGATGAAAGGCTTTTAGTAATCAAACGCTTAGAAGGGGTGAAATCCCTTTAATATTTGAAAGGAAAATATTGGGATTAAACAAATAGCAGGCAGTACCAGTAATGGGTGGGTGGCTTCGTACAAAATTAGCCAACGATCGTTATTTAGCAAGAATCTACCTCCCACGTGTGTACTCTATAATTGGAAATGCGTCTGCCAATAGCATTAACTAGCTTTGCCAGCGGATCCATCCGCTTGCTCGCTTTACTGAAGATGGAAATGCGAAAGTTGCTGGGTGAAAGTAATGACTTTTTTTTCAACACTACAAGTTAGTTTTTTTATATAGCAAAATCAACAAAGAGTTAAAAATATATCCAATGACGAAATATTTAGTTAAAACGAAAGTATCCCAATGGCTTTTACAAAAAAATTATACAACGTTCAAACGGAGGATTTGTTGCCTAAAAACTTATAATAATGCCCATATTACGTACGATGACAACACACACACACACACACACACACACACACACACACACACACACACAACACATACACGCAAATTCTTTTATTTTGTTTATATTTTTCGTTTAATTTAGTCTTTTTTTCTTTAGAAGAACATAAAATTGTTAATGTAAGGTTCGGAGGTGCGCGGCGGCTCATGCAACACAGTTTATACTAATGCAGGGCCGTCCTTGCCATCTGTCTGTATGACTTAAGTGTTCTCAATAAAGATTTTATTTTAATTTTTTTTTTAGTTTATTTATTTATTCATAAGGCATGCCAGCGACAAGTTGTAAGTTACATTTTAAATCGATCTAAATAAGCTAGTGCTGGTGCTGTTACAACTTATCAATTACAGGCACACTCAGCACTGCCAACATTCTCCGAATAATATTTATTAAATAGTTTATAAAAATTTACAAATTAATAATTAGATTAGATAGTTATTAAATATTTAAAATGTAAGGCGGAAAATGGTTACAAAATAAATAGAATTAAAATTAGGTAAATTAAATTAAAATTAAAAAGTATACACTCCCCTGGTGTATATTGTGAATGCAGTCTAAGACGTTAACGGGCTTCCCTGATATGTTAAACCCATACATCTAATTAGTTTCTACGTGACCACGCTTAATCGCTTGGCGACATGTCTTTGTCGGTAGGGTGGTAACTAGCCACGGCCGAGCCCTCCCACCAGACCAGACTCGAGCCGGGAATCGAACCCAGGACCTCCAACTATACAGTTCGACTGCGCACGCGCTGCGCCACGGGGGTCCTCAGCAAACTCGCTTCTTGTGTCATCATTCATCCACGCTTAAACATTATAACTACCTAGGTCGTATACTCGGGAACGTGTTTTGATATAAAAAAAAAAACAAATCAAAATAGCTTCGCTGCGATCTATCTACCTTCTATATTGTTAAAATATAATCAACTAGCTTCTGCCCGCGACTTCGCAGACGATTGCATGGATTTCAGGTTCTAAAGCATCGCTCGTTAACAATTTTTATTCTTCCCACGGGAACTATTTGAGAGATCGGTATACAAAATACACGTCCTTTTCCATAGCATCGGTGAAACGCAAAACAAATTTTAAAGTTGTATGTATGCCCGCGGTTTAGCTCGTAATTTTCAGTTTTCCCTCGGGAGCTACTTAAGAAATTGGGACAAAAGGGTAGCCTTTGTTGTTTTCCATGTCAAAAGCTACATGCATGCCAAAATTTCATCCAAATCCGTTGAGCCGTTTTTGGGTAATTGAGTAACAAACATCCACACTTTCACATTTATAATATACATAGGATATAGGATTGCCGTGAGTGGGTCTCGCTTAAACTCAGTATTATTTCGTCTTGATTTGTTTTTTTGTTGTTTTTGTTTTGTTCGTCTCAAAACTGGGTTAGAATACTGTTAAGTATTGATAACGAAAAGCAGAAATATCGAAAAAGTTTTTTTGCATCGAAATTGCCGGACTACTTCCAATGGGTTGCATACGAATTGTTAATTATCGCTTATGAATAGTAACAATCTAATCAATTATATATCAGATGTTATGGAAATAAATTGATTATATTATTAACTAGCTGTAACATGCGGTTTCACCCGCGTAGTTCCCGTTTCAGTGGAAATACCGGCACAAAATATTGCCTAAATATCTATAGCTGTCTTCAATAAATGGACTATCGAACATCGAGTTTGTTTGAGTTGAAAGAGTTTTTCACATCGGACTTGTATTTCCCGAGATTACCGCGTTAAATAAAACAATTGAAACTAACTGATTTAGACATGATGATGACATGAATTGAAATTTGTGCAGCGGTAATATTAATTGCATATTGATTATTTGAAGTTAGGAACACACCTACATTTCTTAGACAACAGTGAGTGATTATAATTTAATAAGAACTTTATTGAATAGCAATAAAGTTCAAAGTGACTCTACATTTTATTTAGGAAACGTTTAATTCGGAAAAAGAACAGGGCTGTTTTTAGGGTTTTCCTGGTAATTATTCGAATTTTTCCTCACTTTTTAAACCTTCCCTGGACCTGCACTGATATTTCAAGACCAAGATAAGATAAATTCGATTAGCCGTTCTCGAGTTTTAACGAGACTAACGGCAATTGATTTTTATATATACAGATGTGATAGATGTGATGTTGCTTTTCTACATTCGCGGTGTGAATATCTTGATAAGACTCATAACTTTGTTTCTTCTAGTTCGGGGCACACCCTAGGATGACTTGTCTGGGGTGGATATACGGAATGATCTTTTCTTAAGGTCAAATATTTGAAGCTGTGATAGCCTAGTGGTTAGGGCGTCAGCCTCTTAATCAGAGGTCGGCGGTTAGAATCCGGGCACGCACCTCTAACTTTTCGGAGTTATGTGCGTTTTTAAACAATTAAAATATCACTTGCTTCAACGGTGAAGGAAAACGTCGTGAGGAAACCTGCACGCCTGAGAGTTCTGCATAATGTTCTCAAAGGCGTGTGAAGTCTGCCAATCCGCACATGGCTAGCGTGGTGGACTATGGCCAAAAACCCTTCTCATATTGGGAGGAGACCAGTGCTCTGTAGTGAGCCGGTAATGGGTTGATCATGATGATGATGATGAAATGTTTCTCATATATGACGACCTCCGTGGCGCAGCGCGTTCGCTGTTGCATTTTAAAGACGGAGGTCCTGGGTTCGATTCCCGGCTCGAGTCTGGTCTGGTGGGAGGCTTCGGCCGTGGCTGGTTACCACCCTACCGACAAAGACGTGTCGCCAAGCGATTTAGCGTTTCGGCACGATGTCGTGTAGAAACCAATTAGGAGTATGAGTTTATCATACCCCTAACATGTTAGCCCGCTACCATCTTAGACCGCATCATCACTTACCATCAGATGAGATGCAGTCAAGGGCTAACTTGTGGAGAATAAAAAAAAAAAATACTAAAGGTGGCAGTCACGAATATCGCTTCTAACCGCCCCGCTCAGCTATAACAACATGCGATATCTCCAAAACCTTCAATAAATTAGCCGAAACAACAATACTCTGTATTTGTAGAGGTATCAAAATACGGCGTATGCCTAAAAGCGAATCGGCAAAGCCCGTTTAACTAATAGAATACGTATTTGGGTTACGGATGTGTCGATAAAGCTTTATGAATTACAACCGGTATCTACTGCGAGATACTTTAACTTAATTTTATAATATCATCATCATCATCATCATCATGAACAACCCATTACCGGCTCACTACAGAGCACGGGTCTCTTCTCAATATGAGAAGGGTTTGGTCATAGTCCACCACGCTGGCCATGTGCGGATTGGCAGACTTCACACGCCTTTGAGAACATTATGGAGAACTTTCAGGCGTGCAGGTTTCCTCACGATGTTTTCCTTCACCGTTGAAGCAAGTGATATTTTAATTTTTAAAACGCACATAACTCCGATAAGGTAGAGGTGCGTGCCCGGATTAGAACCACTGACCTCTGATTAGGAGGCTGACACCCTAACCACTAGGCTATCACCGCTATATAATTAATTACATAACAATCTTAAAATCCAAAAATAAAATTCCGTAAGTTAAATATTTTGTTTTAAAAACAAAAACTAACCAAAAAAAAATTACCTAACGATGGATACTATAATGGGGTTTAATTCGTTTTGACAATATGTAATTTTCATCATAATAGAACTGGATTTTTCTAAATGATTTTTATCTAAGAACAAACTTACCTACAAAGCGACGACACTAAAGTTTCATTTCAGTTTCATTTCAGACGACGTCCTCCGTGGCGCAGTGCGCTGTCGCATTATAAAAATTTGAGGTCCTGGATACGATTCCCGGCTCGAGTCTGGTCTGGTGGGAGGCTTCGGTCGTGCCTTATTACCGATAAAGTAGCGTCGCCAAGCGATTTAGCGTTATAACACGATGTCGCGTAGAAACCAATTAGGAGTTTTGTTTTACCATATCCCTAACAGGTTAGCCCGCTACCATCTTAGACTGCATCATCACTTACCATCAGGTGAGATTGCCGTCATGGGCTAAGTTGGAGTGTATGAAACAAAGCTCTCGATCGGATGTTCGCAAAATTTCATACATGATAAGCAAGAAAAAAACTTGCGTGAAAATAGGGTACATCTGGCAACATTAGCTTCGATTATACAACACAGATAAATGGAATTTTAAGTTTATGCGCAACAGATATTATAGACTATAGAGATTTTATCTCCTATTTGTTGTTTATGGCACGACTTATTGTATTACTTAGGTATTTCTCTTTGATGTTATCATACTAACAGTTAAGTCTAAATAACGGTAATCTTGCTATAACATACGTTGCTCTCATATGCTTTATTTATCTAAACGAGTGGTCGTTCGTGGTCTAAATTCGATCTATTAGTTTTCTGCTCTCCTCTACATAAACTTATGACGAATCCGTGGCGCAGTGCGTGCGCTGTCGCATTATAAAGTTGGAGGTACTGGGTTCGATTCCCGTCTCGAGTATGGTCTAGTGTAAGGCTTCGGCCGTGGCTAGTACCCACCCTACCGACAAAGATCTGTCGCCAAGCTTATTAGGAATATGGGTTTACCATACCCGTTATGAAGCTGTGATAGCCTAGTGGGTAGGGCGTCAGCCTTCTTATCAGGTCGGCGGTTCGAATCCGGGCACGCAGCTATAACTTTTCGGAGTTAAGTGCGTTTTTAAAAATTTCATATATCACTTCCTTCAACGGTGAAGGAAAACATAGTGAGGAAAAATTTGAGAACATTATGGAATTCTCCTCTCAAAGGCGTGTGAAGTCTGCCAATCCGCACATGGCCAGCGTGGTGGACTATGGCCGAACCCTTCTCATATTGAGAGGAGACCCGTGCTCTGTAGTGAGCCGTGATCATGGGTTGATCATGATGATACCCGTTATATAAAATTATATTCGCAAAACAAATATATGTAACTAGCTGTTGCCCGCGACTTACTTCGTCTGCGTAGAATTGCTGATTTCCCTTAAGATTGAGGTTACCCGTGCGGCCAATGCCCTGCTTCAGAAAGTTACCGGCAAATGTCAAATTACCGATTTTCGTGTTTCTAAATTAAAAAACATAGCTCTTTCATACAAACTTCAAACCCCTGTTTTACCCCCTTAGGGGTGGAATTTCCAAATATCCTTTCTTAGCTAACATCTCTTAACTATCAACTACCCACTTGCTATAGCTTTATACGTACAATAGTTTTTGAGATCTCGTGTTTAATCAGTAAGTATGTAAGTGAGGACCTTTTGCTTTTATATATATAGATAATAACATCATGTGCTATTGTTAATACAATTTGGCGAGGCAGCCCCCCCCTCTAACTTGGTGGCGGTCAGGAGTCGGTTAAAATAAACACAGCGAGTGGTGAACTGACAGACGCGGTTATTAGATTATGCAAAGCAGTAGATTTTCGCCTCATTTGAATGCGCTGCGGGTACTCTTCTAAACGGAGCTTAGTAATACAAATATTTGAATACCTTACAGCAAGTTTGTTACATAAAGCAGACTTTAATTAAGTTTTCTGGAAAATTATAAAACAGTTTAATGTAACAAAATTCGTTATTATTATCTGTTTTATATAAGTTTAGTTAAGCATAGATAGATAAACTGTTTATTACAAACGGACGTTCAAAATGACTGGTTTACTTTTCCGACACTGAATCATTTTATCAAAAATGTTGTAAGTATTTCTAGTACTTTCAATTAGGTACAAACAAAAAAACATATTGAACAATCGTCTTATCTGTGCTCTAATAAGCCCATAATATAAGTGGTATCTAAGATGGTGATAATAAAAAGAAAATTTACCCGGCTAAGTTTGTTGTGGGCTTCTTCTTAGACCGGGGCGCGTTTGGAACCCTCATAGCTTTTGTTTTAACTCGACGAATGTAGTTATCACCGTCAAATCGCTATGTAAATTATTGACGCGTCAAAAGTGACGTTAAACGTTTGACGTTAAAGGACTATTTGAATAAAGATTATCCGAATTTGAATTTTGAATTATGTATATTTATGACTAATGACAAACAGATATCCTAGAAAAACCCACTAAAACCCAGCGATGCCTGGTGGCTGGGTCACGGAAACGTTCGCGCACTCGTCCGCAACCCAGCCAGCGGCGTCCGTGAGGCGGACCCTCCACCAGGGACATATTTAAGAAGCCACCTTATTTGCCTGCTGTCTTAGTATTTCTTATTTTGTATGGTGTACATACAATAAAGAGTATTTCCATTTTCATTACATTTTGTTTACATACCATCGACGTGAATTTCACTTTTAATCGATCCATTTCTAAATTTCAGACAAATTAGTTTAGTATTTCTGGCGCTTAATTTGTAAAATACACATACAAATAGTATTAGTGAAAATATCAACGTAAATATTATGCAGTGTTTCAGGTTTTCGTATCGTGGGGAAACCTGGGAAACCACTTAATAGGATCATTATTAAGATCCAGAAAAAACACGTTTATGTATGACGCTCCATTAATTATATTGTTCTGTCAACTCAACCTTTTGCTGTGCATGAATACAGCCTGTTAACACTGTGACAAATCAAATCAAAATAGCTTTATTAATGTAAACCTATTACAGGCATTTTCCATTATTTATATTCGTGTGAAGTCTGCCAATCCGCACATGGCCAGCGTGGCCTATGGCCAAAGCCTCCTCATATTGAGAGGAGACCCGTGCTCTGTAGTGAGCCGGTAATGGGTTGTTCATGATGATGATGATGATGACACTCGTGATAGTGATAACTACACTCGCCAACTTAAAACTAAAGCTAAAAGTGTTCTAATCGCGCAAAGGCCAAGAAGAAGCCCACAACAAACTTGGCCGGGGGTTAACCATAAAAAGTGTATTGAACCGCAAAGTCTAAGCCAGGAATAACGCGAGGTCACCCCCTCGCTCTTGGCTCCCGCTCGATCCCAAAATCCCGCTCGCAATTTTATACGTAACGTAATAAAAATGTATTGATGTTGCACTTTTTTTGAGGTCATTGCATCGTGTAGCCTAACTCACTTTTAATGCTACGGCGAGAGCTCGTGGTCCGTTTTTTTACAGTGCTTAAACAAGCGCACGCAATACTCTAAACCTTATCAAGGTAATTTTTGCAATGCTTTTTTTGATGTGCTCTTGGGAGTAAAACAACATCATCATCATGATCAACCCTTTCTCGGCTCACTACAGAGCACAGGCCTCCTCTCAATATGAGAAGGGTTTGGCCATAGTCCACCACGCTGGCCATGTCTGGATTGGCAGACTTCACACGCCTTTTTTTCATAAAGGCGTGTGAAGTCTTTAAAACAACAACAAATATTTAATTGGACTTTTCTAAACGTTCGTGACCACACACGATTATACATTTGTCTTGAATGCTAAGTGTAAATGTATGTATGACGATAAAGAACATATATTTATATGAATTTAAACAAATTTTGAGACGAAACACTGATATGCTGAACATGAAATGAATGCTGATGAAATTTGGACCAATAAAATAACGAATATTATATACAGGTACAATATACGATCTTTCACTTGACATCGGGAGAGCCATGTGAGGGTCTGCACTCAAAAAAAAAAAAAAACAAGCGAGAAAAGTAAAGTTTTTACTTTGTGAAGTCAACATCTCCTGAGGATGATCCGGTATCGGGTTGAAACGTGCGTAGAGGTTCTAGTGGAAGATTTTGTGTGGCGTTATAGTATAATAAACGGGTGTCGGTGGAATATAGCAAATTATATTTGCTGTTTATTGTTTATCATGGACTTCTGCAGAGTAACGCCTGCTTCTATTCATTATTTCAATGAATAAAAAAAAAATGTACAAACTCTTCTAGCAATCGGTTCACCGGCTCCTATACTAATGCATCATGAAGCTAATTTTGGAGGCGATTCATAACGTCTTAATGTCGCCGTGTAATTGGTAAATTCATGTGACACTGATACACTGAGCACACATCGTTTGCGACAGTTTACTGTGTTTACATTTCGGATGTACATATTAGCGGGAATTACGCTTAATTTATATACACATTGTAATCCCACTATTAATTGTTTGTGACATTTGCGCGTCCCGAGATTTTTCTACCAGCAGCTGCAAAAATCTATCGACGTGTCACGTTTGTACTTAGTTTGTTATTTTTATTTATTTATTGGTACATACATGTTTACAAAGCGGTGATAGCCCAGTGGTCAGGGCGTCAGCCTCTAATCAGAGGTCGGCGGTTCGAATCCGGGCACGCACCTCTAACTTTTCGGAGTTAAACGTTTTTAAACAATTTAAATATCACTTGCTTCAACGGTGAAGGAAAACATCGTGAGGAAACCTGCACGCTTGAGAGTTCTCCATAATGTTCTCAAAGGCGTGTGAAGTCTGCCGATCCGCACATGGCCAGCGTGGTGGACTATGGCCAAACCTTTCTCATATTGTGAGGAGACCCGTGCTCTGTATTGAGCCGGCAATGGGTTGATAATGTTGCTGATGTACACACAGATTACAGATATATATGACGGCAGTCAGAGTTTAATTATATGACGGCCATGTGCGGATTAGCAGACTTCACACGCCTTTGAGAACATTATGGAGAACTCTCAGGCGTGCAATTTTCCTCACGATGTTGTCCTTCACCGTTGAAGCAAGTGATATTTTAATTGCTTAAAATCACACATAACAGTAAAAGCTGCGTGGCTATCGAACTCAGACTCCCCGAAACAGAAGGCCGAAGTCTTAACTACAAGGCTATCACGTCTCGTTGCTGTTAGGGGTCGTTACCTAATTATTATTAATTTATGACCACAATAAGGTACACGCCAGTAATTAAGGTGTTAATTACTGTTGGTCACATTTCTTATTTCTTTGGCTTGAGAATGTAAGGGTTTTGTACCAAAGGTAGATTATCACCATGAATCAGCTTCCCCTCCATCTGTCCGTCTACCTAAACTATTACGTCGGGAGATGAAATTTTCAGTGTGTATTTTTTTATATACATTACAAATTAGGTCTTGATGGTAATCACACCTGTTGTTTAGTGGTGATGCAGTCTAGGATGGTAGCGGTCTAACCTGTTATGGGTATGGTGAACCCATACTCCTAATACATTTCTACGCGACATCGTGCCGGAACGCTAAACCACTTAGCGACACTTCTTTGTCGGTAGGGTGGCAACGAGCCACGAGATCGTCATAGTGTTGGTCGTATTCTAGTGGATAAAAGAATAAAAACGCGGTGTGGGACTTTCGAAATCGGTAAACGATCTGCTTCAAATCCAAGCCCCCGATTCTATATTTAGCAGCACTAGTTACTTTACCCCTTAAGTATACTCTCGGGGGAACGGCAAATAAACTGTTTTTAACACAAAATAAACCGGTTCCACTGAGAGTTGATACCGCAGTGTACATTTTGTTTAACTTACAACTTTGTTAGCGGAATGGATATCACCCGGCCTTTGCATCCTGTGGAATTGTAATTGAACCTCACTGAGTGGACTTATTAATTCGTTTAGAGGGGCATGGTTTAGATTTTCTACAGAGTATTAGTGCCCCACTTCTGGGCACGTGCTTTGTCTTGCAGCTGAGGGTTTTGGGCCTAGCCACCCACACTATACAACCCATGTTCCAGGTCACTATCTGCGTGGCATCGTACCGGAGCGTTGCGTTCTTTATTGTTAAGTGGATGCTTTTGTCGTAATGGAAAAGTATTATTGCTACCTCCCTCCCTTGGGCAGTTCAGAGGTTAGGTTAGACTCCCCCCGGCTACACTGACGCACGGGGAACACCATTCCACTCTTCTCGGATGTCTAACAGGCGCCCCAGCCATGTGCCGGGGTCTCGCGCTAGAGCGGAATGTCTTAGTCAGCCTGGGTAAAGCCTAATCTACCCACGACTAAAGCTTTCTACAAAAAATCTTCAAAAATGAATAATTCCTGCAATTTATTTTTATTTTTATTTATTTTTATTATTTTTGTACCAAATTTGTTATATCAATAACTTACAAAAGAAGTATACAAAGGAAAGCTTATCCCTATAAGAGATCTCTTCCAGCTATATATTTATATATATGATATAATATATATAAATAATTAATAAATAAACATACTTAAAATATAATATTAAATATATATATATATATATATATATATATATATATATATATATATATAAATAATATATATCCTTGTCTGATATCAAAATGCACTTGTAAACCCATAGCTGGTCGGCATTCAGAATTGATTGGGGAAAAAATTCCACACAGATTTTTATCTATTCCATGTATCGAGGAGCAACGTGCGCGTCTATCAGGTGCTAGCTATAAGGTGTTTTTTTTACGAGGCGTCAAAATATTGGTATTAGTTGACGGAGGCCGGATGTGAAGCATTAGTGGAAATGGCACGCTACGTTTGACCTACGTGGCGGTAAAAAAAGATTTGGTTTCGTGTTAAATATTTGTCGTGATAACAAAATGTTAGCCATATCTGGTATTTCAAAATGTGTGATGTACTTCTAAGCCAAGTGTACATAGAGGAACTAGTGCCAGGGTTTTTGCTAGTTAAAAAAAAGTGTTATATTATAAGTAAATAATATACATTTGCTCATCAGGTGATAAGATTTGATTTATACGTATGAGGGTTGAATGATTTTTTTTGTATGAATTTTAAAGGATGTTAAGAAACACACTTCTTCAGTATCTATTCTTATTTATTTACAGGATGGTAAACAACTTATTGATAGGGAATACAACTCTTCAATATCTATACTTGTTGTCTATAATATTTTAAACACCTTTGTAAACCCAGAACCTTGGAGACCACTTTTCGGTACCAACACTAAACAAGAACTAATCAACAATGACAAACGACTCACTAACTTATAAAGTGCCGAAACCTAAATCATTTAAGTCAAATAACATACTTCAATTATATATTTTCATTTAATGATTAAGATATTATATGTATGCAAATTCAAAGACACTAATATCTAAAACATTTTGAAATCATGTCAGGTCTATGGCTTTTACGAAGAAAATTGTATATTTTTAATAACCATTTACTAAAATGTATATTTGGAAAGGCTAAAATTACTAATGCGCTAATCTAAAAACCGCTTACTTGGTCACCGTTTATTTTAATTATCATAAGATTAAGGCAATGTTTAAAACACTAAACAAGAGTAAATTTAATTCCACGATTATTATCACTCACTAACTTGATGACGGCATTTGTTCTTGCATATATACGCAGCACAATTTAGAGTCTCCAATATGCAGTTTCTCCACATCACTCAGAATATCTCGACTTAGTACGTATGATTGCACTAAGCCAAATTTTTGCCTTGACTCGAACTAAGGACCGTGATCGGAGTTGTGATCCGTTCGCTGATAGCCTAAATGTTTTCTACCAGTATCAGCAATCCAGCTCATTTCAGGACACGGGCCTAATAGGAAGGTTTAAAGTCGTCGTTCACCATGCTGGCCAAGAGCGGATTCGTAGACTTAAAACGCTTTTGATAACATTATATTTATTGTATCATTATATCATAGATAACTTGTTGAGTGTGAGAAAGCTATATATATTACAACGATTATTAAGGAGGCATAAAACAGTAACCATACATATAAACACAAAGACAAAAAGAAGAATAAACATAACATAACATAACTACATTTGCTAAAAAACAATATACTAGACAATCGACATATATCTACAAGAAGGTAAACAGTTTATTAAATATACACTCACTTAATACTTACCAGCTTAAAAGACTGAGTGGCTTGTAAAATTAACCTATGAAGACACTAAGGCATTTTGAATAAAATGTTTTTTTTTTCATTTTTTTCATTAGAGATTTTTCAATCCAAGATTGTTCCCTTACGATGTTTTACTTCACAGCTTAAGCCAGTTTTGGCTCCTTAGCGCAGCGTGAGCGCAGTATTATTATGTAGTGGGAGGTCTCGCGTTCGATTCCTAGCTACAGTCTAGTCTGGTAGGAGGCTAGCCGCGGCTACCACCGTAGGGTGGTAAAGGCATACTGCCAAGCGATTTAGCGTTCCTATTCAGCATCATACCGGAGTATGATGCTGAATAGGAGCCTGTATCGCATCAGCGGCTGCTCTCGTGCTGCAGTTAATTAGCACCCACAACATAAAATCCCGGCTAAGTTTATTGTGGGCTTCTTCTTAGACCGGGGCGCGTTCGGAACCCTCATAGCTTTAGTTTTAAGTTTACGAATATACTTATCACCATGAAATAACTACTATGTAAATTATTGACGCGTCAAAAGTGCCTTTTTAATGACTATTTGAATAAAGATTATTTTGAATTTGAATTTGACCGGTCTATTGGTTTGTTAGCGGTGTAAAAATTAAGAGAAAAAAAAAAAGAGTGATATTAAATTTACTCTACCGCGGTTATTTAAAAAATAAAAGAATTCTCAAGTAAATAATAATCTTCCGCGAACAGAAACCGTTGAGAGGTGATTCCGCCACTTATAAATCAAGTGTTGACACTGTAGGCATGACATCCAGTGAGTGATGCGTCGAGGGTTTGGAGTTATATTTATTGCTGCGCGAAAAAATCTTTCAGTGTAGGTATTGTAAAGAAGTACGGAAGTCGATTTACTCCACTAAAAGTTAAGCCCGCACTAAAATTTCTTGCGTTTCTTTGTATAATTTATTTTTGTTTACCTATAACAATCGAGTTGTTTACATGATTATCTCAAATGGGGGTAAGTGATGATGCCCTCATATGACGGTATCTAGCCGATCTATTGAACCCTTATCTAAAGTAAAATTTCTAACGAACGCGTCATTGCTTGGCGATTAGACAAAGCAAAATCCAGATAATTCTAATTTATGAATTTATTGTTCAAAATACTTAAACACATTTCAATTGTAAATCTAACCATCCTCCAAAACTTTACCTTTATGAGAAGAACGGCGAGTTCATCTTAATAATATACTATCTTATGCTCTATAAATAAAGAACTTAAAACTATGAATAATTAATAATTTTTATTTTATTTTTTATTTACTACAAGTTAGCCGTTGACGGCAATCTCACCTGGTGGTAAGTGATGATGCAGTCTAAGATGGTAGCGGGCCAACCTGTTAGGGGTATGGTAAACCCATACTTCTAATTGGTTTCTATGTGACATCGTGCCGCAACGCTAAATCACTTGGTGACACGTCTTTGTCAGTAATCGAACTCAGAACCTCCAACCAAGGAAGTCATTAAAAATATGCGATAAAAAAAAATTCTTCATGAAATTGAAAGGATGTCGGAAGATCCTGTAGAATTTTTGGTAGCATATATTTATAATGTCTATTATCATAGTATTAAGCATATTATAGGTTATTATACCAGGAGTAGGGAGAAAACGTATATGTTACGTTATTGAACTCGGCGATAGATACTATTTTAGTGTAGCTCGCGATCATATCGCACCATCTTCTTCGCTATCCGCTAATTGGGGAAGCAATTACCCTAATTACCCGCTCTGGCGGAAAATTTTGCAGTTTGATCTCTCATTTTACCTGCAACCACCAATCTATGTTATGTATGTCGCACTCTAGGCATTGGTAAGAGGATATACCTATAGGGTATTTTAAAACATATACGAGATCTAGGTGGAATATTGCAAAATTCAAAATAGCTTTATTCACATAAACCTATGACAGGCATCTCTGAATCTTTCACATATATCACATTTTTAATTTCTATTAGTGATGATGATAACTACAATCGTCAAATTAAAACTAAAGCTATGAGGGTTGCTACGTGCTATGTAGTAGGTTTGAGGATTTGGAATAAGAACATCTGTTTTATTTAAGTCCAAGGGTTTAGTCCAAGAATATAAGCTCAGAGGTTACCAGTATCTCACTTGTGTCACTTGGTACTTATTTATTTATTTATTTCACATGATACACCATCGATACACGGTATTAGCATTAAAAATATTACAATATAATGTTTGTCTAAGCCGAGTACAGTTATCATTGCAGGTATATACAGCATTCTAATTTCTCCGGTTAAAAATTTGCATTACAGTACATTACAGTTATTAGTAACATTTATGCTAAACAATATAGTATAATATAGTCTGTAAAATTTCTTATTACAGACTTAAAATAAATACTAGGATTATAATAATTAACAGAACTATGCATGTAGGTATATATATTTTTTTACTTGCTTCGCTTTGCTCACCAAACAGACTATAGCTTCGCCGTGTTGTACGCGGTCATTTATACCTGTTTTCTAAGGCCCAGAATCTACTTTACCCAGTACTGGTACACAAAGAAATGAATCAGGAATTATTCGAATTTGAGGATTTAGATACATTGATAGGTACTTTTAGTTATCTACTTTATACCAATATGACAAAAATGTGACAGATGTAACAAATCATGATTTAATCAAATCAAATCAAAAATAGCTTAATTCATATAAATCTATTACAGGAATCTTTAAATCGTTCATATATATATCACATTTTTTACTATTTCTATAAGTGATGGTGATAACTACATTCGCCGTTTATGATGCCCTAGTAACAATATGTGACTTGAAAATATCTTTTATCTATTTTTTTTTTGTACACTACAAGTTAGCTCTTGACGGCAATCTCACTTGATGGTAAGTGATGATGCAGTCTAAGATGGTAGCTGGCTAACCTGTTAGTGGTATTGTAAACCGACATTCCGAATTGGTTTCTACGTGACATTGTGCCGGAACGCTAAATCGCTTGGCGACACGTCTTTGTGGTTGGTAACAAGCCACGGCTGAAGCCTCCCACCAGACCAGATTCGCGCCGGGAATCGAATCCAGGACCTCGTATTATTTAAATTGTGTCCTGGTGCGTGATTTATACAAGCACGACTGATGTTGGTATCCTAGACGACTGTCTAGCGAGACGACTACGGTTTCACGTCTTGAAATCCCAATTCCCTGAACAACACACCCAGTGACTAAATTTCAGATTCCGAACTTCAATCTAATTTCATCGCAATGACTAATAGTACATCGCGCATTTTCCAAGCGAGACCACAGCATAAATCATGGTAACAGCCCATAACTGTCTCGCTGGAAGACAAATAGGGGCCCTTCTGCGTAATTATTTACACTTGGAGCAATTTTCGCGACGCGGTTTTCATGAATGAAGTGAGTGCGATAGGACGCGTGGAAATGCTAAAGTAACTTTCGATATTAGTCTTGATTTTATCTTGATTAGTGTTGGTTATTTTTCGTGACAACTCAGCGATACTTGTTGTTTTTTTTTTCTCTCTTTTTCTTCTCTCTCACACCCGTCATCACAGGGCGTTATCGGCAGGGTGTCCTCTTTCATCAAAACAGACCTTGTTTTGCTTTATTTTAAAATTAAATCAATACATTTATATATTTTAGATTTACATTAAAACTTTAAAACAATTGGCTTAAACAATTAAATTAATTTAGAACTTACTATAATTAAGCGCAATAAAGCAGTCTTTTTTTTAAAGGTCTATAATTAATTAAAACAATAAAATCACTAATACTAACTTAACAACTAATCGAGGGTGTGGTCAAATGCTTCAATGCTCGGAGCCCGGAGTTCGCGGAACAGCGATTTCCTCTTGGCTTTTGCGAGCAACAGAACAACACGGTTTATATGATAACGCCATCTTTATATGCTAACGATATAAGAGGCACTATGCATCTCTATCGTTTGTTCTGTTCCTGGCAATAGTAATTCTCGCTATTCTGCTTGCGTACTCCAGGAACGCATCTCGGCTAGTTTGTTTGTGGCCTCTTTGACAAAACAGTCGATTACTACACACGAGCTATAGGTTTCAGGCTTAACGTAGTCCTTGTATACTCCTTGGTGAAAGTTGCCTAACAAACATAAAGCCTTAGAATTTTTTTACGTAACATTTGTATGATACAAATTGTAGTATATCATTAGCATTTTGTCGAACCAAGGCTGGTCAGCATGCGCCTATCCATAGAATATGCTCAATGCTAAATGATCACAGGAATATCTGCAACATCTCCTGCAGTTATGTGGCCTCCTTTAAAAAGCAAATAAGACTATCTATTACTGCATTAAAGGTATAAATTTAATTTTTTAGATGTAAGGTTAATTTTAAGGTTGCATGCTGTGGTCATTTCCAGAAAGTCACTATCTCGTGTTTGTTCTTCTGAAATGTTTTTTGTTGTTTTTATATAGATAGTGACTAGTTTAATGATACAATAAAAATAAAAAAAAAAAATTCGATTCGCAATCTGTGCAAACAAAACTGTTAAAACAGTAACAACTACAAGCATAAAAGAAATCGTTTTTATTTTAATATTTAAATCCTCGTATTCTATTATGGTGTTTTAACACAGCATTAACGAAGGTTAAGGGCTTAAGTGTAATAGTGCTTGGTTACTTCTAGAAGTTTCCTAACATAAAGACTACGCCATCGAATAATCTTACGGAACGTTTGTATAATACAATTTGTAGGACATCATTAGCGAGTTTAAAACGGGTATAATTCAATTTCATTGCTTGCCATAATCACAAACACTAGCATAAAAGTAATGTATTTTTTTTTTTTTTCCTTATTATATTATGGTGTTTTAACACAGAACTTACCATCTATATTTCTTTGTTTACAGGTAAGTTTTCCAGTATCATGGAGCACGCAAAATTCTGTACCTGAATTAAACATTCTAAACACCGATGTCATTACCAAAGTGGCAAGATGGAGCAATCGAGCTGCTATCATCCGTAACAGAGAAGATGTAAGGTACTACCATAGATCCACTGTGGTCGTGCGGAACCCTTAGACACGGTAATATTATGTATACAGTACAGTATTGTAACTCTGCCTGAGTTAGTCTTTGAAATAAATACCTACAGCCGCGAGGTACGTAAACATGCGATAGGGTTGCCCGCCTCCAGCATTTTGATTAATTGTGTTCAAATTTCAACTATCTAGTGACAAACAGACGGTCAAATTTATTTTTCTAGTATTATTCATCATTCAAATTCAAATAATCTTTATTCAAATAGTCCTATACAAGGCACTTTTGACACGTCAATAATTTACATAGTAGTGATTCGATGGTGATAACTACTTTCGTTAACTTAAAACTAAAGCTACAAACAGTACATTAAACAATTATTATAAATGTTACCAAAAACAGCACGATATATGCTACTCGTTATATTAAATATGTACTTGAACCTATTTTTTTGTGTAAAAATCGCGCGGTTATTGCTAAAAAACAAAACACCGTCCGTTCATCATTGCGGCACAGACGCGACTGTCTGCATGCCGAGCTCACGCCAAATCTAGGCGCGTAAGTATAGCTCGCGTTTCGTCCGTTTGAATGAAGTTGGAATACTGTATACATAATAATTACCGTGCCTTAGATCTTCCTCTCCTGGGACTTTTTATCAGGCAACGATTGTTTGTATAATTCCTAGTTGACTGCTATCTCACCGAAAGAAAGAGATACCTAATGCATATCTAGAGCATATAGCATACCTTTTAACAATTACCCAACCACTAAATCCGATTCAACGTAAGTTTTTTGACGACCTCCGTGGCGCAGCGCGCGCGCTGTCGCTTTATAAAGTTGGAGGTCCTGGGTTCGATTCCCGGCTTGAGTCTGGTCTAGAGGGAGGCTGCGGCCGTGGCTAGTTACCACCCTACCGACAAAGGCGTGTCGCCAAGCGATTTAGCGTTCCGGCACGATGTCGCGTAGAAACCGCAGGTTGTAACAGGTTAGCCCGCTACCATCTTAGACTGCATCATCACTAACCATCAGGTGAGATTGCCGTCAAGGGCTAACTTGTAGTGGATAAAAAAAAAAAGTAACCAGAGAAAATTCAGACATTATAAAATCCTAAATTTCCCATTTACAAGATCACCATTTCGCCAGGGAGCTCGTTAAATCTTTGACTTGAACAGCACTATATAACTTTAACTCACCGTATTCTAAGAGTGTCGAGTAACAATAGCGGAAGGTTAATTCGTTTCTTCAACAAATACTGGTGAATTAATCAAGCCGATACATACAAATGGCCGCGATGTGACGCGAGGGTGAGGGAAAGGCGGCGCGGCGTCAAATATAACTAATATAACTACGCCGAAGACTAATGAGTTATACTTGAAATTGAAGTATGTAAAAAAGTCTAGCAAATAATGTTATAAGTCATTCAAATTACTTACTGGTGCTAAAAGTTAAAAGAGCACCAGGCATATGCATTATCCACTATATCCGATGACTTAAACTAGTGATCATTGACAAGTCAGTTTCCTATATATAACTAGATAATGACAAAAACGTGGTCCGTGCTTGGTTTATGAGTATTTAAAGTGCTGATAAAAATTTATAAAGTTTCGTCTCTCTCTCTCTCTTTTGCTCGCTCTCTCTCTTTCTCTCTCTCTCTCTAAGATCGTGCAATCAGTAAAATTTGTCAAGAACTGACAATAAGATGGGTTTAGAGTCAGATATGATGTAGTATATAAATAATTCCTATTGTATGATGGATTCATATTTCTTCTAGAATGGGACTAATTATTATCAAGCTCTAAGATTCTTTGTTTGTTCTTTCGGCAGTATGGTGAACTGCCAACAGATTAGGATGGTTTAACCGTATTTTGTAGTTGATGCTAGTATGTTGGAATTCCTTCTTCATAGTATAGATACGCAGATGTTCATGGATCTCGCTATTTCTTAAAAACCATGGTGCGTTGGCTATAATAACATTAATTTATGTACTATTATTAATTTTAAATGCGTATTGGAATGTAGTCCAGTTCAAACTCTTATTTGAATGACTGAGTAGTTACAAGAAATATATATATTATTATATTTGGACTTGCGGCGAATGTTCATGACATATTGTGTGGATGGGTATGGGGATATATATATCCCGTATATATATATCCCCATACCCATCCACTAGCGGCGACGTCATTAGCGGCTCACTTCAGTCCTGTGACAGACTTAGATGGCGCCAAGATACCCCCTGGTGTCTTTAGTCATTACACGCAATCGTGCGCATCGTAGGTACACCAGCTCAGCGATCTGTTTGTGGCGTCTAATGTTTTTGTATACATCATCATCATCGTCATGATCAACCCTTTTGCCGGCTCACTACAGAGCACGGGTCTCCTCTCAATATGAGAGGGGTTTGGCCATAGTCCACCACGTTTTTGTATACGACGAATTATATTTTATTTATTTATTTCCTAACGAACTAAATCATTTATCTTTTAAATACATAAAATGTATGTATGTATTGTAGACAACCCAGCTTTAAGCCTATCACAGCGTTTTCCTATGGCATATCTATAATCCTGACTCAATTGGGGCAATCTCGTTTGACTCGCCTAATCGTTTGATATACGCCCGATGCATTTGGGTCACGCGTCTTCGGCCCATACATATATACCGCTGGTGGCTGAACAGATTCGCTGATTACGTTTTCATTGCATTGGAACATCTAAGGTAACATAGCGTTATTTTTAATAAAATACACATATAAAAAATCATTTGGATAAGAGTTACAATATCACTTCATTAAAATCATTGTCTAGGTAAGTTTAAACCAAAAGTTCATGTAAAGTAATCTTTTTTTTTTTTAAATTTATTATATTTACTACAAGTTAGCCCTTGACAACAATCTCACTTGATGGTAAGTGATAATGCAGTCTAAGATGGTAGCGGGTTAACATGTTAGGGGTATGGTAAACCCATACTCCTAATTGGTTTCTACACGACATCGTGCTGGAACGCTAAATCGCTTGGCGACACGTCTTTATCGGTAGGGTGGTAACTAGCCACGGCCGTAGCCTACCACCAGACCAAACTCGAGACGGGAATCGAACCCAGGACCTCTAACTTTACAATCCTACAGCGCACGCGCTGCGCCACGGAGGTTGTCAAAAAATCTAAAAGAAACTATTTGTCATTGTCAACTTATTGTTATGACTTGATTACATTTACATGTATGAGTGTGTGTGGTAAAGTTAACGTGTGGGTGAGAACAGTTGAAATATGGACCCCCTTATATCTACCCTCTTATAACTAGTATTGTATTTATTCATATTTTTATTTATATTTCAATATTGTATATAAAAGAAATATTTATTGTTTATTCCGAAGAAACTATTATTTTTCCAGATAAAAAATAACATACAGCCTGATGTTATAAAATATTCAATTGCATTTTAATCATACTTATTTAATATATATATATATATACCCTAATATAAGAATTCCTAATCTGAGACATTACTAGAATTTGCTCAATTTTGATCTCAGGAACACCTCATCATCATCGACATCTCATGCAGTTCTGTGAACTCATTTTAAAACAAAACAAACTAAGACTAGAACTCACTTGAGTAATTGTCCCATATTTTATTTATAAATTATTTAATTGTCCATTACTGCATTACAGGTATTTAATTTAATTATTTAGATTTAGATTTAAGGTTAGTAATTTAATTATGCATGCTGTGATAAATTCAAATTCAAAATTCAAAATAATCTTTATTCAAATAGTCCTTAAAAAGGCACTTTTGACGCGTCAATAATTTACACAGTAGTTATTTCATGGTGATAACTATATTCGTAAACTTAAAACTAAAGCTATGAGGGTTCCAAACGCGCCCCGGTCTATGAAGAAGCCCACAACAAACTTAGCCGGGGATTTTCTTTTTTTTCGTTACCACCATCTCACATAATGAATAAAATTAATAATAAACTATAGTACCTATGGAGATAGAGCAATTCACACCCAAGCTTTTTTATCGTTTATATAATCCTTAATATCGTAATATGATTTTTCTACAAGAAATTTCAAGAAGGTCACTATATTATGTTTATTCTTCTTTTTTATATTTTTGGCCTTTATATTTTGATTATGACCAGTTTATAGAACCAATTAAAAAACAGCTTCAATCGATGGTAAAAACCCCATATTGGTTTTAAAAACCTAGAAATAATAATGTACCTCTCCAACCGGAATGTAATATAACCCACCACGCACACGAGCATAGGATCGTTGCCGACGAGAACGTATTCCCGCTACGTAGACGGACAGGCATCAAGCATACACCATTAATAAGACAAATGGACGCAAATGTGGGGCTAAAATAAGACATTACCGATCGGTTCGCACTCCACATGTTCGGACGTGACGACTTTTTAATCGGATTGCTTCTCATGACATGTACTGTTTTGTGTTCATTCTTCGATTATCAATGTATCAACATCATGATCAACCCATTACCGGCTCACTACAGAGCACGGGTCTCCTCTCAATATGAGAAGGGTTTGGCCATAGTCCACCACGCTGGCCATGTGCGGATTGGCAGACTTCACACGCCTTTAAGAACATTATGGAGAACTCTCATGCGTGCAGGTTTCCTCTCGATGTTTTCCTTCACCGTTGAAGTAAGTGATATTTTAATTGTTTTATCAATGTATAAGATAAAGATAATATAGTATATATACAATATTTCATCCACAAGTCATTACAATATACCTCAGTCTACCGACTCACCCGTTTGCAATGTAACCACGTTATAAACTCTTAATCTTAAGTGCCAAGAATTGGATATTCTCTGAGGTTAGCGCGCTTCATCCACATTTTTTTTAATCCATAGATTAATAATAAAGAATTTTACTCTTGTAATAGTCAATCTAATTACTTTTGTTTTTTTTTATCCACTACAAGTTAGCCCTTTACGGCAATCTCACCTGATGGTAAATGATGATGCAGTTTAAGATGGTAGCGGGCTAACCTGTTAGGGGTATGGTAAACCCACACACCTAATTGGTTTCTACACGACATCGTGCCGGAACGCTAAATCGCTTGGCGACACGCCTTTGTCGGTAGGGTGGTAACTAGCCACAGCCGCAGCCTCCCACCAGATCAGACTTGATCCGGGAATCGAACCCAGGACCTCACACTTTATAAAGCGACAGAGCGCGCTTCGCCACGGAGGTCGTCAAAAAATACTCATTCAAAAATACGTTACATAAATAGACAATACGCTTTTTGATGTTCACATTAGTGACACGTCCGAAAACAGGACACTTAAACAGATTACGGTTATAATAGATACCGTCACGTAAGGGAATCGAGGTATTGTCCTTGCGAGTGATATATTCTGTGCTAGTTAGGGGTGGTACTTTTCTGACGTGCGGAGTAGTATTTACTCGTAACTTGTGATGAAGGTGAAACACGCGTTTTTTTTAAAGTCCTTTGAAGTGTGTTAATAAACCGTGCAACGAATGCCGCGACGCGGTGAAATTAAATGAAAAAAATATACTTTATTACACACCAATACAGAAGAAAAGAAAAGAAATAAACACACACACAGAAAATAAATAGGTGCAATAGGCGGCCTTATCGCTAATGAGAGACCAGGCAACCTAGCACAAATCAGGAATAAACTATAAAGTAAGGCGAGGTTGGGGTGTACAATGAAAAATAAAAAATATAAGGTTAAATAAATGTAGGTACAACTAAAAATATAAATAAGATAATATTTAATACATATATACAAAAAAATAGTAGTAAAAAAATATATATAATATAATGTAAAGGTGCGTAATGGAAACGCGTAAATACCCGCATGGCATATACAATTTATATATATTTGTCCGTCAGTCTATCCGCCACCACTAATATCAGAAATGGGTCACGACTCACGGCTGTCACGCGACACGTCTCCGATTTATTGCCGTTATTGGTGTTTCCATGATGGGTTCTGAAGGCACCTCACTTTGATCGGTATATATTTTTTAACTTTTTTTTTTTGTATAAGGTACACTTACATAAACTTGTTAAACGCACATGTTTATTTTTTATTAGTTTAGTTGTAGTTTAGTTTCTTTTGTTTTGCGATAGATGGCGCTGTTTTGGTATAAATTAATACTGCATCACGCTATGTAGATTTTATACCGAAACTAGATATATGTGCTCGGATTGTCATTAGAGTGAGAATTAAAAGGATTGAAAATTTCGTCTTGTGTATCATTTGTCTCTGAATCATTGTGGGATTAAACAAACTCACACTAATACATTCGACACTAACTAAACTTGTATATATCCTAGATAAGTGTGGTTTTTACTTGTAAGTAATAAAATAATATATTATTATATATTATATGTTTAGAAAACAGGATAGTAATAAGGAAAATGGGACCAATAGTTCAATAATAAGATACCTATGATATATCATTTTATCATAAAAATAACCTCAATTCAATTTGGCCTTTTTAAAAGGCTAAAAATAACTCTTGAAGAAACCCATAATAAACTTACTTAACTTACTTAGCCGGGTATTCATTATGTAATCGCCAACTCATTGCTAGTCCTAAGTATACATAATTTGTCTTAAAATAAATATATATATTTCTTTGTATACCGTTCGCTTCCTAATAAATAAATAAATAAATAAAAATAAAATACTCATATTAGGCGTACTTCCAGACAAATCGAACACTTTTATATATTCAAACAACCGTAGCTATGTAGGCCTATGATATAAACTCAATAAAAAGCGATCGGCGGTTAAGACTTCCTCACAATTACGTAAAAGCGGAAATTTATACCCGCAACGCACGCAACGTTATCGTATTTACTTCGCCGCTTAATTAGACGAGAAATAATTGGATAGCAAATAAAAAAAAACAACTCTACTCACATGTGTATACTCATTATTAACTCCGATGTACAGTTATTAACTGAGAGTTGGAAATTTATTTTAATGTCATATTTTAACGTTCAGGATAAGTTGGATACCTCCGTAGGGCAGCGCATGCCGTGTCGCATTTTAAAGTTGGAGGTTCTGGGTTCGATTCTGGCTTGAGTCTGGTCTGGTGGGAGGCTTCGCCCTTTAGTTACCACTGTACCGAGAAAAAAGAAGGCGCCAAGCGATTTAGCGTTCCGGCACGACGTCGCGTAGAAACCTCACAGTTGGCCCGCTACAATCTTAGACATCATAACTTACCATCAGGTGAGGTTAACTTACAGTATATAATTTTATAAACACACAATTAAAATATCACTTGCTTCAACGGTGAAGGAAAACATCGTGAGGAAACCTGTACGCCGGAGAGTTCTCCATAATGTTCTCAAAGGCGTGTGGCCAATCCGCACATGGCCAGCGTGGTGAACTATGGCCAAAACCTCATTGAGAGGAGACCCGTGCTCCGTAGTGAGCCGGTAATGGGTTGATCATGATGATGATGATATAATTTTAAACAGAATACAGAATATGTCATAATGATATATTTGGAAAATAATTTAACTCTATTACGATGCCCTGACGGAGCGTAATGTTGTATGTATTTCATGTCCTATGGATTAATTAAGTTCTAATGCAAAAAGTAGAAAGTCATCATTATGCTAACCCTTAGTGGGCTGGGTTATAGAACTCAGAACGTGGTAACGTTGCTTTTATATTAATTGACGTAGTGTAGCGATTATGGATCTATATACAAAAGACCTTACGTCTACCCTACATAGGGAAATGTTCTAAGTACAAGAAACTTTATTTTACCTAGAAATTTGTTAAAAAACGGCTCTTTAGATAGAGGTTGAGACGAGCTTTCAGTATGGCAATATAAAATTATAACTTTGAGAAAGTGTGATTCTTACACTATATAATATATGTGCTAACTTTTATTAAGGCTAAGTTTTATAGAATACTAGCTGACCCGCCAAACGTTGTTTTGCCATATGATTTATTTCTAGGGAATTTCTAGTGTAGAAAAAATAACTAGTGTGTAAGGATGAAAAAAATAAAAATAAATTGTTAGAGGTGGATAACCCTTATCACTTAAGGGTTTGAAATATAGATAGTAGCCGATTCTCAGACTTAATGAATGCGCATAAAAAATTTCATGAGAATCGGTCGAACCGTTTAGGAGGAGTATGGGAACGAACATTGTGACACGAAACTTTTATATATTAGAGATAATTCAAAAAGTAACTACTTGATTTTTTAGTCGTTACATTTATTTAATCATCATCATCATGATCAACCCATTACCGGCTCACTACAGAGCACGGGTCTCCTCTCAATATGAGAAGGGTTTGGCCATAGTCCAGCACGCTGGCCATGTGCGGATTGGCAGACTTCACACGCCTTCGAGAACATTATGGAGAACTCTCAGGCGTGCAGGTTTCCTCACGATGTTTTCCTTCACCGTTGAAGCAAGTGATATTTTTAATTGTTTAAAAACGCACATAACTCCGAAAAGTTAGAGGTGCGTGCCCGGATTCGAACCGCCGACCTCTGATTAAGAGGCTGACGCCCTAATCATTGGGCTATCACCGCTTCAATTTATTTAATACCCTCATTTTATTTTATTTTCGTGCTGGAGAAAATTCACATCGTTATCGGTAGAAAAACTAGTTATAAATAAAAAATTTATCTAGAATCTGCAAACGCGTAATTTAAAGTATACTATGTATATGTGACACCACACTTGACCTAGTAATCTTATTTTAAAAGCTTCAACCCCGAAGTGGCAATAATTCCACACGGGAATTTGAAAAATTCTGATAGCAAGTGGGACTTTCGTATGTTAATATGCTTTGAAAGCCTATTTATATCTCTCTGTTTCGCTTAACCGAAGACTTGAATTTTTGAGCAGCATTTTTTTGAGAGGATTTTTTTCACATACTGTAGTATTTTATCCACTTGACGGGCTAGTGGATAATGATGAGAAAAACGGTTTGGACACATACGAACAGACAAATAAAGTGGTTCCAGTAGTCCGTTTTCAATTACGACATTTATTTTTTTATTTATTTTTATTCTTTTTGTACCAAATTTGTGATATTGAACACTTACAAAAGAAGTATACAAAGGAAAGCTTCATCATTCAAGGACATTCTTCATCATACCACTGCTGGGTGTCAACTACTTCTCCCACGCTGTTCCAAATGTTAGTTAGCGGGCACACCTTCCAAAGAGCCTTGAACCAAAATCAAAATCAAATCAAATCAATAATTGCTCTATTCATGTAAATCTAATACAGGTATCTTGGAAGCGTTGACAAAATATATTTTTCATTATTTTAATTCGTGATGTGATGGTGTCATCTGCATTCGTTAACATGAAACTATGCTAGGAGGGTTCTAAACGCGCCAAGGTCAAAAACAATTCAATGAGTTTTTGCAGAATTTTCCAGGAGGGTACAGGTCATAAAAACGCATACAGGTCTAAGAAGACACCAACACACAAACACACAGTCCACAACAAACTAAGATTTATATATAACTATTCAAGAATGCCAGTCTTAGTTCAAAAGGGAAACATCGAACCTGTTCGAATAACCTAGGAAAGAAATTATTACTATATTAAATAACCAATAAAACCTTATTGCACATAAATACTTGTCTTGAGTAAATCGAATCCGATCTATGGTTGAGATCTATAGAGCGTACTTTGACTTTTGAAATTGTGTGTTAAAACGATTGTATAATTTACAATAATATAAATGATACCAATACTTTATAGTCTAAGTCAATAGATGTACGTAGATAAAGCATAAAGGCATGTGAGAGTATGACGTCACCGTCTAGATAAACATAAATCTTTCGGGGCCGAAGCTCGAACGGAAGTAATGAATTTACGAGTGCCGCCAATAAATCAAGTGGAGTCAAATGAAAAGATACGTTTTGTTCTTTGCGTTTGAACTGCTAGACACAATAGCGGAGGTGATCGGCACCTCCTTTCATCCCGTTGGGACGCCTTGTGATTTTTAACAGAGTTGGCACTGACGCATTGACTTCACATGTTCCTAACATTGTATTGCTGAGTTTTAAAAAACCTCACCAAATTAAGCTATTTAAGCTATATAAAGACTAATTACACCATAACTTGCAAGATGACAGAAAAAAGAAACTTAAAATAAACCTTTAGTTTAAACCTAAAACTAAAAATCTTAATCTTAAAAATATATATTTTTAAACGGAGTCCCTTTAGACAAGGTTCGTTCCGAAGATTATTTAATTAAGGCAACCAACAGGCTACAGAACACTAAAAACTATAAAAACACATTTATAAAAAGATCTATAGAGATAAGCTGTGATAGCCTAGTGGTCAGGGCGTCAGCCTCCTAATCAGAGGTCGGCGGTTCGAATCCAGGCCCGCACCTCTAACTTTTCGGAGTTATGTGCGTTTTTAAACAATTAAAATATCACTTGCTTCAACGGTGAAGGAAAAACATCGTGAGGATACCTGCACGCCTGAGAGTTCTCCATAATGTTGTGTGAAGTCTGCCAATCCGCATATGGCCAGCGTGGTGGACTATGGCCAAACCATTCTCACATTGAGAGGAGACCCGTGCTCTGTAGTGAGCCGGCAATGGGTTGAACATGATGATATAGAGATAAATATATAAATAACAATTCTGCAGACCCATTTAGTGGTTGCCACAACATTCTTAGAAACTACGTAGAGAAAAATAATGGATACAAAAATATACAACATATATAACAAACAAAACTATGAAAAACTTATATTTAAAAGAATAAGAAGAATCTAATTGAATTACCCATATGAGACTAATTGTTGTTTTATTTGCTTTAAAAATGGAAGCTGGTGGAAACTATATTTTTCAAGTTAAATCTGCAGTGAGATAAATAATTTTAAACAGATATTTTGTTGAGCTGCTCTCAGCCATTAAGGGGGATGAAAGTTTATATTATCTGGCAACGAGCATTCCGCTAGTCAGAAATGTAAGTGCAGAGAGTCCTTGAGAGCAAAATGCCATACCGATACTCCATATCATCTCCGAACTATTTATAAGAAATAATCGAAGAGTTTCAATAATAGCCCCACACTCAGAGCACTTGCACGCTTAAGAACGGGGTCTTTGCCCCGGCGGTTATTAATCACATTTAATCGAGCATCACACTCGGAATACCTAGCAAAGGTCGGTTATTCTCGCACCACTCCACTCTACTCTCTGATGCCCCTTGATTTATCCGCGCATCTATTAAATTCATTGGATTATTTTATTTTTATTTTTCGAATTGACAATTGCAGATAACCAGAATAGTTACTACTGCGTCACCGGGGGTTTCTGGCGAGCATGAAGAGCTGCCTGAGAGTGGAGCACCTGGGCTCGACGACTTCTGAGGGAACGTCCCCCTAAGGGCGTCTCCTGTGAGACTCGGACCTCGACTTAGGGTGACGTTGGGATTTGGTGGTTTTGTTGGACTGGTGTGTCAGTCCGAGCGCCCCCGTGCCCGTGGATAGAATCCACGTACGGATGACGTCAGATAGCGGGGACCTCGTCTTCGCCGGCGAAGACGCTGTGTTGTAAATTCATTGGGTTTCATTCTATCGGAATGGCATATTCTTAGTCTCGTATCTTGTAAGGCGTTAGCGAGCATAGAATTTTAAACATGCAAAATTCTTTTCACTTTAGTACCTAGCAAAGATCTGCTCTTGTCGCACGACTCCACCCGCTCTGTGAAGCTTTTGATAAATCTGCGCTATCTATTCAATTCATTGCATTTGTGTGTTCAGCATAATATAGCACTACTATCTAGATATATATGTATGATATATCAGATGAAGTAAGAGATCAATAGCACTACTCAATTTAAACTGCAATCTGAAGATTTTGGATAAGATTGATATTAGATATTAATTTCGGGCGTTAGTCTTGCACCTAGCAAGACGTTAGTGAGCTAACAAGCAAAGACCTTGGCTCTATTTCCAGTATTCAGTATAAATTATTTACAACCTAATTGTATATAAGTGTTGAAGGGAAAGAGTTATGGTATAAACAGATCGCTGGTGTGTGTTATAATTTGTATTTAATGTATTGTTAACTAAACAATAAATAATTAAATTATATTTGATTTGCCGCAAATGTCTGACATTTTGCGTGGGTTGTTATTTTGATATAAATACTGGTTCATTATAAGTGTTGTGGAAAGACAGACGGCGTGAAGTTATTGTCCGGTATTAAATCGTTAATTTGACATTTCACGCAGCGTCTTTTGCATTATTAACACTTATAGAGAAGTAGACATATACTATAGACAAGAATCCAACACAATTAATTTCTTGGATGTGTTTTGTTCATTCGCAAAAGAGAAGGTTCCACAGCCGTCGCATTCTTTGGAACAAACAACGTGACTGCCGAAGTGAAATGGGCCACGACCTACCTCAAATATTAAGCCGTCTAGACTGAGTCTAACTTTGGGTTTGCGGGATTTGAAAGCTCCAAGTTTAACGCGTGACCCATATTCCGACATTTCATGAATATGTTTACGTGTTGTTAGCTTGGTTCAATAACAACATTTGTATAGAGCTAAAGGCGTTGTTATTGGATAACCCATTACTGGCCCAATTATATATATATATACACGAGTATATATATACTAGCTGTTGCCCGCGACTTCGTCTGCGTAGAATTGCTGATTTCCCGTAAGATTGAGGTTTCCCGTGCAGCCAATGTCCTGCTTCAGAAAGTAAGCTACAGGCAAATGTTTAATTTCCGATTTTCGTGTTTCTAAATAAAAAAACATAGGACTTTCATACAAATTTCAAACCACTTATTTAACGCAATACGCAAGATTTGGATGAAAAAAAAATCTAACCTTATACTTACGCCCTAAAAGAAAGCTATTTTCAAAATTTCAAGCTTGTAGACTTCATAATAAAAAAATAAGCAAACACTATCATCCCCTATGACCATTATTTTATTAACCATTAACAGGTAATATTTAAAAAAATAATGATGTACATGTTTTTTATTTATTATTATGAATCTTAATGCAAATTTTTGTGTCTCTAACTCTAAAAACAAAGAATTTTCATACAAACTTCCAACCCCTATTTTACCCCCTTAGGGGTAGAATTTCCAAATATCCTTTCTTAGCTGACATCTCTTAACTATCAACTACCTACTTGCTAAATTATAGCTTTATACGTACAATAGTTTTTGAGATCTCGTGTTTAATCAGTACGTCAGTAAGTCAGTATGTAAGTGACCTTTCGCTTTTATATATATATAGATAAATATACCCGTAGCCCACTACGCTGCAGGCCAATTGCGGTTTGGTTGAAGAACTCTCAATTCACGGTTAAAGCAAGCTATATCTAATAACTTGCATTTAACCCAGAAAAGTTAAAAGTGCGTGCAGAGAATAGAACTCGGCACATCCGATAGAATGAGGCTGAAGTATTAACTGTATTAATAGCTCTTAACATAATTTTAAGTGGCATGTGAGATAGTTATAATAAAAAGAAAATTTACCTGGCTATATTTGTTGCGGGCTTCTTCTTAGACCGGGGCGCGTTTGGAACCCTCATAGCTTTAGTTTTAAGTTTACGAATGTAGTTATCACTGACTAGTCAAAAGTGCCTTTCAAAGGACTAATTGAATGAAGATTATTTTAATTTGATAACCACTAGTTTACTAGTCTCTCGTATATAGATAAATTTCTAAAGTAATTATTTTTTTGTATTCCAATACAAGCCCTTGACGGCATTATCACCTGGTGGTTAGTTATGATGTAGTCTCAAATCACTACGATCTGAGACTACATCTTCGTTAGGGGTATGGTAAACCCACACCCATATAATTATGTTAGGCGGGCCGCGCTTCGTTCAGAGCATTGGATTCTCGTATTGATTTACATTGAATTAATTAATGGTTCCATAACACACGTCACACGACTTGGGCCTTGATAACCCGAAAACTAAACATTTCCCTTGGGATAAATCTTAACTATTATTCCGTACTGTTACTGAGAACTTCAAACCCGCGAGATGAGACCCAAAACAAACCAAGGTCTTTGTCGGGGATTCGTTTTATTTAATAATTAAGTGGACTGGAGTGGCTTCATCATTTCAACCGATAGACGTCCACTGCTGGACATAGGTCTTTTGTAGGGAGTTCCAATGGCCAGTCTTGGGCCGCTTGTATCCAGCGGCTCTCTGCGACTCGTTTGATGTCGTCTGTCCACCTCGTTAGGGGTCGACCAACGCTACGTTTAACGGTGCGGGGTCGCCATTCTAGCACCTCGGGACCCCAACGTCCATCGGTTCTCCGAGCTATGTGCCCCGCCCATTGCCACTTCAACTTCGCGACTCGCTGAGCTATGTCGGTAACTCTGGTCCTCCTACGGATCTTTTCATTCCTGATGTGATCACGTAGAGATATTCCTAGCATAGCTCTCTCCATTGCTCGCTGAGTGACTCTGAGCCTTCTTATGAGACCCATAGTGAGCGACCACGTGGAGTGGCTTATTAGGCGCAAATTGTTATTTCTTGCACTTGAATTTTAATTAACAAAATTTATTTTACCTTGCTCTTTTCGTACGCCAATTCTGAAGGTATGTGAAGTATAGTTCTGTAGGTTTCTTTATCGAAAAGAAGTCGACAAGAAACTTAAGTTTAAGAGTTGGAATATTGTTCGTTCATTTTGTTTATCTTAGTCGTATTTTTGTTCATCCTATTTGTGACGCATGAGAAACGTTATATGCTACATGACATAACGATTCAACTCTTTGTAGACGCTCTATACAGTTGGGGGTTGCTCGCGTATCCCGCCTGCACTGTATGTTTTACCCATTAGGGGTAAAATATATAGTGCACAGTAACATTTGGTAGAACGGCGAAATATAATAGAACCGCTAGTTATATGGAACGATGTCAATGAACAGCTTTTCAAATAAATTAAATTGGAGTGTCTGTTTGTAATATTGAAATAACCGTTTCTTACTACATGCATATGAATATTTATACGGTACATACACCAAAATAACATTTTTTACAATTTTTGTCTGTCTGTTTGTTTGTTCCGGCTAATCTCTGAAATGGCTGGACCGATTTTTACGGGACTTTTATTGGCAGGTAGCTGATGTAATAAGGAGTAACTTAGGCTACTTTTATTTTAGAAAAAGTCTTTTATTGTAGAAAAATAAAGTAATGTTGCAATGTCCAAATACTGTCCAGTATCGCGCGCAGCTCACGCGCATGCCACCGCCTGTGCCATTACGTCTCGGGCGCCTCCCAAAACTTCTCCCACCAACGAATAAATATCCGATTTCACTCATTCTTTTTTTTTTTTTTTTAGAAAGGAGATACTTTTATGTTTATCCTGTAATTATTTCAAGTAATACGGGTTAGTAATCTATTGCTTCGTGATTGAAAGACAAACAAACACACTAGCTCAACGGAGACGAAGTCGCGGGCGTCAGCTAGTATAAAATATGAAGAAAAGCTGTCCATTGTAATTTTTCTCAGAAACGTTGATCGACCTTGAGACTAAACTGAGTGGAAAAGCTTTTGCATATGCCGGAATCCATCTGAATTTATGTAAGCAACACTTGTTTCATATTTCATGAAACACTTGTTTCATATTTCATGAGGTCGTGTGTGGACGAATTAGGGGCGGCTTTACGGCGACGACGTAACGATGACGTGACGATTTTTTTTGTGTCATTTGTATTTTAGTCATATCACGTTACGAGGACTGTGTAAACTATGTTCTGAATCTTCCATTTGAAACGGTCGGCGGAAACGGTATTTTGTTCAGTTGTTTGTATTTAGACTGAGAGACATATTTTCTGAAGGAACTGAATATTCAAATCACTGTCCATTTTCGCGCGTGTACCGCCGAATAAGTGAAACTTTTTTTAAAAGGAGTTCTTTTAGGCAAGGTTCCGAAGATACTGGCAGCGTTCCCCCTTTGAATTGCAAGACTATTTCGTTGTCCGAGGTAGCTGGCAGCTCTTCGATCTCCTGTGATGTCGACTAACCTTTTTGGTATTTCCCTAAAAAACCCTATAGCGCTAGGACCCCACGGACCAAGGGTCTCGACACCGAATGGGACAAAATCATATTCAGAGCCTTGACCCCTGTATTTGTATGCTTTAGCTTTGGGTATTTATATTATATTTTTTAAGATTTTTAGTTTTAGGTTCAATTTAAGGTTCATTTAAAGTTTCAGTTGTTATTAATCAATTCATTCACAGACATAAATTTTTTTTTTTAAATAATTTTAATTCTTATATCGAATCCTATCACTTAACGCCAAATTTGGAGTAAAAGTTAAGTAAAGGTATTTTGGTCACAACTTAACCCTTATTACACAAATCATTCAGATATTCCATTTGTTGGCATTTTTGTATTGTTATTTACTTCGAGTATCTACAGAATTCCCTTTCATGTGTGCACAGTGTTCAACAATACATTTATAAATAATTATGATGATAATTAAAATACCCACCCCATAAATGCACATTTAAATTTTAAATCCGGCGTGGGGGTCCTGAATAACAAAGTGAAATAACGCGTATCGTTTCGCTTCACAATGATGCCATTATACCCTATATTTCCGGCTGTCGGCAGTTAATTAAATTTTGAAAATACCCTCTGCCACCGAAAATATACGAGAGGATGACAGAAAGTTCGCGGAACGGGGTTAAATTAAACATTTTTTTACTACTAAATATAATTATTGAGTTGGGACCATGGAGGTTGAAACAAACAAGCCAGGCGTTTGAATAGTGGACACCGCGTTCTTATGGCTGCAAGCAGTATCGACGTCCTCCGTGGCACAGCGCGTGCTCTGTTCCATTTTAAAGTTGGAGGTCCTGGGTTCGATTCCCGGCTCGAATCTGGTCTGGTCGTGGCTAGTTACCACCCTACCGACAAAGACGTGTCGCCAAGCGATTTAGCGTTCCGGCACGATCTCGTGTAGAAACCAATTAGGAGTATGGGTTTACCATACCCTAACAGGTTAGTCCGCTACCATCTTAGACCGCATCATCACTTACCATCAGGTGAGATGCCGTCAAGGGCTAACTTGCGGTGTATAAAAAAAAGCAGCGATATGAAAGGCAACGGAATACCACCACATTGTGTTCCCAGGAAAATTAATTATGGCTAATAACAATAATGGAGTGAACAAGATCCAATTAGCATTAATGATTGCTGACCTCCGGTAGGAGATGGCACTATAAGAAGAAGAAGAAATATAATTATTTTGACGACCTCTGCAGCGCAGCGCGTGCGCTGCTGCATTATAAAGTTGGAGGTCCTGGGTTCGATTGCTGGCTTGAGTCTGGTCTGGTGGGAGGCTTCGGCCGTGGCTAGTTACCACCCTATCGACAAAGACAAGCTATTTAGCGTTCCATGACGATGTCGCGTAGAAACCAATTAGGAGTGTGGTTTTACAGATTAGCCTGCTGCCATCTTAGGCTGCATCATCACTTATCATCAGGTGATCTTAGCGTTTCTATGTAATGTTCTCAAAAGCGTGTAAGGTAATCCTGTCTTGGCTATCGTAATGGACTGCGGCCTATGCCCTCATCTCTTGAGAGGAGAGTCGTGTCCAGTAGTGGGCAGTAAGAGATTGATACTGATCAAAATCAAATCAAAAATAGCTTTATTCACATAAACCTATTACAGGCATCTATGAATCGTTCATTTCATTATATCTATTCGTGAAGTGATGGTGATAACTACAACTAAAGCCAAGAGGGTTCAAATCGCGCCCAGGTCTGATAATCTGCGTACCTATTTCAATGGTGAATAATACGATCTTTTAGGGGAAAAAAAGTAAATGTTACCCCACTTCTTCTTCGTCGTTACACTTTTTGCAGAGCGATCGTGGTCATCACGAATCAATGTCTTTGAGGCCAGATGTTATGCGCCTCACAAGCATTCGCCACTTCCCTCTTCCGGCCGCAAGTCTGGTGCACTCGTGCAAAGGACCAGTTACCCCACAGAGAAAAGAAAACAGTTTTGGTTCTCGAACAATCCATTCCCTGACTAAACTAAACTTAACAACCATTGCATGAATTATTTTATTTGGCAATAATTACGCTGTAAACTTTATCAGGCTCAATTAAATGTAACAAAAGTCATGAACCAAATTTATTTGGCACGCATCCGCGCCGAGTGAGCGTACGCACGATATTTTATGTCTGTTTATTTGTTTGTTTGTTTTAACGCGGCATCGATTTATGCGAGTTATTTAAGTTGCACGAAATATTGTAGTAACGACCCCAATATTACTGTTGACCGTTGTTGCTAGTTATACTCTTGGAACTCTGCTAACTTTGTCAGATGTGGTGGTGTCACTATTCCTCCCGGTGTTTTTATTCCGGACTGTCTATTAGCTGTACTGGTTGGCTGATTGGTTGCGATAGCGTAACCGGGCCGGAGAGAAGCTCTGCCAGAAGAAATTTTGAGTCCTACAGCTCGAAGAAACTAAGGGAACGTATGCCTAAGGGCGCCTCATGTGAGGCTGAACCTCGGCTTAGGCGACGTTTGGGATAACGGGTGGGTCGGACGGTTCTCCCGATATACTGTTAGACATAAATACTTTGTAGGAGTTTCGATACTCTTCGGTTTGAAGCATTTGTGATTGATTCCAGTGGCTTCCAGGGATTCTCTTAAATGTCTTATTCAAATTCAAACATTATTTTTGTCAAGTTGGTTGGTTGGTTTGATCAAGTTTTTTAGATGTGCTTATAAATTAGTATTAAGCACTTCTAACACTCGAAACAAGTTAGCTTAGTGACTCTAGCACCAGTTTTGAAGGCAGATCTACAGAGAACGAGCAAGAACATTTTAAAATTAAACATTCATAAATCTATCCTGTGATAATTGATCCTGTGACTGATTCCGAGCTAACTTAACAAGGAATGTATACTAACATATGGTATAAATAAATGTAATATTTGTCGTTTGATAGTTAACATATTAAGTTATATACATATGTGTTGCCCACTCACCGTCCGACCTCCCCCGTTATCCCAAACGTCGCCTAAGCCGAGGTTCGGCCTCGAAGGAGGCGCCCTTAGACAGTCTTCCCTTAGTTTTCCTTAGTCCCTTCTTCGAGCCCTAGGGCTAAAAATTTCTTCTGGCAGAGCTCGTCAAACAGCCCGGTTACGCGGTGGCAACCAATAGGGTTAGTACAGCTACTAGACAGTCCGAAACAAAAAAATATATGTGTCATATAGCGGGAGGTCTAGCGACGCTGGGTTCTCTGGTGACGTGCGGGTTAACACTATATTCGCATTATTATTTCGCATTAATATGACCTTCAATATTTGAATCTTCTATATCGCGTTTTTTTTTTTTTTTTTTCTCTTTTCTTCGTGGTCGTATAATAGGAGATGCTTCAGGAAAACAGAAGGAACAAGTTATTAGAAGATTTTCCAGTGGATAATATTTCAATATATACCGTTCGATTTGCATTGATATTAATAGCCCAGAGCTACAAGCAAATCATATCATAGGGTAGGTAACATCATCCGGGAAGTATACAACGGGTCCCTCGGGTGTCCAGTAAAACCTGCGAGAGGGACATGCCGTGGTGGTTTTTAGTTCGGGTATACCCCCCTTCGGGGGTGGGAGTCCAACATAACCTCTTTCTCGCCCAAGGGTGCGGAGGTAGCTATAAAGCTTTTCCACCACGACAAAAAAAAAAAAAAAAAAGGGTAGGTAACATACACATTAAACATACCTTGTTTGACCTATCCCACTTTATAAATTCACCTTACTCACATCTAAGGGTAGCTGGAAGAGATCTCTTATAGAGATAAGCTTTCCTTTGTATACTTCTTTTGTAAGAGTTTGATATCACAAATTTGTTACAAAAATAATAAAAATAAAATAGGTTATATCGTTCGAAGGACCTAAGGTTGTTCAGATTCACCCCAGATTACACAAAATTGGCAACCGGCAATAAAAGATCTTCTCAACATTATTAGAACGTCCAGGTCACGCAGCAATCTTCCTCCAGCTTATTGAGCACAATGGTTGGTTGATACGGAAGTACTAGACTGTCGTTTATGAATGCAGATCTTTTAGGGGTTTAAATAAAGAGAGGTGATTGTCGCTGTCGTTACGAACGTGCGCTATTCCGGACAATGCTGAATTGGTGGCGACGCTCTTCCTCCCGCTAGGTGGCGCTGTCCGTGACTTCAGCGATCGGGCATTTTGGCCAATCAGCGAGCGCCGCAGACGGAAGCGTAGTAAACAGGAGTGAACTCTACTGAGTTCACTCCTCAAAGTAAGGTTTCAAAGTAAGAAACATCTTAATTAATTTGCTTGAGTCAATAAATGAGTGTGCAAAAATAAATCTAAATAAAAATCTGTACAAATACTACCTTGGGCGACCGCTAGCGTTCTAGTAATAAATTAATATCTTTTTCGACAGCATTAGTCGAATGAAAAATGACTACCGGCTCAGCGCTGTCAAAATACCGTAAAGATTGTGTTGAAGAGATCTTTTCTCATTTCAGCGATCCACAAAGTCATTAGGAATACACCTCCGCATATTATCTACGTACTATGTGATCGTTGGACAAAAGCTGTGTTACTCTAATATGTACATGATCGAGGTTCGGCCTCAAAGGAGGCGCCCTTAGGCAGTCGTTCCCTTAGTTTCTTCGACCCCTAGGGCTCAAAATTTCTATTGGCAGAGCTCCTTTCCGAAACTCGCCAAACAGTCGGGTTACGCTGTGGTAACCAATAGGGTTAGTACAGCTAATAGACAGTCCGAAATAAAAATACCAATTCCCGTTTATCATTCACATAATCCTTTACACAATAATAGGACTTTTCTACAAGTTTACGCTTTCTATAAACTTTGAACTTATTGAGAGACATCTCAGATTCAGTAATTGTCTATTGTATTATTGGTCATCGAGGAGTGAGGATCATTTACTGGGTGACCGGAGTATTAGGGTGGTGTGCCCTCTATCACCTGTGTTGCTGGTACGCTTTATACGTAAGGCTACCGGCTAACGCGGTGACCAGCGGTTTTTTTTCTATTCCACTACATATTCCCTTGACTGCAATCTACTGTTGAATTATATCAAATTGACTTATATCATATATACAATAAACATTAAGGTATTTGTAATTTCTTCTATTATAAGCCACATCTGTCTTCAACAATGCGCTCTCGATCCACGTAACGTAGCATCCTCAGGAGATGTTAACTTTGCAAAGTACTATTGCATAGTTATGCAAAGGGACGCCGACTTCTATCGCACTATTAAGAAGGAAATCGACAGGTTGCAATCGTCCTAAATACTTGGCGTCTGGCCAGCCCACTACAGTGCGCGCTCACTTTGATTCACGCGTAGCAGATTATTCTGTTTGCGATTTAGGGTTGCCACATTTTGTAATATAATATATTTTTTTAATTAATTTATTGATATGCTTAAATGCGGACGGCGGAAATCTATATATAAAAAAGAAAGTTATGTTAGTTACACTATTTATAACTCAAGAACGGCTGAACCGATTTCCATAGATGGACATAGGATACTTTTTATCCCGTTCCCGCGGGATTAATGAAAAACTGAATTTCACGTCATTGAACCATAACTATAGTTTTAGCTTGCCACAGAAATTTTCCTCAAACTGGTTTATTCCATTTAAAAATATTTAAAAACCCCTAGTCTAGGGGTTTTTAAACATTTTTAGTCTAGTTACTGTCAATCATCCATCCATACTGTGAACCAATCTGTCCATCTATCTTCTTACCAGGGAATCGGATTAAACGTGTAAATGAATAACTGAGCGTTCATAATAAAAACTACTGAGTCGATATTGTCACCGGCGCCAGATGTCTTGTGTATTAGACGGGTTGTAATACATCGATATACCGATATGTAGGAATGCATAGTTAGTTGGTGACAAATTCTCGCCTTGTTTTTGTATGACGCGCTCTATCTATGGCTAGTGGTAAAACAATGGTGGCAGCCCTATTCAGCAGCGATGTCGAGTGCCGGCCACGTGAGGGTAATCATGCGCTTCTCAATTGGGTATACATTGGTTCACCAACATTCAAATACACCTCGTATTAAACAGTGTTGCGTCAATGCAATACGGTTATTGGAATGTGCGAACGTTGCCTGCGCCAAGGCGTCAGACGCGCACCGGATACTATCACGTGATATCCGAATTAACGGTTTACTTGTACCACGGTAATAATACGTATACAGTATTGTAACTCGGGCTTATCTTTGAAATAAATACCTACAGCCGCGCGGCACCTAAACATGCGATAGGGCTTTATTTTCCGCTGGGAAATGCGTTTACGCATCCCTTCCGAAAACGATGCAGGCAAGACTGCGCCGCTTCCGACGGGGTATGTGGGACGCCCCGGCGGCCAGACTGGCGACCAGAATACCCACTAAAACCCGGCGATGCTCCTTCGCGTCGCCACCAGGCGAGGATGGGTCACGGGAACACTCGTGCACTCGACCGCGATAGGGCTACCCTCCTCCAACGTTTTAATTGCATTTGCCTACTTTGTGTTAAAATTTCAACTATCTAGTGATAGACAGACGGTTAAATTTGTTTTTTTTTTTTTATATTATTCATACAAACAGTACAATAAACAACTATTATTAATGCTTCCAAAAAGTGCACAATATATCCTACTCGTCATATTAAATATTTAGTAGAAGTTATTTTAAGTGAAAAAATTGCGCGGTTATTGTTTAAAAAAACAAAACACCGTCCGTTCGTCACTGCGGCACAGTCGCGACTGTCTGCATGCCGAACGCACCCCGAGATCGAGACGCGTGGGCATAGCCCGCGTATCGGCCGTTTGTATACGGTTGGAATACTGTATATAATATTACCGTGCTTGTACGTTACGTTAAACAGAGATCGAACTACTAATGGATATTTGCAATCCAATGCCGTTTAACTAAGTGGGTTAAACTGTCTCGCTGGCCTAGTGTTAGGCGTGCTCCGCTTCGGATTTCGAAGGCGGGTCTGGTGGCTTTGGCCGTGGCTAGTTACCACCCTACCAACAAAGACGTATCGCCAAGCGATTTAGCTTTCTGGCACAATGTCACGTACAAACTGATTAGGAGCGTGGGTTTACCATACTCCTAACAGGTTACCGTTGCCATCCTTGACAGCATCATCACTTACTACCAGCTGAGATTGCCGTCAAGGGCTAACTTGTAGACTTTTAGAAACATAAAAAAAAGCCCTGGGTTCAATAATCGTCTCGATTCAAAAATTTATCAGTGTTGGATATTTTTATTAAAAATTTATATACATAAATGGAAATTGTGTTATTAATTATATTTTATTAATACGTGTTTCTTTTAACCTTTCGCTGAAGAAAGCCGATTAAGACGCTAATTCGTGCATTGTAAAAAAAACTTTCGCATTTAAAATATTTTTTATTTATTTAGTCTTTATTTGTACACAACAACAAATATAGAAATAACAAGAAAACAAAAGAAAGAAGAAGCAGGATACAAAAGGCGGCCTTATCGCTCAGTAGCTATCTCTGCCAGGCAACCTTAGGATTAGGAAAAGTTAAAGAAGAAGAAAGTAGGTGGCGTAATATAAACAAAAAAACTTGAGAGGTGTCAAGGGAAACCCGGATGGAACGAAGTTCCTTTCGATTAATTAGTGAAGGAATTGTAATAAAATTTTATTTTATTTAAGTTATAATAATATTTTTTTTTATTATTAACAAATGTAATGTTATATAAACGTAATCAGTAGGCTCAATTTTGTACTCCATCAGCAATATCCGGAACTTTTGCAGAAACACTGTCAGGATTCATTATTATTATTATTTTTTATTATTTATTATTTACTATTTACAAAAAACCTGTATACACTCAACAAAAATAATTGTCGCGACACCACACTGTTCAAAAATATGTATTCATGTGGATATAACAGATCTTAGCTCTGTCATGCATGCAAGTGTAAAAAAAGATTTGATTGCCGTCCAATATGTTACACATATTATGTGTAAAAACCGTTGACCCATTTAGAATGATTGTTAGAAAACACCACATCTATCGTTTTCGTGTTGTGAGTTAAAATGGCGCAGACAAACAGACGCATTTCCAGATGCGACCGTTAGCGGTCAGCGCAAAGTGAAACGCGTGAATGTTAACACAAGGATCTACTCACACCGACCGCGCTGACTCCAACTTAATACTAGAGTTATTTCGTCGTGCAATAGTCATGTTCATCGTGATCAATCCATTCTCGGCTCACTACAGAGCACGGGTCTCCTCTCAATATGAGAAGGGTTTGGCCATAGTCCACCACGCTGGCCATGTGCGGATTGGCAGACTACATACGCCTTTGAGAATATTATGGAGAACTCTCAGGCGTGCAGGTTTCCTCACGATGTTTTCCTTCACCGTTGAAGCACGTGATATTTTAATTGTTTAAAAACGCACATAACTCCGAAAAGTTAGAGGTGCGTGCCCAGATTCGAACCGCCGACCTCTGATTAGGAGGCTGACGCCCTAACCACTAGGCTATCACCGCCTTGTTAAATTACTAAGCTTCAAATACCCACATTATAAAAGCTATGATAGCCTAGTGGTTAGGACTTCCGCCAATCAGAGGTCCGTGGATCGAGCCCGAGATCTCTCCTCTCTGACCGTTACGTGCGTTTTTAGAAAAGTCCTACTATAGTGTAAAGATTTATGTAAATATAAACAAGCATGGGCATGAAATATTGCTCTAATAAGATAGCTCTTAACATAATTTTAAGTGGCATGTGAGATGGTGATAACTGAAAGAAAATTTACCTGGCTAAGTTTGTTGTGGGCTTCTTCTTAGACCGGGTGCGTTTGGAACCCTCATAGCTTTAGTTTTAAGTTTGTTACGAATGTTGTTATCACCATCAACTCACGCCTTGAGAGTTGTACATAATGTTCTCAAAGGCATGTGAAGTCTGCCAATCCGCATATGGCCAGTGTGATGGATGGCCAAACCCTTCTCATATTGAGAGGAGACCCGTGTTCTATAGTGAGCCGACAATGGGTTGATTATGATATATATATAAGGTGAAATTATTTTCCCATACAAACTTTCGTCCGCTTTTCGCCTTTTGTTGCATTTAATAGTAGAGGTAGCTGGTGATAGCGATTTCAACCGCGTTCGTTTCGATTTTATAACTCATGCAAAGAACTCAATTTTTAAATGTAGGTGTTTCGTATCCCTTTATAGCTAGCTAGTAGGGGAATCTATAAATTTTAGTGTTTCTTGCTTATTAGATTTTTTTATTATTTTATCTTAATTATCTCGTTTAATAGACTTTGCAAAGTGTTGCTTTGTATCGAATATTAATAAGTTATTTGTTATAGACTAAACGGAGACAAATTAAAAGAAAAAGAAAACAGCAATTTATTTATTTATCCAGGCATCTTACTGTTTTATGTAGATAAATAGAGAATAATAAATATGTAAATAATGTTTGCCAAACAAAAATCTTAAACAAAATTAATTTACAAGACTACGCATATCTAATGTTAATCCTTCCATGATTTTGGGGTATGAACTAAATATTTAAGATGACCTTATAGTGCTAGTTATATAATTTAACGATACTTCATTGAGAGCGGCCCCTTACGCATTACGTTCTGGATCGAATCTGCGATTGTTTACGCGCGTCTCATTCATGGCCGCCATTGTTATATATAACGGTTTGGCGTCGAATACACAAATAATTGTTTGGAAACGTTTGATGTTACATCCAACGCTTCAGCCAATGGAATATCTTAGCTGTACTCACTATGTGGTAACGATAAAGAGTACAAGATTTGACGACCTACCTCCGTGGCGCTGTGGCTGCGCTGTCGCTGCGAGGTCCTGGGTTCGATTCCCGGTTCGGGTCTGGTCTGGTGCGAGGCTGTGGCTAGTTACCATCTAACAAAGACGCGTCGCTAAGAGATTCAGCCCCCCCCCCCCCCCGTTACAACTACATTTGCCGGAATAAGTTCCCGAGGTATTTGTAAAAAACAGAATTGCACCTCGATGCGCTACAACTATATACAGCTATAGTTTATCATAGCGAACACCTTTATATATTAAGGGAATAATATGTTAGGGGAATAATAAAAAATACTTGATAGAAAACACCGATTTTTTTGGTCTATACTCGTACTTAGGGTTTCCTAATAGATTATCCAACGCTCAGGAATAGATCTCTTGTCCACATGATTCCGTCTAACGTGCCAACCTACTTAAGTCTAGTCTTGAAACAGAAAATAAATTTGAACAAAGAATAATTTTAAGGTCATTCTTCTCAGTTTATCACCCCCCATAAAACTTCTTAATGTCCCCCATTTTGGAAGCCGCGCGAATGAGATAGCATTGCATTATATTTCAACGTTCGTGCAATGGGACACTAAATGTAGGGACAAAACTAAAATTGTCGTATCATCAGACAAAGCACCTTGTTTGAACTCCCAAGTGGTTTAAAAAAAGATTACAGCATCAGTGAAATAACCAAAGGATACTTTCTTATGATTTATGATTCATCTCAATTTCGATGCGGAGTCGCAACTCCAGCATTTGCCACCAGTATAGGCATGACGAAACGCCGCGTCCAACCGGCGTTAATGATGGTCGACCAATCACAACACTTGATCGAACGAGCGCTTCTTGTGATTGGTCGCACGCGGGACGCCAACTTGAACGTGCGTAATTACGCAGGTTGGACGCCGCGATCTGGTCATCACTCTAGAGACCTCAAAGACCAAGCTTCTATCTGTCTTCAAGACCTTATTTCAGTGTTAAAACTAAACAGTTCAAGAAGAACTCAGTTCACGAGATAAATATGGTTCACAGTTTGAATATTTAAAAAATTGCAAACATTATACTTAATAGTGACTAACAAAATTTTGCTGGGAGCAATAATTTCTTCTTGTTTCAATGTAGAAATACACCCAGCATACTATATAACTTCATCCGAGTGACTCGAGAGCTTTCTTTGGTCGTTTGAGTTTCAATCATTCATATTTAAAATCTCACCAGCGTAAAAAAAAAAAACTGAAAAACATTGTGGCTCTACAAAATATTCAATGTATATTCATAACCGGCGTAGTCGAGAATATCAATAAGCCGGCGGAACTCGTAGAAACAATGAGAGTGGAAACTTTTTAGATGCTTGTAATCTGCTCTCCAAGTGACAGGTTGCAGCGTGGCGGATGGCGGGCCAACGAAACTAGGGTCCTATATACGCGCTGGTTGCTCAATTGTCTTTTATTGAGAAGAAGCAGGCGTAACGTAGCGTATTTCTAGCGTGTTTTTATAAAAAAAAGTAAACATTCGTCTGCCCTGTTTATACATATTTTTTTGTTATATATATTTTGAGATAGGAGTGCGCTGATCAATCTTATTCTGAGATCAATGCTTTCTGCCACTGATTACAATCAGTGCCAGAAAGCATTGATGAGGTCTAGGTTGGAGCGCGCTTGCCTAGAAAAAATTACCCTTCGTTGATGTTTACAAAGTCGGCTTAATGATTCTTCTTAGGTTTTATTTTATTAAAAAAAAAAAAAAGATTTAGTACATAACATAAAAATATGCTAGGATCTTTAGAAATGAAGCAGTTATTGATGAGATGATTTTCACCAAAGTTCATCATTTAATAGTACTATCACACAGAAGTGAAAATGATGTTAAATGATGACATTTAATAGTATTTAACCTAATTATTTCTAAAAACTTAATTAATTAGATTGTAGCTGATACATAAATACGAATAGGCAAAGGTGACATTTCCTCATCTTATAGCAAAGCCAGTGCTATACCCTTAGACTGTCGGTGGTCGTTCTGAAAATTGAAATGTAGAAATTGCATATATGGTGCTTGAGTACGAAAACTTCGATAGCGAGATGCATCCTTCAAAATATACTTGTGGCGCCATCTAGGATTTTTAGGTTTACCATCATTATGTAGAATCGTTTCAACAAAAATCATATGACACTAAATTTGACAGATCTAAAACTACTAACTGCGTTTTTTCGTGGATATGATAGGTATTTTTTAAAGCTGTTGTGTTTAGCGTGAACGAAAATTGCCAAAAAGACAACGGTATTGCGATACTCATGAACCGGAGAGTGTTGGGTAAATCGCCATCTCCTCTGCCCTAGACCCGTAACCCACCAAGAAATTGCACCGAACAAGTTTTCCGCGAAACAAAACTGGCGGAATTTATTTCGCTAGGTAGCCTTAATTAATTCCGTAGAAGCACTAATAAGATTTCCATTCTCTCGATGCCGCCGTATTGATTGCAATTAGTTGTGCATTTTTATGAGGGAAACGCGAACTTCTGCAAATTTTCAGCGCAAAGTTTGGTAACGTTTAATGAAAATTTTCGTTTTTCATATCGCAAGGGTGAATATCGCTCTCATTGCTACGAGTACATGAAAGCTGATCCCGTTTAAGGTGTTTTAATAACTTTTTCATGTTTAAGTTTTAAAATAGACCATTGTAATGTTGGTGTAACTTTGGAGGATTTATTGCTTTATGTATTATCATCATCATGATGAATGAAATGGGTTTGGCCATAGTCCACGCTGGCCATGTGCGGATTGGCAGCCTTCATACGCCTTTAAAAACATTATGGTGAACTCTCAGGCGTACAGGTTTCTCCACGATGTTTTTCTTCACCGTTGAAGCTAATATATTTTAATTTTTAAAAACTCACATAACTCCGAAAAGTTAAGGGTGCCCGGATTAGTCTCATTCCGGACACAACGCCACTTTACAATGAAAAAGTAAATAATGTATCCATACTAAAATTATAAATGTGAATGTAGGGAGGTTTGTTACGCTTTCACGAACTCTAACTCTAAATCACTTGGCGAAACGCCTTTGTGGTAACTAGCCTCGGCCGAAGACTCCCACCAAACCATACTCGAGCCCGGAATCGAACCCATAACCACCAACTTTATTTTACAGTTTTTCAGTACTGGTGTGCTGTAAAAGTATTGCCACGGACATGCCAGCCCCATCATTTCCTAATTAATTATAACAAACTTATAACTAAAACAAACCTATAAAAAAAGTAAGGCAATTAAGAATATAACAGACACAACCTACTTCCGCAGAAATATCTCAACAACAGATTTAAAACCTTCTGTTGTCGGTAGATAGAGAATTCTCGAAAGAGCGCCTACGTCAAATCAGCTGATGTTACGTCTGCGTACATTTTCTCGTTGCACGTTGTAATTTGCTACATTCCGCTAAAGTATTTAGTGACAGTTATAACACAGTGTCTTTTTGTCCCGAGGGCGTAAAACGCTCCCAAGTGTGTGCCGCATGCTTATTTATTGTCACTGCGTATTGTTGACTGTTAATGGGTTCTGGCCATATGGCCACAGGAATTATATAATTCCTATATAAATATAAAGCGGTACCATTGTTCAGCTGTTATACAGTTTGTCGATATTATATGTACATCGGGCTAACTAATCAACCAATTAAAAGCGACAATTGAAAATCTCACATTAATTATATATAAATCACAAAAAATATTGTTTGTATAGCTATGTATGTTAATGACTTTGAAACCATTTATCAGATCGTCATGAAACTTTGTTAGAATGTTCTTTGGCGCCCGCGATGTTTTCTAAAAAATGAAAATAATATATGACGGCAGTCAGAGAACAGCGCCATCTAGTTTTAGAATCATGTACGACAGACAAGAAAGTGGGATCGCCCCCCTCTTTACGCAACACTAAGTGGGTTATGCAGGTTCTTAAAGACGCACCAGCGCGGGATGGCGCATTGCCTGCATTGCATTGATCGGTGGTCGAGTCGCGGTAGTGCATAGTCGTACTTGGTGGAGCGTATAGCTCCTTATACCATACTTATAATTGTAATTCTATTCTACCAAGAGTATCTGGTCTCTTTGCCCGAAACTACCCACATCTTCCCAATTACCGACGAAGACACGCCCCCGCCCCGTAGTCATCCTATATATATTTGATATATTATTATATGGCATTGTAACTTGCAACGCCTACTTGGTATAGCTGGTATTCAATACCGACAAACGCTTTTGGAAACTTTAGTTTTAAAACGCATATAGTTAGTTATCATAATCACCTACCAAAACTTTAGACATGAGAAAAGAGTTGGTATGGTTATTTCGGCCTTTATACTTTAAACTTATAAATCCGTCTTAAGAGTGAAGAAAAATACAAATGCTCAATTCTTAAGTGTGCAATACACAAATTTAGTTATAAATCGATCCATTACACAGTCAGTGGTCAAACAAAACAGTACGGAAGGTATAAACAAGAATTAACACGATCTACTATCGCCTTAAAAAAGAAACCTACGGTCCGATTAATAAGCAACGGTGCCACGAAAGGGTATTTTCAATATCAAAATTTTCCACGAGGGCTTTGCGATAAATAAACAAAAAGCATACACCGGAGAATAGTAAACGTCCATCGGTACACTGGAGAGCGGTGATTTAGCATAATGTATTGAATATTGAATAATATTACGAGAAGCGATGCTATGCAGTGGACTTAGTTGCACAATATATTGGACATATTGCCCCAAATGTCTGGGGATACGTGTATAACTAAGTTTTAGGGGCTGAGACTAGACCGTCCATTTTTCGATTTTAATATTATGTTCCGAGTTGGCGCTGCTTTAAAGAGGCCTATGTCCAGCAGTGGATTAATGTTGGCTGATGATGATGGCCAAACCCTTCTCATATTGAGAGGAGACCCGTGTTCTGTAGTGAGCCAGTTATGGGTTGATCATGATGATGATGATGATTATGTTCCCTTAGTTAGCTCACTCTTGACGACTCCTGTGGCGCAGCGCGTACGCTGTCGCATTAAAAATTTGGATGTCATGATCTCGAGTACTGGTCTGGTGGGAGGCTTCGACCGTGGCTATTTACCACCCTACCGAAAAAGACGTGTCGCCAAGCGATTTGGCACGATGTTGCGTAGAAACCAAGTAGGAGTGTAACCTAACCTAACAGGTTAGTCGCCTCTTATGCGACCTCGTGACCTCAGTCATGCTACTTAGCAAGCTGCGATGTTTTTTGTGGACCTACGTCCGTCAGGAGGTAAAATAGGAGCACAAGGGAGGCACCGGTGCGTTCTTAGGAGATCCCGGGGCCTCTCACGGTTTTATGCTAAAACTATATTTAAGGGGGTTTTAGTGGGTAAAAGTTCCACATAACCCGAGATTTTCCCCAGCAAAAGTCTGGTATCTCAGTAGGACATCTAAAAAACAGCGCAGTAAACATCTAAAAAAAAGGTTTATCCGCTACCATGTTAGACTGCATCATCACTTACCATCAAGTGAGATTGCCATCAAGGGATAACTTGTAGTGTAAAAAAACAAGACCACAACCAAACTGGTGGCAACCTTTTATATCCAACACGTTGATGGCAATTTTATATAGTCTTAAACATGGCGATTTTTTTTAAACATTTTACCTCGTCAATCTGTTCTCACTCACGTGTCTCGTAGAGCAAGTTAAGTCAGCCACGTGCTCAATAGTGGCACAGGCTAAAGATGATGATGGTGATTGAAGACAATCGTTATTATTACGGTGTATTAAGAAACATCCTATGGCGAGTGTGACAGGTTAATTATTAAAAAAAATATGTAATGAATTGGATTGGAATCGCGGTAAGTAGCAGAATTCGCGGTACCTGCTAGTTGTATTTCATCATCATCATGGTCAACCCATTACCGGCTCACTACAGAGCACGGGTCTCTTCATATGAGAAGGGTTTGGCCATAGTCCACCACGCTGGCCATGTGCAGACTTCACACGCCTTTGTGAACATTACGGAAAACTCAGGCGTGCAGGTTGCCTCACGATGTTTTCCGTCACCGTTGAAGCAATGATATTTTAATTTTTAAAACGCACATAACTCCGAAAAGTTAGAGGTGCGTGCCCGGATTCGAAACGCCGACTTCTGATTAGGAGACTGACGCCCTTAACCACTAGGCTATCACCGCTTCGTTGTGTTTATTAAGAGCAAATTCAATGAGGGTAAATCTCGAACGCCACTGGCCTGTAGACAGTAAACGACCTCTGCTGTACATTGTACGTTTGTTTATTGCTGCGAGATATTATATGGAGTATATTACCACAGTTTAATTGTTTACAGGAGAATTACTGTAATGGGTTCGGCAATAAACTGTTAAGGCAATGCTGCAGCTAGTTATTTATATTTGATTGCAAATAAACTCTCCGCAATGGCTCGTCTTGTAGGGTTTATATTTGCTTATCAAGGATAGTTGACATAATGTGCCTGTGAACTGTGCGTCAACGCATTATCTTTTTTTGAAAAAATGTGATATACATGAAAAATTCATCATCATGATCAACCCATTGCCGGCTCACTACAGAGCACGGGTCTCTTCTCCATACGAGAAGGATTTGGCCATAGTCCACCACGCTAGCCATGTGTGGATTGGCAAACTTCACACGCCTTTGAGAATATTATGGAGAACTCTCAGGTATGCAGGTTTTGTCACTATGTTTTCCTTTACTGTTGAAGAAAGCGATGTTTTAATTGCTTAAAAACGCACATAACTCCGAAAAGTAAGAAGTGCGTGATTGAGCCCCTAACCTCTAATCAGGAGGCGGTCGTCCTAACCACAAGGCTACTACCACAGACTAAAATACACACGTGTCGTTACAATTTTCGTAATTATTAATCTATTAGAGACGCGTGCCATCGCCCCCTTTCAATCCCGGCAGTATAAATAAGTTGGCGTAACTTTCGAACATATAGGAAGAGCTTCCGCTGTTTATGGTGGCCCGGTACTCTGAACTTTTTGACGACCTTTTTTTTATTAGTCCGCTCACGGTGTCACGAATTCGATTCCCGGTTTTGATATTTTTATTACTATTGCTCCAGATAGCGGATTACGTTCATTTTAGTGGCGCGAAGTTTTATGTACAATGTATTTTTGGTAGCATAAAAATGTTATTTTTAGATTTATATGTTTTCTACTATATTCTTCACTATTTTAGTTTAAGTGTTTAGCTTTGCGAGCTTAAAGAATATGTATAAAATGTATAGGTTTAAAATATGTAACATATATGACATCTAGCCATTCCTCGAGATTTTTAAGGGTCCGTCATGTTATTTCATAACAATGCCGCGCGGTGCACGATTACCTGTACGTTAACCCATCCCGGCGCATTTTTATTTATTTTATTTTATGTTATTTGCTGTTAAAGCGGCTATGGAAAACACATTCAGCAAAATTTTAACTACCAAACAAACGAAACATAAATTTATGATATAAAGCTCGCAGTTATAATAGTTTAAATACCTTGTTTTACCGAGGTGTTGTTATATGAAGGCGATACAGTTGAATAACGTCTACTTTTGTTCTATCTTTGTTTATAATATCTTCATATTATTTTATGGAATGTTACTATTTCCTGTTATTTATAGCTTTATTCTTTATTTTTCAGGTAAGTCGAGCGCACACCCCGTTTATATGTTCTACGCTAATATCCGCTTCTTCGGCAGCATCGTCGAAGGTAATATTTTATCTAAGAAAATGAATTACTTGACTGATTAATTAATAAACAAGATTACTATGCGCCGGAGGCGTTATTTCAAATGTTTGAATTTACTATTAACACACTTATTAAAACACTTTAATAAGCTGTGATGGCCTAGTGGTTAGGAACGCCTCATAATCGGAGGTCGGGGGTTCGAACCCGGGCACGCACCTCTAACTTGGCGAAGTTAACTGCGTTTTTAAGCAATTAAAATATCACTTTTTGCAACGGTGAAGGAAAACATCGTGAGGTAACCTGCACGCCTGAGAGTTCTCAATAATGTTCTCAAAAGCGTGTGAAGTTTGACAATCCGCACATGGCCAGCGTGGTGGACTATGGCCAAACCCTACTCATATTGAGAGGAGACCCATGCTCTGTAGTGAGCCGGCAATGGGTTGATCATGATGATGATAACACTTATTTGAAACAACAAAATAAGAATGTTCACAAGTAAATAGAAATATGAAGCAAGGAATAAGGTAAAACAGGCGGCCTTTCCGTTTAGTAGCCAACTCTGCCAGGCATCTGTGGGTGTTCAAAAAAAAAAAAAACACATCTACATACTCACTTGGAAGATGAATTTGTATGAATCCTTTCATCGCTTCGAGTTTACAGTCGCAAAATATTTATCACCCAAGTTTGAAGTTAAACCTAGTTTATCATCTCATTTTATTGCCCCGTCATCAATACGCTTCCCGGAACTGGTTATAAACTCTTAAATCCTGAAACGCTGCGTCGTTTTGAGCATGTTTATTAAATGCTAAGTGCTTCAAACGCCACGTTTACGAGCGTTAAGATGGTTAACCATTAGTTGTGTGCGGTCGATTTATGTTTTGAGCGTTAAGCTGGAGACATACTTATTATATGTCTACGTATGTTAGAGACTAGTGCACACGAACACCGGACACGGAGTGCTTGCATACTCTTTGAATAGGATGTTGGTATCCTCTTTGGCGGGAATTTCACTGGTAACTTGTTGTTTATTTGTGTCATATTATTTTATTGATTTATCAGATTTTGTGTACTATTATTTTATTTATTTATTTTATTTTATTTGGCAAAACACAAATTACAATCCTTATAATTAAATCCTAACTTAGTTACATATTCTATATCTAATTGTAATTCTAATTGACTGCACAGCATGATAAAAGTTTAATATAACCAATTACAGAAAAACAAATATAAAGTTAGGTGTAATACCTACTGTTTACTAAATCAATTCCATCACACTCAAACAAAACTTCCTATAGTGATATTAAATTCTCACGTCGAATATAATTATATAGTCCCACTAATAATACAGTTTCTCTTTAGCCAACACTGTAAATGAGATGATATATTAACAGTGCAAGAAGCGGTGATAGCCTAGTGGTTAGGGCGTCAGCCTCCTAATCAGAGGTCGGCGGTTCGAATCCGGGCACGCACCTCTAACTTTTCGGAGTTATGTGCGTTTTTAAATAATTAAAATATCACTTGCTTCAACGGTGAAGGAAAACATCGTGAGGAAACCTGCACGCCTGAGAGTTCTCCATAATGTTCTCAAAGGCGTGTGAAGTCTGCCAATCCGCACATGGCCAGCGTGGTGGACTATGGCCAAACCCTTCTCATATTGAGAGGAGACCCGTGCTCTGTCGTGAGCCGGTAATGGGTCGATCATGATTAACAGTGCAGTTAAAATTTATTACCTAGAATGCGATAGTGAAGCTAAATTTAACCTTACCACCATACCTTACCGCTAGCTGACGCCTGAAGCCACGCGTGTGACGTTGCTGGCACCATTGATCGAACAAATGCCCGCCAGTCGGCCAGCAAAATAACATCGCCATTTTACGAGTATTTTCGTAACGTCGTATTATATGCAGAAAAAAGCTGTGATAGCCTAGTGGTTTGAGCGTCCGCCTCATAATCAGATGTCGGGGATTCGATACTTGCCACACACCTCTAAGTTTTCGGAGTTATGTGCGTAAGTAATTAAAATATCACTTGCTTCAACGGTGAAGGAAAACATCGTGAGGAAACCTACACTTTTGAGAGTTCTTCATAATGTTCTCAAAGGCGTGTGAAGTCTGCCAATCTGCACATGGCCAGTATGAAACCTTTCATATTGAGAGGAGACCCGTGCTCTGTAGTGAGCCGGCATGGGGTTGATCATGATGATTATGTGCAGGTATAAAAGTAAATATAAATATTTCACACGTTTTTTCTTAAAATACCTTAAAATTAGCGCTGAAGGTGGGTATTATTTCGTGCCTAACAAAATGCGAGTGCAACAAACCTGGTTCCGTGGTCAAGCGCAGAATTTTTAGAAGCGCCCGTATAAAGGATAACGTGCCGGCGATATTAAATTCCGATGACATATTATATTGCTGAGCGTTTTAAAATGGCCAGCGGAACAGAAGCTTTTCCCTGATGGATGCTTTAATGGCGGCCGTGATTACATCGCGATAGTCCTGTGGCTATAAAACGGCAGCGCTGTAGTTACCCGCAAATCTTACCTATAATATAACAAGCTTCGAAATCAGTTATAACCTGATAGTTCCTCTCTCAATGATTCATACTTGGCTATTGATAAGCCGATTTTAATTGAATAAAAAAAAAAATATTAAAATATCACTTGCTTCAACGGTGAAAGAAAACATCGTGAGGAAACCTGCACGCCTGAGAGTTTTCCATAATGCTCTCAAAGGCGTGTGAAGTCTGCCAATCCGCTCATGGCCAGCGTGGTGGACTATGGCTGAACCCTTCTCATATTGAGAGGAGACCCGTGCTCTGTAGTGAGCCGGTAATGGGTTGATCATGATATTTTATCATAACTGCATCTAGCATTGGAAGGGTAATGTATTTAATAGACTACGTATTTTCATTTGTATGTTGGAATAGATTTGTAGCTTCGATCCTGTTGAGCCGATTTTGCTATATCTGTATTGAACCAGCAGTTGACCTACTAAAGACGCATACTCGATGTTTTAAAACATAAAATCGAAGGAATTGCAATTAATGAGATTGAACTTTCAATATCTGCGTTTGAAGTTTGTATCACAGCAGTATTAGCGAATTTTTTTTTTATATTATTACAGTACAGGTTAGCCCATGATGGCCATCTCGCTTCGTGATGATGCTGTGTAAGATGGCTGACCTGTTAGAGTTATGGTAAACCGATAAATCTTATTGGTTTCCACTCCACATCGTCCCGGAACACTAAATTTTTTGGCGACACGTCTTTGCCGCTAGGGTGGTGACTAGCCACGGCCGATGTCTCCCTCCAGACTCAAGCCGGGAATAAAACGAGGATTCCTCATTTTATTTTTATTTCGATTTAGTGCCGTGGAATACAGAGTCAAGTCTGTCCGTCCGTACAGACGGACAGACTTGACTCTGTATAAGTGCACATAAAATTGTCCTTAGTGTAACAAATAGATAGGTATACTATATAATAAGCAAGCAGTACATTTGTAAATTAGTTTATAGTAAGGTACGATAGGACTGTTTTGCAATACATACTTGGGCGTAACATAATTGAAAATAATAAAAGAAACAGCAACTGGTGACCTTAACACTTACAGTGATCTCTTCCAGGCAACCATTTCTTTGGAGCCAATGAGTTAGAAGCGACACGAGAAGTTGCAAAAGATATATATACATACACACTAATAACAACTAAATATATAAAATAATATATGTCGGCGCGAAGAAGTTATTAACTTTATTAAGCGGCGCCAAAAACCTCAAGAATTCAATGATTACCCACATTTTAACTATTGATGATTTTGCTAACACAATTTAGCCAGTAACAATCAATTTTGTACAATCATGCTTTGTGCGATAAATATGGGCAGTCGATGCCTTTCGCGGATTCTCTCACTCGAGACGTCGGACTGTTCGGACCTCTTAGTTAATATCGCAATAAAAGTGTGAACCGGCAAGTTGTAGTTTTAATTACTATGAGCGAAAGTAAACAAAATCGTGACGTCAGCAATGCTGATGTCACCCTTACCAAAAAACAACTCGGACACCCTTGACTCGACATATGTTATTGTATTAAAGTCCTGAATAATAAATAAAGATATTAAAAAATATGTGGTCCCAAATAAAAATTGCATTCTTAAAGTTTCGCATAAGTTTATTACCATACCCAGTATTCGTAGCCAAGCAATTCATAATAAAGCTATCAGAACGATACAAATTTGTAATTTGTTCACTCAGTTATTGTCATGGTTCCAGAACGCATAAAAATGTGCCATATATAATGCTCTTTACTTATTATCTGGAACGCGGAAAGCCCCCTCTTCTTTATTTTAGTAACAGTGATCAGATTGCTAACAAAAAGGGACGGCCAACAGTTTTTATTAAAATGCATTCGCGCAACCTCATGAGTATCACGGATGTACAGTTTACTGGATGTTACGATGATATCAGAACATGAACAAGGTACCAGTATTATTTTATCATCGTTATAAAGAATACAGCATTCTATGAATAGAAACTTACATAACAATTTACTCAGTCATTATCATCAACATGATCAACCCATTTACGGTTCACTACAGAGCACGGGTCTCCTTTCAATATGAGAACGGTTTGCCCATAGTCCACCACGCTGGCGTTGTGCGGATATGCAGACTTCAAATAATGAATAGAAGCAGGCGTTAGTTTGCGGAAGTCCATGACAAACAATGAACAGCAAGTATAATTTGCTATATTCCGCCGACAACCGGGAGATTAGTATAGTATAACACCACACAAAATACTCCACTAGAACCTCTACGCACGTTTCGACCCGACACCGGATCATCCTCAGGAGATGTTGACTTCACAAGCGCGACAAGCAAAGTCGCGCTTGTTATTTTGTGTGGTGTTATACTATACTAATCTCCCGGTTGTCGGCGGAATATAGCAAATTATACTTGCTGTTCATTGTTTATGCAGACTTCACACGCCTTTCAGAACATTATGTATAACTCTCAGGCGTGCAGGTTTCCTCACGATGTTTTCCTTCACCGTTGAAGCAAGTGATATTTTTTTTTTTAAAACGCACATAACTCCGAAAAGTTTAGGTGCTAGCCCGGATTCGAACCGCCGACCTATGATAAGGAGGCTGACGCCCTAACCACTAGGCTATCACCGCTTCAAACTACTACAAAAACTAAACTACTACAAGTTGTTAATTAAAAACAAGTTGGTAAAAAAAAAGACTAAGACTTTGACGTTCATTTTGTACCTTTTGGGGCTACCACTAGGCTATCACCGCTTCTAGTTACTCAGTACTGCGATGAAAAACTTTCGTCCATCTTCAAAACGAGGCAGAATGTCATTATAGTCATAAATGTGCGGGCGGAAAAAGTACATGATAATCCATTCCTATGTTGCTGTTGTTTTAAGTTCTTGTATTTAAAACGCTAGAATTACCGTAATATTTTTATTTTATTTTTATATCCACTACACGTTAGCCCTTGATGGCATCTAATAGGGTAGTGGGCTAACCTGTAAGGGGTATGGTAATAATCCCATAATCTGTGCCGGAACGCTTAACCGCGTTGCGACACGCCTTTGTTAGAGTCAATAATGATGGCCAAAGCCTTCCTCCAGATTGGAGCCGGGAATCGAAGTCATTACCTCCAACGTCCTCCGCTTCGAGGTCATCGAAAAAATTAGGTTGGATGCTACCTCTTCACCGATTCATAAGTTGCCAATTGTTATCGTTCGCAAAAGCAATTTCCAATTCGTGTCTAAAATGAATTCAGCCTATAATCACGTCAATAATTAGTCATTTTCTTCATTCGGTCGACAATGTTCCAATATATTGTGATATACTATGACACTTGCAAAAGATGCTACAGTAATACCTGATGCGCTAAGGTTTATTATTTTAATACAACTTTCATATCCACAAGGCCGCATTAGGTCTATACGGTGCGAACTGTAAAATTCATCTAGTTACCCGGCCACGTCCAGAGCGCTTAGTTCCATACACGAGGGCGTCGTTTGGCGTGAATCCAATTATCTGCCGGCCGATGTGACCGAGGCACCGCGGGACCGGCCGGATCCAGGCTCTATTAGTTGGCCGCCTGTAAAAAGTCGAATTGTCCATGTCCTTAATACATTGCCACTGTTTTTATGCCCAACGCAATTAAGCATTAGGCCAATATGATGCAAAGCCAAAATGTACTTGTCGTCGTACATGAACGAAACCCTGATTCTCACGTTATGACGTCAATGGCCTTGACAACAATTTACATTTTTTCTTTACTATTATTATTAGTCCACAAAACAATACAATTGTTTGAAACAGCTTTATTATATAGTATGTGAGATTATTTGATGTACAATCGAGTCTTCTAGATGTGGACTTGGCATGTATAAAGGAAGGGTAAAGTAACAATTACAGGACACCTAGAGAACTAAGTGCCTAATATTGCGTAGAAAAGAGCTCTTTAAGGGAGCTCTTAAGAGGTTTGGCATCTTGGCATCTGCCAGATCATTGTAAGCCGCAATAGGTAGTCCGATGTCTCCTGTGAGACAAAGACTACGAGACTGCACAAGGGAGACATCGGAGTCTCTAGTTTTTATGCTGATGTATACTTAAAGGGTTTTAGTAGAAAGAAACACATGACCCAATAACTGCCCCAGAAAGTCGAATTCGTTATGAATAAAAAGTAACTATTTCATAAAATGGATCCCATGTTAGTATCCATTTCATGCATTAGAGTTGTAGATATCCCTCGTTACTAAAAACAAATTATACTATTGCATGAAATGGATACTATCATATTCAACTAAACTATTGGGTGGGGTACGGTTGACTGGGTCTATAAAGTTATTATCATCATCATCATGAACAACCCATTACCGGCTCATTACAGAGCACGGGTCTCCTCTCAATATGAGAAGGGTTTGGCCATAGTCTACCACGCTGGCCATGTGCCGATTGGCAGACTTCACGCGCCTTTGAGAACAATATGGAGAACTCTCAGGCGTGCAGGTTTCCTCACGATGTTTTCCTTCACCGTTGAAGCAAGTGATATTTCACCACTTCCAAAGTTATTATATTAGTTATTATTGTTGTTATATTAATAACAACATAAGAAACAATAAGCTTATTAAGATTCATGGCTATATTTGCGTATCCCATGAAAAGGTAACATACGCTTGAACGCTTTCTTTTAGGGGGTCACAATCTAACGCTTGAAACCCGCCTCCAATTGTATAGACATAAATCTTCGTACGTGTCTATAACAGATATTTGCTATTCTGGTTCGTTGTGTAAGGCATACGGTAAGAGATTGTTTTTATTCATAACAGCTACGTCTATACATGCGTGATATATATCGGCTTATTGAAACACTGCACGTGTTGCTATGAGAGAACTTGGGGAAAAGATCGGAGGTACGCTTTCTAAAGTTTTTATTTTATATATTCCGAGATTTGAGCTTTAAAGTGGATAGAAGCGAGAACGTTAAATAGATTCGGGAGTTATTTTGCGAAAGTTGACGGTATCAACAGTTAAGTTGACAATAGTTGTCAATAGGAAATAGGAAAGTTGACAATATCAAATTAAGCTAAATTTACGGTAATCCACGTTAAACATCTTAATTTTAACGTTGTAATTTATAATTTGACAACGTACACTTGCTTCGACTATTTAGCAATTGTACATTGTAGAGGCAACATCTCCTGAAGATTATCCGGTGTCGGAGCGAAACGTGCGTTGAGAGCGCATTGTTGAAGATCTACATCGTGTGCATAAAGTTTAAAGAAATTATAAATTTCACTGTGCAGATTTGCCCTTCTTACGCGAATAACAACAAATTAAGCTAAATATTTATTAGTTACCGAAGAAAGAATAATAACTGTGGTTACAGCTGTTTTATGTTCTGATGTCCTGGTAGAACTAGATAGCAACGTAGCCTACAGACGTACCTCCACTACTGCTACACACTTAACGCGAGCTTTACGGCTTTAATTATATTATTAGTAACGATAACATTGGTGGTAGTGTTTGTGACGTTACAAGTCGCAAAAAGTCCAGTTTTTGAAGAAAGAGATGCCTAAACATCGATTAATTATTAAGAACTCATATATAAATAAAGGAGTAGAGAAAGACCATAGCAGAGATGGATGGATTGTGTAAAAGAGGATATGCGTGTAAAAAGTGTGGGTAGTGAGGTGACGGCTGATAGATGTTAGTGGAAGAAGAAAACGTGTTGTGCCCACCCCACATAATGTGGGATAAGGGGAAGGAAAAGAAAGAATATATAAGACATTGACTTTATTGACTTCTATATTACTTTGTTTGCAGTCTTGCACGACGCTGCAATTCGTTAAAAGCCTTGTGATTTATTCTTTTTTTTAAATTCTTTTTTTAATACTTTGAAAACGTAATTAAAATTATATTTGCGAAATAGTGTGGGTGGTTTGATTTTCACTGTTAATTTGCGATAAACTGCAATCCTGTGAATGTGGTGTCTATGTCGTTAAACTTATGTGTAATTCTTACTGGGTTTCTACCTTCCTAAAGACGTCCTGCCAAAAACGGTTCAGCTTACTTGACTCTATTACTATCGTTGTATTACTATTTTCTTCACCTGCAGTCGATATCAGATGGTTATAAATAAATAATAAGAATTGCAAGTTCAGCAAATTTTGAAATCACTCTGACAGCCACTTCCATTTTATTTATCGGTATGAGAGATTCTTCCTGTCTGCATACATGAATCGAGGAATGAAAAGGAAAACTATCTTGAATATTTCATGTGCGAATGAATCCGCTATTCTCGGAGTGTTCTATATCAAAGGAAGGAGTGCGGGAGGGTTGATTCAATAACGCCCCGTGGTAAATAACACCTGTTCCACGTACTACCACGTGAACTTACCGGCGCAAAGGAAAAATACCAGAAATAACTGTACCAAACAAAAACTAGGAAAAACTCCTAAGGAAATTAAAACTTCAAAACTGAAAAAGGCTTTATTCGTGGAAACCTAGTACAGACATTTAGATGCGGACGTCCATTACTGGTTGTAGAACCGATTTCAGGGAGCGCTACCAAACTCGGTGATGATCCTTCCTTTCATCCATTAGTTTCTCATTACTCTCTATTTCGTTGTTCAAGCGGACTGCATTGAGTTGAGAGATACGTCTTATCTCTATCATGGAAGTTCATAGACTTAGATATTTAAATTTTCTCACTGTTGAATTTCGTCAATTACCTTTCACTTGTACTTTTTGTACTTTTCTTATTTGGTCCTATAGAGAAACTTACCAATTTAATACAAAAAATACGGGTATCGGGCCATATTATTTTGCTCTGTAAGGAACTTGGAAAAGTTTGCATTTAGCCATTGAAACGTTGATCATGGGACAATTTATTTCGGAGTTGAACCTATCATAACCTGTTCTTGATGGAGTTAAGAGGTGTAAATTAATAAAATCGGCATTTGCAGTTAATTTCGCAAATAAAACTAAACGCTTTGTGTTAGATGAAATAATATGATTTGTTTCACGGACGAATAAAAAGAAAAATCTTTCTTGAATATTTCATGAGCCCGCTATTCACAGAGATACGGACATCGTAGTATTGTCTACGTGGTAAGGGCACCTTAGACGGTTGATTCGATTATACTGCGATGTAAACAAATATCTGTACCCCTATATCGGCAAAAGAACTTGGAAGTGGCACCGTATAAAAACAGTTGTCCTGTTGCAGGAATTAGTAAATCAGACAAGTTTTAGTCAGTTTTATGAGTAAAAATGGGAGCAAATCTTACTAAAATGTAAAGAATCCTTATGTGAACCGTCCAAAGGTGCTGGAATTGTTACCTTGCTTTGAAGCTGTGATAGCCTATAACTTTCGGAGTTATGTATGTTTTTAAGCAATTAAAATATCACTTGCTTCAATGGTGAAGGAAAACATCGTGAGGAAACCTGCACGCCTCAGATTTCTCCATAATGTTCTCAAAGGCGTGTGAAGTCTGCCAATCCGCACATGGCCAGCGCGGTTGACTATGGCCAAACCCTTCTCATATTGAGAGGAGACCCCCGCTCTGTAGTGAGCCGAGATTAGTGTGTAATGAGCTTGATCATGATGATGATGAATGAAATCGTCACTGCTTGTTAGACACATGAGATTTGTCGATCAATTGAAACGCCGATGTACTTGTATTAAATATGATACGAATGTGCGAAAAGACCCAAAAGATGAAATAGGAAATGATGACGAAACCTACCTTGAATATTACATGATGCTCTCGTCCACCGTTCTCGGAGCGTTGTCTATGAGAGGAGGGTGATTCAATAAAACCCCGGTTGTAAATAACACCTGTTCCCTGTGCGAGTGAATTTCCTCCGATAGCAGTGAAGACACCCGGTTAATAGCGGCATTATGAAAGTGGGTCCGTTTGCTTGTTACCTACCTGTGCTCAGCTCAACAACTGCACCGATTTTTACATAATTCGGCGGAGAGATAGTTTACATTTGAAGCGGACAAGGAAGTTATTTATCTCTTCAAAGCACATGGGGACCGTTCTCAAGTAATTCATCATCATCATCATCATGATCAACCCATTACAGGCTCACTACAGAGCACGGGTCTCCTCTCAATATGAGAAGGGTTTGGCCATAGTCCACCACGCTGGCCATGTGCGGATTGGTAGACTTCACACGCCTTTGAGAGCATTATGGAGAACTCTGAGGCGTGCAGGTTCCCTCACGATGTTTTCCTTCACCGTTGAAGCAAGTGATATTTTAATTGTGTAAAAACGCACATAACTCCGAAAAGTTAGAGGTGCGTGCCCGGATTCGAACCGCCGACCTCTGATTAGCAGCATAACCTAACCACTAGGCTATCACCGCTTATCACCGCTCAAGTAATAACGAAAAATAAACTTTGCTACCAATAATGTGTTCGTTCGAAATCGTGATGTCTCCATGGGTTACGCCTGAAAATCAGCGCTGCAGTCAACTTTGACGTAGCTTCAAGCGCCCTGTTCAGCCAATTTCTAGACGTATAAGTTTTAGTTATATAAGTCGGTACCTTGGCCCAGCGACTTGTATCTATTCTTTTTTTTATTTTTTTTATTTTGAGATAGTTTTGCGCTTGGCGACAATCAGTATCAGAAGGCACTGATGAGGTCTAGGTCTAGGTCTATTCACCCTTCCCTTGAAGGAACTAATGTTATACGTGGCTGGAAACACAGATGCTGGAAACCCAGTGACTTGTATCTTTCACCTATTTAGGCTGAATAAATGCTATTTTAATTTTTAATTATAATTTAAATAGATGAAATCACAGCAATTAATATACAAGGTTTTTTTTATAGTTAATGTAATATTTACCGGTACCTGGGTTCCGGGAGTCCAAGGGAAATATAGAAGTATATTAATATTGTTTTTTTTGGTTTCTGGAAACTCAATGTCATGTATCTTTTGCTTAGACTGAATAAACGCAATTTTTTATTTAATTTAAAAGCTATTTAGCTTGCATTTAAATGAGTGATTATGTTTAGATTATATTTTAGTAGCGCAATGTAAACATTATAAAACCATTCTCGTATTCAACGGCGGTATGTTGTAAGATTTCACGAGCGACGTCTTTGGGTTCAGCTCTCTATCGCCAGCGCGGTCACGTCCTGACCCTAAGCCAATATTGACGCAAGCCGCTATAAATAAAACTCCACGCTCACATGTAGCATACCGTGTACCGATTCTCAAAATCTATAAGGGAGTTTCATATAACTGCCATAATATGCCTAAACAGGCTTCCTTGCCACCAGATACGATTGCAGTAACTTTAAGTAAAATAAATCGACTATGTGCCAAATTTCATCTAAATTGGTGCACTTTTTTTTTCGGACTGACTATTAGCTGTGCTAACCGTATTGGTTGCGACAGCGTAATCGGGCCGTTTGGCAAGCTTCGGAAAGATGCTCTGCCAGAAAAAATTTTGAGCCCTAGGGCTTGAAGAAACTAAGGGAACGTCTGCCTAAGAGCACCTCCTGTGAGGCCGAACCTCGGCTTAGGCGACGTTTGGGATAACGGGGGGGTCGGACGGTGATTGGTCCGTACGTCTCCAAGGCCGTGGATGGAGCCCACGTCCGGATGACGTAAGATAGCGGGGACCTCGTCTTCGCCGGCGAAGACGGTGTGTAGCGTATGATTGTGTGGTAGGTGGTACGAGTGTGTTGTCAGTAGTCATCTGATCGTCAGGGTCGTGAAGGATATGTTTAGGTCTCCTCTTTCGGAGAGGAGCGCTTACGACGGGGGAGATCAAAATCGGTGATCAAACAGAACCTAGGTAACAAAAAAATGTAACGAACAGACACGTTAGCATCATTTATAATGTTATTAGTAGAGATTATTGAATCGTTTGATTTTTAAATTCCGTTCATACTCTACCGATGTTGGCATATCTTGAACAACGAAACACAACAATGCGCATAAAATCTTATCCATTCAAGTCATTACACTTTATGCTCTATAAAATAGGTCTTAGTACCTAAGTGCTAAAGTCGTGTTCGCTTCGTATTAACACACCGTCAGCTTGCAGGAACGGTGATTAGATTACGAGAAACTCTCCTATTGCATTTTGTGTCTTACCGCCGTCACTATAGAGTGTATGTTCGTGTGGTGCGATGTTAATTGCCGGTTTAAACTTTCAGATGATTTAATTAATTTCTTGAAGGACTGGACTTATGTTGGAAATTGGGTTGGAGACTGTTGCAAAGTATTTTTCAGTGCTGAAAATGCTAATGACGTCAGTATACGAGCAACCCAGTTATAAGTGATTTTTTTATTCACTACAAGTTAGCACTTGACGGCAATCTCACCGGTTGGTAAGTGATAATGCAGTCTTAAGATGGTAGGGGGCTAACCTGTTAGGGGTATGGTAAGCTCATACTCCTAATTGGTTTCTACGCGACGTCGTGCTGGAACGCTAAATCGCTTTGCGACACGTCTTTGTATATGTGATAACTAACACTACAGGAGTTTATTCTTATTTGCACTGTTTATGTACTATATGTTTATGTATATTAACATTAATTAATTCGTTCATTCATACATTTATTCATATATATACTAGCTTTAACCCGAGTCTCCGCTCGTATTGTAGCCATAAAATAAGTATCACAGATCATTACAATATAAATGAGTCAATATGATAAGTATATTTTAGCAAAACATTTCTTTCTATCTTTTAGAGAAAACGGATCATCTGTGATAATGAGAATAAAATTATCGTTAAAGCTATTGAATAAGTGTTTCAGATCATTAGAATATATAACTAGGTATATATGAATCAATATGTAACTAGGTATATTATAATATACCATCTTTGGTAACTTTAGTAATTTTTTTTTAATTTTTAAGTATCCTATGTTACATTTAATACTTCCAAGAATATGTGTACAAAGTTTCATGACGATAGGTTGAGTAGTTTTGCGTGAGAGCGATTCAAACATCCCTACACTAGCGCAATATTACGAATAACAGATTCAAAAATATTTTCTTAAAAATATAAGTTAGATGACGGTGATAGAACTGCATTCGTTAACTCATAACTACAGTTCAAAGCTTTGGAATCCACTTCACAAGCATCCTTCATCAATGTCAGGGAAAATTAGCATCGCAACGTCTTCCCCGGGCTTTACACGGCCAATCAAACATTTAGGTGTTTCATTAGCGTCTTCCAATACAACCTATAAAAGAGAATCAAACACTTTCCCTACCAAACTGAAATAACCCGTGAAACTTCAACGGTAGGGATGAGAATGGCGTTTCTGGAATATCTTAACCCATTAGCCTCGACCGTGTGCGAAGCGTCGTTAAAATAAGTTTAACTGCACCCTTGCGACTTTTTGTCTATGAGTACCTAACCGTCGCGCTCACAATGCAGTGTACAACACTTTAAGAATTTCTTAATTCACGTCTTTTTATAATAAAACAAGTTTAGCTGTGAATATGAAGAAATATTTTTTGTTGTTCAAACACATCATTGAATGTTATCAAATTAGCCATAAAAATTCTGATTAGAATAAGATGTACGGTGCTTAACACCATATAATAATAATATTCAATTTAATAATAATTTTTCTTTAACTATTCTGGCCCCCAAACTAGGATAGACCGTATCTTGGAGAACAGTCTCTTGCAATTGTGCACTAAAAAATAAACTATTATGCCTTAAAGTTAGGACTGAATCAAGTCATACATATAATTATAAGAATAAATACATTTTCTTTCTTTATTATCCAACATTTCCTAAAAGAACTCGGCATCAATGTAAAGTAAATCAATGATATATTTTGGAGTTTTATCATCTTACTCAAAGTTGAGACACTGTTCACTAATTAACGGTATTTGTCAAATCAAAATTAAATTAATTACAGTTCCAAATGCATTCTATACTAAGGCCGCTATCTATAAAGCGATCTTCGCGTTACCCCTGACTTGAGACTGTTAAAACGAGACAACGTTATGTCTCCGTCACTGTCTTTTGGCTGGGCAAAGTCAAGGTACGTCTGATATACATCAGCCTAAGAAGAAGTTTTGATATACATCATGATTAAGTGTTTATATATATATGAATAATCCATTGCCGGCTCACGATAGAACACGATTTTCCCCTAAACGTGAAAAGGATTTGGCCATAGTCCACCACGCTGGCCATGTGCGGATTGGCAGACTTCACACGCCTTTGAGAACATTATGGACTCTCAGGCATGCAGGTTTCCTCACGATGTTATCCTTCAACGTGGAAGCAAGTGATATTTTAATTGCTTAAAAACTAAATAACATAACTCCGATAAGTTAGAGGTTTTGTTTTATTCAGCACAAGTTAGCCCTTGACTGCATCTCATCTGATGGTAAGTGATGATGCGGTCTAAGATGCTAGAAGGCTAACCTGTTAGGGGAGCGCGACCGGGATCGAGCCAAGACCTCTGATTCCAGTCTATCACAGCTGTTGATATACATAATGAGTAGAAACATGTATAAACACGTTTCGTAATATTTCAATTGTGTCTCAAACATTATAGTCGATCAATTCCAGTGTATATTCGCAACGACAAAAGATGTACATAAATACCTAGCTCTTTGAAACTCTTCTGTATAGGACCATTTTCCGCTAGTATGTGCTCGCTCTCGTCACCGAACGTGTGCACGGCGTCTTGTCGTTAAATTTAACAGTCGATATTGAAGGCGTTGTCTAAATTGAGGTGTGACGTCACCGCATCGATCGCTGCAGAAGGTAGGCGCCTCCTGTAAATAGTTTCGAATCATAACGCATTAACTTCCAATTCACGTTTATCGCTAATGTATGTGAAAGGAAACAGCGGTTCAATCTCTAACGCGGAACGACTGAACTATCGACTGCACAGTTAGCTCAAACTACTGGACGGATAGGGCTGAAATTGACTTACAGATAGATGGCTCTTAATTATTATCCTTATCCCGGCTAAGTTTGTTGTGGGCTTCTTCTCAGACCGGGGCGCGTTTGGTAGTTTTAAGTTTACGAATATAGTTATCACCATGAAATAACTACTATGTAAATTATAGACGCGTCAAAAGTGCCTTTTTAAGGACTATTTGAATAAAGATTATTTTGAATTTGAATTTTGAATTTATTAAAAGGTTTTGAAAATTCCTCGCCTAACGCTCGATGGTGGATAATCAATCTAATCCACAATCATGAGATAGCAGATTGAATTTAGTGGCGCCATTTTAATCGACAGATAACAGTAGAAAAAGGGCAGCACTACGAAGTTTAATCTCATTATTTTGGAAGCTGTGATAGCCTGGTGGTTAGGGCGTCCGTATCCTGATCAGAGGTCGGGGGTTAAATCCGGGCACGCACCTCTAACTTTTAAGAGTTATGTACTTTATAAAATATCACTTGCTTCAACGGCGAAGGAAAATATCGCGAGGAAACCTGCAAGCCTGAGAGTTTATAATATTCTCAAAGGCGTTTAAAGTCTGCCAAACCGCACATGGCCAGCTTGGCGGACTCTGGCAAAACCCTTCTCATATTGAGAGGAGACCCGTGCTCTGTAGTATGTTGATCATGATGATGATGATGATGATGATTTTAGTTTGAATTCATTAACATCGGGTTGATGGCATAAACATGGTGGTTGAAATTTATACTTGTTTGAAAGTGTCAGCTATGAAATTAGAAACACAAGAACGACGGTAGGATAAGTCTCGGGTAAAAGCTATCAGACTCTGTTACAATAGTATACATTTTGCTAAGGTAGCCCTTTTAATTTTCTACCCTACATAAGAATAGACGAAGCCGGGTGGGGCTGTTGGTCCTGCAATATGTTCTCTCGTGTTTACTGACTTGACGACGCAGGGGGTACGTGTGGGGGCTTAAGAGCCTGTGTGTAATAAAACACTTTGTCTTTTCGGCGTTATTAAATTCCTCCACGCTCGACATTTGAGCGACGTCGGACCATGACAAAAGACGTCTTTCCGGGACATTTGTAGTAAGCGCCACCTAATCTGCGGCAAGCAATATATTTGACGGGTAGGTTTCTCCTTTGTGAGTCAAGAGATTTGTTGAGAACGCACTCATATCTCCTATCAGTGATGTTTTTTTTTCTTTTTCTCTCACCACAAGTTAGCCCTTGACTGCATCTCACCAGATGGTAAGTTATGATGCGGTCTAAGATGGTAGCGGGCTAACCTGTTAGGGGTATGGTAAACTCATACTCCTAATTGGTTTCTACTCGACATCGTGCTGGAACCAGGGCAGGGTGGTAACCAGCCACGGCCGACGCCTCCCACCAGACCAGACTCGAGCCGGGAATCGAACCCAAGACCTCCGACTTAAAAATGCAACAGCGCACGCGCTGCGTCACGGAGGTCATCAAAATCAGTGATATGGTCTGAGCCCAGCGGTGCCTTAAAATAATGATCAACTTGTAAGAAGTCCCAGCAGTTATTTCTTACTATATAGTAGTTATAGTACGGACAATTGGGAAATTTAGGTGTTAAACACAATTTTAGATTACCCGCGTGATTACTAAAATCACCGCTATAAACTTATCCCATTTGTGGAAAGCCAACTACAAATGATTTTTTTCTAACTTCGTAACAATTATTCAGAGTTGTTCCAAGAATATTCCCATAATAATATTCTTAGACCGGGGCGCGTTTGGAACCCTCATAGCTTTAGTTTTAAGTTTACGAATGTAGTTATGACCATCAAATCACTACTATGTAAATTATTGACGCGTCAAAAGTGCCTTTTAAAGGAATATTTGAATAAAGATTGAATTTGAATTTGAATAAAGAGCTACCTTTTGTAGTATATAGATAGTAGACGGAGGTTTGTGATGGGGGACTCCACTGTCAATCATAGTGGGGGGTGTCAATTTGTGCTGAGCTTTTGCGGCTGTCGTGGATAGCTACTTAGACAGACAAATATTGGTATTATTAGTATTTTAAAAGAGCGCCACCTATCGTGAATCACTTTCAATTCCATACAAATTGAAGTTAAGTTTCACGCGAACGAATAACGAGAAAATGTCGCACTAGGCGCTCAGAATTGTGGCATAGTTAGTCATTTGGTATTTTTGTATGTAAATGCAAGAATCCTCTCGCGTTGAAGGAAAAGGTGCACCCGCAAAATGTAAAACATCATTTAAAACAAAATGCATATTCATGTGCGAACCGCGAATATATCTCTGAAGGAGTGCAGTTCGCGTTGTTTTAGCTTGAAACACCCGAGTAGGTGGCGCTTCCCACTTTGTCATTAAGTTGCGCTGTAGAGTATCTTTACACTTTCCGGATTGTGTTTTGTACCGAGCACTTTTGTGTTAACACATGGTAACACACGATTGTTGTGTCACAATGCTTTTGTTATTTACGTTACAATTCTGCTTTTAAGATTTAACTTAAGTTGGGCGCATAATCAAAGGTCGATTACTAGTATCATCATAACGATAAAAAAAAACACTTTACCGTTGTCCGTTGTTCGTTGTTTATTTCCTCCCACCAGATAAGATTTCCAGAATGCACTACTATCATAAGACATTTTTTTTTTTTTTTTGGAATAACTATTAGCTTTGCTAACCCTATTGGTTGTGACAGCGTAACCGAGCTGTTTGGCGAGCTCGGAGAGAAGCTCTGCCAGAAGTTTTGGGCCCTAGGGCTCGAAGAAACCTCGGCTTAGGCGACGTTTGGGATGAAGGGATCGGACGGGGAATGGTCCTTACGTCTCCGAGGACGTGTATGGAGCCCACGTCCAGAAGACGTAAGATAGAAGAAGACAGAAGCTAAACACTGCGCTCGTTATGATTTCCCGAAAGCGGAGAGGCGACCAGAGTTGCCTACATCTGCTGAATTCTTTCCCGGAAACGCGTTGATGTTATTTTCGCGTTCTTTCGACTTACTTGAATTAAGTTCACCAGCCGTATATCGCTCTAAAACAAGCAATTTGCCTTGTTTTAAATTGCCAAGTGCGCTCTGGAGTAGTTGCTTGAAAAGTTTTTTGGCATTTGTTTTTCCTGACTCGACTGAACCACCTCTATTCTGATTGTAATTTATAAAGTAATTTTTTTGGACTTTGGTACAGCCAACCCTTCCCCAAATCGCATTATTTAACTATTGACTTATGCTGGTTCCTAATCATCATCATCATCTCCATCATATTGTGGGATATGTATTCTGTTGGGAGTTTGAAACTACAAGGTTGTGGGATGCAATCCAGTAGACCCCTGCTGCTCTTTTGAAGTATCTTCCCTCTTATTAACGCTAAATTTTGGACAATAACGTACATCGGTTCTCCGAGCTGCCCATTGCCGCTTAATTGTGTATATCCGTAACTCTGCTTCTTCTACAGTGTCTCTGCACCATAAAATGGAAGTACCATTTGATCGTGTAGAGATACTTTGTATGCAGGTCTCTCCATCGCGCGTTGAATTATTCAGAGTATTCAAATAGTATATTTTAATGTTGACCACGAAGTTCACAAATTAGCGGTTCGTTTGAAATGTGCAAGGGCGAGTTTGTTTCGGTAATTTACAAACAAGACCGGCTGCAAGTAGGTACGTGGATGAAAACAGCTCTGAGGAATTTTGGCAAATCACGATATTTGGTATTTTCGAAAGCTTATAAACAATTATTTTCAGCCAATAAATATTATTTTGAGATTATACTCTCGCGGTCGGACCTAATTCGTTTAATGAAATGTTTACGCAATCCATTAAAGAAATTAGTTTGGGTTGTGCGAATACTTGAAACAGCGAAATGTTCGGTGTGATTTTAATGGAATCCTTCGTTTATTCACTTACCCTACTTTTTGACTTTTATTATTTGGCTATTCTATAATTGATTAGTTTTGAACAAGAATCGTACGCGTTTAGTTCTGAATCTATTATTGCGTCACTTCTGGGTACGGAACACTTAAAGGAGTCTTCCCCTTTAAGTGCACTTTAACCCACATTGTTCTTAGTGACATAATGTTTTTTTTTTTATATTTCTTGGAGGGCGATGATAACATACTTTTTTATTGCTAAATAGAAAGCTAACACTCATTTATTCTACGCCTTATGTGTAATATAACAAGTTTGTACAGCATTCCACAATCCTGTATTTATCGATTTCAAATTTAGTTCAAAATTAATTGTAACCTTCAGCCTCGTTCCAGACACATTCAGCCAGCATGTGTTGCACATCCTCGATTACGTTGCAATCTAAACAATTCTGAAATATGACCTTACCCATCGGCGCTGCAACTGTTGATACTCATACAGGGTCATCGTTTTCATTTGTTAAAACTACCTTCTTGTAACAATGTTGCTAATGAAAATGTTTCGTCTTTTATCTTATCTTTAAGAGTGAGAGCTTTGGCTCCAATACAGAAAATAAAGGAGAAACAAAAACATATACATACATTTTTGACGACCTCCGTGGCGCAGCGCGTGCGCTGTCGCATTATAAAGTTGGAGGTTGGTCTGGTGGGAGGCTGCGGCCGTGGCTAGTTACCACCCTACCGACAAAGGCGTGTCGCCAAGCGATTTAGCGTTCCGGCACGATGTCGTGTAGAAACCAATTAGGAGTATGGGTTTACTATACCCCTAACAGGTTAGCCCGCTACCATCTTAGACTGCATCATCACTTACCATCAGGTGAGATTGCCGTCAAGGGCTAACTTGTGGTGAATAAAAAAAAAAAAAACATAGGCCATCTGTCACTAAGAACAATGTTGGGTAAAGTACACTCATATGGTTGGACTGCTAACAGTGTTCCGTACCCAGAAGTGACGCATTCATGGTGCATTATAAGGTTAGAGGTCCTAGATTCGATTCCCGGCTCGAGTCTGGTCTGGTGGGAGGCTTCGGCCGTGGCTAAACAAAGACGTGTCACCAAGCGATTTACAGGCTGCGACTAAGAATATTATCACGAGCTAGTGATAACATCGAGAACTGATCGCTTTCTAGGTTCATTAGTGGACATCGAGAAGTATTTAAAATTAATAGACAGAAAACCCAACACCTCGATATCCAAAAGTGTCACGAATTTGGTTTTCCATTTGTAGTAGGGTTTAAAATACAGCTGCTTGGTTTTCTGTCATAACAGAGAACTTTACTTTTCTCGCTTGTGAAGTCAACATCTCCTGAGGATGATCCGGTGTCGGGTCGAAACGTGCGTAGAGGTTCTAGTGGAAGATTTTGTGTGGTGTTATATTATACAAATCTCCCGGTTGTCGGCGGAGTATAGCAAAATATACTTGCTGTTTATTGTTTATCAAAACAGAGTTACCAACTTAAAATTTCAACTATGGTGGCATCACATCCTCATGTTTTCTTTAGTGCGTTAGTGCAATTACAATCTGTTGGTGCGGTACACATGATACAGACAGACAAATCAACTAAACCTTATAAAATCTCACTTTTTGCTTCGCGCGTTAAATTGAAAATGTATAAAAGCCAATGTAAAAGAGTGGATACCAAGGAATTTAATAATGTAACATCGACTCTGGCATCAGGGAATTGCTGGTTTTATTACTCTTCTCGACTTGTCGGCGGTTTGAAGTAATGGTGTGATACGCGAGCTAATAGAAAAATGTTCAATGCAGTGAGGTTTTCATTGTTATTATAATAAACTTGATGACCTTCGTGACGCAGTGTGTGCGCTGTCGCATTATCAAGTTGGAGGTCCTGGGTTCGATTCCCGGCTCGAGTCTGGTCTTCGGCCGTCGCTAGTTACCACCCTACCGACAAAGACGTGTCGCAAAGCGATGTCGCGTAGAAACCAATTAGGAGCGTGGGTTTACCATACTCCTAATAGGTTAGCCCGTTTCAATCACTTACCACCAGGTGAGATAGCCGTCAAGGGCTTGTAGTATGTAAAAAAAAAATTAGTTGTTTTTAGCAACTTTGCCATCATTTGTTTCGGTGCGTCTACTTGCCCTTTTCTTAATTAAGTATTCAGATCAAACTAAATCAAAAATTGTTTTATTCATGTAAATGTAATAAAGGCACCAAGTGTTCATATAATATATTTTACATTGTTTTAATTCGTAAAGGGACGGTGATAATTACATTCGTTAACTTATTACTTAAGCTGGGAGGGTTCACGCGTCCAGGTTTAAAATAAGGTACTATTGGTTAAGCTGCTAGCCGTACAAAGGTAACAAAATTTATATTAGCTCACCCGCAAGGACTATATGGATAAATGTATATTTTGACGTATTGACGACCTCTATGGCGCAGCGCGTGCGCTATAAGTTGGAGGTTCTGGGTTCAATTTCCGGCTAGAGTCTGGTCTGGTGGCTAGTTAACACCCTACCGATAAAAACGTGTCGCTAAGAGATTTAGCGTCCCGGCACAATGTCGCGTACAAACCAATTAGGAGTTATGGGCTTACCCATAGCCTTTACAGGTTAACCCGCTACCATCTTAGACTGCATCATCACCAGGTGAGATTGTCCTCAAGGGCTTACTTGTAGTGTATAAAAGTAACTCCCAGGTTGTCTAAGCTAACTCTGTAGCATTTTTTTTTTTCATCCATCATATTTTTTTTTTGCATCCCCTCCGGTGGCGACGCATGCAAGACTGCGCCGCTTCCGACGGGGTATGTGGGACTCCCCGGCGGCCAGACTGGCGACCAGAATACCCACTAAAACCCAGCGATGCTCCTTCGCGTCGCCTGGTGGCTGGGTCACGGGAACACTTGTGCACTTGACCGCAAAAGCTATCTCTGTACCAAATTTTATTGCACATCTCGTGTTCTTGCAACGTAGATGGGTAACGAACAAAATGTCTTCTATTCTTATTCACAAAATTTTTTTAATAACGATATATATCAGCATTTCAGTCGCTTGGAGTTATTGTTCTAGTTGTAAGACTTTTCATACATTGTTTTACAATTTTAATACTGACTGTTTGTTCTCCGAGGGCGCAGCATCTCTGGTACCACTGTTTGGCAATGAAACAGTTGTGTACATCATTGTATGGTTTAATTTACCTCACCACTATAACTTGACAAGAGTGGTTGTATTTGTTACTTGCGCTTAAACTTTGTTCCATCATCATCATCATCATGATCAACCCATTACCGGCTCACTACAGAGCACCGGTCTCCTCTCAATATGAGAAGGGTTTGGCCATAGTCCACCACGCTGGCCATGTTCGGATTGGCAGACTTCACACGCCTTTGAGAACATTATGGAGAACTCTCAGCCGTGCAGGTTTACTCACGATGTTTTCCTTCACCGTTGAAGCCAGTGATATTTTAACTTTTTTTTTTTAACGCACATAACTGCGAAAAGTTAGGAGGTGCGTGCCCGGATTCGAACCGCCGACCTCAGATTAGGAGGCTGACGCCCTAACCACTAGGCTATCACCGCTTCATCCAGCGTTAGTATTACTATAATACTAGCTGTTGCCCGCGACTTCGTCTGCGTAGAATTGCTGATTTTACTTGAGATTTAGGTTACCCGTGCGGCGAATGCCCTGCTTGAGAAAGTAAGCTACAGGCAAATGTCAAATTGCCGATTTTCGTATTTCTAAATTAAAAAACATAGGACTTTCATACAAACTTCAAACCCCTATTTTACTCTCTTCGGGGTAGATTTGGATATACTTACGCCCTAAAAGAAACCTATTTTCAAAATTTCAAGGTTGTAGACTTCATAATAAAAAAATAAGCAAAAACTATCATCCCCTATTTTACCACCCTTGACAGGTAATATTTAAAAAAAAATTGATGTACATATTTTTATTTATTATTATTAATCTTAATGCAAATATTTGTGTCTCTAACTCTAAAAACAAAGAAATTTCATACAAACTTCCAACCCCCATTTTACCCTCTTAGGGGTGGAATTTCCAAATATCCTTTCTTAGCTGACATCTCTACCTACTTGCTAAATTATAGCTTTATACGTACAATAGTTCTTGAGATCTCGGGTTTAATCAGTATGTCAGTAAGTCAGTATGTAAGTATGTAAGTGACCTTTCGCTTTTATATATATAGATAAGGTAATGACATGTCGAATTTTAAAATTACACGACAATAACGATTAAGTAATTAAATTATTATTTTTTTAATAAATTCAATAACCAAGTAACAATAGTGACAACATTTTTTTTTGTAATGCTAAGAAATGTGTTTACGCTTCCTCGCCGGAAGTGAAGCGTATGCGAGACTCCCCGGCGGCCAAAGTTGCGACCAGAATACTCAGTAAAACCCAGCGATGCTCCTTCTCGTCGCCTGGTGGCTGGGTCACGAAAACGCCCGCGCACTCGTCCGTTACACAGTTTTGGCAACTGTCACACCAGAAGATTTGTTACCTGTAATATAGCGGAATAAAACGCGTGGTCGAAGCTAACGTTTATTTCAAACTGACTTGCCAATTCCGAGTGGCTCTTAGGCTTCGCATTTATTATGTGATTACCCACAAATATACTACATCTTACCCAACTGTATGCTAGCTAAAATGTGCTCGCAACCAATGTCACTCACATGCCATATATGTTTTTCGCGGCCGTGGAAACAATGCGTTTTCATTTTCCTCTGTCTTATCTCAATATGTCTTGAGCCAGATAAACGAGACATGAACATTGTGATTAAAAATGTTTACAACAGTTGTAAGATAAGGATTTGGATGCGTTATACGTTGCAGGCGTTATTTTGCGGCAATTCTTGATGTTTTTTTTTTAATAACAAAGACTACTAGCCAAGCGGTGATAGCCTAGTGGTTAGGGCGTCAGCCTCCTAATCAGAGGTCGGCGGTGTGAATCCGGGCACGCACCTCTAACTTTTCGGAGTTATGTACGTTTTTCAAAAATTAAAATCATTTGCTTCAACGATGAAGGAAAACATTGTGAGGAAACCTGCACGCCTGAAAGTTCTCCATAATGTTCTCAATGACATGTGAAGTCTGCCAATCCGCACATGGCCGGCGTGGTGGACTATGGCCAAACCCTTGAGATATATTCATATTGAGAGGAGATCCGTGCTCTGTAGTGAGCCGAGAATAGGTTGATCATGATGATGATATAAAAAGGTTTAGACTCTTCTAATTACAATGGTGTACAATAAAGTAATACATACATAAATAATGTGCAAACCACAATACGGCGTATTCCAACTCTTTATTCAAGGCAAGAAAGCCGCAAGCCTGAAAAATCACTGTTCAGTGTGTTCATTAGGTACAGGTAGACTTAATGGTAGTCCGATAGGATATGACACAACAATAGATACATGAAATGTTGTATAAGACATCGAAAACCTTGCATTCATCATCATCATATTCAACCCATTGCCGGCTCACTACAGAGCACGGGTCTCCTCTCAATAAAAGAAGTGTTTTGCCATAGTCCACCACGCTGGCCATATGCGGATTGGCAGACTTCACACGCCTTTGAGAACATTATGGAGAACTCTCAGGCGTGCAGGTTTCCTCACGATGTTTACCTTCACCGTTGAAGCAAGTGATATTTCAATTGTTTAAAAACGCACATAACTCCGAGAAGTTAGTGGTAGCCCGGGTCCGAACCCCCGACCTCTGATTAGGAGGCGGACGTCCTAACCACTAGGCTATCACGGCTTCATTGCTAACTGTTGAATTAACTCGAATCCGAACTAGCTGTGTGATTTATTGAGCACACTAAATATATTTCACGCGTTTAACCTTTGACTGGAGCGTTAAGATTTATTTTTATCGTCTCCAGACACCTTACACGGGAATTTATCGCGAGAATTTTCCTCTATTATTCAGTTGGGGGTGTATTCTTTCCATTTTTAGCAACTGTTATACAATTTTGGATTGGTTAAAAATAGACTTTTTAGGGCCAGCAACGCATTGGCGGTTCCTCTGGTGCTGCAAATGTTCATGAGCGGCGGTAATCACTTACCATCAGGTGACCCGCCTGCTCGTTTGCTCACTATGCATATATATAAAATAAAAAAAAAGACTTGTCTTGGCGGTTTGTAACGCGATATGCGAGCAACAAACATTGAAACAGTCTTTTGGGTTTAACCTCTGATAACCAGATCTAATGATATCTGGGTGGGTATTGGGTTCTATCCTCGGCTTGAGTCTGGTCTGGTGGGAGGCTTAGGTCACGATTTGTCACAGCCATACTGGATAAGACATCCATATCCGTATGGCCGTATGATGTCGAGTAGAAACGGATTGGGAGGATGGCTTTAGTAAATGGACGAAAGCTATCACTCAACGTCAGGTAAAACGTTTGCTTGTTTGCCCGTAAATTAAATAAAAAAAAAAGCTAATTATGATAAACAATATTCGAAAAATTTAAACGCATCGCCTACCAAACAAACGCATGTATATTCATGCAATACTGAACGCTTAAAACGATTTTAGAGTGCACTGTGCTGGTAAGTAACAAGTAGATCGTCATCAACATCATCGTAATTTCCACCAACGTACGTCCACCACTGGTCATCATTCCCCGGTCTAGCGCCGCTGGTGTCCAGCGACTCGCTTGATGTCATCTATGCAGCGAATGAGTCGTATCTCCCAACTAATATCATAAAATACTTAAAATATTCACATTCTTAGTTAATAATCTGTATGCAGAATGATAAACAATAAACTACCCTCACATTTTATTAAGTGTTAACGCCATCACTTAAGTATCGTTAAGTCTAAAGTGTGGGGTTTACTGCTGTCCGCTCGCAGATGATGTCCTATATCTCCAATAATATTTACTAGAGCTTCACGTAATGTAGGCTAAACTGAGTACTGGTCAAACAGATCAGTACTTTCAAATGAATAAAAATTTTCACAATAGGTTCTTACTGATGGGCCTGTGGAGTAAAACCGATAAAAAGGTTTATCCACTATCCAATAGAAGATTATAGAGTATATATATAATAGTATTATAAGTGTATTTACCAAATTGCATTTAAATTCGTTCAGTGGTTTCACGGATCTACAAAAAGTCCATAAAATCTGTTTTGGATATAATGTCGATACTTCCGCCAGTAAAAAATTTGAGTCTAATCAATATAACAGTTTTACTGTAAGCATAAATACAGATACATATTATCCTTATTACATTCCAAGACATTAATATTGCTCAATAGGTTCCATGCTTGGAGCAATTGAGCCGCTAAATTGCCCACTGTAAGCCAATCGGAGCATCTCTCGAAACAATCATAAATACAGAAATACCCTCAATATTTACCAATCCAATTGTGCGTCACCATTGTCAGAACAAATTAAGTCCTCGGCGAAATATTGGAATAACGATTTCACCATTCGGAGACGTCCTCAAGGGCACTCGAGATCTCCTCACAGTCGAGAGGTCCTTGTGGTAGAGAAGGACGGGAATAGCTGGGGAAGAAGTGGGCGTGAGTGAGAAAAGTGTCGAGAACTTGGTCGCGAAAAGTTTACGATCGATCTTGACGGTTTTTTGTGGGGCATCTCCTATGTGGCACAATTCAAATTCTAGTTTTTAACAAATTAACAAGTTCGCACGGCTGCAATCTCACTTGGTGGGAAATAAATATGGAAGGCTCCAAGATGGGGAGGCGATTTCCAAAATTGATTATGGCAGTAATTCAATTTAAACCTTATGCACTTAGCCAAACACGTGTACGAAGAGATTTTTAAATCAATTCACGCGAGACTGACAAACATTCGGAATACATCACAATGTTTTATCCAAATCCTCATTTTCGATTATGAGTAAAACTAAAACCGCATTATTTCATTTTTGGAACTTCAAGATTACAAGATTTTCGACGACCTCCGTGGCGAAGTGCGTGCGCTGTCGTATTATAAAGTCGGAGGTCCTGGATTCGATTCCCGGCTCGAGTCTGATCTGGTGGAGCCTTCGGCCGTGGCTAGTTACCACCCTACTGACAAAGACGTGTCGCCAAGCGATTAAGCGTTCCCGCACGACGTCGCGTAGAAACCAATTAGGAGTGTGGGTTTACCATGCCCCTAACAGATTAGCCCGTTTCCATTCTAGACTGCATCATCACTTACCATCAGGTAGGATTGCCGTCAAGGGCTAACTTGTAGTGGATAAAAAAAAATTGCAGTATATTTTAATTATGCACATGTTCAAACATGTCAGTCACGTGGTACGAACTATTAGCTATATTGTTCGTTAAACAGGTTACGGTACCATGTGACCCAATTTAACCTTATCAGCTATTAGCTTTGCCGTTTCTCCCGGTATTTTAGGTCGTTTTTTTTTTTTTAATTATGGATGTATGGACTATTTTTTATTTTAATTTGACAAGTTTATCGCTCTGAGTCTGGGCTGTGCTGCGCAGGCTTTGTTTTTTTTATACACTTCAAGTTGACGGCAATCTCAGCTGATGGTAAGTGGTTACGCGGTCTAAGTTGGTAGCGGGCTAACCTGTTAGAGGTACGGTAAAACTATAATCCTAGTTGGTTTCTACGCGACACCGTGCCAGATCGCTAAATCGCTTGGCGACACGTCTTTGTCGGTAGGATGATAACTAGCCACGGCCAAGCCCACCCAGACCAGAAGAGCTACGAATTGAATCCAGGACCTCCAACTTTATAATGCGACGGCGCACGCGCTGCGCCACCAAGCTACCAGGCGCAAAGGTGGTCTGTCGGGTACCATGGTCTGATCCCGGGCAGTGACAGCTTGGGAATATTTAGTATTCTGATGAGAAGCTTTAGCTATAACAATTTACCATCCTAGCTTATCTGGGGCATGTGCTTAGGCATGACAGAAACAAGCTCCTGCACCTCATAATGATGGGCAAAGTAGCGGCAAAGAGGCCGATCGTTCGCAAGAAGAAGTCTTGGTTGCGAAACATCAGGGAGTGGAATGGGGTCGTGAGTGCCGCCCAGTTTTTCAGCCTCGCGAGAAACAAGGCAAAATATACCATTCCGACTACCAACCATTACTAGTTGGAGAGGCGCCTAAAGAAGAGAAGAAGTTACCATCCCACCGACAAATGATTTAGCCTTCCAGAATCATGACTTTTCTTTATCCACTACTAGTTAGCCCATGACTGCACTCTCACCTAGTGTCGTTAACTTACATCTAGTAGGTAGTTGATAGTTAAGAGATGTCAGCTAATGTCAGAAAGGATATTTGGAAATTCCACCCCTAAGAGGGTAAAAGGGGGGGTTGGAAGTTTGTATGAATTTTCTTTGTTTTTAGAGTTAGAGACACAAAAATGTGCATTAAGATTAATAATAATAAATAAAAAACATGTACATCAATTTTTTTTTTAATATTACCTGATAAGGGTAGTAAAATAGAGGATGATAGTTTTTGCTTATTTTTTTATTATGAAGTCTACAAGCTTGAAATTTTGAAAATAGGTTTCTTTTAGGGTTAAGTATAAGGCTAGAATTTTTTTCATCCAAATCTACCCCGAAGGGGGTAAAATAGAATAGGTTTATAGGTTTACATAAATAAAGCTAGTTTAGCTATCTAGTAATTAGGAAGCACGATATCCACACTTTATATACAGAGTTAGTGTGGCTGTCATATGGACTTGTATTTTATTCATTGTTATGAAAAAAAGAAATGCTTTCAAGTCAAAAATATAACAAAAAGTGGTTTTATGATAAGTCGGTCACGTAGGGGGAAATGGCCACTCTTAATGGCCCTGATGTAATTACAGGACCTTTTGCAGGCGCTTCTTAATGGAGCCCGGACAAGTGCGTAGCTGATCTTATTTGAAGAGGGTTAAAAATATCGCTGCGTGTATCCAACGGCGAAAAATTCATATTTTTCGGAATGAGTGTTTTATTTTTATACACTACAAGTTAGCCCTTGACGGCAATCTCACCTGATGTTAAGCGATGATGCGGTCTAAGATGGTAGTGGGCTAATCTGTTAAGGGTATGGTAAACACATACTCCTAATTGGTTTCGACGCGACATCGTGCCGGAACGCTAAATCGCTTTTGTCGGAAGGGTGGTAACTAGCCACGGCCGTAGCCGACCAGACCAGACTCGAGCCGGCAATCGAACCCAGGACCTCCAACTTTATAATGCGACGGCGCACGCCACTGCGCCACCCAGCTCCCAGGCGCAAAGGTGATCAATGGTCTGTGGGAGATACATGGTCTGATCCCCGGCAGGGACAGCTTGGGAATATTTACTATTCTGATGGAAAGCTTTAGCTATAACTATTTACCATCCTAGCTTATCTGGGGCATATGCTTAGGCATGAGGAGCGGAGGTCATCAAAAACCGTATCAGCTAGCATCAGTTCCACCGCTGAGCATACGTAGTTCTGAGACATCACCGCAGATGCGAGCTCACAATTTCCAAGTCGGTCACCATCGCAATTTCAATGAAACATGCTCGAAATATATATATATATATTTTTTTATACAAAGCGAGCAAACGAGCAGGCGGGTCACCTGATGGTAAGTGATTACCGCCGCCCATGAACATTTGCAGCACCAGAGGAATCGCCAATGCGTTGCTGGCCCTTGAGCAATTTGTTAATCCGCCCTTTGAAGATCCCCATGTTATAGCCATTAGGGAACACAGAAGATGGAAGCTGGTTCCACAATTTGCAGTTTCGTGGCAGAAATGACCTGGAATAGCGGGAATAATTTTCAAAAGCTGATTACCGTTCAGTCGGGCCGGCCGCGGCGCTGCAAGCGAGATAATAAAAAAAAAAAAATTGATTGTTCGCCAAATTGCGTAGTAGCCTGAAAAGTTTAAAATTGCCATTATTATTTTTGTTTTTCAAAAGTGGAAATAATGCCCCGTCATTTTATTAATCGTTTCGTTCGGCTCAATATAAATTTGATTTTCAAATCACTTGTTTGCTTGATTCGAGTAAAAGTTTTATTTATAGCTCGCGGTTTTGCTTTATAATTTTTCCTATTTGTAAACCCACATTATACTTCCTTTGTATCGTATATTAGTTAACAAATTTTTGCAGATCGAATTTAGTTAAAGATATGCGTTTGTAAATTAGTCATTCGGCGACCTTTTCATTTTATGTATATGGACTGATTGGTTTTTTTGTCACGGTCCTGTAGAATTTATTCAAACGGAATAACAACACCGGATAATGTTTAATCCATATCGTAGAAATATATGTTTGATATAAGAAATACAATTTTATAACAAATTGCCTAATGAAATTTCTGGGATGTCACTCAATAAGTTCAAAGTTTATATAAAACGTAAGCTTGTAGAAAAGTCCTACTATAGTGTAAAGGATTACGTAAATGATAAACAAGCATGGGTGTGAAATATTGCTCTAATAAGATAGCTCTTAATATAATTTTAAGTGGCATGTGAGATGGTGATAACAAAAAGAAAATTTACCTGGCTAAGTTTGTTGTGGGCTTCTTCTTAGACCGGGGCGCGTTTGGAACCCTCATAGCTTTAGTTTTAAGTTTACGAATGTAGTTATCACCATCAAATCACTACTTTGTAAATTATTGACGCGTCAAAAGCGCCTTTTAAAGGACTATTTGAATAAAGATTATTTGAATTTATTTGAATTTGAAATTCCGTTGCTATTGAGTAACAGGCTCATATTGGTCACATAATGCGGAGGAAAGAAAGCTATGCCACCAAAATAATGTTCTATATGAGCGTGAAAGGCCAAAAGAGACAAAAGAGAAGGGAAATATAATTATGAAAACTATGCATTTATTAATGCCACTTGCAATAGAAATACATAGAAACTAGAACTGTGCTCACAGTCGAGTATAAGTCAATCAGTATAAACCCTTCAGATTCATTTCTGTTATCCAGGTCATCTCATTATATATATCTTTGTACGTTATTTTCCTGAATAAAGCACTCGAAAGACACCATAATGAGACGCCCGTGTGACACGAATAAAATGTTTAATGCAAGTGTGAAACGTAATTCCCAAGTCTGAAATTTTACCTCTTTTTCCGTCTCGAGCGTGGGTACTATTAAAATTTATTCAATGCACAGTGAGCACTTGAGAATTAATTTATATCACCTAGCCTTCTAGTTGTAAGTGTATGTATATATATAGATGTATATTTTTTTCATGCGTTATTCATACTCTTCATTGAATAATTTAACATTTAATTAACATATTATGAGGCTTTTTTTTTGTATAGTTTTTGTATGTTTTTTTTCTTATAGGTATATTTTAGCAAGACGGAATGAAATGAAGCATAATAGGTCTTTGTGTATGTAATGAAATAATATTAGTTTTAGTGCAGTCTTGCTCAAAGTGGGCGATAACGCCCCCATGTTGGGCATGGGCGTTAGAGACCTAGAGGGGGGTTAAGGGGCCCAGAAAAATTGGCATAACATTGGCTTGGTTTAGTGGGACGATGGTTGATTTTTAATTTCATTTAGGTACCTGTTATATTTTCTAAAATTAAAACCTACCTGCTAGGTATTCAATATCGAATAATTAGTTAATATTTTTGCCCTGTATTATGCTATAAATCTAGAAATAATTATTATAGATCTAATTGGTCTCAACTGGTGAAAATTTCTCGTTTAGAATGCAAGTTTAAACACCAGAACCGACTAAAATAGTACTCCATAGCTAAATTAATTAAAGTAATGAAATTGTGGTTTTTAAGTGTATATGTAATAAATTGGGGGTGCTGAAAAATAATTAATTTTCAAAGGGGGCGCTAAAAGAAATAAGTTTTATAATCTCTGTTTTAGTGCTTGATCAACGTCTTTTACCAGCCATAACTATATTATGATTATTCGAATGACAACCGTAAACCTTTCTTACGATTTTAACATTTTCTATATTTCTGTTTATATTCTTACTTCTTAGAATATAAACAGAAATATTATTTATTATTCTTCTTCTCTGGTAACTCTTTCACAGCACAACTCGTTTAGCCTGGACTACTCGAAATTTACCTGTGAGACTCACTAATTGTTTGTTTTTTTTTCTTGTCATTTTTATATTATTAATACTTTTTTTTGTTCTGACGTCACTCTCGTCTTAGCTAAAAATCAAAGTCGGGTTTATCATAAAAGACATTTCATTGGTGTTACAGACATACATAACATTTCTGATTAGAATAAGATTTGACAATATATGAGGATAAATAAATTTTCTTTCTTCTTTATTTCTTACGTATTGCAAGAGTAATCGTAAATTATTTTGATCGTGACATAGCTAGTCTCGCATAATAATACTAATAGACTGTAATCTTCTTTTTTTTTTTTTTACGTTAGGTACCATTTGTGGCCTGCGCTTTACATTTCAGCCCATATTTGAATAAAAGTGCTGAGTCGTGCGGTCCAATCAGAAGACGCCCAGCAATTAGAAAACCGTTTGAAAACGATTATCGGCTAGGCCTGCCTCGTGAGCAGATTCCACTATTCATATGGGGGTTGGGAGGCAGACGTGGAAATAATCTCTTTTAGATACCACATGGATCGTAGATAATGTGCTTTAATATTCAGGGAGGGGAATATTTGAATGGTAATTTTTTATGTAACACGTAAAAAATTACCATTCAAATATTTCTTGACGAACTCCGTGGCGTAGTGGGTGCGCTGTTACATTTTAAAGTCGGAAAGCTGATTCCACTACACTAAATCTAAATAAATTATAAAATTAGGAGTCCTGGGTTCAATTCCCGGCTCGAGTCTGTTCTGGTGGCAGGCTTCCGACAAAAACGTGTAAACGATTCAGCGTTCCGTCACGATGTCGCGTAGAAACCAATTAGGAGTATGGGTTTACCATACCCCGTACAGGTTAGCGCGCCACCATCTTAGACTGCATCATCACTTACCATCAGGATGATGGGGGCTAACTTGTGGTGTATAAAAAAAAATGATAATTTGAAATCAGATCAAATGCTGATTTTCTTGCCGACTTCCTCTCAATTGGATCGTGTTTTCCCAACCGGCGATACAGTTGCAATGGACTGACTTGATGTTCCAAAAGTGCTGAGAGGAATTTTTGGTTGGGAAAATTCTTTGAAGAGAGATAGGTCAGTGCTGTTACATGTCGGTAGTTGAGTCGATTTTGAATTCTGAACCGGTGTTAGAGTCCGTACAGACGGTCACACCTGACGTTTCAATAGCGCTTGAAGCGACAGAAACCACTTGCTACGACATAGATATTTAGCGTTCCTTCCTTTAATTGGTTTCTACGCTTCACATGCCGTAGGTAGTATGGTTTAAAAAACTACCCAAACAGTTAAGATCGCTACCATATTAAACAGTGTTATAACTTATAAATTGTAGTGGTGGTTAAAAAAGCTGTGATAGATGAGTGGTTAGGACGTCCACCTCTTAATCAGAGGACCTCTAACTTTTCAGAGTTATGTGATTTTTTAAGCAATTAAAATATTTCAAATTTAAAAAAAAAAGTTGCTTCAACGGCGAAGGAAAACATCGCGAGGCATGCATGCCTGAGAGTTCTCCGTAATGTTCGCAAAAGCGTGTGAAGTCTGCCAACCTACACATGGGCAGCGTGGTGGACTATGGCCAAAACCCTTCTCATATTGAGAGGAGACCCTGTAGAGGTGCTGTGTAGTGAGCCGGTGGTGATAAATGGTAGTGTTATGTTGACCACTAATCCTCCAGTCCGGAAAGCGTATTGAGTGTGTTTCGCTCATCACCGCCACATAGCACGCGATGTGGATAATTGTAAACCTTGCTGAATGGATTTACACGGACCCAGTACACTACTGGAATACCACATTATTTTTTATGAAAGAATGATAATATACTTTATTGTACTCAAAGAAGTGGTGATAGCCTAGTGGTTAGGTCGTCAGCCTCCTAATCAGAGGTCGGCGGTTCGAATCCGGGCACGCAGTTTTCGAAGTTATGCGCGTTTAAAAAAAAATATCACTTGCTTCAACGGTGAACGAAAACATCGTGAGGAAACCTGCACGCCTGAGAGTTCTCCATAATGTTCTCCAAGGCGTGTGAAGTCTGCCAATCCGCACATGGCCAGCGTGGTGGACTATGGCCAAACCCTTCTCATATTGAGAGGAGACCCGTGCTCTGTAGTGAGCCGGAAATGGGTTGATCATGATGATGATGATGTACTCAAAGAGAGACCCGGTTGTCTAGAATGAAAGCCCGCCGAGCACAAAGCCACCATTGCTTTAATGTCGTTTGGTGGGCATTCCACACTAGCGGGACCTACTTTTGCACTAAAACCTGATAATTATCATTGGCTAAGTTAATATAAGAGGAGGTCCCTGTTCTGCGAACTCCGGGCTCCGAGCTTTGAAGCATTTAGACCACACCTTCGTTTAGTTTTAAGATATATTAAAGTGATTTTAATATTTTTAATTATTATAGACCTTTAAAGTTGCTTTACTGTGTTAATGAGTGTGAATTTTAAATTAATTTAATTGTATGTTTTAAAATTGTTTTAATTGTGAATTTTGTAATAATTGTAAGTTTTTAATTGTAATTGTTGTTTTAAATAAGAAGATAATAATTTAACTGATTTTAAGAAATAAAGCAAAAAGGTCTCTTTTACTGAAAGAGGACACCCGTGAAAAAAAAAGTTAATATTTAGTTATATTAACTTAATGCCATCCAAGTACATTAGAAGTAACTTGTAGTACCGTTTAGTAGGCTGCATAAAATTTGTGACTCATACAAAGGAAATTGTATTTTATTCTGTAATAAATTACCTATTGATATCTTGGAGATGTCTATCAATAAGTTCAAAATTTTTATAAAGCGAAAGCTCATTGAGGGATTATATAAACGATAAAAAATCATGGGTGTGAATTGCTCTTTCCCATAGCTAATTATAATTTATTATTGAATCATTCATAGTTGTCTGTAAAAGGTTTTTATGAATAAAGCTATTTTAATTTGTTAAATATATATAGCTTTTACCCGTGGCTTCGCTCGTATTGAAGCCATTAAATAAGTAGGTATCAGAGATCATTGCAATAGAAATGAATCAATACGAGAACTTTATTTTAACAGACCATTTTTATATCTTTCGTATAGTATATATGTATAAATTATTTGTTAATAAAAAGTATGCTATATTCCTTCTAATACCTCCAAGAATATATGTACAAAGTTTCATGGTGACCGATTGAGTATTTTTCGCGTGAAAGCGTAACATACAAACTCACATCCACATTTATAATGTTAATAGGTATGATATAAGTTTTTTTCTAAAATACTAAAGATGAAATACATTTATATCTTTACTCGAAGTAAACAAGTAAAATTCCACTCGTACGCAATACAAACACACACACACAAACACACACACACAAACACACACACTCTCTTCACTCTCTCAATATATACACATATAATACATATTATATACATTTTACGGAAGGCGGGACATCCTGGTACAAGTAAAATAATTACTTAAAAGGATGTCCCAACAACGGATAAATGTTATGTAAAACGTATTTTTTTGAATATTTTTTTTTTCATATCTCTTAAATAATAAATCCGAATCGTCACACATAAAACATTATAAACCTAAGTGTAAAACATGAAAATAAATGAAAATGAGATCAAAAATAGGAAACTAAAGAACCACTTCCTGACAGCTATGCGTTCAGATTTAACCGTCAAGTCGAGAAATTTGATGGTTTCAGCATCGCAGCTCTCCAAAAGTTGGCTGATAGCACAAAAGCTTTGCAGAACATCCAGTGTCCGCATATCCGTGTATCTTTTAATTAAAGAGCAGGACAAAGACGATCTCGACGTACACGGTTCACTAACTTGGGGGGGGGGGGGGGGGGGGGCGTTGGCGTTCTTAAGAGACGTGCTAGATTTTATCCAGCGACGTTTTGTCCTCGACGCGATGGAGTTTAGCGAGCACTAAGTGTGAGGTTCTGCTAAGAAATAACTTTACAAAGTGAAATTACTTTAATCGAATGACAAGTGAAAATAAAGGAATACAAATTTTCCACAGACCAATTCTGTGGCAAGTTGTTTCAACTTAAAGTGACATCTTCAACGTACTTTAGCGTACGTTGACTTTGCTCAGACAAAGTCAACGTTAAAACAAGACAGTCTTATATTGGACTCGGATTATTAACTTTTTTTTTTCACGCTGGGAAATGCGTTTACGCATCCTCTCCGGAGGCGACGCAGGCAAGACTGCGACGCTTCTGACGGGGTATGTGGGATTCCCCGGTGGCCAGACTGGCGACCAGAATACCCACTAAAACCTATGCGATGCTCCTTCGAGTCGCCTGGTGGCTGGGTCACGGGAACACTCCTGCGCTCGGCCGCAACACGGATTATTTACTGTTGTCATCATCAACATAAATAATAAATAAAAAATTTAATTGGACTTATAAAAATGATAAAATAATACTAGATAATATGTATATATTGTCATTGAGATAATTATTGTAGTTCTATTGAAATTCGCAACGAATAAATGAAATGAAATTAAACAAAACACTATCAAATTAAGTAAATTTGTCCACTGTAGGTCAGAAGCCTGTTACTTGTCCATCATTATGGATTCGCTACCAGATAACTGTGATAAATATTGCACGTGCAGCACTATACACGTGATCCAGTATCTTTCTACGGAAACTTTTTTTTTTTACTTAACGAGAGCGATGCGGCAGGCTAAAGGTAGTCATTTTCATTAGAGACGGCAATCTCACCTGATGTTAAGTGATAATGCATTCTAAGATGGTAGCGGGCTAAACTGTTATGTTATTACGGGTATGGTAAACTATGCTCCTAACCGTAACAGTTTCTACGCGATATCGTACCGGATCGATTACGCTTGGCGACACGACTTTTTCTATAAGGCTACAGCCTACTAGTTACCTCTAGCCACGGCCGAAGCCTCTCATCAGACCGGACTGTTGGTTTATGTTACATTTTATTACAAAAATTAATCTATCTTATTTAATAAATAAAAATATAATAAAAAGTATTTTTAATATTTAAAAGATAATATTGGTTTAAAGCAACACAGCGCCATCTTTTTCATTCATGTCAAACTGTGCTAGGAAACTGACGTATAAATAAAATTCCTTCCTTGTAAAAATTAATTTAAATTGGCTAATATATTTTTTATTTTTCACTTTGCCTCAATGCTGAAGCAAACAAGCTGTTTAATTTCTTTCACACCTGTATTCCTATACGGACTTGAGCCGGGAATCGAACCCAGGACCGCTAACTTTACAATGCGACAGCTCACGCGCTGCGCCACGGAGATCGTCAAAATTCATGTCGCACTTATATTATCTAGTCAGTAGTTGTGTCCTTATGTAAGGCTGGCTTCAATATTTCCATTTTCGGGACATAATATTAAATCCCGCAGCAATATACGCGGTTCGCTCGGCCCCTCTGATAAAAAACGGCCGGAATGCGTTGATATCACAAAACATTGCGTGACCCTCCGGCGGCGAGGCGCGCAAACAAGAAAAACCTTTTTTCGTACACACTATTCCCTGGTTACCTACTTACTACATCCTAATCCTAACTTATATTATAAGCTAATACAAGTTTGAGATTGTTTATTACGTTTACACGCTTTTAAGTTCAAACTTTATATAAAAACGTAAGCTTGTAGAAAATTCCTACTATAGTGTAAAGGATTACGTAAATGATAAACAAGCATGGGTGTGAAATATTTCTCTAATAAGATAGCTCTTAATATAATTTTAAATGGCATGTGAGATGGTGATAACAAAAATAAAATTTACCTGGCTAAGTTTGTGGTGGGCTTCTTATACCGGGGCGCGTTTGGAACCGTCATAGTTTTAAGTTGACGAATGTAGTTATCACCATCAAATCACTACTATGTAAATTATTGACGCGTCGATAAGCGCCTTTTAAAGGACTATTTGAATAAAGATTATTTGAATTTGAATTCAATCATCATGAAATTATACACAAATTTAGCTGGCATGCTGGAGACGAAACGTCTACGAAAACGGGGTTACGAAAAAACGTGGCATGTTATGCGAGTTCACATGTGATTAGAAAGTTAGACCTTTATATGTCTTGCATTGGAGAGGTTATAATAGTTATCATAGTTCGAGTGTTTCACTTAGTGATATTATAAACGTACTTAGCTGGCATGCTGGAGACGAAACGTCTACGAAAACGGAGTTACGAAAAAACGTGGCATGTTACGCGAGTTCACATGTGCTTAGAAAGTTAGACCTATATATACCTTGCATTCGTAGGGTTATAATTGTTACTAGTTAGAGTGTTTCACATCATCATGATCAACCCATTACCGGCGCACTACAGAGCACGGGTCTCCCCTCTCAATATGAGAAGGGTTCGGCCATAGTCCACCACGCTGGCCATGTGCGGATTGGCAGACTTCACACGTCTTTGAGAACATTATGGAGAACTCTCAGGCGTGCAGGTTTTCTCACGATGTTTTCCTTCACCGTTGAAGCAAGTGATATTTTAATTGTTAAAAAACGCACATAACTTCGAAAAGTTAGAGGTGTGTTGCCCGGATTCGAACCGCCGACCTCTGATTAGGAGGCTGACGTCCTAACCACTAGGCTATCACAGCTTCATTTCACTTAGTTCCTGAATATTAAACTACAGTGCTCTTCACACAGGTCGTAAATAAGGCAGCGATTGTTAATACAAACAATTTAAATAAGAGATTCAGCGTTACGTGATTGTGCATATGTTTAGAAAGTAACACTAATATAAAGATTTGCACTAGTTTGTGCAATAACATTAAATGTGATTCCTGAACTTTAATCTATTGCCTATTTCGCATAGTTCTGTCAAAAGAAGGACGCATGTTATATTGGTAAAATATACTACAGAACGCCTCCAGTATTCCGAACGATTTATATCATTATTATTTCAGATTCCCTTAAAGCCTCCCTTTTTGTTTTTAAAAGGAAAACCACTTGTTCAAATATTATATTCCGTCGCTTCATAAATATTTTGACCGACCGGTGCGTTAAACGCACCGGTTCGCCGCAATTCAACTCTTAGCTCCCCGTAATAAGGTTTAATATTGAGGGTGCGATGTTTCTTTTAGGGGGATGGGGGGGGCCCCCATCACCTTTTTAGAGTTAATGAATATTTATTTTTGAGATAACACATGTGCACGATAGCAACGTTGGCATTCAAAATAATAAATGCGGAAGTGTATTTCTGTGTTTTAGATACAGTTTCTTTTTCACGCAGCAACGTAGCAACGACCGTTTTGCATTTCATTTCATTTATTTGAAATTCACTTTTTTTTTTTAGTTTACAATTTTATCATAAAATACCAAATCTTTCTGGCATATATCTCAATAAGTCCAAAGTTATATAAAAGCTTGTAGAACGGTCCTATTATAGTGATAAGGATCATGTAAATGATAAACAAGGTTGGGTATGATATATTGGTCTTAAATAGTTTTAAGTGACTATGTGAGATGATAGTAACAAAAATAATAGCTACCCGATAAAAAAATTCTGTGGGCTTCCCCTTCTTCTTCTACGTCGGTACACTCTTTGCAGAGCGGTCGTGGTCATCACGAATCAATGTCTTTGAGGCCAGATGTTATGCGCCTCACAAGCATTCGCCACTTCCCTCTGCTGGCCGAAAGTTTGGTGCACTCGTGCAAAGGACCACCCACAGCAGACTTTATCTGATCGGTCCATCGCATGGGTGACCTTCCTCGCCCTCTGGTGCCCTCCACCTTGCCCTGCGCGACAAGACGCTCGATGGAGTCACTCTCACGCCGGGAGACGTGACCAAAAAATTTAAAAATGCGACTCTGTACTAACGACGAGAGTCGTTTAATGCCGAGTTCTTGGAGGATAGAGACCTTGGTGCGAAATTCGGTGCATGAGACACCTAGGGCTTCCCCTTAGACAGTTTTAAGTGTATGTAGTTATCACCATCAACTCACTACAATGTAAGTTAATGACGCATTAAAAAGTGGTGTTTAAAAGATTATTTCTAAAAAAATTATTATCGATTGCCTGATTGATTGATATACTTTGATTATTTAGACAGTAATTTGAGAATATATGTAATAAAGATCACAGGAATAATATGATTTCATTTTTAGCAGAATAAAAAAACTATTTCCGGTTGGTTTTTTCTTTCCTCTGACATGAATGTATTTAAGCACATTCCATTTGTATGATCGATTTCATTCTTCATCCGAGTAAACAAAAATTAACGGTTGCTGCAGAGTTCCGAGAATTCCCAGCATTTTACATAAAACATGGAAACGCTGTAACAGCGTTCCGCAATAAAGTATTTACGCGTCGCATCTTTTATAGTTACGCAAAAAAAAAACGGTATGAGAAAATTACGATGTCTCCTTTCGTTTATTATAAAATATAGTTGACAACCCCACTCATAAAGCTACATTAGGGACTCGTTGCATTTGTTTATCCGTTTCATCATTTTTATCACGCAAATATGTACAGTACATACACGCTTTTGCACGCGCCTTCTCCAATTTAGGAGGCCTTCTACAATTTACCATCAGGTGAGATTGCCGTCAAGGGCTAACTATAAATATATATATATATATATATATAAATATATTATACACTTATAGTTAGCACGATATCTGTGCAGTTTTATAAATATATTAATGTTAAACACATGAAAAAATATTATATACAGTATATTACGTGTCCGGAACGATCGTGGAATATATATATATATATATATATATATATATATATATATATACACACACACATATATATACATATATATATATATATATATATCTCTGAACACTTTTTATACACTACACTATAATTACATAGATTACATAGACTTGTTGAACACTTATAAATTACTCTTATAAGAATTACTTTCTACATTTCGTCGCGTAGAAACCGATTAGGAGTATGGGTTTACCATACCCCTAAGAGGCTAACAGTGGATTAAAAAAAAACATCCTAGTTTAAAGAGACACTGAACTCGACACAGTGTTTTTCGAGGGATCGCTGAATGCACCGCAAAAGGAAAAGACCGTCGGTTACATTTATTGTTTTTATACTACTCGCGTTGCCGAAGATAATGAAACTCCCAATCCGTGTTCAAATGCCTCCCATCCAATTAATGTGTATGGTAACAATAAGCAGACGTAGACACGGTAATATTATGTATCCGGTATTCCAACTTCATACAAACGGACGAAACGTGAGCTATGCTTACGCGCCTCGATCTCGGCGTGCAGACAGTCGCGACTGTGCCGCAGTGACGAACGGACGGTGTTTTGTTTTTTTTTCATCAAAAACCGCGCGATTTTTTCATTAACATAAGCAAATGTAATTAAAATGCTGGAGGCGGGCAGCCCTATGTTTAGGTGCCACGCGGCTGTAAGTATTTATTTCAAAGATAAGGCCGAGTTACAATACTGTGCACGTAATGTTACCGTGACGTAGATGAACAAGACACAATTTGTAAATTTTGTACGAAATATAGTTGTCAACCCTATATCTGTTCGACGTCAGGGAGTCGCAGCGGTCGTCTGATACATTTATTATTTTGTTTACAGGTAAGGCCGTGTTTACGTATTTGCTTAGGCCGGGAAGGGCGTCGAGTATGTAGTCACGCTGCGACGTTTGTTGGTGAGCCGTTACAAACTTTTTTATTTTTTTCTCTTTTTATGGCTTTATACAGATTCTCCAAGCTATGTGCCCCGCCCATTGCCACTTCAACTTCGCAACTCGCTGAGCTATGTCGGTAACTCTGGTCCTTCTACGGATCTCTTCATTTCTGATGGACGTTGGGGTCCCAAGGTGTTGGAATGGCGACCCCGCACCGGTAAACATAGCGTTGGTCGACCCCCAACAAGGTGGACAGACGACATCAAACGAGTCGCAGGGAGCCGCTGGATACAAGCGGCCCAGGACCGTGGCCATTGGAACTATCTACAAAAGACCTATGTCCAGCAGTGGACGTCTATAGGTTGAAATGATGATGATGATGACACAGATTAGCAAATGTCAAGTTTATAGCAATGGAAAATTTAAGTTAGGTAAAATGGCGGGAAACTTCGCACTCGGCGGACGCGGCTCCCTCAAACTTTTCCCAAATTAATACATGTTAACATGAATTGAAAAAATTAGCCACTGCACAAACGACACCAAAACTATAATGTGCACAACACAACCAACACTAGTACTTTTCAAAATTAGCCAACAAACATTAATTCAAGAAAAGTGTGAAAAAACCGCGTCTCGCGTTAGTTGACTGTATCGTATCTTATTATTTAGGTGGTATTGTTTAAACTGCATTTATGACTAAAGTAAGGATGCGAACACATACAAATACCAAAATCAACATTTCACATACATTAGGCACATGAGATGTTCTAATCGAATTCTAAGAAGGGAAATTCCCTTTTTTTTTAATTTTAATACTCCATAACTATGTATACATATTTCTTACTTTGAAAGTATTTGTGAACTTTTTGAAAACCTGTTAAGCTAAATATTCACATTAGCTCACAATGTTAAAAAATGGTCATGAAAAAATTTATTACCTTTTGGTTTTCCGTAATCATGATCAACCCATTCTTGGCTCACTACAGAGCACGGGTCTCCTCTCAATATGAGAAGTGTTTGGCCTTCTTAGTCCACCACGCTGGCCATGTGCGGATTGGCAGACTTCACACGCCTTTGAGAACATTATGGAGAACTCTCAGGCGTGCGGGTTTCCTCACGATGTTTTCCTTCACCGTTGAAACAAGTGATATTTTAAATTGTTTTTTTTTTTTTTTTTATCCACTGCAAGTTAGCCCTTGACGGCAATCTCACCTGATGGTAAGTGATGATGCAGTCTAAGATGGTGGCGGGCTAACCTGTTAGGAGTATGGTAAAGCAATACTCCTAATTGGTTTCTACACGACATCGTGCCGGAACGCTAAATCGCTTGGCGACACGCCTTTGTCGGTAGGGTGGTAACTAGCCACGGCCGCAGCCTCCCACCAGACAAAAAACGCGCATAACTCCGAAAAGTTAGAGGTGCCCGGATTCGAACCGCCGACCTCTGATTAGAAGGCTGACGCCCTAACCACTAAACTATCACCGCTTCCATAATAAATAAATAAATTTAGTTAGTTATTTAGTTGGCGCTGCAGCATTGGATTAATATTGGCTGATGATGAAGACTATATCTGACTGTCTAGCTGTGAAGCTAAATACAATATTGAAAATCGTATTCAAGCGCACAGTGCAAATGGCCGGCTACGTACGAGAACTTGTAAGTGTAGGAAGCGTTTATTCAGTTATTCTTTATTATGAGTTCACAATTTAGTTCTCGACATTGTGCCTCCGTTTGATATTGTAGGTAATGCTACCAAAAAAGCAAAACATTTAATAAAGGCACTTAACTTCGACGGGTATAAAGATAACACGATCCTAATGCCTTTCCTCGCCCGAACAAACTTGGTCCTTCCAGCCGGATCACTTAAAAAACACATCTACAGCCGCTTCCGAACTTCTTGCTACGTTAAGAAACTAGTTTAGGAGATGCCGTCAACTCGCTTATTGTCATCATGATGCGCTGCCTATTAACGTGCCTCCAAGCTGAGTGATCGATATTGGTGTTTGACCCACCCCGTTGTTTTATTGCGGGTCAGTTGAATTACATGACTATTATTAGTTACCATCATCGATTAATAACATAACGGTAGATTACGCTAATTTATATAACGTGGATTTGACAGAATACCAGACTCGGATCCGAGATCTGGGCACAATTCTGGAATTTTGTTTTCTTTAAGATTAGATTTTGAGAGGATCATTTGTACACTGTATCTGTATTGTATGTACGAAATGAATTGATGATGATAACTATATTAAACTTTACAAGTTGTAAAATAACAGCCCAATAGTAGAAGTAGAAATTTAAATTGTGTTTTGAATTCAGCCTAAATAGGTAAACGATACAAGTCGCTGGGACCAGGTACGGACTTATACATCTAAAAGTTATGTGTCTAGAAATAGGCTGAACAGGGCGCTGCCTCAGCTTGATGCTGCGTCAAAATTGACTGCAGCGCTGATTTTCAGGCATAACCAATGGTGATATCATATAGATATATAGTGATATTTATAGGTGTATATCTTGATAGAAATTATTTGTTGAATGATTATTGTTTGCTAACACCTCTATATATTTCATGGACCCAGTGGTCTGGTTCTTTGGCAAAGTGGACCTATATTGGTAACGTCACGTCAAGGTAAATCGCTGCGATACTTACCGTTGTAATAGGATCTTGGGACGGGGAACGGCCGGTGTTTTCGGACAGGGCGTAACTCGATCTGTCGTTAAAAGTTGCTAAGGTGGCACATTGAGAGCTTGTCTCGTTAGTGACTCCTTACGAGCGTTTTAATGCAATACCTTTACAAAGGGCGATATCAAACTTTTATTATGGGAAAGAAGTACCCACGTTAACTGGCAGAAATCGACACCTACCCAACACGAGTTATGCCCCATTCAAACAACCTTATTTCAATGTCATAGAGTTGTTATCTGATCATACAGTTTAACAGGTGGCTTTATAACCTATTAGGGGTATGGCAGCTATAAAAAAACTTCATGTTATAAATAAAAAAACAAAATAAAAAACATTTTTTTTTTTCTTTTACAGCATAAACTTAAAAGCTAGTTAGAACTATTAAATCTTAATACCAAGTTATTAGTATAAATATAAAAATATAATAAAAAAGGTATTGATTAATTATAGGAAAACTCCTCGCGGGTCAATTCCTCCCCCAGAGATATCCATCGCTGCCAGCCAAAAAACAAAATAAAAAAACTTTATATACCAAATAATAAATCACTTTGCAGTATCACCTTCGTAAGCATTTCCTAACAGAAACCCACCACATAAGTTTATATTTGCAATAATCTAATCCAGGAGATCTCGTGATCTCCAATTGACCGAGTAGGTACTAGAGGCGGTAACCCCCCTCACCCCACATACCGTTTAGCTATAATGGTGTCTGTGTTTGGTAAACATAATTCATCTTCCTTATATAAACATCTGTATTTGAAGTACACTTTAGTGCGAATGATCCAAATCAAGGGGCAATAAATCAAGTGATCCCATCCGCTCGTGATCCGTCAATGCAATCTGGAATAGACCTTTTATGAGCCCCGGCCGGCTCACTCCTCGGACGTTCAAACTTATTCGATAAGCCCGGGACGTTTATAGCGTACGATGCATCATTGTCTTCAATAGAGTATCAGACTACCCTCTAGTATGTGTTTTAAATTAATAATTGTGCTTAAATATAACAATTTAAAAAAAATTACTACAATGCAAATTTATTTTTACTTTCAAAATAACCGCGGCAACGCTTTTTCAAACCGCGTGACGTCATCTGTGGGTAAAGAGATTGATTACTAGTTTATTCACGAACTGTTATTATATAAAAAAAAAAATTATTGTTATTGTTATTGTTATTTTGACGACCTCCGTGGCGCAGCGCGCGCGCTGTCAGATTATAAAGTTGGACGTCCTGGGTTCGATTCCTGGCTCGAGTCTGGTCTGGTGGGAGGCTTCGGGCGTGACTAGTTACCACCCTACCGACAAAGACGTGTCGCCAAGCAATTTAGCGTTCCGGCACGATGTCGCGTAGAAACCGATAGGAGTATGGGTTTACCATACCCCTTACAGCTTAGCCCGCTACCATCTTAGACTGCATCATCCCTTACCTTCAAGTGAGATTGCCGTCAAGGGCTAACTTGTAGTGGATAAAAAAAAAATAATATTATAGTAGATTTTTTAAAATTTCAAGGATTTAAGCAATGTACTACTCAAAATGATTACCGGCCTTCTTTTTATAGGGTATAAAAGCGACTGCGTTTCATAAAGAATAAAAGTTTTTTTTTTTTACTGATTACCCGGACGCCTATAAAAGACTTATCGTCGTGTCGTAAAGTGAGTATGCGAAATAATTTAGTTAAACTTGAAAATTAAATATGCTTTATTCGCTCGTGATATGGAAGACACTTTATTCTTGTAATTTTGACACTTTATACACTTATTCCAGCATCTTGGGACCCCGATGGCGACCCCGCACCGGTAAACGTAGCGTTGGTCGACCCCCAACAAGGTGGACAGACGACATCAAACGAGTCGCAGGGAGCCGCTGGATACAAGCGGCCCAAGATCGTGGCCATTGGAACTCCCTACAAAAGACCTATGTCCAGCAGTGGACGTCTATCGGTTGAGATGACGATGATGATGATGATACACTTATTCTTGTGATTTTTGTTTTATTGATATTATTTAAATTTAAAATATTAGTAGAACACTACTAATCTTTATTGAGTGGACATGAGCGTAATTATAAAACCACCATAGACAAGTAATTATTGAGTCATAGACGGAGTTGTAGTCTTTTCAATACACTTAAAGGAATTTCAACAGTAAATAATCGGAGACCTATTCTACCTATAGGGACGACATCGTGTTAGATTAAACAACATCGTATATGATACAAATCGTTCGGTATAAACGGCCTCAGCTCAGCCCTGTATTTAAGTCCGGCACACATAAGACCGGATAGTGGATAAAGGGGTTTTGTCTTATATCTGCGCGTTACGTGTACGCTTGTGTGGCGGCAGCTTAGCCAAGAATACGAAGAAGGGGGGGGGGGGGGTATTGAGTCTTGCTTTATTAAGTTTATTATTGCTGGATGGAGTTCAGCGCAAACTTCCACTGGAAACTAGACTTTATCATAACACTTGTTATTAACTTTCGTTATCCTCTTAATCGGACAAGATTGTTCCTTGTTTTCCAACTAGTGCATAAATTTTTATTTTATTTATTTATTTGAATTAAGACAGGTTTACATATGAACAGTACAAAGCATGGTGAAGCAATAACGGCTGCAGTAGTGTAAACTGTGGCGCTACCATTGTTGTCGACTTCCAAACAACAAATAGTAACAATTATATAAAAGCACAGCAATGAGAGTAACATATTCATCATCATCAAGATCAACCCATTACCGGCTCACTACAGAGCACGGGTCTCCTCTCAATATGAGAAGGGTTCGGCCATAGTCCACCACTCAACATTGTGGAGAACTCTCAGGCATGGAGGTTTCCTCATGATGTTTTCCTTCACCGTTGAAGCAACTGATATTTTAATTGTTTAAAAACGTACATAACTCCGAAAAGTTAGAAGTGCGTGCCCGGATTCGAATCGCCGACCTCTTATTAGGATGCTGACGCCCTAACCACTAGGCTATCACAGCTTCATATTATATTTACACACAGTAACATATTATATTTACCAAAAACAAAAAAAAAACAGTTGAAGTAAGACTTTATATCCGACTTTATTAAACAGACGAATATAATTATCAGAATGTATCAATTATCTTATCTAGGTCAAAAGAAACAATCTTGTAGATACAGCTACATGTTGATTATATTATGTGCCACAATATAATGCTCGAAACGTTATAATATGTGACCATTGATTTACCACTAGTCGTAGATAGAGCGCGTCATACAAAAACAAAGCGAGAATTTGTCACCAACTAAGTATACATTTTTACATATCGGTATATGGATGTATTACAACCCGTCTAATACACTAGACATCTGGCCGTTATATTATCTATAGCGGCGCGTAGTGCTTTGCAATTCATTCGGATTATACGGCTCGAGTGTTAGAATCGGTGACTTTCGTCTAGCCTCGTCACACACTGGGGGAAAGGAGTGCACGCGTCGCTATTTGTGCACTACTTTTCCGTCCCATTTTTTGACCGTTAATGATAATAAACATATTTTCTTTCCTTCATACGCTGTGTTACAGTATGTCTTTGCCAGTAGGGTGCTAACGAACCCAGGACCTCCCGCTATATCGTCAAGCTCGGTATCTTTTGTAATTTTGTGTAAAATATCTTCCATCCTATTCAAGTCTGCCCATGGCCAGCGTGGTGGACTATAGCCAATACCCTTCTCATATTGAGAGACCCGTGCTCTGTAGTGAGCTGGCAATCGGTTGATCATCATGATTTTGATGATTTTCCATTATTTGGTTTATCAGTACTTTATTAAGAATGCTTATCTATTATCTGTGCAAGATAAAATACTCTTGTATCGTTCTTATTTTATTATTTTTCTTATTTTTATTACTACAACAAATTTCCTTAACTATTGCACCTTCCCCCTTTCCTTGTAAATGGTTCCTTTCACACAAGGTTGTCCGAAGGAGATCGCTTTAAGCGATTAGACCGCCTTTACGGGTTATGTTTCTTATCGACTTTTTTGTTTTTATTTGTTTTAGATATTAAGTTTTAATGTGCAATAAAGACTGTCTATTTATTTATCTACTCTAATCGTGAACTATCAAGCAAAACTTATATACTCTTTGACCGAGAACATGCTATAAACTTTTTTTATGCACGAGATTCCGTTGCATTTATAAAGTATAATATTGCATACAAAGTTATTTTAAATTTTGATCAAAGAATATAAAAGTTGCTTTTTCTCTTTAAATATAAAAACCATTTCAAAAAAAAAATATTGTATATTAAAACATAACTTAAGTTTGTTTGGGTGTTATGCCTCAGTTTACCTCCATAATCGGTTGTGAGTTTAAATTACCTGTTCCGACAGTTCTTTTTTTTTTCTTAAACTTCCTCACGAAAATATTATTCTAATATTCACGCGTGAAAGGTTTCCTGTGACACGGTATTTCGACGACCTCCGTGGCGCAGCGCGAGCTGTCGCTGGGTTCGATTCCCGGCTCGAGTCTAGTCTGGTGGGAGGATTCGGCCGTGACTAGTTACCACCCTACCGACAAAGACGTGTCGCCAAGCGATTTAGCGTTCCGGCACGATGTCGCGTAGAAACCGATAGGAGTATGGGTTTACCATACCCCTTACAGGTTAGCCCACTACCATCTTAGACTGCATCATCACTTAGGTGAGATTGCCATCAAGGGCTAACTTGTGGCGAATAAAAAAAAACATTTTCAGCAGTCTATCTTTCTCAAACCGTGCCGACCCATCGTTAACAGTACGTAATGGCGGCCTGATTGCTTTAGCAAGTTCTTCCACACACCCCTTACTCGTAAACATATAATCTTTTAATTTAATCGACATATATAATACCGGAAAGCAAATTCTTGTAACAAGGGGCCTAATGAACTATAAATAGCGCGGAATTTCGGCCCAATTATAACCGAGCATTCCATGTGAAATCCGTGAATTTCTCCCATTCCCCTCCGACCCCCCCACCTCGCTTGCATTCAGTTATTTCAATTTCACGCGCGACCGAACAAAACTGAATCCGGCATTTATATGAAACGCGTGTCGCGCGGTAAATGATTGACCTCGGCCAAAATATGATTGATTCCCTTACTATCAAATACCTATAAACAATTTATAAAACGTGTTTAACTAATTAAAATATGAGTAAGAAAACATTTATTTCCAACTACGTTGGTCATGTTTTGTTAGTTGTTTTATTATCGATTCACAAGTAATCTTAAGTTATCTAATGTAAATGCGTATACCATAAGGTGGTAGTTCAGGTACTGACAATCAAACCTGTCTGCAAATGCTCTAAAGATGCCACTGCCGCTGGCTCTCACTTTAAAACTAAAAGCGTATTTTACTCGTCTGTACTAACACGTAGTACAGACAAGTAAACAAGTGCATAAAATAATCTGCTCTAACTTCCAAATTAAGTATTAATGATCTAAAAAGCTTGATTGAAGCGGTGATAGCCCAGTGGTTAGGGAGTCAGCCTCCTAATCAGAGGTCGGTGGTTCGAATCCGGGCACGCACCTCTAACTTTTCAAAATTTTGCGTTTTTAAATAATTAAAATATCACTTGCTTCAACGGTGAAGGAAAACATCGTGAGGAAACCTGCACGCCTGAGAGTTCTCCATAACGTTCTCAAAGGCGTGTGAAGTCTACCAATCCGCACATGGCCAGCGTGGTGGACTATGGCCAAACCCTTCTCATATTGAGAGGAGACCCGTCGGTAATGGGTTGATCATGATGATGATGATGATGATCTAAAAATATATAGGTACCCGGATAAGTTTGTTGTGGGCTTCTTCTTAGACCATGGCGCGTTTAGAACCCTGTCAGCGTTAGTTTTGAATTTAATAAACGTTAGTTATCACAATCACTATAATAAATCACTCCATATGTAATAATTAATATTAATGAATGCTTCAGAAGTTTCTGTGATAAGCCAAAATGAATTAATAATACTATTAAAAAGTTTGGTCTCCCCTGCCGGGGTGTAATCCTTCGCCCGATATATTTATATAATGTGTATGTATGTAGGTTTATTTATTTTTATCTATTTAAGTATATTATATCTCTTTTGGCATTTATATGTATTTATTTTGCACACGGGCGTGAGATATAGTTATAGTTTAATAAATAATAATATCCTCTTACTACTATCTTACAATAATAATAATAAAGTTTTTTAATGAGTTAAATAAAACCCATAAGGGACTTTAAATATACACATATAATTATACTTATACACAAAAAAGTCTGTTCCACATTCCGAAATGACGTGTTGAAATAGAAATATAAATGGAAGACAAAATGGATTTTATGAACGGGCTATAACAGGTTTTTCAGCACGATTGCAGGTAAATGAGAGAATGATTTTCTAAAACTGAAAAAATCAAATGGAGACCGAAAAAGATAAGTATTGAAACTGGAAGGTGTCAGCTCAAAAGCACTAGCGAAATGCACAGCTTTGTAAAGGCGAATTTTTTAATTAAATTACCCTATAAGTAGGGATAAATTGAAAAGTTTTAAATCCAAACTTTTTTGTGTTGTTAATGTATTAAAATTATATGCAACAGCGATCCGCATAACTAAGTTTGTAGTTCTGATTTGTTCTTGGTAAGGTTCTCTTTTGGGTCTTCTGTTGAGTTCTTAGTTCTGTTCTTAGTGATGTTCCAATTTATATTCGGTCTATTCTTAGTTCTTTATTTTTTATTTTTAGAGTCCTAATCTTTTTTAATTCTGTTCTGTTATTTTGTTCGATTTTGTTATCTGTTCTGCGCTCTGTTCTGTTTGTAGGCTCCGGACTCTTTCCTCTCTATACATTTTTAAAATGTAATAACTGGTCTCTTTCCTAGTATGACACCCGACTTTCCGGGTTATATGGGATTTCTACCACTAAAACCCCTTCATCATAAAAAGTGGGAGGCTCCGAGATCTAAATGTATTAATATCATTTTGTGCCTTTTGCCGTTGCCTGGAAAAAATCTTTTACAATTTGCATTTTGTATTTTTAATCTTTTAATTTGCCGACAAATTATACTTGCTGTTTATCAAAGTGACGCCTGCTTCTATTAATTATTTTTAATCAATGTTGTTCAATCAAAATGTATTAATTAATTATAGTTATTCAAGAGGGAGCTTAAAGCTTAGTTTACAGCTCTTAAAAAAACATGTGTTGGCTTTAACGATTGTTATGGAACCGATTGCTCAACTTGTATTTCGAGTAATTGCCCATTTCTGGTCCTGAAAATTTCGGGTTAGAAAACTCTTAATCTAACTTTTTTCGTAGCACGGCAATCACGGCAAAAAAACTCAAGGCAGTTAGAAAGTTCCTCCAAGATTTGACCCTAACATTTTTACCAACGCAGAAGTAAACTCCTTGTAAAATCATTATCTCAGTAAGTCCCAAGCGGTTGCAAGTCAACTGAGTATTAGGGAGGGTTGATAAGAGCTGCGTTCCGGCAGTTTAACGCAACAAACGACGTCTCTTATGCCAACGGCCGGTCTCTTCTGATTGTGGGCCTCAAGTTTGCCGCTAAGGACTGGTAAAGGACTAAATAAATGGACTTGGTTTTTCCGTAGCCAAACGAAATAAGAAACTTTTGTTTGCTTTTCGTTTGAATGCCCTTAGCTGTACTGAACTAGTAATCGGATTTGAAAATTAAATTAATTTAAAGTGTTTGTATGCGAAAGCTCGCGTGGTGGAAATTTCGCGGAACTGATGTGTTATATATTGCTGATTAATTTTCTGCATCAAAGTGGAAAGCAAAGTGAAACTCAGGCAAAACACACATTTCAGAACTAAAATGGCTTTTTCTTGCACTTGTTGATAAACATTCTATTTTATACTTCGCCTGCTCAGAAAGCACATTCATTCTTCTGCGTCGTAACACTTTTAACAGAGCGTACGTGGTCATAATGTGGCAACGTCTTTGAGGGCAGATGTTAAACGCCTCACGAGCTTTCGCCACTTCTCTATGTTGGCCGAAAGCCTGATGCACTCGTGCAAAGGACCGCCTACAATATTGCCAATTCATTTCCTAACGTCGTGCTAGTATTTTTTTTTTTCAAGGTTTCCAAATGCAGCGTACGTATTTTGCTATTTACTTCAGTTTAATTTGCTGGGAAGTAGCGATAGGTACCCGTCAGACAGAAGCGCTGCGTCTCTAATGACCCTTCGCGCGTCGTCGGGGCAAACGTAAAATGCGATCGTGGGGTAATAACGATCTTGCAACTTTGTATCGCAGCCAGACGTTTATTGGCCGGTGCTGGTCGATGCAATTTTCTTATTACTGCTCTCAACTTTTTCAATTGTTAAAAAAGCTAGCTTATGCGCTTATGTTAGGTATCGAACCCACCAAGGTCTTCTACGTTATTTTAACATGTCCACTCACTGTCACTCCGATGGACTCGTGTTTTTTTTGTCATACGTACATTTAGCCAAAGTCATGTCAAGAGTCGGTGATTACAGTACATATATTCCCCTGTAGTAATAGAATAAATACGCGTAGTCCAAGCTAAGGTTTATTTCAAATGGTTCTTACCTTTCAAAATATCTCTTAAGCATAGCATTTATTCTAAGACTACCCACATAAATACTAAAGTCAAGATATCATCTTTACTGAAATAAAGGAATGAAGGTATGTGAAATGGTGATTATATAGAAAGAGGACGTAAATAATTTATGTAATTCTGTTAACTATTACAACATTATATGATTTATTAATAAAGCAGTTTAGAGTTATAATCAGTTCTTTTACATTTGTTCTCAATGACGTTACAGGCATACACAATGTTTCTGCGTTAGAATAAGATGTACCGTTTGAGTCTCGCATTAGGTATTAGAAAACATTAACACCATCGTAAATCTTTGCAAAAACCCTATACATTCAGTTAAAATCTTTAAATCTACCGGTAACCGAAATCATTTCTGTTGGAGTTGATGCAATAAGCCAAATTCAAATATTTGGAATCAGATTTCTTTGAATTCATTTAAGACAATTTTCGATAGATGGCATCACTAGTATTTTGACTCGCTCTATCTAATTATAAATTGAGATGTTTATAGGAATATTGTGTAGTGTCAATATCAATCAATACGTACAGTTCGGTAAAAATATATTTTTGTTAGCTTAGAAGTTAAGTGCTACGTATAATAGGGAACTCTGGTGAGGGGTACAACAATTTCGATTCGTTACAAAGAGGGTTTCACAAAAAATATATTAGTTACTGTATATTATCTAGAATTTACCGGTAGACTAAAACCGATTCTTAGCCCTGATGCGCTGCTGGTGACTCCCGACATGGTGATATGCAACTACCTTGAACCGTCTACTTTGTCTCATTTCAAAGTCATAACTCAACATAATAAGTTAGCAGCACTAACCTATTATAGTGAGTTATGAGAGAAGGGAAACTGATATTTTATGCTGTTGTAATGCGAACCGCGTGACATTTTACAGCAATTTTCAAATGCGGATTTCAGAGTGACGATCTCGCTATATTGTTGTACGCTGCCGTCGGACATTTATCGGCTGTTGATGGATTTAGCGGAGTGACAGACAGTTTACAAAGATTAATAAGGTTCATTTGGCTTTCATCTAGGCGACACATTGAATAGAAGCAGGAGTTACTTTGCGGAAGTCTTTGCAGGGTATAATGAAATGCTAATATAATGATATGCAATGTGCAATTTAAAGCAAAAGCTGTGATAGCCTAGTGGTTAGGGCGTCAGCCTCCTAATCAGAGGTCGGCGGTTCGAATCCGACCACGCACCTCTAACTTGTCGGAGTAATGTGCGTTTTTAAAAACAATTTAAATATCACTTGCTTCAACGTGAAGAAAAACATCGTGAGGAAACCTGCACGCCTGAGAGTTCTCCATAATGTTCTCAAAGGCGTGTGAAGTCTGCCAACCCGCACATGGCCAGCGTGGTGGACTATGGCCAAACCCTTCTCATATTGAGAGGAGACCCGTGCTCTGTAGTGAGCCGGCAATGGGTTGATCATGATGATGATGTGCAATTTATGCTCTGTCAACGCACCTATCGCTCCACCGTAGCATCTTCCAAGAGACGTCGGCTTCAAAGCGTTCAATTGCTTGAAGCATATTATAAGCAAGTGTAAGTTGGGAAATTTTAAAGTCAACAACAACACTGACAACGTCTCAACTCCTGAAGATGTTCCGGTGTCGGATAGATACGCGCGTTGAGAGAGTATCCTGGAAGATCTGTATGGCGTGGTGTGTGATAAAGATTGAACGAATTATAAATTTAAACGTGCATATTTTCCTGTATTTACATACGTAGACTACAGAAAACTAAGCTTACTTTTAATAGTAATCAAATTGAAAAACTAGCATGATCCAAGTCTGCCATTTACAACTGTATCAATGTAAGAAATAGTTGAGATTATTTCTTTAAGATTTTTTTTTATCCACTACCTGTTACCACGGTACCGCAATCTCACCTGGTGTTAAATGATGATGTAGTATTAGATGATAACGGGATGATACGGGCTTTAAGTAGGTATGGTATGGTATTTCCTTTGTATACTTCTTGTATACAAAGGAAATACCATACCAAGTGTTTGTAATCACAAATTTGGTAAAAAAAAAACCTGTACGCTTAAATGCATTCTAGACGAAATCGTGCCCAAATTATAAATCGCTTGGCGACACGTCTTCGTCGGGTGGTAACTGCCAACGCCTCCTACCAGGTGAGACACGAATAGGTGAATTATACCCAGGATCTCCACATTAAAATGCCACAGCGCACATACAAGAAAAAATTGTTGGGTACCCAGCCAGGCAGGACTTTATCGCGGTACCCATTAAATTGTATGCATTTTTCGCTCGAATACATATATTTTTTTACATTGGGTTATTTAGAAGCATGCAATGCTGATTACGACTTCTTTTATTAATTATGGAAAAAACATCTGTTCATGAACGTTTATTTCATTCCTTTTTTTTTGTATTTGTTATTGATCGACAGCCTAATCATAGCTCGGAGAACCGATGGACGTTGGGGTCCCAAGGTGCTGGAATCACAACCCCGCACCGGTGAACGTAGCGTTGGTCGACCCCCAACTAGGTAGACCGACGACATCAGACGAGTCGCAGGGAGTCGCTGGAAGCAAGCGGCCTCAGACCGTGAGCATTGGAACTCCTTACAAAAGACCTATGTCCAGCAGTGGACGTCAATCGGTTGTTAATGATGATGATAATTGATCGACAACTGAAACACAATTGTCATAATGCAAATAATGTCGATGGTTTTTTTTTTAAATACTATTACATTTAATGAGGCAAAGTAAGGAAAGAATTTGACGACCACAATTTTTGACGACCTCGGGGCGCAGCGCGCGCGCTGTTGCATTTTAAAGTCGGAGGTCCTGGGTTCGATTCCCGGCTCGAGTCTGGTCTGGTGGGAGGCTTCGGCCGTGGTTAGTTACCACCCTACCGACAAAGACGTGTCGCCAAGCAATTTAGCGTTCCGGCACGATGTCGTGTAGAAACCAATTAGGAGTATGGGTTTACCATACCCCTAACAGGTTAGTCCGCTACCATCTTAGACCGCATCATCACTTACCATCAGGTGAGATGCCGTCAATGGCTAACATATGGTGTATAAAAAAAAAGCACTGCATTCGTTACAATCTTACATTTGCAATGTTTTTGCCACGTTTAATTAATTAATTTCATGAGCGTGCGAAATGTTTTCCGGTCAGCACGCTACGTGTTAATGCTATGCTAATATGATGTTTTATTATTAAGTTGTATTGTTCCTGCTAATTATAACAACATCGCTATACTAGGATTCGTTTAATTGCTTTGCCGTAATGAAGCTATTTAGTGGGCTGTGAAGTTATAATCTTCAGATGATTTGTTGTACGTAGTGTTTCACAAGCCTTTTGAAAACATTATGGTGAACTCTTAGGCGTGCAAATTTTAATTAACAATTTTTTTCTTTACCGTTGAAACAAGTGATATTTTAATTGCTTAAAAACGCACATAATTAACTCCGAAAAGTTAAAGGTGCGCACCCGGGTTCGAACCCCCGACCTCTGATTAGAAGGCGGACGTCCTGACCACTAGGCTATCATAGCTTAGCAGATACAAACCAATACTGTACCCTATTAAATTACCTTTGTGCTGCCTCGTGCTGCGGGAAATCGTTAGGACGGAACTCGATCAGATCACAGCGATGCTCAAATTTATTCATGATCGGATTGCTGTCTGTACAGGCCGATACAGTTTTTGCGGATATCCGGGCCTGACATCAGGTCAGGGAACAAACTGTTCGCGTTAATACCCCGCACGCTCTCCGCTATGAATGCTGAACTGGACGATAAGCTGAATTTCAATGTATTTGCGGATGAATGGATGACTACTATAATATGATTGTGTCTAGAGAGTGTTTAGAAAGAAGTTGATTGTAGATTATCAGTTTATTAAACAATAAACAGCAAGTATAATTTGCTATATCCCGCCGACAACCGGGAGATTTGTATAATATAACACCACACAAAATCTTCCACTAGAACCTCTACGCACGTTTCGACCCGACACCGGATCATCCTCAGGAGATGTTGACTTCACAAGCGAGAAAAGTAAAGTAATTAATTAAAAATTAAAAATTAATTAAAAAATTATACTTGCTGTTTATTGTTTATCATGGACTTCCGCAAAGTAACGCCTGATTCTATTCCTTATCAGTTTATTATTAATAAAATATGTGGTTAGTGTCTATATGCAATTTATGTGGAAGCGAGGTATGGACCAGTTAAATAAATAATGATGACCTTGGCCTGCGAGATCAGCTAAAGATTCTATCGAAGAGCGAGTGAGTAAAGCTGAGTTATCAAGTGCTGTACCGAACTTGGCTTGTCAGGTAGGAGCTTTGAGAAAAAATTTAAGAAAAAATTGAATATAATGCTTCTGGAAAAATCATATTATAACGTTAAACAATATTTAATGGATAAAACTTAATGTATAATTAATTAATTATTTTTGCTGACATCTAATTTATTGTTTTTATTTTAATTTGATTGAACATTCAATATTTTTCATAATGTTAATAATTTATATAGAAATTTGCACACTATTAATTTAGCAAAATGTAATGACCTCTTAACCAATTGACATCGCTTAATGACATCTGACTATTGTACATACATTCTGGCAAATAAATGATTATTTATTATTATAATTTATAATGATTATTATTATTGAGCCTTCACCTAAAGATAAATCGTAGTAGCGATAGGTACCCTAGATGGAGAGGGGTGTAGATGAGTCGAGCTGTAATCGCAAGGTAGGCTACCTTGCGATCCAGAAGATAGACACGGCACACACAATTCTTTTGTTTTTCATTAATATGGAAAATGGTTTTCGTTTACTTTCGAATGTTAGTCATATCGATAAATGATTGTTATCTACTTTATCAGTTCAACTGACTAACAGCCTTTCCAATGAATTAAAGAATGCATAAATTATATAAATATATCACGTGAGTTTATCATAGCCATAGCTTTAAATTTGTGTAAATTTCCAACGAATGTTTGTGATGCTCTTTAAAGGCAATCTTTTTCAGCTACAATGTTATCTTGTATATGAACACAGAATCCGAATGTTGCTGTGTGCAAAACGTACTCGAAAAATAGTGGATGAATTAATTTAACATTTTCACACAACGTTGCGTTTCTTTTGCTTTTACCTATGACACGTATGCATGTAACTAGGGGATGAACTTCATGCTACGACGGGGATAAAAATTAGGCAGATACATCTGAGTTGATCAATGTTCTACTTCCTAGTTAATATTATAAACGCGAAAGTTTGTAATTGGATGTTTATTACTCTTTCCCGTAAAAACTACGGAATGGATATTTAGGAAACTTAATTTATAGCTTGACGGCAATCAGAAAGCAGCGCCATCTAGTTTTGAATCATGTACGACAGATAAGAGAGTGGCATCGCCCCCTCTCTTTACGCAATACTAAGTGACGTATGCAGGCACAGATCGGTGGTCGAGACGCGGTAGTGCATAGTCGTACTTGGTGGAGCGTATATTCTGCTCTTTATAAATTACGATACTTATAATTGTAATACTGTTCTACCAAGAGTATCTGGTCTACATCAGAATAGCACATAGACAATTTATAAAGATATCATGTGAATTGTCCAAAATATTGTTTAAATATTGTTGTGCCTATACATATATGCGTGGCGTAGAAAATAACTTTTCTACGCCACACTTATATAGGCTACTCGAAATACTAATCCTGCGCAGACGAAGTCACGGACACCAGCTACTTTACTCATAAAATGACATCACTACGCTCAAGTTTAATACACGATTTCTTATAACGCGCCGCGTACCTGTTTGAGTTATTAAATAAATTTAAAAACATTGCCGCTCGTTAAACGCCGTCATACATATCGCATGTTTGCTTTGACACTTTTATTCGTGAGCTATCACCGATGAAGACGTAGAAACAGTTTGGGGTGATAACGACCCGTGTAACGGTTTGTACGATTGCCAACGGTAGCGGCTCGACGATGAATATTGTAACAGCTAGTTTGCTGTGTAAGCGATATTCTTCTAAATATCCAAGATTATACATACAATAATTGAAGCGGTGATAGCCTTGTGGTTAGGACGTCAGCCTCTTAATTGGAGGTCGGCGGTTCGAATCTCCGCACCTCTAACTTTTCGGATTTTTTTAAACAATATAATATCACTTGTTCAACGGTACAGGTAACAGGAAAACATCGTGAGGAAACCTACACGCCTGAGAGTTCTCCATAATGTTCTCAAAGGCGTGCGAAGTCTGCCAATCCGCACATGGCCAGCGTGGCGGACTATAGTCAAACGCTTCTCATATTGAGAGGAGACCCGTGCTCTGTAGTGAGCCGGTAATGGGTTGATCATGATGATGATGACCTACAATAATATTTAAAAAAAATGTATACAAATAATTCTTTACAAAACTCGACTTATAATGTAAATTCAAAATCAAATCAAATCAAAAATAGCTTTATTTACATAAACCTATTACGATTATTTCTATTAGTGATGGTGATAACTACACTCGCCAACTTTAAACTAAAGCTAAGAGGGTTCAAATCGCGCCCACGTCTAAGAAGAAACCCACAACACTTAACTTAGCCGGTTTTTTTTTGTTATCACCATCTCACATAATCAATAATAAAATAATAATAAATCACTCATTCTGTCGCAATTATATTAAAATTTAAATTATTTAACAATATTTTCTTATATTAAATAGTCGACATTGTCTGTGTTGTTGGCCGTTTTTTTTTCTTCAAGCATCAACAGAGCAACGGATTGGCGTTATTTTAGGTACTTTAAAGTTCCTGTTATATCATGGATCCGTGTTAATATTCATAAATAGTACATTTATGAATTTCAAGTCGTTAATATAATTGAAAGTTTAACAAAATTTTTTGCTCTTTAAGAATGATTTTTAATTACTTTCATTAAACATTTGCATTTCTTTTACACATTTACACTATAAATAAAATTACACAAGCATATCACTACTATCAAAGTAGTTTTCATTAAAAAAATATTATAATTTAGAATAATAATACACATCTACACTTAAACTTAAAATATAAGCATCTGTAATCTCGACAGTACAATTATATCTTATTCTTATTAAATAATTTCATTTCAAAATATTTTCATGTTAAAAAATACAATATTTGATAGGCACTTGCGAGTTTAAAAATGTATACCATTATTTATCTACTTAGCGCACGTTTATTTGGACATTTTCATTCAAAGTATCATTAATTAAGATGTCGAAACAGTTAGGGGGTAATAAAGACCCGTGTAACAATTTGTACGAGTGCCAAACGACTTCAGCGCTGGCGGGTGGACGACGGTTAGAACGTTTTCTGGAAACTCCCAACGTTGCTTGTTGTTTCCGTTTCCGTTTTGTTTTCTGTGTCAGGTACTGCTCGCAGAGTCTGCCCGGACCTGTTGGGTAAAAAGAACTTCGTTAGCTTCAGTTTTAAATTTACTATCACCATCAACTCACTGCGATCAGGGCAATGGTATACATATCAAAAGCTACCTATTTGAATAAAGTATTTGACTGATTCTTTTGATAAAAAATATGAAAAAAAAAAAATCAAAAAATACGTTTTACATAACATTTATCCGTTGTTGGGTCATCCTTTTAAGTAATTATTTGACTTGTGCCAGGATGTCCCGCCTTCCGTAAAATGTATATAATATGTGTATGGGTAATTTTCACGAAATCCCGAAATTCGTCTGTCTTAAAATGACAAAAAAAAATGAAATTATTTGTTATTTATTTTATATGAATTTGATAGTACTAATATTACTAGAATTTATCCATGTGGTGGTCCCAAAAATTATCGCGTTTTTTGAAAGTTATGAGGACATTAAAAAAAACAAAGTGAGGGAATGATTATTAGAGACAAGTCATGAAGATTTTTAAATAAAATTAGTTTTCTTTCGTAAAAATATTTTTATAGAATAAAATTTTGTTAAGAAAGCTGATACTTTTGCTTCCGGTAAAGTCAGATTATTTTTATTTTGTCGTTGACATCTCTTACGGTATCTCTCTTTTCTTCCTATTTCTTGTTTCTGACTTTCTAAACTAAATTCTTGTTAAAGTATTCCTCTACGTCTTCTGAGTTGCTGCCTTCTCCGATTAACTGCCAGATTTCTTAATTCATCATTGTAGGCTCTGGGCCAGAAGGTGGTCTCATCTAACAGTCTTACTAAATTCTTTCGCACTTTCACTCTTTTGTCTCTATATGTGTTGCTGTTTTGCCTCCAGTTTTTTTCTTTTTAGCCTTCTTTCTCGGGAACTCATTGCGGATATAGGTTTTACTTGACCTTTTTCTTTTAGGTATTTCATTCTTCGCGAAGTATTTCAAGTGTTCCAGGATCAGCTTTATTTTTTCCCTGCGGTTTCGGTCATATTCTTGCTTTTTAATTTAGCTTCCTCTTTACTTATCTTCTTTTTTTCTTGACATTATTACATAATATTGCAGCATTATAATATTACATATACATAATATTGCAGCAGTAATAAAAGCAAACAATAAAAAAGCCAGTTAGCCCAGCCAAAAATCATTCCCTCACCAGACATTTTTATGAGGGAATGATGGTGAGGGAATGACGAAATAAAGAATAACCGTAAAGGACTCGTGAGATAACCTCACTTTTAAAACGATTTTTTTGCTTAAGAAAATTACTCCCAAAAGCCATCTTATCTGTGCAACTTATAATCAGATAAAGTACTTAACTTTTGTTTTTTAGACTGTGAGGGAATGACGATCAAAAATTTTATTTAACCATTAAATTAACAAAATCTCTTTGCAGCGCCACACCCGAGCACAATCACAGAAAATTCGCCATTTTGATAAATTGACAATAGTGCCCACTTTCAAAAACTAATATTAGCGTTCGTATTTTATTTAAAATGAGTTTATAATTCAAGTGCCAGTTATAGTGTGAGGGAATGATTTATTTTTGTGGGACACATATAAATACACAATTTTTTAACGCGTTTTTTATTCCATACCGCTAATTTCTGTTTTTTCTATAAATTTATAATATTTTTAAACAATCCAACTTACTTGAATATGATTCGAATGCTTTTCTTGCTTTTTTAGTAAATAAAAGTACATAAAATTGGTCCTTGGGACACAGTGAGGGAATGATATTAGGAACTTTATGGTTACGCATTTTTATTTATTTATTTATACGGCTCCAAAATCTTATGTGAAACTTTTAGGTACAGTTAAGTAGATTGTAAAGAAATATTAGTTACATCCATTTCGTTGTTAGATTTTTATATAAACTCCAAGGACAAGAATTTCGGGATTTCGTGATAATTACCCGTATATTCTTATATATATATATAAAATCAAATCAATAAACAGGTGTGTGTGTGTTTTTTTTGTGTGTGATTGTGTGATCGAGCTTTGAAACTTTGCTTTCTCTGCTAAGCCGAGACATATCGGCTAGGCTTCGGCCGTGGCTAGTTACCAACCCTACCGAACAAGACGTGCCTCCAAGTGAATAAGAGTTCCAGCGCGATGTCGCATGTGTACGAATTGAGAGTATGGGTTAAGTACCAGTACCATATCGGACTGTATCATCACTTACCACAAGTTGATATTGCCAGTACGGCTAGTATGACGATTTTTGCCTCCCGATTATATCAGGTGAACCAGTAGATACATTTAATCCCTTGTTAGTGGGATATAATAGGGAATACAGATTTTGTCACCGAGTAGGAGTAACTTGTAGTGGAATAAACGAAATTAACACACATTGGTAACAACGATTTTTTAATAGAATTTTAACGACTAGCTGCCACGCGTGTTTACTGGCGACATGTCGGCGATCATAGACGCCTACAAGGTTTTCTAACTTCACGATGATGATTTCAAACAACATGTTTGCATGAAAGCCTTTGGGCTGCGGCGGTATGTCAGCGGCTTTTGTGTCTCGACCCTTTAAGCCTTAAGGCCTAATTGTGTACAAAAATATTTTATATATTACAATGTTGTCTTTCGGCAAAGTTATGTCGCCAAGCGATTGATACGATGTCAACGTGGAAGCGAAATAATTGTTCCGCTTAAGGAAAGTTTATATCTCTTCGATATTAGACTGTATGATATGTTATTATTAGTCCACAAAACTGACTACAAGTGTATAAAATAGCCTTAATGCAGTAGTGAGCTTAATTGATTTACACTCGAGACTCCTGGATGTGGACATTGCATGTATAAGGGGAGGGCACAAAATAACCGCACAACATTAAACTAACATTACAAGAAAATGTAGTTAAAACAAAACAAAACGAAAACAACAAAAAAAACAAAAGGTTAATAAAATTACTTACTAATAAGTTAGTCAGTAATACACTTGCAGCAACTTTACTATGGATCGCATCGACAATGAAGATGCTTACGGGTATTTACGACCCATTGTCATAATTTTACAAACTCCAAACGACACTAGCGTTAACGGGTTGACAAACGGGTTGGTGTTTAGTATAAATAAGATCAAGACGGTTGATACAAGTGAGCGGATGAAGAAGAGACGTTGTGCCGACTCCACATAGCGTGGGATAAGAGCAAAAAAGAAGAAGAAGGGCTTTCTTATGAAGCACTTAATTATTTCTTAAGTGGCACTTAAGACACCTGGAGGTATTTTCAAGCCTGGTTGGTTGTTAATTATGGAGTTAAGCTTTTCTTTCCAGGACCGCTTAAGGGCTAGCCTAGGATTCAAAAAATCTAAGGAATCTTCAATCTAAGAGATCTACCTACAAGGTCGGGCCCACTTTTTTTTTTTATACACCACTAGTTAGCCCTTGACAGCATCTCACCTGATGGTAAGTGACGATGCAGTCTAAAATGCTAGCGCGCTAACCTGTTAGGGGTATGCTATTCATAAACCCATACTCCTAATTGGTTTTTATACGACATCATGCCGGAACGCTAAATCGCTTGGGGACACGTCTTTATCGGCAGGGTGGTAAGCCGAAGCCTCCCACCAGACTAGACTCGAGCCGGGAATCGAACCCAGGACCTCCAACTTTATAGTGCGACGTCACGGAGGTCGTCAAAACTTCCTGATGACGATAAAAAACAGTGATTGTCTAGGATTCTCAACGATTTGACGTTGAGCGAAACATGTAATGACCACTCCATTATGATTTATGGATTGATCTTACCTCCTAAACACATGTAGGTTCACGTAATTTTACTAAATGTGTGTGTATCAGGACATAGCGATGAGAAAAGTAGACGGAATATTCTATTATAAATATCTCTTCAGTTTCATTCTCTAAAACAGTCGCTATTGTTTGCTTTTTAGTTTATTTATATTTTAGTTTATTAATAATGGAAAATATACTTTAAATATCTCTCCAGTTTCAGTCTCTAAAACAGTCGCTATTGTTTGCTTTTTAGTTTATTTATATTTTAGTTTATTAATAATGGAAAATATACTTTAAATATCTCTCCAGTTTCATTCTCTAAAACAGTCGCTATTGTTTGCTTTTTAGTTTATTGCACTCAAAGCGTTACTGTACAAACTTTGTGTCGAGGTTTAACAATTCGCTCTGATGGGTGTTTCTTTTCTTTTTGCGGACGTCAAAAGCCGTCGTGTTGGAAGCTTTGTAGCTATTGAATTCTTAATCCGGCGCTCAAGTGCGTTTGTTTTTATCCACTTTCATTCGAGAGACGTCGATAAACGATAAACGTACATACGGCACCGGAAATTTGACTTTCCTATGTAACTAAAGCTAATATTATTAATGGCGGAACGAGACTACTACTTTCTATTCCTTTTTTCCTAATCCTAAGGTTATTAACGGTGATAGCCTAGTTAGGGCTTCAGCCTCCTAATCAGAGGTCGGCGGTTCGAATCCGGGCACGCACCTATAACTTTTCGGAGTTATGCGCGTTTTTAAGTAATTAAAATATCATATACTTCAACGGTGAAGGAAAACATCGCGAGGAAACCTGAACGCCTGAGAGTTCTCCATAATGTTCTCAAAGGCGTGTGAAGTCTGCCAATCCGCACATGGCCAGCGTGGTGGACTATGGCCAAACCCTTCTCGTATTGAGAGGAGACCCGTGCTCTGTAGTGAGCCGGTAATGGGTTGATCATGATAATGATGATGAAGGTTATTAACCGCGGAACGAGACTACTACTTTCAATTTCTTTGTCTTTTTTCCTAATCCTAAGGTTGCCTTTATTTTCACGCTGGGAATTGCTTTTACGCATCCCCTCCGGAGGCGACGCAGGCAAGACTGCGTCGCTTCCGACGGGGTATGTCTATGTGGGACTCCCCGGCGGTCAGGCTGGCGACCAGAATACCCACTAAAACCCAGCGATACTCCTTCGCGTCGTCTGGTGGCTGGGTCACGGGAACACTCGTGCACTCGACCGCGAATCCTTAGGTTGCCTGGAAGAGATCGATCGGTACAAAAGGCTTCCTCTTGTTTCCGTTTTTTCCATTCCTTATTATTTCTATTTTTTTTTTGTGGTATACAAATAAAGAATAAATAAATAAATATAATACTCATGATGAGTTTTAAAGTATATACAACTACATATATACATAATAAAAAAAGATAGCAGTAATGTAATAAAAGCAACCTGTAACATATGAGGTGAGTAAAACAGTAATACCGAAAACTAATAACTTTAAAATGGATTATACGAGTAGATAACAAATCCATAACGTCAGATACTGAGGTTGCGATTGCTTTTGAAACCTTCTTTAACGACGATCCCGTCTCCACTACAGGATCATTAAACTCGTCACCAGAAACTGCTATCGGTTTGTTGAAGGATAATGTGCCTTAATGTAATAACGCTCTCAAATTCAGACATGTTAGCAGCTCAGACGTTATTATGGCCTTTAGATTATTAAAAAAAATGAGAAAACAAATGACTTGTGGGGTTTCGTTTATGTTATAAGATTATGATTGATATTGTTGCACCCAATTTGAATTTTGCAACAGATTGTGTGTGTTCCTTGACATAATGTTTTAAGAGATTCCGTAATTCAAATTTGTGCGTAATTTGAACCCAACTTAAAACTAAAGTATCTTTACTTTAGTTTTAAAGTTTTAGTTGGCAAGTGTAGTTATCATCATCACCTCACGAATATAAATAATGGAAAATATATTATACACACGCTTTATATACCCTGTAATACATGAATAAAGCTATTTTGAATTTCAACCGATTAAACAAGAGCATGACATGCTTCCGGCAGTCAGCATATTTGTTTGGTCAATACGTTATTTTTTGGGTGGTTCATGTTTCATTCTTGTCGTTTTGTATGGTTATCATGATCAACCCATTGCCGGCTCACTACAGAGCACGGGTCTTCTCTCAATATGAGAAGGGTTTGGCCATAGTCCACCATGCTGGCCATGTGCGGATTGGCAGACTTCACACGGCTTTGACAACATTATGGAGAACTCTCAGGCGTGCAGGTTTCCTTACGATGTTTTCCTTCACCGTTGAAGCAAGTGATATTTATATGCTTAAAAACGCTCGTAACTTCGAAAAGTTTTGCATAGTATAATTTCTTTATTGCTTGAACTCCCATCCCCATCTTGGATCCCAACTCCTAGTATTAACCACTAGGGTATCGCGGCTGTAACCTCGTTTGAAATTTAAAATTCTAGTCCAGTTAAAAATACGTTGAAAATAAAAATTATGATAAGGTTACACAAACGTACAAAATGGCGACTTCGTTAGCTCCAATAAAAAGGCGGGGGAAAAAAATGAACACGGGACCCAATTAGCAGGCTTACATAAACGCGGGAATTTAGATCCACCCGCCGCCATGCGGAATGATGTCTTTTTTATTCTTTATTTTTTATTTTTTAATAAATGTTTAAGTGCTGGTATTTTTATCTGATAGTCATTATGTAGAGGGTGATATGTCATATATTCACGAACCACCCAGTTTTATACTATGTCACGTAAAATATAAGTTCAAAGCTTACATTGAACGTAAGCTTGTAGAAAAGTCGTATTGTAGCGTGAAAGATTATGCAAACGATAAACAAGCTTGGGTATGAAATATTGCTGTAAAAAGATTGCTCTTAAATATTTTTTGCTGTAATAACAAAAGGAATACTTATCTAATAAGGTTTGTTTTGGGCTTGTTCTTAGACCTGGGCTCTCGTATTTATCTAGTTTACGAATGTAGTTATCACCATCAACTCAATGATAAAGTGATTGACGCATCAAAAGTGCCTTTTAAAGCGTTGCTTACATACAATTTAGGTTTCATTGATTACTAAAAAAAAATCAGGTTTTCAAAAAAAAAAAACTGATTTGGGATCACGCACGTGGGGGTTTCCGTATATAAAATGGTACACATAATAGTAGTGTTATAAAGACTAATCAAAAATATTTCAATACAATTATTTAGCTCTTGATTACTTTTCTTCTTGTTGGTTGGTTTCTTCTTAGACCTGACCTTTCGATTTGAACCCTCTTAGATTTAGTTTTAAGTTGTCGGTTGTAGTTATCAACATCACTTCACGAATAGAAAAATGAACGATTCATAAATGCCTGTAATAGGTTTATGTAAATAAAGTTATTTTTTAATTTGACTGACTGAGTTCTCTCTGGTCTGGTACCTAGTAGGGAAAATTCAGATTTTTTTTTTTTTATTCGCCACAAGTTAGCCCTTGACTGCATCTCACCTGTTGGTAAGTGATGATGCGGTCTAAGATGGTAGCGGGCTAACATGTTAGGGGTATGGTAAACTCATACTCCTAATTGGTTTCTACACGACATCGTGCCGGAACGCTAAATCACTTGGCGACACGTCTTTGTCGGTAGGGTGGTAACTGGCCACGGCGGAAGCCTCCTGATGCTGACTGAGTTCTCTCTAGTCTGGTACCTAATAAAGAAAATTTAGAAATTAAAAATTACCAAATTGCCTTTACCGATGAAAGAACGCATGAGGTTATCAAAGAGTTATTTGTTATTATAGCGGAAGTACGAGTACACATTCTGTGAAATTTTCTACCTCTCTTATTTACGGGTTCTTGATACAGCTCGTTGCATTGCGACATACGAGTACGTACACAATGTTCTTAGGTGTAAGCTTAAAAGTAGACTAACGTTAGATTTTAAAGCTTCAATTTAAATTATAAAACACGTCTCACAAAACTCGCATGCATTGCCGCATGAAATACTTCCAGACTTCTGCGACTCTGCTGCACTGTAGTCGCGAGGAATAATTTTATTCGCGCACGCAAAATTAAACCGTACACCTAGAAAATAAAGTGGAAATTCGCTCGCAAGGCAAAATGAAAGAATAATGATATCGAATAGCAATAACAATAAACAATATTGTGACTTGAACGGTCTGCGTTAAAGTGCAAATTTGAATGTACGCCCGAGTGATTGCATCGGCAATAACGCGAGTATTAGGGGAATATGTGTTTAATGCCGTGTATAATAGAGTTGAAAATTGATCGTGTCTGCAGTATGAGAGTGTTGTGAGGTGCCAGTCGGGCGCGAGATTCAAATAAGCTCTTAAAATTGTTAAAGGAAGCCTTTATTATTTATCGACGACGGGTTTGCGCTGAACTGCCATTATGGGGAAGTGTTTTTACGAAGTTCAATCTTATAAGTGAATGTACACGCGTTTTTCTACGAAGGCTGTTAATTATGAACTAGATGTTATTTTTATCCACTTCTAGTTAGCCCTTGACGTTTTTTTTTTCGGACTGTCTATTAGCTGTACTAACCCTATTGGTTGCCACAGCTTAACCGGGCTGTTTGGCGAGCGCTCTGCCAGATGAAATTTTGAGCCCTAGGGCTTGAAGAAACCAATGGAACGACTGCCTAAGGGCGCCTCCTTTGAGGCCGAACCTCGGCTTAGGCGACGTTTGGGATAACGGGGGGTCGGACGGTTAGTGGTCCGTACGTCTCCGAGGCCGTGGATGGAGCCCACGTCCGGATGACGTAAGATAGCGGGGACCTCGTCTTCGCCGACGAAGACGGTGTGTAGCGTATGATTGTGTGGTAGGTGGTACGAGTAAGTTGTCAGTAGTCATCTGATCGTCAGGGTCATGAAGAATATGTTTATGTCTCTCTCTTTCGGAGAGGAGCGCTTACCTCGGGGAAGTAAGATAGCGGGGACCTCGTCTTCGCCGGCGCAGACGGTGTAAGCCCTTGACGGCAATCTTATCTGGTGTAAGTGATGATGCAGCCTAAGATGGTAGCGGACTAACCTGTTAGGAGTATGGTAGACCATACACGTAATGGGTTTCTATGCGAAACGCTAAACCGTTTTGCGACACTTCTTTGTCGGTATCTGCTTTTAGTGTTTAACCTTTCTGCGTGCTCTTGTAGGTATTTCGTCTTGAAGTATTTCGGGGTTCAAAATGCCGGGGTGCTGTTGTTCATAAGAATGTAAGCAATAGATGGAACTGATTTGTTTGTACCATCATCAGTGGTCAGTGGTCACTTTGATAGCTTATATCCCGGTTAGTCAAATACGAAAAAAAAAACAACACAAATTCAAATAATCTTTATTCAAATACTTTTTTAAAGGCACTTTTGACGCGTCAATAATTTACATACTAGTGATTTGATGGTGATAACTACATTCGTAAACTTAAAACTAAAGCTATGATGGTTCCAAACGCGCCCCGGTCTAAGATGAAGCCCACAACAAACTTAAGCGGGTAAGCGGGTGTTTTTTTTTTGTTATCGCCATCTCACATAATCAATTATAAATTATAGTACCTATGGAGATAGCGAAATGCATACCCAAATAGACTCACTTATAGAGAGCCTTATATAATTATTATTTATTAATATGGAAAAGGACCAGAGTTACCGACATAGCTCAGCGAGTTGCGAAGTTGAAGTGGCAATGGGCGGGGCACATAGCTCGGAGAACCGGGACGTTGGGGTCCCAAGGTGCTGGAATGGCGACCCCGCACCGGTAAACGTAGCGTTGGTCGACCCCCAACAAGGTGGACAGACGACATCAAACGAGTCGCAGGGAGCCGCTGGATACAAGCGGCCCAAGACCGTGGCCGTTGGAACTCCTTACAAAAGACCTATGTCCAGCAGTGGACGTCTATCGGTTGAAGTGATGATGATGAATATGGAAATTATATTTAAATAACAAAATCAATTATGATATTTTAATGAATTATCACGCCATGTCGCTTTCGAAGTTTGCATAATATTTATTAATTATAATATTTATTTGTACTATTTGTATTTAATGGAACAATTACGGATTATCCTATATATATATATTATAGACTAGCTGAAACCCGCGACTTCGTCTGCGTTGAGTTAGTGTGTGTGAAAGTGTGTTTGTTTGTCTTCCAATCACGAAGCAATGGATTACTAAACCGAGTACCTTGAAATAATTACAGGATAATCTGTATGATTGAATTTGAACTTTGTGCAGCGGTAATACGTTTATATGGGAAAAAGAAAAAGGCTGTTTTAAGGGGTTTCCCGGCAATTATTCGAATTTTTCTCACTTTTTAAACCTTCCCCAGATCTCCACAAACATTTTAAGACCAAGATAAGATAAATCCGTTCAGCCGTTGTCGAGTTTTAGCGAGACTAACGAACAGCAATTGATTTTTATATATATTATAGATGTGATAGTGTCGATGTTTGTTACTCTATCACGCAAAAATGTCTGAACGGATTTGGATGAAAATTGACATGCATGTAACCTTTGACACGGAAAAGAACATAGGCTACATTTTATCCCGTTTCCTTAAGTAGTTCCCTAAGGAAAATTTACTATGCCCCTAACAGGTCAGCCCGCCAACATTTTAGACGGTCATTGCCATCAAGGGCTAACATGATAAAAACAAAATCTCAAACAATCTCATGATGATTGCTTTTTATCCTCTTAGGATATTTGACATGAATTGCAAATATCAAGCTCATTGTATAAATGTATAATGTCGAGTTAAAGCCGTTGGAGTTGTATTTAGTAAGGGTGACGTCACGATTTTGTTAACTTTCGCTCATAGTAATTAAAACCACAACTTTAGGGATTGCAATTGTATTGCGACAATAACTACGAGGTCCGAACAGTCCGACGTCACGAGCGAGAATGCCACGAAAGGCATCGACCGCCCGTATTTATGGCAAAGCATGCTTGTACAAAATTGATTGCTACCGTCTAAATTGTGTTAGCAAAATCATCAATAGTTAAAATGTGGGTAATTATTGAATTCTTGAGGTTCCTGGCGCAGCTGAATGAAGTTAATAACTCCTTCGCGCCGACATATACAAAAGTTATTTTTTGATTTAAAACACATATTGTATTTACGAATGTAACGCAATTGCGCTATCTCTCTCTTCTAGTATTACTCAATCTGTGTGTGTGACTGTCGTATTACCTTCATTGTAAATCTTGACGATCTCCTCGGCGCATTATAAAGTTGGATCATCACTTACCATCAGGTGAGATACCGTCAAGGGCTAACTTGTGGAGTATAAAATATATATATATATATGTATCAATATAAATTGGGCTCTCATGTTTTTCATTAAATTCTTGGAAGCTAGTTACCAAGTCAACACTTTGTCTTTATATTATTTTTAAAGTTGGAGGTCCTGGGTTCGATTCCCGGCTCGAGTCTGGTCTGGTGGAAGGCTTCGGTCGTGGCTAGTTACCACCCTACCGACAAAGACGTGTCGCCAAGCGATTAAGCGTTCCGGCACGATGTCGCGTAGAAACCAATTAGGAGTATGGGTTTACCATACCCTAACAGGTTAGTCCGCTACCATCTTAGACCGCATCATCACTTACCATCAGGTGAGAAGCCGTAAACTTGTCGTGTAGAAAAAAAAATCCACACTTAATTATTACCAATAAATCTGTTATCGATAAGTTACCCAGTATTAAACAGTCCAGGATCAAACAGGTTGCCCGGAATCAAAGTGAGACCTTCCCCGCCCGCGATGGGTTTAATCTCTCCAAACAATCGACTATCGGCCGACAATCGTAATAAGACCGGCGGTGAATATTCATCATCACGGCTTACACTGTGCGGTACGAGTTATACGCTGAAGCGGGAGTTCGTGTTGTGTGATTAAAACTCTGTAGTAGCGGTGATAGCCTAGTGGTTAGGGCGTTCGCATCTTAATCAGAGGTCGGGGGTTCGAACACGGACACGCATCTATAGCTATAGGTGAAGGAAAACATCGTGAGGAAACCTGCACGCCTGAGAGTTCTTCATAATGTTCTCAAAGGCGTGTGAAGTCTGCCAATCCGCACATGGCACGTGGTGGACTATGGCCAAACCCTTCTCATATTGAGAGGTGACCCGTGCTCTGTAGTGAGCCGGCAATGGGTTGATCATGATGATTCGCCACTTACTATGAAAAAAAGCTCAGAGTTACTCCGTATCTTGGGACTAAGTGATCAAATCCTAACGTTATAGAATAAACATGATTAAAATACCACAACGTTACTAAGAGCTTCCCGTTGATATAAAACACAAATCCAGACCAAATTACGATGTCGAAACATCTACATCGATCATATCGTCGTCATCTAGTTCGTTTTATCCGCCGTTTAATTAACGCACTCAGATTAATTTAGACTACACTAGAATTCGAATAGTCAACTTCAGAATAAAAAAAAAAAACAAAAATAGCTTTATTCACCTAAATTTATTACAGGCATCTATGAATCTTTCATATATATCACATTTTTCATTATAAATAAATAAAACTAAAACTAAGAGGGTTAAAATCTCACCCAGGCCTAAGAAGAAACCCACAATAAATATAACGGGTTTATTTGTTATCATCATCTCTCGTAATCAATAATAAAGTTAGGTTAGGTTAGGTTAGGTCGATTAATCATGCTCGTAATATAAATAAAAATTGTATGACTAGATGACTGACACAGCTGATAATAGTCTAACAGTTCGTCTTAAAACACCTTCTATTCGCTCTAGAAACAGCATTATTTTCGATCCGTTCATTTGGACGTAACGATTTCCTCGGATTCAATACAAATTGTCTACCTAATTACAAGATTTCACAGACAGATTCGATGAAAATTTATGACATCCATCGTTTTGCGCATTTGGGATAAAAAAACCAAGACAGTTTCACAGATCAGCTTAGCATCTTTTTTTATTTAGTTATTAATATAAAAAGGAAATATAATTTCTATAATAATAACGGCACCGAAAAAACCGAAGAGGTTCGTCCTCGGTCTGTTACTTAACGGCTTAAAACTAGAGGAACTGATTAAGCATATAAGGCATGAAGAGAACATTTTTTAACTGAGTTCAGACTGTTCAGCGGTAAGAGTTGCGCAGATGATCTCCCTTGCTGTAACATTGAGATGCGGCTATTGAGTGACGAAACTCGATGGGCTGATGCGCTTTGAACACGCGGTTTACCTACGATAAGTGGTGTGCAAGAGAATTTTATATCCGCTGGGATATTTCCCTCGGTTAACACATTGGCAGCGATTGTCTATTCCGATGCGAACTATGCATCGAATATTTGTAATAAAACGACAGATGAATATTCATCATCACGGCTTACAAGACGAAGGGCATATGTCACAAGCTGAAGCGTCTCTAGTGTAAACTTTACTAAATTGTACAACCACTCACTTTATAATATTTACTTTATTGCCTTTGAAACTCCAATATCAATAGCCACCTGGCTTCGTAGGTCGACGTAGACTGCCAGTCCGTTCTGGCCGATTAAAAATGTTGAGTCAAGAAGTACTCTTATTGACTATTATATGCAATTTCGTCAGAACTACCGGAAATCAACATTGAGCTACGGATATTTTAACAATTTAAAAATCTTAGAATTATCTAGTTTAGTTTACTTAAAACTTATATAAAATAAAGTAAACATGTCTTGACACTATTTTCTAATTTAATGAAACCGATTGATAAATCTTAAATTTATCAATCACTTTTAGTAACACTAAGCCAATCACATCTAGAAAATATGTAATAATTGACGTTTACATTTTTAAGAAGCTAACAATTCGTCCATCCTGATAAGGTTCGCGTCCCCGCGAATATAACAAATTTAGGAAATAATTTAATACAAGGCAATAATCACAAAATATTAAAGATAACAATAACTGCACTTGCTACAAATACTAGTATAGATTATTATAATCATATAACAGAAATAACACAAATATCTATAAAACATTATACTTTATAGTTAATATGCGTGCAGTTATGATGGCTCACTCTGTACTTCAAATGTTCCGCTCATAGCGGCTTATTTTGGAATTAACATACACGCTCATAGCAGTGTAGGTTTACAATTTGTGCACTTTGCACTTCAGCTAATCATTTGCATACACGCTCATAGCAGTGTAGGTTTACAACTTGTGCACTTTGCACTTCAGGTAGTCATTTGCATACACGCTCATAGCAGTGTAGGTTTACAATTTGTGCACTTTGCACTTCAGGTTGTCATTTACATACACGCTCATAGCAGTGTAGGTTTACAATTTGTGCACTTTGCACTTCAGGTAATCATTTGCATACACGCTCATAGCAGTGTAGGTTTACAACTTGTGCACTTTGCACTTCAGGTAGTCATTTACATACACGCTCATAGCAGTGTAAGTTTACAATTTGTGCACTTTGCACTTCAAGTAGTCATTTACATACACGCTCATAGCAGTGTAAGTTTACAATTTGTGCACTTTGCACTTCAGGTAGTCATTTACATACACGCTCATAGCAGTGTAGGTTTACATCTCTCGAGTTGCACGTAGCTGTAAAAAAGGTATTACGACTGACCTGCTTTGACTTCTTGCCTGCGACTCAACCCTTTGAGATGTACTGCGCTGCTCATCGCAGGATCCGCTGCGCCTCGTGCCGCCAGCACGAGCGCAGGATCCGCTGCGCCTCGTGCCGCCAGCACGAGCGCAGGATCCGCTGCGCCTCGTGCCGCCAGCACGAGCGCAGGATCCGCTGCGCCTCGTGCCGCCAGCACGAGCGCAGGATCCGCTGCGCCTCGTGCCGCCAGCACGAGCGCAGGATCCGCTGCGCCTCGTGCCGACAGCACGAGCGCAGGATCCGCTGCGCCTCAAGCTGCGAGCACGAGCGCAGGATCCGCTGCGCCTCGTGCCGCCAGCACGAGCGCAGGATCCGCTGCGCCTCGTGCCGCCAGCACAAGCGCAGGATCCGCTGCGCCTCGTGCCGCCAGCACAAGCGCAGGATCCGCTGCGCCTCAAGCTGCGAGCACGAGCGCAGGATCCGCTGCGCCTCAAGCTGCGAGCACGAGCGCAGGATCCGCTGCGCCTCGTGCCGCCAGCACGAGCGCAGGATCCGCTGCGCCTCGTGCCGCCAGCACAAGCGCAGGATCCGCTGCGCCTCAAGCTGCGAGCACGAGCGCAGGATCCGCTGCGCCTCGTGCCGCCAGCACAAGCGCAGGATCCGCTGCGCCTCAAGCTGCGAGCACGAGCGCAGGATCCGCTGCGCCTCAAGCTGCGAGCACGAGCGCAGGATCCGCTGCGCCTCGTGCCGCCAGCACAAGCGCAGGATCCGCTGCGCCTCAAGCTGCGAGCACAAGCGCAGGATCCGCTGCGCCTCGTGCCGCCAGCACAAGCGCAGGATCCGCTGCGCCTCAAGCTGCGAGCACGAGCGCAGGATCCGCTGCGCCTCAAGCTGCGAGCACGAGCGCAGGATCCGCTGCGCCTCGTGCCGCCAGCACAAGCGCAGGATCCGCTGCGCCTCAAGCTGCGAGCACAAGCGCAGGATCCGCTGCGCCTCGTGCCGCCAGCACAAGCGCAGGATCCGCTGCGCCTCAAGCTGCGAGCACAAGCGCAGGATCCGCTGCGCCTCGTGCCGCCAGCACAAGCGCAGGATCCGCTGCGCCTCAAGCTGCGAGCACGAGCGCAGGATCCGCTGCGCCTCAAGCTGCGAGCACGAGCGCAGGATCCGCTGCGCCTCAAGCTGCGAGCACGAGCGCAGGATCCGCTGCGCCTCGTGCCGCCAGCACGAGCGCAGGATCCGCTGCGCCTCGTGCCGCCAGCACGAGCGCAGGATCCGCTGCGCCTCGTGCCGCCAGCACGAGCGCAGGATCCGCTGCGCCTCAAGCTGCGAGCACGAGCGCAGGATCCGCTGCGCCTCAAGCTGCGAGCACGAGCGCAGGATCCGCTGCGCCTCGTGCCGCCAGCACAAGCGCAGGATCCGCTGCGCCTCGTGCCGCCAGCACAAGCGCAGGATCCGCTGCGCCTCAAGCTGCGAGCACGAGCGCAGGATCCGCTGCGCCTCAAGCTGCGAGCACGAGCGCAGGATCCGCTGCGCCTCGTGCCGCCAGCACGAGCGCAGGATCCGCTGCGCCTCGAGCTGCGAGCACGAGCGCAGGATCCGCTGCGCCTCAAGCTGCGAGCACGAGCGCAGGATCCGCTGCGCCTCAAGCTGCGAGCACGAGCGCAGGATCCGCTGCGCCTCAAGCTGCGAGCACGAGCGCAGGATCCGCTGCGCCTCAAGCTGCGAGCACGAGCGCAGGATCCGCTGCGCCTCGAGCTGCGAGCACGAGCGCAGGATCCGCTGCGCCTCAAGCTGCGAGCACGAGCGCAGGATCCGCTGCGCCTCAAGCTGCGAGCACGAGCGCAGGATCCGCTGCGCCTCGTGCCGCCAGCACGAGCGCAGGATCCGCTGCGCCTCGTGCCGCCAGCACGAGCGCAGGATCCGCTGCGCCTCGTGCCGCCAGCACGAGCGCAGGATCCGCTGCGCCTCAAGCTGCGAGCACGAGCGCAGGATCCGCTGCGCCTCAAGCTGCGAGCACAAGCGCAGGATCCGCTGCGCCTCGTGCCGCCAGCACAAGCGCAGGATCCGCTGCGCCTCAAGCTGCGAGCACAAGCGCAGGATCCGCTGCGCCTCGTGCCGCCAGCACAAGCGCAGGATCCGCTGCGCCTCAAGCTGCGAGCACGAGCGCAGGATCCGCTGCGCCTCAAGCTGCGAGCACGAGCGCAGGATCCGCTGCGCCTCGTGCCGCCAGCACGAGCGCAGGATCCGCTGCGCCTCGAGCTGCGAGCACGAGCGCAGGATCCGCTGCGCCTCAAGCTGCGAGCACGAGCGCAGGATCCGCTGCGCCTCAAGCTGCGTGCACGAGCGCAGGATCCGCTGCGCCTCGTGCCGCCAGCACAAGCGCAAGATCCGCTGCGCCTCAAGCTGCGAGCACGAGCGCAGGATCCGCTGCGCCTCAAGCTGCGAGCACGAGCGCAGGATCCGCTGCGCCTCAAGCTGCGAGCACGAGCGCAGGATCCGCTGCGCCTCGTGCCGCCAGCATAAGCGCAGGATCCGCTGCGCCTCAAGCTGCGAGCACGAGCGCAGGATCCACTGTGCCTTAAGCTGCGAGCACGAGCGCAGGATCCGCTGCGCCTCAAGCTGCGAGCACGAGCGCAGGATCCGCTGCGCCTCGTGCCGCCAGCACGAGCGCAGGATCCGCTGCGCCTCGAGCTGCGAGCACGAGCGCAGGATCCGCTGCGCCTCGAGCTGCGAGCATAAGCGCAGGATCCACTGCGCCTCGAGCCACGAGCACGAGCGCAGGATCCGCTGCGCCTCAAGCTGCGAGCACGAGCGCAGGATCCGCTGCGCCTCGTGCCGCCAGCACGAGCGCAGGATCCGCTGCGCCTCGAGTCGCCAGCACAAGCGCAGGATCCGCTGCGCCTCGTGCCGCCAGCACGAGCGCAGGATCCGCTGCGCCTCGAGTCGCCAGCACAAGCGCAGGATCCGCTGCGCCTCGTGCCGCCAGCACAAGCGCAGGATCCGCTGCGCCTCGTGCCGCCAGCACAAGCGCAGGATCCGCTGCGCCTCGAGTCGCCAGCACAAGCGCAGGATCCGCTGCGCCTCGTACCGCCAGCACGAGCGCAGGATCCGCTGCGCCTCGAGCTGCGAGCACGAGCGCAGGATCCGCTGCGCCTCAAGCTGCGAGCACGAGCGCAGGATCCGCTGCGCCTCGTGCCGCGAGCACGAGCGCAGGATCCGCTAAGCCTCGTGCTGCCAGCATAAGCGCAGGATCCACTGCGCCTCGAGCCACGAGCACGAGCGCAGGATCCGCTGCGCCTCAAGCTGCGAGCACGAGCGCAGGATCCGCTGCGCCTCGTGCCGCCAGCACGAGCGCAGGATCCGCTGCGCCTCAAGCTGCGAGCACGAGCGCAGGATCCGCTGCGCCTCAAGCTGCGAGCACGAGCGCAGTATCCGCTGCGCCTCGTGCCGCCAGCACGAGATGGTGGCTCCTCTGTGCCTCTCCGTCTACTTTCGGACAGGTCACTAGGCATCTTCACACGATTGTACAGTGCATAAAATGTACAATGATCTAAAATATGCAAAACAACGAGTATCTTCTTCATACAACGTAAACTATTAATTAAAACATTGAACTAAAAGTAGGTAGGTACATAAAAATTGTGCATATAAAAAACCAAAAAGAACATCTCGACAAACAAGTATTTTATAAAAATATTACCAACACGTAGCTTAAAATTACGATTTATCCCAACTTTTCTTTGTATCCACTAAATTGCAACTTGAAAAACCAGTTATAATTTTTTACCGTAGTTACATAAAAAGAAATTAAAACTTTTTATCACACTGAACAATTAAATTAATTTTTAACATACCGTCTTGTGGGCATATGTTTACACCAAGGCGGTAACACCTTACCAGAACTCCTTAGTGTTATCCCTGCTTCTGAATTTGTAAACTTTACTAAATTGTACAACCACTCACTTTATAATATTTACTTTATTGCCTTTGAAACTCCAATATCAATAGCCACCTGGCTTCGTAGGTCGACGTAGACTGCCAGTCCGTTCTGGCCGATTAAAAATGTTGAGTCAAGAAGTACTCTTATTGACTATTATATGCAATTTCGTCAGAACTACCGGAAGTCAACATTGAGCTACGGATATTTTAACAATTTAAAAATCTTAGAATTATCTAGTTTAGTTTACTTAAAACTTATATAAAATAAAGTAAACATGTCTTGACACTATTTTCTAATTTAATGAAACCGATTGATAAATCTTAAATTTATCAATCACTTTTAGTAACACTAAGCCAATCACATCTAGAAAATATGTAATAATTGACGTTTACATTTTTAAGAAGCTAACACTAGGAACGCTAAATTGGCCCTTTTGCCTTTTTCTGTTCTGTTAGGACTGATGAACATACGCGTACGAAGGAATTTACAAGCACTTTACTCCATTATCTCTAACGAGTGTCCAGTGGATCCATTCACCATTCCTAGTTTGAGCTATGTTCCTCAAGAACTGTACCTAATCCATGTAACTCGTTATTGTAGTTATTGGATCGTGGTTTATTTATGGCTCTCATGACTGTTTTTGTTAACAACAAGCACAAACACAATTTAAAGCAAGAGTAATGGATACGATTACGAAGTTTTTTGAGCAATATCAATCTTTAGATCAATTTAAATGGGTAGACATTTTGTACGTAAACATAAAATAAGGTAAAATGTTTTAGTAAAGTCTGCCCGTGCGAATGGTTTCAGTGCTACCTAGATAAAGTTCGCGTGGAAGTGTTTTGATTTTATTCCCATCATCTATGAATGTGAAAGGGCAATATAAAAGAGGAAGACCAAGGAAGAAATGGATGGTTTGTGTAAAAGAGGATATGCGTGTAAAATGTGTGAGTAGTGAGGTGACGGCTGATAGTAGTGAAAGAAAGAAAAAGTTTTTTATTTAGTCATAATTTGCTATACTATATCTACTATACATACATACACAAATGACCAAATAAAGCCAACCGCGGCAAGCCGCAGCGCTGGTTCTCAGTGAGAGCCTGAATATTGGTAGAATGAAAGACGCGATCACCTATATACACATCATATTCTACCTAAATTACCTACCAAAAGATCTGAAAAAAAGAAGAAAAAAAGCGATATTACCAATTATTGAATAATACTAATACTAAAACGAATACTAATACGAGTACTTATTCTAAGTGCTAGAACAATAATATTTAAATCATCAAATTGTTGATGTTTTATAAAATATATTTTCAATTCATACTTAAATACTGTTGCCGATTGAAGTGAGTGGAAGAAGAAGACGTGTTGTGCCGACCACACATAATGTGGTATAGGGGCAAGGACAAAATAAGCTATGAGTTTATGAATTGAATCCAACAAACAAGACAAGCCAAGAAAATGGAAAATGTTATTCGTGCCCCGATCTAATTTAGTTACAGTCCTAATTTGATTTTGGACGGATTTTGAATATGAATAAAGTAAATTGTGAGCCCCTTTATACCTTGTTGTTTTAGTGTTGTGCGTTAATTTATTACCGTGCGATAACGATTTGACATTTCCTTCCGAAAGAATAAAAAATTGATAACAATTATTATTGAATACGAACTCGTTATGGAGTAAACATGTATCTAATAATGGATGTATGTAATTAGGAGAATGGGTTTACCATTTCCCTAATTTTTATTGAGGTGTCCTTAATTATCCTTTTCGTCGCAGAAATAAATATCATCCTCACCACCTGGATGCCTGGACCTCTTCCACCACCCGCTATTCCAGGTCATTTCTGCCACGAACCTGCAAATTGTGGAACCAACTTCCATCTTCTGTGTTCCCTAATGGCTATAATATGGGGATCTTCAAAGGGCGGATTAACAAGTTGCTCAAGAGCCAGCAACGCATTGGCGGTTCCTCTGGTGCTGCAAATGTTCATGGGCGGCGGTAATCACTTACCATCAGGTGACCCGCCTGCTCGTTTGCTCGCTTTGGATATATAAAAAAAAAAAATTATTACTCTGACACCTATGTCTGACCTATAATACTTTAAATATATATATATATACATTATCTATACCTAAAATAGGCTTGTATTTATCAACGCTTCCTTCTTTACTAGTCGTATTTTAGCGTTACATTTATGAAAATGTATGAAATACTACACCTACTACTACATCTAGGCGATATTGGCATGGCCGCTTCCTATGCACTTTCTATATATCTAACTCTAAACTCCCTCTTTAGAGGACGAATATGGAGCTTCTATTTCCATGCTGCTCTTAGGCGTATCCGGCATATGATGATGACTATCATATGTTGGATACGATACGATAGGAACTTAGATATTTTTCTAAACAAAATGTTATGGGTTAGATATCATAATTATTGAAGGATTATGTAAATGATAAACAAGCATGGGTGTGAAATATTGCTCTAATAAGATAGCTCTTTATATAATTTTAAAAGGCATGTGAGATGATGATAACAAAAAGAAAATTTACCTGGCTAAGTTTGTTGTGGGCTTCTCCTTAGATCGGGTTGCGTTTGGAACCCTCATAGCTTTAGTTTTAAGTTTACGAATGTAGTTATCACCATCAAATCACTAGTATGTAAATTATTGACGCGTCAAAAGTGCCTTTTAAAGGTTTATTTGAATAAAGATTATTTGAATTTGATTTTTTTGAAATTTGAAGTATTCGTGTACACTCTTTACTTATGAAGTCTACTTAGAATGCTATGAGAAGTCTTAATTATAATAAGGAGAATAAACGATTCGTTCGTATCCCTTCGATGTTTCAACATCGTCAACAAAAAAATACTTCAGATGATAATTCTCTTATTCCTTTTACAATATTTTTCCACGTTAATTAACTTACATCTGCGGTAGTTTATTGCACGTGATAGCAATGATAAATGGGTTTAACGTGCTACCTGAGACAGCGTTAATTGAATAGATTTTTTGGTACGCTAAGTTACGATGTTATATCCTATATCCTAGTATGAATGGATGTCCTACGTAATATTATAAACGCGAAAGTTTGTATGGAATGGATGGATGTTTGTTACTCTTTCACGTAAAAACTATTGACTGGATTTTTATTTAACTTCACAATAGTGTTGCTTATTGCGCCCAGGTCTAAAAAGAAGCCCACAACAAACTTAGCCGGTTTTTTTGGGTATCACTGTCTCACATAATCAATATTAATGGTAGGGGAGCCCATGATGTTAAATGGGGATTTACTCGAGCGTCATAGAGACCTATTGGGTTGCAAAGCTTAGATGATAAGAAGAAAAAAATGTTATATGATATATACCTTTCCATCGGTGGGGGAAGCGGCTATAGATTTTTAAATATGTAAAAAAAAACTGTTGCATGGACATCTTCGAGCGCGTCAGATATTGATAGCATCAATGGCCTACGTATTTTTAATAATGTACGTATGTTAATCTGATCGTTTGCACGATGCGTGTGGTTGTATGTAAGGGTTGAAAATGAAAAAAAAAAAGACGGGTTGCACTCCGGGAGTGCCGGCAGAAGTGAAAACTTGATTATTAACGTTGAGCATGTTTGATATTTTGGAATGGTTAGGGAATAATTTTGCACCAATTGCTTTATCAGTATAAAAGTACTATCATTTATGTGGTAGAATACAATATTCATTTATTGCGCTATCGTACACAAACATGACAATTTATATTACATTAAAAATTTAACACTTTAAAACTATTACAATTATTTTACATTAAAAAGTTTATCTCTCCGAAAAATCAACTTTCATCCATAATTTCAACGACTTTTTCATAACGCGAATGTTCGTGTAACACACACGAACATTCGCGCAAGCGCCCTGCGCTGCCTAAACGAAACAGTAGGCCCAGGCATACATTTTCGCCGCGCCGTAGAGAGGGGATAGCTGTCTACTCTCCATCCGTCTTACGCTTTTTCGATCAGGTCACGTGTCCTGACGCGAGTTTAAGATTTTATACCCATTACAGAAAAAGTGCTCAACGCCGCTAAAGAAGTTTTCACTTCAAAAAAATTTGATCGAGCGCGTCAGATTTTTTAAGGGAGTGTTAAGTACACCAAAAATAAGCTCTCATTCACTAATCTGACGATTCCGATGTGACGCAAAGTCGCGGCGATTTTCATAATGTGCAAAAAAAATTCGCCATTTTGATATACTCGAGCGCGTCAGATTAAGATATATATGGTTCATCTTTATGTTCTAAACGTACTGTCTCATAATCTGACGATTATCTAGAGGGATTCGCTTAATCTGACAAAAAAAAACAATTTTTTCAAATAATTGAACTTAATTAATAGAAAGCTCAGGAAATAGCATGCAAATAAATAAGTGTATGCTTTTTTTTGTAGAATACATGTATTTATAAAAAAAAAATTAAAAAGGCTTAAAAAAATTTGATGTTTTATAATTAATTGATTAATGTTTCTACTGTAAAGTTTTTGTAAGGCACTTTCACCACAAAATACACATTTTAACAATATTTATAAACTTTATAAATTTGAATTTGAATTTGCATTTGAATTTGAATTTAATTATCATAAATAATATTAATATAGCAAAAAAAGCCAAAACGTTGGAAACACGTCGTAAACAATATGCCTCGAACGAGTTTTTATGATCAGCTGTGATGGCGTCATGGCAGCAGAAACCAGAGTGGGGACGGAGAGAGTAATAAATAGAGAAAGAGTGATAGAGAAATAAAAACGCGGAGAAGGAAATATAGGCATCACCCAGCTGCACGCATTTAACTTTATTGGCGAATTTTTATTATTTCGGCTTGCGGAAATCGTCAGATTATATATTTTTCGTTATTCTTGAATTATTTCCTTCAAAATAAAAAAAAATTTAGCTACGCTCGAGAATGTCGAGATGATGTTTTTTTTTTTACAACTTTGCTGCCCTCCCCTTTCTTTACGTCACTCTCAAATTGTCAGATTAGTGGAATATACGCTTTTAAGGATGTAATTAACTCACCCTACCTTAATCTGACGCGCTCGAGAATTTTTGATGGTCAATTTTTTTTTACTAATCTGATCGTGTATCGTTCATGGGCGGCCTTATATATGGGGCTCATGTTTGGTGGAGGAACATAACCGGGTACAAGGTATCTGCCTGTATATTAATCTGCCGCGCTCGAGTAAATCCCGAAACCCCCGCTTGGGCTCCCCTACTATAATAGGAAGTAGGATACTTCCTATTAATATTTTAAACGCGAAAATTTGTATGGATGTTTGTTACTCTTTGGCGTAAAAACTAGATGGATTTTAATGAAACTTCGCAATAATATAGCGTATATACATCAGAATAACACAGGGTACAATTCAAAAAGATATTGTGAGAAATTTCCATAATATGACGATAAGTAAGTAGGAAAAAATTTACCATCTGCTTGATAATTTTAATGTCATAATGTTAGTTCTTTTCTACTCAACGCTAATATAAGCTACTGATACTAATCCTGCGCAGACGAGGGCACCAGCTAGAGATATATCTAATCCAAAAACTTTACATCAGATTGAATTGTGTAGCACCATGTTTATCGATAGAGAAAAAAGAGTACGAAAAGGACAGCACTACTATAAATTCTATTTGCTATTTAAAAATGTTGGATTGGATTTATCACTTATTTGGGCCGTATGTACGCAAGGTTATGATTTTGCAGTGGATCGTTTATTTTTTTGTGCATGAATTTTATTTTATTTTAAATTGTTTATTTTTATTTTGCTTAATTTTACTATTAAAATTTAAAGTTTTAGGCTTGAAAGTTATTCTACCTACTATAAAATAAGTTGAATTTCGAGTAGACAATTGAAATTGTAAGTACTCTTGTCGGATTAGCAAATTATCTATTGAACAATACAATGGGATATTTCTATTATATGGGATATGCATAGTATCGTATATTTTTATTTCGTGACAATTAATGACAATTAAAAGACTAGATGAGGAATACATATATAACTTAAAATAAAACTAAAAATCTTAAAAAATTAATAAATATTTAACATCATAACTAAAATATATTATTAAAAGAAGGCAAGGTTCGGAAGGTTCTATTGCATTGTTTGATCAACATTATATTTAGATTCCGTTAGAAAGTCCGTCAAACCGTATTGAAGCAGCGTGGTGGGTCAGGGTTGGTGGTGCTCTGATCACGCTCAGGAAGCTTGTCCCACCGTTGAGACGTAAATTGGGATATGATGATGATAAAAATGACTTTAAACTATTTTATTAAAACGGCTGTCAACTAGGTGCTAATTATATAGAGTGATCGGATTTACACTTAGACAGTAATTGAACCCTGTTAATTAGGGAAAGTGGCTGAATATCAAGCCTTTCTAAGAACACGCGGCGAACTGGTTCTCGTGTTTGACAGTTAGATATGACAGTTATGATGTACAGGTTAGCATGCAGTGTAGAGACATAAATTAACTAGTAGTTTACTCGTAATAATTATGCTTATTATATGTGAATTACCCCTATTAAATAACATAGAGATGGGTTCAGTGGATTACTGAAACGTAGAAAGATACGCTTTCGCATTTAAGTATGCTTAAAATGTTTAAAAAAAGCTGTTTATAATTTTACTATCTTCTGTTAAAATATTGCACGTTTTTTACCACTTTAATTCAAACACGTGCGTTAGTTTTGTGGAAATATTAAAAGGCTTGGTTAATTTGAACAGTTTTTTTATTTATTGTAAAAGAAATTATTTGTAGTGATTATTTTTAATATGCGACTATTAGGAGAGATTAAAAATATATTATCTTAATATGTATATCGTGGCAGTGATATTGAGAAGAATGTTGATATTAGAAGCCATCGTGATGGTTGAGCCACACCATGAGGCCACAATGCGGGTTAGTGGGTTTTATATATACTCATCACACCTTTTGCGACCTCCGTGACGCAACGCACACGCTGTCTCATTATAAAGTTGGAGGTCCTGGGTTCCTGGCTCGAGTCTGGTCTGGTGGGAGGCTTTGCCCGCGGCTAGTTACCACCCTACCGACAAAAACGTGTCGCCAAGCGATTTAGCGTTCCGGCACGATGTCGCATAGAAACCAATTAGGAGTATGGGTTTACAATACCCTAACAGGTTAGCCCACTACCATCTTAGACTCCATCATCACTTACCATCAGGTGCGATTGCCGTCAAGGGCTAACTTGTAGTGGATGCACCATCCAATTTCCTTACTCCAGGCTGATGCTTAGAATTTCTAGCAGAAAAAACTCGATGCCTAAAAAATAAAAGTTCTTGGCCTGCCTGGGGCATCGAAACCAAGACTTCGTGATCGGTAGTTGAACCTGCTATAGCAAACAAACGCGGCAGTTTTCTATCTTCAGTTGTATTCTGAGCTGCAATAGGTTAAGACACAGCGTTGTATTTGACTTTTGTACGAAGGAGTGTAGAAAATAGACACTCTAAAGAAGCGCCCTTGGAACAGTCACTTTAAAAGTCGTATTGAATCGGGGTCATCGCTCGGGGCACATTTTTGACCTCCCCCATTTTAATTATGATGTTACGTGTATAGAGGGTCAGTGGGTCACGGAAATTAGGCGTCGCACTAAGAGTAAAATCTTGGGATATTTAGATGTATGTAACATTATGTTAGATATGTTTGTGCGCATGAGTTTGGATTGGCGTTAGACATGCGTTATTATGAGCTACGAATTTAGTAAAAATAAAACAACTTTGTAATTTTTTTTTTTTTTTACTCGAACTTACTATAGATGATCTTAGTTTTAGTAGCGTTTGGTAACTGCATTATGTGTCTATTTGTTGTTCCTGTTGAGTAGCGGAGAAAAGAATTAACATTATGACATTAAAATTATGACGCAGATGTTAGATTTTTTCCTACTTTCTGTTTTCCACTTATCGTCATATTTTGGATAATTCATACAATATCTATATAAATTGTAGCATATGTCTTATTCTGATAATATGGTATTCTAATATACGCTGTATTATTGTGAAGTTTCATTAAAATCCATCCAGTTTTTAAGCGAAAGAGTAACAAACATCCATACAAATTTCGCGTTTAAAATATTAGTAGGAAGTAGGATTATTGATTATGTGAGACGGTGATACCCAAAAAAACCGGCTAAGTTTGTTGTGGGCTTCTTTTTAGACCTGGGCGCAATTCGAACCCTCTTAACTTTAGTTTGAAGTTGGCGCGTGTAGTTATCACCATCACTTCACGAATTAATGCAATGTTTACGCGTTAAATGTTTGCGTATTGTAATCAAAGAATCCTTTGGGTACTGTTAAATCGTATATTTTCGTATAAAGTTACAATGAGAGTTAGTAGTGAGTAGTGCTGTGCGTACGTGTTACAGGCAAGAGGAAGGTTATTGATTTTGACTTTTGACGTTTCAAATCGAATTTGAATATGTCCGGTGCGTGCCACCAATGGGGACCAATGGGTTTCCACCACTTTGCGCGTTTATTTTCTGCTTGAACAAATGCAATGAAAAATATATTACCATGTGAACGCTCAATGCCTTTAATAGGTTTTGATTTTGATTTTTTTTCTCGGTGATGTTATTTACTGAACAATATATTTTAATGTAATTTTTTTTTTATCAGTGATATAATTGATCATCCAACAGACTGAGTCACAGTTTCAATAGCAAACTTGGCATTCAGTGCATCTGAGTCATGTGACGCTCATTTTATTCCTCACCTTATTTCCTCCACACTTTTTTTTTTATATGCTACAAGTTAGCCCTTGACGGCAAACTACAAATTAGGAGTATGGGCGAACCATATCCCTAAAAGGGTCGCCCACTACCATCCTAGACAGCATCATCACTTACTATCAGATGAGATAGCCGTCAAGGGCTAACATGTAGTGTATAAAAAAAATATATGTATAATTGGACATTTGTCAACCATGTAGTTTGGGGTCTCGTGAAGTATATTTTAAAGTTATTAAAAATCATATCAATATACATAATATATAAGTAAAATCTCCTTTCTATTTTTTAATTAAACATACTTGTTTTTTTCTCTATTCTTAGAAAAAAAATATATTGAAACGTAATTCGAGGATTTCTTTTCTTTAGAAACAAATAGCAGATATTGACAAAATCTACAAATTTATAATACATATTACTACGGTTAGAAATATGTGTAATGTGTTGTTCTCTATCCTTAGAAAAAAATTTTATTGAATAGTAATTCGTGGATTTCTTTTCTTAAGAAACAAATTGCAGACATTGCAGATACAAACTCTAAAAAATTATAATATTAGTAGTACGGTTAGAATATGTGTGAGATGTAAACGTGTGTTGAAATTTGATATTGACACAGTTTAGATAGCCCACATGAGATGCGTCCATTTCGGACACACTCGTGTCCAATCTCGACGCGGCGCCCGCTTCGACGCGGCTGTCACGCCGAGATGCTGCCATTTCACTCGTCAATTACCCGTCTTTGCGCACTGCATCCCACATTACAGGGAAGTGGCACACTTGCGTTTGATTGATATGACGATTCGAACCGCCGCTGATTTGTTGCCTAACCTAGAATCTCTGCTAGGAAACATAATTGGCATAAGGAAAATAATGAATCAAAATTTATGTATTATAAGATATGATAGCGTATTATGTCACAACATACTGTGGAGACATTAGAAAAAATGCTTTTAAATTAATAGCCAATTAAAATAGCATTGACAATGTTATATATTGCGTTAATGTGAGACGGTAAAAACAAAAAGAAAAGTTAACCCGGCTAAGTTTGTTGTGGGTTTCTCCTTGGAAACCTGGTAGCTTTAGTTTTTAGTTTACGAGTGTAGTTATCACCACAGTTTTGACGGTTATGCCTCATTATAAAGTTGGAGATCTTGGGTTCGATTCCCGGCGCGAGTCTGGTCTAGCTGGAGGCTGTCACCTTACCGACAAAGACGTGTCGATAAGAGATTTAACGTTCCGGCACGATGTCGCGTAGAAACCAATTAAGAGTGTGGCTTTAGCATAACCCTAAAAAGTTACCCCCCGCCATCTTAGATAGACTGCATCATCACTAGGTGAGATAGCCGTCAAGGGCTAACTTGTAGTGTATAAAAAAAAATTCCGTACATCCATTTGAGAATGTTACAGTAATATTATGAATACAGTATTCCAACTTCATACAAACGGACGAAACGCGAGCTATACCTACGCGCCTCGATCTCGGCGTGCGCTCGGCATGCAGTCAGTCGTGACTATGCCGCAGTGACGAACGGACGGTGTTTTGTTTTTTAACAATAACCGCGCGATTTTTTCTCTATTTATTTCAAAGATACGGCCGAGTTACAATACTGTATACATAATATTGCCGTGAGAAGGTCCCGTAACATACAGTGTCACAACGAGCGACCATTTCACTTGTCAATTACGCGTCTCTGCGCGTCAGGTGCTCTGCGCACTGCATTCTGATTTATAGGAAAGTGACACACTGACGTTTAATTGCTTTCGGTTGCCGGTTATTTTGATTCATAGCGCGACTGTCGTGCGCGTTGTGAAGTATTTATGTACCTTAACTTAGTTTAATGTGATGTACCGTCTAATTGTGTGACTGCGTAAATCAATCGATTGCTAGGTCTCGTCAACAACTGTTCTTGATTTGTTTTTTGTACGAACGAATAAATATTAAAAGTATATTTTCTTTTAATTTTACACTACACAAAATGACAGAAAATTGAAACCATGACAACAATTAGTTGTATTGGATTCTATTGTTGCTTTTACCTTTTCTTTACGTTTAAAATTACGTACATTTTTTATAAATATAAATCATCGTTCGTATGTTTGGTCTCTATGGGTACCGAAATCATTGGTCAGATTGTGATGAAACTTTGGTGGATTGAGAACACTTGCGAGGGTCCTGGTCTAAAAAATTTAATTATAAATGTTTTTTATCCGTGTCATAGCTAGTATATAATTTATGTAGCACATCGCCTCTTTACTTTCATCGCTACGGTCCAATTGACCGTGGGTTCGACTGAAGGTGAAATTTTGTAGATGTTAGTGTTTCTCCATCAAGAATTCTCAGTACTGCTTGGAATTAATGAAATTTTTGTATATGAAAGCAATTTAAGCAGACAGTCACGCTTTTGTACCGCTAAGACCTAATATCAGTAAATAAGCTCAATGGGATTGAGTTCCATTTTCCCATATTATGAAACTCCGTTGCCGAGCAGTCTTAGCATTATAGTCATGACGTGCTACAATCTTATTTCTTATTGCCTAGCTATTTGCGTATGATTTGCATTTCTTTTTGAATTTTTATTTTGTTATCAATATGTATTTTTGTTGACATATAAAGAGAATACAACAATAAAATATACGCTTTAGAAATAGCGAGTAAACGAGTTAACGATTCCTCTAAAAGATCTCATTAAAAATCTGTAGGCATCTTCAAAAGATATAAATCGCGTATCTGTAGTAGGCTGTCATAAAAAAGTACAACTGTCAAATTATCGCGCGTCACATAAATCAACATTAAACACGCATTCGCGTACCGCACGCGCTTTGCGAGTTTTAAAATATTCACGGCTGGCGTGTCGCTTGTGTGCGCAAGGCACGGCAAGTGAGAGTGATGAGGACATAAATAGATATTAGTCTAAGGTGTATTTCGAAGAGCTCATATCTCCGATGTATCTTTGATTTGGTATAATAACGTATTTTGACCTCTCCCAATCATTAATATTATAAAGAAAATCGGGGCAAACTCCATTTTGTATTTGTGTGTACCATTCTTTTCGTTCGGTGTGAATTGTGCACGCATTTCTAATCAATTTTTTTTTTGCCAGAAAAGGTATGTTTGTATGTGTGTGTTTACAGCAGAGATTAGGAATTTCACTTCAAATTTTACCGTTTTTTTTATATGTGCTGGTTTGATTTGTAACTTGATGCTAAAAGTATTATGTCCTTGTTCTACTAAAAGTGTTATATAAAATTTTGTAGACGGTGTAGTAGTATTTTAGCTTGAATCGTGGAGCCTATTTAAGTTATCTTTTATTTTCTCTCGGTGATTCTATTTACTGAACAATATATTTTAATGTAATTAATTTTGTTTTTTTTATCATCACTATTATATAATTGATCATCCGACCGACTGAGTCACAGTTGCAATAGAAGACTTGGCATTCAGTGCAGGTGAGTCATGTGACGATCATTTTATTCCTCACCTCACTTCCGCCACACTTTTTTTTTTTTGATTTTCGCATTATATACGTCATACTTCAGGGCAGATTCTGATATAATAGATTTTATACAAAGATTAATCGCAAGAGGGCGCTGCTTTTGTGTTTTCACTTCTTGCCCAGAGTTTCAAGTTTTATTGTTTATTTTAAGTAAAAAGTTTCTAATGATAGCCGTGTCGCGAGTGTGTGCGCGCTCAATATCTGAGTCACGACGAGAGAGTGATGGGGAAGGAACATAAATAGACATTATTTTTGTTTTTTTTGCGCGCTCGTGCTGTGTTTGTGATTCGCTCGCGCTAATTTATATTTGATAGATTCGTCTTTCAAACGATGCTTTTTATCTTTTTCCTATATTATCCATATCTTATATATTTCTCATATTACACTAGTCGATGCCCGCGACTTCGTCCGCGTAGAATTAGGGTTTTTTAAGACTCCTATGGAATGAGATTTTTTTTACACACTACAAGTTAGCCCTTGACTGCTAACTCACCTGGTGGTAAGTGATGATGCTGTCTAGGATGGTAGCGGGCTGACCTGTTATGGTATGGACTCACGCCCCTAATTGGTTTCTACGCGACATCGTGCCGGAACGCTAAATCGTTTGGCGACACGTCTTTGTCGCTAGGGTGGTAACTAGCCACGACCGTAGCCTCCCACCAGACCAGACTCGAGCCGGGAATCGAACCCGGGACCTCCAACTTTAAAATGCGACAGCGCGCGCGCTGCGCCACGGAGGTCGTCATAAATGAATCGAATGAGCTACCGATTCGAGGAAAATTTCTGTGGCAAGCTGAAACTATAGTTACCGTTCATTGACGCGAAATTCAGTTTTACATAAATCCCGCGGGAAATGTAACGGGATAAAAAGTATCCTATGTCCGTCTTGTCCGATTTACAGTCAAATCGGTTCAGCCGTTCTTGAAATATAAATAGTGTAACTGGACTGGTGCTAAATATTCTAGACGGCATGTCATTTTATTTATTGATCTTTCAGAAGCACTCTAAGGAGACTGGAACCTCAAATAAAGGATTGTTGTTTTGTTGTTGCAGAGTAATGGAAACAATTACATGTCGAGTGAGCCGCGGCGCAAGCGGGAGCCCCCGGCGCGCCCCAACCACATCCTGCTCTACACCATCATCAACCCGGCGTACCCCATCACTGTGGTGAGCTATACCTAACCTTTTTTTTTTGTCGTGGTGGAAAAGCTTTATGGCTACCTCCGTACCCTTTGGCGGGAAGGAGGTTATATTGGACTCCCACCCCCGAAGGGGGGTATACACGAACTAAAAACCACCACGGCATGTCCCTCTCGCAGGTTTTACTGGACACCCGGGGGACCCGTTATATACTTCCCGGACGAAGAGCTATACCTAACGTAACCTAACAACTGCTGTGTTAACCTTTCAGGATGCCAAGTTTCCTAAGCAATACAAAGAAATACGTTTATCAACGTTAATCAAAATATTTCGTGCAATCAGTAGTGAAATACTAACAACTTTTCTTTTTTTATATACATATTTACATCGAGTGAAATAATATTTTTGATGTGAAATATCTATCTCCGCACGTAAAACCGATTTCTGGCTTTTTTTTAGACCTTTGGAGCGCATTTTCGTTAAAATTTGCGTTAGCAGGTTTTTATTACACATAGGAATATTTAAACTTTTTATTACCGAAGTCACTGATTAAACGAATTAAGTAGTCACGATTTGAAACAAATTCGTAAATTTTTGTATTTAATGAAAGTATATGTTTATTCAACAAATAGTCATCGTTAAAGATAGTTAGAAATAATAAAAACGACCTTGAATACAGACATGTCTGAGTATGGTTCAAGAACCAACACGAGGCGGTAGGTAGGTATACCCGGCATATTCTATCCGTCCGGTATAATTTAGCGGTATATAAAAGTAATAATTCACTTATCACAACATCAATTTGTTTAAAAAATAAGCATGGAAGTTAATTCTCCCCTCAATTCGAGTGTCGAATAAGCCAAATACATTATTTCTCAACTCCATTCGTTACGCGAGGCGGCTCAGTTCGGTCGGTTTATAAATGGAAAAAAAAATAACAATCATAGACCTGTTGCTTGAATAAACGCCAAGTCCCGCATCATTACACGTTCGGATCCCCTTTTTACACGCGTTATACTTGCCGAATGACTTATTGCTCCGAAACAGTATTGCTGACTACGGGCCACATGAAAACGCTCAAAAGCTTGATCGGGAGATTAAGAGAGCTACTTCTACCGCTTGGAGTGAAGGGACGAAATCGCCAATGAGGAGATCCGTGGAAAAATCTGAGTTACTAACAAAGCTGTATTAGTAACGCTGGATTTTCCACGTGTGGGTTGCAAAATTGTATTCACCGACATAACCGATGGAAATATATAGAATATTCAAAAAACCACGTTTAGGGAATAGTTACATTTTTAGTTTTTGTTAAATATCACACTCTCTTTGATGCTGTGAAAAGTGTGTGTGAAAGTTTCTCTTTTTTTTTATAAACTTAATTTTAGTTTTAAAACTTTTTTCCTATGTATTGAACTTTTAAATAGAGGACTTCTTTAAGCATGGTTCTGACAGAATAACAGCGTTGTAGGTACTTTAGTGTCTACTACATTTAGCTGTGTCAAACCTACCTTTTTATTGATGGCACTAAGCATTAATTGTTTAATTTAAAATGTTTACAATCAGTATTAAATAATAAGTTACTCTGTTTCTATCTTTTAGGTGTTGTATATATATGTAATTGTGTTGTTCTGATTAATAAATGATTTCTATTCTATTCTATTTACGGGGTATCAAGATGCTGTGGAATGATTCTATGTATTTCAAAAAGTTCAGTGAAATTCTATTTTTGGATTTCCTACAATCCATATCGAAAATATAGAAAATAACCATAATATTTGAATATATTTTAGGCAAACCTCCAGGTACTTAAAATACGCTGCTTCAACCGGTATCGCTCCGATAACCGAGTGCCCCAAGAGATGTTGGATTTTTGATAGAAACACACAATTGCATTGAGTTTAATTAAACGTAATTGTCACTGCTATAATAATCCTACGACTAGCTCTACCCAACATTTGTAATCTCACGAAAAAAAGCATATCGGACATAAGATAGAATATAGAAACAACACTTAACATTGTTAATCTATATTGAAAGGTTCTGTGACAAAATCTGTTCCATCTTTGGTTTTGTAAAGACATAATATAAATGGAGTATTGCACACGAATGTCTTCACCGTCCGACCCCCCCGTTATCCCAAACGTCGCCTAAGCCGAGGTTCGGCCTCAAAGGAGGCGCCCTTAGGCAGTCGTTCCCATAGTTTCTTCGAGCCCTAGGGCTCAAAATTTCTTCTGGCAGAGCTTCTTTCCAAAGCTCGCCAAACAGCCCGGTTACGCTGTGGCAACCAATAGGGTTTGTACAGCTAATAGACAGTCCGAAAAAAAAAAAAACACGAATGTAGGCCACGCGATATCAAACACTAAGTTTTCTTACACCATTTGAACAGTATCGAGAATGGCACCAGCGACATCTGAAGTATTATTGTCATCAGATTAAATTTCTGCAGTCGCCCGACCCGTTGACACTCCGCAAACTTCCGGGACGCTATCGTGAGTGTTATAGTTTCAAATTTGATTCGACTTGGATAGTTTCTGGACGGAGAGAGTAACTAACTGTTGTGAAAAGTTCTCTGGTTTACTTTGTGTTGTTCTTTCATTGTTGTAGTTGAAACTTAGTCATCCTGAAGTTTTTTTTTGTTTTTAGTGACATGTGGCTATTTATGTTATTGTTTGTTTATCCTTTTATTTTGTAGGTCACGGTATTTATATCTTAGATGGCGATGATTACTTCTGCGGGATCATCGGTTTTATGGGTTTAAGCTTCTTGTGTTTGTTCCTAATTAAATTCTTTATCTTTATCTTAAAAGATTCTACTTTTGAGTAGATCAAAATTGTCAACATTACTTTGATTTTTTCTCGACAGGTGTAAACTAATTTAAACAATAGCTTTTTATAACTATAATATGTCGTTAGATGATTGGACGAGTTTTTGAAGAATAAAGAATAATTTTAAACTATGAGAGATTTTGCATTCCGTTTTCCGCAAAAAGGCCAAGTTTTACTTTGTGACGGTGACATAAATACATATATACAATATACTTTATACTAATAATATTATAAATGTTAAAGTCTGTGCGTATGTTTGTTCAGCCACCGGAATCTATCACGCCGGAATTACTGAACCAATTGTCTGGATTGACAGATAGTCTCGCATTGGTGAAAAACCTAATTTCTCGTCGATGAGCTAGATGTGTATAGCTATAATTGGCATAGTACGCAAGATCGCTGGTCCTAACGGTGTCTCGTGGGGCGATTGTATAAAGGTGCGGGGAGAATTAGATCCAGTAGTTTTTGAGCATATTCTCCGAAATATATATCGTAGAATATCGAAAGGCCAGCTACATTGGAACGATGCTCCTCGAACTGAAATTTCTAAAATGGAAATACGTACGCAGTTTGCCCCACATTTGAGCGGTTCATATTGAAATATGTGGGAGAAATCGTCAGCCACACCCTAGATAGATTGTTAAACTTCTGCAAATAAAAATAAAACTGGAGTTTATTGTTGGGTTTTGATCAGTAGAATGTGTTCTCCGCCCTCCGAACCGGTGATAGAGTCAAATTCAAAATTCAAATTCAAAATAATCTTTATTCAAATAGTCCTTAAAAAAATCTTTTGACGCGTCAATAATTTACTTAGTAGTTATTTCATGGTGATAACTATAATCGTAAACTTAAAACTAAAGCTATGAGGGTTCCAAACGCGCCCCGGTCTAAGAAGAAGCCCACAACAAACTTAGCCGGGGTCAATACTAACAGACTCATTCTAAGCCCACTCAAATGAATGAATCCTTTATTTGACCCTGAGTCGGGTAAAAGGAGATGGGTCATCATGTTGACGAACTTGTTGATTGACAAATCAAAGCGTAAATCTGGCGTCTCATCGAGTACAAAGAATCCTGCACTGTCATGAGAAAATTCCCAGATATCAGTGGAATTTAAATTAAATTAGTTTCTAAACTTGTGAAATGTAAACTAGTAAAATGTAGAATGACACCATAACAATGAAGCGGGAAATAAAACTGAATGCGTCACTAGCGGGGATATCTTCGGGAAATGTTGCTAACTTTTCTACATTTAGCGATCCCGTCTTATAAAGTGTTCTGAAATCATTGAGACGTTTGAATCACGTTTGATATTTCTATTGTTTTTTCTTGGTTTCTTGATTTTTATTAATCGAATTACGATATCTAGACAGTGATTCACTTTAACTATGTTAAATTTTTTTAGACGATACCTTTTTCTCACTTGTCTTAATATAATGTAAGCTATCTTTGAATAGTATTAAAATACAAAGTTTGATCTTAAAATCTTAATATTACTTATTATTATAAATGCAAAAGTTTGGTTACACAGATCTGAATGAAATTTGACTGAGCCGAATTTTATATAAGCACTAGTCGATGCTCGCGACTTCGTCCGCGTAGATGAAGGGTTTTAAAAACTTGTATGGAATAAGCAAATAGTTCATCGACGCAAAATTGAGTTTTTCATAAATCCCTCGGGAAACGGGATAAAAAGTATCCTATGGGCGTATCCTGGTTCTAAGCTACCTCCCCTCTGATTTTTAGGTCAAATCGGTTCAGCCGTTTTTGAGTTATAAATAGTGTAATTATATGGGTTATAAATAGTGTTATAGATAAGATTTAGGAGATATCATCATCATCATCATGATCAACCCATTACCGACTCACTACAGAGCACGGGTCTCCTCTCAATATGGGAAGGGTATGGCCATAGTCCACCACGCTGGCCATGTGCGGATTGGCAGACTACACACGCCTTTGAGAACCTAGATTACAGTCCCAAAAACCACACATATATGCAACTTCTCATCCCAAAACAAAAAAATCGGTTCTCGTTGGATAGATATTTGATCACATCGGTCAGTTCACAAAAACCCATCAATATTTCCACGCGAACGGAATCATAGGTGACAATTAGTAAATAAAAATTAAATGTAACAATATAAAAAAAATTAAAATATAATGAATCAAGCAATAAATTAGGTTATTGTAAATTTTGTATAATTCAATTCTAAGCTGTGAACTTCATAAAAGATTGAAGAACTTATATATGGCACCGGATAGAATTGTGTAGTTTAAATTAAGCACAGTTAATGCTCATGGCATATCATGCTCATCCGCCAAAATCCGCATGATCAAATATCGTACATGTACTCGTAGGTCATGTTTTTATTTATATTTAATATTTTTGAAAAAAAAAAGCGGTGATAGCCTAGTGGTTAGGGCGTCAGCCTCCTAATCAGAGGTCGGCGGTTCGAATCCGGGCACGCACCTCTAACTTTTCGGAGTTATGTGCGTTTTAAAAAAAATATATCACTTGCTTCAACGGTGAAGGAAAATCAACGGTGAAGGAAGCCTGAGAGTACGTATACACGAACGAGTACGAATACGCCATAATGTTCTCAAAGTCATGTGAAGTCTGCCAATCCGCACATGGCCAGGCGTGGTGGACTATGGCCAAATCCTTCTCATACATTGAGAGGAGACCCGTGCTCTGTAGTGAGCCGATAATGGCTTGATCATGATGATGATGATCATTTTTGAAAAATGCCTTATAAGTACTATAAAATATAACGATAACAAGACATGTAAAAAATTAGACCGCAGTCAAACATACCAAATACTAGACCAAAGAAGCAGTAGATTGTTTCATATTATTATAACCGTAGACAAAAGAACTCGATCTTACAGCAACTTGTCCTTTGGAGGATCACTCTGATAACAATAGTGATAAATACAAGTATCATACAGCCAGTGTGAAGTCCAACTTTGATCTCACGAACATCCCTTCCCGCCCGTCTGTCTCTTATTGCCGAAGCTCTTAAACTGTCGTCGCTGTAATCCGTAAGACGGCCAAGTTTGATCTGACTTTGATTCTGGGAAGTTTTTTATCGGAAGTGATATTGAAAAATGATTATTTCAACCGTCATTTGTGTCGGCAAGTGGTTTTTAGTTGACACAGACAGCGCAAGTTTTAGTTCCCGCTTCATTATTATCATATAATTCTACATTTGAATAATATATTCGGTTAGCGTTTAGCTTGTAAGTTTTTCTAAACCCGAGTATGTATTTGTATTAGCATAAAAACTAAAATAAATATAAATATTCTACATTTTACGAGTTCACATTTTACAAGTTTAAACTAATTTAATTTAAATTCTATTGATATCTGGAAATTTTCTCATAGCAGTACATGAGTGTTTGTACTCGATGAGACGCGAGATTCCCTCTTTGATTTGTCAATCAACAAGTTTAAGTTGACATAGGCAGCGCTGGGTTAACCAAGTAGCGGGGTTAAGCAATTGCAATGGTATAAAACAAACATTGAAACATGCTCGTCTCTACTTGAATGTTATTTTCTTGAGTGAAGCTTACTAATTTGTGGTGTATTGAATTATTTTTGTCTAAAAAACGGATATCGTCACATCTTTTCCCACTAAGACATTCCACGTCAGACAATCATTGGTAACAGACTGTTTCCTTGGCGCATTCTAAACTATATACCCTTTACTATTCATACTATATGAAATAAGCTATTCGTAAAAATATAATAAACTTTGTATTACTATCATCATCATCACGATCAACCCATTACCGGCTCACTACAGAGCACGGGTCTCCTCTCAATATGAGAAGGGTTCGGCCATAGTCCACCACGCTGGCCATGTGCGGATTGGCAGACTTCACACGCCTTTGAGAACATTATGGAGAACTCTCAGGCGTGCAGGTTTCCTCACGATGTTTTCCTTCACCGTTGAAGCAAGTGATATTTTAATTGCTTAAAATTCTAATTCTAATTATTCTTAATGGTCTGGCAATCTTATCTCTGGCTTTTGTCACTTGTCAGAGCTTAAACCAGCCTAAAAATAATCTACTTTACTGTTAATTATACACAAAATTGTTATTCCATTAGATGACAAATGAACGTATTATTAGCAGTTATCGAATATATAATTGTTTTATAACACTTTATACTTGAGAACATAAAGCAGATCAAGGACTGAACAAGGACGAAAGTTTTTGCTACGGGCCAAGCGTTTGCTTTAAACGGCACTGAATCCGGAACGTTCTTTTCACTACGCACATATCCACTGAGGTATATACTAGTATGTTTACTTCTTTATGCTGAATGTCTGGAAGACAGGAAAAGTTTGTACATATTGTTCATGACATAATTTTACCATACGTCAAAATCAACCAAATAGCATCCAGCTGCAACAAGCCACAGTGCTGGTTTTCAGTAGGAGTTATGTTATCACGTTTTTACAGACGTGATAACATAACAAAATATGATAATAACCAACTTAACATAATAATAAAACATAACCTAACCTACCTACCTTTACCGGCTCGTAAACTATATACATTCAAAAACAAACGTCAATGTTTTTAACGGTGCTGTGTGGTACAAACCAACAAACACACTTAACAACAAATAACAAACGTCTTAATTATAACACGCCATTATGGCTACGCACAAAGGAGTTATCTTGCTAAGCTTACGAGTATATGAACAGCTCCAGAAGTACAAGAATCCTATAGAAGATTAATTAGCGATGTTCATCAGCAGTAGCGACTTATTGTCGCGCAACAAGTCGCTCGGGTGTCGTTATCCTCAACATTACTTATCGTGACAGGAGTCGCAAGTTTTTGTCGCGCGTGAACGAGCAACCTGTTGCTGCAGTGAGATTTTAGTTCGCTCGATGAAACCTCGTCCGAATGTAACTTTAATACCTTCAATAGAGTTATGCCCGATGTATTGACAGAGTGTGTTTTGTTGTGTGTGTGTGTAATATTTTATTTCTTAACAAACTAGCTTTTATCCGCAGCATCGCTCGCATTGAAGCCATTACAATAGAAATGAATCAATATGTTAACTATATTACATATATTTTTTTTTATCTTTCGTAAAAGTTTTTTTAATAAAACGTATCCTATGTTACTTCTAATACCTCCAAGAATATGTGTACAAAGTTTCATGACGATCGGTTGAGTAGTTTTTGCGTGAAAGCGTGACAAACATCCCTAATCCCTAATTCACATTTATAATACAAGTAAAGATTAAATATTGAATTCTATTGAAATCTTGGAGATATCTATCAATAAGTCTAAAGTTTTTATAAAGCGCTAGCTTATAGAAAAGTCCTATGACGTAATTAAGGATTATATAATCGATAAAAAAATCTTCTTTGGGGTGAAATCGATCTTTGGGGTGAATTGCTCTAACTCCGTAGCTTATTATAATTTATTATTGATTATGTGAGATGGTAATAACAAAAAAAAACCCGGCTTTTTGTGGGCGCGATTGGACCCCCTGGAGCTTTAGTTTTATTTGGCGAGTGTAGTTATCAGTTCACGAATAAAAAATCTTTTATATATGAACGGTAAATAGATGCCTGTAATAAGGTTTACATGAATAAAGCTAATTTGATTTGTGATTCGTACTCGTTTAGATCGAAACATACTATGTAATTCTTGACACTTGCCAGTAGTTTTTTTTTTTTGATGAGTGTTAGCGACCCTTATGTAGGAGGTGTCAGGTGAGATTAACATGCTTGTAGCCAGATTTTATAATTTCTATTACCCATTAGCGGTTGGCACCATTCTGTCCTCGCAAAATTTTATTCATTCTGAAATCTTTTGTTCTAAAACCTAAAAGTGTTTGATTCTGAAATCTAAAAGTTTTGGCGTGAAAATAATATAAACTTTCATTATTGGTAAATGGTTCTTATATATTTTTTTATTCCAATACAAGTTAGCCCTTGACGGTAAGATAGTAACGCCTGTTAGGGGTATGGTAAACCTATACTCCTGATTGGCTTGTACGCAACATCGTGCCGGAACGTTAAATCGCTTGGCGATACGTTTTTGTCGATAGATAGCTAACCAAGTGTGAAGCTTCCAGCCAAACCAGACAGCCAGAATCGAATCTAGGACCTGCAAAAATAATACCTTTATTAAATGAAACCTTTTAAAATATAACGTAAGGTCCCCTTTATTAAATGCAATATTTCTAAAGCATAACGTAAAGTATTAATATTCTTCATCATCATCATCATCATGATCAACTCATTACCGGCTACACTGCACTACAGAGCTCGGGTCTCCTCTCGATATGAGAAGGGTTTTGGTCATAGTCCACCACGCTGGCCATGTGCGGATTGCGCAGACTTCACACGCCTTTGAGAACATTATGGAGAACTCTCAGGCGTGCAGGTTTCCTCACGATGTTTTCCTTCACCGTTGAAGCAAGTTATATTTTAATTGTTTAAAAACGCACATAACAAGTTAGAGGTGCATGCCCGGATTCGAACTGCCGACCTCTGATTAAGAGGCTGAGGCCCTAGGCTATCACAGCTTCATATTAATATTCTTATATCACCTGATTTTACGTTTATGAGGGCCACCTCTCTCATGTGGCGAGAAGACAGGAATGTTAACGAGATACAATAGGGGGGTAGGGACATTTGCAATAACCATGTTTCATATTAATAACATAAAGTTAGTACAGCAGATCCCGTGAAAAAGGTAGGTAGTAAATAGATTAAGCAGGAGCCAATAAATACGCGAGCGCCGGCTCACGCTTGGCCGCTTCGGCGATTTGTCACCCGGGTACTTAACGTCGGGATAGGGTGAAAAGGAGGCTTGAGAAATGTGGACCGTTTCCGCTGGTTGTCTATCCATCCATAATATACGTGTGTATCTGTGTGTTGAAGCTGTGATAGCCTAGTGGTTAGGACGTCCGCCTCCTAATCAGAGGTCGGGGGCTCGAACCCGGGTACGCACCTCTTCTAACTTTTCGGAGTTATGTGCGTTTTTAAGCAATTAAAATATCACTTGCTTCAACGGTGAAGGAAAACATCGCGAGGAAACCTGCACGCCTGAGTGTTCTCCATAATGTTGTCAAAGGCGTGTGAAGTCTGCCAATCCGCACATGACCAGCGTGGTGGACTATGGCCAAACCCTTCTCATATTGAGAGGAGACCCGTGCTCTGTAGTGAGTCGTTGTAGTAATTGGTTGATCATGATGATGATGATGATCTGTGTGTGTGTCTTAAGATATCAATACAAATAAATATTCGTAGGATAGAAACATATATTATATACACCACAAGTTCTTACCTAATGGTAAGTGATGACGCGGTCTAAGATGGTAGCGGGCTAAGGTGTTAGGGGTATGGTAAACCCAAACTCCTAATTTATTACTACGCGACATCGACATCGTGCCGAAATGCAAAATCGCTCGGCAGAACAAAAAAGGAATAAAGTGAGCTTAATTATTCATATCGCTAAAACAAACCTTAAATAATTAATAAGTAAGTGAAGGAAGTTTTAAAAATTACTGGCTTTTTTTATACATTACAAGTCAGCCTATGACGGATATCTCACCAGATACCGGATTCATGATCTATTAAGTCGCATATTTCAGCTGGTGATTATAAAATCACATGATGATTACATGACGACGCGACAGACAGACGACAGACGCACTATGTATCCACCGCTGGACACAGTTTATTTATTATTAGGTAAGCGATGATGCTGTCTAGGATGGCAGTGAGCTAACCTTTTAGGAGTATGGCAAACCCATGCTCTTAATTGGTTTCTACGCGACATCGACGTGCGTGCGTCGTGGTGAAAATGTCACATTGCAATATATCATATATCGCGATACAATACATATTTATTGATACATAACATTAGAGGGGAACAGTTTATTCCTTTTGTGTGTCTCTCGTAAGCTATAGAGGATCGTCAATTGAAAGCAATACGGAGCATTCAATTTGGACACGATTGTATTGTTAGGTTAGAAGCAGACCGAGTGAATATATATGTATCACTACGCGTTTTTGTTACGTCTGAGCATACATAATAATAATAAATATTTATTTCAATTTAGCACAACTTTTCTTAAACTACCCTGGCTTGCTTACTCCAACCCGCAGCAATTTAAATTCATTTCCATAAATTAAAAGAAAAAAAAAACGTTTTGTTCTTTTTTTTTAATGTTAGCAAACGTCGTTATGAATATTATTGTCATTATATAGTAAATTATATTTAAAAACAAAAAAAACTTTTTATAATATTTCTTACTAAATTATAACTCGAGTATCTCTTTTTAATTTCTTTGATAAACACATTCTGGAACAAAATACATTAAAATACAGTATATAAAAATTTTCCTTGTTAACTGCATTAGTAAAAACTGAGTTGCAATTAACAGGCCCTCATTTCCGAGACACATTATTTTATACAAAACAAAAGTTCCAACGGGTAGTGCCTAGTACAAACTAAAAAACTTATCATGCAATTAATTATTATAATTTTAGTTTACAATGAACATTAATGTATTTTGAACCGCGTATAATTTAACGCGTTATAATTTCAGCGGATGACAGCAAATTAAGCTCGAATGTTCTTTGTGCGCAATGGACTTCCGCAAAGGAACTCTTTAAAAATATTTGTATATAAGTTTCCCTCGGTGTATGCCTGGCTTTACCCCTCGCCGTGTATTGTTTGGAGCATAACGTCTGAGATAGTTTTAGTTCTTGGATTTTGTTGTACTAAGCGGGGATATCTCAATTGTTTGTTATTGTACAGTTTCAATACAACATGTTCATACAAACTGTTTGTATTTATCTTACAACATCAAACTAAGTTTTCGGCAACTGCGTCCTCCAATTACTATTCTCCTCTGTGTAAAGAAAGTTGCCGTTTTCTATATATCTCCTAACTCTTATACATCTATAAATTTCGGATCCGTCTTCCGGGTTGGATTTAGAATCGTGCGGTAGTCATATGATTTGACAGTTGACAGAGAGCATAGACCACAAAAAAATAAATATACTGTGACACTAGTCTTTGACGTGATCTTACGTCCTTGTTGCATTTATACAAAATTATATATGCTATCTAGCTCTCCCGTAATATTGAATTATTTTTTCGATGTTTTACCTATTTATAGGTTAAGTTAGTTTTTTTTGGTTTTCTCGAAAAAAGTGCATTACCTTTTAATGTGATTGCTATTGTTACAATCGGGGACCAAACCTCTACCAAATAAAATAATCTTTCTCCCCCAAACTCCTGCCGCACGATTCTAAATTTTAACCCATTCTTCTTTACAAAATCTTATATTTGGGGTTTTGAGTTATGCTATATTTTTTGAACCTTATTGCAACTTTAATATCAAAGAATGAAGACAAATAAAAAAAACACTAACATAAGGACGGTTTATTTTATATAGGTGATAGCGAGAAAGCGAGTAAGCTGGTCACCTGATGTTAAGTGATCACCGTCGCCCATGAACATCTACAGTATCAAAAGATCTGCCAATGTGTTACCGGCTTTTGAGGGATTTATTTTATCGCCCCCTTATTTAATTTTAATGCATCAAAACACCGTGACGACCTCCGTGCGCTGTCGCATTATAAAGTTGGAGGTCCTGGGTTCGATTCCCGGCTCGAGTCTGGTCTGGTGGGAGGCTTCGGCCGTGGCTAGTTACCACCCTACCGATAAAGACGTGTCGCCAAACGATTTTAGCGTTCCGGCACGATGTCGCGTAGAAACCAATTAGGAGTGTGGGATTACCATACTCCTAACAGGTTAGCCCGCTACCATCCTAGACTGCATCATCACTTACCAGCAGGTGAGATAGCCGTCAAGGGCTAACTTATAGTGTATAAAAAAAAAAAAACATCTGCACTTACCATCAGGTGAGATTACCGTCAAGGGCTAACTTGTATAAAAAAAAAACGAAACAAATACAGACACTACTATTTTATGTACTGTTATTTGTACAGGAAGACATAAAATAAACTTTCTAAATCTTTGCTCGTGCCTGTCATACAAATCCCTCGCTGGAAGCTCACTGTATTTCCCCACAAGATTTTCACAACACAATAAAATATGCGCGAGCAAGAAGAGTGGGTATTTCCATATCTCCTCTATTCAGTTTCCGGTACATGAACGCTGGGCGCGATCCGTCACGACGCAAACCCGTGTCAAGATACGAGTGTACGTACAGTGCGGGAGAAATGGCGATGAAAAGACCAAAATATTGCGACAACATTTACATAGAGGGTAGGTAGGGTTCGAATAGAAATTGGAAGGTGAGAGTTTGTGAAGTGGGGCTTTATTATGTTGCATGAAATCTTCAATCAATATGTTTGATGTATATTTTTCATATTTGACGACCTCCGTGGCGCAGCGTGCGCGCCATCGCATTATAAAGTTTGAGGTCCTGGGTTCGATTCCCGGCTCGAGTATGGTCTGGTCGGGAGGCTAAGTCTGTGGCTAGTTATAGTACTTTCCATATTAACTGGCGTCTTTCCACTTGAACCTAAACAATAGGGGTAATATACCAAACACTCATAGACCCATTCTTTTTTAAAGAAGCCGTCTCGGCCTTATCTATTTTGTTGCAAACCAACCAGTGTTGATAATTTTTTAATAATCATAGAATATTTTGTTCTTTTCCTTCGTTCTTTCAGAGCACCTTTCTCACTCTGAACTGCAATTAAATTAAAATAAACATTCAAGAGAATTATTTGTGCATCACGACTTAGATACTTGTTGAACACATTCGGCTTATCGTCTTTATTATTTTCACATGGCAAGTTCAGTGGAAGGTGATTTCACCCAAGGACGAAACATATCGTAAGACGTAATATTTCGACTGAACTGATCTCTTCAAAGTTTAAAAAACAACTAAGCGTTATTTATTTCTATTTGACTATATTATTTAAAGGAAGATAACATAGGGAAAGTATAAAAAACGTTTGAAACACCGTTTGAACGCCGCATGTGTTTTGCAATACAAAGAATTCACCCGCCACCACTTAATCCTATTGTTACTGCTAATGACGGTCTCAAGTGGAAAAACGCCAGTTAATATGGAATGTACTATACCATTCTATTGACAAATCTTTATCGGATAGTTGCCAGTATGGCCGCCGGGGAGTGCCGCATACCCCGCTGGAAGCGGCGCAGTTCTGCCTGCGTCGCTTTCGGAGATAATGCGTAAACGCATTTCCCAGCGTTAAAAACAAAACCTACCTTCAAGCAAATATTGTATATTAATTCAACCAATCCATCCTCAGCCTCTTTTTAACTGTGTCATTGTACTGATATCGATCAGATTAGCACAAAATTATTTAGATGAACATGACTTTACGTACATTATACAATATTCTTATTATAGGTTTATCGATATTTCAGTGGGAAAGCATAGCAGATTGTGTCATTTTCCAATTTATCGAACGATCAAAGAGGGAAGGAAGGTTTTGCGCAAATTTGCCTGCGGATTAGAATACCCGAACTCGGCGACCGTCGTCTTATGGGTTTACCGGTTTATTTTTATTTGATGTGCGGAAAAAAAAGATATTCTTTCCTGGACTTTGACGTTGACTTTCTCGGATATCAAAGCTCTTTTCGGAGTGGTGACACGCTTGATATAAGGTTTACCTCGACCGACTCTGCTTACAAGTTCCGAATTTTTTTTTTTTTTTTATTCACCACAAGTTAGCCCTTGACGGCATCTCACCTGATGGTAAGTGATGATGCTGTCTAAGATGGTAGCGGGCTAACCTGTTAGGTGTATGTTAAACTCATACTCCTGATTGGTTTTTACACGACATCGTGCCGGAACGCTTAATCGCTTGGCGACACGTCTTTGTCAGCAGGGTGGTTACCAGCCACGGCCGAAGCCTCCACCAGACCAGACTCGAGCCGGGAATCAAACCCAGGACCTCCGACTTTAAAATGCAACAGCGCACGCGCTGCGCCACGGAGGTCGTCAAATTCCCGGGGGGAAATAAAGAAATCTCGAAGTAGGCTACGCCGGTCCTGAGCTCAATCTGCTGGGAAATGATTAATTTTCCTTCGTCATTTCCCCATCAAAAATGGGTTCGTGAAACCGTAAATATTTCGATACTTTCCACAACAAACTTAATATACTGGAGCAAAATCGCACCCCACTTTGACACTGCCATTTTTATCCTTAGCAGGCAACTATTTAGGAGTCAAATATGCACCCACTTATATGGCCAAATTATATCGTTATAACTTTACGTGCAAGCACTCGTATGTACTTACTTTGTAAAACCTTGTTTGTAAGTCTGTAAAATGTGCTATAACAGTACATCAATATATGAATTTATTACTACCATATTTACATTACATAGTACCATAGAATGTCGTCTTTATTGTGATAAGATATAATGAGACTTCATTGCGTTCTTCACACTGTTTCCTTGTTACTAGTTAGACTTGTAGTTGTCAAGTTTTATTAGAATAATATATTATAATTTCCCAGTTATAATGCTTGAGGTCCTGGGTTCGATTCCCGGCGGGAGTCTGGTCTGGTGGGAGGCTTCGACCACCCTACACCGACACAGACGTGTCGCCAAGCGATTAAGCGTTTTGGCACGATGTCGCGTGGAAACCAATCAGGAGTATGGGTTTACCATGCCCCTAACAGGTTAACCTGCATCATCACTTACCATCAGGTGAAATAAGAAAAAACCTGTCTGCCTGCCCGCGAATAAAAAATAAATTTAAAAAAACCGTTTGCAAAAGCCTTTGCGGTGCATATCTCCTAAAGTTAATCGTCTAGTTAATGTAAAACTAGTAGATTTTAACTACTCAACTGTGTAGATTTTAACTAAAAATGTAACATCCCAGCTTTGAAAGTGGAAATTTCTTTGAAAACTTTCCAATACTCCCCCGCGAACTCTTCCCGAGATGGTTTCAACCGATTGCGCTATCTCGATACATTCATTCCAATGAACAATTTTACATTTTCGTTAAATTTGTTCTGTATAGATTTTGTAAATTAAAATTGCGAATCTAGCACCAGTACTTATAATTTTATCAATGCAACAACTAATGATATCTGCATTTTTTTAACATATAAACGTAGGTAGTATAAAATGGGAAATCCCTTTGAAAGAATTTGAAAAATGTGCACTGGAATTGTCAATTTTTTAAAAGTGGACGTGAATATCTCGATTTATTAAATTATTATATATTTAGAGTTAATAACTATATTTTTGCTGCTTCCTTCGGTTTCCCGTTATTTGTAGCTAGTTTTTTCTTTTAATTATTATTATTAATCCTTTTTTTTTGTTGTGACGTCACTCTAGTCTAATACGGCATATGCGTGAGATGTACACCTTTTCTGGTTGGTGTTACAGACAGACAAAATTTCTGATTATAGTAAGATATGGTGACAATAATGGATGAAATCTTATGTCTAACTTTTTCGGTAAAGTTTATAGCATTATATTGCGGTCACATAAAAATATTCGATTTGTTTCTATTGCTGTACTGGATAAGTTGCTGGTATTCGATCGCACATTAAACTTAATTATTCAAAGAGTATTATCCGTTTGGAATAATAAATAAATATGAATTCAAAAAAATGCCGTGGTTATTAGTTGCTGGCCATAGAAAAGAATAACTGGAATATTTTAGTAATTTGATTTAGTAGAAGTTAGTATAGTGAATGAAGTTGTTAGTTAGTCGTCAAGTCCGCAGATTGGCGCTCCTGAGTAAGTCCATGTACGATTTGCTTAAATCGTTCAGTGCTAGCAAACCTTCTCGTACTATGAACCGTACACGTCACTGATAGATATAGAAAATACACTTTATTGTACACTACATAAACAGAAGAAATACAAGACAGCAAAGAAACAAACACAAAGAATAGAAGGTACAATAGGCGGCCTTATCGCTAAAGAGCGATCTCTGCCAGGCAACCTATAGACCAGGATTTAATATATATACAGCAGGCTTAGGGTTTACTATTACGAGAATATGATATAATACATACAATATATTACACATACAAATAAATAAAAAATACATTAAAAAAAATAAAAAATATGTCATTAAATAACCAAGAAGAAAGAATAATAACTATCAAACAAATAAAATAAGCGCGGTGAAGCGGTGATAGCCTTGTGGTTAAGGCGTCAGCCTCTTAATCAGAGGTCGGCGGTTCGAATCCGGGCACGCACCTCTAACTTTTCAAAGTTATGTGCGTTTACAAGCGATTAAAATATCACTTGCTTCAACGGTGAAGGAAAACATCGTGAGGAAACCTGCACGCCTGAGAGTTCTCCATAAAGTTCTCAAAGGCGTGTGAAGTCTGCCAATCCGCACATGGCCAGCGTGGTGGACTATGGCCAAACCCTTCTCATATTGAGAGGAGACCCGTGCTCTGTAGTGAGCTGGTAATGGGTTGATGATGAAATAAAATAAAAAAAAACATAAGAAATATAGTAATAATAATAGTATAATTAAAGAAATAGTATTAATTAAATAGTATTAATTAAATTAAATATACTGTGTTTCCATATCTGTGAGCGAATTATCCTAAACGAAATGACGCCTAACATGGGGCAATTACATACTACGTTTATTTGTTTAAGTGTACTGGCAGTGATGGCCTAGTGTTTAAGCCTCCCTTTCGAGGGTCTATACTCGATTTTCGGAGCCCCCCTCAAACTTTTCGGAATTCTGTTTTATTTTAGTTAATTCATGTAATAAATGTGACACGTTTTAAAGGAGAATATCGCGAGAAAAATCTTAGAGTTTTTTTTCTAATGTCCGTGTGGAGATGATTGATCGTACTTGACCACACCCCTTCTCGTGCTGAGAGGAGACCAGCGCCCTGCAGTGCGCCAGTTATAAGTTCATAATGATTAGGATATTGACTGTGTATGGATAGATTTTATTAATATATGTAACGCGTCAAATCCGCACAGTGCCTCGAGGGTGTTGAGCTGTGTTACACATACATTTATTCAAAGCTCTCAATGCTAGTAGCATCACCAAACCTTTTACGTAGTATGTACCGTTCACGTAAGAGATAGATAAGCCGTGATCTGCCGCGTGTTCGCCGAGTGGAGGCGTCGATACTCTGGCGCGAGCTCTTATCCGCGCCGGAAGTCCGTTCATCCGAGAGCGAAATGGCGCCCAACGTGGGGCCAAATTCACTACTGTTTATATACTGTTTCATCACTAACCAAATAAAGCTGTGGGTAACACACTACATTCACACACATTCACATACATCCACATACAAACACATTATTTAAATTATTCTACATTACAAAAACACCGCATTCAGTACGCGATGTTGCGCCGTGCGTAGATGGTGGGCTCCGAGCGCGCGGGGTGACGGCGCGGAGCGCGGGGCGCATGAATACCGTTAATGCGCCCGCGCAGCTCGGTGCATCGTCTTGCCAGCCAGTCCCGACTAAACGCTCGTACGCGGAACGCACGCTTGTTTATCGCTGCGCAGTCTTACCGCAATATCGCTATTCATTCGCTTTCGTCATATGTATTTCTTCCTTTGCTTACCATCTGTATATTTGCTATTGCTTTCTGGTATTACACCCGAAATACTGGTACTGTACTCTCCTTCTATCTTTAAATTGTGTGTGGTGAATAAAAGTGAAATACAACGCTTACATTCTTTTACTTTGTCTCTTCAATCACGTCACCACGCGCCATAACTGGTGACCCCGATCAAGGACTTTTACAATGAGCAGTACCGATGGCAGCGGCACGGAACATTCCAGATCATCACAGAAAAGAACAATTAGCGGCGCACACAAGAAACGAGACCCGCTAACGGAGTTTTTTCGTGTCGGCGTGCGCGTGCCGCCATTTTGGGCAGAGAAGCCATCAATATGGTTCGCACAAATTGAAGCGCAGTTTCATATAGCTCGTATAACCGACGATAACACGAAATTTTACTACGTAATTTCAAATCTAGATGGAAAATACTCAGCAACCGTGGAAGATATCATCGAAAACCCACCAGCCACAGGTAAATTTGACAAGCTAAAGGCTGAACTCATCAAGCGACTCTCCTTATCCAGACAAAAGAAGATAAAGCAGTTATTGCAATCCGAAGAGCTAGGGGATCGTAAACCATCCCAGTTTTTGCGACATCTTCAGCAACTGGCAGGACCCAATATGCCTGATGATTTTATCACCGACGTTTGGACAAGCAGACTTCCACATCCGCACCACTCCTGGCCCTCCAGTATCTTGTGCACCACGCCGACTTGCCCCGGATAAACTAAAAATAGCCAAGTCTGAGTTCGAGGTAATGTTAGCGAATGGCACCGCCAGACCATCCGAAAGTCCCTGGTCTTCGCCACTTCACTTAGCGCCTAAGAAGGACAACAGTTGGAGACCTTGCGGAGACTACAGGATGCTGAACGCCAGAACCATACCCGATAGGTATCCTATTAGGCATATCCACGATTTCTCTCATAACATATCTGGTTGTAAAATCTTTTCTACCATCGATTTAGTGAAAGCTTATAACCAGATACCAGTTTGTGAAGAAGACATTCCTAAAACAGCTATTTCGACTCCTTTTGGGCTGTTTGAGTTCCCATATATGACGTTTGGTCTGCGTAACGCCGGTCAAACTTTCCAGAGGTTTGTTGACGAACTTACACGGGGCCTTGATTTCTGTTACCCTTACCTGGACGACATATTGGTATTTTCGAAAGACGAGGCTGAGCATGAGACGCAATTGCGCCAGCTCTTCACCAGAATGAAGGATTATGGTATCCTCATTAATACCAATAAGTGCGTCTTTGGTGGAACAGAAGTAACATTTCTAGGCTACCACATATCTGAACGCGGAACTAAACCTCTGGAAAGCAAAGTACAGGCTATCAAGGAATTCCCTGTACCTAAAACTGCTAGGCAGCTTAGGAGATTTTTGGGCATGGTAAACTTTTATAGGAGATTTCTACCTCACGCCGCCCAAACCCAGGCTCCCTTGAACGCTCTGTTGACTGGATCCATTAAAGCGTCACAGCCCGTGGACCTAGTCGGAGACTCGCTGAAAGCTTTTGAAGAATGCAAGGAAAGCCTTTGCAGCGCAGCTATGTTGGCCCATCCTGATACTTCATGCAAACTAGGTCTGGTAACCGACGCATCTGACTTCGCCATTGGTGGAGTTTTGCAGCAGCTCAGAGATGGATATTGGGAACCCTTGGCATTTTTTTCTAGGAAGTTGAGTCCAGCACAACGTAAATATGCACCATATGACAGAGAACTTCTCAGCATCTACGAGTGTGTCAAATACTTCCGGCATTGGCTAGAGACTACAAAGTTCACAATATATACGGACCATAAACCCCTGTGTTACGCGTTCACCGAGCGTAAAAACAACTGCTCGCCGCGTCAATACAGATACCTAGACTACATTGCACAATTCTCGACTGACATAAGACACATTGCCGGTCAAGATAACGTCGTTGCTGACACACTGTCTCGTATTGAAGAAGTGCAAAGTCCTGTCGATCTAGCAGTCATAGCTCAGGCTCAAATCTCAGACTCTGAACTCACCGAGTATCTACAAAATAATTCCTCACTGCGTATGGAGAAGCATATAATTCCTGGTAGCCACACTGAACTGTACTGCGACGTCAGCACAACGACTCCCAGGCCCTTCATACCAAAATCCCTACGCAGACAAGTTTTTAGCAGCTTGCATTCGCTTAGCCACCCAGGCGCTAATGCCAGTGCAAAATTAGTAGCACAACGCTATGTTTGGCCTCAGATGAGGAAAGACTGCCGAGAGTGGTCTAAAACATGTTTGGCTTGTCAACGCGTGAAGGTAAATCGACACGTTACTTCACCTTTAGGAACTTTCAATTTACCTTCAGCGCGCTTCAAACATGTCCATCTAGATCTCATTGACCCATTACCTCCATCTGCCGAATATCGGTATTGTTTGACAGCAATCGATCGCTTCACGCGATGGGTTGAAGTTGTCCCTATTACCGATATTACAGCAGAATCTGTAGTAAAAGCTTTCTTGTCTGAGTGGGTAGCCCGTTTTGGTTGCCCAACGGTCGTGGTCACGGACCGCGGCAGGCAATTTCAGTCAGCACTATTTGCACAGCTGTCAAAGACCCTTGGCTTTACACATCGCCAAACGACAGCTTACCACCCTCAATGCAACGGTTTAGTCGAGAGGTTCCATCGGCAGCTAAAAACGGCAATTATGTGCCACGCTGACAGTAGCTGGTCAGAATCGTTGCCATTCATCCTCCTCGGCATACGAAGTTCTTTCAAAGAAGATCTTCAGTCTTCTTCAGCCGAACTAGTTTACGGAGAACCCCTTCGTCTCCCAGGTGATTTTTTTGGTCAAAAGGTTGACAAATGTATGACTGACATAACGGACTTTTCAGCTCGAATCAGATCATTTGCCAACAAACTCCAACCAACTCCAACCAGTAACCACTCGAAAGCAAAGATTTTCATCTACAAGGACCTCAAATCATGCTCGCACGTGTTCTTAAGAGACGATTCTCTAAGAGGTGCACTACAGCCGGCATACACTGGTCCATATGAAGTCATCGAGAGAGGTGACAAAGTTTTTAAGATCCGGGCTAAAGGCAAATCTGTCACGGTATCAGTAGACCGATTAAAACCAGCCTACATACTGTCAGATACAAAAAACACACCCAAAGCACCCAGGGAAGCTGAAACTCTTCCGACAAAATCGCCACCTACTCCACCTGATATAATCAAAACTTCGCGATCAGGACGACGGATAAGATTTCCGGATTACTTTCGACCGTAACACGGTCTCTGGAGGGGAGTGATGTGGGTAACACACTACATTCACACACATTCACATACATCCACATACAAACACATTATTTAAATTATTCTACATTACAAAAACACCGCATTCAGTACGCGATGTTGCGCCGTGCGTAGATGGTGGGCTCCGAGCGCGCGGGGTGACGGCGCGGAGCGCGGGGCGCATGAATACCGTTAATGCGCCCGCGCAGCTCGGTGCATCGTCTTGCCAGCCAGTCCCGACTAAACGCTCGTACGCGGAACGCACGCTTGTTTATCGCTGCGCAGTCTTACCGCAATATCGCTATTCATTCGCTTTCGTCATATGTATTTCTTCCTTTGCTTACCATCTGTATATTTGCTATTGCTTTCTGGTATTACACCCGAAATACTGGTACTGTACTCTCCTTCTATCTTTAAATTGTGTGTGGTGAATAAAAGTGAAATACAACGCTTACATTCTTTTACTTTGTCTCTTCAATCACGTCACCACGCGCCATAAAGCAATTCATATATTGCTAGGCCTGTGCATATATTTACGCTCCAAGTATGTAATAACTGTTATTACTATCCTTAAAATCACATGGAATTTCATAAATCCTTTTATAGTACTTGCATACTTAATTTAGGGGTAATTTAGTTATTTCCAAGGTAATTTTTTTATGCACTACAAGTTAGCTCTTGACGGCTATTTCACCTGGTGGTAATCTATGGACGCTTCCATGTCCGATTTAAATGAGAAATAAAAATAAGTGATGATGTAGTCTAGGAGCTAACCTGTTGGGAGTATGATAAATCCACACTCCTAATTGGTTTACACGGGACATAGCTACACTAAATCGTTTTTGTCGGTTTGTCATTATCCTATGGAATCGTAGCACAGAGGTTTCCTTTGGAACAAGTTATTTTATTTATATATTTATTATACTCTGAATAAAGATGAATTCAAGATAATAAGACGCTATTAGTATTCGTCCTGTATTGGAATACCCAAGTAAGTCTCGCGTATCAGCGAGGTACCAGGCGCAACAAATTACCGACTATAGGTGGCCATTAATCTCCCGAGAGCTGCTTAGAGTGAAGACCGCTCATAAATATAAGGTGCTTTATTTTTATGAATCTCTGTTGTGGGAAGATACCGAGATGTGATATTTAAGGATGCTGAAAAGGAATATTTTTTTTTGGTCCCCCCCCGTAGGTATTATCGAGAAATGGTTTCAATAAATATGTATCGTATCATTACGGAAATCGAAAGGTGTTGTAGGAAGGTACAATGGATTGTCATCACTGGACAGAAGTCTTTTTTTAGGGATTTCCATTTAAAAGTCTTGTTCTACTTGTGTCTAAGGCTTTCCAGTTCAGTGTCCCCTTTTTTGGTAAACGCACCGTTCTTCGGACATCCAAGCTTGTGTCCAGGCCATGACATTTCAGCTTCAAGCTTAGAGTTTAGCTATGTCATAAACTCCTATGTTTCTCCTAACGCGGAGAAATGGTATTCATCATCATTTCAACTGAAAGAAGTGCGTCGCTGGACAGACAGTCTTTTTTTAGGGATATCCATTACGAAGTCTTGTGCTACTTCAGGTTCAGACTTTTCAGTTCAGGGTCCCCGTTTTTCGGTAACGCACCGTCCATCGGGCATCCGAGTTATGTGTCCAGGCCATGACATTTCAGCTTCACGTTTAAGAGTTTAGCTATGTCATAAACTCCTATGTTTCTCCTAACGCAGAGATACCTCTGTATCTCTCGCTGAGTTTCAGTGCTTTCTGGTTAACCCCATAGTTTTTAGCGACTATGTTTAGGAAACATCGTGTCAAAACGCTTCAAAGACTCGAAAGCCTTTTTTTATAACTGTGCAAAGCTATATGTCGTACGTCCAGAAGTGGAAGTTATCGATATATATTTACTATCGGCGATGACGACGGCAATATCCCTTCCGCATCCGTGAGTAATTCAATAACAAGTTTTGGAAGCTACGAAGCCAGTCAGACGTTCAATTTGACACATACAGATGGCAGAGCATCTGTTTATAAAGATTTCATTGTGCTCCGATGTGGAAGAAATAAGGATGGCGAGAATATTCATATAAGATCACGACGAATCTAACCTTTTTTTTTCCTGCTGGGAAATGCATTTACGCATCCCGCCCGGAACAAGCTCCAGGCGGGTATATGGGACCGCCAAAGCGGCGAACCACACTACCCACTAAAACCCAGCGCAGCCTCTTGCGTCCCAGATGGAGTGCCAAAGGATCGCGATAGCATACACTTTGACACCCCGACGCGCTCATCAGTGCACTCGTTAGTGCTTACGGGGGTGGTTACAGGTGAACGACGAATCTAACCTGACCTAAGTCAAGTTTTGAACACGTTTACTTATAAAATGCTTATTCACTCTTGTGTTGATTATGCTCAAGTTATACGTGGTAGAATATCAGGAATGAAGATACAAAATGTTCGAGTTTATTTCGATTCGAGGCCATTACAGTGTTTTTTATTTTTTAAATTGTTCATCATGATCAACCCATTGTCGACTTACTACAGAGCACGGGTCTCCTCTCAATGTGAGAAGGGTTTTGGCCATATATATTTCGCTGGCCACGTGCGGATTGGCAGACTTCACACGCCTTTGAGAACATTATGGAGAACTTTCAGGCATGCAGGTTTCCTCACGACGTTATCCTTCGCCGTTGAAGCAAGTGATATTTTGATTGTTTAAAAACGCACATAACTCCGAAAGTTTGAGGTGCGTGCCCGGGTTCGAACCACCGACCTCTGATTAGAAGGCGGACGTCCTAACCACTAGTTTAAAATTGTTATTACTAATTACTTATAGTGAAACGAATAACGTTACGTTGGTAGCTCAGTTGAACTCTGTAGCAAACTGAATTGCTGCCAATGCATGGCTCAGTTTGCGGCCATTTGACATATTATTGTTAGATGACCTTGTTTTTATTCAGTTAAGGAAACTTGTACTAGCAGTAGAGTATGGCAATAAAGTTTTTCATAATTACCATTATTAAATGAAAGATTTCGTTCACAGAGTCTCGCTCTTCCGTGTTAGAGGAAGTTTATAAATAATTTGATTTTAAGTGGCATGAGATAGAATTAGATAACTCCGTAGCCAGCCCTACTCCAAAAGTCCAGGGTAAAAGGCCAACTCGCCAGGAACATTAATCACCCCCTAATAACCCTGAAATCTTTATTTTTATATGTTTACTTGTAAAATTTCCTAAGTATCATGGCCAGGTGTAGAACGTCGTAAAATTTTATGAAGTGATTCAGCCCGAATACTCGAGTGAGTCTTATAAAATCTGCTCTTGCTACAAGTTCTCGCAGACTCCCACTTGTAAGGAGATAAGCTTTGATCTCTCGCATTATGCCGCGGAGTGAGGGCGTCGATGCTGAGACGCCCGCTGTTATCCGACCGACGGATGTCCGGTGGGTTATCGGGCACAAGATGGCGCCCGACATGGGACTCGCTAGATATCTTAAGCGACGAATAAGTATTGGTAAATATGCGAGATACGATTTATCACTTACATTTTGGTAAAGCGAAACAACGTGGCCGAATTTGACGGTTTTTTATTTTTATGGGAGATGCGCTGTCGCATTATAAAGTTGGAGGTCCTGGATTCGATTCCTGGCTCGAATCTGGTGTAGTGGGAGGCTTGTGCCGTGGCTAGTTGACTCCCCACCGACAAAGACGTGTGGACAAGCGACTAACGTTACGGCATGATGTCACGTAGAAAGCGGTTAGGAGAATGAACCTAACAGTTTAGCCCGCTGCCATATTAGATTGAATCATCACTTACCACCAGGTGAGATTGCCTTTTAGGGCTAACTTGTAATGTATAAAAAAAGACGAGTTAATGGGGCAACAACAAAACAATTTCAGTGTCTCAATTAGAATATGGCGTTATTTTCTGCATGCCTGGATTTCTTTACAGAACCACAAATATACAAACTCGTTATGGCCGCAGTATATTTTCATTATTACACTTTTTTCTCAATCCGACACCCCAACCCCTTTCGTAGTTGCGGCCTCTTTTTACTCCCCCGACCTAAGCTCTCCTCTCCGAAAGAGGAGACCTAAACATATCCTTCATGACCCTGATGATCAGATGACTACAGATAACATACTCGTACCACCTACCACACAATCATACGCTACACACCGTCTTCGCCGGCGAAGACAGCCCGGTTACGCTGTGGCAACCAATAGGGTTTGTACAGCTAATAGACAGTCCGAAAAAAAAAGCTTCTTTCGTAACATTTCACTTCACAAGTACATTAATTTTCAACTATCTACGAATTTCTTTTTTAAAGCACGTAACGTTGTCAGATTTGGCATATAATATTGGAGCTACAGAACAGATGTTCCTCACTTAACCCTTGATGATACGAGTATAAATTAGGTAAAACCTTACGGCTGAACTAGTTTCATACTAAAACAGACGGTTTCATAAACAAAGAAGCTAAAATACAAATTTTCGGCAACACATTGTTACATCGGGGGAACACGAGTTGTCAATTCCGGGAAACAAAGACAAATAAATAACTCGACTTCCCCCTTGTGCCCCGCACTGCAATTTAATGTAAACTCAATAAAGCGCGATAGATTGCCCCGCAACGGTACAAAGGGGTACGAACAAAAGACTTTAGCACCTCCCGTCCCCGCTTCCCCTTTGCACTTCATCTGATTGTTGGACCACTCAGTGTCCAGACGAAGTACCTACACCGCTGTAGAATGAATTATAAGACAAAATATATATATATATATATATATATATTTTTTTTTTATCCACTACAAGTTAGCCCTTGGCAATCTCACCTGATGGTAAGTGATGATGCAGTCTAAGATGGTAGCGGGCTAACCTGTTAGAAGTATAGTAAACCCATACTCCTAATTGGTTATTATTTTATGAAACCAAAGTCGCGACTGTCTGATTGATTTGATACCGACAAAGACGTGTCGATAAGCAATTTTAGCGTTCCGGCACGATGTCGCGTAGAAACCAATTAGGAGCGTGGGATATTAGTTATTACCATACTCCTAACAGGTTAGCCCGCTACCATCCTAGACTGCATCATCCAGGTGAGATAGCCTTCAAGGGCTAACTTGTAGTGTATATAAAAAAAAAAAATGTGGGGAAACAATCATGCCAATTGCGCTGAAAACTAATGAAATACAGATTTATTCCTCTTAATAGATCTAATTATTAGACGGATTATTAAATGTATAGTTTAAGAATAATACACCAATAACGATAAAAATATAGCCAAAAGGTAACGGCGCTTGTGGAACGGGAAATCTTAATAATCACTAAATCAACGAACGGTAGACGTTGCCTATATCAGCCTATTTTTTCGTTACAAATAAGCAATTAATATCCCTACAAAGGATGTCATGATAACATTCTATTAAATTTGTTATATTGATCCCTTTCATTTCATAGTCGTGACAGGGTGATTATCAAGTTCCTTTAAAGTAATAATCTACGCAATTTTCTTGACGTTTCCAACAGACTAATTTTACCCATTAAATTATCTATTCAAATATTTGATGTTGTGAAGTAGACCGTTCTAATTTTCCGTAAAAACACAACATTAAAAAAAAACATATTTCTAATATAATCCAAGTTGCAAGGGGATTAAGTAGGATATGTTATCACCGCTATTCTAAGAAGCTATATATATACATTATGATGTATTTATTAATTAAGACATATATTTTACAAGTTGTTTGTCAGGGTTAAAATGTTATTAATCTGTATACGTACAAAAGAGTATAAAACTTGACTAGAACACTATTATTGTTGTCATCATGTTGTGCCGCCACGCTATTGGTTCCTGCCAAAACGGTGGCCAGTGATTGGACCACGCAAAATAGCAATAACAATGGACGCCACGAGGTCATTGCTAAAAGTTTTGTGATATATTTGGAAAAAGTGTTTAACCGGCGTATTTATCTAGATTTTACAAATGGTTGTGTCAAATAAAGATTTATGTATTTTTTTTGTATCTTGTACAATCGATTGATTTGCTCTTACGAATCTTGGCTACAACACCCTAGGACCTCATACTGAATATCAATTAAAGTTTATAGCGCCATTTGCCCACAAACGGTCTCTGTAGATAATCTTAGCCGAGTTAAACTATGGGAATGTTTGATATTAGTTAAGTTTGAGTCGTCGGGTTGAGGCACACTTCACTTCCTTTATTATGCAAATAGACCGGCACTTTGAGGAAACGTAATGAAGGTGCTATCTCACCGCCTATCAGGGGCCGCCAGGTCTGTTATAACAATTTTGTCTCAGCGGTCGATCAATGACATTTTTGTTAAATAAAAAAAAATGGAAATGAAAAAATTGTTATACAATATATAAAATATACGCGAGCGACCGCGTATTTCATTCCCAGATTCATGAACGAACTACCTCCAGCGTTCCAAAAATTTCATATTAAAAACGTCAAACACAAATTAAAAGAATCCGTCTCAGTGGAAAAAAAAGGTTCTTTGCATGCCTTAATATGCTTACTCAGTTCCTCTAGTTTCAAGCCGTTAAGTTACAGACTAGCATAGAGGACAAACCTCTTTTTTCGGTGCCGTTATTGTTATATGAAATATATTTTCTTTTTATATTAATAAATAAATAAATGAAATCCGTCGGAATCTATACTAAGTAAAATTTTACTTTGGTGCCTTTTCAATTTGTCAACTTTTCATTCGGAAATGTTCACTATAGTTTATAGTTAAAAGTAATGTAGTGAAAAATGATATATTTTTTTTATTTTTGTTTTTTATGGGTAATTAATTGTGTCTCAACGACCGATAATGTTTCTGTATGTTAAAGAAAAAAAATGCAAATGTAAAAATGTTATAAATAACATTCTTATAGAGTTTATCAATTTGACACGTATTTATGTTATATTATTGGAATAATTAAATATCAACAAACGATAATCTTTTATGCCTTCCAACCAAATATGCCAATATTGTAAATGTAGTGCAAATTCCACCCAAATCTACTTTGTAAAATAGAATTTAGAGTGTAAATAAATGACGAAAAGTTTTTTAGAAAGTACTGTATTTTACCAAAACGGAAGTAAAATTCTTTTGGTCCACAATGAAACATGTTCACTAATTCAGATTTTTAGCCATCCATTTCTGTTGAAAATGTTATAGGTTTAGTTTGTTTTAGAGTTCCATTTGAGTTTCATTGTCGTCTGAATTAACATGTGTTTTGAAAGTAAGATCAATTGAGAATGAAAATTCGAAATTCATTTATATTAAACAGACTTACTTGTAATCTACGACTGGATCGATGAATCAAACATTACTTCTGTTTATTTTTTTTTACTGGCCTAATAATAAGGAAAACTATTTTATAAAGTTTTATTTAAATCACTATAACATTGGAGCTTGGTCAACCAATGTTTGGACCAAACCAATGATTATTTCAGTCGCTTACCCCGCTTTAAGAATAGAACCATTTTACGGCCTATAAAATGTAGTACGCTCATCTGAATTACCATTCCCAATGTAACCGCGTCGTAATCTCTAACGAATCGCTCTGATAATAGAGTCTTTAATTGCTGAACTCGTTTTGATGATGATTCAATTAATTCTGGTTCGACGCCGAAGTCTTTGCTCACACAAGTGTGGGATGACTGTTTGTTGGAAATTTAATTGGTGATAAAGAAAGTTTTTTTTTGTTTTTTGCTCGTAAGGAAAAGTACTACATTATCTTAATTTATATTAAGTTCGTTGTCCCTTTTTAACAAAACAACGGAGCAACGAATCTTCGAACTTCCTACTTGTATACATTTAGTAGAATGATTTTGAATGGGCTACTTTCTACTCCGGGTGAACAATGTTAAGTCGCAGACTAAAGCTTGAAATGTTTTTTTTTTGTTTTGGTCTATCTGTTATTCACGCAGCAACGGAGCAACGCTCCACCCCAATCGAAGGTCTGCATAGTGATACAGCCTACTTTAAGAGTTTCGTATCAACATTAGATTTCATTTATAGAAGTTAATCAAATCAAAAATAGCTCTATTCATATAAACCTAATACAGGCATCTATGTAGCGTTCGTATATAACACATTTTTCATTATTTCTATTAGTGATGGTGATAACTACACTCGCCAACTTAAAACTAAAGCTAAGAGGGTTCAAATCGCGCCTATGTCTAAGAAGAAACCCACAACAAACTTTGCCGGGTTATTTGTTATCGTATAATATTGACAAGTGTCAAAACATAATCGCTAAATTTCCACTAATAAGACGATTCGTCTACAATTTTCCATTTGACTGAAATTTCACCTGGTGGTAAGTGATGATGCAGTCTTAGATGGTAGCCGGCTAACCTGCTGATATATAACCGATCGCTTAATCTCTTGGCGTCAGATCTTTGTCAAAGAACATGTACTACATACGTTCTTTTCGTATTCTTTGTTTTTAAATAGGAACTTTAGTTAATTTGTGTTAACAAAATAGTCATCGATTTCTATCGACCGTGCAATAACTTTTTTACTTCCTATAATATCCTTTACACCATTTATGTGCTAGATTGTGGCTGAAGGTTTATACTCATATACTTTACTATATTAAATACAAAACGGTAGTTCCCATATCGAGCTAACGCCGTTATCTTTCATAGCCGCCCCGTGCCACGCGTTAAGACGGTCTTATCGCTGGGCAGTTTGCGTATCGGAAACTGGTAAACGATCGTACCAACCTCCAGTTAATAGTTAGTGAGTTTGCATTCAGTTCGTTGTATCTGGCGTAGAATGTTATCTAACTGGCACGCATCGGTTAAGTCAAAATCACACGTGGATATAGCGGGCGGATTTGCGATGCGATGTCTATAATGATGACTCAACAGATACTTTCTTAGTAAAAAGAAAACAGACCGTGTTTTATTTTTGTGAGGACGTTGAAGGAAAATATCATGAGGAAACTTGTGCTAGAGATCATATTATAGTACAATTAATTAAATTAATTGTCCTATAATATGAGTCCAAACGCAACATTAATATTGCGAGCTGTTGCTGCCCCGTTAGTTCCGCGTTTGAACTCTTATTCAAAAATCACACGAATTTTCGGAGTATCCATCTTTATTGTCTAAGCTGAATAAAAAAAACAACTGATAGTTCATAATCGAATGTTGCACATTTTTTAAAAGAAGAACTACATCGGTACCGTATGAAAAAAGTTTCACTCAAAAATCTCAAACCATGAAGGTTCTATGTCAATTCGAAGTACCTATTACAATAAACGGCAATTTTTTTTTTTCGTTTTATGGCTTTACAAAGATTAGCCAATGTCAAGTTTATTATTAGTTCTCTCTTTTTTATTTGTATTACGAATATAAACTGTCAATTAAGACGTACGAGTGCTCATATCAAAGAAGAGACAACTTCGGTTTTCGAACGTAAGTGAAGGAGAAAAAGAGCGGGAACTAGCGGCGGCGTTTTTGGAAGGACGTGGTACAAGCGCGGTTGATTTTTGACAAATTGATAATTATTTAAGTTAATTTCAAAAATACATAGAATGTTTATTTTCAAGATAATAAAGTTATAAAAAAAGAAGACGAATTTGATATAATTTCACTCAATCGTTAACACTTGCTTGTCCGAGAGTTGTCTGTAATGTCTTCAAAGGCGTGTGAATCCACACATTTGGCCAGCGGGTCCTACAGCCGTTTTTTTATTTATAATAATGATAATGATGAAAAATAAAAAGGGTATGTATACGAAGCTTGTACATCAAGAAACACACTAAAGTATTAACAAACAAGCAAAGGCTAAAAGCTTAACATGCTCTCTTAAATAATCCAGGCCTATGTTGAAATTACAACACTGCACTTTTTTTTTTGTAAATGCGTTTACGCATCCCCTCCGGAAGCGGGACGGGAAGGTATGTGCGACTGCCCGGCGGCCAGACTGGCTACCAGAATACCCACTAAAACCCAGCGATGCTCCTTCGCGGTGCCTGATGATGGATGGGTCACGGGAACGCACGCGCACTCGACCGAAACCCAACCAGCGGCGTCCGACGAGGCAAACCCTCCACGGAGGCCTATGATCGGGGCTCCCTAACTCCAAATGAGACCCGAACGACGACACCGCACTAGAAATTGATAAGACAACATCTCAATTCTTGAATGTCTGACGAGATGGAATATCTAAAAAACCCCATTTCATTGTAAAAAAAAGGGAAAAAAGAACTTATAATAAAGATATGGAACTTATAATAAAGATATAATAAACTTCAAAATAATAATTGTCGTATTATAACTGTGTAATGAAATTACTTAGCGCGGCTTGCGGGATGATTTAACTTAATCGTCACGTAAGCTATAAGTGTTATGCCCGACCATCGTTATGTGATGATCGATATTATCGTCTAACGCTGACCGACATATTTAACTAGTTTGCTTAAGTCTGACATGTTTTCGATTGTCAGAGTGCGAGTACAAAACTACTTTTCATCCAGCAAAAGTGTTTTTTTTTTTAAATAAATTTAATGTAGTGTTTTTTTTTTACAGGTAAGTGTCTCATCTATTAAAGAATATACAACTAAGTCTACAACTTAGTCAACAAGCTAGCAATCTTTACTGGTAAGTTAGTTTAACAAATGGAAATATTACACTGAAATATTATCTGATTTACTATTTTAACGTGAAGTACTTGATGCAAGTAGTTGTACTAATTAATAGATATTGAGTTTCTCATCATTATTTTTTACTAGACATGTGCCGTATAACTTTGGCCGACTTACCGATTAGTTATTATGTTGTTTTATAATTTTTTATTTCCGTAGAAGTGATATTTTGGTTAAAGAAGGAACATAACTCCGAAAAGTTAGGGGTACGTGCCCGGGATCGAACCGCCGATCTCTGAATAGGAGGTCGTCCTAACCACTAGGCTATCACAGTTTTTTTTAAACTATAGATATAGAATATATAACCACCAAAAGCGAAGAAACGTGCGTCATTGTGAGCAAAAAACACTAGTGAAAACAACCAACGATGCATTCGCTTTCCGCCGTTGTAGGATTTTTATCTGAACAAGCTGGTGCCCGAGACTTTGTCTGCGCAGGATTAGTATCAGTAGCTTATATCAGCGAGGCGTAGAAAAGAACTAACATTATGACATTAAAATTATCACGCATATGGTAGATTTTGCCTACTTACTTGACACTTATCATCATATTTTAGACAATTCACGCAATATTTTTATAAATTGTAGCCTATGTGTTATTCTGATGTATACGATATATTATTGTGAAGTTACATTAAAATCCATTCAGTAGTTTTTACGTGAAAGAGTAATAATCATCCATCCATACTTACAAACTTTCGCGTTTATAATATTAGTAGGATATCAAAGTCGTATCTGCTTTTAGATTCGTATTTGCAGTCATCATAACAGTTAAACATAAATTTATAATGTAAACAAATGTTACAAAATAATGATACAAGACATTTATTTACTGATGGAATTCTTGGCAGTCCCTTCAATGTGATTATTAATTCTTTAAAACGACGCCAATGTCTGTACAAACGTTTGGGCGAATGTTTGTTCCTTTATTAATTTTGTGGTATATTTGATTTTAGGATTCCGTAACCGAATCACCAACGGGATTTGTATGCCAATGGCATGTTTTTGTCTGTCGGTCACTCTGTATCTCATTAACCGTAATTGAAAAAGAAATTGAATTTTTCTCAGGATTTGTATTTTTATTGTAGAAACAATAATTTGCATTTATGATCTCAATAAGAACAATATTATGTATTTACTAGCTAAGGTCCGCGACATTGTTCCGCGTAGATGAAGGGTTTCATTGGAATAAACATCGTTTGTAATTGATGATTATTCTTTGGACTCTTTTATGTGCCAGGTCCCGTTTCCACTCCTTTTCCCAACACAAAAATCATATTTCGAGAAAGTTCGTAATCGCAGGCTAAATATTCCCATATCCTAACACACAGCACACAGATTATAATCTTTCTCCAATGCAAATTCTTCATAATGTTCTCAAAGGCGTGTGAAGTCTGCCAATCCGCACGTGGTGATGATGGCCATCGTGCTGGAATATGGCCAGACCCTTCTCATATTTAAAGGTGACCCGTGCTATGTAGGTTATTTTTTATACTCTACAAGTTAGTCCTTGACGGCTATCTCACCTGGTGGTAAGTGATGATGCTGTCTAGGATGGTAGTAGACTAACCTGTTAGGAGTATGGTAAACCCATGCTCCTAATTGGTTTCTACGCGACATCGTGTCGGAATTCTAAATCGCTTCATCGGCAGGGTTGTAACTAGTCACGGCCGAAACCTCCCACCAGACCAGACTCGAGTCGGGAATCGAACCCAGGACCTCCAACTTTATAATGCGATAGCAACGCACGCAATTCGCCACGGAGGTCGTCAAAACTACCACTACTACTGGGGGTACTACGGAACCCTTCGTGTGAGTAACATCTTGCCCTTATCCGGTTGTAATACTATTTCATTGTAGATACACTTGCTCGTACATAGAGATGTGACAAACCCAGCGCGCCCTAATGAGCGCCGCCCGGAAGCGACTGTTAACGCGGGAAAGCAATTACCGAGACGCGGCGCCCGTGACATACCGACCTACACGTCTCCTTACCCAGAATTACGTGCGTTACGCGGATACCTACCTACTCACCGACAGATGTGAGAAATCACGTGAAAACTGGGCCAGCCGTGATTTTGTACTACTTTCCAAATGCTTAGCTAAAATAGTATTTAGATTGCCTCGTTACTCTAGTGTTTTTTTTTTTCCGGACTGTCTATTAGCTGTATTAACCCTATTGGTTGCCACAGCGTAACCGGGCTGTTTGGCCAGCTTCGAAAAAAAAACTCTGCCAGAAGAAATTTTGAGCCCTAGGGCTCGAAGAAACTAAGGGAACGACTGCCTAAGGGCGCCTCCTGTGAGGCCGAACCTCGGCTTAGGCGACGTTTGGGATAACGGGGGGGGTCGGACGGTGAGTGGTCCGTACGTCTCCGAGGCCGCGGATAAGATAGCGGGGACCTCGTCTTCGCCGGCGAAGACCGTGTGTAGCGTATGATTCAGCGTATGAGCACGGGTCTCCTCTCAATATGTGAAGGGTTTGGCCATAGTCCACCACGCTGGCCATGTGCGGATTGGCAGACTTCACACGTTTTGAGAATATAAACTCACAGTCGTGCAGGTTTCCTCATGATGTTTTCGTTCGAGCAAGTGATATTTTAATTGCTTAAAAACGCACATAACTTTGAAAAGTTGCAGATGCGTGCCCGGATTCGAACTACCGACCTCTGTTTAGGAGGCTGACGCGCAAACCACTAGGCCATCACAGCTTGTATCTTGTGTATAATAAAAGAGAGAACCTCTAAATATCAGTTAACGCATAGCCGCCTTATGCAGTAATATTTTTAAAGAGCTCCACCCGGCTAAGCCGCTTAAACGGCTAAACACTGACGTCGAAGCTGGCTTAACGGTCCGCGTAACGTTGCCGCTTAGTGCATATTTAATATACTTCAAAAAAGGGGTTCGTAATTTGTCTACAAGTTTTTATCGTACCCTTGTACTTTATTAAATGGATTACATTTTTTACCATGTTATTATAATAGTTCTTTAGCTTCCATGATGATCACGTTTTTTTTTTCGGACTGTCTATGAGCATTCGTTTTATAAAAACTTTAAACTTATATCAAAAATATCAAATAGGTAATTTATTATAAAATAAAATACAATTCCCTTTGCATGTGTTACTAATTATATACAAACGGTACTATAATTACATCATCGTGATCATCTTCAATCTGACTCCCCAACCCTCTCGTAGTTGCGGCTTCTTTTTACTCCCCCGACCTAAGCGCTCCTTTCCGAAAAAGGAGACCTAAACTAAAAACTAAAATTGAGTGGCTATGTAGGTAATGATTATTCTATCAATAAGTTCAAAGTTTTTATAAAACGAAAGCTTGTAGAAAAATCATATTACGATATTAAGGATTATATAAATGATAAAAAAGCTTGGGTGTGAATTGCTCTATCTCCATAGATACTATAGTTTATTATTCATTATGTCAGATGGTGATAACGAAAAAAGAAAAACCCCGGCTAAGGTTGTTTGTTTGATTATTTTGAATTTGAATTTATTAGAGCATTCTTAAATATCGATCTTGAAAATCCGTTAATCTTTCTAAGCATATGTAAATTCTCGGTAAGATGAATTTCGAATGGTGATTTTAATCTTAATCAGTGATGATGAGTTCTCAGCACTGGGTTTCTATATTTATATCATTTTATCTTATGTTTATATAAATTATCAGTAATGAACAAGGACAATGTTTTTATTAAACTAGTCAAAAGCCGAATATAAACAACAAAAAACAGAAACAGAACAACAAACGAGATAGTGACTTTCTAGAAATGATCACAGCATGCATCCTTAAAATTAACTTTACATCTAAATAATTTAATTAATACCTGTAATGCAGTAATAGACCGTTTTACTTGGTTTTTAAAGGAGGCCACAGAACTGCAGGAGATGTCGCGGGTGTTCGTAAGAACATTAAGAATTGAGCATATTCTATAGACAGGCGCATGCTGACCAGCCTCGGTTCGACAAAACGGTCAATGAAAGGGTTTTCGATTCCGACCCTTACGCGGCACACTAAACCTCAAACGCTCCAGAACTTCCGGTGAATCAAAGTATCCATTAATTATTATATATAACATACTTAGAGTATTTAATTTTTACACTACAAGTTAGCCCTTGACGGCAATTTCACCTGATGGTAAGTGATGATGCAGTCTATGATGGTAGCGGGCTAACCTGTACTCCTAATTGATTTTTACGCGACATCGTGCCGGAACGTTAAATCCCATTGCGACACGTCTTTGTCGGTAGGGTGGTAACAAGCCACGGTCGAAGACTCCCACCAGATCAGACGTGTCAAGGTCGTCAGTATTGGAAGGGCTAAGCCGTTAGGGGTATGGTAAACCCACATTCCTAATTGGTTTTTACGCGACATCGTGCCGGAATGCCAAATCGCTTGGTGACACGTCTTTTTCGGTAGGGTGGTAAGTAGCCACGGTCGAAGCCTTCCACCAGACCAGACTCGAGCTGGGAATCGAACTCAGGACCTTTTTTTTTATATACATAGCGAGCAAACGAGCAGGCGGGTCACCTGATGGTAAGTGATTAACGCCGCCCATGAACATTTGCAGCACCAAAGGAACCGCCAATGCGTTGCTGGCCCTTGAGCAATTTGTTAATCCGCCCTTTGAAGATCCCCATATTATAACCATTAGGGAACACAGAAAATGAATTGAATGAAGATTAAAATGAAACTATTAATATTAAAAATCACCCGTAGCCGTGTGGAATTCCAAAACATCGATCCGAATCGTTTAAGCTTCCATACCAGTTTAACATTTAGAAAGACGCTCGCTAATTAAACCTGCTGACTGACACGAGGTGTGACGCGACTGACTGACCGGCTGGACGTCTTGGCACCGACCCCCGGCGCGGCCAGACGAACGACCCCAGCCAACGTGGGTAAATGAACTTGGTAACGTGAGCGTGACTAAACGTACAACAATGTTGCAAATGCTAATAATATTCAGCATCATCGAAACTCTAAATCGAAGGTCATCTCGAGAACCAATCCAACCAATTGGGAACTTACAAAAAACTATGTGATTTTTTACCCCCCCATGTTTTTTTAATTTGTGTGTTTGATACTGCTATGGTAGTTTGACATGGTCGCTCACTATGGGCCTCATAAGAAGGCTCTGAGTCACTCAACGGGCGATGGAGAGAGCTATGCTAGGAGTATCTCTACGTGATCAAATCAGAAATGAGGAGATCCGTAGAAGGACCAGAGTTACCGACATAGCTCAGCGAATTGCGAAGTTGAAGTGGCAATGGGCGGGGCACATAGCTCGGAGAACCGATGGACGTTGGGGTCCCAAGGTGCTGGAATGGCGACCTCGTACCGGCAAACATAGCGTTGGTCGACCCCCAACAAGGTGGACAGACGACATCAAACGAGTCGCAGGGAGTCGAGAGGGATACAAGCGGCCCAAGACCGTGGCCGTTGGAACTCCTTACAAAAGACCTATGTCCAGCAGTGGACGTCTATCGGTTGAAATGATGATGATGATGATAATTGCTTAGTTCCCAATTGGTTAAATGGTATATTCCGCTGTTAACCGAGAGATTTGTGTAATATAACACCACACAAAATCTTCCACTAGAACCTCTACGCACGTTTCGACCCGACACCGGATCATCCTCAGGAGATGTTGACTTCACAAGCGCGAAAAGTAAAGTCTTTACTTTTCGCGCTTTTTGGACTTCCGCAAAGTAACGCCTGCTTCTATTCATCAATTGGGAACTTCCCCCTATGTTTTTTTAATTTATGTGTTTGTTACTTCTATGCTAGTTCCATGGCAATGGTTCTTTATATGTTTTTTCATAATCGCTACAATTCAGCTATTTCGGACATTGAGGTGAAAATGGTGATGAGTAGTGGAATATTTTCAAAGTTACCCAAGTGGGGTACCAAATGAAAGTAGTATGCCTTAATAAGTATGTCTTATTTTATTTGCATTGGGGGATTTTAAATTTAATTTTCATAAATACAAGTAATATGGCCGGTATCATGTCGAAATATATAACATAAATTGAAAGAAAATACAGAATATGTATGAATATGTAATGTTTACGAGCTCCGAAGCGCGACGCGTGCGCTGTCGCTTTATAAAATTGGAGGTCCTGCGTTCGATTCCCGGCTTGAGTCTGGTCTGGTGGTGGCTAGTTACCACCCTACCGATAAAGACGTGTCGCCAAGCGATTTAGCGTTTCGGCACGATTGCGCGTACAAACCACTCAGGAGTATGGGTTTTCCATACCCCTAACAGGTTAGCCTGCTACCATATTGGACTTGACGTGAGATCATCATCATCATCAGGATCAACCCATTACCGGCTCACTACAGATCGGGTCTCCACCCAAGGTGAGAAGGGTTCGGCCATAATCCACCACGCTGGCCATGTGCGGATTGGTAGACTTCATACGCCTTTGAGAACATTATGGAGAACTCAGGCGTGCAGGTTTCCTCACGATGTTTTCCTTCACCGTTGAAGCAAGTGATATTTTAATTGTTTTAACAATTAAAACGAGTAGTGTATAAATAAAGGAATATTTAATATTTGACGGCAAATGTTGATATTTTTGAACAGGTACAGATATACAGTACAGTACATTAGTGTCAGTAAATGGTACGTGACGTCAGTGATAATTGACATTCAATTGCCTACAAGTGAGGTACTAACAGGTGAGATTGCCATCAAGGGCTATCTTGTAGTGGATTAAACTCCATTCGAAACTTCCAGTTGAAATATATTTGTGCATGAACATGTTAGATAACGTACTGTTCATTTCGACCAGTTAAAAGTAGTAATTTCGCGGTTGTCGGTCTATTTCAATCCGCTCGATTGTGAAATCAATTATAAAACCATTAATCAACGTTCGACACAGCATTCGAATGTTCTAGATGATATGATTTAGTGTTGCGAGACTATCTAAATTGATTGCATCTCCCACTTTAGATATATTTAGTTTCACCTAATGACACTTTTACCATTACCACTTTTTTTTTAACGTATTGCAAAAGTTGGAGGTCCTGGGGTCGATTCCCCTCTCGAGCCTGTTCTAGTGGGAGGCTTCTCCTCTACTGACAAAGACAATTTAGCGTTCCGGCACGATCTCGCGTAGAAATCAATTAAGATTGTGGGTTAAGCATACCCTAACAGGTATGCTTATATTGCAGGGTTGTGTATAAGATTAAAAAAAAAACAGATCTGTCCGAAGACGGTCAAATCAAAATAACGTTTACATTAACGACATCTTGATAAATTACCTTGTAAACAATAAACAGAATCCGGTGTCGGGTCGAAACGTGCGTAGAGGTTCTAGTGGAAGATTTTGTGTGGTGTTATATTATACAAATCTCCCGGTTGTCGGCGGAGTATGGCAAATTATCATCATCATCATTTCAACCGATAGACGTCCACAGCTGGACATAGGTCTTTTGTAGGGAGTTCCAATGGCCACGGTCTTGGGCCGCTTGTATCCAGCGGCTCCCTGCGACTCGTTTGATGTCGTACCGGTAAACGTAGCGTTGGTCGACCCCCAACAAGGTGGCAAATTATACTTGCTGTTTATTGTTTATCATGGACTTCCGCAAAGTAACGCCTGCATCTATTCATTAAATTAATTGCGTCCCGCTCTATCCTAACTACATATCAATTCGTTAGTGAGTCGCTATCGTAAAACTGATTGCGACAATTATCGTTAAACGTTTACATGCAATGTGCGGTTCGGATGTGAATTTGATTTATAGTTAATGTTTTATTTTTGACATGACGTGTATTAGATTTTTTCCAACGTGGCTGTTCGTTCACTTTTTTTTATAAGTATAATATAATGTTTACTTGGCGCATTGTGAATGTTGCGTACACTTATTATTGATATACGTATCAGTGTGTGTAATAGTGTGTAATTAAGTGGCGAGTGTATGATATGTATATTGTTAGTGTTCCTTTAAATAAATATGACGGCAATCAGAGAGCAGCGCCATCTAGTTTTGGAGTCATGTACGACAGACAAGAGAGTGGCATCGCTCCCTCTCTTTATGCAACACTAAGTGACGTATGTGGGTTCTTATAAGACTCACCGGCGCGGGACGGCGCATTGCATTGATTGCACTCGGTCGGGTCGGACCGGTGGTTGAGCTGCAGTGGTCGTACTTAGTGGAGCGTATAGTCTGCTCCTTATAAATTACCATACTTATAATTGTAGTTCGGTTCTACCAAGAGTGTCTGGTCTCTTTGCCCGAAACTACCCACGTCTACCTAAATTACCGACAAAGACACACACCCGCCCGTAGTCATCCTACAAATAAATAAATAAATAAGTATATTTTTTTGTAAGCATATTTTTCTAACGTAACAAAATTGTACGGAAGACATGACGCTGAGTTATCGCTCACTATCTTCGTTGATAATTATTCGTACCAGGTATTAGTAATATATTGTTTGTAATAATGCTGGAAGTAATAAAGATTTATCATTATTAATGTTTTAACTTTTAGCACCATGAACGACTACGATACGATGAGGGCGAAGTTTGAAACGTGTTCTGTATTGGAACCGCTCAGCAATCCGTGTAATGAACGGTAAAAGGAACGAATATCTTGTCAATGCGTAAGTTGTCTTGCGCGATTTTGTAGACTTTTTAGGATGCTTTAGCAATTTGCCTCCTAATCAGAGGTCGGGGGTTCGAACCCGGGCCTATAACTTGCGGAGTTATGTGCGTTTTAAAAAAGAAAATTAAAATATCGAAAAGGAAAACATCGTGAGGAAACCTGCACGCCTGAGAGTTCTCTATAATGTTCTCAAAGGCGTCTTAAGTCTGCCAATCCGCACATGGCCAGCGTGGTGGACTATGGCCAAACCCTTCTCATATTGAGAGGAGACCCGTGCTCTGTAGTGAGCCGAGAATGGGTTGATCATGATGATGATGATGATGACAGTATCCAATGGTACAGCCTATCTGTCGGCTTGGCCCTACATCCCTATACAGAGACAAATGGGAGGAAGAACGGGAAGCCTTTGCCCAACATTGGGACAGTACGGGCTGAAAAAATGAGTCTTGGCGGTAGTGTGCGAGGTCCCTATCATAAAGTAGGTATATAACCCCTTTGTGCGTGCCCGGAATGCCGCCTTATCAACACCTCCCCCCCCCCCCCCCCCCCCCGCCCCCGTCGGAGACGCCCGCGCCCCTGTGTCGTCCTCCAGATGCCACGTGTACGACATAAAATATCATTTAGGACGACATAATTACATAATAAAATACACGCGTTGTTTATTATAAGTTAAATATGAGCGTTATGCTTTCATTAGTATACGCATTATTTAGCTGAGTGGGAATAAAAAAGAAGAGTTATCATTCAGTTTTAATTAATCTACGTTTAGATGTCTTTATGATTTTTTATTTAATTTTTTTATCCACTACAACTTTGCCCTTGACGGCAATCTCACCTGCTCACCTGATGGTAAGTGATAATTCAGTCTCAGATGGTAGCGGGCTCGCCTGTTAGGGGTATGGTACTCCTAATTGGTTTCTACGCGACATCGTGCCGGAACGCTAAGTCGCATGGCGACACGTCTTTGTCGTTAGGGTGGTAACTAGCCACGGCCGAAGAATCCCACCAGACCAGACGTCGAGGTCGTTAATATTTGAGATATAATACTTTAGCACCGTGTGGGAAATAGAATTGCTTGCTAGTCTCGTTGAATAGTTTTATTGAATCGAATAGAATGGAATGGAATGAATCGACACACTACCTAGCCACGTGCGGTGCGCGCCGATGTATGCGCCATATGTAGTGCAGTTTTGTATGGGCAGCTACAATACTTTAATATTTTACTGCTGGCCATGCATTTCTTATGTCACCAAGAAAAAAGGAATTACGCTGTTTCCAATTATTGTGTCGGTATTATGAATTACTCCTGGTTAGAATTATTCTCAAAATATTTAATGTACCGGTAGCACGTCTACACGGCAGGTAGTAAAGTGGATCTTTTATCGTATCGGTGAAACTCTTGGTACTGATACTGAATTACACTTCAATGGCTTAATTTCCCCCCCCCCCCCCCCCCCCCCCATCATTATAGCCATCCGTATTCAGCGTGCTTACAGCCAGGTTCACCGCTATAAAATCAACTTCGTCGTTTTCGCCGTCCGCGACTTTGCGATCCGATGGTAACTGTTAAATTCTATTCTATAATATTTTAATAATAAACATTTGCTAAGTAAACACACTTAAAAATATTATTACTTGATAAGACTGAATGACAGTGTTTTTTTTTGTTTTAAATATGAACAACGTTTATTTAAAACAGAATATGGTTATTATACAGTTGAATGTTAAGTGTAGAAGAGATTTTGAGAACGCTGATACACGCATTTTTTTTTATATCTTAAGTAAATTCAAATTCAAATAATCTTTATTCAAATAGTCCTTTAAGAGGCGCTTTACATACTAGTGATTTGATGGAGATAACTTAAACAAAACTGGGTTCAAAACGCGCCCCGGTCTAAGAAGAAGCCCACAACAAACTCAGCCAGGTAAATTTTCTTTTCGTTATCACCATCTCACATGCCACTTAAAGTTACAATTTAAGAGCTATCTTATTAGAGCAATATTTCACACCCATGCTTGTTTATCATTTACATAATCCTTTACACTATAGTAGGAGTTTTCTACAAGCTTACATAGAATCTTTAGCTCTAATAGCTTAAATAGAATATATTCATTATGTCAATAGATTTTTTATCTCCCCTTAAAATTAGTTTTTGGATTGTTTAATATGTCTATAGAAAAACTCGAATCGCGTCGTTAAAAAGCTGCGTGTCTGCGTAGATAATATAATAGAGTGAATTGTGTCAGTTTTTATTATTTAATTGGGGATCCTACAGTTGAAATAATTTGACAAGAAGAAAAATCGCAGTTCGGCGCCAAAGAAATGGGTTTAATTAAAAGCGAAGCGTAAAACAGCGCTGCGACAAGAAAACCGCCGCAAACTCGCTAAATAATGACCTCTGTAAGGCACAAGCTGAAGCGGTTTGTATTTCCAATATTCTAGATATTATGAATATTAACATTATATAATAAACATATTATGAAATGGATCGGCCGAGTAAAGACTGCGATTGAAGTTCCTCTAGACGAGTGTACTAGAAAGGCAACCGTCATGGCGATCGGTTGGAAAGAGTGCCACAACTCTCAAACAATGACGCTCTTGAGCGGAGTGTGGGGTGCTACGGTCTTATAGGAAATCAGGACCTCGTCTTCGCCGGCGAAGACGCTGTGATTCGTTTGTTACTGTGTGATCTACTTGGGTTGTCAGTCGTCAGTTGATCGTCCGATTAGTAAAAGACGGTTTTTGGGCACCTCTTGATGTCCCAACCCTAGTGGGTTACCGGTACCGGTTAGCGGGTTACACTACAGGTATGGCTAGATGGCCTTGCACACTGAGTGTCGTAACAAGGTGCAGTATAAAACGCTACATAGTATTGGATATTTATAACACACTTGCCCGCACACACACACACACATGCTGTGGAGACGTGGACTTTTCTACTGGTCGAGAAGAAGAAGATTGATGCTCTAGGGATGTGGTAGCGAATGTTAGGAGTCTCATGGACTGAATTTCGTAACAACGTCTCTAAACTCCAAGAACTCTGTATTAAAAAAAGACGGCGACTAAGAAGAAATACACTTTCATAACCTTTTAATACTCAACAGTTTTAAAAAAATTACAATTTTACTTGCTTCAACGGTGAAAGAAAACATCGTGAGGAAACCTGCATGCCTGAGAGTTCTCCATAATGTTCTCAAAGTCGTGTGAAGCCTGCGAATCCGCACATGACCAGCGTGGTGGACTATGGCCAAATCCTTCTCATATTGAGAGGAGACTCGTGCTCTGTAGTGAGCCGGCAATGGGTTGATCATGATGATGATAACTCAACAGCTTATGAAATAAACTCAGTCGACAGTCAGGTATATTGACATCAGAGGCTTGGTAATAAAAGGCATCGCGTTGGTAAGAACCCTAAAATTAATATACCGCTATTCTCCTATGCCCCGTTCCCGACCAGCGTTAACCCATTATCAGGGTGGAATTGGAAGAAAGCAATTAGCGCGCGGCTGAGCAACAAATAAACGTTCCACCTCGGAAGAGACTCCCTGGAAATATTCATTCGCAGTGCCTCGCCGATGCCGGTGTACTCACCTGTATATAATGCGGTCGCTATTATTTTCCTTTGAATCTATATAGATAGGTGTTTCTTTTATTCCACCACTATCTATCTACCAGTTAGCCCCTTGACTGCAATTTTCATCATCATCTTGATCAACCTATTACCGGCTCACTACAGAGCACGGGTCTCCTCTCAATGTGAGAAGGGTTTGGCCATAGTCCACCACGCTTGCCATGTGCGGATTGGCAGACTTCACACGCCTTTGAGAACATTATGGAGAACTCTCAGGCGTGCAGGTTTCCTCACGATGTTTTCCTTCACCGTTGAAGCAGTGATATTTTAATCGTTTAAAAACGCACATAACTCCGAAAAGTTAGAGGTGCGTGCCCGGATTCGAACCGCCAACCTCTGATTAGGAGGCTGACGCCCTAACCACTAGGCTATCACTGCAATTTTACCTGGTGGTAAATGATGATGCAGTCTAAGATGTTAGCTAACTTGTCTGGGATATGGTAGACCAATATTCCAAATTGCGATATCTTGCCGGAACGGAAATGACCAAATCCTTTTCATATTAAGAGCTGACCCGTGCTCTGTAGCGAGCTGAGAATGGGTTGATGATGATGATGATGATGAATATAGTGGTTAATATTGCACCGTAGATTTTTTTATACACTACAAACTAGCTCTTGACGGCTTTCTCACCTGGTGGTAAGTGATGACGCTGTCTAGGTTGGTAGAACCCAGGACCTCCTACATTAAATGCGACAGCGCACGCACTGCGCCATGTAGGTCATCAAATAAATAAAATATGCGTGATCCAGCGTTCACAAAATCTGCCTCTTCTACAACCCACCAGACCAGACTTGAGCCGGGAATCGAGTTCAGGATGTCCAGCTTTATAATGCGACAGCGCGCGCGCTGCGCCACGGAGGTCGTCAATAAGGTAATAAGCTACAAGTTTATTGCGAGTAAAACCGCGAGCAACAGCTGCTGGCGAAGTACATAAAACGGAAGCGGTACATCACCTTAATGCGCCGTTATACACGCGTATATCTTAATTATAAAGGGCCTTATTGCCGCCGTGTGTGCTTATGTAATAACTCCAGAGCCGAAGCCCTCATTGCCTTCAAGCATGTGATAATCAAGATACTGCGAATATTTTATAAAAGGGATAAGCTCCGGAGCCACAGAGCAGGCGGATTTTTTTATCAAAGTCACCAAGTTAGTGCACAATTGTATTATGGATGTATAATTTTTTCACTACCCGCACTGTATAGAATCTAAGTCTAGAACGTTTCATGCAATAGTAATTTGAATTTTTGAATTTGACCCATTACCAGCTCACTACAGAGCACGGGTCTCCTCTTAATATGAGAAGGGTTTGGCCATAGTCCACCCCGCTGGCCGTGTGCGGATTGGCGCGCAGGTTTCCTCACGATGTTTTCCTTCACCGTTGAAGCAATTGATATTTTTTTTTAAACGCACATAACTCCGAAAAGTTAGAGGTGCGTGCCCGGATTCGAACTGCCGACCTCTGATTAGGAGGCTGACGCGCTAACTACTAGGCTATCACCGTTTCTAAAAAAAAACTCCCAATAAAAACATTGAAATCTCTTCTGTCGCTCCCGACTCATAAAGTAGACTATATTGCTAAGCTCTCCCAACGGATTTTGTATTTATTCACTCGATGCTAAAACAATTACTCGTGCCTTTATCCAACGCTTTGTGAGGTCGGTACAAGTCTTTAAATATAAAAGTTTTTTACTTGAATAATTAAATATTATATAGAAAAGTACCAGATTCTCCCTGAGCATTGGGGTGATATTATTTCGGACCCTCTTGCAGGAGTGCCTCTTCTAATTTGACTCATTTTAATTTTTCTGACACATTTGTCATTTTAACGGAATGTCTCCGTCTTACTTGCTAAAGTAATCTGTGAACGAATAAAGTTTGGAAGGGGACTTTGGTTAAATTGTGGTTTCAATTTGCTTTGCATTTAAATTGTGGTACGTAAACGTAAATCGCACTATGTTGTAATCAAACCAAGTTCAATTTAAAAAGCGTCAAAAATATAGTTTTGAACTGGTGAGGATCAGTTAAAGTATCCTACTGACAAGATGTCACACATTGATTTAGCGTTCCGGCACGATGTCGCGTAGAAACCAATTAAGATTGTATGCTTCCCCCTATACCCCTAAAAGGGTCGAACGCAACTATATTACTATATTAGACTGCATCATCACCTACCAGGCCAGATTACCGTCGAGGGCTTACTTTTAGTAGAATAAAAAAAAAACTAAGAAATATTTAATAAAGTACCTGATAGTAAAAAAAAAACTCCCACTGTCAAAATTTAAGAGAGCAATTTTTGAATTTCTTAACAAAAAGAATAACAATAAATTATACAGTAAATGGATACCTCACTGACAATGACATGGTAACAACTACATAATTAATCATATTCCATTCATAACATATAATTATTATATAATTTGCTTATTTAAATTATTATCTTGACCACGATTTGATTATGATTTGTTTTAAACAATTTTTAATTTATTATTCATTTTAATTCTGTAATGTAATTTTAATTTTGTAATTTAATTTTGATTTTGTAATTTTATTTTATTTTGTTTAAATATTTGCACACTATCGGTGACAGTCGATTGTGTAAGGGATTTATTAATTTATGTGTGACCTGTATGTACCCACGATTTGGCAAATAAATTTATTTATTATTATTATTAAAACCCACACTATTATTAGAAAGGAAAAATCTTGTATTTGTTTATGATTTTTACTCCTTCATGCCGGAACTACAGAACCAATTTAGCTGTAATTTGGAATGGAGATAGATTATACTCTGGGTCAAAACATAGATTAATGGAAAAAATCCCTGGTTTCCAAGGGGTTTGTGAAAAACTGAAAATTGCGTCGATGAGCTATAACTATAGATTTAGTTTGTCATAACAAACTTCCCTGTATATGATTTGTGCTGGAAAAAAGTGAGCGATAGCGAAAATGAAATTCACTTTATTGTACACACCAAAAATAGAAATACAAGAGAGCAAAGAAACACAAGAAAAGAGGTACAACAGGCGTCCTTATCGCTAAAAAGCGTACGTGAACGGGAACGAGACATGATGAGATGAGCCTCAATTCCACAGGTACTTTTTTAAATCGCTTATCCTTTGATAACGCGTGTCGGATGGCCCGCCGTGATCCACCTTCGGCGTACATGCGTAACGTAGTTGGGACGATGTTTTACGTTCAATATAACGAGATTGCCGCTCGCTCGTTAACGGGTTGATGGGAATAGTTGCCGCCGTACCGCTTACGCAATACTACCTCCGTACTGACGATCTCCGTCGTATGTCGCATCATAAAAGTTGGAGGTCCTAGGTTCGATTCCCGGCTCGAGTCTGGTCTGGTGGGAGGCTACCACCCTATCGACAAAGACGTGTCGCCAAGCGATTTAGCGTTCCGGCACGATGACGCGTAGAAACCAACTAGGAGTTTGTGTTTATCATACAATAACTACATGTCGCGTACAAAACAGCTAGGAGTGTCGGTTTAACAGGTTAGCCCGCTATCATCTTAGGCTTCATCATCACTTACCATCAGGTGAGATTGCCGTCAAGGGCTAACTTGTAGTGTATGACAAAATAAAACTAATATTGCCGGTGAGTTCCACGCCGCAGTTAAAGCTTGCGCACCGACGCAGGTCGAGTCGTTTAAACCCTTAGTATAGTAGGCAGAGAAAACCTACTGAATAATGCTCTATTGAGGTAGCTCATTTTAAGTGGTATGTGAGATGGTGACAGCAAAAAGAATAGTTACCCTGCTGTGTTTATTGTGGGTTTCTTCTTAGAGCAAGGCGCGTTTGGAACCCTCGTAGATTTAGTCTTAAGTTTACTCACTACTATGTAATTGACGCATCAAAAGTGGCTTTTAAAGGATTATTTGAATAAAGTTTGTGATTGATATTTTGAATACGTCCAAATACGATAAAGCGACCTTTCTATACGGATCAAGTTGAAGGTCTAATGACAGCTGATTTACTAGCAATAAGCTGAGGAGCATTTTGTTCACGAGTTCATTATTTAAAACATATACCCATCATCATCATCATCATCATCATCAAACATTAATCCACTGCTGGACATAGGCCTCTTTGAAGTAGCGCCAACTCATCCTGTCTCCGGCTTTTCGCATCCAGTCGATGCCTGCCACTTTTCGGAGGTCATCACTCCACCTGCCCGGAGGACGGCCCACACACCGTTTGCCGAGACGTGGTCTCCACTCCGGACCTTCTGACTCCAACGTCCGTCGGTTCTCCGACAAACGTGACCAGCTGACTGCCACTTCAGCGTGCAAGCCCTTCGAGCTATGTCGGTTATCTTCGTTTTTTGCCGAATCACACACCCACGAAAACATATACCCGTGTATTGATAAATATATTGAACGCCTCCCCATCGCAGTGTTGAACGCTGTAGTCTTTAAGATTAAACCCTGGTTTGATGCCCGGCATGGACGATATAGAATTTTCTCTGGCCCGATCCGGTGGGAGGCTTCCGCCGTAAATAGTTACCACCCCCAACGACAAAGTCGTGCCGCCTAGCGTTTTAGCCGAGCGGAAATCGATTAGGCCCATCCTTAAATAACTGGTGCCCTACTCCTTAATTGAAGTCAAGTCAAGTCAAAATATTTATTTATTTACTAGCTGTTGCCCGCGACTTCGTCTGCGTAGAATTGCTGATATCTCGTGAGATTGAAGTTTCCCGTGTGGCCAATGCTCTGCTTCAGAAAGTAAGCTACAGGCAAATGTCAAATTGCCGATTTTCGTGTCTCTAAATTAAAAAACATAGGACTTTCATACAAACTTCAAACCCCCCTTTTACCCTCTTAGGGGTGGAATTTCCAAATATCCTTTCTTAGCTGACATTTTTAACTATCAACTACCTACTTGCTAAATTATAGCTTTATACGTACAATAGTTTTTGAGATCTCGTGTTTAATCAATATGTAAGTATGAAAGTGACCTTTCGCTTTTATATGTATAGATTTATTTATTTCGTTGCATATTGTGTACACATACCCAGTTTGGGTGTTGCAACTTGGTCTGGAATCGACCGTAGTAGAGAGACCGATTTCATTTATTTTTACTTGCATCGTTTAAAAAATCATTTACTGTGTAATAACACTTCTCCAATAAAAAATTCTTTAAAACTGTGTAAAATTCATTTTTTTTTAAGTTTCGTATGCAGTCTGACAGACCATTATATATATTTTTTCTCAAATAATGATATATTCGTTGTTTATTCGAGTATATTGCAATTGTAGTGGTGCTCGATCGCCGCGGGATACCGACCGCCGCCGCTAATGAATCATTTCACCCCGCTCGCTCTATAAATCACCGGTGTATCGAACTTGCACCCGTGCCGGTGTATGCGAAATTCGCTTACGTTCCAATTAATTAATTAATAATTAGCAATTTGGTACACTCACTCTACCGTTGATTATTGTCACTCGAATTTCATGGTATTGTTACCTGTGGCTTCGTTAGTGACCCCTTCCCTGCATCCAGGGGAACGATCGGCAGCTTCGATCGACTTGTCTGGTGGGAGGCTTCGGCCGTTGCCAGTTACCACCCTACCGACAAAGACGTGTCGCCAAGCGATTAAGTGTTCCGGCGCGATGTCGTGTAGAAACCAATTAGGAGTGTGGGTTTACCATACCCCTAACAGGTTAGCCCGTTTCCATCCTAGACTGCATCATCACTTAACACCAGGTGAGATAGCCGTCAAGGGCTAACTTGAAGTGTGTGAAAAAAAAAGCGTCAGCGTGCGCACTACGATGAAATTCTTTCTACTGTTACTCATAACAAGAGTATTCCAGGCACCAGATTCTAGCAGCTACGCTCAAGGTCTACTGCCAAACTCGTAACAAAAATTCTACCCGAGCAAATAGTAATACTGTCTATGATAATATTAAAAACTGGAAGGATCACTTAACCAATCAATCATAATCTTTATTCAAATAGTCCTTTAAAGGGAACTTTTGACGCGTCAATAATTTACATAGCAGTGATTTGATGGTAATAACTACATCCGTAAACTTAAAACTAAAGCTATGAGGGTTCAAACGCGCCCCGGTCTAAGAAGAAGCTCACAACAAACTTAGCCAGGTAAATTTTGTAAATGTAAATATCACATGCCACACTTAAATGAAGAATAATGGTTTATTTGTTTATTTCTGATCTATAGACACTAAATTTAATAAGCCGATTTAAAAAAATCTTGCCATTAGAAAATTAATTGTAACGCAGTAACATAGGCTTTATTATTTCATTTATAATAAGATTTCAGCTTAAAATACTGATATTTGTAAAGGAAGCCTATAGAGACGCCTCTTTGTCCGCCTGCGCTGGGTAAATATTACTTTACACGTCAATATTATGTCAAAAATAATTCAAAGCTATATGGTGATTTTCATTGTTTAAGCCTTAATATATAATATTTCATTATCTGGAAAATTTTGTCTTGACTAACTTTGCCCTTTACATATGTCAATCATTCGTCTAGGTACTCGTATATATATAAATATTTAGATATATATGACGAGTTAAGGACGTCCGAGTTCTTTTTTAGTAAGAGTCACGATTTTCCTTACTTTCGCTAATAGTAATTAAAAAATATATATATATATATATATATATATATATATATATATATAAATGAGATATAAAAGTACGGAGTGGAAATTTATTCTATGTGTAACGTTACCACTCTTGTTTAAGGCAGGTGTATCCGCTAGTTATGAATAAGTTAAGTTTACTTCTTAAATTTGAGTCCCTGCAAATTTTCCTCTCCCTCCAAATTAATGTCCATCATTAACCAACTAAAGATTTCCTCTTAAACGCGAGACCTTCTTAAATTGCAATGGTAGAAACAATATTTCAAAAGAAGCCGGCGGACATTAGGCTGCGCGTCCACAGTGTTACAGAGTTAATTGTTGTCATTATTGAAATAACAATACTATTAATAAACAATGCTGATGTATTGGGGTTTTTTACTTGTGATACGAAATTTATAATAATGAGACTTGAGTATAATTTCGTAATCAAACAATTGCCGTGTGTTCGCTCGCTTATCTTAAGAAGTAAGTGAAAGGGAATTATTTTAGATATGCGTATATTTATTCATCGTGAATATTATTATCTTTTTTCTTCTAGCCTTGAAGGTAGCGTCTGTAATTCATGAACTTTCTCTATGCAAAAATCATTGCAACCGTTACGCTGTTGCTGCATAGTACAAAGGACATGAAAAACACAAACAAAGACATTTTCACATTTATAATATTAGTAAGGGTAGGATGGATGTTTTTTGTTTGTTCATTTAGCTAAGACCTTGTAATTATTAATCAGTCATAATCTTTATTAAAATGGTTCTTTTAAAAGTTTGTGGCATGTGAGATGGTGATAACAAAAAGAAAATTTACCTGGCTAAGTTTGTTGTGGGCTTCTTCTTAGACCGGGGCGCGTTTGGAACCCTCATAGCTTTAGTTTTAAGTTTAGCAATGTAGTTATCTCCATCAAATAACTACTGTGTAAATTATTGACGCGTCAAAAGCGCCTTTTAAAGGACTATTTGAATAAAGATTATTTGAATTTGAACAAACGTTTCTCTATAGAGTCCAGTGAAAGCTCACCCCAGCTTGGCATGCGATGCGACATTCCAACACATTCAGCTAATTTTTAACCTCGCCTCCATTACACTCGGTGATATATTTCACGTCTTGTTGAGGAAGTGAAAAATATTGTTTCTTTATTCAGCAAAGAGCCTTATTTACTGTGCAAAATGGAAGAAAATTTTATTTACATTTTGGATAAAAACTGTGTAACAATCCTACTAATATTATAAATGTGAAAGTGTGGATGTTTGTTACTCAATCACGAAAAAACGGCTGAACGGATTTGGATGGAATTTGGCATGCATGTAGCCTTTGGCATGGAGAACAACATTGGTTATCTTTTATCTCGATTCCTTTAGAAGTACCCCAGGAAAAAATTTAAAATTGATTATGAGCTAAGCCGCGGGTTTACGCGGGTTAAAAACTGAATTTACCGACGATAAGCTACTATATAGCTATAGAGCTATAGTTTGCCAAGAGAACGGGAATAGGCATCTTCAATGAAATAACAAACGGTTGCACATTCAACAGGAATAATCAAAAATGCTTAATCTACGCGAACGAAGCGATAAACAGTTGAAGAGTTGTATTTTTCGACATTTCAATGCGTAACTTTAACCATTGTTTGGAAATTGACACAGTGTACGGTGGAAACCTCGTGTTGTTGGTGTTCGAACAACACGCACTAATCGTTTTTTATCCACTGACACGAACCGCTGAGGTGCGGAACGCCCTCACGGCATCTGTATTTCCTAACACGTATAACTTGAGTACCTCCAGGCTACAGTGAATAGTCAATTTCTAGGCGAATGCGCTCGAAGCTAAATCTCATCAATGCCTGAAAAGCCATGATTATGTGAAGACAATCGGCTATAGATGAAAGAAACGTCTTGATGTTTCAATAGTGCTTATAAAGTTGCTTACATTAGATTAAATGATATTTGGGTCAAAATTTTTTAACGGCCTCCGTGGCGCAGCGCGTGCGCTGTTGCATTTTAAAGTTGGAGGTCCTGGGTTCGAATCCCGGCTCGAGTCTGGTCTGGTGGAAGGCTTCGGCCGTGGCTAGTTACCACCCTACCGACAAAGACGTGTCGCCAAGCGATTTAGCGTTCCGGCACGATGTCGTGTAGAAACCAATTAGGAGTATGGGTTTACCATACCCTAACAGGTTAGTCCGCTACCATCTTAGACCGCATCATCACTTACCAACAGGTAAGATGCCGTCAAGGGCTAACTTGTGGTGTATAAAAAAAAAAAAAATTAAATTTGTATCTCTCAGCTTTCACCGATCATTTTCTTATAAAGCGTCTATCCCAAAGCGACATTGGCAGAGTAATTTGTAACCGGATTGTGCAAACGCTTGCCATAGAAACTAAAACTGAAATGTATTTCAAATAAAATTTGAATTTCAAAGCTGAAACAAAACGCATCCTCATCTCTCGGAACACATCTGGCAATCTCGTGAAGATGAAACGTAACACGATACGTTATTCTGGGTCGATGCTGTCGCGCATGATCTAATTGTCTGTAATTGCGGACGCGCCCGTTGCGGACGGACGCGACGCGTCAAACGTTTTGACAGCTGTCAAATTTGACACCACGGCTGCTGCGCGCGGAACAATGGCGGCTATTTTCAATCGCTCTGTCACGCTAATTGTGTTTTGGTTTGGATGTTGTTGCAATAGTTTTATTACGCGTGTACTAAAATGAGACACATTTATTTGGCACAAATAATACGGGCAAACGTGCAAGCGTGTCACCTCATGCTATGTTATTAAAGACACCCACGAACGTCCGCAGCGCCAATGCGTTGCCGGCTTTCAAACATTCTGTTCATCCGCCTGTTAGCATACTCAATAATTGGGTAGAAGATATTTGAAATCATTAACACTGATTGGGATTTTCATTATCTTCCGCAACGCGGGTAGTATAAAAACAGACGGTCCTTTTCCTTTTCGGTGCATTCGGTGAAAAACATGGTATTGAATCCAGTGTCTCTTTAAACGAAGGCGTGGAAAGTTATGTTTTTTGCAAAACAATTATTGAGTATCTAACTAACACGCCCCTAGAAACAACGGAACGCAGTTTTTTCACGCTGGGAAATGCTTTTACGCATCCCCTCCGGAAGCGACGCATGCAAGACTTCGGCGCTTCCGAAGGGGTATGTGGGACTCCCCGGTGGCCAGACTGACGACCAGAATACCCACTAAAACCCAGCGATGCTCCTTCGCGTCGCCTGGTGGCTGGGTCACGGGAACACTCGTGCACTCGACCGCGGCCCAGCCAGAGGAGTGCAGGAACTGCAGTTTCGAAAAAGACCACAGAAAATGTTAATCAACCATCTTCAAGGTCGCTGCATTGGATGCTTTTGGTAGAACAAATTTGGTAGGTCATATTCAAATTCGAATTCGTTTATTGCATGAAAGTGGTACATTCATGAATGGATTTTAAGGTTAAAGCCATTCAGATGGGATAGGTACGGTCGAACTTATGCTAACAACTCTCCCTCCTAAAAGTTCGATAGAACACAAAGCAAACTTCTTCAACTTCTCAATTCATTTTGAAGACCTCCCTGCCGCAGTAACGAGCGTGTATAAAGGGAAGGTCTCGAGTCAATTTGGGATGTTTTCATTTCTGAATTCACTCTGGTCTGATCTGCTGGGAAGTTACCATCCTACCGACGGATACTTGGCAGTGATCAAGCGATCCGGTACGATGACGTATACAAACCGATGGTATATGGTTTTAATATAACTGTCATACCTGCCATTGTAATCACCACCACCATCAACTACCATCTTAAACTGCTCCACTTATGTTTGTTCATTGACCGTTGGTCTTTCGTAGAGAAATCCGAAATTCACGTTTTTTGCCCCCCTCACGCGCATAATAAAATTGGATGTCCTGAATTCGATTCCTTGAGTCTGGTCTTGTGGAAGGCTTCGGCCATGGCTAGTTGCCACCCTACCTACAAAGACGTATTGCCAAGTGATTTATCGTTCCGTCACGATGTCACGTATAAACCAATTAGGATGCATTCTAAGACTTATGTCCTAATATAGTACATATATATGAAGCTGTGATAGCTTTGTGGTTAGGACGTCCGCCTCCTAATCAGAGGTCGGGGTTTCGAACCGCACTCACCTTTTCATCAACATCGTAAGGAAACCTGCATGCCTGAGAGTTCTCCATAATGTTCTCAAAGGCGTGTGAAGTCTGCCAATCCGCACATGGCCAGCGTGGTGGACTATGGCCAAACCCTTCTCATATTGAGAGCGGACCCGTGCTCTGTAGTGAGCCGAGAATGGGTTGATGAGTAGTAGTAAATAGTACAAATATGTATATAAAAATCTCCTTTAATAAAAACTCCAAAGCATCTGTTACGAAATATTTGAAAATACTATTTTACTTACGAGTACATCTAGTAGCGATACAAAATACAAGCGAAAATGTCCCATTTTTATTCTTTAACTAAATGGCGGAGTTTTTACAAGGAAAATTTCATTTGAATAACTTAATTCTCTATATGTCAAGCGTGGGTGGAAAGAAAAATTTTTCTTGTTGTTTTTTTCAATACCTACATACTTATTCCCGCGACTTGGCCGGGTAGTCTACGTTTAATAATATCTAAGGGAGTTCGTTGATTTTTTAGGTTAGATAATTATTTTAAGTTTATGAATGTAGTTATCACATCTACCCACTAATATCAAAAGATCACTTTGAAGGCCAATTAGAATAGATATTTGATAATTGAATTTAGAATAGATATTTGAATTGAATTGAAAAGTAAAGACTTTACTTTTCTCGCTTGTGAAGTCAACATCTCCTGAGATGATCCGGTGTCGGGTCGAAACGTGCGTAGAGGTTCCAGTGGAAGATTTTGTGTGGTGTTATATTATACAAATCTCCCGGTTGTCGGCGGAATATAGCAAATTATACTTGCTGTTTATTGTTTATCATGGACTTCCGCAAAGTAACGCCTGCTTCTATTCATTATTTGATAATTGTATTTGACATTTGTAATTGTATTCATTGTCCATCTTCAGGAAAGTTATGTTACCAAATTTTTTCATGAAAGGGTGTGGACAGTGAATTGGCGATTGATAGAAATATTAGTAATAAAGCGAACCGATATACGTGGATTCTCATACGGCTCGAGTGTGTCGGAGTCGAGTCGTCCTTGACTGCCGCCTGCTCGCTTCATGAGGATGATTGGTTGGCTTGGAGATAAGTCTTCGGTTCGTAGACGTTTATCCAATGCAACTTCGGTGATTGTGGGTTCGCATTCGCGGGTGCCGTTGGCTTGAGCCAAGGATGTCTGCGAAAGTGTTCCCGTGGCCCAGTTGCCAGGCGTAGAATTGGAACTGATGGGATTTGTAAGAATCCAATATTCACAATCACGCTTTTCTCTGTCGCGGTGGTATCCCAGCGGAATTCCTCACAAAGCAAACAAAAATGTACACTTTCCGTGAAACTGATACCGAGAGTTGGCCGAGATAACTCTCTGTTATCGTGTTATCTCCACCATCTCTGAGAGAAAAAACATTTAAATTTTTATTTATAAGCTTTAATCAGGCAATCGCCGATAATGTGGGATCTTTATTATAGATTCTATAAGCTACATATTGACAAGCCTTCAAGTTTATTTTTAGAGATTGGCTGGCGATTGAAAAGTTAACCTCTACTGAAGTGATATTTTTAGAGTGGTATTTTCATGAACTCTCGCAATTCTCCAACAAACAGGCAGTGTTGGCCGATCGCAATCTGCGCGCGTTAATAAGCTCCCAGATCGGGGGTCGACTGAGCAAACATTTGCCTTTCATTCGCACCCCCACTTATACGTGACCGTGGGAATGAGACGGAGATTTGTTGGGGATAAATTAATTTTCACCGATCTAAACGGACGGAGTATTATTATTAACGACGGGCGTTGGTGAGGAAGATCAGCTGAGCTGAGATCTATGGAATGTACCTTTGACTTTGCTAAGCCAGTTAAACGAGACAGAATCTGCGGTTGGCTTTTATTACTTTACTACAAACTCTTTCACCAACTGTTATTATTAAGACTGTTTATTTCATATTTTCTTGTAGAATAAAAAAAAAACTAAATTAGGTTCACTATTAACTTAGGTTTAGTTTTATTAAATAAACCCGTATCCTAGATACCAAATTAAGCTAATAATGGAATTTATTATCATTAATATTTGGTATAATCTCTGTTTAAGCCTGCTAGTCAACATTGAAAAGCAGGGTGTAGTGGCTCACTCCTTTAACAGAAGAGACCTTTTGCATTCTGAATAAAGTTTGAGGTCTTGGGTTCGATTCCCGGCTCGAGTCTGGCCGTGGCTAGTTACCACCCTTCCGACAAAGACGTGTCGTCAAGCTATTTAGCTTTCTGACACGCTAGAAACCAATTAGGAATGTGGGTTAACCATACCCCTAACAGGTCAGCCCGCTACCATCTTAGACTGCATCGTCACTTACCATCAGGTGAGAATGCCGTCAAGGGCTAACTTATAGTGTATAAACGTGAATAGGGTATGGATGATAATTAAGGTTTTTTATTTCTTGATTAAAAGCCAACTGGCCATCGAACTAACTGGCTGTCTTTTTGGCAAGAAATTCATCTTTCAAGCTAATTGTAATTTTAATTTAAAAAAGAAATGCCACTTCGGTACCCCGACATAAATTTTAGATTTTGACTATCGTTAACACGCGCAGCGTCGCGTGGTGGGGGATTGCGTGTACTTAATATGTTTTCACTCCATCAATTGCGCAATAGAAACTATTTGTACCCTTAGTGCATTTTCACCGCGCAAACGTCGGCGGTTTTCGAATGTAAAAAAAGACTTACCCAATGCAAAGTAGAAAGTATTCCGTATCTAGCAAAACACATAAGTTGTATTGTCGAAATCATAAGACATACCGATGTCAAAAGATCAAGTTTTGCATAAATCTTTTTGTAGGCTTCGTACACTGTAAAAACTCTTAGTAAAAGAATATTAATAATTAAAAAAATATTGAATATAACCCGTAAACGTACAGAAGGGGTATATACTATATACTATATTTTGCCTATCTGACGTTTCTTTTACCGCGATTATTTTACGTATGAAATTACGATGGAAGCAGATTTGGTTCTTTCTAAAATCATATTACACTTGATATAATTATTACTGATATTAGAAATGAAGCTGTCTGGCCTAGTGGTTAGGACGTCTGCCTTTTAATCAGACGTTCAGGGTCAATCTCGGGCACGCACCTCTAACTTTTCAGATTTATATACGCTTTTAAGCAATTAAAATATCACTCGCTTCAACGGTGAAGGAAAACATCGTGAGGAAACCTGCATGCATGATAGTTTCCCATGAAGTTCTCAAAGGCGTGTGGACTATGGCCAAACCCTTCTCATATTGAGAGGGACCCGTGCTCTTTAGTGAGTCGGCAATGGGTTGATCATAGTAATGCTCTCATGAGATGATGATAGAGTTTTACTATTGTATACTCGATAACCACAATCTCTTTCGAGCCGTGTTATCTCGTACTTGGAATGCCTGTATCGTATTCGATACGAAGACAGCATAAAAAGTGTTATTTACACTTTCGCAGAACCTGCTCGAGCGTACTAGGCGCACTTGCACGCTATTTCCTATTCTAGCTCCGGCGTAAAATTTTCATGTACTTGTCTGTTTGTATGTCTCTATTCCTTTACAACCTATCATTTAACTGTCTCAAAGGATACACTGATTTATTTTTTACTGCAGTCTCCTTCCTGATTGGGTTTTCTCGACATCGTGCCGGTACGTTATATCGCTTAGCGGCACGTCAATAGAGTGGTAAGTAGCCACAGCCGATTCTTCCTAACCAGGTTTATTTATCATCATGTTCTTAGAGAAGACATTTGGTGTTTGTTTTATAAACTGTGTAGTATTTGTGATTTATATCAACAGATGTTATGTGTGTTTTTAAAACATTTAAAATATCACTTGCTTCAACGGTGAAGGAAAACATCGTGAGGAAACCTGCACGCCTGAGAATTCTCCATAATGTTCTCAAAGGCGTGTGTAGTCTGTTAATCCGCACATGGCCAGCGCGGTGGACTATACTATATATGATATGGCCAAACCATTCTCATATTGAGAGGAGACCCGTGCTCTGTAGTGAGCCGATAATGGGTTGATCATGATATCAAGAGATAAAATATTCCTGTACTATTTACTTACAGTGTTACCTGTGTAACCAATATTTAGTTTTATTTTTTTTAATTTTGATGATGCTTTTTTTACGACATTATTGTGGATAATTCGATTACTAAGCAGTTTAAAACCTATGTTTCAATGTGCAGATGAAGTTCTTTAATATCGCAACCTTCTAGATCTAGTGACCCACTTTTAAATAAATTACCGCTTCCCCCATTACGGCGCCTTATGCAAGGAAACCTATTTTTTGTTGGCTGGCATTATATTGCCGACTTCATGTTGAAAACTGATGCTTTTCGGGCGAAAACAGCAAAAAAAAAAAACTACAAGTGAGTGAGTGTCTGACCTACATAACCAGTGGGGCATAAAACATGTCGCGCAGGAATTTGATTAGACGTGATTCAATGAAATATTATCGTACCAGTGCCGCGTTCGAGTGTTATATTAGCCGGATGAATTACGCGCTCCTTTAACGTGTATACGACGATGAGAAAAAACGTTATATCACTTGACGGACAATTTAATTATCGTTAACGACAATAGACATTTATTGTTATTTCTGTATCATAAACGGTACAAGAATAAAATATAACTATTATTTCCATTATATTCTAACTCTCACGCCCGTAATGAATACATATAATACCAAAAGAGATATAATATGCTTAAATAGATAAAATAAATAAACCTACATACACATTAGATAAATACATCGGGCAGAGGATTACACCCCGGCAGGGGAGACTAAAGGCCGGGGGGGGGGGTCAGGACAACAGGTTGAGAAACCGGCGGAATATCTTAGCCGAGCCAGCAAGACCGCTTTTTAAATCCTGCCTGCAAGCGAACTGCCGTTGAACCCCAGTCGCCTCAAATGGTGAGCGAGGCTAACTGGAATCAACCCTTTCACTGATATGACGATTGGGATGGTTTCAGCGGATTGTACATGCCGGAAACTTCGTGAGCCAGATTAAGATACTTGCGTTTTTTCGCTGTCTCGGTTCTCACGAGGTTTTCGTCAACATATAACTATTGCCTTAACTATACCATACAACAAGTTGTCAAAGAATACAAGAAAACGGAAATATGAAGAGAGAAGTAAAATACAAATTGTGAGTCAGCCTTATCGATCAATCAATCATTGAGTAGGTGCGTGAACGTTCCCAGAAATGCGTTTACGCACTCAGCTCGGGAACGGCACTAGGAAACGGAGCTCGCGATTGACCAGAGTGACGACTAGAAGATCCAGCGATGCTCCTTCCCGTCGCCTGGTGGCTGGGTCACGGGAATGCTCTCGTACTCGACCGCAAAACTTTACCAGCTAAAATTAAATTACAAAATAGATCTTTACGAAAAGCTCTCTTAACACTGAACGTCCATTTAAATATTGATGAATATTAAGAATGATATTAATGAGGTAACAAAGCTTGACTAGTGATGATTAGTGTCAGAGAGTTCAAAATTCTGTTGATTAATTTCAGAGATTATCTCCTGCTTCCGAACTGACAAACTTAACCACTTAAAATGTTAAAGCGTAGACGAAAAAAGGACAAATTGAATCGTAAATCATAATTTTCAACTTATCGTTTCAAAACTAACTAATAGTAGTACAAAGTTCCGTCATTTAAACTGGGAACTTGGGGGCTCTTACGTAGTCCGAAAACACAATGCAAAATGGTCCGTTTTGTTGAACGTGGACTTCACACGCCTTTGAGAACATTATGGAGAACTGCACGCCTGAGCAGGCTTCTCATGATGTTTTCCTTCACCGTTGAAGCAAGTGATGTTTTTCATTTTTTTAAACGCTCATAAATCCGAAAAGTCAGACGTGCGTGCTCGGATTCGAACCGCCGAGCTCTGATTAGGAGGCTGACGCCCTAACCACTAGGCTATCACCGCTTCAGTACGTATTGCTTACATATTGCAGCGAAAAGTAATGTAAGAGAATGACAAGTGAAAAGTTATATTTTTACCATTCGATATAAACATGCCAACGTGGGGACCATTCGGTTTTGGGTCGAGAACCTGGATCCCGCGTCGGTCGCTATCAGCAATACAACAAGTCAAGTGGAGTGTTCGATTGTGAAATGCACCCTCGTCCGGAGCCCTCTGGAAGTTTATAAGGTACCCTCCAATAAAGTTTACTCTGTAGTGGATAGGGTTGCCTCTTGAACATTTTAATTTCCCGCGAAATGCGTGGTCCCATAAATTTTCTTTATTTGCAAATTCTAATTCTAGTTCTAATAATATTAAAATTCAAATATAGTCCTTTAAAAGGCACTTTTGACGCGTCAATAATATACATAGTAGTCATTTGATGGTGATAACAACATTCGTAAACTTAAAACTAAAGTTATGAGGGTTCCAAACGCGCCCCGGTCTAAGAAGAAGTCCACAACAAATTTATCCAGGTAAAAACGTTTAATATACTCGTATGTAGTGTATATGTTTTGTAAACAGTTATATATATCTTGTATCTAATTGTTAATTATGAATGCTCATTTGTTGAAAGCAAAGAAAAATAATTCTTTAATTTCCAAGATATGTTTCTACGATCTCCGTGGCGAAGCGCGCGCTATTTCATATTATAAAGTTGGAGGTCCTGGTTTCGATTCCTGGCTCGAGTCTGGTCTGGTGGGAGGCTTTGGACGTGGCTAGTTACCACTCTACCGACAAAGACGTGTCGCAAAGCGATTTAGAGTTCCGGCATGATGTCGCGTAGAAACCAATTAAGAATATGTGTTTACCATATCCCTAATAGTTTAGCATTAAACTGTTTCGTCACTTACCATCAGGTGAGGTCGCCGTCAAGGGCTAACTTGAAGTGGATAAAAAAAAAACTTACCTGCCATCATATGTTATGTTATTGGTTATTTATGACGTCATGCCATCTAAATAGTATGTGCTGGTAGTGAAAAAAAAATTAAACAATTATTTATAATTTTGCTACCGTGTGACAACCCTATTGGATGCGAATTTACCGTCTAGTACCCCAGGGAGAGTCCTCGACGTACATGTCTATTTAATTTAATACCACATCCGTACTAGAAACTAAGTTCAACTCTTTGTATCACCGTGCGAAACGCCTCAAGTGGTGCAGTAGATAGAACCTAATTAATTATTATGCTTTTAATAATTAAAAGCCAAACAAGAAAAAAAAAACTAGCCGTAGATAGCTTTCTGGTAGTGGTATGTGGCAAAACTGCAATAATTATTGGAGTCTACTATAAATCTGAACACTTAAAATCGAACTTATATCAATTAAAAGACGGGTAAGAAAATTTGATTAGATACATATATAGAAGCGGTGATAGCCCAGTGGTTAGGGCGTCAGGCTCCTAATCAGAGGTCGGCGGTTCGAATCCGGGCACGCACCTCTAACTTTTCGGAGTTATGTGCGTTTTTAAAAATTAAAATATCACATGCTTCAACGGTGAAGGAAAACATCGCGAGGAAACCTGCACGTCTGAGAGTTCTCCATAATGTTCTCAAAGGCGTGTGAAGTCAGCCAATCCGCAAATGGCCAGCGTGGTGGACTATGGCCAAACCCTTCTCATGTTGTGAGGAGACCCGTGCTCTGTAGTGAGCCGGTAATGGGTTGATCATGATGACATATATATAGTGTTAGTAACTGGATGAAGTTAATAACCACGTTCAATTAACTAATCAAATTTTCACTTTTATAGTTTCACTTGTGGAGTTTTTTAGTTTTTTTGGTACGTAAGTACATTGTGAATTTTCCCGCGGCCCGTTTTATAGTTGATTTTATAGCCTGTCTTATCTGGAAGGTGTCTCGGAAGGGTCTATTTTACAACAATCTAAGCCGCTCTATATTAGTTTTTATGTCCCCAGCCGCACATAAAACCCCGTGGCATACTATCATCGAGGTATACATAATATTATTTTATTGTAGGTTGAAGCCGAAGCATTTGTCCTGCCCATGGGGGGGGTTTGACAGACACATGCAGTCTATGTAATAATATACCACCTATCTTTACTTTAAATGAGTGAGTGTTTATTTTAAACGTACACTAATTGTTGACGATTGACAGCGTATCTATCTATTGTAATATATATTATAAAGTAAGGCACGTCTGAGGGAATTATACTAGTAATGACAATATGAGGTAATTTTGATTTTTTTATTTTCACGAAATTATGTAGGATTGACTATGTAAGATGCGGATATAAAAAAAACCTGGCTAATTTTTTATTTTATTCATTTATGTAATCAACAGCGTTTCATACGATATATTTACATTTCAGACTTAATGCTAAAATAAGATTACAATTTACTTACATTAGGAGACCAAACAATTCAAGCAACCTTTAAAATTATTACACATATATTAATATGACATAATTATGATATTACAACAGCTTGTGTGTGTGTGTGTGTGTGTGTGTGTGTGTGTGTGTGTGTGTGTGTGTGTGTGTGTGTGTGTGTGGGCTTACTTTTAAATATCTTTCAAAATTGTCTATAATAAGAAATATTGTATATATAAATAAGATGAAATTGTATGTTTATGTTAAAAACAAACCATATGCTGATTTTCGTGTCGACTTTTTCACCGTAGAATCCGCCATCCGGACATTTGCCGGTGGTAAATATGTTACGAATAGTTTAATTTCACACTATTCATTTGAAAAGTGCTTCTTAAGTAGGCCAGCTGAAATTATGGGAGTTTTAGAATCATCACGTTGTTTTTCGATCACGCCATCTCAGCGTAGGTGATGTCGCGGGCTGTAGGCGGCCGGGTGACGCGGTTCATCTCAATACCAAAGGGCCGCCTACTGAGACATTTGCAATTCGGGTCACGTTTGAGAGTTTAGCGAGCGCTAGAGGTTGGCCTCGCATTGTTGCCATCTGATGGTACGAGGGGGCTTTGGAATATGAGAAAGTGTTATTTGATTAGAGCTGTAAGTTCGTGGTGTCTGTTTCCTTACTCGACCTTCCAGTGTGGCAAGGTGCGTGAGTTTTTTTTTATACACTACCAGTTAGCTCTTCACAGCTATTTCGCTAATTTATGTAAATATTTTTTTTAATTTTAATTTAATTTACCTAATTTTAATTATATTTATTTTGTAACCATTTTTCGCCTTACATTTTAAATATTTAATAACTATCTAATCTAATTATTAATTTGTAATTTTTTATAAACTATTTAATAAATATTATTCGGAGAATATTGGCAATGCTGAGTGTGCCTGTAAAGGATAAGTTGTAACAGCACCAGCACTAGCTTATTTAGATCGATTTAAAATGTAACTTACAACTTGTCGCTGGCATGCCTTATGAATAAATAAATAAATAAATCTCACCTGTTTATGATGCAGTCTAGATGGTAGCGGGCTGATCTGTTAGCGGGTATGGTAAACCTACATTCCTATTTGGTTTCTACGCGACATCGTGCTGGAACGCTAAAACGCTTGGCGACACGTCTTTGTCGGTAGGGTGGTAACTAGCCACGGCCGAAGCCTCCCACCATACCAGACTCGAGCCGGGAATCGAACCCAGGACCTTCAACTTTATAATGCGACAACGCACGCACTGCGCCACGGAGGTCAAAAAACGCGTCGGTTTCTACGCGACGTTGTGTCGGAACGCTAAATCGCTTGGCCACACGACTTTGCCTGAAGCTAGAACCTACGTACACCGACGTGAAATTGAATTTTTCATAAATTTCGCAAGGTTGTACACTTTATAAAAAGTAGCCAATGTGTTAATCCATTACCGGCTCCCTACAGAGCACGGGTCTCCTCTCAATATGAGAAGGGTTTGGCCATAGTCCACCACGCTGCCCATGTGCGGATTGGCAGACTTCACACGCTATTATGGAGAACTCTCAGGCGTGCAGGTTTCCTCACGATGTTTTCCTTCACCGTTGAAGCAAATGATATTTTATTTTTTTTAAAACGCACATAACTCCGAAAAGTTAAGAGGTGCGTGCCCGGATTCCAACCGCCGACCTCAGATTAGGAGGCTGACGCCCTAACCACTGGGCTATCACCGCTTCATCCAGATTATAATCCAAAAATTAGTTTCGAGAGTAACAAGTGCACACTCAAAGTTAAATGCACACTTTCGCATTTATATTGTTAGTGTTTATTTGTTATTAATTTGTTGTTAAACGGTTAATCAAGAGTATTTTCGTGTTGGCGCGGTAAATTGTACGTGTGTTAACATACAAACAAGAGGCGCGTGACTCGAATAACGTCCGGTGATTTAAAACTAATTAATATAACAATTAATCGCGATCCGCGTTTAAATTAACGCTTGTTTATATGAATTATGAAAGCTTTCAGAGCATTATGCGTTGTGTGCTTAGAAGAATGCGTTTATATCCTATCTACATCTATAGAAGTCAATAGAAAACAACTGTCTATATGTATCTACTGGAGATAAAACGACAAAATCCAATACAAGTTAAAAAAACTGAGTTTGCGGAGCTTATAAACTTCTAACTGTTGCGCTCATATGCACGATTCTGACTTTGAAATAGCTGTGTCTAGGGTGCGAAATCAAACTCAAGCGGTCACTGAACCCGATCAACAAAAAGCACCGAAGTCCATTGCTGAGTTTGGGTCCGCTTTTGTATATAATAATTTAATATCGGTAATTATAGACTTACCATTTACATTATCATTATACATGCTTTAGTTTAAATTTTAATCACGTTTCAAATCTATTGAAACACGTTTATTGTATCGAAGTAATTTAATATACAAAAGATAAATTTTATAAGGACTTAATTAATATACTTAATTTTACATACAGATTTACACATAAGATATAGAGGTGATAGTTAAATTGTTATTTTCTAAGGCTTGAGCTAATAGCAGGCAGGCAGGCAGGCAGACCTGACGTTTCGACAGTACTCACAAAGTACGATTACTTTGAACAAAATAATTAGAGTCAAGTATGTATCAATAATGTAGTAAAGTAAGGATCAATGCAAGTCCCGAAGTTTTTTTTTATACACTATAAGTCAGCCCATCAAGGCAATCTCACCTGATTGTAAGTGATGATGCAATCTAAGATGGTAGCGGACTAACCTGTTAGCGGGTATGGTAAACGCGACATTGTGCCGGAACGCTAATTTTTGCTTGGCAACATGTCTTTGTCGCTAAGGTGGTAACTAGCCACGGTCGAAGCCTCCCACAAGACAAGACTCGAGTAATCGACCGGTAATCGACCGGTAATCGAACCCAGGAACTCCAACTTTATAATGCAACACTGTACGCGAGTTCAACGATACGTGGGAAAATGAAAATTTTACGATCGTTTGTTCTTCCGAGCACGCCCGCGTGTGCGCGGTCGGAGCAGCAATATGCAGTTACCGATATCTGTTTGACATCCAACGACTTCCACCCTGCGCTCTCTAACCACGCCGCGCCGGGCGTGCCTTTAGAGCCAACTCGTGAATGTTACATCGATAGTTTATATTTTATCACCGATCTTAGTGAGGACATGAGGTTTCCATTCACATTCATTCAGTGAATGCTTTGTTTTGATCACGTTACACCACACCACAAAATGAATGAATGAATGAACACACTTATTGCATACCACAAAAAAGGAAAGAAAAACAAAAAGACAAAATAACAGACACAGTAGTATACAATTTGGCGGCCTTATCGCTACATAGCGATCTCTTCCAGGCAACCAAATATATAGAAGATATCTTCTACATATTTGGTTGCCTGGAAGAGATCGCTATGGAATAGAGATACGGAAAGAGGAAGGCGGTGCAATAATATATACATAATAACATATATTGATATAAACGAATATATTTACAAACTAATAATAATAATCATGACACAATGACTCTGTCATTTTGACTTTTTTTTTTGATATAAAAAATATATTTATTACTTTTTTTTTGTCCCTTAAGTTAGTTATTTATTATTTAATTTATTTTTATGTTTTATTGGATCATTAAACTAGTCACAATCTATATAAAAAAAATCAAAAAACATTTCTGAAGAACAAACACGAGATAGTGACTTTCTAGAAATGATCACAGCATGCAACCTTAAAATTAACCTTACATCATTATTAAGCTAACTATATAGCAACGCGGAAGGCAAACATCGTTAGGAAACCTGAGAGTTCTCAATTATGTTCTCAAAGGCGTGTGAAATCTGCCAATCCGCAAATGGCCAGCGTGGTGGACTATAACAATGGCCTTCACAACATATTGAGAGGAGACCCGTGCCCTGTAGTGTGACCCGTGCTCTGCCGGCAAAGGGTTGATCATGATGATGATGATGATACTAAAAAGTTGTATTAGTAAATCTATCGATAGGGTTCATTTAGATCCTGTAGACGGTAATGGGACACTATTAACCGTGGAAAATAAAAAATATATTGAAATAAACGCGGACTAACGCGTCAAGGCGCATCTGGTTTAGAATACTGGCGATAATTTTTCACACTCTATAGCACACCTAAACAAAACTAGAAAAAAAATCTTATAATTAAATAAATCTATCGATAGGGTTCATTGAGATCATATAGACGGGAATGGGACACTTTTAACCTTGGAATATAAAAAATATATTGAAATAAAAGCGGACTAACGCGTCAAGGCGCATCTGGTTTACAATACTGGCGATTATTTTTCACAGTCTATATATAGCACACCTAAACAAAACTAGAAAAAAATTCTTATAATTAAATAAATCTATCGATAGGCTTCATTGAGATCATATAGACGGGAATGGGACACTTTTAACCGTGGAATATAAAAAAATATATTGAAATAAACGCGGACTAACGCGTCAAGGCACATCTGGTTTACAATACTGGCGATTATTTTTCGCAGTCTATATATAGCACACCTAAACAAAACTAGAAAAAATATTCGAAATAAAAGCGAAATTCGGCGAATAACAATGATTTTCATTCCACGTTTTCGACGATAAAATGAGAGATGCATTGCACCTTTGTGTAGGTACTTGTGTGCGGCAATTATGTCAAACACGATACGAATCTGGAATTGCAGTTTTTATTTTTGGGCGTTCTTAACGGTTTTATGGCTCCGTTGTCGAACCGTAGAAACTCTCTCTCATTACTGTTTTGAATTTCCTTCTCCTGGCCTTTGTTCAGCTGTGGACCATTAACTGGCAGAAGGTTGTGATGCTGAATCAAAAAAATTACAGCAATAATATACTGTTAACTTAAATTCTATACTCGCAAATCCACCAACCACTTTTGAAATTTACACGCCGATTAAGTCGATGTTTACAACTAGTTTCATATTTGTAAAAAAATCACCTACCACTTTAGAATTTTAAACGCCGATTAAGTCGATGTTTACAGCTAGTTTCGTATCTAAAAGTCTTAAAGGGGACTTACCTTCTTAAGGGGGACTTAACCCTGCTTCTTAACAGTTTTAGAATTTGTAAGTAAAAAAAGGTTAATAAAAACTATCAATCAAATGAAACCCTATATATATATATATCTCATCCTATCAGAGTCACATCAATCTTTTAAGCAATAAGACAGCTGATAGACTGTACTTAAAACTGCTTTGATGATTAAAAATATGCTTCGTAAATTAAAAAAAAAAACATTTTGACAGTGATAACTTAAGCACGGTGAGCTTGGCATGACACTTGCCTAATTTTGCAATGTCTAGTGATGAAATATGTTTTAAAGCTAGCTTTATTGCGAGCAACAAAGTGCCCTGTGCATACATTTTACTTGACTAAAGACATTTTGTTATAGCAATATTTTTTTTTTTTTGTCACAGTAGTTACCGATGCAATTACTATGTGGGGTTGTTTAAGAGGTGGACTAAAAAAATGAATGTTATTCTATGCCTCAAGAAGGTCATACCTTTTAGCTTCTGAATAATTCCTCGCTTCAATCGAATTCTCCTCCACCCCAATAATGTTATGAGACGTCAATAAGACCTCATAAGGTGTACGTCGCATCCTGTCCGAGGCGGACCCTCGTCACGTTTCTATTAAAAGAGTTAGGTATGTCTTCATGACATCTCTATTAATGTTACGTACATACTCGCAACTACATAGCTTTTATCCGTTGGGGGGGGTTAAAAGTTACCTACCTACATAGTCGCAACTATATAACTATTATCCACGAAGTAGAAGACGGGAGGGGGGGGGGGGGCACTTTCTTTTTTAAACGCGTAAATAATATCTATCCTTAAATAATAATAGGGTTTGTATGTTTCCAAATTGTTGACCAGTCTACCAATTAATATTTATAACCAAGTATGCCATAAAGCAACTAGCTACGCTCAATATAAAAAAGAAACCTTAAAGACATTTTTGATCAACAAATCCTATTATTTTATTTATGAGCACGATTCAAGTATTAATGATTACCCCATGACATTAATTTAAAATGTGACATTACATTTATTTCAGTATTTTGACTGAAATTCATTCTGCTTTGACATATCTTATTTGTACCTATTTATTTTGACATAGAATGATACTAATTACTGTGAGTGTTGTTTTCGTTTATTACATGTATTTACAAACTAGGTACTTTGAGGTTATTACTTAGACAACTATGTCGTAATTTAATCTCTTTAAAGCTGTGATAGCCCAGTGGTTAGGGCGCCAGCCTCCTAATCAGAGGTCGACGGTTCGAATCCGGGCACGCACCTCTAACTTTTCGGAGTTATGTACGTTTTAAAAAAAAAAAATATCACTTGCTTCAACGGTGAAGGAAAAAATCGTGAGGAAACCTGCACGCCTGAGAGTTCTCCATAATGTTCTCAAAGGCGTGTGAGTCTGCCAATCCACACATGGGCAGCATGGTAGACTATGGCCATACCCTTGTCATATTGAGAGGAGACCCGTGTTCTATAGTGAGCCGGTAATGGGTTGATCATGATGATGATGAATTTAATCTCACAAAATTTATTAATGATAAAGATAATTATAATAATTTATAATTATTATATTTTCAAATTTGCACGGTCATAGTATGGCAGATTGTGAAAATGAAGTAAAACAAATCGTAGTAACCAATGTACCTGAAATCAGCAAATCAACGATTTGATTTTATTCAGGATATATTTATGATCGAGTTACGGTTGGTCACAGATGGAAAACGCAAACAAAATTCGGATTTACATAGAATTAAATTTAATTATGTAATGACGATATCCTATTGGCTATAGGTGCGTGGCCGGGTTCGAACCCTCGTCCTGTTATTAGGAAGCGGACGTTCAAACCACTAGGCTATCACAGCTTCCTTATTATATATAAATATGTTATATCGGTCATTATAATACATATTCGGCAACAATAAGACAGCTCAGCACAATTAATAAGCAGTTGTCACTTGGCAATTCATTAATTAATGAATTTTAATCGCATTCACCCGCCCAATTTCCCCGCTAATGAACAGGAGGTTAATTAATTAATTACACGCGTGTATCCACTATTAAACTAAATGCGTAGGTACGACTGGACGGTTTGTTTTATCAACGTTTTTTAATTAACGTTTAAAAAACGTTGATATATATATATGGTACAAAGATATACCATACATGTATATGTAAATTTAATACGTATCCCTGATTTCTGAATATATGTTACATTAATTTTTCATTTAAAAAAATATAATAATATACTTAAAAAAGGCTAATATAGATCCATTTCCACTAGGTAACCTGTATAATAAAGACCACATATGTTATTTAATGGTATTGCTGTAAACAGCTTTTCGACAGTGAATAAGGAGTTACAAAGGATTTACTGTTCAGTACAGATGCCCTCAATAAAATGTCGGGTCGATTTAAATTAAATAGCTATTATCCTCTATCGAAAAACGGATAAAATTTATCTTGTGTGATTTCTAAATCTTTATTCTAGTGTAATGTTTCTAATGTTTCACTGTTGGAAACCGTTTATCTATATATTTATTTATTTAACGTTATGTGTGTTTTAAAAAAAATAAAATATCACTTGCTTCAACGGTGCAGGAAAACATCGTGAGAAAACCTGCACGTCTGAGAGTTCTCCCATAATGTTCTCGAAGGCGTGTAAAGTCTGCCAATCCGCACATGGCCAGCGTGGTGGACTATGGCCAAACCCTTCTCATATTGAGAGGAGACCGGTGCTCTGTACTAAGCCGGTAATGGGTTGTTCAAGCTGAGTCAATGTACTATATATAAAAGATAGGTCGAACATTAATCTGAAACTAATCACATAATATAATAAATTTGAAACATTAAATCCAAGCTTGGTAACCTAAATCTAATACATTATTAAAAGGTGGGATGCTCCACCGTTGCTCGAGTGATTATTTTCTCATGTTTTGTATAATTACCCAAACCGACACTGAGGGTGGAAAGCGCGTAACAACCTAAGAGTACATACTAAGAATTGTAAGACTAAAAAAGTCACACATCACGTTTATTGGAGACTGCAAAGACGCAAAGCGATTTAGTGTTCCGGCACGATGTCGCGTAGAAACCAATTAGGAGTTTGGGTTTACCGTACCCGTAATAGGTTAGCCCGCTACCATCCTGGACTGCATCACCACTTACCACCAGCTGAGATAGCCCTCAAGGGCTTACTTGTAGAGTATGAAAAAAAATATTAAAATAAAAAGTAATCTGTTTCTAAGGATTACAATACACAAAAGAACCCTCGAAATCGAACCCAGTACCTCGAATTTCGTACTCTGACATGTTGTAGGAGTACGAGTACAGGCACTATTAAAAAGTCGTCAAAATTTATGTTCCCTGTTTAATATATTTAAATGCGCAGCGAGCGTTTTCAAAATTGGTATTTAAATTAAATATCCCGGAACAATACGTAGGCAGGGCGGCCATGCTCGCGTCCAATGAAATATTTATATTTTACCCGTTACGTTCGGTCTGTACGGCCGCTCTGGATCAAAACGCACTAAGTGCATATTCTTATTTATGAAATTGTTGTTGCGTTTTGTACCACCATTTTCCACTGTCAAGCCACCTTTGATAGGGGTACAGTGAAGAGAGAATGGCTTCTTTTAATATGTGTGATTGCTGTCAAGTGCGATGGTCAATGTAGTTACTATCTATAATATAATAAACTGTAAAAGGACAATTTTTTTTTTTCTCTTACGCTGGGAAATGTTTAAAAGGGCTAATTCTGTACATTAAATATATTTGGAACATTTTAATTTGGAGGATGCGTTACTATCGATACTGAGCCCAAAATAATTTATTTTTTATTTTTTATCCGTCTATATCATGGCCGCGCATCACGCCGAAACTACTAAATGGATTTGAGTGAAATTTGGTATAGGAGTAGCTGATACAACGGTTAACCATAAAGGACAAATTTTATCCAGGAATTCAGCATGGTTCCCTTGGGAGAGGGGATGATAGTTAAAATGTTTATTTAGTTGTTATTCATTAACGCTTACTCCGATTTCACTTATTCTATTTTTTTTTTTGTTAGCAAGGAGATACTTTACAGAGTATCCTGTAAATATTTCAAGGTCGTTGGTTTAGTAATCCATTGCTTCGTGATTGGAAGACAAACAATCATACTGTCACACACTAACTCAACACAGGCGAAGTCGCAGACATCAACTAGATTTAAATAATAAGCGTTAAAAATATGTTTGTTACGTATATAGTTTCGCAGCATATAGAGTTGCTTTTTATTTTATTATATTTGGTATATGTTTTTATAGTATGCAATAAAGTGTGTTCGTACATTATGTTAAGATTACTTAGCATACAAATTTTAATTATTTAAAATCATTATTGTGATAAGCAGGCGTCCAGTGAAAGAATTTCTTGATAAAGAAATTATCTCTAAAGTTTACCTTTAGTTATAAATATCACTTCGAAGTTAGCTCAGCTGTATTTTAAGCCTGCCATTTACGGGAGTAATTTTGCACATCAGAATGTTGCTTGAATAGTTTGGGTATGGAAATTTATTTAGTTAGTGATTATTCACTTAAACATTTAAAATAATTTATAGGATTATTTTAGGGCAAGCTTTTAATCCTTTAATTTAGTTTGAAACTAATATCGTTTAATCATGTTATTAACGGAAAGGAAGCAATGTGGTCGGTCGTTACAAATACCTAACATAATCTATTGATTGTGTGATTATGAAAACATGATTGGCGACCTCCGTAGCGCAGCGTGCGCTTTTGCATTACAGAGTTGGATTTCCTGGGTTTGATTCCCGCTTCAAGTCTAGCCTGGTGGGACGCTTCGGCCGGTGCTAGTTACCACCCTAACAACAATGACGTGTTGCCAAGTGATTTTTCGTTCCGGCACGATGCCGTGTAGAAAACAATTAGAATTATGGTCTTACCTAAAAGGTTTTAGCCCGCTACCATTTTAGACCGCATTATCACTTGAGATGACGTCAGGGGCTAACTAGAGGTGTATTAAAAAAAAAAACATTTTTAAAATGTCGCTTACAGTGCTCGGAATCGTAGCGGCGAGTCGTACAAAAGGCTGTTTAAAATATGTATAAGCGTTTTATGCAATTGCATCGCTCGCACGCTACGGCGTAATTGAGTAACAAACCGACGCGCGCTCCGCTCGCTTCAATTGATATAGATTCTTTTGTGCGATCGGTTATTCAATTTCTCGATAGCTTAATCGAATTTGACAGCGCTTTTACTGAATTCTACGAATGCTATTGTTCCTTTTTTTTTATTCTTCTGCTGCAATCTCACCTGGTGGTGAGTGATGATAAACAAGCATGGGCATGAAATATTGCTCTAATAATATACATGTTAATATAATTTTAAGTGGCATGTGAGATGGTGATAACAAATGGAATAGTTACCCGGCTAAGTTTGTTGTGGGCTTCTTCTTAGACCGGGGCGTATTTGGAACCCTCATAGCTTTAGTTTTAAGTTTAGGAATGTAGTTCTTTACTTTTCGCGCTTGTGACGTCAACATCTCCTGAGGATGATCCGGTGTCGGGTCGAAACGTGCGTAGAGGTTCTAGTGGAAGATTTTGTGTAATGTTATATTATACAAATCTCCCGGGTGTCGGCGGAATATAGCACATTATACTTGCTGTTTATTGTTTATCATGACTTCAGCAAAGTAACGCCTGCTTCTATTCATTAATTTTCTTCTTGCTAATACCATCTCACATGCCACTTAAAATTATTTAAGAGCTATCTTATTAGAGCAATATTTCATACCCATGCTTGTTTATCATTTACATAAAATATCAGTTTAAATTACTCTTAGCCCACTAACCGGCATTATGCTCTCGTATGAGAGGAGACCTGTTCGTAGTAGTGAGATATTAATAAAAGAGTTATAATAAGAGAGAATCAGAGTTATAATCATTTATATTCTAATATATATTGTTTTGTCTTGTTACAGGTATGTACCAGAATACACAATCCTTAGATTACGCTTTCCAAATCTCTTGATAGCAAGGTAATAATTTTTCTTTCCAAAAAATCTACCACAACATAAGTCATCAATCAGAGGGTATTCTCTCAACTTGAGACTGGTCCACCACGCTGGCCGAGTGGGGATGGCCGGAGTTCACAGGGCTATGTGAACGTTTTGTAAAACTCTCAAGGCGTGAAGGTTTCAAGTGAAATTAAATTACAGGCTCGATTCTCAGTACTTGAACCACTTGACATTGCGTAGTTATTTTTTTTACCACTTGTAGTGGAATTTGAAAAAAGTACTACCTCCGTGGCGCTACGCGTGCTCTGTCACATAAGTTGGAGGTTCTAGGTTCGATTCCCGGCTCGAGTCTGGTCTGGTGGGAGGCTTAGGCCGTGGCTAGTTACCACCCTACCGACAAAGACGTGTAACCAAACGACTTAGCGTTCCGGAACGATGCCGCGTAACAATTACTTTGCCTGGTGGTAACTGACGATGTAGTCTTAGACCGGTTCATCATAATCAACCCATTATCGGCGCACTACAGAGCACGGGTCTCCTTTCAATATGAGAAGGGTTTGCCACCACGCTGGCCATGTGCGGATTGGCAGACTTCACACGCCTTTGAGAACATTACGGAGAACTATCAGGCACTTCGCGATATTTTGCCGGTCCTGCCACCAGACCAGAGATAATACAGAAATGATAATCTTTTCTATCCCTGCCGGAGATCGAACCCGGGTCCTCCTCCTACTCACAAGAACAACATTGCGCCAGTGATCTAATCCGATCTCCTCGGACAACATTGTTATTAAACGTTTGCATTCAACAGTTTAGCAGTGAAATAACTGCAATATGTAACCACGCTCATAATTTAAGATGCTTAATTTATTATGCAGGAAGTTATCACGGCAACTAGATTGTCATCTGCGGTACGCCGCGCTCGTTAAAGTTTTAACCGGACTAGGGTGTACATATTAACCTCGTTTTACGCACAGTCGCATTGACTATTTTTTTTATATAAAAGTTAACCCTTGACGGCTATCTTAGTTGTTGCGAACCCGTGACCCATACACCAGGCGAAGCGAGGTAGCATGGCTTGGTTTTAGTGGGTATTCAGTTCGCCACTCTGGCCGACGGCGAGTCCCACATACCTCGACGGAAGCGGCGCAGTTCTAAAAAAAGGGCTGCGTTAAGTTATAATATAAAATAAAAGCACTCATTTCAAACATTTACCAACTTTTATTTCTTATTATTATAGATTAGGGAAGATAAGACATGAAGATGAAAATTAAAATGAAACGAAAATACAAACAACGAAAAGAAAGTACAAAAGGCGGCCTTATCGCTAAAGAGCGATCTCTGCGAAGATAGATAAGAGAAGAGATTATCTCTCACTTGCACGGTTGGATTGATTTAGTCCCGAAAAATCGGAGCACGTGGCCACACCCGCAAGTGAGTGATATATGCCCGGGATAGGGTTTTAAATCTTTAAACTTAGACAAGTTGGAGCGCTGCTGTAACTAGTTCGCCCGCGGGGTGATCCCGGTCCGCGGTTTAAATAATTCCCGCTCACTTCCGGGATACGTATATTTGATATTCAACTTTATTAGCCGGTCGAATTCGGTCGCTGGATCAAATGCGAGGTGGTGTTAAGCTTCTTGAGCGGTTAAGTTTGTAATCACCCGCGATGTTATTCCAACATACTTCTGGATTAAGAGGTTCCGAGTTCCTGGTGTTTGTATTGTCATTGCAGGTTTACGAGTAAAAATATATGATGTCTGGGTATGATGTGTGATTGAATTTTATCTATTTTTACATAATATAAAATTAAAGATCATCATCATTGCCGGCTCACTATAGAGCACAGGTTTCCTCTCCATAAGAGAAGGGTTTGGCCATAGTCCACCACGCTGGCCATGTGCAGATTGGCAGACTTCACACGCCTTTGAGAACATTATGGAGAACTCTTAGGCGTGCAGGTTTCCTTACGATGTTTTCCTTCACCGTTGAAGCAAGTGATTTTTTAATTGTTTAGAAACGCAGATAACTCCGAAAAGTTAAGAGGTGCGTGCCCGGGTTACAACCCCCGACCTCTGATTAGGAGGCGGACGCCCTAACAACTAGGCTATCACAGCTTAAATTAAATTAAAGATGATCTTTGTAATTTCTTGTTTCGGAAGTAAATTATTTTTATGAAGTGATAGTTTTTTTTGTTTTTACTTTGTAAGCTGGCTAAACTGTTTGCATGTTAGCAAAATCGTACCGGAAAACTAAATCATTTATCGGTAGATTGGTAATACCTATTATATAATACATATACTATTCAATATTGTTAGCTGACCGCATATCATATCGTGTTAAGCCCAACTAAGTATTTAAGTCTCATATTACATCTTAATGTAGGTAAGTGATATCTTATAGAGATGAGCTTTAATTATTATATCTAATACATAACTGTATGGATGTATAGATTTGGTATGAAATTAATAAAAGTGAAGAACCCGCAATGTGATTTCTTCATATGCAGAGATACAATTTTTTTTTTTTTATTCACCACAAGTTAGCCCTTGACTGCATCTCACCTGATGGTAAGTGATGATGCGGTCTAAGATGGTAGCGGGCTAACCTGTTATGGTAAACTCGTACTCCTAATTGGTTTCTACACGACATCGTGCCGGAACGCTAAATCGCTTGGCGACACGTCTTTGTCGGTAGGGTGGTAACCAGCCACGGCCGAAGCCTCCCACCAGACCGACTCGAGCCGGGAATCGAACCCAGGACTTCTGACTTTTAAATGCAACAGCGCACGCGCTGCGCCACGGAGGTCGCCAAACAACAATCAGGCAGCACAACGAGATAACTTTGTTGGCAATACACGATAATGGAGTCGTTTAATCGCCGGTACCTGCACCCCGCCCTTACGTTAAAAGAGAGCCTCTACAGTCTCCGACGCACCTTTGATACTTTTCCTGACAACGGCATTAAGGGAATCCTTGATTAAAGGGCGCCGTAAGCGGCCCTTCCACCGAATGACGTCACTCCCCCTCCCAGCACGACCACTCGTCGTTCCGTTGACTTATTAATGACAATATGATTTTTGAGCCGATTTCAAGAAAGGGAATATCATCATCAACATCTGACATACAGCGTTCTGGAGCTTAGATTTAAATGTAGGGTTTAACTGGGCGTTAATTACTATCATATATGAGTGATAAAAACGTGCCAAACGTTAAGGCATATGATACCGCTGACTTTACTGGGGGCTGGTTCTGAAAATTCTTGACAGAAAACCCAACCTATCGATTATAAATATAACTATTGCTAGTGTTACAATAAAACTAAATGCGAGTAAATAATAAAAAATAGTAAATAATAAATAAAATATTTACGAAACAATATAACTGAGGTGCTATGAAAAATGATTCCCAAAAATATATGCCGTTAAAATTATCACATTTGTCACTAATCAGCATGACAACCAAAAATATGGCCTCTTCGTATTTATTTACGTCGTGTTTTTCGTACGATTAAATCTAATCATGTGTTTTAATACAAAATTTAATACGCTATTCAACTGTAACCGCAAAAATGCAACGAATCGAAAATTCATAAATTCAAATTGGACACAACATATAATAAAAGCGCACATTCAAAAGGCTAATTTCTGAACGCATTCATAACAGCGGTCAACGATTGTTCCAAATTCAAATTCACAAAGCGGCCCATTCTCATTTGAGTCATTTCCAATTGAGCTCTCGTCGAGTTAACACCGCTTATACGGGGAAGGGGTGTGCTATTGTTTGAATATGCAGTGTACACTGATTTCATAATAGCTCTAAAAGCTTTGCGCGATTATTAATTTGCTAATAAAACATACACCACTTAACTGGTTTGTTAATTTATGTAAAACTTTGTGATACTTTGATGAAACGTTTGGAATAGCAAGCCGGTTACAGTTTTCATGCATAATTTAAATGATATGTACTCGTTTATACAAGCGCCAATGTGTATGAGTCTGATTTTTTTGGAGTCGGTTGAGTTTGTATAAATAACTAGCTTTTTCACCCGGGTAGTTTCGTTATCTGTGCCAATACGGTGATAAAACATACTATACTCTATCACATACTATACATATATATCTATACGAGTCTATGATGATATAATTTAACATTTGAGAAAGATTTTTCAAAATCGGATCAGTAGTTATAACTACGGAGATTTATACCTCGCACATCCAAATTCACAAACTTTCCCTTTCTATTAAATAAGTATAGATAAGTGTTTTGTTTCGAACCCGAGACCTTCTTTCACGTTTAACGCTACGTCGTAATTAATCCTCCGCGTGGAATTGTTTTGAAATAACTCGTATCACGTTACCACTCTGTGATAATATCTAAGCAAAAAAATTAAACCAGTCCGTTGCTCCGTCGCCGCGTGAAAAACGGAAACGCGCTATACCATTTGGAACATTAGTTGTAATTGTATACGTTACGTAAAAAACGTCTAAAATGGGGTAAGGTCCGGTGCTGTGATGTTATCGTGTTTCGGACGCGTAATGAACCGCGGACCCTGTCCGCCGGACTTCCTGTCTGAACGCCTTGGTTATTTATCATTTCAGTAATGTTTTGACAGCTGTGGTAGCCGAGTGGTTAGGACGTCCGCCTCCTAATAAAAGGTCGGGGGTTCGAACCCGGGCACGCACATCTAACTTTTCGGAGTTACGAGCGTTTTTAAGCGATTAAAATATCACTTGCTTCAACTGTGAAGGAAAACATCGTGAGGAAACCTGTATGCCTGAGAGTTCTCCATAATGTTCTCAAAGGCGTGTGAAGTCTGCCAAACCGGACATGGCCAGCGTGGTGGACTATGGCCAAACCCTTCTCATATTGAGAGATCCGAGCTCTGTAGTGAGCCGGTAATGGGTTGATCATGATGATGATGAATGTTTTGACGACGTCCGTGGCGCAGTGCGTGCACTGTCGCATTTTAAAGTTGGTGGTCCTGGGTTCGATTCCCGGATCGAGACTAGTCTGGTGGGTGGCTTTGGATGTAGCTAATTAACATCCTACTGACAAAGATGAAGTCGCGTAGAAACCTTTACCATACCAGGAGTCGTTAAAAATATACTATATTTTTAACGACTTAATGGGTTAGCCCGCTACCATCTTAGACTGCATCATCACTTACCATCAATGGGATTGGTAGTGTAAAAAAAAATATTATGCGCCACCTTTTAATTCAGTCTGTTCCGTCTGGCGAGTTGGTAACCTAACATGGCTGTGGAGCAGAGAGCTTGGTTGCTCAGTAAGGTCACAGGCCTCCCGCTCTAATATATATATATTTTTTAACTACAGTAAAGGTACTCCACATATTACTATTACGACGGTTAGAGCGGACGATCATAGTAAACTTCTATTTAACGAGATTTATATGATTGGAAAGAGAGCCGAAACTTCAGGAATGACACATGGGATAATCTTACATCGACATATATATATATATATATATATATATATATATATATATATATATATATATATATATATATATATATGTCGCGTCAAGGGCGTCCGAGTTGTTTTTTGTAAGGGTGACGGTCACGATTTTGTTTACTTTCGCTCATAGTAATTAAAACCACAACTTGCCGGTTTACACTTTTATTGCGATAATAACTAAGAGGTCTGAACAGTCCGACGTCTCGAGCGAGAGAATCCGCGAAAGGCATCGACCGCCCGTATTTATAGCACAAAGCATGCTTGTACAAAATTGATTGTCACTGTCTAAATTGTGTTAGCAAAATCATCAATAATTAATATGTAGGTAATTATTGAATTCTTGAGGTTTTTGGCGCCGCTTAATAAAGTTAATAACTTCTTCGCGCCGACATATATATTTTACTACTATTGTTTTGTATATATGTATTAAATATTATCTTGTATTTTTAGTTGTACATATATTTAACCTTATATTTTCTTTTTATGATTGACACCCCAACCTCGCCTTACTTTATATTTTATTCCTGATTTGTGCTAGGTTGCCTGGTAGTGATCGCTCAATAGCAATAAGGCCGCCTATTGCACCTATTTATTTTCTGTGTGTGTTTATTTCTTTTCTTTTTTTTTCTTTTATATTGGTGTGCAATAAAGTATATTTTCATTTCATTTCATTTCTTTATCAGCTAGTTATAAATAATCATCTAAATAATGAATATCATTTGATGTCGTTGAACACTGTAAATAAAAAAAGACCAACATAATTCCTTTAGTTTGGTTATGAGACTATTAGACTATTAAAAAAACCGTAACAAACTGCCGACGAGAAACCCTTTGCTTAAGAGTCTCGCAGACAACTGTAGTCCGTACCACTCCGCTTTATCCCTCAACTACGAATCCTCGACAGTGGAGGGGTTAATTTATGACGTGTAGACCTTGGTCGTATTAACAGCGGTTTAGTTTAGAAAATGTAAATAAAATGCAACTTTTTGTCTTTTATTTTAAAATAACTGTTTACGTATCAATTATTAATATGTTAAGAATTAAGGCCTAATTTTAGCCGCTTATCGTGGTTTCATTCCTGGAGAGATTTGAGCTAAAGAATGTTGGCGGTTTATTTAAGGGCAATAGTCTCAAAATTTACCACGAAAACCTTCAGAAGGTCTAAATCCTTTATATAAGAAAGATTTAGAGATTAGGATTAAGAGATGTTTTTTTTTTCCGCTGGGAAATGCGTGTACGCATCCCCTCCGGAAGCGATGCAGGCAAGACTGCGCCGCTTACGACGGGGTATGTGGGACTCCCTGGCGGCCAGACTGGCGACCAGAATACCCACTAAAACCCAGCGATCCTCCTTCGCGTCGCCAGGTGGCTGGGTCACGGGAACACTTGTGCACTCGACCGCAACCCAGACAGCGGCGTCCGCCGAGAGGGGGCCTACGATGGGGGCCCCCTAACTCCATCCGAGGCGCGCCAGGACCATTGGACGCGCCTCACGACCCGAGGATAAGGCTCGACGGGTGAGGATGCCTCTCATCCGTCACCCGGAGCTCCTCGTCAGGGGGGCAGGCGGCGATCGTGCGCTCGTCGCCTGCGCCCCGCCCTACGACGCCGGAGAGGGTGCGCGTCTGCGTCATGCTCCCGGCGTCGTTCTGCCGCCTGCTTCTGTGTCATCACCTCCTTGCAGAAGGAGGCGACGGAAGCCCAAGACGTCTCGCTGGCCACCATGGTGATAACCACGGCGGGCAGCGAAAGGTCTGGCCCCACCTGTGCAAACACCATCTCACATGCCACTTAAACATATTTAAGAGCTACCTCATTAGAGCAATATGGCATACACATACTTGTTTATCATTTACATAATCCTTTACTATACTAGAGTAGGACTTTTCTACAAGCTTACGTTTTTTATAAACTTTGTTCTTTTGAGTATTTTCGCTGGTGACAGGCCACCAGGACTCGCTGGCAACTGTTCCTATAGTATCACATTAACGCGTTCAAACAAACAATCAAAATAAAACTGCACAATTCTAGGTATAGATATTTATTTTTAAAAACGATTTGTATGGAGAGTGACTTACGCCCCAATTTCACTGACAATTGACTCGACTCCGCGGAGAGAATTATTGTCGCGATAATCACCCCAGCTTCCTCAAAAAGATGGCGGGCGTATTTTTTTCTGTTAATATTCCTTATTTTTCCCACCGACTGGTTCCGTGATTGTCCTGAATTGCTTCTTGTATTGTGCTAAAATATCGCCTCGGTGCTAAGCGGTGCGATTGTTTTTTTTCCCCACCTACTTTGAGGGTGGCTAAATTAATGTCAGATGGTTTTGATTATATTACTTTGCTAGTGGTATTATTAGATGGTTTATGTCATCATTATCATCAACCCATTGCTGGCTCACCACAGAGCACGGGTCTCCTCTCAATATGAGAAGGGTTTGGCATAGTTCACCACGCGTTTGAGAACATTATGAAGAACTCTCGGGCGTGCAGTTTTCGTCACGATGTTTTCATTCACCGTTGAAGCAAGTGATATTTTAATTGTTTAGAAACGCACATAACTCCGAAAAGTTAGAGGTGCGGACCCGGGTTCGAACCCCCGACCTCTAATTATGAGGCTAAAGCTGCGTATAAATTAAGCGCGGCAGCCGCGCGAGCCAATGTTCGACCAGAGTTGACGTTCATTTGCCGCGCGAGCCAATATGTAGATATAATTTAAGTTGTACGTGACAGCCGCGCGCGGCAGGCGATCCATCACGAACAGACCGCGGCGGATAGTCAGACCAGTTCTCTTGAAACCTGCGAGGATGGACGCGCGTGGTCGGGCGACTACCGCTTTCATTGTGATTGACTATCTTATTTGTAAAAAAAATAAAAGAAAAAGACGTTGATAGATGAAAAAATTATATCTAATAGAAGTGTAGTCATTTTCTTTTTCAAGTCAGGAATAGGTATATCCATTTTCTTACTGATTTCTACCCACGCATCATATCTCAGCGATTGTGGTATTGGGAGGATTTGCTGTTCCACAAAAATTCTTTAGCGCTATACATTTGTATTAGTAAACGCCACTTTTCGTTGTCCATTTTAACGTATTCGCCGCGCGAGCCAAATAACCAAAAGTACAAAGTACGTCCCCACTGCGCGCGAGCGAACGACTGAAGCTCCTTTGATGCGGTCTCAAAAACCGACAGCGAGCGGATCGCCCCGCGGCACGTTCGAGCGCGGCAATGTTCGCGTCGCCGCGCGCGCCTATCCCGTCTACATAGAGCGCGGCCGCCCCGCGCGCCAATGTTCGATGGTTTGCCGCGCTTAATCTATACGCAGCTTTACGTCCTAATCACTAGGCTATCACCGCTTCAATGGTTTATGTGTTTGTGAGGAAATAATGACATCAGTGATATCCGATATCTTTAAATGATAATTACATATTCGATTTAGTATCATAATGTATTTGTGTGTGTGTGAGAGAGTGAGAGTTTGAGTTTGAGTGTGGGTGGGTGTGTGAGTATTAATTCAAATACATTTTGTAGGTATATTTGTATGTATATAAAGATATATTAGGGTTTCATACCCGAACAAATTTTTGCGTAGTACTATAGTTTAGATCACTGAACATATCTTTAAGCTTATTCTTGAGGGTATGCCTTTTGAAAAGCAAAATTTTAATTTGTTATTTAATTTCTTAAATAGAAATGGTCCCAAATAGAAAGTACTGCTAGGTATAATTACCTTATATGTAACCAATATCCTAGTATGTATCAATCAAACTTGAGCGCGAAAAATAATATTACACATATATACATATAATAGTGAAGACGTTAATTGAAAAACTTTTCGCAAGCTGCGCGCAGAACTGCCGGACGAAGTTGTCAAGAAATCACCGTTCCCAAGCGGCTATTGTTGTGGCCCATAACCTATATATATAGCGCCGACTTGAGGGTAGGACTACAGTCTCGAGAGCGTGCTGCAATGTTACAACTAGTTTTCTTTTAGGAGGAAACTTTAGCGAGTGTCGCCATGCGATGTCATGATAACATATTTTTATTGATGGTTACATGGATGTTTAACACGTCAACCCTTAACTGCAATCTCTTCTGGTGATGATTAACTATTAGGGGTACGGTATTACCTATACTACTGATTGGTTTCTACGTGACATCGTGCCGAAACGATAAATCGCTTGGCGACACGTCTTTTGCCACCAGATCAGACCAGACTAGAGCCGGGAATCGAACCTTTTTTCTTTTTTTTTTGGTCGTGTTGGAAAAGCTTTATGGCTATCTCCGTACCCTTGGGCAGGAAGGGTGTTGGACTCCCATTCTCGAAGGGGGTCATACCCAAACTAAAACCCACCACAGCATGTCCCTCTCGCTGGTTTTACTGGACACTCGGGGGACAAAATAGGACGCCGAATCGAACTCTAGACCTCCACCTTTCGTCCGGGAAGTATACAACGGGTCCCCCGGTTCGGTTTTTACACCACGAAAAAAAAAAACTACCTTTATAATGCGACAGCGCATGCACTGAACTACGGGGGTCGTCAAAACAAAAACACGAAAGTTACTGAAAATGGTCGTCAAAACAAAAACAGAAACTGAACATTATTCTACTTATCGAATTAAACGTAATTGTAGGATTCGGTTGCGTGTTTGGAATCCTCCCAGCTTTAGATTTAAGGTTAACGACTGTAGTTATCATCTCAGGAATTAAACTACTGGTAAATAATGTGAAAGCTTCATAGATGCCTGTATTAGGTTAACATGAATAAAACAATTTATGATTTGTTTATTTATTTATTCAAAGCGCCACCAACAGCATTATATGTACAAAAATAAACATTTTAAAAACCTCAAGTGCTAGGATATACATATAAACTACAGCTAATAATGACGCTAATATGTCGCTAATAATATATATATATATCTATATCTAAACTATATATATATATATAGTTTAGATATAGATGGGTCCAACTTTCTGAACACGTGTAGATTCTCATAGAGCTGAATTCCGTATCGTTATTATATAATTATCGCCGACGAGATGAACTCACGTAACATCTGATAAAGTTGTCTAGAAAACACCGGCTTGAAACGGCCGTTACAATTATACAGCATCAACTGGAGCTACCCTTCACTCCAGTCGAGATCGTGCTGCAATGTTCCGAATAGTTGTCTTTCGGGAGGAAACTTTGATTTGTGTTTTCACTTTTCATTCGATGAGAAAACAACTTATATTTAATGATGTATTGATGTTAACCAATACAGTTTTATCACCATCAATATATTATTTGAGATAAATATAGGTCTTACTTTCTAAACACGTGTAGATTCTCTTGAGGCTAAATCACGAATTAAACGGTAATTTACAACGATGCGACCTCACGTCATAAAGTGCCATTTTTCATAGAAACTCGTTATTTCTTGCACCGGAGAGCAAGTTCAGCCTTTAGCCCCGATTGTCATGCGGTCAGGTTATAATAATCGTTAAAGCTCACCCAACCATTGTTGTAGCGTGATAGGCCCATGTTTTATTCTTCCATAAGAGAAGAGGCCTTCAGCGTATTAATGTGCCCAACTGTGGCACATGAATAGGCAAACGAAGCTGGTTAGGACGATGATCAACGTTGGATAACCAACACTACTTGCGTTATCAAAACGAGGCCATACGATTCCGTACAGTTCAGCGTCCACAAATTTCGGATGACACTTGTGCTGAACAAGTTGGGAAATTGTCAACTGAGCAATCGTTAACGCGGCTGCGGGTAGTTTAAAATTACTGACAGAAACTTGCGTCTTAACTTGAACAACTGCTGCCGCTCACCACTGCTGAAATAATGTTTTCGGTTCTGTTAGCGAAGCGATCCTTAATTCGAATGAGCAAAATTAACTTGTTCACTGCAAACGATGTTGGGAATATATAGTTGCGAGGTTTTTTTATATAGCTGTGATAGCCTAGTGGTTAGGGCGTTCGCCTCCTAGTCAGAGGTCGGGGGTTTCGGAGTTATGTGCGTTTTTAAGGAATTAAAATATCACTTGCTTCAACGGTGAAGGAAAACATCGTAAGGAAACCTGCACGCCCGAGAGTTCTCCATAATTTTCTCAAAGGCGTGTGAAGTCTGCCAATCCGCACATGGCCAGCGTGGTGGACTATGGCCAAACCCTTTCATATTGAGAGGAGACCCTTGCTCGGTAGTGAGCCGATAATGGATTGAACATGAATTTACAATTATTTGTTTTGTGTCATAGGAAGATAGCTCTTAACATAATTTTAAGTGGCATGTGAGATGGTGATATAGTTCTTGCAATTCACGAAGGCGAGCGGGATTTACTTGTGGTAAAGACGTATCTGTATATGTGTAACAGTGTGCGTGAGATCGAAAGCGGGTATGGTTAGCATAAAAAAGTAAAAAAAAAACTATAATTTATTATACAATATTTTTTGTTGCAAATAAGAAAAATAATAAAATCACAAAATTTCTAGGTTAATTTAGTTCGATTACCAATCATCTTCGTTTAAACTATCACTGTTACTTTCAAACTCATCAGTACCACTGTCACTTGATTCACCACATTCACATTAGCGATAATTGCTCGTCCCTACAAATAATAAAACATACGATTAAATATCCAAAACAGAAAATTGTTGCATTTCAAAAAACCTTTTCGATTCAACAATAAAAAAAAATGCCTTACCTCGCTATGAACAACTTTGCGTTTTGACATGCTGACAGTACTTCGTAGCAATACGCGTCGTCGTGGAAACAATACGATATAGACACGCACACTGCAGCAATATGCATATACACGTTCAACCACTAGTAAAGCTCACTCGCCTTCGTGAATTGCAAGAGGTATACCAAAAAGAAAATTTACCTGGCTAAGTTTGTTGCTTAGTAACAGCATGGTGGACTATGGCCTAAACCTTCTCATATTGACAGGAGACCCGTGCTCTGTAGTGAGCCGACAATGGGTTGATCATGATGATGATGATGACGAATACAGTTTATCTATATATACATATGCTGATATTATAAATGCGAGAATTTTTCTTCTGTTTGTTTGCCACCGATCTTGATTAAACGTGAAACAGTTTATGTTATGTTTCACGATGATGCAATTTGTGTTCAGGTTGGAAATAGCACTTTTTGTTGCGTACCTTGGCAAAGAAACAGCCTCGCAGCCTGCACACCGAGATGGCGTGCATTTCACTCGAGATAACAAACGGTTCCCGCGAGCTTTAGAGAAAAGCGTGCAACAGCTAGTTAATTATATAAGAGGTTTTTACTAAGTCTTGCTTTATTTTCTAGTCTTGTTTATAGACACTTTGTGGAAAAGGTATTCTGAGATAGAAAAATACGTCACAAAAATAAAATTTTATCCTCAGCATCTGGTTTTGGTGTTGTTTCTCTAGATATTTTTTTACACGTACAGTTAAATTGTGCAACCGGCTTTCATCAGCGTTTTTTTTGGACTCTATGAAATGTGTTGACGCATTCCCTTCTCATATTGACAGGAGACCCGTGCTCTGTAGTGAGCCGGTAATGGATTGATCATGATGATGTTTACCTCCGGAAGGGACGCGGGCAGAACTGCGCCGCTCTCTGTGGGTATGGATCTGTCGCCAGCGGTCAGAGTGACGACCAAAATACCCATTAAACCCAGCGATCGTCGCCTGGTGGCTGGGTCACGATAACGCTTTTTTATTATTAGCAATTGGGGGTTAATTAAGGTGCAGAAAAATTAATCAGCTAGTTCTCTGATTTTTTTTAAAATAATAAAAAAAATAAAAAAATCGCGTTGGATAATGCAACAAAACGATTTTTACTCATAATAGAATATCTGTAGCGTCAACAAACACATGAGAATTAATTATGAATAGGATTTATTAGATCAGATAAATCTGTCTAATCTTATGTAGATTCACTTGCAGTTCACCCTCCCAGGGTAACTTTAAATGCTGACGACGTGACCTTGAATACGCAATTTCAGAAACAGAGATACTTACAAATTGCAATGCCGGTGACGTCAAGCTAATTTCCTCAACATTCTTCAGTACGCAATAAATATTATGCCAAGCCAATGCCATTATAAACAAAAATTGATTTTAATGGAATGAACACCGTGTTTAATTTGCTGTAAACTGCGATAGCCCCGTAGTTAAGAGGTTTTCCTCCTTTCCGTTAATTTTGTCAATTTAAAACTAAAGCTTCGAGGGTCCTATATATACTCGTAGATAATAATCTACACTAATATTATAAAGAGGAAAACTTTGTTTGTTTGGTTGTAATCAATAGGCTCAAAAACTACTGAACCGTTTTTAAAAATTCTTTCACCATTCGAAAGCTACATTATCCACGAGTAACATAGGCTAAATTTTATTTTGGAAAAAAATAGGGTTCCGTAAGATATTTGGGTTTTTTCGGACACAAGGTGTTAAAAATCAACCAGAAAAGTTACTTATTTTGCGTACGCTGCCTAAACTATAAAAGATAGAACCATAAAATGTTTTTTTTTTAAAGCACAAAAAAAAACTACAAAAGGCGAACTTAATGCTAAAAGCATTCTCCACCAGTCAACCTTGGTACATAAGAATACTAATGTTCTAATTAATTGTAGATCTTATAAATATCTACAAAAAAGTCCGCGGCACACTATTTATGTCGAGTGAGTGAAAATTGTTTACGAGCTAAGCCGCGGGTAGACAGCTTTGAATTTGGTATGCATGTTACCTATACTATAGAAAAGGACATAACATGTATTTTCTATACCGATCTCTCAAATAGTTCCCGAGAGAAGATTCAAAATTGTTAACGAGCGAAGCTTTAGACCCAATTCTGTAGACCGAGCAGACGAAGTCGCGGGCAGCAGCTAGTGGTTAATAAATATACAAATTTCTTGCTCTTTTCGTAGTTGTATAAGATAAGGCGAGAATAGGCATTATTATCACTTTGCAAGATGATCTCGTGGTGGTTTAAGAACTCGCCAACCTTAATAAGCTAATGTTGATGTAGCTAGGCGTTGAAGCTCGAATCAAAAGTGACCTCCTTTATATTTTTTATCTCCCAACAAATCCCCGTGGGAAATAAGGCCGCGTATGCATTATGTATTTGACGGGCACTGTTTGATGAATTACCTGATTTGGACGAGCGGCAATTTGTTTGTTTTTTTTTTTGTTTTGATGAACGAATACAGTAGCAGGGTTTTTTTAGCGTTCTAATTGTATTCTGGGAACAGGTAGGTATACATATTACAGTGTCTAAGACTCTGAGATTTGAAAGTAGACTTTAGTATAAGGGTGATTAATAATGTCATACGCTATTTATATGTATAAGCCGTTAGACTACACATGATGAGGTACTGGGTTTGATTTCCGGGTCGGGCTCAAAGTAGGTTGGTGCTGGATTTTTCTGCTGAGGAATTCACACTACAATCTCACGTAGTGTTTCCATCGGTCTCTGCTATCTCCTCTAACATAAGATAATAATAAAAAAACGACATTTTAAAATTTATTCATGTTAACCTTTTACAGTCGTCTATCTATAAAGCGTTCAAATGTAATATATAATATATTTTTCATTATTTGTATTCGTGAGGTGTTAGAGATAACAACATTCTTTAACATAAAACTAAAGCTAGGAGGGTTCCAAATGCGTCCAAGTCTAACAAGAAACCCACGACAAACTTAGCTGCTTTTTTTCATGACAAGCATCTCACATAGTTAATATAATAATTATTAAAGCTCACATAGCCGCATTGCCCTTGTGCTGATGCAGTCTAAAATAGTAGCGGGCTGACCTTTTAGGGGTATGGTAAATCCATGCTCCTTATTGGTTTCTACACGACATCGTGCCGGAACGCTGAATCGTAGGGTGAAACATAATGTGGTAACCAGCCATTGCCGAAGCCTCCCACCAGACAAATACGCTCTAAAACCCTCTTTGCTTAGAAAGCGGAAACTGTCGCTCGGCAATATTCCATTATTACATGTTCGCCTACCATTGGCCATGCTCAAGAAGTGGAAGAGATTGCCTAGATATCCTTTTGATATTGCTCTTATCAAATTCCACGTTGGCTTGTGATTTTCCAAAGGTCGCAAATAACACAAATAACTCCCGTATTGGGTGCTGTACGATCAATCAGTACCTCGATTCACGTCGACATTGCCACGAGTATATCGTGTTTGGATCTCATTTTGATTTTGACTCGTATTGGTGTGCTGGAGGCGTGAATCATATATTTCTCACAGGCCTAACCCGGCATCATATCTCTCGTATTGCTCATCATATATATCTTATTTCCAAGTGAGTAAACGTGAAACTCGTTATTTGTTTTTGTCAAAGTTTCATAGAAATCTGATGGTTTTTGCATTCGTTTTACTTTTGCTACATTTTAAATGATGTTTTTGACTATCTAGGCTGCCAGTGAGCATACATTTAAAGCGGTTTTTTACAGTCTTAGGCTGCTATATGTAGGGACTAGTACAGAACCAAAATCCACATTAATTGCAATAGTAACCTTTCTACTAAAAAATAATTAACAAAATTGGTTTTGACTACCAAATCGTATTAACAAACGATCAGTAGTTTTTGTGTAGTAGTTTTTGAAAGAAATTTTTTAGTTATTATAAAATCAATTTATATAAAAAATGTAATCAATGTTACCCTATAACAGACATCTTTAAATTTATTTTATATTAAAAACAAAAAAAGCTATTGACAATAAGGCTAAATTTGATCCATTTCCAGTGGTCTTTAAACTTTAGTTTAACTAGTGATTTATTGCATAAAAATTTAATTCGTGTGCTACATTCGTCTTGAAACTAAAACCAGGGTCTTGAAAATAAAAGAAAACAGAAGTAAAATACAAAAGGGTGCCCTTACCGCTTATTAGCATCGCCAGTAAACCTTAAACGGAACCTTAACTTACCTTATGTAGTGTTAAAAACAGAAATTTTAAATATACCATGGTCCTATTGGATACCCTGGAGAAGAGTTAGCAAATTACATATTTCACAGCTACGAGTGACGTAGATGCTACGTGCTACGCTGCGAAGGTTACTTCGCTACAAGTTAGTCGCGAAGTGCGTAGACAAGAGCCTACGGCTACGCACTGCGTAGCAGTCTCTACAATTTCCTATACTGTGTACGAAATGTAAGATGTTTTGCAACAAAAGAAACCAAAAGGATTAGCAGGTTCAACTACGGATAGCAAGGTTCCGTGTCTGATTCCCGAGTAGGCTCAATTTTTTTTTATTAGTTAAATTTATAAAAACTAGGACCGACAGATTACCCCGCTGTACCGGGTGTACGAAAATAGGACTTTGAGGACTCATAGCAATTTTTTATGTTCCGAATAGAAGACTAATATCCCAACTCCAGGCTGATACTGAGGTCTTCATAACGGTTAAACTCATAATCTTACAATCGTTGGCCAAACCATTAGTAAATGAAAAATTATTTTAATTAACAGATTAAGATTCTAGAAACATAACAAGGTTTTTTTTTTATTACAGGTTTTCTCAGAATTTAACTTAAAATTTACTATAATATGTCACTTGGCTGTACAATCTTACTAACTTAATACATCCAATCATCATCATCATCATGATCGACCCATTGCCGGCTCACTACTGAGCACGGGTCTCCTCTCAATATGAGAAGGGTTTGGCCATAGTCCACCACGCTAGCCATGTGCGGATTGGCAGACTTCACACACATTTGAGAACATTACGGAGAACTCTCAGGCGTGCAGATGTCACGATGTTTTCCTTCACCGTTGAAGCAAATATTTTAATTTTTAAAAACGCACATAACTCCGAAAAGTTAGAGGTGCGTGCCCGGATTCAAACCGCCGACCTCTGATTAGAAGGCTGACGCGGTAACCGCTAGGCTATCACCGCCCATACATCCAATAATCTTAGTACTCTGTCTACTTAATCCAAACATTCAAAACTTGCAAGTAAAGGCGTGTTTTGTAGTCTTTTTTATCCATCTACATATCATTCATTGCGTGAGGGTTTAATAAAATGAAATAGTCGACTAGTGAATCCCGCTGCTTAAATAATATTATACCAGGAATACAGAGATAGGAAATGGGAGAGTGTGAGTTGAAACGCAATGATTGTATGATTGATACGGTATCCCGTTTCGGCCGCTGTTATTTATGACGTACGTAAAAACATGAAAGCCGACGTCCATGCACATTATGTATGTGTTAAAATAAGTATACAAAGATTTATGTGCCAGAATGTCATTATGTTCGGAACCGAGCTAAACGATCATCATCATCGTTAACAACCGATTTACGTCAACTGCTGGACATAGATCTTTTGTAGGGAGTGCCAATGCTCACGCGGCTCCCTGCGACTCGTCTGATGTCGTCTGTCCACCTTGTTGGGGGTCGATCTACGCTACGTTTACCGGTGCGGGGTCGCCATTCCAGCACCTTGGGACCGCAACGTCCATCGGTTCTCCGAGCTATGTGCCCCGCCCATTGCCACTTCAACTTCGCAATTCGCTGAGCTATGTCGGTAACTCTTTGTAGAAACTAAAGGACATGTTTTAATATATATTTTTAAATAATTCAGAGAGATGAATAATGTATAATTTTATATTTGTACCATATATATTATAATGTAATGTGTTATGTATCAGATGTTAAAAATATATTAACAATACGAATCCACGCGGCATTTACCCGTAAATATTTTCTCATATTCGAGGAATCCTGAAATAAATCTCTTTTGAGATATTTTTTACGTATCGTTTTGTAATGGTACCTTTTTTTTAACAGTGGCATTAAATAAATAACAAAATGTAATGTTCAACGTTTTGGTGTTTCTTTCATTTTGTATTCCATTCGATAATAATCGATTACGAATTAATCACACTATAAATCTGTCACCAGCATATGACTAGCATATTATTGAAATATTATACTTATTATAAACCCGTAAGCTACCTAATACTACGACTCGTAATCTACAGAAAGCAATAATGCGGTTAAGTTAATTTCTAAGTATTCAGGAACCCTAGAAATTTCCGATCCGATACCTTTGCGGTTCGCGTCAGCAACGTAATCTGTCGTTACGTAATTGAAGGACAAGCCGACAATTAAACTTTTGGGTAAATAGAATATAGGTAGGAATAAAGCGACGGGAAGACTGATTTTGCGATTAAAAGAAGATCAAGGCAACTGCTTTGAATTGAAAGGTGGTGGTTATTCTACCAAATTCAAATTTAAATAATCTTTATTCAAATAGTCCTTTAAAAGGCACTTTTGACGCGTCAATAATTTACATAGTAGTGATTTGATGGTTATAACTACATTCGTAAACTTAAAATTAAAGCTAAAAGGGTTCCAAATGCGCCCTGGTCTAAGAAGTAGCCCACAACAAACTTAGCCGGTTTTTTTTGCTATCTCACATAATCAATAATAAATTATAGTACCTATGGAGATATAGCAATTCACAGCCAAGCTTTTTTATCGTTTATTAATATCGTAATATGATTTGTCTATAAGCTTTCGTTTTTCTATAACTTTGAACTTATTGATAGACATCTCCAAGATATCAATAGGTAATTTATTATAAAATAAAATACAATTTCCTTTGAATGACTTACTGATTTTGTACAACCTACTAAACGGTACCAACAATAACATTCCCATAGACTGTCGACTGAATGAAAAATATTCCAAAACGTAAACAACATGATTGTCTTCAAGTTTCAAGAAGATTTGTTGTTAAGGGCAAGTGGGAGAAAGCAGGCATGAAAATAGATTAACAGGTTATCGTTCTTACTTCTTTGAACCGCTATAATGCAATGTACCTTAAACTGCTCGTTGTGTTTCTCGAGACGATTTTACATATAATTAACATGTTTTTTTTTTTTTTTGGGGTGGACACCCTTTATCACTTGTTTGAAAAATAGATAGTAGCCGATTCTTATGCATATTCAGACTTACTGAATATACATAAAAAAAAATCATAAGAATCGATCGAGCCGTTTCGGAGGAGTATGGGCAGAAACATCTTGACACGAGAATTTAATATGTGAGATAGTGTAAGTAATTGTAAAAGATCACTAGTACAGCTATTAAATAAAATAAAATAAAAATAAACCGACAGGTTGCGTTTATTCTACTACCAACATTCTTAGAGAGGATTGTTTGGCCTGTCAACAATATGTCTTATGATATATGACAAGTTGTGAAGAAATGTCAAATCGCGTGGGATGAGGGCAAGGCATGAAGTATGATTGCAGAACGAGTCATCCCTCCTTTATTCGACCCCCCCTCCCTATTGATTGTCACCCGTCAATCGATGTAGGTACCTCAACCACGGGAGAGAGGTACGGCTCGCGGCCCGGCACCGACATAGCGTGCAAATGGTCCCTGTTAAATTATTTATATGCAGCACTCGCACGTCAGAGCCACGGTGTACCGCCACTGAGCTCGTACGTATTTATTTATTTATTTATTTATTATTATTAGTCCACAAAACTGACTACAAGTGTATAAAATAGCCTTAATGCAGTCTTGAGATTAATAGATTTACATTTGAGTCTCCTGGATGTGGACCTGACATGTTTAAGGGGAGGGCACAAAATAACCATACAACATTAAACTAAGATTACAAAACCAAAAACAAAACAACAAAACAAAACAAAGGGTTAATAAAATTACTTACTAATAAGTTAGTCAGTAATTTTATTCACCCAAGTGTACATAATTTCCTCTTAATGCTATGTATATTATCACAGAAGATAGCTACATTCCTTCCTTCATTTATTCCTTTAATTCACTACAAGTTAGCTTTTGACTGCAATCCCACCTGGTGTGTAGTAAGCGATGATGCCTGTTAAGGGTATGGGAGTCTTTTTTTTTTTAATTACAGATAAGCTGGCGCTTGACAATCTTTTTTTTTTATACACCACAAGATAGCCCTTGACGGCTGTCTCACCCAGTGGCAAGTGATGATGCTGTCTAGGACCGTAGTGGGCTAACCTGTTGGGAGTATGGTAAACCCACGCTCCTAATTGGTTTCTACGCGACATCATACCGGAACTTTTAATCGCTTGGCGACACGTCTTTGCCGGTAGGGTGGTAACTAGCCACGGCCGGAGCCTCCCATCAGACCAGACTTGAGCCGGAAATCGAACCCAAGACCTCCAACTTTATAATGCGACAGCGCACGCCCTGCGCCACGGAGGTCCTCAAAGTCGTCACTACAATCAAGGTTGACTGAGTCCCGGCTCGAGTCTGGTGTGGTGGGTGGCTTCGGCCGTGGCTAGTTACCACCCCAATTGGCTGGTAAAAACTACATCATATGTATATAAATATGTTCATTTTTAACGTCCTAATTACAGTAAATGTGAATATATGTTTCATTTTAGGAAATACATATTTTCGAGCTTGAGTTTTGGTTTCTTACAATCATCATTACCATCATCATCATGATCAACCCATTGCCGGCTCACTCACAAAAGGCTTTTTCCATAGTCGGCCATAGTCCACAACGCTGGCCATGTGCGGATTGGCAGACATCACACCCATTTGAGAACATTGGGTGGGCTGGTTAGGTTACTATGTTTTCCTTCACCGTTCAAAACGCACATAATCGTAACTCCGAAAACTTACCCCCCTCCTAATGACGAGGCGGACGTCCTAACCACTAGGCTATCATAGCTTTTTACTATATATGCGTTTAACTTTTTGAAATTTCAATGTCCATACAAACACAATACCTCATTCGCAGAAACCCGTTAAATTGTAACAAAGTGCCTCATTGTATTACGTTCGCTTTAGTGTGCAATAAATTTCGTTTCATCATCAATAAAAAACGAAACCGGACCCTTTGCTAGGTTTTGTGTGAAATTGATTATCTTCTTAGTTAGTTGATCGAATATTGGAATACTGAATGTATTACTGTTTTATGGTTTAATTTGTAATCATCATGAACAACCCATTACAGGCTCACTACAGAGCACGGGTCTCCTCTCAATATGAGAAGGGTTTGGCCATAGTCCACCACGCTGGCCATGTGCGGATTGGCTGACTCCACGCGACTTTGAGAACATTACGGAGAACTTTCAGGCGTGCAGGTTACCTCACGATGTTTTCCTTCACCGTTGAAGCAAGTGATATTTTAATTTTTTTTTAAAGCACATAACTCCGAAAAATTAAAGGTGCGTGCCCGGATTCGAACTGTCGACCTCTGATTAGGAGGCTGACGCCCTAACCATTAGGCTATCACCGCTTCAATTAGTAATAGATTTTAAGATTTAGATAAGATTTTATTGTTTAAAACGATTAGGATTTACAATATATATAATTTGACCCTACGCTCTGCACTAGGAAAACCTGTATTGCATAGGGTAGTTCCTTCCAGGGATATAGTACATTCATTCCTAGAGATAAATTATCTTATACTAACTAAAGCTAACATTTTTTAAGCGTGTACTTGTGTGTGTACTTGTCTTCCGTGATGACCATGTCATTGATTTGCCACTAGCCGTAAATCGATCATTAAAGCTCAAAAAATGGGACGGAAAAGTAGTGCACAAATAGCGACACGTGCACTCCTTTCCCCCAGTGTGTAACAAGGCTAGACGAAAGTCACCGATTCTAACACTCGAGCCGTATAATCCGAATGAATTACAAAGCACTACGCGCCGCTGTAGATAATATAACGGCCAGATGTCTAGTGTATTAGACGGGTTGCAATACATCGATATACCGATATGTAGGAATGTATAGTTAGTTGGTGACAAATTCTGGCCTTGTTATTGTATGACGCGCTCTGTCTACGGCTAGTGGTAAATCAATGTGTGGTGTACACAAGTAGACCCGATATCATGTTAATATGTTAAACTAATCTAACCACTGACACATGCTTTTGTTGTGGTAGGCGTTTGGGAACTGTGGCGCAACTAACATTTGTACAATGCGACCGCAATTACCCCAAACACAATGTCAGTTCATTATAATCAGAACACATAATTCATAAAGGCTTAATTGATTATCAAGAAATTTTATAGGGCCTTCGCATTTCACATTGACAGAGCACCAACTTGTCTAAAATAAGAAAAAAATTGGAATTGAAATGAAAAAAATTAAATTGCATTACATGTGACGTGAACTTCGACCAGTAAATGTACTAGTGATGCAGCGTCATAAATCATAACAGAAAATTTATCTGGGTTTTCGCTTATTTCACTCAGTTCGTTGACTGTTTGAAAATTTTGTTTTTTTTTTGTCGGACTGACTATTAGCTGTATTAACCCTAATGGTTGCGACAGCGTAACCGGGCTGTTTGGCGAGCTTCGGAAAGAAGCTCTGCCATAAGAAATTTTGTGCCCTAGGGCTCGAAGAAACTAAGGTAACGTCTGCCTAAGCGCGTCTCCTGTGAGGCCGAACATCGGCTTAGGCGACGTTTGGGATAACGGGGGGGGGGGGGGGGGGCGGACAGCGAGGAAATTTTGAATATATTATAATATTCATGTTCGTACTTAAAATATCATGTGTTATTTTTTTCGGTCAATTGGCCAATTCGTGAACGAATGTGTTGTGTATGTAAAGTAGTGTACAAAACAACGTCCAAGCTAACTCCAACTTGTGACAGACTTTTCTGTTTCTAAGCTTTTCTTAGTGTCAGGAGGAAAAAAGTTTGAACGCGCTAATCTCTTAACTCACCAGACGTTTGGGAAACGTTAGACTATTTCACATAACGCTACATTATTTTAGGAGCCCAGCAAAAGAAGCAAAGTAAGTAAGCTAGGAACAATAAGTCGCGAAGGAACTTTTTGTGGGAAAAATATCAAAAGTTGTAAGCGGCCACTTATTTGTTATCTAACTGCAACTGAAGGCTGGTTAGGATATGTTACTTCCTCTTTATAAAGTCAGTAACTGAGATGTCGCACAGCTAACTCGGCACCGCACGCAATCGCAGCTGTATCTCTCTTAATATTTTATACCGGGCTAGGTTGCCTTGTAGAGATCGCTGTTTAGCGATAAGGCCGCCTATTGTACCGCTTTTATTTTCGTTGCTGTTGATTTTTTTTTTCTTTTGTTCACAATCAACAATTAATTATAGTACCTATGGAGTTAGGGCATATGCGGGACAAAACTATCGCGTCTAATAAATCAGCGACTAACTCCAAAACGCAATGTGACAAATTTCATTACGATCGGTCCAGCAATTGATCCGTACATGAGTAACGAATATATAAATTAGGTCCCAGAGAGTCATTAAGAGATAAATTTAAAGATTATAAAATAATGACAGTGATGACATAGCCAATATATATATGAAAATTTAATGTATGTTCATAAAAATATTGATGAATTCAAGAAAAAAATGGACTGTAACGCACTGAACATCAGAAGTAAAAGTAAACTTGTAGTACCGTTTAGTAGGCTGCACCAAATTAGTAACTCATTCAAAGGAAATTGTATTTTATTTTATAATAAATTACCTATTGATATCTTGGAGATGTCTATCAATAAGTTCAAAGTTTTTATAAAACGAAAGCTTGTAGAAAAATCATATTACGATATTAAGGATTATATAAACGATAAAAAAGCTTGGGTGTGAATTGCTCTATCTCCATAGGTACTATAGTTTATTATTCATTTTATTCATTATGTGAGATGGTGATAACGAAAAAAAGAAAAACCCCGGCTAAGTTTGTTGTGGGCTTTTTCTTAGACCGGGGCGCGTTTGGAACCCTCATAGCTTTAGTTTTTAGTTTACGAATATAGTTATCACCATGAAATAACTACTACATAAATTATTGACGCGTCAAAAGTGCCTTTTTAAGGACTATTTGAATAAAGATTATTTTGAATTTGAATTTAAATTATTTTACATTTATACTGTTTAAGAATGTAGTACTTAAGTATGAGTAAAGAATGTAGTACATTTGCCTTTACAATAAAGGAAAACGTTTAAAATATAATATTTCTTATTTCGCTTATCAGTCAGGTTTGAAATGCAAAGTGGCGGTGGCGAGCGTCACATGAAAGCGTATCCGCACAAAGGAGGTACCTATCAAAGGAAACTTTTTTTTTTTTCGTTCAGCTCATAAATGTCGCAATAATGCTCCTCGCTCTGCTTACAGTATACACGGAGGCACAGAAAAAGTGAATACACTTAGTTTTGTCACTAGCAGACAGTGTACTGTATGTATATATGTATTTTTTGACTTTACGGCAACCTCACCTGATGGTAAGTGATGTTGCAGTCTAAGATGGGTAGCGGGCTAAGTTGTTAGGGGTATGGTAAACCCACACTCCTAATTGGTTTCTACGCGACATCGTGCCGGAACGCTAAATCGCTTGGCGACACGTCTTTGTCGGTAGGGTGGTAACTAGCCACGGCCGAAGCCTCCCACCAGACCAGACTCGAGCGGTAATAGAACCCAGGACTCCTAACTTTTATAATGCGACAGGGCACGCATTGCGCCACGGAGGTCGTCAAATAATCGTCGTATATGTTTATAATTTAAGTATTTTTGCCCACCAATTTTTTTAATTATTAAAATGTTGACGAGATACTTTCTCATTTGATTTTGTTGATAAATTCATCCCCGTTTTTGAGGCGGACAATCCATATTATTTTTTATATATTATGAATTAACATTATAATTTGTCATTCTAACTAAAACGTTTTTATAATTGTCCTCATAAGAGACGGCATTCGCTAAACTTGCTGGAGACACCGACTACCGACGAAGACGTACCGCCAAGCGATTTAGCGTTCCGGCACGATGTCGCGTAGAAACCAATTAGCAGCGTGGGTTTACCGTAACTCTGGCAGGTTAGCCCTTACCATCTTACTGCATCATCACTTACCATCATGTGCGATTGCCGTCTAGGGTTAACTTGTAGTAGATAAAGAACCAAGAAACCTTACCCCGCTTATAGTGAGAGACTTGAGTCCGACGCCCAGGTCTGGGAGCAATAGGGCCAGATCTGGGAATAATAGATATGATTTTCAGTCGCACCTGTTATCAATTACATAAGGAAAGGTATATATTTTTTTTCACAATGCAAAAGGTCTGCCGTCTAAAGATTTCCCGACCTTCGGTTATGTCAGTCGTGACAATAAAGACCCTCGCCGCGAACCCGTTGCGACCTTCGCGTGTAGGACGGCGTCGTTACAGAAATAACCCGACAATTATCATGTTTATTCCCCAAAGCCCGCGGCCCCTGAACGGCGCAGAAACGCCTAATTAAAAATGTGACAGTTTCAGTTTGGGTGGTTTATGGTATTGGCATTTTTATGGCACTGCGGTGCTACTTCCGGATGTGAGCCTCAGGTCGCGGAACTACGTAAAATTCATAACCACACGCACCAAAAAAGTAAACTAAATGGCAGCAATTTTTTTTTAAATTGTTAACTTAACATAAGTCCATGCTTATTTTTTTCTCTTTTTGGCTTTACACAGATTAGCCAATGTCAAGTTTACAGCAATGCAGAATTCAAGTTAGGGAAAAATCAACAATTAAGAAAAAAAAAGCGAAACAAAGTAGATTATAATTAGGAATAATATTATTAATTATTGATACTAAGTAATAGTTGTTAATTAATAATAAATAGCTGTGGGTGTGTGTTAGTAGGCTTATGAATAATGATGATTATAGTGAGTGCATTTACAAATCTAAATTGAACATAACACAAATGACACGTCACTTTATAGATACGAGTACATAACGGATTAAGGCAGTGTGGTTTGGATGTTTTTTTTTATTACTTCGCAAGACTGACAAAATTTGCATAATCATACTTCATTGCATACAAAATATCTTAATATACAATATTCACTTCTTGATGCGAACATAGCATAGCATGCACAATATGGGGTAAAAAACAGTTAAAAATAATAATAATAACTTAAAATTAATCTAGACGATCATAAATAAAACCAAAGAGAAAAAACAATATAATGTATACTATGTTATTTGCCTTTCTTTGGCACTCACTGACATAAGCACCCGTTAGAAAACCAACTACCGGCCCACTAAGGGACACTCTCAGCATTTCGAAGGGTCCCTGTCTTAATTCACCACGCCGGCCAAGTCCAGATTGGTAGACTCCACGCGCCTTGAACAACATCGTGGAGAACTCTCAGGCATGCAGGTTTCCTCACGATGTTTTCCTTCACCTTCAACGGTGATGTTTTAAATTGCTTAAAAACGCACATAACTCCGAAAAGTTAGAGGTGCGTGCCCGAGATCGAAAATAAAGTCTCGTACATTTAGGGACTAAGCTATGGAAGCTTAGTCCCAAGTCGGTTTAGAAATGAGTCAAGATAAAACAAAAACAATATACTTTCCGAGTTACAACCAGTTAAACGAACAAACGGCCCGCGGACTAGATAAAGGATATAGACGTTAAATAAAGTGCCCGGTATTGATTTATAGACCGCGGCGCTCCGGTCGGGCATCGCGGATACCATGTTTAAAGTTGAACCGCTATTTATAATTTTCAGCTTGCCTAGCTGTGATAGCTAATGAAATGAAATGAAATGGAAATGAAAATACACTTTATTGTACACCACACAAAAGAAGAAATACAGGACAGTAAAGAAACACGGTGAAGAACCATAATGTTCTCAAAGGCGTGTGAATCTGCCAATCCGCTCATGGCTAGCGTGGTGGGCTCTGGCCAAACCCTTCTCATATTGAGAGGAGACCCGTGCTCTGTAGTAAGCCGGTAATGGGTTGATCATGATGATGATGAGTATTAAGGTACTTTACGTATTGGAATAATTAATACACCTGAAATTTTTCATCCCGCAAAAAGACTAGCATTTTATAACATTAAGGAAGTATGGCTACTGTAGCCAGGACAGAAACACGGCAGAACTAGTCATAAAATATAAGCGATATCATCTGCAAAATGTTCCAAAGCAAGACTTTAAATTCTATATCAAGAATGAATAAATACATCTTACTTCCGATAAGTTTCCAAGTTGGATTGCCGAGCCGATGCGGGAGGGAACTTTTCAAATTTTAACCCCTTCCACATTTATTTCCGAACTCGAAGATCGCTTTTTGTCGACTTTTATTGGTTCGGTCAGGCCTCTTACATTCGGTGTTTAGGCACGAAAACATGAGCGCACGTTTCTTTGTCTACTTCTTTGAGTGAAGATTACCCACAGTGATGTGTGTCTCAAAATTTTGCATGCATTTTCAGCGATTTTTTTCTAGCCTTCTAAAAAAGATAACCATGCTTTAAAGTCTTACAAACTAAGTTAGCCTCGGCCAGCGCTTTCGATAAATGGTGCCAGCAACGTCCATTATAATGGTTTAGTGCAAAATGAGCCGTTTGTTATGGATGTTAGATTGAATTTAGCTTGCATTATTGTAATACCACACTAATATTATAAATGAGACTGTTTGTATAAAACTGTCTGTATGTTTGTTACTCTTTCGCGCCGGAACTACTGAACCAATTTGGCTTAAAGTTTCAATTTAGAGTTTATACCCCGTATAACTAGCTGTGATAGACTAGTGGTTTAGACGTCCACTTCCTTATCAGAGGTCGGGGGTTCTATCCCAGGCACGCAACTGTTTTCGGAGTTATGTGCATTTTTTAAGTAATTAAAATATCACTTGCTTCACCGGTGAAGGAAAACATGGTGAAGAAATCTACACGCCACAGAATTATCCATAATGTTCTCAAAGGCGTGTGAAGGATGCCAATCCGCACATGGTGGACTTTTAAGAGGAGACACTGCAGTGAGCCGGCAATGAGTTGATCTTGAATACTCGTATAAATATTTGGAACATATGCGATTACAGACTATGTGAAGTCGGTCCGATAATACATTCATTAATATGCCTACGTTTAGGAGATCATTGGCTTTCCTCTACGTCATCATCATCATGATCAACCCATTACCGGCTCACTACAGAGCACGGGTCTCCTCTTAATATGAGAAGGGTTTGGCCATAGTCCACCACGCTGGCCATGTGCGGATTGGCAGACTTCACACGTCTTTGAGAACATTATGGAGAACTCTCAGGCGTGCAGGTTTCCTCACGATGTTTTCCTTCGCCGTTAAAGCAAGTGATATTTTAATTGTTTAAAAACGCACATAACTCCGAAAAGTTAGAGGTGCGTGCCCGGATTCGAACCGCTGACCTCTGATTAGGAGGCTGACGCCCTAACCACTAGGGAATCACCGCTTCCTCTAAAACAACATGCTAATTGTCAGACTACTACTAGTTACTATATAATTATCACTACAGTAAAAATATCTTATCAGTTCAATCGGTTTGCCAACTTACAGCGGTGTAAACGTTTCAATTTCAAACCGCATGTCGAAATAGCGTATGGAAACGCTGGTGGAAAAAATTAAAAAACAAACTCGAACTGATACTTGACCCAATTGCACCGCCGGTGGGTACTTAGCGTTATACAGATTTGTGGAATTGATCTCGACCCCTTACGCCCCTATGGAAATGAGGGTATGGAGTATCAGAAGTTTAGGAATCTGTGAGCTCGACGGTTCGATTAAGTTCAACAATTTTAAAATTGAAAAACCTCTGCCTGTCGGCTGCGACCTCCGTGGCGCAGTGCGTGAACTAACGCATTATAGTTGTAGATCCTGGGTTCGATCCATATAGGTTATATCTATATGTCGGCGCGAAGGAGTTATTAACTTCATTCAGCGGCGCCAGGAGGGTCAGGAGTCCAGTAGTTGCCCACATTTGAACTCTTTGAATCACTAATTAATCATTTGTTTGCTAGTCAGTGTGTTTGGAGGGTGGCAGTCAATTTTGTACAAGCATGCTTTGCTGTAGATGCGGCGGTTGATGCCTTTCCTGGCATTCTCACACGAGACGTCGGACCGTTCGGACCTCTTAATTATGGTCGCAATAAAAGTGTAGTCCCGCAAGTTGTAGTTTTAATTACTATGAGCGAAAGTAAACAAAAGCGTGTCGTCAGAAATGCTGACGTCACTCTTACTAAAAAACTACTCGGACACCGTAACTCGTCATATATATATATATATATTTCCTCCTTGTAATTAAAGCCACAACTTGCGGGACTACACTTTTATTGCGACCATAATTAAGAGGTATAATATATATATATAACCCTCATGATGGGTAGTCGAATATATTAACCACTGCGCCAAACTAGTAATAATCGAATAAGCGAGAAACGACACCTACCTAATAAAAAGTAACGACAGTGAACGACGCTCGTATCACAATACATCGCACGGCACGTATTAACGTTACATCATCATCGTCTCTGCTGTTACGTTCAATATTCGTAATGTGCAGCAAAAAGTACCGATACGTAACACACGCGGCCGCGTAAAGCGTGGCGTACAGCGGGGAAATCAGCTCGATAAGTTACAAGCAGGAGCGATTCTTTGTTTTTTTAATCGTGGGTTAAATCCTCATGTATAAACTCTGTGATATCTTGGAGATGTCTATCAATAAGTTCAAAGTTTTTATAAAACGAAAGCGTACACAAAAATCATATTACGATTTTAAGGATTATATAAACGATAAAAAACTCATTAATCAAATTTGCAAACAAAATTAAATTGATTCAAATAATATTTAATTAGTAAAGGATGGATGGATTTTAAAAATCTTAAAATTACCTGCTGTTGTAAATAATATCAATTATGCAGTTACTATAGCACGTCAAAGTATACTTGGGTTACAAATTGCTAAAGTGTTACATTGTTTCTAGGGGGCGATATCTAAATTAGAATCATGAGGGAGCGAGGAATTTAATATACACTCGAGTATTTTAATATTTTTCATCCCTCATTCATCAGAAAAAAATCTTGGAGTAAAAGTAAGTAAGTAAACTAAGTCTACCTATTGGAAATTTATGAAATTAAGAAAAAACTTAGGTGACGGGCAAATACGGCAATATGAGAACGTGATTGGTTTAGGCTAATTATAATCATATTATGCGCCTTAATACTCGTAAGTGGAGATTTTTTGTAATAACCTAAGGCATTCACTTTTAAACAATTAAAATATCACTCGCTTCAACGGTGCAGGCAACATCGTGAGGAAACCCGCATGCGTGAGAGTTCTTCTTAATCTTCTCAAAGGCGTGTGAAGTCTGCCAATCCGCACATGACGAGCGTGGTGGATTATGGCCAAACCCTTCTCATATTGAGAGGAGACCCGTGCTCTGTAGTGATCTCTTCTGATCACAGCAATTAAAAAAGTCTTATACAGTACGCATCAAAACTACCTTAAGTAGGTAGGTACATTTTAAAATTTTAAACGAAGTGTTTAAAAATTTATTTTAGTAAATAGTATGATGCGCTTTGGGAAGGAATGCAATCACATCGGGTATTAATTCTGTTGTGTACATAAAATTCGCTCTGGAGCATTGTGGTTGGGTCTATGCTCTGAAATCCTGGGACAGGAGCGCTGTGCTATGCAGTGGGACGTTAATAGGTTGATAAGAATAATGATGACGATAATGAATAAAGCACTAATAAATCTGGAGTACATAATACATATTCTTCTTTAACTTGCACCATACAACAAAATGTGGTTTTTGCTATTTAGAGTGCAAACTTTCACCGGTGCGTTCTTCTTCCCACGTGGTTTATTACAATGTATATTTTCCTAACTCTGCAATGGATTCAAAGCTCTAGCGCCAATAATAATAAGGAACATACTAACTGTAAAACAAATTGGTTATATTGCGAACTAGTAATTAATACGGTGTAGGAATATAGGTCTTATTGCCAATTGTATAGGAGTTACTGATTTCAGTGTTTTATTCCAATACGGAAGGCTCGCTTGTTGTTTACGTAAATGACAAATGAGTATTGTTTAATTAGTTAGAGTAGGTGCGGTTTGGAAATATCTGATTATTAACTGCTTTTGTTTGTTTATTACCAGTTGGAAATAATATTGTGCTTTTATTTCCTACTTCAACGCTAGTTTCCTCTCATGTATATCGCTTTATGTATTGTAAATAATTTGTTTTCATCTTTTCAGGTAAGTTGAAGATATTTTTAACACTTCCGCCATGCCAATGAGTCAAAACAAGGTAATTTTTATTTTGTATCAATTAGTCTGGGGTAGATAAAGGCGTTCTACTGGGACCTCTATTATTATGTCTTTATATCGATGATGATGATGATGTGACGAATGTCTTCAGATTGATTTTTATTGGCAGATTGTATTGTTTTGAGAATATATGAAAATATATGTTTGTTAATATCAAGGTACTCGTAATTCGTACAAATTTGGCAACAGAATGAAATCAAAATACGAGTAATCTTCTAGTAATGTAATTAAGCGCTTAGCCCATGAGTACGAATACCTATACGTTAGAGTTCACGATCACCCCAATTACGTTAAAAAGAGCGACAGACGACCTAATCGATCTAATTCGGTGAGCAATCCAATTATTGGTTAATGGGTCGACGTTGCTTGCTATTTAAAGGCCGAATTAGAGCTAGTGGGCTTTTAAAGTCAGAATTTACCTGTAAGCTAAACTACTTGTAATGTAATTAGAAATAAAAGAAATTGCACACTGGAAATGTACTCGTAATTCCACCGTAAATGAATTTGGAGGTTTATTTGATTTTAATAATAAGAGAGATGATGGTAACCGACTGATTTACTGACTCAGACGTAAATCAGTCCACTGGAAGCTTCGGGATAAACTTCAAGAAACATACGTGGAAAATTTTAAAGGTCAGCTTGTCAAGCAAATAATATTGTTTTATTTACATAGTTTGACCTAAAAGCAGATTCGAAAAGATTTTTCGTTCGAACAGTTTTCAATTTATATGGAACACGTTTGGAGGGAACGATGCAACGGAAACAAGCGGTCCTTGGAGAGTTTCACGGCTCATTGAGCGAGCGACCGCGGGGGGGAAGGAGGAGAGATTTTCACGGCCTTAACATATAGACGTATGCTCGCGAATTGGAATACATCCGCTATCTAGAAAAAAGTGTAGATCTATAGATAAAATGGGATATTCTTAGTTACAAGTAACTCTCAATAACTCTTTCACCATTTTAGAATTGAACTTTTGTGAGTGGAATCTTATCAAAATTATAGGAGGCTGTACTCACTTGTATTATCATAGGCGATTTAGATTTAATATTCAGAGATTCAGCATCAACACCTACATGTGATTTGAAAGATAGACCTCCTTTACCAGAAATCTTTATCTTGTGTTTGTGACGATTTATTAGACTATTTATATTAACGTAGTATTTTAGAATACGTACGTGTAATATAGGTAAATTCTAACATATACTATTCCTATTACATCAGTGGATATTGAGCCGGGTTACATTTCGTCTTCATTAGCATACAGTGTGTAACATCTACTGGTACCGGTGCCTAAGCTTAATTTGAAACTGTATGTTAATTTGTACTCCGAATGAAAGCTCCGTCGGCTGTTACAGCACTTTAGATAAGCCAATTGTTGTGAACTCCTTTTAGTTTACGACGTTTTAACAGGGCTTTAAATCGTCTTTCCATTTTGAGAACTTTATTTATAATGGCTACGTCATATATATAAATTTTGATTCAAACAATTAGTTTTTAAGAATGAACTCGGGGAACCATGACTTTTAACTAATTAAACAGCTAATTATTAATAGTAAAGATTTTTCAAAAAATCTCAGATATACTGTAAGTATGCGGCACCCTTTTAAATCCATCCGATTTAAAACGATAGTGGTTGTTTAAATACACTGAATTCGAATTATCGAAGTTTTCATTTTGGGCGGTTAATAATATTTTTGGGTAAGAATCGAGTGATATTTTAAGATTACATTTAGATTCATTCCTTTACATTAGAGAGAAGCATATTGATTTTCTTCATCTAACTCTTGGTTGAGTGGTTTTGGCTATAAAGCATCTCTTACGATCTCTTTCTATCGGCTTTAATTTCTGGCATTGCGAAAATATTCAGCAGCCTTGATTATCCAGCTGGTACAGGATGGACCACATAAACGCGTGCCGTGTCTACTCAACCTTGAACAACTAGATTATTGACGGTATCTTGCTTTGGCGACTGACCAAAGAATTAAAAAATCGCAACTGGACTAACGATCAAACCCTCCGCTCTATCTATAAATTCCTTTTGTCTTATGGGCTGGCCATAATTATTTCTATAAGACGTCTCCAGCATCACATATCAAAATAAATTTTTCGTCGATCAATCGTTTTGAGGTTTCACGCCTCAGCTTCGTATGAAAAGATCAGAAAGGCGAGATACATTATACGAACTTAGTAGTCTTCCTTATTCTATTGTCATTTCATATCATCGATAGCCTTTCCAAGGCCGATCCAGTCACTGCACAGCGATTTTGGTGTCGCTACCATAATTCCGGTTGGCGTGTAACCAGAGCGGAGGTTATTTTGTATTGCTTATGTATATTGTATCCTAAGTAATATTATATAAGCGAATATGAGTATATTTGTTTTTCTAAAGTCAACCAACTAGTCTAGTGATTTCATGGAATTGTGCATACACGATGGCATAGGGACAGAAAAGTAACTTTTAGACATGGACAAAGTGTGTTCATAACAAATCTACCTTGACGCAAACGCGTTGGTTTCCGAAGCACGATGCAATATCGAGCATAAAATAATATTAGTATTATTACTATCTAGCAAAAACACTACAAAAACGTGTTTGTGTTGGAGACGCCAATTTTTTTTTGTTATAATTCCTTAATAGAAATAGGTAATCTGGGATTGTTTTAACTCAATCCATTACGGTTCGAGAGGTACAGCCGGCTGACAGACGGACTGATGGACAGACTGACGGCGGAGGCTTAGTAAAAGGGTCCCGTGGTCGCCCTTTGGGTACGGTAAAAAATTAATCCGTTTATTTATGTGCATGCAAATCGTTCAGCAGACTCGAAACATTCCGCTATGCGTTGTTATTGTACTTTAGTCCATCCACTTTTGTATTGATAAAGCTTTTACTGGATCCATTTATTTTTTGCATCTGCAGCTTCACTCTGATTGCTTTGTAGGGGATTGTTTCTACAGAACACAATTCTAGCTTAGTGAGTACGTAGAACTTAGTCGATGGATTTCTAGGATTGATTTTTTTTATATGTCGGATTAAAATGGTCGTTACTGGACTTATTTTCAATCTGTTAACTTTGTATCTGAAATAGTAGATGGTTGATTTTTGGCGGGTATTAAGTCTTACGTTTCGGACGCCGGCATAAATCCTGATGATAACGTGATTTCGGAGTAACTCTTGAGCGAAACGAATCTTTTGCATCTAACTAACACTTACTCAAGGAATCTGTTGACCAACATTCATCGGCGAGTGACGCGACCATTCGTTGAAACTGGACACCAATGTTACAATATACATAATTTTCTTCATGTTGGATGTTGACTGAATGAATGGATCAGGCACGCCACACAAAAGTAGGTACAAAAAGATATAAAGAACACTGACAATTTGGTGGCCTTTTCAGAGAACAGTTGACGTAAAAATGCAGTAACTTGATTAATTAAAAGATGTTATATCAATTCACTAACAACCCATAGGGTTTATTGATTTCAGTTCAACATTGACGCACTGCTTCCAGATCATCTAGTGATTAATAAAGCATTATCGAGGCACTGTACGTGTTGCAATTGTTTGTGTAGAAGTGCAAAATTTGGAGCATTCTGTACCTACCTCTGTACCTCTTACAAGAGGTTATCGTGCATTTAAATCGACATTATGTCATTTTATCATTTCACATTGAGTATATACTCGCTGCTCCACACTCCTGGAGTCGGAGTTTACGTTCAAATCAATCTCTTTCTTTTCCATCTACGCTGTATTATTCATCTCATTCATTGGCATGAATGTAATGGACATTTGTGCACATACTGTTAACAACAGTATGTGCACAAATGTTACGTGTCCTTGAAAGGCCGCTTCAACTTTTACATCCAAAAGTTTTCATATTATTTACCAAGGACCCCCGTACGCACACAATTTACGAAATTCCCCAACTGTAGTATCAAAATTATAAAGCAATATACAAAGCCACAGTGGCATGGATTAATAACAAGTATCAAGAATTTTGTCATCAACAAACTCTTAAAATATCCTCCCCCATTCCTTATCTCTCCGGTACAGTGTGTCTGATGAAAAATTATCCCGCGTCGAGTTTCTTGCAGATGTTTTGACGGTACTTACAGATTATTTAAAGTCTCGACTAATCGGCCGATGAGTTTACGGTTTCGCGTGGTCTTCCGCTAACAGCTTTAATGCCAACTACGAGTAGCTTTTGTTTGTTTGTTTTAACTATAGTAAAATCATAAACAGGAAAGATTTATTTGAATTTATTTGATTTATTTGATTTATTAGATTTATTAGTTTGAATAAGTAATTTATAAACTCTGAAACCTAAAGCGGTGATAGCCTAGTGATTAGGGCGTCAGCCTCCTAATCAGAGGTCGGCGGTTCGATTCGGAGCACGCACCTTTAACTTGTCGCAGTTATGTGCGTTTAAAAAAAATTAAAATATCACTTGCTTCAACGGTGAAGGTGTAAGCATCGTGAGGAAACCTGCACGCCTGAGAGTTCTCCATAATGTTCTCAAAAGCGTGTGAAGTCTGCCAATCCGCACATGGCCAGCGTAGTGGACTTTGGTCAAACCCCTCTCATATTGAAAGGAGACCCGTGCTCTGTAGTAAGCCGGTAATGGGTTGATCGTGATGAAACTCTGAAACCACAAACCCGATCCTTTACTTTCGAAGTACAAAATGGCGTTAATTATAAAATGAACACAAGAGTCGCGTCGGTATAGACACCTCTCATATTGCTTCACTACGCAATGGGCATGACAAAATCTTGATTCATTTTTATTAAGATTTAATTAAAACTATAGATGGCGTCTTAACCATACTTTTTATCAAGCTTAGGAAGAATGGACGAGTTAAATTGATATGATGATAAGTCGAGGAGTAGTTGGTCAACAAGTTTGCTGATTCGTTTGGAGAATTTGTACGTGTTTGGAATACGCCTTGCTTCGATAGAGGACGAAGTTTTGTAAAACTGGAAAGTTTACGATGAATAAAATAAGGCAGTGATAGTTTTGGAAACTTTTCAAATTAGGTTTACTTTAGTTTAAGTTATTCAGTGGGCGTAGGAAATTACGCTTGCTTTCTGTGTGTACCGTGTATTTGGCAATATTAAGACGTGGCCGCAACGAAAAAGGATTATATTCAATCAGTTTTAATAGTTTATATTTTTGCATAAACAAAATAAAAACAATAATTCATAGAAATGGACAGTCAATGTCGCTAGGAAGAAACCCATAGGGAATTAGAAAATAGGGCCGCCCAAATGAAGGTTTGGTTTATTTGGCGTTTTTTTAGGAGTAACAAACTAGTTAGGTGTTAAGTTTATATTTGTAATAACATGACACTGAATCTGCTTCTTTGGACCTATATATAACTTGAATTTTTGTTATACACCTTTATGCATATAGGCTAATAGATATGTTTCTGATGACTTTCACAGTCGGCCGTTTTCATATTATTTATAAACATACATATTTTAAGTCTAGCGCACACACACACACACAATAAGATTCTTTGATACGCATGTTTATTTCTTTAAGTGCGTTATTAAAGCGTCGTGTAAATTAAAATAGATATTACACAAAAATAAAAATGAAAACTGCTGTTTTTATCCCCCTACAAGTTTTTATCCTCCTTGTTGGTCGTAACTCTCACAGAATTTTTGTTTTAAAAGTGAATCAATGAAATTATACAAAATATTTCACTTAATTATTTTACCATACTATATTTTAAAAATTAAAATTAATAAAGGTTAAGTATTAATTATAATATGTTGAGGAAGTAAATCCACGTAATAAAGTGGTCGCCTTGACCGATGACATCAAACGAGTCGCTGAAACAAGTGGCCCAAGACCTTGGACTTCGGAACTCTCCACAAAAGACCTATTTCCAGCACTATGACGATATGATGATGAATAAAGTTAAATTATTTAGAAACAATGAAGTCACAGATGTAATCGCCGCGATTCTAAGAAGCTTTATATAGCTATATATATATATATATATACATTATGATGTATTTATTAATAAAGATATATATTTTAAAAGTTCTTTGTAAAGGTTAAAACGTTAATAATCTGTATACGTACAAAAGAGTATAAAACTTGACTAGAATACTATTAATAATTTATTAACTTGGTTGTCATTATGTCGTGCCGCCACGCTATTGGTTCCCGCCAAAACGGTGGCATGTGATTGGTCCACGAAAAAACAGCAATATCAAAGGACGCCACGAGTTTTAAAGGTTTTATTTATTTTAACTGGCTTACACTACTAAGTTTACACATATTATCATCAATCAACCCATTAACGGCTCACTACAGAACACGGGTCTCCTCTCAATATGTTTTCTTTCACCGTTGAAGCAAGTGATATATTTTTTTTAAACGCACATAACTCCGAAAAGTTAGAGGTGCGTGCCCGGATTTGAACCGCCGACCTCTGATTAGGCGGCTGACGCCCTAACCACTAGGCTATCGCCGCTTCAGTTTAAGTTTACACATATAAAATCGGATAATCCTCAATGGAGACTAGTGTCGCAAAATTAGCAACTACCGTACGTACATTCAAAATGCGAAAATTTCATTTGAACAATTAGCGGCACCGCGCCACGGCCGCGTGTTCTCAGATGTTGCTACAGGATAATTCCGCCGGCGACAGCTGACACTAATCGCTCTACTGGTCGACGAACAATGTTTAACTCCGTCACCGGGAATGTCGGATTCGGATGAAGTTAGTTGGCCGAGTTTACACAGTTTGAGTTTGACGTAATATGATTAAAAAAACTTCCGTGTGTCATACTCGTATGGTTTAAAGAGCTTACGTTTTTTTTTATACACTACAAGTTAGCCCTTGACGGCTATCTCACCTGGTGGTAAGTGATGATGCAGTGTAGGATAGTAGAGAGCTAACCTGTTAGGAGTATGGTAAACCTACGCTCCTAATTGGTTTCTACGCGACATCGTGCCGGATCGCTAAATCGCTTGGCGATACGTCTTTGTCGGTAGGGTGGTAACTAGCCACGGCCGAAGCCTCCTATCAAACGAGACTCATGCTGGGAAACGAACCCAGGACCGTGACAATATTATAATGCGACAGCGCACGCTGCGCCACGGAGATCATGTGTTATTAATACGTTAAGTTAGATATTGATCTCCCTAATACAGGCATCTATAAAGCATATACGAGTATATCATCATCATCACCATCATGATCAACCCATTACCGGCTCACTACAGAGCACGGGTCTCCTCTCAATATGAGAAAGGTTTGGCCATAGTCCACCACGCTGGCCATGTGCGGATTGGCAGACTTCACACGCCTTTGAGAACATTATGGAGAACTCTCAGGCGTGCAAGTTTCCTCACGATGTTTTCCTTCACCGTTGAAACGAGTGATATTTTAATTGCTTAAAAACGCACATAACTCTGAAAAGTTAGAGGTGCGTGCCCGGATTCGAACTGCCGACCTCAGATTAGGAGGCTGACGCCCTAACCACTAGGCTATCACCGCTTCGAGTATATATAATAAATAATATTTTTCATTATTTTAATTCATGAGGTGGTGGTGATAACTAACTAACTAAATTAAAACTAAAGCTAGGAGGGTTCCAAATGAGCTTAGGTCTAAGAAAAAGCCTGCAACAAACTTAGCAGGGTGACTATTATTTTTGTTATCACCATCTCACGTAGTCAATAATAAATTAGGTTTGGTTTCCCACACAAGCTCTCCCGCTACAAGGTAGCCATAAAGGTAGCATTTCTACCACGACGGAAAAAAAGATAACGTAGTCTACAATAGAATTAATGTCTAACCTTTTGGTGCAGATGAACTTTTTTACTTTTTATGATTTCCCCGAAATACGAGTAGTTACCCGGCGAGGGAACTAAAGTCGTTTTCGCATGCCGCCCGCGAATAATTCACTTAACTTAAATAGTTAAAAGGATACAGCCAAAGTTAAAATGGCCGTATCACCTCGCGGCAGGCTTTGATGCTGCTTTTAAACTCTCTAGGTACCGGAGCTAGTCGACTTGAAATCAAATGGCTTATACAATGGCCTTCGCCGAAGACTAGCTTTACACTAGGCTGCACAAAATTAGTAACTCATTCAAATGAAATGATATCTTCGAGATGTCTATCAATAAGTTAAAAGCTTTTATAAAACGAAAACTTATAGAAAAATCAAATTACGATATTTTAAGGATTATATTTGGCTTGGCTGTAAATTGTTGTATTGCCATAGACCTACCATAATTTATTATTGATTATGTGAGATGGTGATACCAAAAGAAAAACCTGGCTAAGTTTCTTTTGGGTTTCTTCTTAGACCTGGGCGCGATTTTAACCCTCTTAGCTTTAGTTTTAAGTTGTAATAAAAATAGATAAATGTTTATTAATAAAATTATTATTGTAATGCTTATTCAAATCAAATTAGGACAATTTTACTGTAACGTAGTATTAAGATAATCGAAAACGTTCGTTATAATACCGATTGATAATGTTTGCTATTCATCATCATCATGATCAAACCATTACTGACTCAATACAGAGCACGGGTCTCCTCTCAATATGAGAAGAGACCCTTTTGGAGGTTTGGCCATAGTCCACCACGCTGGCCATGTGCGGATTGGCAGACATCACGCGCCTTTGAGAACATTATGGAGAACTCTCAGGCGTGCAGGTTTCCTCGCGATTCACCTTCACCGTTGAAGCGAGTAATATTTTGATTGCTAAAAACCCACATAACTCCGAAAAGTTAGAGATGCCCGGGATGGAACCCCGGACCTCTGATAAAGAGGCGGACGCCCTAACTACTAGGCTATCACAGCTTTGTTATAATACCGATTGATAATGTTTGTTATTAAAATGTTACAATAAACCTCATATATGACCCAAATTAAACTTTCACTAATTTTATTAAAAGTTACGCTGGCATGGAATGTCTTATTTTATCACAAGTTAGGCCTGCGTGGGATGCTGGTCAACATGCAAGAACAGCCATACTGATCCCTTGCCCAAATGGAGCCGGCTCTTAAGCAGCCAGACGGGGTAAATCCATCACGGTTCCAAATCTGTTGTTATAATGGATCCCAATGGTCGATTGTTTGAATGTCATTTTTGAACTAACGGATAAAAATGGAAATTGATAAAATTTCCGCTCTCATTCACGATAGTAAAGCTTATATCGGCTTATTTATGTCGTGTTTACTTATCGCTCGGAAACTTTTACTATTTATTGTTTAAAATTTTATGATTTATATATATTTTTATTATTTTCATTTTGCATCAGTGTTATGAGATCATTACACTAAGACACTAAGAAACAATTTAATTAGTAGAATTAGACCCCATGTTTTTTACAGACTTTATCTATCTACGTCTTCTCCTTAGCAGTACAGTTATTATTACTTATCCTACGGAGAAAATCGGGCAACTTGTTTATTTACACGTTTCAGCCACTGTCCTAATAGCATTCAACTCGTACGAACTGCAATGAATAGGACCATAGCAGTGGAGCGTTCAAACGCGCCACCTCACGGCATTTACCGCTCAGTTTAGCTTAGCTAACGGCACAAATGGTATACCCTTCGCGGATAACTAATTTTATTTTCCCCGTTTTATTGCACCCGCCCACTTACTTTGTAGTCCGTTGATGGGATTACGCCTAACTGCATAGTGGCAGATAGAATATAGATATGCAAATTAGGTCCCAGAGAGTCATTAAGAGATAAATTTAAAAATAATGACAGCGCAAGCCAATATATATATATATATGAAAATTTATGATTTATGTATGATCATAAAAATATTGATAAATTCAAGAAAAAAAATATGGACTGTAACGCACTGAACATCAGAAGTAAAAGTAAACTTGTAGTACCGTTTAGTAGGCTGCACAAAATTAGTAACTGATTCAAAGGAAAATTGTATTTTATTTTATAATAAATTACCTATTCATATCTTGGAGATGTCTATCAATAAGTTCAAAGTTTTTATGAAACGAAAGTTTATAGAAAAATCATATAATGATATTAAGGATTATATAAACGATAAAAAAGCTGGGTGTGAATTGCTCTATCTCCATAGGTACTATAGTTTATTATTGATTATGTAAGATGGTAATAACAAAAAAAACCCGGTTTAAGTTTACGAATATAGTTATCACCATCAAATAACTACTATGCAAATTATTAACGCGTCAAAAGTGCCTTTTAGAGGACTATTTGAATAAAGATTATTTGAATACGAAATTTGAATGTATGTTTTATGTGAGATTTTAACCATACAACATTGATTATAAAACAAGTCTAGACTAAGACTAATCTAAATAGTGTAGTGTTCGTATACTCATAGTTATATGTGACAGTGACAAAGGCAACCATAAACAATGCATAAACTAGACTTTCATTAATACTGATAGCATAGACGTGAGTAATTGTCTGTTTATATGCTTGTTAATCAACATGAAATGTATTTTGGCCATAACGATGGCTATGAGTTTTTTTTTTATCACCACAAGTCAGCCCTTGAACTCACCTGATGGTAAGTGGTGATGCGGTCTTAGATGGTAGCGGGCTAACCTGTTAGGGGTTAACGCTAAATCGCTTGGTGACACGTTTTTGTCGGTAGGGTGGTAACAAGCCACGGCCGAAGCTTCCCACCAGACCAGACTCGCGCCGGGAATCGAACCCAGGACCTCCAACTTTTAAAATGCAACAGCGCAAGTGCTACGGTGGTCGTCGGAGTTGGTAGACTTTATGCGCCTTTGGAATCATTATAAAGATCTCTTAGGAAATGCAGATTTCCTTACTATGCTTCTCTTCATCGTTAAAGCATAATATTAAATTTAATCGAAGCTGTGATAGCCTAGTGGTTAGGACGTCCGCCTCCTAATCAGAGGTCGGGGGTTCGAACCTCTAAATTTCGGAGTTATGTGCGGTTTTATGCAATCGAAATATAACTTTGTTCAACGGTAAAGGAAAGCATCGTGAGGAAACCTACACGCCTGAGAGTTCTCCATAATGTTCTCAAAAGCCAGCGTCGATGGCCAAACCCTTCTCATACTGAGAGGAGACCCGTGCTATGAAGTGAGCCGGCAATGGGTTGATCATGATGATGATGATGATGACATTTCATTCCAAATTGCTTTAATCAAAACGCACATCAGATATGCATGTCGCGGTCACGGTCCCACCGTCCGACCCCCCCGTTATCCCAAACTTCGCCTAAGCCGAGGTTCGGCCTCAAAGGAGGCGCCCTTAGGCAGTCGTTCCCTTAGTTTTTTCGAGCCCTAGGGCTCAAAACTTCTTCTGGCAGAGCTTCTTTCCGAAGCTCGCCAAACAGCCCGGTTACGCTGTGGCAACCAATAGGGTTTGTACAGCTCATAGACAGTCCGAAAAAAAAAAAGTCACGGTCCCTAGGGAAGGGACGTCGGAAACTTCACCACCAGCCTCGCACAACAATTCTGTAGTACTACATACTAAATTCATACATTTGTCATGTTGTATATTTATGCGCGGGCTATAAATTGCCGCTTAAAAGTCTCCTCCAGGTACGCGCGCGGCGAGCAAACAAAGAAAACGCAAATAAGCGGATCACATTGCGACTCTCCGTTTATTCATTTTGTGTTATTTACGTGCGACGCTGTGCGATTCATGAGAGGCAGCGGTCGGGACGCGCTCATGTGTTATTTTATTTATTTATTATTAATATACAAGGAATATAATTAGTTATTAAATAAAGGCACCGAAAAAACCAAAGAGGTTTGTCCTCGGTGCTAATCAGCAACTTAGCAGCTTAAAACTAGAAGAACTGAGTAAGCATATTAGGCATGAAAAGAACATTTCCTAACTGAGTTAGACGGTCGACACCAATGACTCAACCGTCCAACTCAGCCAAAAAATATTCTTTTAATTTCGGTTTGACATTTTTAATGTGTAATTTTTTGAACGCTCGACACTGTCTGTTACTGTTGCATAAATCCTGCTGGAACCGTTCGATTCCTCGCGATACAATCATCATCATCATGATCAACCCATTACCGGCTCACTACAGAGCACGGGTCTCCTCTCAATATGGGAAGGGTTTGGCCATAGTCCACCACGCTGGCCATGTGCGGATTGGCAGACTTCACACGCCTTTGAGAACATTGTGGAGAACCCTCAGGCGTGCAGGTTTCCTCACGATGTTTTCCTTCACCGTTGAAGCAAGTGATATTTTAGTTTTTTTAAAACGCACATAACTGAAAAGTTAGAGGTGCGTGCCCGGATTCGAACCGCCGACCTCTGATTAGGAGGCTGACGCCCTAACCACTAGGCTATCACAGCTTCCGCGATATAATTCTTCCATTTAAATGGTGCAAGCTATCCTAAGCAAATGTTTCTAAGACCGGTTTAGCTGTGCAAAGGTATAAAGATGGAAGGATATCATCTTGCGGATACATTTACCAGGTGCTTTCGGGGGTAAAAAGTATCTCTGTGCCTCCCGTCGAGTTTTTTTTTTTATCCACTACAAGTTAGCTCTAGACGGCAATCTCACCTGATGGTAAGCTATGATACAGTCTAAGATGGTAGCGGGCTAACCTGTTAGGGGTACGCTAAACCCATACTCCTAATTGGTTTCTACACGACATCATGCCGGAACGCTATATAGCTTGGCGACACGCCTTTGTCGGTAGGGTGGTGGAACTAGTCACGGCCGCAGCCTCCTAACAGACAAAAAATTCATTGGTAACGAAGAAGCAAAGAAACAAATCAATAAACTTGATTCTCTTTAACCTTATACTTACGCCCTAAAAGAAATCTATTTTCAAAATTTCAAGCTTGTAGACTTCATAATAAATAAATAAGCAAAAACTATCATCCTCTTTTTTACCACCCTTAAAAGGTAATATTTAAAAAATTGATGTACATGTTTTTTTTATTATTATTAATCTTAATGCAAAATTTTGTGTCTCTAACTCTAACAAAGAAAATTCATACAAACTTCCAACCCCCCTTTTACCCTTTTAGGGGCGGAATTTCCAAATATCCTTTCTTAGCTGACATCTCTTAACTATCAACTACCTACTTGCTATATTATAGTTTTATACGTACAATAGTTTTTGAGATCTCGTGTTTAATCAGTATGTAAGTAAGTAAGTATGTATGTAAGTGACCTTTCGCTTTTATATATATAGATAACGCGTATTTTAAGCTGTTTTCACACTTTAGATTTTAGACAATGTTACCGTATATAGAAATGTTAAATGATAAACAAAAAAAATGTTATTTCATTCTCTCATGGTTTAAGTATTTCTATTTCTGCAAAGCTGAATCTCGAATGATGATTAAACTTTTATCTCCACCTACGAAAAGTGGAACTAATCGTTTAATATGTGATGTTATTGGAAAAGAACCGCTAATCTCTATGACTTAGCCCGCCATTACAAAACACAAAACAATGCTATGCAAGCATCCCGAGCACGCCACTCGCAACAAAAGTGTCTCGTTCAATCGACTAATGGAGGAAAAAAGATAAGCCGGTGTGTGCCGCTATTGCCGGAAACGTTATAGATCCCTTACGAGCGATCACATCTGATGCTAAATTATGGAGTACTTTGCTTTTTGATTTTTAGATCCATTTTGTTTGCTTCCAGATGATTCTTTATCTGTACTGGTTTATCCCTTCTTATTATTCATCCATTTGTTTTGATTTTTTGATTCCAACAAGAATATTATGGTAATAATAAACCGAACTTTTTCTTAGCGATAAATTCGATTAATATTTGCGTAGTAAAAATAATCATTTTGGAATCATCATCATTATCATGATCAACCTATTGCCGGCTCACTAAAGAGCACTGGTATCCTTTGACTATGAGAAGGGTTTGGCCATAGTCCACCACGCTAGCAATGTGCGGATTGGCAGACTTCACACGCCTTTGAGAACATTATTGAGAACTCTCAGGTGAGAAGGTGTCCTCACGTTGTTTTTCTTCGCCTTTGAAGCAAGTGATATTTTGATTGCTTAAAAACGCACATAACTCGGAAAAGTTAGAGGTGCGTGCCCGGGATCGAATTCTCGACTCCCGAACTCCTTTGGAGGCTGACGTTATACCCACTAGGCTATCATACCTTTCGCTTTTATATATATAGATTAGAATACTGTTTTATCTAGACACAATAATGCTTGAAACTTTAACGCCTGATGTTAATAATAAATCTAACCATGAACTAAGATAGCAGATTGTATTTAGTAGCGTAGCGTCTCCGCAGTGCTGCAAATGTTTTTAATCACTTAACACCAGATGAGCCTCGTGCCCGGTTGCTATTTATATCTAAAAAACTTCTACCTTCAGTTCTTTAGTGCTACATGGTAGATATCAACGGCGGAATAGTCCGGAAATAAATACGAATCGATACAATGCAGCCTGATCGGTCTGTATGTATCTGTGTTGCCGGGACAAATAATAATAGAATAGAGGAAAGTTTGCTCTGTCTGTTTGGAGTTATTATTGTTCCTACGTTTCGAGAGAAGTTTCTGTCTATGATCGTTTTATATGTCTATTTTATGGGTATGAAATATGGCTTTAATAAGATAGCTCTTAGCATAATTTTTGTACAGTTTTTTTTTGTGCAATAAAGTTTATAAAAAAAAAAAAAAAGAAAATTTATCTGGCTAAGTTTGTTGTGGGCTTTTTCTTAGACCGGGGCGCGTTTGGAACCCTCATAGCTTTAGTTTTAAGTTTACGAATGTAGTTATCACCATGAAATAACGACTATGTAAATTATTGACGAATGAAAGGACTATTTGAATAAAAATTATTTGAATTTGAATTTGACTATATATAATTATCGTGAGTTTCCAGCGATTGGTTTTTTATCGTATAACATTATTCTGTTCAATTGTTACTATTATTGCACTTCGTTGGAATCATTGCACGCATTTTTTTTTTCTAGTGAGGGTAGGAATAAAAATATTACCAATGAGAACACACTTGTTGGTATAATGCGATTTACAATGATGAATATTGCCCCGTTTAATGTCATTTAACACACTGGGGATTTTTCTGAGACTGATATGAAAGTAACAAGGCTTTCGCATACCATATCTACTCAAGACACACTAGACAAAAATTTTAGCTTAGGAATATCAGCTTTATACAAGGTGTCTCAAAAGAAAGTTCACATTTAAATCTTTTTTTAAAAGAAAAGTCTTAGCTTTATTGAAAAAATGTTTATTTTATATTGAAGTACACTGTTTGGGAATTTATTTTTTAAAAATAACATCGTCCAAATGTAAACCGTTGCGCTCTCGGCATTCATTTAGTCGGGCACTAAAATTGCCTATGACAGCTCGGCAGGTAGTCTCCGTGATGGCTGCCATTTCATGACGGATATTTTCTTTTAATTGTACCAGGGAAGTCGGTTTATTAGCGTAAACTTTTGATTTGACATAACCCCACAGGAAAAAATCCATAGGCGTTAAATCGGGACTCCGTGGAGGCCAATTTATGTCACCTCGCCTGGAGATTAATTTGTTCGGAAAAATTTCTCGAACTCGAAGCAGAGATCTGTTGGACGTGTGTGAAGTTGCTCCATCCTGCTGGAACCATGTTCTTTGGTTGTAACCAGGAAAGTTTTGCAGTTGGGGTACGAAAAACTCGTCTAACATCTCCACATAACGCTCTGAATTCACTGTGAGTGTGCGTCCCCTTCCATCTTCAAAAAAGTAAGGGCCGATAATTCCTCGCGCCGACATCGCTGCCCATACGGTGACTTTGGGTGAATGTAGCGGTTTCTGATGTTTTTGTTTTGGGTTGGTTGCACTCCAGTAACGACAATTTTGCTTGTTTACATGCCCATTCAGATGAAAATGGGCTTCATCGGAAAACAAGATGTTGGTGAACGTTGGAAAGCGCTCAATCATCTGATTTACAAAGGCAAGCCTCTGACCAGCATCTTGAGGCTTCAGTTCTTGCACTAATTGAATTTTGTACGGGTGCAGCTTTAAATCTTTGTGTAAAATGCGGCATAATGAAGATCTGTGCACATTTAAAGCAACAGCACGCTTCCGAATCGAGAGGTTTGGATCATCTCGAATAGACTGAGTAACACTGTCCACGTTTTCGGCTGTTCTTGATATTCTTGGTCGCCCAGATTTTTGTTTCTCCAGAGTTGACCCAGTCTCTTCAAACTTCTCAACCCATTTTGCAATGAGACGAGTGCTAGGCGCATCATTTAAGTGACGAATATGTCGAATACTGCAGAATTTTCTACGCGCTACAGTCGCCGAATTACCGTTTTTGTAAAACTCACGTACGCACAACGCACGGTCCGCACCAGAGAAACGCTCCATAGCGACTAAATTCCCAAGAGCCAGACTACCGACTGACATACCCCCCGCGCCCCTCAGAATAGTTGCTTTCGCGTAATAAGATAAGCAAATGTGAACTTACTTTTGAGACACCTTATATTATGTGGAATAGAACATACTTTTCAATAGTCTAGTAGTCTGCGAGAGGAAAACGTGTTGAACGCGCGTCGTTAATCATTGGTCGTTATTTCAATAAACACTAAAAGAAAATTAAAATTATAACGATATATATATGGAATTAATACTTGAAAAAATAGGTACTGTAAATGCTATTTGTATTGAGAGATATAAATACTAAATTTAAGTATAACGTGACATCTGACAATCCGAAAAATCTGTGTTCAATTATTAGTTAACTTTTAGATTACTAATTAGAGTTAGTAAAACATGCAGTATACTTTATAACCCCTAGTTATATTCACACTCTAAGAGTATTAATGGGTTTGCTTTTCTGGAAGCAGACCAGGATTTTATATCGTACACACTGGCTCGAAGTATATCCGTATTGATTGAACAAATAATAATAGAATATAGAGAAGTTTCCACCGTCACTTTGTTGTTAGTATTATTGTTCCTACATTCTGTTACTGTCTACAATCGTATTACAGTTTGCAGCGATTGGATTTTATCGAATAACATTTTTATTTTTATTGATACTGTTATTGCACTTCTTGGGAAATATATAGACAATGTTTAGTAAGATTTGGTTTGTTTTCCTCCTCAATTATGAGTAGGCACTCTGTCATAGCAGAGGTAACAGCTGGTCTTCATTGTGCTGTTCTACTCAACACAAAGCAGTCCGGTGACGCAGTGCAATCACGAGGAAGGTAACACTTCTAGGTGTATAGGCGCTTAAGCGTTGCGGCGCCGCAAAGGTCAACGCACTCTACAGCGCTATACTGTGGTGTCGTACTGTTGCGGCCCCGCACTGCCCGTTTGGACCTCTCTGTGCGCTCGAATGTTTACAATACGTAGCCGTGTGAATCAGCAATAACGTCTAGATCCCTCTCTCTTATATAAGAGGGGAGGTTAGCATGTTATACTTCAACTTGTAGAATGATGGTTTTATGGTTTTAACCACTGCCATCACATACACCTTACCTGTTATGGTAGGCATGCAATATTTTTTACTTCGAGAACGCATTCTTCATTTATTATCTCTTTTATTGTACATACTAGTTTGGGGGCTTAAACTTTGGGACAGTAACTATTGTACAGTGAATTTGTATAAAAAAAAAAAAACTTGAAAGGTGTTAAGGGATACCCGGATGGAACGAAGTTCCTTTCGATTAATTAGTGAAGGAATTGTAATAAAATTTTTTGAGATAAAAAAAAGTCAATATTAACAACAATAACAAAAGAAAATGAAAATATCTGGCTTGCTTTCTATAATAGAGAGAGACAGACAGAGAAACATGCGACGCTACATAGAAATGAAAATATCTGGCTTGCCTTCTATAAGAGAGAGAGAGAGAGAGACAGACAGAGAAACATGCGACGCTACATAGAAATGAAAATATCTGGCTTTCTTTCTATAAGAGAGAGAGAGAGAGAGAGACAGACAGACAGAGAAACATGCGACGGCGCACAGCTTTATAGCAAAAAGTGTCGTGACAACTTTTCGTAAGAATTTTTTCTGTCTAGCCCCCATTCACAACGCGCGATAAGGAACTTCGTTCCAATAATCTCAGTAACTAACTATCTTTGAATCCGGGAATCGCTCCCAGGATTTCGAATTCCGCAATCGTCATGCTGACCACTGGACTAGTGAGGCGGTATATACAAGGTGTCTCAAAAGTAAGTTCACATTTGCTTATCTTATTACGCGAAAGCAACTATTCTGAGGGGCGCGGGGGGTATGTCAGTCGGTAGTCTGGCTCTTGGGAATTTTGTCGCTATGGAGCGTTTCTCTGGTGCGGACCGTGCGTTGTGCGTACGTGAGTTTTACAAAAACGGTAATTCGGCGACTGTAGCGCGTAGAAAATTCTGCAGTATTCGACATATTCGTCACTTAAATGATGCGCCTAGCACTCGTCTCATTGCAAAATGGGTTGAGAAGTTTGAAGAGACTGGGTCAACTCTGGAGAAACCAAAATCTGGGCGACCAAGAACATCAAGAACAGCCGAAAACGTGGACAGTGTTACTCAGTCTATTCGAGATGATCCAAACCTCTCGATTCGGAAGCGTGCTGTTGCTTTAAATGTGCACAGATCTTCATTATGCCGCATTTTACACAAAGATTTAAAGCTGCACCCGTACAAAATTCAGTTAGTGCAAGAACTGAAGCCTCAAGATGCTGGTCAGAGGCTTGCCTTTGTAAATCAGATGATTGAGCGCTTTCCAACGTTCACCAACATCTTGTTTTCCGATGAAGCCTATTTTCATCTGAATGGGCATGTAAACAAGCAAAATTGTCGTTACTGGAGTGCAACCAACCCAAAACAAAAACATCAGAAACCGCTACATTCACCCAAAGTCACCGTATGGGCAGCGATGTCGGCGCGAGAAATTATCGGCCCTTACTTTTTTTAAGATGGAAGGGGACGCACACTCACAGTGAATTCAGAGCGTTATGTGGAGATGTTAGACGAGTTTTTCGTACCCCAACTGCAAAACTTTCCTGGTTACAACCAAAGAACATGGTTCCAGCAGGATGGAGCAACTTCACACACGTCCAACAGATCTCTGCCTCGAGTTCGAGAAATTTTTCCGAACAAATTAATTTCCAGGCGAGGTGACATAAATTGGCCTCCACGGAGTCCCGATTTAACGCCTATGGATTTTTTCCTGTGGGGTTATGTCAAATCAAAAGTTTACGCTAATAAACCGACTTCCCTGGCACAATTAAAAGAAAATATCCGTCATGAAATGGCAGCCATCACGGAGACTACCTGCCGAGCTGTCATAGGCAATTTTAGTGCCCGACTAAATGAATGCCGAGAGCGCAACGGTTTACATTTGGACGATGTTATTTTTAAAAAATAAATTCCCAAACAGTGTACTTCAATATAAAATAAACATTTTTTCAATAAAGCTAAGACTTTTCTTTTAAAAAAAGATTTAAATGTGAACTTTCTTTTGAGTCACCTTGTATATCATCTATACGTAATGCAATGAGCGGGTATTGCACCAGACCTATCACAACCTCATAACATCTTATTTGCAACCCTATAACGAGCGTAATAACGTTCAATATACCTTAACGATCGTGTTATTTGGTATAGTGCCAAGTGCGAGTCGTTCTAATTGAACTACGCGTGCATTAATGTGATTCAGGTGATTTGATATGCGCTATTGGAGTGCCGTTTTGATTTGTTGTGCGTTTGGCTCGAGTTGATTGATAAAGATGGGATAGCCTATAATTGCGCATTATCGGGGCGAACAGAGTTGTCTCGTGTGCCAAATCATTTAGCGTTCCGGCACGATGTCACGTAGAAACCAATTAGGAGTCTGGGTTAGCTCGTTTCCGTCTTGTATTGCATCACTTACCGCCAGGTGAGATTGTCGTCAACGTCTAACTTGTAGTGGACTAAAAAATAAATTCATGGTTAATAACTAACTTACTTATTCTGTTTTCCTTCTTTTTGGTCGTTTTAGTTATTTTGTGGCGTTGTTAATTAAAGGCTTTCTCTTACGATCACGCAGCAGTAGAACAACAGTTTTTATAACGGAAAAATACATTGTATATTGCCGTTCTGTTCAAATTCAAACTTATATATCTTTCAATACAAAAAGCAAAGTATAGTGGGAAAATACACATGCAGTATGTACAAATAGACGTGGGCGAAGACGGGCATTTCTAATATAAGATAAATAATAAATTACACAGCAGATTAACGGTTCGGTTACCGCGGATTATAGAAAATTAAGTTTTATGTACAGACTAAATCCATTTACATCTTTGTAGCTACTTTTATTATGTCTACTTAGTAATTTTTTTGTTTTATTTCCAGCTCTACGATCTTATAGAAGTTGGAAACACCTATAGCATGTATATTGTAGATAGACATTCTTTATTCCGGCAAAGCACACGACTCTCAAAAAGGACTGTTATCTAATTATGGTTTAACAGCTAAACCGATTTTGATGAACTTATGTAGGTAGCTTGTATCTTTGAATCGGACACACCTAAAGTTCACACATTTCCATTTTTCGATGATACTACATTAAAAAAAAATATTAATATCAGTTTTGGAATAATCTAAAACTTTTCTTTTCCCCTGCAAGATACTGTTTCGTAGCGACCCATTCGTTTCTAATTTCCTTAACCAGCTTATCTAATTTGGGCATCGCATCAGATCAGAACAGCCGGTCGTATCTGTCAGTATAATTAAATATTGAAAAAAATATATTTCATCCGTGAAATAACTACGAATATGTTGGCATTTCATCGAGACATTTTTCCAATATCGCCGGTAGTCATATCGCGCGATCTGCCAGCGAGTAGTGAGCATCGAATTCATTTCCTGTCTGCCCGCACGTCCGATCTCCTCTCGTATCGATGATCGACTGACTGGTTACAGCGGAAATTTAAACTTTTCAATCTTTTTATCGTTCTACCTTCCTACTCACTTAATGCTGTGACATGTGTTCAGAGCTCTACGATTTCCTTTTACCATTACTCAAAAAATTTTCTACACAGCAGCCTATATATTATAACTAATCATAAAATCACGTCATTCCTCTTCTTCATTCCATCCATCCTTCATTCTTCTTCTTCTTCTTGCCCTTATCCCACATTATGTGGGGTCGGCACAACACGTCTTCTTCTTCCACTCACTTCTATCAGCCGTCACCTCACTACCCACACCTTTTACCCGCATATCCTCTTTTACACCGTCCATCCATCTCTTCTTTGGTCTTCCTCTACTCTTCTGCCCTTCCACGTTCATATATAACATTCTTGACATCACTTTCTTTCCTCCGCATTATATTACCATACCATGCTAGCCTGTTACTCCTCATCTTTTCTTTCACTGGCGCTACTTTAAGACTTCCCCTTATATATTCTATTACTATGTCATTGAACGAAATATAAAATTAATGGGGGTAGGGAGGATTTTCTGTACCTAATGACTTAGTGAGTTCCCATAACTGTTGTGACGACCTCCGTGTCGCAGCGTGCGCTGTCGTATTATAAGTAAGGAGGTTCTGGGTTTGATTCCCGGCTTGGCTCTGGCCTGGTGGAATTAACATTCTCACTAACAAACCTGTAGAAGTGTTCCAAAATGATTTAATTCTAGTTCACCGAGATACAAAACCGGTTTAAAATTCTGACTCATAAGCTGTGCTAATATTATGCTATAGCTATAGTGAAAGAATTACATAAGACTTGTTGAACACTTATTATTACTCTTGAAAGAATTACATAGACTTTGCCGAACACTTATAACTTTCCACGCCTTAGTTTAAAGAGACACTGTGCTCAAGACCGTGTTTTTCAAGGGGTCGCCGAATGCACCGGAAAAGGAAAAAGACCGCCTGTTATATTTATTGTTTTTATACTACCCGATAGATGATACCCAGAAGCGGTCAGGGCGTCAGCCTCCTAATCAGAGGTCGGCGGTTCGAATCCTGGCACGCACCTCTAACTTTTCGGAGTTATGTGCGTTTTAAAAAAAAATTAAAATATCACTTAAGTGAAGGAAAACATCGTGAGGAAACCTGCACCCCTGAGAGTTGTCCATAATGTTCTCAAAGGCGTGTGAAGTCTGCCAATCCGCACATGGCCAGCGTGGTGGACTATGGCCAAACCCTTCTCATATTGAGAGGAGACCCGTGCTCTGTAGTGAGCCGGTAATTGGTTGTTCATGATGATACTACCCGCGTTGCCGGTGATAATGAAACTCCCAAGCCGTGTTCAAATACTTCACACCCAATTATTGTGTATGCCAACAATAGACTATTCTTAGACAGACCCACATCTGTTACTGTAAGTGTAACCAATGCAATCGATACCGGAGCGGCACCTGTACCGCACATACCGCCATGAGCGATCGCCTCGCGAACCTGCAACGTGTAACTAATAGGAGGGGGTTCCAGGCGTTGCCGTGAGGGATTACGAACGCGCGTGTATTGTAATTATCCTCCCGGAGTAACACTAAATCCTCTTAAGCCTCTTCTACATCAAAAGGACTTCGTAAAACACATATTTTAGTACGTAGTGAAAGAAGTATAGACTCGCTGAACAATATTTATTACCATTGAGACAACTTGTTTAACACTTATTATTTATTACACTTGAACAAAGTACATCGATTATGCAAAAACACTTGTGACTTTCCACGCCTTCGCTTAAAGAGACACTGAGCTCAAGACCGTGTTTTCGAGGGATCGCCGAATGCACCCGAAAAAGGAAAAAAGACCGTCTGTCATATTTATTGTTTTTATACTACCCGCATTACCGGAGATAATGAAACTCCCAATCAGTATTCAAATACCTCACACCCAATTATTGTGTATGCTAACATTCGGCTAATCCTGACGTCAAACGCGGCCTCGCGTTTAATAATAAACAAAACAAACAAAAAAAAACAACAAAAAAAAAACAAAAATGCATATTTCAATTCTATAGCTAGCGAAAGATACATTAATAACACTTTCAAAACTAAAACATCAACTATAGACATTGTCACTTAAAGCGACTCACTATTAAAACTAACATCGACAATGGTTACTCTCGCCCACAGCGACTCACTCTTATAACTAATATCGGCTATGGACACTCTCACCCATAGCGACTCACTCTTATAACTAATATCGACTATGGGCACTCTCACCCATAGCGACTCACTCTTATAACTAATATCGACTATGGGCACTCTCACCCAAAGCGACTCACTCTTATAACTAATATCGACTATGGGCACTCTCACCCATAGCGACTCACTCTTATAACTAATATCGACTATGGGCACTCTCACCCATAGCGACTCACTCTTATAACTAATATCAACTATGGGCACTCTCACCCATAGCGACTCACTCTTATAAATAATATCGACTATGGGCACTCTCACCCATAGCGACTCACTCTTATAACTCATATCGACTATGGGCACTCTCACCCATAGCGACTCACTCTTATAACTAATATCGACTATGGGCACTCTCACCCATAGCGAATCACTCTTGTAATTAACATCGACTATGGGCACTCTCACCCATAGCGACTCACTAATAGTCACTTATCAAAGTATGATCGCATTATATAATGGCAGGCATGATAATCATCACTGACACATCATCTCTACTCATCATTTTCACTTATATCATTATCACTCAACAGCCTGCTTATATTAATCAACATGAATTCGCGGATTCAACAATACATTCTCTTCTTAAATCTTATTAAATTTATCTCTTATACTATCACTCATTTATTAGGATTTTCATAATTATCACTGACTTATCTTCTCTACTCATCCTTTTTACTTTTATCATTATCACTTAACAACCTGCTTATATTAATCAACGTGAATTCGTAAATTCAACAGTACATTCTCTTCTCAAATCTATTCAATTTACCTCTTATATTAACAATAATTTATTAAGATTTTCACTAATCATTTATTTGATAAAACTTTCTCTTTTTATTACATGTAAATTACACTTAGTTAACTCACTATATATATATTACTTTATCACTTCATCATTAGATTGTATAATTAATTACGAATCACAAACATCTCATAGTAAATCACTATTTTAAATATTTTTGACTTTTTACTCTGAATCACTTGACATCGCATCATAACTAAATACAAGCCAGGGGTGTAATTTATCAACGGCATAAATAGTTCTATACGGTTTACAAAATTTCCTGGTAATTGGAATATCCTCTGTTAAATAGCAATCATTACCGATTATTTTCCAAATTCTATAGGGCCCTACTCATTTAGGTAATAATTTATGACTCCAGGATCCGTAGGTATATGCTTTTCGACACGAACTAGATCTCCTACTTTAATTTTTAAAATCTTCTTGCTAGTAAAACTAGTGCCGCGGTCGGATATAAGACGACGTGGCACGCAACGAGAAATATTCTGCAAATACCTGACTCCTAGTGCTACTTTTGACAATTTTAACTGGCTTTATGTAAATCATATTAGTAAAAGCATCAATAATCACTAGAATATTACAATTCTTCTTTTTACTTGGCGGAAAAGGTCAAATGATCAGGAAATGATCGGACGACCCACTTTAGGTTTATTTCTTCGTTCTTATAAATAATAATTCTGTGCAAACGACTAATTTTTACAGTATAATTTTTCTTATGAATCTCGACAATATTCTTGGTAGCCGAATCGCTCAATATATTAACTATTATTTCTGAACCTTGTTTTTGTATACTGTGTATAACCACCCATCATCATCCACCCATTGTTAAGATATCAACAGATTTTAATCTTGAGTTTCATAGGGATTGCGCGATAGTGTATCAACGTGACTCATTTTGTACCATTTCGATGTTCTACTATAAAATCATATTCCTGCATCAATATATAACAACGCGCCACTCTCAGTATTAAATCTTTTTTTTGACATAGTACTACGGATAGCGGCACAGTCAGTTACTAATTTGAATGATTTACGGTAGTTTACCACGACTGTAATACGAAATTTGATAGTGTGCAATGTTTCACCAAAATTCGACCGTTGAAGTAAAATAGCGCCTATGCCTACTTTACTGCCTCAGTGTGCATTTCTAACTCAGCCTCTGAGTCATATAATGCTAATACTGGTCGCGTAGTCAATTTTGTTTTTAATTTATTAAATGCCTTTCTTTGAAGTTCATCAAAGCACCATGGCATATTTTTCTTTGTATCGTTAGAGGCTTTATTATTCAGTATTATTAAGGAATAATTTTGAATAAACTCAAGTAATTTAAGTAACTTGTGAGACCTACAAACTGTGGAACCTCATAATCATTTTTTAAGGTATAGGGAAGTCGATTACGGCCTTAATTTTAATAGTTCTAAGGTGTATGCCATCGGAACCGATCTCGTACTCCAAGTAATTTATACGAGTTTGGAAGAAATCGCACTTCTTTAAGTCTAACGTAAGATGAGCAGACCTCAACAACTGAAAAACCTTCTCTAATTTATCAAAGCCTTCTTCAATTGATTGTGACGTCACCAGTAGGTCATCCATATAGGCGAGTACAAAATTATTTTTACCCTTGAGTATACAATTAATTGTCCTTTGGAAGACACTTGGTGCGTTTGTTAGGTCAAAAGACATTTTTGCAAACTCATACAAACCATCAGGCGTTACAAATGCGGTAATCCTCTTACTAGCTTCACTCATGGGTACTGGATAATAACCGGACGTAAAGTCAAGGCTGGTAAAATACCTATTACTCCCCCAATCGGTCCAGCTGATCTTCAATGCGAGACAACGGTTATTTAACGTTTTCCTATTTGGAGACCTATATTCAATACACAAGCATTTATCGAAATTTTTGTTACTCCCTAAATATAACAGGACTAGAATAATCTGAAGTGCTTTTGCTGATAATACCATTAGTTAATAATTCTTCAATAATTGTATTCAATTAACCACGCTCACTCTGTGTAATTCTGTACGGATTATAATCTACGGGTCTATCATGCGTTAACTTAATATTTTTTCTTTTTAAACTAGTTTCACCGTATTCCGCCAAATTCATCCCTGTACTGTTTCAATAAATCAAATAATTAGTGTTTTTGAAGTTCTGTAATATCGGAACTGTTTATGATATCTGTTCAAGGCGATTCTTCATAATTATTAGTATCCATCGTTAGTCCTATATATTCAGTATTCACTTCCAGATATTCCTGGCCGCAATATAGTAAAGTTCCTTTATTAATCTTAAATCGTTAGATGATAAGTTTGTTAACATTAAATATCCATTGCCTGCTTCAAATTCAAAAAGCCCAGCTAAAACCACATATTTATTAAAAAGGAGGGTACGAAGGTTGTATTCCACAAGTAAACTTCCTCTACATTTATTTTCAAACATTAATTGCGGTAGTTGTTTTACTTTTGATAACTTTATCGCAATCTGAGTAAACCATAATTTTATCCTCATTATCACAAAAATCTATACCCTTCAATACATCCACCGTTTGTAAAATAATAACGTTTTTTTCATAAAAGATTGTCCTACTAAAATTGGTGTCCGCAAATAATTATCAGCTACGACTAAAACTTCCGTTTCGGCCTTTATCATTTCTATCTCTAAAGTAATTATACACTTTCCCAAAGGATTTACTTTAGAATTTCCGAATCCGTGTAGAATGGGTAAATCATTTGTATTCCACTGATTAACTGCATGCATGCATTTGATTCCCTAATTAGTGTACATTTACTGCGTAACATATTATTTCAAAGAAATATTGTTAACTTTTACATCCTTGTAATATTTAGAATTAACAATTTCACTACTACTGATACACATGACGTAAACCGTCAGTTGAGATTCGATGTGATTCTGTTTTTACTTATCTCTTCACTACTATTTAAACTTTTTATTTACGGCAGTCTTTGGCGGAATGGCTTAATTTAAAACAAAAATTATATTTCGTAAAGGGTCTATTACGTTTCAAAGTTATGTGGCCTATTTTCATTGCAATTACAACATTGGATTATATCACTTGTTTGTTCGTTGATCATTCTATTAACGTTTTGGGACATTGTATTTTTTTTTTTTGCTAACCCACGTAATTTTGGCGTGATGAGATATTTGGCGATCAGTTCATCATTACACATTCACTATATAATAATTTATTATTTATTTAGTCTTATTTTATTTCTATAGTTTGACTATTTTCACTAGGGTCAAATTCAGGTACAACACTAATTTACTTAAAATACTAATAAAATTTAAATTTAGGAAAATTATTTTGTGCCCAAAAGTTCGGAGGTATTATTGCCGCAGAATTGCTCATGGGATTATTCGCTATTGTAGATTTTTTTGATGAATTATTATTATTGTTAGAAATTCTTAAGTGTGCAGAAGTCTAGTCTAGCAGAGGAGTCATAGTTGGCGGTTTTCATCTCTTTTACAAGATCTTGTAACATGATATTAGGAGCGAGAATGCTTCCTACTTTCTTTCTACGCTTATGGCTACTACTATGCCTTTTATCACGACGGCCTTTATGACGCCGTGACTTACTGTTTTGATTGTCACTGTCTCTAATACTAATCGGCACACTACTCTTACTGGAGTCACGATGCGTTCGTTTTTTTTATTGCCCATAATCACAGTTAATTTATCTGAAGTGATTCACAGTAACAAGTAATTTTAGGTAGAATATACAAAATTAATCCAAAATATTAACGTTTACCCTAAAAAATAATAATATGAATAATATATAGTCAACTTATGTACTTCTAAGTGGGTAAATATATATTATTATTATATGTATAACCATTAACATGAGATAAGCACAATGACATGACACAAGAAAGAGACTAATCTCTAAACAAATTTAACAAAACAAAAACTAATCTATAATAACAAGTAGGCCGCAATTTGATTAATATTAGTATTTATAAGATATTCACTTTAATTCTCACATCAGATTATTGACATTATCAATTCAATATATTGATATTATATATTTAGCCTGTTTACGCAAAAAAAAACACTTGTAAAACATAACTATGATTGACTTATTTCACTTTTCTCTACTCAACACTGATAGATTTATTTATATCACTCATTCATTAAAAATGTCTTCAAATTCAGCAGCAGTTGTGGCATTTAAGTTGTAAGGTAACATCTCGAGACAACGGCATAACACATAAAACTCTGACCTTTGACCGTCCGTAATTCAGGAAGCCACCGCATCAGGCACGTAGATAATTATCGACACTTCTGACTTGAAAGAAGTATAGACTCGCTGAACAATATTTATTACCATTGAGACAACTTGTTTAACACTTATTATTTATTACACTTGAACAAAGTACATCGATTATGCAAAAACACTTGTGACTTTCCACGCCTTCGCTTAAAGAGACACTGAGCTCAAGACCGTGTTTTCGAGGGATCGCCGAATGCACCCGAAAAAGGAAAAAAGACCGTCTGTCATATTTATTGTTTTTATACTACCCGCATTACCGGAGATAATGAAACTCCCAATCAGTATTCAAATACCTCACACCCAATTATTGTGTATGCTAACAGTAGGTAGGTAATCACTTTTTGCGACCACCCCTTGTGTGTGTGCTAATATAATACACCTGAAAATTTGTCTGTTTTCAAACTAAATTCAAATAATCAAATAGTCCTTTAAAAGGCACTTTTGACGCATCAATAATTTACATAGTAGTGATTTGATGGTGATAACTACATTCGTGAACTTAAAACTAAAGCTATGAGGGCCAAACGCGTCCCGTTCTAAGAAGGAGCCCAGAAAAAACTTAGCCAGATAAATTTTCTTTTTGTTATCACCATCTCATATACCACTTAAATCTATGTCACGAGCTATGTTATTAGAGTAATATTTCGTCTCCGTCCGACCCCCCCGTTATCCCAAACGTCGCCTAAGCCGAGGTTCAGCCTCAAAGGAGGCGCCGTTAGGCAGTCGTTCCCTTAGTTTCTTCGAGCCCTAGGGCTCAAAATTTCTTCTGGCAGAGCTTCTTTCCAAAGCTCGCCAAACAGCCGGGTTACGCTGTGGCAACCAATAGGGTTTGTACAGCTAATAGACAGTCCGATAAAATAAAAAAAATTGTTATGTATTGCTTGTTTATCATTTACATAATACACTTTACACTATAGTAGGACTTTTCTACAAGCGTTTGCCACATTTAGTATAGCTTTATTGTAGATGAGATTCGGATATATAGATAAAATATTGGATACCCATGCTTGTTTATCATTAACATAATCCTTTACACTATATTAGGACTTTTCTAAAAGCGTTTGCCACACTTCGTATAGCTTTATTGTAGATGGGATTCGGATATATAGATAAAATATTGGTTGGAAGCATGCGTTTCTTAACTAGAAAAATCAAGAGACACTATGGGTAATCAACTGGTGACTGTTTTTCACTGAGGCTCCACCGCTGAGGACATGAACTAAATTGATAATTAATTATTTACTAGCTACTTATTTTATGTGTTATAGTAGCTTACAGCTATAGCATGTAGATAATTGATAGAGTTTTCGTAATTAATGAAATAGTGAAGTAAGATGGATGTCTTGAATTGTTGAACGTATACCCGCTACCGTCTAACGTTCTTAATTAGTAGTTGTGGTGTAATTATTCTTTGTAAAAGTTGGATTAAAGTTTAAGAAGAGGTTAATGTTTTGTTAGTGCTTCCATTTAACCGTGATAACGCTCACTAGAACCATGTCCGATAGTGATGGATGTCGATCGCCTTCCCTGTCTGTCTGTTTGTCTGTCTGTATCTTAGCCGCGCATCACGCCGAAACTACTGGATAGATTTGAATGAAATTTGGTATAAGAGTAGCTGATTATCCGGCTCAATATATAGGATAGTTTTTATTCCGGAATTCTGCACGGTTCCCTTGGGAGAGAGGATGAAAGTCAAAATGTGTATTTAGTTGTAATAGATTAACGCGTACTACGATTTCACTCAATATTTTTTTTTTGTTAGAAAGGAGGATACTTTAATGTTTATCCTGTAATTATTTCAAGGTCGTCGGTTTAGTAATCCATTGCGTCGTGATTGAAAGAGAAACAAACACACATTTACACACACTTAGTCAGCCAGTGATTTAATATAAGTGTAAATAAATTTAATTTGCGAAGCTGAAGTGGCAATGGGCGGGGCACATAGCTCTGTGATTCGATAGACGTTGGGGTCCCAAGGTGCTGGAATGGTTACCCCGCACCGGTAAACGTAGCGTTGGTCGACCCCCAACAAGGTGGACAGCCGACATCAAACGAGTCGCAGAGAGCCGTTGGATACAAGCGGCCCAAGACCGTGGCCATCGGAACTCCCTACAAAAGACCTCCAGCAGTGGACGTCAATTGGTTGAAATGATGATGATGATGAAATTTAATTTAATTTATTTGTGCACAGAGGCAATCAGTAATATTATGTAACAATTAATGTAACGTCCGCTAACCGCATGCCTTGGCAGTCGCATACATCCTAGAATACATGCAATAAATTGAACAATGGCCGGCCAGAGCTTCTTATATTAAGCTGCCTATAAATACAAATCAGCTGACACTCGCTAAGCCTTAGGCTCCCCGCTCACTAGTAGTAGTATATATAAATAAATATATATTTTTATACTTTACGTAGCATTGCAAGGCATGCATACAACTGGTCATCATCAATATATTTAATTTGATTACAACTTCTTTTTTAATTGCCAAAACATATATATTTTTTAGTCAAGGGCTAACTTGTAGTAAGTTAGCCCTTGACGGCTATCTCACCTGATGGTTAGTGATGTTGCAGTCTAAGATGGTAGCGGGCTAACCTGTTAGGGGTAAGGTAAGCCCACACTCCTAATTTGTTAATACGACATCGTGCCGGAACGCTCAATGGCTTGGCCAAACGTCTTTGTTGGTAGGGTGGTAACTAGCCTCGGCCGAAGCCCCCAACCATGCCAGACTCGAGCCGGGAATCGAACCCAGGACCTCCAACTTTATAATGCGACAGCGCACGCAGTGCACCACGGATTTCGTCAAAAATACCTGTAACCAGTGGCCACACAGCTTGTCCGGTGCACTAATTACCACAAATCTGGGGAGTTAAAATCACTTGCGTCAAGAACTCGGCGCGTCTTCACGCCCTGTAAATAAACTGGGTACAAAATGGCTGACAGACACTGGGTTCGTGTCTTAAGTACGGGCTTAGGAGAAGGCTAGACAACTGACAGTCTGGATTTACGCGGGTTTTATAATTAACTGACTTCTTAACTGGGGCTTTGTCCCAAAGGAAGTTTTCTCTTTTTCCGGTATCAGAAAGCTTATGTTATCTCAGGCTCTTCATGTTGTATTCTTCTTTTGTGTCAGTTCTGTGAACACTTTGTATATTATTTTTATTTATTTGGGACAGTAAACAATTGTATATCAGATAATACAAGATAAACTAACTCATAATAACTATAAATAAATATAGAATTAACAACACTATCCACGACTTAATGAAAATTACAATATTAAGGACGTGACAAAATAATTATATATTTTAAGGTAAATTCAAATTCAAATAATCTTTATTCAAATAGTCCTTTAAAAGGCACTTTTGACGCGTCACTAACTTACAAAGTAGTAAGTTGATGGTGATAACTATATTCGTAAACTTAAAACTAAAGCTATGAGGGTTCCAAACGCGCCCCGGCCTAAGAAGAAGCCCACAACAAACTTAGCCAGGTAGGTATGTAAAGGAAAGCTGGTCTCTATAAGAAATGTCATCGAGCTCACAATAGTATGTTATTATAGTAAATAGTAAGTATTAGTAAGCTGTGATAGCCTAGTGGTTAGGACGTCCGCCTTATAATAACAAGGTCGGGGGTTCGAACCTCTAACTTTTCGGAGTTGTGTGTCGTTTTTAAGCAATTAAAATATCATATCATATATTTTTGGGCCAGCAACGCATTGGCGGTTCCTCTGGTGCTGCAAATGTTCATGGGCGGCGGTAATCGCTTACCATCAGGTGACCCGCCTGCTCGTTTGCTCGCTTTGTATATATATATATCACTTGCTTCAACGGTGTAGGAAAACACCGTGAGGAAACCTGCATGCCTGAGAGTTCTCCACAATGTTCTCAAAGGCGTGTGAAGTCTGCCAATCCGCACATGGCCAGCGTGGTGGACTATGACCAAACCCTTCTCATATTGAGAGGAGACCCGTGCTCTGTAGTGAGCCGATAATGGGTTGATCATGATGATGATAGTAAGTAGACAGTAACTAGAACTAAGTTAAGCTTAAGTTATGAGTAACTTCCTTATACAGCTACATTCTAGTGTGGTTTTAAATCTCTAATTTGTGATGTATATTTTTTCTTTTCTAATTCGGAAATATAGACAAACATATCAAACTGAAAATGTTAGTGATATTAGAAAACACAAAAACGTGACAATCGGGTTACATAACATCACTTTATAAAAAATTTTTGACGTCAATTATAACGCCTCTGTACAAGTATCGACAAATTTGACGTCAGAAATGACAGCTCTTGTTATTCGTGTCGCACTGCATGCAGCATCACACAATAATCTCTGTAAGCCGTGACGCTTGGCACGTAACAGACGAAGTGAATAAATACGCGCTACCTCTAGTGGTGAGTGATGATCGTTATGTGGTGCAACATGTAAGCGGAAGCGACCAACTCTTGCCGGCATTAGACGAGTGTTTGCATATTCTAAGTTCACATCTCGACAGTCAATTTCAAATCCTCTCAGAAAAAGAAAATATGAAATTCTAGTTTATTCAAACAGAGTGAAGGCCTGAAATTAATTCAGTTTAGAGCATCATTACATTGAATTATTTAAAAAAAATTGACACTGTAATCTTTATAATATATTTATTTAATTTATTTTTTCTTTATCTATCTAATTTTGAGTGTAGCGTTAATTTTTTTGTGTTAAAATTTAAAAGCTATTAAAGGTGTTAATAAACTAAATGTCCTATGTCATCCTTTAGTAACATCTATAATATCACATATTTCTGCAAATAAATTGTTGTCGTAGGGGCATGGTAAACCCATACACCTAATTGGTTTCTACGCGACATCGTGCCGGAACGCTAAATCACTTTGCGATACGACTTTGTCGGTAGGGTAAGAGTGGTAACTAGCCACGGCGAACCCTCCCACCAGACCAGACTCGAGCCAGGAATCGAACCCAACTTTAAAATGCGACAGCGCACACACTGCGCCACGGAAGTCGTCAAATGCAGGGAAGTCTCCTATGACTTGTACCGCTGTTAATATTTTGGTGTCACAGCGTGGTCAGCCATCTTGGCACCTGAGTCGCTGACGGTGATTCATGCGGCCATCAACACATCGCCCGCTGTAACGGCGGCTGACATTTGTTTAATTGCGGCCTTATAATATATCATTGACTATACATTACTATGTAACATATAGTTAATGATATATTATAAGATACTACTATACATAGTATATACACATAGGACTACTGCCCTAAGTGTATATTTGTATGTTATAACTCCTTCACACACACCCCTTTATAAATATATTGGAAAGCCTTTTTTAAATCTTTAACGATTCGGATGGATTCCGTCACATGTGGGAATAATTGGTAATGAAAAAGCTGATGCAACTAGCAAAAGAAGCTGGTACAGACGTTATAAATGTGACTTTGCGTCCTTTCTTTGCTGACAACATCTATTTGATAATGAATTCATGTTATGATCTGTGGAAGGAATATTTCGATGAAAGATCAAAAGAGAAAGGTATATGGTATAACCAATGAGGAGTATGGGTTTAACATACCCCTAACAGATGAGCCCGCTACCATCTTAGGCTGCATCATCACTTACCATCAGGTGAGATTGCCGTCAAGGGTTACTTGTAGTATTTATATAAAAAAAACTTTTTTATAGTGACTTTTGACCTTAAGTTTGTATAACAGTGCCTTTGAATTTCACTGTATCTTGTATGTACTTGTATCTTGGGTCGCTAGTCTAAAAAAAAAGCCTACAATAAAATAAGCCGGGTATTTTATTTTTGTTTTCACCATCTCAATGATGATGGTATGATAAAAGATGCTCGCGACTTCGTCCGCTTACAATTTCTAATAGGTAAAGGTATATTTTTATGGTATATAGTATGGAATTTCATAAACTCCTCTCTCAATAAGTGTCATTATCGTAAGAGGTACCTATTGTCACAATTTCAAGTTTCTACCCCCGCGGTCTGTGTTGCGAGATGATTGATATGTCAATCAGTCATTCATGATATGATGTTGGACGTATTTACGCATTTGTTGTTTGTTTTTTTTACAAATTAGAATCCTCGGCCACTAAACATCCGTGTAAACCGCTCCAACAAAATTTAAATCCTGCTTCAGTTAATTTTGATCGAACCCTACGATACAGGTCATCAGCTAGGGTTCACTGGCAAGTTTATATGGAAAAGTAGTCACAAAATATTTAGGTAGCAAAATTGTTACAACCAAGTTATATTTATTTTTAATTTTACGTTTAAGTATAAGATTGTGAGAAATAAAGTATTATTATTATTTTACATATATAAATATTCTCTGCCTGTCCCCAGGTTGTAATGTCTGTGCCAAATTTCATTATTATTCGTTCAGTGATTAAGCCAACTTCTTCTTCTTCTCCTTTAGATGCCTCTCCAACTATGGCATATTTTGCCTTTTCTCTCGCGAGGCTGAAAAGCTGGGCGGCACTCGCGATCCCAGTCCACTCCCTGATGTTTCGCAACCAAGACTTCCCTCTTGTGACCGATGCGCCTCTTTCCCGCTACTTTGCCCATCATTATGAGTTGCAGGAGCCTGTATCTGTCATGCTTAAGCCCTGCCCCAGATAAGCAACTTTTTTCTTTTAAACCAGTTTAAAACCAAACAAATAGACACCATTTTACATTAATATTCTTAGTATTGGTATGACGATTTTCATTTTTAGAAGTTGCAAACTATTTCACCAAGGATCCCTGAAAAGGACCAAGGAAGATGGAGCACTTATCCAATCACGAGCCTTATCGGTTTATCTCAGCTAATCAGGAGAAAAAGGTACGAAATATTAATCCGGAGCATTCTATTATGGAAGCGCTTTCCATAAAAAGAAATTCCAAAAATACTATAAATCTTTCTCGTGGAAAAGTTTCCAATAAATCAACTCGTCGTGTGTGTGCGTCGAGTGATATATGGGGTGTTGATGGTTTTTGTTGGCTTAGGTTTTAGAAAGGAGACCACCCTGGAGCATTTCGCTGCATTTAAGAGTTAAACCCTAGAGTATACACATATATAAGTATATATAGTACTAGAGTAACAAAAGTGTGTATTTTGGCTAGTCTACTACAGTGTAGGTACGGATCAAAATATCTGTTTGAGTTCTACTCTAATCTCTTACCAAGATAACTCCAAAATATTCCTGGTACTTAAATGTTCAATATTGGAGATGTCTATCAATAAATTCAAAGTCTTCATAAAACGTCATAGAAAAATCTTTCAAAAGAATTAAGGATTCTATAAACGATTAAAAGCTCGGGTGGGAATTGCTCTAACTTCATAGATAATTATAATTTGTTATTGACTATGTGAGATGGCGATAACAAAAAAAAAACCCCGGCTTTTTTGTGGGCTTCTGAACGCGATGGAAACCCTCTAAGCTTTAGTTTTAAGTTGGCGAGTGTAGTTTTCACCATCAAATCACTACTATGTAAATATTGACACGTCAAAAGTGTCTTTTAAAGGACTATTTGAATAAAGATTATTTGAATTTGAATTTGAATTAAAATAAAGAAAAATATATTATTTATGAACGCTTCATAGATGCCTGTAATAGGTTTACATGAATATTATTTTATTATATTATTTTTGATTTTGCCTTGTTTTTATTTAGACACAAGTTAATTTACTAAACCGGTATATAATAACCATATAATATATAATACTTACGACTGGCATCAAGCGGGGAACGGTAAGCGCTTTGTATATCATTCTAACTATCTTAGTGAAAACATAAACTTAACCTTATTACACTTTACTCGAAATCTACTGGGCTGTTAGTTAGTATTTAATACCTTTCAGAGGTATAATATCCCTTAAGTGAGAGGCTCTAGGTTCAAATCGGACTCGGGCGATTCTTAATTACTTACTGCCTCGTTGGACTGTTGTGCATGAAGAGATTATTAAATAATAGATTTGAGTTGTCTACCCCTGTAACTCATAAAGCGTGGCAAATATTATGCCGCTAATGAGATTAATCTTTATAACCCACAAACCGTCACTTGAGCTACGTGGCGGCCCTATGTCTCTCGCACTCGCAAAAAAAAAAAAGAATCGGTTTGACGTTTAAAGCAATTTTATTATTAAGTTCAATTGAAGGCTGTATTGTGTACAAACATATGTTTACATTGTACTGAAATGATAACGAATTCGTTGATATAACTAAACTAAATCTACGCAGTTCCAAACGTGCCCTCGTCTAAGAAGAAGCCCACAACAAAACCGAGTGGTTTTTCATAACCATTATCACCATAGTTCGATCTGTTATTTATTTAGTTTTACTAATTGTTAACAAGTTGTGGACGGTTTCTAAGAATTTTGGAAATTTAATACCGTATATTCAATATCCCTTTAAGTGACATCATCATCATGATCAACCCATTGCCAGCTCACTAAAGAGCACGGGTCTCCTCTCAATATGAGAACTATGGCCATATTCCACCATGCTGGCCATGTGCGGATTGGCAGACTACACACGCCTTCGAGAACATTATGGAGAACTCTCAGGCGTGCAGGTTTCCTCGATATGTTTCCCTTCACCGTTGAAGCAAGTGATATTTTAATTGCTTAAATACGCACACAACTCCGAAAAGATACTCGTAAATCCGATTAGTCCTAACCACTGGGCTGTCAAAGCTTCCGTGTACATGCTGGCATTTATACGTTTTATATTCTAAACGTCTTAAACTTCGCACAGTAACGTTTTCATCTTATATGATTTTATTTTATTTTAAATGTCAGACCGTAAATCTCATATTCATGTAATCTGTGCGATCTTAGATTTAAATTAAGTCAATCTATTTATAATGTTAGTGAATTGTGTAGGTGTTGATTGACGTGTATATAAATAAAAATTTGATAAATAGTTACATTGATCAATACAAAATCACGCAAGAAGAGCTTCCGATTTTGGTTTTTGTATTTCCTTACTTACTTTTAAGTAATTAAAATATCACTTGCTTCAACGGTGAAGGAAAACATCGTGAGGAAACCTGCACGCCCGAGAGTTCTCCATAATGTTCTCAAAGGTGTGTGAAGTCTGCCAATCCGCACATGGCCAGCGTGGTGGACTATGGCCAAACCCTTCTCATATTGAGAGGAGACCCGTGCTCTGTAGTGAGCCGGCAATGGTTTGATCATGATTTCCTTACTTAAAATAAAACGTTAAACAGGAACATAATCGATGTTTAAATAGGCGCAAAATTTGTGAGCAAACTCTTATTTTCACAGACACATATTGACTATGGACACGGCACATCTAGTTTACGAGCATATCTGATGTTAGGCCGGAACCGTTTAAATCACTCCAATAAATCAGCAGTAAACTCCGGGTCCGGAGTGTTGATTGAAAGATTGGGCGAGGATTGTATTAGTGTCAGTCTCATTATTTTGTTTGATTTGTGTTCCCTGACAGCCCCTCTCCCCCACCCCGCGCCCTCCATCCCCGTATCCCCCCCCCCCTCCCCCCTACTTTACACTCCGTATTGCTGTTAAGTGACGTTTGATGAGATTTCGTTTGATTTATTGCGTCTTCAAATTTTACGACGTGTATTTTCTTTGGATTATGTTTTTTTTTATATGATTTGTTTACTTTGTATATTGGATTAGTGTTATCCTGCAAATTGTGGAACCAGCTTCCATCTTCTGTGTTCCCTAATGGCTATAATATGGGGATCTTCAAAGGGCGGATTAACAAATTGCTCAAGGGCCAGCAACGCATTGGCGGTTCCTCTGGTGCTGCAAATGTTCATGGGCGGCGGTAATCACTTACCATCAGGTGACCCGCCTGCTCGTTTGCTCGCTATGTATATATAAAAAAAAATCCTGTTATGGTTGAATTTGGGCCCACCGCTGGGCACAGGCCATAGAAGAGTGGACTTACACTTCAATAATAATAAAACACACTCACAATACACACATACACTAGGTATATGCATTTTCTGAAACGTTTTGTTATTTTCGTTCAACTCAACCAATCCACAGATTTTGATGGAATTTGGCATAGCCTACTTCCTTAAGAAAATGGATAGCTTTTATCCCACTACATGACCTTCTTATTCCGGGATTAATAAAAAAAAACTTCGCTACGTATGGCTTACTATAAACTATTCAATGAATGAATGGAAGTACTTTAATTGTCTATACTATGAATGAATGGAAGTACTTTTATCGTAAACCACAGAGAATAATGCATGAACGCAAAAACGATAGTCCGTTAAGATAGATAAGGTACAATTTTGGCGACCTTTTCGCTAAATAGCTAGTTCTTCCAGGTATTTATTCCAGATATTTTATTTTATTTTTTATTTTTATTAATTTATTTGTAATCAACAGCGTTTTAAAACAATTAAATTTACATTTCGCCGCTGTCGATCGCCGATTGTCGCAAAGCGATTTAGCGTTCCGGCACGATGTCGCGTGGAATCCAATTAGGAGTGTGGGTTTACCATAACAGGTTAGCCCGCTACGATCTTAGACTGCAACATCACTTACCACCAGGTGAGTTAGCCGTCAAGGGCTAACTTGTAGTGTATGATAGCTGCATTGGTTGACCTTTGAATGATTTTCTAATTTGATGTCAACAGCAAAGCAAGCTGTTGTGCTACGCTTTGTGGCCCATTGGACTGTAATTATGTCAGTGAGTCTCTGAAGCTTGTTGAACAACCTTCACTAAAATATGGAAACATAAAAGCTTTTAAATGTTTCTCTGACATCGCTCACATTTAACTAAAGTCCTCCGTTCGGTTCTCATCGGTCGATCGAAAAAAAAAAAAAAGAGTAGAAATTTCCACTGCATTTGACGCCTCGTTCCGAAATCCATTTTTTACAGCAAAGAATGGAGGTCGAAGCCGCTATATGGAAATGGCCGATCCAATGAACGACGCGACTCAGTGAAGACACCATTACTATAAGATACGAAAGACGGAAACTCCCTGGCTGTATGCAATCAAATTTGTCTGGTGGGAGGCTGCGGCCGTGGCTAGTTACCATCCTACCGACAAAGACGTGTCGCCAAGCGATTTAGCGTTCCGGCACGATGTCGCGTAGAAACCAATTAGGAGTATGGGTTTACCATACCCCTCACAGGTTAGCCTGCTACCATCATAGACTGCATCATCACTTACCATCAAGTGAGATAGCCGTCAAGGGCTTACTTGTAATGGATAAAAAAAAACAATTAATACAAAACTTCCGAGTATGGAACTAAGTCGAAAGGTTTTCTGTTTAGCCATCTACAAGACATATAACCTAACCAACTAACTTTTCTAACTCTAACTTACTCTACCTCTAACTACTCTAACTTTTCGGAGTTATGTGCGTTTAAAAAAAAATTAAAATATCACTTGCTTCAACGGTGAAGGAAAACATCATGAGGTAACCTCGACGCCTGAGAGTTCTCCATAATGTTCTCAAAGGCGTGTGAAGTCTGCCAATCCGCACATGGCCAGCGTGGCGGACTATGGCCAAACCCTTCTCATATCGAGAGGAGACCCGTGCTCTGTAGTGAGCCGAGAATGGGTTGATCATGATGATGATGATGAAGACGTACAACCGAATGGTATTAACTATACGATTTACCTTTTGCCTAAGACGCTGGTATGGCAGGATATTAACTTGCATGTTAATAAAATGTAATTACCCATATAGGTACATTTACTAACCATACTACGACTCGTCTTGTTTCCTTGGATGAAGCCGCACGGCACAATTATTATGATGAAATGTGCGATGTAGAACTTACAAGATATATAAAAATTATTTACATTATACTAAGAAAACATCTCGGGAATCTATTAATTTTGGACCCTTATTTATTTAATTTCAGTGACTCAATCGAGACATTTTCTCGTTTTGAGGATTGTATAATAGAAATTTTATTATTGATATCGATAAAAACTTTACTTAAATGTCTAAGTCAAAACAGATCATCGTTGCAGCGGCTATAAGTAATAAAAAAAACTGATTACTCAGAAACGAATATAACTCGCGGTGTCTTCATTCGTTACAGAAGGTTTTTTGCGACCCAGTGGTCCATTATATTGAAAGACAGGAAAGAGCTACGCATGGCGAATCCCCCTCAAAGCTAGGTGCAGCGTTAGTTTTGATCTATCTATTCACTCATTCATCGGTCATTCGTTCGTCTGGATATTACTCGGGCGATTGCTTTCCATTATGCAGGCTGCATAGGATCGTATACATTCCGTTCGGTCTTTTGTATCGGCCACGTTAACTGTTGCGATTTAGATTGAACATTTTTAGTTGTTTTTTTTTTCACATGTAGGTACATATTGTTAGAAAATTTACGCGTTATTGTAAGGTTTAGTTAACGGTACGGTGCTTATAAAAGTTCCGGTCTATCTCACGCGACGCCACGCGTGTTGAGTGAGTGTGTAATGACATATTCACATTTATATATTCATATATCAGTATTGCATGCCTGAGAGTTCCATAATGTTCTCAAAGGCGTGTGAAGTCTGCCAATCCGCATATGGCCAGCGTTGTGGACTATGACCAAACCCTTCTCATATTGAGAGGAGACCCGTGCTCTGTAGTGAGACGGTAATGGGTTGATCATGATGATGATGATGATGATGATATCAGTATTAATCTATTTCTCTAGCTTTCTCAACCAGAATGACTTGATCTTTAAGGCCCTACGAGTGGATTCACGATGTGATGTGGAATTTTTGGTTTCAATCACCAAAAATTCCACAAAAATATATTAATCGCAATAAATAATAATTATTGCGATGAAAGCTCAACGAGATGGTCCTTATTTCTTACTAAGCTCTTTAATGAGAAATAACAAGAGTAAAATGTTCTAAATCTGAGCTTAATAGCTTCAGTATACCGCTACAAATTGCTTATATAATGGTGCTTAATGCTTATACTTATATTTAAAAAAAAATTACACTACACAAACTCTAGTAACCGTTTATTTATTATTTTTGACGACCTTCGTGTCGCATGATTAAGTGGGAGGTCCTTGGTTCGATTCCCGGCTCGAGTCTGGAATGGTGGGAGGCTTCATGCCGTGGCTAGTTACCACCCTACCGACAAAGACGTGCCGCCAAGCGATCTAGCTTTCCGACACGATGTCCTGTAGAAACCAATTATGAGTATGGGTTTATCATACCCTTCTTAAACCGCATCATCATAAGGTGAGATGCCGTCAAGGGCTAACTTGTGGTGTATCAAAAAAGAATTATAAATGTTCTCCAACTGGTTTTTTTCGACTTTAGTTATTCATATCACTTTACTCTTGGGCCTACTAAAAAAAAGTCTTTCGGCAATTTGTGTTCAGAAGGTCATTATTAAGTTACTTATTGTTAAGGCAGCCGGCTGGCAGGAACCGGCTCCGTAGCTGGGCAGAAATTCGGCTAATGCCAAAACTACTGACTGTTACAGAAATTAGACTGACCAAAAAAGAGACATATTGCCGATTCGATTTAAATTCTACCCAAAACAATAATAGTGAGTGAAGTAATATGTTTGCTAGTATTTTAGGGATGTAACAGTACGTTCGATAAGTGATTGACAACGCATTATAATATTTGAATTCCAAAACAAATAAAAACAATGATAATGCGTAAAGGAGTTCTTATCGCTTACAGCTACGTCCAAACAAATTTAAAGCGAAAAAAAGAGATATATGTCTGTTTTATATAACTTAGAATATTGGCTGTCTCCTTCAACATTTCTGCGGCATATAGACCTTTCCACCGCAACATTGGACATCCATTAACCCCCACTCATTGCGGGGAGTTGGAAATTTGAAATGAATGTTAAATTTGAATCGAACAATTACGAAGTCACCCGATCAAAAGCCGAGATTAAAAGCTATCTCCTACCTGTTCCTGGGAAGTTTTCCTTCGATCCATTAAAAGCCGGAGTTTGAATTCGTATCTCCCAAGTTATATTGGGTAATTTATCTACCCATATTACTACGTATTGAGTTTACGCATAGGATACCATGGTATGGTCATATAATGCGGAGGGAAAGAAAGTGATGTCACCAAAAGAATGTCATATATGAACGTGGAAGGGCAAAAGAGTAGAGGAAGACAAAAGAAGAGACGGATGGATTGTGTAAAAGAGGATATGCGGGTAAAAGGTATGGGTAGTCAAGTGACGGCTGATAGAAGTGAGTGGAAGAAGAAGACTTGTTGTGCCGACCACACATAATGTGGGATAAGGACAAGAGAAAGAAGAATACTACGTATTAAGTTAGGAATGTAAGCCAACTTTTTTCCTTATTTTTTATCGGGTTTTGTTTAGTAATGTACGCCGATTTTTCCGCTATATGTTGACCAATTTGCGTAAAAGTTATTTTATTATATTTCACTATGTAAATGCTAACCCAGAAAATATAGATAAAGAAAAAGATCGTTTGAATTAAATTCATAATAAAAAAAACTTTATTCAAATGATCCTTTAAAAGACACTTTTGCTGCGAAAATTATATAATAGTGAGTTAATGGTGAAAACTACATTCGTAAACTCTAAAACTAAAGCTATGAGGGTTCCAAACGCGCCCTCGTATAAGAAGAACCGCACAAAAAATTTAGTCGGGTAATTTTTCTTTTTGTTATCACCATCTCAAATGCCATATTACATACCTAAGCTTGTTTATAGTTTACATAATAACCGTTACGCTATAATAGGATTTTCCAATACCTTACGATCTACATACGAATGGAATGCTCTCAAAAAGGTTTAACTTCAAGTTAATATTTGGTTAAGTTGGGTAACATAGATTTTTTAAAAACTTTCGAGATTACGTTGTAATTATGATTGGGAGACAAATTATATAAATTTTTGGCATGTAGGCAGATAATGCAAGGTGCAAAATTTATTAAAAAAAAACACCTAAAACACCTTCCCCAGCGCGCTAAGAGTGTAAGGTATTCTATAATCATAGCATACCATTTCTCATAATCGTGCTACAGTAATTTCCAATACACATACATTCCAATACAATACTTATTCTTCTTTATCATATTTTATTTAGATATTTGTTATTTTTTATCGAAATTTCACTATTTCTCTCTACACATGTACACACATTCGAACGCACACACATACACACACACACACACACACACACGTTTGTCTGTTTCATGATTGTTAAGTGTTTCATGGTTGTAACAATAAGTGCTCACTGAGCCATTTTGTGAGGAAGAGGGCTGGCTGTCATCTGTAACACAGATTGACAAAATCTAACTAGGATAGCCAGTACTGAATCCTAATAATATAAGTGTTTTGTGCATTTATTGTTATTAGATATGTATTAACAATTATGATTATGAAATAAATAAATAATTATTATAATACTTATTCCAGCGTGTAATCCATTCCAGTGAAAGTGTACCTATTACTGAAACAACCCATGTTATCCATACTCCAGTACAAAGCCGGTATTAATATTAATGACATGCAGCAACGTGAGCGGGGCATAACAAAAAGTAATTATTATATTATTGCGTTACAATCGATTTCATGTCGCATTGTCATGTTAACCTTATGTCCGAATGGCGAAAACTCAATTACTTTGCAATTATTATCGTTTATTTATATATGACTATATTTTACCCGTCGCTTCGCTTGCATTAAATAAGTATCAGATTTCATTACAATAGATAAAAATAAATATATAATAACTTTATTTTAAAGACAACGACCTTAGTGGCGCAGTGCGTGCGCTGTCGCATTATAAAGTTCTGGAGGTCCTGGGTTCGATTCCCGGCTCGAGTCTGGTCTGGTGAACACCTCCAAGAAAACGTGAAAGCGTGAAAGCGTAACGAGCAAACTTATATTCACATTTATAATATAAGTATGATATACAAAGCTCAAAAATTGGTTCTACCCACATCCGTTATAAAATTTGTAACCAACTTACCCCGATGGTTTGCCTCGCACTGGTATCTATACTTATAATATTATTAAAGCTGAAGTTTTTGTTTGTTTGTTTGAACCCGCTAATTTCAGGAACTACTGATACGAAGTAGGATGATGGTTTTAGACCAACATTTTATAAGTTTTTTTCCCTATTATTTGCTATTTATTAACATTCATGTGTTTTGACCTCTGTAAGCGGGAATGATAAGGAAATTGAAATTAAGATTTAACCCAAAGTTGCTCACCCATCCATTTGTTTACTGGCGTGACGTGGCTTAGACATTTTATTCAACAGGATATTTTAAAAATGTACGCGGATGAAATCGCAGGTATCAGCTAGTTTCAAACAAGTAAGTCACTTCAGTTAAGACCACCCAGGGGTTAACTTGTACTGATTGAAAAAAAACAAGGTAGCGGAGTCTTCATTCGTGCTGAAGAGTACGTAACAATGCAGATAATAAATGGTGCAGCTTCGAGAGTGGTCGAACATTTAGCAAACAAAAGGCTTTAAAAAGAAACAAACGAAACTCCCAGCAGTTCGTTCATTTGCAAGGGCCAATCTCTAAATCTCGATAGTATAAAGTCATGAAACAGAACACCTCGCAAGTGTCGTGGGTTTCACGTCACAACAATTTAAAATCGACCTAATGCTACTGGTGTTAAAGCTCGAGTTCACCTACAGCTTGGTAACTTTGTGCCATAAAATCGTTTGGACGGAGTGTGCTCTAAAACAAAGAGCATTACGTCTATTTCAATTTGACGTTTGAGCAAAAAAAATCCAAAAATGCTCCGAGCTCGAGTCAATATCCAAAGTTAAGGACGCGGCGACATTGTTTACTGTACGGTCTCTTGCGCCTCACAATTAGATCGCTGGACCCTGTTTCAATGTGCCGCAGTTAAACCAGGGATTCTGTAGATTATCTGGGGATATTCCGTTAACATTTGATTGTTCGAAGGGCACTGGGAAATAATGAAATATGCATAATATGCGTCTGGGAATGGTTCAGAAATCTTTAGCGGGGTTGGTAACACATCATGATCAACCCATTACCGGCTCACTACAGAGCACGGGTCTCCTCTCAATATGAGGAGGGTTTCGCCATAGTCCACCACGCTGGCCATGTGCGGATTGGCAGACTTCACACGCCTTTGAGAACATTATGGAAAACTCTCAGGCGTGCAGGTTTCCTCACGATGTTTTCCTTCACCGTTGAAGCAAGTGATATTTTAAGTTTTTATTTTATTTATTTTTTATATTTTTTGGGTTGGTAACACTGTGGGCACTAAATGCATTGGTAATAGAATAAGGTGACTTTGGTATCACTGTGACATATTCGCGGAGCTTTAGAACAAGGTTCTTTACCAATGTTCCAATATCTGTGAGAAGGTAGCCAGATAAGAAGTAGCTATTTTTATCACAAGAATTAAAGCTTTAAGTTTTCTAATTTTCCAAGGAATATATTAGTTATAGTTCGTACTTAACTGATTTTAACCGTACTCATTAGATAAATAAATCACTTATTAAAATGAGGTATTATAAAATATTATAAAATTTTGATGATGCCATGAAAACCTTCTTGGAATATATATATTTTGAATTTTTTTAATTAAAACGTGACCAATTTGGATACCTACCTCAAACTTTTCGGAATTATTTGCGTTCTTAAGCAATTTTAAAATAAATATCTCTTGTTATGACGGTGAACGAAATGTATGTAGGGAAACCTGCATGCTTGAGAGTTCTCTGTAATATTCTCCACAGGATGTTTAGTGTACTCATTTGCCCTTTACACAAAACCCTTCTCTGATTCGACTCTGGCATTCTTTATTATAACTGTATGTAATAACAGCAAATTAAGAAACAAAAACTAGTCCCATATATTCAGTGATAATTGTATGTCATTCCATTAAACTGACTCCAGTGAAATGCCAGAATTATCTCGATTGTTTCCATGATAACGTATATCAGCCCCGAAATAATGAAACAAGGTAATTAACTACAGCAATTTTATATATATTTTTTATAACCACAAAAAAAGAAACTTTGTTTAATAATATATAGATCGCTTAATTCTGTTTTAAGTTTTCTGTAATTTAATTCGTTTTATTTTTCAGTATGATGCGGTAATCACATGGAGTATTTACCTTATTTAGGGATTTTGTGGTCATCGTCATTATCGTCAGCCCATAAAAGTCCCACAGCTGGGCATATGTCTTCTATTATAAGAGGGGTTTTAAAGCATACGCCTCTGATGATGCTGAGCTGGCGGGTTTAAATTAATAATAACGGGTTCTAGTGTTTAATGTGCAGTTCGAGACATAGCAGACTTGGTACACATCCAACATCACTCAGGTCTTTACTGAAAATTCAATGACAGAAAAACCAAATATCTAACAATTTTTTGATCGCATAACCAGAGGACAGTTTTATAAAATCCCAGGAAGTTCGACAAATAACTGATATCATCATTTCGCTTTAATTAAAAAAAAATGTATGGTTTACATAGTACCGCTACGCCGTAGCACCTCCAACGCATATTCCGAACGAACATTTAAAAAATATAGTTTAATTTATTTCTTTATTAATTATTGCCAAATAATGAATGTCAGAGGCAAAACGTGCTTCTTTTGGTTACAAATAATGCAATTTTTTTCTTAATCTATGTATCTATCCATCTAATCTGCTTTTTATAAAAATTAATTATAGTCTATAATATGGCTTCCTGATAATTAAGCTTCCTATTGATAAAAATGGTTATAATCGGTCCAGTAGTTTCGAAGCTTATTCGGTACAAATAAACCAAAAATCTTTGTTTCTTCATTAGTATAGATTGCACTAACTCAATAATTCTAACCAATGGACCAACGAGGCATTTTTGTCTTATTCTATCTAACATTATATATAATGTCTCGACTTATAATGGATAGGTTCTGTCCAGCGAGTTATTGATGTTTTCGAAAGGTCGAAAGGTCAGGTCATACCTATAACACTCAAGGTCAGACTGGTTTATCCATCATGCTTTTATATAACTCTTGTCATGTAATATTCGATATTTTTTTACTACTCGTATTACAATTTAGTTTTAACAGTTGCACGCGGTTTTGGCTGCTGATGTAAGTAAAGGACGAGTGGTGAGAGTTCCGTACATGCTTTTTTTTTCTCGGGAATTTAAGTACCTAATTCATAATTAAATTTTTTGCCTGAGCGTTTCCGAATAATACGTAAAACCGATTATCTATTTTATACGTTATATATTTTACTTCACTTGTATTACTTTGTCATATTCCCCATATTATATTTAATGATAAAATTGACAATTCAATGACTGTAATGATTTTATTTAATAACTATGCGACTCGACTAGTGTAAAAGCTGTGACGTACACACCGACCGACCTACCGTCCGTGAGTGTTGTATCTGTCCAATTTGTGTTCCATTTTTAGGTATCATCATCATCATCATCATCATGATCAATCCATTCTCGGCTCACTACAGAGCACGGGTCTCCTCTCAATATGAGAAGGGTTTGGCCATAGTCCACCACGCTGGTCATGTGCGGAGTGGCAGACTTCACACGCCTTTGAGAACATTATGGAGTACTCTCAGGCGTGCAGGTTTCCTCACGATGTTTTCCTTCACCGTTGAAGCAAGTGATATATATATATTTTTTATACGCACATTACTCCGAAAAGTTAGCGGTGCGTGCCCGGATTCGAACCGCTGACCTCTGATTAGGAGGCTGACGCCCTAGCCACTAGTCTATCAGCGCTTTTTTTAGGTATGGAACTGTGGAAATGTTGAATAGATCAACATTCAAAATGCATTTCAACCCCCAACTAAACTACTGAATACATCGCTTCTTTCTAGATGTCAGGACTCAGGACTATCTCCTAAATTTATTTACCATTTCACCCCGGAATCCTCTCCGAATCTCCAATTCAGGGGCATTCCATACATTAAGGCGACAATGGAGCCCATTCCTTGAAAAGGATCCTCTGCTAAAGAATTTTCAGCGCTCACAGCGATGCATTTTAAACGCCACCAACTTCCATAGAGAGGGATCCACCGCTGGAAGCGTTGTAACGGGGCGGTCCATTAATGTGGCGGTACATTGTCCTGGGCGAAAAGCCTTTTATGAAATTGTCATTTGCATTTTTATTGTTACGGCTAGTTTTTTTTTTTATTTTTTTATAACACAACGTCGTTGTTTATCCTGCATTCTACAGAATACTTTTTTTTTTATACATTACAAATAAGCCTTTGACGATCTCACCTGGTGGCAAGTGATGATGGAGTCTAGGATGGTGGCTAACCTGTTAGGGGAGGCTTCAACCGTGCCTAGTTACCACCCTACCGACAAAGACGTGTCGCCAAGCGATTTAGCGTTTCGGCACGATGTCGCATAGAAACCAATTGGAAGTATGGGTTTATCATACCCCTAACAGGTTAGCCCTCTACAATCCTAGACTTCATCATCACTTACTACCAGGTGAGATAGCCGTCAAGGGCTAACTTGCAGTGTATTAAAAAAAAAGGAAAAAAACAATCTCAACTGACGCCAAAATTGGGCGAGGTTTTTGATATTAACTCGCTCATATTAAACAAGAAATTTAGCTTTTAACTATCTACACCCGATTTTTCACGGTTTCGTTGTCTTCTCTTCTTCTATTCATTTATTATTAATTTCTGAACATTATCCTTATCCGATAATTATCATCCAATTATTTATAGGTACACAATGGACCTACATTTTATTAGGCCTATATCTTTGATCTACCTTGAATAATTCTCTGAAAATCTCAGCCTCAGTGCGGAAGCGAAAAAAATATCTATAATTACAATATATAGCATACCTCTAAAGAACAACTTGATTTGTCCCCTGGAAGTTATGCGTGGGATATGAATAAGAGCTATGGAAACGCGAACCTATAGATTTTGCCTCGACGTAAGGATCACTTATAGATGGTTTTTAGTTTCAATAACAAAGAATTCTCTTAATGCAAGCTATGTAAACTTTGACGGTATCATCATCATCATGATCAACCCATTCTCGGCTCACTACAGAGCACGGCTCTCCTCTCAATATGAGAAGGGTTTGGCCATAGTCCACCACGCTGGCCATGTGCGGATTGGCAGACTTCACACGCTTTTGAGAACATTACGGAGAACTCTCGGGCGTGCAAGTTTCCTCACGATGTTTTCCTTCACCGTTGAAGCAAGTGATATTTTAATTGCTTAAAAACACACAACTCGGAAAAGTTAGGGGTACGTGCCCGGATTCGAATCGCCGACCTCTGATTAAGAGGTTGACGCCCTAACCACTAGGCTACCACAGCTTTGTATAAATTAAGATAATCAAGCCGCACAATGTCGGCATGTAGGCGACTTGTTTTAGCGCATCGCGTTAAGCCCGCGGCGTAATCCTTCATTAGCGACGAGAAAAGCCGCAGGCGTCTGCGGGATTTACCAGCCGACCCACTTCGGATACTGACTTACGCATTTTCTTACTCGCCTCTCTGGGTCCAATTCTCTTTAACATCAAAGGCCGGCTTGATTAGTTAAAGATGCGCTACTAGTGGATTTGTCTGAACATAGGCTGTTGTTACAAACTGATTTGTAATAAAAAATTCAAAGCTACTTTTTACAGTAGGTATACCCGCTTGGGTTCAGAATATATATGTATGGAGTTTTGATGACCTCCGTGGCGCAGCGCGCACGCTGTCGCATTATAAAGTGGCAGGTCCTGGGTTCGATTCCTGGCTCGAGTCTGGTCTGGTGGGAAGCTTCGGCCGTGGCTAGTTACCATCCTACCGGAGAAAACATGTGCAGACATGTCTACACGGTGTTATGTGATGAACATGATGAACATGATGAACATCTCCAGCACACACAGCCACAGATGCGTTGCTGGTTGAACCCATCAACCATTGTGATCGTTTTCTACTCGACATCGTACCGGAGCGCTAGATCACTTGGTGGATTGCCAGTTAAAGCCTAGTGGTTAGGTCCGCTTCCTAATCAGAGGTCGGGGGTTCGAACCCGGGCACGCACCGCTAACTTCTCGGAGTTATGTGCGTTTGTAAGCAATTAAAATATCCCTTGCTTCAACGGTGAAGGAAAACTTCGTGAGGAAACCTGCACGTCTTTGAGTTCTCCATAATGTTCTCGAAGGCGTGTGAAGTCTGCCAATCCGCAAATGGCTAGCGTGGTGGACTATGGCCAAACCCTTCTCATATTGAGTGGAGACCCGTGTTCTGTAGTGAGCCGGCAATGGGTAGATCATGATGACGATGATGATAATTGCCAGTAGGGTGGTAACTAGCCGGGCTCGAACGCAGTACCTCCCGCTTTACAATACGACAGGGCACGCGGTAGTCGAGAGCTGTTGCGTATCGAGAATTGTAGACCCTACATCATCGACGATCGTACATTTTCCATTTTTAATTCTGGTATAATTTTTGTTATCACCATCGCATCGCATCAAGTAAGAACGATTGATACTCGTATGTTAATCTACGTATCTACACGAGAGGTCGGAAATGGCAGCCTCGATTTATGTGTCCGACGTCCGCGTAGGTCCGGGCGTGACTTACGCGGACGTGGGTGCGTGTGAATTATGACGTCGTTACTAACGATCACCTGCCTCGGCGACGACGTCCGTGATATAATGCAACCTTGCTACTAGAACTTGCGGAACCTAACTCACTGTGTGATTAAGGAGACACATTGCTTTTGTGTATTAAGCGGTGATAGCCCAGTGGTTAGGGTGTCAGCCTCCTAATCAGAGGTCGGCGGTTTGAATCTGGGCACGCACCTCGAACTTTTCGGAGTTACGTGCGTTTAAAAAAAAAAAAAAATTAAATATCACTTGCTTCAATGGTGAAGGAAAACATCGTGAGGAAACCTGCAAGCCTGAGAGTTCTCCATAATGTTCTTAAAGGCGTGTGAAGTCTGCCAATCCGCACATGGCCAGCGTGGTGGACTATGGCCAAACCCTTCTCATATGGAGAGGAGACCCGCGCTCATGATGATGATGATTGCTTTTGTTATAAATCCTGTTTATAAGGTTATTTTTTTTTTTTAATTCACCACAAGTAAGCCCTTGACTGCATCTCACCTGATGTTAAGTGATGATGCGGTCTAAGATTTTAATAAAATAAAAAACTACATAACTATATTTTTATAGTTAGATATTTTAAATCCCAAGTTGGATTTCAAACTAGGGGCTACACAAGTTAACAAAACTCTGTAAGGGCACGATTAATAAAGGGTATAAAACGAAAAAGCCGAGGTCTGAAAAGCGATCTAATCTGATCCTTACCTCGGACTTGAGAAACAGTAGGCTCTACAGATCTCAGCTTTAGCTACCTTTTTGCTTTAAATATATCTAGATATTTTAGAATTACTGTATGAAAATTACGTCATATATTTGTGTCAAAGACTCGCTGAAGTATTCCCAAAATATCGTAATGTAAGCAAAGTTAGGCTATGCAATATTTCGCTTAACTGGAAACTTATGAGCATCTTTAGCGGTTCAGACGTGTGAAGGCGGGATTGGACAAGTTTGAACATGTCGAGTTGCAGTTTGAACTTTGTTATCGTTAACTACGTTGTATACGGGAGGATGTTGGAGGTTAAGCAGTGAAATCGTGACCCGACATGTCTCGACGTTGCATCTTCGATTACGGCGACTCGCTGTTCTATCTCGCTCATACTTGGTAATCGATCCTTGTAGCTCATGTTCTAACAATAGACCATCGTGGCCGTTACAATTGTTGAAGCACGACCTCCGTAGCGCAGTGTGTGCGCTGTTGCATTATAAAGTTGGAGGTCCCGGGTTCGATTCCTGGCTCGAGTCTGGTCTGGTGGGAGGCTTCGGCCGTGGCTAGTTACCACCCTACCGACAAAGACGTGTCGCCAAGCGATTTAGCGTTCCGGCACGATGTCGCGTAGAAACCAATTAGGAGTATCTGTATACCACACCCCTAACAGGTTAGCCCGCTACCATCCTAGACAGCATCATCACTTAATACCAGGCCGAGAAAGCCGTCAAGGGCTAACTTGTAGTGGATAAAAAAAAAAGCAAGAAATAAAACTTGTCTGAAATAAAACTTTATTGAGAACACATAAGTTGTCCAGAAAAATGGCTAGGACGGCACTGCATTAGCAAAAACTTTTGCATGAGCCGCTGCCCACCTCGGAACCTAACCTTAAATTAATAAGATAATGTCCTTCTAAAAAATAAAACGAAAAATGTATATAACATTTTGTTTCGTGTCTTTGAGTGTGTGTGTGTGAGTGTGTGTGTGTGTTTGGTCTTAGTACATATTATGGGTATTAGTATAAATGATTAGGCAACAAATCTTCATTTTGGATAAAAATGACTCTTTTGTAAAAGCCATATCCATAGGGATACATTAGTTTTAGCCATATTTGTTGATTTTGTTATATAAAAAGTCTATAAATCTAATTGTTTTGTTCAAAAACCATCTCGACAAACTTTTAAATTTAAGTTTTCTACTTCATTAACCTGTGGTTTTAGGTTAATAATTCCTGTTTGCACGTAATGGTCTTAACATTCTAAATCTACGCCAGCAGAAAAACGTCAATCCAAATAACAGCTAATTAAGCGTAGTATGTAAGCTGAAAGTAACAACAAAGATTTTTATGTAACTATATCATCATCATGATCAACCCATTGCCGGCTCACTACGGCACGGCGTCTCAATATGAGAAGGGTTTGGCCATAGTCCGCCACGCTAGCCAATGTGTAGATTGGCAGACTTCACACGCCTTTGAGAACATTATGGAGCACTCTCAGGCGTGCAGGTTTCTCACGATGTTTTCCTTCACCGTTGAAGCGAGTGATATTTTAATTGCTCAAAAACGCACATAACTCCGAAAAGTTAGAAATCATAACTGGGCTATCACAGTTACTACAAACAGATCCAAAGACTGGATATTTCGTAAGTACCTTCAAACATAAATTTTTATTCGGTGAATTAAATGAGTCACTCGGATATGATTGTAACAGAAAACATGTTCGGACGTGTGAAGCCGGAATTGAACAAGTTTGAACGACTCTTGTTGCACTTTGATAGCGTTAACTACTTGGTATACGGCAGCTAGTGAGATTAAATAATGAAATCTTAATAAGGGTTCCGCTCTTGTTTCGACTCGGAAGTGGAATGGGCTCGTGGGTTTAAATAATTGATACAAGAAAAAGATTTCACTACTTGTGGAATTATATTGTGTTATATACACTTGCTAAATTGAAATGAAATGAAACTTTATTTGTTCACATATAATTAGTATCACAGTATCCGATAAGGCTGAGACCTTCTGTTAAGTATAAAACCTGTGTCAGAAGGACTCGCTCTTCCCATTATAAAATACTAGCTGTTGCCCGCGACTTCGTCTGCGTAGAATTGCTGATTTCCATTGAGATTGAAAACTTCAAACCCCTATTTTACCTGCTTCGGGGTAGATTTGGATGAAAAAAATTCTAACCTTATACTAACGCCCTAAAAGAAATCTATTTTCAAAAGTTCAAGCTTGTAGACTTATCCTTTCTTAGCTGACATCTCTTAACTATCAACTACCAACTTGCTAAATTATAGCTTTATACGTACAATAGTTTTTGAGATCTCGTGTTTAATCAGTATTGTATGTAAGTCAATTATGTGTATTGAATCTATATATATAAAAGCGAAAGGTCACTTACTTACTTACTAATAATATTTAACAAGTTTGTTTTTTTTTATCTACTACTAAAGCTTACTTACTAACATGCAGTAAATGAATGTGTGTGTGCGTGTGTGTGTGTGTGTTTGTGTGCGTGCGTGTTTTGGTTTTTAGTACACGGATTTTAGTAGATTTCTCCAATCTACAAAAAAGTAAAATAAAAGAGACAAAGAAGCTCTTGCATAAAAGTAACTACTTAAATATGACCCGGCTAAATTTTTTGTGGGCTTCTTCTTAGACCACAGCGCGTGTGAAACCCTCATAGCTTTAGTTTTAAGTCGGCGATTGTAGTTAGCACCTCGCGAATTAAAATAATGAAGAATATTCTATATATGAACGCTTCATCTAATACATTTCGTCTGTAATAGGTTAACGTGAATAAAGCTACTTTTGATTATTTTTTTTTAAGTTTGATTAAAGGAAGTGATTTTTTGATCTTAGACTGCATCATAACGTCTTCACCTTATCAGGTGAGATTGTATGAGATTGTCAAGGGCTAACTTGTAGTGTATAAAAAAAAACTCGATAGTAGGATACATTAAAAAGGTTTTAATAACAAAAAAAGAGACATAACTCACACCGATTTATAAAACAACATAGTTTTAATATGTTAAGAGAAGGTGTTAAAGAGTTTATAGAAAAATGGTCTCAGCATCCGAGGCGTTAAACTTTATAAAAGTTTGAGCCAGCTGTTATCTTCTCCGCGAGCTTAAGCGTTAATTAACTTAACTAGTGTTTTTTTTTTACGTTATTTTGTTACCTGCTTTATCTCTTTACATTTTATAGTGCAGACTACTAAGAGAGAAAGTAAAGAAATAATAGGCCCCGGCTATTGCCCGCGGCTTTAACTTTAAGTTCAATTTTCATACAAACCAAATTTTTATCAATTAGCTATTTGTATGCCAAATCTTTCTCGATCCGTCAAGTGATTTGAGCTGTGCGTTAATAGTTGAATCATTCAGTCAATCACTTATATAGAAGATGAACGTTGGGGGCCCAAGGTGCTGGAATGGCGACCCCGCACCGGTAAACGTAGGGTTGGTCGCCCCCAACAAGGTGGACAGACGACATTAGACGAGTCGCAGGGAGCCGCTGGAAGCAAGCGGCCCTAGACCGTGGACATTAGAACTCCCTACAAAAGACCTATGTCCAGCAGTGGACGTCAATCGGTTGTTAATGATGATGATGATGATGAACGGTTTTCAGTGTTTTTATAAAGCGATAGCTTATAGATAAATCCTATTACGAAATTAAGGATTATATAAGCGATAAAAAAGCGTGTGAATTGCTCTAACTTCATAGCTAATTATAATTTATTATTGACTATGTGAGATGGTGATAACAAAAAAAGCCTTATAGTAGATTGGAGAGTAAAAGAGCTAAAGAAGTTCTTGCATAAAAGTAATTACTTAAATATGACCCGGCTAAGTTTGTTGTCGGCTTCTTCTTAAACCTATCCTAGGTTTAAATCATAAAAACAGTCTTAAAGTTTGTATGGTATATATATTTTTTCGGACTGTCTATTAGCTGTACAAACTCTATTGGTTGCCACAGCGTAACCGGGCTGTGTGGTATATAGATGAGATTTGAATGCAGGTGTGCATTAAAATGTAGATTTGCCATTCGCAAGTGCACGACGTGGGCCCAATTCATCAAGTCGCCATATTGTCCGATACCTAGGTTCCGGTGCGGAGCGATGCGGCCATTTCCTGCCGGCCCTCGGCGACACACGATCGCCCTCCGCCCTCCCAATACCTATCTGGGTTATGCTAATGATTATTGCTACGCGACGTAGAGCCTCTACAAGGAATTTAATAGTAGTTTTCATCAAATATATATGAATAGATCAATCATAATCTTTATTAAATTAATCCTTTAAAGGGCACTTTTGATGTCAATTACATAGTAGTGAGTTGATGATGTTAAAAACACACACTTTCTCAGTAACAACTCTTGTTTATTACAGGATTGTACACCCCTTTTTACAAACACACTTTTTCGATAGGTATTCTTGTATATCTATATGATGTTACACACTTCTTAAAATATAACCTTAGAGACCACTTATTGGTACCAACGCTGAACAAGAACTAAAAAAATAATGCACGTCTAACTTATAAAGGGCCGATTCGAATGTCATGTTTTCCGTTTTGCCTCAATTATATCGGGTACTTTAAGAATTGAAATACTTGAATTGAAACAGTCAATTGAGATATAATACTTTTCAGTAAATTTAGTCAAAAGTAAACCAAAATCATTTAAGTCAAATCGCGTACATTAATTTTATATTTTCATTTAATGATTAAGTAATTATATGTATGTAAATTCAAAGACACTAAAATCTAAAACATGTTGAAATCATGTCAATGGTGATACTAGATTCGAAAACTTTAAACTAAAGCTACGAGGGTTCCAAACGCACCCTGCTCTAAGAAGAACCCCACAACTAACGTGGCCGGTATAGTTGATATTTGATTTTGATAACGCGTGTACTTTCGAAAATCGCATACCGGCAATCGATCTGAAAATTGGTATAACCTATTTTGAACTTTGCAATCACAGTTATTCTTCTAAATTTCAGATTTATCTGGGGTATGCGGTTTTCGGAACTTTATCCTTTACACTACCTTCTTTACCTAGTGTATGATATATTATTTTCGTATTATCTATATATATAAAAGCGAAATACCACTGACTGACTGACTGATGATCACGATATCTCAGGAACTATAAAACATACGAACTTAAAATTTGGAAGGTAGATTCCTTTTATGAAGTAGAGGTCAGCTAAGAAACGGTTTTGAGAAAATCTACCCCTAAGGGGTAGAAATGGGGGTTGGAAGTTTGTACGAAAGTCCTATATTTTTGAAGTTAGAGACATGAAAATTGGCAACTAAGTTTTTTATTATAAATGATAAAGATCTGTATAATCAATGTTACGAAAATCTACCCCAAGGGGGGTGAAATGGGGGTGGGGCGTTTTCATGGGGATTTTATGTTTTCGAAGTTAGGGACATGAAAATGGGCATTTAGGTAATTTGTTTTAAATAATAAAAACCTGTATACGCAATATTACAAAAATCCACCCCTAAGGGGTAGAAATGGGGGTTGGAAGTTTGTATGAAAGTCCTATATTTTTGAAGTTAGAGACATGAAAGTTGGCAACTCAGTTGTTAATTATAAATAATAAAGATCTGTATGATCAATAATGCGAAAATCTACTCCAAGGGGGGTGAAATGGGGGTAGGAAGTTTTCATGAGGATTCTAAGTTTTTGAAGTTAGGGACATGAAAATCGGCATTTAGGTAATTTGTTTTAAATAATAAAAACCTGTATACGCAATATTACAAAAATCCACCCCTAAGGGGTAGAAATGGGGGTTGGAAGTTTATATGAAAGTCCTATATTTTTGAAGTTAAAGACATGAAAGTTGGCAACTAAGTTGTTAATTATAAATAATATAGATCTGTTTAATCAATGTTACAAAAATATACCCTAAGGGGGGTGAAATGGGGGTTGGAAGTTTTCACGAGGATTCTATGTTTTCGAAGTTAGGGATATGAAAATTGGCATTTAGGTAATTTGTTTTAAATAATAAAAACTGTATATGCAATATTAAAAAAATCCACCCCTAAGGGGTAGAAATGGGGATTGGAAGTTTGTATGAAAGTGCTATATTTTTAAAGTTAGAGACATGAAAGTTGGCAACTAAGTTGTTAATTATAAATAATTAAGATCCGTATGATCAATGTTACGAAAATCTACCCCAAAGAGGGTAAAATGAGGGTTGGAAGTTTATATGAGGATTCTAAGTTTTCGAAGTTTGGGACATGAAAATTGACATTTAGATTATTTGTTTTAATTAATAAAAACATTTATACACAATATTACAAAAATCCACCCCTAAGGAGTAAGAGGGGTTAGGGGTTGGAAGGTTACATGTAAGTTCTGCGTTTCTGGAATTAGAGAAATAAAAATCGGTAATTAGAGCATTACTTTTCAGTAATAATGACATGTAGGTATAAGCTCTTTTGCAAGTGGAAACATAAAGAATGAAAAGGAATTTGGAAGTTAGGCCCTGCTTAGGCGTAGACATCGCTAAGAAAATCATTTGTGAAAATCCGTCGCAAAGAGGTTAATAACGGGGTTCATGTTGAATGAAAATCTTATAAAGTTTTACTTCTTTAAATCCTCTCGACGTATAATTAGTATAACACTGAAATACTTCGTACTAAGAAATCCTTACTATCCAGACAAAATCATAGTAATATTATAAATGGTAAAGTGTGTTTGTATGTTGGTTTGTCCTTCAATTACGTCGCAATAGAGCAATCGATCGACGTGTTTTTTGAAAGTATCGTTGAGGACCTGGAGAGTGACATATGAGAGTTCGCGTAGGAATTTTTACAACTAATTCTGACTAAATTTTAGACTTATTCCACGCGGACGAAGTCGCGGGCGCCAGCTAGTTATAGATATAGTTGTCCGTGTGAACTCATGTGTATGTCCTTTGGACAACCTACCTGACAACGTTCGTGCGTATATAAAGAGAGAGGACTAGGGTTCGATTACCGGCTCGAGTCTGATCTGGTGTAATGCTTTGGTTGCGTCTTGTTACACTTGCCACCTAACTTAAATAAATAAACTAACAAATACATAAAACCAAGTGATTTATTGAAGATTGTATGATGCCGAGTAGAAACCGATTAGGAGGTTGGGTTCAGCCGAAAATTAAAACGATTAGAGCTCAAAACGAACTAATCCGGCTTAGCTAAGTAACAAGAATTTGTACTAGACTTGTTTTTTGGCGGCTTTTTTCTCAGTAGAATCGGCATCTCGAACCGGTGTTAGAGATAAAGATTTGCATTTTGAAGATAATAGAGGGCGTTCGTTTGTACACGAAACTTTAATACGAGTTGTACGCGTATAAGTTCACTGTAAATCTCAACATATATTTATCTTAGTCATAATCATGATCAACCCATTCTCGGCTCACTACAGAGCACAGGTCTCCTCTCAATATGAGAAGGGTTTGGCCATAGTCCACGACGCTGGCCATGTGCGGATTGGCAGACTTCACACACCTTTGAGATCATTATGGAGATCTCTCAGGCATGCAGGTTTCCTCACAATGTTTTCCTTCACTGTTGAAGCAAGTGATATTTTAATCGCTTAAAAACGCACTTAACTCCGGAAAGTTATAGGTTGACGTCCTAACCACTGGGCTATCACAGTTATTAGCTTAATACTATTTATCTTAGTAAAGTTTGTTTATACGGTTAATAAAACGTACAAGTATTAATGTCTATCGATTCATGATTTCAAAGCCCATTTTAATTCGTACAAGACAATGCTCATCTCTGGATCTTAAGAATGTTTGACATTAAACATTTCTTTTCAAGTTCCTTTTTTATCTATGAAGGAGACTCTTTTTAATCCGAATGGCACTTAAACGGTGCCTACCGTCATTTGTGTTACTTACTTTCATTTCTGTCGATTTTTGATTGCGTTCTATTGATCTTATTCTTTCGTTGCTTTTGAAATTGTCCTTTTCTTTTTAATTGCTCTGTTTGTTTGTTTAATGGTATTTTGAGCGCCGGATTTGTCGGCGGAGTCTTGTTTGGCTTTTAATTTTTTATCAACTTTTAATTTGTGTACTACTGTTTGTGGTGTCATGATTTCCAAATGTTTTAGATTTTAGTACCTTTTAATTTACATACACATAATAACTTAATCATAAAATGAGAAATATATATTAAAAGTACGTGAAATTTGCTCAAAGTTCCGACCGAAATTACAGTTACGATGGCTGTAGACTTTGAAGTTGGGGGCGTGTTTCTGTGACGAGCGGCGGCGATTTCGAAATATTATGTATATTTAATTTACAGCAGTTATATTTGTCATGATTTCCAAATGCTTTAGATTTTAGTGTCTCTGAATTTACATACATAGAATATCTTATCATTAAATGAGAAATATATATTTAAAGTACGTGATTTGACTTAAATGATTTAGGTTTACTTTTGACTATTTTAATGAAAAGTATCTCAATTGACTGTTTTCTTAAGATACCGGATTTTAATGAGGCAAAACGGAAACAGGACGTTCGGATCGGCCCTTTATAAGTAAGTTAGTCGTTGCTCGTTTTTGGTTAGTTCTTGTTTAGTTTTTTTAGAAAAATTATCTCCAAGGTTCTGGTTGTACAAAGGTGTGTAAAATGTTATAAATTCAAAATTCAAATTCAAAATAACCTTTATTCAAATAGTCCTTAAAAAGGCACTTTTGACGCGTCAATAATTTACATAGTAGTTATTTCATGGTGATAACTATATTCGTAAACTTAAAACTAAAGCTATGAGGGTTCCAAACGCGCCCCGGTCTAAGAAGAAGCCCACAACAAACTTAGCCGGGGTTTTTCTTTTTTTCGTTATCACCATCTCACATAATGAATAAAAAAACTATAGTACCTATGGAGATAGAGCAATTCACACCCAAGCTTTTTTATCGTTTATATAATCCTTAATATCGTAATATGATTTTTCTACAAGCTTTCGTTTTATAAAAACTTTGAACTTATTGATAGACATCTCCAAGATATCAATAGGTAATTTATTATAAAATAAAATACAATTTCCTTTGAATGAGTTACTAATTTTGTGCAGCCTACTAAATGGTACTACAAGTTTACTTTTACTTCTGCTTCTTCTTCTATAGATAAACAAGTATAGATATTGAAGAGTTGTTTACCATATAAACAAGGTGTGTACAATCCTGTAAATAAATAAGAATAGATACTGAAGAAGTGTGTTTCTTAACAGTGGGTTTATTTAGTCAACTATCAGTTGAGTGCAATCTCACTTGGTGATTGGCGACGATGCATTTAACCGTTAAGTTGGTGAAGCTGTAACCTATTTTTGGAATGACCATTGTATTAAACCTCCTCCTAAGACGACGACCTCATTGACAACCTCCGTGGGTCGCGCTGTTGCATTGTGGGAGGTCCTGGGCTCGATTCCCTACGTGGCTAGTTAACACCTTACCGATAAAGACGTCGTATCAGTGCCAAACGATTTAGCGTTCCGGCACGATGTCGCGTAGAAACCAATTAGGAGTATGGGCCAGCTCGAGTCTTGTCTGGTAGGATGCTTCGTCCGCGGCTAATCACCACCCTACCGACAAAGACGTGTCGCTAAGCGATTTAGCGTTCCGGCACGATGTCGCGTAGAAACCAATTAGGAGTATGGGCCAGCTCGAGTCTTGTCTGGTAGGATGCTTCGTCCGCGGCTAATCACCACCCTACCGACAAAGACGTGTCGCTAAGCGATTTAGCGTTCCGGCACCATGTCGCGTAGAAACCAATTAGGAGTATGGGTCAGCTCGAGTCTGGTCTGGTGGGATGCTTTGGCCGTCGCTAGTTACTACCCTACCGACAAAGACGTGTCGCTAAGCGATTTAGCGTTCCGGCACGGTGTCGCGTAGAAAACAATTAGGAGTGTGGGTTTACCATACTCGTAATAGGTTAGCCCGCTACCATCTTAGACTGCATCATCACTTACACCAGGTAAGATTGCCATTAAGGGCTAACTTGTAGTGGTTAAAAAAATCCTTTGATTTACATACTTATAAAAAATTGTACTGCAAGTATGAATTCTACATAAGCTGTAAAGGTATGTATTAAAGTATTGATGAACACGAGGGTTAGACGGTTACAGCGTAGTCCCTTCCGTTTTACAAATTGGCAAGTATGAATCAATTATTCCATTCCCTTTTACACGCGTATCAAAAGGGCCGCGGGACGTAGGCCGGGGTCCTCGGCGCCGCTGGGCCGGAATATTATTAGTTTTGGGTCCAATTTGTCCTTAATCGTTCACCCGTCGCCCGTTCTAAACAATCAAAGTTTTAGTTATTTAAGACTCCACTTGTGAGTTATTTAACAGTGTTTAGATTGTATTAACTGTGTATTTATTTAATGTATTTTAATTATATTTGTAATATAAACAGGTTATAACATATTGCAAGGGTTTTATGTAATCGCTATACTACTAACAGGTTTTCTCTTTACCATCTTTATTGTTAATTGCATCACGAAAAACCCCATTAAGTGAGATTGCAGACAATAGCTATTTTGTAGTAGAATTAAAAAATAATCTTACCGATAGAGTTTAAGACTCGTAACTCTTTTAAACATGTGATTTTCATATAAACTTTTCATCCAAATGAAACACCATAGAATTTAGGAATTAAAAGGATTTGCGTCGATAGATAGGTGATATTCCATGCCATGGAGCACTGTACTCTCTAATTTATAATATGCATCGAATATACATGTAATGCCTTTTCGGTTTCTCCTCTCCGTCCAAATATCGTGGCAAGATCGCGTTTTTTGAATTATCCCTAAAAACAAAATGTTTGTATAAACTGCTTAATCGGGTTAATGAAAGAGTAGGGAGCAAGATTAGTTCTACAAAATTGGTGCGTGTAAATTGGAACAGGGTAGGGAACCTCGAAAGAGATTTGGCCCTGAGTATTTCAATGTACCGTGTACGAGATTGTACAAGAAGACCATGTCATGAATATTACTTGTATCAGACACTGATTTAAAAGTTTTGACGACGTCCGTGGCGCAGTGCGCGCGCTGTCGCATTATAAATTTGGAGGTCCTGGGTTCGATTCCCGGCTCGCGTCTATTCTAGTGGGAGGCTTTGGCCGTGGCTAGTTCCTACCACCCTACCGACAAATACGTGTCGCCAAGCGATTTAGCGTTCCGGCACGATGTCGGGTAGAAACCAATTAGGAGTGTGGGTTTACCATACCCCTAACAGGTTAGCCCGCTACCAGCCTAGACTGCATCATCACTTACCATCAGGTGAGATAGCCGCCATATCATATGATATAGATAGCAATAAAAGTAATCTTTTTTGTTTTCCAAATGAATAGCATTGTGTAAACCTGTACGCTTTCTATCCGATCCTTATGGACCTGGTAGCTAGGGTTCCATATCGTCATCTCTATTCAAGTTGAGAACTGTGAATAGTTCTTGGAGATGCAACTTTTTCTATTCCATGCAAATCACATTACCGTGATACGGTCCGGAGTGAGAGGGGTCCGGAGCGGCTTCAGTAATGCACCTTAATACTCGCTCCACAGTACCTTGTACGCTAACAACGGACACCTAAATATCGTGAGCGAGTGGAGTGTACCTTTGTTTTTCTCATTTACCTAAGTGCACCTTCCCGTTTGGCATTCCTATTTCCGTATCCGCGAGTCTTTATGTGGGTGGTACACTTTTTTTTTTCTTCTTTATCACAAGGGCGACCCAGTTAGACGTTGTTAAAAAAAAAGAATAAAGAAGATTTTGTAAAGGTAATTATTAATTGGGTGCGTTACGAATTACCTTATAAAGTGGCGAGAGATGGGGTGAGGTGGTGTTCTATTTTTTATTTTTTTAATTTTTATTCATAAATACATTTTTATCTATCTAAATATATATGTTAATAAGTAGTGCTGTTACAAGTTACCAATTATAGGCGTATTCAACATTGCCAAGGTGTCTCCCAACATTTTTTTTTAAACAGTTTACAAGAAATAATTACAAAATAAATGGAATTAGGTAAATTAAATTAAAATATTTACATACATTAACCATGCTTATAAGTACAATTATTTTCCTGAAAGCGAAATAAATTGTCATGAAAGTGTGTTCTAAAACAATTAAAATGAAAACGTCAACTACAAAGAGTTCACACAAACTAAGAATTCGGTTAAAGTCCATTTTAAAACACATCAAGTTTATTCTAAACTTTACTGAGTTATAGTATTGCCTGTTTTTCGCGGGTTATATACATATATAGCAAGTTAAGCTCTGCTTTAAATCACGGACTTACAGCGAGTAGCGTCTGTTTCTATCTAAAACAAATCAAAGGATTTAAGTCCTACTTAAAAATAGTATATCGGGAATTTCCACTAAGCCAAACCGCTGCGAAGTTGTTAATACATAAGTTGAACCATTTGATACTGAACTCGCAGAGACTGGATTAGGTTGAAGTTTGTAGGGCTTGCCTAAGTGAGTTTGTACGACTTTTTAGTTGCGAAATTATTTTAAGTGACTTTTATATATGCTAGATGTTTTAATTTTTTATTTCAAATGCAAATAATCTTTATTCAAATAGTACTTTAAAAGGTGCTTTCGACGCGTCAATAATTTACATACTAGTGATTTGATGGTGATAACTACATTCGCAAACTCAAAACCAAGGCTATGAGGGCTCCAAACGCGCCCCGATCTAAGAAGTAGCCCACAACAAACCTAGCCAGGCAAATTTTCCCCTTGTTATCACCATCTCACAATTATATTAAGAGCCATCTTATTACAATATATAATAGCAATATTTCACACCCATGCTTGTTTATCACTTACATAATCCTTCACACTATAATAGGACTTTTCTACAAGCTTACGCTTTATACAAACCCTGAACTTATTTAGAGACATCCCAGAAATTTCATTTGACAATTTGTTAAAAATTGTATGTATGGGTTTTAAGGTAGGAACCTTTGTTCCCAGAACACAAAGTTTGATAAAATTTCACCGATGGTTTCGGAACGCATAGAGGACAAATACACTGATATTGTTTTTGACCTTTTCTATAACCTGGTATCAAAATGAGTAATAACATTTTAATGACAAGTAATGTGGCAATTCATGCACCATTTTAAAATCTTGACTAAATGGACCATCTTTTAAAATAAGTTGCCCAAGTTCGTATGGTACTATTTTTTTTATTAATGTGTCAAAATTAACTGTCAATATTTTAGTTAACCATGATTCATTGATTATTTTACTAAATTAACTAATATTAGTCTAAAAAAGACTTCATTAAAAAAACACTGCGTATTTGTTAAATTTGTAATCACATTATTTAAAAATAAAACAAATGACATCGGCTTTTAGTAAAATCGTCTCGAGCGAGAATGCCTCGAAAGGCATCGACCGCCTGTATTTATAGCAAAGCATGCTAGTACAAAATTGATTGTTACTGTCTTTTAATAAAAAATATTATAATATCACCAAATACTATGGCATTTTTTCTTAATTTTTCCGAACTGGTATAACTTTAGCCCTCGCCTTAAACAAAGTTATCATTAAGTTTTGGGGGGATATTATTCTTTTAGATGCACATATACGTTGCTTGGAGTTGTAATCAGTTTTATAAGTAGAGTTTTTGAAAAACTCTTCGAAGGAGGTGTCTCACTATCTCGTTTTCAAACCTTGAGTGTTTCATTGATATAATTTCACTGGCGCATTATCAGTGGGTCGTTTGAATTATTCCGGCGGGTGGCGTCGGCGCCGGTAGGTGGCGCCATCTGTTTAATTTGCGGCCAGCTTGTTTATCGGCCGCCGTCGGTTGCGTTAAACGGCTTAGTGGCGTTTGCCTTGAAATACTTAATTGCGTAGCTGCGGCGGCCGTCCTTTATTGCATCAGTGGGAGATCAGTTTAACACCAAAGGAAAATTTAGATAATAGCATTTTAATTTGACGATCTCCCTGGATTATGACGCAGTTGTGTGCGCTGTCTTATTATTTATTTTTTTATACACTACAAATTAACCCTTAACGGCTATCTCATCTGGTCGCTCGGATGGTACGGACATGTGTTAAGAAGAAACACACTTCTTCAGTATCTATTCTTATTTATTTACAGGATGATAAAAAACTTATTGATAAGGAATACAACTCTTCAATATCTATACTTGTTATCTATAACATTTTACACACCTTTGTACAACCAGAACCTTGGAGACCACTTTTCGGTACCAACACTAAACAATAACTAATCAACCATGACCAACGACTAACTAACTTATAAAGGGCCGATTCCAACGTCATGTTTTCCGTTTTGCCTTATTCAAATCCGGTATCTTAAGAAAACAGTCAATTGAGATACTTTTCATTAAAATAGTCAAAAGTAAACCTAAATCATTTGAGTCAAATCACATACTTCAATTATATATTCTCATTTAATGATTAAGATATTATATGTATGTAAATTCAAAAACACTAAAATCTAAAACATTTGGAAATTATGACACATGTAATGCGTAGACCTGACGATTAGGTACGTGGTGAAAAAGTGCCTTTCCGTGGCTGCAGGGAAAAGGGGAAGACCCCCAACTACATGGTTGACGAATGTCCAAAAGGTCATGAAATTCCTCTGCCTCAATGATGAGGGATACTAAATTAAGTTCGACGTGGCGCTCAATGATAAAAAAGCCGACCCCGGAATAAGGCGAGGCCAAAGAAGAAGAAGGAGGCTATCTCATCTGGTGGTAAGTGATGATGCAGTCTAGGATGGTAGCGGGCCAACCTGTTACCATACCCCTGGTTAACCTGGTTGGTTTCTACGTGACTTCGTGCCGGAACGCTGAATCGCTTTGCGACACGTCTATGTCGGTAGGGTGGTAACTAGCCACGGCCGTAGCCTCCCACCAGATCAGACTCAAGCCGCAATCGAAACGAGGACCTCCGACTTTATATTGTGACAGCGCCACGGAGGTCGTCAAATAATTTCTGTTTTTTTTAATCACTAAAGACAAATCGGAAGCGGTGATAGCCTAGTGGTTAGGGCGTCAGCCTCCTAATCAGAGGTCGGCGGTTCGAATCCGGGCACGCACCTCTAACTTTTCGGAGTTATGTGCGTTTTTAAGAAATTTAAATAGCACTTGCTTCAACGGTGAAGAAAAACATCGTGAGGAAACCTGCACGCCTGAGAGTTCTCCATAATGTTCTCAAAGGCGTGTGAAGTCTGTCAATCCGCACATGGCCAGCGTGGTGGACTATGGCCAAATCCTTCTCATATTGAGAGGAGACCCGTGCTCTGTAGTGAGCCGGTAATGGGTTGACATGATGATGATGAAAGACAAATTACGTGTTAGCGGATAAAGGTAACGAAGTTGCATGGAAACCGATGGATGGATATGGGATTAATATAAACTGCATCGTCACCGCCACTGAGATCGCAGTAAAGGTCTCGGTCGTAGTTCAGCCATAGTCTTCTGCTTACCCGTGTCTAGATTCCGGAGAAGCAGTAACAGGATCCTGCGCATGACAGCAGACAAGATTGATGATCCTCCTCCGCTGTACTAACTGTGCTAACTTGTGTTTAATCCATTTAAGTCATAGGATACTCACCTAGTTTTAAGATTTCCGTACCTGAAGTGTGCCATTGGTACCCTATTAATGAGAATCCATATGGTTTGCCCATCCGTCTAGCTGTATCGTCATCATGATCAACCCATTCTCGGCTAACTATGGAGCACTGGTCTCCTCTCAATATGAGAAGGGTTTGACCATAGTCCGTCACGCTGGCCATGTACGGATTGGCAGACTTTACAGGCCTTTGAGAAAATTATGGAGAACTAGTAGGTAAGCAGGTTTCCTCACGATGTTTTCCTTCATCGTTGAAGCAAGTGATATTTTAATTGCCCAAAAACGCACATAACTCCGAAAAGTTAAAGGTGTGTGCCCGGGTTCGAACCTCCGACCTCTGATTAGGGGGCTGATGTCTTAACCACTAAGCTATCACAGTTTCCAGCTTATCAGGCTGTATCTAATGAACCGTAAGAGAGTTGAATTGCTGCTAGGTATAACAAGAAATAATAGAATAAAGTGAAAACTTAAGGGAACTCCTATCTTGTAAATCCCTAAGCCACAATCACCGTTTTTTATGTCGGTAATAATTTAACAGCAATAATTTAACCAAAGGAAATAAGTAGGCAATCTCCCCCCAGATGTAAGTTGACTCAATAAAATCCCGAGCACGTTAAGATTTAATAAAAATCCGGCCTTTGTAGATTGGATTTGAATCGAGCGAGTCCCTAGTGTGCCAGATCGCAACTTTGCGCGGCGGTTTAAAACTTATTACTTACAAAATGATTACGCTGTGTAACACTTCAAAGTTAGACAATAATTTCAAAGTGTTTGATTTGCACGGTGTTTTCTTTGCTAGCCGGCTATGGGAAATCTTTGTTTAAGTTGGCCTTTCTATATTCATCATGATCAACCCATTACCGTCTCACTACAGAGCACGGGTCTCCTCTTCAATATGAGAAGGGTTTGGCCATAGTCCACCACGCTGGCCATGTGCGGATTGGCAGACTTCACACGCCTTTGAGAACAATATGGAGAACTCTCAGGCGTGCAGGTTTCCTACGATGTTTTCCTTCACCGTTGAAGCAAGTGATATTTTAATTGTTTGAAAAACGCACATAACTCCGAAAAGTTAGAGGTGCGTGCCCGGATTCGAACCGCCGACCTCTGTTTAGGAGGCTGACGCCCTAACCACTAGGCTATCACAGCTTCTTTTTCAGCTCAATATTGTGAGGTTTTATTTAAAACTTACAATAAATTACCTATTGATATCTTGGAGATGTCTATCAATAAGTTCAAAGTTTTTATAAAACGAAAGCTTGTAGAAAAATCATATTACGATATTAGGGATTATATAAACGATAAAAAAGCTTAGATGAGAATTGCTCTATATCCATGGGTACTAAAATTTATTATTGATTATGTGAGATGGTGATAACGAAAAAAAAACTGCTTAGTTTGTTGTGGACTTCTTCTTAGAGCAGGGCGCGTTTGGAAGCCTCATAGCTTTAGTTTTAAGTTTACGAATGTAGTTATCACCATCAAATCAGTACTATGTAAATTATTGACGCGTCAAAAGTGCCTTTTAAAGGACTAACTGAAGATTATTTGAAGTTGACCTAAAGATACAGACGTTACGAATGCGCAATTCACCTTGGCCGGTAGTTATTGCTATGGTCGAGGATTGAACCCGGGAACTCCCAGTTTTAGACTCCTCACAGAGCGCTGTATTTAGTTGAGCGGAGTGGGCGTATGAGAAGTCGTCAAAGTATTAGCACATTTTTCATGTGAAGACTGCTTTATAGAATCTTAATCTTCAGTAACGTTGCCTCACCCAATTAAAAAGTTAGGTTTGTTACTTAACAGAAAAAAAGGAAAGTTAGTTAACTTGGCCAAATGCAAATTTTTAAGTGAAACACGACCGTCGGTTTTCGTCTTTTAAACTCCTCTCGGGCCCTCGAGTGACACGCCTAGGTTAAGAGAGGAAATTGCGCAGGGGTCGGTTTTTCTTTTGAAATATTCCTATTTGTGGGTTCTCAGTAACGATCAATATTTATTAGCCTGTGTTTGTATACCATCACAACGCCAGAACCTCATGGGTGTTTTTTTATGGGTATTAATATCCATTATTGTCTAAGATTTAAAACTTAAGCTCGATGCTTAGGCTTCTTCGACGATCTTTTAGGAAAACTGTATAACATGGTAGATAAAATAACATGCAGGTACATACAAAAACAATAGGTGTTATTTTTCGGAAATCTACACATTTTATAAGCACTTTTATAGAGCGTAAATACAATCGGTATTGCTCTAAAAAGTTTTTTGAATGATACCATCTTATCTCTACTTAAAATAATTATTAAATGTCGAGGAAACTTAATATCAAATTTACGACTAGTTTTTTGAAGAATAGTTAAAATATAATCCTTCTCTGTAAAAGTCAAAGCCCTCTGAAATTTCCATTAAATGCATTCAAATTAACCTGATATTTTATTTTTCCATACAATGATGTTATCTATTTTGTGAATTTATACTGGAACAGTAACAGAAATAAGTAAATACTTTATGACCCAGTGATCAAGTTCTTTGGCGAACGTTGCGCTTAGCTCCTCCCCCTCGAGGGTAATACTGCTTTTTATAAGGTCTCGGTCTCAAGGCGCTCTAATGGCAACTTCGCACCACGCCTTTGTCAGTTAATCTTTTTGCCGGGAAAAGTTGTCGCGACCGCGAACATTTGGCCAGTATGTTTTTTCTATCTCTGTGATTAAGTAGCTTAACTTTGTTTAAAGGCAAGTTTTTTTTTTGTATGCGTTTTGAATGTCTTAGAAGTTTGCGAACTTCGGTGACATGTTTTTTTTTTCACGCTTCTTTTAGTGCGTCGTGAAACTCAGTAGGGAGCGATTTTCGAATGAGTATGTTTGAGCTCGCTGATGATAACACACAATAAGTGAGTTATACCTAAAGAGAAGACTACCTAAAGAGAAGCGGTGATAGTGGTTAGGGCGTCAGCGTCAATCAGCCTGGTCGGCGGTTCGAATCCCGGCACGTACCTCTTACTTTTCGGAGTTATGTGCGTTTTAAAAAAAATTAAAATATCACTTGCTTCAAGAGTGAAGGAAAACATCGTGAGGAAACCTGTACGTCTGAGAGTTCTCCATAATGTTCTCATAGGCGTGTGAAGTCTGCCAATCCGCACATGGCCAGCGTGGTGGACTATGGCCAAACCCTTCTCATGTTGAGAGGAGACCCGTGCTCTGTAGAGAGCCGGTAATGGGTTACGTTTTTCGTTTAAGTTGGATCGGATTGACTGGATTTCGCTAATTTTTAATAATTAACAAAACAAGACTGAAAAGTCTCTCCTTAGGCTGCATCATCTAACTCAACATAAGGGTGGACGAAGGCAAGTGCTAGTCTATAAATTAAATGAACGTGATAGGGATTTAGACCGCATGTTTAATAGTAATCCAGGTCACGATCTGACACATAAATCTCAAATGCGGAAATCACGGCAGTTCTTTGCTCTATTTTTGCATGAAGTTTGGGAAAACGAACTAATCATATGTTAGAAATACCCAAAGGGATTAATAAAAATATTCATATTGCAATCATAAAATTTGCCTTCATACTATCAAAAAGGCCTCACTTCAATATGTTTCCGTAGACCCAATTTAAAATTACCTCAAAGCTCGCGTCCGGTGTAAGCACGCTGGGGGTAGAGGTATAATCGTGAATAGCAAACTTCAGGGAATAGGTACGCCGTGTAAAGTGAGTGGGGGCAAAGTTTTGTGCCCGCATTCTATTCAAAGGGGCCACAAATAAACCTGAGCGGCTTTCAACATATATCCAAGTAATCATAATATTTCCTTGGAAATATTTTGAAGGCTTTTACCTACTTGCATTCACTTTTGTACCATCTTGCACTGGTTATGCAATCGCATATAGAATCTCATAGTAATGTCCGGTTTCTAAGTTTGCATTTTCAAACATCTGTAGTGAATAAGTGACAGAGAACACGACGTTGATAATAGACGATCTTTCGTACTCTGTAGTCTAACAGACATTAAAGACAATTTAATGAACTCAAGAAAACTATCGGTGACTATGTAAAACTCGATTTTCGATAACTTGTACTGAAACAAAAAAAAACTTAAAATAAACCTTAGATTAACCTAAAACTATCATATATATCATAACTAAAATATATTATTAAAAGGAGGCAAGGTTCCGAAGATACTGGCAGAGTTCGTTGAATTGCAAGACTAATTCGTTGTCCGAGGTAGCTGGCAGCTCTTCGGTCTCCTGTGATAACTTTTTTGCTGTTTCCTTAAAAAGCTTTATAGCGCTCGGACCCCACGGACCAAGGGTCTCGACACCGAATGGGACAAAATCATTTTAGGAGCCTAGACCCCTGTATTTGCATGTTTAAGCTTTTTCAGCCGCCTCAAAAGCCTCACCAGCTCTGTTGTTGGTTTCATGTAGATGGTTTATATATATATATATTTATTCCATATATATATATATATATATATATATATATATATATATATATATATATATATATATATATATATATATATATATATATATATATATATAATTGAAATTAGTCCTAAGTATTCCATATATATATATATATATATATATATATATATATATATATATATATATATATATATATATATATATATATATATATATATGGAATACTTAGGACTAATTTCAATTTGGAAACGTAAAAATGTCTGTTCATAGTCAATCTACAAGCGGGTGGCGAAGAAGGGTCTAATGAGAAGAAGCCGGCGAGAAATGTTGCAGTTGCTCCTTTCCAACATTTTACAATTTACTATTCAATTTAATTTATTGTGAGAGTTGATAGTGGGGGCAGCATCTTCTAAGCAACCTAGATATCTAGATATTCATCCATTGCTTAGTAAGCTCGCCTTTTTTTTAATACACTACAAGTCAGCCCTTGACAGCTATCTCACCTGGTGGTAAGTGATGATGCTGTCTAGGATGGTAGCGGGCTAATCTGTTAGAAGTATGGTATACCCACGCTCATAGTTGGTTTCTACGCGACATCGTGCCGGAATGCTAAATCGCTTGGCGACACGTCTTTCTCGAAGCCTCCCACCAGATCAAACTCGAGCCGGAATCGGACCCAAGACCTCCAACTTTATAATGCGACAGCACTGCGCCACGGAGGTCGTCAAACCGTTCCGAAAATATCATCAAACATCATGACAACCCATTACCGGCTCACTACGGAGCACGGGTCTCCTCTCAATATGAGAAGGGTTTGGCCATAGTCCACCACGCTGGCCATGTGCGGATTGGCAGACTTCACACGTCTTTGAAAACATTATGGAGAACTCTCAGGCGTGCAGGTTTCCTCACGATGTTTTCCTTCACCGTTGAAGCAAGTGGTATTTTAATTGTTTAAAAACGCACATAACTCCGAAATGTTATAGGTGCGTGCCCGGATTCGAACCGCCGACCTCTAATTAGGAGGCTGACGCCCTAACCACTAGGCTATCACCGCTTTCCGTTCCGAAAATATCACCAATATGCTCCAATAATTATATTATTTCTATCTATTTACCATCCATCCATCATATACCAGATAGGTTTTTATTTGTATTGATTTATTGTGTTAACGAATTCGCTGAAAAGGTTTTTCCACTCCACATGGTTTATTTTTTGAACTCTCAACGTTATTAATCGGTAGCTATTTTTAACTAACACATTGATCTCATAATTCGCTGTTATAACTGACATATTTGTAAACAAACCGACAAGATGGTGAAAAGCCGGCCAATTCATAAAAAATATTTATTTATTAGGAAGCCAACGTGTATGCAACTATCTTAATTTAAGGACACATTCTACAGTTGTCTTGTAATGTTGTACAAACAATAAACAGCAAGTATAATTTGCAATTTTTTTTTTAAAGTTTACGTTTCTCGCTTGTGAAGTCAACATCTCCTGGGGATGATCCGGTGTCGGGACGAAACGTGCGTTTTTGTGTGGTGTTATGTTATACAAATCTCCCGGTTGTCGGCGGAATATAGCAAATTATACTTGCTGTTTATTGTTTATCATGGACTTCCGCAAAGTAACGCCTGCTTCTATTCATTAATGTTGTACACTCCACTTATAGGCTAACTCAGCATGCGTTATAAGAGACAAGACATTATTTGTTAAAAAAAAACTTATCTAAAAATAATAATAATTTATTAAGTCTTCATTAATATCGTGAATGTGAAAAGATTTTTGTGTGATGCCCTCCAATTACGCAGCATCAGGACTAATTGACTTAATTTTCTGCATAGAGATGGTTTTATGCGCTGATATGTGACGTTATGTCGGAACAATTAACAGTTCCTATGGAACTGATATAGATCTTCACAGGTATAGCTACGTTACTGGAAGAATGGGGATAGAGTACATACTGTTGTAAAAACAATGGGTATTCTATTTCTTTTTCATGTTAGTATCGTGTATATCTATATATAGTATCGTAGGTTTTCTGGTGGGAGCCTTCGATATATATATATATATATATGTTTATGCTTTTTATTAGAGTTACCATAACAGCGCGGCGGTAGATTGAAATTATATTCTTTACCTTAATACCGTTAAGCTATCAAAGTTAAATTTAATATTTTACTGTACTAAAGAAGCCTAAGAAATGATATCTACATTATATTCTACGTACATTTAAGTAGAAAATCTTATAACTCAGCATCACTGGGACAAATGTAATTAGGTTCACCTGTACTTTACATTTTCATATCTATTTTCAACTCTATCTCTTTATATATAAGGTTGTGTTACTTTTACAGCGTTTTGGAAAATGTGACCCCATTTAACATCCCCAATTTAGACTTTATTATTTTAGTAATAAAGTAGGTTTTGCATCGCTTAACTCTGATATAGGTATATTGAGGCGTACATCACACTTTACTTTCTGCTTATCTTTGTTTCACTTCAGCTTCTTATGGGTAGGTTCGCCATGCTTTTTTATTCTCTTAAAACTTTTTTTTTTTAGCGAATCCTTAATATTATAAATGTGGATGTTTGTTACGCTTTACGTACACATATTCTTTGAGGTATTAGAACATGGGATAGGTACTTTTTATTTAAAAAAAAGTGAGTGTGTTAGATCCGACGCTCGATTGGAGTTTAATCCTTCAGGTCAACTGTCTTAATAGACACAAAAAAGGCTTTCTAGTTCTAAGATAAAGATTAATACCATATATTTGACGACCTCCGTGACGCAGCGCGTGCGCTGTTGCATTTTAAAGTTGGAGGTCCTGGGTTCGATTCGTGGCTCGAGTCTGGTCTGGTGGGAGGCTTCGGCCGTGGCTAGTTACCACCCTACCGACAAAGACGTGTCGCCAAGCGATTTAGCGTTCCGGCACGATGTCGCGTAGAAACCAATTAGGAGTGTGGGTTTACCATGCCCCTAACAGGTTAGCCCGCTAGACATCAGGTGAGATTGCCGTCAAGGGCTAACTTGTAGTGGATAAAAAAATATATATTTCAAATGGTAAATAAAAGAATCAATGAAAATATGTATTGTATATTTTTATTCTATTTGAAAAAAAAAGCGGTGATAGCCTAGTGGTTAGGGCGTCTCCTCCTAACTAGGGGTCGGCGGTTCGAATCCGGGCACGCACCTCTAACTTTTCGGAGTTATGTGCGTTTTTAAGCAATTAAAATATCACTTGCTTTAACGGTGAAGGAAAACATCGTGAGGAAACCTGCACGTCTGAGAGTTCTCCATAATGTTCTCAAAGGCGTGTGAAGTCTGCCAATCCGCGCATGGCCAACGTGGTGGACTATGGCCAAACCCTTCTCGTATTGAGAGGAGACCCGTGCTCTGTAGTGAGCCGGTGATGGGTTGATCATGATGATTCGGTAAGATATTATACATCAAACATTAAAAAAAAAAATAGATTCGACATATTATACATTTACACAACACTCGTGCCTGAAAAGTGAATGGTTGGGCACAAAAACGTAGCGAGGTCATTCGTTTGGTAGATTTTACTGATTTTACTGATACATACCGGGAGCCTTATATGAAAATCGATTCTTAGAGGAATTATTCTTCGAGGAGGAACTCTAAAAAAATATTACGAAAGACAATAAAAAATATATAAAGATATCCTATTGAAATCATTTCTGTTTTAATGATCTCTTACTTATTTAATGGCTTCAATGCGACCGAAGCGACGGGTAAAAGCTAGTATATAATAATTTGAATACGAATTTGCTAGACACGTTACATAGATGCGAAATACCTTATTAGTCTGTCTCCTGAGCGAAGCGAAGCAACCAAGTGAAACAAGATAATGTGTAATATCTAGTGACCTGAGCTACGCGGGAAAATTATAAACTTCCGATTGTGAGGTAGTGTGTTATTTATCTACCAATCAAAACCAAACTCACCATTATAATCATGATCAACCCATTGCCGGCATACTACAGAGCACGGGTCTCCTCTCAATGTGAGAAGGGTTTGGCCATAGTCCACCACGCTGGCCATGTGCGGATTGGCACACTTCACACGCCTATGAAAACATTACGGAGAACTCTCAGGCGTTTAGGTTCTCTCACGATGTTTACGTATAGATAGTTCAGACTGTTAATTATTTATCAATAAATTATATTATTAATATATTATGTTCATTATAATAATTAGATCTATATATATTTTTTAATAATATTTAATAATTCATTGCAATTTTGTTGTGTGATAATTTCACGGTTTTCTTAAACAAATTAAGTACAATTAAAATTAGTCTGTCCTGATTTCGAGTGTCATCATAACCAACCTAACGACTAATACCCTTAGCGAAATCTGTGAATTACGCGTTAAAAACCAAATGGTAGTATACACTGAGACACGTAAATAGAGCGCTGGCGGTCTCACTGCACACGACAATTGAGAACATGTACCCGCAGGGTTTAATCTCGAAGCCGGTGTTAATCGGCTGTCGATTACTCACAGTTACATGCGTGTCTTGTCGCTGTGACCACGAAACGGATACGGAATGCAAACTAAAATATATTATGTGAACATGAAGATTGGTGTGTGTTTTTTGTCAGTATAATACTTAAATAATCATGGCATCTTTTTGGGGTAGTGGTTGATACGAATATAGGTATCAAACAAACAGACACACTTTCGCACTTATAATATTATTAAGGATTCATTATTTTAGACCGTAATGTATGTGTGTAAAATGTGTTTTCTTTCTTTTCCAGGTAAGTCAAAATTCTCTAGTAACATGTAAGAATATTGCCGGAATCTGAACAGTGGACATGCATAGGAAAGGTATTATTTTACCCTCTATTCCATTTATTATTAAAACTTCAATACCTGCAAACTCCTTTCCATTAATTATTCTCGAATCCTGCAGTCTTTGATTAGATTTCGACAATTTTTTTTTTTTTCGGTTATAAACGGTTTCTACAAGGCGTAGTACCGGTACGCTTAAAACCACTAGAAGGACCGGTTTAGCCGGCAGTGCAAAGGTGATTCGTCAAGTGCTGCAAATGTTTAAAGTCGACGGGTATATATTAAAAAAAAAAAAAAAAAACATTTTCACCACGTTTTATCGAGATCATAACCTTTTTCCACTACAAGTAAGCCCTTGACGGCAATCTCACCTGGTGATCAGTGATGATGCAGTCCAAAATGGTAGCGGGCTAACCCGTTTGGGGTACGGCAAACCCATACTCCTCTTACGTAACTATTTATTTTACTATGAATAACTTTATCTATAAAGTAGGCTTATCATAGTTGCAAAATGGTGTCAAGATTGGTTTTGCAGCTAAGCCAATCCCCCGGGGACGGTACCCGGACTGAGGACCAGTTCTCCAGGATGCCAACGCTGTGCCAAATATCGTCAAGATAAGTGCGGTATATATATAGCTGAGAAGTGCACTGAAAAAAATAAACAAAAAATGCTGCCAATAATAATATATGACGGCAATCAGAGAGCAGCGCCATCTAGTTTTGGAGTCATGTACCACAGACAAGAGAGTGGCATCGCCCCCTCTCTTTACGCAACACTCAGTGACGTATGCAGGTTCTTATAAGACACACCGGCGCGGGACGGCGCATTGCATTGATTGCACTCGGTCGGGTCGGACCGGTGGTTGAGCTGCGGTAGTGTATTCGTACTTGGTGGAGCGTATATGCTCCTTATAAATTACCATACTTTTGTAAATCAGTTCTACCAAGAGTATCTGGTCTCTTTGCCCGAAACTACCCACGTCTACCTAAATTACCGACAAAGACACGCACCCGCCCGAAGGCATCCTACATATATTTTATAATTCACTATCAAGTAAAATGTTTGCATAGAAGAAAATCTTTATGTTATACAAACATTTTACGTGACTTTCGCAATTTTTAGGCAATCTTTCTTTTTCAGCTTAGGTAAACAATAGCATAACATTTTTATAATAGTATGATATGTTTTATAGTTTTTATTGTCGTATAAGTTTAAATGCCGAATAATAGGACTATTCGCTGGGAATCACTAATCCATTAACTTCACTCACCGTAACTACAATACTCTAAGTCCGTACACAAAGGCATTATGCGTGTACATCACAACATGTAGCGTTATAATCGCATAATTGATTAATACGCGAAATTAATACATTTAGTTAAGCTACATCATGGTAAACTTTTTGATAAGATCAACAACTCACACGCCAGAACAAAAACCACCTTATCACGTACACGGATGAGTTGCTTATCGAATGACACTTTAGAAGTCTTAACCTTGTCACGTGTGTTAATTGAAAATATACTTTAGCCATATTGAAATAAAGTTGAGTTTCGCAGTAAGACAGTTAACATAACTCTTGAGATATTACTGTGTTCGTTTTATCAGATAAGATCGTCGCAAATCGACTTAACGAAGTTCGAACACACGTTTTGTTTTGAAGTTTAATGGAAAGTAATGTAGTTGGAAACACGACTTCAAAACTCAAGTTTATATCGGGCACCTTGTTAACATTCAAAGTAAGTTGTACTTGTTACTTGTATTTACGTGAATTTTGGAGTAGCTAAGGCGTACATACTTGTTATCTATGCGTGGAAAAAGAGATAACTTCTAATCTACCAATCATCATGATCAACCCATTACCGGCTCACTACAGAGCACGGGTCTCCTCTCAATATGAGAAGCGTTTGGCCATATGCGGATTGGCAGACTTCACACGCCTTTAAGAACATTATGGAGAACTCTCAGGCGTTCAGGTTTCCTCACGATGTTTTCCTTCACCGTTGAAGCAAGTGATATTTTATTTTTTAACGCACATAACTTCGAAAAGTTAGAGGTGCGTGCCCGGATTCGAACCGCCGACCTCTGATTAGGTGGCTGACGCCCTAACCACTAGGCTAATCTCATACACAGCTCGAATCTGAAATTCGACATGTAATTATGCAATGTAGCCTTAGTGTAAGACTTGCACACTCGCAATCGTAAAGTCGCTTTCGAGCATCGAAACACTATGGCGTCAAAGTAAAATGTGCCTTATAATATCCAGTTAGAGCTGCAATTTTCTTACTGCCAATTTTTATTTCACAATCTTATGCTAGCCGTGGAAGTATGAAATAATTTTGAGTTATAATAATAATAGTAATGATAGAAATAATATATATGTCGGATGTGGAAGCTGATTTGACAACGAGACGTAAGCGTTCTGACAGATGGCGCTTCTACAGAGTCTAGTCTGACGTTCGTGCGGGGCGGCTTTGAGAAAAGGAGTGGGGTTGTGCGAGTGGGGGGCACTCTTCGACCAGCACAAATAAAGTTAATCACTTGAGTGTGTGCCTCCGTGCGAACAACTTGTCGAGGTAAAAAGTGTGTGTAACATAATAAAAGTGATCAGTACTGTCTGTCTTTTGCTCCAGTCCCACAATATGTATTCAGGTGATGGCTTCTGATCGACCGCTGATTCAGCCGATATATAATAGCAGGTCAATTTACGTGACGTTAGGAGTTAACTGAGAGCAAAATTTTTTTTATACATACGGTACAGATTATTATTCATTATGTGATAACGAAAAAAGAAAAACCCCGGCTAAGTTTGTTGTCGGCTTATTCTTAGACCGGGGCGCGTTTGGAACCCTCATAGCTTTAGTTTTAAGTTTACGAATATAGTTATCACCATGAAATAACTACTATGTAAATTATTGACGCGTCAAAAGTGTCTTTTTAAGGACTATTTGAATAAAGATTATTTTGAATTTGAATTTGATTGCAACGCAGATGTCCGCTAAGCCAGGTTATTTGAAATTTGACCTCATTAAGGGGTTTTAAATTTGAATCCATTGAACATCTCCTATTTCATAGTTAGAAACACAATAACGACAGCAGCGGGCAAAAGTTAATCGGAAGTAGAAAAGTCATTACCCCCCTTTTATATTCCTCCTCACGATTACAGGCGCGAGACGGTTAATGTTCCAAATATCTCTCTCCTATGCGGACATATACCATTCCACGCTGCAGTACCAGAGTTGGCATGCTTTAATTACTATCATATGTTAGATATACAACACATAACCCTACCCGATTGCTTAACTTGCTCTCTGTGCTGCTTAACTGGCACTAAGGCTTAACGCCAATTTCTTAACAACGAGTTGGTAGGTACTAGAAAAAAACCTAACATACAATAAAAAAATACTAAACTTATTGCTATATTAAGGATTATATAAAGGACAAAAAAAGCTTGGGTGTGAACTGCTATAACTTCATCGCTAATTACAATTGATAATTGACTACGTGACGTGATAACGAAAAAAAACTCGGCTACGTTTGTTGTGGCTTCTTCGACCTGGGCGCGATCGGAACCCTCTTAGCTTTAGTTTTAAGTTGGCGAGTGTTGTTATCACCATCATCACCGCATAAATAATGATATATATATACCAGTATAAAAATATACTGGTATATATATATATATACACTAGCTGACCCGGCAAACGTTGTTTTGCCATATAAATTATTTCTAGGGAATTTCTATTGTAGAAAAAAATAATTAATTCATTGTGTGTAAGGATGTGGTATATGAGCGATAGAGGCATGGAGCGCTGTGAACGATGAGGGAATACAAAAATAACATAAATATTGTTTATGTTCAAAAATTTTAGCTTTACAATAACCTCAGGGAAATTTTAGTCGAATTAGAGTGAAAAAAGTAAGAGTGAGTAAGTATGATAATTGTTCAGTTATCCGACCGACTTTCAGAAATGGGATCATTCTGCAGATAGATTTAAATAGGTTCGATAGACAACGAGATTCGTTTGTCTAGAAGATGTCTATTCGCTCGTATCTCCTAGGTACTCGAGTAAAATGTAGACCAAAATTGTAAAAAGGTGCCGACAGAAACTCCAGTACAACGCTGACAATAAACTTTGACCGTTTGACACTTGACCGTCCATTCCACTTTGCGCCTCCGGTGCGCCATTTGTTACGTTTAAGTTTACAATTGTAACAAATGTACACGCCGAGAAAACAAGACTTTTGTATTTTCTTTTTATTTTCTGTTTATTCAAATTTTTACTTGGAGATTCTGTAAACTTTTTTGTAACCGTATCGTCGTTGGAACTCTTACTAACTTTAGAGTGTGGTAGTTCTTAGAAGAAACCATTTTCTTCGTACAAAAGTTCATCGAGCTCGGAGAGAAAATGTTGAGTTAAAATGGCGACTCCGCACCGGTTAAAGCAGCGTTGGTCAAAACCCAACTACTCTATTTCGGGTTCGACCAACAACAATCGATTCAATTCGATCAACCGGGAGCTATCAAACAATTCGCAGATCGCCACGTCAGGAGCCATTGGACTTGCACTACTGCCTACAAATGATGTCTGTATCCAGCATTGGACGTCCATAGATCAATGAAGATGAGTTTCTTGGTGTCTTGTTCATTAGAGTTACAGTTTCATCATCATCATCATGATCAACCCATCTCGGCTCACTACAGAGCACGGGTCTCCCCTCAATATGAGAAGGTTTTGGCCATAGTCCACCACGCTGGCCATGTGCGGATTGGCAAACTTCACACGTCTTTGAGAACATTATGGAGAACTCTCAGGCGTGCAGGTTTCCTCACGATGTTTTCCTTCGCCGTTGAAGCAAGTGATATTTTAATTGTTTAAAAATGCACATAACTCCGAAAAGTTAGAGGTGCGTGCCCGGATTCGAACCACCGACCTCTGCTTAGGAGGCTAACGCCCTAACCACTAGGCTATCACCGCTTCATCAGTAACAGTTTAGTTACTGTTAAACACGTCCAACAGTAGAAATTACTTATAAGGTTAATTTTAACACACAATATCCGGAATCATCTAAATATATTTCATCCTTTGTAAACAGGCCTCTAAATGAAGAAATAAGGAACTTGTCGTTAATTTATTGAATGATTTCTATTTTTGTATTTCGTTCGTCCTTCAGGAGTAGTTTTTTGCAGAACACTACTATTTTTCATGAATTTAATTGAAAATGATCAAAATATAGTCTCTCTTGTTATTCGTAAATCGAGGTGACTAAATAAGTAAGCGTGCATCAGAATGGAAAGTTTTAATAATTCAAAGGATCGGCCTTTGTTTTGTTTTGTTTCGCGAATAAGATGAGGTAAGAAAATTACCACAGATAATAAAATTAGGGTACGACCAATAGAAGCGATTAATGAAAGAGGTATTAAATATCGCGTAATTAATTAAAAAACGTCGATCATACCTGACAGGTTGGTATTTGGCGTATTAGAGATTATAATGATCGATTAGGTAGGCTTTTTTTTTTAATTCGCCGGTTTTCAGGTCATTCAGTTAATATTTATATTAAGAACTATAATTTATTTTGTGATTCATTTTCGTTTATTAGTCGGGGTCGGTATATTTCTCAAATTTACTTAATCGGCCTAGATTGCTGGACATACTCGTAGGTCTTTCCGAGAGCGCGCCACCACACTCTGTCCTCTGTCTTCCTCATCCACCCGTAACCAGCGATCCTTTTCAGGTCGTAGGTCCAGCGGATTTCTCACATTTACTTTAGTTTAGTTATTGCCACAAATTGTGACATAAAACAATAATTTTAATTACGATTCCGCACTGAAAAGTGCAGTGTTCGTAGGTTTATCCATCCCCACGGACTACCGTCACACACGTCACTACACGGTTGACTAACCCTATAGTGTAAAGGATTACGTAAATGATAAACAAGCATGGGTGTGAAATATTGCTCTAATAAGATAGCTCTTAATATAATTTTAAGTGGCATGTGAGATGGTGATAACAAAAAGAAAATTTACCTGGCTAAGTTTGTTGTGGGCTTCTTCTTAGACCGGGACGCGTTTGGAACCCTCATAGCTTTAGTTTTAAGTTTACGAATGCAGTTATCACCATCAAATCACTACTTTGTAAATTATTGACGTGTCAAAAGCGCCTTTTAAAGGACTATTTGAATAAAGATTATTTGAATTTGAATTTAACGTCATCGAGAGTCACTGGACAAATGCGGCGCAAGAAATGGAGTCCGGAAGTTCTTTTTCGAGACCTATGTCCAATATTGGACAATGACGATGAACTTTAGTTAGAATCTACGTTACGAAATGTCTGGACGGATGATAACAACGCCCACGAAGCGTGTCGACGGTATAGATAAAAACCTAGTGAGCGAAAAAATTCGCCAACCTATGGCAATATGTTAGTTTACTTCAACGATATTATTATTGCGGTCGCAAAAAAATATGATTTCGCTCACCATAAAATATTACGGCCTATTTTTATTGTAACTAATAGCTATACCGCGTACGTTTACGCTTACGTTTATTGCTAGTGTTTTAACGATCTGTTTCGCGCGCGCTGCGAAAAATGCAGGCTTTTATTCCCTTAGGAAGCGTAACGCTACCGGAATATTGGCTAAATAAACGTGGAGGAATAAAAGAGATCCGCTAAATATACGAGTGTAGTTAGAGAGGGGTTGTAGGTACCATAACGATAGGGTGTTGCAGGTTTCATGGTAATGGAAAATTTTTGTTCAACAACTTTTCCTGGAGATCAATACTTTTACAGCATTAAAAAGGTAACATAAAAATATGCGCTGACAAACTTAATGTCAGCATTATTTAACGGCTACAGCGCCGTACTATGAAATGACAACAAATGAAAGTATTTTGTTTTTGCACTACAATTAAGACCTTGACGGCAATCTCACATGGTAGTGAGTGATGATACAGTCGCCGACTCGTAAGGGGTAGGGTAAACCCATATTTTTAATTTGGCCGGAACGCTAAATTCGCTTGGCGAGACGTCTTTGTCGAATAGTGGTGACTGATCAAGTCCGAATTCTCTAACCAGACCAGAGATAATCCGGGCATGATTGTCATGATTTCCAAATGTTTTAGATTTTAGTGTCTTTGAATTTACATACATATAATATCTTAATCATTAAATGAGAATATATAATTGAAGTATGTGATTTGACGTAAATGATTTAGGTTTACTTTTGACTATTTTAATGAAAAGTATCTCAATTGACTGTTTTCTTAAGATACCGGATTTGAATAAGGCAAAACGGAAATCATGACGTTGGAATCGGCCCTTTATAGGTTAGTTAGTCGTTGGTCATTGTTTATTAGTTCTTGTTTAGTGTTGGTACCGAAAAGTGGTCTCCAAGGTTCTGGTTTTACAAAGTTATGTAAAATGTTATAGATAACAAGTATAGATATTGAAGAGTTGTGTTCCTTATCAATAAGTTGTTTACCGTCCTGTAAATAAATAAGAATAGATACTGAAGAAGCGGTGATAGCCTAGTGGTTAGGGCGTCCGCCTCCTAATAAGAGGTCAGCGGTTCGAATCCGGGTACGCACCTCTAACTTTTCAGAGTTATGTGCGTTTAAAAAAAAAAAAAAATATCACTTGCTTCAACGGTGAAGGAAAACATCGTGAGGAAACCTGCACGCCTGAGAGTTCTCCATAATGTTCTCTAATGGCCAGCGTGGTGGATTATGGCCAAACCCTTCTCATATTGAGAGGAGACCCGTGCTCTTTAGTGAGCCGTTAATGGGTTGATCATGACTGAAGAAGTGTGTTTTTTAACATGATAAAGAAATTTATCATGTCTGAATTTTCTTCGGGGATCGAATCCAGGATATCTATAAGACTATAGCACTCATAACACTACGGCAGGGAAGTCGTCAAAACCGCATTTCCATTAAGCAGGTTCAGTATTCTGGCCCGTGTCCGGACGTTCGACACACATCCTGTCAGACGTTCGTTGGCATTAGCCTGTGTTTTGTTTGTGTAATTGAACACTTCCGGTCGTGCAAATCATGCGGAGTTAATGTAGTGTCCGAAATGTTCTGAACTCTGACGTTTGACGTTTGAATTGGAACACGTTAGCGGAACGTACACTTGTTTGGGGAAAACTGTAAACATGTCCATATATCGTTGGAATTTGTCGAAGAACATATCTGTACTACTAGTTGTGTGTCATAATGTTCCAATTGACGACCTCCGTGGCGCAGTGCGTGCGCTGTTGCATTTTAAAGTCGGAGGTCCTGGGTTCGATTCCCGGCTCGAGTCTGGTCTGGTGAGAGGCTTCCGCCGTGGCTGGTACCACCCTACCGACAAAGACGTGTCGCCAAGCGATTTAGCGTTCCGGCATGACTTCGTGTAGAAACCGATTAGGAGTATGAGTTTACCATACCCCTAACAGGTTAGCCCGCTACCATCTTAGACCGCATCATCACTTACCATCAGGTGAGAAGCACTCAAGGGCTAACTTGTGGTGAAAAAAAAAGGCGACACTGGATAAAATGACGAGATTTAATTTCGCCCACACTGTATTTTATTCAAGTTGGTAGGAATTTTCTGGAAATGATTGCATCGGGGATTGTGACTGTTCGGCGATCAAAGTTTCATCACCTTTCCATGATAATGATATCAAGTGATACGTTAGTGTTTAGAAAGATGTGAGTGTAACACGTGTTTAGAAAGATAAACTAATATAAATCTTATATATGTGGAATCAAGGCCGTCGGAGATGTTTTTAGTAAGAGTGACGTCAGCATTATTGACGTCACGCATTTGTTTACTTTCGCTCGTAGTAATAAAACCACAACTTGCGGGATTACACTCTTATTGCGACAATAACTAAGAGGCCCGAACGGTCCAACGTCACGAGCGAGAGGCATCGACCGCAAAGCAAAACAGTATTTATAGCAAAGCATGCTTGTACAAATGTGATTGCTACCGTCTAAATTGTGTTATTAGTGATTTAAAGAGTTCAAATGTGGGTAATTATTGAATTCTTGAAGTTCTTGGCGTCGCTGAATGAAGTTAATAACTCCTTTGCGCCGACATATACAATTAAAAAAAATTATATATTACGTAAGGTTCACCAAATGTATTCATCACGCTTCGCTGTAGCTCGGTCTGAAATTTCGAACTTTATAAACACATTCTGATATAGAAATACAATGTTGTGTAAACATTCCAATGAATAATTTTCTAGTTTAGCGAATGTAAAAGCTGAACTTTTAGTCATAATAACTATTTAAAACTCGCTGTCTATTGCTCGCGTGTACGCGATTGTTTTTTTTTTAAACTTTTTTATATCCGGCCTATCATCATGATCAACCCATTACCGGCTCACTACAGAGCACGGGGCTCCTCTCAATATGAGAAGGGTTTGGCCATAGTCCACCACGCTGGCCATGTGCGGATTGGCAGACTTCACACGCCTTTGAGAACATTATGGAGAACTCTCAGGCGTGCAGGTTTCCTCACGATGTTTTCCTTCACCGTTGAAGCAAGTGATATTTTAATTGTTTTTTAAAAACGCACATAACTCCGAAAAGTTAGAGGTGCGTGCCCGGGTTCAACCCGCCAACCTCTGATTAGAAGGCTGACGCTCTAACCACTAGGCTATCACCGCTTCTCATCTGGCCTATAAAACTATGCTTTGTCCGTTTGCAGGATGAAAACTATCAATTTGGGAAATTAGACTAATATCGGTTTAGCTTTTGACCAGTGCCCAGATTGCTGGAAGAGATCTTTTATAGAGATAAGCTTTCCTTTGTTTACCTCTTCTATAAGTATTTAATACACCAGATGTGGTACAAAAATAATAAAAATTAAATAAAAAAAAACCATGGTGAATCTTTTTTTTACTACGCGGAATCTTCCCCATCTACTTTTACCTGATTAAAAGTGTACTGTCACTGTAAAGAAAGCAAAATAAATAATTGAACAATCAGGTCTTAGGATCTTACTCATATTTATAATATAATATATGAATTAGTAGAACATTGAAATATTTTCCATTGCATGTAGTCGCTAACAACTATTCTACATACCTCTATTATTCAGTAATGTTTCTAAGAACAGAACTGAAACATGTACAGAATGGTCCACTTTCATGTGCGGGAGCGGGAACATGCGACCAATTTACCTTTCCTTCCACCATTTAAACGACCGCAACCTTCATGCGAAATGCATTCTTCCTTGTTCGGTTACCCGTTTTTCCTTTTAATTTTCATTAAATATAATTATACTTTGTATTAAAATGTTTCAAACTATTCTTGCTTGAGTTAACTTACTTTTTAAGGTTTCTTGCCCGAAGGATATAGGCGTTTGGCTATCAGAGGGCTCTTTTCATGACTTTTAAAAGGTAGAGGGGTGAAATTTTCATTTGCGTCCACTGCTGGACGGTACTTTTTATAGTTATAGACATGTTTGTAGAGTGTTCTAAAGTCCACGGTCTTGGACCGCATGTTTTTAACTTGTTTTCAGCAGATTTTAACGACCTTCGCGGAAAGAGCACGCGCTGTCGCGTTAAAAAGTTGGAGGTCCTGGGTTCGATTCCCGGCTCGAGTCTGGTTTGGTGGGAGGCTGCGGCCGTGGCTAGTTACCACCCTACCGACAAAGACTTGTCGCCAAGCGATTAAGCGTTCCGGCACGATGTCGCGTAGAAACCAATTAGGAGTGTGGGTTTACCATAGCCCAAACAGGTTAGCCCGCTACCATCTTAGACCGTATAATCACTTACCATCACGTGAGATAGCCGTCAAGGTCTAACTTGTAGAGTGTAAAAAAAAATTATGTATTTTTTGCCGCTATAACATCAAATATGTAAAAAACTGTTGAAATTTGAGAGAGGCGATATATTATCTTAAATGGAAACGTGTTTATTTGTGTTTTTGTTTGATCTTAGTAATGCTAACATTATTTTTTATATTGCACCTCAGGACGGAACCCTTCGCGTGCGAAACCCACTCGCACTCAGACGGATTTTATGTACCATTTCATGGTGTCATTATGTTAATTGCTCACATTTTTGCTGTAATTAAAGTTTTGTTATAAGGTTCAATGTGTGGATTTTTCATAATGAGTTGGTAGAGAAATGCGATTATAATCGTTAGCTCATATTTCCATAAAGGAAAATGTAAAAGGATATAGACCTTTTAACTCTCATGCTGGATAAGTATGAAGGTGGGAGGGTAGATATGATATCCCGATAGATTGTATACATATTAATATTGGCGCCCAATGGGACTAGATTCGATCTGATAATTGACATCTTAATTAGAGGAGATACTAGTCAATATGTGGTCAATTGGACTGTTTGTTAAAATTACACTTACGTATTTTTTAAAATCTAATTATGTCTATTGCATATTGTACGTTTACCAGTTATTTAAATAAATAAATTATGATATGTACGAGATACCTCAAACAAATTTAATTTGTCGCCCAATTTGAACAAATGCCGCCAAATTGTTAGGCAATGGTTATTGGTACTTTCCGGCAACTATCCAAGGGTCTCTAGTGTTAAAAATAAATTATTATGTGAACATAGTTTTTTACTGAACACATATATCGGGGGATTCTGGAAGTTGTACACGTCCTGTCCTTATATGTTTAATCATAAGATTTCGGTACGGAATAAATAAATATCATCATCATCATCATCATGATCAACCCATTACCGGCTCACTACAGAGCACGGGTCTCTTCTCAATATGAGAAGGTTTTGGCCATAGTCCACCACGCTGGCCATGTGCGGATTGGCAGACTTCACACGCCTTTGAGAACATTATGGAGAACTCTCAGGCGTGCAGGTTTCCTCACGATGTTTTCCTTCACCGTTGAAGCAAGTGATATTTTAATTGTTTAAAAATGCATATAACCTCGAAAAGTTAGAGGTGCGTGCCGGGATTCGAACCGCCGAAATAAATATATCGCACTATTATTAGGTATAAGAGATAGGTTTATATAACGTGTAATTGGCGCCCAATATGGGACCCGGAGGAGCAAATAATGCCACGGCAACGATTACTATTGTCTGGCCACTATCGAAGGGTTCCGAAAGCAATTACCGGGCCACGGAAAAAGGAAGAGGAGAATTGCACTCACGCATATTGCCTTTTTACCCTGTTTCCTTATTAAATGTAGTTACTTGGTGATTTGGCTAGGGATCCACTGCAGCGGTGTAGGTAATGTTCTTGGAAAGCTAGCAGTACGTGATAACCAATATATTATATAGCTTTAACAAGTTTCCTTAACATAATATGTAAAAGCACATTGGACACTAAACAATGTTTAAAGAACAAAGCAGAGAATAGACAACTTTAGTGAGTTGTTTTATATTCTTTATATTTGTTGCCACTGTAGAAAAATTTTAAGTGGGTGGACAAGAAATGTTTATTGGATTTTACTGTACAGTCACAATTTTGCACAATACTTGAAAAGTAAAAAAAAATTAGTTATTATTTTTGCAAAATACCAACCGGACTTCAAGATTCCACGGCGAACGAATGAAACGAGACGAACCGGATTCCAAGTGGCACTTATCCGGTTGTGTTATAAACGTCCTTTCTGAACGCTGGTTTTTATATAACTGAGTCAAGATACCTGTACGGGCATCCGATGTACTATTGTACATCGGATCCGTGCAACGGTAATCCTAATATTTTTGCGAACAAACCGTAATGTATTACTCAATACCCACCAGGCATCGGCGGGTTAACGGATCACGTAGTTAATGGGGAACGTGATACGGACCTTTCTGACGTCTCCATGACGAAGCGCTTCCTTGTGAGGTAGGGGTACGCTTGTTTATTTGTTGAACAGTATCTACAATTTCTCATAAAAGTTGAGACATATAGGTAGTACCCCTTTTTTTTTTTTTTAACGTGGGTAATCCTCATGGATACCCCGCGTCCGAGGAGACGCGGCGGTTATGTCAGACTCTTACTGACTAAACCCCCACGGTGCATATCCTTTCCCGCCGCCTGGTGGCCGGGTCACGGGTTTCGCTCGCGCACACAACCGCAACCAGGCCGGCAGAGTCCGTCCTTAGGACGGTGCCAACTCGGGGGCAATATCAGATGCCCCCCAATTGAACGCCATAAGACGCACCAGGAGCACAGGGTGCGTCTACATATACTACCCCTAGGGAGGCGATGATGTCCTAGTGGATAAGACTCTGGCCACTGTTTCGAGGGCATCAAGTAAGATTCTCCGAAAATACACCTCTTAACTCTTTGGATCATTGAGCGTTTTTAAGCATGCAAGTATTGGTTCTTGCAATGTGAAACTTAAGTATTTATTTCGGGTATATATGTCGGGTTGGCGGATAGTATTATAGTTACTGAAATATAAGTAAGTTGAGAAAGTAAAAGATCGTTACTAAGCGATAAGGCCGCCATATCTGTGCTACTTCGCTTCTTAAGTTTCTGTTTTTTTTTGCTTGTCAATGTTCTAAACTTCATCCGTTGTACAAGGATTCTAAATAAACAAAAATAAATATTAACAGAAGGCTGCAAACTACCATTGTAAGCAATTTGCTTACAATGGTAGTTTGCGAAATCTTTGTCGAGGCATTTTTGCATTAGGTAAAAAATATCATGTAACTTGGAAACGGTAGTCGTTGGAACGATCATGTTAATAGCGCTCAAGGGAAATCTGTTTAGTCGGCATTTAGCGGAAAATCTCCGCTACGGCGAGACCCTTCGGGTCAACATTTTCCCATCGACTATTTGTTAACAAGTACCCTACATGTACTTCAGCTGGGATTTCTTTTTGGGGCAACACTTGGAGCGAAACTAACGAGCTTTCTGACATGCTGTTCTTTTAACTGGAGAACTTGCTTTCTCATTAAATAGTAAGGTGAAGAAGCTTATTCGGAAAACCTTTGAGTTACAGAATTTCCTTCTTTATATAACCGTAGGCTTGTGGTAATAGTTACCAGAATTCCCCACTCTGATCGCTCACGACCCCAAGGTCCCAGAGTACGGAACTATTGGATGGTATTCTGGTAACTCTTATGCGACCTCGTGACCTTGCTACTCAGTAAGCCGCATTTGTTTTGCGGACCTAGATCCGCGTGGAGGCAAATAGGAGCACAAGGGAGGTACCGGTGCGTTCCTAGGAGATCCCGGAGCCTCCCACTGTTTTATGCTGATGATGGCCATCGAGGGGGTTTTAGTGGGTAAAAATCCCACATAACATAGGCTTATGGTAAAGACTTGTGCAATTATCGTGCAACGGGCAATTCTGATATGTACGCGTATTGACGGACGGACGGTGTCATTTAAACCACCAGGTTACTTTGTCCACGATGTCAATTATACAAAATGGCACTGACTTATTGGTGCTAAAACGTTAGTAGAGCACCAGGTGGGTGCAATTCGGCAAAACAGTACATACATGTCTTGTATTTCCGACTTGGCAATGCGATTTAATTGAATACAAATGATCCCCGATCGCTCGCTACGTATCTTGCATTGCATAGTATCTTACAAGGTTATCTTTGTCAATTTCTTTATTATCATTTGTAAGCTTTTACGAAGGTCAATAACAGTTGTAGTTATAAAAAAGGACAGGTAAAATAAACTTAAAACTAAATATATAAAACTTTATATGGAAAAAGCACACAGAAAAGAAATTCCAGGACATTCATGATAATAATTAATTTATCAAAGTGAATATAATTGCAATGCAACTTAATTTATGTAGTCCACTCTTGATTGTCATTTATAAAGGATTTTCCATCTTGTAGTGAGTCTTCCTTGTCAGTAAATTTTTAGAATTTTGTATCTGGCAAGTTTTTGATATTTGTTGGTATTTTATTGTAGTATGGCACACAATTTTCAAATAAAGACCTACTTACTTTATATAATAAGTATCAATTAGTTCTAAGTGCATTTCTTGAATTAATGTAGTTCTAATAAGAGTTTTTTTTTTTATATGAAGACGTTGATGTACTCGTATATAGAGATGGCAATGTTAAAACATTCATCTCCTTAAAACAATCCCTTAATGAGTATCTTGGCTTCATGCCATAGATGGCTGGAATAGCTCTTTTTTTCTAGGATGAATATTGTCTTAGTTACTGAGGCCGACCCCCATTGTAATAGTCCTTACGACATCGCGCTAATAAAATATGCAAAATATACTAATTTTGCCGAAGCCTAGTCGGTTATTATTTTTAATTTACGTACTGCTTAATTTGTTTGCTAAATTATTTACATAGAGGGATCCATTGAAGCCTCCTTGGAAGCTGTGATGGCCTTGTAGTTATAACGTCCGCCTCCTAATCAGAGGTCGGGTTCGATCCCGGGCACGCATCTCGAACTTTTCGAGCTAAAGCTTTTTCGAGCGTTTTTAAGCAATTAAAATATCGCTTTCTTCAACGTTGAAGGAAAACATCGTGAGAAAACCTGCATGCCTGACAGTTATCCATAATGTTCTCAAAGAAGTGTGAAGTCTGCCAATCCGCACATGGCCAGTGTGGTGGACTATAGCCAAATCCTTCTCATTTTGAGAGGAGACCCGTGATCTGAGTACCGTTTAGTAGGCTGCACAAAATTAGTAACTCATTCAAAGGAAATTGTATTTTATTCTATAATAAATTACCTATTGATATCTTGGAGATGTCTATCAATAAGTTCAAAGTTTTTATAAAACGAAAGCTTGTAGAAAAATCATATTACGATATTAAGGATTATATAAACGATAAAAAAGCTTGGGTGTGAATTGCTCTATCTCCATAGGTACTATAGTTTATTATTAATTTTATTCATTATGTGAGATGGTGATAACGAAAAAAAAGAAAAACCCCGGCTAAGTTTGTTGTGGGCTTCTTCTAGACCGGGGCGCGTTTGGAACCCTCATAGCTTTAGTTTTAAGTTTACGAATATAGTTATCACCATGAAATAACTACTGTGTAAATTATTGACGCGTCAAAAGTGCCTTTTTAAGGACTTATTTGAATAAAGATTATTTTGAATTTGAATTTGAATTCTGTACTGAGCCGGCAATGGGTGGATCATGATGATGATGCTGATGCTGATGCTTCGCTCAGGCGACAGACTAATAATATGTAACGTGTAGTGAGCCGGCAATGGGTTGATCATGAATGAATGATGATTTGTTCATAGGTCACTATTGAATCATTTGGGTACGGGTACAGGTGGGTCAGCGTGTTATAATCTTACTGTCCCGTTAGTAAGTTTTTTTGAGAAGTTTGTTTAGTTGCCAACTCGCCCCGCGCCGCATTAGATAATACGCGGGGGTGATAATAAATCTTCATCGGATCGCGCGGTGATTTACCGACTTTGCAGATGCTAAGCGGATTACGTAGCCGGTGGGTGCATCTACGTGACTCGCTGCATAACGGACGTAAATACATTTCTCCAGTAATTTATGGTATTAAAGTGGTTCTTAGTGATTGAAAATATTTTTTTCCGAAGAAGTTTTTTTATTTTTTTATACACCACAAGTTAGCACTTGACGATATCTAATAAGTGATGATGCAGTCTAGGATGATAGCGGACCATACCCCTAACAGGTTAATCTGTTAGGGGTATGGTAAACTCATAACTCCTAATTGTTTTCTACACGACATCGTGCCAAAACGCTTAGTCGCTTAGTCCTTGTCGGTAGGATGGTAACTAGTCACGGCCGAAGCCTTCCACCAGACCAGACTTGAGCCGAGAATCGATCCCAGGAGCTCCAAATTTATAATGCGACAGCGCACGCTCTGCGCCACTGAGGTCGTCAAATTTATTGAAGACCTCCCAATCGTAAAGGTGATCAGTGGTCTGTGGGAGATCCATGGTCTGATTCCAGGCAGGGAGAACTAGGGAATATGAATTGAAAAAAGAAATTCATTTAAAGGTAATTGTATACAATTTTATAACAAATTGCCTAATGAAATTTCTGGGATGTCTCTCAATAAGTTCAAAGTTTATATAAAACGTAAGCTTGTAGAAAAGTCCTACTATAGTGTAAAGGATTACGTAAATGATAAACAAGCATGGGTGTGAAATATTGCTCTAATAAGATAGCTCTTAATATAATTTTAAGTGGCATGTGAGATGGTGATAACAAAAAGAAAATTTACCTGGCTAAGTTTGTTGTGGGCTTCTTCTTAGACCGGGACGCGTTTGGAACCCTCATAGCTTTAGTTTTAAGTTTACGAATGTAGTTATCACCATCAAATCACTACTTTGTAAATTATTGACGTGTCAAAAGCGCCTTTTAAAGGACTATTTGAATAAAGATTATTTGAATTTGAATTTGAATTTATGTAGTATTCTGATGAGAAGCTTTAGCTAGTTACCATCTCACCGACAAATGATTTAGCTTTCCAGAACCTTAACTTTTTTTAAACCACTACAAGTTAGCCCATGACAGCTCTCGCTAGTGTTAAATGATCTGGCCGTCTAAGATAGACGCGGGCTAGCCTGTTAGGGCTATAGCCTCTTACTCCTCATTAGTTAGTTGTACGTGACATACTACGCTAAATCGCTTGGCTACCCGTCCATGTCGGGTCTAAAGTCTCGAGCCGGTAATCAAACCCTGGACTTCCAACTTTATAACGCGCTGCGCCACGGAGGTCGTTTATTCTTTAGCAATAATATGGGTAACATAGAATGGATACATTAAATAGGTTTTTGCATCTTTCCCTGCATACAATCTCATGTTCCGATGTGATGATTATTAGTTAGTGACATACTAAGTCGCTTGGCTACCCGTCTATGTCGGGTCTCGAGTCTCGAGCCAGTAATCAAACCCTGGACTTTCAACTTTATAATGCGCTGCGCCACGGAGGTCGTTTATTCTTTAGCAATAATATAAGTAACATAACAAAGTTTTTGTATCTTTCCTCGTATACAATACCATGTACCGATGTGATGATTAAAAAGCACCGCAGTGGTGGTGTCACGCTCTCGCCGCGACGGGCAAAGTATCCGAGGCGAACGCAACACGAGCGGCGACATTCATCGCGGCACAATAAGCCACGCAAGTCTGCGGTGTCTGGGAGGCGTCGCATTCTCGCCGCCTCGCACCGACCTAACCGTTGTTCTTGTACTTGTCACGGCGGCAAGTCACAAGCGGACGCGGTTTTGTAACTCTATACAGTATAGACAAACACAGTGTTTTTATCTTTCAACTAATCTCTGTCGTTCAGAGTGCCTATCATCATCATGATCAACCCATTACCGGCTCACTACAGAGCACGGGTCTCTTCTCAATATGAGAAGGGTTCGGCCATAGTCCACCACACTGGCCAATATTTAGGAATAATAACAACTTGACGAACCACGACATTGATATCTTTAACAACACTAACTAGTTTTAAGAAAAAAATATACCTACTAGTACATGCATAGTTCTATCATCATGATATAACTATGCATGTACTAGTAGGTATATTTTTAGCAAGTGATATGTTAATTGCTAAGCAACGCACTTAACTCTGAAAGTTATAGATGCGTGCCCGGATTCGAACCGCCGACCTCGGATTAGGAGGCTGAAGTCCTAACCACTAGGCTATCGCAGCTTCCCCAGAGAATAAATAAATCTTAAATTAATCTAACAACGATGTCAGAGTTTAATTTTTCATTTCATGTTTAATTGGGTAATATCAGGACTTACATTACCGAAGTTATGGAAATGATAAACAAGCATGGGTATGAAATAATGCTCTATCAATCAGTATGAAATAATAAGATAGCTCTTGAATAATTTTAAGTGGCACGTGAGTTGGTGATAATAAAAAGAAAATTTACCAGGCTAAGTTTGTTGTGGGCTTCTTCTTAGACCAGGGCGCGTTTGGAACCCTCATGGCTTTAGTTTTAAGTTTGCGAATGTAGTTATCAACATAAAATCACTTCCATGTAAATTATTGACGCGTCGCCAAGCGATTTAGCGTGCCAGAACGATGTCATATAGAAACAAATTAGGAGTGTGGGTTTGCCATAACAGGGTAGGCCGTTACCATCTTAGACCGCATCGTCACTTACCATCAGGTGAGATGCTGTCAAGGGCAAACTTTTTGTGGACTAAAAAAAATTATATTTGAAAAAAATCTGATTTTTTAATATTTTATTAATAACGAGTACCTACAGAAAAAAAAATAGGTAATAAGGAACATGTACGGACTTAATCCATCAGTAAAGCAACGTAAAAATTACGTAAATATATGTGAAGAAAACAAAATGATTTCAATATTGACAAAGCAAAGTTTTAAATGTTGTAAAAAAAAATTGCAAACAATATAAAACATATATATATACATATATATATTACATGATACAGATTAGTCTGGTCGTCTCAGATTACAGCAAAAAAGCGTAAGTCCTTTGTCAATAGTAACTTAGACCAAACTTCGTGTCGAGGTTTGCAACGCTGAGCCAGGAATTCACTCGAGACGTCTGACGTCTGTCCAAACGTCGCTACGTAAACCGAATCGCATTGTGGTTATATAAATGCTGAGTTTGGTATTGTCATCCGTGGTAATAACACGAGCTGGAACCGTGTTAAATTTAAGTAAGTAAACATATGTTCAATGGAAAAAAGCGTTTAACAATTTAACACAAGCTAGAACCGTGTTAAATTCAAGAAAGTAAACATATGTTCAATGGAAAAAGGCGTTTAACAATTGCCCTCATTTACTTTATTAGTTCATTGAAATTTGTCCTTTATGAAAAGTGTCAATATTCTAGACAATAGCTTACATTGCTATTGCGCCATTCACGTCACAAATGAAAACATTTCAATATAGCTATCTACTTCTACATATACCACTATATACATATCAATACCAGTGACTTCTCAGTGCTACAATCTACAATTGTAAGGGTATTTGCATTATATATTTTTTGGGAAAAGTGTCCCTTTATCGCAGTGATTGTATGCATATGGGTCGCTCCCTAATAATTTTAGCACAAAACTCATTCCTTCATTCACATATGAGATTCATTATAGTTATATTACCTAACCTAACTAACAACTAATTGTGATCGCAGGGAAATGTTGAATTACGAGCGGTGAATTGCTATTACGGTAATTGAGATGTAAATAATTTTATTTTTGCCCCCAACTTCTATATATATAATGGGACATACATAAACATGAATGAGGTCTCTAAAATAATTGGAGACAACTTCACCGTCTTCCTTTGCCATTGTTATGCCTTGATGCATCTGGAATTCATTCGGCAGGGTACAGTGACCCAGGTATGAGCCACATTATCCCAAAAAGTAAAAAGGCAGGCTCAGTAACAGAATAAGGATAGGGAGAAGATAGTGAGGTTTGAATTACAATGCGCGATGGATATATTTTTTGTAGGGTCGAATTGGGGTAACTCGTTGGTTATGTCCTCGAAGAAACTGACCCCATCCAGCCAAGAGAAGTGTCCATCAATTTACTTTTAAGCATACGGACATATCCAGCAGGCTGGGTAACAAGTCTCATCTGAATATTCAAAAACGATTGCGTGTTTGCAAATCCAGAACTTTCCCCCTTTTACGGAACGGGCGGAGTCGCAACTGAAATATATAGCGCTGTATGTGAATGGGCTATCTATCACAATCTCGGTTGAAGAGATCCCTGAGAGCACAAGAAAGAGATGGTGTGTGATATAGTGACTCTATCGGGGGGGAGATAGATGCGCGATTGATTGATGGTTTCATACTGAGGGGGCCATCGCTCATTTGGTCTTTTATTTTACGCGGTCTTTTGTCTGATCCTCGCTGATACTGGACTAGAGATTGCTGCGAAGAGGCGAGGGTAAAAATAAATGATTAACTTTTCTCTAATTTGTTAGATTTTTATTTAAAGACATGCGATACGGTGGTGTCTTTATTTTCATTTGTGACTGCTTTAGTAGTGGGTATAAAAAAATTAAAAAATTAAAATTAGAGTCACTAAAAATAATTCTAATATTTGATAAGTTAAGAGTCAGCAAAGGACATTATAACTTTGACTTTCAAAGAGTTTTATCAATACCATCAAACTCAAATGCTTGCATGTCTTTGAGCATATTATAGTGCACTTATCTTAGGAACTAGCAGCCCGATTCGAGAAAATCTTTTATGCAATAAATAGCGTATGCGAGATGAAGATGAGCAGGGCAGTTTGTTCAGAATTTTGAAAATGACACAAATCTAATCTCTATATACCAATAACCCTCATGAGCCAGAGTGTTAGCTTATAACAAGCAGAAAGTAAATACAACAACAGAGGGTTTAATAAATAACCAACAAACGACTAAATAACAATAGCAACGAGAATAAACGGGGCAATAGTGTAAAAGATAAAAGAGCAGAAGTGGGATTACCCTTAGGATAACCAGTTAATTCATATGGGGCTTAGCGCAGCATCGATCCCGTACAAAGGCACTATAATTAAAATGGCAGCGTTATTTTTGCATCAGCACTGCGTATAGTAAGAACTGCGTGTATATACGAACTAAGTATATAATATTACACAGATAATAAGTAGTCGCGTTCACCGCTGTATGTCCAGTAGGCTTATTCCACAAGTGTAAACGGTGTTATTTTATTACTGTTGAATTTTTTATGACCGAAATATGTATAATCTGAGTTTTGGGGCCGTTAAGGTATGGCATATTATAAAACTGCCATTTTAAAATAAGGTTACTATTATCCAGACCTATTCGCAGATAGGCATTATTATTAGCACATGTTAAAGCTGTGATATCCTAGTGGTTGGGACGTCCGTCTCCTAATCACAGTTCAGGTGTACGATCCCGGGCAAGCACCTATTACTTTTCGAAGTTATGTGTGTCTGTAAGCACTATAAAAAAAATATCACTCGCTTCAAAGGTGAAGGAAAACGTGCATGCCTGAGAGTTTTCCATAATGTTCTCGAACGCGTGTGTCTACAAATTCCGCACTGGCTAGCGTGGTAGACTGCGCCCATACCTTTCTCATATTGAGAGGAGACCCGTGCTCTGTAGTGAGCCGGTAATGGGTTGATCATGGTGATGAGACGAAATTAACAAAAAAGTTTTTTTTTCTGTTGTAGTTAGAATGAGGTATAATATATGAACAAAATATTATTTTCATTTCGGAAAGAGTAGAGTTCATATAAGAATATACAATATAGTTACAATGAAGAGGGTATTTCTTTTATCGAAAAAAATACGCCATCTATGTTTGCCTGTCAAAAGCTCTTTAAAGAATTGATGGATATAAACCATCATCATTTGTAGACAACAAAGCGGCCAGCGTGGTGGACTATGGCCAAACCCTTCTCATATTGAGAGGAGACCCGTGCTCTGTAGTGAGCCGGCGATGGATGAATGATAATAAGCGGGAGTTACGATTATTAAACGATAATAAACCAATATAAATAATAATATATATAAACTCATTAATTTTTATATTCGGTTTTGGTTTATGCAATACTGAAAACGGTGAACGGCAAAATCAAGGAACAGAACCGGCGATGGCTGCAATATAAAACGGCTTCAGGATAAGAAGTTAATTTATATGGAGCTTAGAGCAGCGGTCGATCGCCGGCCCGACTACAAAGGAATAACAATTAAACCGGCTATGCTATTTTTGCATTGACGAACACCAGACTTGGTGTGTGGCCCATTCAATGAACCTTCGTGGAGATGAGTAGTTAGGCGCTTTTGTAATATGATATCGCATTAAATTGTAAGGTTTAAATTATTAATGTTGTTTGCTTCTAAATATTTATTTATTAAAAAAATTAAAATATCACTTGCTTCAACGGTGAAGGAAAACATCGTGAGGAAACCTGCACCCCTGAGAGTTCTCCATAATGTTCTCAAAGGCGTGTGAAGTCTGCCAATCCACACATGGCCAGCGTGGTGGACTATAGCCAAACCCTTATCATATGGAGAGGAGACCCGTGCTCTGTAGTGAGCCGGTAATGGGGGTTGATCATGATTTATTTATTGAACTACTTTTTTACATATTAAGATAATTACGTAATTTTTCATGAAGAATTCACGAATTTTTATTAATCACTTGTGGTAGGCTTTGTCGCATTCAGTTATAAAGTTTAAATTATTAATGTTGTATTTGTTTCTAAATATTTAGTTATTCAATGACTTATTACCTTTCTATTTAGATAATTACCTTATTTATCACGTAAATTTATGTGCACTTGACACGTTCGCTTTTAACTGCCAATCGTTATTAAAATCATATTAATATTAAGATATTTCATTCTAAATACTGCTAAAACATAATACACTCGCTGTTATTGAAATGTTTCGTTATATATATATATATATATTTTAAATATAGTTCTTTTTCGGAAGTTCCACAGTTAACTACTAAAGAATAAATAAACAAAGAAATCTTTCCTCTCCAATCTGAGCTTGGATAAAGATAAGTCCAAAGTGTTTATCCCCAGCTTTGATATATTATGTATTTCAAGCTAGTTTAGTGTATTAAAAAATCGGCTAGATTCTAAACAAAAAAATATCCTTTTAAAAAAACAATCATTATTTAATAAAATCACTCGGTGTTTCTTGTGTCTTGGGCCGCAAAAATACAATAGAAGTCCAACGCTGCATGTAGTTGGAGTGAAGAAACAAAAAGAACACCGCCGTCTGTACGAATGCCAAGGATCGATCAACTGGCGCGGACGCTTCCGGGTGCCGGGTGTCGTATTTTTGTTCTGCGAGCGGTTCAATGCTTGACGAAGACATACCCCCTTTAAAAAAGACCAGAATTGTTTTGTACTGCTGTTAAAAGCACACACTTTCTCAGTAACAATTAGTACTACTGTTTAAAAAAACACATTCTCAGTAACAACTCTTGTTTATTACAGGAGTGTACACGCCTTTTTACAAACACATTTCTTCGATAGGTATTCTTGTATATTTATATGATCTTACACACCTCTTAAGATATAACCTTGGAGACCACTTATTGGTACCAACGCTGAACAAGAACTAAAGAACAATGCACGTCTAACTAACTTATAAAGGGCCGATTCGAATGTCATGTTTTCCGTTTTGCCTCAATGATATCCGGTACTTTAAGAAAACAGTCAATTGAGATACTTTTCATTAAATTTAGTCAAAAGTAAACCAAAATCATTTAAGTCACATCACTTAAGTCATACATTAATTTTATATTTTCATTTAATACACTAAAATCTAAAACATTTGGAAATCATGACACTACTAGTAAATAGAATTTGTGGTAATGTATAATTAGAAGTAATCTTATGGATGAATTATGTAATACTAGCTACTGCCCGCGATTTCGTCTGCACATAATTAGTATTTCAAGTAGCTCATATTAGCGTCGCGTAGAAAATAACTAACATTATGACATTAAAATTATCACGCAGATGGTACATTTTTTCCTACCTACTTGACACTTATCGTCATATTTTGGACCATTCACACAATATCTTTAGGTTTAAAGATCTTTATTCTCAGAAGAAACAATTTCACTTGATGAGAAATTAATAAAATAAAACAGTTTACAATAAAGAAATAGTAGGCCTAAAAGTGGCGTGTTTACAAATTTACACAATGCTTTTTAAGTTTATTTTTGAACGCTGTAAATGACTTTTCGCAAAAAATTTCTTTGGGTAAGCTATTATACATTACAAATTGTAGCTTATGTGTTATCCTGATTTATAAGCTATACAATTGTAAAGTTTCATAAAAATCCATTCAGTAGTTTTAAGGTGAAAGAGTAACAAACATCCATCCATCCTTTTATACTTACAAACTTTCGCGTCTATAATATTTAGTAGGATAATTGAATGTTTACCCCCTTCTATAAGTCTTAAGTGATTTGGAACTTTCTCACCTATTTCACGAACTTAAATAAGATAATATAAGATAAGATAATATTTAAGATAATATTTTATTGTTTAAAACGATTTACAATATATATAATTTGTCCCTACCCTCTGCACTAGGAAACTGTATGGCAGAGGGTAGTTCCTTCCAGGGATATAGTTCATTCATTCTTAGAGATAAATTATCTTATACTAACTAAAGCTAACATTATTTAAGCGTGTATGAGCGTGTGCGTGTATGTATGTGTGTGTGTGTGTGTGTGAACGAGTGTGAATGTGTGTTTGTGTGTAACATAAGTATTATACATTATGAGTATATAGTAGTAAACAAATATCTGAGATCTATGAATGAATCAATATGTTAACTATATTTTAACAAACTATTTTTTATCTTATCGCCAAACCCTTCTGATATTGAGAGGAGACCCGTGCTCTGTAGTGAGCTAGCAAAGGGTTGATCATGATGATGATGATGATGAAACATACCTACTCTATCATGGTGCACCTGCTAACATAGCATTGTGTGTTTATATTTTATTCGTGTGTAACGTATTACCTCCGCAACGTGATTACGCGTGAATAGTTAATGCACGCACGTACCGATTTGGGCCGCTCAGTGTAGCGGGGTTAGGGCTTTACCAACTTGTAATAAAAGGGCATCTATATTATATACTCTCATTTGACGACCTCCGTGGCGCAGCGCGCGCGCTGTCTGATTATGAACTTGGAGGTCCTGGGTTCGATTCCCGGCTCGAGTCTGGTCTGGTGGGAGGCTTCGGCCGTGGCTTGTTACCACCCTACCGACAAAGACGTGTCGCCAAGCGATTTAGCGTTCCGGCACGATGTCGCGTAGAAACCAAAAAAAAAAAAAAAATTTAAATCTCTGATGAGAGTTTGTATGCGGACGAATTTTTTATAAACATATATATAATTTTCGTATTTATAATAAGTATACTTCAGTAATATAATAATGGTATTTATAAGCCAACGCCAAACGCCAAAAACCGAGTAGAAAAGGGATAAATCTGTAAAAAAGGGTAGTTAGAGTTACTACCACTATGTTCTAAAGGAACTACAAAATCGAATCATATCTAAAAAAAAAAACATGAGATTTTCAAATTTTAATTCCCATAAATCTGTACTAATAGTATATTAGTATAGAGTTAAGGAATTAAAACAAATTTATTTAATTTATTAAGAAAATATGAATTTTACAATAAAGAAAATCTTATGCAGGTCAATCTTTTTATTAACAGTGTGTATTGGATCGTATAGTTTGGCAGATAATGTATAATTAAAATTAAAATACGCACGGGAGGGTAACATATATGCACAGCTTCCGATATAGGCTTAAAATTAAAAATTTTCTTCGTATAATCCTATTAGAGGCATCTATGAATCGTTCATATATATATATCACATTTTTCAATATTTCTATTCGTGTAGTGATGGTGATAACTACACTCGCCAACTTAAAACTAAAGCTAAGACGTTTCAAATTGCGCCCAAACCTAAGAAGAAGCCCACAATAAATATAGCCGTTTTTTTTTTCGTTATCACCATCTAGCACAATCAATTATAAATTATACTATCAAATAATGAATAGAAGCAGGCGTTACTTTGCGGAAGCTAAGTCACATGTTCAACGAGGCAGATTGAAGATGGCGTCATTATATATTTTCTTAACTCCTCCATCATTGCAAACGTATTCTATAAAAGCCAGTTTCTTTTTATAATCACAATGGGGGGTATAAGTGCTCCGCGTAATAACTGGGTCGCTTGTGAATACAAAGTCTCTGTAAGATACCTAAGCCGGCTGGAATCCGGCAATTTGAGAGAAATGGGAGAGAATATTTAAAAAGAGCGACAGGAAATCTAGTCTCCTTGAACAGCCACTTTAAAACTTTTAGAATCGCTTTGTCCGCGTCGACGGTGAGTTTAGACATTCAACTGTATATACTACGAGTTTATAAATAACGGTTTTTTTTAAATATTTTATATGGCAATCTTAACAAATTACAATCTTTATAATTAAATGTTAACTTAGTCACATGTTCTATATCTAATTGTAATTCTAATTGACTGCACAGCATGACAAAAGTTTAACCAATTACAGAAATATAAATATAAAGTTAGGTGTAATACTTAATTAACCCTATTACATTCAAACAAAATTTCCGTTACTGTTTACTTAATTAATCCTATTACATTCAAAAATAATTTTCTATATTGACCGTTAAAGATAACAATTTTGGAGTTATTTCTGACAATCTCATTGTACAAACGACACATTCTTACAATGGCATTATAGTACGAAGTATTTTTTTTACAAACCTCAATGATAAATGTCTTGATGATGAAATGCGGTTAAACGGAGTATGTAGTCGAATGCGGTGATAATAGAACTGTGAAAATTGTGAACCTAAGATTACAGCTTTACTTTCTGAAAATCCGGGGTGCGGTTCCCGGCTCGAGTCCTGGTCTGATGAGGAAAGCTTCGGTCGTGGCGAGTTACCACCCTACCGACAAAGACGTGTCACCAAGGGATTTTGCTTTCCGACACGCTGTAGCATAGAAACCAATTAGGAGTATGTGTTTACCATACCCGTAACAGGTTAGCCCGCTACCATCTTAGACTGCATCATCACTTAACAAGTGAGATTGCCGTCAAGGGCTAACTTTTAGTGGACTAAAAAAAATTACATCTGAAAAAAAATCTGATTTCTTTATAACAAATACCTACATTTAATAAAAAGTAAAGAATAAAGAACATGGACGGACTTAAATCCATTAGTAAGGCAACGAAAAAATTACGTAAATATAAATGAAGAAAGCAAAATGATTTCAATATTAAGAAAGGAAAGTTTTAAATGTTGATAATCCTTTATTGCCACAGTGCAAACAATTTATTCAAGGAGAATGTTTCAGTACCGAGCTACTAAAATTTCAATTCTGAATAACGCCACGTTATGGTTAAAAAGTTGTAAGTGAATTAAACATTAAATTTGTTGTTGAAGTAATTAAAATACGAGCTTCATTAATTATCTCAAAGAGGCTTTCACAGTATCTACAGGGAGATAGAGCCTCTCTTATAAGTCATAACCTACAATAGGCTTATCAAACGAATCCATTACGAATCAAATCCTTTTGAAATCCCATTTTCAATTACTCTCAATGGCTATTTCAATATCTCCCTTATAGGATGGCAGCTGAACATTATCTTTGAAATCAAATATTTCATCTACATGAATAAAAATAGTGAAGGCGTTACAACTGGACGGCTTGTCCATCTTAAAGCAAAGAAAGATATCACTGTACATTTGTGTAGGTATCGATTTCATTTTGACATTTCGTCTCAAATAACACCGTAAGTAATACATCGCAATTTCGTCCAAAAAAAGTTTCCCACGATGTTTTATTTTATTTTATTGTTCAAAATGCGTGCGAATTCTGCCAACCCGCACACGGCCAGCGTGGTGGACTCTGGCCAAATCCATTTCATATTGAGAGGTGATAACATTTAGCAGGTAATTCCCTGATCGGGTTCAGAGCGGGTTGTAACGTAATTTATACTTTAACGCGGCGCAACGAGTCCGGGAGATTAAGGCCGATTACACAGAAACGATTTTAGTTTTAAAACAATTATATACGTAAAATATTTCAACTAGATTCATTGTGTGACCGCAATTCCAATTAGTTGTGGTCCGGACTATATGCTTTCATTCGGATTTGAATTTAAATTGCAGTCGAATAATCGTTCTTTTTTTTTATCCACTACAAGTTAGCCCTTGACGGCAATCTCACCTGATGGTAAGTGATGATGCAGTCTAAGATGGTAGCGGGCTAACCTGTTAGGGGTATGGTAAAGCCATACTCCTAATTGGTTTCTACACGACATCGTGCCGGAACGCTAAATCGCTTGGCGACACGCCTTTGTCGGTAAGGTGGTAACTAGCCACGGCCGCAGCCTCCCACCAGACCAGACTCGAGCCGGGAATAGAACCCAGGACCTCCAACTTTATAATGCAACAGCGCGCGCGCTGCGCCACGGAGGTCGTCAAACATCATTTCGATTTTGATTCATATGATTGGTCAAGTTAAACAAGCTTGTTCATTTAACATAGCAATAGTTACACGGGTACATATAAGATATCAAAACTATATTGCAATAAAAAGGTGTATGTGTGTGTCAGCTCCGAACTATTAATGGAGTTTACTCCTTCAGATCGACTGTCTAAATAGGCACAAAAAAGGCTTACTTAGTCTAAGAAAAAGTTTAATATCATATCAAATGGTTAATAAACGAAACAATCAATTAAAATACCTAACTAATGAATATATTTTTATTCCATTTACATTTATTATGATTAAGTATTACATATCAAACATTTTACAAAAAAGATTTGACATATCATACATGTAAATAATACTCACGCTTGAAAAGTGTTAGGTGCGCATGATAGGTTGCACACCTTTAATAGGTTTTGCGCACAAAAACGTAACGAGGTCATTCGTTCAGTATTTTATAATACTGCTAATCTTTTTTATGACGGGAGATATGAACCCTAACTTTCTAAATTCTTAAGGAGTAAACTCCAAAAAAATTGCAATGAAGAATCGAAAAATACATGTCACGCCAAAAAAACTATTTAAAAGTCACTGCTCAGCACTATGTCGGTTGTAAATTCGATTGAAAAGTTAATTAGAGGTGTACCTTAACGGTCTACGGCAACTAGGCACATACCGGCTGTACATTTTAAATACGTATCCCCCCCCCCCCCCCCCCCCTCCAGGCGAGACTTAGCCCTTATGCCAGAGGAGGCAGCAAGGGAGGGGGGTAGCGTCATAAATAAAACATAGCGAGTTGAGATTTTAAAATTACTGCCCATTTGTAAGGTGCTTAAAATTTAAATATCAAAAGGAGGGAAAATGTTAACTAGCTAAACCGTTTCAATTTAAAAATCTTCCGAGTCATGGAATTTGAATGATCTTTTTAAAACTTACCAAAGCAAAGAGCTTACTTGTTAAAGTTTACGTCAAGAGCTCGAAAATCATCTCTTGCTCTTTTATGGCGGCTTCATATCACGGGTACGAGTAATGACTAAGTAACTTAAGGCAATCTTACCGACGGGTTTTGACAAAAAAAAATATAATGAATAGAAGCAGGCGTTACTTTGCGGAAGTCCATGATAAACAATAAACAGCAAGTATAATTTGCTATATTCCGCCGACAACCGGGAGATTAGTATAGTATAACACCACACAAAATCCTCCACTAGAACCTCAAAAAAAAAAATTTTGCTTTTCGCGCTTGTGAAGTCAACATCTCCCGAGGATGATCCAGTGTCGGGTCGAAACGTGCGTAGAGGTTCTAGTGGAGTATTTTGTGTGGTGTTATATTATACTAATCTCCCGGTTGTCGGCGGAATATAGCAAATTATACTTGCTGTTTATTGTTTAAAAAAAATATCTTATTACCAACCTGAACTTGGGATAAAGGCGGCGTCCACAGCCTTGCCTCGGCAAGCACGCTGCACCATTAGCATATGAAACCAGAACAGCTGTGATAGCCTAGTGGTTAGGACGTCCGCCTTCTAAAGCATTTAAAATATTACTCATATTGAGAGGAGACCCGCACTCATTAGTGAGCCGAGAATGGGTTCATCATGCTGATGATACCAGACCAAATTCTACCATGCTACGTTGACGCTTTAAAATTTCACTCCATGCGAGATGGAAATGCGCTCGGTAGTGGAATTTTTATAGGCTGAGTGGGGAGTTAAACAAAACCCCCCTTTACCCTCGGGCTTAAAAACCGCAAGCGATCGCGACTTAGGGCGGCTTATGAATTTCAAACGCTCTCCTTTTGTTGCAGAGAGCCATTTCAAACCAGATGGAAAAACACTTGTCGCTCTTTGCCACTCCGTCCACTTCTGTTGCAGTTCGCGAACGACATCCCAACGAAATATACTAGGAGGCGAGGACTCTCTCCCTCCTATATTTCAGAGGGATAAGACTTATTATACTCTGTTAATCATATGAATGAATTATTGCTCTAAAATATTTGTAGATGACGATTTGAAAATGCTATCAAAAGTATTCGCAGATAAGTTTGTTGACACGAGCAGCAGAGCGCGTATAAATAAACAAATCAAATAAATTTGAATTCAATATATTAATAAAATTTATATGTATATTGTGATTTGTAATGAACAAAATGATCTCTTTCAATATTGTTTGTCATTGGTTAGGGCGTCTGCCTCCTAATCAGAGGTCGGCGGTTCGAATCCGGGCACGCACCTCTTACTTTTCGGTGTTATGTGCGTTTTAAAAAAATTAAAATATCACTTGCTTCAACGGTGAAGCAAAACATCGTGAGGAAACCTGCACGCCTGAGATTTCTCCATAATGTTCTCAAAGGCGTGTGAAGTCTGCCAATCCGCACATGGCCAGCGTGGTGGACTATGGCCAAACCTTTTTCATATTGAGAAGAGACCCGTGCTCTGTAGTGAGCGGACAATGGATTGATCATGATAATGATGAATAAATCCCTCGGGAAAATAAATTTGCTCCCTCGTACTTTCCCTAAGTAAACAATGCTATATGAAATTTTCCTCTGCCTCCGTGAAATCTCGTCAAAATCTATGGACTAGTTAAGTCGAATATGGATATCCTTTACGAATGTATAAATGCGGTCAAACATTTTTAATGCTCTCCTTAAAATCAATAGCTGTAACAGAGACTCGATAAAATAATTATTTTGTTGTAGCGCATTGAATATATTCACGAATTTAAAAGCAGTTTTTTTTTATTGTCGAACGGTTAAAACATTTCACACTGTATTTTGATTCGGTGATTTTACGGTGTTGTAAGCCTTTTGGCGGCCGCTGGTTTGTATTTTTTTTACGATTTACACATTTTATTTCTATGAAGTTTGGACACGTATAAATTCGGTGCACGTGTGATAGTATTATGGATTTGAATGCAGTTTTAAAAAATTACTTTCCACACTAAAAATAATAGAAATGTTGTGTGTATATTTTTTTAACATTATCAAATGGAATTTCTGGGATGTTTCTCAATAAGTTTATATAAAAAGGTAAGCTTGTAGAAAAGTCCTATTATAGTGTAAAGGATTGAGTATATTATAAATAAGCTTCGGTATGATATATTGCTCTAATAAGATAGCTCTTAAACAATAACAAATTGCCAAATGAAATTTCTGGGATGTCTCTCAATAAGATCAAAGTTTATATAAAACGTAAGCTTGTAGAAAAGTCCTACTATAGTGTAAAGGATTACGTAAATGATAAACAAGCATGGGTGTGAAATATTGCTCTAATAAGATAGCTCTTAATATAATTTTAAGTGGCATGTGATAAGTGATAAGAAAAAGAAAATTTACCTGGCTAAGTTTGTTGTTTGGTTCTTCTTAGACCGGAGCGGGTTTGGAACCCTCATAGCTTTAGTTTTAAGTTTACGAATGTAGTTATCACAATCAACTCACTGCTATGTAAATTAATGATGCGTCAAAAGTGCCTTTTAAAGGATTATTTGAATAAAGATTATGATTGATTGATGCATTGATGAAATTGGAAAAAAGACGGCTTGCATCCTGTTCTCGGACACGGGCCACCAGAACAGACCCGAGCCGGGAATCGAACCCAGGACCTCCGAATTTAAAATGCGACAGGTCGTCAATCTGTCGTATTATAAACGCCGACCGTCCATTTCGTCCGATGTGGGACATCTTGTAATAAAGTTAAAAATGTAAGGCTACCAATATATATATATTTTTTTTCTCTTCCTCTTAACGCCAATATTATGTATATACGGGTCACCTGATGTCAAGTGATTAACTTCGCCCATGAGAGTCTTCAGCATTTTTTTTTTATATGCATAGCGAGCAAACGAGCAGGCGGGTCACCTGATGGTGAGTGATTACCGCCGCCCATGAACATTCACCTTTCACTCATTCACACAACAGCACCAGAGGAACCGCCAATGCGTTGCTGGCCCTTGAGCAATTTGTTAATCCGCCCTTTGAAGAACCCCTATATTATAACCATTAGGGAACACAGAAGACGAAAGCTGGTTCCACAATTTGCAGCATCCGAGCAGCCACCTATTCGTTGCCTGCTGAACCCATTCTGCGAATCGCCACAACATACAGGAACTCTAAATCGCTCGGCGATATGTCTTGGCCCGTAGGGTATCTAGCCGCAGCCAAATCCTCCCACCAGACCACGCTCGAGCTGGGAATCGATCCCGGGACCTCCCTCATTATAGAGTTTTAGTATCGCGGACTTGCGCACTGTAACTTTTGATTATATACATAATTCATACGATTATCCCGTAGCTCAAATGGTGATATTCATAAAAGTCAAAACTCATGACGCATTGATAATTTTTTAAAACATAAATCCTACAAAAATATTTTCGACTGAAAGAATTTTATTTTACATTCAGATCCTATTAATATTTTTATTATTCATTGCTAGTTGAATATTAAACAAAGCACTATGGAAGTACTAACTAAAAAATAAAAAGTTAAAGTTAGCAAACAATTTGAATTTTAAATAACTAACAACGTTTCTGATGACCTCCGTGGCGCCGCGCGCGCGCTGTCGCATTATATAGTTAGAGGTCCTGGGTTCGAGTATGGTCTGGTAGGAGGCTTCGTCCGTAGCTAGTTAACACCCTACTGACAAAGACGTTTCGCTAAGCCATTTAGCGTTCCGGCACGATGTCGCGTAGAAACCGATTAGAAGTGTGGGTTTACCATACCCCTAACAAGTTAGCCCGCTACCATACTAGACTGCATCATTTACCACCAGGTAAAATAACCGTCAAGGGCTAACTTGTAGTATATATAAAAGAAGTCTACCATACTTCAATAGATAAATCTAAGATAGTCCGTTAGGAACTACGTACGACTTTCTCCGTACGACTTCAGAATACGTGTATAAACACAATTAAGTTTCATTCTGTTCATACCCACAGGGGTTTGTGAACGTTTGGCTGTATCTATATCAAGCCATTTGTTATCCCTTTAGGCCCTTTCTGTCCATAATTAAGGGTACCCGACTATTTTATACCCACCACTCGTGGTTAGCCCGTTACCGCTGAACACGGATTAGAACGGCTTTAACTGATAGTTTATTTAATGTTCCGGTTGGGTATATATTGGATAGGTACACGCGTTGCTTCGCGGATGTTTGCGATGAACGGCAATGTTTGGGCACCCATGAAGTGTTCATATACATATTCCACTTATTATTTTGAGTTAACGAGATGTAACATCAATTCCTTTCGATGGGAAACTCGCTGTAAACCGAGGAGAGTGGAGGCACTTGGCTCAGCCAGCTATCACGGATTTTGAAGATAAAAGGATCAACTGAAAAGTAGACCACCCTACAATATAATCTATAATTACGTTGATAGTGTCCTATCATGTCCTCACTGCGCGCGTTTATTCCGTGCAAAAATAGGGTACATCAGCCACATCAGGCCACACGAACGACGCCCTTATTGATATCTCAAAAATTAACAGAGATCCAGTCGCTGTTGCCGAAACGGCAGTGAGAATTATTTTGAGGTGGTGATATTTTAAATGTGATTGCGCACCCCTTCTGGAAGCAACGCAAGCAGAACTGCACCGCTACCGGCGGGGTATGGGGGACTCGCTGGCGGCCAGAGAGGCGACTGGACCTACAAAGACCCAGCATCGCTGCGTCCGCCCCGAAGGCCCACTAACTCCTAAGTCCATGACGCGCCAAGAATATTTAACGCGCCTCAATGTGGTGATAACTACAGGTGATAACTTTAGACCAAACTTGTGGTTGCTTGGTCGCAGCCTAAAAGATTTACAAACGTTATTAATTAAGGATTTTTTTTGCGTTTAGCTATTAAGTTTAGTACTAGTTACTCAACGGGCGATGGAGAGAGCTATGCTCGGAGTATCTCTACGTGATCAAATCAGAAATGAGGAGATACGTAGAAGAACCAGAGTTACCGACATAGCTCAGCGAATTGCGAAGTTGAAGTGGCAATGGGCGGGGCACATAGCTCGGAGAATCGATGGATGTTGGGGTCCCAAGGTGCTGGAATGGCGACCCCGCACCGGTAAACGTAGCGTTGGTCGACCCCCAACTAGGTGGACAAACGACATCAGACGAATTGCAGGAAGCCGCTGGAAGCAAGCGGCCCAAGACCGTAAGCATTGGAACTCCCTACAAAAGACCTATATCCAGCATTGGACGTCAATCGGTTGTTAATTATGATGATGATGATGATGACTCAAATTATTTATTGACTATTATGAACTTAGGAAAAGTAGGAATCATTACTGTTATCAGATGTTTATTTTTAAACTATATTTTATTAAGTACATACATCTCTTATATAAAGTTTAAAATTAAGTACAATATTAACTTATTTCATAAGTTTTGTTACTAACTATCGCTATATTACAATGTCTCTTTTTTATCTTGAGTTAGGTTTGCGCTTGACGACAATCAGTACCAGAAGGCACTGATGAGGTCTAGGTTGGAGCGCACTTGCCTAGAAAATGCCTATTCACTCTTTCCTTGAAGGAACTAAGGTTATACGTGGCTGGAAACAGAAGCTGGAAGTGAGGTCCACACCTTAAACTGCACGTTGTGTTTACTAGACGATTTTACATACAATAAGCATGTAAATTAATATGTAACTATAGTGTAAGTAAATGTAAAAATCACTAGTAAACCTATTATTTAAAATAAACTAACAGTTGCGTTTTTCTTTCGCATACCATATTGACTTAACACCGGCTCTGTTGAGATTGAAGCATCAAAATGGAAGCTTTAAGTACGAAGGCGTGTGGAGGACGAGTGGACTATTCGTCAAACACTTAAAAGAACTATTTATGACACAAGATGACGTAAAGCTCACGTTTCAAAGTTTCAATTGGAGTTGAGTTGGCGTCCAATCATTATTGTGTGCGTCGTTAGGTCGTCACTGAGACATGTGTCAAACTTTTTCTATTAGACAAGAATTTCAAATGGCATTTCACTTCGCACACTATGAGTTTTCAGTTTAATTTTCCAGTGACCCTCTTTTTCAGTCACTTGTTCTTCTTATAAAATATACGTAAATATGAGGCTTATAAAACGACCGTAGTTTTGTTATCACAAACATTTGTTAAGAAAAGCAACAATGAGGTACTAGGTACTGATAGCTTGTAACGTCTTGTGCGCCAAAGTTTATCTCGTTAATGTAACGAGGTCAACTTTCCTAATCGCTAGACACTTCCTGGGAAGTAAGAGCACTTATTATTAGAGGCACCTAGTAGGAAGACTTCCCTCAAACTAATGGCTCGAGAACAAAAGTCTCAGGTAGTTTCTAAAACACAATGAGGCTAATAGTACAACGATTTAGTTTTTGACGAATTCGGCCATATCCTATGCTTATAGTAGTAGCATTATGATTAGGGAAGTGTCGAGTTTGGTTCTCGGCTCTAGCCTGGTTTTCGTGCTAGTAATCACTCGCCGCCTGTACAAATATATATATATGTGTGTGTATATATATATATATATATATATATATATATATATATATATATATATATATATATATATATATACACACACATATATACCTATATAACATAATTCTATATTTAAAACATAATATCTAATCTAGCCATATTCATTACATATATATATATACATATTATACAGGAACTCAACGAAGAAGTACTAGGAAGTCATAACTTGTAACATCTTATCTGCAAACGTTTATCTCGTTAATGTAACGAGGTTAGCATTAATAGCTAGCGACACTTCTTAGGCGACGCGACGGAGCATTGGAACGGCTTCTCCGAAGGCGGCCTGAGAAATGTATTGATTACCCATTAACCTGATGCAAGAGTGAAAAGGTGATTATTGTGCTCACTCTTGCATTATTCGACTTATCTGTACTTGTCTGTACGTATTCCTAAAGTTACAAGAAAAACTTACAGCTAATAGAAAAAGTAAATAGATAAGAACAGAAGAAAATCAAAGCTAATAACGTTTTCGAAAATAGAAATAATAATGATAGTAAAAAAAACTCAACAAGAAAAACTCAACTGGGAAGAAAAGGAATAGAAAAAACAAGAACAAACAAAAAACTGAATCTGGTCAACGAAGTAAGAACTAAAGTGTGTGAATTAAAGCTATAAGCTGTGATAGCCTGGTGGTTAGGGCGTCAGCCTCCTAATCAGAGGTCAGCGGTTCGAATCCGGGCACGCACCTATAACTTTTCGAAGTTATGTGCGGTTTTAAATAATTTAAGTAATTAAAATATCACTTGCTTCAACGGTGAAGGAAAACATCGTGAGGAAACCTGCACGCCTGAGAGTTCTCTATAACGTTCTCAAAAGGCGTGTGAAGTCTGCCAATCCGCGCATGGACAGTGTGATGGACCATGGCCAAATCCTACTCATATTGAGAGGAGACCCGTGCTCTGGAGTGAGCCGGCAATGGGTTGCTTACGATGTGTGAATTAAAGATTCAGGCAGTGATACAAAAAATGTCAAAAGTTTTGTTATTTTCAAAACAAATATTTATATTGTTTAATTTTATTAAATTATTGACGCGTTCAAAAGTGCCTTTTTAAGGACTATTTAAATAAAGATTATTTTGAATTTGAATTTGAATTTTCCTCAGACACGTGGACAAAGAATTATCAAAAACGGGTCGCTACGTTTCCCTTATTTCTTCAGCTCGCGCGGTGCGGAAATCGCACAGCCGCAAAAGTTTGTGCATTAGCTTAACTAACTTTGCGGAACTCTTCCTTTTTCCGCAATTTGCTTTGTGGTGGCTCTCCGAGCGCGCCGCCGTCTCAACTCTCAATGCCGCGGGTGCGGAAGAGCGGAGCTGTCGCTCGTTTCCGTGCGGAACGTACGGACAACTCGTAACATGCGGTTTATACTTTGACCGGGACAATTGTGAACTTGACCGTAACAAAATATCAATAAAGTTTAACACTGGGTCACTGTAGCTTGTACTAAGTTGATCGCTCCGTATTTTGTTCAGCGCAAATTTTAAGAACACTTTTTGTATATGTTTAAAATATGAAAGTTAGTTTGCTAGTTTGTAAATTGGTCCATCCTTCAAGCGTCAACAGATCAACGATTGCCGCGATTATTTAGAGAATTGTAAACCGTTTTTAAAACTGTATATTTGGCCCCTTTAGCTAATAGGATGGAACTTTTTCTATTTTATTTAAAACAATGTTTCAAATCAAATATAAGTACAATATGTTTAGTATTTAAATATATAATCATAAAATTTAAATTTATATATAGCTGTGAATAATGAACCTAAGACTAAAAACTTTAAACAATATAATATAATAACTAAAATATATTATTAAAAGGCATTAAGGCAACGTTTGTTTGTCACAGGTATATATATACCTGATAAAGTATAGAAATACTTTATCAATACGAGTGAGATAATTATATGAGGTAAAATGCACTGTTTCTTTGAACAATTTTTAAGATTTTTGAGACTCTATTACTATAGAATTGGCATCTTATTCCAGAAATCAACGGCCAATGGAAGCTAAAATCCTGTAAAACTAAACAGGTTTTGTGTTTTAGCAACGTAAACGTAAAAATTACTATGAGATAAATACAGGTGTTCAAATTGATTTAATTCAAATATTTAGTTAGCTTAGATTTACGTATGGAATCCCTATAATTAAATTCAGATGTTTACGGGTAGCTTGCGATAGATGGCGCCACATGTGTTTTGTCCCGCGCTATCGAAGCTCTTTCCTTGAATCATATAGTCCATGAGCCTTTTGTAATAGTTAGTCCCCTCTCATAAAGAGACGCCCGAAAAACGTCATAATCGACCCGGACGACCAACTGACGTTAGACAACGCTTCGCAGGTAGGTCACACTACACAAAACACAACACAGCGTCTTCGCCGGCGAAGACGAGGTCCCCGCTATCCGACGTCATCCGTACGTGGATTCTATCCACGGGCACGGGGGCGCTCGGATTGACACACCAGTCCAACAAACCCACCAAATCTCAACGTCACCCTAAGTCGAGGTCCGAGTCTCACAGGAGACGCCCTTAGGGGGACGTTCCCTCAGAAGTCGTCGAGCCCAGGTGCTCTTCTCTCAGGCTGAGCTTCATGCTCGCCAAACCCCCCGGTGACGCAGTAATAATCACTATGGTTACCTGCAACTGTCAATTCGAAATAATAATAATAGTTAGTTGTAAAATAACGGTTACGGTACGGTACGGTTTTATTTAGCCTAGCTTATTAGTAAAGTCTGCGTGTATTAGGGTACCCTGATGCTGGGTACAACAACAGGAGACTTATTAAATTTTCAATCATGAACTCGGATTGCTCTTTTGAGGAGGGAGGGGAAATGGGGAGGGGCTGCGAATGAAATAAATTATAATGAGACGGACCCGGAATTAAGAGGGCGTAGGCTCTCTTTGTTTAACAATAATTATTCTTTTTGATTTATAATTAACTGGTCTAATAAACATTGAGTTTAGTATTCGGGGGTTTTTCGCATAAATTTCGTAGACTTTCGTAGTTCGTGCCCAGCTTAAGATGTGAAATATTAATTGCCCTTGACGGCTATCTCACCTGATGGTAAGTGATGATGCAGTCTAGGATGTTAGCGAGCTAACCTGTTAGGGGCATGGTAAACCCACACCCCTAATTGGTTTCTACGCGACATCGTGCCGGAACGCTAAATCGCTTGGCGGCACGTCTTTGTCGGTAGGGTGGTAACTAGCCACGGCCGAAGCCTCCCACCAGACCAGACTCGAGTCAGGAATCGAACCCAGGACCTCCAACCTTATAATGTGACAGCGCGCGCGCTGCGCCACGGAGGTCGTCACATTGTGTGGGTTGTTTCTTTCGCAGGCCAAGTTTGAAAGGATTAATAACAACTTAATAATGGCTATTGTGCATAAATAGTTTTGTCGTGTTTTCAAGTTTACTAGCTGAACCCGGTCACGGTTTAGTCTGTTGTAATGTTGTTTTATAATCCGGTATTCATATTGAAGTACGTAAAATCACTCTTTTATAAAAATGCAACTGTGTGTGAAAGTTCCAAATCCGTCCATCGACTATTTTCCGAGTTTGGCGGACACAAACATCATCATCATGATCAACCCATTGCCGGCTCACTACAGAACACGGGTCTCTTCTCAATATGAGAAGGGTTTGGCCATAGTCCACCACGTTGGCCGTGTGCAGATTGGCAGACTTCACACGCCTTTGAGAACATTATAGAGAACTCTCAGGCGTGCAGGTTTCCTCCCGATGTTTTCCTTCACCGTTGTAGCAAGTGATATTTTGATTGCTTAAAACGCACATGACTCCGAAAAGTTATAGGTTCGAACCCTTGACCTCTGATTTGGAGGTTGACGTCCTAACCACTAGGCTATCACAACTACGGAAACTGGATTTACGTTTATTCAAAATCCTTTGTGTAATTAAAAATATATTCAATAGTTTTTTTTTTTTTTTTTCAATCGTTTGAATTTGCAAGATAAATTGCATACGATAATTCACACATGCTTTAATTAATACAGTGATTAAACAAGACTTTAAATTTTTCCTCTGTCGGGAGTCGAACCCTGAACAGTTCCAGGTGTTTTGTATATGTTTCCGGCCTAAGGACGCATGGCAAGCGGAAGCGTTTTGTTTGTACAGTGCGCACAACAGGCATGTTGTAAATTGGCCAATAATGGCCGACGGTAGTCGCAAATTACAATCATGGCAAATTGGTTTAATTAATATATAAAGGCAATTTTATTTGCTCACTCGCAGCAACTGGGTTATTTAATTATTTAACTGGGTCAGAAATATAAAATATTTCTGGGGGGTTACATGTTCTATAAAAATTGTCATAAAATATTTTATTGGCACGAGTAGGCCTGTGGGGTGTTATTATTAACCCCAAGCTTTTTTTATAATGACAGTGACATTCTCTCATTATAATTAATCTTGCATAATTATTTTCTTCGATGACAATAATTATTCTAATTTTATTTTTTTCGTTTTTGCTTCTCATAACGATTACAATAATTCTATTCACTCGTATTTCAATTCATTACCTTTGACATTACATTTAAGAATCTGACTTAACTTAACCCCGCGTAGACGAATTCTCGGATAAAAGCTAGCCGCTTTCAAATAAGGTTACCCGTATGTTTATTTACTCGCCGAAACTTAAGGTGAAACGAGTGAAGTAACTCGGAAACTACTAACTCAATAAGTGAATCTTCGGGCATTGCCTGGAAAACGGGTTCTTTTACAGAGAAAGCCTCCGTCCTAGTGTTCCAGCTACCTATCTCAAATTGAGTCTTAAACTCTCTTCTCTATGTTTGTACTAAGTCCACTTTCCTCGGGCATTGCAATATAAAGTAGGCTAGGTTCACCAGTTCGTTTGGTTTTGGCGGGACTTTTCCGTTTTGTTGACTAACATGCTTCATTATTTTACAAAAAGGGTTTTTAATGTTTTCAGAGTAGGAAAATTAATGTATTGTATCCGTGTATGTAAGTGTTTCTGTTTAGTGTATTAAAATTTAGGCTGTTTTAGGCGCAGTAGTGGTTCTTTATTTCTTCAGTTAAGTCCTGGTTTAAAGATCATATCAATTAACTCTTCGCCCCGAAATAAGTGCCTGTGTTTTAATAATAATAAAAATCCTTAAACGAAGGAAAGAATGAGAGAGACGTATGTTCTGAGTCAATGTTTCTGTCAAGGGTTGATGTGCGCGAGGTTATTGGCTAAAATTTAAAATAAAACAAATAGTTTTTAAATCAGTGAACTAAGTTTTAATTCTTGCCTAATTTCGCAATTAATAATATATAATGTGGGATACATTATATATTATTAATTGCGAAATATTCAACCTGCGACCTACCACTTTCTTCGGGGATGAGTTCCACAGAGTATAGACTATTACTCGACTATTCTTTGGACAAAATATGTATATAATTTTTTTTTTGTATACACTACAAGTTAGCCGTTGACGGCTATCTCACCTGGTGGTAAGTGATGATGCTTTCTAGGATGGTAGTGGGCTAACCTGTTAGGAGTATGGTAAACCCAAGCTCCTAATTGGTTTCAACGCGACATCGTGCCGGAACGCTAAAATCGCTTGGCGACACGTCTTTGTCGGTAGGGTGGTAACTAGCCACGGCCGAAGCCTCCCACCAGACCAGACTCGAGCCAGGAATCGAACTTCCAACTTTATAATGTGACAGCGCACGCACTGCGCCACGGAGGTCGTCAAAATGAAACATACAAAAAGCTAAACTTAGGAATGTCCAAACGTTTAAAAGTTCCGTGGTCACCCCAGCGACGAGTAATCCCCCCAGATACGGAGAAAACAACGGTCTCACGGGGAGCAGCGACGTAACGCGAAGCGGAAAGTTTCAGATCTTCCTAATGCAGCTCCTTACACGTACCTACCTTAAGTTTGTTTTTATTATAGACGTTTAAAATATATTTAAAAAAAAAATATTAAAAATATCACTTGCTTCAACGGTGAAGGAAAACATCGTGAGGAAACCTGCACGCCTGAGAGTTCTCCATAACGTTCTCAAAGGCGTGTGAAGTCTGCCAATCCGCACACGACCAGCGTGGTGGACTATGGCCAAACCCTTCTCATATTGAGAGGACCCGTGCTCTGTAGTGAGCCGGTAATGGGTTGATCATGATGATGATGATAGATGTTTTGTTTATATTCCAGTATATACTCGTATATGTAAACTCCGGTTCTGACATCGTTAACAATATTACAACAGTATTGTACGGCCGTGGTGCAACATGTGCAATTGACAACCGACGACTGCCCCGTCTCATTACAAGCCAGCTACTTTTATATCGTTCAATGGCACCACCATCGAACGATACAAACATGTGACGTCGTGACTCATTTGGCCGGTGCACCCGTTGTAACAAGTATCGACGGTGACGCCGTCATACATATAAACGGTTGGAACTTAAAAAATATTGTTTTTTTTTTATCCACTACACGTCTGCAGAAATATTTGCGCCTTCATCTTAATCGCTTTGCATGAAAAACATTCTTCATGCTTGATGAAGAGAACAGTTAACTTTATGAGCGCTGACTGGGTTGATTGACCGCTTGTGTTCGATCTCACATTCAGCAGCGCAGTACGGGCGTACTGTACAGTGCCCGACTTGAAAATACCGTTCACAAATCTTTTTTTTTATCTACTACAAGTGAGCCCTTGACGGTAGTCTCACCTAATGTAAGTGATGATGCAGTCTAGGTAGCAGGCTAGCCTGTTAGGGTTATGGTAAGCCCTTACTCCCAATTGGTTTCTACGCGACATCGTGCCGGAACGCTAAAGTAGTATATCTCTTTGTGTAAAAATAAAAATTATGCCGGACTTCAATAAATTTTAATGTCCAGTTCATAATAAATTTACCCGGCTTAGTTTGTTGTGGGCTTCTTCTTAGAGCACGGCGCGTTTGGAACCCTCATAGCTTTGTTTCTTACGAATGTTGTTATCACCATCAACTCACTACTATGTTAATTATTGACGCGTCGCAGTCGAGCCTGTGGAAACACCTCCCATTAGAGGGAACGTAAAATGAGCTGAAATGATATAAGTGTTTCGCATCTCTCTTGAAATTACCGCGTCACTGTGTTACGTTATTTTAGTATTTGGATATGATTAGAATAATTTTCCGCGAATGTTGAAACAAATTTAACGATCCAGCTCGTCTAGAACTCATTGAACCGTATTGTGCACAGTTTTTGAGTTTATTATTGCGTGACTTTTAGTTTTGTGACCGTAGATTGAGTCTCGTGATACATAACATCTGTTCTTCTAGCAAATGATTTAGTGCAGAGTGCATGTTTGTGACATGTTGTGACACGGGCGTGGCTAGGGTTGCCTCCCGTGCCGTTTTTATATAAAAGGCATTTTTTTTTACTTCTTACAGGCCGTCCGATTCGTTATACAACGGTGAACGTATTGTAATTAAACTTTTGAAGTGAAAACTTCTTTAGCGGCGTTGAGCACTTTTTCTGTAATGGGTATAAAATCTTAAGCTCGCGTCAGGACACGTGACCTGATCGAAAAAGCGTAAGACGGATGGAGAGTAGACAGCTATCCCCTCTCTACGGCGCGGCGAAAATGTATGCCTGGGCCTACTGTTTCGTTTAGGCAGCGCAGGGCGCTTGCGCGAATGTTCGTGTATGTTACAGCGTGCCACGCGCATCCATGGATAGTTCTGGTAATGATGATGGTGAAAAAGTCGTTGAAATTATGGATGAAAGTTGATTTTTCGGAGAGATAAACTTTTTAATGTAAAATAATTGTAATAGTTTTAAAGTGTTAAATTTTTAATGTAATATAAATTGTCATGTTTGTGTACGATAGCGCAATAAATGAATATTGTATTCTACCACATAAATGATAGTACTTTTATACTGATAAAGCAATTGGTGCAAAATTATTCCCTAACCATTCCAAAATATCAAACATGCTCAACGTTAATAATCAAGTTTTCACTTCTGCCGGCACTCCCGGAGTGCAACCCGTCTTTTTTTTTATACTTTATTGCACAAAAAAAACTGTACATAAGGCGAACTTAATGCTAAAAGCATTCTCCACCAGTCAACCTTGGAAGTAAAATATCACTTGTTTCAACGGTAAAGGAAAACATCGTGAGAAAACCTGAATGCCTGAGAGTTCCCCATAATGTTCTCGAAGGCGTGTGAAGTCTGCCAATATGCACATGGCCAGCGTGGTGGACTATGTCCTAGCCCTTCTAATATTGAAAGGAGACCCGTGCTCTGTAGTGAGCCGGCAATGGGTCGATCATGATGACGATGAATAGTTCTGACGTGAATAAAACATTTTTGAATTGAAGCGGCCATTGCCAACCCTAATTATAACACGTGTTGTATTGTGTGCGGCGTTCTTAAGAACCTTGTCGCGATAAATTACAGTCGCCATTGAAAAAAAAAACGCAGCGGATTGATCGCCGCGGGTTAGTGGTCATTAAAATTTTTATATCGCTGCAATTAATAGTTTATTAGGTGTGCGGTTACATGAGGCGTTTAGTTTGCGCTTCTGCTGTTTATTAGAACTTTTTTTTTAAATCAGTTAACCCTTGAAGGCTTGGTTGGGTTGCGGTCGTGTGCGCGGGTATTCCAGTGACCTGGGTTTTAGTGGGTATTCTGGTCCCAAGTCTGGCCGCCGGCGAGTCCTACATACCCCGTAGGAAGCGACGCTGTCTTGTCTGCGTCGCTTCCGGAGGGGATGCGCAAACGCATTTCCCAGCGGGGGAAAAAAAAGCCTTTGAAGGCTGTCTCATCTGGTGGTAAGTGAGATTCAGTCTGGGATGGTAGCCGGCTAAGTTGTTAGGGGTATGGTAAACCCACACTCCTAATTGGTTTCTACGCGACGTCGTGCCGGAACGCTAAATCGCTTGGCGACTCGTCTTTGTCGATTGGGTGGTAACTAGCCACGGCAAAAGCCTCCCACCAGACCAGACTCGAGCTGGGAATCGAACCCAGGACCTCCAACTTTATAATGCAACAGCGCACGCGCTGCGCCACGGGGGTCGTCGAAACGTTATGAGGTCAACATCCCCTGCTCAGGTGTGGGACTGAAACTTGCGTTGGGAGAATATTCATGAAGGTCTGGATTGAAGAAATTAAAATTAATTAAAATTTAATTGGCAAACAATTTTACGTAGGTTACAGCAAAATGAGCTTAATGTTTATTGTGTACCATTGACTTTCGCAAAATAACTCCTTCTATAATACAGAGAGGGTTTTTAAAAATGTATCCCCTACCAGGCTGAAATAGGGATTTGAAATTCGTTTACCTCGTCAGTTTTAAAATTAGATAGTTAGTTGGAGTTAAAAATTTTGTTATATTTTTTGACATCCAATTTTTCTGCGTGCCGATATTCTCCATGATGCAATTTGGACAGCGCGCTCAATAACTGTTTGATTCGCTTCCCTCAACACCTTTACGCCATTCAAACGTCAGGCGTATTAAATATCTGCACCGTTAGGTAGCCGGCATCTCATAGACACGTACCTTGACCCTGCCCTTTGCTTCCTCCTTTCTATTATAACGCACTGTAAAGAATTAGAACGCCCTTATACGGATTTCCTTGACCCTGCCACCTATAATTTGAGTACCTTCGAATCAAATTCAAATAATCTTTATTCAAATAGTCCTTTAAAAGGCACTTTTGACGCGTCAATAATTTACATAGTAGTGATTTGTAGGTGATAACTACATTCGTAAACTTAAAACTAAAGCTACGAGGATTCCAAACGAGCCCCGGTCTAAGAAGAAGCCCACAACAAACTTAGCCAGGTAATATTTTTTTTGTTATCACCATCTCACAGACCACTTAAAATTATGTTAAAAGCTAGAGCTGTTATTAGAGCAATATTTCATACCCATGCTTGTTTATCATTTACATAATCCTTTACACTCGAGTAGGACTTTTCTACAAGCTAACGTTATAATAAATCAAGAATGATTAGGAATCATCCTTGATGGCTATCTCACCTTGTGGTAGGTGATGATGCAGTCTAGGATGGTAGCGGGCTAACTTGTTAGGAGTATGGTAAACCCACATTTCTAATTGGTTCCTACGCGACATCGTGCCGGGACGCTCAACGCTTTGCGACACATCTTTGTCGGTAGGGTGGTAACAAGCCACGGCCGAAGCCTCTCACGAACCCAGACTCGGGCCGGTAATCGAACCCAGGACCTCGCAACTTTATAATGCGACAGGGCACGCACTCCGCCATGGAGGTCGCCTAGTCCTATCCCATCTCCTAATTAAATATACCTCACAAACTTATACCCATACAAAAATACAGAAAACTGCAAATAGTTAGCAAAGCAAATAGTTTGCAATTTGGTTAACTAATGGCGTAATAGATAGATATTATTGTCTGGTGGGAGGCTTCGGTCGTGGCTAGTTATCACCCTACCGACAAAGACGTGTCGCCAAGCGATTTAGCGTTCCGGCACGATGTCGCGTAGAAACCGAAAGGAGTATAGGTTTACCATACCCCTTACAGGTTAGTCCGCTACCATCTGTACCAGACTGTATCATCACTTACCATCAGGTGAGATTGCCGTCAAGGGCTAACTTGTAGTGGATTAAAAAAAAAAAACACGCTATAGGAAATATTGCTATATATGTATTTCATTGGCCATATAACATCTTGTCATGTTTAGGATTTTTTTTTACGATCGCCCAGTGCAACTGGTGCCTTACATAGCGGATAGTTTATAGCCGTTCATATATCACACGCTTAATAAACACCGCTGCGTTTCTGTTTTGTTTTTTTTTTTTTTAATATTTTTTTTTGGTTCAACAATTTCAAAGAAGACATCGGACAAATGTTGAGATTAGTGACAAATGTTGAAATTGGTGAGAAATGTTTACGTGATCAATGGGTGAATTTACTTGTGATTATTCACATATGCGGTGATAGCCTAGTGAAGCGGTCATAGCCTAGCGAAGCGGTGATAGCCTACTGGTTAGGGCGTCAGCCTCCTAATCAGAGCTCGGCGGTTCGAATCCGGGCACGCACCTCTTACTTTTCGGAGTTATGTGCGTTTTAAAAAATTAAAATATCATTTGCTTCAACTGTGAAGGAAAACATCGTGAGGAAAGCTGCACGCCTGAGTCCGCACATGGCCAGCGTGGTGGACTATGGCCGAACCCATCTCATATTGAGAGGAGACCCGTGCTCTGTAGTGAGCCGGTAATAGGTTGATCATGATGATTCACATATGGCACCGCTTGTAAAATTAACGCAGAATATGTGATGTCACGTCGCCGATATTGAACTTTCAAATTTAGTTTAGCTTTTATTAAAATGTAGCTGCGATGGGTCATGACGCCGACGGCTATTAAATGTTTTATTATCATTCAAAATTTGGCTTGAAATACAAATAGAAATAGTCTTGGTTCAAGATAATGTAGCCAAGTTCATGGCGGCAACCATGTTCTCTTGGATCCAATATGATTAAGTCCGAGGTAGTAACAGTCCACAGGGTTCTGGGCCTGGTATCTGGACTTTTTTTTTAACGCTGAGAAATGCGTTTATGTATCCCCGTAAGCCCCACATATTCCGACGGGATGTCCCATATATTCCGACGGGATATGTGGGACATCCCGGCGACCAGAATACCCACTAAAACCCAGAGATGCTCTTTCGCGGCGCCTGATGGTTGGGTCACGGGAAAGCTCGCGCACTCGTCCGTAACCCAGCCAGCAACCTCTGCACATATTCATATGGTGCTAGGTCAGATAGACCAGAACATAGATTTGGCAATAACTCCTGACCTGATATGCCAGATGTTCATGTTCATGTTTCTTAAAATAATTCAAAATAAGTAAATTGTTACTAACAAAATAATTATGTACCCCCCTGATCTGAAATAAAAACTTCATCCCATCTCCAAACTGTTCGGAATGCTGAATGTGTCCGGAACGAGGCAGAGAAAGGTTAGAATTAATTGTGAGATTGTTTGACGACCTCCGTGGCGCAGTGCGTGCGCTGTTGCATTATAAAAGTTGGAGGTCCTGGGTTCGATTCCCGCCTCGAGTCTGGTCTTGTGGGAGGCTTCGGCCGTGGCTAGTTACCACCCTACCGACAAAGACGTGTCGCCAAGCGATTTAGCGTTCCGGCACGATGTCGCGTAGAAACCAAGTAGGAGTGTGGGTTTACCATACCCCTAACAGGTTAGCCCGCTACCATCCTAGACCGCATTATCACTTACCATCAGGTGAGATTGCTGTCAAAGGCTAACTTGTAGTGTGTATAAAAAAAAAAACTTCGTATCCTATAAATATTCACGATTGTGGAACAGGATTCCTGCTTGCACGGCATCCGAGAGGGCAAGGCTGCTGTACAAACTTGTTTTATTAGGCGTTGATTGAGTTAATGCTAGTTTTTCGTTATCTTTTGTTGTTATCGGGGTGACGTAGTGTAACTATTATGGATCTGTATACGAATACATAGTAATTACTTGTATCATCGGGAAATTTTCTAATTACTAGAAACTTTTATTCTCCCCTTAATTGTGTCTTAAATCGGCTCTTTATTGTTAAGAAACACACTTCTTCAGTATATATTCTTATTTATTTACAGGATGGTACACACCTTGTTGATAAGGAGCACAGCTCTTCAATATCTATACTTGTTTATATATAACATTTTACACACCTTTGTAGAACCAGAACCTTGGAGACCACTTTTCGGTACTAACACTAAACAATAACTAACCAACAATGACCAACGACTAACTTATAAAGGGCCGATTCGAACGTCATGTTTTCCGTTTTGCCTTATTCAATCCGGTATCTTAAGAAAACAGTCAGTTGAGATACTTTTCATAGAAATAGTCAAAATTAAACCTAAATCATTTAAGTTAAATCACATACTTCATTTATATATTCTCATTTAATGATTAAGATATTATATGTATGTAAATTCAAAGACACTAAAATCTAAAACATTTGGAAATCATGATATTATTAACGATAGATACGTATGAATTAATGAATGAATCAATGAATGATACGTAGTAAAGGATGGTAACATAAAATTATTATTTCAAGAGATTTTTACACCTACGCATTTGAAACAACTTCAGCGCCGTGCCGCCTATGATAAGGGTCGATGCTGAATTCACCAATTCATAGCAAATATAAAGTTGCCTTATTATGAAAAATACTACTGCGATGATTATACACACACATATATATATAGATATATATATAAACCCGCCTCCTAAACAGAGGTCGGGGGTTCGATCCCCGGCATAGACCTCTATCTTTCGGAGTTTTAGGAGGAGCATTTTACAAGAAATTAAAAAATATCACTTGCTTTAACGGAAATCGCGAGAAAACCTACATGCCCATGATGTATTCAAAGGCGTGTGAAGTCTGTCAATCCGCACATGGCCAGCATGCTGGACTATGGGCAAACCCCAATTCATATTAAGAGGACACCCGTGCTCTGTAGTGAGCCGATAATGGGTTGATCAAGATGATGATATATGTCGAGTCAAGGGCGTCCGAGTTGTTTTTTGTAAGGGTGACGCCAGCATTGCTGACGTCACGATTTTGTTTACTTTCGCTCATAGTAATTAAAACCACAACTTACGGATTTACACTTTTATTGCGACAATAACTAAGAGGTCCGAACAGTCCGAGGTCTCGAGCGAGAATCCCGCGAAAGGCATCGACCGCCCGTAAGCATGCTTGTACAAAATTGATTGTTACTGTCTAAATTGTGTTAGCAAAATCATTAATAGTTAAAATGTGGGTCATTATTGAATTCTTGAGGTTCTTGGCGCCGACATATATTATATTGTACATGACATATCATTGTGATTATGAGTGACCCAGCCACTCCAAATAAATAGAAAGATTAATAGATAAATAGAAGATTTAACAAAAAAAAGTTTTAAGTTTAACGACCATTGCAGGTATATTATTTTGTTTATTCAGATTTCCTCTCGCCCAGTGCGACGGGCGCCTATTTCAATACAGTTTTTACGATCGCACCATATATCACTCGAGAACAAACAGAGCGACAGTTCTGCTCAATGAATATTTCACTAATGCGAATTGATTTATGAGCATGGAGCTTTTATTTATACATATATTTTTTAATTAAATCATTCCATCCTGTGATAACGAAAAAAATATTCTTTTGTTATTCTTGTGCTATTGTGCCTTAATTGTATTTCTTTTGTATGTTGCAGTTTTATTATTGTACATTGGACGTTAATGACCTGAATATAATGTTGAATTAAAACTAAAACAGGACTTGCTTATAATAGCGTGCGTATAATAGAGTTCCTAGGCGCCTAATAAATATCATCATCATCATCATCATCATGATCAACCCATTGCCGGCTCACTACAGAGCACGGGTCTCCTCTCAATACGAGAAGGGTTTGGCCTTGTGCGGATTGGCAGACTTTACATGCCTTTAAGAAGATTACGGAGAATTCTCAGGCGTGCAGGTTTCCTCACAATGTTTTCCTTCAATGTTGAAGCAAGTGATACTTTAATTGCTTAAAAACGCATATAACTCTCAAAAGTTAAAGGTGCTTGCCCGGGTTCGTACCCCCGACCTCTGGCTAAGAGCCGTACGTCCTAACCACTAGGCTGTCACAGCTTCACTAAAAATAAATATATTAGCCGAGTATTCCTCTTTCTATCGCCATCTCCATAATTGTTTTGCTATAAACAGCGAAAGAAAGAGCCGATACAACGAGCAACGCAACGAGCTTTGCCGATAGCAAATTCGATTTAAAACTTATAGAATCAAATCGTCCGCACAGCACCGTTGGGACCTCCGCGTCGGTAAAACTCGTCGGTTGAACACCAAATTGAAACCAATCGCTTCAAGAAATATATTGAATACTAGTTATATATTGAACCAAACCACCTTTGAATTCTTTACTTATGATATAAATGTTAAGTTTAGAAAGTAAAATAAGGGGTTGCCTAGTGTTCGCGCGCGTTGACTGGGTTCTTTGACCTCTAGATTATGATCTTGCACTTAGCAACGCGGCATAATGGAAACCATGCACACGTGCATGATAGTTGTCAAACAACGGTTTAAAACAACACCGTTTAAACACATGTCACAACACGTTGAACGTCGTCGTATGAACCATTGACTGGGTTGAATGACCGCCTTTGCTCGACCTCGCACTTAAAAGCGTTGCGCTGTGTGTTCATTTACCAAGTTTATTTTAAAAGAAAGCTTAAAATAAAGAGTAAACTTTAATTACCTTTTAAAGAGCTTTTTAAAACGCTAATTAGCCAAGATATACCCTATCTTATACAAAAGTAAAATAGTTCCAAGCCCCTTTGTTTTTCTCTCAGTATGTAGTGTAAATTTAAACTACCTTCGTGGTTTAGTGAAACTACTGTGTATTAGCTGACGTCTGCAGAAATATTTGCGCCTTCATCTTAATCGCTGGGCATGAGAAAAATACTCTTCATGCTCGATGAAGAGAACGTTTAACTTTATGAGCGCTGACTGGGTTAATTGACCGCTTGTGTTCGATCTCACAATCAGCAGCGCAGTATGGGCGTACTGTACCCGAGTTGAAATACCGTTCATATATATATTTTTTTGTCTACTACAAGTGAGCCCTTGTCGACAATCTCCCCTGATGGTAAGCGATGACTAAGATGGTAGCGGACTAACCTGTTAGGGCATGGTAAACTCATACTCCTAATCGGTTTCTACGCGACATCGTGCCGGAACGCTAAATCGCTTGGCGACAGTTCTTTTGTCGGTAGAGTGGTAACAAGCCACGGCCGAAGCCTCCCACCAGACCAGACTCGCGCCAGGAATCGAACTCAATTTGTTCAAATGAGTCCTGTATATTACATCCACAGCAAGCAGTTTAAAATGGGTAGTGAATTCTACCCTTGTGATTTATTTAAACAACCATGTAAAAGCCTACATCTCGTGCACTGCTGAAACATATCTACGCTTGCTTGAATCTAAATGGCGAAACATTAATTCCATTTTTTTTTTCTGCTTGGAGAGCGCACTTAAGGGTGTGAGGGTTCATTGACTACTCGTTTTCGATCTTGCACTGATGAGTGAGCTTTTAATATACCTGTACAATAATCCAGTAGTGGGGCTACCGGATTATAACGAACGGTTGGATACACCGTTCCAACGAAACCAGTGTATGTGTAGTGTATATTGTATCCAGCGGCTCCCTGCGACTCGTTTGATGTCGTCTGTTCACCTTGTTGCGTGTCGACCAACGCTACGTTTACCAGTGCGGGGTCGCCATTCCAGCATCTTGGGACCTCAGCGTCCATCGGTTCTCCGAGCTATGTGCCCCGCCCATTGCCATTTCAACTTCGCATCTCGCTGAGCTATGTCGGTAACTCAGGTCCTTCTACGAATCTCTTCATTTCTGATTTGATCACGTAGAGATACTCCTAGCATAGCTCTCTCCACCGCCCGCTGAGTGAGCCTTCTTATGAGGCCCATAGTGAGCGACCACGCTTTCGGATCCGTAAGTCATCACTGGCAACACGCACTGTTCCAAAACTTTAGTCTTCAGGCACTGAGGGATTTTGGACGACAAGATGTCGCGGAGTATATATAGCCTTATTTTATCACACTCTCAAAGTAATGTCAATTGCATCTCTACCTTCGTTATTTAATTAAACAACTGTGCACGAAGACCGCGTCTTCGCGTTGCAGTAACATCTGCGCTTGAATCCGAATCGCGGAGCATGAATTTCCAACGTATAACGCTTCCACGGCTCGCTTGCTTACGTATCGTCTTAATTAAAATATACAAGTAAGTAAATCTAAGTAACATTCCGGAGTAAGGTCGTTTAGGTACTACTGTGCGAGGAACGTTGGCAACCCTGTGATGCCATCACTTATGTAGGCTGGCAAAAATTACGTTTGTTATTAAAAGACTAAAATGTTAGCGTGTTTTTCTTTTTTTCCTTTTGCGAGTTTCTGTGTTTGTTGTGCTATGCTATAAATACGGGCGGTGTCGATGCCTTTCGTGGCATTCTCGCTCGAGACGTCGGACCATTCGGACCTCTTAGTTATTGTCGCAATATAAGTGTAATCCCTCCAGTTGTGGCTTTAATTACTATTAGCGAAAGTAAACAAAAACGTGACGTCATCAATGCTGACGTCACTCTTACTAAAAAACAACTCGGACGGCCTTCACTGGTCATATATTATGTTTTGATTAATAAATACAGCATAATATATGTATATATATAGCAGTTTTCGTTATATCATAATATATATATATATAGATAACAGTTTTCGCTTCTTTATAGTCGGACATAATTATAAATGCACCAACTAGGTATACCATGCAGTATTCATTCCAAATTCCGCGTTACTTACACACCTACTTACTGACCTCTTTTGTAATAGCGGCCCTCCTCAATAATTCAGAGTAATTTCGCCTAATGGAGTTAGGCGCTTGGACACGGTGAAATCAGTTTTCGTGCAAAATTTAGTATGGAACGAAATTAGATGATTAGTATTTTAACAGGTGAAAATTACAAAGAGATCTTTTTTAGCATTGATATTTTGACATGCGAAAGAGGACCATAAAACACAAGGTAGAGGGGTTATTGTACATTGATATTCTTCATGCGACAGAAATGCGAATGTTGAGATGGATGTGTGGTGTGACAAGAATGGATAAGGTAAGAAATGAATATATAAGGGGAAGTCTAAAAGTAGCGCCAGTGACAGAAAAGATGAGGAGTAACAGGCTAGCATAGTATGGTCATATTATGCGGAGGAAAGAAAGTGATGTCACCGAAAGAATGTCATATATGAACGTGGAAGGGCAAAAGAGTAGAGGAAGACCAAAGAAGAGATGGATGGATTGTGTAAAAGGAGGATATGTGACGGCTGATAGAAGTGAGTGGAAGTAGAAGACGTGTTGTGCCGACCCCACATAATGTGGAATAAGGGCAAGGGTCAGTTAGAAAGGGATAAGGGTACTATGCCGATAGCCGGGTATTACGGTATTCAGGTTAATGAAAAACAATACGAGATTGTTCAAGATGGGGGTAATGCAACGTCTTACGTTACGGGCGCCGGGATAAATCCCGAGCGAACGAAGGATTTATCCTGGTGTGCTTAATGTTAAGCTTAATGTTGATTGTATGTTTGTTGTAGCAATGTATTCGTTTAAAAAGGATAGTGCCAACCCTAGCGTCAGCTATATACAGAGTACTATGAGAACAAGAAATATTATGATGCTAAATAAACTGGCTAAGTTTGTTGTGGGCTTCTTCTTAGACCGGGGCGCGTTTGGAACCCTCATAGATTTAGTTTTAAGTTTGCGAATGTAGTTATCACCATGAAATCACTACTATGTAAATTATTGACTCGTCAAAAGTGCCGTTTAAAGGACTATTTGAATAAAGATTATTTGAATTTGAATTTACTCCGAAAAATCTAAAAAAAAAAAATGGTTACCGTAGGAATTTTAGATACATCTAGTTTAATTATAAATTTTACACATCAAAAATGCAAACAACATTACTATAGCGATCTAATCTTTTTTCAGTATCGCTCAATAATTCAGTGTAATTTACTTACCCTTGCGCAGTGTAATCTTGTGCTGTAAGCAGGTACCTAATGTAGTTCCAATCTTCGTGCAAAATTTAACGCGCGATGAAATAACAAGAGAAGATTGTTTTACCCACCACGGGACAAAGTGTGTGTGTTTGAAATTAAATGCTGAGTACTACCTACTGACTACTGAGTGTACCCGACGTTCACTGCAATGCCACGTAAGAATAAAACATTTATGAGATTTTTTTGCTTTCACCACTTTGTGCACCCTTGGTTGCAACAATATATATTCCTTTCCAGATCCGGTTCGTATATATTTTCATCAATAAAAAATAAAGCTGTGAAGCCTAGTGGTTAGGGCGTCAGCCTCCTAATCAGGGGTCGGCGGTTCAAATCCGGGCACGCACCTCTAACTTTTCGGAGTTATGTGCGTTTTTAAACAATTAAAATATCACTTGCTTCAACGGTGAAGGAAAACATCGTGAGGAAAACTGCACGCCTGAGAGTTCTCCGTAATGTCCCGCACATGGCCAGCGTGGTGGACTATGGCCAAACCCTTCTCATAATGAGAGGAGACCCGTGCTCTGTAGTGAGCCGGCAATGGGTTGATCACGATGATGATGATGAAATAATAAAGCCAAAGATATATATGTGGTAACGCACTCATTATTGTGTTTGTCGCTCAGCGCCATTTTTTTGTTTTTTTCGTATATAGTTAGTCCTTCACGGTAATCTCACCTGGTGCAAGTGATGATGCAGTCTAAGATGGTAACAGGCTAACCTGTTAGGAGTATGGTAAACCCATACACCTAGTGGGTTTCTACGCGACATCGTGCCGGAACGATTAACCACTTTGCGATACGTCTTTGTCGTTAGGATGGTAATTAGCCACGGCCGAAGCCTCCCACCAGACCAGACACGAACCGGGAATCGAACCCAGGACCTCCCAATTTTAAAATGTGACAAGACACGCGCTGCGCCACGGACGTCGGCAATTGTATCACATAGATTCAAAGCCGACAAAGCCGACAAGCAACTCGCAACTTAAATTTTTACGTAAGCTACTTTTTTTCAACCCCTCGCAATAATTCCAAGTAATTTCGGCGCTAAAGGTACCGTAGTATTTAATTTACATGCAAAATTTAACGCCTGGCTGAATTAAATGATAAGAATTATTTCTTATCATACCACACTGCTCAGAGATATGAATTTTGTCGCTTGGGGTTTAATACCTATTTCCTAACTAACTCGTACCTGTAGATAAATATATGAAGTTTTTCTTGTATAACTTTATTCATGTATTAACCCTATTACAGGAATCTATTAAGCGTTCATATATAATATTATATAAACTTTTCACCATTTTTATTCATGAGGTGATGGTGATAACGTCCCAGTGTACAGGCTTTCCTAATCCTAGGAGAGTGTTTCAGAGCATAGATTCACCTTGCTACTCCCAAGCGGGTTGGCAGTTACGTCTTCAGCAAGTCTCCATGAGATTGGATGACAAAATTGGTAGACGTAATTATTTTAAAATTGCTTTTACATTCGTGTATAAAGAAAAATTAACATTATAATTTCTATCAAACGATGACAGATTAATTTACATTATGAAACTCTTAATTCCAATTTTTACTGAATATTATTTCCAATTAAAAAGAGTAGAAAAAAAAACGAATCAATTTATAATCAAACAGGTATTTCGTCTGAGAGATGAGATATTAATTCACTTTACGAAGCGTCATTAGTCACAAATTAATTTAATACCGAGCTCTTAATGTTACCTGCGCATTATTAATGTTTATTGATTTACTTACTTACTGATATTAACTGCGACTCCGTCCGCGTACAAATTCTGTATTCCGATTTACACGGTGTAAGAGAAATCCAATCCAAATAAGAGATACTACTGGTTGGTGGCTCTTAAACCCTCTCTCCTATGAGAGAGATCCTGTGTGATATTAAATGACTGGTGTATTTTGAATAAAAGTGTTATATGTTTATATGTATATGAAGCGGTGATAGCCTAGTGGTTAGGGTGTCAGCCTGCTAATCAGAGGTCGGCGGTTTGAATCCGGGCACGCACCTCTAACTTTTCGGAGTTATGTGCGTTTAAAAAAAAATTAAAATATCACTTGCTTCAACGGTGAAGGAAAGAATCTTGACCTGCACGCCTGAGTGTTCTCCTTAATGTTCTCAAAGGCGTGTGAAGTCTGTCAATCCGGACATGGCCAGCGTGGTGGACTATGGCCAAACCCTTCTCATATTGAGAGGTGCTCTGTAGTGAGCCGGTAATGGGCCGATGATGATGATGTTGATATGCTTAAGGCTAACTTTTTATTGCTTTTATTGTAACATACAAGTCTTGATTTAAACGAACGTCAATGTATTAATAAAACAGGTATACAGACATACAGAAAAACGGAAAGATATTTTCTTACATGAGACTTTCGTGTAGATAACTTTTCTTATTCAATTAAGATTTCCAATAACACCCAACTGACAAAGATTTGTCACGAACGTTTCTTTGGCCTTGGAGACTCCAGGGTAGGTTATGCACTAGTTTTATGCACGAGTGAAGGGCACGCCACTGCTGATAGAGCATTATAAGCCAATTCGAATTGTTGTTAATCGGCCATACAATAGCGTACGACGCGTTATCAACGCGTGGTCCATTCATCGTATCTACTAGCATTAAATATTAAAATGTCACATAACCTGAAACTCCCAGACGATTGTCATGAATGATCATGAATCTAAATGAAACTATGTGGTACAGACAGATTACTCCGTACGATGTCTACCATCAATCAATCAACCAATCAATTATAATCTTTATTCAAAAAGTCCTTTAAAAGGCACTTTTGACGCGTCAATAATTTACATAGTAGTGATTTGAACTTACAACTAAAGCTGCGAGGGTTCCAAACGCGCCCTTGTTTAAGAAGCCCACAACAAACTTAGCCAGGTAAATTTTCTTTTTGTTATCACCATCTCACACGCCACTTAAAATAATTTAAGAGCTATCTTATTAGAGCAATATTTCATACCCATGATTGTTTATCAGTAACTTAATTCTTTGCACCATTACATTAGGTGTATGCTAAACCACAGACGGACACCCCAACTTTGTTAATTTGTATGAGTACAGCGCATTCCCTGACGTATCGGTACTCTCAACTCGAAGATTTGTTATAAATATAATTTGTGGAAACGAATCAATTTGGCAGCGGCGCGGTTTCGCCTTGCGGTGTCCCCTGGCGGGATTTGACGTGCGTCGGCAAAAAAAAAATATGTTCGCAGGAGCTTCCAACTCTGTTATCTGTTGGTGGGCATCACGCAGCCTTCATTCCGCGATAGTAATTTGGGTTAGGGCTTCCACTGATAACAAACACATTTCTTAAGTATCTATTCTTGTATATTTACAGGATTGTACACACCTTGTTGATAAGTAACACACCTCTTCGATATCTATTCTTGTTTGCCTATAGGATTTTACAAACCTTTGGATAACCGACCACTTGTCGGTATGAACACTAAACAAGAACTAACCAAAAACGAACTAACTTATAAAAGGCCGATTCGAACGTAATGTTTTCCGTTTTGCCTCATTCAAATTCGGTATTTTAATACACAAGCTTGTTTATCCACGTGCTTAAGTTTTATATAAACTTTGATTTTATTGAGAGAAATTCTCACAAATTTTAATACTCCCAAGGTCACTGGAAGTACGCGGGTGAAACTTCTCGCAACATCTGAATAAGTTTACCCAACTGCGACTATCGCACTATCCCGTTTTATAGAATCTATAATATTATAAAGTTATAAAGTGGTAAGATTTATTCGTTCGGTTATTGCTAATCCAATAAATTCCGAAACTACCGAACCTAATCGATATAATCGATAGAACCGATAGAACCTATCAATATAATCGATATATAATACGATAAATCAATATCATATTATAATACCAGGTTTTTTTTAGTATCATGAAATCAAAACTTATACAAAATATAATATAGGTACACTTTAAATATCAAGCTATTGCTTAGTTACTTAATAATATTTTTTATAGTTATGTTTCATGTTAAAATGAATTAATTAAATAATATTAGAGTTTCTACGTTTTTTGCTATCGCTCCTCAGCTTTCCGCCACGCGCTCGCTTTGATCTCCCTCCAACTGACTGAAGGAATGTTTCTTTTTTTTTTCTAATTTTTTTATTCTTCTTTTAGTTAGTCTTTGGTACTTTTATGTTTCGTTATTTTTAATGTTTCTGAAATATCTAGAGGAAAGGTACCTACTCTTGTGCGTGCCTGAAAAATCATAAAAATTACCCTTCCCACTATGAAAATCTTTTAATGCATTGTTAAACGCTGTGCTCTTATGAGAAGAAGGTCTCAGTTTCAATTCCCGACTGGCATAAATTAGGGATTTAGTTTTCAGAATTTTATCCGGTCTGGCCTTTCGGGAGGTTTTGGCCTTGGCTTGTTACCACCCTACTGTCAAAGTCTTGCCGCCAAGCGATTTAGCGTTCCAATATGATACCGAATAGAGGAGTATGGATTTAATATAACTGTCTACCAGCTTAGGTTTAATCACTTATCACCCAGTGAGATAGCAGTCAAGGGATAACTTGTAGTGGACTAAACAAAAATTCGCTCACGACTTTTTTTTTTTATACAATACAAGTAAGCTCTTGACGGCTATCTCACCTGGTGGTAAGTGACGATGCTGTCTAGGATGGTAGCGGGCTAACCTGTCAGGAGTATGGTAGACCCACGCTCCTAATTCTTTTCTACGCGACATCGTGCCGGAACGCCTATATCGCTTGGCGACACGTCTTTATCGGTAGGGTGGTGACTAGCCACGGCCGAAGCCTCCCACCAGACAAAAACAGACTGAGAAGTGCAGAAGATTGAAATACGGTCGATACCCTCGAACGACGGTTACCATATATCCAAGAGTTGAATCACATACTCCTAACTAATACAACAGTTGATAGAGTTACCATTGATGGTAATTAAATTATATCCACCCTTTGTGGATCCAGAACCGGGCACGAAGTTATCCGTGTTATCCAATATGACGGCAACATGCCACTAAGTTTGCAGTTTAGGATGCACGGAGCATCGGCACAGTTCGGACGTTTGCTAGTTGCTCTGCAGAAGTTTGGGCACGTAGAAACAATAGAGCGTCTATGCAGTTAATGTTAAACTATCTATATAGTTTGAAGATATGCAACTGTTACCTAAGCTTGGAGTGATATTACCAGCTATCATAGGCTATGAAATTATTAGATCGCAGAAACACAGATAACTTCGTAAGCCAATGCTTGCAGTTTTCCGAAAAGTATAATAATACCACTATGACTCTGTCATAGATCGTAAATATTTGTTTTTGTCTCTTGTCTGTTTTTTTTTTGTTTTTAGTGTATATTTGTTTTGTTTAGACTTTGTTTTTGTTATAATGTTATTATGTGTAATCATTTAATTAGTGTTATTGGATATTGTCCGTTCTAATTAAATTAAAATTAAATTAAATTAAATTTGGAGAAACTGTTGGTTATGGGCTAAGTTGATGGGAAATGAACATGAAACAGGCGGAGCCCTGTGCTTTGGATTGATCAAATCAGCACCACTTTCGGGGCAACACTGCACTGACTGACTGACTAGTTGAAATGGCGCAACATCGTAAAAACAAAAATATTCCGTGGCGAAGGTCGCTACCCTCAGCAGTGAGGCGAACCAAGATGAAATTGAGACCTTTCTTCCAAAGATAGATATCACTCAACTTATCGCAATGTCCTCGTGGCGTCCATTGTTATTGCTATTTTGCGTGGACCAATCACTTGCCACCGTTTTGGCGGGGACCAATAGCGTGGCGGCACGACATGACGACAACAATAATAGTATTCTAGTCAAGTTTTATACTCTTTTGTGCTTATACGAATTCATAACTTTAACCCTATAAAATATGTCTTAAATCTTAATTAATAAATACATCATAATGAATAAATATATATAGTTTCTTAGAATCGCGGCGATAACACAATCATCTACACTAATATTATAAAGAGGAAAACTTTGTTGTTTTGGTTGTAATGAATAGGCTTAAAAACTACTGGACCGTTTTTAAAAATTCTTTCACCATTCGAAAACTACATTATCCACGAGTAACATAGGCTAAATTTTATTTTGGAAAAAAATAGGGTTTCGTAAGATATTTGGTTTTTTTCGGACACAAGGTGGAAAAAATCAACCAGAAAACGCTGCCTAAACTATAAAAGATAGAACCATAAAATGTTCTAATTAGTTGTAGATCTTATAAATATCTACAAAAAAGTTCGGGGCACACTATCTATAACTTATATACAAAAGCGAAATACCACTATCTGACTGACTGATTGACATACAACTTATTCTGACAGAATTTTAAAAACCTATTCCACGCGGACGAAGTCGCGGGCGTCAGTTAGTATGTTATATATACGTTAGAAGACGGTAGATATCCTTAGCGCTGTTCGTGGTGCATCGCTAATGAACCCGTATTTACTGCATTTGAGCGTATTTATATCAAAACACCCACACGATATGTGATGAGCATTCGCCACATGTCAAACCTAGTTTTAATTATTTCAACCATTCAGTAAATTAAACGAGAATTTATAACACGTACCTAGTTCGATTAAATCTTCAACTTCATTCCAAAGTGTCGAAATGTAAACTGCTAAAGTTCAAATGACGGTACAGACTGTAAGCCAGGGATCATATTTGACGACCTCCGTGGCTTAGCGCGTGCGCTGTCACATTTTAAAATTGGAGGTCCTGAGTTCGATTCCCGGCTCGAGTCTGGTCTCTGGTGGAAGACTTCGGCCGTGGCTAGTTACCGCCCTACCGACACAAACGTGTCGCAAAGCGATTTAGCGTTCCGGCACGATGTCCGGTAGAAACCAGTTAGAAGAATGAATTTACAATAACAGTTTAGTCCTTTACCATCTTATACTGCATCATCACTTACCATCAGGTGAGATAGCCGTCAAGGGCTAACTTGTAGTGTATAAAAAAAATATGCCTCTTTGTATCATCATCGGCACCTATAACACGAAGGCCTTCTGTTTAACTTTATTTTTTTACAAACTTTATTGCACAACAAATAGTGTACAAGAGGCGAACTTAATGCCAAGCATTTTCCACCAGTCGTTTAGAGTCGTTCATTCAGGACGAGCTTCGCCCTCGTTGAAGCCCTCGATGACTCAGTGATAACTAACAGCTATATAAATTCGGAAGCAACAGCGTGACATTTTGACCGTTGTTGTATTTAGTGGATATGTGGCTGACGACTATGGCTTTTTTTTATCTAGTACAAGTTAATGATGATGCAGTCTAAGATTGTAGCGGGTTGGAGTTGGCTGTCAGTGGTATATGTCAGTTATATTAAAACTTACCTTAACTTACCCTTTGTCGGCCTCTACCGAAACGCGCAATCGCTTAGCGGCACGTCTTTGTCATTTAAGGATATGCTATCTACGGCTTCTACCAGATTAAAAGAAACACAAATTGATAAAAAAAATTTTGTTTGTTTACTTTATGCGTCTGTCAAGTACACTAGCGTGCATAAAGTAAACTAATGCGTTAATCTGCTAAGATTCAAATACCTTATATTTAAAATTACTAGTCACTCGTCAAGTCCTGTAAAATTGCTGATCGAAAACAATCTTTTATACTGCCTGTCGACTCCGTTGGGCTAACAAAAAAGAACGTAATCTGTACATTACTACACCAAATATCATTAGAGGTAATGGATTCCCCCCATCCCCCGTGTACACAAAGTGAAATGTGTTTGTACTTACATCCGATATAATATCCCAATATATTCGAGACGAATGGAAAAGTCCAAACATTTTTGTTAGAAACAAACAGTCAAACGAAATTGTGACGTAAAAGAACCGTTCAGGAATAATTGCATGAGTAAACTTGTACTTGTAAAAATTAGTAAATACATTGTAATAACAACAGCCATTCCAATATATCGAAGATGTGATCATCATGATCAACCCATTACTGGCTCACTACAGAGCACGGGTCTCCTCTCAATGTGAGAAGGGTTTGGCCATAGTCTACCACGCGGGCCATGTGCGGATTGGCAGACTTCACACGCCTTTGAGAACATTACGGAGAACTCTCAGGCGTGCAGGTTTCCTCGCGATGTTTTCCTTCACCGTTGAAGCAAGTGATATTTTTTTTTAAACGCACATAAATCCGAAAAGTTAGAGGTGAGTGCCCAGATTCGAACTGCCGACCTCTGATTAGGAGGCTGACGCCCTAACCACTAGGCTATCACAGCTTCAAGATGTGATAGCCTAGTGGTTAAGTCGTCCACCTTCTTATCAGAGGTCGGGGTTTCGATCCCGGGTATGCACCTCTAACTTTCGGAGTTATGTGCATTTTTAAGTAATTTTGTTTTGCTTCAACGGTGAAGGAAAACATCGTGAGGAAACCTGCACGCCTGACAGTTCACCATTATGATCTCAGAGGCGTGTGAAGTCTGCCAATTGCTCATGGCCAGCGTGGTGGACTATGGCCATACCCTTCTCATATTGAGAAGAGATCCGTGCTCTGTAGTGAGTCGGCAATAGGTCGATCATGATGATGATGATGATTATTCATTGGACAGTATCAATCCGATGCAATCGGGTTAATTGGACATTTCCATACGACGGTGGCTACTGTTTGGTATCAATTGACAGACAGACTCTCGTGTTTATTTATACGTTCGGAGCTCGTACACATTCGCTTTGAGATGTTTTCAGATATTCAGATGATATGCAATCGCTATACGGCGGCGTCGGCCAAATGAATTACCAACATTTTATCATGGACACGAATGTATTGCTTGGTTCTAAGATTTTTGGGTTTGGACGACTTTGGTTAGTTTAGTTTAGGTTAGGTTACCGCTATATTGCTTAAAAATACATTTAAATAAAATCCGCGAGTTCGCGTTAATGTATTACAACTAAATACACATTTTGACTTTCATCCTTTCTCCCAAGGGAACCGCGCTGAATTCCGGGATAAAAACTATTCTATATGTTGAACCGGAGTATCAGCTACTCGTATACCAAATTTCATTCAAATCTATCTAGTAGTTTCGGCGTGATGCGTGGCCAAGATACAGACAGACGATCTCGATTTTTTGACGACCTCCGTGGCGCAGCGCGCGCGCTGTTGCATTATAAATATAAAGTTACATATAAAGTTGGAGGTCCTGGGTTCGATTCCCGGCTCGAGTCTGGTCTGGTGGGAGGCTGCGGCCGTGGCTAGTTACCACCCTACCGACAAAGGCGTGTCGCCAAGCGATTTAGCGTTCCGGCACGATGTCGTGTAGAAACCAATTAGGAGTATGGCTTTACCATACCCCTAACAGGTTAGCCCGCTACCATCTTAGACTGCATCATCACTTACCATCAGGTGAGATTGCCGTCAAGGGCTAACTTGTAGTGGATAAAAAAAAAAAAGACAGACAGAGACAAAAAATGTTTTGAGCTCAGTATCGATAGTAAAGCATCCTCCAATTAAAATTTTCAAAATATAAAACGTAAGATACAAAAATGAAAAGACAAAACTGGTAAACAAAATATTTTTATTGTTGATCAACCCATTACCACTTCTATCCCTTTTATCAGCCGTCATTCATTTACCCTTCTATCAGCCGTCACCTCACTACCCACACCTTTTACCCGCATATCCTCTTTTACACAATCCATCCATCTCTTCTTTGGTCTTCCTCTACTCTTTTGCCACGTTCATATATAACATTATTAAGACAGACAGAATTAAAAACTATCCTATTTGTTGAACTGGAGTATGAGCTACTCCTATACCAAATTTCATTCAAATCCATCCAGTAGTTACGACGTAATGCGCGGCAAAGATACAGACAGACAGGCAAAAAAAATGTTTTGGGCAGTATCGATAGTAAAGCATCCTCCAATTAAAATTTTCAAAATATATTTAATGTACAGAATTCGTCCTGCTTCAGTACAGTACAGTGTACAGTCGTTACAGTTTTATTATATATTATTATAGATTATTTGATGGCAAGTGATTATGCAGTCTAAGATGGTATAGGGCTAACCTGTTACCCAATTAGGGTTAACCCAAACTCCTTATTGGTTAAGTACGCGACGTCGTGCCGGAACGCTAAATCGCTAAGCGACACGTCTTTGTCGGTATAGTGGCATAAGACTATAGACCTCAACAATGCGCCATAGAGGTCAAACAAGAATAATTGTACAAAACGAGCCGGGCGTCCAATTCCATTGGACTGCGGTGTACGCTTGCGGGCTCGGGCGACGCGACGTGACGCGGCCATATCTAGGAATTGAACTTGAATAACTTTTGTGTCCGAGGCAACGACACGTTTACGGAAGGGTTTTATTAAAATTTGCCTAACCCGGCGCCGATGGCCAGGTCACGTGTCGCCGGGTATTACCCCGGAGTCTTAAACCCGCTACTACTATCCGCTACTCGTTTGGTTAGGGTTTTTAAACAGTTCCGGCCTGGTTGCGGTTGTGTGCGCGAGCGAAACCCGTGACCCGGCCACCAGGCGGCGGGAAAGGATATGCACCGTGGGGGTTTAGTCAGTAAGAGTCTGACATAACCGCCGCGTCTCCTCGGACGCGGGGTATCCATGAGGATTACCCACGTTAAAAAAAAAAAAAGGGTTTTTAAACAGCGCCGAAATCGGAAACTAATCTCGGAGTGAAAAGTAGGTAGTAGGTTTTTATTTAATTATTTATTTGCACATACATGTTTACATAAAACAATATTACGGCAAGCATAAGAAAACCACCCGGGTTTGTAAAATATCGAAAGATTGTTTCTAGAATTAAGGCACATATCTATGTGGCAAGTTTCATTAAAATCGGCGCATTGGTTGGAGTGAGCATAGGTAACGAACAAACTGACACATTTTCCCATTTATAACATTCATCATGATCAAACGAGAACATTATGGAGAACTCTCAATCGTGCAGGTTTCCTCACAATGTTTTCTTGCACCGTTGAAGCAAGACATATTATAATTCTTCGAATAGTTAGAAGTGCGTGTCCGGGATGAACCCCCGACCTCTGATTAAAAGGCGGACGTCCTAACCACTAGGGTATCATATTTTCCTATTAATAACATTTAAATCTTACTAATTCCCTTCATCATTGAAAGCAGTTTTCAAAAGTTTCTAATAACGGCCGATAAATCAGTGCACTATTCAACATCGACACATGTATGCGAACAACACAGGTGTCCGATTCTATTGGAATGCGGTGTACGCCATTGTATGTGAAAGAAAGTATATACACTCGCTGAAAAATTTTTATTACCATTGAAAGAATTACGTTAACTTGTTTAACACTTATTATTTATTACACTTAACAAACTAAATAGATTATGCAAAAACACTTATAACTTTCCACGCCTTCGTTTAAAGATACACTGAACTCGAGACCATGTTTTTCGAGGGATCGCCGAATGCACCGGAAAGAAAAAGACCGTCTGTCATATTAATTGTTTTTATATTACTCAACGGGCCATGGAGAGAGCTATGCTGGGAGTATCTCTACGTGATCAAATCAGAAATGAGGAGATCCGTAGAAGAACCAGAGTTACCGACATAGCTCAGAGAATTGCGAAGTTGAAGTGGCAATGGGCGGGGCACATAGCTCGGAGAACCGATGGACGTTGGGGTCCCAAGGTGCTGGAATGGCGACCCCGCACCGGTAAACGTAGCGTTGGTCGACCCCCAACTAGGTGGACAGACGACATCAGACGAATCGCAGGAAGCCGCTGGAAGCAAGCGGCCCAAGACCGTGAGCATTGGTACTCCCTACAAAAGACCGATATCCAGCAGTGGACGTCAATCGGTTGATGATGATGATGATGATATTACCCGCGTTGCGGAAGATAATGAGAATCCCAATCAGTGTTGATGATTTCAAATACCTTTTACCCAATTATGACGACCTCCGTGGCGCAGCGCGCGCGCTGTCGCATTATAAAGTTGGAGGTCCTGGGTTCGATTCCCGGCTCGAGTCTGGTCTGGTGGGAGGCTGCGGCCGTGGCTAGTTACCACCCTACCGACAAAGACGTGTCGCCAAGCGATTTAGCGTTCCGGCACGATGTCGTGTAGAAACCAATTAGGAGTATGGGTTTACTATACCCCTAACAGGTTAGCCCGCTACCATCTTAGACTGCATCATCACTTGCCATCAGGTGAGATGCAGTCAAGGGCTAGCTTGTGGTGAATAAAAAAAAAAAAAATTTTGAGTACGCTAACATATGCGGGCAGAGTTTAGTTTCTGCAACTGGCCGTTGTAGAAACTCTGAACTCGAAACCTTTCGCGTCCGGAGCTGCGAGACGCTCGCTTGAGGTTTTTATTAAAATTTCAGTTCCCGGCATCGACAGCCGGGTCACGTGTCGCCGGGAATTGCCCCGGGCTTGTATTTCCGCACAAAATAAGTATATATTAAATGCACAAACGACGTATTGTGTTCGTCGCATTTTTGATATTATGAAATAGCTTTGGCGCCTCATAATAGTTTTATGTAATATTTTTTCTTATTATTTCTACAACTATGCTTATTTCAGAGAAACGCTCACATTTACTCAATATATGTATATAAATAGAGTTGAAAATAAAAATATTCCCATAAATAAAATTAGGTTTGTTTTTAATCACATAATGTGATTTTTGTCATAGTAAATTTTCAGCTTAAAATATAATCTAGCCAGTGGAAAAAGCACTGCCAAGCTACTCTATTAAAATGACTAAACAGCAAATAGTAAAAAACTGTTTTTACTGTCTCTTATGAATACGCACACCATTCTAAAATATATAATAGAATATTCAATAATTATATTAACATCAAGACAATCTCATTAAGATAAACTTTGCACTTTACAGCGTGCTTTTTACACGTGTAGTTTGGAAGATAATGCCAAATTAAAATTAGGTAGCCGTGTCCCGCGCGGAATTGTTAGGACTTAACTTTATTTACTTTAATAACTTAATAACGTCGGTAAACGCGGTTGAATCCGCGGAGAGCAACTTAAAACAAATAGGTTTTATTCAATTTTTTTGAATAGACTTTAAAATAAATAAGTAAGTACCTTATAAAAAGGAACTTTCCATTTTATGATAGATTGTAAAATGGAGTAAGCCCTCTTTACGCCTGAAGTTAAAATTGTTAACAGAAAACATCACCGCTTTCATATTAATTTGACGACCTCCGTGGCGCAGTGCGTGCGCTGTCGCATTATAAAGTTGGAGGTCCTGGGTTCGATTCCCAGCTCAAGTCTCGCCTGGTGGGAGGCTTCGGCCGTGGCTAGTTACCACCCTACCGACAAAGACGTGTCGCCAAGCGATTCAGCGTTCCGACACGATGTCGCGTAGAAACCAATTAGGAGTATGGGTTTACCGTACTCCTAACAGGTTAGCCCGCTACCATCGTAGACTGCATCATCACTTACCATCAGGTGAGATGCCGTCAAGGACTAACTTGTGGTGTATAAAAAAAAAGTGCCTTATAAAAAGGAACTTTCCATTTTATGATAGGTTGTAAAATGGAGTAAGTGAGCCCTCTTTACGCCTGATGTTAAAAATGTTAACAGAAAACATCGCCACCGTTTTCATATAAATTAAAATCTAATTTAAACCGGACTACGCATAAAGAGAGTCCTCAATTATGAACCGCATCGCCAGACTCTCCGGGCATCGGCTCTCCGCCGCAGGCAATTTAACAAGGAGAAACAGTGAGAAAATAGAAAATTTTTCCCCCCATATTTCCTTTATAATTTCGAGTAGCGGTCATAGCCAGAGAATTAATTTTCAACAGTCCGCTGAATGGAAGGCGGTATCACTTCGCTCGTAGAAATTTATTTTCCGTTCCTGAGCGGAACTGCGTTAACGAATGAGGATGGGAAACTTAAAATATGGACGGAAAATTGTTTAATGTTCTAATGAACCTACTCCTGGTATATCAGTAAGCCTGGCGACCAAGCATTCTTAGTGAGGCCAAACATTTCTATTGTCTGTTTTTTTTCCTTGCCGGCTATCTCACCTGGTGGTTGATGTAGTCTAGGATGGTAGCAAACTAACCTGTGTATGGTATAAACACACACTCCTAATTGGTTTCCACGCGACATCGTGCCGGAACGCTAAATCGCTTGGCGACACGTCATTGTTGGTAGGTGGGTAAGTAGTCACGACTGAAGCCTCCCACCAGACCAGACTCGAGCAGGAATCGAACCCAGGACCTCCAACTTTATAACGGAAACGGGATCTACGCGGGTGAAACCGCGGGTCACAGCTATTGAGTTGATAAAACTGTAGTATGTATGTATGTTTATGTAAAAAAGCTGTGGCAGCCCACAGGTTAGGTTAGGTTGTGGTTAGGGCGTCAGCCTCCTAATCAGAGGTCGGCGGTTCGAATCCGGGCACGCACCTCTAACTTTACGCAGTTATGTGCGTTTTTAAAAAATTAAAAAATCACTTGCTTCAACGGTGAAGGAAAACATCGTGAGGAAACCTGCATGCCTGAGAGTTCTCCATAATGTTCTCAAAGGCGTGTGAAGTCTTCCAATCGGCACATGGCCAGCGTGGTGGACTATGGCCAAACCCTTCTCATATTGAGACCAGACCGGTAATGGGTTGATCACGATTCTTAGGACAGTTAGAAAGGGATAAGGGTACTATGCCGATAGCCGGGTATTACGTTATTCAGGTTAATGAAAAACAATACGAGATTGTTCAAGATGGGGGTAATGCAACGTCTTACGTTACGGGCGCCGGGATAAATCCCGAGCGAACGAAGGATTCATCCTGGTGTGCTTAATGTTAAGCTCAATGTTGATTGTATGTTTGTTGTAACAATGTATGTTTATAACTGTATGTAATGTAGTGTTGCTTGTTGTTGCAGGACGTGGTCCACACCATCAGCACGCCGCACGGCCAGGTGCAGAGGATCGTGGTGTTCAAGAAGAACGGTGTCCAGGCGATGGTTGAATATCCTTTTCAAACTGGCATGCCATGAAAGCAAACGCAACATCACAATGGCTTCATTCATGTAAACCCTTTTACAAGCATCTATGAATCGTTCGTATATAACAAATTTTCCATGATTTCTATACGTGAAGTGATGGTGATAACTGCACTCGCCAACTTAAGACTAAACCTTTTTTATTTGTATACACCACAAGGCAGGCAGGTACTAGCCCTTGAAGGCATTTCACCCGATGGTAAGTGATTATGCGATCTAAGATGGTAGCGGGCTAACCTGTTAGGCTAAACATTAAAAACTTTGAAATAACTTTGCTCAATATTGAAATAATTTTGCTTTCTTCATTTATATTTATGTAATTTTTACGTTGCTTTATTAATGGATTAAATCCTTCCATGTTCTTTATTACCTCAATTTTTTTTTAAATCTAGGTACTCGTAATAAAGAATATATTAAAAAATGAGATTTTTTCATGTGATTTTTTTAGTCCACTACAAGTTAGCCCTTGACGGCATTTTCATCTGATGGTTAGTGATGATGCGATCTAAGATGGTAGCGAGCTAACCTGTTATCGGTATGGTAAACCTCCTAATTGGTTTCTATGCGACATCGTGTCGGAACGCTAAATGGCTTAGCGACACGTCCTTGTCGGTAGGGTGGTAACTAGTCACGGCCGTAGCCTCCCACCAGAAAATATTCGAACCGGGAATCGAACTCAGGATTTCCATCTTTATAATGCGATAGCGTACGCGCTACGCCACACTGTCTAAATAAAGGATATACACAAGGGAGTAAAAAATATCAAGATCTACATTTAGAATCAAATCCCAGTCGGTCCATACAAATTATGACATGCCACAACAAAGCCCGTCTCCCGAACTGAAGGCCCGAATAACACAACGAATAACATAAAATTGTATTTCACCTCTTAGGCGAATGGTGTGAATCATAAAACTAGGCGGTATATTTTTCAACGCCTTGGGTTACGCATGGTGTGAGTGCCAGCGGGGCGGGTTCATAAGCAGAGCGATTATCCACTGCGCTTTCGCTGCTCGATGGCATCAGAGATATATTTGTTCTTATGTTTCATTGGGACTAGCGTGGTTCCGGGAATTTCGTAACAAACTTCAAAGTATTACAACGAGCAATGGAGCAAAATTGTTATTCACTTATTCGTATAGGAGCACATTTACCGATATTTAAAGACTGCAAATCTAAACAACAGGGTGATTGATGATGGGTAACACAATGATTCCGAGACAAATGATACTCTGACGAAATTTTCAATCCTTTTAATTCTCACTTTACTTACAATCCAAGCTCTTATGTCTAGTTTCGGTATAAAATCTCCATAGCTTGATAATTTATACCAAAACATAGTGCCATCTATCGCGAAACTAAACAAACTAAACTACAAAAAAAAAAAAACATGTTGCGCATTTAACACGGGGTCCCAAAGGTGATGAAACTGCAATACCATACCAAAAAACGCGGTTTTTTTCGTTATCACCATCTCACATAATGAATAATAAACTATAGTACCTATGGAGATAGAGCAATTCACACCCAAACTTTTTTATCGTTTATATAATCCTTAATTTCGTAATATGATTTTCGTTAGATTGAAAAACTTCAAAGTTATTGATAGACATCTCCAAGATATCAATAGGTAATATATGTTGTTATCATTTTGCATACTTTTTATTAGTTCTATATTGAATCATGGTCGAAGTCTCATAACGCAATTTTTCCTTTGCATTATTTTTTATCGCTGTCAGTATAACCGCACCCTATCAAACTGCCGCAATGGGCCGTAATATCGTTAACAGTAAAAAGGGGTTATAAATAAACACGCCTTAATGTTTGATACTGAATAGTTTTTTTTTTGTACAAAAATATACACTGTGCCATATTTATACCTGGCCCTCACACAGACATTCGAAAAAGAATCTTATAAAAGAGGAAATACGATTGAAATTATTGTGAGGAGTGAACGGGTAGTGTTTTATATCCGAATGGAGGACAACAGGTGGATGGCATAGTGGGAAAATGGGTTACGAGGCTTCCTTTTATGTAACGATCACGATACGATTGCGATTTTTTGTTTTTATTCATTTGATAAAGGGATAAAAAAAGCAGAAAAAATAAAGCTAAAGCGTTAGCAATTTGTGCTTTCTTAATTTTTACCTTTTGTTTTTAACGCTGGGAAATGTTTTTACGCATCCCCTCCGGAAGCGGCGTATGTTTGTTCTTACTCTACGCCGAAACTACGGAACCAATTTGGCTGATATTTGAATGGCGATATATTATACGGCGGTAGATTAACTCTTAAGTTTATTTGTGTAAAATTTTGTTACCCAGGAAAATTTATGGTACCAGTGGGATTTGTGAAAAAAAAAATTCACGTCGATGAAACACAACTTAGTTTGCCATAGCTAACTTTCTCAATATTAGATATATCTAATATCTATGTATGTTGGAGAAGAAACCGGAAGTGGGATAATCTTTAATAACCAACATTGCTTATTACATAGTAATAATAAATGAAAAAATTTCGAATAACCCTTTATCAATGCGGACGAATTTGAGTGGACATGTTTTTTTGCGCATCCCCTTCGGGAAGCGAACTGCATGAGGGACTCGCCAGCGGCCAGATTGGCGACCAGAATAGCCACTTGAACCCGGCGATGCTCCTCCGCGACGCCTGGTGGCTGGATCAGAGGAACACTGCGCAACCCAGCCGTAGCCAACCTTCCACCTAGGGCATGTCTACGAGGGCCCCGACTCCATTTGAGGCGCGCCAGAATCATTGACCTGAAATCAGCTAATCTATATCAATATTTCTAGAACTAATCGTGCTAAATTCACAAAAGTCGAAATATTTTTTCATTCAAATAACAATCAATACAAGTTTATGTTAAGAATGATGAGAGAGAGACACGATTGCTTCGTAGAGAGTCAGAAAGACTCTCTACGAAGAATAAATTGGGTTTTGTATTCAAATGTATTTAATGAATAGAAGCAGGCGTTACTTTGCGGAAGTCCATGATAAACAATAAACAGCAAGTATAATTTGCTATAATTTGCAAAGCGGTGATAGCCCAGTGGTTAGGGCGTCAGCCTCCTAATCAGAGGTCGGCGGTTCGAATCCGGGCAAGCACCTATAACTTTTCGGAGTTATGTGCGTTTTTTTAAGTAATTAAAATATCACTTGCTACAACGGTGAAGGAAAACATCGTGAGGAAACCTGCACGCCTGAGAGTTCTCCATAATGTTCTCAAAGGCGTGTGAAGTCTGCCAATCCGCACATGGCCAGCGTGGTGGACTATGGCCAAACCCTTCTCATATTGAGAGGAGACCCGTGCTCTGTAGTGAGCCGGTAATGGGTTGATCATGATGATGATGATGATGATAATTTGCTACAAGCGCGAAAAGTAAAGTCAACGTTACTTTTCTCGCTTGTGAAGTCAACATATCCTGAGGATGATCCGGTGTCGGGTCGAAACGTGCGTAGAGGTTCTAGTGGAGGATTTTGTGTGGTGTTATACTATACTAATCTCCCGGTTGTCGGCGGAATATAGCAAATTATACTTGCTGTTTATTGTTTGTCAAATGGATTTGTTTTCATGATCTTCACGGGTTCATTTCACTAATAAATGGAAGCGGTTTTGTTTTCTTGCCCTTATCCCACGCTATGTGGGGTCGGTATAAAACGTCTTCTTCTTCCATCAGCCGTCACCTCACTATCCACAGCTTTCACATATAAGCTTATATGCTATGTTTAAGATCTGGTTCAGTAGCATAAATACGGAATCTTTAACGAAGATAAATATTATCGAGCTGCCCACTACAATAGATTGTTCTGAAACTTTTATGGCATTGACGTCTTAACTACTGCAATAAAATGGATTTTCGAGTAGGGCTTTCGAGAGTATCACTGCTAAATTGAACTTTACAGTAAAAGCAACAAGAGTTAATTTGAAATGCGGTATATTACCTCGGAAGGTCGTAAAGTCTAAAGATGTTTTGTTAAACAAATATTATTTATCTTTCCTATATGGATGAGGTGCATATGTGTTTAGGAAGTTGAACCGATTTTGAAGAGGAGGTGTTTGTTCCATTATACTCATATCAGACTTGTTGACCACGTTTAGGTTTTTATGCACTAAAAGTTAGCCTTTGACGAAATCTAAGATGGTAGCGGGCTAAACTGTTAGGGGTACGGTAAACCCACACTCCTAACTACTATCGGTTTCTAAGAGGACATCGTGCCGGAACGCTCGATCGCTTGGCGACACGTCTTAATACGTACGTGATATACGTCACGTGATAACTAGCCTCCGACTAGACCGGACTCTAGGCGGGAATCGAACCCAGGAGCTCCCAACTTTATAATGCAACAGCGCAACCATAGCGTCACGGAGATCGTCAATATAAAATGCTTGAGAAATATCTAAACTTGATATGAAAAAAAAAGTTTACGACACAATTTAAATATTGTATAATATATTAAAACTGTAACAGGACGAATTCTGTACGTTAAATATATTTTGAAAATTTTAATTGGAGGATGCTTTACTATCGATACTGAGTCCAAAAAATTTTTGTGTCTGTCTGTCTGTATCTTGGCCGCGTACGAGTAGCTGATACTCCGGTTCAACATATATGATAGTTTTTATCCCGGAATTCAGCACGGTTCGCTTGGGAGAGGGGATGAAAGTTAAAATGTGTATTTAGTTGTAATTCATTAACGCGTACTCCGATTTCATTCATTCATTTTTTGTTGGAATCGAGATACTTTGTTTGTCCTGCAAATATTTCAAAGTTGTCGGTTTGGTAATCCATTGCTTCGTGAATGGATAAACACAAACAAACACACTTTCACACACACTAACTCAACGCAGACGAAGTCGCGCACGTCAGCGAGTTGTAACATAAACTAAATGAAAGAACGGTATAAAAGCTTCGAGCAGTAATATCTTAACGTATATCCCGACTGTTAATCTATTAGCTCGCGGCCGTTCGGGAATGAATCACAGACAAATGGTGATGTTATTAATATTCCCAAAAACAAAAAAAAAATTGCGAATAATGAAAAACACATGCGACCGAGTGCGCGTGATTTTTTTTTTTAAATCAAACAAATAAAACGATTTCGACGCTTGATTTACGTTACAGGCGTTTAGAAAAATATATGTGTGTTGCGATGAAATATTGCGAGCACGTGGTTTATAAATACCGACCGTCTGTTGCACGGAAGCGTAACGCCGTTCTTTTTTAGTTACCGCGCTTAAAAACGCCAAGCGATTTCGCGTAATGGTATTATGAAACTAGGTTCTGCCCGCGACTTCGTATGCGTGGACTTCAGAATTAGGTCTAAAGCTTCGCTTGTTAACAATTTTTAATCTTCCCACGGGAACTATTAGTTGAGATCGGTATAGAAAATACGTGTCCTTTTCCATAGCATATGTGACATGCATATTAAATTTTTTAAAGCTGTCCGCCCGCGGCTTAGCTCGTAAACAATTTTCAATTTTCCCTCGGGAACTGAAGAATCGGAGTAAAAGATAGCCTATGTTCTTTTCCACGTCAAAGGCTACATGCATGCCAAATTTATCCAAATCTGTTTAGCCGTTTTTAGTGATTGAGTAACAAACATCTACACTTTCACATTTATAATATATACATATATATATATATATATATATATATATATATATATATATATATATATATATATATATAGGATTGATTAGGAGGTTGGCAACATATCGGGTGGCGGCGGTAATCACCTAAGTGATTACGACACACAGCCTAGGTGACCTAACTCATTCCTGAAACCGTTTATTGTTCCCTTTCCTAAAATATAAAACAAATTTCGAGGCAGTTTGCTATGGCAAACTATAGCCATAGTTGTAGCTTTCTACGACGTGAAATTCAGTTTTCACAAATCCGCTTGAATTATGGATTTTCCCTTGATAAAAATAGTATGTGTTATAATTCAAGTTCTAATAAATTTGGTTCAGTATTTCTTGCGTAAAATACATACACATATACACTTACATACAAACTTTTGTGTGATAATAGTATAGAAGTACCGTTGGTCTTAATTTTTTAACTAAAGGATATGACTAAAACTATGTTGTTGCTATGGACCTCATAACCAAATTTCTCTATAATCATGGTCTATTATCTAGGGAGGTTAAAAGTTTAGAAGTTATAGTTTTGTTATCTTCTATACCTCGTATATTATTATAGTTATGTGAATACAAAACATTTAAGCAGACGAAGGCACGAGGACACACATGTTACACAATAAACAGCAAGTATAATTTGCTATATTCCGCCGACAACCGCGAGATTTGTATAATATAACACCACACAAAATCTTCCACTAGAACCTCTACGCACGTTTCGAACCGACACCGGATCATCCTCAGGAGATGATCCGGTGTCGCGTCGAAACGTGCGTACGCAAATTATACTTGCTGTTTATTGTTTATCATGGACTTCCGCAAAGTAACGCCTGCTTCTATTAATTACAACACATGTTGTTCCTTTAGACGTGAATGCGTCATCACGAATTACGCTACGGTCTAACACGCGGCCCGTCTCAATGATCTGCACCAAGGTCAGTAGTACGTCGACCCGAGCAGGAGGCGGACGTGAAAAAAGTTTATCGCTTGTGCAAATTATTCCGATATTTGTCTAAAACGAGATCACGCATAAATTTCGATAGTTAGCCATTAACGCATATTCCTGAGAGGATAAATCGATTACGGATTCCCCTGATGGTAAATTATGATGCAGAATAAGAGGGTAACCAGCTTATCTCGAGGGAGGATTGTAATTTATTGACATCGTACCCATAAAATCCTTCTATCAAATCAAAAATTATTTATTCATGTCGGCTTATCACAGGCACTTATGAAGCGTTCATACATATTAGATTATTGTGGGGTGTTGGTGATAACGATACATTGGTTAACTTAATAACCGAAGCTAGGAAAGTTCCAAACTCGCCCTGGTCTTAAAAGAAGCCCACAACAAGTTGATGGTGATGAGAAACCGGTTCTTATATCCATATTAATATAATAAAACCAAAAGTAGCTCTATTTGTCTAACCTTTTCACGTCCAAATCACTAAACTAATATGTAAAAAAAATTGGCAAGGAAGATGAGGAAAGCATCCTGGAAACGGGCGTAGGCTACTTTTCGTCATCGTCGTGATCAGCCCATTACCGGCTCACTACAGAGCACGGGTCTCCTCTCAATATGAGAAGGGTTAGGCCATAGTCCACCACGCTGGCCATGTGCGGATTGGCAGACTTCACACGCCTTAGAGAACATTATGGAGAACTCTCAGGCGTGCAGGTTTCCTCACGATGTTTTCCTTCACCGTTGAAGCAAGTGACATTTTAATTTTTTTAAAACGCACATAACTCCGAAAAGTTAGAGGTGCGTGCCCGGATTCGAACCGCCGACCTCTGATTAGGAGGCTGACGCCCTAACCACTAGGCTATCACCGCTTTTTAGGCTTTAGAAGCGGTAATAGCCTAGTGGTGAAAGTCTGCCAATCCGCACACGGCCAGCGTGGTGGACTATGGCCGAACCCTTCTCATATTGAGAGGAGACCCGCGCTCTGTAGTGAGCCGGTAATGGGTTGAACAAGTAAGGCTACTTTTAATCCCTGAAAATAAAAAAATAACTACTCACGCGATTAAAAAACCTTTGACCATGCTAATCAGTGGATCAACGCGGCCGACTCGTATGCACACGTAACTTCCGTATGTTTACTCTGAGCTTGGCGTCGCAACTTTTTATGCTGTAATGAGGTTTTTTTTTTTAACTTTTCGGCAACGGACGGCAGCGGTTTTATTCAAATTTGCTCAAAGTTCCGACCGAAATTACAGTTACGATGGCTGTAGACTTTGACGTTGGGGGCGTGTTTCTGTGACGAGCGGCGGCGATTTGGAAATATTATGTATATCTATTTAATTTACTACTGTTATATTTGTCATGATTTCCAAATGTTTTAGATTTTAGTGTCTTTGAATTTACATACATAGAATATCTTATCATTAAATGAGAATATATAATTGAAGTATGTGATTTGACTTAAATGATTTAGGTTTACTTTTGACTACTTTAATGAAAAGTATCTAAACTGACTGTTTTCTTAAGATACCGGATTTGAATAAGGCAAAACGGAAAACATGACGTTCGAATCGACCCTTTATAATTTAGTTAGTCGTTGGTCATTGTTGATTAGTTCTTGTTTAGTGTTGGTACCGACAAATGGTCTCCAAGGTTCTGGTTGTACAAAGGTGTGTAAAATGTTATAGATAACAAGTATAGATATAGTGTTTATCAATAAGGTGTTTACCATCCTGTAAATAAATAAGAATAGATACTGAAGAAGTGTGTTTCTTAACATATTATTTATTTAAATGAGATTCGCTCGCGATCTTTACGAACTCAAATCATGTAAAGTTAAATTACATGTATTATATATGTAAAATCATTTTAAAGCAAACACTACATGCATAACATAAGCTAAATATACAGAAAACAGTAAAAAAACTTGCCAAAAAAAACTTTGAAAACTTTTGAACTTATTGATAGACCAATCTCCAAGATATCAATCGGTAATTTATTATAAAGAAACAATACAATTTCCTTTGAATGAGTTACACATTTTGTGCAGCCTACTAAACTGTACTACAAGTTTACTTTTACGTCTCATGTTCAGTGCGTTACCGTAATTTTTTTTATTTTTTATCAATATTTTTGTGGACATACATTAAATTATATTGGTTATGCACTGACATTATGTGATATTCTTAGTCTTAAATTTATCCCTTAATGAGTCCTGAATATGATCTTAACCCGTCAAATCGCTCGCTCATGACTCGTGACGCGTACCTAATGGTATTATGAAATGGAAAACCTCACAGCGACGCGAGGCCGGCTCGGCGCTGGATGCTCTGAAACGTTTGAATAATCGCTAAATCTCGTCGATGGTAATCGCTGTTTGATGTCGCGCCGTTCCCACCATCTGTCCCGACTTTGCGGGACGTCCCGCGTTTTTGAAACTACGATTCGCGAAACTAAACAAACTTCGATGGAGGGGTAGGTCCTTCTAGTCGTAAAATTTGCAACGTTCGAGTGATAGTCCTTATTTAACCATGGTAACGTTCATCATCATGATCAACCCATTGCCGGCTCACTACAGAGCACGGTTCTCCTCTCAATATGAAAAAGGTTTGGCCATAGTCCACCACGCTGGCCATGTGCGGATTGGCAGACTTCACACGCCTTTGAGAACATTATGGAGAACTCTCAGGCGTGCAGGTTTCCTCACGATGTTTTCCTTCACTTTTTAATTATGTTCCTGTACCGCCGACCACTGATTAGGAGGGTGACGCCATAACTACTAGGCAGATTCAATATAGAACTAATAAAAAGTATGCAAAATGTTAACAATATCAACATCATTATAAAAGCATCCACCGATGAACGCTGAAATTCCTTTTTTAGAGAAGCCTGCCGCCTGCCTGCTTCTCACCACCACGCTGGCCATGTGCGGATTGGTAGACTTCACACGCCTTTGAGAACATTATGGAGAACTCTCAGACGTGCAGGTTTCCTCACGATGTTGTCCTTCACCGTTGAAGCAAGTAATATTTTAATTTTTAAAAACGCTCATAACTCCGAAAAGTTAGAGGTGCGTGCCCGGATTCGAACCGCCGACCTCTGATTAGGAGGCTGACGCCCTAACCACTAGGCTATCACCGCTTCAACGTGGTAACGTTACCCATGAGCAAATCTAAGACCTAATTTATCGTTCTTTTCGCTTGGGTTTTAGTTTTTGGGACGGTTCATAAAACACCAATGAACTAGCTGAATAAGTATGAGTGTTTAGGGCTGACGCACTCGACGCTGCTGACACCATTTGATTAACCGTCTTGCGCACGTCATAAAATTTGCAACGTTCCAGCGAGAGTTTTTACCTTAACCATGGTAACGATACCACATTGACCAAATGTAAAACCTTTTCTTAGATATTTTTTTTCTTTTCTTTTCGCTTGGGTTTTAGTTTTTGGAACAGTTCATAAAACACCAATGATGAATCTGAATAAATATGCGTGTTTAGGGCTAACGCACTCGACGCTGCTGACACCATTTGATTAACCGTCTTGCTGTTGTCTATTTTACGAACCTTTGCACGCAGTTAAGGGCAGCGCAATTTCTAGCGCAATCCCTCAGAGAATGATTGCAAAGTCTGCTTTAGCTTAGCAACAGCATTGTGGCATAAGACGGCTTTTGATTATAACCCTCAGTGGCGCGGGGCGTGCGCTGTCGCATTATAAAGTGCCGTGGCTAGTTACCACCCTACCGACAAAAGACGTGTCGCCAAGCGATTTAGCGTACCGGCACGATGTCGCGTAGAAACCAATTCGGAGCGTGCGTTTATCATTCTCCTAACAGGTTAGCCCGCTACCATCCTAGACTGCATCATCACTTACCACTAGATGAGATAGCCCTCAAGGGCTAACTTGTAGAGTATAAAAAAGGCAACCTAGACCAGAATATAATATATAGATAAGCAGGCTTAAGGCTAGTTACCATATTACCGATAAAGACGTGTCGCCATGCGATTTTGCGTTCCGGCACGATGTCGCGAGTGTGGGTTTACCATACCCCTAACAGGTTAGCTCGCTACCATCTTAGACTGTATCATGACTAGGTGAGATAGGTGATATTTTAGTGTATAAAAAATATTAAAACCCAGCTAAGTTTGTTGTTGGTTTCTTCTTAGACCTGGGCGCGATTTGAACCCTCTTAGCTTCAGTTTTAAACTGTCGATTGTAGTTATCACCATCACTTCACGAATAGAAATAATGAAATGAACGATTCATAGATGCCTGTTATAGGTTTATGTGAAGAAAGCTATTTTTGATTTGATTTTGATTAAATAAGTCCGCTAGGGAAAAAACGCTGATAAGTAGACTTCACTTACTAAGCGTTACAGGAATATATTCAATATTAAAATAATACTGGTGGCAGCGTAGTACCTGCCGTTGCGTCTTGAATTATTATTATTATTATGTTTAAAACGTGCCAAAGCAATATGAACCTTAACCCATCGCCACAAGTTCGAGAGCATCGAGTCAGCAACGCGAGCTAAGGAGGCGCTACACGGCTGCGACATATACTCGGGATGCTGCACACTCAAGATTGAATTTGCTAAGGTGTGTACTATTTCTTGTTTATATCTGTACTAAAAACTGAAGTTTGTTTCTTTGTACGCCTATTTTCAGTATTTATTAGTCTAGTTTAGTTTGGCGACCTCCGTGGTGCAACGCGTGCGCTGTCGCATTATAAAGTTGGAGGTCCTGGGTTCGATTCCCGTCTCATTTCTGGTCTGGTGGGAGGCTAGTTACCACCCTACCGACAAAGACGTGTCGCCAAGCGATTTAGCGTTCCGGCACGATGTCGCGTAGAAACCGATTAGGAGTATGGGTTTTCCATACCCCTAACAGGCTAGCCCGTTACCATCTTAGACCGCATCATCTCTTACCATCAGGTGAGATGCCGTCAAGGGCTAACTTGTAGTGGATAAAAAAAAAAAAAAAAAACCCATCAGGACCATACCATTTTTTTTTGTCGTGGTGGAAAAGCTTTATGGCTACCTCCGTACCCTTGGGTTGGAAGGAGGTTATCTTGGACTCCCACCCCCGAAGGGGGGTATACCCGAACTAAAAACCACCACGGCATGTCCCTTTCGCAGGTTTTAAGTCTCCTTAACGGGTCCCCCGGGTGGACACCCGGGGGACCCGTTGTATACTTCCCGGATGATCAGGACCATACCATATGGAATAAGCCACGTTTGTAATTGATAATCATTAACTCGTGGCTAATAATAGCGTTTTTGAGTAATTAAAATATCACTTGCTTCAAGTGAGGAAACCTGCACGCCTGAGAGTTCTCCATAATGTTCTCAGAGGCGTGTGAAGTCTGCCAATCCGCACATGGCCAGCGTGGTGGACTATGGCCAAACCCTTCTCATATTGAGAGGAGACCCGTGCTCTGTAGTGAGCCGGTAATGGGTTGATCAGGATGTACTTGAGCTTTATGTCTACACTAATATTATAAAGAGGAAAACTTTGTTTGTTTGGTTGTAATGAATAGGCTCAAAAACTACTAAACCGTTTTTAAAAATTCTTTCACCATTCGAAAGCTACATTATCCACGAGTAGCATAGGCTAAATTTTATTTTGGAAAAAAATGGGGTTCCGTAAGATAATTGAAGATTTTTCGGACACAAGGTGGAAAAAATCAACCAGAAAAGTTACTTATTTTGCGTACGCTGCCTAAACTATAAAAAATAGAACCATAAAATGTTCTAATTAATTGTATGTCTTATAAATATCTACAAGAGAGTCCGCGGCACACTACGAGTATCTATGTCGAGTGAGGCTCAACAACCATTTTTTTATTTAAAAATCTTGAAATTTTTTTGAAATACATTTAAACGCATTTATTTTACTCATGCTATTAATTCTTATCAAAAAAAATTGTTTCATCATTAATTACAGTTTATGTAGATAATATTTGGTCTTTCAATGATTAAAATTGGACATTTGGTTTTGAAGTTGTGAAATTAAAATATTTTACGATTTCTAATAATTTATATGGCAAAACAACGTTTGCCTGGTTAGCTAGTTATTTATATAACCTAAATATTGTTTTGAGTGTATGAAACGTGGCCGGAACATAAGTAAAAAGTTGGTAACTTAAAAACCATTTTTTTAAGTTACCTAACTTAAATCTCACGGTCCTTAATGGTAGTCGAGTCACTGTTGAGTCGCTACAGTGCGCGAGTGGCACGAGCCTCGCGAAGTTGGAACAGCCGCCTCCCCACCGTAATTGAAGCGGGGAAACTTTGAAAGTTAATAATCGATGTTAACTTTAAGTTGCGCTGCGAACCGCTAGTGCAATATGTGCTAGTTTACACCCCGCTGATTCCGGTTAAGTGATTGATAAGTCACCCACCCGGGAAATTTTAGTGGAGGGGTGGATGAAAGTAATTTACAAATTAAATGCTATACATACATCATCATCATCATGATCAACCCATTACCGGCTCACTACAGAGCACGGGTCTCATCTCAATATGAGAAGGGTTTGGCCATAGTCCACCGCGCTGGCCATGTGCGGATTAGCAGACTTCACACGCCTTTGAGAACATTATGGAGAACTCTCAGGCGTGCAGGTTTCCTCACGATGTTTTCCTTCACCGTTGAATATTGATATTTGATTTTGATTTACATAGTGATATTTTAAATGTGTAAAAACGCACATAAATCCGAAAAGTTAGAGGTGCGTGCCCGGATTCGAACCGCCGACCTCTGATTAGGAGGCTGACGCCCTAACCACTAGGCTATCACCGCTTCTACATACATACATAGTGAATTATAAATACGTAGGGATTTATGTCCAAATAATAATTTTGCAGGATTCATAATTTTTTTTTTTTTTTTTTTTTTTTCGGACTGTCTATTAGCTGTACAAACCCTATTGGTTGCCACAGCGTAACCGGGCTGTTTGGCGAGCTTTGGAAAGAAGCTCTGCCAGAAGAAATTTTGAGCCCTAGGGCTCGAAGAAACTATGGAAACGACTGCCTAAGGGCGCCTCCTTTGAGGCCGAACCTCGGCTTAGGCGACGTTTGGGATAACGGGGGGGTCGGACGGTGAGTGGTCCGTACGTCTCCGAGGCCGTGGATGGAGCCCACGTCCGGATGACGTAAGATAGCGGGGACCTCGTCTTCGCCGGCGAAGACGGTGTGTAGCGTATGATTGTGTGGTAGGTGGTACGAGTGTGTTGTCAGTAGTCATCTGATCGTGAGGGTCATGAAGGATATGTTTAGGTCTCCTCTTTCGGAGAGGAGCGCTTAGGTCGGGGGAGTAAAAAGAAGCCGCAACTACGAGAGGGTTGGGGTGTCGGATTGAGAATTGATTCATAATATGTAGGCAACCGAATATGAAAGCAAATATTTTGTCATAACTAATATTTGCTTTGCTTCTATTAACGAGTATATGTGACTAGATGAGACCCGCGGTTTCACCCGTGTAGTACCTTCTCGTGCGTATACAACCATAAATTATATTCAAATTCAAAATAATCTTTATTCAAATAGTCCTTTAAAAGGCGCTTTTGACGCGTCTATAATTTACATAGTAGTGATTTGATGGTGATAACTACATTCATAAACTTAAAACTAAAGCTATGAGGGTTCCAAACGCGCCCCGGTCTAAGAAGAAGCCCACAACAAACTTAGCCGGGTAAATGTTATTTTTGTTATCACCATCTCACATGCCACTTGAAATTATATTAAGAGCTATCTTATTGGAGCAATATTTCACACCCATGCTATGCCAATGTTACTCGCCGATTGTGCAGCTTTCCATTGGTGAAAGAAATTCTGAAATCGATCTTGTGGTTTAGGCGTGAAAGCGTAACAAACAAACAAGCAAACAAGCATTCGCTTATCCGGGTTTTTTTCCATTTCTTGACAAAGGGACGTGACGTTCATTAGTTTGAATTTTAAAGTGTATTGTTACAGAAACGTCACCTTTATCAATGAAAAATAGTAGATAAATGAACGAATGAAAAATAGTCATTATAAAAGGAACATTACGTAACGTTCCACAATGGAAAATGTTTTTCAGCTCTTTGTGGGGCGCAGTTTAGTATTTCGCCGCGTTTTTTCCTTCGCCGGAAGTGACGTTATGACGCCCTTTGTATATTAAACGGTGTCAAAAGGGTCGTTCCGGAGGAGCTCGCGATTTGTCGGGAACGTTCCAGGGCAATATTATAAATGAATATTTATTAGCTGTCCCCGGACAATGGTCGCGTTTCATTGCCTATTATTATGAACAGGCATTGATTTACCACTAGCCGTAGATACAGTGCGTCATACAAAAACAAGACGAGAATTTGTCACCAACTAACTATACATTCCTACATATCGGTATATCGATGTATTACAACCCGTCTAATACACTAGACATCTGGCCGTTATATTATTTATAGCGGCGCGTAGTGCTTTGTAATTCATTCGCATTATACGGCTCGAGCGTTAGAAACGGTGACTTTCGTCAAGCCTTGTCACACACTGGAGGAAAGGAGTGCACGCTTCGCTATTGGTGCACTCCTTTTCCGTCCCAGTTTTTGAGCGTTAATGATCGATCTACGGCTAGTGGTAAATCAATGTGTACAAGCTATAAAAAAGTTGTGTTAGCCTAGTGGTTAAGACATCCGCCTCCTAATCAGAGGTCGGGGGTTCGATCCTGGGCACCTCTAATTTTTCGGGTTTATGTACGTTGTGTTATTGTTCGTACTTGAGGGTACGATTCTTAATTATAATACACTAGCTTTTGCCCTTTTAATTGCTTTTAAACGCAATTATTAGCCACGAGTTAATGATCATCAATTACAAAACCCGTAATCTACGCGGGCGAAGTCGCGGACATCGACTAGTTTATAATATTGGTGATGATACGAATAGAAGCTTCGCTATATCGCAATTAAGGTGAAACAAGTTCTTGAACAATGTTATTCTGTTATCGAAAATTCCCATTAAGTTTATTCAACGCCATCCCAGGGCGGGGTCGCCCGGGCGGTCCCTTCCGTCGTATATTTTATTTCCCGCTAATCGTAGCTGAGTTTAGCTCCAATTTTTTGCAACACGAGAACATAAATTATAATGATAACATGGCTTCTGATTCAAAAATTATTTTAGTTTTCACTTTCTCGTTTGTTTTTATCCACTATAAGTTAGCCCTTGACTGAACAACGAAAGGAAAACATCGTGAGGAAACCTGCATGCCTGAGAGTTCTCCATAATGTTCTCAAAGACGCGTGAAGTCTGCCAATCCGCACGCGGGGGACTATGGTCAAACCCTTCTCATATTGAGGGGAGACCCGTGCTCTGTAAAAAGCCGGCAATGGGTTGATCATGATGATGATGATTTGTTGACTGTCCAAATGTGACTTATAAAGTCAGATAGATAAAAAATGCTTCCAAAAAAAAAACAACAATGCTAATAGAAGCTTTCAATGTTCTCTACTAGATGGCGCTAACAGTCGCTATAGATTTGGAAATGGCAAACTATTTCGTCGTTGAAGGTATATGGAACATTGGTTTACGACAATTATTGCTGAAGTGATGTGTAGGTTCAAATCCCGTGGGTATTTTTTTAATACACTACAAGTAAGCCCTTGACGGCTATCCCACCTGATGGTAAGTGATGATGCAGTCTAAGATGGTAGCGGGCTAACCTGTTAGCGGTTTGGTAAACCCATACTCCTAATTGGTTGCTACACGACATCGTGCCGGAACGCTAAATCGCTTTGTCGGTAGGGTGGTAACTAGCCAGGGCCAAAGCCTCCCACCAGACCAGACTCGAGCCGGGAATCGAACCCAGGACCTCAAACTTTATAATGCGTCAGCTCGCGCCACGGAGGTCGTCAATTCAACGTTTGCGGCGTTGGAAACTACCCAGCTGTATTTAGCGGTCGGCATGTTCCACTACGTATCGCGAAGTGCTGGGTTCTATTCACGGGTTAAAATGAAAAATTTGTAACGCAATCACGTACATTAATAACATTGCTTTTCGATAAGTAATACGTCGTGAGTTAGTCAGTTTAAATATTTTTAGTATAATAAATAAATAATCGAAAAACAAGCATAACTCAACGTAATATCAGTACCAATCCAGTCGGAGTATAGGAAATATATTTAAATGAAACCCCCCCTTATTTCCTTATCAATTTCTATGTGACAACGTTCCCCCCCTTCATGACTATGCGCGCTGTGGCATATTGTGTAATAAACTGAGTTTTATTTCTCCGGAGATTGTCCTTTGTTACTATGATTTTATTGTCATCCGACTTTCCATATGGAAGGAGCGTTCAATTTCGTAAACGTTTTTCAGTCATATCTTCATTAAATCGATGTCAATAATTTTACCTTCTTCTAGAGATATGAATTGAGATGGCAGCTTATATAATAAAAATTCCGTGATTTCAGATTTATTACTGTGAAGATTTCCAATTTCTGGTGCTTGTAAATAATTACGTTTTACAAATAGTATTTTCATACTGATAGTTCGGTATCATCATCATCATGAACAACCCATTACCGGCTCACTACAGAGCGCGGGTCTCCTCTCAATATGAGAAGGGTTTGGCCATAGTCCACCACGCTGGCCATGTGCGGATTGGCAGACTTCACACGCCTTAGAGAACATTATGGAGAACTCTCAGGCGTGCAGGTTTCCTCACGATGTTTTCCTTCACCGTTGAAGCAAGTGATATTTTAATTTTTTAAAAACGCACATAACTCCGAAAAGTTAGAGGTGCGTGCCCGGATTCGAACCGCCGACCTCTGATTAGGAGGCTGACGCCCTAACCACTAGGCTATCACCGCTTGTTACGGTTCGGTATACTAACTGAACCTGTCAGGGGGGGGGGGGGTGTAAATTAAGCGATTTCGAGATATATAATTTTAGGCTCAAACCTAAAATTATATATAAAAAAATAAAACAAATAAAGCATTCAATATAGAAGCTTCACCTTTTTGCTAAAATTTCATAGATATAGAGGTAGAGGTTGCATTATCTCGCCGCGTAGTCGTGTCGTTGCGTGATCGTGTCGTCTCGTTTACGTATCCGGAACGAAAATTCTCAGGAGATAAATTCAACAACAGTACATAGGTACCGTATTTAGTGACTAGAGCTTTCTAAAATTACATTACATTATGTAAAACTTGAAGCAATCTCCTTAGTCTTAAGCAGTTTGCATAATCCGCTCGCAGCCTTACTACATATTGAGGGACGGAGGAAAATTTTAAAAGCATGGATGCAACCTAATTTGAAATTTAAATATTTAAAACTGGGAAGTGGCGAGTGAGCCAAGCAGAAGACTTTTGGTATGAAGACTTGCGGCTTCAACCTTTGACTGATTATGTTGATACTGGTTAATAGCCGTCCAACCCCCCGTTATCCCAAACGTCGCTTAAGCCGAGGTTCAGCCTCATAGGAGGCGCCCTTAGGCAGACGTTCCCTTAGTTTCTTCGGAGCCCTAGGGTTCAAAATTTCTTCTGGCAGAGCTTCTTTCCGAAGCTCGCCAAACATCCCGGTTACGCTGTGGCAACCAATAGGGTTAGTACAGCTAATAGACAGTCCGAAAAAAAAAGAAATGAGTTACTTTTCTGTCGAAATTTAAAATGGATTCAAATATTTTGTAACCCGTGTCTTGCGTGCTATCGCGATATAAAGTTGGAGGTCCTGGGTTCGATTCCCGGCTCGAGTCTGCTCTGGTGGCAGGATTTGGCCGTGGCTAGTTACCGCCCTACCGACAATGATGTGTTGCCAAGCTGAACCTCCACATCACATGGGCAATAATTTTCGTGAAGCAACGTTCAATATACCTTCAACGACGAAATAGTTTTATGCCATTTCCAAATCTATAGCGACTGTTAGCGCCATCTAGTAGAGAACATTGAAAGCTTCTTTTAGTATTGTTGTGTTTTTATAGCAACATTCAGTTTTTTTTTTATCTGTCTGACTTTATTAGTCACATTTGGACATTCAACATATCATCATCATCATCATGATCAACTCATTTCCGGCTCACTACAGTGCACGGGTTTCCTCTCAATATGAGAAGGCAAACCCATAGGCCATAGATAGCCACGCTGGCCATGTGCGGATTGGCAGACTTCACGCGTCTTTGAGAACATTACGGAGAACTCTCAGGCGTGCAGCTTTCCTCACGATGTTTTCCTTCACCGTTGTGATACTTTGATTGCTTAAAAACGCACATAACTCCGAAAGTTAGAGGTGCGTGCCTGGGTTGCTAACTCCTGACCTCTGTTTAGGAGTATGACGTCTTAACCACTAGGCTATCACAGCTTATAAATAGTACGTAATAATAATAGCAACGTTGACTTTATCTATTTGTATTTAAACTGTTGTTTTTACCAATCTGATGGTGGAACCCTAAAACGCGAGACAATTTCGCTGACATAATCAAGTTTTACGATGGAAGGCTTCCAGAATGTTAACAGTATGGAACTGTGAATATATTTATCAGAAGCCCCCCCATAAAAGAGATAAAGTCCATCTCGAGTCTCCGAACTGAACATTTTGGCTGCACACTAGACGGCTGTATAGTTCCGGGGATTTGGCAGATGTTAGCAACGGATAGACGCCAGCCATGACGTTATTTACTGTTGGTAACTTGTTTGGAACGTGTCTTATTTCAGACCGCAAATCGTATAAAACAACTAATTTCATCGACATGACAAATTGAATGTTTATATATACAAATAATGAATAGAAGCAGGCGTTACTTTGTGGAAGTCCATGGTAAAAAGTAAAGTTACTTTTCGCACTTGTGAAGTCAACATCTCCTGAGGATGATCCGGTGTCGGGTCGAAACGTGCGTAGAGGTTCTAGTGGAAGATTTTGTGTGGTGTTGTATTATACAAATCTCCCGGTTGTCGGCGGAATATAGCAAATTATACTTGCTGTTTATTGTTTATATATACGTACATCAATCAATCAAAGTCATGTAAACCTATTACAGGCATCCATGAATCTTTCATATATAAGACATTTTAGATTCTTTTTATTCGTGAAGTGATGGTGATAACTACGCTCGCCAACTTAAAACTAAAAGTAAGAGGGTACAAATCGCGCCCAGGTCTAAGAAGCCCACAACAAACTTAGCAGAGTTTTTCGTCATCTCACATAATCAATAATAAATTATAATTATTAGCTATGGAATTAATTCCATAGCTAATTATAATCTATTATTGATTCTAGCTCTAATTCCATCATCATCATGATGATGGAATTAGAGCCATATGCATCATCCTAACCTAACCTAACCTCTCCTTATCGTAAGTAATGATGCAGTCTGAGATAGTAGCGGGCTTACCTATTAAGGTAATGGTTGACTGCCAATTTGTTTCTACGCGACATCATACTGGAAATCGTCATGTCACGTAAAAGCGTTATGCCCCCTCCATGCGTGTCGTTCGGATCCTATCAAGTCAAGCGCTGGCCGCCATACCAACTTCATTACGTGATTTGTTAATGAAATGTAACTTTTTTTCAGCACACCGATGGACAACTAGATCGCGCGTTTCTTGTTTTGATATCAACCAATTAAATATCAAGGCTAAATATTATGCCATTTTGTCGGCCAACCTTCACTAGTTGGAGAGGCACCTAACGAAGAAGAATTTAATATCCCGATTTTGGGCGTTTCTTGCGCTAGCCAATTTTCAAATTAATTTGAAGGTAATTTATTTTTAATTAACCCTTCTTGTTTCAGCCCGAAAGACTGAACGTATTCAAAAATGACCAGGACAGTTGGGACTACACATGTGAGTATTTCTCGAAAAATATTTGATTACTAATTTTACCTGTGTAAATGTTTTAAATTATAGATTTTAAAACGATGCTGCCAATTGTGTTGTACGCAAATCTCGAAACTAAACTATATTGGCAAATGACAGATTTCAGCGTAGTGTTCTTTGTTTTTAAATTCCTTGTCATATTGTTCCTTGAAAGGGATCTTGGTTGTTTGACCTGTCAATTAAGTTTATCATAATTATATGTACAACAGAATTGGCAGCGATATCGTGTTACGCCATTTTAAAGATAATTTATATCATGCATGTTTGCATAAGAACGCCTACATGCAAATCGAGCTCTATATGAAATACCTAAATAATGAAAATCAAATGGCTTTCAAAATAATAGATACGATACTCGTATATTGAACAAAACTAAGTTCTCCATATAAAATAACATTACATACAACAGATTTACTCTAACTTGGATGGAAGTCAGTTTTACATGACTGAGACTGGTAAAACCTGACGAACACCGTTTAAAGCAATTTTTATAGTCCATAATTATGACATGTCATACATATAACGGGCACGCACCTCTAACTTTTCGGAGTTATGTGCGTTTAAAAAAAATTAAAATATCACTTGCTTCAACGGTGAAGGAAAACATCGTGAGGAAACCTGCACGCCTGAGAGTTCTCCATGATATTCTCAAAGGCGTGTGAAATCTAACAATCCGCACAAGGCCAGCGTGGTGGACTATGGCCAAATCCTTCTGATATTGAGAGGAGACCCGTGCTCTGTAGTGAGCTGGTAATGGGTTGAACATGATGATTATGATGTTTGTCAGGCTACCTATACGTTCAATTAATACTTATAATTGTCATTTTTTAATAATACTACGACGATTCTAGAATGTAAAACTAATATATCGCATTAAAGTTCGTAAAAATGTCATTATATATGGAAGACTCGCTCTTAAAGCTACTTGTTGCTCTATGTTAGCAAAGTTTTATTAATAACACAACCGCTGTTTATAAATAATTTTGTTTCAGAAATAAACTCATAATGGTTCGAAATAATTAACCGTTTTAACGCTATACTAGCCGCAATAAGCCAAATAAAAAAGCCACTTGTGTCTAGAGGCTTTTTTATTCGTTTTAAAAATGGCGTAGCATGACACTTTTGCTTTTCTAAAAACCATAAAGATAAACGACAGTAAATGCAATGTTTTTTCTTGCAATTTTTATGTTAAATTTAATGTTATCTCTGATTTATAGTTGTCAACTCAATAATTTTTTTTCCATGGGCTAAAAGCTACCCTTTCGCTCGATGGCTCGTTTCACTTATAGCGGTTTAGATCTCCATTGAATTTGCATTGAAAAACTTTGTATTACAATTTATAAATAACGGGGCTCATTTGTCCATTGCCAAAGAATCTATAACTAAGGAATAAATTACGGATTTTCTGGCGATTGAATAATCAGTCCTTTGTACAATGTTTTTTAGAGGGTACAAATTTTTGAACTTTTTTAATTTTAGTGGTATTTGTGTTTTATTTTTATCTATTCCAAAACTAATTTAGTTTTTGAAAACGCAATAGTCTATGATAATATCGGCCTGTCAATTATTGTGCATGCTAGTTAAGTGTAACATATTAACGACATAAATTATCACTCAACACAATGAAATAATAAACATTCAAACATTACTTACTTCAAAGGCTTCTACTCTGCATTACTGATAAGACCAATTTAAAAAAATAATTGGGTGATACGTCCGATTTAATTGAGGATAAATCGAGTTATGTGACATTTCTGTGCATTGCTGAACTTAATAATCAATGCAATACAAAGTCTTTAGATGGTAGATTGAAATTAGTTTAGTTAGTTAGTAGTTTTAAAAATTAAAATATCACTTGCTTCAACGGTGAAGGAAAGCATCGTCAGGAAACCTGCATACCTGAGAGTTCTCCATAATGTTCTCAAAGGCGTGTGAAGTCTGCCAATCCGCACACGGCCAGCGTGGTGGACTATGGCCAAACCCTTCTCATATTGAGAGGAGACCCGTGCTCTGTAGTGAGCCGATAATGGGTTGATCATGATGATGATGAGTGCTGTCCTATTCATATTTTTCTGCATAGACTAGGATGGCTCTGATAAAATCAATTTGCTATCTGAAGTTTTTTAAATTCGATTGATTATTAACATCCTGTGTAAGACCTCCTCTATAGCAACCTCATGCTCATGTTCGGTGGATTAGAAACACATTATTTGACCAACTTTTGTCTATTTTTTTGGTAATGAATAGAAGCAGGCGTTACTTTGCGGAAGTCCATGATAAACAATAAACAGCAAGTATAATTTGCTATATTCCGCCGACAACCGGGAGATTTGTATAATATAACACCACATTTTATGGTGTTACAAATATATGTGACTCAAACACATTCTCAACTGATTTGATAGTATGCAAATATTTAAAAAAATCATTCTTAAAATTAATTCTGGAATTAAAGGCTTCGTCAATCAGCAATGACATTGGCAGGTTTAATTTAATTAAAATCAGATTTGACTTTTTATAGAATATTAAACCCTTACTAAATATGGTTGCCTGGAAGAGATCACTATTTGTGATAAGGTCGCCACCAGTTGCTATTTGTTTTGTCATTTTCATGTATGTTATGTCCTATAAATTGCAATAAAGTTGTATAAATAAATATATAAAGGTACTGTGCATTAGGAATAGCTGCCACTTTATAAGGATCTTTTATAGATAAGTGCGGTTTCCTTCCATCTATAAAATACAAATTCAAATTATGTTTATTCAAATAGTCCTTTAAAAGGCACTTTTGACGCGTCAATAATTTACATAGCAGTGATTTGATGGTGATAACTACATTCGTTAAGTTTACGATTCATGGTGATAACTATATTCGTAAACTTAAAACTAAAGCTATGAGTGTTCCAAACGCGCCACGGTCTAAGATGAAGCCCACAACAAACTTAGCCAGGTAAATTGTCTTTTTGTTATCACCATCTCACTTGCCACTTAAAATTATGTTAAGAGCTATCTTATTAGAGCAATATTTCATTGTTTACACCATAGTGGGACTTTTCTACATAACAGTAGGTCTTTTATCGTAGTTCTCACCGCGGCAATTACCTACTGAGATTAATTTCGAAGGAGTGTTTCAGCAAGATAGGAAACGGGATTATCTTTTGCTCTCGGGATACATTGTCCCGCGGGAAGTGAAATAAGAAAAAAACAATTAAGATCCTATCTGCTACAGAACGATAAAACTTAGTTTTTTTTATTATTATTGCAGTACTAGTTAGCCCTTGACTGAAAACTCACCTGGTGGTTAGTGATGATGCAGTCTAAGATGGAGAAGCATAATCGGTTTCTACGCGACATCGTGCCGGAACGCTTAATCGCTTGGCGACACGTCTTTGTCGGTAGGGTGGTAACTAGCCACAGCCGAAGCATCCTACGAGACCAGAGTCAAGACGGGAATCGAACCCAGGAACCTCCAACTTTATAATGCAACAGGACACGCGCTGCGCCGCGGAGATCGTCGTAGAAATCAATAAGGAGTATGGGATTGCCATTATAGACTACAACACCACTTAACACAAAGTGTGATTGCCGTTAAGCATCACTTAGACACGCGTTTACGGTCTTCTGGTAAGCGTTAAATTATCAACACAAGTGTGATTATATAATAACAGGGACTAACGGCTTAAAAATTCTCTTCGAGTCACGGTGGGACATCAGTTTCTTAAGGCGGGTCCAGATATGTATCACTTGCCCGATCCGATCACCGTATCCGTATTGTCGACGCGTATCATGATCGCATATGTGGACGGGTAATGATATACGTATCATGATACGGGATCTCGATACGCCGTTATGATACGGCCCGTCCCATGTCGTGTCGGTTTTTGTCCGATCATCAAAGGACTGAACAGAAACTGAACTGGGCAATTTGATACGCGATCATGACTATTGTGAAGATATCAGCGTATCACGTATCAATCCCCGTTTCAAGTTGTGGACGCCTCCGATTTGCTCCGTATACGTATCTTCACAATAGTCATGATCGCGTATCAAATTGCCCGGTTCACCTTTGATGATCGGACAAAAACCGACACGACATGGGACGGGCCGTGGCATAACGGCGTATCGAGATCCCGTATCATGATAGGTATATCATTACCCATCCACATATTATGCGATCATGATACGCGTCGACGATACGGATACGGTGATCGGATCGGGCATGTGATACATATCTGGACTCGCCTTTAAGAAACTGATGTCCCACCGTGCTTCGAAGAGAATTTTTAAGCCGTTAGTACCTGTTATTATATCATCACACTTGCGTTGATAATTTAACGCTTACCAGAAGACCGTAAACGCGTGTCTAAGTGATGGTTAACGGCAATCACACTTTGTGTTAAGTGGTGTTTTAGTCTATAATGGCAAACCCATACTCCTTATTGATTGCTACGACGACCCCGTAGCGCAGCGCGTTTACTGTTGCATTATAAAGTTGGAGGTCCTGGGTTCGATTCCCGTCTCGAGTCTGGTCTCGTGAGAGGCTTCGGCTGTGGCTAGTTATATCATTACCCGTCCACATATGCGATCATGATACGCGTCGACGATACGGATACGGTGATCGGATCGGGCAAATGATACATGTCCGGACCCGGCTATATGGACTAGTAACCTACGTATTTCTTGAGACAACAACCCAATTTTCGAGCTAAAGCCAAGGCGCCATGATCCAGACAAGAGTTTGCAGAGAATATAAATTCAAAACCTGAGCAGTCAATAATAATAATAAACTTAATTCATTTAAGTTTGAACAGATATATCATACTGACGGAGCTGGCCAAAATTTTACGTGCACACGAAATACATCCTTATGATATGTAGGTAATTGAGTTCAGAATCCTCATATTGTACGTAAAAAAGCTACCACAGTATGGCGTCGCCCAGTCTACTGACCCACCTGTCCATTTCTGAATTATAAATAAGGCCTACAGGCGAGTTGGCGCGGCGGGTATCTCTCTGTGCCGTTATAAAACACATTACTATGAAATATTTTTATGCAGCAAGTTAGATTTCCGTTTCCGCTCGGTTTGTTTTTACGGCGGCCATTTTGGCGTGGGCCTCTGACCGGCTTTCTCAACTTTTAATGACCTTTATTGTTTTTAGTTTTTTTTTTTTTGTACTTCGATCTTTTTTCTCTTCGTTCTGTGCGTTATTAGCACACGGATTTCAAATCTATACAAATAAATAAAATTGGAGTGTCTGTTTGTAATATTGAAATAACCGTTTTTTACTACATGCATATAAATATGTATACGATACATACACCAAAATAACATTTTTTACAATTTTTGTCTGTCTGTCTGTTTGTTCCGGCTAATCTCTGAAATGGCTGGACCGATTTTTACGGGACTTTTATTGGCAGGTAGCTGATGTAATAAGGAGTAACTTAGGCTACTTTTATTTTGGAAAAAGTCTTTTGTTTTAGAAAAATAAAGTAATGTTGCAATGTCCAAGTATTGTCCAGTACCGCGCGCAGCTCACGCGCATGCCACCGCCTGTGCCATCACGTCTCGGGTGCCTCCTACAACTTCTCGAACGAACGAAGCAATGCATGCCTGAGAGTTCTCCATAATGTTCTCAAAGTCGTGTGAAGTCTGCCAATACGCACATGGCCAGCGTGGTGGACTACGACCAATCCCTTCCCATATTGGGAGGAGACCCGTGCTCTGTAGTGAGCCGGTAATGGGTTGATCATGATGATGATAAAGCAGAAAGATACCGCGATGCCAATAGTAATGGAGGTTTAAAATTATAGGTAATAGCGTTCCACTTGACATCCGCAATTTCCGGCGGCGTGGCGGGGAACCCCCTCCCAGCGAACCTAATCATCTGTAGGAAATCTGTCGATTTAACTTCTTGATTGATTGGAAAGTACGTTTAAGAAAATGTACAGATTCATTGAGGGCTTCTATCATCTTAGCCCTTGATCTCATGGCCGAATTTTTGGTTGCTCTTTGAGTGAACTCACAAGGACGGCACTGTGGACTATTCGCTATACCTAAGCCTCCCCCGACCTAAGCGCTCCTCTCCGAAAGAGGAGACCTAAACATATCCTTCATGACCCTGACGATCAGATGACTACTGACAACACACTCGTACCACCTACCACACAATCATACGCTACACACCGTCTTCGCCGGCGAAGACGAGGTCCCCGCTATCTTACGTCATCCGGACGTGGGCTCCATCCACGGCCTCGGAGACGTACGGACCACTCACCGTCCGACCCCCCCGTTATCCCAAACGTCGCCTAAGCCGAGCTTCGGCCTCAAAGGAGGCGCCCTTAGGCAGTCGTTCCCATAGTTTCCTCGAGCCCTAGGGCTCAAAATTTCTTCTGGCAGAGCTTCTTTCCAAAGCTCGCCAAACAGCCCGGTTACGCTGTGGCAACCAATAGGGTTTGTACAGCTAATAGACAGTCCGAAAAAAAAAAAAAAATATATACCTAAGCATGTGTAGATGTAAGATAGTTTTAACTCTTTAGATAGATTAGTATAACTTCACTAACGAACTCGAAGTTCTTTAATGACAGTGTAAGGTGGTGTAAAATAAATAATTAAATAAATCTTGCCCAAAGTGGTTTCCCCGCGTGTACTATTAGGGTGTTATGTTTTACTATTTCTCCATAATTATTTTCGCATAATGTTATAAATGCGAAAACGTATAAAGAACGATGAGTTAAAAGAATTACGCTTTAGGTCTGTTTCATGGGAACTTATTCAAATTCAAAATAATCTTTATTCAAATAGTCCTTAAAAGGGCACTTTTGACGCGTCAATAATTTACATAGTAGTTATTTCATGGTGATGACTATATTCGTAAACTTAAAGCTAAAGCTATGAGGGTTCCACACGCGCCCCGGTCTAAGAAGAAGCCCACAACAAAAACTTAGCCGGGGTATATTCTTCCGGGATAACAAGCAGCCTCCTGTCACTTGAGGGCCCATAAAGTATCTGGCCTAAAAAAAACACGTGAAACGCCGCTGTCTTGTGACGTTAAGAACACAAACCAATAAAAAACTAACTCTGTTTTATCTTATTAGGACCAAAAATGCAATTGCAAATTTTTAGTTGGACTGCGGGTAGTTCGAGTTTTATGTAAGTGTTTACTATTCTAAGGGTGCCTACTAAGGCATATAACTTAACCTCTAATGTATATCGTGCAGTCTGTCTGTAATGTCATGAACCGTGTTATGGTTAAGGGTTGAAATTTTATCACAATCTGTATTTTTATTGCCAGCAAATATTTTAAATAGTATAAAGCTGAAAATGGGGGGGAGGGGTGCTTGCTTTAGGCTGGTGTTTCTTTTTTTTATCCACTACTGGTCTCCTTGATGGCAACCTCACGTGATGGTAAGTGATGATGCAGTCTAATATGGTAGCGGGCTAACCTGTTCGGTGTATGGTAAACCCATACTCTTAATTGGTTTCTACGCGACATCGTGCCGGAACGCTAAATCGCTTGGCGACACGTCTTGGTCGGTAGGGTGGTAACTAGCCTCCGACTAGTCCAGACTCGAGACAGGAATCGAACCCGGGACCTCCATCTTTATAATTCGATAGCGCGCCACCGAGGTCGTTTTGCAATCGACCTCAGCAATGTTAATACAGTGCGGTATACACATGGATCGCGATCGCGCAACACGGCTTAAGAGAGTAAATGCTCCCGTACAGTTTTTTAAAGTGAAATAAATCCACGCGAACTAACGATGCAAAAGTTAATTCCCACTTAATATTCCTTTGAATGCGTCCTGAACTCCCGTCCCGCGACTGTTATAATTACACGGGCGTTAGCAAAAGCTAACTGAAGCTTAACGCAATGAGTGAGACGGCAAGGAATCGCAACATTTAAAAAAGACTTCCATCCATTTTTCTAATTGAAACCTCTTAAACGGAGTCATTCCCTTTGCTTCCATTAAACAGAGATCGTTTTCTTTCGCAACTCTTTTTCGGATTGTACTTAATTAGCTTGATCATTAATTAATTTTAATTAAAGTTTGATTTTCTCGCCACGAACTAGCACCTAGCGCTTGGGAGGAAAGAAGTTTTTCAACTAGTTGCATTTACATTTTCTCGTTTCACTTGAAAATTCTGGCTAGCTGTTCATTGCAGTCAGAATCCTTACTATTATTATAAATATAGGGATGTTTGTTACGCTTTCACGCAAAAACTACAAAACCGATCGTCATGAAACTTTGTACGCATATTCTTGGAGGTATGAGAAGTAACATAGAATATTTTAACAAAATAAAAAAAATACGAAAGTCACAAAAAATATTTCGTATAAAATATATATTGGAAACCAATTAGGAGTATGGGTTTACCATACCCCGAACAGGTTAGCCCTCTCCCATCTTAGATAGCATCATCACTTAACATCAGGTGAGATGCCGTCAAGGGTTAACTTGTGGTGTAAAAAAAACGCGACATTGTGCCGGAACGCTAAATCGCTTGGCTGCACTTCTTTGTTGGTAGGGCAACTGTCGTACACGGTCAAGTCGCCCACCACACCAGAACAGAGAAACCTCTTAATTGTAGGCTCATAAGATCTAGGACGAACTAAGCTATAAATAATCGTATTTTCGCCTGCCAAAATTGATTTTATTATAGTATATCGACGAAAAAGCTTCCACACAAAGGAGCCAAAAGCAAGACAGGTATTGGTCTGGTGCTAGTGATAAGGTAACATTTGGCAAGGATTCTCGAACTACCCGCGGTACAAAGCCGCCGCCATGTTGGCGAATACCCAATTACATTCTGATACCATTTTGGTATGCGAGAGTACAAAACTATAAAGTTTTATGTCGAAGTAAAATATTGTTTCTGTATATGGCGACCCCGCACCGGTAAACGTAGCGTTGGTCGACCCCCAACAAGGTGGACAGACGACATCAAACGAGTCGCAGGGAGCCGCTGGATACAAGCGGCCCAAGATCGTGGCCATTGGAACTCCCTACAAAAGACCTATGTCCAGCAGTGGACGTCTATCGGTTGAAATGATGATGATGATGATGATATGTCTGAGTGAACTGAATAATCTGGCTTACTTGATATTGCTGCGTGACTAACCGTGCGTCACAGCCCGAATACTTTTCTAATTCGCTCACATGTCCGGCGTTTCGACGAACTCGTCTAGGAGGCTCATGTCACCTGCAAATTGTGGAACCAGCTTCCATCTTCTGTGTTACCTAATGGTTATAATATGGGGATCTTCAATGGGCGGATTAACAAATTGCTCAAGGGCCAGCAACGCATTGGCGGTTCCTCTGCTGCTGCAAATGTTCATGGGCGGCGGTAATCACTTACCATCAGGTGACCCGCCTGTTCGTTTACTCGCTATGTATATATAAAAAAAAATGTCATTTGAATATCGGATTGGCCATAGTCCACCATGCTTGCAGACTTTACACGCCCTTGAGAACATTATGACAATATAATGAGGGTAATATTGACCGGGCGAAATGAGTTAATGTTTCATAAAAAAGCAATCTCAATTACTGGGGGAACTCTTCAATTCGATTTGATTATCATCGACTTCGAAGAAAGAAGCGGTGATAGCCTAGTGAAGCGGTGATAGCCCAGTGAAGCGGTGATAGCCTAGTGGTTAGGGCGTCAGCCTCCTAATCAGAGGTCGGCGGTTCGAATCCGGGCACGCACCTCTAACATTTCGGAGTTTTTAAAAAATTAAAATATCACTTTCTTCAACGGTGAAGGAAAACATCGTGAGGAAACCTGCACGCCTGAGAGTTCTCCATAATGTTCTCCAAAGGCGTGTGAAGTCTGCCAATCCGCACATGGCCAGCGTGGTGGACTATGGCTAGACTCTTCTCATATTGAGAGGAGACCCTTGCTCTGTAGTGAGCCGGTAATGGGTTGATCAGGAATCATCGACTTCCGTTTCCAGCGGGCTATCTATCTTCTATCTATCTATCCTTGTCGAAGTTTGTCGAAGTCCGTTCAACGGTTTCGACTTCAAATGGTGACAGGCAAAATGCCTATTCCTTTGGCAACACGAGCATTTAATATAATCTATGTTACTCGCTGATATCTTATTTTCCATTGGTGAAACAATTTGACAATCGCGTCAATAACTAAAGCGGTAAAAGCGTTCTCCTAACGTAACCTAACCACTAGGCTATCACAGCAGAATCTCATATATTTGTCTATTAACGACGCTTGTGCCCACTACAATTGATTGCCAAACGAGTTTGTTTAAAAGCAACAAACCCACTCGTATGCGATGAAACGCTATCGAGAGGATGGTGGGAAAAATCCCCGCACCGAGTGGCAACACTGGAGCGCAAGTCAAATATAACGAACTACCGCGCACTGCGCACTGCGATGAGTACACCTACATGTATTTGCATACTTTTTTTTTTTAAACTCCCATGTTTAAACAAGGGTAAAGTTTACAGTTATATTTTTTCCCCCATACCGTTTTTGAAGACCTCCGTGGCGCAGCGCTTTTGCATTTCATAATTGGAACTCCTGTGTTCGATTCTGGTAGGAGGCTTCGGCCGTGGTTAGTTACCACACTAACAATTCCGCGAAAGAATTCAACGTTCAGGCATGATGTCGCGTAGAAACCGATTGTTGCCGCGTGCAATAATTCCTATGTTCAATAGAAAATTTAAAAAAAATAAAGTGAAAAGTCATTTTATTCTATAAATGATTATCTCTTAGATAAGATAAAAGATTAATTGTAGATTTTTATTAATATTATTTTGAATTTATAAATTACTTTAAATTAATACTTAATTTCATGTCATAAGGCAAAATTTTGCTGACTGTATTTGTGTTAAATAAGATCTACCTTGATTGATTAATTAAAAACAATCGGGAGTTTAACATTTGACATAACTACCTAACAGGTAAGCCAGCTACCATCTTATCATCACTTACCACCAGGTGAGATTGCCGTCAAGGGCTAACTTGTGGTATATAAATCATAGAATTTATAAATTTAAAATGCATGCAAAATTCCTTTTTGTAGATCAAAGGTAGCTTTTTATAAATCTAACCATTAATATTACCGCGGCATTATACCTAGATCTAATGGACGGAAACGAGGGGGGTAGGACTACCGCGAGCTGTAAAGGTGGGGGGGGGGAGGAAGGAGGGTAGGAAATTGCACTTCACGAGGTTTGCCGGCGTCTGACCTCCTTATTGTATGGTAATAACGCTTTCATGCGTAATAGTGGATCGGTGACAGAATTGTAATCACAGGTACTAGGTTATTTTGCAAGGAATTATAAAACCCTCTCTCCCTCTTTCTTTTTTTTTCACTCTACAAGTTCGAAGTTTTTATGAAACTAAAGCTTCAACATATTACCGTGCGAAGTGTTAACTTGCTCTCCGGAACACGGGTCAACGACGGTCATTATCATCATCATCATCATCAGCCCATAGAAATATCCACTGTCCATCCATACCTGACATTTTCTGTTAATATTTCCTACGGTTGCCTTGCTTAGCGATAAGGCTGCCTTTTGTATCATGCTTCTTCTTGTTTCTGTTTTTCTTATTATGTCCCTTTGCGAGTATGTTGTGGTGTACAAAAAAAGAATATATAGGATGACTACGGGGCGGGACTTCGATAATTTGGGTAGATGTGGGAAGGTTCGGGCAAAGAGACCAGATACTCTTGGTAGAACAGAATAACAATTAAAAGAATGGTAATTTATAAAGAGCAGACTATACGCTCCACCAAGTACGACTATGCACTACCGCGACTCTACCACCGATCCGTACCGACCGAATGCAATAAATGCAATGCGCCCTCCCGCGCCGGTGAGTCTTATAAGAACCTGTATACGTCACTTAGTGTTGCGTTAAGAGAGGGGGCGATGCCACTCTCTTGTCTGTCGCACATGACTCCAAAACTAGATGGCGCTGCTCTCTGATTGCCGTCAAATAATATATCAAAATAAAAAATAAAAAAATCATTCCGGGAATCAAACCCGATGCCACGTGAGCCAATATCCAATACTCGTGCCACTTGCACCGGATCAACGAGACAGTTGCGAAACTTTAATTTTATATTTCGCCGACATAAATGAAAAATACGGTTCGAAATTTCGCTCCCAAATCGCGGGCACGAGCGCGCCGCAGCCGTCCTGACGTTAAAGATTTTCCTTTAACATGCACATGACAGACTTGAAGCGTATTCTAAATAAACTTTTCGATATGTTTCACTACAGTGTATATAAAAGTTGTGGTGTTCTTTGAATGCGATTTACTTCCGTTTGACATTTCTGTGCTGCTTTCTGACCTGTCGTGACGTTTAGTATTAAATAACACATTCTCAATAAAAAAAAATCTTAATGTCGGCAAAATCAAACCAATACCTAACTATTTCTCTCATTTATAAGACTGAGTAATACAATCATCATCATCATCATGACCAACCCATTACTAGCTCACTACAGAGCACGGGTCTCCTCTCAATATGAGAAGGGTTTGGCCATAGTCCACCACGCTGGCTATGTGCGGATTGGCAGATTTCACACGCCTTTGAGAACATTATGGAGAACTCTCAGGCGTGCAGGTTTCCTCACGATGTTTTCCTTCACCGTTGAAGCAAGTGATATTTAATTATTTTTTTAAACGCTCATAACTCCGAAAGTTAGAGGTGCGTGCCCGGATTCGAACCGCCGACCTCTGAATTAGGAGGCTGACGCCCTAACCACTAGGCTATCACCGCTTCATAATAAGCGAGTAATACAATAGCAATTGTTAAAATAAATGTACACATAAAAATAATTTGTACAGATATATGCAAAACCGAAATCGACATATAGGCAATAGATAATTGACATTTAGTTTCGAGGAAATTACATTTTATTTATTTTCCCTAGTTTAGATCTGACCTGTCGTGACGTTTATTATTAAAAAAAACATTCACGATAAAAAAAACAGTAACGTCGGCAAAGTCAAACCAACGAACTTTTTCACTCATTTATAAGATTGAGTAATACAGTAGCTATTGTTAAGATAAATGAACACATAAAATGTACAGATATTAGAAAAACCGGAAGAAACAAATTTGCAATAGGTACACTTCTGATATGGGATGAAACGGGTGCGTCAGTAATGTGGGTAGTTTCGAGCAAAGAGACCAGATACTCTTGGTAGAACAGAATTACAGTTATAAGTATCGTGATTTATAAAGAACAGACTAAACGCTCCATCAAGTACAACTATGCACTACCGTGACTCGACCACCGATCACTGCAGTGAATGCAATACGCCGTCCCGCGCCGGTGCGACTTTAAGAACTTGCATACCTCACTTAGTGTTGCGTAAAGAGAGGGGGCGATCCCACTCTCTTGTCCGTCGTATATGATTTTAAAACTAGGTGGCGCTGTTCTTTGATTGCCATCAGACATTTAGTTTCGAGGGAATTACATTTTTTTTTCTTAGTTTGGAAATGTTTGAGTATAAGGTTCACCTCGCTATCGGTGTCGTTTAAAGAATTTCTCACACAAAACAGAAATAAAAGAAAACAGCCTGTATTTCTTTCGCAGTACATTCCCTCTACCTTGTTAACTTTCGTGACCTTACGAATACTGAACCATCACACGAGTTGACATAAAATATTCAACTACCCTACAACATTTTGTGCACTTAGGAATTCCGAATCTATAGCATTACAAATTGAGTCGAGTTTTCTTTGAAAATGTGGCTAGAAATAGTAAACTGATTGCGGTATGCGATTTTGGTTCTTAAACTGGTTCGGATTAAGGTTGCGTTTTTTTTAAGTGCGTATCGCGGAGACACACAAATTGAAATGAATTGTAACGAAGTACCGTATGTACCCAAGTGTATGTTTGTTTTTAATGTGAATATCTCAACAAGAAGTTATCAACGTTTTAATTCTATATAGAACCCTGAAATCTAGAATTAGGTGGTTTGATTGGTTTATTACATTATAAAGTTAAAGTATTACATTATTGGTTTATTAAATATTCCAATTTAGTGCCAAGACGAGACAAAAATAAATTAGACGACCTCCACAGAGCGTGCGACAGCGCATCATAAAGTTGGAGGTCCTAGGTTCGATTCCTGGCTCGAGGCTGGTCTAGTGGGAGGTTTCGGCCGTGGCTAGTCACCACCCTACCGACAAAGACGTGTCGCCAAGCGATTAAGCGTTAAGGCACGATGTCGTGTAAAAACCAATTAGGAGATTGGGCTTACCATATTCATAACAGGTTCACATTATGCATACATACATTCTTCTTTTCTTTGGTCATGAATTGAATAAAAAAAACTTGAGAGGTGTCAAGGGACACCCGGATGGAACGAAGTTCCTTTCGATTAATTAGTGAAGGAATTGTAATAAAATTTTATTTTATTTAAGTTATAATAATATTTTTTTTATTATTAACAAATATAATGTTATATAAACTTAATCAGTAGGCTCAATTTTGTACTCCATCAGCAATATCCGGAACTTGTGCAGAAACACTGTCAGGATTCATTATTATTATTATTTTTTATTATTTATTATTTACAAAAATCCTGTATACACTCCACAAAAATAATCGTCGCGACACCACACTGTTCAATGCGAAATAGAAATGAAAATATCTGGCTTGCTTTCTATAAGAGAGAGAGAGACAGACAGAGAAACATGCGACGCCGCACAGCTTACAATAACAAAAAAGTGTCGTGACAACTTTTCGTAAGAATTTTTTCCGTCTAGCCCCCTTTCACAACGCGCGATAAGGAACTTCGTTCCAATAAATGAACATTTTTTTTTATTCAAAGTTTATATTCAACGTAAGCTTGTAGAAAAGTCCTATTATAATGCAAAGGTACAAAAAGTTTTTCTGGCGGGAGGCTTGGGCCGTGGCTAGTTACCAACCTACCGATAAAGACGTTTAGCGTTCCGGCACGATGACGCGTGGAAACCAATTAGGAGTACGAGTTTACCGTACCCCTAACGGGTTAGCCCGCTTCTATCTTAGACAGCATCATCACTTACCACCAGGTGAGATAGCCGTCAAGGGCTAACTTATAGTGATACACTAAAGGCTAAGTTTGTTGTGGGCTTCTTCTTAGACCGGGGCGCGTTTGGAACCCTCATAGCTTATTAGTTTTAAGTTTACGAATGTAGTTATCACCATGAAATAACTACTATGTAAATTATTGACGCGTCAAAAGTGCCTTTTTAAGGACTATTTGAATAAAGATTATTTTGAATTTGAATTTGAATTTATAAAAAAATATCGTCTAGGTTGCGGCGAGCATTACCTACGCCTTTAACGACGTCTCCCTTATAAAGCTGTCGTGACTGAAGCCATCAGCTTCGGGGAAATAAAAGTGATATGATATTCCAAGCCTTTCGTGGTATACGTCGATAGTCTGCATTATTTACGAACAAACCGCCGACTAGCATAGTTGTGACTGTTTACATGTCATTTTGTGTTGAAACGCTTGACGTTTTCCTTTTATTATCATTCAACTACAAGTTTGCCCTTGTCTGCAATCTCACCTGGCGGTAAGTGGTGAATTCTCTGATGGTAGTAGTATTAACATTTCACTGTTAGCCTAGTGGTTAGGGCGTCAGGCTCCTAATCAGAGGTCGACGCGGACGGTTCGAATCCGGGCACGCACCTCTAACTTTTCGGAATTATGTGCGTTTTTAAAATTTATAATATTACTTGCTTCAACTGTGAAGGAAAACATCGTGAGGAAACCTGCACGCCTGAGAGTTCTCCATAATGTTCTCAGAGGCGTGTGAGGTCTGCTAATCCGCTTGCCAGCGTGGTGGACATAGTCCACCCATAGCCAAACCCTTCTCATATTGAGAGGAGACCCGTGTTCTGTAGTGAGTTGGCATTGGCTTGATCATGATGATCATCATCATCATCATGAACAACCCATTACCGGCTCACTACAGAGCACGGGTCTCCTCTCAATATGAGAAGGGTTTGGCCATAGTCCACCACGCTGGCCATGTGCGGATTGGCAGACTTCACACGCCTTTGAGAACATTATGGAGAACTCTCAGGCGTGCAGGTTTCCTCACGGTGTTTTCCTTCACCGTTGAAGCAAATGATACTTTAATTTTTTTTAAAACGCACATAACTCCGAAAAGTTAGAGGTGCGTGCCCGGATTCGAACCGCCGACCTCTGATTAGGAGCCTGACGCCTTAACCACTAGGCTATCACCGCTTTCGATTATGATGATGCCGATCTCTAAATCCATTTTTGTAACTATTGCCAAGTTTCCAAATTTTGCCCTGTAGAGGCGTACATATCATATATATACAAAGATTTGCTTCTTCGGTAAGATTCCATTACAACAGAATTGGTATCTTTATCAAAATTATTCTCAATTGTGTCTGTCCGTATTAGTATTCCGAGCGGCAGCGACCTCCGCAGATATTGACTCCGCCCCAATATTTTATTCAATTATATGTAGAAACTAGAGATGGGCCGAAATTCGATTTCGGTTTCGATGCTTAAAAATCGACTATTTGTTCATAACTTCACAACAGTTTCTTAAATATTCGGCATGCTTGGAACTGTTCATCCGTAACTTTAAAAAGCTATTGATGACTTGATGAAAAAAATACACTGTTAAATTCGTACCTTCTAATTAATACCACCTATTTAAGATATATCGCAGAGTACACTTTCCATACAAAATTGCCTATTTCGACTTGACGCCTGGTTCTTTTTTTTTTTTAGCTTTACAAACCTTATTGGTTGCCACAGCGTAACCGGGCTGTTTGGCGAGCTTTGGAAAGAAGCTCTGCCAGAAGAAATTTTGAGCCCTAGGGCGCCTCCTTTGAGGCCGAACCTCGGCTTAGGCGACGTTTGGGATAACGGGGGGGTCGGACGGTGAGTGGTCCGTATGTCTCCGAGGCCGTGGATGGAGCCCACGTCCGGATGACGTAAGATAGCGGGGACCTCGTCTTCGCCGGCGAAGGATATCTCCTCTTTCGGAGAGGAGCGCTTAGGTCGGGGGAGTAAAAAGAAGCCGCAACTACGACAGGGTTGGGGTGTCGGATTGAGCCTGGTTCTTTGCGGTGTGGTTCTTGTTTGATTACTCACGCATAAGTGAGGCAAACAGAAAATATAATATATATATATAAAATATAATATAATATAATAAATATAATATATATATATATATATATATATATATATATATATATATATATATATGAACCGTTTTCAAGTTTGTGCGAAATTGAAACGCAGAGTTAACATGCGCAGACAGATTGATTCTTAATTATTTAGATTGAAACAATGCACTTACTAATTGTTTATTGCGTTATTTATCGATTCTAATTTTATCACGCACTATACACAAAATAGCGAACGTAGGCAAGTAATTAAGCAATTAAAAATTAAATATCACTTGCTTTAACATAGAAGAGAAATATCGTGATCATCACCATGCATCATCACCTGTGTTGTGTGTACTAGTCGCACTTGATCAGCTTGGTAGATGATGATACATAAAAATCAGAATAAACTTATTGGGCTAACTAATCACCGCAATTAGTTAAAAGTTTATATTTGGTCTTATGAATATAGATAAATGTAATTATTTTTACAGTCTCTTATAACGCTATTATAAAAGCTGACATCCAAGTTTTTTTGTACCTACATATTTTACTCACGAGTTAAAAGATTTAATTCCAAAACGTCTCTATTGGAAATTCTGTCTAGATATATTGTAAATAATCGAAAAATACAAGTATGCAAAATTCTAGTTTTTTTTGCACATTACAATTTAGCCCTTGACGGCTATCTCACCTGGTGGTAAGTGATGATGCAGTCTAGGATGGAAACGGGCTAACTTGTTAGGGGTATGGTAAACCCACAATCTTAATTGGTTTCTACGCGACATCGTGCCGGAACGCTTAGCTTAGCGACACGTCTTTGTCGGTAGGGTGGTAACTAGCCACGGCCGACGCCTCCCACCAGAATAGACTCGAGCCGGGAATCGAACCCAGGACCTCCAACTTTATAATGCGACAGCACGCGCACTACGCCACGGAGGTCGTTAAAAAGGTCGTAGTAGGTACACGGGTTGGAATATCGAATATCTATGATCGATGTCAACAGATCGTGTGCCTACGCGTTGTACACCGTCCGACCCCCCCGCTATCCCAAACGTCGCCTAAGCCGAGGTTCGGCCTCAAAGAAGGCGCCCTTAGGCAGTCGTTCCCATAGTTTCTTCGAGCCCTAGGGCTCAAAATTTCTTCTGGCAGAGCTTCTTTCCAAAGCTCGCCAAACAGCCCGGTTACGTTAGCTAATAGACAGTCCGAAAAAAAAAAAAAATACGCGTTGGACATGATATTCGACTAAACTCGATCTCCGTTTGAACCCGCGCCCGTCCCCGTCACTAGTGGAACCTCTTTTTCCTTTATTGTGTGCCGCGCCGCCGCCGGTTGCGCACTTGACACCGTGTTCTTATTGATATTGCCCCTTTCTGCAAACGGTATTTGCGTAGGTATATTTCGTTCTACCCCGCACGAGACAAAGGGGCGAGTGAATTAATTTTACAATTTGTATATTTCTTTGTTTGTTCGATATTAGCCTGTTTAAGCGCTCACGAATGTCAGCCTTTTAACAGAACACAAGAATATACAGTTTATTATGAAATTATTTAAAGTACCCAGGAAATTTGATGTCACAATTTGTACTATCTATATATATAAAAGCGAAAGGTCACTACATACTTACATACTTACTTACATACTGATTAACCACGAGATCTCAAAAACTATTGTACGTATAAAGCTATAATTTAGCAAGTAGGTAGTTGGTAGTTAAGAGATGTCAGCTAAGAAAGGATATTTGGAAATTCCACCCCTAAGAAGGTAAAAGGGCGGTTGGAAGTTTATATGAAATTTTTTTGTTTTTAGAGTTAGAGACACAAAAATTTGCATTAAGATGAATAATAATAAATAAAAAACATGCACATCAATTTTTTTTAAATATTATCTGTTAAGGGTGGTAAAATAGGGGATGATAGTTTTTGCTTATTTTTTTATTAGAATTGAAGTCTACAAGCTTGAAATTTTGAAAATAGATTTCTTTGAGGGCGTAAGTATAAGGTTAGAATTTTTTTCATCCAAATCTACGGAAAATCAGCAATTCTACGCGGACGAAGTCGCGGGCAACAGCTAGTAATGTTATAAATGTATGGATGTTTAACGTAATGTATGTTTTTAAGAGTAACTCTTTCACGTAAAAACTACTGAATGGAGTTTAATTAATGTTCATAATAATATAGCTTATACATCAGAATAACACATAGGCTACATTTAATCCCGATTTCTTAAGTAATTAACGAGGGAAAATTGAAAATTGTTTAAGAGCTAAGCCGCGGGTAGACAGCTTTGAAATTTTGTGTGCATGTCACCTATGGATTTTCTTAAGAAAATACATGTCTTTTTCTATAGATCCGATCTCTCAAATAGTTCCCTTGGAAAGTTTTTAATTGTTAACGAGCGAAGCTTGAGCCAATTCTGAAGTCTACGCAGATGAAGTCGCGGGCGGAAGCTATAAACTAATTCAAATAGGTCGAGGTAGAGGTCGGGGGTTCGGTCCCGGGTCACGCACCTCTCAACTTTTTGGAGTAATATTGAGTTTTTAAGCAATTAAAATATCACTTGCTTCAACTGTGCAGGAATCACGTTGCTCACATCGTCGCGAGGAAACCTGCACGCCTGAGAGTTCTCCATAAAGTTCTCAAAGGCGTGTGAAGTCTGCCAATCCGCACATGGCCAGCGTGGTGGACTATGGCAAAACCTTTCTCATATAGAGAGGAGACCCGTGCTCTGTAGTGAGCCGATAATGGGTTGATCGTGACGAAACTAACTTTGTTAACATTTAAAATGGTTGAGATTTAGGAAAAGTTCAAACGTCAAAATAAAATCATGTTGAAAAGTACTGCAAGCATGAGATAATGTTATTTTTGAAGTGACAAAGCGCCTTGTTGCCCTCAAAAAAAATATAGCAACAAATTAGCGACGTAATAATAACAAAGACAGCCTTCGCGTTATTAAGGTCACTCGCGGAGGCTCATTAAAAGTTTTAATTAAATAAAGATGCTGACGCGTAGGACGGGGAAGTCTAGGCGAGGAACAGAGGTCATGGAAAACCAACGGAGGCTGGTTCAGGCGGCACGGAATAACCGCGCGATTTTTAAGTTTGCTAGCGAAAGTTCAGAAGGATAATTCGAGAATAAAACGTCGATAATTTGCTAGCCTAGTGGTTAGGGCGTCAGCCTCCTAATCAGAGGTCGGAGATTCGAATCTGGGCACGCACCTCTAACTTTTCGGAGTGATGTGCGTTTTTAAACAATTAAAGTATCACTTGCTTCAACTTTATCCAGTAAGCTATAATCACATACCATAAATCCAAAATTTCAAGTCTGCAGGTCATTTAGTTCCGAAGCTAAGCGAAAGCCAAGTTTCGCATTTATGACACTCACTCACTCATGATCATCAAAATAGAACTAGTACTTCCCATTAACTCAGGGAGCTGAAAGGAAAAATTGAAATAAAAAGGATAATCGTAGATCTGGAGTGCCTGGTGACCCTGATTAGAAAAAACAGATCCAAACCAAATTATTAGAGATCGACATGTAGCCTAGTGGTTAGGGCGTCAGCCTCCTAATCAGAGGTCGGCGGTTCGAATCCAGGCACGCACCACTAACTTTTAGGAGTTATGTGCGTTTTTAAAAATTAAAATATCACTTGCTTCAACGGTGTAGGAAAACATCGTGAGGAAACCTGCACGCCTGAGAGTTCACCATAATGTTCTCAAAGGCGTGTCAAGTTTGCCAATCCGCACATGGCCAGCGTGGTGGACTATGGACAAACCCTTCTCATATTGAGAGGAGACCCGTGCTCTGTAGTGAGCCGGTAATGGGTTGATCATGATGATGATGATGATACCGCCTTTACAAAAAATATTCAACTTGGTAGTATCTGATGAAGACCCCTCAGCTGGTCTCAGCTGTATTAGAGATATGGTAACGCCCACTTCTGCTATTGGTACATAAAAAAATCGATTGTCATTGCAAAAATCCAGCGTAGTGGGACACATCATCTAATCTAATTTAATCTAGTCTATAGCCCTTCTGGTAAACTACTCCTAAAAAGAGAAAAAACTGTGTCAAATAAGAAATCTAATAAAATAAATCAGTATGCACACGTTTCTACAAAAAGAAGTGGAATCTCACCAAAAACATTCTGTAAAAAAACTAGCCAAGTCTCGATGGAGCTGCTTGTGACAAAGTCGTGCCAAGTCTAAGGTTCTTTAATGCGTTTTCTTGCCGTTAAAAGGTACACAGGGGTAAAAAACCAGGTGCTCCATGATACCATTGCACCGATCTGTGGGCTATTATCTCGCTTAACAAACATAGGTAGTTACAACAGATATAACATTACGTGTAAACAAAGTTGACTTGTACCCACTAACGTATAAAGAATATTCAACGGCCAAGTCACACAACATTAACTGTAATAATAAAGAAATCGCATTAAGGAACCTTAGACTTGCTGCGTGAAAGGTGGATAAACAGGAAACATTTGTAATGCTGTTATACATACGAGTGAGGTAATGAGACAAACGATCCGCGCGTACTTTACCACCTGCCTGTAACGGCCTTAGCGTGGAGAAAGCTCATATGTCGTTTGTCGTTATTTGCGGAGACAAATATCGGAAGGAGGCCAGCGATAAGTGCGCGGCGGCTAACCTTTGATGTTTCTAGCCGGGTGTCGAGTTACCAAACACTATATTATAAACTTAGCCGTTACCCGTGACTTCGACTGTATTATTGTCGCTTTTTTTTTTTAATTGCAGCCAAGGTTTTTACTCTCTCTAACAATTGAACTATCGGTATGCAAAATTACTTTTTTTTATTATATAAACAAATTATTATTTTATCCGAATGAAACGTTTAACCCGTGTTTTTTCTGGGATAATAGGTATCTCATCCACCTAATCATCAAACCTAGCTAAGTTTGTTGTGCTGTTGACCAGGGTCCGTTTGGAACCCTCCAAGCTTTAGTTTAATAAATGGATGTAGTTATAACCTAACTCTCATCTACTCACGAACTAAAATAATGGAAAATATATAATATTATATTATATTCTATGAACGCTTTGAATCTGAATGCTCACATGGCCAGCGTGGTGGACTCTGGCCAAGCCCTTCTCATATTGAAAATACCCGTGCTCTATAGTGAGCCGGTAACGGGTTGATCATGATGATGATGATGATGATGAACGCTTCCTGTATTAGGTTCACATGAATAATAATTATTTTTGATTTGCAGCTTGATTGATCTCTATGCAAGCTATGTATGATATACAATCTAGTCTCTATGCAAGCTTTGTATGAAATGTAGAATATTTAATACGTGTACTGGTTGATACAGTTGACATACAACAGAGTGAGCCCCTATGTATAAGCCTGCTATATGTAAGCACCTAGAGCATATATGTCGAGGTTTCGAGTTCGAAGAGTATAATATCTGAAGACATTTGCAAACAAGTAGGTAGGTGTCAGATATCCTTTGATGTATATACAATACGAAATGAGCCGATGGAATGCGTTCAACCATCTATGTATACGAGTATATATATATCGAGTATAGATGACTCTCAAGATTATATATATATATAACTAGCTGGCGCCCGCGACTTCGTCCGCGTGGAATAAGTTTTTAAAATTCAGTCAGAATAAGTTGTTAAAATTCCTACGGGAACTCTCCTATGTCACTCTCCAGATGCTCAACTATACATTCAAAAATCACGTCGATTCAATGCTCTGTTGCGACGTGATTGAAGGACATACCAATATACAAACACACTTTCGCATTTATAATTTACTATTCGGACTTTTACAAATTACTTTCTTAGCGATGTCTACGCTCTACGGTCTAACTTCCAAATTCCTTTTCATTATTTGTTTCTACTTTCAAGGTGTGATTTTGCAAAAGAGCTTATACCTACATGTATTATTACTGAAAAGTAATGCTCTAATTGCCGATTTTAATTTCTCTAATTCCAAAAACGTAAAACTTACCTACCAACCCCTCACCCCTCTCGCTCCTTTTGGGGTGTATTTTTTATAGGTTTTTATTATTTTAAACAAATAACCTAAATGTCAATTTTCATGTCCCTATCTTCGAAAACATAGAATCCTCATGAAAACTTCCAACCCCCATTTCACCCCCCTTGGAGTAAATTTTCGTAACATTGATTGAAAGAGATCTTTATTATTTATAATTAACAACTTAGTTACCAACTTTCATGTCTCTAACTTCAAAATATAGGACTTTCACACAAACTTCCAACCCCTGTTCTACCCCTTAGGGGTGGATTTTTGTAATATTGCGTATACAGGTTTTTACTTTTTAAAACAAATTACCTAAATGTCAATTTTCATGTCCCGTACTTCGAAAACAAAGAATCCTCATGAAAACTTCCAACCCCCATCTTACCCCCCTTGGTGTAGATTTTCATAACATTGATTACACAGGTCTTTATCATTTATAATTAAAAACTTAATTGCCAACTTTCATCTCTCTAACTTCAAAAATATAGGACTTTCATACAAACTTCCAACCCCCATTTCAAACCCCTTGGAGTAGATTTTGGTAACATTGGTTATACAGATATTTATCATTTATAATTAAAAACTTAATTGCCAATTTTCATGTCTTTAACTTTAAAAATATAGGACTTTCATACAAACTTCCAACCCCCATTTCTACCCCTTAGGGGTGGATTTTTGTAATATTGCGTATACAGGTTTTTATTATTTAAAACAAATTACCTAAATGCCAATTTTCATGTCCCTAACTTCAAAAACTTAGAATCCTCATGAAAACTTCCTACCCCCATTTCACCCCCCTTGGAGTAGATTTTCGCATTATTGATCATACAGATATTTATCATTTATAATTAAAAACTTAATTGCCAATTTTCATGTCTTTAGCTTCAAAAATAAAGGACTTTCATACAAACTTCCAACCCCCATTTCTACCCCTTAGGGGTGGATTTTTGTAATATTGCGTATACAGGTTTTTATTATTTAAAACAAATTACCTAAATGCCCATTTTCATGTCCCTAACTTCGAAAACATAAAATCCTCATGAAAACGCCCCACCCCCATTTCACCCCCCTTGGGGTAGATTTTGCTAACATTGATTATTCTGATCTTTATTATTTGTAATTAAAAACTTAGTTGCCAATTTTCATGTCTCTAACTTCAAAGATATAGGACTTTCATACAAATTTCCAACCCCCATTTCAACCCCTTAGGGGTGGATTTTCTCAAAACCGTTTCTTAGCTGACCTCTACTTCATAAAAGGAATCTACCTTCAAAATTTTAAGTTCGTATGTTTTATAGTTCCTGAGATATCGTGATCATCAGTCAGTCAGTCAGTGGTATTTCGCTTTTATATATATAGATTTATATATAAGATACTTTTATAAATTTTCATAAAAAGTTTCCAATGTAAAGCATTCAAAATCTATGCAAAAGTCAAACTTTTTATGCATAGATCATAAAAAATTCTAATTAAAAAAAGGGTGACTCTACTAATTAAATCATTTTAAACAAAAATATAATTGCATAGCAGTGTTACCAGGATTTATAAAATTAGTAATTCTTTGAAAGGAAATCTGAACAAGTTAAAAGTTTATATCACAGTGTAAAGTGTAATAAAAGCCTGGGTATGAATTATTGCTCTAACTGGAGAGCCTTTGAATAGTTTTAATGGAGAGTTGGTGCGGTAAAAAAAAGATATGCGACTAGGTTTGTTGTCTCATTCACAATTCTGTATTTGTAACAGGTATCATCATCATCATCATCATGATCAACCCATTGCCTCAACCTCACTACAGGGCACGGGTTTCTCAATATGAGTAGGGTTTGGCCATAGTCCACCACGCTGGCCATATGCGGATTAGCAGACTTCACACGCCTTTGAAAATATTACGGAGGAGTCTAAGGCACGCGCAGGTTTCTTCACGATGTTTTTATTCATCGTTGAAGCTCGTGACATTTTAATTGCCTAAAAACCCATATAATTCCGAAAAGCTAGAGAACTAATTATGCTAAAAAGCACAGGGAATATTTTAAAGGCTCAGGCTTGAAGGTGAGGAAACCTTCCGATGTTTTCCATCACCGTTGAAACACGTGACATTTTAATTGCCTAAAAACGCATATAACTCCGAAAAGTTAGAGATGCGTGCCCGGGTTCGAACCCCCAACATCCTAACCACTAGGCTATCGTGAACAACCCATTGCCGGCTCACTACAGAGCACGGGTCTCCTCTCAATATGAGAAGGGTTTGGCCATAGTCCACCACGCTGGCCATGTGCGGATTGGCGGACTTCACACGCCTTTGAGAACATTATGGAGAACTCTCAGGCGTGCAGGTTTCCTCACGGTGTTTTCCTTCACCGTTGAAGCAAATGATATTTTAATTTTTTTAAAACGCACAGTACTCCGAAAATTTAGAGGTGCCTGCCCGGATTCGAACCGCCGACCTCTAATTAGGCTATCACAGCTTCTTAATAGGTTGCCTGGCAGAGGTCGCTACTAAGCGATAAGGCCTACTTTTGAATCCTGCTTCGTCTTGTTTCTGTTTTTCCAATTATTTCTATTGTTGTTTTTGTGATGTACAAATAAAATAAAAACCCACTTCTCTTGTGTGTCATACATTTAATACCCTTGTATAATAGCGACAGTTAAAATACGCACTATGAAAATTTAAATCGAAAGTTGGTTCAACCGTTTCCGCTGCGCTTACAAAATTGAATTCGTATTTGTGTTGCCGATTGAGTTAAACCCATCCATCTCCACCCGATAACAACTCCATCGACGCAGAGGGTTTAATCATGCATTCTCTTTTGCACAAAGCTTATTGCAGGTATAACCGGGTCCTCAACCTGGCTTTTGAGATTCATTCGGCGCATCCGGTACAATACTGTGGTGCCGTATTTACAAGACACAATTTTGGTATACGTGCATCGTGTTATTCCCAGGCAGATGGGCAGAAGCCGTCTGTTGCGGCTCGAATTTTCCAGTTTCAGAATATTGGAATTATCGGTGTTGGAATAGGTTGTCGATTCTTTAATATTGTTTCATTTTTCGGCAATCTCAAATGGTAGTAAATAATGATGCAGGCTTAGATGGCAGCGGGCTAACCTGTTAGGGTTATGGTAAACATCATCATCATGATCAACCCATTACCGGCTCACTACAGAGCACGGGTCTCCTCTCAATATGAGAAGGGGGTATGGCCATAGTCCGTGGTGGACTATGGCCAAACCAGCTGGCAAAAAGCTGGCCATGTGCGGATTGGCAGACTTCACACGCCTTTGAGAATATTAAAAACTCTCAGGCGTTCATTTTTCCTCACGATGTTTTCCTTTGAAGCAAGTGATATTTTAGTTTTTTAAAAACGCACATAACTCTGAAAAGTTAGAGGTACGTGCCCGGATTCGAACCGCCGACCTCTGATTAGGAGGCTGACGCCCTAACCACTAGGCTATCACAGCTTTTAAATGCTTACTCAGATCAGTGATATTTGACGTTACGAAAAACCATTATGGCTGACATCGGTCAAACTCGGTCTCTATTTTATATTCACTAGAAGCCCCAGTGTTGAATGGAGCCCTGCTTACTCGGATCAGTTAAACATTACGCAAGTAACACTTCAGAGTGCCGACTCTCCAACAATCACCATTAACTGTACATAATTAACTGCATCTAACATTATTTATGCTTTTTTTATAGTTACTTTTCAGCTTTGACACTGTTTTATGTATATTATCTATTTGTTATCGATCGACAATACTCTCTATATGCGGATGAAAATGTTTTTTTTTTGTATCACACCAGCCCTTGGATGTTGGGTAACTCTTCTGTCAGTTGCTCACTTTCATTGATGAAGGCACGACTAAACAGAAATATACGAGTATATATTAATTATATAAATAAAAAAAGAGGTATTATTTATATTTAATAGTTTTTTGAACTTGATTTTGTAATCCTTATATATATATCGCTCAAAATTAACTAATTCGTAAGGCAGCTACGTTTTATCATATAAAAACTAAGTCATCTACACTTTAAGAGTGCAAGTACTACTAACTAATTATATCCCTGGAAGGAACTACCCTCTGCAATACAGGTTTTCCTAGTGCAGAGGGTAGGGACAAATTATATATATTGTAAATCGTTTTTAAACAATAAAATATTATCTTAAATATTATCTTATCTTAAGTAAGTTAGTAGCTACCATATTCGGGTATAGTTATTGGCATGAAATATCTTGGTCAATGGAAAATGGGCGCTGATTCTCTTGCTGCCACTATCAAAGTAAATCAGCGATATCTTCGTGCGATAGTGGTCTTTACTTTCGTAAGAATTCATTTAACCGTCCCAAAGCAAATAAAGTTACCAGTAAACATTCAGAAAATCTATGGTATAGTGGAAGTTTCATGTTACTTAGTCAAGCTTTTGCCGATTAAAAAGAAAATGTAAAGGCGTAAGGTGTTAGTGAATGTTGTCGATCGATATAACACAAGTTTTAACAATTTAGGTACATCCTCTGCACTCCACCCCAATACTGGTACGTATTGCTTTCAACTCTCTAACATTAAGGCGTGTACTTACTTATCGTATGTTGGAGTTTCAGTTATTCCAAAAAATAGTTTTAAACTAAGCTTTTAGCCAATTTAGTGAAAAATCCTATAATATACATCGCGGGCAAAATTGCAGACGGTTCACCACATGTAAAGTGGTTACCGTCGCCGATGGCAATCTGCAACAGTTGAGGTGCAATCCATGCCATCCTCTTAAACGGTTTTTAGTGCCGGAACGCTAAATCGCCTGGCGACACTTCTTTGTCAGTAACTGGTAACTAGACGCGGTCGAAGCCTTTCACCAGACTAGATTCGAACCGGGAATCGAAACCTAAAACGTCCCACTTTATAATACGAGAGCGCACGCGCCTAGGAGGTGGTTAAATTTCTATCACATATATTGTTTAAATTTATAATGTTATAAAGATTATTTCTTCTAAGTCCGTTGCTAATAATTTTGATAATGATTTGAAAAGTGAAATCTATAAATTAATTATTAGAAAATAAATTCCACAAAGAAAAATGAAATTAGAATTTAAATATACCATTTTGAATTAAAATAAATATTGAAATAAATTATGACTTAATAATGAGCTTATTTGCGTAAGGAGGCGCGAACCCAACTGGAGAACCCAGTTGGATGAAGACATCAGATGAGCTTCAAATGTCACGTTGTCAGAAACCAAGTTCAAATAATTTAGGCTTTGCATATAAACTTGAAATTACAAGTATTCTATGTTAGCCGATCAAATGCATAGGCTCGTTCAGGTGGGTCTTATTATGCTAAAATGTACAGGAAATATTTTAAAACGTGATGACCGTGTGCAATATATATAATAGGCAAATTTAGCACACCTTTAAAAAAATTATGGAGAACTGTCAGGCGTGCAGGTTTCTCTATTATGTTTTCCTTCACCGTTGAAACGAGTGATATTTTGATTGCTTAACAACGCACATAACTCCGAGAAGTTAGAGGTGTGTGCCCGGGATCGAACTCCCGACCTCTGATTAACAGGCGGACGTCCTAACCACTAGGCTATCACAGCTTACCTTAAATTAAACAGATATGTTTATTTTAAAATAAACAGAGCTGAAACTTCGACATTAACGCTTTTTTATTATATTCTATAACAGCTTTCCACTCCTACTGTCTCGCTTTTCAACATGGCTATTTATTTGCATCCTATACAGTGTCATTATGACATGACAGATGTACACCGGAAGAAAGGCAAGGTTCAGACTTTAATTAATAATGTATTTTAAATCTAAATCCCATGTATTATTAAGTACCTTCAAAGCAAGTTTGAATGTCATTTTAAAGTCAAAACGCGAACGAACTAGATAAGCTCTTTAAGTCAAGTTTATAATCTTCTTTTTACATATAATGATAGATTGACAACGCAGAGCTCAATCTTGCAAGTAAAAAGTCTTGCTCAATCTGGTCTGGTGGGAGGCTTCGGCCGCGGCTAGTTACCACCCTACCGACAAAGACGTGTCGCCAAGCGATTTAGCGTTCCGGCACGATGTCGCGTAGAAACCAATTAGGAGTGTGGGTTTTCCATACCCCTAACAGGTTAGCCCGCTACCATCTTAGACTGCATCATCACTTATCATCAGGTGGGATTGCAGTCAAGGGCTAACTTGTAGTGGATAAAAAAAAAGCATGTCCAAAGAAGTAATCCTAGTGACATATGATAACTTAGTTATAGTTTTTTTTTTTAAACAAAACCCAAAAATGTTTGAAAAGAAATGAAATTTTGTATGTATCATTATGTCATATGACATAACATGACCATGGTAATGTCTTGTAATTCTTTTTTTTTAACTTTCAATAAAAATGCTAAGAAATGCTTCTTTAGCTCAATTTCATTCATTCAAATATGTGCCTTTAAACTGCTCGCGCATAATGGTGTGCGCCGCAAGCGGTTGTCAGTACTAGAAACGTCGGTTGTAATGTAATGTGCGCTGAGCATTATTTGCCTAGTCGTTTGAATTTCAAATTGGTAATGTGCTCACGTATAAAATCGCGAACATTTCTACATCCCTAGCATGAGCGCCAAGACAATTCTTTCGCGAGTGTCGACAAAATGGTAGTCCTTTAAACATGCTGATAACTCGACGTGACATTAAAATTATGAATTGCAATTTATGTATGTTATTTTCATGTATTTGAGTGGAATCATACATTAAAGTAATTTTAGACCGTTGTTTCGCTTCGACAGAACTAAAAAAAATATTTATAGATATTTGACGGCATTAGTAAGAATAACAAATTTCTTCTTTAAAATAGCTTTCCGTTATAAAATAGTGCTATGCGTTGATAAATCAGTCAGTCAACTTTTCCATATTTATTATATATATACATATACAGATTTGAAAAACTCTTACGAGAACTAGTGAACCTTGTCTAATCTTCAGTGTACAGTAAAATTTAAGCATTAATATTGTTATATTAATAAGTAATCTTCCATGCACATATAAAACTAAAGACAAACACACTCTTGAAATCTCTTCTTTGTATGAGAGACATAATAATGATTAACGTGGAGAAAACAAAACAGCAAAAAAAAAAAATAAACATTGAAATGAAGACTCGACAAGCAGAATTGACCACAGAGAAACATGCAGACAAAGAAACACAAGAACAACACAGTATAAAAAAAATGTCTCAGCAAAAAACACAGAACAGATGCCAGATCGACAGAATGGAATATATACATTTTTGTTTTATATTCGTATGTCCATTTATATTTTTTGTAGCTTTTATAACTTATCGTGGAATTGGCATGCAGCGTTAACGCTATGCGTGGTGAAAGATTAAATTTTTTTTTTTATTGGAAACTTTAACGAATTAGTTTTTGAAAATAAATTAAAAAAAAAAAAAAACGAAGATAAAGAGTGTGGTGGTCTTTATATGTGCAGGGAAGTGACGGGAGGAAGGGTCGCCAGGAGGATTCGCTTGACACATTTGAAATTACGGTAAGTGTGTCAATACATGCACGTCTAGCATGATCGCCACGAGAAACTATATAGCGGTATAATATGGTGTTTATCATTTTAAAATCGAGAAAACAGTTTTTTGGGTGTGTTATATTGCGATGATCGCAGTTTTCGTTGCCGGCTGGAGATTTATTTTATCTTAGATTTAATTAACAATTCCAGCCTTCAAGCTTGGCTCATATTTTTATTGTAAGTGCCGACGTCATCTAGAACGTAACGTAAACGTCTTACCGTGAGGCTGGTCCACAAGATACGCTGTGGCAGCGCACTGAACGTTTCCGCTTATGTGTTCTTAATGGAAAAATCCAAGGGATGCCATCCGGAGCAGTCCGGCGCCGCAGCGCATGCACGCCGCACCTGTAACCATCGAGGCACGGTTAGGGGGAATCTAAGCATTGCGGCGCCGCACTATCCGCATGACCGCCAATGTGACAGTCTAAAGTGCGGTGCCGCAATGCACCGTGTGACCGGTCGTCTATTCCTAGACAATTGAAGTGGCCCTAGCAAGACGAATGAATATTAATATAACGGTGATTTATCGGCATGTGATTCATTCTACTATTAATAATGCTATATCCTCAACCAAACTATAGTAAGATGTTTTCTCATTAGTCATAATGAAAACATTCTTAGCATTAGCCTTTAGTGATGTTTTAAAATACAAAATAAAAAATATAATATGTAGTATGTCAAATAAATACAAAACATAAAAAGTTCATTGTTTTTTTTTTATTTGGTTTGTAAAGAGTTCAATAACAGTTATTGCTAAGTTGTTTACTCAATAAGAAAGTAAAAAAGTAAAGGAAAAAAATGCAATACAACTTTGTACCTATTTTGACATCAAACAATGATTTTTATATGAAGTAAAGATTTAAATGGTCTGTCCAGCTGGAAAATTAATAACAGAATGATTCTCCGATAGCTTCTGTATACACATAGAGATCCGCCCGTTCTGGGCAATCTATCACCACTGGAATGTCATAGCGGATAAAGGGTGTTACTTTTATCGTCTCCCACGCTGTTCGAGGCTGTCACGCTAGACTGTTCAGCTCACTCGGCAACGCCTGACGGCGCGGAATGCATTGCAAATGTCAACGCAAAGTAACTTTTAATGCGGCTCGCCTGTATGTCGGTCCATACGGAATGTATTAAAGTGTCGACACAGATTTTCAAATGCATCGCGCTTGCATGCATTAACTCTACCCAAAAGTGGCTGGCTCTTTTTATTTTGCTTTTGTGACACGAAATGACATGCAAAAACCTTATATAGGTAAGTTGACCGATAGCTATATACAAAGAAGTTATAAAGCTGTTTACCCCCCTTTAAGATTATGTATCTGTCCTAAACTACATGTGTTAAAAAGCGGAATGTGTGTTTAGTCATATTTGTTACTACATTACATATTTAATCAGTTCAATACACGTTTCGTGGAACTGTAAGTGCAAGAGTTCACCTGTCAGGCATCAAAAGGCAGAAAGGGTCACTCAGCAAGCGATGGGGATCAAAATTGAAGAAGTCCGTAGAATAACCATCGATTCTCATAATACAGCGTGTTGTCAATTCAAAGTTTCATTGCCAAGTTTAAGGTCCCAAACAGTTAGGACAAGACGCGTAAAGAATTTATGGGCTCAGCAAAAACTGAACGAAGCCTGATCAGACAGCTGCCTTCTAGAATTCATGCGCACTGCGGTTCCGGGAAGGAAGCCCAGTGAATGTCTGATGGGCACTAAGTGGTTTTGCTCTTCGTGAAGTCGGGCAAGTCCATTGGACATCCATGAGCATTTCCTCCAGCAATAATAAAAAAGCCTCCTGCTCAGCGTTTGAAAACTCCTATGAAAGTGCTTTTTATTACATTACATACCGGATAAATGAGACAGACAGGTCGCCTGATGTTAAGTGATTACTGTCGCACGTGAACATCTGCTGCACCAGAGGAGCTAACGATGCGTTGCCGGCTGAACCCAATTTTATCGGTTTTTAATTGGCATCTGCTTGGCTTTGTCCGGTGATGATTCTACCGGCCTCACTCATAATCTAAGATGCCCTTTTATATATTAGATATGCCGTATATAATGTGCCGTGTTTGTTTGCAGTGTCGGAGGACGTGCAGCCCTCACAGCGCAGCGCCCCTCTGCTCCAGTCACCGCAGTACACTGGGGGAAGGCCGCAACCCTACAGTGAGTTAACATTCCTTCGTATTTACAAAGATACTCTAATTTCAAACCTTTCTTAAATGATACCGTTTATTTTTACTTCAATATTGGGATGTGTGGTTCGTAACCACCAAAAAAACAAGGTGGTCACCGTGGGAAGCTTTGGGACATCAGAAGAACACCCGTTGCTCATATTTATTTTGGTTATGGAGGTTCCGTCTCCCAGAGAAGTAATTTACTTCCTGTATTAAACATTATCTTTTTTTATTAACTTTTATCTCGAGAGGAGCTACTGCACTGCACATTTAGGCAGGTTTCGGAATTCCTTGTGAAAGCACCGGTTCTTCCAGGACGTCTGCTTTTGCTCGTACTCTTGGAGAAACTGGGCTAATGTGCCATATTTTAAGTATGGTAACTTGTACAGGAAGCAGCCATTTTCTTGACATTGTACGGAAAGATGGGACTGCCATGGCCACTCGTCACCCTAATGTCCCTCCAACTGTTGTGATGTTCGTAATCATCACGGACCAAGGAAATTGAAAATATGAATTTTTTTGAAAAGTGTTCATTTTCCCGTTGCCAAAGTGAATTCCTGCATTGAAAATAGGAAAACACGGTGGCGGCATGTGATCAAGAACAAAGGACTCCAACAGTAAGTTTGTTATACTGGAAGATTATTAGTCATCTTAGTTTTCGTTTATCTTTAATGTCATCCAAGTGGTCAATACGTTTAAAAAAAAAATATTCAATCTATGAATGAAGTGTAAAAAAAAAATTATGTTCCGGCAAAAATACAGTTTGAAAATGTTATTTGTAAGTGGTATAACTTTATATTTTGTCTGAAAATGTTGTATTTTTTTTTTTGTTGAATTTTAATACTGAATTAGGAGTACGTTTAAAAAAATCTAATATTGAAAATTTTGCCCGGTGACTGAAATGTCTTCTTGTGTGTTTCTATGCAGAGTATGTCACAAAATCGATATGTACATAGGCTTACAGACGGTTACAATTCATATTAAAAACTATTTATTTCAAGACTATAATTTCGTAAACTATACATATCTGATATTTTACATTCACATGTTATTTATGGATATAACATAACATAGATATTCTTCTATATAAATAAAAATAAATATGTAAATGTATTTTTATTCACTATGCTTTCCAAAACTTTAAATTAAATCTTGATGAAACGTGGTGTGCGTTTCATCACGATTTGATTTTTGTTATTACGTAGTAATGTTTGTACATAAAACTCCATCCAAGTCTCCTGGCAATTATTTGATCAATGAGTGACCTCACTACTCGCCTGATTGGATTCCCAAAGTTACCAGATACTTCCATTTGTTCGAGGGTGACAAAGTAGTTAGAAGTTGGAACTTGCACCGATTCCTGAACTTGTAGCGCGTTTTGAACTAAGGTGCAAGTTCGGAAAGTAGTAAAAGACTCTGCGAGTTCGAAAAAGTTCCTATTGTGAAGCTTTTAACACGTTTATAGGTAACGTATCCCACTTCTGATATCGTCTGGTTGCGCGATCATCATTGCAATCTTTTGCACGCACCACATGGCCCATTTCTATTTAAGTTTACAAAGTAACAGCATCAATTATTAGGGTTTTTATGACCATGACCAAAAAGTGCCTTTTTAAGGACTACATTCGTAAACTTTCGTAAACTAAAGCTATGGGGTTCCAAACGCGCCCTGGTCTAAGAAGAACCCACAAAAAACTTAGGCGGGTTTTTTTTTGTTATCACCATCTCACATAATCAATAATAAATTATAGTACCTATACGTACGATACGATACATAGTAAAAGACGGCCTTATCGCTTGGTAGCGACTAGCAATCTCTGACAGATAAATAACTTACCCCACTCTGTTGCACTAATACCCTTCATTTATAGGCCTTACCTAAAGATCCCCTTCCCTTTACGTTCCCTTTTGTTGTCCAAGTCAAATTATGTAAACGAATGTCACCCAATTATGTAAATGCCGCGATAAACTTGAATAAACAGTTCCGTTGTATCATCTAATCTATTTGTATCAGGAAATAGCCTGAAGGTGATTACATTAATTACGGTTAAATTCTTATCTAACTAAAGGTTACTTTGTATTTATTTAATATACATAAATAAGCTTATTTAATTATTTTCTTTGCATATCTATTTATGAAAATAGTAGAATTAATTCGTATATAGTTTTTGAAAGTGGTAGCAAATCAATGATGTATGCATATCTGTCCCAATACATCGTTTGTAAGACTTGCATAGTTTAATTGTTTTTATAACTAAACAGTACGGGAAAGTCATAGATAAAAAAAAATTAAGAAAGAAACCGAATCCTTTTAGTAGCCACAGACTGTCATAAGCATAAAACCCTTTAATAGGATAAGTACCCAAAATTTAGAACAATGAGTATACAACCAATAATAATTTATAAAAAAATATATATTAACAAACCTAGTTCTTCTTAAACATCATCATGATCAACCCATTCTCGGCTCACTACAGAGCACGGGTCAGACGGGTAAGACGTCAGCCTCCTAATCAGAGGTCGGGGGTTCGAACCCGGGCACGTACCTATAACGGATTTAATGGATTATTTATTGGATTTTTTATACAAAATCATTCGAATCGAAATACTAAAAAAAAACATGACCACCGGCGCTATCTTAGTTTATAATATTTGTTCATTTATTTTTTACAATATAGCATACATATTTGAACTAAAAAATGTCTCCTAAACGCCTTAGCGCTATATTAACCGCCGCTCCAAAATTTTCATTACGTTTGTTTTTATATCACAAAGTTGGCTCTTACGGGCGGTTAAATAATAACCGAAACACGATGCATACAAAACTTTGAACGTTATCCCCGCCGCTATCAAGCGAGCGGGAAAGCTAAAAAATGAAAATAATAGCTCCAGGAAAATCGGCGATGAAATGCGGTGTTTGTTTGTTTTATTTTTTGGGATTATTTTAATTCGTAGAGTGTATGCCATAGTGTACTAAGATATTTTTTGCCACTAACGAAATCGCTATGTATCGATAAGGCCGCCTTACCAGGATATAAAATATAGGTAAGTAGGCTTAAGATGTACAATTATAAATAAATCATATAAATATTTAAAAATATTAATAAATCGGTATGGTGGTAACTAGCCACGACCGAAGCCTCCCACCAAACAAACATGCACCATACAGCAACGATACAGCTGCTGTTATCAAAATTGTTACCATGAACTCTTTAGAAGTTTCCATTTCATCATCATCATCATCATCATCAGCCAATATTAATCCACTGCTGGACATAGGCCTCTTTGAAGCAGCGCCAACTTATCCCGTCTCCGGATTTTCGCATTCATTCGTTGCCTGCCACTTTTCGGAGGTCATCGCCCCACCTGGCTGGAGGACGTCCCTCACACAGCCGGCCGAGACGTGGTCCACCCGAGGACCTCAGGATTTGTACATGTTAAAATGCAAAGTCACTTGTATGTATGTCACGATTTTATTTCGAACAGCGCTCGACTAATCCAATTGCCGTATACAGGGCGACAGGTTCGCCGTTAAATAAAAATAACGGAAAACAACAAACGCCGGGAAAAGTCACGGATTGCCGTCATATTTCCACTATTTCCGTTAGAATTCATAACGCCGCTAGTACGTACACTCGGAGCGGGCGAAGGATCTTATTTTGTTTATTTTATGGCTAAATTACTACATATAACAACAAGTATATAAAATAGATGCTGTGATAGCCTAGTGGTTAGGACGTCCGCCTCTTAATCAGAGGTCGGGGTTCGAACCTTCGCACGCATCTCGAGCTTTTCAGAGTTATGTGCGGTTTTTAAGCGATTAAAATATCACTTGCTTCAACGGTGAAGGAAAATACCGAGAAAGAACCTGCACGCCTGAGAGTTCGCCATAATGTTCTCATAGGCGTGTGAAGTCTGCCAATCCGAACATGGTCAGCGTGACTGCGACCAAACCCTTCTCATATTGAGAGGAAATTCGCGCTCTGAATTGAGCCGGCAATGGGATGATGATGATGATGATTTAGAATTCAAAATGAAGTTAGAATTCATACCCATGTTTATGTATCGTTCATTATATACATTTCATGCAGGTGATAGCCCAATGAACGGAAAGACGGACAGCTGGTCTCTGTCGCGATTATGGTAATATATTATTCAGGATCAACCCATTGTCGGCACATTACAGGGTCTCCTCTCAATATGAGAAGGGTTTGGCCATAGTCCACCACGCTGGCCATGTGCGGATTGGCAGACTTCACACGCCTTTGAGAACATTATGGAGAACTCTCAGGCATGCAGGTTTCCTCACGATTTTTTCCTTCACCGTTGTAGCGAGTGATATTTTAAGTGCTTAAAAACGCACATAACTCCGAAAAGTTATAGTTGCGTGCTCGAACCTCCGACCTTTGATTTGGAGGCTGACGTCCAAACCACTGGGCTATCACAGCTTGTCAATATTATTATGATATATTTATGGAGCATTTTTTAAGAAAATTACTAGCTATAAAGAACTTAGCTAAACTTAACCTGATACAAAAGATTACCCAATCGAATTGAGATTTCGGGACAGTTTTCCCTTTAAATATTCGGGAAAACAGTCCGCCAGCTCTGCAACTATAAATTGTCAAACAGCGAGTGTGGCAGTCCTATGAATTATTTAACGCTGGCAACACTGGACGTATCGCATTGGAATTTATTGCCGGTTTTGATTTATAAGTCGAAAATCGCTACTTGTTTTGATGATATATATTTTTAACGCGGACTTTTACTTGTAGGTTAGAGCGGCTAATGGACACAGTTTCATAATATAACTGTAAATGAACCCATTGAATCACTGACTAACTGAGTGGCTGATCTATCACGGCCCAATTTGGGCACTGAATAAGTTGGGAGTATTTCGGGTTGAAATTTGAGATAATGATAGCATAGGTGTTTAGATTTGATAATAGAGATTATATAAAAATCTGCTAGTTTTGAAGTTAGAAACAGTAGAGTGACAAACAAAAAAATTAATGGAATTTATAGATAGGCATTCAATCAATCAATAACTTTATATTGAACGTAAGCTCACTATGGGCCTCATAAGAAGGCTCAGAGTCACTCAGCGAGCAATGGAGAGAGCTTTGCTAGGAGTATCTCTACGTGATCAAATCAGAAATGAAGAGATCCGTAGAAGGACCAGAGTTACCGACATAGCTCAGCGAGTTGCGAAGTTGAAGTGGCAATGGGCGGGGCACATAGCTCGGAGAACCGATAGACGTTGGGGTCCCAAGGTGCTGGAATGGCGACCCCGCACCGGTAAACGTAGCGTTGGTCGACCCCCAACAAGGTGGACAGACGACATCCAACGAGTCGCAGTCGCTGGGTACAAGCGGCCCAGGACCGTGGCCATTGGAACTCCTTACAAAAGACCTATGTCCAGCATTGGATGTCTATCGGTTGAAATGATGATGATAATGATGATGAACGTAAGCTCGTAGATAAGATTAGTGTAAAGGATTATGTAAATGATAAATAAAGCTTGACTATGAATTCTTGCTCTAACGATAAAGCTCTTTAATAGTTTTCAGAGACAATATCACCTGATAGTAAGTGATGATGCAGTCTAAGATGGTAGCGGGCTAACCTGTTAGGGGTATGGTAAATCCATACTCCTAATTGGTTTCTACGCGACATCGTGCCGGAACGCAAAATAGCTTGGTGACACGTCTTTGTCGGTAGGGTGGTAACTAGCCACGGCCGAAGCCTCCCACCAGACAAAGACTTACCCGGCGAAATTTGTTGTAGAAAGCTTTAGTTTTAAGTTTACTAATAGACGTCCGAAAAAAAAAACCGTATAATTGTTATTATAATGTAAATTTTAAAATATATGCTGTATTTAAATAAATAAATAAATAATGAAACCCACTCGCTTCAATAATATGACGTTTTGAATTCTAATAACGTTATCAAAATGTATGTACGCACTATTGCAATGCATTTCGCATACATTTCCGTTTTCAAAGGCAATATGAATTACCGTATGATGGAATAGTAAATCGATTTGTTTGGCCGTCACTCACGAATTCCTACAGAGCTGTCGATGAAAAAGGAAAATTATTGGCTGCCAACAAAATTTTGTTATCCAAGTAAAATGTTTATTTGTATAGGGGACGTAAAGGATTTTCTTGCTAGCTTTATTAGCTAAATTTATCACTGAGTTTACCAATCAATGTTGTACAATTAAGCAAGTTTTTATTAGTGTCAATGTAATGCCATGCCAGCCTCATAATGATACTTAGTTAAATTTACAAAGTGATATTAAAAAAAAATTATTATTATCACTAAGCATATTTTAATCATTTTTACTTTATCGCTTTCAACGTTTGATTATTGGCACTGTAATTTTCTCATTGAAATCAAACATAAAATACAAGTGAAATAGACAATGTTTTTTTGGAATGAAGTTCCTTAGGCTTGGAGGAGATAGGGATTTTGTTGCGCGACCGAACTGAAAAAAGTGATAGTAAAACCGTAAGAAAAAATCCGTGGAATAAAACCGTTAAATGAGACGTGCGCAGGCGCGACAGTCGTATACACAAACGAGTTATGTATAATTGTTTAAAGTAAGTACCTACCTACGTTATTAATTATGAACAAGATGTAAACAGTATTCGTTCCAATGCTACATAATTATATATTTATACTTATATAGACATATATAAAGTTTTTGTAGGACCAGCAACCCTTGCAGACGTCTTCAGTACACCCTACAAAAGTAACATAACAATTTAGCGTTCCGGCACGATGTCGCGTAGGAGAAACCAGTTAGTAGCGTGGGTTTACCGTACCCCTAACAGGTTAGCCCGCTTCCATACTAGACTGCATCATCACCAGGTGAGATAGCCGTCAAGGCCTAACTTGTAGTGTATAAAAAAAAAAGCACAATTGCCTCAATAACTATAACGGACATACATAGAAACAATTTTTGTGTTTTCATCATCATCATCATGATCAACCCATTATCGGCTCACTACAGAGCACGGGTCTCCTCTCAATGTGAGAAAGGTTTGGCCATAGTCCACCACGCTGTGTGTGCGGATTGGCAGACTTCACACCCCTTTTGAGAACATTATGGAGAACTCTCAGGCATGCAGGTTTCCTCACGATGTTTTCCTTCACCGGTGAAGCAAGTGATATTATTTTTAAAAACGCACATAATTCCGAAAGGTGTGCGTGCCCGGATTCGAGCCCCCGACCTCTGATTAGGAGGCGGACGTCCTAACCACTAGGCTATCACAGCTTCAGCTTTTGTGTTTTATATGTACGTATTGCTTTCGCCCCGCGCTTTCACTGAGTATTCCCCGTTCCCGTTGGTATATAGATATGTATTATAGGCGTGAAAGCGTAACAATAACTGTCATAGTATTATAATATATTATGCGTTTAGTGCCTTTTCTCTGCCAGCACAATCGCCTTAGAGCAGCAAGTCAAACTGTAGCATCCCTTTTCTATTTGACCTGGACGTTATGTTGATATATGTTTTTGAAGTGTGGGGTTGTGACGTATGTAGGTTCTATATATGTTATATATCTTTTGTTTGTAATGTCAGTTATGTCAGTCCGGTTGTTAATATAGTTTTACAATGAAGCCAACGTCTCTTATTAAGAAATCCCTAATCCTGGTATTCCCGCGGGACTAAACATCACAGTATTAATAATATTTCATGTAACAGAATATTAATAGACTCTACATTGCATTAATGCAATGGACTTATATGGCCCAAGCTACGAGTATATGAACTATGTTATGACCAGAGTGTAGAGATCGTACAGTTCAGTGCGCTCGGCACAACAATAGACAGTAGTTACGCCCCTTTTGTTTTTTTTTTGTCGTAGTGGAAAAGCTTTATGACTACCTCCATCCGTTGGGCCTGGGACTCCCCCCCCCCCCCCCTTATCGTTGGGGTATACCTTTACTAAAAACGGCTATGTATCGTCTGGGGAACCGATTGAATACTTCCCGGACGACTACCAGCTGCCCTGGCCTCAGTAACAGGGCTCCCGCACTAAAAATCTCTGGTGGGAGGCTTCCGCCGTAGCTGGTTACCACCCTACCGACAAAGACGTGTCGCCAAGCGATTTAGAGTTCCGGCACGATTTCGTTTAGAAACCGATTAGGAGTATGAGTTTACCATACCCCTAACAGGTTAGCCCGCTACCATCTTAGACCGGATCATCACTTGCCACCACTTAGCCACACCCTATTGGTTGCCACAGCCCGGTTACGCTGTGGCAACCAAACGCTTACGCTTACGCTGTGGCTGTGGGTTTGTACAGCTAATAGACAGTCCGAAAAAAAAAATCGGCCGCACCGTTATAGTGGCCCGATGACGCTCTACGCGTTCGCTAAACTGCGTTGTACATAATGGTCCCTTCACAATATGTACATAAAGTCAGTTAATTGTTTAAAAGCATACGCCTGTGACCGAGGTAATTATTTGAGAGCACCAACAACATCCGATACTACGAGCTCTAGGTACAATCGTCTACGCAGTCAGTGCAATCTTACGTCGCTGGCATAGGGTTGTTTTTACTGCATCGAATTTTTTTGTAAAAATTTATTTATTTGGAATCGCCGCGATTTGAACAATTCTCCGTCTCTTGAGGGCTTTGCCTATTAGGCAACGGTCCACATACCACCGACACCGAAATAAATGTATGACTTACAGCGATCGTATCATTATGCAAATTCAAAATTCAAATAATCTTTATTCAAATAGTCCTTTAAAAGGCGCTTTTGACGCGTCAATAATTTACAAAGTAGTGATTTGATGGTGATAACTACATTCGTAAACTTAAAACTAAAGCTATGAGGGTTCCAAACGCGCCCCGGTCTAAGAAGAAGCCCACAACAAATTTAGCCAGGTAAATTTTCTTTTTGTTATCACCATCTCACATGCCACTTCGTTTTAATCAATTGATATATATTTTATGAGTTAATTTTGTGTCTCTTAGTTCAGATTTACGATTTTTTTTCAGATTAAACAGTGCTTAAACTCATATAGGAAAAACGCGTCATTCTAGAATTATTATATACAGACACCGTTAAGTTTGCTACAACAATGTTGTTCAATAAAAGTTAGATACCAGAAAATATCGTCCAAGATAATATCCAGTGCACTGAGGAGCAAAGAAGCAGATGCAAGCAAGATGACGCTAAACATGTTGTAAACAAAATATTAAAAGGTATAAATCTTACAAAAGAAGAAAACTCTAAAAATGGACCTTCGAAACAAATACTGACGTCTCAACGGTAGTATAATAATTTTGTGGGAATATTTAATGTCCATTAAATTTAACAAACCCCAATAAAAATTACATATATTTCTAGGAATCTTCTGTAATATTTTCACATGATTATAAGTTTAATTACAAATACAAGTGATACAAAATATTTTGGGTAAAAACTGAAATGGTTCGAACAGCTTTTTAGAAGTATAAAAGATTCGGTAATAAGATTTTTCTACTGTATATGACTTACCTTTCAACTTCTAGAGTGTTCGTTTGTAGTGATTCTGACGTCGTTACCGAATGCAAATATTTCAGAAAAAACAGTTACAATTTTGGAATATGAACGATGTGTATTTTCTTCCATATTCCCAAAATCTTTGTTATTGAGTTTTTGTAATACCAACTATCTAATTATTTTGAAATGTATTTCAACACATTATGCAAACTTTGGAAAAGATAAAGTGGCAAATAATTCCAATGAACACAATCAAATTTTATTAAAAACCGTAATTGGAGTAAATGTAAAAGAACAACAGAAATTCACACAGCTTTAAGCATAATATTTAATAAAGGCGATAGGAAAAAAACGGACTCAATAATCAGCAGAAGAGAAATAGTAATAGAAAAGGAATGCGACGAACGAAAATAGAAGGACTGGATACATGAAGAGTTCAAAAGCTGACAGCACATTGGCAGTTCCTGCAGATTATAAGAGTTTTTTTCATGGCGATGATTATGCTATTTTATATTTTACTTATAAAAAATTTTTTTTTACTAATCAGTTTAACTTTGTTCAATCCAGGACTACAGGCCTAGATACTGTTCCTTCTTGCTTGGGCGTATTCTCGACTGCAGTGGTCGGAAGCTGTTGGCGTTGACTAACTTAATCAAAAATTTTTACTTATGAACCGTTCATATATTTTTTATTCCATTACTGTAAGATAATGGTTATAACTGTAGATTCGCTTAAAACTAAAGCTGTGTAAGTAATTTTGGGTATAATCTTGATGGACTATCGCCAGATGCCGCCACAGCGACAGTACAACAAACGAGATCTTGCAGCGAAGACTCTTGCAGCCAGCAAAGTCAGCACTCCTGTGAACATGCTCAGAACGGTTTGTATGATTGTATGGAGGATTGTGCATTGTATGAGACTGCTACCAATCCTGACCATCGTACGTGTATTTATGTATAAAACTTTTACCAGTTCCCATAATACCTATAATATTATGTTTAATATTTTATTCACCTTCTGTTTGTTTGATATAAACAATAACTATTGTCAAAAGGTATACAAGGTTTTAAAGTAAGTGTTCAATGACAAACATTCATGACGCCTCTTTATGAGCTTTCGTTTGTCTTGTCTTTCATTTCGTCAACCACTTGTCATTTCGTTTTTATTCAATCAATCGTATGGTCTTGAGTTATGTTTCCTTTTTTTTTAAGTTCTCATTTTCCTTTGCATTTCTTTTTGTAAAATATGTTTCTCTTACATTTGTTTTCACTTCATAACTATTTATTATTATTTTAGAACTCTTCTCTATCCCCCGCCCTTTTTTTTTATTTATCTTCTCTTTGTCTCATTTATTTAATTAATTCTGTATTGTTTCTTTTTTCTTTTTAATTGTTTGAATAAATCCAAATCCTGATAAATAAACAACTAATATACTATTATGGGAACCGGTAAATAGATGCAATGCTAGTGAGTAATAGATGTCTGTACCTATAACCTTAGGTTTAAGTGTGTGTATATGCTGATGGACTTAAAGTATTGATTTACGAACACCGTGTATGTCGTTTCCAATACTATATGTCTATTTGTGTTGTCAGTTCTAACCCTGTAGTTGTACGATACTTTGTAAAAAAAACTCTGTACTTTACTATAACATACTATCAATTTTACAATACATATTGTATGTATATATATTACGGATGCATCGTAATGTACTTGCTGCCGATACCGATGGCAGCAGTGCAAATTTTATAAACACAGAATATAACTAACATTATATATATTATGATACTCGTATGTATATATATATATATATATATCATAATAATTAAAACCACAACTTGCGGGAATTACGCTTTTATTGCGACCATAATTTAAAGGCCAGCACGGTCCGACGTCACGAGCGAGAATGCCACGAAAAGCAACAACCGCCCGTATTTATAGCAAACCATGCTTGTACAAAATTGATTGCTACCTTCTGAATACACTGATTAGCAAAGAAATTATTAATTAGTGATTTAAAGAGTTCAAATGTGGGTAATTATTGGATTCTTGATTTTCTTGGTTCCGCTGAATGAAGTTAATAACTCCTTCGCGCGAAATATTAAAAATGTATTTTAAGATAAATACCAAAAAAAAAAAATTTTTTTGGGAATAGCAATGAATCAATCAATACATAAATTAACTGATAAAGTTTTGATAGAAATTATGAATTCAATTCACAGCGAGGGGACGGCGTGTTTATTCAGCAGATATACATATATATAGATTATGAGAACGAATTAATAAAGTATCGATAGCAGCAAATTAATATCTAATCGTCGATAACGGTAACGGATGCATCCCTAATACATATATTGAAAATATAAACATATATTATAAAAATAAATTCAGATACATATTAATTGTAGCTACATTATTATCACCACTGGTCTCCACAGACATATCACGGTCAGGTATTCTGGGTTACGGAACATTCGAAATCACGCACGGACAGACAGACGGACAGACAGACAGAAGCCATCAGTTCATACATTTACATTTATAAAAGAAATCTTATAATTTATAAATATTATTTTCTTTCTATTATATAATTTTCTTCATTAAACTATGCATATAAACTATAAAATTCATACAAAGTGTGTATGGATGATGATGGATGATAAACACTTTCATTTTATACGTCAAAAGATTTATTTATTTAATTATCTTATTTTACATTTTGAATTCACTCTACACATTTGTTATTGAAACCAATTATAACTTCATTTAGTTAATACATTGACAGGAATTACTGACCCTGGTATGTCAGAACAGATCTCTAGAAGTACATTTTACCCACACTGGTGATACTTAAGCATTATAAACTCGATTCAATTAGAAATATCCAAAAATGGTGAAAAAGATTATGTTTCAAAATGTATTAAAACCCCCAAGAATAAAGTAAACATAACTTTTAACATAATTGGATATTTCCATGCGAAAGCATTATATATTGTACTTTTACATAATAATATGTTTAACATAAGACACAATAAACAAGATATAGCAAATACAGACTTTCATTTTTAAAACCTTTGCATGAGTGTGTAGGCTATTCTTCTTATATTACCTACCTACTTTATATGTGTGACGTTTCGAAAGTTTAGGATGCTAATTTTTACATAAGGCTAGGCTAGCTTTCATTTTCTATAACTAGTTTATAACATTAGATTACTATAAATTAAAAAAAAAAATGTATTTTGTTTCATTCACTTTAGCTAGCCTAATATTTGAGAACATGTATCAGGGAACAAAATAATTAAGCGGTTAATTAGCGGTTACCCCGTGTGAGCGTTGACCGAGTTGATTGACCTTTTCCGCTCGATCTCGTATGTAGCGGCAAGTGTAAACATTCAAGATAGCCGTCAAACAGCGGTTTCATATAAAAGTTTCAAAACGTTAAAACAAAACCTAAATTACGTTACTGGTTTAACCCGAACAAATATCGGTAGTTTCGGAATTAGTTTCAAACTCTGTCAATTATTACCGTGACAGTACGGAAAATTTACTTTGGTAACATTGTTAACGTGATAGCTACTGTAATGCTGCGACGTAAAGTTTAAATTTGCTTGAAGCTGCACTGTGCATTTTACGTTATAATTATTTACATTATGTAATTAAGTGCATGAGCAATACAACCTAAAAACAATTAAAACGGCTCAAGACTTTACGAGGGACGTGACAATATACGGGTGATACTTTAGGGGTTTAGTAGCTATTGTGACGTTGCTGGCACCATTTACTGAACAACGCTGCCTATTCCTCACCAATTGCGTTAGATCATTCTCAAGCCGTAAACAAATAAAGCGAAGCGAATATCACCTGCTTCAACGGTGAAGGAAAACATCGTGAGGAAACCTGCACGCCTGAAAGTTCTCAAAGGCGTGTGAAGTCTGCCAATCCGCACATGGCCAGCGTGGTGGACTATGGCCAAACCCTTCTCATATTGAGAGGAGACCCGTGCTCTGTAGTGAGCCGGTAATGGGTTGTTCATGATGATGATGAAACAAATAAAAATTTTTTGAAACAAAAAAGAATTCTAGACATGCATGCCTTTGTGAATAATCGCCACATGACGACGTTGGGTTCATCATCATGATCAACCCATTACCGGCTCACTACAAAGCACGGGTCTCCTCTCAATATGAGAAGGGTTTGGCCATCACGCTGTCCACCACGCTGGCCATGTGCGGATTGGCAGACTTCACACGCCTTTGAGAACATTATGGAGAACTCTCAGGCGTGCAGGTTTCCTCACGATGTTTTCCTTCACCGTTGAAGCAAGTGATATTTTAACGTTGGGTTATTTAGAACCAATGGTGAAAAAGGGCCTAAATTCCCCATGGCATTGTTACTTTAACTGCACACGAAATACATTTTGTTTCATTATAAATGACATTCTTTACTGTCATTGACACTTCTGCATCAAGGACTGTCATTTATCAGGTAGCTGGTTAAAATCGTATCGCTATTGGAGAGTGTAACAGAGAATCAGAGTAAAGACTGTGATACCTTGTGATATTGAATCCCTTTAGGGGCTTTTATGTAAATGTAATTGGCCGATTTGCCCCATGTCGGTTTAATGGTATTTGAAACCATTTTGATTTGAATACGTTAATATTAATGCCAGGGTTTTGGTGCGAGGTTCGGTGAAATACCAACACGGTTTTGTTTATTCTTTGGTATGTGATAAAGAAATATATTTTTAATAATTACAGACGAATTCAATTAACGGTTGCTCTGGACTAGTTCATTTAAGAAAAAAAAATTGTTAAAAAAATAAAATTTCTAAATTCTTAACTGAATGCATTTTTGTGTAATTTTTCATACTTTAATGAGTGTATCATCATATTTCATTAAAAAACCGTACTTGAGTACTTTTGAAACGTCAAATATGCTTGTAACAAATCTATCGACGATACTGTTGCTTTTTTTTAATCATCGACTTGAGACAGTTTCAAAATCTATATACTCTCTTCTGTTTTATGAAATCCTACTTGCAACCTTTACACCGAGAAGTTAAGAATTTGTGTTGTAACTTTGGTACAGTAATTGTATATGCATTGATTACCCAATATGTTTCTTGAATGACGTGGGTCTACCCTCATATTGTAAAGTGAACTTATCGTTAATTTCAACAACAACAGAAAACAAATTTAAAAAAGAAACGTTATTTTGTTCGGAATGTACCGTCGTATTGCATTGTGTGGCTACCCTCCCATTTTACTGTGCCTACCCTCGATTTTTTTTGTTTATCCTCGAATTTTTTGTGTCTCCCCTCGAATTTTTTTTGTGTCTCCTCTCATATTATAAAATTAATGCTTAAAATCTGTACTGTGTCTACCCCCGCATTTTATTGTGTCTACCCTCGAATTTTTTTGTCTATCCTCGAATTTTTTTTGTGTCGCCTCTTAGTAATGCTTAAAATCTGTTTTGTTAATTCCAGATATGGAGTTCGGCAGCGGAGGACCTCCCCCTCCTGGGATGATGAAAGACAGACATGGGCCGCCCCCGCCGCACCATCCGGTAAGGGGTCACTTGCTACATGAATGTCAAACAACCTCGTCGATTTCCCGAAAAATATGCTAACAAACTAACCCTCCCACCATCAAAGCTAAAACTCCACACCCGTAGTCCCGACGTAATGTCTGTGAAACTATATAATGGTGCCAGACTGCATACGAAACTTAGAAAAAGAAAATGAATACTACACATTATTAAAGAATTTATTATTGGAGAAGTGCTATTACACAGTAAACGATTTTTTAAACGATGCAAGTAAAAATAAATGAAATCGGTCTCTCTACTGCGGTCGATTCCAGACCAAGTTGCAACACCCAAACTGGGTATGTGTACACAATATGCAACTAAATAAATAAATAAACAATGGCAAATATAAGACATATTTAAAATAACAATAATTTTTATTTAAACCGTTTATTTCCAGAGTTTATAAATTGATTATTTTTATTAGTTGTAGAACAAATGACATAGCATTTGTTAAAATTACAGTTCATGAGATACGAATAGGTGGACTGACGTACTGATTTATTTTCCTTTTTTTCGGACTGTCTATTAGCTGTGCCCTGTCTATAACCCTTTTGGTTGCCACAGCGTAACCGGGCTGTTTGGCGAGCTTCAGAAAGAAGCTTTGACAGAAGAAATTTTGAGCCCTAGGCCTCGAAGAAACTAAGGGAACGTCTGCCTAAGGGCACCTCCTTTGAGGCCGATACTCGGCTTAGGCGATGTTTGTGATAACGGGGGGTCGGATGGTATAGCCAGCCGAGTGCATTAGGGTTGCGGAACCCTAAAAGCTGATAGATTTTGATGAATCTCTTTCAGCGCGACGGACGCGGCTACGGGCCGGAGGGGTACGGTGGGGAGGGGTTCGTGCCTCCGCCCCCCATGCACCACCCAATGCCGCCTCAGAATCAGGTATTTGATTCTAGAATAGATTCGCAAGTGAGTAATGTACCTACACCCTTATTTTTTATTTAGCTTTTATATGTCAATTACGCGATACTAAAACATATAGAAATAAACATCATTATCATCATCATCATTATCATCAGTCTATCAACATGCCAGCGCTAGGTTCTGTATTAGAGCATGAACCCACCAAGCTGCTTCAATGCGGGTCGGTGGGCTTCAACGGCTATCGTTGCACGTTAGTTGAGACAACCAGTAGCGGCGACTTAAACGGCTCTCTGAATCACGGAGACAAATTAGCTTCATCTTAATATAAAGTTGCATCACATTAATTGTCAGATCTATAAAGAGATTCGCTATTCTAATCCAATGCTTAAACTTATAGCTTATAAATGTCGTGTCACGTAAAAAGATCTCTCACCCACCCACACTATACCCTCGACAATCACCTGTGCTTTGACTATAGTAATTTTAGTGAGTAGCCCATTACCAACAGTCTGGCTTTTTTTTTATATACCACAAGTTAGCCCTTGACGGCTATCTCACCTGACCTCATCTGAGCCAACCTGTTAGGGGTATGGTATACCCATACTCCTAATTGGTTTCTACGTGACATTTCGAACGCTTTCTTCGCTAATAGTCATAGCTAACGAACTAAATTGCAAGCCATCTTCGACTCGGAACACAGATCGAACTGTCAGTTTCACAATTAATGCCATACATTTTATGACGAATCAACATCGACTCGACTAAAAGTATTACGTAAAACTAACATTGATCAACCCATCAAGGGTTTGTCCACCACGCTGGCCATGTGCGGATTGGCAGACTTCACACGCGTTTGAGAACATTATGGAGAACTCTCAGGTGTGCAAGTTTCCTCACGATGTTTTCCTTCACCGTTGAAGCAAGTGATATTTTAATTTTTTTAAAACGCACATAACTCCGAAAAGTTAGAGGTGCATGCCCGGATCCCGCCGACCTCTGATTAGGAGGCTGACGCCTTAACCACTAGGCTATCACTGCTTCACTAGGCTATCGCCGCTTGTACAGAACTAACAGCTATCATTATTTCATGACCATTTTTTAACGTTGTGAGTTAATTTGAATGTTTAGCTTTTAACAGGTTTTCAGAAATAGTTTTAAAGTAAGAAACATCTTAAAACATTAGCTCGAGTCAATAATTGTATATTGACTCGAGCTAATGACTTATAATAATGCTGATAATAATAAAAACAAAAAAAAAAAAACAATAAATCGATAACCCTAATCGGTGTCTACGCGATGTCGATACACGCTACATTGCGTGGTGGCACGTCTTATCAGTAGGATGGTAACTACCCACGGCTACCATTACGAGATCACCACCAGGACCACCAGGTTCCAGTCCTTAATACAATTTTAGGACTTTGGTCGAGTCGGTGTTGAATCGATATGGTGTGCGAAAGCCTTTAAGCTGTCAAATAAGTACAATATTTTTACACAATCGCCATCTACTATGTACGTATGAGTGTAGTAGTGGCTTTCCCAACAGGTTGTCAACCGGTTACCTTCATCATCATCATCATTTCAACCGATAGACGTCCGCTGCTGGACATAGGTCTTTTGTAGGGAGTTCCAATGGCCACGATCTTGGGCCGCTTGTATCCAGCGGCTCCCTGCGACTCGTTTGATGTCGTCTGTCCACCTTGTTGGGGTCGACCAACGCTACGTTTACCGGTGCGGGGTCGCCATTCCAGCACCTTGGGACCCCAACATACAAAACGCAATTTGATAGCGACTGGTTTATTTGACAGTTGACTGAAAGTGCCTATGGAAATCAAGGAATCTTAAGTTGGGAGATATAATTATATCAATTTACATATTATTAATATTTTGGTTTAATAACCGGTTTGAAACCGGCATCTTTATTTAACCGGTTGTTGTGACGGTTGATTTAATATGGTGGATATTTTATTTATTTAACACATCGTTTGGCGCGAAAATTTCTGCGCATTCCCCTCTGCCCCCTTGCTTCTAGTACGCTGCGTGCGGGGTTTGAGAGTACATCGAAAACCGGTTAAATTAACTAAACCGAAATACCTCCAAACTAAATGATTCCGAAACCAGGGTTAATGACTAAAACCGGCAGGACTCCTCGAATACCTGTTATCGAATGATGCTTACTCCATTGCCAGATGTGTATTGACGCGATAATCTGTATGTAGGGCGCTCCCCCTCCACAGCAGGGCGCTGTGATGATGGTCTACGGCTTGGACCCCGCCACGGTCAACGCTGACCGGCTCTTCAATCTGTGCTGCCTCTACGGCAACGTAGTCAGAGTGAGTACCCGCTTACTGTTAATCATCGTCATCATCATCATGATCAACCCATTGCCGGCTCACTACAGAGCACGGGTCTCCTCTCAATATGAGAAGGGTTTGGCCATAGTCCACCACGCTGGCCATGTGCGGATTGGCAGATTTCACACGCCTTTGAGAACATTATGGACAACTCTCAGGCAGGTTTCCTCACGATGTTTTCCTTCACCGTTGAAGCAAGTGATATTTTAATTTAAACGCACATAACTCCGAAAAAATTAATGTGCGTGCCCGGGTTTCAACCCTCGATTATTAGTGCGGTGAGTTAACAATAGAAGATAAGTTTTTAATTTTTTTAAACTCCCATAGATTCGTGTATTTTCTCCGGGAAAACAGAATCCTTTGTTTCCCCCTCCTCGGGATGCTATCTCTATCTGTATATAAAATTGCCCTTACATAATTTTAACTTTTTTAACTGCATTACACGTGCATAGGTTATTTATTTTTAAATATCCAGGTATATTGACCCTGTAGCTTTTCCTGAATCAAGATATTTATATGACCCAATTACGGTTGGGCAAATAAACACACTCACACATTTGTATTGTAAGTATGGCCGTTCTAAATATTTTTTTACCTTTTTCAGATAAAGTTCTTGAAAACGAAAGAAGGCACCGCCATGGTGCAGATGGGTGACGGTGTTTCTGTGGAGCGATGCGTACAGAACCTGAATAACGTCACCGTGGGAGACTACACGCTCACGCTCGCGTTAGTATGGGTTATTTAATGGACGAACAATAATTATTCCTCAAATACATGTAACAACAAGCTTTATTATCCATCTCCGTGATTAATTTTTTTTTTTATACTACAAGTTAGCCCTTGACGGTAATATCACCTGGTGGTAAGTGATGATGCTGTCTAGGATGGTAGCGGGCTAACTTGTTAGGAGTATGGTAAACCCACGCTCCTGATTAGTTTCTACGCAACATCGTGCCGGAATTCTAAATCGCTTTACATCTTTGTCGGTAGGGTGGTAACTGGCCTGTCACAAGACCAGACTCGAGCCGGGAATCAAACCCAGGACCTCCAACTTCAAAATGCGACAGCGCACGCACTGCGCCACGGAGGTCGTCAAAAATCTCTTAATAAACAGCTCGCATAAAATAGACATTATGATTTTTATTTGATGCACAAGTGTTTAATCTTCTATTTTTGGTCTTCCAGATTCTCCAAACAGGCGTACCTCTCGGAGGTGATGAACCCCTACCCATTACCGGACAAGAGCCCCTCGTTCAAGGACTACGTCGGCAACAAGAACAACCGCTTCCTCACGCCCGCTTCCATTCACAAGAACAGGATACAGCCCCCCTCCAAGGTAAGGGGGAGAGTCTTGGACAGTCTTTATAAATCTTCTTCTCATTCTTCTTTTTGATATAACTTTTCGCTGCAATAGCAACTAATGGTAAGTTCGTCTCAGTTATAGTGTACATGCCTCAAAGATGTTTCATAGCAGTATTCAATCTGCTGATTGCCCCCCCCCCCCAGAAATGGATGCGAAATTCCTTAACATTACGGTATTCATTCTATCAACGCTATTGAAGCATGGAGTAAAAAATATTATGTTATTTATTTCACTTCCAGGTATTGCACTTCTTCAACACCCCGCCCGACGTGTCCGACGAGCAGCTGCTCCAGGTTTTCCAGGACTACGGCGTGGCGGCGCCGCACACCATCTCCAAATTCCCGCTCAAGAGCGAGAGGTGAGACTCGGTGACGGTTCCAAGGCCACTTAACTTCACTGTTTTTTTTATACACTACAAGTTAGCACTTGACGGCTATCTCACCTGATGGTAGGTGATGATGTAGTCTAAGATGGTAGCGGGCTAACCTGTTAGGAATATGGTAAACCCACGCTCCTAATTGGTTTTTACATGGAACGCTAAATCGCTTGGCGACACGTCTTTGTCGGTAGGGTGGTAACTGGCCACAACCCAAGCCTCAAGACAACAAAGAGAAAATTTACTCGGCTAAGTTTGTTGTGGGCTTCTTCTTAGACCGGGGCGCGTTTGGAACCCTCATAGCTTTAGTTTACAGTTTACGAATGTAGTTATCACCATCAAATCACTACTATGTAAATTATTAATGCGCCAAAAGTGCCTTTTAAAGGACTATTTGAATAAAGATTATTTAAATTTTAATTGCAATACTTTGACGGCAATCGCACCGTGGTAAGCTCTGATGCAGTATCTAAGATAGTAGCGGGCTAATCTGTTAGGGGTATGGTGGGCCCATACTGCTAATGGGTCCACCTTATAGGTACGGTTTTACCTAGCTAGCTACCCCCCAAGGATCCTCCTCGGAGTACTCTGGCTTTGAATAAATTCTGAATAATAAATTGTCGTGGCTCACTTCCAGATCGTCGTCGGGTCTGATGGAGTTCCAGAACATATCGCAGTCGGTGATGGCGATCATGGCCTGCAACCACGCCACCATACAGCATCCAGGCACGTCTAGCTGTTTATTATTTTTTCAACTGAGATTCAGTCCTCGCCTGGTCTGACCTTTTTTCAACATGTCACCTCGCTACTATGCACCAATATGTAATACCTAGGTAGATGTTGATACAGTATAGTCAGATTAGTTTAATTAACCCCTAAAAATATTTCATCGTGCTTGAATGCTTCTAAAAATCTGAAAATTTATGGGCAGTTTTATGATTAGCCTTGGACAAAGCCTCCCACAGAAAAGGTCGGATCAAAAGATCAGAAATTGTTAATTTCCAAATTACCCATAGCGCTCACCTCGGCGCAAAGACGTCCACTGTCTAATCAGAGGTCGGGGGTTTGAACCCAGTACTACTAACCTAACTTTTCAGAGTTATGTGCATTTTTAAGCAATTAAAATATCACTTGCTTCAACGGTGAAGGAAAACATCGTGAGGAAACCTGCACGCCTGAGAGTTCTCCATAATGTTCTCAAAGGCGTGTGAAGTCTGCCAATGCTCAAATGGCCAGCATTGTGGACTATGGCCAAACCTTTTCATATTAAGAGGAGACCCGTGCTCTGTAGTGAGCTGGCAACTGGTTGATCATGATGATGATGATGATGATGAAACTAACTGATTGCTGACACTAATTTCCCCGGCCACAATTCCAGGTGCGAAGTTCCCGTTCGTGATGAAGCTGTGCTTCTCGTCGTCGCGACAGATCGGCCAGGGCAAGAACCAGGCGCCCGCCAAGGCGCAGAGCCCCGCCCAGGACAACCAGCGGCAGGGCCAGAATAACGGCCTCGAGCACGACTACTAGTAAGAGACCCACCACCGGTAGCGTAGTCACTGCGGACTCTGGGTGCCGGCGAGAGGTGCCCCGGTACACTCGTTGCGGCACGGAAGTTGGAGCGGTCCATGGTTGCAATATGTGCGGATGTCCAAGTGACGCTCACGCACACTGACGTCCAGGCTCTGATGACGGCGTTAGTACACTCGGTGCGTCACAAACGCTGGAGAAGTCCAACGGTGTTGGAAGGTTGACCGGTAGCATTTTTAACTGGCGATAACAGAAGAACACTAGTACTGCTGTTATCGTTTGATTCTTCTGGGTGTTCGTATTAGAAGCATTCCGTCTCGCTCGCACACATTAGCGCTTACGTTGCGTCAGATAAGCGAGCGAGATGCGCGATTGGCTACGCGTTCACTTCATGTGGGCAATCTTCTAGATTGTCAATATAAATTACCCACAGAACGTGGCAGTTAACCTTTAAAGCCCCCAAAAGGGGTTGATTCTGTCTTGCAAAGGATTTATTGGTCATTCGTATAAGTGGCGCCATACACCTAACTAGCGGACTGAATACAAAGCTTATCCGGCGTACAGCGACCAAAAGTGTGAGAGTAGAAACAACAGTTCCAACTTCCGTGTGTAGTGCCGTAACGTTAAAAACATGCTAGTTTTAACTGTGTATAAAAAAATACATATACATATTATTATATTAAACATATTAATATATCTATATATAAATATATATATGTAATATGTGTTTCAAAATGCAAAGTGTTGAAAAAGACATGAGTGTGTCATAAATTGTAAATTGTGTAGGTACGTTGACGGACCAATGTTTAATCTTATTCGGTTTGTTTTGTTTAGTATGGCAACATTTAAGGCATATATCTGTTATTTTATCTGTGCTCTCGGTGGAAGTTTTCAAGTAAGAAGAACTGACGTAAAACTGTCATATCGCGATCGGACGTCTTGATCAACATACCATAAAGGACAGTACCAGAGAATTCTTAAAACTGGGCAATTTATTTTATTTTTGTACCAAGTTTGTGATAACAAACACTTATCTCTATAAGTGATCTCTGATAGAGATAAGACATTTATTTTTTCATGTAACAGCATGTCCCCGTTAAAGATAAGCAGCTATTTCATATTAAATTTTCATTGCATAATAACCTAAGAGTAGTTCAAACATTTTTAAACTTTTAATGCATTAATAAATCTCTTGCCTCTATAAGTGATCTCTAATAGAGATAGAGATTTATTTTGTCATGTAACAGCATGTCATTTGTAGCGTCTGATTTTTAATAAATAATTAATGCTTTAAATGTTTTAAAATGTTTGAACTACTCTTAGGTTATTATGCAATTATTTATTTATTATTATTATTATTATATATTAGCTCTCACGCCCGTGTGCAAAATAAATATATATAAAAAACCAAAAGAGATATAATAAACTTAAATAGATAAAAATAAATAAACCTACATATACATTACATAGATACATATTTGCACCGGGCGGAGGATTACGCCCCGGCAGGGGAGACCAAACGGCCGGGGGTCAAGGCGACAGGTTGAGAAACCGGCGGACTATCCTAGCCGAGTCCAGCAAGACCGCTTTTTGCATCCTGGCTGCGAGCGAACTGCCACGGAACCCCAGTCGCCTCAGATGGTGAGCGAGGCTGACTGGGATCAACCCATTCGCAGATATGACGATTGGGATGGTTTCAGCATTAGGATGGTTATTATTATTATTATTAGTCCACAAAACTGACTACAAGTGTATAAAATAGCCTTAATACAGTCTTGAGATTAATAGATTTACACTTGAGTCTCCTGGATGTGGACCTGACATGTTTAAGGGGAGGGCACAAAATAACCATACATGTAAATGAAAGTAGACGCGTAATTTACGTTTTGTCTTAATGTTTGGGTCAAGATCTGGCATTGTCCTTTTGTCATATCGGCGTTTAGCTACAATTTGAAAACTCACACCAATAGCTCAGTTCTAACGCTCGATGTGAAGTTGGTATGATGCGATTTCGGCACTGTACTTCATATATCTTTATATATATATGTTACGCAATGGAGCAATGGAGTTACCCATACCTTTTGGCTTTAGTCAGTTTAAAAGGCTAAATTTTGTACGGTAAATTAATTCACGCGCTTCGGCTCTTTGCCTTTGTAATAATCTTCTCACTGAAAACATGTCTCTGGTGGATAATCACATTTGTATAATATGTACCATTTATTCTGGTACGGAATACCACAAAAGAAAAACCCTTATATTCTATAAAGGTTTACGTTGTTTAATTTGTTGTCAAACGTCTGTCTGCGAAGATCCCTTATCTCGGGAAAGTTATGGAGTTGAAATGATGACCATGTATTCACATCTATTGTCCCTGAAAACTGTGAAAAAAATCTGTAGCCGTTTATACTACAAAAAACGTTTATTTCACTCCCAAGGGAATCTTAATTCCGTTGACCTAGAAGTATAAAATTTGGCAAATAATAACCGACAAGTACAGGTAAAAATCTCAATAATCTATACATTTGATTGAATTATTTTATGAAAAGAATCATAAAAATTATTTGTGTTTATTTTAACCACTCATAAGATGTACCCTACAAATTTGTCCGGTGACTGAGTCCGACTAACTGTCATCCGTTTTTTTTTTTCATTTTATGAAGTAACTTTATGGCTCTGGGATGGAGAGTTAAATTGCCTTCTTATGTTAGGTACCGAAATCGAACCATACCTTGATATAGCGTAGTTGAACCTAAACTTGTCCAGTATTTTTATCATTATGACATATAGCGCTTATATTTAATACACGTGACCAGCGTATTACGCGTCTTTACCGGTTAAAGCGCATTTCACCAATTGTCCATGTTAACTATTATATATTATATATCACTCAAATGATATATAATTCTGGAGCCGGATAGATTTCGTGACAGTTTCCTGTAATCTGTCAACATTATAGAATAAAAATGATTTAATTGTGCTGGTAAATTTTACTCGGCGATGACAGTTCGTCGCCATTTGTTAGCTGTCAGACCAGTTATATAATTGAAAAATAAAAAAAATTAAAGATTTACTAAAAAACACCATTTTACAGTTTTAAATACTTTTTTCGATGGTAATCTCATGGGTACCTTATTCGCTTTAACAGTTGAAATGATGCAATAATGACACTCAGTTGACTAAATTATAGACTTATTTATGCATAAGCGAGTGTCGCTTGCAAATTCATATAACCGTCAAATACGTGGATTGGAACCCACCAACTAAGCATGGAAGAATAGTTCAGATAAAATCCTGGCAACACTAACAAGTTGCTCTTGGGTGGTTAAAGTTGATAATAATTCACTATGAAACTCAAGTGAATCGCTCACTTGTATTTTGATTTTGATTTGATTTTTTTTATTAATAAATATATATAGATTAAGGGCGTGTCTTCGTCGGTAATTTGGGTAGACGTGGGTAGTTCACTCTTTTTTCTGTCGTACATGATTATAAAACTAGATGGCGTTGCTCTCTGATTTGCCGTCATCTTGAATTTTGAAAATAGTCCCATGGTGTCAATACGCGTTTTAACCGGCCAGAAGTCGTAATTCGTTGGTTACATACTGTATTAACCGTGATATAGTCAATTTATGGTTTAACATTGCACAAAACTTTATTAAGTTAAAAGTATATATAGTAAATTTATTGGTGTTACAATTAATATGTTTAATTTTATCATAATATACCTATTGTACATTATTTATGTGGGGTAAAAGTTTTATTCTGTCGTTTTTTCTCTCTATAGATAATATTTATATATATATTTATAATATGTTATAGTACATAGTAGATTTTTGCCGGCCTAAAAATAATAAATCCGTTTTTTTTTTTCGTGAACCTAGGCTGTACCTTATCTGTACATACAAATATATCTATGGGTGGTATGAGAGGAAAGATTTTCTTACTGTTCCAAATGTCATAAATTGTATGGATTTATAAACAATAATAAGAGATAATTTTTTAACTGTTTTTAAGCTTTTGGGAACTATGCTTTTTCCAATTTGCCCTACAAAAAGGGGTTATTTGAGTGCATAACGTTATAATTCGAACTCGATTCGAGTTTAAGTCGAATGCCTTCGGCCTTAAAGGCTGCGATCACTGGTTGGAAGACACGGAATGTAATTGATATCGTCATTACGTCAAGGGAAGGGAAGCTGGAATGTCAGGCGTCTTAATTGTATTGATTAGGAAGGTTAAATACATCATCCTTCGTACCTCGGCATGCCTTAGCATTCCGCTGCAACTATCGGCATGCCTTAAAATTTTTCCGCATTCCAATGCGTTATTTGGCACACCTAGATTTCCTCTTTGTGATCGCCGCCCGAAGTCTGATGTTATGCCCTATATTTCAATTATTTCGTTCAGTAAGAATACTTATAAATAAAATTTTTGATCGAATTTGGACGGCAGTGTTTTATGAATGTGATTTTTGAAGAAAGAAAAAAAAATGACTGTTTTAATAAAGATATATTCCATATATTTTAAAACTCTTTACAGTAGGGACCATAGAGGCTACAGAACGCATGATATGTTTGCTTGGAAAATTCCTATTTTATTTGGTTACAATTTCATTTTTACACATTTTCACTTTAACCTTTGTCAGATTGGTTGATGAAGATGACAAAAATATTCTTCACGGCACAATGAAGCGAACGTTTCGGGGCTCGGTTTGTCTCATACGTAGGAGAGTAAAAAAAATATAATTAAAATTTTCGGTTTATATCCATCAATTCTTTAAAGAGCTTTTGACAGGCAAACATAGATGGCGTATTTTTTTCGATAAAAGAAATACCCTCTTCATTGTAACTATATTATATATTCTTATATGAACTCTACTCTTTCCGAAATGAAAATATTATTTTGTTCATATATTATACCTCATTCTAACTACACCAGAAAAAAAACTTTTTTGTTAATTTCGTCTATGCTTCATTATATTTCTATTATTCACACTATCAATGCCAAAAATAATTAGCCAAAGTTTTAAAAGTGTTAGATAACTACAATTTTTAAAATATGTATTTTAAAAAAAATGTACATAAAAGTCCATTACATATTTTTGTTCGCCAATAGTTAAAAAATTTAAGTGTAATCGCGTGTGTTAGTCAAAAAGTAATGAAAAAAAATATATAATTTTTTCCTTAACCTAGGGTTAAAATAAAATTGGCGCACTAGTTCAGAGGTCTCAAAATAGTTAGAATAATTATTAAATCGTTACCAACACATAAATAGTAGATAAGATTATGAGACATTTTTTTTAAATTTTATTATTTAACATTTAATAGAAAATGCCTTTAGATTTCTGAATATGTATTAAAATTTAATCCTAATAAATTTGTTTAGGATTCTTTTTATATAGACATTTCTTATATTTCGTACAAATTTCCCATAATCTTTTTGAAGAGGTGAAAAATGAAGAGAATAAAAAAAAGCGGTCACATTTTACGCTTTTATGGAAATTTTAGTATTATTAGTGAATAATGAAAGCTGTTACAAGAATGACATTATTTGAACGTGAATTTCGTTCATTTCATCTCGTATAAAAAGAATTTGACCCGTTATGAGAAAATATTGAATACATAATTGTATTGGTAAATTCTTTTTTTTTAATACGTAAATGAGAATTACATATCTGATTTGAAGTAAACGAAAACAATTAAGGTTGACTGCATGTCAATTTTTTATTCTAAATAGATAAATATTAAAAATATTATAATATTATACGTATATTTAAAATAAACATGTACAGTCGAACACAGACGTCGTATATTTTTAACGAGAGGCAATCGTTAAATTGCTTTCGAAATAAATAGGCTTAATGAATTTAGATTTGTACTTAAAAAAAAACTAAATATTTTGTAGTGTAAATTATTAATATATGAATAATAGAATAGACATTATGTGCTCGGCTGTACATATTCTGTATTCGCTTGTCCTGTTTGTGAAATATGTCAATTATCATTTATTTTTTTTAATTTCGGCGTACATTCGAAAAGCATGGAACCGTTCAAAATACATTAAAACAATGTGTAGCGATTAAAGTGTAACTGTCTTCTATTTTTTTTTTGCTAAAAATATAGACATTTTAATAAATCTTTACAAGACGTCTTTTTGAAAATATGTATATGTAAGTAGATATGTATTTTTAATGTATTTTGAACGGTGCTTTTTGATCTACTGCTATTATTTTACTCGTGTGTATATTGTGGTATTAAACAAGTCACTTGCCTACATATCAAAAAGACAAATAACGAGTTAGGGAGTTACGAGTATTAATAAATGCTTATATTGTCGTGATTTTAAGATTGTTTTTGTTCTTTTTCGTTTCTCTGTTGTTTTTGTTTCTTTCAGTAATTTTCTTTTTCTACCCCTCCCACTTGTTAGTTTTTTTTTTACAAACATACTTTTTAACTTTAAAAACTTAACATTTGCGATCTGGACGAAAAATATTGAGGTTCTAGTTAGGAAATATTTGTGCCGCTCATTCAATTAAAATTTAATGCAATTATTCGAATTTAACAAAAATTCGCAAAAAAAAAATATGTTAATTTTAACATTGTAACTATTAATTTATTTTCATATAGCAATATATCCAACATGCTAAAGTGACATTGGCATGCCAAAGTGCCTCAAGCAGGTTTTTCGGCTACGATCGCGCTGTGTCAATACATGCCAACTCACATGAACGTATTTGCTTTCTAGCTAACGGCGATCTGGCGGAGCACACACAAACACACATATCAAGACGGACGGCAACACATAGACACACACAGGCACACCACTACGAGTGCGGGGGAGGGGGGAGTCGGATTGCCATTGCTAAAACAAAAAAAAAATACCACAAAAAATATTAATACATTTTTTTTTATTTCGGCAATACATATTTACAATAACACGCTGAATATAAGGTAATATATTCCCGCAATGGCAACGTTTCTATAATTCCTTTGCTGTCATACGAACTTCTCTTGAGAACTTAAATTTATTTATACCTTAATAATTATTGACGTACTCCCAAAAATAGTGTTGCATACAAAATTAACCGCATTTTTATACACTACAAAGGTTATCAGCCAAATGTATAACAACTTTTTATGGTAAATTATTTTTTAACACTTAGATTTTATTTTTTGTTAGACTTTTGACGCATCTTCACCCAATAATAGTAGAGTATGTCGTCAAAAATTGCAGAGATTCTCAAGAAAAGTCCGTGTGACATTGATAATATTTTTATGATTTGTGATCTATTCACTCATATAAAGACATTAACAGGTAGTTTGTTTTTCTTTAATATAATATTAGACACAATAACAAATCTCAAGTAACACGATTACATTTCCATTTTTGTTTCTTTTCCACTTTCTTTTATGGTTTTTAATTTCTTTTAGTTCTCCTTGGACATACCGTCCATTGCGAAGCGCATTTTGGATTAACGGTATATTACGTCGAGCGGCTTAGAATTTATAAGCATTATTCCCGTTTTTTATTAATTAAGGTAACATTTAGGTTTTAGTTTCTTATCATTCTATTTGAGTGCCGTTTTCAAAATCGCGCTTCAAGTATATTTTACAAAGATAATTTATGCGACGAGATGAATTTCTGGAATTAAGATATTCTCAAGCCAAATAAGAAGTCCTAGATCAGTTTAATGCGTTTAAACATTCGAACATTATGCTCGTGGAGTTGAAAACAACTAAATATACCTTTTGCCTATTAAATTGTCACTGTGACATTATTGTATAAATAGTATAGATAGATATTTTGAAACCAAAGCTTTTTCGTCTAATTTCTTTCTTTTTTGTACGTGTAAGTGTTTTGAAAGCGGTACTTTAAAAAATAATATATATATATAGCCACTTATCCCATTTTTAGTGACGGATAAAATAAATTGGTAGTTTTTAATTAATTAATAAAAAATAAATTAGTTTTGTGTGTACGTACTGTTCGCTAAGACGGAAAGCCGTGAATTGTTTTTTGTCTATAATTTTTTGTATGGGATGCGTATTAGGGCCAGCGCGCGCTGACGGATGGCAAAGAAATATCTTGCGATGCCGCGGGCGTCTACCGATATGGCATGCTGGAGCAAGTCGGTGAATTTGGGTGCATTCCGCTGTGGTAGAAATTATCCAACGTACCCCCGGCATCGTTTTTCAATTATTTTCAAACAAATTAATAGTTTATTGCGATAAGATTAATATATTAACTGCTAAATTTAGACTATTGCCGTCCGCTAATGTGCACTGGCCTTTATTCTTCGCGTACGTGGAAATTTGGTTGTACGGTTAAAAAAAACTGGCAGTTGTGAATTTGTACAAGAGAATAAAGTGACGATGATTTATGGAGGTAGTCCATTTTGTTTTCAATATTTTCTTTTTCACTATTATATTATAATATGCTTTAGAGTGTGCATGTTTTACCGCATCAGCATGTGTTTCGTGTCGTTGAGGTGAACTGTTGCCAACGTTAAGATTAAATACGAGATATTTTCTCCCCCAAATTACAATAAACACGCATAACTTTTATCATGAAATATTTTGTTTATTATTTTTAAATTTTATTATGAATTTATTGGCATGCCAGTGTGATTTGTTGAAAATATTGTTGTTAACAATATTATTCAAGAAGGAATTAAGGATAGTAGCTTGTTTTCCTTAGTGGAATGTTAATTAATTCATAATAAAAATTAAAGTATAATTAAAGAATTATTTTATAAAATAACCAACATTCAATTACTCGTATTTGATTTATACGTACGCACGTACAGAAATAAATTCAGTAATTTATGTTGACAATGACTTATATTTAAAATATAGTAAAAATACAATGGCATTGTTGCTGCTGATAATAATTAAGCGTGTAATTCATAACTGGAAATACAAGAAATAATTAATTAAACTAAAATAATTATCAATTAATTCAATTTTAATTATTAAATTTTATCATTTTCGATTAGCGGATGTAATTAGCTATTCAGCTTCACAATAGTGTGTCGAGTTATTAATTCATGAAATACTCCATTCGGTCATTTTAATATTGGTATCAATTATGTTAAAGTAATCACACAAATGACTAGGTGTAAAATTTAATAGAAATCTCTGAGAAAAGTTACAGAGCAAAACTGGTCGCTCACTGCTGTAGTCCCAAAATTCCCACTGGACACTGTGTTCATACGTATTAAAATTGCAGTTATGATGACGCTATTATGAAAGTAAGTGTAACATGTTCGTAACTAATTAACGAGTGGTTTTACGGATCCCAAACTGACATCTTCTCGTTACCACATTTTAGACTGTATCGCAATTTACCATCTGTTAAAACGGCAGTGACCTATGGGCGTCTATACATTGAAATTCGATGAAGCATTAACTAACACTTCATTGTCTTTAGCATTGGATGAAAAAACTGAAAATTGTCTGTTAAATTTTACTAAAGGAAAAATGAAAAGCGTAATGAACTTGTTGCGATGATCAGCTGTCGTCATTTTAGTTTCAGTTCAGGTTAAGTATTCATCGCTATCATTCATTTTTAAGAACCAAAATGTTTGTAATAATTATAAGGGAAATAGAGTTTAGCACTTCTTTAGGCTAGTAGTAAGTGTCGTTGCGATGTCAATTATATTCGACTAGTGAAAAAAAAAATAAAAAAAAAATATGACCGTAAACAGATTTTCTATAAATTTTTCTTAAAAACGATAGAAAAAAATGAAATGTGACGATGGGATTTAATAAAAAAGTTGTAAGGTTGAACAGGACCCTGGCTGCACAATAATTGATTGGGTACGCTCTTATTTTGCAGGTGTATTTTTTTTTTGTAAAAATGTTTGTCACGCCATTTTTATGTAAATAAATTTTATCTAAATACAGAGAAATACATATATAAAATATGGAATGTAATCTATTTCCAGATCTTGAATACTCTTGTATGATTACTATTCTTTATTGCCTGCAAAAATTTGAGCACGGGAAACCTTATTTAGGTACTGGTATTTTACAACAACTGGGTCGGTCTACGCAAATAAAAACTGTTTTTTTTTGTAACTATAAAATTACTATAGTTTACTTAGATGTTTGTGTATGGTGTGAACATTGTTATGATTACTGTATTATGATATGTCACTCGATTCTTACGCTCGGAGGTACGTTCTAATTGTATAGACATTGCCAAACCCATAACATAGTTTTTGAGTGCCTGCCGTTTATTTTGTGAGCCATTGAAATTGACAATCCTTAGATATATGAATATAAAACATTTGGCAATATCTGTGAAATCAGAACGTAACCCGTCTTATGATTCCTAGATATCACTATGTTGATATTCATGTATTAATGTTTTGATTGGAAATCTGTAATTGTTTTTTTTTCATAGCGTTACCAGTGTTATAGTCGGCACAAAATTAATTAAAGAAAGTCATAGTCCTTAAAATAGCTGAATAAAAAACCATTGTTATCAGAATAATAGATGCATATCTTTTTCTCTAGGAAATATTTTCAAATTAATGAAAAAAAAAAAGTGTTAGCATTTAGGACTTCGATGTCGTGATAGCTTACTATGTTTTATGTTGGATGTATATATGGAATGAGAAATTGATATCTGTGTTAGTTTATTTTTTTGGTTCATTGATAGTTTTTCCGTTTTGTTTTATTGATTAGTGTGCTACGAATGTTGTAAGAAATAAAATGTGAAAATTTAACAAAAAATGACACAGCACTGTCGTATTCCTGTTAACCCCTTTTTAGCAGTAATTATTGTAAAATTAAATTAATGATGGTTCTGATGTGTGATGAATATTCAAAGGTGACGCAAATTAAATGCTTCAATGAATTGAATGCAATTATTTTTTTTGATGCGAAAATTTTGTGCATTCAATTGAGTTTGAAGAATGCATTAAATTTTTCAACTGATAATTTGTCGTGCATTCAATTAGTTTAATATTTGTATTAGAGTGGACGATGGACGTGTTTAATGATTTTACAACATTTACTACTAAACTGCCCGACATATAGAACGAAATCACGCTCAAAACATACCTGTATTATGATATTTACAGCATAACATGTATGGTAGGGAAGTTATGTTCAGCAAACGTTTACTTTGGACTGCGTTAAATTGTTGTTCAAAATATTCACATAAATAAATATTAAACGTAAGCATATTAAACAAATATTACTAGAGCAAAATTGCTAAACATTGTTATGCAAAAAGGACACATCCCACGTTGTCTGTCTGAAATTTGTTATGGATACCTCTGCTGTAATAAGAGTTTGGTGGTATTTATGATCCTTCATATCTCTGGAATCTTTTCGCTGATCGTTATTGTCAACTAGTACGATCATTTTATTAGCTACCAACCAACTTTGGTATTTGTTGTAGGATTTGATACGTCTGGCGCAACTGGGTCCAATTGAAAACGTTTGCGGAACTGATTGCTACACGTACTAACATATAGCACGAAACCCATGCCTACGAAACTCGGCGGAACATTACAAAGGCACTCTAGCATTAAACATATTTTTAATAAGGTTAATGTAACAATTTTATATTTTTAGTTTGTCACTCTTATTTCTAGACATTGCATTGGTAGTAGGTACTTGTAGTTACATGGTAAAAAAAAACATTAAATACATGTCAACACAACAAACCTCTTTCATTTAAACACTACCGTTAATACATATGCAAAATTGTGAATAAATTTTTGGATACAATCCCACTTAGTGAATCGACGTGAGTCTGAACTCTATATATATCTCGGTCGAGACGAAAGCTGTTTCGTATAAATTGATATAAAGTGGTAAGTATGCAAAATTCATTAACAATTTTACTACCAAATTATGTTACAAAAAAAAAAATAACAATTAACTTTTATTACGTTATCAAAAAGGGATGGATATAGTCACGTTAAAGCCAATATTATGATGACAATTTATCGTACGATACTCACACTTGGAACACAATTCTGTGACGTCACAGTTAATGCACAATATAAATTGTGACGTCACAGTAACATCACACGCGCCACTCTACATAATAAGTGGTACTGTACAATGTTCAAAAGATAAAGAATGATAAGGAGTATTTTGTCCATTGTTATAAAATACTAGGAACACGTCGCCCCGCTATAGTATGTGATGCTTGAATATATTAATTTTTGAAAGACTGAAATACAAAAAAAATGGCTCAGGTTGGCTAATCAGCCAAGTTCGCAGATATAGTGTATCTACCCCCTTTCGACATAACATCGACGATTAAACCACAAACATTTGTGAAGAAATACATTTATAATAGAAACCTATTATAATAGAATTCGGTACATAGTTGAATTATTTTTGTTTTCATTATTTTCAATATTGTATATCCTCAAATAGGTATAATTTATTTATTCACAATTCACAACAAAACTTCAAAATTAATTCAATTATAATTGAATGAAGATCAGAAATAATAAAATACAAATTCTAAATAGTTTTACATAAAAAGCAAAAAATGATACTACTAGTTAACAAACTGGTTAAATTATTGACTTAAGATCCAAGTAATATTTTCTGTTTCTACAGAAATATTTGTTTTTTTTAATAAGTCATATTTAACATTTTCGTCACGAACACTATAATTTTTTTTTTTTAGAAAAAGGAATCTAGGTTTTTGATCAGACACTACTAAATTGAATAAAGTTAACAAATTATATTTTCTAAAACTACCAAATTCAATGATGCACTCAAGCAAGACAGAACGTTGGCTTATACCTTTTACTGTATAATAAGTAACTTTGAACTGGATCTTAACAGGAAACCGATCCATGATTAGAATTACCTTTTACTCTCAATCTTTTCAAAGTTACTTGCACTCACTTTCACAAACAGCACTATGAAGTCTCATAGTGTATACAGACACTCAGTGTAAGTTCCATGTCTTACTGTGTAACTTACTAATGACGTCAGTATGTAGTCCCAGCGATTGAAAATACATATTTATTTATAATCCAAAAATAATTAAAAACTAAATAGTACATAATTAATATCTATCCATCTTTTGGATGCACTGTGAGACTGCACAGTAACGCTCTAGTAACGTTCATGTATACAAGTGGCAATAAATATTTCTCCTCCTGCATAAGAATACCTACTAACAAATAAAATCATCAAAATCAACAAAACAGTGCTATCAAGAAAGTACCTTAGTATTTTTTTTTTTTTAATACAAGGATCTACACTTACATATTCAACTTAAGGCCAAAAGTAATTTTGAATGCGGGGGTAAGTACATACTTCAAAATTTTATTTAAAATATATAGCCTATACGTAACTACTACTATTTTACATCATTTTATTTAGGGCCAAATATGTTCGTAAGCGATTTTTTCATCATGAAACGCGAACAAGATAAGATAATAAATGAAAACAAACTTTAAACTTTCATTAATTTCAAGAAAATAGATAATAAACAATTAACCTTTTCTCTTGAACACCAAAAACTTAGTTTTTGAGCACGTCTTTTATCTTGATTTTGCGCAATTAATTCCCTAATTTATTGTTCATAATTCAAGTAAGTAATTCTTTTAATGAATTCGTTAGAACAGTCCCAGCCCACTTAAAGTACCACTAATACTCGTTTACGTAAATAATTATCATTAAAAGCAGCATAACTTTTAAAAAATTCAAAAATAAAAATGTACAACTCTAATTGCAATGATGAATGTCTGGATTATTCGTATTACCCGTGTAAAAAGAATCGAGAGTCTTGATCAACTCGTAGGGTCTCCCAGCAATACACTAGTGTTTGCCCCCAAGTGATTTAGTGTTTCGATGTCACGAAGAAACCGACTGGGAGTAAGCTTTTAATATAACTGTCACACCCCTAACAGGGACTCCCCCGACCTAAGCGCTCCCCTCCCAAAGAGGAGACCTAAACATATCGTTCATGACCCTGACGATCAGATGACTACTGACAACGTACTCGTACCACCTACCACACAATCATACGCTACACACCGTCTTCGCCGGCGAAGTCGAGGTCCCCGCTATCTTACGTCATCCGGACGTGGGCTCCGTCCACGGCCTTGGAGACGTACGTACTCACCGCCTAAACCGAGGTTCGGCCTCAAAGGAGGCGCCCTTAGGCAGACGTTCCTTTAGTTTCTTCGAGCCCTAGGGCACAAAATTTCTTCTGGCAGAGCTTCCTTCCGAAGCTCGCCAAACAGCCCGGTTACGCTGTCCCAACCAATAGGGTTAGCACAGCTAATAGTCCAACCGAAAAAAAACACTGACAGGGCCATCTTAGTTGACAGTAGAGATTGCAGTCAAGGACCATCTCGATATGGAATGATAATAAAAAAGAAACCTGCCACTTAGCTATCAAATTTGACAACAGAATTCGAAATTATTAAATATTAGGTATATTTATCTGTTTTCTATTGCAATAGTTATTGGTTATCCCATTTCACTTAAAATGTAAACACATGTTTAGTTGCGAGTGGAATATTTTCACAAAGAAAGTAGTGAACCAAAAATTTTTATCATTATAAATTTTGTATTTGATACTCCTCGAACAATGAAAATGAGAAATGCTTTGTTGAAATGAGGAACAAATCGCTTGCGTACCCTGTTGTACTATTACATAACCACAATTTCAGGAACCACTCATCACCTCTAATACCTGCGACATAATTATCACCTTAACATACGTATATTAATAAAAAAATGACGTAATTTTGTAAGTAGGTCGTGTATAATTTATAGCATCAAATTATCTAGATTCACCATTTGTAACATTCATCATTATTGAGGTGCCATTATTAATATAATTGCTCAAATATAATATATATTCTTATATATATATATATATTAAAAATTAATAAAAAGTAGTTTTGTATGTTAAGAAAAATGTTGTATACCTATAAAAGTCGCATATGTGGTACCTTTTTTTCGCACCAAGTATATCATAAATGTACTTACGTAAAGATTTTAAAAAAATAAAAAAAAGGATCTATGTTCAAAGTGTAAATAGTAAGTTATTAGGTAATTGAAAAAAAAAATATTTCGTTTAACTTTATTGTAAAGTCTATGTAATAAAAATATATTTTATGTTAGGAGGCTGCACGTAAGACGCGAAAACAAATGTAAATTGTATAGAAATAAACGATGTTTTTGATTGAACTGTAGTTTTTTTTTTTTATTGAATTAAGTTTGGCGGGTTTAATTTTCATAGACAAAATCCAACAGATAAAGCGTGAAATCACCATTGACAAGCTGCAACTTTTAAATTCAAATTCAAATAATCTTTATTCAAATAGTCCTTTAAAAGGCACTTTTGATGCGTCAATAATTTACATAGTAGTGATTTGATGGTGATAACTACATTCGTAAACTTAAAACTAAAGCTATGAGTCTAATTAGTAACTGTACAAACTTTCATACTAACATGAGTTATCTTGCCATGTACTTTACTGTTACTTCTGTTACTCGGACTTCTTTATGTGATATAGTATAGAAAGACTTTTTAACTTCCTCTAGAATCTAGGCTATCAACGGGTTTCCAGAGAAAAAAAAACTATTTATACGAATAGTAGGTATATATTAAAGAAAATTCTAAAATAGTTATGAATTAAATTATGAAATATCTCGTGAGACAACTCTTCTCTTTACAAATTCATGAATCTGTTTCAGACAGGAATTGTAGTTTACTACCATCGCATCAAGAAGTATAACATAATAACAAATGATCGAGGTTTAGTTCCAGAAATCATCACCATCATGATCAACCCATTGCCGGCTCACTACAGAGCACGGGTCTCCTCTCAATATGAGAAGGGTTTGGCCATAGTCCACCACGCTGGCCATGTGCGGATTGGCAGACTTCACACGCCATTGAGAACATTATGGAGAACTCTCAGGCGTGCAGGTTTCCTCACGATGTTTTCCGTCACCGTTGAAGCAAGTGATATTTTAATTGTTTAAAAACGCACATAATTTCGAAAAGGTAGAGGTGCGTGTCCAGATTCGAACCGCCGACCTCTGATTAGGAGGCTGACGCCCTAACCACTAGGCTATCTCAGCTTGAACAACTAAATAAATTCTCTTAGAGATTTTTTTTTTTAAATAAATAAATTCTCTAAAATCTCTTATGATGATAACAGAACTTAGAACAGGCTTTATCAGTAGTAGGGCAGGGGGATTATACCGCCCAGTTTTTCACTACTTTGATTGAAGTTCGCATGGGAAAAAAAAAACAAATGTCTGGAAAACATGCCATAAGGCTTTATTCTTAAATTTATTTATATTATAATATATTAACTATTCAACTAAATACCTTATAACAAACTTGATCCTGGTTGTATTTGGTTAGCTGTCCATGTATCGATACTTGGTACAATTGTGGGTCATTAATAAACCAACAGATAAATGAAACATATCAAGTTCATAGTGGAATTTACGTAGAGGGGAAGTAGCGTCATGCCGCTTAACGTGACGGCAAACGGGTCGTTTAAGTGCAAGTAGCGCCAGTGGATGTTTTACTTCCATATATGGGATGGGCTCCGGACAAGGCAGTGCTGGATTAGGCCACTCTAATTTCCCTATCGCGGTTAAATCAATAATGAAAAGTCATCATCATCATGATCAACCCATTACCGGCTCACTACAGAGCCCGGGTCTCCTCTCAATACGAGAAGGGTATGGCCATAGTCCACCACGCTGGCCATGTGCGGATTGGCAGACTTCACACGCCTTTGAGAACATTATGGAGAACTCTCAGGCGTGCAGGTTTCCTCACGATGTGTTCCTTCACCGTTGAAGCAAGTGATATTTTAATTGTTTGAAAACGCACATAACTCTCAAAAGTTAGAGTTGCGTGCCCGGATTCGAACCGCCGACCTCTGATTACGAGGCTGAGGCCCTAACCACTAGGCTATCATCGCTTCAATGAAAAGTACACGTCGAAAACTAAGTGGAAATCTCTTGAACTGTTCCTCTCGGTATCTCGTCATAATCATTAATCCAACACCGGCCCACATTACAGTGAGGGGGTCTGCTATACGAGTGAGATGGGTTTTGGAGTTTTGGACAAGTGCGGTCTTCACACAGAAGGGTTTTGGAGTTTTGGACAAGTGCGGACTTCACACAGAAGGGTTTTGGAGTTTTGGACAAGTGCGGACTTCACACAGAAGGGTTTTGGAGTTTTGGACAAGTGCGGACTTCACACAGAAGGGTTTTGGAGTTTTGGACAAGTGCGGACTTCACACAGAAGGGTTTTGGAGTTTTGGACAAGTGCGGACTTCACACAGAAGGGTTTTGGAGTTTTGGACAAGTGCGGACTTCACACAGAAGGGTTTTGGAGTTTTGGACAAGTGCGGACTTCACACAGAAGGGTTTTGGAGTTTTGGACAAGTGCGGACTTCACACAGAAGGGTTTTGGAGTTTTGGACAAGTGCGGACTTCACACAGAAGGGTTTTGGAGTTTTGGACAAGTGCGGACTTCACACAGAAGGGTTTTGGAGTTTTGGACAAGTGCGGACTTCACACAGAAGGGTTTTGGAGTTTTGGACAAGTGCGGACTTCACACAGAAGGGTTTTGGAGTTTTGGACAAGTGCGGACTTCACACGTCTTAGAGAACAATGAATAACCCTCAAGCAAGAAGATTTTAAGGAAATAGTAGAAGGAGTCGGGAAAGGTCGGTTTTTTCTTTTCTCGGCAATGTTTTGTCTATTCTTAAGTTTCTTTTTTGTATGAATATGTAAATTAGTTTTTAGCAATGACTGTTTTTGCCAAAATAAAGAGAAAGAAAAAGAAAGACGGAGAACTGAAGTCCACCATTTTGCGCTGAAAAGTAGCTTTCTTCGCCATCTCTAAAGAAGATGCCAGTTTTTCTTGTAAAACTAAAGGTATTACACTTTGTTGGACATAATTGTGACTGTAATGGTCAGTTAAATGAATGTTATTTGTTTGGGGGGCAAGGGGGTTACAGAAAAACGTTACGCTGCGTTACATGGGAGGGGGAGGGTTTAGGATCTCCAAAAATTGCGTTTCTTAATACTGGAATGTTCACTAAGGTATCAAGTTATATGCTTAAGTTGTATGTGTTTGGTGGGAGGCTTGGGCCGTGGCTAGTTACCACCCTACCGACAAAGACGTGTCGCCAAGCGATTAAGCGTTCCGGCACGATGTCGCGTAGAAACCAATTAGGAGTGTGAGTTTACCATACCCCTAACAGGCCGCTACCATCTTAGACTGCATCATCACTTACCATCAGGTGAGATAGCCGTCAAAAGGGCTAACTTGTAGTGTAAAAAAAAAAAAGTACCCAGGGTTTTCATCTAGTCCACCTAAAGGTAGGTTTATGTCGTTCATTAAACATACAACTTGTTTAACAATATTTATTGCTCATAATATGTCTATGTATAAATAATGACACGGTACGAATATCCGAAACTTGAGAACAATGATTAAGGAGTATCCGATCGCAAGCCTATCCTATCTCGCTCGCACACGATAATGCTCTCTCGCACATACATATTTGTAGTAAAGTTTAGTAATAGGCAAGTTGTGAAGTCTTTATTTTTTCTATACTAATTATTTGGTTAATACATATACCATTTTATCTAAATTATACACAGTTGAATGCCTGATTAGTTCTTTATGGTGATGAGTTTGTTCCGTGCTCCACAAGCTCATGAACAAGGGCCCCGGATGGCTTCGAAACTAGTCAGAAATACTTTTTTTTAAGTCAGTTTTAAGACGGTTTAAATTTTTATAATAGTTTATTTTCCTCTTAACTTATCATCTATCGATCTTTTCAAAAGCGAGTTTGGGTCAAGATGTTTAAATCTATATATACAGTAACGTGATCATTTTTCCATGAGAGATTTCACATGACCAACGGCTCCCACCTAATTGGGGGTCGTCCAACGCTGCGTCAACCTTCGTCACCATTCTAAAACGTTGGAACCGATTGTCCATCGGTTCTTCTAGCCATGTTCCACTTCACCTACATTGAGCTCAGGGTTAACTCCGGTTCTTGATCTGGTGGAGATACCGAGTTATCTTCATCATTCTCTTAGGGCATCCAGTGTGCTTCAAGCGTTGATCGCCACCCACCCACTACTGCCATCGGGGAGTTCGATGGGTACCAATCGAATCGCCTGAAAATACCGAAATACAGCTCATTACAACCCCATAGCAGGCAACAGAACTATCGTCCAATAAGATTTCTTCTAGAGGCTTCGGCCGTGGCTAGTCACCACCCAGCAATTTAGCGTACAGTACAATGTGGAACGGAAACCGATCGGGGTTAGTTTTGTTAACAGAATTGCCGTACCTCTAACAGAATAATCTTGGAAAAATCCTATTACGATATTGAGGCTAACATAAATAAAAAAAACTTTGGGAGGGAATTGCTCTAACTTCATACCTAATTATAATTCATTATTGACTATGTGAGATGGTGATAATGAAAAAAATCCGTATATAAATTATAAACAGAGAAACCCAAAAGTTTCCCAAACTAGTGGATAAAATTGATTTTGCGTGATTAATCACTTTTATCTAATATACTTAGATGCATACTAATTTAGATACCTCTTTTGACCTATTCCATTTTATAGAATTATCTTAATGACATCGTTATCACAGATTTGGTACAAAAATAACAAAAATAATAAAAATAAATAAGCTTGCTCTGAAGTACGGTCTCCTGGAGGAGAGGTTGCCCTATTACAAGTACACACTCTATTGGGACCGGTCCATTATCACGGACAGGACTATTCTCGCGAATAAACCTGACATCGTGTTGGTGGACCGGGCACAGTCGAGGGTGTTTTTGGTGGACAACACCATTCCATATGACGAAAACCTCGTGACAGCTGAGACGGAGAAAAAACGAAAGTATTTCGATCTGTCTCACGAGGTTTCCGACATGTGGCATGTGCAGTCCGCTGAAACCATCCCAATCGTCATATCTGCGAATGGGTTGATCCCAGTTAGCCTCGCTCACCATCTGAGGCGACTGGGGTTCCGTGGCAGTTCGCTCGCAGCCAAGATGCAAAAAGCGGTCTTGCTGGACTCGGCTAGGATAGTCCGGCGGTTTCTCAACCTGTCACCCTGACCCCCGGCCGTTTGGTCTCCCCTGCCGGGGTGTAATCCTCCGCCCGGTGCAAATATGTATTTATGTAATGTATATGTAGGTTTATTTATTTTTATTTATTTAAGTTTATTATATCTCTTTTGGTTTTTATATGTATTTATTTTGAAAACGGGCGTGAGAGGTAGTATAAAAATAATTAATATTACCTGTTCGCTGTTCTGATCCTGGTGGTCTATTATAGTTTCTTCAGCCTTTATCGAGCCGTCCACGTCATCTGCCAACAAAAGCAAATTATAACTATGGATTCGCCCTTAGCCCAGACCTTTTGATTTAAACAAAACAATTAACGTGTAATATGGTAAACGTAGCGTTGGTCGACCCCCAACTAGGTGGACAGACGACATCAGACGAGTCGCAGGGGGCCGCTGGAAGCAAGCGGCCCAAGACCGTGGCCATTGGAACTCTCTACAAAAGACCTATGTCCAGCAGTGGACTTCAATCGGTTGAAAATGTTTTATTTTTATTTTTTTTTTGAGATAGGTTTGCGCTTGACGACAATCAGTACCAGAAGGCACTGATGAGGTCTAGGTCGGAGCGCGCTTGCCTAGAAAATGCCTATTCACCCTTGATGATGATGATGATAATGGTAGTTTAGTTTGGTATTGAGACAAAAGTCAAATAACGTTTTCTTGAATTAAAAAAGTGAAGTGTCTATTGAAACAACCAATTAAAACAATTCATCATCATCATCATCATTTCAACCGATAGACGTCCACTGCTGGACATAGGTCTTTTGTAGGGAGTTCCAATGGCCACGGTCTTGGGCCGCTTGTATCCAGGCTTCCTGCGACTCGTTTGATGTCGTCTGTCCACCTTGTTGGGGGTCGACCAACGCTACGTTCACCGGTGCGAGGTCGGTAAATCAATTAACTAGTAATTATTCAATCACGCTAATATTATAAATACGAAAATTTGTATCACAGCGGAACGTTTGAACCAACCAATTTGGCTGAAATTTTCAATATATATAGCATATACCCGAAATAAACAAAAAACTATATGTTATAGGCTAAATTTTGTGTCGGAAAAATTTGAATTTGAAACTAAATTCAACATCGATATAGCACCGAACAATGCTTACTAAAAAGCTGTGATAGCTGTAGTTAGGACGTCAGCCTCCTAATCTGAGGTCGGCGGTCCGAACCCGAGCACGCATCTATAACTTTTTGGAGTTATGTGCGTTTTGGAGCGATTAAAATATCACTTGCTTCGACGGTGAAGGAAAACATCGAGAGGAAACCTGCACGCCTGAGAGTTCTCTATAATGTTCTCAAAGGCGTGTGAAGTCTGCCAATCCGCACATGGCCAGCGTGGTGGACTATGGCCATACCCTTTTTTTTTATCCACTACAAGTTAGCCCTTGACGGCAATCTCACCTGATGGTAAGTGATTATGCAGTCTAAGATGGTAGCGGGCTAACCCGTAAGGGGTATGGTAAACCCATACTCCTATCGGTTTCTACGCGACATCGTGCCGGAACGGTAAATCGCTTGGCGACACGTCTTTGTCGTCACCCTTCTCATGTTGACAGACCCGTGCTCTGTAGTGAGCCGGTAATGGGTTGATCCTTCACGCCCCTCTGCCCGACGCTTGGACGTCTTAATTCTGATTATCTAGCCTACTAGCATTTACCAGTCGATGGTGACAATGGTGGCAGTTCTACACTCTCATAATGTATATGCTGTAAAACAACTAAATTCTTGATTTCAGTACAGTTCCTCATTGACTCTGTCAGAAAATACTAGCCAGGAATTATATACAGATTATATTTTAATTTTTCTTTTTCGGACTGTCTATTAGCTGTACAAACCCTTTTGGATGCCACAGCGTAACCGGGCTGTTTGGCGAGCTTTGGAAAAAAGCTCTGCCAGAAGACATTTTGAGCCCTAGGGCTCGAAGAAACTAAGGGAACGACTGCCTAAGGGTGCCTCCTTTGAGGCCGAACCTCGGCTTAGGCGACGTTTGGGATAACGAGGGGGTCGGACGGTGTATATTTTAACTCACGTAACGTCAGTACGGCGGGGTCGTTTTTCGCTGGTACCAGACTCACACCGGATTTATCTGGAAAAATTTAAACGAAACATTACTAAAAACTTTGTAATTAACATTGCTTCATCATTTATGTTTATTCATCTATAATAAAAGCTGTAGTGTTTGTTTATCTGTTTATTGCTTGAACGAGCCTCTGAAACTCCTAACCTAACCTGACCAGTCAGGTTGGTAAAATCATTTATTATCAATCAATCAATCATTCAAATAATCCTTTATAAGGCACTTTTGATGCGTCAATGACTTTATATAGTAAAGAGTTGATGGTGATAACTATATTCGTTTTTTTTTTATCCACTACAAGTTAGCACCCCTTGACGGCAACCTCACCTGATGGTAAGTGATGATGCGGTCTAAGATGGAGGCAGGCTAACCTGTAAGCCCACACTCCTAATTGTTTTCTACGCGACATCGAGCCGGAACGCTAAATCGCTTTGCGACACGTCTTTGTTGGTAGGGTGGTAACTAGCCACGGCCGAAGCCTCCCACCAGACCAGACTCGAGCCGGCAATCGAACCCAGGATCTCCAACTTTATAACGTGCCAGTACGCCACGCGCCACGGAGGTCGTCAGAGTCGTAAACTTTAAACTAAAGCTATGCGAGTTTTACATGTAAGCATACCAGGCTGCCACTGAACTTGCTGCAGCTGATGCCAAGTGCTTAAAAAGTAGATAGCGGTAAGGATGGAAGGGTTAAATTTGGGATTTCAATCTAACTACTCGCCGATACCCCAACGCCTAAGGACAAAAGTCTTCAACGCCTGCGTCTTACCGGTCATGACATAATCATGATCAACCAATTACCGGCTCACTACAGAGCACGGGTGTCCTCTCAATATGAGAAGGGTTTGGCCATAGTCCACCACGCTGGCCATGTGCGGATTGGCAGACTTCACACGCCTTTGAGAACATTATGGAGAACTCTCAGGCGTGCAGGTTTCCTCACGATGTTTTCCTTCACCGTTGAAGCAAGTGATATTTTAATTGTTTAAAAACGCACATAACTCTGAAAAGTTAGAGGTGCGTGCCCGGATTCGAATCGCCGACCTCTGATTAGGAGGCTGACGCCCTAACCACTAGGTTATCACCGATTCTACTAGGCTATCACCGCTTCTCATGATATACGGAGCAGAAACCTGAACAGTGGACACTCACAGTAGGCCTTATCCACAAGTTCAAAATCGCTCAGCGTGCTATGGAGAGGACTATGTTGGGTGTTTCTCTGAGGGATAGAATCCTTAACGAGGACATCCGTAGGAGAACAAAAGTAACCGACATAGCCCAACGGATTAGCAAGCTGAAGTGGCAGAGGGCGGGTCATATCTGTCGCAGAACGGACGGCCATTTGGGCAGACGTGTTCTGGAGTGGAGACCGCGTACCGGTAAGCGCAGCGTAGGACGACCACCTGCTCGCTGGACCGACGACCTGAACAGGATCGCTGGTGGCGGGTGGATGAGGAAGACGGAAGACCGTGTGTGGTGGCGCGCTCTCGGAAAGGCCTATGTCTATAGGCTGATTGAACCTAACTTACAACTAATCCACTATGAATTCTTTAATCTATTTAGTATTGAATGGCTCAACTAACCATTCTTGTCTTCAACACTCAACTCTTGAGATTCTTCGGTTGCTGTATATATCTGTAAACAAGCAAAAAACACAAATTGTAGTATTAAATATAACCTCCACTCATAGGAGAATAGTTTTTACACAATTACCACGCCGTGCCTAATAAAAAATAAAATAGGAAACTATACGGGGTACTTTCGAAGTACGCAAGTTTAGCGCGCATGTGACGTCATGCGTCCTAGACTCTGACAAAAAAATACAGTAAAGTGTTCAACTTTACTGTATTTTTCCAGAAAATCCAATGTAACCGCGGGAATTGTGAAAAACTGAATTTACGCCAATGAGTTAACTAACTAGACATTTAGAACAGGAGTATTTAAACATTTTATCTACGTGGAAAAGTGAATTATGAAGTTTATTTATTATTATATTATTGTATGTATTTTACTGGAATGGCGACCCCGCACGGGTAAACGTAGTACGGCCCCCAACTAGGTGGACAGACGACATCAGACGAGTCGCAGGGAGTCGCTGGAAGCAAGCGGCCCAAGACCGTGAGCATTGGAACAAAGGACCTATGTCCAGCAGTGGACGTCAATCGGTTGTTAATGATGATGATGATGATGTATTACTTTAAGCATTAAGCTCGCCTAATGTACATATTTTTTGGGCCATAAAGTTAAAAAAAAAATAGTATATTATCTAAATTATTTTAACATCTATTTCAATGATCATCTATCCCCGGCTAAGTTTGTTGTGGGCTTCTTCTTAGACCGGGGCGCGTTTGAAACCCTCATAGCTTTAGTTTTAAGTTTACGAATGTAGTTATCACCATCAACTCACTGCTATGTAAATTATTGACGCGTCAAAAGTGCCTTTTTAAGGACTATTTGAATAAAGATTATTTTGAATTTGAATTTGAATGCATATTCTCTACTAGAATAGCAGTTTGGGGCCGCGGACTGGTTGCGCAACCAAGCGGCTACCGTGCGGTGTGACGCGACCGGTTGCGCCACCAGTGGTGTATCAGTAAGACAGTACTCACCGCGTCAGGTAATTTATCCATTTTGCTTTCCACTGTTACGAACTGAAATTAAATAAAACGGATTCATAATAAAAACAACTTTTGTCGCGCCTTATGCCGTCACAAAAAATGGCATAACGCTCAGATAACCTTGACGTAAATTGCACTCCTTTACATCTACTGGCCGTGAATTCTGGTCTATTCTGTTTTTTTTTCAATCTGCTTCAATGTTTATTTGTAAGTATGTACGTACGTACGTTTTTGTACAGTTGTGGACCCAATTACAGTTATTGGATTATGAAATGTCATAAATTTATTATTAATTATAAGAAAGCTGTGATGATAGCCTAGTGGTTAGGACGTCCGCCTCTTAATCAGAGGTCGGGGCTTCGAACCTCGAGTTTTCGGAGTTATGTGCGTTTTTAAGCAATTAAAATATCACTTGCTTTAATGGTGAAAGAAAACATCGTGAGGAAACCTGCACGCCTGAGAGTTCTCCGTAATGTTCTCAAAGGCGTGTAAAGTCTGCCAATCCGCACATGGCCAGCGTGGTGGACTATGGCCAAACCCTTCTCATATTGAGAGGAGACCCGTGCTCTGAAGTGAGCCGATAATGGGTTTTAGTAATGTTTCGTTTAAATTTTTTCGGTGATAGGTTGATCATGATGATGATGATTTATTATTTGCATATGAAATCATCTGCAATACGGATAGAGGAGTCATGGAATCCAAGGGTTTACAAATGTACGTGTCACCCTCTGACATTCAAAAGGTTTACCAGCTGAAGGGAGACAAAACACTGCTTAACTATTCCAATGTGATACCACATTTATTTGCAATTCCTTTGGGATTTGTAACTAATTAATCTACATGTAAAACTTACATTTTCACCCAATTTAGTGACCCTTGGTTGATTCACGACTATTGATTCGGCCAAATGACCCTGTAAATTAAAACATTTCTCTATTACAATATGTTTTATTCAAATTCTCGTTGGTCTTACATTTGATACCAAGAGATTCTTGCTCCAAGTCCCAAATCGATTCAAGAATTGTAAGTAAATGAAATTTGTATTGCACTAAAATTTAGCCTTTAGCAATCTCTCCTTTTTTTTATGCAAACGTCATCAAGACGTATCGCCAAGCGATTTAGCGTTCTGGCACGATGTCGCGTAGAGACCAATTAGGAGGTCTACCATACTCCTAACAGGTTAGCTCGCTATCATCCTAGACTGCATCATCCCTTAATACCAGTTGAGATAGCCGTCAAGTGCTAACTTGTAGTGTATAAAAAAAAATGTTCTCGTACATGGCCAGCGTGGTGGACTATGGCCAAACCCTTCTCACATTGGGAGGAGACCCGTGCTCTGTAGGGAGCCGGCAATGGGTTGCTCCTGATGATAATGATGACCTATTCAGGTGTCCATGTATAGCGCACTTACGCTGTTTTTTTTCGGACTGTCTATTAGCTGTACTAACCCTATCGGTTGCCACAGCGTAACCGGGCTGTTTGGCGAGCTTCGGAAAGAAGCTCTGTCAAAAGAAATTTTGAGCCCTAGGGCTCGAAGAAACTAAGGGAACGTCTGCCTAAGGGGGCCTCTTTTGAGGCCGAACCTCGGCTTAGGCGACGTTTGGGATAACGGGGGGCTCGGACAGTGAGTGGTCCGTACGTCTCCGAGGCCGTGGATGTAGCACACATCCGGATGACGTATGATAGCGGGGACCTCAACTTCGCCGGCGAAGACGGTGTGTAGCATATGTGTGGTAGGTGGTACGAGTGTGTTGTCAGTAGTCATCTGATCGTCAGGGTCATGAAGGATATGTTTAGGTGTCCTCTTTCGGAGAGGAGCGCTTAGGTCGGGGGAGTAAAAAGAAGCCGCAATAACGAGAGGGTTGGGGTGTCGCCTCGGCTTAGGCGACGTTTGGTATAGCGGGCAGTCGGACGGTGACCACTTACGCTGGTGTTCATGTGGTGGTAGAGCAGCTGCTTGCGCATGTAGCCGGCGCCGCACACGACGCACTCGTACGGCTTGCGGTCGCTGTGCACGAAGCGGTGCGTGTTGCGGTTGTCGCGCGAGTTGAACGACTTGCCGCACACCTGTGCACCACAAAGTGATTACTAGTACAGCACAGCACAGCGTGCCGTGCCGTGCTGTTGTCTAAGCCGAGTACAGTTATCATTGCAGGTATATACAGCATTACAGTTTCTCTGGTTAAAATTTGCATTACAGTTATTAGAACATTGATGTTAAACAATATAAAAAAAAAACTTAAATTAATTAATTATGAAATATTCAGACTTAAAATAAATACTAGGATTTATTTATTTATTTATTTCGTTGCATATTGTGTACACATGCCCGGTTTGGGTGTTGCAACTTGGTCTGGAATCGACCGCAGTAGGGAGACCGATTTCATTTATTTTTACTTGCATCGTTTAAAAAATCGTTTACAGTGTAATAACACTTCTCCAATAAAATATTCTTTAATACTGTGTAATATTCATTTTCTTTTTCTAAGTTTCGTATGCAGTCTGGCACCATTATATATTTTCACAGACATTACGTCGGGACTACGGGTGTGGAGTTTTAGCTTTAGGTGGATTATAATGAGAACTATACATGTAGATATATTTTTTTCTTAAAACTAGTTAGGGTGTCGTGAAAGATATCGATCATGATGATGATTATGATGTATTACCTCGCACTTGTAGGGCTTCTCCCCGCTGTGGATGCGCACGTGTTTCTTGTAGTGCTCCGGGTAAACGAAGGTGGCGCGGCAGATCTCGCACACCAGCGGCCGCTCGCCCGTGTGGGACGCCTTGGTGTGGTAGTCCAGCAACCTGACCGGAGCAGTCACAGATAAAGGAATCCTACTTTATTACTACACATTACCAAACCACCTGCAAACTATCCCTTATCTCTAATAACCGAACTCTGGCAGCCGACCAAAATGCGAAATGCTTAGCCCCTACCGACAAAGACGTGTCGCCAAGCGATTTAGCGTTCCGGCACGGTAGAAACCAATTTAGCCCGCTACCATCCAAGACTGCATCATCACAGAGAAACGAAGTATTGTACACCAAAAAACTCATTAATAAACCACCTGCAAACTGTCCCTTATATCTAATAACCGAACTCTGGCAGCCGACCAAAATGCGAAATGCTTAGCCACCGACAAAGACGTGTCGCCAAGCGATTTAGCGTTCCGGCACGGTAGAAACCAATTAGGAGTATGGGTTTGCCATACCCCTAACAGGTTAGCTTGCTACCATCCTAGACTGCATCATCACAGAGAAACGAAGTATTGTACACCAAAAAACACATTACCAAATCACCTGCAAACTGTCCCTTATCTCTAATAACCGAACTCTGGCAGCCGACCAAAATGCAAAATGCTCGGTAATGGGTTGATCATGATGCTGTTATTTCTGTCTGTGATGAGCAATAAAATGTATTAATGAATTCTTCCATACATTCGCGTGTCTGGTGGCAATTCGCCTGGTACATGAAGCTTCTGCTCACCGTCTCCTTTTAAATTTCTTGGGGCACTGCGTGCAGTGGTACCGCTTGTCGTCCAGGTGCGTCGCTCGCTTGTGGGAGTGCAGGTTCGAGCGCTGCGTGAAGCTCGCGCCGCAGATCTCACATTTGAATGGACGTTCACCTTGAAACACCCATAGTATATATGCAAGCCATCATGGAGACATACAAATATCACATACACTGTAACTATCACATACACTGTACTGTGTATCTTTAAGATTGTCTGGAAGAGATTGCATTGTTGATTATTAATTTAATAAAACAAAGGTTACCTATTCTGTTCTTCTGTCATCATCATCATCATGATCAACCCATTAACGGCTCACTACAGAGCACGGGTCTCCTCTCAATATGAGAAGGGTTTGGCCATAGTCCACCACGCGGGCCATGTGCGGATTGGCAGACTTCACACGCCTTTTGAGAACATTATTGTTATTGTTCTTCTGTAATAAGTTTTTTTTCTGTTTTTTTTGTTATTTGTTGTTAGTTAATAGAAGTTGTTGTGGGCTTCTTGTTAGACCAGGGCGCGTTTGGAACCCTCATAGCTTTAGTTTTAAGTTTACGATTGTAGTTATCACCATCAAATCACTGCTATGTAAATTAATGACGCATCAAAAGTGCCTTTTTTAAGGACTATTTGAATAAAGATTATTTTGAATTCGAATTTGAATTTAATTTCAAAAAGTTAGCATATTTATTAGCGACCTATTAGCGTCGAATTGAGTTATTATGCATGCTGTAGTTACCTCTAAATTGATTTATATGTGTATATCCTAGCAGATTTTCGAAGTTATGTGCGTTTTTAAGAAATTAAAATATCACTTGCTTCAACGGTGAAGAACATCGTGAGGAAACCTGCACGCCTGAGAGTTCTCTATAATGTTCTCAAAGGCGTGTGAAGTCAGCCAATCAGTACTGCCAGCGTGGTGGACTATGGCCAAACCCTTTTCATATTGAGAGGAGACCCGTGCTCTTTTTTTTTTCTGTGCTAACCCTATTGGTTGCCACAGCGTAACCGGGCTGTTTGGCGAGCTTCGTAAAGAAGCTCTGCTAGAAGAAATTTTGGCCCGAAGAAACTAAGGGAACGTCTATCTAAACTAAACTAAGGGCGCCTCCTGTGAGGCCGAACCTCGGCTTAGGCGACGTTTGGGATAACGGGGGGGGGGGGGGGGGGGGACGGTTAAACCCGTGCTTTGTAGTGACCAGGCAATGGGTTTGTCATGATGATGATGATACAACAGCATAAGGATAATTGTCGAGTGAGATGCATGGAAACCCTTACGGAGATTACCTGTGTGTATTCTCATATGGTCTCTCACTTCCGCGCGTCTGGCGAAGGCTTTGCCGCAGATGCCGCACACGAAGGGTTTGCTCCCGGAGTGGACCACGCCGTGAACTTCGAGGTTGTGCTGTGTACCGAACGCTTTGCCTGGAAGAAATGGACGGACCATGATTTTCAAGTTGGTATTGTGGACTATTGCTTAACCATCATCTATATATTTTTTTAATTAAATTTTATTGGACAATAAAACAGTGTACAAAAGGCGAACTTAATGCTAGCATTCTCTAACAGTCAACCTTGGATCACACAGAAATAAACATGTTACGAGTTTATAACTATGGCTTTTTTTCTTTTAAGATATCTTTATAGCATATATCTTATAGCTTTCGGACAACTCCATTAAACAAATTAGCGTTTGTGCCCAGAATTGTCCAGAATGTTTTTTTCATGCTTACTCAATTCCTCTAGTCTTAGGCCTTTAAGTTACAGACTAGCACCGAGGAGCACTCTTCGGTTTTTTCAGTGCCGTTATTGTTACTTCAATTATATTTCCTTTTTAATAACTAAATAAAAAAATAAAAAAGTGACGCCATTCGTCAGATATCGAACCCTAACAGATTAATGAGTTAGGCCAAAATTAGGAGTCGAGAATTTTTCAGGGTCAAGGACAGCATGTAGGTAGTCGGTTCCACTAATTTTTGCTAACATGTAAATTCTTCAAAGGCCAACCAATTCAGCATTGGTTCAGCATTGGTCTATGCACCGAACTCCTCTCTACTTTTAAGTGGGAGGTCCATGCCCAGCAGTGGGACATTAAGGATGATAATAGTGGGATTTGTCTGGTGGGAGGCTTCGGCCGTGGCTAGTTACCACCCTACCGACAAAGACGTGTCGCCAAGCGATTTAGCGTTCCGGCACGATGTCGCGTAGAAACCAATTAGGAGTGTGGGTTTACCATACCCCTAACAGGTTAGCCCGCTACCATCTTAGACTGCATCATCACTTACCATCAGGTGGGATTGCCGTCAAGGGCTAACTTGTAGTGGATAAAAAAAAAATTTACCCACCGCAAATATTGCAGACGAAATCCTTAACGCTGGAGTGAGTTTTCTCATGCTGACTCAGGTTCTGCGGCGTGAAGAAAGACTTGTCGCATTGGTGGCACTTGTAAGGCCGCGGGCGATCCTGGGGACAAGCGAATTATTTATTTATTTATTTATTTTATTTACACACTTTTATTGTACACCACGAAAAAGGAAAAATAAAAGAAAAAAAAGACAGAAAATAACAGACACAGTAGTATACAATTTGGCGGCCTTATCGCTACATCTCTTCCAGGCAACCAAATATTTAGAAGATATAGAGATACGGAAAGAGGGAGGTGGTGCAAAATATATACATAAATATATACCTTGGTATAAAACAAATAACCATATTAATATATATCTTAAAATATAAAAATATAATATATGAATAAAGTATAAATAAATAATCCTCAAAAATAACACTAATATTGGGCCGCAGATAAAAAAATTTAACCATTTTTTTTAATATTTTTATAGATGCCTCTCTAATCTCTAAGGGTAAGATATTCCATAGCTTAACAGCCTGAATAGTGAAGGAATTGTGGAAGAAGAAGAATTAATTAGAATTTTTTTATTTAACTACAAGTCAGCCCTTGACTGCAAGCGCACCTGGTGGTAAGTGACGATGCAGTCAAAGATGGTAGCGGGCTGTCATTGTTTAAAGTTATTCCATGCGTCTTTATATTGCGCATATATCATATGTTAATCTAGTATTTTGCATATTTTATTATTAGAGACATATTAGCGTCGAATTAAGTTATTAGGCATGCTGTAGTTACCTCTAAATTGATTTATATGTATATCCTAGCACTTAAGGTTTTTAAAATGTTTATTTTTTTTTACATATAAATCTGTTGGTGGCGCTTCAGATAAATAAATAAATATCAGTCGTACTCTAAAATGATTGCCAACGAAATAGTTTTTATGCGTTCTTTATGAAATATATAAATTTATAATGCATACAAAAACATTCGGGGACCCGGGATTTGAACCCAAGTCTTTCCGGCCATTTGTCAACTAAGCAATCAATCACATACCATCGACGCCGAAATTAATGTAGACTTTCGCCAATCTTTTAGCGACTGTGGCGTCATCTAGTGAAATATTACAGTTTCGATCCACTATTCAAAGTTCCATCTTACAACAAATTTGAAAGAGAGTTGACAAATCCCTTTTTTATAATTTTGTATTTTATTTAAGCGTTTTTGTCTATACTTGGACGAAAAATATCAAATGGATTTATTATGCATACAAAATGCGTGATTTATGTTTTTTTTTCGTGAATACGTATGTCAATTCTTTAAGGGATACAAATAATTCATTAATGTACACCGTCCGACCCCCAGTTATCCCAAACGTCGCCTAAGCCGAGGTTCGGCCTCACAGGAGGCGCCCTTAGGCAGACGTTCCCTTAGTTCGAGCCCTAGGGCTCATAATTTCTTCTGGCAGAGCTTCCAAACAGCCCGGTTACGCTGTGGCAACCAATAGTATTAGCACAGCTAATAGGCAGTCCGAAAAGAAAATAACCTGTAATTAATTAAGGTATATGACCATTGATTTACCACTAGCCGTAGATCGATCATTAACGCTCAAAAAATGGGACGGGAAAGTAGTGCACAAATGGCGACGCGTGCACTCCTTTCCCCCAGTGTGTGACAAGGCTAGACGAAAGTCATCGATTCTAACACTCGAGCCGTATAATCCGAATGAATTACAAAGCACTACGCGCCGCTATAGATAATATAACGGTCAGATGTCTAGTGTTTTAGACGGGTTGTAATACATCGATATACCGATATGTAGGAATGTATAGTTAGTTGGTGACAAATTCTCGCCTTGTTTTTGTATGACGCGTTCTATCTACGGCTAGTGATAAATCAATGTATATGACTCACAAGGTGCGTCTTGAGATGCGACTGGTGGGTGTACTTGGAGGCGAAGGTCTTCCGGCAGACGTTGCAGGAGTACGGCCGGGATCCGCTGTGCATGTTCATGTGGCCAGTCAGCAACGCCTTGGAACTGCGGGCGGTGATGACATTCATAAATCACACTTTTATTATAAATGCGTGTGTGTAAGTATGTTTGTTACTCCATAACCTAACCTAAAGAGTTTTTCTGCGAAAAGTCCTTTGTGTCTTTCAAAAAGAAACTTAAAAAGCATTGTTTAAATTTATAAACGCGCCACTTTTGGCCTAGTACTTACATAAGTAAACTGTTTTCTTTTTTTTAATTTTTCATTAAGTTAAATTGTTTCTTATGAGAACCTGCACCTGCACGCCAGAGAGTTCTATATAATGTTCTCAAAGGCGTGTGAAGTCTGCCAATCCGCATGGACAGCGTGGTGGAAAATGTCCAAATCCTTCTCATATTGAGAGGAGACCCGTGCTCTGTAGTGAGCCGGTAATGGGTTGATCATGAGGATGATATGTAAGCGTGTGGATGTGCCCACAAATGCTCCTTAAACGTAAGGGGAAAATTTATAAAACAGTTGTAACTCCTGTCGTGTTGTATGGATCAGAATGTTGGGCGGCAAAAAGAACGGATGGAAGAAGAGTTCACGCGACAGAAATGCGAATGTTGAGATGGATGTGTGGTGTGACAAGAATGGATAAGATAAGAAATGAATATATAAGGGGAAGTCTAAAAGTAGCGCCAGTGACAGAAAAGATGAGGAGTAACAGGCTAGCAAGGTATGGTCATATAATGCGGAGGAAAGAAAGTGATATCACCAAAAGAATGTTATATATGAACGTGGAAGGGCAAAGGAGTAGAGGAGGACCAAAGAAGAGATGGATGGATTTTGTAAAAGAGGATATGTCGGTAAAAGGTGTGGGTAGTGAGGTAACGGCTGATAGAAGTGAGTGGAAGAAGAAGACGGTTGTGCCGACCTCACATAATATGGGATAAGGGCAAGAGAAAGAAGTATTGATAAGGATGTTTGTGGGTAGGTATGTTTGTTACTCCATCACGCCAAATGCTGAACCAATTGGTCTGAAATTTGAAATAGCGATAGATTATACTCTGGATTTAAATATACGCTGGCATACGCATTTTTATCACTGATAAAGCCATAGCTCTCGCGGGATTTTGAAAACCTTAATTTAGCGTCGATGAGTCTTGATAATCAATATGGTAGATTCTTCTTATTTTTTCTATTATTCTTAATAATAGTAAAAAGACCATCGCTTGGTTCACTGATAAATACTTCATCATCATCATCATGAACAACCCATTACCGGCTCACTACAGAGCACGGGTCTCCTCTCAATATGAGAAGGTTTTGGCCATAGTCCACCACGCTGGCCATGTGCGGATTGGCAGACTTCGCACGCCTTTGAGAACATTATGGAGAACTCTCAGGCGTGCAGGTTTCCTCACGATGTTTTCCTTCACTTTGATAAATACTTACTGGTACTTTTTATCGCATATGCTGCACTGGTGTACTCTAGCTTTGAGGGCGGTTTGAATGGGTTTGTTGTTGTTTGGGTTATGCTCCTCTGAAACAATAAGATACAATGGGGCATCGTCATCATCTCAGCTGATGGACGCCCACTGCTGGGCATAGCTCTGCATTAAGGATCTGTTAATTCTGTGGGCGTTCACAGACTGGTCGCCATCGAAAAAGATGTCACTTTGAAATGACCTTGAATGAAATAATTTTTACTGTTCATTCGTCCTACTAACGCAAAAATATACGTATAAATAAGATGATACAAGAATGAACACATTCTAATGTAATAAACAAGAAAACAAACTTTTTTGGTTCAAATCCATACGACCCAATTACAAAGATTAAACAATTTATTTTTTAATTATTTATATGATCACAGATATAAGGAACGAATTTTTAGGGGCCAAAAATATATTGGCTAAGTTTGTTGTGGGCTTCTTCTTAGAGCAGAGCGCGTTTGGAACCCTCATAGCTTTAGTTTTAAGTTTACGAATGTAGTTATCACCATCAAATCACTACTATATAAATTATTGACGCGTCAAAAGTGCCTTTTTAAGGACTTGAATAAAGATTATTTTGAATTTGTATTTAATAATTATTTATTTAAAATAAACCTTATATTGAACCTAAAACTAAAAATGTTAAAAAATATAATAATATAATTACTAAAGTATGTTATTAAAAATTGTCCCTTTAGGCAAGGTTCCGAAATACATACATGACAGCGTTCCCTCTTTGAATAGCAAGACTAATTCGTTGTCCGAGGTAGCTCTTCGGTTTTTTTTTTTGTTTGTTTATTTGCTATCGATATCAATCAATCAATCAATCAATTAATTTTAATTGGGAATTTGGATTCTAGAATAGGTAGGTTTTATTTAATAGATACAATTACATTCAGCCAAATTAATCCTTATGGCATGCAATATTACAGAATAAATTTAAAGTTAATTTATAAATTAAAAAATATATTAACAAAAAAAACAATAGACTTTGTGGTTTAGTAGATGCATTAGAAATTTTGTATATCCTGTAGCAACATATTCTATATTTTATTACAAACTAGCTGACGCCCGCGACTTCGTCTGCGTTGAGTTAGTGTGTTTGTTTGTCTTTCAATCACGAAGCAATAGATTACTATCCCGTATTACATGAAATAATTACTATACTAAAACAATTGGTGGGAGAAGTGGGAGGCGCCCGAGACGTGATGGCACAGGCGGTGGCATGCGCGTGAGCTGCGCGCGGTACTAGACAGTACTTGGACATTGCAACATTACTATTTTTTCTAAAATAAAAGTAAGCCTTAGTTACTCCTTATCACATCAGCTACCTCCCAATAAAAGTCCCGTAAAAATCGGTCCAGCCATTTCAGAGATTAGCCGGAACAAACAGACAGACAGACAGACAAAAATTGTAAAAAATGTTATTTTGGTTTAAGTACCGTATACATATTCATATGCATGTAGTAAAAAACGGTTATTTCAATATTACAAACAGACACTTCTATTTTATTTATTTGTATAGATTAAGTTTTATAAGGTTTTAGCTTGAAATCAAGATATCAGTAACACAAGTTGGAGCTACTAGGCCACTTTATCTGCGAACTAAATGTACTAAGTACTCGAATTTAATAATTTTGATGATTTTAAAATACTTACGGGATAGGGCATTTAGCGTCCATTTGTAAGTTACAAGGCTCATATTATGCTCGATAACATAACATGATGGCTCTTAGCCAGCTAGTTGGGTTACTAAGTGCCTGTATGTTTGTCTGTAAAGATTATCACTAATCACTTACCCATATGAAGGGCATAGTCGCTTCTCTTTCTCTCTATATGCCCGCAGACGCGACAGATGTACAACCTCGCCGCGTGGTAGCTCTTCAAATGCGCCATGGTAGCGTCCGAATCACCAACATATATTGGCTCGCCTAAAATTCAAAAATTTTATATTCATTTATTAATACAGGTAGGCTTACTTTTTAAACACTTGTGAAACCTCTAGTTTGTCTGCTTTTCAGATCGATACCATAGTTCAAAACAGTGAATGTCTCAAATTTAGCAGTATAAATTCAAATTTAAATAGAATCCTTTGAAAGTCACTTTTGACGCGTCAATAATTTACATAGCAGTGATTTGATGGTCATAACTACATTCCTAAACTTAAAACTAAAGCTATGAGGATTCCAAACGTGCCCCGGTCTAAGAAGAAGCCCACAACAAACAAAGCCAGGTAAATTTTCTTTTCGTTATTACCATCTCACATGCCACTTAAAATTATGTTAAGAGCTATCTCATTGGAGCAATATTTCACACCCATGCTTGTTTATCATTTACGTAATCCTTTACACTATAGTAGGACTTTTCTACAAGCTTACGTTTTATATAAACTTTTAACTTATTGATAGATATCCCAGAAATTTCATTTGGTAAAATAAAATACACGTCCATAAATCGATAGAAATAGAGTTCATTTTACTTTCACGTTCTAATGTTTCTATTTAGGCCGAGTGTAAAACTCAGATACATAAATACATAAAAACTAGACTACCATTTTCTTAAAGGAAATATAAAAAGTAAATGGTAAATAAAAAAAAAACAATTGGTACTTGCCTTTCTCCTCATTCCTCTCGCACATAAGACAGCGGAACTGCCCATCTTCGTTTACAATCATCTGCGAAAGAAAATAAACCCATCCTGAATCTTCAATTTATGATATCGACAGATGGACGAACACTTCTCGAATATTCTTTGGGAGGGAGTTCCAAATGCTTGGGTCCAGCGGTTTTCAGCAGGTTATGCGAGTCCAGCACCTTGGGACATCAAAATCTATCGGTTCTCCAATCGGTAAAAATACATTTAACGTGATTAAAAGCGGTGATAGCCTAGTGGTTAGGGCGTCAGCCTCCTAATCAAGAGGTCGGCGGTTCGAACCCGGGCAGGCACCCCTAACTTTTCGGAGTAATGTGCGTTTCAAAAAGAAAAAAAATATGACTTGTTTCAACGGTGAAGGAAAATATCGTGAGGAAACCTGCACGCCTGAGAATTCTCCATAATGTTCTCAAAGGCGTGTGAAGTCTGCCAATCCGCACATGGCCAGCGTGGTGGACTATGGCCAAACCCTTCTCATATTGAGAGGAGACCCGTGCTCTGTAGTGAGCCGGTAACGGGTTGATCATGATGATGATGATGATACCATGTAATTTAGTTACTTCTGCATATTCAAGGACATATAGTCCTTTTTTCCATCTTTTTAAATGAACACTCACCGCCGACTGTGCCTCCAGTTTCAAACTGTCCTCTTCATCGTTTTTGCTCTCCACTGACTGCACTCTATACATCTCCCCAGACTCCACTTTTATAAACGCACCGCCTGCGTAAAGAGAATTTATTGTCACTTGTCTCGTCAACAAACGTCACTTGTAAAGTAAATCTGTCATTTCTATAGAGTAATGAATAGAAGCAGGCGTTACTTTGCGGAAGTCCATGATAAACAATAAACAGCAAGTATAATTTGCTATATTCCGCCGACAACCGGGAGATTTGTATAATATAACACCACACAAAATCTTCCACTAGAACCTCTACGCACGTTTCGACCCGACACCGGAACATCCTCAGGAGATGTTGACTTCACAAGCGAGAAAAGTAAAACTTTTCATCCTCAGGAGATCTATGTCGGGTCGAAACGTGCGTAGAGGTTCTAGTGGAAGTGTGATGTTATATTATACAAATCTCCCGGTTGTCGGCGGAATATAGCAAATTATACTTGCTGTTTATTATTTGTATAGAGGATCAAAGGTCATAATTTGACAACGAAAACGAAGAGACAAATATCAAAACTAACAAAAACCCCAAATTAAAACGAGGGGGTAAAAAACCCAAATGTATGAAATATTGCTCTAATAAGACAGCTCTTAATATAATTTTAAGTGGCATGTGAGATGGTGATAACAAAAAGAAAATTTATCTGGCTAAGTTTGCTGTGGGCTTCTTCTTAGACCGGGGCGCGTTTGGAACCCTCATAGCTTTAGTTAGAGGTTAATGAATGTAGTTATCACCATCAAATCACTACTATGTAAATTATTGACGCGTCAAAAGTGCCTTTTAAGGAACTATTTGAATAAAGATTATTTGAATTTGAATTTAATTTAATTTAATAACCACCACACAGCTTGGGACGCTAATAGTTACTGATGATGGTGGGAGTGGTGGAGGTGATGATGATGATGATGATGATGATGATGATGATGATGATTAACAAAGCCTCACCTTGTTCCTGCGCCGCTGCGATGATAGCGTTGGCAGTTTCCTCATCACCGGACACCTGCAACTCTATCTGAGACTCCTCATTGGAATCTGGAAAGAATACAATACAGAACTATCAAAGTTTTTTTTGGAACGAAGTTCCTTATCGCGCGTTGTGAAAGGGGGCTAGACGGAAAAAATTCTTACGAAAAGTTGTCACGACACTTTTTGTTATTGTAAGCTGTGCGGCGTCGCATGTTTCTCTGTCTGTCTCTCTCTCTCTTATAAAAAGCAAGCCAGATATTTTCATTTCTATTTCGCATTGAACAGTGTGGTGTCGCGACGATTATTTTTGTTGAGTGTATACAGGTTTTTTGTAAATAATAAATAATAAAAAATAATGAATAATAATGAATCCTGACAGTGTTTCTGCACAAGTTCCGGATATTGCTGATGGAGTACAAAATTGAGCCTACTGATTAAGTTTATATAACATTATATTTGTTAATAATAAAAAAAAATATTATTATAACTTGAATAAAATAAAATTTTATTACAATTCCTTCACTAATTAATCGAAAGGAACTTCGTTCCATCCGGGTGTCCCATGACACCTCTCAAGTTTTTTTTTTTTTAAATCGCGTTGAAGTGATGACGCTGTTTACCTTGACTGTCGGCATTGTCGTTGTTGTCCAGCTCATCATCAGGGACGAGGGTCAGCTTCCCATCGACGTCATACATCAGCTTCTGACCTGCCATTACGCGGATTATGGAACCGTTCTCTCCGTCCATCACTATTGTATCTGTGGGCATAAAGTTAAATTGGATGATTTTGTGAAATAAGCGATGATAGCCTAGTGGTTAATCAGAGGTCGACGGTTCGAATCCGGGCACGCACCTCTAACTTTTCGGAGATATGTGCGTTTTATAAATAAAAAAAATTAAAATATCACTTGCTTCAACGGTGAAGGAAAACAATGTGAGGAAACCTGCACGCCTGAGAGTTCTCCATAATGTTCTCAAAGGCGTGTGAAGTCTGCCAATCCGTACATGGCCAGCGTGGTTGACTATGGCCAAAACCTTCTCATATTGAGAGGAGACCCGTGCTCTGTAGTGAACCGGTAATGGGTTGAACATGATGATGATGATGATGCAATAAGTATCAACGCCACAAAAATAAATTGAGACGATTTCATGTAAAAGGAATCAACACAACAAAACCGTCAAAATTGTGTTGTGGCTAATATAAAGATCTTGGGCAAGTCGTCACTTTCATCTATCGAACAGATCTTAGAGATGAAAAGAATTCTGTCATTTAAACAAACACAATTAAATCAAACCCTATTATGGCAAACTCACAAAGTAATGAACATAAAAATTTAATAATAACATTGGAAATCTATACACTTAGACTACCCTCGTCTATTTTAATGTGGAGCGTACTTTCAGCTTTTTTTTTTTTCAGGCTGGGAAATGCTTTAACGCATCCCCTCCGGAGGCGACGCGCCGCGTCCGACGGGGTATGTGGGATGTGGCCAGAATGGCGACCAGAATACCCACTAAAACCCAGCGATGCTCCTTCGCGTCGCCTGGTGGCTGGGTCACGGGAACACTTATGCACTCGACCGCGGCAGCGTATTTTCAGCGCGGATTCGGTTGGCAGCTCTCGAGGTGTAAATATCGACGTCATCTGGGTTCGAACTTTCCTTTTTTTTTTTGATTTTGTTCCAATTGTTTTTATTAAAATTTGATTGTAAACTGAATTATATTTAGGTTAAATAAATTGTTATTTTTTTTAATTGATTTTCACTTCTGCGCCTAAATATATGTGACGTATGTAGGTTCCAAATATTTTATATATCTTTGGCGTAATGTCAGCTATGTCAGTCATGGTATATAGTTGTAAAATGAAGCCAACGTCTCTTATTAAGAAATCCCTAATCCTGGTATTCCCGCGGGACTAAACATCACAATATACAAATTTCAGATAAACTTTTCAATTCACACTCAAATATCTCTAAACTTTATCAAAGTGAATCAAAATCTCTAGAATTTCGTGTCGCCAAGCTTTTTAGTGTTCCGGCACGGTTTCGCCTACAAACCGATTAGGAGTATGTATCATCGCTTACTATCCGATGAGATAGCCGTCAAGGGCTACCTTTTATTGGATTTAAAAAAACGCCATTTTCGGTTTAGACTATTCAGTTTGGATTGTCAAACTCACGTTCCTCGACGTCGCCATCGTTGTCGCCGTCGTCATCTTCCAGAATAAGTTTGCCCAAAACATACTGTCCATCGGTACCGTCCAATAATTTCATGTCCAAGTATTCAGGCTCGGATTTATCTTCCGCCCCGTCCAACTGTAACACCAGATCTGAATCAAAACTAATATTATGAATTTTCCGATATTGACACTATATTCGTGCTGCAGAAGAGGGCTGTTCGTGCAATTTATAATATGGCTCCAAGAGAGTCATTAAGAAAAAAATTTAAGGAAGTCAAAATAATGACATTGCATGGCCAATACATATTTGAAAATTTAATGTATGTCCTTAGAAATATAACAAAATTCAATAAAAAATTCGATTGCAACAATCTTAACATCAAAAGTAAAAATAAACTTGTGTTGCACGCTACTAGACTACAAAAAATTAGAAATTCATTTAAAGGTATACAATTTTATAACAAATTGCCAAATGAAATTTCTGAGATGTCTCTCAATAATTTCAAAGTTTATATAAAACGTTAGCTTGTAGAAAAGTCCTGTTATAGTGTAAAGGAATACGTAAATGATAAACAAGCATGGGTGTGACATATTGCTCTAATAAGATAGCTCTTAATATAATTTCAAGTGGTATGTGAGATGGTGATAACAAAAATAAAATTTACCTGGCTAAGTTTGTTGTGGGCTTCTTCTTAGACCGGGGCGCGTTTGGAACCCTCATAGCTTTAGTTTTAAGTTAACGAATGTAGTTATCACCATCAAATAACTACTATATAAATTATTGACGCGTCAAAAGCGCCTTTTAGAGGACTATTTGAATAAAGATTATTTTGAATTTGAATGAGAAAGGTTTTTGTTTATATAAACTTTATTGCACAAAAAATTTTTTAATGCATTCCCTACCAGTCAACTTTGGATCACCCAGAAAAAAACATGTATGTGTGTATGTTTTTCAATGTAAGTTTGTTTGTCAAACGCTATATTGCGCCGTCTAATTGGTACGTTGTGCATAAACACTGTGATTTAGTAGATTTTTTTTTTATACACTACAAGTCAGCCCTTGACGGCTATCTCACCTGGTGGTAAGTGATGATGCTGTCTAGGATGGTAGCGGGCTAACCTGTTAGAAGTATGGTAAACCCACGCTCCTAATTGGTTTCTACGCGACATCGTGCCGGAACGCTAAATCGCTTGGCGACACGTCTTTGTCGGTAGGGTGGTAACTAGCCACGATCTAAAATAGAATCCACGAAATAGACAGAACACCTGATGGTAAGTGATTATTTTCACCCATGAACATGAAGGCGTTGCTGCTTCCCATCCTCCTAATCGGATTCTGCTCGGCATCACACCGGAACGCTAAATCGCTCGCTCGCATAATAAAGTTGGAGGTCCTGGGTTCGATTCCCGGCTCGAGTTTTATCTGGTGGCTAGTTATCACCCTACCTACAAAGACGTGTCGCCAAGCGATTAGATTAGATGTCGCGTAGAAAACCAATAATGTGTGCTAATAGAACTGTGAAAATTGTTAAAGATTACAGCCGATTAAAGTCGGGGGTTCGAATCCCGGCTCGAGTCTGGTCTGGTGGGAGGCTTCGATCGTGGCAAGTTACCACCCTACTGACAAAGACGTGTCACCAAGGGATTTAGCGTTCCGGCACGATGTCACGTAGAAACCAATTAGGAGCATGGGTTTGTTCTACTCCTAACAGGTTAGCCCACTACCATCCTAGACTGCATCATCACTTACCACTGAGTGAGATAGCCGTTAAGGGCTAACTTGTAGATTAAAAAAAAAACTTTCCGGCACGTTGCAGCGTAGAAATCGATTAGGAGTATGTGTTTACCATACCCTTAACAGGTTAGCCCGCTACAATCCTAGACTGCATCATCACTTACCAGCAGGTGAGATAGCCGTCAAGGCTTATTTGTAGCGTATATTAAAAAATGTCTTCACCAGCAGGGTGGTAACGCGGCTAAAGCCTCCCATAAGATCAGACTCGCTCCGGGAAACCAGAACATGACGTTTGGTTAATATGTTTACATAAGTTTCAAAATTCAAATTCAAATAATCTTTATTCAAATAGTCCTTTAAAAGGCGCTTTTGACGCGTCAATAATTTACATAGTAGTGATTTGATGGTGATAACTACATTCGTAAACTTAAAACTAAAGCTATGAGGGTTCCAAACGCGCCACGGTCTAAGAAGAAGCCCACAACAAACTTAGCCAGGTAAATTTTCTTTTTGTTATCACCATCTCACATGCCACTTAAAATTATATTAAGAGCTATCTTATTAGAGCAATATTTCACACCCATGCTTGTTTATCATTTACGTAATCCTTTACACTATAGTAGGACTTTTCTACAAGCTTACGTTTTATATAAACTTTGAACTTATTGAGATTTCTTTATCCTTACCTTGATGATATTGTCTTCTTCAAACTGTAGTTTGCTTTGTATTTTGTTTGTTGAGACCGCACCGGAACAATCTATAAATCATTAAATAAAGATTCATTCATTGGTATCTCATGTTTCTACACGTTGTATTCTAACTATGGTTGCACGATTTTGTCAATCGGTAATACTTGTGCGATACGCACATAAATAATTGAAATACCAAGGTCGCTTTGAATTATTGGAACGAAGTTCCTTACGGCAGGCTTGGAGGGGATAGAGATTTTGCTGCGCGACCGAACTGAAAAAAAATTGATAGTAAAACCGTAAGAAAATGTCCGTTGAATAAAACCGTTAAATGAGACGTGCGCAGGCGCGACAGTCGTATACACAAGCGAGTAGTGTATAATACCATTCTCTTTCTCCTTCTTTCTTTTCGTTCTCTCATCAATTTGTCGATTCTACATTAGCCGAAGGAACTTCCTACCGGTGTCCCACGACACCACATCTTTTTTTATTTGTATAATGTACAGATATGACGTGCGTAGATTTGCGAGTTCACTCTCTTGGTTGCGCGTGCGAATAAAGTGTCGGCAAATGAAGGCGCTGTCGCCCCCGCGCACTCCGGACCCCCCGGACCCGCTTCCACCGCATCATTCAGCATGTCCACGCGCGAACATGTCATGTCAACATGGCGTGTCTTCACTCATGACACCGACAAAGGCGTGTCGCCAAGCGATTTAGCGTTCCGGCACGATGTCGTGTAGAAACCAATTAGGAGTATGGCTTTACCATACCCCTAACAGGTTAGCCCGCTACCATCTTAGACTGCATCATCACTTACCATCAGGTGAGATTGCCGTCAAGGGCTAACTTGTAGTGGTTAAAAAAAAAATGTTTATTGTGAAGACTGTGTGTCAGTGTCACTCGGGTCTCAGCTGAAAATCGGCGACATGTTTGTAAATAACGCACGGCATATGCTAAACTGTACACCCTTTCTTGTTGGTGCTACAGACAGACAAAATGTCTCCATTAGAATAAGACTAACTGTTTAATGATATATGAGAATATCAATCAATCAATCAATCAATCAGCCTATAGACGCCCACTGCTGGACATAGGCCTTTCCGAGAGCGCGCCACCACACACGGTCCTCCGCCTTCCTCATCCACCCGCCACCAGCGATCCTTTTCAGGTCGTCGGTCCAGCGAGCAGGTGGTCGTCCTACGCTGCGCTTACCGGTACGCGGTCTCCACTCCAGAACACGTCTGCCCCAACGGCCGTCGGTTCTGCGACAGATATGACCCGCCCACTGCCACTTCAGCTTGCTAATCCGTTGGGCTATGTCGGTTACTTTTGTTCTCCTACGTATGTCCTCGTTACGGATTCTATCCCTCAAAGAAACACCCAACATAGCCCTTTCCATAGCACGCTGAGCGATTTTGAACTTTTGGACAAGGCCTAGTGAGTGTCCACGTTTCTGCTCCGTATGTCATGACCGGTAAGACGCAAGCGTTGAAGACTTTTGTCTTTAGGCATTGGCATTGGCATTATACAAGTTAACCTTCCGAGATCATATTAATACAGTAGCAGCCGAATCTTTTCGTAGATTAGGTTTAGTACTGCGCAATTCTCGGGAGTTCCACAGTCCTATATAATACGATTGCTATATTACGCCTTAGTTCGGAGCAAACTGGAAACTAGCACCTGCGTCTGGCGTCCGTACGAGAAAAAGTATGGACATATACTAGAGAAAGTGCAAAAGGCCTTCCTAAGATACCTTTACAAACGTTGTTATGGTTATTACCCTTTCCTATATCCAACCAAATTTCTTTTAGGTTGCTTAGGACTCAACTCCTTGGAGGTCAGGCGGACCTGCGACCAACTTAAAATAATGTGCCGAATTTTGCGGGGAGATGTCGATGCTCCTGATCTCCATGACCAACTATGTTGTATACGTGTCCGCAAAAATAATAATCTGCGTCCACGAAAAAATAAACTTTTCGTGGTCCCACTTCATCGCACTGTTGCCCGAGCCATGGCACCCATACCGCGTTCTCTGGCGTCTTTCAACGACCTTTTGGAAATGAATTTTCAATGGGACAAGTGGTATTTTGCCGTTCTAATTGGATGAAAATAAATAAATAAAATAAATAAATTATGAGATATATAAATACATTTTCTGTCTTTCTAATACATAACGCGTCGTCAAAAAGTTAATTAAGTATGATACCAGTACAATTAAATCATACATACCCTCATCTATTTCCATCGGCTGATCGTTATTGGTCTCCAATTCATTTGCGACTTCCCCGACGTTAGATGGCTTATCGAAATCGCCGTCGACTTTCAGAATGGTCGACGTTAGAAAATCTTTGAATGACTTGCCATCGTTGAAGGTCAACACGGAACTTGGTTTGGTGGTCGAGACTTTATTGGGTATTTTCCAGTCAGGTTGCTTCTGCTTCTTTGGACTAGTCGATGTATCTATGACGTCATCCTTTATAGTGTGTACTGTGGATGGAAAGGCCTGGTCGCTTTTCGGGTCCCCCTTTGACGTCATAACCAATTTTGGGTCTATGGTGATGTTCGGGGTCATTTTGGTGTTGTTTGCGACCGTGTTCGTGTTTATGCTTTGTGTCAAAACCGAAGAACCGACCGTCACCTTGAGGTTTAATGTCGACGACGATGGCAGAGTCATCACATTCTGGAACAAAAGTTTTATCGAACTGGGTTTATTGCAAAATGCATGGATGCAAAAGCAAATCTATATATATAAAAGCGAAAGATCACTTACTTACATGCTTACATACTTACTGATTAAACACGAAATCTCAAAAACTATTGTACGTATAAAGCTATATTTTAGCAAGTAGGTAGTTGATAGTTAACAGATGTCAGCTAAGAAAGGATATTTGGAAATTCCACCCCTAAGGGGGTAAAATAGGGGTTTAAAGTTTGTATGAAAGTCCTATGTTTTTTTAATTTAGAAACACGAAAATCGGCAATTTGACATTAAGCCTATAGCTTACTTTCTGAAGCAGGGCATTGGCCGCACGGGTAACCTCAATCTCAAGGGAAATCAGCAATTCTACGCAGACAAAGTCGCGGGCAACAGCTAGTCTTATATATAAAATTCCCGTGTCACAATGTTTGTTCCCTTTCGAAATTTTCTTATGAAATTTTTCATGCATATTCAGTAAGTCTGAGAATCGGCTACTATCTATTTTTCAAACCCTTAGGTGATAAGGGGTGTCCATACAAAATTTTCTTTTGGATATTTTTTTTGTATTTTGTGGCATTGAAAAATACATACAACCCTAAATTTTCATCCTTCTATCGTCAACCCCTATTTTTTAATAGTCATTTTAGTAATTTAATCATTTGTCATTCTTTGTAAAGCAACGAAGCAAAGGGCGGGAGATGCGACGCAATAGGTCGGAGTATATGTGACAAGATCTAAAACTATCCTATTCATAGTGTATAATTAGTAGTATAGTGTAGTAACGGAGCGGCGTACATGCTGCCTTATTATAAATTGAGAGGTGCTAGGTTCGATTCCCGGCTCGAGTCTGGTCTTATGCGAGGTTTTGGCCACGGTTACCACACTACTCTTGAACCATATTGAATTTTTTTAGCGTTTCAGTATGATGCAGAGTAGAAACCGACTAGGAGGATGGATTCAGCCGGCAACCCTTCAGTGGCTACTCTGGTGTGGCCATAGTCCACCACTCTAGCCATGTGCGGATCGGCAGACTTCACACGCTTTTCAGAATATTATGGAGAACCCTCAGATTCCTCACAATGTTTTCCTTTACCGTTGAAGCAAGTGATATTTTAATTGCTTAAAAACGCACATAATTCCGTAAAGTTAAGAGGTGTGTGCCCGGGATCGCATCATCGACCTCTTTTTAGGATGCGGACGTCCTAACCACTAGGTTATCACAGCCTTATCTATATATATTTATATATATATATATATATATTGGAAAATTGGTGGGGAGGTAGCTTAGAACAAGGAGATGGACCCTATGTCCTCCTTTCCATCCTTTATGAAATTTTGAAATTAATATATATATTTTTTGTGGCTTGTAAAATAAAACAGCAATTTTCGACGTGGTTTTGTTCTTTCGGATTAGTTAGTGATTTTGTTTTTTGCATTGGGGTGATCAATACAAATGTATTTACCTTTATTTTTGGCATGACTGCGCCAGGCTTCGCCAAGGACCACTTCCCGCTGGACAGCACAAAGTCCGGCGGCAGCGGCTGCAGCTTCGAAGCTTGCAGGACCAGCTTCTTGGGCTCGCACTTCTTGGACAGTATGTTGATCTTCGAATGCTCCTCATTGTAGGTGTCATAGTTTAAGTTATGCCTCTGCAAGGACTTCTTAAAGCTTTCCACTACTTCTGACTTAATTAGTTTTAATCTGAAGAAGAATTAAGCCAGCTTAGTGCAAGTAGTTTGACGACCTCCGCGGCGCAGTGCGTGCGCTGTCGCATTATAAAGTTGGAGGTCCTGGGTTCGATTCCCGGCTCGAGTCTGGTCTGGTGGGAGGCTTCGGCCGTGGCTAGTTACCACCCTACCGACAAAGCCATGTCGCCAAGCGATTTTAGCGTTCCGGCACGATGTCCAGCGTGGGATATTACCATACTCCTAACAGGTTAGCCCGCTACCATCCTAGACTGCATCATCACTTACCACCAGGTGAGATAGCCGTAGTATATGGCGGGCGCGGTTTTTTCACGCTTTTCTTGAATTAATGTTTGTTGGCTAATTTTGAAAAGGACTGGTGTTGGTTGTGTCGTTGACAGTTTTGGTGTCGTTTGTGTAGTGGCTAGTTTTCTGAATGGCTAACAGGTATTGATTTGGGAAAGGTTTGAGGGAGCCGCGTCCGCAGAGTGCGAAGTTTCCCGCCATTTCTCCCTAACTTCTACATTGCTATAAACTTGACATTGGCTAATCTGTGCAAAGCCATAAAAAGAGATAAGTAATAAAATAATAAACTTGACATTGGCTAATCTGTGTAAAGCCATAAAACGAAGAAAAAAAGAAAAGACTACCAATTGACACTTGGCTAGTGCGGTGAACTAAGGTACCCCTTCTCTGCGAGGAGCCTCTTGCTCTGTAATGAGTTCATAATTATGAAATAACAACACACCTGACTTGTAGGGAGTCATACTCTAAAACATATTTCTGACACTTCTTGCATAACACCTCACTGTGTACAGTGTTTTTGATGACCTTTTTATCAATTATCTCACTGATTACTTCAATTATATTTTTGTTGGATTTCAACTGTAGCTAAAAAGAAACAGAGTATTTTAATAATAAGCATTGGCATAAAAATAAGAAGCTATAAAAACATAGATATAATATTATTACTCATACAAATAAATAGTCTTTTTTGCTAATTTTTACATAAAAACAGTGTATAAAATTTAATAACTCAAGTCTAGTTATTTTTGTGCATTTTAAATGACATTAAACAATAACTATTTATTACAATTTAATTTTAAACAATTGTGATGGAAACTATCATCATCATCATCATCATGATCAACCCATTACCGGCTCACTACAGAGCACGGGTCTCCTCTCAATATGAGAAGGGTTTGGCCATGTGCGGATTTATAGACTTACTTTTGTTTTAATCCTAAGAAAAATAATAATAATATTCATATTTTATTGATACATAAAAGAAATTTAATTTCATATATTCTCAATATCAAAACTTAATCAGTGTTTATTAACTTGCTGTTGTCTTTTAGTTCTTTTACATTTTTGATTTTATTTTGACTTACCTCTCCAAATATGCTTGTAGCATTCCTTATAGTTACTTTGTTACAGATAAAGCACCCATTCATCCTTAAATAATAATAACATATATTACAATCATCATTTTAATCCTTAGTCTATTAGCAAAACATGGCATAGTCACAAATAAATGGGATTTACTTCTTAAGTCTTCCAGGCTGTTACAATACAGTGGTTAGGCTGTAAGTCTCAAGTTATATATTTTATTATTAACAAAAAGGTTAGTCAACATCACAGGAGACCAAAGAGCTGCCAGCTACCTCGGACAATGAATTAGTCTTACTATTCAAAGGGGGAACGCTGCCAGTATCTTCAGAACCTAAAGGGACTCCTTTTAATAATTTATTTTAGTAATTATATTATATTTTTTAAGATTTTTAGTTTTTAGGTTCAATAAAAGGTTTATTTTAAGTTACTAATAGTAAACATTACAATTAATAAATATATAAATAAATTTAATATATAATTTTATTATCATGTGTTAATCACTGCCTGGTTTAATGGGTATGTTTGGGTATAGATCAAGAATGGGTTAGAATCCTGAAATAGGCTATAAAAGTTAAACTTATAACCATCGCGTCTGTTAAGATTTTCTCAGTACCAGACTGGATCAGGTAATTAATGCTGTTAACAAAATTGAATCTTGGAGAGGATGCCAGTGATGGTCCTGGACATTTTCACTAACATGTGCTATTATTTAAGCCTGATGACCTGCTTTAGAGCCGCATGGGTGGTTTTTGCCAAACCCTTTCTCCAATAAGCTGCAGAACATGCATACAACATCTGTATATGCTGTCCATGAAACTTCATTCATTATTTAACCTAACATACTTTACTCTTAATTAAATGTTAATATTTTATCTCAAATTATTATAATACATATTTTTGAGACCGAAGACAGTATACCAATACATTATTGAAGCAAATACAATAAATTATAATTATATATTTGTGTAATGTATTGATAATTTATAAGAATATATAGCTACTAATATAATATATTATTATCATCTAACAAAAATGCGGCAAGAAAAATGTCATAACTTTTTATATTAGCTTTTACTTACTGACTTTAAATACAGAAACAAATTAGTAAATGCTTATTTATTGTGGAATGCATGATTAAATTAGCTAAAGTTCTACAGAAACAAATTTTAATTCATATTGTGATAATATTTTCATGTTTGAAAAAAAGTAATTTATTTCGTAAAAAATTATTCCGATCGACCCAATTCTGAATTTAAAATTATGTAACATATTGAGAAAGTTTTGTGTTTTACACTAAAATAGCTTGTTTATGTTGTTATCACTAATAAACACTTGTTGACATTCTTATCAGTTGCCTCTAATTTTAAATCTATTGCCACCATTATAATACAAAAGAATAGGAAGTTATAAATCTTTTAATATCATACTATTTCATACAGTCAGCCATTTTGGTCACCTTATTAATAAACTAAATCAAAAATAAAGAAAAACAACACAAAACCAGGTTAACTTTACTTATTGTACCTGTTACGGTTTCAAGTTTTCATTGGACTTTATTAGTTTCTGAAGGTTTTCAGAAATTTTACAAATAAGTTGTCAGCAATGATTTCTTAACACAAGCAGCCACCATTACGTTTCTAATAGTTCCGCTATCCGCACGTCACCACAAAGCACTCACTGCTAGTGATTGTATCCTCTTAGGCTATTCCTAATTGTCAATTTAGTGTTGTCTATGGTATTATGAACGTTTTACACGTAAGCGCAAGTCACGACGACGTGATGAACAACATTATAAAAATATAAAATTACCTACTGAAATGGCGGAATGGGATATAACTCTCCATTCAGTATTTTTTCTCAAAGTTACTACCTGGCGGTGGCTCCAAATATTATTTGCAATGAGCATTTAACTAGCACTTTTCTTATTGAATGTCTTTTGAATGAAGGCGAACTAGTGACAACTGAATAGGCCTGCATATTCAATTTTAAACTTTTAAAGTTCGCCAGGCAAAAAAACTTGCACGCTGCACTTGTTACATAATCTGTTTGACTTAATCTGAGCTTCAGAGTTCAGACCGTCAATATTCTCCTTAAAATAAAGAATGCAACCAAAATTATTTGCTATATTTTTAATTGCTTCACAATAAATTTGGTATACGATGAAAAATAAATGAACACTTTGCGCCCGTAAATATAGATTTATTAAGTGATTCCCGATGCTAACGAAGGAAAGTTGCAGGCTACTTAGCCTCCTCTTGTACAGGACAAACTTCCCCGAAGCAAGTGTCGCCGTAGTCAGCGCATGGTCTATCCGACACTTTCAACGGTTCCGCCTTCCCGCTGAACTGGATTGTGCTGGAAATTTGTTTCAGTCGTTATAAATTCATACAGAGTCAGGGCCAAATGCCTCTACGCTATTGAATAGCTTGTAACGCATTAGTAACGCATATAATATTATAAATGCTTTAATAGTACACTTAATTATTAATTGAAGCAAGTTCGAATATCAGCTAAAGATTGTACCCTCCCAACGGGATTTGCGACACGTGTGCGACAAAAAACACGAAGCGTAGGGGCTACCTCGAAACGACACTGACAGTAAAATGTAGTGATTATATTCTCTTTGACTGACAGTTTAATAGAGAGTAGAGGGTGGTAGAGGTGCGAAAATAGAGTGATTGTATTTATACCGAATTTCGTAAAAAACAGTCTACTTTAGAAGTTCAGAATAATGCCATATAGCCTAATAGGTAGATAGAAGTATGGCTTTCGATAGCGTGAAGAGAAAGGCGGGAGACTTCGTATATGGCGGGCGCGGTTTTTTCACGCTTTTCTTGAATTAATGTTTGTTGGCTGGTTTTGGAAAGGACTGGTGTTGGTTGTGTCGTGGACAGTTTTGGTGTCGTTTGTGTGGTGGCTAGTTTTCGGAATGGTTAACAGGTATTGATTTGGGAAAGGTTTGAGGGAGCCGCGTCCGCAGAGTGCGAAGTTTCCCGCCATTTCTCCCTAGCTTCTACATTGCTATAAACTTGACATTGGCTGATCTGTGTAAAGCCATAGAGGGAGAAAACTAATAAAATAATAAACTTGACATTGGCTAATCTGCGTAAAGCCATAAAACGAAGAAAAAAAAAAAAAAAAAGATAGCGTGAAGGACTCACTTTTACACGCGTGAGTCGACGCTGGCTGGACGCTTTGCTTTCGCATTTCTTAAGTATAATTACATATGTGCAGTAATATGTGCACTAAACCTAATCAAGTTCTAGATAGTAGTAGTGAGCGGAAACCAACTCTATGTAGAAGGTCTTTGCCCAGCAGTGGAATGTGATATACCTACCCGTATTCAGCCTTTTGCATCCACTTCTCGTCGATCTTGTTGAGCTGGTCCCACTTGCCTTTCGGTAAACCGCATATCAAATCGGTCTTCACCGTCCGCACAGCTATTATCGGCGCTGGGATGAAACCTAAGAAATATCCATGTCGGTTCATTATTTACATTTGGTTTTAGTTGGGTTCGGATGGTATGAAAGTATCCTTGGATTGGCTTGAGGATAGTGGTACTGAGATATTATTTAAAGTTATGTTTTATTGTATGTATTAAATGTTATGAATTTGAAATTATTTTTATTAAATTTTTCTCTTTCTACGAACACTTAAGTATATATCAACCAAAGTTAGACTAGTAGAAAGTGCCAAGGAGGGTCTGCTGCGGCGGACACCCGCGGTTGTATGCGAAAGCTTTCCCGTGGCTCCACCATACAGCGGCGAGTAGGAACACGTGGGGTTTTAGTCAGTAGGAGTCTGACATAACCTCTGTGCTTCCCTGTGGCGCAGAGGTATTCATGACGATTTACCCACTATATAAAAAAAGTTTAAAATACAGGGTGCATTACTTTTAATCTATGTACATATCCTATGTGATAGCATAGTGGTTAGGGCGTCAGCCTCCTAATCAGAGGTCGGCAGTTCGAATCCGGGCACGCATCTCTTAATTTTCGGAGTTAAGTGCGTTTAAAAAATCACTTGCTTCAACGGTGAAGGAAAACATCGTGAGGAAACCTGCACGCCTGAGAGTTCTTCATAATGTTCTCAAAGGCGTGTGAAGTCTGCCAATCCGCACATGGCCAGCGTGGTGGAATATGGCCAAACCCTTCTCATACTGAGAGGAGACCCGCACTCTGCAGTGAGCCGGTAATGGGTTGCTCATGATGATGATGATGATGATATCCTATGTGCAAGAGAGTATTAAAATACAACAAAACCAGATTAATACAGCTGTGATGCCATACATATATAACAAAGCCTATTTTGTTGAATCCCTCAACGGGGACTTCATCTTGTCAAGGGAGTGATGGAGAAAAAAAACAATACAATGTAAAATTCAAACATTTTTATTTCAACAAGTACAAATATAAAATGATATATTAAATTGTGCTTACAACCCATCTTTGATATAATAATATGTGCTTATAATATAATTTGTTCTAGATTAGGTATATTTAATAAAATTGCTCTAGTATGACATACAGGGTTACTGTTAATCCACATTATTCATTGTAGAACATAATCTATCAAGTTTTATGTATATGTAATATATATGTATGTTTTATGTATGTGTTACTCTCAAAAGCCAGCAACGCATTGGCGGTTCCTCTGGTGCTGCAAATGTTCATGGGCGGCGGTAATCACTTACCATCAGGTGACCCGCCTGATCGTTTGCTCGCTATATATATATATATAAAATATATGTATGACTGAAAATCAATAGTATTTTTAGCAAGGGCTAGACAATTGCAATCCATTAATGTAGTATTTTAATAAAGATACTATTTAAGGGCTTACAAATAAAGGATTGATGAAAAAAGATTAAAGAAATATATAAGTAAGACCCTATTTCTGGCCATAAAATATATATACTTTAGATATATATTATTTTGTATTGTTATTATTTGATATATGTAGTATCATGTAGTTTAGTGTGTATGTGTATATATATATATATATATATATATCTATATATATATATAGATATATATATATATAGCTTTTTTTTTGCAACTTGCGTGTAATTTTTAATTCATCAGCTTCAACAAACTGGTTACCTGGAAGAGATCACTATTAGTGAAAAGGTCGCCAGTTGCTAATTGTTTTTGTCTTTTTCATGTATGTTATATCCTATAGATTGTAATAAAGTTATATAAACAAATAATAATAACATATATAAAATAGATATGATAATATATACAGATAATAATTGTTCAATTTGACTCGCCTATGACATGCAAGGAATATGTCTAATGTAACCCTGTATATATTATAAAAATTCACCTTTCATTTATGTTAGTGTTCTCAAAACTCAAATAGCAGTCAATGGACTAATTTGAAATTATAACACACTGTTGCATTGAGAAAGAGAGGTATATCTTTTCCGTCCCTAAGGTCCCACGGGAATGGAAATTAATATCAGACGACATATAAGTATGATTCTTGAAAGTGAATTATTTGCTATGACTTTGTAGACATTCATCATTATCTAAAAAAGGCCAATTTATACATGATTAATAATAATTATTATTTTGAGTTAAATTACAAGTTATCTCTTGTATTATGGTTAGTGATGATGTAATCTAAGATGATAGCAGGCTAAAATGATAAGAGGTATGATTTTTTTTTTACATCACAAGTTAGCCCTCGACGGCATCTCGAAGTGATGATGCGGTCTAAGATGGTAACCTGTTAATTCCATACACATAATTGGTTTCTACACGACATCGTGCCGGAACGCTAAATCGCGTCTTTGTCGGTAGGGTAGTAACTAGCCACGGCCGAAGCCTCCCAACAGACCAGATAAACACATACTCCTAATTTGTTTACACGCAATATCGTTCCGATACGCTAAATCGCTTGGCAACACTTCATTGTCGAAGCCACGGCCGAAGCCTCTCACCCGACAAATAATAGTAAAATCATCATCATCAACAACCAATTAACGTCCACTGCTGGACATAGGTCTTTTGTAGACAGTTCCAATCCTCACGGTCTTGGGCCCCTTGCTTCCAGCGGCTCCCTGCGACTCGTCTGATGTCGTCTGTCCACCTAGTTGGGGGTCGACCAATATTAAAATGCATATAGACAATATTAGTTTGTATATGCATATATATACATACATAACGAAAAGTAAACCATTTAAGTTACCTTATTCACTATAAGCAATAATCTTCACAGTCTCCGCTAGGACTATAAGAAGCTGGTAAGGGTTCCACCTTATCACAGAACTGGATTACACTGTAAAGGAATTGAATTTTATTGTTATTATTATCATCATCACATCACGATCAACCCATTACTACAGAACACGGGTCTCCTCTCAATATGAGAAGGGTTTGGCTATAGTCCACCACGCTGGCCATGTGCGGATTGGCAGACTTCACACGCCTTTGAGAACTTTATGGAGAACTCTCAGGCGTGCAGGTTTCCTCACGATGTTTTTCTTCACCGTTGAAGCAAGTGTATTTTAATTGTTTAAAAACGCACTTAACTCCGAAAAGTTAGAGGTGCGTGCCCGGATTCAAACCGCCGACCTTTTGATTAGAAGGCTGACGCCCTAACCACTAGGCTATCACAGCTTTGATCGTTATTATATTATCTACTTTTTTCTCACATTACTCTCCGGAGCTCCATGACATAAAATGCACATTTGCTAACATAATTTCTATGGGTAATAATGTCCCATTTCAGGCTGCATATACCAGGTCTCATTGTTAGTAAAATATTGGGTTTTTAAAGCATAAACCCATCCATAGCTGTCTCCAATCTCATCACTATGACATCATAATGATGATCATAATGACTAGCACTAATATTTCATAACATAAAACATACATAAGCGTTGTACCCTCTGTTTGCCTGTAAGTAGCCGAGCATTTTTATGCTGGACTTCAGAGCAAGGTACTGATTCGAAGTTGTGAAATTTATTTATATATTTATTTATCTCCTTATTCTAGCTTGACAACAAGTCCGCCAATCCGTACTTTAGCAGCGTGGGGGATATAAACCATACAAATATACAAACAACACAACTCGCCTGAACATTTATAAGATAAAAATTTAGTAGAAAAAAAAATCAACTCTAAAACAAATACCATAAGGTCCTTTTTTCTTAAAATCAATAGTTCAGTAGTAAAAAAAATACCCATAATTTCCCGTCTCCATCCACTTGTCATCGATCTGGTTAAGCTCCTCCCACTTGCCCTGAGGCAGACCGCATATGAGGTCCGCTTTGACCGTACGCAAAGCTATGATAGGCGCTGGCATGAAACCTGCAGTGGAATCATCAAAATCAGTTCAGCAAATACGATTTACAATAATAATATGATTTAAAAAAAAAAAAATATGATTTAAAAAAAAGCTACGTAGTTGTGAAAATTTGTCACCAGATGGCGCTATTTATAAAAAGTACAACAACTTTTACATAATGTACAAATAATACTACTAACTTTAAAAACAAACAATTTTTTTCTATATCTATCTTTTGTTGACATAAAATTCAATATCGTAGCCTATTTTTATTATCAATACAATTTTAAACAGATTATCCTTGACCCTTAATAGCAAAAAGGGGGCTGGTGGAAAACCAGTGGTGAACCTTCAAGTGTCCAGTTCTACTGAGCTAGCTCCATTTTCACACATTTTACATTACGTAATGTACAAATCTGTTCATTTAACACTAATATGTGGCAATAAAAAGTCAAAAATAATAATATTTTGGATGTTCAGTTAAGGATATGATGAAAGATTTAAATATGTGCGACACAATATTTTTAAGGGACTAAGATATCCTTAGTTAACAGCATACTCCGCATGGAATTTTTAGTGTCTAAATAACTCTTGTCTCTAACTAAACATTTACATTAAATTCAAGTAATCTTAATAATACCCCGGCTAAGTTTTTTGTGGGCTTCTTCTTAGACCGGGGCGCGTTTGGAACCCTCATAGCTTTAGTTTTATGTTTACGAATATAATTATCACCATGAAATAACTACTATGTAAATTATTCACGCGTCAAAAGTGCCTTTTTAAGGACTATTTGAATAAAGATTATTTTGAATTTGAATTTGAAAACCAGTCACATTATTCAAACTTATTATGCAATAAACTAAAATGTTACATGTTGTTCAATAAGTACATAATTATGTTAGTAATAACTACTTGGAAGTACAATATATTGAATTAATGAATAAATACACTTATATTGTACATCACAAAATATACAGAAAACTAAAAAAAATAAAAATTACAATTTGCCAAAATGATCACTAAATTGGGTTGGTTCTCTTCCAGACAAACAAAGGTGTAAAAGATACAGCTACCAAAAATATATTACATATGCTTATAATTCTAAATAAATTTTATGTCAATTACATAATTAAAAATAACAAGCAATCTACATACAGACATATTAAAATAACACCATCAAGACTCACGTTTTATATGACGTCATTTTAGTTTGTTTTTTTTTAATATCATAGGAAATATACAATTACAAAGTCACACTGACAGTTACAAAATGAATCATATTCCAATTCCCATATGTTATTTTTATTAATTATTCAAATCCTTTTTTATTTTATATTAATTCAATGGAATGGAAAATAAACTAATAGGTATTATCAAAAAAAAAAAAAGGAAAAATTAAAAAAAAAGTAACCGCCCGAACAGGGACTTGAACCCTGGACCCTTGGATTAAAAGTCCAATGCTCTACCGACTGAGCTATCCGGGCTACGTCATTAAGAGCAAATATAAGAAACTCTATCTAAAGAATTTGTATACAAAATGTAGTCATTCCGTATTTTCGTATTGATTACGTCATACAAAAAAATAAATGCCTTGAATTAATTCATATGATTTGGAATGGTTTGACGCACCGTTGAAGCAAGTGATATATTTTTTTTAAATTAAAATATCACTGAAATAAATGAATATAATTATTATCACCATCAACTCACTTCAGCGTTAATTATTGACGACAAAGTGCCTTTTAAAGGTCTTTTAAAGATTATGATTGATTGAATTCAACCCACCTTGCAATGAAGGTTCGAACCCAACAGTGGGCACGCAGTTCCTCTCGCACAGCAGCTTCCTGTAGTTCAGGTCACCCTTGAACAGCAACGCCAACGCGAACTGGAGTTTCCTGTACAGATTCGGCTCGTACTTCTTCATGTCCCTGTACACGTGTGGGGAAGTCCAGAAGTCGTCACACTGGAAACGAAAAAAAAAACGAATAAAAAAAAATCAGGAAGATCATCATCATCATGATCAACCCATTCTCAGCTCACTACAGAGCACGGGTCTCCTCTCAATATGAGAAGGGTTTGGCCATGTTGTCGCATAATAAAGTTGGAGGTTATGAGTTCGATTCCCGGCTCGAGTTTGGTTCGGTGGGAGGTTTCGGATGTGGCTAGTTGCCACCCTACCGACAAAGTCGTGTCGCCAAGCGATTTATCGTGCCGACATGATGTTGCGTAGAAACCAATTAGGAGTGTGGATTAACCATATCCATATAGGTTAGATAGATAGATAGATATACTCTTTATTGCACGCTACAAACATTAATTCAAAATAAATAAAACAAAAAATTAAATAAAAAAAAAAACAAACATAATGCGCAAAGGCGGTCTTATCGCTAAAAGCGATCTCCTCCAGACAGACCTTTTGTGAAAGGAAAGAGTTAAAAGGAGATGGGGATAGTGCAATAGCTAATAGAATATAATAGATATTACACATACAGATACAAATTACTAAATAAATATATATATGTCGCGTCAAGGGCGTCCAAGGAGTTTTTTTGTAAGGGTGACGTCACGATTTTGTTTACTTTCGCTCATAGTAATTAAAACCACAACTTGCCGGTTTACACTTTTATTGCGATAATAACTTAGATGTCCGAACAGTCCGACGTCTCGAGCGTAAAAAGCCACGAAAGGCATCGACCACCCGTATTTATAGCACAAAGCATGCTTGTACGAAATTGATTGTTACTGTCTAAATTATGTTAGCAAAACTATCAATATTTAAAATGTGGGTAATTATTGAATTCTTGAGGTTTTTGACGCCGCTGAATAAAGTTAATAACTTCTTCGCGCCGACATATATATATACATAAATAAATGAACTATATAGACATACACACAAGATGTAGTTAGAGATGCCGTCAAGGACTAACTTGTGGTATGTATGTATAAAAAAAATCCATCCTCACCATGACAACAAACACTCCATCTTCAACAAACTTCTCCCACGCCTCCCCAAGTTGTCTCAAGTTTTCGGCGTTTATTATTCTTGGGGGCTCGTCTTCGACTGGCACTTCGCCTTCGGCCGCTGCTAAAATACATAAATCAAATCTAATCAAAATAGCTTTATTCATATAAACCTATTACAGGCATCTATGAATCGTCTATATAGAACACATTTTCCATTATTTCTATTCGTGTAGTGATGGTAAGCGTTGATAGCCCAGTGGTTAGGGCGTCAGCCTCCTAATCAGAGGTCGGCGGTTCGAATCCGGGCACGCACCTCTAACGATTCAAAGTTATGCGCATTTAAAAAAAAATATATATCAATTGCTTGAACGGTGAAGGAAAACATCGTGAGAAAGCCTACACGCCTGAGCGTTCTCTACTAAGATAGCTCTTAACATAATTTTAAGTGGCATGTGAAATGGTGATAATAAAAAGAAAATTTACCCGGCTATGTTTATTGTAGGCTTCTTCTTAAATCGGGGCGCGTTTGGAACCCTCATAGCTTTAGTTCTAAGTTTACGAATGTAGTTATCACCATCAAATCACTACTATGTAAATTATTGACGCGTCAAAAGTGCCTTTTAAAGGACTATTTGAATAAAGATTATTTGAATTTATATTTAACCTATTCTAACCTAACCTTACACCAGCTAGCCACACTGAGAGAACGGAGAGTTTTAACATGAGCGGTCAATCAACCCAGTTAACGATCACAGTTATTTTAATGTATTTCACTCTCAACTATTAACAGATTATAGTGACATTTATTTCTTCCAAATCACTAACACAACCCACTTTGCTTAAGGTTACTATTTTAATGGTCTTATTTGAGTGATCAAATAAAACCACCATTACTTACCATTACCATTTAAATTACCATTTAAAACTAAATACGGTAAACTTTTAAAACAAACGGTTTTCATATGTCGACACAGACATTTACATTGGTTATTCCAGAACTATATAAGGACAAAATTCTTGCGTCGGGGTCAATGAAGACCTCCCCAAAAAGTTACCTGGTCTGGGTTCCGGTGGTATCTCTCTGTTGTACTTAGCGTTTGCACACGAGCTTATCACATATCTGAAATAAACAAATAGTATATTAGCGATTCAGACTAGCAAACGCAGAAGCGATATAGTTTTTCCTTCCACGTACAGACCTCGTACATCCTTTTTCAAACGTCAACATTCATTTTTGGCTCCCTTTTTTATATAACAAAATTAACAAACAGTTGAAAATCTACCCGATGACAAAACATTTGGTTAAAACTAAAGTATCTCAATGGTTTTTACAAAAAAATAATATTCAAACCGAGAATTTGCTACCTAACAACTTATACTAATGCCCATATTATGTATTTCGACTAAACACGCACACGCACACACAAACACCCACTCACATACACACAAACACACACACACACACATAAGCGCGTGCGCTCGCGCGCACCATTTTCTATATAATTTTTGTTTATTGTTATATTGTAGAAGAACATTAAATTATTAATATAAGGTTCGGAGGTGCGCGGCGGCTCATGCAACACAGTTTATACTAATGCAGGGCCGTCCTTGCCATTTGTCTGTATGACTCAAGTGTTCTCTCAATAAAGATTACTTTTACTTCTTTATGTATATCTATATATATAAAGAAAGTCGTGTTATTAACACTATACACTTTACACTAACTCAAGAACGGTTGAACCTGAAATTTGTGGGGAGTTAGTTTAGAACTAGGAGACGGATACTTTTTATATATATGAAATTTTGATTTTTTTTTTGTGAAAAATTTATTAGTCAGAACATTCATCAACGAACGTTCGAAGACACATTTGGGTAAAAACTCCAAAAATTACTCAAGCAGTACTCAAATAACATAATAGTCAAGTGGCTACTATTATCTCGCAAAAAAAAAAAAAATAGCTTTATTCACATAAACCTATTACAGGCATCTATCTACGAATCGTTCATTTAATTATTTCTATTCGTGAAGTGATGGTGATAACTACACTCGACAACTAAAAACTAAAGCTAAGAGATAAGAGAGAGAGATGGTGCATTGCCAAACCTAGGTAACAAACAAATAAACATACACGCACGCATTTAAATTTGTATGGATTTTTTGTTTTATAATCACCTGAAATCCCTCGGCGTTACATCAGATACGAACCAAGGTATTTTCTTCACGTGGAATCGCACCTGCAATTTTTTTTTTATATATTACAAGTTAGCCCTTGACGGCAATCACACCTAATGGTAAGTGATGATGCAGTCTAATATGGTAGCGGGCGGACATCTTGCAGGAAATCTAAATCGCTTGGCGACACGTCTCCGTCGGTACGGTAACTAGCCACTGGCGATGACTCCCACCAGACCAGACTCGAGCCGGGAATCGAACCCAGGACCTCCAATTTTATAATTCGACGGCGCACGCACTCCGCTTCGGAGGTCGTCAAATGCGTGACACATGAGTCCGACATAATTCTGTCTCGTTCTAACACTAACTTTGGTTGAGCAAAGTTAGAGTACGCCCTATAGATCTAACCCTTAATGATTCTAGGAAAGAATTGCCTGAGAGTTTTCCAAAAATGAGTTCTCAAATGCGTGTGAAGTCTGCCAATCCGCACATGGCCAGCGTGGTGGACTATGGCCAAACCCTTCTCATATTGAGAGGAGACCGTGCTCTGTAGTGAACCAAGAATGGGTTGATCATGATGATTTAATTACGTGCGATTTCTTTCGTATCACACATAAAATATACGACTTAATTTTTTTTTTATATTATGCTACAAGTGAGCCCCTGGCGGCAATCTCACCTGATGGTAAGTGACGATACACTCTAGAATGGTAGCGGGCGAACCTATTAATACTGTCTACTAGCTAACTAAATACCAAATGTAATTATTGTTGCTATACCTACGAAACAGATTTGATTAATTCTGTCACTGTTGTTACCACCGATTTAACAATTTTTTTGTATACTAAATTAGTATGCTTATAGTTTTATTGAAATTACTGAAAAATTATTAGATATGCAATAAAAAATGGAGTGTAACTAATCTAGATATGTGGAACTTTAAGAGCGTTTCATCATCATGATCAACCCATTACGGGCTCACTACAGAGCACGGATCTCCTCTCAATATGAGAAGGGTTTGGCCATAGTCCGCCACGCTGGCCATGTGCGGATTGGCAGACTTCACACGCCTTTGAGAACATTATGGACTCTCAGGTGTGCAGGTTTCCTCACGATGTTTTCCTTCACCGTCGAAGCAAGTGATATTTTAATTGCTTAAAAAGGCACATAACTCCGATAAAGTTAGAGATGCGTGCCCCAGACCTCTGATTAGGAGGCTGACGCCCTAACCACTAGGCCATCACAGCTTCAAGAGCATTAAAGTTACCTTTTTAACGATGCCTTGAGATATGAGGAAATGCGCCAGGCAAAGGTCCGTGAACAGCTCGTAGCCAGAGTTGTCGCATATTATATCTGAGGGCAAAAGAATATCAATTCTATATATGTTTTATTCATTTTCTGTTATTGTTTTATTGTTATAATAATATATATAATTAATTATAATTAATTGAAGCGGTGATAGCCTAGTGGTTAGGGCGTCAGCCTCCTAATCAGAGGTCGGCGGTTCGAATCCGGGCACGCACCTCTAACTTTTCAGAGTTATGTGCGTTTTTAAAACATTAAAATATCACTTGCTTCAACGGTGAAGGAAAACATCGTGAGGAAACCTGCACGCCTGAGAGTTCTCTATAATGTTCTCAAAGGCGTGTGAAGTCTGCCAATCCGCACATGGCCAGCGTGGTGGACAATGGCCAAACCCTTCTCATATTGAGAGGAGACCCGTGCTCTGTAGTGAGCCGGTAATGGGTTGTTTATGATAATGATGATGATGAATAATAATATATATAATTAATATAATATATATATCAAAAACATGCCAATCATTGATTGATTTATATATGGCATACAAAATACATACAAAAAATATAGAGGGGAAAAAAAATAGGGGGATAATATATAAATAACCTTTTTCCTGCGGGTTGCGGGACGGGATATTTATAAAAACTGACAAAGTAGTCGAGAGAGTGAAAATGAATTCACTTTTAATATATATATAATTAATATGTCGGCGCGAAGAAGTTATTAACTTTATTCAGCGGCGCCAAAAACCTCAAGAATTCAATAATTACCCACATTTTAACTATTGATGATTTTGCTAACACAATTTAGACAGTAACAATCAATTTTGTACAAGCATGCTTGCTTTGTGCTATAATACGGGCGGTCGATGCCTTTCGCAGGATTCTCGCTCGAGACGTCGGACTGTCTGTTCGGACCTCTTAGTTATTGTCGCAATAAAAGTGTAAACCCCCAAGTTGTGGTTTTAATTACTATGAGCGAAAGTAAACAAAATCGTGACGTCAGCAATGCTGACGCCGAGAATATGTACATACCAAACATGACCACTTGTGGTAAAGTCATTTTGGCGGGACAAGGTATCTGCGGAGGTTCCATTTGCTGATCCTCCGCTGGCTTTTCTTGTACTTCCGGAGGCTGAAAGAAATGTACAATAGAACTGTAAAATCTGATAACAGTAAGAGAAAAAATTAACTATAGTAGGGTTATCTCGCTGCAGACTCGGCTATATATCATAATCGGACCAGGTGATCGCCGTTATCGATAACGGTATCATCAAGGTTATTTAAAAAGAGGGTAGTTAGCAAATATGTTTAGCGTATTTAGTACAACTATTTTAGTTGTGCTGTGCTATTAAGTATATTTAAATAACTACAAAAATAAATGAGACCATTACTATTTTGGATTGAAAGAGTGTTTGATTTACCACTAGCCGTAGATAGAGCGCGTCATACAAAAACAAGGCGAGATTTTGTCACCAACTAACTATACATTCCTACATATCGGTATATCGATGTATTACAACCCGTCTAATACACTAGACATCTGGCCGTTATATTATCTATAGCGGCGCGTAGTGCTTTGTAATCCATTCGGATTATACGGCTCGAGTGTTAGAATCAGTGACTTTCGTCTAGCCTTGTCACATACTGGGGGAAAGGAGTGCACGCGTAGCTATTTGTGCACTACTTTTCCGTCCCATTTTTTGAGCGTTAATGATCGATCTACGGCTAGTGGTGAATTAATGATTGGCGACAATATTGCGGAATGAGTGGAGCATGCGGAATTGCTTCAAGATGAAGACTTGAGTAAGGCACATTTATGTGAAAACTTCGTCGTTCATGTTGATGATGATGATGATGATGACGATGAGTCATAGAATTTTAATTTTGTATTTTTAGTTTTATATATACACGTTCTTTTGTTTAAATATTATAAATTTATTAATATATGTTGTAAATTTATTGGTAATAAAAAAAAAACTAAAAAAAAACGTGTTTTTATTTCAATCACCCATTTATACAGATACAAAAAATAAAACAACTATAGGGCCCGTGAGTGGGAAAGAGAGCGAAACACTCGAATGTTTTATGACCGAGTCTGCGGCGAGATAATAACACTACAAGAAAAAGTAAACACATACTACAGAAGTCAAATTTCCTATGTCTAAACTAAAACTTATAAAGACTTTAATCAACTATTGATTGTACAATAATATATCTGTAGTACATAACTATATAAAGGTTACAAAAACCTAAAACAACTAACTAACTAACTCTTGGTTTAGAAATGGGTTAAAACCTCGTGTTTACATATCGGCATCCCAGCCAATGTGGCGAGTCTGTGACAACTGCATTTCGCTTTGAAAACAGTGTTCTGAAATCATTTATTCACTAAGTATGCCGGCTCATTACAGAGCACGGGTCTCCTCTCAATATGACAAGGGTTTGGCCATAGTCCACCACGCTGGCCATGAGCGGATTGGCAGACTTCTTACGGCTTTGAGAACATTACAGAGAACTCTCAGGTGTGCATGTTTCCTCGCGATGTTTTCCTTCACCGTTAAAGCAAATGATATTTTAATTGCTTAAAAACGCCAGTAACTCGGAAAAGTAATGAGGTGCGTGCCCGGATTCGACCTCTGATTAGGAGACGGACATCCTTTTTTTAACCACTACAAAATAGCTTTTGGCGGCATTCTCACCTGGTGTAATTGGTGCAGTCTAAGATCTTTCATAAGTCTTTTAAGGGTATGGTAGACGTCGTGCCGGAACGCTAAATCGAAATCGACACATCTTTGTCGATAGGGTGGTAACTAGTCACGACCGCAGCCTCCCACCAGATCAGACTCGAACCGGGAATCGAACCCAGGACCTCCAACTTTATAATGCGACAGGCGAGCTCGAGGCTGGGGTATGCACTGCTATTATGCATCTATGAAGTGCACGCCACTGACTATATTGTCCTTGAAACCATTTTATTTCAGCGAAAATCTTACATCTTATTTCACTTACCGCTTCAATACTTTTGCTCATATTTTCCGCTCTGGTACAAACTGCGTCACAGATTTTCGCCGAGTCGTCCACAAGTACCTGAAATACAATTAAATATTCAAATTAAAATAATCTTTATTCAAGTAGTCCTTTAAAAGGCACTTTTGACGCGTCAATAATTTACATAGTAGTGATTTGATGGTGATAACTACTTCGTAAACTTAAAACTAAAACGCGACGTATTCTAAGAAGTACCCCACAACAAACTTTGCCTGAAAAAATTTCTGTTTTTATGGTCTGTAAGTGTTCCACTTAAATCAGATTTTTTTATATAATACTTTTATATTTACAGTAAAAGTTAATATTAAGATTTAACTATTCTAATTAACTTTTAAGTTTATGTTGAAAAGGAAGAATAAATGGCTTTTTATTTTGTTTTATTATTAATATAAAACAAAAATGAGCAACGGTTGGTTATCAAATATTCCCATAAGACTGTCAATATTTACTTAAATGCTAATTATTGGATAGTGGTAATAAAGTTGTTTGACCAAAAACAATTTCTATTCAAATTACCTTATCCTTAAGATCCGTAATCATTTGCAACGGGTCCATAACAACACGTGACTGTGAAGATCCCCCTCCTTCCGAATTTAACGTCACTTCCTCGCCCATAGACAACGACAGGTCACATTTATTCGCCCATAGACACAACTGAAATTTAAAAATGTCATACATTTTGTTCACTAAGATATTTAATCTTCACACGTATTTGTGAGGTAAGTTTCGGTAAATTAAGGTATTAAGGTAAGTATTCCTAGAAAAAATATCTTTATTAAAATAATAGTGCACGTAGATACCTTTCACATGGTAATGTGGGAGTAAAATGTAGACTCTTTTACTCGTTGATAATATATCTAGCTACCCATTAGGGAAAGAATTTTAAATTTTTTTAAAGAAAAATATTTTTAATATCGGTCTTTTATTCTGTTAATGTATCCAGTACTTTTATCAACAACACCAAACCTACATAGAATTCTCACAAATATCTTTCCATTAGTCCGAAGGCTCCTATGGGTATGCACTGCTTTTATGCATGCATAAAGTTCGCACCACTACAAACGACGAGCCGCACTCAAACAGTTACTATGCATATACGTAGAGGAGAACCTTTGTCTGTGGCCCCCCATCAGCATAAAAGTGGGGGGGGGGGGGCTTCGGATAGTTAGCTCAAGGACATAATTCCCCCTAATTATTGTGGCAAGAGGCAAGACAGATGCTGGTCACGAGTCGACGATAATCCTGTATTGTCATCAAGAGTGACCAGAGTTTCCTGAATAAACAAACTTACCTAATTACTTATTAGACCTTTTAAAATTTTGCTTTATGTGATTTGAATTATTGTAATTGCTGTTTTTAAGCGTTTTAACTGTTTAAAAATTGTAATTTAATGACTGACTATTATTATTTTAATATATTATTGTTTTATACAAATGACTAATGAAAACTAAAAATGTTCTAAGACTAAAAATTGTAAAAATTTAATAAAGCAAAAAAGGTCTCTTTTAATGAAAGAGGACACCCGTAATATAATAAAAACTTGACAGGTGTCAAGGGACACCCGGATGGAACGAAGTTCCTTTCGATTAATTAGTGAAGGAATTGAAATAAAATTTTATTTTATTTAAGTTATAATATATTTTTTTTATTATTAACAAATATAATGTTATATAAACTTAATCAGTAGGCTCAATTTTGTACTCCATCAGCAATATCCGGAACTTGTGCAGAAACACTGTCAGGATTCATTATTATTATTATTTTTTATTATTTATTATTTACAAAAAACCTGTATACACTCAACAAAAATAATCGGCGCGACACCACACTGTTCAATGCGAAATAGAAATGAAAATATCTGGCTTGCTTTCTATAAGAGAGAGAGAGACAGACAGAGAAACATGCGATGCCGCACAGCTTACAATAACAAAAAGTGTCGTGACAACTTTTCGTAAGAATTTTTTCCGTCTAGCCCCCTTTCACAACGCGCGATAAGGAACTTCGTTCCAAAAACAAACTTACCTTAAGCAGCGTGATGAAGTCCTGTTTCCTCTTGTCCTTATCGCTCGCAGGTAACATTGTGACCAGTTTATCAGCGACTATGCACATCGGTTCCAGACTGTTTGTGAACGATTTATCTTTTTGCTCGTCAAACGGATCGAAGTCAATGAGGGCTTTGCTGAAATTTCAAAAATCTATTTGTGAATGGTAGTTTTATAATCTACGAATTTTTCAAATTAGCCTGATTGCACTATCGTATCGAGACACCTATGAAGGATTTCCAAAGAAAAATTCCGTAGCAAAATACATTAGCTATATTGACTTATAAGAAAGGTATCGAGTCAGTCTCCTAGCACAGTTTGACCACGAATAAAGAGAGATGGCGCTGTTTCGTTTCTTGTTTACAATATGTATTTTAAATCAAAAAATAACTGCTTATTTTCTAATTATGAAGTCTCCAAGCTTGAAATTTTGAAAATAGGTTTCTTTTAGGGCGTAAGTATAAAGTTTTTTATCCAAATCTACCCCGAAGGGGTTAAAATAGGGGTTTGAAGTTTGTATGAAAGTCCTGTTTTTTAATTTAGATACACGAAAATCGGCAATTTGTAATTTTTCTGTAGCTTACTTTCTGAAGCAGGGCATTGGCCGCAGGGGTAACCTCAATCTCAAGGAAAATTCTACGCAGACGAAGTCGCGGGCAACAGCTAGTACATTTATAAAATAATATGTATATATTCCAACAAATATCGATGACCAATACATACAGGTCAAATTTGAAGCATCCTTTTATAATTCCTAAACACAGAATCTGATATTTGTAATAGTTAAATACCTTTTTACACATGTGTATTAAAAATTAAGTCAATTTTCATACAAATCTATATTTTAGTAAAACTTACCTTAGGTTTTTTTACCTTCTTGTAACTAAATTGACTATTAACCTTTTCATTTCTAATAGATTAATGATCTTTTTTTCTTTAATGTAGTAAAGGTAAAATTAATCGATTGTTTTTTATACACTACAAGTTAGCCCTTGACGGCTATCTCACCTGGTGGTAAGTGATGATGCTGTCTAGGATGGTAGCGGGCTAACCTGTTATAAGTATGTTAAACCCACGCTCCTAGTTGGTTTCTACGCGACATCGTGCCGGAACGCTAAATCGCTTGGCGACACGTCTCTGTCGGTAGGGTGGTAACTAGCCACGGCCGAAGCCTTCCACCAGACCAGACTCGAGCCGCGAATCGAACCCAGGACCTCCAACTTTAAAATGCGACACGGAGGTCGTCAAATTTACCTCAAATCACAGGTAACATTTTTTAAGCTATTGCATAGCTTTTATCGAGGGCCTTGAGCGCGGGGACCGAATCCAGAAATTCCGTAACGAAAAAAAACCTCACGCTCCCCACTCTTTACATTATGACAAGCAAAAAAAGTCTGTCTGTAATCAAATCTAGAGTTAAATTTTACTCATTTCCCTTTTGCTTCTTTTTAAATTAATTTTATCAAAAATAACCTCAATATTTTTAATATTTTTATTTTCATAGTTGTTTTTGAAATATTAATAATTTAGTTGATAAAAAATGCTATGCAATAGCTTTACCGCGGCAGTCACCGAGTGCCACACGTCTTTTTTTTCCCGCTGGGAAATGCGTTTACGCTTCCCCTCCGGAAGCGGCGCAGGCAAGACTGCGCCGCTTCCGACGGGGTATGTGGGACTCCCCGGCGACCAGAATACCCACTAAAACCCAGCGATGCTCCTACGCGTCGCATGGTGGCTGGGTCACGGGAACACTTGTGCACACGACCGCAACAAACAGGTAACATACCTCAACTCGCAGCCTTCTCTAAGCCGTCTGTACACGTAGCATTCGGAGAATACCCATATATTAGTAAAGTAGTACGGACTCTCTGCATTGCAGATCCATTGGTTCCAACGCTTGGCTTCAGGGGTGCCCACTGTGAGTTGATCGTACTTTTTGTTCGTCACTAAGTCGTTCTTCAGTTTAGTTATATACTGAATTAAGCCACGGATGTCCTCGTCTGACTGTAAATAACAATGAGAAATGTTAATTTATGTGATAAAAAGCACTATATATAAGAGGTATACAGAAATAAGTTTACCTCTGTATTCCTCTTACATAATCTATCTATTTCTATATATATCTCTATCTATATGTCGGCGCAAAGAAGTTATTAACTTTATTCAGCGGCGCCAAGAACCTCAAGAATTCAATAATTACCCACATTTTAACTACTTATTGATGATTTTGCTAACACAATTTAGACAGTAACAATCAATTTTGTACAACCATGCTTTGTGCTATAAATACGGGCGGTCGATGCCTTTCGCGGGATTCTCGCTCGATACGTCGGACTGTTCGGACCTCTTAGTTTGTCGCAATAAAAGTGTAAACCCGCAAGTTGTGGTTTTAATTACTATGAGCGAAAGTAAACAAAATCACCCTTACAAAAAACAACTCGGACGCCCTTGACTCGACATATAAGAGATCTCTCTCATATAATGTCTAGTTTAACTAAATGTTAAATTTATATATATATATATATATTCATATATAAATTCAAGACCGTAAAAGTATCAAAATAAAAAACTTTTATCGATTAATTACTTTAAATTATGGTTATAAAAGGTGACATCTTTTTACGACCTTCGAATAATGTATTACATTATATATTATCTACATAATGCATAATAACAAATATTTGTAGAATTCAATATATTACATATATTACCCACTTTCGGGGTTACACTTTATCGAGAATGTATTTATATAACATATTAGACGCTGTCATACAGTCGGAAGTACGGTTCCAAAACAGAGTAACGCTTACCGCTTTGTGTAACGACTTGATCTTCGCACTCTCCCGTGATAAGTAGTCTATGACTTTAGTTAAGATTATCGGTAGGCGTTCTTTCAAGGAATAGTACGCGAAACTCCTGTAAAAGGAAACAGTAACTTCAATAAACTTACCTTCGTTGTCTAACATAGATTGTATAAAATTTGCATCATCACGATCAACCCATTACCGGCTCACTACAGAGCACGGGTCTCTCCTCAATATGAGAAAGGTTTGGCCATAGTCCACCACGCTGGCCAGATGCGGATTGGCAGACTTCACACGCCTTTGAGATCATGATGGAGAACTCTCAGGCGTGCAGGTTTCCTCACGATGTTTTCCTTCACCGTTGAAGCAAGTGATATTTTAATTGTTTGAAAATGCACATAACTCCGAAAAGTTAGAGGTGCGTGCCCGGATTCGACCGCTGACCTCTGATTAGCAGGCTGACGCCCTAACCACTAGGCTATCACAGCTTCAAAAAAAAATTGCATATTCGTAGCTTAATTACATTAAAAGATTTACATGTTCTCGTGAACGTGATCCACAAATCGAACCTAGAACCTTGAGATACTTGGATATTACCACTAGACATGCCAATAACTAGGTCTACCAAGTATTGTTTTTTGACGACCTTCGTGGCGCAGCGCGCGCGCTGTCGCATTATAAAGTTGGAGGTCCTGGGTTCGATTCCCGGCTCGAGTCTGGTCTGGTGGGAGGCTTTGGCAGTGGCTAGTTACCACCCTACCGATAAAAACGTGTCGCCAAGCGATTTTGCGTTCCGGCACGATGTCGCGTAGAAACCAATTAGGAGTGTGGGCTTACCATGCCCCTAGCAGGTTAACCCGCTACTATCTTAGACTGCATCATCACTTACCATCAGGTGAAATTGCCGTCAAGGGCTAACTTGTAGTGGATATAAAAATGTAACGGAATAAAAAACGGCAAGTACCTACAGGTTTTTAGCTCCTGAAAACTAATGTTCGTGAGCTGAAAACTATACTTGGTGGGTCATACACTGATAGGTAAGCTCCATACCCTAAAATAAAAAACTATAGGAAGAAAAATACCCAAGGGGTGAGAAAAAGCTTGCTGATAACAATTTAAATGTATGTGAAATTATATAATAAATAAATTATAGAAAGAAATACTAACAAAATTTAAAAAAAAAGTTGAGAAGAAAAATAAAAAAATAAAAAGTTTATGCCGCCCGAACAGGGACTTGAACCCTGGACCCTTGGATTAAAAGTCCAATGCTCTACCGACTGAGCTATCCGGGCTGTGTAAAGATGTGCCAAAAAATCAATTAGATTATAATAAAAACATAATACGCCACCGAACATGATATATTAACTTGAATGGTTTAAACACCTGTGAATTAATTAAATCTGTTCTTCTGTTTCATAATATTTTCTATGAATCAAAATTGAGCTCTATTAACAGGACATAAAGTTGCCTTTCTTTTAACAGACTCAATTTGAGTATTTTTTACACATTTGAAGGTAAAGTAAAGTGGTGTACTTCTAATAATGTATTTAACAAAGCTCTGAAATGCTTTCATTTCATGATTACGATATTTTTTTCGGAAACAATTAAATTTTCGGTAGTTTATCCTTCGACCTCAAATCAACAAATAAAAGTGTTTTTACATGAATGTATATGCAATGAAATGTGTTACATGAACTGAATTTAATTACTGAACCGATTTTGATGCATATAAAAAAACAGGGTACAGAATAAAACAGAACAGGGATTGCAGAATTTATAATATTGCTGGATAAGTGAGCACTCAAAACCCACACGTGAGCGTAGCCTCGCTCTGGGCGATTTCTTTACTTTAGAATACACCGGTATCGCCAGTAGACGTCCACTGGACTGGTGTTTATAACGATTTATGGCACATGTGCGACTCTCTTAATGTCGTCTGTCCACCTAGTGGAGGAGTCTTCCAACACTGTGGCCTTCGGTCTTCCGAGATTATATTATAAGTAGTCCACTTAATTCAATATTTAAATTACCCATGTATACTCTCAATCAAGTACCACCGGTGCTCACTTCAAAGAGGAGACAACTTAGGTTTTCGAACGTTATGTGAAAGATGGAAAAAGACAAAACTGGAATGGCGGGAAAATTTAAAAAGAGCGGGAACTGGGCGGCCCCATCTATTGGAGCACGTGGTGGTAAGCGCGGGTAATATAGATAAATCTATATATATAAAAATCAATTGCTGTTCGTTGGTCTCGCTAAAACTCGAGAACGGCTGAACAAATTTGTCTTATCTTGGTCTTGAAATGTTCGTGGAGGTCTAGGGAAGGTTTGAAAGGTGAGAAAAATTGGAATAATTGCCGGGAAATCCCTAATAACAGCCCTTTTCGTTTTCCCATATAAACGTTCTCTAAATAAAATGTGAAGTCAATTTGAACTTTATTTCTATTCAATAAAGTTCATATTAAATTATAATCACTCACTGTTTTCTAAGAAATGTAGGTGTGTTCCTAACTTCAAAGAGTCAATTTGCAATTTATATTTAGGCAATATTTTATCCCGGTATTTCCACAAAACCGCGGGTCTCAGCTAGTTGGTAATAATTATTTATGGTTACTCGAAAAGTAGTTGCTTATAGTCAAAAACATTAAAAATAATTATAAATAAAGACTTAGGGGTTATTAGTTTCTAACATGTGGCACTCCAGCTCGCAACTGGTTGAGCGATATATACTGCAGTGGTTCTTCAGCAGATCTCCTAATTTTTTATTTTAAACGCGGAGATAATCCGAGATACTCTCTATACTCCCATTGAGGGCAGAGTACCACAGAATTCTTATTAGAGTTCTTACAATGTCCATTGTTAGATAAGATAAGATAATTTATTTTTTATTGTTGTTTTTAAAGTGGTTATGATAAATATTCATTTTCATGTATTTACGTATACATTGTGTACATAGAAAATTAAGCACATATGTATATGTCATAACATAATACAAATAATTACTATATATGTTATTGAATAACAACACTTGATGATTGAAGAATTATTTACAGAGCCTAGCACAATGGAATAATGATTTAAGTTGTTAAGATTGTAATAAGGTAAAATAAAAAACATGTTGGCTATAAAAGTTGTTTATCAAAATTAGGCGTTCAATAATCACAAAAATGAAGTGCTAAGTAAGGAATTAGAAGATCTCATTTTTAGTAAATCACAGACCAACCATTCAAAATGAGGCTTCTTCTTTTTCTTGCCCTTATCCCACATGATATGGGGTCGGCACAACTCACTTCTATCAGCCGTCACCTCACTACCCACACCTTTTACCCGCATATCCTCTTTTACACAATCCATCTTTTCTGGTTGTTTGCCCTTGCCACGTTTATATATAACATTATTTTGGTGACATCACTTTCTTTCCTCCACGTTATATGACATAAAATGAGGCTTAAAAAATGTTAGCCATATAAACCATACATAATACAGACATCTATTAAGAGTCCATGCAATATATAATATATAGTCAAGGAATTTATTATACCTTTTTTAGTACCCTTGTATATTAAGTTTACGTGGAAAAATTGTACTAGTAAAAAAATGTATGTAAGTAAAATGGCAGACAATTTTTTTTATTTTATTGGTATTGACACTTTCAAACTATATTTGCTAGTATTTGGTAAAATTTATTTAATAAGATTTCACATGTAAGAATATTATAGAGATTCTGAAAAGAGAAATTGTAGGGAAAGAATTTCAAGTTTACATAATATGTAGTAATCATAATAATCAATATGTCACTACAATATAAAATCTGTTTATTAATTAAAGCAAATTAGTATTGATAATTATTTAGATTTAAGCAGTATATCTTAAATCTTAAAGTACAACTCAGTATTTAACTGAAATTCTCACATCCCTATTTATATTGATAATGATTTTATCTATTAAAGACAACAAAACTTGGTGATAGCTCAATCAATTCATGTATGATGATATTATGAAGTAATATTACCCTATCATTTGTGTATCACGTTTATTAATATTTGTATTATATTATCATGTAATAAAATCTTTCAACCATAAAGTAAAACAAAGATAATTATATTTTAATATAATTTATACAACAGCCTTCATTATAACAGCATGTCAACTGTGAAATTTCAGAGTGAATGAAGTTACCACAAAAATGAACACTTTTCTGATATGTAATTAAAGTGTGGGACTTCTTCCTAGCATCTGTTTCCTGCCTTACTCTGCTTACTTCTTAGCAAGACAAGAGTGAATCAATATTGTGTAGCAAAACTCCAACTAGTAATTGCATTCCATCACAATGTTTTTTTTTTTAAATAGTTACCCCCTGACTGCCATTTTATCTGTCAGTCTAAGATTGTAACAGGCCAAACTTTTAGGAGTAAGTATTTTAGTTACCTATAGGTAAGGTTAGGGAATACCCCTTATTATTGGTTTCCTTGCAGTACCATTCTAAAATGCTCAATCTCTTAGTGATCTCTTGGTGGATGGTTGGTATACAGTGGTTTGCACTTCATACATGCATAAAAGCAGTGCATACCTGCACCAGCAGTCCCCAGAGAAATAGAAGCCTTAGAGAGAAATTTTTACTTGCTAGGTATTGTTTGGAAACCTATTTTGTGAATACTTACTTTATACTCATGAACTTAAAGACAGTGCACTAAATACTTGGAATTACAATAAAAACACTACCTACCCTAGAAGCCATGTCTCATAATTGAATATATAGCCATAGAGCCAGTTTTTTTTTTTAATTTTAAGTCTGTCTCACTTATGAGAAATCAAACATTTTCTACCCTACCAAAGTTTCATCACAATCTGATCAATGGTCTCAAAGTATATTAAATTTTTATGTTTATAGGTATATAATATTTATATACCTATAAACATAAAAATTTAGAAGGTGTTCGAGGCGACTATGTTCTTGAGCCTTCTTTTATATGAGAGAGGAGACTGGCTTAGGGATAATAATACATATATATAAAAATAATAAATAAAAATAACTGCATAAGAATTGCAGTATATGTACAGATCCCCATAAAGGTCGAACTACCTTCTCTAATAACGGGGGTTAAAAGTATATCTTTTACGTACTTTTTAAACGTGCCCTGTAGTTGCATATTGAAAGGTGTCACAGTGTTCAGGAACTTTGCATCTTTGTCGACCTTTATGAATGGTCCGCCGTAAATGAAGTCTGGTGTAGTGGAAAAATCTTCATCTACATTTTCCGGCCGTCCAGACACCGAAGATCCTTTCGAGTTAACTTTGGAGATTTGGTTTGCTGATGTCGAACTCATTATGTTGATTTTAATACGGGTGTTAATGTAATTATTATATATCAAGGAGAATTTTCCATAACCGGACAAATGTGTTTGCTTATTTGATGAAAAAACGCGACTGAGCGATCGAGATTTTCATGTTTCCTTTATTTTTGTTTAAAAATAAAATTGTCAAATTTGACAGTCATGTGTTCGTATTTGTTGTTGTGAAATGTCAGCGGTCAAAGTGACGTTTTTTGCTTCGTTGTAAATGCAATGCATTTGCGTGCTTTAACAACCGTATCCAACCAGTAATATTTATATTAATAAAAATATTTTTTATTTTATCAAAATTAAATCCAGCCACAAATAAAATGTGTAGTGGTTGTTGTCTGCCTAACGTTTTGAGTTAGTTTCTTTAATAGTCATTATAATTATAATTATTGTAGAAAAGATCTCTTAAAACACTTACATTCCAAAAATTCCACTCATCTCCACATTTCGCGGAGTTACAATACGCATGACGGGATACTTTTCAGTATCTACAGGCCAATCGTATGGCGCCATGGTGACTTTATTTTATGAGACACCAATAAAAACTCGCTTTAATTTAATACTTATATCAATTTATTTTAAAAGCGTAATTTCAGAACGTACGCGTATTTCGGAGCACAAAATAAACTAACATGAAATTAGTTTTGACCGTGGATCGGAACTAAAAATAAACTGGCGATGCTTCGACTCAATTTCTATTCTTACTAAAAATGAATGATAGTAATATATTACTTCACGTTTCCAATCTTTGCTAACTTCCAATGCTGTCTGCAATTGTCTTCTGGTAAACGGAAATGAATAATTTTTTGTGGTAAATTAAGTAAACTTTATAGATGATCTCAATAAGTAGGTAACCAAACCTTATATACCTATTTTTGAAGTGAAAACTTCTTTAGCGGCGTTGAGCACTTTTTCTGTAATGGGTATAAATCTTAAACTCGCGTCAGGACACGTGACCTGATCGAAAAAGCGTAAGACGGATGGAGAGTAGACAGCTATCCCCTCTCTACGGCGCGGCGAAAATGTATGCCTGGGCCTACTGTTTCGTTTAGGCAGCGCAGGGCGCTTGCGCGAATGTTCGTGTATGTTACAGCGTGCCACGCGCATCCATGGATAGTTCTGGTAATGATGATGGTGAAAAAGTCGTTGAAATTATGGATGAAAGTTGATTTTTCGGAGAGATAAACTTTTTAATGTAAAATAATTGTAATAGTTTTAAAGTGTTAAATTTTTAATGTAATATAAATTGTCATGTTTGTGTACGATAGCGCAATAAATGAATATTGTATTCTACCACATAAATGATAGTACTTTTATACTGATAAAGCAATTGGTGCAAAATTATTCCCTAACCATTCCAAAATATCAAACATGCTCAACGTTAATAATCAAGTTTTCACTTCTGCCGGCACTCCCGGAGTGCAACCCGTCTTTTTTTTTTTTACTTACTACAAGTTAGTCCTTGACGGCTATCTCACCTGGTAGTAAGTGATGATGCAGTCTAGGATGGAAATGGGCTAACCTGTTAGGAGTATGGTAAACCCACACTCCTAATTGGTTTCTACGCGACATCGTGCCGGAACGCTTAATCGCTTGGCGACACGTCTTTGTCGGTAGGGTGGTAACTAGCCACGGCCGAAGCCTCCCACCAGAAAAAAATCTTGTCGGGGTGGAAAAGCTTTATGGCTACCTCCGTCCCCTTAGGCAGGACGAGATTATGTGGGACTCCCACCCCCGGGATATACCCGATTTAAAAACCACCATGGCATGCCCTCTCGCTGGTTATGCTAGACGCCTGACGGACCCGTTGTGTACCCATTCTTCACACGAGTTCATTCACAGGCTCCTGTTACTGGCAAAGTCGCCATGTAAGGATAGGTATTCAAGACAAGAAAAACACCCGAATGCTGTTAACATACTGAATATAATTGAATAATAAACACGATTATATGATTATTTATTTTGAGATGGTGATAACAAAAAAAAAACCAGCTAAGTTTGTTGTGAGTTTCTTCTTATACCACAGACTGGGCGCGATTTGAATCATCTTAGCTTTAGTTTTAAGTTGTCGATTGTAGTTATCACCATCACTTCACATTCATATTTGATAGAAATAATGAAATGAACGATTCATAGATGCCTGTAATAGGTTTATGTGATTATTACGTGGGTATAATTTGGTTTAGTTTGTTACACAATGACTAGTAGGTACCTACAAAATTTTGATACGAAACCAGCAATTTAAATTGACGATAATATAGTAAACTATAATATAGGTTTCAAAACAAATTCCTGTAGATTCTCTATTTGATACTCGGTAATATGAATTTTTTAACAGACACTTGTAAATTAATTTTTAATTTGTTTGCTCTCAAAACCTTCACGAGCGAAGATTACTTCCCAGCTCATTGGATAATGAATTGATGATTGACAAACGCAGAGGTTATATTCTCTTCGTGATAGGAGCCTAGGCGTAGTCAGATCGTAATCCCGTAGTTCCATATCCCGGTCAATGGGGACAGTGGGAATTGAATAAAATTATAATCATACAGAAAATTTACATGTGTATTCTGTGCATTCATAAAATAGTTGTAAAATTTTCATGGCTGCAAAATCAGCGAGGCGTGAAAAACGGTACCGAATATCTAGGTTACACTACTAGGTACCTATTAGGTTATTGAGAAAAAAAAACATTATGATAGCCTAGTGGTTAGGGCGTCAGCCTTCTAATCAAAGGTCGGCGGGTCGAATCCGGGCACGCACCTCTAACTTTTCGGAGTTATGTGCGTTTTTAAATAATTAAAATATTACTTGCTTCAACGGTGAAGGAAAACATCATGAGGAAACCTGCACGCCTGAGAGTTCTCAAAGGCGTGTGAAGTCTGCCAATCCGCACATGGCCAGCGTGGTGGACTATGGCCAAACCCTTCTCATATTGAGCCGTGCTCTGGTAGTGAGCCGGTAATGGGTTGATCATGATGATGATGATGAATATTAATCTCTCTATAATTTGAATTTTTTAACAGACACTTATAAATTAATTATTAATTTGTTTGCCCTCAAAACCTTCAGTTTTGGTCATCCATCAATTACAGAGTAGAGTCGACGTTGCTTGTTCAGTTTTTTTTTAAACCTTTGGCGTCGCAGCGGTGCTATTTAGATATTAGGTCATAGGACGTAAGTACTTTGAAAAAAAAAAAAAAAACAAATATAAAAAATTTCAAAAAAATAAAATGTAATACCATTTATTATCATAAACACACAATTTAAAACAATTTGTTGTAACATGGCTTATGCTAGAAAAAATACTACATACAAAATTCAAAACAATATTGTATTGTTTTTAAAACCACAGGCCTTTTTTACAAGGCCTTTACAAAAGTAGAACAATTTAAATTTGTTATTAATAAAAAGCACACTTTACCTTTGAGGTATTTAAAAAAATATACAATTCTAAATAGCTACATTCACAATAACTAATAATTAATAATAAGCACTTATACTTAAAAATAGTGCCTTCTTAATGAATATAATAAGGGTCAATTAATATTAGTACTATGAAGTTAGTTGTACATCAACTAAGTTAACAGGTCTAAAAGTATCAAGTTTCAAGTCTCATTAGTCAATCTTTTTATCTATTCTATGCAATAGGCTAACTAGTGTTTCTCGTTCCTCTTTGTACTCTAACACTATTTTCAGACTTCTAGTTAGTGAGTGGTCATAATTATATTTTTAAAATAAAGAGAAGAAAGCTGCACCCATTGCTATTGAATAATGTGTTACAATAAGTTATTTATCGATGTTTAAAATTTATGTGAAACTTTTTTGCCTACTAGTAGACTAGTATTCGTATTCTCTTTGACGAGAGTTACGTATATGTGGCAACAAACACATCAGAAATATCACATCACATACATTTGGTAGTCCGTAAAAAATTAGTTACAATATTTTTTCTCAATGTCATGATAGTTTGAACTAAATAGCAAAGAATTTTTAATGTCAAAATATTTTAACACTAATATAAAACATGGAATTGCATAAAAATTTCATATTATTATTAAACTTTATAGTTTAAAATCATTATTAAGTAGCCTAGTAATCTTAAGATTGGATGTATCATTATTAAGGTGAACACAAAATTACCATTAATTAAATTTGTGTATGAACGAAATGCAACATAGGTGCACAGACATACACACACATCTTAGTTGTGTGATGCAAAATATTTTATAAAAATAAAAAAAAAACATAATTTATAGTAATCTACATGTGAATTACAGTGAGCAGGCAACAATCCTCCTAGTTATTGCAGTATCTCTAAGATGCTGTAATCAACTGGAAGAACAACTTATTACTAAAGCTATATATTAAAAACAAAAAATGAACTATCTATCAAAGCATTCACAAGCTCAAGTTGTACAGTTCAATTTATTTAAAAAAAACAACTCCTAATGTTGGTACTTAAAACTATAGTGAAATAAAAAAAAAAAGCACATTCACAGAAGGGTTTGTTGACCATTTATCTCCTGTTACAAAATAATAACAATCTTACTAAATATTGCATAATGTTAATCATTTTCAAGTGGCTAATTTGTATTAGATTATTAGGAGAGTTTAAAACCAACCATAATCATAACAAACACCACTTAACACCATAGTAAACTTTCTATTTCTATTTAGCAATCTACAAACCATAAACTCAGCTCTTTATTTTGAACTCTAGTTTTTGTTTCCAAACATGAGAATCTGTGATGAATACCACTCATCAGTATACCTTATCTATAGTCACATTTTAAAAACATTAAAAATTGTATATTACATAACAAACTTTGTCTATATTATTATTTCTAATAATTTGTAGATTAATTGCCTTTCTACAAGGGATTTATAAACTAAAGTTTAAATACTCATTGTATCAGTCATTTTATAATAAGTAATGCCATTGGATATTGATATTTTAGTACATAGTCAAAAAGTATTTACAAATGGGAACTTAGTCTGATACTTTGTTGTCAAGTTATATTAAAACTATTTGTCAAAATAAAAAAAAATAGCATAATTTTTGCTCCCATGTTCACAGTCACATTTATTCCTAATGTTTTTGTTCTTAAACTAATGATATAAAAAGTTATTTAAAATTTACACTTTAATGTAGCATAATAAACTATGTGCATTTAAGACATAGCAAATGTTGTATGTGTACTGGAGCATTTACCTTACATGCTATTTATTATCATAGCACATAATATATAGTTACATAATATAATTTAAACATTATTCGTCAGATTTATTTGTCAGATCAAGTTTCAATTTGTCAAAAAATTAAAAAAGATACAATTGTCAACATAATTTTTGTCTATGTAAATAATCTGTAGTCAAATATAAATTTCTTATTTATTTCTTGATCAGTTTTTTGTCTTTTTATTTTTTGATTTAGAGCAATTAAGTAAACATTAACAGAGTAAAACATTAATAAAATAAATCTTGTTTTGTTTATTCCTTTGTAAAAATTTTGTATAACATAATGTTACTTTGACACAGTGTGTTATATCTTAGAATGGTTCAATTGAAATCTCGATGGCAGGAATAGTCTTAATAATTAGTGTGTAATTACTTACATCCGTACAATTGTTACTATACTTTGTTTCGTTTTGTACCATCACTCTTGATGCGAGTGCTTTTCAGTGTGATGGTGGTTGATTGAAGTGGCTTGCCATTGTTACAGCTTCGTAACACAGGGCAGTAGGTTCTAAGATAAAAAAAATAAAACAGTGAAGCAACCTAACATATCACAATAATTTGTTTTATACACTCCAGGCTTCTATTTTAAATATTCATTACTATTGTTAGCATACACAATAATTGGGTGTGAGGTATGTGAACACTGATTGGGAGTTTCATCATCTCCGGAAACGCGGGTAGTATAAAAACAATAAATATGACAGACGGTTTTTTTCCTTTTTCCGGGGCATTCGGCGATCCCTCGAAAACACGGTCTTCAGCTCAGTGTCTTTTTAAACTAAGGCGTGGAAAGTTATAAGTGTTCTGCAAAGTCTATGAAATTATTTCAAGATTAATAATAAGTGTTCAACAAGTCTATGTAGTTTTTTCAATAGTAATAAAAAGTGTTCAGCTAGTTTATATAATTCTTTCACTATGCTAGTAGTCTGGTGGAGAGCATGATAACACAATTAAACGGTTTTATCTGTGGTATCATGCTATCTTGCTCTATGCAAGAGAGAGGACTTCACTCAGTTGATGGTGAATAGTGCCAGACTAGTTACATATCCAATTGTGGCTCAAGGCAACGTAGCAGAAAGCTTAGCTATATACAAACAATAAACAGCAAGTATAATCTGCCACATTCCGCCGACAACACATTCAGCGGAATGTGGCAGATTATACTTGCTGTTTATTGTTTGTCATGGACTTCCGCAAAGTAACGCCTGCTTCTATTCATTATTAGCTATATATGTACTTAGTACATTACTTGTGATCGTTGGGTATCTAGGTTTTAAATCTAAATAATCTCAATAAGTAGTTAATGGATGTTGTCGATGATTTGTTACGCAATCAGTGTAAAATTGCAGTCAAAACTTTACTTGATAATGGATAAAAAAAAACTTACATTGTGTGAGCATCATCGCCAGAGGCTCCACAAGTCATGCACACGAGTGCCCTCAAAATTGGACAAGTGACTTTATATTTATTCCCAATCTTCTCTTTAACACAGTGGTTCATATATACAGTTGCAGTTTCACCGTTCTTCCGACAAAACATGCATATTTTTGTTGGACCAGTTTCACCAAGACTCGACGTTTCGGCCAAGTGGGATGGGTTGTATGGGGGTTTGAAATGAGGATATGGGATCTTGCTTGAAGATGGTGACATGTTCTCGGGGTAGTGAATCCTATTTGAATCATTTGATGATAAATTTTCCATATATTGTAATCTATTTTTAGTAATTGTTTCAGTATATTGTAACCTATTGGACGGTGATAGATTGTCAGAATAAAAAATGTTACTTGGTGTCGGTGATACACATGATAAATATGAAGATTGTACTAAAGAAGATGTTGGTGATATTGTATGTTGAGAACGAGTTGAAAAATCTTTAGATATGTCAACTGTAGGAATACAGTACCCATTAGATTTTTTATTGGATGGGAATAATTCATATGCAAGTTGAGATGAACGAGATGTTTCTATTTCTTGAGTTTTTGCTAGAGTAGTTTTTGGTATTTGTGTCGTTGGCTGCCATACACTGTTATCGTAATGAGTGTCAGATTTTAGCTCGTCATTAGCTGATATTCTAGAATGACATCCAAGGATTTTACGACCAACAATAGGTCTATGACTTCTTAATTGAAATGGTGTATCAGGAATGTTATTGTGATCGAAATTTTGAATTTCATAACTATCCCTCCTATCAAATATTGTACTTGAGCTATCTTGAGGCATGAAATCTGTAACACTTCTATCAAACGTACTAGTATTAAATTTTGAAGGATGTCTATCAAAATTTGGAGGAGAGTCAAATGCATTATATGAAAAAGATTGGGGGTCATACAGTTTACTTTCAAATTTTTTTGGAGTAACAGATCTTGGTGTGTTATGTTCCGGCGATAGAGATTGTTGGAAAGGTGTATTGAAGTAAGATTCTGGGGATGTAGAATCTGTGGAACTGGAATATCTATTGCCTATGGGAGTCTGGAAAGGAGAATTATAGATATTGGATGTTTCACCATCTGAAATTTAATATTAAAGTAGAATAACAACCATTTATAAAGATTAAAGTTGAATGAGTCCATCTTCTTCAGATTAAGTTAGTTTGCAGTCTGCTATTCAATATCTGAGAGAGTCAAAAAAAACAAAGTGCTATCCAATAAATGTGTCCAATAAATGGACAAGTATAGATTAATTCAGTACACATCTAGTTACTAGCTTAGCTAAGTTGTTTAAACCCATGCAGTTTCTCTATAAACATTTTAAAAAGTAGCAAACTATTAAATTTTTATTTTAGCTAATACTAAAACCTTGTTTCAAATTTGTGCATAAAAAAAAGTTGTATAGTGTAAAAAAGTATAATATTTATGTATATTTCATTCTCTATTATGATATCTACCTGGCTAAGTTTGTTGTGGGCTTCTTCTTAGACCGGGACGCGTTTGGAACCCTCATAGCTTTAGTTTTAAGTTTACGAATGTAGTTATCACCATCAAATCACTACTTTGTAAATTATTGACGTGTCAAAAGCGCCTTTTAAAGGACTATTTGAATAAAGATTATTTGAATTGAATTATCAGATCCTTTGAATAAGTACAAAACATGGCATTTGGCTTGGAACTATTTTGAATCATATAAAGATGGAACCAATACATATATATATATATGGTAATTTGTACAAATAAGGTAATTAGTTATAATTTCCTAATGGAGCTAATACATACCTTTAAATCTATTTAAATATAGAATGCTTTTACTTTGACTTTGTCATCGACAAAATATTAATACCTACCTGCTTATATTGTATGGTTACCTACATTATGAGAAACCATGAATGGAATAAAAAAAAAACGTAAACAAAACATACCCATCCTATTTGTAGGCAGGTACCAGCTTGCTTCTCTACCATAATCAATGTTTTTAGAAGGAAACATTGTATTCTGAAATATCAAAACACTTTCATCTTAAAAATTGCTCAATTTCTATTTGAAGAGTTTTTTTTATAGTAAAAGATGGCCATTTTATTTTTTAATGCTTAAGAACATTAGCGGAAACGTAGACTTAGAGACGCCAAATTAATCAATTTATTCCTCGTAGATTTCGGTTAAATTATATTCATGCGTAATATCATAATTAATGCCTTAAATATATTTCTGTAATTTTAGAAATAGAATAATTATTTATCAATGCTTTTAATTAATGGATAAAAATAAGAATTGTTAATTTTATTTTTTATTTTAAGTGCGGTATTTTCAAACTTACGAGTTTGTTGCACAAGCAAAATAAATGAAAACCTAGACAAAAACTAGATGCAAAAACAGTTAACAATTGCTCCCAGCTACCTAATATATTTTAAATAGGTAATTATTGAATATGAAATAATAGTAAAACCAGTGGAGAAAAATTGACTTTATAGACGCCGTTTAAACTGAACTGAATCATCATGATCAACTCATGATCGGCTCACTACAGAGCACGGGTCTCCTCTCAATATGAGAAAGGTTCGGCCATAGTCCACGACGCTGGCCAAGTGCAGATTGGCAGACTTCACACGCCTTTGAGAACATTATAGAGAACTCTCAGGCATGCAGGTTTCCTTACGATGTTTTCCTTCATCGTTGAAGCAAGTGATATTTTAATTGCTTAAAAACGCACATAACTGCGAAGAGTCAAGAGGTTGACGTCCTAACCACCTAGAACCTAGAACTTAATATTGCATTTTAATAAAAAAAAAAAGAACATTAATTTTTCAAATAAACTTACATTATCCAATGTATTTTGGTATCGGAGTTGACCCATCAGAAGATCCTTACTGTCCAAATCTTTCTCCAAAACTGAATTTTTATTTCCCTATTCCTTCTTCTGTCGGCGCGATTAAAACAAACCGACTTCATATAGGGCTGCCAGATTGAGTTATTGGATTAAAATTATTATATATAAAATATTTCGGTAGTCGAAGTTTATTCAAATTAAGCCCAAGGGTGGTGTCATGCAAAAGCCTCCCAAAAAGGATTAGAACTTAACCTTCCACCACTATACCAGCCCCTCTGAGGCCCAGCTGTACGGCATTAATCGGCTAAAGATGACATTGTTAACGATTCTGCTCGCTGATGGCTTAACAAGCTTGAGAGACATGGAGAACAGGCTAAATAAGTTTTTTTTGCATACTTTAAATAAAACTGTTTTTTTATCCACTACAAGTTAGCCCCTGACGGCAATCTCACGTGATGGTAAGTGATGATGCAGTCTAAGATGGTAGCGGGCTAACCTGTTAGGGGTATGGTAAACCTATATGCCTAAATGGTTTCTATGCGACATCGTGTCGGAACACTACGTCTTTGTCGGTAGGGTGGTAACTAGCCACGGCCGAAGCCTCCCACCAGAACAGACTCGAGCTGGGAATCGAACCCAGGACCTCCAATTTACGATGCGTGTGCTATGCCATGGAGGTCGATAACTGTACCTATATAATCACTGATTTTTCGTACTTCCAATGGGAAACCATTTGCTGTATATTACAGCTAAAGCTAGGCACGTTTCCTTCCAACTGAACTTATTATTCTGACAGCCCTATAAACTAAAACTTACTCAAAGGAATGCCGCTTTGTTTATAAACACCGGCGGCACGTGTATAGTTTAGTTCGCTCGTCGACACAAGATGGCGTTCACTTGCTAATTAATATTTAAACATTTATTTGATATTGCGATACAAATAATAATTCAGCGAAGCAAGTCATTCAAATTGCATATTTTATTAGACAACTAACAATATTTCAGTCCGCTAATCTCAACTAAAGTTAATTGTTTTGTTTGTGGTTGAACAGTCGGAAGGTCTTTGTTGGCTTCTATTGGACAGTAGATGGCGTTATTTTTCTATTTAATTAGTTATAAACTACTCCTTTCCTATATACCTACCTACCTTTATTCGAGATTTTTCAGAGTAAATACAACAGTCAGAGTAGGTATTTCGAATAAAGTATTAAAATAATAATTATTAAAGCCAATTTTACACATATAATTAGATTTTTTTTTCGGACTGTCTATTAGCTGTACAAACCCTATTGGTTGCCACAGCGTAACCGGGCTGTTTGGCGAGCCTTGGAAAGAAGCTCTGCCAGAAGAAATTTTGAGCCCTAGGGCTCGAAGAAACTAAGGGAACGACTGCCTAAGGGCGCCTCCTTTGAGGCCGAACCTCGGCTTAGGCGACGTTTGGGATAACGGGGGGGGGGTCGGACGGTGAATGGTCCGTACGTCTCCGAGGCCGTGGATGGAGCCCACGTCCGGATGACGTAAGATAGCGGGGACCTCGTCTTCGCCGGCGAAGACGGTGTGTAGCGTATGATTGTGTGGTAGGTGGTACGAGTATGTTGTTAGTAGTTATCTGATCGTCAGGGTCATGAAGGATATGTTTAGGTCTCCTCTTTCGGAGAGGAGCGCTTAGGTCAGGGGAGTAAAGAGAAGCCGCAACAACGAGAGGGTTGGGGTGCTGGATTGATTTCTCGAAATAGCTTTTCGAGAGTTTCTTAAAGTGTTGAGCGATCTAGACACTGTCTAGTTCTAGGTCTCTGTGCAGATCTACGTTACGCACGTACCAGGGACAGCCGGTTGCCGTGCGCATGAAATGATTTTAAATCGTTTGAAAGGTTTTATACGTGGGACGAAGCACTATAGCGGCGCTCGCGTAAGACATGATTGGACGGATACAATTTTTATATAATGTCACTTTGTGACGGAGAGGTAGCCTACTGCGTTTATTAATCATGTCAAAGGTTACACCTAGATATTTGACAGTGCGTTCCCATGGAATTACGATTAATGTAGATGTTTTTTTGACGACCTCCGTGGCGCAGCGCGTGCGCTGTTGCATTTTAAAGTTGGAGGTCCCGGGTTCGATTCCTGGCTCGAGTCTGGTCTGGTGGGAGGCTTCGACCACCCTACCGACAAAGACCCAAACAAAGGCTTCGGCCGTGGCTAGTTACCATCCTACCGACAATGATGTTGCCAAGCGATTTAGCGTTCCGGCATGATGTCGTGTAGAAACCAATTAGGAGTATGGGTTTACCATACCCCTAACAGGTTAGCCCGCTACCATCTTAGGCCGCATCATCACATGCCATCAGGTGAGATGCAATCAAGGGCTAACTTGTGGTGAATAAAAAAAAAAAAAGATATAGGTAATGTTAGTAGGTAACTACATACTCAATATGTTTTTATTACTTAATAAATTAGAAAAAAAAATGTAAGGTTAAAAAAAATTAGTGCTTACGTTAGTTTTAATTACTTGTTATAGCGGCTATGGAAATATAAATTGTATAAATATTTCTACTATACTAGGTATACTATTATACTCTACCTATTACGTAGGTATAGTTCAGCGTATCTCGTCTTTATAACGTCACGTCTTTGTAAAAAGAATAAAGATTATGATTGATTAATTGAAAAAATAAATATATGCAAAGCGGTAGTTTGTTTGTTCGTAAACCAGAATTCGTTCGTGAACTATGCGGACGTCACTGTGGCCCGTCATAAGCCATGAAAAAAAATGTCGCCGCCCATGAGACGCTGTTCAAAACATCTCTCGAAGATGAATAGGGCCAATGATGATGATGAAGCCAGAATTTAATGGACTTTTCACAGACTTTTCTCTCCTAGACGTATGTCCTGACATACAAAGTCCGTGCTCGAGTATCACGGGGTCACGGAGCAGTTATTTTCACACATTGCATGTAATTAAACGTTTCGCGGAAGACGTGGCATTAGCACACTGCCATTATTAACGCTTCTTCTGTAGGGGTACCACGGTGCGAGAGGGACACGATTGTGAAAGCCTCTCTTGACGAACTCCGTGGCGCAACGCGCGCTGTCGCATTAAAATTGGGAGGTCCTGGGTTCGAGTCTGGTCTGGTGGGAGGCTAAGGCCGTGGCTAGTTACCACCCTACCGACAAAGATGTCGCCAAGCGATTTAGCGTTCCGGCACGATGTCGTGTAGAAACTAATTAGGAGTATGGGTTTACCATACCCTACCAGGTTACCCTTTTTTTTTTTTTAACGTGGGTAATCCTCATGGATACCCCGCGTCCGAGGAGACGCGGCGGTTATGTCAGACTCTTACTGACTAAACCCCCACGGTGCATATCCTTTCCCGCCTCCTTGTGGCCGGGTCACGGGTTTCGCTCGCGCACACAACCGCAAACAGGCCTGCAGACCAGGTTACCCTAGCAGGTTAGCCCGCTACCATCTTAGACTGCATCATCACTTACCATCAGGTGAGATGCCGTCAAGGGCTAACTTATAGTGTATAAAAAAAGCACAAAGACATACATATGACGTTTGTTAGGTACATTAGATGTACCTAGTATCTATTGTAATGAATTAAGACTATGGACGCATCTTCGCGCCGTCCGAGTGTCAAGAGATATATCATCATTATCATCGTGATCAACCGTGGATCACTACAGAGCACGGGTCTCTTCTCAATATGGGAAGGGATTGGCCATAGTCCACCACGCTGGCCATGTGCGGATTGGCAGACTTCACACGCCTTTGAGAACATTATGGAGAACTCTCAGGCGTGCAGGTTTCCTCACGATGTTTTCCTTCACCGTTGAAGCAAGTGATATTTTAATTTATAAAACGCACATAACTCCGAAAAGTTAGAGGTGCGTGCCCGGATTCGAACCGCCGACCTCTGATTAGGCGGCTGACGCCCTAGCCACTAGGCTATCACAGCTTATAGGCTAATATGGCCCCACATAATGTGGGATAAGGACAAGAAATATATACCTGAAAATGCAAAATAATGTATGCAATAACGCTGGTCACCCTATTCTTAAGTAAGTTCCCATATTATGCATAGCGATTTAAATCACTCTGATTTACACTGAGAGATAGGTTTCTCCATCTCGCAGCAGAAGACGTTCGAATTGGGTAATGGTAACTCTAGATTATCTAACTGGGTAGGATTTGATAATCATCATCATTAACCCATTAGCGGCCCGAACGAGGTTTAACTGTAATTCACCACGTTAAAAAAAACCTTTCAATTTTCAATCAATATTTACGCTAGGTTTTTTTAAATTACTACAAGTTAGCCCTTGACGGCTATCTCACCTGGTGGTAAGTGATGATGCAGTCTAGGATGGTAGCGGACTAAGCTGTTATGGGAATGGTAAACCATTACTCCTAATTGGTTTCCACGCTAAACGAACGCTAAATCGCTTGGCGACACGTCTTTGTCGGTAGGGTGGTCACTAGCCGAAGCCGAAGATAGAAATATATAACCCGTGTTCATCGTATCTGTCTGTTTATATTTGTATTACCTTGTGGCCCCGTCTTTTATTCACGCTTTTCTTGAATTAATGTTTGTTGGCTAATTTTGAAAAGGATTGGTGTTGGTTGTGTTGTGGAGATTTTAGTTTTGGTGTCGTTTGTGTAGTGGCTAGTTTTCTGAATGGTTAACAGGTATTAACTTGGGAAAAGTTTGAGGGAGCCGCGTCCGCCGAGTCCGAAGTTTCCCGCCATTTTTCCCTAACTTCAATTCTCCATTGATATAAACTTGACATTGGCTAACACAGAGTAAAGCCATAAAAAGAGAAAAAAAAAGAAAAAAAATTTTTTTTTTCTGTATTAGTCGTTTATACATGCATTTAGTAAAAACCTGTTAAGTTTGACATTACATTTATTGTTGCAATTTTGTTTATTTGTATCGATCTGTATAAATCGATACACTGACTATTATGGTACTCATTGTAGGTACTTACATTATCTACGCTCTGCCATATGTTACTTTATAATCAAAAGTTATCAACAAACCATTAATCCCATCTCCCCACGAGACACTGCTCCGGTATTGGTTCATGTGGAGCAAGGTCGCAATTATCAGTCGATTGTGTTCGACTGGTTGCCTCAAGTCATAGACGAAAATAAACAATAGAATTAAAAAATAATCTACCTTATTTGCCTACACAGCGAGTTTTTTTTTTCGGACTGTCTATTAGCTGTACAAACCCTATTGGTTGCCACAGCGTAACCGGGCTGTTTGGCCGAACCTCGGCTTAGGCGACGTTTGGGATAACGGGGGGGTCGGACGGTGGGCGAGAGTTTTATTTCGTCTACCACCTACCACACAATCATACGCTACAAACCGTCTTCGCCGGCGAAGACAAGGTCCTCGCTATCTTACGTCATCCGGATGTCGATAGACGGCTCCATCCACGGCCTCGGAGACGTACGGACCACTCACCGTCCGACCCCCCCGTTATCCTAAACGTCGCCTAAGCCGAGGTTCGGTCTCACAGGAGGTGCCCTTAGGCAGACGTTCCCTTAGTTTCTTCGAGCCCTAGGGCTAAAATTTTCTTCTGGCAGAGCTACTTTCCGAAGCTCTCCAAACAGCCCGGTTACGCTGTCGCAACCAATAGCACAGCTAATAGACAGTCTGAAAAAAAAGTAGAAACCAATTAGGGGTATGGTACCATACTCTTAACAGGTTAGCCCGCTACCATCTCATCATCACTTACTATCAACTGAGATTACCGTCAAGGGCTAACTTGTAGTGTATAAAAATATTTTTTATAATGAATAATGAATAGAAGCAGGCGTCACTTTGCGGAAGTCCATGACAAACAATAAACAGCAAGTATAATTTGCTATATTCCGCCGACAACCGAGAGATTAGTATAGTATAACACCACACAATATTTTTTAATATTTTTTATATCTTGGTTGTTATTGAATGAGAGATGTAATCCAGCATAATCTAACGAATGATGGAAACGGGAAACACTGCGTTTGTCAAATGAGCACCATACAAATATGTTCTGTGCAATATTTTATAAAAAAATAGCATAGTCCTACTATAGTGTAAAGGATTATGTAAATGATAAACAAGCTTGGATATGAAATATTGCTCTAATAAGATAGCTCTTAAATAATTTAAAGTGGCATATAAGATGGTGATAACAAGAAGAAAATTTACCTGGCTAAGTTTGTTGTGGGCTTCTTCTTAGACCGGGGCGCGTTTGGAACCCTCATAGCTTTAGTTTTAAGTTAACGAATGTAGTTGACTCATTACTATGTAAATTATTGACGCGTCAAAAGTGACTTTTGAAGGACTATTTGAATAAAGTTTATGATTAAGTTTTAATCTTCTCTTCGGTCTTTTTTGACGACCTCCGTGGCGCAGTGCGCGCGCTGTTGCATTATAAAGTTGGAGGTCCTGGGTTCGATTCCCGGCTCGAGTCTGGTCTGGTGGGAGGCTGCGGCCGTGGCTAGTTACCACACTACCGAATAAGGCGTGTCGCCAAGCGATTTAGCGTTCCGGCACGATGTCGTGTAGAAACCAATTTTACCATACCCCTAACAGGTTAGCCCGCTACCATCTTAGACTGCATCATCACTTCCCATCAGGTGAGATTGCCGTCAAGGGCTAACTTGTAGTGGATAAAAAAAAAAAATCTTAGGTCCTTCGAAAGACATAACCTACAAGTATTATTATATAAGCTCCTTTGAAATAATCGTAGTTTATAAGATTACCTCTTTTGACTTACACCATACCATGGTTAGTTGTTGTGATTAGTATTTGGTGCAATATGTTTCGTTGATTGTTTTTCGGCCATCTGAGACCGACCGCACTTCTTGAAGAAAGCAAGGTTGCGTCTTCGCAAACGCATCCTGCTGAATGAAGTACCCAACTATCAGATTTTTGAGCACAATGGCTATGTAAATATTGTTCCAAATATACCTACTGAGGGTTGCCTTCAAATTTACGGTGCGTTACATCTTAGATAACACACACCTAATGAATCATTAAATAATTGATATCTTGGAGATGTCTATCAATAAGTTCAAAGTTTTTATAAAACGAAAGCTTGTAGAAAAATCATATTACGATATTAAGGATTATATAAACGATAAAAAAGCTTGGGTGTGAATTGCTCTATCGCCATAGGTACTATAGTTTATTATTCATTTTTTCATTATGTGAGATGGTGATAACGAAAAAAAAGAAAAACCCCGGCTAAGTTTGTTGTGGGCTTCTTCTTAGACCGGGGGGGCGCGTTTGGAACCCTCATAGGTTTACGATTATAGTTATCACCATGAAATAATTACTATGTAAATTATTGACGCGTCAAAAGTGCCTTTTTAAGGACTATTTGAATAAAGATTATTTTGAATTTGAATTTAATAATTATTTATTTAAAATAAACCTTATTTGAACCTAAAACTAAAAATCTTCAAAAATATAATATAATTACTAAAATATATTATTAAAAATTGTCCCTTTAGGCAAGGTTCCGAAGATACTGGCAGCGTTCCGCTTTTGAATGGCTAGACTAATTCGTTGTCCGAGGTAGCTGGCAGCTCTTCGGTCTCCTGTGATGTCGACTGACCTTTTTGCTATTTCCCTAAAAAGCCCTATAGCGCTAGGACTCCACAGACCAAGGGTCTGTTAAATTGTATAAGTATATGGCTTGTTTTAAACTACTTATTAAATGTTTGTTAGAAATGAATCAAAAACCTAAATACCAAATGTTTTGGGTGAATTGCGAGGAAAGCGTCGTTAGATCGACCTGAGTACATGGTAGTTTTAATTGCGGCAACCTTGCGACTTTCCCCTTATTCGCCCTAGGCCGAATCATTTGCATATGTTTTGCAAATCGGATGTAAACTCGTGTGAAACAAGCGGGATTGTTCGACCGAGTTATGTCTTACATGGTGAGTTGAACCGCGTACCGTGCGGGCTCAGTGGTTAGATCACCCAATAGTAAACTTTCGAAATGTACCACATTTAAATCCAACAACCATTTTATTTTTTCTTTCAAACATTTTTGTCTACCTGAAATTAGTATTTGAGGTAATTTATGTATTGATTATCAGGTTTTGTACATCCATTTTAACGACCTCCTTCTGTCGCATTATAAAGTTCGAGATCCTGGGTTCGATTCCCGGCTCGTCTGGTTTTACCGGCAAAGACGTGTCGCCAAGAGATTTAAAGTTCCGGCACGATGTCGCGTGGAAACCAATTAGGAGTATTAGTTAACTATACCCCTAACCCCCCCCCCAACAGGTTAGCCCGCTACCATCTTAGACTGCATCATCACAGACTATCAGGTGAGATTGCCGTCAAGGGCTAACTTGTAGCATATAAAAAAATAATTCAGGGTATCCTCTAGGTAGAAAGTTTGTCTTCACCAATAAATCTCTTGATATTTAAACTAAAAAGCAAATAACTCTAAAAAAAAAAAGAGGTTCGTGCTGATTATGAACTCGGGTATACCTAAAGGTAGGCTGGACACCCAACCACTGGACTATCATAGCTTTAAACACGCTTCCACACATCCAATTCGCCTTTCTGTACAATACATGATCAACCCATTACCGGCTCACTACAGAGCACGGGTCTCCCTCATTATGAGAAGGGTTTGGCCATAGTCCACCACGCCTATGAAGAACTCTCAGGCGTGCAGGTTTCCTCACGATGTTTTCCTTCACCGTTGAAGCAGTGATATTTTAATTGCTTAAAAACTTAAAAACTCCGAAAAGTTTTAGATGCGCCCGGGTTCGAACCCTTGACCTCTGATTAGAAGGCTGACGTCCTAACCACTAGGCTATCACAACTTACTACAATAAATGAAATGAAAAAATGAAAATATACTTTATTGCACACCAATACAGAAGAAAAAAAGAAAAGAAATAAACACACACAGAAAATAAATAGCTGCAATAGGCGGCCTTATCGCTAATGAGCGATCTCTACCAGGCAACCTAGCAGAAATCAGGAATAAAATACAAAGTAAGGCGAGGTAGGGTTACAATACAACTCTACCCAATTATTATCAATTACAAATGTTTCACTTCTCACTGCGTATCATCTGCTTATCTTAATAACTAATAAGTTACACGAAGGTCAAATTAACCACGATAGCGGGCAATAGCCCACCGACCATCACGTCGATTGTTGAGTAATGGGCCCGCTGGATCACTTTTTACTGGAGCACTGATTAGGCGCCTCCATGTTAGAAATTGCGTTAGTTGGTCACGATTTATTTTGATAAATTATCTTCAAATCCTCGTCGGTTGTATCGAATTTCCGAAACGGTGGGTAAATTCATAGCCATTCACTCATTTTCTATAATATTATCGCCGCGATTCTAAGAAGCTGTATATAACTCTATATAAATTATTTATATAAAACTATTACGGGCATCTATGAATCGTTCATATATATCACATTTTTCATTATTTCTATTCCGTCCACCCCCCGTTATCCCAAACGTCGCCTAAGCCGAGGTTCGGCCTCAAAGGAGGCGCCCTTAGGCAGTCGTTCCCATAGTTTCTTTGAGCCCTAGGGCTCAAAATGTCTTCTGGCAGAACTTCTTTCCCAAGCTCGCCAAACAGCCCGGTTACGCTGTCGCAACCAATAGGGTTAGTACAGCTTTAGTCAGACCGAAAAAAAAAAAATCTATTCGTGAAGTTATGGTGGATACACTCGCCAACTTAAAGCCTGGGAGGAGTCACGTGACGCACTTGGTGTTTTTTTGTGATTTGTCCAAGGCTTTCGATTGTGTTGAGCATGAAACATTAGTCAGAAAACTACACCATTATGGACTTCGGGGGGTAACTCTAGATTTAATGACCTCGTATTTACGTGACAGAGTTCAACAAGTAGACGTAAACGGGAAACGGTCTAACGGGTCATTTGTGAAAATAGGGGTTCCTCAGGGATCTATATTAGGACCTTTTCTGTTCCTCATTTACATAAATGACCTTCCTTACCTTACTAAGGACAATAGCGGGATAGTATTGTTTGCTGATGATACATCACTCGTTTTTAAAATTAAACGACGTGAAACAAATGTTGACGAGGTAAACAACTCTCTCGCGAAAGTAGTACATTGGTTTGAGGCTAATAACTTAGCACTTAATGGGAAGAAAACAAAGTGTATTAAATTCACGTTGCCCAATGTTAAACAGGTGAAAACCAGTGTACTACTTAATAATGAGGAATTGGATCTGGTAAATACGGCTACATTCTTAGGCATAACGTTAGACGCTAAACTTCAATGGGGTCCACATATAAATAATTTATCGCACAGACTTAGCTCTGCTGCTTACGCGGTAAAAAAGATCCGTCATTTGACGGATATAGAGACTGCCAGACTTGTATATTTTAGCTACTTTCACAGCATTATGTCATATGGTATTTTATTATGGGGTAATGCTGCTGATATAGACACTATATTCGTTTTGCAGAAGAGGGCTGTTCGTGCGATATATAAATTAGGTCCCAGAGAGTCATTAAGAGATAAATTTAAAGATTATAAAATAATGACAGTGCATATATATATGAAAATTTAATGTATGTTCATAAAAATATTGATAAATTCAAGAAAAAAATGGACTGTAACGCACTGAACATTAGAAGTAAAAGTAAGCTTGTAGTACCGTTTAGTAGGCTGCACAAAATTAGTAACTCATTCAAAGGAAATTGTATTTTATTCTATAATAAATTACCTATTGATATCTTGGAGATGTCTATCAATAAGTTCAAAGTTTTTATAAAACGAAAGCTTGTAGAAAAATCATATTACGATATTAAGGATTATATAAACGATAAAAAAGCTTGGGTGTGAATTGCTCTATCTCCATAGGTACTATAGTTTATTATTAATTTTATTCATTATGTGAGATGGTGATAACGAAAAAAAGAAAAACCCCGGCTAAGTTTGTTGTGGGCTTCTTCTTAGACCGGGGCGCGTTTGGAACCCTCATAGCTTTAGTTTTAAGTTTACGAATATAGTTATCACCATGAAATAACTACTGTGTAAATTATTGACGCGTCAAAAGTGCCTTTTTAAGGACTATTTGAATAAAGATTATTTTGAATTTTGAATTTGAATTTGACTTAAAACTAAAGCTAGGAGCAAACTAACATTAACATTATAACGTATTTATTAATTAAGCCATATATTTTTCAAGTTGTTTGTAAGGGTTAAAATGTTATTAATCTATATACGTACAAAAGAGTATAAAACTTGACTAGAATACTATTATTAATATATTAAGTTGGTTGTCATCGTTTCGCGCCGCCACGCTATTGGTTCCCGCCAAAACGGTGGCCAGTGATTGGTCCACACAAAATAGCAATAACAATGGACGCCACGAAGACATTGCGATAAGTTGAGTGATATTTTCGAGGGAAGGTAGTTTGTAAAAAGGAGTGACACGTAGTAAGGTACGTTGCTTTATAATTGTGATTGAAAAGTGACGTAGTTTAAATGTGTAATTAATTTTGGTAATATGGCATATTATAAGGTTTAAATTTAACTGGCGTATTTATCTAAGTTTACAAGAAGCTACGTAAGCTTATAATAATATTTCAATGTGAAAATGAAAATGAAAAATATTTATTTTGACCAAAAATACCAATGTACAATTTTAATATTTTTTTATGGTACCCACATTAGGTAATCTTGTCTTACCAACCTTACGGACTAAGCAAAGGCAGAGCTGAATAAGGCTTTAAAAAAATGTAGTTTTACAAGCTTTTTATTCAGTTCACCATTGTATGTATAAATAAGTGTTTCATCATGATCAACCCATTACCGGCTCACTACAGAGCACGGGTCTCCTCTCAATATGAGAAGGGTTTGGCCATGGTCCACCACGCTGGCCATGTGCGGATTGGCAGACTTCACACGCCTTTGAGAACATTATGGAGAACTCTCAGGCGTGCAGGTTTCCTCACGATGGTTTCCTTCACCGTTGAAGCAAATGATATTTTAATTTTTAAAAACGCACATAACTCCGAAAAGTTAGAGGTGCGTGCCCGGATTCGAACCACCGACCTCTGATTAGGAGGCTGACGCCCTAACCACTGGGCTATCACCGCTTCAAGTTAATATTAGTACCTTGGTGAAATTATGTAGGTACCAAGTACATTTTTAATGTCTTGTTTGTAATTTGATCAGGTGAACGCCGCGCCTTCCACTCCTTTGTTAGTCCGCCAGTGCTACCTTATTCGCATTAACAATTTAAACGATACTATAATTGACGCTCGGTTCACTAAGCCTATATCTATCTACAAAGGTTTATGTTTATAAAATAATTTACAAATTAGGTTGGGATTTTGTTGCAATTGGAAGCAAATAAAGAAAATTTATTTGTTCTCATGTGGTATTTCACACAGTACAAGTTATTCTAATGAGAAATTTTGTCTGTCTGTAAACACCGACCAGAAAGGGTGCGTCGTGTCTCTTATGAAAAACAAGACGCTGATTTTCAGCTGAGTCCAGTCTATATATATATATATATATATATAGAATTGGGTCTAAAGGTCGGTATAGAAAATACATGTCCTTTTCCATAGCACAGGTTACATACCAAATTTCAAAGCAGTCCGCCCGTGGCTTAGCTCGTAAACAATTTTCAATTTTCCCTCGGGAACTACTTAAGGAATCGGGATAAAAGGCCTATGTTATTTTCCACGTCAAAGGCTACATGCATGCCAAATTTCAACCAAATCCGTTCAGCCGTTTTTGCGTGATTGAGTAACAAACATCCACACTTTCACATTTATAATATTAGTAGGATTACCAGGGCTATTGCTCTAGGCCATTTTGTTCCTAAAAATGCCTATATAATAACATCAAGTCTTTTTCGTTTGTCCTCTAAGAATTGGACGCTAAATCATTCCGAGACCTTCTTTCTTCTCTTTTTAAGGTATCCTTACAAAACGGTGTCAAAGTTTAGGAGAACAGGCCTTTTACAATACAGATAAACATCGCAAACGGACCGTGTACAGCTGGAATATTGCACGAAATAATACAAGGAAACTGAATAAATTGAAGACTTATTTGGACATGTCCGTACATATTTTATATATTTTTTATTGTATAAGTTAGCTCTTGACGGCAATCTCACCTGATAGAAAGTCATGATGCAGTCTAAGATGGTAGCGGGCTAACCTGTCAGGGTGTCAAAACCCATACTTCCTGATTGGTTAGGCGACATCGTTCCGGAACGCTAAATCGGTATTAGTTTATTACTGTAATAATTATTGGACTGGTTGCTTGCACGTTTGATTCGAGCCACCCGCTATTCCAGGTCATTTCTGCCACGTACCTGCAAATTGTGGAACCAGCTTCCATCTTCTGTGTTCCCTAATGGTTATAATATGGGGATCTTCAAAGGGCGGATTAACAAATTGCTCAAGGGCCAGCAACGCATTGGCGGTTCCTCTGGTGCTGCAAATGTTCATGGGCGGCGGTAATCACTTACCATCAGGTGACCCGCCTGCTCGTTTGCTCGCTATGTATATAAAAAAAAAGCATGAATTTTCTCGGTCAAAATTTTTTAGAACCGATCCGCTTGAAGAATGTTGGCATTGTACCCTGTGCTCGGAGACAAAAATCGACATCTGTCTCAATAAGTTGGGTTATCTTGGGTGTAAAATGCTCTAACTTCATAGATAACTATAATTAAATATTTACTATGTGAGATAACAAAAAAACCTGGCTAAATTCAAATTCAAAATAATCTTTATTCAAACTGTCCTTTAAAGCGGGCTCTCCCGTTTAGGTTTATGGCAGTTATAGTAAACCCACATCCGTCAGTTTTTACGCGACATCAAATAATCTTTATTCAAAGAGTCCTATTTGGATTTGATGGCAACTTTAAAAGGCGCTTTTGACGCGTCAATAATTTACATAGTAGTGATTTGATGGTGATAACTAGATTCGTGAACTTAAAACTAAAGCTATGAGGGTTCCAAACGCGCCCCGGTCTAAGAAGAAGCCCACAACAAACTTAGCCAGGTAAATTTCATTTTTGTTATCACCATCTCACATGCCACTGAAAATTATATTAAGAGCTATCTTATTAGAGCAATATGTCATACCCATGCTTGTTTATCATTTACGTAATCCTTTACACTATAGTAGGACTTTTCTACAAGCTTACGTTTTATATAAACAGTTTGTTTTGAGCTTCTTCTTAGACCCTGGTCGCATTTGGAACCCTCATAGCTTTAGATTTAAGTTAACGAATGTAGTTATCACGAATCAAAATAATTAAAAATATATTATAGAAAATGAACGCTTCATAGATGTCTATGACAGGTTTACATTAATAAAGCTATTTTGAATTTTAATTTGCTATAACTTCATATATTGTTATTGATGAAATATATGAAACCCGCCAAACTACAGTAGGTTAGAGTGGAGGGTATAGATTTCATATGAGTGGGATATCCAGACTGGGCATGACGATTATCATCATGATCAACCCATTACCGGCTCACTACAGAGCACGGGTCTTCTCTCAATATGAGAAGGGTTTGACCATAGTCCACCACGCTGGCCATGTGCGGATTGGCAGACTTCACACGCCTTTGAGAACATTATGGAGAACTCTCAGGCGTGCAGGTTTCCTCAAGATGTTTTCCTTCGTGATTTTTTTTTTATCGCACATAACTCCGAAAAGTTAGATGTGCGTGTCCGGATTCGAACCGCCGACCTCTGATTAGGAGGCTGACGCCCTAACCACTAGGCTATCACCGCTGTATAATGACGATTATAATAATATTAAATTCCGTGCGTTGATGTCTTTTGCTTTGGAAAATCTTATTTTTGTTTATTGAAGGATCGAGATTTTTATTAACCAATAAAGCCACACTTTCGCTATTTATAAATATGTATTGTATGTGCGAACTGCAATAAAAGTTGTTTTAATTTTCCACTTAATTATATGCGTTAAAAATAACAAAGTAGAATTAGATGTTATCATCATCATGATCAACCCATTACCGGCTCATTACAGAGCACGGGTCTCCTCTCAATATAAGAAGGGTTTGGCCAAAGTCCAACACAAATTAGTGGGTAGATAAAAAATAACCATAAAGAAACATTCAAAATTGTGTAGAAAAATAACCTACAAAATAGCTTGCAGAGCGGTTGACATCAAAATGTTTTCGTTTACCTAAAACAGCGATAAAATCAGCAATTCTTGACGTTAAGAAGGCATTGGCCTAGGCAATGACACTTATTAGGGTTCCGTAATCAAAGGGAAATTGTGACTATTGTAAACAATTAGATAAATACGTCAGTTAAATTAAAACCTTTCTTCCAAAAATATCACTGAACTTTACTCTAGCCAAGTTTTATACTATTTTGTACGTACCTATACATATTAATAATATTTTAGCCCTTACAAACAACTTTTAAAATAAATGTCCTAATAAATGAATACATCATAATGTATATATTATATATATATTTATTTAGTAATTTGTATCTGTATGTGTAATTTCTATTATATTCTATTAGCTATTGCACTATCCCCATCTCCTTTTAACTCTTTCCTTTCACAAAAGGTTGTCTGGAGGAGATCGCTTTTAGCGATAAGACCGCCTTTGCGTATAATGTTTGTTTTTTTATTTATTTAATTTTCTGTTTTATTTAGTTTGAATTAATGTTTGTAGTGTGCAATAAAGAGTATATCTATCTATCTATCTAACCTGTAGGGATATGGTTAATCCATACTCCTAATTGGTTTCTACGCAACATCATGTCGGCATATATATACATATATAGATTCTTAGAATCACTGCGATAGCACTATGGAACCGTCTTTCAACGAACTGTGAAAGAGTTGGAATTTGAATACTGTGTTTTTTTTTAAGGCTATAACGTCAAATAACGACAAAAATAAAAGTTGAAAATTAAACGGACTATTGGGGTCTTCAATTGCGATTTATCAGTGTTTTTAATCACCTTTATTTAGTCAGTATTTTTTGTGTTTCGTATTAAGCCGTCTTACGGAACCCTTGTCTACGTTTCCAACTTACTTAGGCTGAGAATTTTTGCGTATTTTTTTCGGTATTTCAAAGAAAAAAACTGCAAAAAATAATAGAACGGCTAAACAGAATCTCTATACTTTTAACTTCTGTTTAACTGCCTCGATGCTGTTCTGGTTAGCAGTTCTCTATGGCTAGGTATAACGAGGTCCCAGGTTCTTTTCCTAAAGGTTGTTAGTAATCGGGGTCTTTGTTCAAAATAGCTAGGATACTTTATTGGAGGCTTTAGATGCTAAGCTAATTTTTATTCCCTGTAACCTTAAACCCTAGTACTTAATAACAAAATGCGTCATGGACAATTTATCATTCGAAAGAAGACTTTACAGAAAAAGAAGGATTGTAAAACTAAATGCTGGATACGTTAATTAGTAAGTGTTAGGTTATTGTAATGTTAAATATCAGTGAAATGTTAAATAAAAATTTTTGTTGCCACAATTTTTGTTTTACCGTTTAGTTATCTACCATGCCGTGGATAGTTATCTGACTACCTACAAAGATGTGCCGCTAAGCGATATAGCGTTCCGGTACGATGTCAAGTTGAAAGATGTCAAGTTAGGAGTATGGTTTAACTCGTCATGATCAACCCATTGCCGGTTCACGACAGAGCACGGGTCTCCGCTCAATATGAGAAGGGTTTGGCCATAGTCCACCACGCTGGCCGTGTGCGGATTGGCAGACTTCACACGCCTTCGACAACATTATGTACAACTCTCAGGCGTGCAGGTTTCCTCACGATGTTTTCCTGCACCGTTGAGGCAAGTGATATTTTAATTGCTTAAAAACGCACATAACTCCGAAAAGTTGGAGATGTCCGGATTCTAATCACCGTCCTCTGATTAGGAGGCGGACGTCATAGTCCTCACAGGTTAGCTCGCTACCATGTTAGTTATTATCGATTAGAACCACGTGAAATTACAGTTAAGGACTCAGTCTCAAGCCTGTTGCTCGATTGCCATTACAAGTTTATTTTTATTTTGAGATAGGTTTGCGCTTGACGACAATCAGTACCAGAAGGCACTGATGAGGTCTAGGTTGGAGCGCGCTTGCCTAGAAAATGCCTATACACCCTTCCCTTGAAGGAACTAAGGCTATACGTGGCTGGAAACACATGCTGGAAGAGAGTTCCGCACCTTAGCGGTTCGATTCAGAACTGGACATTTGGGTACATTTGGGCCGGTAGTACGCCGTTCCAAAGACAATGGACAGAAGACGCCCTCCTCGTTCCGCTCTATAAAAACATAATTTCGCAAAACCATAACACAGTTCGCCAGTAAGAGCCGCGGCGTTCGCTACAACCAATGTTCCGTGGTTACTAACAAGTGTGCAAGAGTTGGTTGGATATACAATCAAAGTTAAGGATTAACTGGGGTGTTAACTTTAAGAAGAAAATCGCAGTAGAAAAATAATCGCAAAAGAAAACGGTTCTTTCGACGTAAGTACTTTTTTTTTATTACACCACAAGTTAGCCCTTGACGGCATCTCACTTGATGGTAAGTGATGAACATCGTGAGGAAACCTCCATGCCTATGAATTATCCGTAATGTTGTCAAAGGGTTTGTAAAGTCTACCAATGAACACTTACCAGCGAGGTGTACCTACTTAACTCAAAACAGGTGTTTTTAATAATAATACAAGTTAGCCCTTGACGGCATCCCACCTGATGGTAAGTGATGATGCGGTCTAATATGGTAGCGGTAATCTGTTAGGGGTATGGAAAACTCATACTCCTAATTGGTTTCTACACGACATCGTGCCGGAACGCTAAATCGCTTGGCAACACGTCTTTGTCGGTAGGGTGGTAACTAACCACGGCCGAAGCCTTCCACCAGACCAGACTCGAGCCGGGAATCGGTACATATACTGCTTACTGGGCAATACTGAACCGAATCCGATGTAACTTTGAAGGTAAAGGTCAGTGAAAGTGCGGATCTCTGAGCGTTTGTATTTAAAGTTTTTATCACAATTCTCTGTGTTTGTGTGAAATAAATACTGGTAGGTTTATAATAAAGAACGCTGTAAGAAATAAAGTGTAAAACATACTTATAATGTCAGATTTATATCTAACTTTCCCCGTGGGAAAAACATAATGCATTTTATTTGTTAGAAGCTATTGCCGGCAAATTTTTAGTTCATTGCATATAGATAATAAAGTAAGCTATTTTATTATCTTTATGCAATCAAATCACGCCAGTTCATTGCTCCCTTGCTGCGAGAAACAATAATTTATAAGGTCATATGTTTAGCTATTAACCCGATATTTCATTTTCGTGGTTTTCATATTCCATTTTTTATGTTAAATTTATTTCATAACAAAATAAACCACATCATCATGATCAACCCATTCTGGACTCACTACAGAGCACGGGTCTCCTCTCAATATGAGAAGGGTTTGGCCATAGTCCACCACGCTGGCCGTGTGCGGATTGGCAGACTTCACACGCCTATGAGAACATTATGGAGAACTCTGAGGCATGCAGGTTTCCTCACGATTTATCCTTTACCGTTGAAGCAAGTGATATTTAAATTGCTTAAAAACGCATATAGCTCCGAATAGTTAGAGGTGCGTGCCCGAGATCGCAACTCCGACCTCTGATTAGGAGGCGGACGTCCTAACCACTAGGCTATCACAGCTTTAAACCCCAACAATACATTCAAATTAACGCACAATGAATTTTAAATACATTTTCTTAAAAATCAGACAATATTTAGGCTATTAAAAACATTTAAACACGATTGACTATTAAGTTAAATACTTCTATTTTTATTAATAGTATTATCATTAGGTTATTTTTTTTAGATTAATGCGTATTAATAGTAGTACCCAAAAATCTTTACAAAGAAAACATCGGGAGATAAGAAATAAATGCCAAAAGTGGGTAGTCAATATTATACTTCAGAAATACCAGACTCGCATCAGCAATTCTTTAACCATATTTTCTGTAGGTACTATAACTGTAGTAGAAAAAGGTGTCTTTTTCTACCTACTGTTCGCCGCGATTCTAAGAAGCTATATATTATAATGTGTTTTTTTTTGCGTAAATGATTGTTGGCTAATTTGAAAAGGATTGGTGTTGGTTGTGTTGTGGACATTATAGTTTTGGTGTCGTTTGTGTAGTGGCTAGTTTTTGAATGTTGTGTTGTTAACATGTATTAATTTGGGAAAGGTTTGAGCGAGCCGCGTCCGCCGAATGCGAAGTTTCCCGCCATTCTTCCCTAACTTCAATTCACTCAGTATCAGGCTCAGTACCTCCAATTAAAATTTTCAAAATATAATACGTAATTTACAAAAATTTTTCATTTTTGTATCTTACGTATGTTACGTCTTTTTACATGTAATTACAATATTATTTTTGCACGCCTACCCGGCAGATTGTAAGAAACTAATTAAATGTAACACCAATCAACTACACAATCTATGCAAATAAATGATTTGATTTGATTTGATTTACGTATTATATTTGTTGACAAAGTTGGTAAACAAAATATTTTAATTGTTTTCATAAAAATGGCGGGCTTTGGCTAGCTTGACGTACTAAACCATAATGGCGGCATTTTTAGGCATGGCGGCAGGGTACGACAATATGGCGGCTTGGCACAGACATGTTGGCGCACACTTCTTCTTCTTCTTCTTCTTCTTGCCCTTATCCCACATTATGTGTGGTCGGCACAACACGTCTTCTGCTTCCACTCACTTCTATCAGCCGTCACCTCACTACCCACACCTTTTACCCGCATATCCTCTTTTACACAATCCACCCATCTCTTCTTTGGTCTTCCTCTACTCCTTTGCCACGTTCATATATAACATTATTTTGATGACATCACTTTCTTCCTAGCTAGCCTATTACTCCTCATCTTTTCTCAACGTAAATATATATAAACAAATAACGTCTCACGTATCTCTACGTGATAAAATCAGAAATGAGGAGATCCGTAGAAGAACCAGAGTTACCGACATAGCTCAGCGAATTGCGAAGTTGAAGTGGCAATGGGTGGGGCACATAGCTCGGAGAACCGATGGACGTTGGGGTCCCAAGGTGCTGGAATGGCGACCCCGCACCGGTAAACGTAGCGTCGACCCCCAACAACCAACCCCAAGGTGGACAGACGACATCAAACGAGTCGCAGGGAGCCGCTGGAAGCAAGCGGCCCTAGACCGTGAGCATTGGAACTCCGTACAAAAGACCTATGTCCAGCAGTTGTTAATGATGATGATGATGATATAACGTAAATATATATATGTATACATTACGTTGCGTATAATTATATAATTGCTTTTATTTGGTTACAGATTTGTTCAAGCTAACTTACCTACCTCATCAATGGCATCTTTATGGGTAAGTAAATCGAGTGCACAATTAAAATATCACTTGCTTCAACGGTGAAGAAAACATCGTGAAGGTTTCCTTCACGCCTGAGAGTTCTCCATAATGTTCTCAAAGGCGTGTGAAGTCTGCCAATCGCACCTGGCCAGCGTGGTGGACTATGGCCAAACCCTCCCCATATTTAGAGGAGACCCGGGCCGTGAGCCGAGAATGGGTTGATCATGATTTTTTGATGATTTTTTTAATTTTTTTTTTATTTTGAGATAGGTTTGTGCTTGATAACAATCAGTACCAGAAGGCACTGATGAGGTCTAGTTGGAGCACGCTTGCCTAGAAAATGCCTATTCACTCTTCCCTTGAAGGAACTAAGGTGGCTGGAAACACAGATGCTGGAAGTGAGTTCCACACGTTAGCGGTTCGATTCAGAAACGTTGATCCAAATCGTTTCGTCCGAGTAGGTTGATGATGCAATTTTTATCTATATATATGAAAATCTATATGTCCACGTTAACCACCACGTAAGGGTCCACGTAAGGGTGATGATGAAGTCGAGTACGTGTTGTGATGCAATTTTTATCTATATACCGGGTGCTTCAAAAAAATGTATACACACTTTAAACTATTGTAGTTTTCCCGCTCTACAAGGCTAATGTTATATTTCTTCCAAAATTCTTGCCAATCGAGTTTCCAGCACGCTCTCCAGACCTTACACCACTGGATTTCTTCTTGTGGGGCACAGTAAAAGATGAGGTGTACAAACGTAAACCACGTAACCTAGACATTCTTTGGAATGAGATTCAAGCAATGTGTAGAGAAATCTCATTGGACGTTTTGATACGATGTACAGAATCAGTGGTGAATTGTATTGATGCTGCAGGTCACTAATTTGAACAGTATTAACATTTGTTATTTATGTTTCATTTACATTGGACTTTCAGCTTTCTATTTTCCTGAAATTTAACTTTGTAGAACGGTAAATAAATTTTCTATGGAAGTTCAAAGTGTGTATACATTTTTTTGAAGCACTCTGTATATGAAAATCTATATGAACTATTAAATTCCTAAACAATTGCAAAGCAATCAATGGTGACTAATAAAAGCTATATAGTAACGGTAAATTTATGATTAGGTAATATGTTATTATTACTACTCTTCGTTACTCATGATACATACTACAGTATGTATCATGAGTAACGAACATATAATTACGTATAATATAGCAACTGAATAGGTCGTGTCACGTAAAAAAGAGACTGGTTTATGGACTACGTTTTGCTGCATCGGATTAGTCAGAATTGTAAGGTGTTGGATTTTCGGTTAAATGTTCTTGGTACACGCCAAATGTTTGTAAATAATTATCGATTTACACGCCTGTGTCCTAGACAGCTTTTTATTCATTGATCTCAAATATTGTATGAAGTTTTTTTTTATCTACGTATCTAAGTTAGTCCTTGACGGCAATCTCTCCTGATTGTACAGTCTAAGATGGTAGCAGGCTAACCTGTTAGGGGTATGGTACCGTACTCCTACCCCGTTCGACGTCGCCTAAGCCGAGGTTCGGCCTAACAGGACATTCCCTTAGTTTCTTCGAGCCCTAGGGCTCAAAATTTCTTCTGGCAGAGCTGCTCTCTAAAGTACAGCCCGGTTACGATATCGCAACCAATAGGGTTAGCATAGCTAGTCTACTACTCTAGATAGTCAGTCCGAAAAAAAAAACGTGCTCCTAATTGGTTTGTACGCAACATCGTGCCGGATCGCTAAATCGCTTGGCGACAAGTATTTGTCGGGTGGTAACTGGCCACGGCCAAAGCCTCCCACCAGATCAGACTAGAGCCGGGAATCGAACCCAGGACCTCCAACTTATTTTAATCGGCAGCGCACGCACTGCCCCACGAAGGTATTCAAAATCATATTTAATCGCCAGTTAGCAATATCATAGAAAGTTTTCGAATAGGGGGCTGGTCTGGTGGAAGTCTTCGGTCGTGGCTATGTATTGGAGCACATTAATAAGCCAAATCTGTACTATTTGTAGGGTCGTAGAAACCGATTAGGAATATGTATATGGCTGTATAGGTTATATGGGTGGAGTATATGGGTTTAATGAAATTGCCATAAATAACATTAAAATGTTACAATCTTAGACTGCATCATCACTTACCACCGTTAGATTGCAGACAAGACCTAATTTGGCGCGCTGTAAAAAAACTGTTCGTTCTTTCATTAATAAAATTGGCTGCTATCAAGTTCAACGATGCTCTTTTGACGTGACACCTACTATACCCTCGTACAACTGTACTTTGTAATTTGTAACGCATATTAAATGTATGGCAAATTATAAAATGCTTTTGTTGATTGTAGTGCGTACATACAATCCGTACTAATGTTATCAATCAATCAATAATAATCTTTATTCAAATAATCCTTTAAAAGGCACTTTTGACGCGTCAATAATTTACAAAGTAGTGAGTTGATGGTGATAACTTTTCCCCTTGATGTTTTTTTTTCCCCCTTCTTCCTTTGTTACAGTTAGAATACGCGGACATTTAGGCAGGCTAGCTCACCTAGTATACAATAGTTGTTGCGTAGGTTTTTTGTTAAATAGAGAAAGGAACAATGGATCCGATGGCCGTAGCGGGTTCCCTAGCCGATAAAACCTGCTATTATATGCTAAAGTAATCTCTCACGGAGTGTCGAATCAATATTAAGAAATAACTGAGGTATAGGTGTCAAAAGTAAAAAAAAATGCTCTAATGAGATAGCTCTTAAATAATTTTAAGTGGCATGTGAGATGGTAATAACAAAAAGAAAATTTACCTGGCTAAGTTTGTTTTGGGCTTCTTCTTAGACCGGGGCGCGTTTGGAATCCTCATAGCTTCAGTTTTAAGTTTACGAATGTAGTTATCACCATCAAATCACTACTGTGTAAATTATTGACGCGTCAAAAGTGCCCTTTAAAGGACTATTTGAATAAAGATTATTTGAATTAGGATTTTTGTATTTATTCTTATTTGTATTGTAACTATATTTTGTTATATTTAATTAACCTTGCTCTATAGAGATTGAGCGGTGATAGCCTAGTGGTTAGGGCGTCAGCCTCCTAATCAGAGGTCGGCGGTTCAAATCCGGGTACGCACCTCTAACTTTTCGGAGTTATATGCGTTTAAAAAAAAATATCGCTTGCTTCAACGGTGAAGGAAAACATCGTGAGGAAACCTGCATGCCTGAGAGTTCTCCAAAATGTTCTCAAAGGCATGTGAAGTCTGCCCATCAGCACATGGCCAGCGTGGTGGACTATGGCCAAACCCTTCTCATATTGAGAGGAGACCCGTGCTCTGTAGTGAGCCGGTAATGTGTTAATCATCATCATCATCATCATATAGAGATTTATGTATCTTTTAACCACCGAAATTATAACACAATATTGCAATAGAAAAGCAGCGTTTTTTTATGAATTTACGTGCTTTCATTACAGATTTTCACCGTGACTTTATGTCTTGCCTCACTAGTAAATGGCGAGCCCCCCATTCGGGGATATAACTACCAACCGAACGGTTACCATTCAAACGGTTTCAACCCTCCCAGTGAGACCTACCTGCCGCCTAAAACCGGTAAGTCAACATTTGTATGACCCTAGGGTGTGTTCTGTGTTTCCAGCCACGTATAACCTAAATACCTTCAAGACAAGAGGGAATAGGCATTTTCTAGGCAAGCGTGCTCCAATCTAGACCTCGTCAGAGCTTTCTAGTATTGATTGAACAGGAATTAAAAGAATATTTTTTGGCTGAGTTGGACGGTTGACTCATTTGTGTCGACCGTCTAACTAAGTTAGCAAATGTTCTTTTCATTTTTGTCTGGTGGGAGGCTGCGGCCGTGGCTAGTTACCACCCTACCGACAAAGACGTGCCGCCAAGCGATTTAGCGTTCCGGCACGATGTCGTATAGAAACCAATTAGGAGTATGGGTATTCCATACCCCTAACAGGTTAGCCCGCTACCATCTTAGACTGCATCATCACTTACCATCAGGTGAGATTGCCGTCAAGGGCTAATTTGTAATGGATAAAAAAAAAAAATATGCTTATTCAGTTCCTCTATTTTTAAGCTGTTAAGTTGCTGATTAGCACCGAGGACAAACCTCTTTGGTTTTTTCGGTGCCTTTATTGTATAATTAATTATATTCCTTGTATATTAATAATAAATAAATAATTGTCGTCAAGCGGAAACTATCTCATAAAAAAAAAATAGTTCAACGTTTTAGTTAAAAAAACACTGTCCCACTGACTGACACAACCTAGACCTCGTCAGACCTTTCTGGTATTGATTGTCGTCAAGCGCAAATTATCTCGAAAAAAAAACTAATAGTACAACCATTTAGTTGTATTAGAATCGTGAGTTATAATTCCAATAATCAATCAATCACTGTCCCACAGCTGGGCAAATGCTCGCATCATAGAAGAGAGCTTAGAACATTATTTAGAACCACTGTGCTGTTTGTTTGTCTAAATTTTTTATTTTTTTTCGGACTGTCTATTAGCTGTACTAACCCTATTGGTTGCCACAGTGTAACCGGGCTGTTTGGCGAGCTTCGCAAAGAAGCTCTGCCAGAAGAAATTTACTAAGGGAAAACTAAGGGAACGACTGCCTAAGGGCGCCTCCTTTGAGGCCGAACCTCGGCTTAGGCGACGTTTGGGATAACGGGGAGGTCGGACGGTGAGTGGTCCGTACGTCTCCGAGGCCGTGGATGTAGCCCACGTCCGGATGACGTAAGTTAGCGGGGACCTCGTCTTCGCCGGCGAAGACGGTGTGTAGCGTATGATTGTGTGGTAGGTGGTACGAGTGTGTTGTCAGTAGTCATCTGATCGTCAGGGTCATGAAGGATATGTTTAGGTCTCCTCTTTCTGAGAGGAGCGCGTAGGTCGGGGAAGTAAAAGGAGCCGCAACTACGAGAGGGCTGGGGTGTCGGATTGAGGTTGGGGTGTCGGATTGATCGTTTGTCTAAACGCGCCAATCTCAGACATTACCAATCGGACGGTTAGAGAATGTATTTGAGTTGTGGTGGTTCATGGGCGGTGGTAATGTTTTTCTGTTCCGGCTAGTTACGTACCGCCAAACAAATAATAGTTCCGGCTAATGTCGTGTCGAAATCTATTAGGAGTATGGGTTTATCAAATCCTTTCAGATTAACCCGCAATTTTCCTAGACAGTATAGTACATTCTATATTAAAGTCGTCTTTCCACTTGAACCTAAACAATAGGGGTAATAAGCCAAACACTCATAGAGCCCATTCAATGCACTATAAGCTATACCCCGGCTAAGTTTGTTGTGGGCTTCTTCTTAGACCGGGGCGCGTTTGGAACCCTCATAGCTTTAGTTTTAAGTTTACGAATATAGTTATCACCATGAAATAACTACTGTGTAAATTATTGACGCGTCAAAAGTACCTTTTTAAGGACTATTTGAATAAAGATTATTTTGAATTTGAATTTTGAATTTATACAACTTACCACCACCTGAGATTGCCATTAAGGACTAATTTGTAGTGGAACAGAAAATAAAAAAAGACAATTTTTGTGAAAGCCATCGTACATTAACAATTATTTCTCCCAATTTTCAGGTCTAACCCTACCCAATAGCTACCTACCACCCAACTCGTTCACCGGCCAGGGGAATCATGGCAATGGTCAAAACCACCATTACGGAAACAATCACCACCACCAAGAGAACGAAAACGAAGTTGTAAGACAATTTTTTTTTAACGAGTTAACCTTTGACGGCAATCTCATCTGATGGTAAGTGATGATGCTTCTAAGATGGTAGCTGGCTAACCTGTTAGGAGTATGGTAAGCCCATACTCCTAATTGGTTTCTACACGACATCGTGCCGGAACGCGATCGCTTGGCGACACGTCTTTGTCGGTAGGGTAATAACTATCGGAAAAGAAGCACGCTGAAGCCTCCCACCAGACCAGACTCGAGCCAGGAATCGAACCCAGGACCTCCAACTTTATAATGTGAAAGCGCGCGCGCTGCGCCACGGAGGTCGTCAGTCGTCGCCCTCCTCTTATAATCTCAATTTATTTATTTTAAGTAATATTTTTTATAAGAAGTTTGAGATATTCAAAGGCGCAGTAGAACCTTTTAAAACATTTAGTAACTCAATCAGCATTTGAATTTCATTTTCAAATCAAATCCCAAGCCTTAATGCGTTTAGTCATGATCAACCCATTATCGGCTCACTACAGAGCACGGGTCTCCTCTCAATATGAAAAGGGTCTGGCCATAGTCCACCACGCTGGCCATATGCGGATTGGCAGACTTAACACGCCTTCGAGAACATTACGGAGAACTTTCAGGCGTGCAGGTTTCCTCACGATGTTTTCCTTCACCGTTGAAGCAAGTGATATTTTAATTGTTTAAAAACGCACATAACTCCGCAAAGTTAGAGGTGCGTGCCCGGATTCGAACCGCCGACCTCAGATTAGGAGGCAGACGCCCTAACCACTAGGCTACCACAGCTTCCTATAAATAAACAATACGTTTAGTAAAAGCTCTTATTTAAAATAATTAAGCACCTATTGCCTTGACAATGCGCGACGGAGGTCTTTGAGACCTCCGTCGCGCAACGCGTGCATTGTCGCTTCAAAATAGTTGAAGGTCCTAGATTGGATTCCCAGCTCGAGTCTGGTCTTCTGGGAGGCTCCGGTCGTGGCTAGTTACCACTCTACCGACAAAGATGTCGCCAAGCGATTTAGTATTCCAGCACGCTATTGCGTAGAAATCAATAAGGGTTAAATATACTCCTAACAGGCCCGCCCTCCTTAGCCCGCTACCATCTTAGACTGCATCATCAATTACAGCAAGTGAGAATGCCGTCAAGGGCTAACTTGTAGTATATACAAAATATAAAAACTTAGGCTGATAAAAAATATACCAGATAAGTTAATTATTCTCATTAATGTATGTAAGAAATATGTTCTAAAAATGGTTGGTAGTGTAGGTGAAATTAAACTGTTTTTTTTTCAATAATTTAATAACTTAATGAAGTACAAAAACAATAACTAAATATAACGATATTAACAAATTTACCTACGTACCCTTCCTTCGTATATTATAAACCGTATAGGAACTAATGGGCTTCAACCTATAAATACCGCTGTCCACCGAATAGAAAATATCACCATAGTCCCCAAATATAATACTCCGAGGGAAAAAGTTCAAATTTGCGACGTGCTTTGCAGTGCCATTGAAACAGTCTATTTCGTAAAGCCCATCTTCCGTCACACCGAAAGTTACGTACTCATCGCTTATGAAATGGTAAACTGCACTCAAATCCTTATTTTTAACTATTTCGTCACCGTTTATAGCACAGTAAACCCCGCACATGGACACATAGTGGATGTTCTTATGGTAATCGACGTCGAATTCCAGCACCGCCTTCATGTTTCCAACGCGAATCGCTTTGGAGCCTTGGTCGAATATTTTGTATACCTTGTGGCTGTTCGCGTCTATCACGTACATTTCGTTGTTTCTTATCACTATTTTCAATATGTTCATATTGTAAAGTCCTATGTTGACAGCCTCTATTGCCAGTGGATCGTATTTGTAAAGTCCATTGTCGGAGCCGAAGTAAACCTCTCCGGTTTCTTGATCAACAGCTGTAGCTTTGTTTCTAGCTATACCATTTATTTTCGTGGTTTCTTTCGTGATTATATTGACGAATGCTCTTCCCGAATTTTGTATTACATCATCCATATGCATGAAATACAGGTTTCTGCTCGCAGAATCGTATGCCAGTTCTTTTGGATCGACAAATTTATTCGTAAGTAATTCTTTCTTGTATAATCTACTGCCAATTTTTTCCGTTGGCGTGTCTGTCACGTAAATACGTATTCCCGCTTCCACATTAACTAGTGATATTATCAAAAACAATGCGATATTTAGTTTAGGTAGCATTATTGAGGGGAAAAAAACGTGTGATTATACGTACTTTTCGAACGAAACTGACTTCAATGGGTAAAATGTTTTGATCTTATATTATCTCATTGAAGTTAAAACCAATTAACCCGTGCGGTTGATACAGTTTTTTCTTCGATGCGATTTGATTTCTATCGACCACTGCCGTAAGGTTGGCTTTCGGAGTGTGGACTTTTCGGTTCGTTACTCATTTGTGATTTGTCATCGCGGATGTGTGTTGAGAAAATTGGTATAAATAAGCGTAGAGGTCGTTTTGAACAACTCATCAATTATACGCATCTATACTAATAATAAAAATGTAGAGTGTGTTTTTTTGTATCTGTCTTTAAAAGCGCTTATTAAGGTCTCATTTGACAGGCCAATTCTTTAAGAAGCTTATAAGGGCTATCGCATAATGATTGAAGACCCTATAGAAGCCGAGTAAAAGTAAAATTGGTAGGGTGAGAAAACCAACGGAGGCGGGCGATACGAGGCGACGGGTCAGGGTGTGCCCTGTAAAGAGAAATCCTCGGTTCCTATTTATAAGTTTACATCATAGACAGATAAGTGTGAAATTTATTATAGCTAAAGTTGATATGACGAAAGGGTGTATAGATCAAATTTATCCATATTTATGCTATGACGTGTGTGGTGTGTACTATAGTAAATTTGTTTATTATCTTGTTACCCATATTCGACTTAAATAGTCCATAGATTTTGACGAGATTTGACGGGGACAGGAAATTTTCCATATAGGATTTGTTTTATTTGGGGAAAGTATCAATCAAGGGAGCAAATTTATAATTTTATTTTTTTAAGTAACAAGTGAGCGTTTCCGAGATGTTTCTTATATAAAATTTATTACTACCGTCGCCTAATTTTTGTACAGAATTGCCTTTCATTCTCAAGACAGATGTCGAATACTGTTTTGACCGCGAATGTAAGCGGTTGACTGAAGATTTTTTAGGAAACCGTAGATGTTTCAGCGGCTTGGGATTGGTCATCATCATGATCGACCCATTACCGGCTCACTACAGAGCACGGGTCTCCTCCAAATATGTTAAAGGTTTGGCTATAGTCCACCACGCTGGCCATGTACGGATTGGCAGACTTCACACGCCTTTGAGAACATTATGGAGAACTCTTAGGCGTGCAGGTTTCCTCACGATATTTTCCTTCACTGTTGAAGCAAGTGATACAAGATAGCCTAGTGGTTAGGGCGTCAGCCTCCTAATCAGAGGTCGGCGGTTCGAATCCGGGCACGCACCTCTAACTTTTCGGAGTTATGTGCGTTTTAAAAACAATTAAAATATCACTTGCTTTAACGGTGAAGGAAAACATCGTTAGGAAACCTGCACGCCTGAGAGTTCTCCATAATGTTCTCAAAGGCGTGTGAAGTCTGCCAATCCGCACATGGCCAGCGTGGTGGACTATGGCCAAACCATTCTCATATTGAGAGGAGACCCGTGCTCTGTAGTGAGCCGGTAATGGGTTGATCATGATGATGATGATGATGATATTAATTTCTGAGGTGATTGTGATAACTACTTTCGTTAACTTAAAACTAAAGCTAAGAGGGTTCCAAACACTGTTCCTGTTCTAAACAGAAGCCCAAAACAAACTAAGCGGTTAATATTTTATGTTCAATTCGATTCACAAATTTATAATTCGATATTTCAGGACCTTAATTATCTACCTATTAAATAATTATAATTTTGTGTAAATATCTGTTAAATAATCGGGCCTCTGTTTAGAACAGGAACCGTGTTTTACCTATTAAATAATTATTTAATAATTACCTGTTAAATATTATCTTAATAATTAAATAATTATTTCATAGATAATTAAGGTAAGGTTTAATAGGTAATTAAGGTCCTCAAATATCGAATCCGGATCTTTAGCACTCGGCCAGAGGGTCCCGGGTTGGTGGCCGATAATGACCCTAGCATAGTTTACTCGGATGCCACGAATTTGTTCGTAATAAGGATAAGACTCGTTACGCTCGACTTGGCGGCGACGGATCACTAATGCTGCTGAGAAATCATATTTGTGTTTCTTGGAAATAGAATTCTTGGTATACCAGATGTTTATTTTTAACTCTTTAAATCCCATCGAAAATTGAGCACGTTTTTTTTTTGCAAATGGTGTCGATACTACATTAGCCGAAGGAACTTCGTTCCTACCTGATGTCCCACGACGCCACATCTTTTTTAATATTCTGAAACCGTTATTATGGATTTGTCTCTCTACTTTGTTTTCAGCCCAAGTCCTACGAGTTCGGCTACTCGGTGAAAGACGCCCAGTCCGGGAATGACTACGACAGGCGAGAGATGTCGGACGGCAACGTGGTGCGCGGGGAATACAGGGTGCACCTGCCCGACGGACGAATTCAGATAGGTACACAAACAAACATACATCCTAACTGTGGATAGAAAGAGTCAAACTCAATATTCGGAATCTTTTTTTTTTGTATACCCTACAGGTTATGACGGCAATCTCACCTGATGGTAAGTGATGATGCAGTCTAGGATGGTAGCGGGCTAACCTATTAGGGGTATGGTAAAGCCAAGCTAATTGATTTCTACGCGACATCGTGCCGGAAGGCTAAATCGCTTGGCAACACGTCTTTGTCGGTAGGGTGGTAACTAACCACGGACTAAGCCTCCCACCAGACCAGACTCAAGCCGGAAGTCGAATCCAGGAGCTCCAACTTTATAATGTGACACACCACCACAGAGACCCGAGTTCTAATCCCGCTCATTCTAATTTTCAATACTAAAGAGTTCAAGTAATAGGTATGATAAAAAACTTGCATACTATATTTTATTACAGTAACCTATCATGCGGACTGGCAGACCGGGTTTCACGCGAATGTGCGCTACGAAGGTAATGCGAGGTATCCTGAAGATAACAATCAAGGTTAGTAACTTTTCAAAACCCTAAGAACCTCCAAAAACCTCTCACCTCTGAGAGGGGAGAAATGCGTGTACGCATCTGCGTTCGTTATTCTCTCAATAAGTTCAAAGTTTATATAAAACGTAAGCTTGTAGAAAAGTCCTACTATAGTGTAAAGGATTATGTAAGTGATAAACAAGCATGGGTGTGAAATATTGCTCTAATAAGATAGCTCTTAATATAATTTTAAGTGGCATGTGAGATGGTGATACAAAAATAAAACTTAACCAGCTAAGTTTGTTGTGGGCTTCTTCTTAGACCCGGGCGCGTTTGGAACCCTCATAGCCTTAGTTTTAAGTTTACGAATGTAGTTATCACCATCAAATCACTACTATGTAAATTATTGACGCGTCGAAAGCGCCTTTAAAAGGACTATTTTAATAAAGATTATTTTGAATTTGAATTTGCATCCATTTCGGAAGCAGTGCGGGCATAACTGCGCCGCTTCCGGCGGGGTATATCGGTCTCGACAAGAGTAACGATCAGAATACCCACTAATGACGTCATTGATCGACTACTGAACTACAATTGCAAAGGCTTAGTAGGTACCAGTAGCGTCGTATCATTACCTTAAGGAATGATGTTTTTTTTTTCAGGTTACAATTATAACGCACCACAGTTCTCCGGTTCCCTCAACGGTTTAAGCAACCACAAACCTTCCACAGCGTACGGACCGCCCGGATATCAATGAAAATGTGCTTGAAGATTTTTCTGCTGCCACCCACTAGGAGACATAGGTGGCTTAAAGTTTAACATTTGCGTTTATTTCTCGCCCGTTTTTCGTTATTTTTTTCACAAGGCATTCTCCTCAAGACTGATTGTTACAGACTAATGCACAAATTATAATTATAGCGCAGAAAATCGAAACATACTAACGTCATAGTAAATTGAAACGTATACCGTTAGTTATAAAACTCAAACTTTCGGGAGTTTTTCAAATTAAAATAAGTGGTATCGAAATTGCGATGCTAATCGGAAAACATAAGATCTATTTTACTGTGTCGTTAAAGTGATTCGATGCTCGAAAGCGACTCCACGTTTGCGAGTGTGTAAATCTTATACTAAGGTTACAGATCAAGTTTTTATTATACTGTATGATAGGGATTTTGGCGTTCAAACCACCCCGTAAAATTATTGTTTTCAGAACTTTTTTTTCACTGCAGAACTAAATTCTTCCATGTATCTATAGCATTTTGTTGTTGCCTGAAGGAAATCAAATTAACCAAATTATCCCTGTCTTACCGCTCTATTGTATTTGCATTTTGTATATATATAATATATAATGTCTCGAATAAAACTTGTCTGAATAATTTATTAAAACAGATACTGTTATTAAACAAATACTTTTATTAAAACAAACACTGTAATTAAACCAATACTGTATTATTTCGAAAAAAAAACTGTATTCCCGCCCTTTTGCCAAGCCAGGATGGCATCACACCTCCCCGCGCCCGCTCGTCCCCCGTGCCGACCGCAACCGAGGCGCCCTCGGACGGTCATCGCGACGGCGCGCGTTACGAATTATATAAAATAACTAAATAAAAACAAAGTCGGATTAGTCATTTATTTATTCTGCAATTGAGGGTGGATATGATTCAAAACAATTTCAATTGAGTTAACATATTTTACAATATCTTCATGTTTCTCACATTTAAAACTTTCTTGGATTTATACGTACATTTAAAAACCAAAATTAGCCAAATTTGTCGGTCATCACCATCGTCATTTCAACCGATTGACGTCCACTGCTGGACATAGGGGTCGCCATTCCAGCACCTTGGGACTCCAACGTCCATCGGTTCTGTTTATGCATTGTTTTTAATAGAAATAAATAAATACTACAATCAATAGTTATTTTAGAGATAATTTTACCTCGCATTCAATTGACGACCTCCAATGTCCCATGCATTATAACGTGGGAGGTACCCGGAAATTCCCACTCCAGCGAGGTTTGGTGGTAGGCCTTGGTGGCAGCCAGTGACCACATTAATGGTATAGACTTACCACCAAGCGATTTGCATTCCGGTTCGAAGCCAAGTAGAAACCGATAAGGATGGTTCAGCTTGTCGAATCGATGGTTTCTATAATGCTGCAGATGAACAATATAAGTAAATAATACGAAATAAAATCGGTTTAACGGTTCCATACATAAGCGATAAGGCGATAAGGTCGCCTTTCATATCCCATCTTCTGGTTTCTGTTTTTCTTAATATTTCTATTTTTATTTGTTGTGGTGTACAAATAAAGAATAAATAATTTAAAGTGTTAACAATAAGTATTAGATAATAAGTTACTTACTCTGTTTTGATATATTATTTGTTTTACATTTGTAATTGTGTTGTTCTGATAAATAAATAAATTTCACCTCTACTATTTCCATATATACCTAATATAAGGTATATATCGGAAGTGAAAGCCTAACTTCGGCCTCTAAACATCTGATTTAAAGAAGTATACCACGTTTAGTTGTAAGTATTCTATTGTTTACCAAAACAAATTTCAGTACAATGTAGTTATCAAATACTCGTACTTAGGATAAACCCATGCTAATTATAGTTAGATGTATGCAATGTAATAAAAGAGTTGATTTGTAAATTTCATGTTGTTTTATTTCAATATATCACTAGGCAAGGGTATTTTTGAGCATGGGGTAAAATAACTGGGTGAAAAATAAAACCAAATTTTCTATAAAACATCGTGTAACACATTTATTAAGTAACAACTAATAATACTGATACAATAATACAATCAAGCTGTGATAGCCTAGTGGTTAAGACGTCCGCCTCCTAATCAGAGGTCGGGGTTCGATTCCGAGCGCGCACCTCTAACTTTCGGAGTTATGTGCGTTTTTAAGCAATTACAATATCACTTGCTTCAACGGTGAGGAAATCTGCATGCCTGAGAGTTCTTCATAATGTTCTCAAAGGCGTGTGAAGTCTGCCAATCCGCACATGGCCAGCATGGTGGACTATGGCCAAACCCTTCTCATATCGTATCGAGAGGAGACCCGTGCTCTGTAGTGAGCCGGCAATGGGTTGATCATGATGATGATGAATTATACAGGATCAGCCAATGTAGCAGTAAAGGTAACTAAAATAAATATTTCAAAAAATGTGTTTTAAACTAGGGTATATACACTGGGTATATCCTATGTTGCTATTTCCCATTGAATTAATATATAATGTTTTTGTGTGATAAGTTTCTTTTTTAAAAGACTCGTCAAATCCCATATGGTTAGTAAGGTTAGTATAGTGAATATGTGGTATGTATGTATATATGTATGTATGTACTTGCGCAATATAATCTACTGCCCCTGATTTAGGTATGTACCTGTATTTCAGGCGGCAGTGCTCTCCTAAAATTATTGATTAGCCATGATTGAGGGTATATGTGTGTGTGTAGGTGTTTGTGTGTGTGTAGGTGTTTGTGTGTGTGTGTATTCGTATATAACAGAAGGTAATCGAGAGCACTTTCGTCCATTCAAATTGTAGTTTTATTTATTTATTTCGTTGCATATTGTGTACACATACCCAGTTTGGGTGTTGCAACTTGGTCTGGAATCGACCGCAGTAGAGAGACCGATTTCATGTATTTTTACTTGCATCGTTTAAAAAATCGTTTACAGTGTAATAACACTTCTCCAATAAAAAATTATTTAATACTGTGTAAAATTCATTTACTTTTCCTAAGTTTCGAATGCAATCTGGCAGACCATTATATAATTTTAGAGACATTACGTAGCGACTAGAATAATTGTGGAGTTAGTTAGTAGTCAAGAATATTTGTATACCGACCCCCCGTTAACCCAAACGTCGCGTAAGCCGAGGTTCGGCCTCAAAGGAGGCGCCCTTAGGCAGACGTAAGCTCTTTAGACGATAGAGCCTCTTTCCGAAGCTCGCCAAACAGCCCGGTTACGCTGTGGCAACCAATAGGGTTAGCACAGCTAATAGACAGTCGAAAAAAAAAAATAGTAGTGTAGTTTTGATGGTGGGAGAGTTTGTTAGCATATTTTTCGGGAAATCGACAAGGTTTTTCTTGTTTTTTTTTTATAAAAGTATCTATAGATTTTTTTTTTAACAAATTTGCACATGCACAACTCGGCACCCATACATCATCATCATCATCTTCACCGGCGGCATCTGACAGTTTAAAGTTTGAACCACGTCAGCGCGTTAAACTGTCGCACGACGCAATAGCAGTATTTGTTCAGGTGTGGGTGCGTGTCGCTCACGCACGCGGGCTCCGAGCCGTACCTGGAAACAGACACAGCAAGCCTTGGATCTACTATTCATTCGAGCCGGGGCAAATAGTTCAATATATAATAATAATAAATTCATTTATTTGCTATAAAACATGGGTCCAGGATAACAGATTTAGTTATAAGATACAATATGGAACCAAACATGTTTTGCCTTTACAGGCGTGCAAAGTATTTTAAGTCGTTTCTTCGAGCCCTAGTGCTCAAAATTTCTTCTGGCAGAGCTTCTTTCCAAAGCTCGCCAAACAGCCTGGTTACGCTGTGGCAACCAATAGGTTTGTACAGCTAATAGACAGTCCGAAAAAAAATGCTTAAGGAAAAAATAATGAGAAAAAAAAAACAATCATTGAAATGAAATTAATTTAAATCTAATGTCATATCTTATAATGCAATGTCAATGTTACAAAAGTTATCTGGTCGCATAAACTCTCATGTCGTTTTGCTTATTTAAATTTAATAATAATTTATTAAACATATATGTTTTAAACCGTCAACACTAAACGCCCTCCGTTTACCCGCGATATAAACATAAAAAACAAATAAAAAACGATAAAATACGACTATGGAAGCAAACCCTATCTCCGAAAAAAGGTTTTTTTTTAATTTGGTTGTATTTTTTTTAAACATGTCTTAGCAGAGTCTGTTTTGGGTTCGAGGCAATTAAAACATGCTTAGTATTTTTTTTTATACACAAGTTAGCCCTTGACTGCAATGTCACCCGATGGTAAGTGATGATGCAGTCTAAGATGGCAGCGGGCTAATCTATTAGGGGTATAGTAAACCTATATTCCTAATTGGTTTCTACGCGACATCGCTAAATCGCTTGGCGACACGTCTTTGTCAAAGCCTCCCAGACCAGACCAGACGCGAGCCGGGAATCGAACCCAGGACCTCCAACTTTATAATGCGGCCAAGGAGGTCGTTAAATTACATTATTAATTGGATACAAAATAATTATGCTTAATCAGATTTAGATACATGTTCTTGACACAGTTGGCAGTTGGCATTTTCAAAGGTTTATTATAGCCATTCCTAGTGTATTATTTAACAATGATAACAACAGCCCGGATAGCTCAGTCGGTAGAGCATTGGACTTTTAATCCAAGGGTCCAGGGTTCAAGTCCCTGTTCGGGCGGGAAACTTTTTATGAAGTTTTATTAATTCTTACTTGATATTATGAATTAAAAAGTAAGTTTGTTTGTTTAACGTTTACAGCCTTATCAACTTAACCTATAATCATACTATTTTACTCATCTTAATTATATACATATATACATTTAATGTAATTCTAACTGCTCACTGTCTGTCTGTACAAAGAACATATCAGAATAACTATTATTTAGGATATTTACGTATTATTATTATATACGTCGCTGAAAAAAATATTTTATGATTTTTTCCTAATGTTCGTTTTAATCCAAGGGTCCAGAGTTCAAGTCCCTGTTCGGGCGGGTAATTTTTTATGAAGTTTTATTAATAACTTGATATTATGAATTAAAAAGTAAGTTTGATAGTTTAGAACGCTTACAGCCTTATCTACTTAATCGCTTATCATTCAATTTTACTCATCTTAATTATATACATATATACATTTAATATAATTCGAACTGCTCACTGTCTGTCTGTACAAAGAACATATCAGAAAAACTATTATTTCGGATATTTATTATATACGTCGCCGAAAAAAATATTTTATGATTTTTTCCTAATGTTCGTTTTAATCCAAGGGTCCAGGGTTCAAGTCCCTGTTCGGGCGGCGAACTTTTTATGAAGTTTTATTAATTCTTACTTGATATTATGAATTCAAAATAGTAAGTTTGTTAAGAACGCTTATAGCCTATCCGATAATCTACTTAACCGATAATTATACAATTTTTCACTTCTTAATTATATATATACATTTAATATAACTCTTACTGCTCGTACAAAGAACATATCAGAAAAACGATTATTTCGGATATTTAAATATGTAGTTGAAAAAAATATTTTATTATTTTTTGCTTATGTTCGGTTTGCTATGCGTGCTCTCAAAGATGTCTCAACCGGTTCAAGGAAGATTTTCAAGCTATATTCAACTTTCAATGTTTGTTTTATTTTCATCGATTCATATATATGGAAGGAAAGTAAGGAAATCTGCACTATAAGTTCTCCATAATCTTCTCGAGGGTGTGTGAAGTCTGCCAATCAGCACTTGGCCAGCGTGGTGGACCACGGCCTCAATAAGGGCAAGTGTTGGTTATGGGGCTTGGGTATGAAATATTGCTCTAATAAGATAGCTCTTAATATAATTTTAAGTGGCATGTGAGATGGTGATATTAAAAAGAAAATTTACCTGGCTAAGTTTATTGTGGGCTTCTTCTTAGACCGGGGCGCGTTTGGAACCCTCATAGCTTTAGTTTTAAGTTTACGAATGTAGTTATCACCATCAAATCACTGCTATGTAAATTATTGACGCGTCAAAAGTGCCTTTTAAAGGACTATCTGAATAAAGATTATTTGAATTTGACACAGTGGTGTTGTGGTGGTACACCGGACCAGTACTGGGTTTATAATGATGATGATGATGGAGTGATACTTACGCGGAAATCCTCGAAATGTCTCTCTCCGAGATGATGAAGTGGTTTTTCTTCAGGTCGAACTGCATTGACGCTTCGAAGGCTGCGGGCCCCGGAGTCAATATTATCTGCGCGCCAAAATAATATCATATATCTCATGAAAAAAAACTTTTTTTATTAGATTAGTTAATCATCATGATAACCCATTACCGGCTCACTACAGAGCACGGGTCTCCTCTCAATATGAGAAGGGTTTGGCCATAGTCCACCACGCTGGCCATGTGCGGATTGGCAGACTTCACACGCCTTTGAGAACATTATGGAGAACTCTCAGATGTGCAGGTTTCCTCGCGATGTTTTCCTTCACCGTTGAAGCAAGTGATATTTTAATTGTTTAAAAACGCACATAACTCCGAAAAGTTAGAGATTAGTTTTTAGATTTTTTTTATCCTCTACAAGTCAGCCCTTGACAGCCACTCACCTGGTGGCAAGCGATGATGCGGTCTAAGATGGTAGCGGGCTAACCTGTTAGGGGTATGGTAAACCCATACCCTAATTGGTTTCTACGCGACATCGTGCCGGAACGCTAAACCGCTTTGCGACACGTCTTTGTCATTAAAGTAGTAAATAAAATGGTTTATTTATTTATAACAACTGAAACTTAAAATAAACCTTAGATTTAACCTAAAACTAAAAACCTTAAAAAATATAACATCATAACTAAAAATATTATTAAAAGACGTCCCATTAGGTAAGGTTCCGAAGATACTGGCAGCGTTCCCCCTATGAATAGCTATAGACTAATTCGTTGTCCGAGATAGCTTGGTAGGTTTCCTGGTATTGATTTATCTCTAGGTTTTTCGAATCAGCCCTCATTTCGGTACATGTTAATACTGAAGTATCGATAGGTACCAGGGTTTTATAGTAAATGACTCGGGGAACATCAGCAGCTACGGAACCCTTGCGGTCCGGAGCGGCCTGGCGCGTCACCCACATGACGTGGCTCAGAATTCGCAAAGCGCATACTGATCTGGAATAATTAAGACATTACTTTTCATTTTTTTTTTTAACTACAAATGGGTCCTCGACTGCAATCTCACCTGGTAGTAAGTGATAATCACTTATTATCACTTACTACCACCCGTCTTACTATCAAATCCACATATAATAGCGGCAATAGCGGCCAAAGTGCTTTGCCAACTAAGAAAATTTACCATATATATATGTTTTTTTTTTTTTATTTTTAGTTTATTTTAGTTATAAATTCGTTATATCTAATTAGGAGATGGTGGAGCTGGCATATCCGTATCTAACAAGTCCCAAAAAATAAGATAAAAAAAAAAAATATTTGTGGCGCCATCTAGTTCGTTGATCTGGAAATCGTAGGTAGGTCGCTCGGTCAAGGAAGTCCAAAACAAACTGTTTTATTTGAATTTGAATAACCAAATATCACACTAAAAATAACTTACTTTTGACCTTTTTTTTTCTCATTTCATAACGTAAGCTTGTAGAAAAGTCCTACTATAGTGTAAAGGATTATGTAAATGATAAACAAGCATGGGTGTGAAATATTGCTCTGATAAGATAGCTCTTAAATATTTTTAAGTGGCATGTGAGATGGTGATAACAAAAAGGAAATTTACCCGGCTAAGTTTGTTGTGGGCTTCTTCTTAGACCGGGGCGCGTTTGGAACCCTCATAGCTTTAGTTAAATCAAATCAAATCACTACTATGTAAATTATTGACGCGTCAAAAGCGCTTTTTAAAGGACTATTTGAATAAAGATTATTTGAATTGGAATTTTGTCGAAATTTATCGATAATAAAATGCAGCATTTTGACGACCTCCGTGGCGCAGCGCGCGTGCTGTTGCATTATATAGTTGGAGGTCCTGGGTTCGATTCCCAGCTCGAGTCTGGTCTGGTGGGAGGCTGCGGCCGTGGCTAGTTACCACGATGTCGTGTAGAAACCAATTATTAGGAGTATGGCTTTACCATACCCCTAACAGGTTAGCTCGCTACCATCTTAGACTGCATCATTACTTACCATCAGGTGAGATTGCCGTCAAGGGCTAACTTGTAGTGGATAAAAAAAAAAGCATCTTATCGGAATCGCTATTGGAGAAGCTCTAATCCTTCTCTTTTCTCCTGTAGTAAAGGAGAGTCTGTACTATGTGCGGGATATTGATATGCTGATGACGTTCTCTTAATACCTTTTCTCCTCAGTCAAGTCGTTGATGAATTTCACCAAAGCGTTGACGGATCGCGGGTACATTGGATCGAGGGGTTCCACGTTGTAAGACGCAGTGTTTAGGCAGACACACCAGTGGGGGGTGACCCCCGCCTCCTCGCAAGTGCGACTTCGAGGTATCTTAAACATACTAACCACGTTAACCAATTGACCATATCCAAGATGAAACTAAGAGGACAAAAGGAAGCTGCTTCCACAATTTCTGCTCGTGACAAAAAAATCTGGTAGGATTGTGGTATTTCAGCATCATCATCATGATCAACCCATTGCCAGCTCACTACAGAGCACGGGTTACCTCTCAATATGAGTTTGGCCATAGTCCACCACGCTGACCATGTGCGGATTGGCAGACTTCGCACGCCTTTGAGAACGTTATGGAGAACTCTCAGGCGTGCAGGTTTCCTCACGATGTTTTCCTTCACCGTTGAAGCGAGTGATATTTTAATTGCTTAAAAGCGCACTTCACGAAAAGTAAGAGGTGCGTGCCTTCCGACCTCTGATTAGGAGGCGGACGTCCTAACCACAAGGCTATCACAGCTTTGAACATGAACGTTTGGTTTCCTTTATTTTCTTTTTTACACTAGAGGTAAAAGTTACTAAAGGTTAGGACTATTAAATTTATTCTAGGACTACCCACACTACCAAATACTACGACCCTGGTAGGTAAACCGCCTAATGCAATTTGAATAAATGTGTTTGGGGAATTTTTGTGACTCTTATTTCTAAATTCTTTGTACCTGAACAAGAGCAAACTCACGCCAGTGTGTGTTGCCTGTAACGACTTTAATTATCGCCTGACTAACTAATGTTATACATTATGATGTATTTATTAATTAAGACATATATTTTACAAGTTTGTAAGGGTTAAAATGTTATTAATCTGTATACGTACAAAAGAGTACAAAACTTGACTAGAAAACTATTACCATCGTGCCGCCACGCTATTGGTTCCCGCCAAACGGTGGCCAGTAATTGGTCCACGAAAAATAGCAATAACAATGGACGCCACGAGGACATTGCGATACGCTGAGTGATATTTTTGTAAGAAAGGTGTTAATTTAACTGGCGTATTTATCTAAGTTTTTACACTGATGGCTTCGAATTTTGATGGTCGACTATAAGGCCTCATTAAAAAGCTCGAATAAATCAGGGTCGGAGTATCTCTATGTTCCAGATATGACGTAGAATATCTAGAGCAAGTGACACAGCTGAACGAGAAACGAAGTGGCAATGGGTGGGAAAATTTGAATAACATATATATTGTACCTACTTTTACGGTTTTCATATAGCATGTTACTATTTCACAGGATATAGGTTTTTTTTTACACTACAGCCCTTGACGGCTATCTCACCTGGTGGTAAGTGATGACGCAGTCTAGGATGGTAGCGGGTTAACCTGTTAGGGGAATGGTAAGCCCACAATCCTAATTGGTATCGACCCGATATCGTGCCGGAACACCAAATCGCTTGGTAACTAGCCACGGCCGAAGCCTCCCACCCGACCAGACTCGAGCCGGGAATCGAACCCACGACCTCCAACTTTATAATGCGACAGCGCACGCACTGCGCCACGGAGGTCGTCTAGGTACTAGGCAAACAGAAATGAAATGTGGTTTCATGATGGTTTGTTTCTTAAGCAGCTAGGGGTTATTTGTGGTAATTTTAAATTAGTACGAAAAAAAAGTAACATAGAATTTATCTAACAAGCCAAGTGTTCATCCAAGAGTTTACGTAAATTCCTATAGGCAATAACTTTCACCTTAAAAACAACTAAAAAATCAGTACCGTACCGGTTTCAAAAGACTTAATCCCCTTTTCAGTACAGCGTTGGGCACAACAAAATCGCTGGCGTGCTGGCTCAAGTCCATCGCGTCCAACAGCGTCGTGTGAATATCGAAGGGCGTGGTCAGCACCTGAACGAATTAGCAATCGCAGTAATTCTTAAAAAGCGCAACTTTTTCTTCTTCCAGAGTATAAATAGTAGACAAACTAAATTTATATAAAGGGAAACCTTTTAGAGGAAAAAAAGGCGGGAGCAGTTTTTTCAAGCTTTTTAATGTTTGTTGGCTAATTTTGAAAAGGACTGGTGTTGGTTGTGTCGTGGACAATATAGTTTTGGTGTCGTTTGTGCAGTGGCTGGTTTTTTGAATGGTTAACATGTATCTATTAATTTAAGAAAGGTTTGAGGGAGCCGCGTCTGCCTAGTACGAAATTTCCCGCCATTTTTCCCTAACTTCAATTCTACATTACTATAAACTTAACATTGGCTAATCTGTGTAAAGCAATAAAAAGAAAAAAAATAAACTTTTTAATCAGTGGTGAATTTTGCTACGTATCATATGATTCAAAGATTTTATTTATAAATAACACATATGAGATAAAACAAACGCAAGTGAATATAGTCCCAAAAGTTCCAATCAACAAGCTCACTAAGCCAATTTTACTACCTTACTTTGCATTCACTGGTTACTTATCGTCTTCCTTGTTAGGAACTTCTTAACATATTTCAATCCATGTTACATGATAACAGCTACCCATGACCATCTATAGTGCCAGATAAGCCACCAAGGCCATGCTACACAAATTTGTTTTATTCGTCGTGTCGTGAACAACCCATTGCCGGCTCACTACAGAGCACGGGTCTCCTCTAAATATGAGAAGGGTTTGGCCATAGTCCACCACGCTGGGCATGTGCGGATTAGCAGACTTCACACGCCTTTGAGAACATTATGGAGAACTCTCAGGCATGCAGGTTTCCTCACGGTGTTTTCCTTCACCGTTGAAGCAAGTGATATTTTAATTTTTTTTTTAAACGCACATAACTCCGAAAAGTTAGAGGTGCGTGCCCGGATTCGAACCGCCGACCTCTGATTTGGAGGCTGACGCCCTAACCACTAGGCTATCACCGCTTCTTGTTTTATTCACCCCTTGTATAAACCTAAACCATAGTTCTAGTTGAACACAGTAGGTGGAAGATCGTTCCACAATTAGCAAGAAACGATTTGGTATTACGGGTAGTAGAAGAATACCAGACATCCAGATGATGGGAATGAAATTTGTTCCTACACCATGAGGTATTGTCAGTGAAAAGACATGGTGGAATCTATAAAATGAAATTAAATCAAATGAAATGAAAATGAATTGAAAATGAAATGAAAATAAAAATTATGTCTGGTGGGAGGCTTCGGCCGTGGCTAGTTACCACCCTACCGACAAAGACGTGTCGCCAAGGGATTTAGCGTTCCGGCACGATGTCGTGTAGAAACCAATTAGTGGCGTGGGTTTACCATACTCCTAACAGGTTAGCCCGCTACCATCCTAGACAGCATCATCACTTACCACCGGTAAGAACGGTGAGATAGCCGTCAAGGGCTAACTTGTAAAGTATAAAAAAAAATCGTATGTAATGCGCATAGACATAAAACAAACGCTAGTGAATGTAGTCCTTAAAGTTCCAATAGGTGAAAGATCGTTCCAGAAATTGCAAGAAATGATTTGGCATTACGGGTAGTAGCAGAATAACAGACATCCTGATGATGGGGATGAAATTTGTTCCCACACCATAAGGTATTGTCAGTGAAAAGAGATGGTGGAATCTTTAAAATGAAATGAAATGAAAATGAAATTAAAAGAAAATACACTTTATCGTACACCACACAAACAGAAGAAATACTAGACAGTAAAGAAAAAACACGGAATACAAGGTACAATAGAAATAAAATGCAAACTACTTTTCAGAACACTCTTCGTCAAATAATAAGATATAATCTTATTATTTTTTTATTCAATAGCAATATTTACCAAGGCATTAGCTTCCAGTGCTTTCAATGCGTCAGGTCTCTCCCTCTTCAACTTTTCTGGTAAGACGATGGTCATGAACGGCAGCCGTTCATCTACTTTACCCCGGTCGGACGCACGCCATGGGCCAAATCTACATAGGATGAAGAGCTTCAGATGTTGTAACTGGCGAATCAACTCCAAGAACTGCGTATGGCTTTAACTGGCATCGTAAAGATATGCATGTTTAATAATCAATTAAAATATATTCAGTCCCATAGAATACTAGCGAATAAGATTTTTTATCTTGTGGAAGAAGTTGGATTGAAGATAATCCAGTAAAGGAAACCAGATCAGGATACTGGTGCAAATCTAGTATTAGAAGTTCGGACTGTAAACTCTAAAATATATAATCAAACTATATTACATTTATATAGATCTTATATTTCATAAATAGTGCACACTCCCGCGCGTCAGCCGTATCTGCCTTTATAGCAAACCTTCTCTTATTTATAACGTATCATATCTCCTTCCAACTCAATACAGTCCCCTCCTATTCTAATCAATTAACCAATAGCATTAAAGTATTTTACAGGAAGCAGTATTATCGGTCATAATACAAATAATGTCATGATACAATAATACATCGAGACTTAACGAGTCAAACTCACAACTTAAACAAAATACATGGATAGTGCTAATGTGAAGTGTAACAGGACCAACCCAAATAATCGATAACTTACAGTAGATGTGCCGTACTTAGGTTCATAGGTTTGGTAAGATTACTTGTAAACCGCAAAAAGTTAAGGACATATACAAGAAATACAGAAACATGAAGATAAAAGTAGAACACGAAAGGCGGCCTTATCGCTTAGTAGCAACAACTGTCAGATAACTTTAAAATTAGGAACAAAAAGAACAAAGACAAGAGCAGAAAACTAGTGATACAATATTATAAAAATACGTACATAAAATCACAGAAACTAAGTTGACAAAAATATAATAAAACATTAGCAGATATAAATAAATAAACTATTATATTATAACATAACAGTTAACATATTATAAATACATATACAACATGTACATATATGTCGCCGCGGATATACCAAGGCGTGAAATTTACATCTTGATGTTAACAAACTAGCTCATAACTCTTGATAGCTTTATTGTAATATTGTTATCCAAAACTGATTGTTTGTTATAACCTTACTTTCTCAACCTTTTATTATAAACTTAGGTAAACATTAATGATTTAAGATTGAAGTGTTGTTGCAATGAGTTAGACTTAAATAGTTTTAATTTCTAGTAACGCTGGCTGGCTACAGACAGTGTTTATTAATTGTGAGTCGATGACATTTTGACGCAGAAAAAGAGATTAAGTTGGCGTTTCGTTGAATATGATTTGCTGAGAGGTTTTGGAATCGTTTAATATTTTGAAATGAATAACTGCATTGTAATTTGCATTGTTGCACTGCTTGGAAAACATTGTAAAAGTAAGAGGATGCAATAGCGAAGCAACTTTGCCGCCCCTGAGTTGTGAGGGTGGGGATTCGTGACGCTTGCACTCGCTTATTTGGGACCGAGCGCTTGAGCGTCGAACAACATGGCCGATGGCTCTCAAGGAGTCAACGGTCATGATCTTTTTAAAACGTCTGATATCAATCTTACTCCGACATCAGAAGTGGGATCGCTCTTGCGATCCCTTTCTGCCGGTCATAATGTTACAGACCCTGACCACAGCACAGGACCTCATGTGCAGATGTTTCTGCAGCAGTTACGCCTCAACAAAGCAGTCAAACGTCACCTACGGGCCCCATAGCATCGCCATCGATTGGTAACGTTATACCTCCCCAGTGCTTTCTGTAGATGATGACCATGATGCAGAGCATGAGCGATCGTCTTCTACAGAAGCCAAGTGAGAGGGTAAAGATTACCGATATATTTTTATCTTCCTTTTAATATTTCAGAATTCTTGTCCGAAGGTTGGTTACTGAGGAGGCGAGTTACACAAAGACAAATTGGACAACAGCGATGCAGTGGAAGCCGTCATTCGAATGAGTTGATCGAGAGCAACATAGTTAGAGAAAATAAATCTCCTTACTCTAGCCTGATTATTCTAGTAAAGAAGAAGAACGGTGACGATCGATTGTGTCTTGATTACCGAGAGTTGAACTCTAACACCATTCGGGTCTACTATCCACTAGCTCTTATAGGAGACCAAATAGACAAATTAGCAGGTGGTAAATACTTCCATATACCCGATATTGCATCTGGTTTCCACCAAATCCCAATTTTCCCTGAATCAATAGAAAAAAAAAAACAGTGTTCATCACACCCGACGGGTTACAAGAATATTTAACTATGCCGTTTGGCCTTTGTAATGCACTCTCAGTGTACCAAAGATGTATTAATCGTGCTTTAAGACAACTTCTTAGCCTTGGTAGTGCTGACAATGGTATAGATAGTATCGCTTAAGTCTTTATTGATGATATCATTAGTAAGAGCTGATTTTCCCTCTGGTCTTTCATATCTTGAAAGAATTTTAATTGCTTTACGAGATTCAGTATTCTCAATTGATGTTGAAAAATGTTAATTTTTTAAGCAATCCATTGAGTACCTTGGTAATATAATAGAAGACAGTAAAGTTCATTCAAGTCCCAAATAGGTCGATGCCCTGCTAAAAGCTCCATCTCCAACCGTAAACCGTAAAGCAGGTTCGGCAATTTAATGTCTCGTGGGTTATTTCCGGAGATTTATCCCAGATTTTGCACGCATAATGGTTCCCTTGTACAATTTAACAAAACAAGGAGTTAAGTGGTCCTGGACCAATGACCATGAAGAGGTACGTCAAAAAGTCATCCATCATTTGACTTCTAGCCCTGTACTAACAATATTTAGGGAAGGCGAACCAATTGAACTCCACACCGACGCCAGCTGACTTGGACTCGGAGCGGTTCTCGTGCAAGTAATCAATGGTCGACAAGACATCATATTTCAGTATGCGGACGACTGACATCGAAAGCAGATATCACTCCTATGAGCTGGAGACACTAGCCGTTGTGCGAGCAATCAAGCACTTTCTACACTACCTCTAAGGGCGTAAGTTCAAAGTCATTACAGATTGTAATGCCTTAAAAGCTGCAGAGCATAAAAAGGATCTTCTACCAAGGATTGAGTACAGGAAAGGCGAGCGAATGCAGCATGCTGATTTTTTTAGCCGAAACCCCAACTCCTTTATAGTCAACGTGATGACAAGGAATTTGGAATGGCTCGTTGTAGAGCAGCATCGAGACCCTCAGCTTAGACCAATCATAGATGCCCTGCACAACGGTGAAGCGGTACCCGGATACGTTCTCGAAGATAACTCCCTCAAGTATGAAAGGACAGACCAGGTGTTAGGTGCACAGAAGTTTACTATGGTTCCTAAATCTTTCCAATGGAGCCTGATAAACACCTTTCATACCACTCATAAGCATGTAGGCTGGGAGAAAACTCTTGGTAAGATAAAAGAAACTTATTACTTTGATAAGGCGAACACCATTATCCGAGAATTCGTCGACAATTGCGTGGTACGCAGGATATCTAAGCAGTCGTCTAGGGCAACGTAGGTACAGTTACATTCCATACCAAAGCCAACAGTAGCGTCCGAGGTGATCCACATGGACATCACTGGGAAGCTTGGGACACCTCAAGACCAGGAAGACGTCGTGGTCACCATCGATGCCTACACTAAGTATGTATTGCTTCGTTACGCTCACGATAAAAGTCAGCATAGCGCTCTTGGAGCTCTGAAACAAGTGATACACCTATTCGGAGCGCCGAAGCAGGTAGTGGTGGATGGTGGACGTGAATTCCTTGTACTTGACAAGAACTATTGCGATAAGTACGGCATAGAAATACATTCAATTGCACCCGGCATCAGTCGAGCCAATGGCCAAGTGGAACGAATGATGACCATTGAAAATAATGATCAAAAACTATGAGGTAGCTGAGTGGCATACTGCCCTTGAAAGTCTACAATTAGCATTTAATTGTACGGTACACAAAACCGCTAGTATCGCTCCACTCACACTGCTGACTCGACGCCAGAATTGCGTACCGCCAGAACTATTGAACCTGGTAGATTTTGACAACCAGATAATTGATATTGAAACAATTCAGAGGCGTATTCAACAAGGGATGGCTGAAGCGGCTGGTAAAGATAAAGAACAAAAAAAAAAATCTGGGTTGTCTCTCAATAAGATCAAAGTTTATATAAAACGTAAGCTCGTAGAAAAGTCCTACGATAGTGTAAAGGATTACGTAAATGATAAACAAGCATGGGTGTGAAATATTGCTCTAATAAGATAGCTCTTAATATAATTTTAAGTGGCATCTGAGATGGTGATAACAAAAAGAAAATTTACCTGGCTACGTTTGTTGTGGGCTTCTTCTTAGACCGGGGCGCGTTTGGAACCCTCATAGCTTTAGTTTTAAGTTTACGAATGTAGTTATCACAATCAAATCACTACTATGTAAATTATTGACGCGTCAAAAGCGCCTTTTAAAGGACTATTTGAATAAAGATTATTTGAATTTGAATTTGAAATTTGAAAGATTTGAAAGAGGAACAGCAAAAATACAAAGGTTTCAGAGAGGGGATTTTGTTCTGACCAAGAATAACCCAAGAAACCAAACTTCACTTGATCCAAAGTTCAGCATGCATTATGAAATCCATTGAGTACTCGATGATGACCGCTACCTTGTGAAGAAAGTTATTGGTCATCACGGACGTCCTCAAAAAGTAGCTCATGACCAACTGCGTCCAACACCACAGCCGGGATACAGAAGTGAAAGGCTGATGACCGTGTCGCCGTCTAATGACCTTGAATCTGTACAGGTAGAAGCCCAGCCAAACGAACAGGAACCTGGTCCATCGACTCGCCAAGCGGAAGCTAACGATTCTTCTCAAGATGACTAGTTGTCTTTGGCTGCTTGGTGAAACCATCCTAATCCGGTGAGCTCTTTTCACACTGGTTGCTTTTAAATTATTTAACCCGTGGTGTTATTATCGTTCTATTTCTAAAAAAAAAAAAAAAAAGTCTCTGGTTTCATATGGTTACTTAACTATTTATATGCATGGTGGTGTTCAAATACCTAGTTCTATCTCAAAAGATGCATTTGGCGTGCGGATCCGACCCACAACCACAAAACAGGTTGTTGCCGATGTGGAGGCGTAATACAACCAGAAAAGAACAACCCACTGTTGGGCAAATATTACTCAGATTGTTATAGGCGGGTGGAGACGTCCTATGACAAATCAAAAAGATGTTGTGTGTGTTCGGGTGATGCCCCAAAGCCATATTAAAAAGACTAGATAGAAAATCGTTTAGGCGACCCATATTCAACAACAAAAATCCAAGTATTAAAGTAACCAAATATATTTCCTATGTACTGGTTTGCTTAATGCTAGAATATTGAGCAGACTAAATCCATGCATTTATAATTAAGATAACAAATGAATTAATATTGAGTTACTAATTACCAAAATATGAATGTAAAACAATGAATAATAAATACCTAGGTTTACTGTGGAAGTACCTAGCTAGACTAAAAAAAAAAAAAAAAAAACAGTTTCATTACAGATACACGGCGCAGAGCACGCACCGCACATCAGTATGGCCGTGTCGCCGCGGATATACCAAGGCGTGAAATTTACATCTTGATGTTAACAAACTAGCTCATAACTCTTGATAGCTTTATTGTAATATTGTTATCCAAAACTGATTGTTTGTTATAACCTTACTTTCTCAACCTTTTATTATAAACTTAGGTAAACATTAATGATTTAAGATTGAAGTGTTGTTGCAATGAGTTAGACTTAAATAGTTTTAATTTCTAGTAACGCTGGCTGGCTACAGACAGTGTTTATTAATTGTGAGTCGATGACATTTTGACGCAGAAAAAGAGATTAAGTTGGCGTTTCGTTGAATATGATTTGCTGAGAGGTTTTGGAATCGTTTAATATTTTGAAATGAATAACTGCATTGTAATTTGCATTGTTGCACTGCTTGGAAAACATTGTAAAAGTAAGAGGATGCAATAGCGAAGCAACTTTGCCGCCCCTGAGTTGTGAGGGTGGGGATTCGTGACGCTTGCACTCGCTTATTTGGGACCGAGCGCTTGAGCGTCGAACAACATGGCCGATGGCTCTCAAGGAGTCAACGGTCATGATCTTTTTAAAACGTCTGATATCAATCTTACTCCGACATATACATTTAGGAAATTTTTATACGTTCATAAGTTTTATACACTACGGCTAGTGGTAAATCAATGTATAAATCAATGTATAATATAAGATCGATCATTAACGCTCAAAAAAAGGTGACGGATAAGTAGTGCACAAATAGCGACGCGTGCACTCCTTTCCCCCAGGGTGTGACAAGGCTAGACGAAAGTCGCCGATTCTAACGCTCGAGCCGTATAATCCGAATTTCAAAGCACTACGCGCTGCTATAGATAATATAACGGCCAGATGTCTAGTGTATTAGACGGGTTGTAATACATCGATATACCGATATGTAGGAATGTATAGTTAGTTGGTGACAAATTCTCGTCTTGTTTTTGTATGACGCGCTCTATCTACGGCTAGTGGTAAATCAATGGTTTTATAGTCGTAAATTATACTTTTTATATTAGACTACTCTAGTAAATTAAGTTTATTATCCTGTAAGGCTAGAACTAAGAGGCAATAAAAATAAATAAATATTATTCCGCCTATCACATCTAACCTGGGCCCATGATCTCCCATCACGATGAGCATGGTATCCTCCAAGTATCCAGACTTTTTGGTATGTCGAAGGAAGTCTACCAGGTCATCGTCAACGGTGGATATCCTATTGAAGTCATCGTGCGAGACGTCGCTTATGAATGTGAAGCAGAACTTCTTGCCATTTACTGTCATGAACTGAAATGGGCAGAGGAAAAATTTTATACTGTTTGCTCATAATTTTAATACTGCACTGATTTTGTGACATTTAACATACTACGCTAAATATAAGTCAGTAAGTACGGAGTTTATTTTATTTATTTATTAAATTTAATTTTTATTTGATCATTAAACTAGTCACAATCTATCTAAAAACAACAAAAAACATTTCAGAAGAACAAACACGAGATAGTGACTTTCTAGAAATGATAACAGCATGCAACTTTAAAATTAACCTTCATTCATCATCATCATCATTTCAACCGATAGATGTCCACTGCTGGATATAGGTCTTTTGTTAGGAGTTTCAACAGCCACGGTCTTGGGCCGCTTGTATCCAGCGGCTCCCTGCGACTCGTTTGATGTCGTCTGCTTGCTTGGGGGTCGACCAACGCTACGTTTACCGGTGCGAGGTCGCCATTCCAGCACCTTGGGACCCCAACGTCCATCGGTTCTCCGAGCTATGTGCCCCGCCCATTGCCACTTCAACTTCGCAACTCGCTGAGCTACGTCGGTAACTCTGGTCCTTCTACGGAACTCTTCATTTCTGATTTTATCACGTAGAGATACGCCTAGCATTAAATTAACCTTACATCTTAATAATTCAATTTATACCTATAATGCAGTAATAGACAGTCTTACTTGCTCTTTAAGAGGCCACAGAACTGCAGGAGATGTCGCAGATATTCCTGTGATCATTCAGCATTGAGCATATTCTATAGACAGGCGCATGCTGACCAGCCTTGGTTCGACAAAACGGTAAATGGAACGGTTTTCGATTCCGGAGGCGACTACCCTTACGCGGCACACTAAACCTCAGATTCTCCTGGATTTCCGGTTTTCTTTCGAATAATTCTTAGCATCTACCAGCCCGAGTAAATGAGTGTTAAATATCAGGAATCATTCGAGACCATCCGAGAGAAATCTGTGTCTTATTCAAAAAGTTTAGTTCAGCCAAGGTGTTCTTTGTTTTTTTTATATTTATATATTTTTAATTATCTGTTGGTATTTATTTATTATTATTTTATTATGGTATCTATTATTTTTATATATATACATTTACTTTTTTTTTTTTGTTTGTTCGTGCGCCTATCATTCGTTTTCATAATGTACCAAGGTTGACTGGTGGAGAATGCTTTCAGCATTAAGTTCGCCTTTTGTACAGTTTTTTTTTGTGCAATAAAGTTTAAAAAAAAAAAGGTGTTCTTGTAACTTACTAACTTAATGTAATGATTGCAGCAAACTGCTTCTGAGAAGGAATTGTTTGTTTAAGTCACATCATGTCCGCGAAATCAATAACTAACCATTTTGAAGGGGTTCCATTACAGTCTTAATGCACTTGCCTGCTTGCCAACCGTTTATGGTGAAAAAAACAGTTACCTGTCTTGTCAAATCCAAGAGAACCAAAAACGTTGGCTTCTCCCCGACGCAGTACCTCCGTCTGATGCCAGCTAACCACTTAAAACCGTTATGACTCTCCTCCATAAAGAAAGACCTGTTCAAGGAAGACATAACACCGATAATGATCATAATCAACCCATTACCGGCTCACTACAGAGCACGGGCCTCCACTCAATATGAGAAGGGTTTGGCCATAGTCCACCACGCTGGCCATATGCAGATTGGCAGACTTCACACGCCTTTGAAAACATTATGGAGAACTCTCAGACATGCAGGTCTCCTCACGATGTTTTCCTTCACCGTTAAAGCAAGTGATATTTTAATTGCTTAAAAACGCACATAACTCCGAAAAGTTATAGGTGCGTTCCCGGGTACGAACCTCCGACCTCTGATTTGGAGGCTGACGTCCTAACCACTAGGCTATCAGAGCCCACCGATAATATTTTACCCTAAACTGATACAGTAAATGTAATAATCAAGTGTGTGTGTTGGTTTATACATTAACCTGGCAGCAACTTTGATAAATGTCGGTCTTTTTGCATATTTGATTCCTCTATAATGTCGAACTACCCGCGTAAGTTCAGTTAAGCGATATTGGCGCTTACAATTATTTCTTTACTACTCTTACTTTAACAAATTCTAAGTGAAAACAATATAAAGTCCAATATAACTATCGCGCGAAATGCGTATACTTTAGACCCAGAAATAATTACTTGTTTCAAAAACACATCATTCTATTACATCACAAATCTTCCATTGGATAGCTGGATGAATCCTGGCGAATAATTAATTAATAATGGCGAGCCCACAAACTAGCATTGAAGAAGTGTGGCTCCCAAACCTAAGCTCTCCGAGGATAGTGAAGGCTGATGCCCAGCAAAGCAACATGACTAGGCTGATGGTGATGATGAGGAAGTTCATAGGTTTTTGTCTTGGAAAGGGAGTTTAGGCAGTTATTTTATTACACGAATTTTTTGTTCGATAATGATCGTTTTTTTATATTTATCAACTGGTACATATCTTAATTTTTGCAATACCACCTGGAGTATGCAAGTCATGATAAGTAGTATCGTCGAAAAGATGAAATGATTTATATAAACAAAGATTTACGTAAGCAATGTAAGATGCAAATCCGGCAAAGATCACCTATTTCGGGCGATATATCAAGTCCGATTAATGATGGAGATGAAAGTCTTGTCACAGACCTGAGGTAGTGGTCCGCTGGACGCTTCTTGAACCCGTTGTAGCGGTACTGGAAGGAGCCTATCCAGGGCATATCCTCGTAGTACGCAGTGTGGTACCTGCAGGGAGGGAATAGAAAATATGGGTTAAAGCCAAACATGAGTCCTATATTCCACTACATGTTAGCTCTTGACGGCAATCTCACCTGATGGTAAGTGATGATGCAGTCTATGATGGGCTCACCTATGTATTTAGGTATGGTAAACCCATACTCCAAATTGGTTTCGAAGCGACACCGTGCCGGAACGCTAAATCGCTTGACGACACGTGATCGTCGGTAGGTTGGTAATTAGCCACGGCCGAAGCCTCCCACCAGACCAGACTCGAGCCGGGAATCGAACCCAGGACCTCCAACTTTATAATGCGACAGCGCAAGCACTGCGCCACGGAGGTCGTCAAAATGGACAGGAGCTTAGCATCAAACACCGTTTCCTATTCTTGTTTTCTATGACGTGTCCAAGCGTAAGTCGTGTCCATTAAACGTCTTGTAGTAGTTCAGGGACCAGAGCACGCGGTAGATCACCCATGAGATGGAAAGGTGACGTAAGACGTGCCATTGAAACCATGTTAAGACGAAACGCTACCAAAGCATTGGAAAGTCAACCGTCAACTGAAGTACTGGCGACGGATTGCCAAGTGCCAATATTGAATTAAAGCTATACGTATTGGTTCTGAAAACAACCACGTTAATATAAACAATATTCCAAAGTACCTACTAAAATGAAAATGAAACTCTTCGGCTGTATAATTCAGATTTTTTTCATCTAACTTTCAATTGTTTTACGTTATACTCAACTTTTAAAATGTCTTCTTCACTATGGATTTCGATCATTAAAATGAAAATCTTTATTGCAAATTTTTTATTGTGCTTCAATTTATTGAGAAATCTTAAATTTCATGAACGATAACATCTGTATTAGTTTAAAAACTGTGTTTCAGGTATCAACGCCAACTTCCGGGGTTTCCATAGGAGCTTGGAGACATTAAATACGAGTTTATGTATGCATTAAGTGTTTAGTAGTTTTCCAGTTAGCAAATATTCAAACTACAAACTGTACGTCATTTCAAGGTAATGAAATCCTCAGTTGCACTATAGGTAATTGTTAAAAGCCATTAGGTTATCTTAGGTTATCAATAATTTAAAATTTCTGAGATTCAACGGAAAACCGAAGTAATCTTAGAAAAGAGTATGATTTTCTATGTCATTCATTGCACATACCTAAACGAATTTTGGTATAAAGCTTGCATCCTAGACACTATTTGTTAACCCTGAAGATTCAGTCTGTTCCTGAGGGATTTGATAACAAAACTTACGGCCGATAGTGACGAAACCGATGCTAAATTATAAATAGGGGACTGGCGTAGGGTATTATTGAGCCGGGGAAAATAGATGATTCCCGCGGTACTATTAAAATAACTTATTAAATGCGGACGAAATACAAGACAATCGCCTATTATAATTGGTTATTATATAATTGTATTAATATAATTATAATTGGTTCTAAAACGAGCATAAGGTCAAGGTTATGGCGATTCATTATGTTATTAACAAGTATTTATTATTCAAACTCTTGACACAGATGGTTTTGTCCAAATAATTACATTTACTTTAACATAATTTCACCATCGATTCAATGTATTGACTAAAAATTCCGTAGCCCGGATAGCTCAGTCGGTAGAGCATTGGACTTTTAATCCAAGGGTCCAGGGTTCAAGTCCCTGTTCGGGCGGGGTAACTTTTTATGAAGTTTTATTAATTCTTATTTAATATTATGAATTTCAAATGTAAGGTTGTTTGTTTGTTTGTTTAGAACGCTTCCAGAACTATCTACTCGACCGATTATCATCATTATTATTTTATATAATGTTAAATATCAATAACGTAAAAGAAACAGAAGTTGCACAAATATGATAAGCACTTTTTATATCGGAAAGAAGCCCACCCGTGTAATTAAATTTTGACGACCTCCGTGGCACAGTGCGTGCGCTATCGCATTTCAAGTTGGATGTCCTGGGTTCGATTCCCGGCTCGAGTCTGGTCTGGTGGGAGGCTTCGGTCGTGGCTAGTTACCACCCTACCGACAAACGCGAGTCTTAGACTGCATCATCACTTACCATCAGGTGAGATTGCTGTTAAGGGTGTATAAAAAAAATTACAAAACTTTTGTTAATCCAGGAGTTCTTACCTCAATATCTACCTCAATACTCAACCCAGACGAAGTTGCGGTATAATTGATAATTTAAAAATGACCGATTATATACAAAAGTCAGGCAATACTCATTGTTACCTTCCAATAGCGTGGATCTTAAACTATTGATGATAGATTGTATGATTTAGTCACCCATCTTCTCTCGCCGTGTGGAAGATGAATAGGTCCGGGTCCAGGTAGGTGTCCGTGGAGTGCATTTGCCTGGCGTGCGGGTGGTGCTGTATGTCTGTGCGACCGGACAAAATCGGGAACAATGCCTCCGCGGTGCCATCTCCGACTATGTTGTAACTGAAAGTCATCACCGTGATCAGAATGATTATTAGTAAGAGTATGTTAATCATGATCAACCTATTACCGGCTCACTACAGAGCACGGGTCTCCTCTCAATATGAGAAGGGTTTTGCCATAGTCCACCACACTGGCCATGTGCGGATTGGCAGACTTCACACGCCTTTGAGAACATTACGGAGAACTCTCAGGAATGCAGGATTCCTCACGATGTTTTCGTGCACCGTTGAAGCAAGTGATATTTTAATTGCTTAAAAACGCACATAACTTCGAAAAGGTTTTCTTAAAAAAGACTTCGGCCGCGGCTAGTTGCCACCCTACTGACAAAGACGTGTCGCAAAGCGATTAAGTGTTCCGGCACGATGTCGCGTAGAAACCAATTAGGAGTGTGGGTTTACTATACCCCTAACAGGTTAGCCCGCTACCATCTTAGACTGCATCACTTACTATCAGGTGAGGTTGCCGTTAAGGGCTAACTTGTTGTGGATATAAAAAAGGTGTGTGCCCGGGATCAAACCCCCGACCTCTGACTAAAAGGCGGACATCCTTACCACTAGGCTATCACAGCTTCGCATCTTTTTTTCTTTTTAAGGGTTGTTTTACTTTTTTTTATATATATAGATATAAGATATAGAATAGACTTTTCTTTTTCGGCCCTTTCATTACTGCGCTGTTGTCTGATTAGAAATGGGAACTAACCCTTTCAAAAGCACAGCGTCCAATTCGTTAATCAGCACCCGGAAACTCCTGGGTAGTTTCAGCATGAAGCCAGCTCGCGCCGTGGAGTCGAGGCCCAGGATAAGGATGTTCAAGCTGGTGTTTCTCTTCGGCGGTGACGGCGGTGGAGTTTGAGGTCGTATGCCAACCTTGTAACCGTACCATCTTGACGCTATGATGCCGTAGCTAGAGGGAGATAAAAACTTGAGGTTTGGGGTCGTTGCCATACAGTTGCCGAAATCCTAACATCTACACAAAATTTTAACGTATTACAAATATTTTAAATGTATTTTTGACGACCTCCGTGGCGCAGCGTGTTAGTATGTGGGAGGTCCTGGCTTCAATTCCCGGCTCGAGTCTGGTCTGGTGGAAGGCTTCGGCCGTGGTTAGTTACCACCCTACCGAGAAAGACGTGTCGCCAAGCCATTTAGCGTTCCGGCACGATGACGCGTAGATACCAATTAGGAGCGTGGTTTTACCATGTTCGTAACAGGTTAGCCCGCTACATTCCTAGACAGCATCATCACTTACCACTGAGTGAGTAAGAATGCCGGCGAAGACGGTGTGTAGCGTATGATTGTGTGGTAGGTGGTACGAATATGTTGTCAGTAATCATCTGATCGTCAGGGTCGTGAAGGATATGTTTAGGTCTCCTCTTTCAGAGAGGAGCGCTTAAGTCGGGGGAGGCAAGTGCAAAGTAAACAATAAACAGCAAGTATAGTTTGCTATATTCCGCCGACAACCGGGAGATTTGTATAATATAACACCACACAATATCTTCCACTAGGACCTCTACGCACGTTTCGACCCGACACCGGATCATCCTCAGCTCAACATCTCCTGATCTCTGTTTATTGTTTATCATGGACTTCCGCAAAGTAACGCCTGCTTCTATTCATTAAGTGCAAAGTAGCACGTTAAATGAGTCTCCTTTTAAAAGTCAAGGTCAAAGCAGGAATGTAACTTACCCATTCTTCTCATAACCAGTACAGGAGACTTTGAAGTAATCGCTTCTTCCCAGAGTGTACACCTCGTCATTGCGCAGTTTAACTGGTTCAGCAATAGTGTAAAAGTGGTCGTGCTCGCATACGATGTCCTTGTAGAAGCATACTATGTCCCTCATTGTGTCAAGAATATGTTGTTTTACCCCACATTTTGACATCTGTAATTTGGATTTATTAACAGTTCCGGATGTCCTTCAATAAATGACGTGTTTAAGTCTAACAGTATTGTAACTAGGGTTCTTGTAGCAAGACAGATTCAAGGTCATCGAATGGTTTGACCGTTTTGTATTTTTTGACTTCTACTTACGTTACACTCGACCCAATCTTGTCCCTCGCAGACGATATTCGGCAACGCCACATTGTGTTCTTGCGGTGAGGAGTACGGGTTCACTTCCGGAAACACACATCCTACTTCCGACACATTCATATAGTTGGTTCTTATTCTGTATAATATCAAAAGTGTTTCGGTTTTATTTTTGGGTGGGTCAATACTTAAAGGTGTGGGTAGTGAGGTGACGGCTGATAGAAGTGAGTGGAAGAAGAAGACGTGTTGTGCCGACCCCACATAATGTGGGATAAGTGCAAGAAGAAGAACAAGGGTCAACACTTACAAAGCTAAACTGGGTATCGGGGACAAATGAGCAGACGGATTCACTGGATGGCAAGTGTCGCCCATAAACATCTGCAGGACAGCCACCGATACGTTGCCAAATATATCCATCCCAGTAATCAGTTTCTACTCGGCATCATAGCACACTAAATCGCTTGGCGCAATGTCCTTGCCAATAGAGTGGTAACTAGCTCTGGTCTTAACCTTCCAGCAGACCAGGAATCGACCTCAGGACCTCCTATTTCATAATACAAGGTCACAGTTTCGGATAGACTTTTAGTTTGGCCATCCGATAGTTTGGGTCGGTTACGGAGCTCGAAAACATTCCTGATTGTAGATATAGGAGTTAACTTACTGATTAGCTGTAGATGGTGCCCTCGAGAGGACACTGAGGAGGTGGTCCCAGCGGTACCAGCGCCAGCATAGCACCAGAATCAGCGATATAATGGTTGAAAACATGAGCACATATTTAAAGTTCAACTGTCTCCACCCCTTTTTCATTTCGGATAAACTCTAAAAATAATTACCCGATTTTGTAAGTCTCTTTATTTGGGGAGGGGGGGGGGCTGGCTGTCCTGATCCCCTCTCTTTTAGCGCGGAAGCCCCATTGCTAAGGCCAGGGCGGCTGGAAGACCACCGGGAAATATATAATGGGGTCAGCAAATCCAGTGAGGGGGACATGCCTTTATGGTTTTTAGTTCGTGTATACCTATACTACGCGACATCTTGAAGGAACGCTAAATGGCCTGGCGATGCGTCTTTGTCGGTAGGGTAGCCACGGGCAAGTCTCCCACCAGAATAGACTCAAGCAGAGTCAAACCCAGGATCTCGAACTTTATAATGCAACAGCGCGCTGCGCCACGGGGGTAGTCAAAATATCCATAACGTTGCCTCATTTTAACTGTATCTTATATCAGAACTAAGGCTAAATTCTCTTCATAAATAACGGGCTTACATTTACGAGATTCTGCCACTCCGGCCGGCGAAAAAACGGGGTAGTAAATACTAAGTACGCCGCAGTGAGCGTACTTGAGTAATTATTTTTCATATTTATGTTAAATAAGCTACTTACATAACTATAACAGTTAATTTACTCCTTCAGTTACCCTCACTCCATAAATCATAAATATATACGTCAAACCTGGATAAGCGAGAGTTCAAGGGAGCACAATCTCATTCTCGCTTATTTATTTATTTATTTATTTATCTCCTCTTAATCTAGCTTAACAGGATAAAAACCTAATTTGCTAGAGTAGCCTAATATAAAAGTATATATATATAAAAATTGCCTAAATTTAAATCCGGTAACATATCATCCATGATGACACTCTTGTGAGTTCACTCAGATTGCAACTGAATAAGTCCAGCCTCTCTGCGACATCGTTCAGAGTGATAAGTGCGCGCGTCAGGGGCGCCTGGTTGAGCAGGTTGGTGCGTCCCCTCGGCACAGCCAGCAGCGGCGGCCTGCGCCTTCGATACACGTACTTATCTGGGACCCTAAGCCGAACCTGCACTAACACTTCTGCGTTAAATATCTGGCCTCTCATTAATTTAAATATATATGTTACTAGTGTAAGCTCCCTCCTAACCCTTAACTCGTTGTATCCGACCATACCCAAAACAAATAGGGTCGGGTACATTAAGGGGTAAAAAGGGTACACTCCATAAAGTTTTAAATATAAAAACCTAGCAAATTTGTTTTGCACACGTTCCAACATAAGACTATATTTAGCCTCATGTGGAGCCCAAATGACTGCATTGCATTCTAACTGGCTTCTAACTAATGCGTTGTAAAGCGCTACCACCGCTTTTATATTGGTAAAGCCACTCACCGTACGAAGCATAAAGCCTAAATTTCTATAAGCTTTTTTGCAACATTATATACATATACATATTATAGAGGTTTCTCACTAACCCGAGTTTCTCGCTAATGCAGGTACATGGGTAGCATTTCTCTCTTATAGAGGTACGCAGCAATAACAAGTCACAGCAAGTACAAATGTAGTAAATACATGTGTAATATGATAAAATTATGTGCATAATATGCACAACATATATTAGATTTCGACATATAAGTACCTTATAAGGGTAGGTATCAAGATGCTTACGAAAACAAAACAAAAATTCATGCACTATGTAATTTTATTTTATTTAGAACTTATTTATACTTTAAAAAATCCGCCAATTTCGTTTGGGTTTCTGTTTAAGTATTTTGAATGTTTTTCTCTAGCTCATAAATTTTATCGAATATTGTTATTTAGTTGCACGAAATAGTATAGGAAGTTCCACGAAAGTTAAGAATGAGTCATAAAATAGCAGATGTTAAATTTGTAATTTGTTTTGTCATTGGTTACTGTATGTGCGTATCTTTTTTTTTATTGTAGCTATAGTTCCTCCTAAATAATATAAATAAATAAAACTCGACTGTCGCTTATAGAGGTGTAGATAAGTAGCAGTCTCACTTACGGAGGTCCATGAGGGAAAAACGACTCTCTCTTACAGAGGTTTCTGTTTCTCGCTAATAGAGGTTTTGGGAGCTAAAAATGATGGGTCCTGGCTATTACTCTCACTTATAGAGTTTTCTCACTTATCCAGTTCTCACTTACCCAGGTTTGACTGTATTTATGAATGCTTGTTAGACGTGTGTACTTGGTTTACATCACATTCATCATGATTAACCCATTGCCGGCTCACAACAGAGCACGGGTCTCCTTTCACTATAAGAAGGGTTTGGACATAGTCCACCACGCTGGTCAACTGCGGATTGTCAGACTTCACAGGCCTTTGAGAACTCGCAGGCGTGCAGGTTTCCTCACTATGTTTCCTTCACCGTTGAAGCAAGTGATATTTTAATTGCTTAAAACGCACATAACTCCGAAAATTTAGAGGTGCCTGGGTTCGAACCCCCGACCTTTGATTACGAGGCGGACGTCCTAACCACTATCACAGCTTACATCACATTACGAAACGTTTTTACTAAATCGTTTCGTGAGAACGCTAAATCGCTTGGCGGCAAGCGTTCTTAGGTAGGGTACTAACTAGTTATGGTCGGTGTCTATGACGGATCGAAGAGAGTTCATAATTTCTAAATACCCTCATAAGACCTCATACCTCATTATTACGTCAAGGTGGTGGACTCAATATAAAGGACTTAACATAACTACTCCTAGGTGCATTTATTCGGCTTAAAATATTCCAACGCTTGTTTATAATCTAGAAAAAACATTTGTCAGTGCTTACCCTTCTTAAAGAATATAAAGTGATCGATTTTATTATGTTTTTTATATTCATCGCTGTATAAGTTCTTTGCTTTTATTCCTAAAAATATATTATATTATTATATTTTCCTAGTTCGTGGATTCAAAGTGTATTTAATTTCTCTCAACTGGACAACTTCTATTTTGAAAGATTGATGAGATTTTTTTTCTTAATAATTTTATTAATTATACCTACGTTCAAAAAAGTTTTGTTGTGTTTCTTCACCTGAGCAGTGGGAATACAAACACTACGTTTGGAAAAACAATTAAAATGTAGTGTTTATATCCTCGTTGGACGAGACAAATACCAACGAGTCTACAATCACTACATCATGTTTAAATTTTTTTATTTATTTATTTATACAAATTTATTGCATACAAAAGAAAGGAAAAGAAAAAAAATACATAAAATAAATCCAAAGGCGACCTTAGCACTAAAAGCGATTTCTTTCGGGCCACCTTTTTGAGAGAAGCCGACAGAATTAAAATACGGGTATCGCAACACTTTACTTATACATATAAACATACAAATAATTACATACTATTAAAAATATTGTAAATAAATAATTTCTATAATATATACATACTAATATAAAACTATAGTAGGAATAAATATAAATTAAATTGACAGATAATGCTCTAGCTCAGTGATTCTTAACCTTTTTTTTGTAGCGGCACATATTTAACGATTTCAAAATTTGGCGGCACACAAAGAAAAACATAAAAATTATTTACTTACTACAACACACTGCATAAATAGTTTATGACAAAAATTTAAAATATACAAAATAAACTTATGTATACTACAATAATAACTAAACGATTATTAAGGGATTAATTATTAGTTATTATATATTTGCAAAATTTTGCAGCACACTTTTGAAATTAGACGGCACACAAAAGTGCTGCGGCACAGTGGTTGAGAATCATTGCTCTAGCTCTTCGAATTACATCTCAACATTCTGAGATAATTTTCCCTCCTTTCATTTATATACTTTTTATTAAACACACCGATGAACGTTTTTACGTTCTAAAATAATACGTTACCCTTAAAAGTAAATAACACACTACATTGCTATGGAAAAAAAGACGTGTGGCACTCGATGACTGCTGCGGTAAAGCTATTGCATAGCATTTTTTATCAACTAAATTATTAATATTTCAAAAACAACAATGAAAATAAAAATATTAAAAATATATAGGTTATTTTTGATGAACTTAATTTAAAAAAAAGCAAAAGGGAAATGAGTAATATTTTACTCTAGATTTGATTACAGACATACAACGGGACAGGTGAAACTAAATAAAAATGCTTGTCATAATAATAAAAATTAAAAAAACGTCATAAAAAAAATTAAGACGTACCCCAGGCTCGAACCTACAACTTTCTGCACAATAAGCATACGTGATAACCGCTGTTCCACGGCAGCAGTAATGTCTGAAGCGAAATATCTATATGGTAAAAAGTATCACCGCTGTGCCCGTCGGAGTGGGGAGCGTGAGGTTTTTTTTCGTTACGGAATTACTGGATTCGGTCCCCGCGCTCAAAGCCCTCGATAGAAGCTATGCAATAGCTTAAAATCTGTTTTTTTTCTTAAATATAATTTTAATCTTCAAAGCAACCAATGGGACTTAAACTTAGCTTAACAATATAATCAGCCGCAGCATAAACCGGTTCATTCATTTTATGAAACGACAACGCCTTCAGATTAGGCAACTCCGCTTTTTTATCGAACACGAACTTATATTTATTGTAAGCGTAAACACCTTTGTCCGTACATAAATAAGCTTTAGAATAATTATCTGTGGCTATAGCATTTGCTACGAGTCCCTCGTGAGTGTTAATAGCACGTGTACCTAACTTAATTCTGAAAAGTTTCCTGTCTTGAGTGAAAAAAATATTGTTGTCATCATCCAATATGAGTCTGTCAACTTTAATACCGTTCAATTCCGGTACCGGTGCAGCGAAACCGTCCTCGAACTTGTAAGCCTCGTTTCGGTTGTTCACGAAGTATAATCCGTTTTTGTAATGCATTGATCTAACGTCGTCTTGTATGGGTAATCTCTCTGGGACCTTGTGTTCGTTGATTTTGAAGAGACCGTCGGAGCCTCCGACGTAGATTCTATTGTTGAAATTGTCGATTGCGATGGCTGTAGCGTTTCTGATGCCTTGAATCACCGTTGCTATTTTTGTACCGATGTCTATGTGAGCTAGACGTCTGCTTGGGACGTTCTGAGTTACATCTTCGTAAGTGAAGTATATTGCATTGTCGTTTCTGTTGACGGCTAAATCGTGAATGTGGCTGATGCCTTCTTTGATAATATTGAGATTGTAGTATTTTCCGTCTAAGTCCACGCCGGTACAACGTTTATCTGCCGATGTCAAGGCTAGAGAGGCCGTTAATATTATTAGGAACTCCATAACTGTAAATAAAGATAGCTACAATTAACTTGTGTAAGATATTGAACTGTCTTAAAGTGGTTAGCGTATTTTACATTACAAGTTAGCCAAATTCAAATTCAAAATAATCTTTATTCAAATAGTCCTTTAAAAGGCACTTTTGACGTATCAATAATTTCCACAGTAGTTATTTCATGGTGATAACTATATACGTAAACTTAAAACTAAAGCTATGAGGGTTCCAAACGCGCCCCGGTCTAAGAAGAAGCCCACAAACTTAGCCGGTGTTTTTCTTTTTTTTCGTTATCACCATCTCACATAATGAATAAATGGTATAGCCATTGACGGCTATCTCACCTGATGGTAAGTGATTATGTAGTCTAAGATGGTAGCGGGCTAACCTGTTACGGGTATGGTAAACCTACACTCCTAATTTGTTGGTAACGTCGTGCCGGAACGCTTAATAGCTTGGCGACACGTCTTTGTCGTTAGGGTGGTAACTAGCCACGGCCAAAGCCTCCGAACATACCAGACTCGAGCCGGGAATCGAACCCAGAACCTCCAACTTTATAAAGCGACAGCGCGCGCATTGCGCCACGGAGGTCGTCAAAGGATCACGTCATGTTGTCACGTGGGTTAAAACGCTGGGTTAAAATCGATTCCGGGTACCAGATAAAAATTGTTAAAACGAGCGAATTCAAACTGGATCAGCGTGGAGTGTTCAGCCTTCTCTCATACGAGATGATTCCTGTGTCCGAAAATAGAGTTTTTATACGCTGCCGATATCCCGATAAACGCAAAAATAATGTAAACAAACGAATATTTACTTTTGTTATTATTATAAACCAGATTGCTCCCAATAAAATACAGTTATAATGAAATCACAGATAAATACCAATTAAATTATTCGTAGTAGTAAGTTGGTAGTATATTATGTAAAGTACGTTTTGATCCAAAAGCCGCAATAGGTATAAGACCTTTTTGTCAGAATTGAATTAAGCCATTTTATAATATTATCTATATATAGCTGTGATCTGCAAATTGGTTCGGATTCAGCAAGTTGCTAATCGGGAGAAAGGCGGGAGACTTCGTATATGGCGGCGCGGTATTTTCACGCTTTTCTTGAATTATAATTGTTGGCTAATTTTGAAAAGGACTGGTGTTGGTTGTGTCGTGGACAGTTTTGGTGTCGTTTGTGTAGTGGCTAGTTTTCTGAATGGTTAACAGGTATTGATTTGGGAAAGGTTTGAGGGAGCCGCGTCCGCGGAGTGCGAAGTTTCCCGCCATTTCTCCCTAACTTCTACATTGCTATAAACTTGAAATTGGCTAATCTGTGCCAAGCCATAAAAAGAGAGAACTAATAAAATAATAAACTTGACATTGGCTAATCTGTGTAAAGCCATAAAACGAAAAAAAGTTGTGGATTTTTGGTTTTTCCTCGACTGTATTCAGGGCAATGAAACTTCTAGTATCCACACATTTTCGATAGACTAAACGTAAATCGTGATAAATACTACAGATTAATGAGCGTATTTTATTGTTATCTGGAGTAAAAGTGATTCGGATTTTTGAAAGTAAGCTTGTAGAAAAGTCCTACTATAGTGTAAAGGATTACGTAAATGATAAACAAGCATGGGTGTCAAATATTGCTCTAATAAGATAGCTCTTAATATAATTTTAAGTAGCATGTAAGATGGTGATAACAAAAAGAAAATTTACCTGGCTAAGTTTGTTGTGGGCTTCTTCTTAGACCGGGGCGCGTTTGGAACCCTCATAGCTTTAGTTACAAGTTTACGAATGTAGTTATCACCATCAAATCACTACTATGTAAATTATTGATGAGTCAAAAGCGCCTTTTAAAGGACTATTTGAATAAAGATTATTTGAATTTGAAAAACCCATAGGATATTGTATTTTGAACAGACTATTGTGTAACGCTATACAAATTATGATTTCCTCCGTCCCGATACTAATTGGTACCTATAGCGATTTTTAAGTCTGCTTACCCGCATCGGAGAAGCGTGGTGGGTCTAATCTCCACACACCGCTCCAATGCAAGAGCGAATCGTTAGAAACATCAATGGTCCGAGAATAATTAACGAACGTGATTTTATTTGTATGATCTGGGACAGTAATAAGTGTAGCCATAAAAGACTAAAGGTCACTATTATATATAAGGTTCCGATCGTACGCAATACAAACACTCACACACACACCCACACTCACACACACACACTCCTGATTATTGATTTGATTTTATATATATAAATATATACATATATAATACATATTATATACATTTTACGGAAGGCGGGACATCCTGGCACAAGTAAAATAATTACTTAAAAGGATGTCCCAACAACGGATAAATGTTACGTAAAACGAACGAATTTTTTGTATAATTTTTTTTTCATTTTTCATTTTCAAAACGTCTTTCTGTATCTATCTACATTGATTTATAAGTACCTCAGTAGAATCCCAGATAGTACCTAAACAATGTCGAAATACCTACCCACTCAACTACATTGATTTATAAGTAAGTACCTCAGTAGAATCCCAGATAGTACCTAAACAATGTCAAAATACCTACCCACTCAAGTTTTTTTTTTAGTTATATGTAAACAAATGAAGGAACGTCAACTCACCTAACTGTATGTAAGTATAGTTTATGTAAAACACGTCATTAGTACACCGTACACAAGTTGTGACTAGTTTTAACTTAAGTAGGTCGCGATTCGAATGGGTGCGATACAATCGGGTACAATGTTTTGTTATTAAGGTTAGAACATACTGTTCTGTATACTATTGTAGTCTTTGGAACGCCGGCTAAAGTTCGCTGGACGTTTAGAAACAAGATTATTCCCAGAATGCAGATAAGTATTCAATACTTATTAATATAACACTTATAAAATTCGTGTCTGTAGTAAAGTAGGCACGTAAGTAGGAAGGTTCCTTTATTGTTAATGATAAAATATAATTTTACTTTATTCCAATAATTTAGAATCGCGTTAAACAATCGAAAACATTAAATAGGTAGCTAACCTACAGTGTATAAAAATTTAAAAGCAACGTCAGTAATAATATATATAATTATTTGTTAGTCTGTATATCTGACACCAATGGTCTTAATGCGATTAACCAATAATCTATTTGAATGCGTAACGCGAACGCGTGCTTAAATTATAACAAAAATTCATAAATTTAAATAAGAAGGGACTTAAGGCGCTGTGTATAGTGAAATTGAGTCGAATGAGTATCATTTCCTGCAAAATCTATAGCTCATAACATTATGAAAAAAAATATGGTTACACTTGATCGTATTTCTGACGTGATGGCCGATTTAGAAACACGATTTAACAAAGTTTACTAGATAAAAAAAAATTGCAATCGCACCTCTGAAAATACTTAAATACTAATTTTTCTCAGTTATGCCTAAATTGATCAGGGTGAAATTAAGTACAATTATTTGTGATATATTAATAAAGTAATTGGCCGATTTACATTTTGCATAAAACGTATGTTATAATTTTAATAATTTTTATTACGATTTGGCACTTAGGTCCTTTGCATCCAAGTATCGGCGTCCTTGTTACTCGTACGCAAACCGACAGTAATCGCTGTGGCGCGTTGCTAGGTGGACCTGTGACCAGCTGCGATCGCCCGTCATTCAAACATTATTTCCGATTACATTAATTAAAAAATTGTTACAGGAATTTATTTCGTTTATATTAATTCATTTAAACATAGTGTCTGTACTAAAAGGTGTAAATACGTGTGTTTATAAATAGTTCAGTTAATCTAATTATATTATCACAGTAAAATCAAATTGCTTAAGGTAATGAATAATGTACCTTAATTTCACCCTTATTTTAATAAGAACCGTGGCTCAGTTGAATCTCGATTACATGTGATGCATTAGTTAAGCGGGAGTTCGGATCCTAGTAGGTTTCAATAACTTTTTTTCCGTAAATATTTTTATATTTTTTATTATTTTCGTAATTTTGTATTTTTGAATATTTTTTTTTATTTTAATATATTAATTTTGAACAGTTAAAGTTGTTTGAAGATTGATTCTGATGAACCGTCAATCGTCATTGTTTTACAAGAGTGAGGATAATTATTTGCTTGACCTGAGTAATAATCAAAAATACCGCCGCTATCAATTCGGCGTATGCTGCCTACTTTAGATTTAAATACGCCGACTTCTTTGAAGGTACGCCGACTACTTTAGAGGTTTGCTGTCTATTTTTATCAGTCAGCATGCGTAGTAGTATTTTAGTGGGTTCATTAGAGTTTCCCGTGGTTAGATTTTGAGATTGTTTCAATAGTAAAATAAAATAAAAAAAGCCATTTATTCTACTACCAAGTCAATAAAAATAATAAATTATGTCAATGTTTTTTTTTTTTTCTTACAAGTTTCAGTCAAATTTTATATTATAATATCACAAGTGTTTGGTAGAAGTCGCCTCTCTGGCGTAGGCCTCCCCCAGCTCTTTCCAAGTCTTCCTTTCCTTAGCTTCTCTGGTCCATAGCGGGCCACTGACGCTAAGGAACAAGTCTTCTTGGCTTTCCTGTTTTCCTTTTGCTACTACGCGGAATCCATTCTGTGGCAATTTTTGTCCATTTTGTATCTGTCATCCTGCAGATGTGACCAGCCCATTTAAATTTAAGCAATCGTATTTGGCTGATGACATCTTTGACCTTGGTTTTTTTCCGAATATTTATGGTGCTCACCTTGTTAGATAGTTTGATACCCAGCATGCTATTCTCCATTTTTTTTTTATCCAGCAGTTGCAGATGATATCCGGCCATAATTCTTTATAAAATAGTAATTTCACACATATGCCACTTGTCTAAATATAAGTTTTGATTTAATTTGTGTACACATGACTTTTTCATTATAAGTTATCTCGTTTATAAATATTTCCCATTGGATATATTAATATTTTTGTTAGAATGGTCAAGCTCCAAGATTCTTCTTGTCTTTTTTTCACTTTAGGCAGTCTGGTACAGTTAAATGAACTGCTAACGGATTTGGATGTTGTAGTCGCAATTTGTAGTTTATACCAGAATGTTGGATTTCCTGCTTCACATTATAGTGATACATCTGCGTTCATGGATCTCGCTATTTCGTAAAAACCATAATGCGTTGGCTTTTTGTTTGAGTATGTAATCCTCTGCCCGTTGTATCACTTTGATATCAGAGTCACATGCGGAGCCCCAGAGCGGGATTCCAAATTGCCAGATTGGTCTGAGTAAAGCCTTGTAGATGAGAAGTTAATTGTCAGTTGTGAGCTTTGCGTTTCTTGAGAGTAACCAATACAAACCAGTGTACTTAAGTTTCAGTTCGACCTTTTTTGCTACAATATTTTGTCGGCAAGTCATCTTTCTATCCACAAGAAAGTGTGACAAGAAAGGTTCCACAAGAAAGTGTGACAACCACCGGACTTTGGCTTTAATCTCCCACGCTAGCAAATCGCCACTTTAATCAAAAATCAAAAGGCAAATCCCTGAAGAACAGGCAGGCTTTGTTAAGGGGTACCCGCGAACAGATAGTCAACATCAGACTAATTATAGAGAAAAGCTACGAATTTGACAATCCTGTCATCATCTGCTTCGTAGACTATAGCAAAGCTTTTGACTGGACCTGCATGTGGAAGGTTCTCTTAGAACTGGGCGTACCTCAGCATCTTGTGGCACTGCTACAAACCTGATACAATAACAGCCAAGGTTCCGTCAGATTAGATAAGACCATGACAAGCTCATTTCACTTCCAAAAAGGTGTGCGCCAGGGATGAATTTTGTCACCCATACTTTTTAATGTTTATGTTTAGATCATAATCCGTCGCGACTTGTGAATCTTAGGATTGGGGCATAAACATTGGAGGCACCACAATTACTTACTTGCGGTACGCTGATGACACTACACTTTTGGCATCCAATGAAGCAGAAATGGTGACTCTCCTTAGTAAGTTGGAAAATGTAAGCAAGGAACTTGGTCTTTCCATTAATCCGTCTAAATCAAAGATCATGGATGTGGATCGAAGTGGCAAACTTAATCTCACGGGTGCACTCAAGTTAGAAGTGGTGGATAACTTTATTTATATAGGCTCATGTATAACAAACAATGGATCTTGTGAACAGGAAGTGCGCAGGCGAATTGGTATGGCAAAGAATGCCATGTACCAGTTATCCAAGATCTGGAATAGCAACAGCATATCAATTCGCACCAAGCAAAGACTAGTAAATGCTCTGGCTATTTTCCATATTTCTATACAGTTCTAAAACATGGACTCTTCGGGCTACAGATCGCAAACGCACTGATGCTTTCGAGATGTGGTGCTGGAGGAAGATACTAAAGATACCCTGGACTGCATTCAGGACCAACGCATCTATCCTGAAAGGGCTGAAAATTACAGCAAAGCTGAAAACTATATGTATCAAGCGCACCTTGGAATACTTCAGACACAGCCCTGGGAATTTAGGAAACTACTCGTAACGGGCAAAGTGGATTGAAGAAGGCCAAGAGGACATAGCCCCATGCGTTGGTCTGATCAGATCAGCACTGCACTCGGTACATCATTCCACGCCGCACCACATAAAGCCGGAAACAGAACCATCTGGAGAAACATCATACGGAAGAAGATCATCCATGCTAAGGATCGCGACCCTCAGTAATGAGGATGACGATGCAAAGAGACATCTTTCTATGGAAGACGATTGTGGGGTAGTTATTTGGTGCTAAGCCTAACTGGAGGACAGTCACCTGATCTCAGAGTGAACGTTATGTGCTGTGATTTCAAAGCAATAGCTAGAACTTTCCATTTATCACGGATGGACAAATGTCTGAGTTTCTTGGAGGCTTTTTTGTAGCATTTCAGATGCTTTTGCAGGTTTCTCGTAAGAAGCAAGTAATGTAGTATCATCAGCGAAGGTTGCTACAGATACTCTACAAGTTTTTGGTAGGTCGTCTATAAATAATGTGTATAGGATTGGACCTAACACTGAGCCATGAGGTACTCTAGCTTTAATATAGTAGAATCTAGAGGTACATTCACCTTCTGTGACCTTAAAAATTTAAACTAGTAAAGCAAAGTAGGTGCCAAACTTTTTCAGGCTTGTAGTATATCAAAGAAAACATACAGTTTTCACATTTTCATGTGCTTTTCTTATGATTAGACATACTCGGTGAACTTGTTCAATAGTTGCAGTTTGTCAATAGGTCTCTTCTAAAACCGAATTGGTGGTCAGGCAGTATTTTTCTGTCAGAGATTACATGCAGAAGACTATTTAGCATTATCTTTTCAAATGGTTTGGATAACGGTGGCAGCAAACTTATAGGTCTGTCTATAAGACGTAACTTTACTAGAAGATTTACCAGGTTAGCAGATCAGAGATTTGAGGGATTTCCACAACAGTGGAAAATAACCAATTCTAATTATGCTGTTGGAATGGATAGTACGATACATAAAGCCTTTTCAGGAGGTTCTTTCATTACTCTTTTGTCTATTAGGTCAAATCCTGGAGCTTTCTTGTCTTTGAGAGTTGCGACTGCCTTTCGAATCTCCTTCGGTGCGACACACTTAAGAGGTAGATCAAGCTGGAAGTCCTGATCCAATATCTTATCAATGTCAGATTCATCTGCATTTGCTAATTCCGTATTTGGTGCGAATAGTATTACAAATATAAGTATTACAATCTTCAATAGAAGAGGTAGAAACAGCAGGTCGAGTAATATTTATAATTCCTTTCATAGAGAATATCTACGGACTTTAGTAGGAGAGAGCGATTCAATGCTAGTTTTATTTGTATCATCCTCAGCTTCTACAATCACATATTTTAAGGAATGTCCATTAGGACATTAATATATCCTTATACTTTTATGTTATGTATTTTTTCCACTTTTCTTTTTTGTCCTTATATTATGCAATTAAGTTGGTTAAAATAAATAAAAAATAAAATAGCTAGATAATTTTCTTTTCGCTTGGTGGCCATCGCTTTCTATTGCCATGGATAAATATATAGAATAAGTGTAATGGGCATGAGTCGAAATGCCCACATAAAAAAAGCTGATTTTTTGACCAGGTACCCTCCCCAAAACACCTCACTAAACTTTCATCACATATTCTAGGAACACAGCAAAGGACAAGCATATCAACATCATTTTTTATTTATATAAAAAGATGGATCGTTCACTCCGAATCATATAAGTAGGTAGTAGGAAGAAATACCAATTTTCCAAATTTGAAATTTTGATTGAATTTGAAATCCGATGTTTATCAGCGAAAATTTAATTTTTATGTACGAAAATTATTGTAAACAATATAAAAACATAAAAAAGATTAAAAAAATAAAAATAGTATATTTTGTTTAAGATGCGAACAATTCGAATTCTAGTTTTATTAGTCCAGAGGACCATTCAAACAAGTGACGAAATTAAGGTAACGTATCTATACCTATAGTTGATAAGCCTTGTTGCGAGCCGTTTATTGCAACTGTTATGGCGAACTGCACTAAGTATTGCGCGAGGTGGGCGGGGCTAACCGTCCGCTACTGCCGCTGCTTCACCCCCTCAAATACCTAAAATTCGTCTGTTCATAGCGCCTTAACGGAATTACATAGGGTTTTCACCAATGAAATCGTGAGCAAGGTGTAAATGTAATTTATATAAGATAACGGTATAAGAAATATACAATTATATGGTTGATGATGAATTTGTTTTTATAATAAGTAATTATTCTTATTATCTAACCATAAATATCTCTATCAAATATTTATATTTATAATTTACAAAAACTTCATTTTTGGCTTTAGTCCAAAGATATTAATGCGAAGTTATAAATTCCTTGAGAAGTTGCAAAATCTGACAGACACAAATGGACTACCTAATAGGCAAATGAATAAAATTTAAATGGTGTACCCATTTCATTCCAGATGAACTAAATTTATCTATTTCAATAAAAATCATTATTAACTGGCCGTTTATATAATACGCAAAATCAAAAAGGTACAATATACAGGTTGTAATCTTACCAAAATAATTGTGAAAGGTTGAAAACAAAGCGAATATAATGTTGAAAAGGAACTGTAGTGATCAATGAGGATACAAATACTATGATAGCGTCTTGGACACAGCAGAGATTACAGTGTTCTACTACTCTCTACTCTTTGTAAACGGTAAGCTAAAAGGACTGCAAAAAAAGATATTACTGTCATTGTCATGTGTCAGTTGGACAAAAAGTGCGCTATTTTTGGACTGTGTGTGTGTTTATGTAGTTCCTTATGATGCGTTATTTATTGCAATTCTGCGAAATGTTAAAAAAATAGTGCCAGTAATTTTGACGGTTAAATATGCATTTACTATTTGAAAATTCTCGTATTATTTTGAAATAATACATCACCCTCTCAAGTCTTGCCGTATGATCAAGTGTTTTTTTATAATTTAAATCCAACACATATGAAGGTAAGAAATTTCATAGTGCGATTTCATTTATTTGAGTTTGCTAATACGATCCATGGTAATATAAAAAAAGGGGTGTAATTAGCTTTATTTAATTAATAATTAAATATACGTAACTCAACAATTTTGCAATGGATTTTCTCTTATTCATAAACCTTTATTGAGTTTATTTAATTAATAATAATATCCATCCAAATAAACATTAAATTAAAGTGCATGCCTGTGATTTCGCAAAAACTCTTATTACAAACACAATATTCTAAATTTTTTTACTGAATTAGAAATTATTAATGACTGCAGGTGATCTGATTTTGCCTGGATATTTCCCAGGCAATGAGTGATATAGGCAAATTTTTCTCGAATTTACCCTTAATGGGGTGGGCTTGGGAAATCTATCCACTGATAGTTAAAAACAAATAGAAGTTCTTCTATGAGTGTTGGCCTTAACTATGAATAAATTATTATAATATTAATTTAATTAAAACTTATTAAACAATTTGGTAAATTTCTATCTTAGAAATTAATTTAAGTAACTGACTTGCATTTAGTTCTAAATTAATTAGCACCTTTTCACAAACATTACCAATGTAGAATCAGAACTTATGGTATGGGAAATGGTACACTGAAAAATATACTATTTATATATAATATACAAATTTTATATTATATATAAATTTAATATACTATTTCTAGATAAATAAGGACAAAACTACTAAGTGGGTAAAGAGCTATACTTGGAGTTTATATATTAGTTGAATAGACTTTTAATCTGTTTTTTTCTGCATTACAAGATAGCCCTTGACAGCAATCTGAACTGGTGGTAAGTGATAATGCAGTCTAAGATGGTAGTGATTGTAGGGGGTGGCTGTTAGAAAATGGTAAACTAATATTCCTCGTTGACTTCTACACAACATTGTGAACAAATGCTAGATCTCTTGATGGCATGTCCTTGATGGTAGGGTGGAAACTAGACACTGCATACCTCCCACCATATATCAAAATATCTCATTCACTATATTTATCTCGAGGCCTACAAATAGGGGCTTGAGTGCCATAAAAACAGCCTAACCGTTAAGCTTCTGGCCAGTGACAACATGTTTCATCTGAAACAAGCACAACTGGCTAACATAGCATTTCAAAGGGATGCTACATTAATTAATGAATGTACAAGACCTAAATGGCCAAAAATACCCCCTCAAATCTGATTATAGTCCAAGGACTGATCTCAGATAGACAAATCCTTACAACAAAAAAATAAAACTATATTTATGTTTCTTAGTGAATTTATTATATTATTATTATGATCAACCCATTACCGGCTCAATACAGAGCACGGGTCTCCTCTCAATATGAGAAGGATTTGGCCATAGTCCACCACGCTGGCCATGTGCGGATTGGCAGACTTCACACGACTTTGAGAACATCATGGAGAACTCTCAGGTGTGCAACTCTCGGGTTTCCTCACGATGTTTTCCTTCACTGTTGAAGCAAGTGATATTTAAATTTTTTTTAAATGCACAAACTCCGAAAAGTTAGAGTTGCGTGCCCGGATTCGAACCACCAACCTCTGATTAGAAGGCTGACACCCAAATCACTAGGCTATCACCGCTTAATCTTAGTGAATACAAAAAAATAATTTTGTAGCAATTATACTTAGGTACTCTCACCTGCCTGTACATGAATGCTAGACCAATAATCAGTGATATTGGTTTAGCTGCACATGACACTGTTATCTCAGATATTATCTATTGGGTATCTAGCTAGGCCATAATAACGAAATACAGAGAGATGCACAATTGCATAAATAATAATATTAGTACAATAGAAAGATGCTATTGCAGCTCCTTTGAAAATATTTTACAATTGTTATGATGGTGAACAATGAACCATATTTTACATACTTGTGATATGTTGTCATAATGTACTAAAGTGCACTTTGGCTTGAGTCATCATCATGATCAACTCATGGCCGGTTCATATATAGAGCACGGGTCGAGATAGGTTTGGTGACAGTCCACGACTCTGGCCATTGCGGATTGGCAGACTTCACATGCCTTTGTGATCATTATGGAGAACTCTCAGACATGCTTGGCTTGAGTGCACAATGTTTTTTTTTAATATGTTTACTAGTGATTTTTACATTTCCTTCACTGTAGTAACATAATAATTTATATGCCTCATGTATGTTCAAATTCAAATAATCTTTACAAACTACATTCTTAAACTTAAAACTTAAGCTATGAGGTTTTCAAACACGCCCCGGTCCAAGAAGAATCCCACAACAAACTTGGCAGGTTTTTTTTTGTTATCTATAAATTAAAGTACAGATGGAGATAGAGCAATTCACACCCAAGCTTTCTTATTGTTTATATAATCCTTCATAACGTAATTGACATATTATCATATGTAAAATCAATGCAGGTTAAGTTATGATATGTTTAGTTTATTTATATGAATATAATACACATTCTATTTTCGCATTATCATAATACTTACACTGTTTAACAAAAACCTGATTGGATTTAACCATACAACAGTATACATTGTCTGATATTTGTGGTTGGTATTCTTATTTGTCAAGGTACACACAAAATAATAGTAAGTGTTGAAAATATATTAAATTAGACTCCTAGATAAAAGGAGTACAATTTCTGCATGCATAAGTATGGCTCACAATAGATATTTATATATTATAATTGTGAGTCTATTTCATATAGGAAGGAAAATCAACAAATATGCTTGCAATATAATAATATTACCTACAATATTATACCTAGGATGCAAATTATACAATATTTTTTTTTATACGCAACAATTTTGACTGCATCTCACCTGATGGTAACTGATGTTGAGGTCTAAGATGGTGGCGGGCTTACCTGTTACTCCTAATTGGTTTCTACACGACATCTTGCCGGTAGGCTAAATCGCTTGGCAACACGTCTTAGTCGGTGTGGTGGTAACTAGTGGAGGCCACGAGCGCCACGGTGGTCGTCAAAATCTCTTTTGATCTTCTCAAGACAAGTTATAGTACTAATCTTAGTTGTTAACTTTTTCTTTGTCCCATTTTTATTCTAAATGTAATTTAAAATAATATTTATTGAAATTTTATAAAGATTATTTTGAAACTAAAACTGAAAAACACGAAAAATTTGAAGTTTCGTTCCCGCTATGATTATTTAAACTTTTTTTTTTTTATCGTGGGTAAATCCTTATGGATACCTCTGCGCCACGGGGAGGCACAGAGGTTATGTCAGACTCCTAATGACTAAAACCCCCACGTGTTCCTACTCACCGTTGTATGGTGGAGCCACGAGAAGGCTTTCGCATACAACCGCAACTCCACCAGCGGGTGTCCACCGCAGCAGACCCTCCTTGGGCACAACGTGCCCAGTTTCGCCTGTTAGAGGTGTGCCAGAACAACAGCACACCAGCCAACTTGAGAACCGTACTGTGAGTGATGGACAGCCCCATTTCCATCGTCCACAAGTCCTCCGAAGGCACAGGAGCAAGAGAGGTGGAAGTAGAACACTCTCTCGCACCCGGCCTTCCATCGCCGACGGCAAGCGCAGCGAACGCTCGCCGTCCACACCAGCCCACCAGTCCCATTCCTGGACGGGCCCGGCCCGCCAGTCCCATACCTGGACGGGCCGCAAACTTCCAATGGGGACGACCAGTCACAGTCGTCACCCCCACCTCCAGCAGCAGCCTGCCGCCCACCCCCGCCTGCCAGTCCCATACCTGGACAGGCCTTCCACCACACGGGGTGATACACCCCCTGGGTCATCCACTGCGCCCTCAGCTTGGTCAGAGGGACGGGCGGAGACCCCCTCCGCATCGGGTCATTGGCCATCGGCTAACAATCTCGCACAAAAGAAATTGTTAACCGATGTTACCAGGGTGCACCGGCCCGAATGCTGCTCTTCCCCCCGGACGAATCAAGAGGGACCTACAGCACCCGGGCACACGTGGGGGTTACCCGACCTAGCCCCCATGATTATTTAAACTACAGCATAACCCAAAACGCTGCCTAACCAACTGAGCCGATTTTGATCACACTTTCACAGAGATATTATTAAGGTAGGCTATTTTTTTACATTTATCTGGTTCTGTACCTGAAAAGTGGGTCTGTCTATTCGTCGGCGACAGACAAACTTATAATAATATAATTATACTTATATACATTGAATGATGCTTAAAAATAAACACAAGAAACGTGTTTTTTGCTCGATGTTAATAACATTTGGTGTATTGAAACTCTACATATCAACGCAAAATGTATCTTCTACTGCTCGTTTTACAGTTCAAAATTCTCTGCGACGTACTTTAATTTTACAAACTTTCCGCCAAGCTGCAGATAATTTAATGAATTTGAACTATAAATTACTGTAAATTCGATCAGTTTTACTTTGAAGGCACATTGTTGTTTACTCGGTAATCGATTATACGGCTGGGAGAGTAGAAATCATATACTATAAGTAAAAGGTTACCTACAGTTCTTAGCACGATGACGATTTTTTAAATCGGGCCTTGGTTTAAATAACATCAACATCATTACAAAGGCTATAAAAAACTAATAGTTTTTCATCTGTTTTAATTTCACTTTGCATAGGAGTGTGAAATTACCGGTATTTCAAGATCGCGAGCTCAGGTTAATTTATAGTGTGCATGTAGAATCGCGTAATATAGTGTACAGTTGTAAATAAATCAAAATATTTGTTGTGAAGATGAGGATGAAATACAATTTTGTATGTATGACTTGATTGTCTAGTGGGTGAGACTTTGGGAGGATTTAATACGCACCTCTTATTTTTTGGAGTAACATGCGTTTTGTGCAATAATATCACCGTCTTTAATGGTGAAGGAACACGGTGTGAGAAAAACGGCATGCCATTGACGTCTCAAAATGTTCTCAAAGGCGTGTGAAGTTGCCAACAACACTGGCCCAGCGTGGTTGGATTACAGACTTCACATCTCTTCTGAGACGAGAACCGTGTCCTGCAGTCCAGTCTAGTGGGCCAGAAATGGGTTGATGATGATGATTTTAAGGATGATGTAGGGATCAGTTTTAATTCAATTTTATTTAATGACTCTTTTTTTGTTATTAGAGGTCACGAAAGACAATTATACTTCTCAATAGTTGAAATAAATCATATTAATTGTAAATATAGTTTTTCTGACACATTAGGTTTCAAAATTTTTCTGTTGCTATAAAACGTGATTGAAATTAAATTTCAAACTAAGCGAACAAATTGGGTTTTAAATATGTGTCTACATTTGCGTACAAAGCCTAGCACGGAAAAACATAGGTAGGTACTACAGAAAAATCAAACGTACATTTTTTTTGTATTGAGAACGTGTTTTTTCGCTTCAAATATCCAATCCGCTTTCTGACCATATCAAATCGCACTAATTTCAAAAAGATCCAACTAATTTCAAGAAGAAGACCAACTTTAACTTAAAAAAATGACGTGGTGTCATATTAAAACTGCATAAATGTTACATACCACTTTCGCTTCCAATGTCAATGCTACCAACACACGTAATTTTACATAGTGCTGCCATCTATGGAAAAATCTCAAGACTGTCTTGGAAACAAATGTTAAAAGAATATACAAGATTAGTAACCACACAATATTGTTTCAGATGTCACTTGGTATGACAAAACGATGGTACCGTTCGAGAAGGAATCAAATAATTGTCATAGGGGTCCTTATACTTTCCGTCCTCTACTACCTTTCCATGAATAGTACGTACAGAGAACCAAACTTAGACGTAACAAGAAGGTATGTATGTATAATAAATGTATGAGATATATAACAAAACGTAATATAACATTTAAAAATCTGAAAACTCACATAATATTTAAAGTATGTAGTTTTTATTTGATGTACTGCGGGCTTATTACGGCCGTTTGAATCGGTATGATTTTAAATATCAGATTTATAAAACTTTTGGACGTCTCTAAAATAATGCTTATAATCTTTGATACAGTAAGATTTTTTGTCTGGTGGGAGGCTGCGGCCGTGGCTAGTTACACCACGACAAAGGCGTGTCGCCAAGCGATTTAGCGTTCCGGCACGATGTCGTGTAGAAACCAATTAGGAGTATGGCTTTACCATACCCCTAACAGGTTAGCCCGCTACCATCTTAGACTGCATCATCACTTACCATTAGGCGAGATTGCCGTCAAGGGCTAACTTGTAGTGGATAAAGAAAAAAAAAGATCAACATTATTAAAATAATACTGCTTTAAACGATGGTAAGCCTCCAGAAACGTAACATAAAAAATTATCTGTACTTGTGTGAATTTAGTATTATTTTATGCGCTCATTTAGATTGTCATGTTAAGATTTTTTATGTTTTGCAATTAAAATAAGAGGTAGAGGTTCTGCATGCAATTTCGCTTGTAAGTTTGAGTAGTTAATAATGTTGCAGCTTACTTAGTTCACTAAATAAAATTTGTAGGTTAAGGTTTTTGTATTTCGTATACTCATATACCAATTTTTGAAGTCGTGTTACGTTTGATAGATTGGTTTCCGTGGGGTGGGCGTGATTGGGCAATAATTAATACGTAGGAAAAGCTTACATATTGACTCTGTAAGGTTAGAGCTGTCAATCGCCAGACGCTGCTGGCACCATTTGATGTACCGCGCATGCCCGCTAGACGGTTTACAAAGACATTTTTTTTTTATGCTGTGGTAAAACCGTAAATAAGTCGGGCAGGGCAGGAAGAAGATATCGAATGTTAAAAAAAACACACTTTCTCAGTAAAAACTCTTGTTTATTACAGGATTGTATACGCCTTTTTACAAACACATTTCTCCGATAGGTATTCTTGTATATCTTATATGATCTTACACACCTCTTAAAATATAACCTTAGAGACCACTTATTAGTACCAACGCTGAACAAGAACTAAAAAAAAAAGCACGTCTAACTAACTTATAAAGTGCCGATTCGAATGTCATGTTTTAGGTTTTGCCTCAATTATATCCGGTACTTTAAGAAAACAGTCAATTGAGATACTTTTCATTAAATATAGTCAAAAGTAAACCAAAATTATTTAAGTCAAATCACGTACATTAATTTTATATTTTCATTTAATGATTAAGTTATTATATGTATGTAAATTCAAAGACACTAAAATCTAAAACATTTGGAAATCACGACACGAATAATGAATAAGAAACTTGAATACACGCGCTTCTAAATGAGTTTTTGACATCCAAATTAATTAAGTGCCATATTTTCCTATCTAAATTACAGCGCTGAATGAACAAAGCCTGTTGAATATTACAATAATGTATTATCTAAAGTTATAAAGCTTAATCCGAGCGGACCGTTTTTTTTTTTTTTTAATTTGGGTAATCCTCATGGATACCCCGCGTCCGAGGAGACGCGGCGGTTATGTCAGACTCTTACTGACTAAACCCCCACGGTGCATATTCTTTCCCGCCACCTGGGGGCCGGGTCACGGGTAACGCTCGAGCACACAACCGCAACCAGGCCGGCAGTGTCCGTCCTTAGGACGGTGCCAACTCGGGGGCAATATCAGATGCCCCCCAATTGAACGCCATAAGACGCACCAGGAGCACGGGTTGCGTAATCCGAGCGGACCTAGGCATGAGTATAAAATAACCTTATCCGTAAAATAGATTTAAAAAAGCTTCAGTCATCGTTTATAAATCGCACGCCTCCTGCGTGAGAAAGACTATTTTTGACGGTTGGCAGCATTGCGGGAGCACTGTTTTCTTTTTTTAAGAATACAGAGAATAAACAGACGGTTGAAGTCGCCTGATGATAAGCGATTGCGGCCGCCCATGAACAATTTCCAGCACCAGGGGAACTGCCAATGCGTTGAGACATGTTTATCCGAATTAATGATCCACATTTTGCATGTACGCGGAAAAATGACCGGTGAAACGGACGGTCCAGTAATCATCATCATCATCATGACCAACCCATTACCGGCTCACTACAGAACACGGGTCTCCTCTCAATATGAGAAAGGTCTTGACCATAGTCCACCACGCTGGTGATGTGCGGATTGGCAGACTTCACACGCCTTTGAGAACATTATGGAGAACTCTCAGGCGTGCAGGTTTCCTCACGATGTTTTCCTTCACCGTTTTCAGTAATACCAGAATTAAATTTGATTTTGCGACGCATGGATCGTTCGATCAGATAGGAAAGTTGTTACTAGATTAAACAACTCGAAACACTACTCAGAACACTAAGCCAGATAAGATAGAAGGTAGAGAACGCTTAGGGAACGTATTTCTACAATCCATACCACCATAGTTCGTTGTCTTGATTAACTATTTTATTGTGTCGAATAGGTTAAAACATCTATTTGGTCTTTTCCCTGCAACTTAGGACTCGAGTCAGATATTACAATTGTTTCGATGACGCTTTAGGTACTGTACCGTTCTAGCACGTACCGCGTCGCAGCAGAGAGCCGTGCGAGAGGCGAAAGACTAGCGCCTGAAGTGGTCGGCCGAATGCAGCGGATGGCTGCACGAAGGATGCGTGACCGATGGAAGGCGGGCCTGACGGATGCCGTTTATGGCAAACGAACCATAGAGGCTATCCGCCCGGTCTTGGATCAGTGGTGCCGGCGTGAGCATGGGGTTCTCTCTTTCCGCCTGGTGCAGGTTTTGACTGGACATGGTTGCTTTGGCCATTATCTGCACCGGGTCGCGAGGAGGGAACCAAACACTTCATGCCATGAGTGTGGTGCTGCGGATGACACGGCCCAGCACACCCTAGAAGTGTGCAGGAACTGGGATCCTCAGCGTCGCACTTTGATGGTTACGATCGGCGGAGACCTCTCGCTGCCTGGCGTAGTTTCTGCAATGCTGAGCAGTGAGAGATCCTGGGATGCCGTAGCCAACTTTTGTGAAGAAGTAATATCACGGAAGGAGGCAGCGGAGCGTGTGCGCGAAGAGGCTGTCGACGCGCATCCACTTCGGCGTAGACGGGGGGGAAGAAGACGGCGGCTTTTCGCTGCTCGTCAGATTCCCTTGGGAGGCGGCGGGTAGCTATTGGGCTAACTACCCGTCATTGCACGAGTCTCCTTACTGTCTGGGGGGGGATCAAGCTGTCCTGATCCTCTCTCTTTTAGCGCGGGAGCCCTGTGCGTAAGGCTGGGGCGGCTGGTGGATGTCTGGGAAGAATACAATGGGTACCCCAGGTGTTCAGCAAATCCAGCGAGTGGGACATGCTGTGGTGGTTTTTAGTTCGGGTATACCTCAACGATAAAGGGGGGAGTCCCACATAACCTCCGTCTTGCCCAACGGACGGAGGTAGCCATAAAGCTTTTCCACCACGGGGGAAAAAAAAGAGGTACTGTACCGTTGGTAAAGTATTTGTTAGCTCACAATAGTGGAGTCGTTATCGAATATCGAAATGCATTAACGTCATTCAAATTTGAAACGAAATGCCGAGATTTAGAACTCAAATTCGTCCACACTTCCATATTTATCGCAATCGTGTTGGATTGGACTGCAAATGAATCTACCACATGTTTTGCGATATCCATTCTGATACGTGGAAAATATTTTTTTTCAACACTGTTATCTAGCCGCTAATGGATAAACAGTGTAATTAAAAACCTTGATAACTAGTTATCACGTATTATTAATTCAAAGTTGAACCCACGTGCCATTATTGGAGTGGGATGTCACAATCTGATAGTTATTGAACAGTACATATATCATAACTATAGCTTTTGATTGTTGAGTTTAAATTTTTTATACGTTTTACTAGTGCGCGCGACTTTGTCTGCGCAGGATTATTATTTTGAGTCGCTTTTATCAGCGTTATATTATAACGTTAAAATTATCACGCAGTTGATAGATTTTTCCTACTTACTGGACACTTATCGTCATATTTTGGACAATTCACACAATATCTTTAAGAATTAAATATTGTGTGATTGTCCAAAATATGACGATAAGTGCCTATGTGTTATTCTGACGTATAAGCTATATTATTGTAAAGTTTCATAAAAATCCATTCAGTAGTTTTTACATGAAAGAGTTACAAACATCCATCCATCCATACATACAAACTTTCGCGTTTATAATATTAGTAGGATTAGTGAATTTCGCTGCCTGCACTGCATTGCAACTAGAGTCGGTGAATTCAAGTATTAAGTCGATAGCAAACTGAAGTTTGATATAATGTATACGTCGAATTATGAATTAGCATTAAATTAATATTTATTTTCTTACATAATTTGCTTTGTTTCAATTTTGTATAACCTCTTTTGTTTAATATGTAATGGTGTTATTTTCATTCAGGTTATCAAAATCTTATTTATATATTTTTTACTCATTATTGTTGTCACAGATAAATAAAAAGAACGAGGAACGTAGGAGGCTTCGGCCATGGCTACCACACAACCGACACAAAGAAAAGACTAAAATAATAATTTAATAGAATGCCATACTTTCCTTAACAGCTTATAAGCTATAATTGTTATATCATATAATTTCTCAGAATAATTATATACAAAAATCCACCTTTAATAATGGCTGGTTTAATATTTAAATATTATCTTTGCAGTTCATACCACAAATATGTCGTAATAGATTTGCCCGCGACTCCGCTCGGGCTAATAGAATAATTTATTAGATCCATTCAATGGGAGCCCTAGATTTGGCTGGTCTAAAAGTAGCCTATCTCTTTCGGACCCAAAAAATAACTAAGTTATGAATAACGACAGTCAAAACACACAACAACAAACCAACAAACACTATTTCAGTATTGTACCTTTGAAATTCATAATATGTAATACATTTTTCAGTGTCAGATGTATGCTCCCAGCAGAAACTATGCCTTTCTTCAATATTTGATTTGTTAGTTTTTATCGTTGGCTACTAATACTTAAACTTCTTAGTTACCTGTACAAACAATGATGTCAGTACGTTGGTATTCTCATTGATTGAAATTGAGGAGATGAACTATTTATTGCAAATAATTACTTTATCTCCTCCCAGCTTTAGTGCGATCAGCAAGTCTCGGGTTGGTATCCTCATTGATTGACATTGAGGAGATGAACTTATATTACTTTATCTCCTCTCAGCATTCGATGAGCAAAGCAAGTCTCGTATAAAAAAAAAAAGACGGGTTGCACTCCGGGAGTGCCGGCAGAAGTGAAAACTTGATTATTAACGTTGAGCATGTTTGATATTTTGGAATGGTTAGGGAATAATTTTGCACCAATTGCTTTATCAGTATAAAAGTACTATCATTTATGTGGTAGAATACAATATTCATTTATTGCGCTATCGTACACAAACATGACAATTTATATTACATTAAAAATTTAACACTTTAAAACTATTACAATTATTTTACATTAAAAAGTTTATCTCTCCGGAAAATCAACTTTCATCCATAATTTCAACGACTTTTTCACCATCATCATTACCAAAACTATCATCGCCAATCTCTAAAACTGATACGATAGGTTTATGGTAGCTGAAGTAAGAAACGAACAGTTTTGATTCGAACCTATTTAAATGTCTAATAAAGACCGCATCAATAGTAGTTTTGTATTTCGTTGTGCTAAGATTGCGATCATTCGACATAGTTAAACCAAATTCATTATTTAAAAATTCAATGTCATCACAATGTGATCACTACACAGACGGTCGAGCCATCAGCTGTCACCATCCATGGATGCGCGTGGCACGCTGTAACATACACGAACATTCGCGCAAGCGCCCTGCGCTGCCTAAACGAAACAGTAGGCCCAGGCATACATTTTCGCCGCGCCGTAGAGAGGGGATAGCTGTCTACTCTCCATCCGTCTTACGCTTTTTCGATCAGGTCACGTGTCCTGACGCGAGTTTAAGATTTTATACCCATTACAGAAAAAGTGCTCAACGCCGCTAAAGAAGTTTTCACTTCAAAAATCGATATCGATGAGTCGAAATCAAAATTTCCCCGGGAGCTAAATCGCTGGCAGTTACTAGTTATCTATAAAATGGTGCTTATAATAGAAAATATCTATATTGCTGGTATGTGATATTTGGTTTGATTTAAAGCTGATAAGATATCCGGCTACTGATAATAGCCGTGAGTCAGATGTTCGATACTATGTCGCGTAGAAACCAAATAGAAGTGTAGGTTTACCATACCCCTAACAGGTTAGCCCGCTTCTATCTTAGACTGCATCACCACTTACCATCACTTGACGACCTCCGTGGCGCAGCGCGCGCGCTGTCAGATTATAAACTTTGGAGGTTCTGGGTTCGATTCCCGGCTCGAGTCTGGTCTGGTGGGAGGCTTCGGCCGTGGCTAGTTATCACCCTACCGACAAAGACGTGTCAAGCGATTTAGTGTTCCGGCACGATGTCGCGTAGAAACCAATTAGGAGTGTGGGTTTTCCATACCCCTAACAGGTTAGCCCGCTACCATCTTAGACTGCATCATCACACTCATCAGGTGGGATTGCAGTCAAGGGCTAACTTGTAGTGGATAAAAAAAAAAAAATCAGGTGAGATTGCCGTCAAGGGCTAACTTGTAATGAGTAAAAAAAAAAATGTCTTATAACTTCGTTTTCGTTCTCTTAGTGGTGGTGATTGTTTCCGTAATGGTGTTTTTTTTTTTTATATACAAAGCGAGCAAACGAGCAGGCGGGTCACCTGATGGTAAGTGATTACCGCCGCCCATGAACATTTGCAGCACCAGAGGAACCGCCAATTGAGAAATTTGTTAACCCGCCCTTTGAAAATCCCCATATTATAGCCATTAGGGAACACAGAAGATGGAAGCTGGTTCCATAATTTGCAGGTTCGTGGCAGAAATGACCTGGAATAGCGGCTAGCCTGGTTCTGACCTCACTGATATAAAAAAAAAATACGATATAGTTTGGGGCACGAGACGTTATTACATATGTGTCTGAACTCTGAACATACCATCAATGATGGAAATAAAAAACGTTTATAAAATAACTGCGGTTACCAGGAGCTGTGGTGCGCAGTACCACTTAAAAATATATATATATATTGGTATACAGATGTTTCAGACCCACGTGGACATCCGCAGAACGCCCCATCGAAGCTCTGAAAATTTACTTTAATTAAAGTAAAATGGACTTTATTATTTGAACCTTAGGGTCGCAATTCCCGTACTACTTATTTTACAAACGTGCTCTGTTTGTCGATAGGTGAACAAATTTGAGCTTTAAAGTTATGTTGATATGTTTCAATCTACTCTGTCGTTAGTATTTCGTTATACGAAATCGACTTGAATATTTTGAGCGCACAATTCTTATGCTAAGGGTACAGTATTATGACATATTATGTTATTGATCGACAACCGAGATGCAAATGTTCGCCTAAAGACTTATATCTGCATGACTTAAGCCAGAATTTGGAAACAAAATAGCGAAGTTTTTGACGAACTCTCTGGCGTAGTGGTTAGTTAGCGCGGCCATATTATGTACACAGTATTCCAACTTCACGCAAACGGACGAAACGCGGGCTATGCCTACGCGCCTCGATCTCGGGGTGCGCTCGGGATGCAGACAGTCTCGACTGTGCCGCAGTGACGAATTGACAGTGTTTTGTTTTTTATACAATAACCGCGCGATTTTTTCACTTAAAATTACTTCAAGTATATTTTTAATATGACGTGTAAGATATATTGTGCACTTTTTGGTTGCATTAACAATAGTTGTTTAGTGTACTGTTTGTATGAATAATACCAGAAAAATTAATTAGACCGTTTGTCTGTCACTAGATAGTTGAAATTTGAACACAAAGTAGGCAACTGTTATTAAAATGCTGGAGGCGGGCAACCCTATCGCATGTTTAGATGTCACGCGGCTGTAGGTAATTATTTCAAAGATAAGCGCGAGTTACACGTATACGTATACTGTATACATAATATTACCGTGACGCGGCGGTCTTACAAGTGCGAACGTAGGCAGGGGCAATTTTCTCTGGTTTGGATGTCAGTTAAATTTAGCGTTCCGGTGCGATGACGCCTAGAAACGCATCAGTGATTAGGGTCTAATATAACTGCGTACTGCCATAGCTCTGAGAGTCTAGCGTGCTACCTAGCTTGCATCATCACTTACCAGGAGATACCCACTTGTACGTACGCTTCACTTCAGTAGCCTAGGTAGTTTTAAAGCTACGAGTGAAGATATTATTATTTTTTTGTATACACTAAAAGTGGCTGCGTGATCTCACCTGCTGGTAAGTGATGATTATGGCTAAGATGGTAGGGCTAACCTGTTAGGAGTATGGTAAACCCACGCTCCTAATTGGTTTCTAAGCGACTAATTAATAAGTTTAGTTTACTATCATCATGATCATGATCAACCCATTACCGGCTCACTACAGAGCACGGGTCTCCTCTCAATATGAGAAGGGTTTGGCCATAGTGGTCCAACACGCCGGCCATGTGCGGATTGGCAGACTTCACACGCCTTTGAGAACATTATGGAGAACTCTCAGGCGTGCAGGTTTCCTCACGATGTTTTCCTTCACTGTTGAAGTATTTTAATTGTTTAAAAACGCACATTACTCCGAAAAGTTAGAGGTGCGTGCCCGGATTCGAACCGCCGACCTCTGAGGAGGCTGGCGCCCTAACCACTAGGCTATCACCGCTTCATTAAATTAATATTCACGTGCTCCATATTTATTAAAGGCACGCGCGCTGAACAACTAATTATTTAATGGCTTGTTTAATTTTTTTTTTTTTTTAGTTTTTTAACTGCTAGTTTTGCTTGTTTCTACTTCTAGAATAGTAGCGCTTAACTCTAAGACTGAGAATAAACACGGAATGAATAATGAGGTGACAGAGGTTTTACAACCTGCTAATATTAACATAAGGTAATAATGGACGATTTTGGGCTCGCTTGTACGTCATGTTAACATCATCACATCCCACTAACAGTAACGAGGGCATAGTTTCACTACCCACTTATGGTAACGAGGCACAGAATTTTCATTACCCAGTTGTGGTAACGAGGGACAGAATTTAAATTACCCACTTATGGAAACGAAGGACAGAATTTTCATTACCCACTTATGGTAACGAGGGACAGAATTTTCATTACCCACTTATGGTAACGAGGGAAGGAAATTTTCGTTACCCACTTATGGTAACGAGGGACAGAATTTTCATTACCCATTTGTGGTAACGAGGGACAAAATTTTCGCAAACTATTAAAAAATTCATAATAATCGTCATCATCATCATGATCAACCCTTTGCCGGCTCACTACAGACCACGGGTCTCCACCCAATATGAATGGGTTTGGCCATAGTCCACCACGCTGGCCATATGCGGATTGACAGACTCACGCGCCTTTGACAATATTATGCACTCTCAGGTTTCCTCACGATGTTTCCTTCACCGTTGAAGCAAGTGATATTTTAATGGCTTAAAAAAACGCACATAACCTTGAAAAGTTAAGAGGTGCGTGCCCGGATTCGAACTCCCGACCTCTGATTAGGAGGCGGCCGCCCTGACCACTAGGCTATCACAGCTTCATTATCAACTAATTGCCGGTTAACTACGGGACGCGGGTCTCCTCTCAGCATGAGAAGGGTTTTGGCAGTTACCACGCTGGCCAAGTCCGGATGAGAAAGCTTATCACGCTTCTGAGAACAATACTGACAAAACGGACCTACTAACATCGAGGGAACCCTCCCTTATTTTGTTGCAATAATTTATTACCATCAAATTTCACGACCTTAGTGGGTTGTGAAATTTGATGGTAATAAATTGTGTGAAAGGTAGGTTAGGTAATATATACGTGAAAAGAACGAAAACCTGCAATTTCAACACCCACTAACAGTAACGGAAGTTTTATAACCTACTAATATTAACAGAAGTTCATTTGGGCTCGCTTTTTTGTATGTTTGTGCTGATTGCATGTGGCATGTTATCATTTTTAAGACTTTAAATAGCAGCGAAAGGTAATAAAGATTATTTAAGATTGCCTTATACTGTATGCTTTAATTTAACAAAGCAATCGGCATCTAATTTCACTACTTACTAATAATAAAGGAAGATTGCAATTATAACGCCTACAAACAGAAATGGAATTCAAAAGTTTCACAACCTAATAATATAAAAAAATATCATATAAATTATGATGTATTTATTAATTAAGACGTATATTTTATTACTACTTGTTTGTATGGGTTACAATGTTATTAATCTGTATACGTACAAAAGAGTATAAAACTTGACCAGAATATTATTATTAATGTATTAAGGAGGTTGTGGGAGAAAGGCGGGAGACTTCGTATATGGCGGGCGCGGTTTTTTCACGCTTTTCTTGAATTAATGTTTGTTGGCTAATTTTGAAAAGGACTGGTGTTTGTTGTGTCGTGGACAGTTTTGGTTTCGTTTGTGTAGTGGCTGGTTTTCTGAATGGTTAACAGGTATTGATTTGGGAAAGGTTTGAGGGAGCTGCGTTCGCGGAGTGCGAAGTTTCCCGCCATTTCTCCCTAACTTCTACATTGTTATAAACTTGACATTGGCTAATCTCTGCAAAGCCATAAAAAGAGAGAACTAATAAAATAATAAACTTGACATTGGCTAATCTGTGTAAAGTCATAAAACGAAAGAAAAAAAAAAAGAAAAAAGGAGGTTGTGAGGGTATATTCTAATTTTGAAAAGGGCTGGTGTTGGTTGTGTCGTGGACAGTGTTGGTGTCGTTTGTGTAGTGGCTAGTTTTCTGAATGGTTAACAGGTATCTATTAATTTGGGAAAGGTTTGAGGGAGCCGCGTCCGCAGAGTGCGAAGTTTCCCGCTATTTCTCCCTAACTTCTACATTGCTTTAAACTTGACATTGGCTAATCTGTGCAAAGCCATAAAAAGAGAGAACTAATAAAATAATAAACTTGACATTGGCTAATCTGTGTGAAGCCATAAAACGAGAAAAAAAAGGAGGTTGTCATCGTGTCGTGCCGCCACGCTATTGGTTCCCGCCAAAACGGTGGCAAGTGATTGGTCCACGCAAAATAGCAATAACAATGACGCCACGAGGACATTGCGATTGTTTAGTGATACTTTTGGAGGAAAGGTTTCATTTTAACTGGCGTATTTATCTAAGTTTCTACAAATTATGGTAATATGGATTTTTTAAGATCTACTGTGTGTTGTATATCATAATTTAACTTGACAACATCAAACCCATAATAAATAGCATCGAAAGACAAACTTTTCATCAGCTACTTATATGTACAAAAGGGAATATCGCATAATTTATGTAGTGTGCTTGCATGTTGTGTAATCAGTTATCACTGCAGTCGGTAACAAATTTCACTACCCGCTAATAGTAACGAGAGACTTTATTTTAACACCTACCTACTTAAGGTAACGTAATGTAGACGTTACTACTAAAAAAGTGTACTGACTAAAATTTTTTTTTCTTCGTTTTATGGCTTTACACAGATTAGCCAATGTCAAGTTTATAGCAATGTAGAAGTTAGGGAGAAATGGTGGGAAACTTCGCACTCCGCGTACGCGGCTCCCTCAAACCTTTCCCAAATCAATACCTGCTAACCATTCAGAAAACCAGCCACTACACAAACGACACCAAAACTGTCCACGACACAACCAACATCAGTCCTTTTCAAAATTAGCCAACAAACATTAATTCAAGAAAAGCGTGAAAAAACCGCGCCCGCCATATACGAAGTCTCCCGCCTTTCTCCCACTAACTAAATTATGATAAGATTATGTTACTCGTTTGGGGTTGTTTATCTTTGTACCGATGACATGGTATCATTTATAACTTCTAATACTAAAAAGTTTTTTTTTTGCTGTGGGGTTTGCACGAGTTTTGATAAAATGCATGCAAATAAATATTTTCTAATTTTTGTTTTAATAATCATACTTAAAAGTAGAATTTTGTTCGATAACTTAAACGAAATTTGGCGACGTTCAATCGACACTGCAAGAGTGTTTTTGGTGCCAAGAATTTTATTTCTAGTGCCAATCTTGCACTGTATTTTTTTACTGTTACTTGGTTATTTTGCTTACTGTTACTTGGTCATTTTGTTTTCACAATAATGTTGGATGTAGTTTAAAAAGTAACAAACCAGATTAAAATAAAGAAAAGAGACGACCTCCGTGACGCAGTGCGTGCGCTGTCGCATTATAAAGTTGCAGGTCCAGGGTTCGATTCCCTGGTCTGGTGCGAGTTACCACCCTACCGACAAAGCCGTGTCGCCAAGCGATTTAGCGTTCCGGCATGATGTCGCGTAGAAACCAATTAGGAGCGTGGGTTTACCATACCCTTAACAGGTTAGCCCGCTACCATCTTTGACAGCATCATCACTTACCACCCGGTGAGATAGCCGTCAAGGGCTAACTTGTAGTGTATAAAAAAAAGAATATCCTATATCGAACGAATAAACTCACGTAAATCGGTCTAAAAACGGCGGACAAGCTTGCGTGTATAAAAACGCACCGATTTGCATTCCTTTGCATGTAAATAAAAAATAAATAGATTTTCTGATTGATTTTATTTGTTTATATTTAAGTTTGTTTTTTGTTGTTGTATTTTTCTGTTTATTTAAAACTGGCATGAGCAATTAACACAATTATTTTTGTTTTTTTTTCCAGAGTATCCGTAATTGAGTAAGTAGACTTTATTTTTATTTTTTTTCTATTTTGCCTAAGTTTTCTAAAACGGTTCTAATTCTAGTTTTAAAAGTCGTATCACTCTAACCGAACCTTATCCAATATTTTTCGATACTCGAACCTAGTACTCAAAAATTGTAATATATTTTTATATATTAAAATCAACAGTGAGAGAAAACATGAGAATCACCAACAGATATAATTGATTTTTCAAAGAATACCTATTTGTTTTTGTATGTTTTTTTTTTTTTAGAAAAATTAATTTATTAAAGTCGAATTTAGCCTTTTTTCTTAGACTTTGCACACTATATAAAATAAATAGAGAATGTCATTTTCCTAGATACTATTTTATTTTACTGTCCTAGATTTATTATTTTGCGCAAAAATCAAGTGTGTGTGTGTATTTAATGAATAATGAATACGAATGTGTGCATGTTTATTTGGGTACTTTAAGTACCAACTTTAAAATATCATGAACTTATAGTTAGAAAACACCTTATTTTTTTTCTTTGTTAAAATTGTTTTATTTTCGGCCAGCCATTACAAAATTACGTGAATAATTGTAGGTATAAAAATATGATCTTATTGATTTTGTCATCAATAATAATTAATTAACAGCAATAAGTAATAATAATAATTGATAGACTATTTGGCCATAGCTAACTAAATTGTGATACATATTCGAATGCATCTACCGAAACATGAGTAAACGGCCGTTTATCTACCCTACTAACAAAGCCGTGTAGCCAAGTGATTTAGCGTTCCGGCACGATGTCGGGTAGATAGTAATTAGGAGTATTGGTTTACTATGTGGGTATACAACCGCTTCGCGTTTACCATTAGCGATTGTTTGACCTAGTTGGGTAGCGTTTCCGATCGTTAGTTGTTCGTCTAGATGGTAGAGGATGTCTTTGGGACGTCGCTTGATGAGCTACACGCCTCAACAACGTGTCGAGGTGGTTCTATGAAACCGAGAAATTACTACGTATAGTTTTGCGTTTGCACAAATGATAGTGCGATGTAATAGTTTGACAGCGCCATCTAGTGACCTAATGTATAAAATATTGCAATTAACTTTGTTTTTCTTCTTGACCTTAACTTACCTGAATATGATCTATGTTTATATACATTACATATGCTACTATGTTAACTATTCTTATAGGTATATAGAAAAGCGTTTGGAGCTGGCTCTAAAGCAAGACAAGGGGTCAGGATGCGAGATACCAAAGTTGGATCCTTTTTCGAAAGAGGTCGTGCAGTTCGACAAGGAAATGCCCAGAGTCGTGTGCTCGGGGAAGGATTGGGTTAGGTGTTACGTAAGTTTTTTTTTTTATATACATATACATCGCGTAGATAAATTGTAAATTAACAAGAAGCAAGAAGAGTAGTATTTAAACGGTGATAGCCTAGTGGTTAGGGCGTTAGCCTCCTTATCAGAGGACGGCGGTTCGTATACGCACCTCTAACTTTTCGGAGTTATGTGCGTTTTAAAAAAAAAATATCACTTGCTTCATCGGTGAAGGAAAACATCGTGAGGAGACCTGCACGCCTGAGAGTTCTCCATAATGTTCTCAAAGGCATGTGATGTCTGCCAATCCGCACATGGCCAGCGTGGTGGACTATGGCCAAATCCTTCTCATATTGAGAGGAGACCCGTGCTCTGTAGTGAGTCGGTAATGGGATGATGATGATGATGATGATGATGATGGCTGAATCACAACTTACCACAAGTTAAGATAACCAAAAAAACACATAATTCACACATAATTGTGTTATTTTCCAGCATTCGCTGTGCCGCGTGGTGCCAGAAATTTTGAACAACACCAAGGATATAGTATGTTCGTACAGCGACATATTGTATGAAAACGACTCCAAATATACAATCGGCCCGCCCGTTAACATATACGGAGCTGGTACTTACAAATTGAACAGCAGCGATCATGTTAAAGTGAAATGTTCAGGAAAACACGTAGACAGGTGAGAGTACTTACAAATATCACTTAAAAAGATATCCCGCAAAACTGGTGAACAGTTTGTTGGCTAGTTGGCGCTCTTAACTCATCTAACATGCGTACATACGCTAATATTAATCATACTATAAGCCTCCCACCAGACCATACTCGAGCCGGGAATCGAACCCAGGACCTCCATCTTTATTATGCGACCGCCGACCGAAAACCACCACTCCGAACCTCTGATAGAACGCATTATTTTGCTACCTAAACAGTTTCAAGCAAGCAAGGATAAAGTCCAGTTTTTTACTCCACTACAAGCTAACCCGTGACTGCAATCTCTCCTAGGAGCAAATGATAATACTGATTCAGTTGGTAGCGGGTTAACCTGCGAAATTGCAGACGGGTTTATTTGGAGTGGATCGAAAAGTACTGATGAAATAATGAATAGAAGCAGGCGTTACTTTGTGGAAGTCCATGATAAACAATAAACAGCAAGTATAATTTGCTATATTCCGCCGACAACCGGGAGATTTGTATAATATAACACCACACAAATCCGGTGTCGGGTCGAAACGTGCGTAGAGGTTCTAGTGGAAGATTTTGTGTGGTGTTATATTATACAAATCTCCCGGTTGTCGGCGGAATATAGCAAATTTACTTACTAATACTTAATACTTGCTGTTTAGTGTTTACTGATAAAATGTTTTTTTCCAGTGTTCTCCCATCAAAGTGGATAGGCCACACTCTCGGTTTCCGTGCGTCGGTACATCCATACGCTGCCAAACTTGCGGAACCTATAAACGTGCTGATTATAGGATTCGATTCCACGTCTAAAAACGGCTTCATACGTCGCATGCCCAGGAGTTACAAAGTACTCACCGAATCATTGGGCGCTACTTTACTTAATGGGTGAGTGAGGGTAGGTGAGGATAAAGGAGGCTTATTTTTCCCAGTTCTACGTCTAGAGCATACGAATCTAAAATATTCCTATCATACTCATGATCTAAAATAATATCAGGGTAAAAATCGACAGAAATTTCTAAATTCATAATCGTTCTCATTCGTTCAAAAAAAAACATATATTTGTACTATTTTATTTGAAGCTGTTCTCCTGTGGTGTTGCTTATTTGTAGATCTCATGATCTTGGGCCCGGCGTTGACCTATTTTATTAAAAACTAACGTTATTTATAATTTTACGAAGGAATAACGTTATCAAAATTATGTTGCCCTTAAACCTTTCTAAAGCATCTGACTTTGAAATTAAATCTGGCGGTAAGAATTAATAATCTTAGAAATCTTAAGTTATGTGCAGATTGTATGTACATTTTATGCACCATTTCATTTAAATGGTCGCAATTATCGATTTGGGGTCCTCCAAGGCAGCTCCATTGAGACCAATACGTTCAATATTTAGATTGTTAACAGTTTTGACATATTCCAGATACAATATAGTAGGAGACGGCACACCAGCTGCCTTGTTTCCCATACTGACGGGACAGACAGAATTGGAGTTACCGGACGTAAGGAAACGTATGAAAAACAATGGGACTATTGATTCTTCGGTGTTTATATTTGAAAGGTTGAAGGAATATGGGTAAGTGTAATAGTCATATTTGGAGCAAATTCTCGATCCGGTTGCTCTCAGATGCGAGCTTCTATATAAGTTAATCACATCCGTATTTACAAACATTTATCATCATCATCATCATCATCATCATCATAATTAATGCTCTGGCTTTGACTTGATTAAGCAAATGTTTATGTTAGCCCGCTATCATCTTAGATTGCATCACCACTAACCATAAGGTAAAATTGCAGATAAGCTTTATGAGTGTAGTAGTTGAATAACTAAAAAAACATGACGCTACTGTCAATATGGTGCTAGTGCGAGATCTTAACTTATATCGTTTTCAATTCAGCTAACTGCTGCCGGACACAAATAAATGAAGCCATACTAAGATATTGAGCCATAATATATAAAAATTTACAACCCAGTATTGTTTTAACTAATCAGCTAGTCTAGTGGTTAACATGTACGATCTCGGAACACGGTTAAAACATCCAAAGATGGGTAAAGTTTATCTATTTGGGTTTTTTTATATCGAATCGAAGAGCACTTTATTAAGTATTTGCTACATGCTAAAATAGTCGCCAAAGCTCGACATCCTGCATTGAAGCAACGTTGCACGTCTATGCTGAAATAACTATCTCCACTAAATAAGTCTTTCCCAGCCTTTTTTTTAATACAATACATGTTAGTCCTGGACGGCTATCTCATCTGGTGGTAAGTGATGATGCTGTCTAGGATGGTTGCGGGATAACCTTTTAGGAGTATGGTAAAACCCACGCTCATAATTGGTTTCTTCACGAAATCGTGCCGGAACGCTAAATCGCTTGGTGACACGTCTTTGTCGGTAGGGTGGTGACTAGCCACGGCTGAAGCGTCTCACCAGACCTGACTCGAGCCGGGATTCGAATCCAGGATCTCCAAATTTATAATGCGACCACGCACACACTGCGCCGCGGACGCGACGTATGCGTATGGACGTAAAAATAGGTTGTTCATGATAATGATGATTACAGCTACCGCACCGCCTATTTCGAAGACATGCCATGGATAGGCACGTTCCAGTACCGGTTCAACGGGTTCAACCGCCAGCCGGCGGACCACTACCTGCGGGCTTTCTATCTGGAGGAATCTGCCAACGGCAAGAAGTGGGGCAGCAAGCGGACCAAATACTGCGTCGGCGATCGACCACAGTATAAACTCATGCTGAACATTACTGACCAAGTAAGTGCAGTTTGCAAAAGTACTCGCGAGAAAGGCGGGAGACTTCGTAAATGGCGGGCGCGGGTTTTTCACGCTTTTCTTGAATTAATGTTTTTTGGCTAATTTTGAAAAGGACTGGTGTTGGTTGTGTCGTGGACATTTTTGGTGTCGTTCGTGTAGTGGCTGGTTTTCTGAATGGTTGACAGGTATTAATTTGTGAAGGGTTTGACGGAGCCGCGTCCGCAGAGTGCGAAGTTTTCCGCCATTTCTCCCTAGCTCATACATTGCTATAAACTTGACATTGGCTAGTCTGTGAAAAGCCATAGAGGGAGAGAACTAATAAAATAATAAACTTGACATTGGCTAATCTGTGTAAAGCCATAAAACGAAAAAAAAAAAAGTACTCGCGTATTGAACACTCAGTTCCCGTTGGCATAAGTACGCAAAGCAACGTGAGTGTAGAAATCTACATAGATGGATCTGATAGGCCTCTTAATGTCATTCACTATCCCAAATTTTCAAAGATTTCGATTTATATCAACATTGTTCCTCTCATCTTCTTTTTAGTTGTCTTATTAGAATGGTTGTTATCATCATGTAGTGACGCAACTTTGAGCAGTTGTTATTCGGCTTATAAGCTTTATCCACCACTTATACAATATTGATTAGGATCCTGAAGATTACCCGGTGTCGGTTCGAAACGTGCGTAGAGGTTCTAGTGGAAGATTTTGTGTGGTGTTATATTATACAAATCTCCCGGTTGTCGGCGGAATGTAGCAAATTATACTTGCTGTTTATTGTTTATCATGGACTTCCGCAAAGTAACGCCTGATTCTATTCATTATTAAATATTGATTAGTTCTTAGATACTTCAAAAGCTTTGGACACAATACTGATACGTTTTAAATCTGAAGTAGAAGAAGCCGTGTAAAAAGTTTGAACGTGAAAAGCAAAGTATTTTTTTTGTCTCGGTGAACTATAAAGTGAGACAAACAAAATACTGGCGCTGTACCCAATGTTGCTTAGAAACTAGTTTCTATTAAAGTTTTAGTCCAAATTTTATGTTTGCCACTTGAAAACCTCAGCCTTAGATGAGCCCCTACCTCATAGGTTTTTTTTGTGTTATATAACCGCCATACACCTAACAGATGAGCATGCTACAGATTCATCGTATGTTCAAATCGAACCATCATATGTTTTCCAAATTTTCCTAACAGTTTATTTCTTCATCTTTAAGTGCCATCTCCTACTTATGAACTTGAGCTCATATTAAACCACAGCGAAGGTTCTTAAGCCAGGATGTTCGTCTTCGGCCAGGTCTTCGTTTGCCATTTATTTTGCCTTGCATTATGAGTTGGAGTAGTTTTCTCCTTTTTACACTTTTGAGTATCTCAGTATACTTTCCCATTCCTTGCAACACAGTGGTATTGCGAACATTTTCTCTCCATGATCATCGCAGCATCCGCCTGTACACCCACATCTCGAACGCTTCCAGCTTATTACTCATCGCTTGCGTTAGTGTCCAGGCCTCCACCCCGTACACCAACACGGAGAAAACAGCATCGCGCTACCCGCATCCGAAGGGATATTTTTACAGTTTATTTAATTCTTGTATTATCATATTATGTTACAGTTCCTAAATCTAGACGGCCACAGGTACTGTTTCACCTTCATAGCAGACATAACCCATGATGACTTCAACATGATTTCCACTGCCGATGATGACTTCGCCCAATTCCTGCTGGACTTCCGCACACAAGGCAGAGTGGAGAATACGCTACTGTTTGTCATGGGAGACCACGGGCCAAGGTAAGCGGGTCATTTCTTCAAAGGAAGTTGACTGCTGATAAAGCATTAGATTGGTACTTTCGCTCTTCTTGGTCGCACACTTCATTGCTCGAAGGCACTTTCATGTGGACACGACCTTCACATGAAAGTGCCTTCGTCACGTTGGTAACTAAAGCCGTCCATTCTGGAAGGTTCTCGGCTTATCTAATAGCGGTAGTAAGCGGAAGGCCACGCGGTCTTTTCCCCTCCACCTTGCCTAGAATTATAAGTAATTCCAAGTTACTTCGCAGCGGCTACTTTCGCTACAGTAGGGTAAATAAATAATGCATAATCCAGTCATATAACAATTCGGTATCGCGTCACAATGTGGTAATCATCATCATCATCATGATCAACCCATTGTCGGCTCACTACAGAGCACGGGTCTCCCCTCAATATGAGAAGGGTTATAGTCCACCACGCTGGCCATGTGCGGATTGGCGGACTTCACACGCTTTTGAGAACATTATGGAAAATTCTCAGTCGTGCAGGTTTCCTCACGATGTTTTCCTTCACTGTTGAAGCAAGTGATATTTTAATTTTTTTAAACGCACATAACAACGAAAAGTTAGAGGTGCGTACCCGGATTCGAACCGCCGACCTCTGATTAGGAGGCTGACATCCTAACCACTAGGCTATCACCACTTAAAGTGGTAATGTCAAATAGGAATGCAATAATAAATTTGGTGTATAATAGTGGTTTGCTAGTTAATAATTCAACCTGCTCTTTCTTGCAATAGGTTCGCAACGCAATGATACTGACGCTAACTGATATCTTATTTCCGGTAACGAAATATATAATTTAGTGTTTATTTAGTATTTTAACCACTCAATGGCTAACGATCATAAAATAGCGTCACGCTTTTGTTTACTTTCGCTCATAGTAATTAAAACCACAACTTGAAGGATTACACCTTTATTGCGACAATAACTAAGAGGTCCGTATGGTCCGACGTCTCGAGCGAGAAGGTATCGACCGCTCATACTCATAGCAAAGCATGCTTGTACAAAATTGATTGCTACCGTCTAAATTGTGTTAACAAAATCATAAAGAGTTCAAATGTGGGTAATTATTGAATTCTTGGTGTTCTTGGCACCGCTGTATGAAGTTAATGACTCCTTCGCGCCGACATACATTATTGACGACCTCCGTGGCGTTGCATTTTAAAGTTGGAGGTTCTGGGTTCGATTCCCGGCTCGAGTCTGGTCTGGTTGGAGGATTCGGCCGTGGCTAGTTACCACCCTACCGACAAAGACGTGTCGCCAAGCGATTTAGCGTTCTGTGGGTTTACCATGCCCCTAACAGGTTAGCCCGCTACCATCTAAGATTGCATCATCACTTACCATCAGGTGAGAATGCCGTCAAGGGCTTACTTGTAGTGGATAAAAAAAAATTATGGAAGATGCCGACAGTTTGTATACAATTTTTGTTGTATTTGGCAAACTATCTTCTTGTGCATCTGCAGATGAGCTTATTTATCCACCCTATATGGGTACCCTAATGAAGCTGTCAATGCAAATTAACTTCGGCATATTAGTCAATAGCAAATAAAAATCCCTTTCAGGTACGCCAACGTACGTGACACTCTCCAAGGCAAACTTGAAGAGCGTTTACCACTAATGGCAGTCCGATTACCCAATAATGTGGTCGCCAATAACCCGGGCATGTTGGACAACTTGCGGAGAAACGCAGAAGTGTTAAGCACCCCTCACGATATATACGCCACAGTGTTGGATGCGTTGGAGCTGCGGCAGTTCTGGAACAAGTACAAAGTGAAGGGCGCTGATCTACCGAGGGGCATGACTTTGTTGGAGCCGGTGAGTGAAGAATCGTTTTTAGGGCTAACGGGTCCAATAAATATGGCCTACTATTTTATTAGGACCTCCTCTGTCAATCCATCCGTTCGTTTGTCTATCAGCGGACTCATTAACCGTAATAGGAAGAGAGTCAAAATTATCACAGAGCTTCTGTTTCTAGTGCGATTTTGCTCCTTGATCTTAATGCCAATATAATACATATTGACGTTATAAAGCAATAGAAATGTTTTCAGTGTTTCATTTGCACTCGTTAACACATACACATACATACACACACATACACACTTAAATACTCTAATTATTAGTTTTAGTTATAAGATAATTTATTATTATACTCGAGGAATGTTGTATTGTATCCCTGGAAGGAATCTTCTGCAATACAGGTTTTCTTCTCTCTCTAGTCGTTCGCTTCATTACTAAAGATCTTGGTCCTGGTGTCCTTGCAATCTCGTGCGGATTAACTGTTTCCACCGGTTTCTATCAGAGGCTAGTCTCGCAATTATGTGAAATTTGCACTTAGAGTCCCTCAGCTTATCTATCTTATTTGCAAACAAATGTGCGCAAATTGAGACACTGAAAACGGCACCCATTGAGGCTGATATCTCTAGAGCGTACTTTGAATTCGCTCAGCCAAAGTTGTGTTAAAACGAAACAGATTTATGTCCGTTACATAGTGTAGTCACATTTCAATCAGAGGTTAGCTCTTTTTATAAATCTTGCCTTCAGTGTTTTTCCTTTAAAAACTACCTCGTTTTTTGAACTGGAAGTTTCAAGGACGCATCAATTTTAGTTTGTCTTGTTAATGTTATTAAACTGCTTTATTTTCCTCTAGATACCAAAGAACAGGTCGTGCAGCGAGGCGGGTATTGAACCGCACTGGTGCTCGTGTCTGTCCTGGGAGAACGTGTCCGAGTCAGATCCGCTGTACCAGAAAAGCGCCAACGCGCTGGTCGACTTCATCAACTCACTTACTGAAACTGTCCGGTTAGTTATTTTGATTACGTTGAGATAGTGGAGAATTAATGACAGTTCGCTTTTTAGCTCAGAACTGTACCCAAAACTAAAATACTGGAATACCAAGTAAACTATGCATATGGAGCAGCCATCTACCAAATAGAAATGACAATTCACATACAAATTTGCCAATTTTCGGATGTCCTTTAGGATTTTCCTTTATTTTCTATCCAAACCGCCCAGAATTGTTGAATCATTTAACAAACAAAACAACAACAACATTGAACAAGTATAATTTGCTATATTCCGCCGACAACCGGGACATTTGTATAATATAACACCACACAAAATCCTCCACTAGAACCTCTACGCATGTTTCGACCCGACACCATCCGAGTAAAAACTTTGCGCTTGTGAAGTCAACATCTCCTGAGGATGATCCGGTGTCGGGTCGAAACATGCGTAGAGGTTCTAGTGGAAGATTTTGTGTGGTGTTATATTATACAAATCTCCCGGTTGTCGGCAGAATATGGCAAATTATACTTGCTGTTTATTGTTTAAAAATAACTCTGTTAAATTATTTTGGAGATGTTGCGAGACGTAAGACAATATATTTTAATACAATAGAAAGATACACTTGATGTTTTTTTCAAAGAATACTGGGCCAATGACAATGAAATAGTTTTTCATTTTAATGATAAATCGAACATTAATATAAATTAACGTATAATTTATTATCATGACGCCTTAGGGGAATTCAATATACCTTTATCGTGTAATAAGGTCTAAACTTACTTATCAGCCAATTGGTAGCTTGATTTATGATTGAGCTAATTCGAGAGCGAGTATTTTGATGAAAACTTTGTACATTTCAATTTCAAGGTCAAAGTGCGTGCCCCGAACGTTGACGTCGATAACGTGGGTGATGCGTCAGAGGGCCAACAGCGGGGTCCTGACCTTCATCTCGGCGAAAGACGCGGACGGGTACGTCGGCAAGTTCGGGCGGAAGGTGCAGCCTCTCACCGAGAACTATCAAGTTAAAGTAAGTTGCATACAAATGGGATAGTCACGTCGGCGCCATTATAGGAAATCTAGAGTACTGTCTAGTGTGTTTTTAGAATCAATAATAGTGCATGAATATATCTTTAACAAATATTATATGTCGGCGCGAAGGAGTTATTAACTTCATTCAGCGGCGCCAAGAAAATCAAGAATCCAATAATTACCCACATTTGAACTCTTTAAACCACTAATTAATCATTTCTTTGCTAATCAGTGTATTTATAAGGTAGCAATCAATATTTTACAAGAATGCTTTGCTATAAATACGAGCGGTTGTTGCCTTTTGTGGCATTCTCGCTCGAGATGTCGGACCGTTCGGGCCTCGTAGTTATTGTCGCAATACAAGTGTAATCTCTCAAGTTGTGGTTTTAATTACTATGAGCGTAAGTAAACAGAAAGTTACAAAAACAACTCGGACGCCCTTGATTCGTCATATATATATATTGTCCATTGAATTATAATTCATTTGTTTGCGCAGATTGTGTAGTTTGGTATTATAAATAATAAAGTAGTACCATTTTTTTTATATATTGCGCCGTTACCCTAATCTATCATTGACTTAATTCCCCAAGGGTTGGCTGGAAGTGATTGCTTAAGCAATAAGACCGTATTTGCATACCTTTGTGTTAAGTGTTCCTTGTTTTAGTTTCTCTAAAATTGGTGTATCCATTTATCTTTCTATCTATCAGTTGAAACAAATAGCAGATTTCTTTATAAATTTATTGTTCAAAATATTTTAATACAAACACATTTAAATTGTAAATCTTACCATCCTCCAGAAACTACGTTTGCTAATTATTATCCTTAATCCAACTTACACTTATACTACAGATATCTAACAACTTATACTGATCATATCTATATATTAAAAGACTAAAAATATTAATTTAAGAACATCGAAGAAAAGGCTTAAACCATTTTCTCCTTCTGCATGTTTCTGCAGCTGTAAGACATCACGGATAATATATTGTTTAAAGACTTTGGTCATCTGGTTCTGAAGAATATTGTTCGAATACATCACGAAAGTACATTATTCTTAATTTCATGGTGATATCAATGCGTTTCAGTTAACCGTGGGCCCCGGGCGCGGGTTGTACGAAGCGTCCATGACGTATGTGGTCAAAGAAGACCAATTCCAAATTGACACGAGGGATATCTCCAGGACTAATGCGTGAGTATTGCTTATTTTGACGACCTCTGTGGCGCAGTGCGTGCGCTGTCGCATTATAAAGTTGGAGGTCCTGGGTTCGATTCCCGGCTCGAGTCCGGTCTGGTGGGAGGTTCGGCCGTGGCTAGTTACCACTCTACCAACAAAGACGTCTCGCCAAGCGATTTTAGCGTTCCGGCACGATGTCGCGCAGAAACCAATTGGGAGCGTGGGATTACCATCCTCCTAACAGGTTAACCCGCTACCATCCTAGACTGCATCATCACTTACCACCAGGTGAGATAGCCGTCAAGGGCTAACTTGTAGTGTATAAAAAAAAAAATAGAGGGTTCGAGGTCGTGTTTTTGAGCGTCGTGCATTTAGGAGACCAACTGCGAATTGCGCAAACCACAAGCAAGACTAGTCGGGGAAAATACAATCTTGAAGCGGACTAATCACGAAGAAACCAATCGGGATTGTACCAACAGGGAATTAGGCAAATTATAAAATGGGCTAATTTCAAATTGGACTAATCAAATTCAAATTCAAATTCAAAATAATCTTTATTCAAATAGTCCTTAAAGAGGCACTTTTGACGCGTCAATAATTTACATAGTAGTTATTTCATGGTGATAACTATACTCGTAAACTTAAAACTAAAGCTATGAGGGTTCCAAACGCGCCCCGGTCTAAGAAGAAGCCCACAACAAACTTAGCCGGGGATTTTCTTTTTTTCGTTATCACCATCTCACATAATGAATAACAAACTATAGTATCTATGAAGATAGAGCAATTCACACCCAAGCTTTTTTATCGTTTATATAATCCTTAATATCGTAATATGATTTTTCTACAAGCTTTCGTTTTATAAAAACTTTGAACTTATTGATAGACATCTCCAAGATATCAATAGGTAATTTATTATAAAATAAAATACAATTTCCTTTGAATGAGTTACTAATTTTGTGCAGCCTACTAAACGGTACTACAAGTTTACTTTTACTTCTGATGTTCAGTGCGTTACAGTCCATTTTTTTCTTGAATTTATCAATATTCTTATGAACATACATTAAATTTTCATATATATATTGGCTATGCACTGTCATTATTTTATAATCTTTAAATTTATCTCTTAATGACTCTCTGGGACCTAATTCGAGCAGCACAAGCCCCGCCTGAATGTGCTAATCTATTGACCTTCTAACTGAACTACGCAAGAATTCGAACCGTTAGATCAACTGCTTGAACTACTGATCGTGGTCTTGGGTTAGACTCCGAGGTTGGACAGAACTTATGGTACAAAAATTTGAGAAAAAACTATTGTCTGACGCCCTTTTTTTAAACAGCTTATCTTGCAGCCTTGATTTTTATTAATTAACTAGCTGAGACCCGCAGTTTCACCCGCGCTGTTTTCGTTTCCGTGGAAATACCGGATAAAATATTACCTAAATATAAATTGCAAATTGACTCTTTGAAGTTAGGAACACACCTTAATTTCTTAGACAACAGTGAGTGATTATAATTTAATATGAACTTTATTGAATAGCACTAAAGTTCAAATTGACTCCAGATTTTATTTAGAAAACGTTTATATGGGAAAAAGAAAAGGGCTTTTTTTAGGGTTTTCCCGGCAATTATTCGAATTTTTCTAACTTTTTAAACCTTCCCTAGACCTCCACGAACATTTCAAGACCAAGATAAGACAAATTCGTCCAGTCGTTCTCGAGTTTTAGTGAGACCAACGAACAGCAATTGATTTATATATATATAGATGAATTAAATAATTAATTAATTTATTTATTTCGTTGCATATTGTGTACACATACCCAGTTTGGGTGTTGCAACTTGGTCTGGAATCGACCGCAGTAGAGACCGATTTCATTTATTTATATTTGCATCGTCTAAAAAATCGGTTAGAGTAACAAAACTTTTCCAGTAAGAGTTTTTTTATAATTTTACAAAATTCATTTTCTTTAGTCTAGGTAGGTAGGTAGTCTGGCAGATTATTATATATTTTTATAGATATTACGTAATATATTTATTTCACTCAAGCGATTAATGATGATGCACGTCTTAGATTTAGATTGAACTGTGAGGGATATAATGAATAGAAACAGGCGTTACTTTGCGGAAGTCCATGATAAACAATAAACAGCAAGTATAATTTGCTATATTCCGCCGACAACCGGGAGATTTGTATAATGTAACACCACACAAAATCTTCCACTAGAACCTCTACGCACGTTTGACCCGACACCGGATCATCCTCAGGAGATGTTGACTTCACAAGCGAGAAAAGTAATCGTTCGTTCTTTACTTTTCTCGCTTGTGAAGTCAACATCTCCTGAGGATGATCCGGTGTCGGGTCAAACGTGCGTAGAGGTTCTAGTGGAAGATTTTGTGTGGTGTTACATTATACAAATCTCCCGGTTGTCGAGATTTTGATTTTTTTTATTGTTTGTGAGGGATATGGTGATAGGCGGTTATATCAAATCATATCCCTATCCAGGCGACATTTTTAGTCGGTAGGCCACGACCGAAGCCTCCCACCACCCGAAAACTTTAATGACTCTCCTGTTTCAGTTACAACAATGAGCCGCATTGCATCAGCGCTTCGCAGCCTTCGCTCAACATGTACTGTTACTGCAACGACTGACATAGAAACAATTAATCTCATGTAATTTACGCCACACACACACACACACACACATTACTAAGAGAAATTATCATTATCATTGAAGTGCCTTCATTCGGATTGAATAACGAATCCTGCATTATAAGCGACTTTAATTATCATCATAGTACATGTCTAGCGTGCGTCAAGTGTGTCACGTGCAGTAGCAAAGCTCATGAATAAGAGACCCGGATGGAATCGGAAACTACAACGCCCTTACTTGACGAAAATTCCTCCGTGTGTATACTTTAGGTATTGAATTTTACTCACGACAGCTTAAATTCTGATGTATCAAATATTTTATATTGTGAATTAGCACCGGCGGGATTTGAATCCTCTTACCTCCGGCGTTCTAATTTGCAAACAGTGCCAAAGTTTAAACAGACAAAAATTTACAAATCCCGCAGGTTCCGAAATACTTATCTGTTTTGTTCCTTTAATTTATTTATTTGGTTCGCCAATAGCCAAAACATTTATTATTATAAGTTTCAAAACCTTGCACTGAGGTACAGCACAAAAATGCTTAGCCACTTACAGGCGAACATCGCATGCAAACGTGAAGTAGTGCAAATTTAACTTCATCATCATGATCAACCCATTACCGGCTCACTACAGAGCACGGGTCTCCTCTCAATATGAGAAGGGTTTGGCCATAGTCCACCACGCTGCCCATGTGCGGATTGGCAGACTTCACACACCTTTGAGAACATCATGGAGAACTCTCAGGCGTGCAGGTTTCCTCACGATGTTTTCCTTCACCCTTGAAGCAAAAATTTAACTTATCCATGTATATTTAAAAAAAATAAAAGTTAGTTTACTATAAGATCTCGTCATGCACTCGTCATTTGATATAAATATAGAGTGCTTAACCTTAAACCGGACTTTAGTGTTTGTATAAGGTTTGCATACTCGCAATCGTGGAGTCGCTATCGAGTATCGAAACAATATAACGTTAAAGTAAAACAGACCTTATGGCATTAACTTACAGTCTCAATTTCCGTACTACCTTTTTTATTTTACAAACTTGTGTGCGTTGTGGCAGTGTGGGCCAATTTGAGTTTTATAATTAGGTAGATACATTTCATTTTGCCCTGATGTTAGTTTGCTTCGAAAACGACTAGGATATGCATACAAATCTTATACTCTATATCTATATATACTATATACTCTACATCTATATCTTATACTGATATAATACAATTGTTCGAAACAGTATTATTTTAAAATGACTGATAAATATGATTTACTAAACCCTATTCCCCTAAATAAGGATTTTAATTCAGAAACAAGATTGTTCAATATTAAAATAACATACACATAATATGAGTAACAATATTAAAATAATACTGAACACGTATGTTTGTCATTTCGTAAATGCGGCGTTTGTTTGAACTACTTTACGTAAATACAGTCATCGCTTGTTCAATCTGCAATAATTAAAAAGCATACACAATACGCGGTGACTACCTACCTCCACTACAGGTTAGACCTTGACAGCCGTCTCCAGGAGGATACCATCTTTAACTGTATCATTACTTACCACCAGGTGAGATGATGCCAAAGGCTAATTTGTAGAAGAATAAAAAAAACATATAAAAGGCTATATTCGTCTGTAACATTGGCATCTATGGTGGCATAAGTGTTTATTGGCTTGCATCTAAATTACATTTTACACTGTACTTTTAACTTTTTTCAACAAACTTTTGCTCAGTTGCTGGGTAATTGATTGAAACAAAAAAAAAACACTTTAATTATAATTTATAATATTATTAAACGTCCTTGGATCCTGTATATTTAGTCAATAACTTTACGTTATTTAATTTAAGTTTTATTTGTTATTTCTTTGTTTATTTAATTTTTTTGTTACCCTAAAGTTGTTGAAAATGTATTTTTTAAGAAAATTTATGCTTTAAATAGATTGACTTATTTTTTTATATTTTTATAATTGGTTTGGATTCGTATTAAAATAAAATAAAACCTTTCTTGCGAAAGGAAATATGTCTTAAAGAACTTTCGCTTATATCATGAGTTATAATAAAGATCTTAATTGGCGTTAATTTAATATTAGTATTTATTTTGTTTTAAAAAAAAATTGTGACGAAATAGTTTTTAAGAAAAAATATTTTTTAAGACCTATCCTATTTTATATTAATAATACAGTTAACTTTAATTTTTAAATTGTTAGTAATCGTAGTTTATAACTAATAACCATTGATTTACCACTAGCCGTAGATCGATCATTAACGCTCAAAAAATGGGACTGTATAGTAGTGCACAAATAGCGACGCGTGCACTCCTTTCCCCCAGTGTGTGACAAGGCTAGACGAAAGTCACCGCTTCTAACACTCGAGCCGTATAATCCGAATGAATTACAAAGCACTACGCGCCGCTATAGATAATATAACGGCCAGATGTCTAGTGTATTAGACGGGTTGTAATACATCGATATACCGATATGTAGGTATGTATAGTTAGTTGGTGACAAATTCTCGCCTTGTTTTTGTATGACGCGCTCTATCTACGGCTAGCGGTAAATCAATGCTAATAACGCGTAAATTACATTGTATAGTAACAGTGCTTTTATCTGATGTTTAAAGGCTGAACTATTTTTGAGCATTCTCTTTTACCAGCGGTGACAAATCAAATTGTCAAGTCTAAATTAACTGATATCCTTCCAAAAATCAAGAATTCAAATTTAAAATCAAATTAAGTTGATTTAAAACATACCTCGGTATAATTATCACCATTGTAACAATTAGTGTTAAGCTATCACCATCATAAGTTGTAAAAAAATAAACTTCATTATACTGTATGTATAAACTTAATTTTTGGTTTGTAGTAAGTAGATTAAGTCGTGGATAGTGTTTTTAATTGTATATTTAATAATAGTTATTAATGTTTATCTTGGTATGTACTTGACGGTAATCACAGAGCAGCGCCATCTAGTTTCAGAATCATGTGCGACAGACAAGAGAGTGGCATCGCCCCCTCTCTTTACGCAACACTAAGTGACGTATGCAGGTTCTTATAAGACTCACAGGCGCGGGACGGCGGATTGCAGTCGGTCGGTTCGGATCGGTGGTCGTGACGCGGTAGTGCATAGTCGTACTTGGACGAGCGTATAGTCTGCTCTTTATAAATTACGATACTTATAATTGTAATTCCGTTCTACCAAGAGTATCTGGTCTCTTTGCCCGAAACTACCCACGTCTACCCAAATTACCGACGGACATGTGTTACCCTGTTCATCCTATATACTAATATTAAATATACAACTGTTTACTGTCCCAAAAAAAGTGCGTGTACTAGTGTACACACGTAAGAAGTGAAACTTCTTTATGGCCTTATTTTCATCCCATTTCATTTTCATTTTTGTAATTAATGGCTTATGGTAACTGAAATATGAAATATATAGTTTACATTCCACGAAATTTAGTGACCGAGTAAAAACTCCATCAATTGTAGTGCCAGATCTTGTTGTTGACGTTTGAGGACTGTTTTTCATGGATAAATTCAATTTATCTTTCAGAAATTCAACTAGCTTCAAAGATTTTTCCGATGCAAAATTGACATTAAAATCTCCACTTAAAATCATCGGTATTTTTTTCGTCTGAACCAACCGTGGTAGGGGCAAGAAAAAGATGGCGCGTAACGGAAAAATGTGACGCGTAACCGAAAAATGTGACGGTAAATTTTTTTCCAACGCCGATAAAGAAGTTTCACTTCAATAAATAAAAAAAATAAAAATAGATATTATGTTATTAAAAAGTACGGTAGTGAGAAATATCATTATGTCTAGTCAAATATAATAAATAATTATGTATGTATTAGTAATTGCAACTCAAACCAATGGTTGTAACGTCTTGTAAGCTTAATGTCCTTCGCACACCATATCGACTCAACGACGGCTAGACTCAAACTTGAGCATTGAAATGTGAGCCTTAAACCGTGCAGCATAAGGTTCTTTTTACAGTGTATGTCGCGTTAGTACGCACAACCCACGCGTTGTACGCACGACCCACGCGTTGTACGCTTTCAGCGTGCTAGACTTATTCACCTAGGTGAAATAAATGTACAATTTGTTTGACTTAACTCAAGTCAAGTAAATTTTTTACTTATGAGCAAAATATACTTTTATAATAAAAGAAAATCTCGTATTCTTTTAAATACTTGTTTTGATTTTCTTATATCGTAAAATTTAAGCTTCAAGAAAAATTTAAGTTTATATTTTATTTTTATATTTCATATATAAGCGAAATCTTATATAAATTATAAATGTGAAAGTGTGGATGTTTGTTACTCAATCAATTTGTTACTCAAAACGGCTGAACGTATTTGGTTGAAATTTGCCATGCATGTAGCCTTAGACATGGAAAAGAACATAGGCTACCATTTATCCCAGAGTTACTTAAGTAGTTCCTGAGGGAAAATTAAAAATTGTTTACGAGCTAAGCCGCGGGCAGTCACCTATGCTATGGAAAAGGATTTTCTTTTCTATACCCATCTCTCAAATAGTTCCCGTGGGTAGATTAAAAATTGTTGACGAGCGAAGTTTTAGACACAATTCTGAAGTCCACACAGACGAAGTCGCGAGCAGAAGCTAGTATAGAAATTTCTTTAACAATGTAATAATAAAATAAAATACCAATTGTATTAAATTATTTAAGTGTACTAATATTAATATATCAAATTCATATACAGAGGGTTTGCTGGCACAGATTTTGAAGTGTTCTTTATTTCATTTATCATAAAGCACACATTCCCATGTTTTAATTTGAGTCGAGTCGATGTTTAGACCATAAATATGTATTAATCCTCTAAAATTGTAATTATGATCAAAGATTGTAACTTTAGTATTACATTTGTATTCCCAATAATAGTAAATTCGCTATCGAGTAATTAAACATTGTGACGTCAGGGTAAAATAGATCTTGTGGAGGGTCTGCCTCGGCGGACGCCGCTGTCTGGGTTGCGGTCGAGTGCACAAGTGTTCCCGTGACCCAGCCACCAGGCGACGCGAAGGAACATCGCTGGGTTTCAGTGGGTATTCTGGTCGCCAGCCTGGCCGCCGGGGAGTCCCACATACCCCGTCGGAAGCGGCGCAGTCTTGCCTGCGTCGCTTCCGGAGGGGATGCGTAAACTCATTTCCCAGCGGGGGGAAAAAAAAGGGTAAAATAGATCTTATGCACCTGGCTTGTAAGTCTGAATTCGTCCACATCTCTACAGCAATAAGTTTACCCTTAGTAAAAGATTTGTACGCTTTCAACCGACAAGGCACTATCGTCATAAGAAACAAAACTAATAGAGTAAAATAGCACTTATCCACCTTGTCTTAAAGTTGAAATTCATCAATACTTCTGCAGTCTGAACTATCAGATTGTTTTTTTTTTTTTTTTTTTTTTTTTTTTTTTTTTTTTTTTTTTTTTTTTTTTTTTTTTCTTTTTTTAACGAGCAGGCGGGTCACCTGATGGTAAGTGATCACCGCCGCCCATGAACATTTGCAGCACCAGAGGAACCGCCAATGCGGCAAAGCAATTTGTTAATCCGCCCTTTGAAGATCCCCATATTATAACCATTAGGGAACACAGAAGATGGAATGGAATTGGTAGTACCGAATTTGCGGCTTTATAACGAGGGTCATTAGGTCCAATTTACTTTGAGGTTAGATTCATATGAGCGTGCAAATTTTATACTATGGGTATTGGCTGAGAGGGTTTTGGAAACGCATATGGGCGCAACAAACAGTATAGAAAAGGAAAATAAAAATCTTATATAGAAAGAAAATTGCTTTTCCATTTGACTTTTCTCTCTCACTATAGGTTTTGCGGTATAGCATAAATCAATCGTTTTTCTTTTAAACGGCTGTCTCACCTGGTGGTAAGTGATGATGCAGTCTAAGATTGTAGCGGGCTAACCTGCTAGGGGTATGGTAAACCCACACTCTTAATTGGTTTCTACAAGACGTCGTGCCGGAACGCTTGGCGACACGTGTTTGCCGGTAGGGTGTTAACTAGCCACGGCCGAAGCCTCCCACCAGATCAGCCTCGAGCCGGGAATCGAACCCAGGACCTCCAACTTTATAATGTGACAGCGCACGCACTGCGCCACGGAGGTCTTTAAAATTTGCGTTAGTTAAGGACTGTTCATCTTTGTTGGTAACTGGATGAGACTTGGAGATTAAAATTTAAAACCAGTACTTTTCTAGCGTCTTCCTGGGAGAGTTCCATCAATTTTCGGGCCTGTTTATCACCCGGTTCGGAACCGGTTTCAATTTACCCGGTTGCTTAGTAACCGATAAAAATATAACATTTCTAATAACAGCTGAATTGGCAGTTGGATAAACAGGTTAATGTCTGATAATTGAAAATATGTCCAATTATTAATTTTAGTCGCTCATATATCCTGCTTTTATCGACTTCTCTCTACAAGGGTTGACTGGAAGAGATTGTTTAAGCAATAAGGCCGTCCTTGCATACTTGTGTTAAGTGTTCAATGTTTTTTAATCATTTTTGTGCAATAAAGAGTATCTATCTATATATATATATATATATTAACAATATATAAAAATAACTTGAGAAGTGTCAAGGGACACCCGGATGGAACGAAGTTCCTTTCGATTAATTATTGAAGGAATTGTAATAAAATTTTATTTTATTTAAGTTATAATATTTTTTTATTATTAACAAATATAATGTTATATAAACTTAATCAATAGGCTCAATTTTGTACTCCATCAGCAATATCCGGAACTTGTGCAGAAACACTGTCAGGTTTCAGTATTATTATTATTTTTTATTATTTATTATTTACAAAAAACCTGTATACACTCAACGAAAATAATCGTCGCGACACCACACTGTTCAATGCGAAATAGAAATAAAAATATCTGGCTTGCTTTCTATAAGAGAGAGAGAGACAGACAGACAGAGAAACATGCGACGCCGCACAGCTTACAATAACAAAAAGTGTCGTGACAACTTTTCGTAAGAATTTTTTCCGTCTAGCCCCCTTTTACAACGCGCGATAAGGAACTTCGTTCCAATAATAACCGAAATGATCCGATACCAGAGTTAATTTCGCAAAGCCCTGATATTACTGCCAATAGTCGTTAAGAGTTGCAGAATAATACACTATTTCTTCTGGCAGAGCTTCTTTCCGAAGCTCGCCAAACAGCCCGGTTACGCTGTGGCAACCAATAGGGTTAGCACAGCTAATAGACAGTCCGAAAAAAAAGAATAATACAAACTCGTATTGGAAGTTTTTAATTTTTAAAATTTAAATGTTTTTTTTTTTTGTTACCTAGTGATCAATAGAAATTGATTTAAAGGTAATCCTATGCGGTTATGAATCCGAACGCCATCTATTGTAAGTAATCCGAACGACTATCAACACAAAACGCCATCTATTGAACGTTATCTGAAACGGGAAAAGACACTATTTTGTAAGGTTACTGTTTGCTATCAATATTTTAACACTATGATGAAGTAAAAATAAAATCTTAATATTCATGGGAAGCGGTGATAGCCTAGTGTTTGGGCGTCAGCCTCCCAATCAGAGGTCGGCGGTTCGAATCCGGGCACGCACCTCTAACTTTTCGGAGCTATGTGCGTTTTTAAACCATTAAAATATTATTTACTTCAACGGTGAAGGAAAACATCGTGAGGAAACCTGCACGCCTGAGAGTTCTCCATAATGTTCTCAAAGGTGTGTGAAGTCTGCCAATCCGCACACGGTCAGCGTGGTGGACTATGGCCAAACCCTTCTCACATTGAGAGGAGACCCGTGCTCTGTAGTGAGCCTGTAATGGGTTGATCACGATGATGATGATGATGATGATTCATGGGTTATTAAAAACAGCATTAAAACTTCAATTTGTTTTATTTTTTATATCAATTATAATTACGATAAACAAAGTTAGAATAGAAAGAAACAAATAGAAAATTGGATTAAAATAAGAACTAAATTATAACAACTGTATTTTAGCATGATACAGTTTTTTTTAATATAACAAGCTTTAAAATATATATATATACAAATATAATTTGGTGTTACTGGCCTTTGTTCTTAAATATACTAACCAAATATATCAAGATTTTTACTTATTGAGATTAAGTTTAAAGTACCTATAGGTATGTAACTCATATTAAGCGATGGCATAATAGAGGAATATCGAAGTGAGAAACGTATATACAGGTTATTTTAGAAAACTGGCACAAAGCATAGTTTCTATGAAGCTGTGATAGCCTAGTGGTTAGGGCGTCAGTCTCCTTATCACAGTTCGGCGGTTCGAATCCGGGCACGCACCTCTAACTTTTCGGAGTTATTTGCGTTTTTAAACAATTAAAATATCACTTGCTTCAACGGTGAAGGAAAACATCGTGAGGAAACCTGCACGCCTGAGAGTTCTCCATAATGTTCTCAAAGGCGTGTGAAGTCTGCCAATCCGCACATGGCCAGCGTGGTGGACTACGGCCAAACCCTTCGCATATTGAGAGGAGACCCGTGCTCTGTAGTGAGCCAATAATGGGTTGATCGTGATGATGATGATAGTTTCTTTTATCTCATAAAAAACCCCGCTTTGTTGTGGGTTTCTTAGATTCTTTGTCGAGTGTATTTATCACCATCACTTCACGAATAGATATGATCAAAAATGTGTTATATATGAACGATTCAAAGATGCCTGTAATAGGTTTTTAAGATTGAAGCTACCAAAGTACAGGCACTGTTACTCAGGGTGTGGTTTCAAACAGTATTTATGTTTTTTAAGCTTCAATTTTCAGCATTTCGTATTTCTGTTTTATAGTCCCATATGGTTCAATTCTTCCTATATTAGCCAATGTATGTATAATGCTGTTTCATCTACGGCCACAGGTTGGCTTCATTTATTTGTATATTATGAAAGTACATGGTAGTTATACAAAAATATTAAAAAAAGAGGGAGAAAGAGAAAGGTATTATACACTACTCGCTTGTGTATACGACTGTCGCGCCTGCGCACGTCTCATTTAACGGTTTTATTCCACGGACTTTTTCTTACGGTTTTACTATCACATTTTTTTCAGTTCGGTCGCGCAGCAAAATCCCTATCTCCCCCAAGCCTGCCGTAAGGAACTTCGTTTAAAAAATTTGTTCTGTAATAAATTATATTCGAAATCCATTTCATCATAGCGAAGTAAGTCGTGGGTAAAAATATGTTTACAAATTACAATTCACAAAATTTAACACAGTTTTTGACATAAAGAAGTAGCTTCAAGTGAATTCCAAATATATATCTATTCAAATGCAATGCATATAAGCTAAGAAACACTGCCTACATGTCTAATTTCCTATTAACATAAACTATCAAATCTTTTAAGATATACAATTGGAAAGACAAGGTTGTATGTCTAAAATAATTGGCCTAGGTATATACTAATCCTTTCATTATACCATTATAGCCCCTTGATAAAACGACATTGTATTTAATAATGATTTTAACAAGTATGGCGGCCAGCGCACGACGATAAAATCCGAATTCCACCTGAGAATTCCAAACGACTTGCGTGACATACATAACGCTTTTTCCTTACGTGATGATTTCTACTAGTTAACCTCTACCGTAAATTGGATGAGATCTGTTTCCGGTGTCCGTTTTCTGTTTGTGCTGAGAAAATATTATTATATAAAATTAGGACTATGGGTTTAATATAGATACCATACCCATGATAGTTAAACCCTCTACCATAACTTACCACCAACTTAAGAGACTGTATTCAAGAACTATGAGAAAGTATGTAGAACTTGTGAGATTGCAGTCAAGGGTCAACTTATAGTGTAATAAATTACGAGAGAAAATGTATGAAAGAAAAAGGTAAGCTAAATCGGGATGAAATTAATTTAATCCATAACTATTCCCATGAGTTTGGGCAACTTAGGGTGAAGATGAAGCGTCAACGGTGGGCTGGTCGTTAGTACGGTCCATTCTCGTACTGGTTGCCGCTAAATTGGCTGTTTCTATCGTAACCAGAGCTGACTCCTCGGCCGGTGTCTTCATAGGATATACGCGGTTTGTACCCATCTTGATCAGCCTCGTATTGTACCGTCTGCAAAATAATATATCTCTATATCTACTACATATTTGGTTGGCTGGAAGAGATCGCTATGTAGCGATAAGGCCGCCAAATTGTATACTAATGTGTCTGTTATTTTCTGTCTTTTTTTGTTTTTTTTTCCTTTTTCGTGGTGTACAATAAAAGTGTGTAAATAAATAAAAAATAGCTCCATTGGGACCGGTCCATCATCACGGACGTATTCTAGCGGATAAGCCTGACGTGGTGGTGGACACAGTCGAGGGTGTTTTAGTGGACATCATCACATGATGAAAACCTCGCGAGAGTTGAGACGGAGAAAAAACGCAAGTGCCTCGATCTTTCTCACGAGGTTTCCGACATGTGGCATGTGCAGTCCATTGAAACCATCCCAATCGTCATATCTGCGAATGGGTTGATCCCAGTCAGCCTCGCTCACCATCTGAGGCGACTGGGGTTCCGTGGCAGTTCGCTCGCAGCCAGGATGCAAAAAGCGGTCTTGCTGGACTCGGCTAGGATATTCCGCCGGTTTCTCAACCTGTTGCCTTGACCCCCGGCCGTTTGGTCTCCCCTTCCGGGGTGTAATCCCGGTGCAAATATGTATTTATGTAATGTGTATGTAGGTTTATTTATTTTTATGTATTTATATTATATTTCTTTTGGCTTTTATATGTATTTATTTAGCACATGAAATTTGGTATAAGAGTAGCTGATACACCGGTTCAACATATAGGATAGTTTTTATTCCGGAACTAAGCACGGTTCCCTTGGGAGAGGGGATGAAAGTCAAAATGTGTATTAAGTTGTAATTCATTAACGCGTACACCGATTTCACTCATTCTTTTTTTTCTGTTAGAAAGGAGATACTTTACAGATTATCCTGTAATTATCTCAAGGTCGTCGGTTTAGTAATCCATTGCTTCGTGATTGGAAGACAAAAACAAACACACTCTCACTAAATCAACGCAGATGAAGTAGCGGGCATTAGCTAGTAATAATATAAATATTTTACGTGCAAGAATGTTTGTACATAACGTGATTCAACAGCCACCAAATCTATATATCTAAGGCTTAGTTTATCCATGTTTTTGCTTCTAGCTATTCTATTCTATTATCTGTAGAAGATAATACATTTTTATTTTCTTTCTTGCCCTTATCCCACATTATGTGGGGTCGGCACAACACGTCTTCTTCTTCCACTCACTTCTATGAGCCGTCACCTCACTACCCACACCTTTTACCCGCATATCCTCTTTCACACAATCCATCCTACTCTTCTTAGGTCTTCCTCTACTCTTTTGCCCTTCCACGTTCATATATAACAATCTTTTGATAAGTATTTGTTGTTATGTTACCTGTTTCCTTCCGTCAGGCAACAGAACGTAGTAAACTCCTTCGGCGCGATCTCCTTGTCTGGACTCACGATGGCCGAAGTCATTGCCGGAGTACTGATCGAAGACCATGTACTCGAAGTTGTAGTTGGCGGGCTCCTGTAAGACGATGAATTAGATAAAAGAATTTTACGCAAAACTGTCAACAATTGCATAGTCATAGTTCATTAGAATACAAAAATATCGTAATTGTACAACATTGGCTTCTCGATGCGAACATAGCATGCACAGGATGGGGTACAAACCGTTAAAAATAATAAAATAATAATGACTTAAAATTAACCTAGACGATAAATTATATATCATCATCACTGCCGTTTCGGCTACAGCGACTGGGTCTCTGTTAATTTTCTTTAATAAGGGCGTCGTTCGTGTGCCCTGATGTGGCTGATGTACATGCATGCAGGGACATGATAGGGCACCATCAACGTAATTATAAATTATATTGGAGGGTGGTCTATTTTTCAGTTGATCTCTGTACAAATCCTCCTTTTATCTTCAAAATCCGTGATAGCCTGCTGAGCCAAGTGCCTTCACTCCACTCGGTCTTCAGCGAGACTTTCCCAATGAATGGAATTGATGTTACATCTCGATAAATTAACGAAAGAGAAATAACAATACTACAAAAACTAATTGCAGTTTCTTAATTTGTTCTTAATACTAGAGATGCTATCACTGAATATCTATTATATCCCGAAAGCTGTTTGCAAGAAATTGCATTCGGTACAATGGACTATGTTGACCCAGATTAGTCTTGGATTTTGGTAAGCAAAATGTTTTACGGTTGTGGTGGCGACTACCGTTTTCCGTTGAGACGATTCAGTAAAGACAGCCGCCGCCTCATGACGTCTGGCGTCTTTCAACGCACTTTTGGATAACAATTTTCAATGGGACCCATGCAATGACGGGTGGACGATTCTGTTTTCGGAGTTGCTTAAGTACACCGAGAGCAATTATTAATCTTTGATGTGTGTGTTGTTTAGTAATGGAGGCGGTGATAGCCTAGCGGTTAGGGCGTCAGCTTCTTAAACAGAGGTCGGCAGATCGAATCCGGGCACGCACCTCTAACTTTTCGGAGTTATGTGCGTTTTTTAAAAAATTAAAAATATCACTTGCTTCAACGGTGAAGGAAAACATCGTGAGGAAACCTGCACACCTGAGAGTTCTCCGTAATGTTCTCAAAGGTGTGTGAAGTCTGCCAATCCGCACGTGGCCTGCGTGGTGGTGGTTTCTTTCACCGTTGAAGCGAGTTATATTTTAATCGCTTAAAAAAGCACATAACTCCGAAAGTTAGAGGTGCGTGGCCGAATTCAAACCGCCGACCTCTGATTAGGAGACGGACGAACCACTAGGCTATCACAGCTTAAATTAAAAGTAGTGAGTGATAATAGTTTCTTACCCCATTGCTTCCGTCATCGTAGCCGTTCCTGCCTGGGGGTAGATACTGTCTGTTCTGGGTATAGCCATTACCTCCGATCGCGCCTTGACTAGCCCCTGAAATCAGTTTCATATTTCAAATAGATGCAAATTCTATCAGCTAAGTTCTTAATTTTAATACTAGCTGGTAGTTATTTTGGTCTGGTGGGAGACTTCGGTCGTGGCTAGTTACCGACAAAGACGTGTCGCCAAGCGACTTAGCGTTCCGGCACGATGTCGCGTAAAAACCGATAGGAGTATGGGTTTACCATACCCCTTACAGGTTAGCCCGCTACCATCTTAGACTGCATTATCACTTACCATCAGGTGAGATTGCCGTCAAGGGCTAACTTGTAGTTAATAAAAAAAAAATTAGCTATTTTCGGTATGCTGTTAAACCACTTAAAAAAAACATTCAGATAAAACAAAGTTAAAAACTGTAAACCTATTATAGTTTCTATAATAGCTTAACCTTTATAGTTTCTATAAAAGTTTCTAATTACCAATATATATATATGTATATTATATGTATGTCCGTAAAAATATTGATAAATTCAAGAAAAAAATGGACTTTAACGCACTGTACATTAGAAGCAAAAGTAAAGTACCGTTTAGTAGGCTGCACAAAATTAGTAACTCATTCAAAGGAAATTGTATTTTATTTTATAATAAATTACCTATTGATATCTTGGAGATGTCTATCAATAAGTTCAAAGTTTATATAAAACGTTAGCTTATACAAAAATCCTATTACGATATTAAGGATTACATAAACGACAAAAAAGCTTGCATGTGATTTGCTCTAAAATCATAGCTAATTATAATTAATTAGTGATGATATGAGATGGTGATAACATAAAAAAACCAGCCACGTCCAAAACGTCCTATATGTGTGTAAAATTTCATCACAATCGGTGGAGTAATTGAGCATCTAAATCGTGAAATGAATAAAGTCACAAATACCTCTTCCTAATCCAGGTAGTCCATATTCTTGCGACGGTGCACCGAAAGACCCAGCACTACCTGATCCTTGATTCGGCAATCCGTATTGGGACGATGGTGCTTGGTACTGCGAGGAGGGTGCTTGGTACTGGGAGGAAGGTGCTTGGTATTGGGAAGACGGGGCTTGGTACTGGGAGGAAGGTGCTTGGTACAAGGAAATTGGTGCTCGGTTTTGGTTTGATGATCGAGGAGGTATGTATTGGTTAGACGGAGATTGAGATCTGGAGGGGGCGCCATAGTTAGAAGAGGGGCGAGCTCTGTAATCGAAATTATTAATAATTGAAATACATTCTTACAGCCCGGTTACGCTGTGGCAACCAATAGGGTTTGTACTAGCTGTACATACCCTGTATAGACAGTCATATAGACAGTCCGAAAAAAAAATTATTATCCTTAGCTTGGTATATGGCCAATTGTTGAGTAAAAGCCTTCTCTCATAAGATAGAGGGATTAAGTAAAAGTATATTATTATTCTTACCTGAATGCAGCACCATTTTGGATTTGACCTCCGGATCCCGGTACACCGTACGCCTGGGAGGGGGGAGACCCAAACGTTTGTGGCGGAAGATATCTAGAAAACAAAACAGAAAATCTCAATTTCTCATACAAAAATGCTATTACGGAATTACCGAATACCTTCAGTAAGTAAGTAGGTAATGAGTTTCTACAGGATAACGGTATTGTTCAGGTATTGATTGCGATTTTGTTTACGACACTCCGAATCAACAATTACAATTACAATTTATTTTAGCCTAAATTAATATTTAAATCTTTATTACTATTTAATTTAATTTCATTAATTGATTTCATAACTCTTATTTTAAATTGACATTATTGTTTTTTTCGTTGTAACATTTTTGTTGCACGCCTTTTAGGCAGAATGTTTTAGGCTACCCTGTAATCTTAAGATCTTGATATGAATGTACCACTTTCATGCAATAAACGAATTTGAATTTGAATTAGAAATTTGAATTTGAATTTTAATTTGTGTAGGTTTTGGGATGTAGACTATTGAGAAAAAGGAACTACAAGAAAGTTTTATAATAATAAACACAGTGAAAGTATTGATTTGACCTGGGAATCGAACCCAATATCTAGTGATGCGTGCATTAGGCTATGTATTTCTGATTAACACAACATGAACCATGCTAAACCTAAACCTAAAAAAAAACAATAGCGAGTTACTATGACTTAACAATATATAAGAAATAAACTTACCTATTATCCACCGGAGGTAAAACAACAATATATAAGGAATTGACTTACCTGTTGTCTACAGGACGTAAAACAACAATATATGTATAAGGAATTAACTTACCTGTTATCCACCGGAGGTTCTGCTAACGTCAAAACTACGAATAGGGAACACATCAGGAGGCACTGAAAAACAAAATAGACTTCATAAGTGTACGTTTCTAAGCAACCATGTAGGCTTAAATGCAGTACCTACAGGTCAGGGCCATGATAATTTATTTCCAATCGTAACGGCAGATGTATAAACAGACCGTTCCTATAAAGACATGACTACTGCAACTGTTATATCTAAGTTAACTGAAAACTAAAACTACGTGACCTGGTTTAGAAAGAATCCCAAAATACCCCAGACCCTAAATAGTAGGTACCCATACTTTGTACTTTTTGTTTTCGTCTAATACAACGTCTTAAAACCCGCTTTACCGTTGACAAAAAGCTCAAATTTTAGATACATATATCTTCTTATGCATAATAAATAATATGTAATAATCGTAAAGAGTAGATCGCTACCTTAATTATGTGTTTTATCACATGCGTTATCTTTTTATTTTCAAATCAATCCAACTTCCTAAAACCCGCTTTACCGTTGACAAAAAGCTCACATTTTAGATACATAAATTTTCTTATGCATAATAAATAATATTTAACAGTCGGAAATAGTAAAAGGGTCCTTAATTATGCGTGTTTTCTCACATCCGTTAGCTTTTTATTTTCAATCAATTCAACTTCCTAAAACCCGGTTTACCGTTGACAAAAAGCTCAAATTTTAGATACATATATCTTCTTATGCATAATAAATAATATTTAATAATCGGAAAGAGTAGATCGCTACCTTAATTATGTGTGTTTTCTCACATCCGTTATTTTTTTATTTTCAATCAATCCAACTTCCTAAAACCCGCTTTACCGTTGACAAAAAGGTCACATTTTAGATAGATAAATCTTCTTATGCATAATAAATAATATTTAATACTCGGAAAGAGTAGATCGGAAAGAGTAGACCCTTAGTTATATATACATATCATAATGAGTGTATCAATATTCAAATTGGTCCAATATTACTTCAATTTTTCAGATTTAATTTGTAAGATAAATTAATTGATTTAAAAAAATATTGATATTTTCGTTACACAGTATGTGCCTACCTTCATTGTGAAGTTTGTCTCGAAATCCACAGATGATTTAAACTATTTTTTTCGTTCTCGAAATAAAGTTCAATTTTTGTTTTGTGGTTCACTGTTTGAATACCCAAAATGTCGGAATGTTAGTATCAATTGGAGGACGATCTGAGAGTGATGGTGGATCTGCAAACGAGGCTTTATATAGCGGCACATCCTGCACGCACGTGAGATGCCATCGCTAGAGATGGACCTTGCGAATTCGTCGCGAATGCGTACATGCTCTACTACAAGTTGGAAATACTTTAAAATAATAAAAATTTACCACCGAGTTTTTTGTTTAATCGCCTCATTTCCATGTAAATTTTATTTTTATTTTTATCCTACTACATTTTCAAACTCAAAGAGCACTCCATACTCAAAGAGCTGAAAGTAAAACAAAGGCTTTCGCTTGTACAACTGCGAATCCTTAAGTTCTTTGGGCACATAACAAGGAAGACTGGTACCATCGAACATCTAGTGGTACAAGGTCGAGTCGAGAGCACACGTCCACGTGGTCGCTCCCCTACTAGGTGGACGGACTCAATCCGTTCCGCTACAGATTTATCGGTCTCCGAGTGCTCCCGTGATGCCACTAACAGAAATCGCTGGAGGGAGATCGTAAGAGCTGCGGTGAAGGCCAAATCATAACCACGATCACTCTGCCAAGAGTTAAAGAATAAGAAGACATTTTCAAAGGGTGTGTGGGCCGTCCTCCGGCCAGGTGGAGCGATGACGTCTGAAAAGTGGCAGGCATCTGGATGCGAAAGGCCGGAGACAGGATGAGTTGGTGCTGCTTAAAAGAGGCCTATATCCAGCAGTGAATTAATGTTGGCTGATGATATATCTTGGTTTATTTAGGGTTATTCTATTTAATTAAGTAAATAAAATTAACGATAATAAAAAAAAAACTACATTAAAGCTAATATCCTGCTATAAACGAATTTCAATTGATTTGATTAAAATGTCTTCGATGCCACCGGAAATATGCCTTACTGGTTGGTGTTACAGACAGACATAATATTTCTGATTAGAATAAGATGTACTGTGTGTAACACCATATGAGAATAAATTTCTTTCTTTCTCTCTAAATAGGTTACATAGGTAACCTAATTAGGTTTATTGCATTATATACGTTTTACTATAGATTCGACGACTTCCGTGGCGCAGTGCGTGCGCTGTAGCATTATTAAGTTGGAGGTCCTGGGTTCGATTCCCAGCTTGAGGCTTCGGTGGTGGCTAGTTACCACCCTACCCACAAAGATGTGTCACAAATCGATTTAGCGTTCCGACACGATGTTGCGTAGAAACCAATTAGGAGTGTCGGTTTACCATACCCCATAACCATATAACAGGTTAGCCCGCTACCATACTAGACTGTATCATCACTTATCACCAGATGAGATAGCCGTCAAGGGCTAAGGAGTGGATAAATAAAAGATGAGTGTCGAGCATCAAATTTCAAATTCAAACTCAAATAATCTTTATTTAAATAGTCCTTTAAAAGGCGCTTTTGACGCGTCAATAATTTACATAGTAATGATTTGATGCTGATAACTACATTCGTTAACTTAAAACTAAAGCTATGAGGGTTCCAAACCAAACGCGCCCTGCTCGAAGAAGAAGCCCATAGCAAACTTGGCAAGGTAAATTTTCTTTTTTTATCACCACATGCCACTTAAAATTATATTAAGAGCTATCTTATTAGAGCAATATTTCACACCCATGCTTGTTTATCATTTACGTAATCCTTTACACTATAGTAGGACTTTTCTACAAGATTACGTTTTATATAAACTTTGAAGCAGAGCACACTCGGTGCGAGGATATCACGATCACCTAAGGCGGTGAAGTGAGCCGTGCTCCAGTTAAAGCCTCCAATTGATATTGGAGGCTTTAATCGGTAATATTACCGGCGAGGTTTATCACTCCGGCGCTGAGACGAGCATCAATTTGTATCTATATCAGGTACAATCATTACTGCATTATTTATTGGTGTGATTTTACATATTTCCACATGAAATACCTCGCTGTAGTTACGCGAACTCAATTTTAAGTCTTTACATATTTTTTTAATACATCTATATATAAAAGACTACTAGCGGTGATAGCCTAGTGGTTAGGGCGTCAGCCTCCTAATCAGAGGTCGGCGGTTCGAATCCAGGCACCTCTAACTTTTCGAAGTGATGTGCGTTTAAAAAAAATTAAAATATCACTCGCTTCAACGGTGAAGGAAAACATCGCGAGGAAACCTGCATGCCTGAGAGTTCTCCATAATGTTCTCAAAGGCGTGTGAAGTCTGCCAATCCGCACATGGCCAGCGTGGTGGACTATGGCCAAACCCTTCTCGTGTTGAGAGGAGACCCGTGCTCTGTAGTGAGCCGGTAATGGGTTGATCATGATCCCCCCCGGAAGCTGGGTCACGGGAACAACGCGCACTCGACCGCAAATAGCCTGTAAATGATCACTTGTAGTGATAAGGCCGCCTTTACACCCTGTTTTATGTTTATTAGGAGGATAGGGTTCAGTCGGTAAGGCATCGGTTGTTCTCTGGTGCTGCCTTTCTATATAAGCGACGAAAATCACTTTTATGCACTACATGTTAGCCCTTGAGGGTTAACCTGATGATTACGCAGTCTAAGATGGAAGCGGGCTAACCTCTTAGGGGTATGGTAAACCCACACTCCTAGTTAGTTTCTACGCGACATCGTGACGGAACGCCAAAATCGCTTGGTGTAGGGTGGTAACTAGCCACGGCCTAAGCCTCCCACCAGACCAGACTCGAGCCGGGAATTGAACCCAGACCCCTCCAATATTATAATGCGACAGCGCACGCACTTCAGAAATGTTTTCTTTTCATCATGTTCAACCCATTACCGGCTCACTACAGAGCAGGCCAGGACCACAGGACGAACCCAGGACCTCCAACTTTGTAATGCACTAGCGCATCATTGGGCCACGGAGGTCGTCAAATTAAGATTGTGCGAACGGTAGGCCATTTTGAATTTTAAAACGAGCCAATGCTGAGTCAGTGCCGGCTTCTCCTTTGTAGCTCCTTAACACCATATCGGGTGAAGGTGGGGACATCATAAGCCATTGAGTGATAATCCAAGGTGTAGCGATCTCCATTCCATAGCTCCGTACGAATAACGGCGATATTACAAGTTAGAATTATGCATGAAAAGCAAATTCAAAATGATCTGTAACGAAATTAGCTTTTGAGAGGCGCTTTTACTACTACTATGTAACATAAGCTAATATATAATTATTAAATTCAAATTTCAAATTCAAATAATCTTTATTCAAAAAGGCACTTTTGACGCGTCAATAATTTACATAGTAGTGATTTGATGGTGATAACTACATTCGTAAACTTAAAACTAAAGCAATGAGAGTTCCAAACGCGCCCCGGTCTAAGAAGAAGCCCACAACAAACTTAGCCGGGGTTTTTTTTCGTTTACACTATCTCACATAATCAATAATAAATTATAGTATTACAATTTTAAACTTCGAAGCTGTGATAGCCTAGTGGTTAGGGCAACCGCCTATTATCGGTCGGAGCCAGGGTTCGATCCCGGACACGCACCTATATCTTTTCGAAGATATGTGCGTTTTAAGCAATTAAAATATCACTTGCTTCAACGGTGAAGGAAAACATCGCGAGGAAACCTGCACGCCTGCGGATTCTCCATAATGTTCTCAAAGGTGTGTGAAGTCTGCCAATAGCCCGCGTGGTGGACTATGGCCAAACCCTTCTCATATTGAGAGGAGACCCGTGCTCTGTAGTGAGCCAAGAATGGATTGATCATGATGATGATAATGTAGTCATAATTACAAAGGCATAATTTACATTTCATTACTATGAAACACTGTCTCCTGCGATAGTTTAAATATAATTAAAACATAATATACCAAATTATTTGTGTATCATTTATTCACATAAATATCCAAAAAACTAAACACGTATAAATATAATCTTTATTATTTATAAAGTATTGGAATAATTTTGACATTAATGAACGGGTCGGTGAGACCCACCCCAACGTCCGTGTATCACCTTTCCACCCCCATGACGCCGGGTTAAAATGATTTAGAGGATCTATCTTCCCTCTGGTATGATACAATTACTTGCGATTGACAGATAACAGCTTTCGCAAAATTAATGAAGAATTGTTAAAATAAAATAATATACTACTTGCGTAATATATTGTGTTTTGTTAACTAAAAGTTAATCATCAATTTATTCATTCATAACTGAGCATTACAATATTTTGGAAAGGTGTTATTAGTTCATCTTAAACAATGATATGTACCTAATTACTTTGAAGCCGATTACTTAAATAAAAACCAATATAGAGATGTACCTACAAGTCATTCATTATCGATAATTTGTTTTTTTTTATCCACCACAAGTTAGCCCTTAATTGCATCTCACCTGATGGTAAGTCATGATGCAGTCTAAGATGGTAGCAAGCTAACATGTTAGGGGTATGGTAAACTCATACTCCTAATCGGTTTCTACGCGACATCGTGCCGGAACGCTAAATAGCTTGGCGACACGTCTTTGTCGGTAGGGTGGTAACTAGCCACCTTCGAAGCCTCCCACCAGACCAGACTCGAGCCGGGAATCGAACCCAGGACCTCCAACTTTAAAATGCAACAGCGCACGCGCTGCGCCACGGAGGAAATTATGTCACAATTCTTTTGATGGAAGAGCCTCTTTATCGAACCACCGTCCGACCCCCCCGTTATCCCAAACGTCACCTAAGCCGATTTTCGGCCTCATAGGAGGCGCCGTTACGCAGACATTTCCTTAGTTTCTTCGAGGGCTCAAAATTTCTTCTGGCAGAGCTTCCTTCCGAAGCTCGCCAAACAGCCCGGTTACGCTGTGGCAACCAATAGGGTTAGTACAGCTAAATAGTCAGTTCGAAAAAAATATTTATCGATCCGAAGAACGACCTCCGTGGAGGTCTGGGATTGGATGGACTGGGATCGATTCCTAGCTCGATTCTGGTCTGGTGGGAGGCTTCGGCTGTGGCTAGTTATTACTCTAGTTTTTCATTAATTAAAATAGGGACTATGCCGTGTAGTGTAAATTTTAGGCTAGGTTTCATCAAAAATGTATGAATCCATATCTATTGACTTTTTATTGTTCAATGAAATCTAGATTTACTTTAAAGGCCTGCAATTGTTAGAGAACACGCGTATTTTACAAAATCATCATCATCATGATCAACCCATTATCGGCTCACTACAGAGCACGGGTCGCCTCTCAATATGAGAAGGGTTTGGCCATAGTCCACCACGCTGGCCATGTGCGGATTGGCAGACTTCACAAGCCTTTGAGAACATTATGGAGAACTCTCAGGCGTGCAGGTTTCCTCACGATGTTTTCCTTCACCGTTGAAGCAAGTGATTTTTTTTTTTTTTTTTAAAACGCACGTAACTCTGAAAAGTTAGAGGTGCGTGCCCGGATTCGAACCGCCGACCTCTGATTAGGAGGCGGACGCCCTAACCACTAGGCTATCACCGCTTCTCTAGGCTATCACCGCTTCTACAAAATCAAACACCATCAAATAAAATTTATGTGTTTAATATATTTTGTTTTTTAGCCACTACAAGTTAGCCCTTGACGGCAATCTCACCTGATGGTAAGTGATGACGCAGTCTAAGATGGTAGCGGGCTAACCTGTCAGGGGTACGGTAAACCCGTAATCCTAATTGGTTTCTACACGACATCGTGCCAGAACGCTAAATCGCTTGGCGACACGCCTTTGTCGGTAGGGTGGTAACAAGCCACGGCCGCAGCCTTCCACCAGACCAGACTCGAGCCGGGAATCGAACCCAGGACCTCCACCTATATAATTCGACAGCGCGCGCGCTGCGCTACGGAGGTCGTGAAATATAATATATAAAATATTTTTTGTTTTTGTGTTTCTTCATACAAGATCTGCATTAGCTCCACCGGAATTAGCATAAAATAATTTTGAATTTGATTTTTAATATAGATATATAGATAGATTACGATAATACCACATCACTATATTACGCAAACGCTCCCGCATGTTATGACAATCAGCGATGTAACGATCGCCCGACTTATCGATTAGATAGATTCGGAGCAAGGTCGTTTCATCGATATCGATATGTTGAGAGCTTTTCAAATCATTAAATTAGTGTAATCGTTGATTAAGTGATGTGCTGAAATTGGATTACGAATAACAGACTTCATTGTCCAGTAGTTAGAGTATTCGAGCACGCATCAGAGGGTGCTGGGTTCGACCAAACATTATTTTAGTTGTTGGGTTAATCATCATCATGAACAACCCATTAGCGGCTGACTACAGAGCACGGATCTCATTAGTATTAACCCAATTAGAAGCTGTGATAGCCTAGTGGTTAGGGCGTCAGCCTCCTAATCAGAGGTCGGCGGTTCGAATCCAGGCACGCATTTCTAACTTTTCGGAGTTATGTGCGTTTTAAAAAAATTGAAATATCACTTGCTTCAACAGTGAAGGAAAACATCGCGAGGAAACCTGCACGCCTGAGAGTTCTCCATAATGTTCTTAAAGGCGTGTGAAGTCTGCTAATTCGCACATGGCCAGCGTGGTGGACTATGGCCAAACCCTTCTCATATTGAGAGGAGACCCGTGCTCTGTATTGAGCCTGTAATGGGTTGATAATGATGATGATGAACCAGTTAGAGATGTATATAGGCTATCCCATAATACTAATATATTATACCCCAACGCTTTCTTAAACGTAACGTAATAAATAGTAGTAATTTCAACATATAACTCAACAATAAACTCAAAATGAACTACGCTACTAGACTACGAAAAATTAAAAAATCATTTAAAGGTATACAATTTTATATCAAATTACCAAATGAAATTTCTGGGATGTTTCTCAATAAGTTCAAAGTTTATATAAAACGTAAGTTTGTAGAAAAGTCCTACTATAGTGTAAAGGATTACGTAAATGATAAACAAGCATGGGTGTGTAATATTGCTCTAATAAGATAGCTCTTAACATAATTTTAAGTGGCATGTGAGATGGTGACAACAAAAACATAATTTACCTGGCTAAGTTTGTTGTGGGCTTCTTCTTAGATCGGGCGCGTTTGGAACCCTCATAGCTTTAGTTTTAAGTTTACAAATGTAGTTATCACCATCAAATCACTACTATGTAATTTATTGACGCGTCATAAGTGCCTTTTAAAGGACTTTGGATTTGAATAAAGATTATTTGAATTTGTATTTTTTTTAATTTGAATTTGCAATAGCTCTTTACAAGTTATTTGCATCGATGTTATTGAGTCAAATAAATATTATTTAATTACTGTATGATTTAATCAGTCATTCTAAACGTTTACCAGCTGCTCGGTGAATTCAGAGAAGGCACATTTTGATTTGTCGCATATCTATTGAATTGGTGTCACGTTACACTAGAACATCGAGTGTCGCAGTAAGCAAAAACAAAACGGAATTTTGCGAAATCCCAGTAGGTACAAATGTCTCACCGTTTTATGCTGATGGTGGCCACAGTGTGCCGGTACATTCACCGTGGCTTATGAGGGCCATGTTTTAGTGGGAAGAAATCCCACATAGCCCGCGATCCTCCCCTGAAAGTCGGGTATCTCACTAGGAGATTATAAGAAGTTGCCAACTTTCAAAAATATAGGACTTTCATACAATCTTACAACCACCATTTCAACCCCTTAGAGGTGGATTTTTGTAATATTGCGTAAACAGGTTTTTATTATTTAAATCCAATTACCTAAATGCCAATTTTCATGTCCCTAACTTCGAAAACATAGAATCCTCATGAAAACTTCCAACCACCATTTCACCCCCCTTTGGGTAGATTTTCGTAATATTGATTGTACAGTTCTTTATTATTTATAATTAAGAACTTAGTTGGCAATTTTCATGTCTCTAACTTCAAAAATATAGGACTTTCATATAAATTTCCAAACCCTATTTCAACCCCTTAGGGGTGGATTTTCTCAAAACTGTTTCTTAGCTAACCTCTACTTCATAAAAGGAAACTACCTTGGAAATTTAAAGTTCGTTTGTTCTATAGTTCCTGAGATATCGTGATAAACAGTGAGTGGTATTTCGCTTTTATATATATAGATTAGTGTGATATTGTGGTCGGTAAAATTGTTTTCATTAATTTCAATATGCGATACATTGAATTATCCGACTTCGTTGATTTCCTGCCACATATAAATATATAATATGTCTGTCGGTCGGTTACTCAATCTTCAGTCGTGATGTGTCTCGGTGCTGCAAATAACGATTAATTATTTTATACTCGCCCCAATACCTGAGAAAGTAGCGATTTTGGTCCAAATTTTTTTTCAAATTCAAAATAATCTTTATTCAAATAGTCCTTTAAAAGGCGCTTTTGACTCGTCAATAATCTACTTAGTAGTGATTTGATGGTGATAACTAGATTCGTAAACTTAATACTAAAGCTATCCATTGACATTTCCTTATAGATATAGATATAGTCCATTGACTATATCTAGATCTATAAGAAGCTGTGATAGCCTAGGGCGTCAGCCTCCTAATCAGAGGTCGGCGGTTCGAATCCGGGCACCCACCTCTAACTTTTCTGAGTTATGTGCGTTTTTAAAAAATAAAATATCACTTGCTTCAACGGTGAAGGAAAACATCGTGAGGAAACCTGCACGCCTGAGAGTTCACCATAATGTTCTCAAAGGCGTGTGAAGTCTGCCAATCCGCACATGGCCAGCGTGGTGGACTATGGCCAAACCCTTCTCATATTGAGGGGAGACCCGTGCTCTGTAGTGAGCCGGCAATGGGTTGATCATGATGATGATGATAATGAGTATATCTGGTTCAAGACATTTTTTGTTCCATAAAGAAAACAATTTTCACTTAGATGTAAAAAGTACTTATTTAAGTTCCATCCTCGAGCTCACAAACAAATACAGAATAGTAAATAAGATGAGTAGGCAAGTAGGTAGGTACATCTATAATATAATAAAACTGTAACAGGACGAATTCTGTACATTAAATATATTTTGAATTTCTTTAGCTCGGAGAACCGATGGACGTTGGGGTCCCAAGGTGCTGGAATGGCGACCTCGCACCGGTAAACGTAGCGCTGGTCGACCCCCATCAAGGTGGACAGACGACATCAAACGAGTCGCAGGGAGCCGCTGGATACAAGCGGCCCAAGACCGTGGCCGTTGGAACTCCTTACAAAAGACCTATGTCCAGCAGTGGACGTCTATCGGTTGAAATGATGATGATGATGAATTTCTTTATTGGAGGATGCTTTACTATCGATACTTAGCCTAAACAATTTCTTTTAATTTTTTTGTCTGTCTGTCTGTATCTTGTCCGCGCATCTCGCCGAAACTACTGGAGGGATTTGAATGAAATTTAGTATAGGAGTAGCCCGGTAGCTCCGGTTCAACATATAGGATAGTATTTATCCCGGAATTCAGCACGGTTACCTTGGGAGAGGGGATGAAAGTCAAAATGTAGTTAGTTGTTATTCATTAACGCGTGCTCCGATTTTGCTTATTTTTTTTTTTACATCATCATCATCGTCATAATAAACCTATTGCCGGCTCACTACAGAGCACGGGTCTCCTCTCAATATGAGCCGTGACATTATTTGAGAATATTATGGAGAATTCTAAGGCGAGTATGTTTCGTCACGATGTTTCCCTTCACCGTTGAAGCAAGTGATAATTTAATTGCTTAAAAACGCACATAACTTCGAAAAGTTAGAGGTGCGTGCCCGGATTCAAAAAATAAAAAAAAATATCACTTGCTTCAACGGTGAAGGAAAACATCGTGAGGAAACCTGCACGCCTGAGAGTTCTCCATAATGTTCTCCAAGGCGTGTTAAGTCTGCCAATCCGCACATGGCCAGCGTGGTGGACTATAACCACCCTTCTCATATTGAGCGGAGACCCGTGCTCTGTAGTGAGCCGGCGATAGGTTGATCATGATGATGATGATATATATATCTACTAGGCTTAAGATACTATGATAGGACTCACACACGCCAAATCCACATACAAAGTTGTGTGTGTTCTGCTCAGGGTGGTGGTCCGCCTACGCCTGTGTCCCGTACCCTCCACGGAACACCTACACAACGCAATTTTCCGTTTGCACGAATTATCTATGGGCCGCTGAACGCTGAGCGCCACAAATCCAAATTCGTATCTAATGATAGCGGGGAATCAAAGTGAGCCTACATTTGCATTTGCAATGACTTACCTTCTGCTTGCTACACTCACAATATATATTAAGCCAGTTATGATCACAGAGCAGACTGCGGTACATAATTGACCTGAGATCTGTGAAGCGTGCAAATCTCTCGAAAAATCGAGTCTGGTCTGGTGGGAGGCTGCGGCCGTGGCTAGTTACCAACCTACCGACAAAGACGTGTCGCCAAGCGATTTAGCTCCGGCACGATGTCGCGTAGAAACCAATTAGGAGTATGGCTTTACCATACCCCTAACAGGTTAGCCCGCTACCGTCTTAGACTGCATCATCACTTACCATCAGGTGAGATTACCATCAAGGGCTAACTTGTAGTGGATAAAAAAAACAAAATTCAAATAAAAAACTTGAGAGGTGTCAAGGGACACCCGGATGGAACGAAGTTCCTTTCGATTAATTAGTGAAGGAATTGTAATAAAATTTTATTTTATTTAAGTTATAATAATATTTTTTTTATTATTAACAAATATAATGTTATATAAACTTAATCAGTAGGCTCAATTTTGTACTCCATCAGCAATATCCGGAACTTGTGCAGAAACACTGCCAGGATTCATTATTATTATTATTTTTTATTATTTATTATTTACAAAAAACCTGTATACACTCAACAAAAATAATCGTCGCGACACCACACTGTTCAATGCGAAATAGAAATGAAAATATCTGGCTTGCTTTCTATAAGAGAGAGAGAGAGAGAGACAGACAGAGAAACATGCGACGCCGCACAGCATACAATAACAAAGTGTCGTAACAACTTTTCGTAAGAATTTTTTCCGTCTAGCCCCCTTTCACAACGCGCGATAAGGAACTTCGTTCCAAAAATTCAAAAACGTTTTACACATGTAGGCCTAGCGCAAGAAATGTTTGGCTTAGTAAGAAATAGTTTACTAATAGTAGACAGGTGGGAGGCTTCGGCCGTTGCTAGTTACCACTCTACCGACAAAGACGTCTCACGTTAGAAAGTAGCGATTTTAGTCCATTGACTATTTCTGGTTCAAGACATTTATTGTTCCATAAAAAAATCAATTTTTACTTAGATGGAACTTACAGGTTATTAAAAGTACTTCTCGAATTTACATTCGACGACCTTCGTGGCGCAGCTCTTGCGCTGTCGCATTATAAAGTTGGGGTTCTGGACCTGGGTTCGATTACCGGCTCGAATTTGGTCTGGTGGCTTCGGCCCTGGCTAGTTACCACCCTACCGACAAAGGCGTGTCGCCAAGCGATTTAGCGTTCCGGCACGATGTCGTGTAGAAACCAATTAGGAGTGGGTTTACCATACCCCTAACAAGTTAGCCCACTACCATCCTAGACTGCATCATCACTTACCACCAGGTAAAATAGCTGTTAAGGGCTAACTTGTAGTGTATAAAAAAAAATGTAAACGATACCAAGTGGCTGATAAATCTAACCCGTTCTAACGGGGGTATTCTGGTGTTTGAAGGCAATGCGCTCGAGGAGTGGATTCAGGAAGATCTTGCATGGAAGGGAGTTTAAAAAATAAAAACCAACTGTGAAGCGTTCATAAATTCATTCAAACTTTTCCATGACTTAGAGGTTTTCTTTTTATTTTTTATATACAAAGCGAGCAAACGAGCAGGCGGGTCACCTGATGGTAAGTGATTACCGCCGCCCATGAACATTTGCAGCACCAGAGGAACCGCCAATGCGTTGCTGGTCCTTGAGCAATTTGTTAATCCGCCCTTTGAAGATCCCCATGTTATAGCCATTAGGGAACACAGAAGATGGAAGCTGGTTCCACAATTTGCAGGTTCGTGGCAGAAATGACCTGGAATAGCGGGTGGTGGAAGAGGTCCAGGCATCCAGGTGGTGAGGATGATATTTATTTCTGCGACGAAAACTGCGACTGGAGAACACGGAACGGAACGGACTGGTGTCACGTTAGAAAGTAGCGATTTTAGTCCATTGACTATTTCTGGTTCAAGACATTTGTTGTTCCATAAAGAAAACTATTTTTACTTAGATGGAACTTACAGGTTATTAAAAGTACTTCTCTAATTTACATTCGACAACCTTCGTGGCGCAGCTCTTGCGCTGTCGCATTATAAAGTTGAAGGACCTGGGTTCGATTCCCGGCTCGAGTTTGGTCTGGTGGCTTCGGCCCTGGCTAGTTACCATCCTACGGACAAAGACGTGTCGCTAAGCGTTTTAGCGTTTTAGCGTACCCCTAACAAGTTAGCCCACTACCATCCTAGACTGCATAATCACTTACCACCAGGTGAAATAGCTGTTAAGGGCTAACTATTGTATTGTATAAAAAAAGGATACCAAGTTAAGTGGCTGATAAATCTAACCCGTTCTAACGGGGGTATTCTGGTGTTTGAAGGCAATGCGCACAAAGAGTGGATTCAGGAAGATCTTGCGTGGAAGGGAGTTTAAAAAATAAAAACCAACTGTGAAGCATTCATAAATTCACTCAAACTTTTCCATGCCTGTGAGGTAATAGTTACGAGTATAATACAGTCGTTTACCTTTAACTTAACCTGCGAAGGTTCTAAACGTGGCTCGGTCTAAGATATGTTTGGCTTACTAAGAAGTAGTTTAAACGAAAGTAGTTTAAAGTTAAAAGGCCGATAAATCTAACTCGATTTAACGTGGGTACCCTGGTGTTGGAAGCACCAGCTGTGGATTCAGGCAGATCTTGCGTGGAAGAGCGTTTAAAAAAAAGAAATAAGAAATAACGCTGGATAAACCTAAAGCTAAAAACTTTAAAAAATATAATATCATAACTAAAATATGTTATTAAAAGGAGTCCCTTTAGGCAAGGTTCCGAAGATACTGGCAGCGTTCCCCCTTTGAAGAGCTAGACTAATATTGAAGAATAATATGGTTAATTAATAAGAATTTATGTTTTATTCTGGTATTGAATAGTCATGGTGATTTATACTTATAACGTGAATAATACGAACTCTTTAAATAGGGTGATCAGATTCTATTAAAATATATAAAAGCTGTGATAGCCTAGTGGTTAGGACGTCAGCCTCGTAATCAGAGGTCGGGGATTCGAACCCGGGCACGCTCCTATAACTTTTCGAAGTGATGTGCGTTTTTAAGTAATTAAAATATCACATACTTTAACGTGAAGGAAAACGTTGTAAGGAAACCTGGACGCCTGCGAGTTCCCCATAATGTTTTAAAAGGCGTGTGAAGTCTGCCAATCCGCACATGACCAGCGTGGTGGACTATGGCCGAACCCTTCTGATATTGAGAGGAGACCCGTGCTCTGTAGTGAGCCGGTGATGGGTTGATCATGATAATATAAAATTGGACGTAGCTATGCAAATGGGATTCAACTCACACTGTTCTAGGAATTTGATTGAAATTCCTTAAGAATGCCCTCCATAATAGGGGGTTTTAAATGTCATGCTTTTAAAGGAAGGAATCTTTTCTGACGTAAAATATGGAGTCATGTATCTTATTAGGCAAGTAATTTTTTAAGTATTTGCGGTCTGGATTCCCTTTGACTCATGACTACGTCCGATCGGTAATCGATTTTAAATCGATATCGTGGGAACTGACGATACCTATCAATCAAACAAGTTAAGCAAAACTCTATTGCTCGACCGTCCGACCCCCCCGTTATCCCAAACGTCGCCTAAGCCGAGGTTCGGCCTCAAAGGAGGCGCCCTTAGGCAGTCGTTCCCATAGTTTCTTCGAGCCCTAGGGCTCAAAATTTCTTCTGGCAGAGCTTCTTTCCAAAGCTCGCCAAACAGCCCGGTTACGCTGTGGCAACCAATAGGGTATGTACAGCTAATAGACAGTCCGAAAGAAAAAAAAATCTATTGCTAATCATTTTGCTTATCAGATTGTATCGAGTGGTTTATAGCTACGCTTTTTCAAACAATAAGTGTTGTTTGAAAAAGCTGTGATAGCGCAGTGGTTAGGACGTCCCCCTCCTAATCAGAGGTCGGGGTTTCGAACCCAGACACACGCCTCTCACTTTCCTTAGTTATGTTTTTTTTAAGCAATTAAAATATCACTTGCTTCAGGAAAACACCGCGAGGAAACCTGTACGTCTGAGAGTTCTTCGTAATGTTAACAAAAGCGTATGAAGTCTGCCAATCCGCACATGGCCAGCGTGGTGGACTATGGCCAAACCCTTCTCATATTGAGAGGAGACCCGTGCTCTGTAGTGAGCCGGCGATGGGTTGATCATGAAGATGATGATGATGAAGTTTTGCATAACCTTTTGTCTTTTGACACATTATAAAGTTGTAGGTACTGGGTTCGATTCCTGTGGCTAGTTACCACCCTACCGACAAAGACGTGCCGTCAAACGATATAGCGTTTCGGACACGATGTCGCGTAGAACCCAATTAGGAGCGTGGGTTTACCATACCCCTAACAGGTTGCATCATCACTTACCACCAGGTGAGATAGGCGTCAAGGGCTAACTTATTAACGTAGTCAAAATATATGAAAAACAACCCATTATATCTCTTTGACAACTCAAATTTTTACTACTGGGTTTTTGATTTTTTCCAAAAAAAAAATATTTTTTTTAACACCCGGGGGTCGAACACTGTACCCGGCGCATTCTAACGAGCTAACCACTCGACCAAAGGGAGTAAAATATATATAATGTATTTAGTAAATAAAAAGCACACGGTATTCAAAGTTCTTTATTCCGACATCTATTTGAATCACAGTCTACTGTAAGTATTTATTGGATCACAATAATTAGTTATAATTTAAATTATAATAGCTCTCTAATATACTTCATTATATTTAATTAATACAACAATAAAGTAAAAAAAACAAAAAAATAGGCAGAATCGATAATGTTAGAGTGTTCACACGGACCGAAGAAACGCGGCGTTTTAAGCTGAAATACTTCATAGGATACAAAACCAATGATAAAAACAAAAAACTATAAATGATACATTTACCATTCAGCTTAAGTACATTCGATAAGAAAATATTTGTGTTTAATCCTAGACTTTTTTAGTTAGAGAGATTTAAATAATTTAATAATTTAATTTTTAATTTAATTGAACCTATAAGTATTAAGGGTTTAAATCACAAGTTATATAATTAACCAGCGTCAATATAAAATAATTTATTTAATTACAAATGATATCAAAATAATTGTTAAATTTTCGATTTTTTTGGGATTCATAAAGAATTGTAAAGTGCATTTATAAATTTACACAATATTGTGTTAATTTGAACGAGGCTAAAATACAAATTATAGTGAAAATTTATTCGGACCAGCCGATAAAGTGATTTTATTCTCATATAATTTTTTGAAACAGATATAGTTAGCTGCGAACAGCGGCGTGTCGCGTCACGTGTGAAGCTCTCTTACATACTACTAAGCTAAGCTAGAGAAAGGAACTTTGTTTACTCGATGCTTTTTATCTCTTTATCCGTCCGCGCTGTACGCCTGAAACACAAAGAAAATTTAATTTAGTACTTACCCCCATACTAACGGGGTTAGTGAGTTAGGGGTAAGTGAGCTCGGGGTAAGAGCGTTTCCACATTATCCGATCCGATATCGGTATCAGACGCCGATACGATATCGGGGCAAGTAAGATGTATGAAATATGTACCTGCCTTTCACATTGTCCGTTCCTGATATGATGGACGCCCGTGAGCCGTCGGGCGATAATGTTTGTATGTGTGCTATACGTGTATCTAAATTGTCTCTGTGTGCGTAGAGCAAGATGCGCGGCGGCCATTTTGAGCTTGTTTACCAGTTTGGTTGTCATCATAGCGTCGTCATCGTTTAAATACGATATAATTACGATTATAAGTAAATAAAAAATTTTGTAGGTGCGTTTTGTAGCTAGCTAAAAAGAGTAGTATAAAATGCTCCCTCTGAATATCTAGCTTCCACAATGGGATGTATCCAATACTGTCTGTGGACAGATCTTTTTTTGCGCCTCAAATATAAGAGATACAACAAATAAAGTTTTCCATTATAGTCTGCCATGATGACCTGCCTGCACTAAGCTATCGAGCAAATGCCCGTATCGGAACGATTTTGTCGGAAATATGTAAAAATAGCACATGGTGTCGGCTATCGGATGTCGGCTATCGTCGTCCGACACCGATATCGGATCGGATATTGTGGAAACGCTCTAAGAGAGCTACGAGTAAGCGAGCTAGAGGCAGTGAGCTAGGGATAGCTCCAAAGTTATCAAATTAATGAAAATTTAATCAAATTAAATGAGATTGATTAAGCATAGGTTCAGGACAATTTAGGTTGTGTTAGAACAAAATGGTACATAATTTAAGTAAGATTTTACAATTAATTATGGTATAAATTACAAGTTATGTAGGAGTTTGTGATTTTTTTAAAAATTTTATTAGTACCTTGATTTGTATTTTGTTTTCTTAATTAACCTAAATTTATTTTGTTATCTATAAACAATTAATTTATATCAAGAAGTCCATAAAAAATCAAAGAATACAAAACAATATTAAATGGAGTAGAGGAAGACCAAAGAAGAGAAGGATGGATTGTGTAGTAAAAGGCGTGGGTAGTGAGGTGACGGCTGATAGAAGTGAGTGGAAGAAGAAGAAGTGTTGTGCCGACCCCACATAATGTGGCAATAAGGGTATAATTAACCTACAAACTATATATGTCATGATAAATGTGTGGTTAAATCATTGATTTACCACTAGCCGTAGACAGAGTGCGTCATACAAAAACAAGGCGAGAATTTGTCACCAACTAACTATACATTCCTACATATCGGTATATGGATGTATTACAACCCGTCTAATACACTAGACATCTGGCCGTTATATTATCTATAGCGGCGCGTAGTGCTTTGTAATTCATTCGGTATACGGCTCGAGTGTTAGAATCGGAGACTTTCGTCTAGCCTCGTCACACACTGGGGGAAAGGAGTGCACGCGTCGCTATTTGTGCACTACTTTTCCGTCACATTTTTTGAGCGTTAATGATCGATCTACGGCTAGTGGTAAATCAATGGGTTAAATGCTTAGATAACGAAAAAGATAAATAAAAAAAAACTTGAGAGGTGTCAAGGGACACCCGGATGGAACGAAGTTCGTTTCGATTAATTGAATTTATTTACAAAAACCTGTATACACTCAACAAAAATAATCGTCGCGACACCACACTGTTCAATGCGAAATAGAAATGAAAATATCTGGATTGCTTTCTATAAGAGAGAAAGAGACAGACAGAGAAACGTGCGACGCCGCACAGCTTACAATAGCTTACTATAGCAAAAAGTGTCGTGACAACTTTTCGTAAGAATTTTTTCCGTCTAGCCCCCTTTCACAACGCGCGATAAGGAACTTCGTTCCAATACCGTTGTTTTAAATCGATGTTATTTTGAAATGGCAACGAAATTAAATGTAAAGTTACAAGAGGTTACAACAAGGTGGCTGGTGGGAGGATTAAAAAGTAGGTAAGCCTTACTCTTTGGCTGGATAGACGAAGGTCTTGACCTCCGTGCTGCCGAACAGGTTGGAGGCGCGACACGTGAACTCGCCGACGTCGGGCCAGCGCAGGGAGGAGACCACCAGGTCGCCGGAGCGGAGCACCTGTAAACAAACCCCCCCTCTTTACTCTCTCCGAATGCTGCAGCTGGTATCAGGGAAATACCAGTCGTCAGTTTTTACGATCTCCGTGGCGTAGCGCGTGCTTTCGCTATATAAAGTTGGAGGTCCAGGGTTCGATTCCCGACTCGAGTCTGTTCTGGTGGGAAACTTCTTCCTTGGCTAGTAGTTTAGTTGCCCTACCGACAAGGACGTGGCCTTCAAGCGATTCGAGTTGATTTTAGCGTTCCGGCTAGATGTCGCTTAGACACTAACTAAGATCCTGGGTTCGATTCCCGGCTCGAGTTTGGTCTAGTGGAAGGCTTCGGCCGTGGCTTGGTACCACCCTACCGACAAAGCGATTTTAGCTTTCCAGCTAGATGTCGTTTAAACTCTTATTAAGTTCCTAGGTTCGATTTCCGGCTCGAGTCTGATATGTATGTAGGAAACTTTGGCGTAGCTAGTTATCACCCTACCGAAAAAGGGATCTTAGCGTTCCAGGACGTTGTCGCGTAGAAACCAATTAGGAGGATGGGTTTACCATACCCCTAACAGGTTAGGGATATAACCCCAATAAAAAAAGCAAAGTTTGATATTTAATCGTCGTTCCTTACCTTCATCCTGGGGTCGTTTTTGACGTCCTGCCCATCGTTGGTCGTCCAGGAGACGCTGGGCCGCGGGTGCCCCCTGACGCGGCAGGGTATTACCACGTCGCTGCCGATGGTGTCCACGAACATCTTGTACGAGACCAGGATGCGCGGAGCGAGCGGGACCAGCTTGGATCGCTCCGAGGAGGCCGTGCTGCCACCTGTGGACGAATAGCGAAAACTAGTTTAATTTACATACTTTCATCTATATTTCAAAAAAAAACGTAGGTAAATACCGATAGTAAATTTAATCAAATTAAATCAAAAATAGCTTTATTCATATAAACCTATTACAGGCATATATGAATCGTTCATATATATCACATTTTTCATTGTTTCTATTAGTGATGGTGATAACTACACTCGACAACTTACAACTAAAGCTAAGAGGGGTCAAATCGGTCTAAGAAAAAATAGACACTAAACTTAGCAGGGTATTTTTGTTAACATCATCTCACATTATCAATAATAAATTATAGTACCAATGGAGTTAAAGCAATTCACACCCAAGCTTTTTTATCGTTTATATAATCCTTAATATCGTAACATGATTTTTCTATAAGCTTCCGTTTTATAAAAACTTTGAACTTATTGATAGACATCTCAAAGATATCAATAGGTAATTTACTATAAAATAATACATTCATACATTATTTCATATATCTTTTAAATAGAACGAACGGGTAGTAAATTTTTTTTGTCGGTTGGGGGTTAGAACACTAACTTTTCGGAGTTATGTGCATTTTTAAGCAATTAAAATATCACTTGCTTCAACGGTGAAGGAAAACATCGTGAGGAAACCTGCATGAGAGTTCTCCGTAATGGTCACAAAGGTGTGTGAAGTCTGCCAATCCGCACATGGCCAGCGTGGTGGACTATGGCCAAACCCTTCTCACACTGAGAGGAGACCCGTGCTCTGTAGTTAGCCGGCAATGGGTTGATCATGATGATGTCTACACATTACATATATATAAATATGTAAATGTGGTAAGTTATATGTACACACGATTTTCCCTACATAGACTCTTCCCAGTGTAATACAAGATTGGCGCAGTATTTTAGGATTTAGCGCCTACATATATTGAACCGCAAATGTTGATACCAGGAATTAAACAAGTTTTTCCCGTATAAACCATAATCAACGCGACCAGTTACGGCACTTGGGCGTTATATTCGCCCCACTTTTCCTGACAGGGAAACTTTTCTTTGTGTAACATTGTGACAAATAACTTTGTTTACTTGACCTACGCCAAAAGCTTGTACGCAAAAGAACTGGTGTTTGTTATCTGTAATTCGGGTTTTCACAGTCATAGCAATGCATTAACTTATAGATTTGAATTATTAATCAAGATGTAATGAATAGAAGCAGGCGTTACTTTGCGGAAGTCCAAAATAAACAGCAAGTTTAATTTGCTATATCTCCATAGGTACAATAGTTTATTATTCATTATGAGATGTTGATAACGAAAAAACCAACCCCGGCTAAGTTTGTTGTGGGCTTCTTCTTAGACCGGGGCGCATTTGGAACCCTCATAGCTTTAGTTTTAAGTTTACGAATGTAGTTATCACCATGAAATAACTACTATGTAAATTATTGACGCGTCAAAAGTGCCTTTTAAAGGACTATTTGAATAGAAATTTGAATTTGAATGTAAGTATCATCTTCGTATTTAACTGAAGACTAAGTGAACTCTTATGGGTGTAGCTTCACAATCCATGGATTTATTATGTTCTATTCGCCGAATGTCTTCGTAGTCTTGGGTTGGATTTAGAATCGTGCGGCAGGAGTTTCGAACAGTTGACAGAGAGCATAGACCACAAAAAAATGAAAATACTGTGACACTAGTCTTTCACATGATCTTACGTCCTTGTTGCACATATACAAAATTATATATGCTATCTAGCTCTCCCGTAATATTGCATAATTTTTTCGATGTTTTACGTATTTATAGGTTATGTTAGTTTTTTTTGGTTTTCTCGAAAAAAGTGCATTAACTTGTAACGCGAGTGCTATTGTTAGAATCGGGGACCAAACCTCTACCAAATAAAACATCTTTCTGCCCCAAACTCCTGCCGCACGATTCTAAATTTTAACCGATTTCTCATCTCTCCCGATAATGGACGTAAAAACGAAGCTGTTTGGGTGACCTCGTCAGTCGTCATGTACGGTAGGCAACCCTCAACCCTGAACGGCACGGCAGTGAACTCACCGGTGCTGTAGACCAGGGTGGTAGCCCTGGCGCTGTGTGCTCCGGCCACGGCCAGGCACGTGTACCGCGCGGGCGCGTCCGTGCGCGAGACGAGCAGCGTTGACGAGATCCGAGCCACGGATGACGGGTTCGTGGGCACCACCTCGCTGGACTCTTTGTCGTACTGGAAGCAAATACTTTAGAGTTAAACACGCTGTGAAATAAAAACATTAAATTTACACTGAACTTGAATGTAATTTTAATGTATTTTATCCATTGTGTCTAAATAGGGTATTATTGCTGTGATAGCCTAGTGGTTAGGGCGTCAGCCTCCTAATTAGAGGTCGGCGGTTCGAATCCGGGCACGTACCTCTAACTTTTCGGAGTTATGTGCGTTTTTAAAAAACAATTAAAATATCACTTGCTTCAACGGTGATAATGTGTTCTCAAAAGCGTGTGAAGTCTGCCAATTCGCACATGGCCAGCGTGGTGGACTATGGCCAAACCCTTCTCATATTGAGAGGAGACCCGTGCTCTGTAGTGAACCGGCAATGGGTTGATCATGATGATGATGACTTGCTCATACTTGAGGCCTTACCAACACTTGAATGAAGTGATCAAGCATTGGCGAGTCTACTTTCATCTCATTCACGTTGTTTTCCTGAAGCAAGTGAAATTTTAATTGCTTAAAAACCTACATAACTCCGAAAAGTTATAGGGGCGTTTGAAACCCGGGTTCGAATCTCCGACCTCTGATTAGGAGGCGGACGCCCTAACCACTAGGCTATCACGGCTTGAAGCTCAAGTAGTAGCTTCAGATTACTCAGCTTCAGACCAGGGTCATCTAATAAACTGCTGGAGGGACAACGACAGAGAGGAAGTACTCCTACCTCATAGACCGGCGCGTCGTTCTTGAACCAGTGCACAGAGGGTGCCGGCTCGGCCACTGCTTCGCAGGTCAGCTCCAGGGTTGTGCCGGGTCGGTGCGCTATGCTGGCGGCAGGTCCCCGAATCAGCTTGATGAACGGCTTTGACTTCCTATTTGGGACTTCTGTAAAGAGATAATTTTGGTGATGTTACTTTTCTTAGTAGTAGCTTGTTTTTTTTTTATACGCTACAAGTTAGCCCTTGACGGCTATCTCATCTGGTGGTAAGTGATGATGCAGTCTATTATGGTAGCGGGCTAGCCTGTTGGTTAACAGTCCTAATTGGTTTCTACGCGACATCGTGCCGGAACGCTAAATCGCTTGGTGGCACGTCTTTGTCGGTAGGGTGGTAACTAGTCATGGCTGAAGCCTCCCACCAGACCAGAGTCGAGCCGGGAATCGAACCCAGGACCTCCGACTTTATAAATGCAAATGCGCACGCGTTGCGCCACGGAGGTCGTCAAAAATGTGCGAATTAGCAGACTTCACACGCCTTTGAGAACATTATGGAGAACTCCAGGTTTCCTTACGATGTTTTCCTTCACCGTTGAAGCAAGTGATATTTTAATGGCTTAAAAACGCACATAACTCTGAAAAGTTAGAGATGCGAGACGGTCGTCTTCACTACTAGGCATCACAGCTTATTAATACATACATATATATATGTATTAATAATCTTATAGATATATATATATATATATATATAAGATTATTTTCACTAAGCATATTTGAAAGACGACCTCCGTGGCGCAGTCGCATTATAAAGTTGGAGGTCCTGGGTTCGATTCCCGGCTCGAGTCTGGTCTGATGGGAGGCTGCGGCCATGGCTAGTTACCACCCTACCAACAAAGACGTGTCGCCAAGCGATGTCGCGTAGAAACCAAGTAGGAGTGTAGGTTTTCCATACCCCTAACAGGTTAGCCCGCTACCATTTTAGCCTGCATCATCACTTACCATTTGAGATTGCCGTCAAGGGCTAACTTGTAGTGGATAAAAAAAAAGAATCGTTGGTTCTCACCGTTGGTGTCAATGTGGTTGTCTATGTCCAGCATCTTCAAGTGGCTGTTGACGAGGGCCGGGCGCGCGCCCACCAGCGCCGCCGCGGTCAGAATCAGCACTAAACAATACATGCTGTCCACACCAGTAGCCACTTGCTATAAACTTTGTATGCGATGAGATTCTATTCACGGGTTGCCTGTAACAAGAGAATAGTGATATTTACCAGCTGTTCAATGAAATGTCGAAGTCATTACCCAAGACCCATGGACGACTTTCGGATGAAATACTAATGATGATGTCTAGCCATAATAAGTTAAAACGAGACAAAATTACCTGTCTGACATAAGATTGTCTTGTTTTGACACTAACTTTGGCCGAGCAAAGTCAAATATAGATATAGAATTATATATATATATATATATATAGTTTTAGAGAGAATATGGGGACGAAAATCTACGAAGAAAACTAACCTATGCTCGAAATCCTTGTTTTAGTATCATCTTATTGTACAGGTGCAATTTATGTGAATAAATTATCAATCAATCAATTCCATCATCATCATCATCATCATGATCAACCCATCCGGCGGGCCGGCTCACTACAGAGCACGGATCTCCTCTCAATATGAGAAGGGTTTGGCAATAGTCCACCACGCTGGCCATGTGCGGATTGGCAGACTTCACACGCCTTTGAGAACATTATGGAGAACTCTCAGGCGTGCAGGTTTCCTCGCGATCTTTTCCTTCACCGTTGAAGCAAGTGATATTTTAATTGCTTAAAAACGCACATAACTCCGAGAAGTTACAGGTTCAAACCCCCGACCTCGGATTAGAAGGCGGATGTCCAAACCACTAGGCAGTCGCTGCTTTTTTTTAATGCGGTGCGTGCCCGGGTTCGAACCCCCGACCTATGAGTAGGAGTCATACGATGTATTGATTCCTTTAAAACGCACTTATTTCAGCAAAATTAGAGGTGGGTACTCGGCATCGAACCCCGGACCTCTGATTAAGAAGCGGACGCCCTTACCACTAGGCTATCACAGCTTCGTATGTATTGGCTTAAATAAAGCAATTACAAAGCAAGAAAGGATCTATAAGTTTTGACGACCTCCGTGACGCAGCGCGCGCGCTGTCATTTTATAAAGTTGGAGGTCCTGGGTTCGATTCCCGGCTCGAGTCTGGTCTGGTGGGAGGCTGCGGCCGTGGCTAGTTACCACCCTACTGACAAAGGCGTGTCGCCAAGCGATTTAGCGTTCCGGCACGATGTCGCGTAGAAACCAATTAGGAGTGTGGATTTACCATACCCCTAACAGGTTAGCCCGCTACCATCTTAGACTGCATCATCACTTACCATAACGTGAGATTGCCGTCAAGGGCTAACTTGTAGTGGATAAAAAAAAAAAAAGTTTTTAATATTTACTCTTTTGCTGCGTGATTGACAAACATAATTTTACTTTAAATTTATTTATTTTTAGTGACACATGGCCTATGTATTTTCGTATTTTATTTATCCTATTATTTTGTGGAACACTGTATTCATTTCTTAGAGGGTTGATTATTGCAACACAGTTTATATTTCGGCAGGATAATCGTTTTCATTTGTTTAAGCTTATTGTATTATTGGTACTAATCTGGTAAAAAACTAAAATGGTAAAAAAACTTTTGTCTTTATCTATACAAATGAATAAAATTGGATTGTCTGTTTGTAATATTGAAATAACCGTATTTTACTACATGCATATGAATATGTATACGGTACATATACCAAAATAACATTTTTTTACAATTTTTGTCTGTCTGTTTGTTCCGGCTAATCTCTGAAATGGCTGGACCGATTTTTACGGGACTTTTATTGGCAGGTAGCTGATGTAATAAGGAGTAACTTAGGCTACTTTTATTTTAGAAAAATAAAGCAATGTTGCAATGTCCAAGTACCGTCCAGTACCGCGCGCACCTCACGCGCATGCCACCGCCTGTGCCATCACGTCTCGGGCGCCTCCCACTTCTCCCACCAATTGTTTTAGTTTAGTAATTATTTTAATTAATTATATAAGTAATTCGGGTTAGTAATCTATTGCTTCATGATTGAGAGACAAACAAACACACTAACTCAACGCAGACGAAGTCGCGGGCGTCAGCTAGTCTTAAATATATGTATACAAACATACACGGAATTGATTGTTTGATAATTTATTCACATAAATTTTCTTTGTAGATTCTCGTCCCCATATTCTCTCTAAATCTATATAATATATATATAATTCTATATCTATAGACTATAATATATACTTTGACTTTGCTCGGCCAAAGTTAGTGTTAAAACAAGACAATTTTATGTCAGACAGGTAATTTTGTCTCGTTTTAACTGTTTCTAAAGTCTAGAGGTAAGGCTTAGTTATTTTATTGATCTCGGCTTAACGAGGACATCCATCATCATGAGCCGGAATAATTGCTGAGTTCATAAACTGGGAGGAGCTGCTCTTGAGGCAAAATTAATACTATTCTATAGGTAAAGTGGTTTAAATAAAGCAAGCAAGATTAATATATTGAGAGCGTTGTATATGTGTATTGGCTTAAATAAAGCAATCTTTTGTTTCAGATAAAACCTTCTTTTAAATGAATAAGTTATAGGAAGAAATTATCTAAATTACATAAGAGATAAAATCCAAAAAATATAAAATAAAATAGAAAATATAATTTTTATGTTTTTCTATTGGTGAAATATTCGACGGGTCAAGAAGTCCTGGGTTCGAATCCCGGGTTGTGTAACAAGTTTTTAAGTACCAGCGCTATGATTAGGAAACTGGCGGGGTCCACTCCAATGACTCGGAGAGCACGCGAAGAGACCCATCGGTTTTTTCACTGGCATTGTGAAAATAGTCGTCAAAGCCCACCAACCCACATATGAGCAGTGTGGTGGGTTTAATGCTCTCATAACTCTCTTACCTGAGCCGGCCGACATCATTCAATATCTAAAAACGAGTAATTTAAAATTGCTATATTTCCTACAAAGTAATTTTTTTTCCGGACGTAATCATGATTATGATGAATTATATAATAATTTAACGAAATTATTGTCACGTCACTCGAAATTGCTTTTCGAAATCACAAGGTGATTTATTTTTTCTATTATTAACCGTAGAGGTAAAGGGACTGTTCTCCGTAACGGATAGCTTCTATTGCATCATCTTTTTTTTCACTTTACGCTAACGCATGTATCGTCAGCTGTTAGAGCTAAATGCAAATAAACATGCCTTTAAGCGCATTATAAAACAGATACTCAAAAATAAAATAATAACAAAAACACAAAGCAAATTTTAAATTTTCTCACAACAAAGATGTCTAGAAAAATAAATAATAAGTTGGTTACCTTTTAAATTAACCGCGAAGGTTTTATTTCACGCGCGAAAACCTCCTTACAAACCTACACTATACAACGATATTTAAAAAAAATATATAACAAAAAAACACTGTAAGTACTTTTGAACGACGGCCACAGAATATTAATTGCAAAAAAGAAACGCTACATTAAATCACAGTTTATCGAAACGTTGTTGATGAAAAAAAAAATAATAAACGTTCTAATTTTAAAAAATCGATCGCACGTTTTAATTTAGGCGCGCTCACAGGAGCATTGGTAGGGACTAAATGTGCGGCAACTACCGCGGCATATATATAGGCGTTCGGACTTCTTGAATTCCAAATTGAAAAATGCACGCACGGGACGCCGTTTCACTGGGGTATCACGACACGATAGCGACGCGTCATGTCTTACGGTCGTTTCATGGGGTTGCGATGTGTTCTATATTTGAATATTTTTAATAACGCCTTATTTGAATAACCCGCGAATTTTGTGGTTTTTAAGCTAGTTTAACCTTGCAAACTTTTTTAATTTTCGCTGTAAATAAAAACTCTAGAATCTGGATCTCTTATTTTTTTTAAAACTTTTTTTTTTAATACAGTCAGGGTCTAGTCCTGTGGTGCTTTTACGTAATTTCTGTTACAAAGTTGGTATGCCAATGGAAACAAGTAATTGCAAAATTAAGCCATGATGCATTGACGAATATCGGTAATGAATAAATAAAATGTCGCATTTATAAAATTAGTATGTATAGCAAAAGAAGTCAAATGTTGCGTTAGAAATAAGTAAAAGTAAACTCAAGGATTGTTTGCAGTTGATTTGCGCCTTCGATAGATGGCGTTAGTAGGTACTTATAATTTTTATTTTTTTGTTATTCTTTATTATTATGTTATATTATGTTAAAAATAGAAATAATAAGAAAAACAGAAACAAGAAGGAGCAGGTTACAAAAGTCTTATGCCTTAGTAGTATAATTGAGCAATTGCAAGAACGCTTAATCAGTATATCCATATCAAATTCAAATTTGTTTAAGATCGTGGTGTAAAATAAGGCCTAGATTTTTTTTTATTCCACTTTAAGTTAGTTTTGCAAGGCAATGTCCCTTGTTGGTAAGTGATGATGCAGTCTAAGATGGTAGCGGGCTAACCTATTAGCGGTGTGGTAAATTTATACCCTTAACAGCCGTAAATCATATATATAAGACAACCTGTTAACAAACCAATACAAAAAGTTGCACTAAAATTGGTCCATCCGTTCGATATTCTATGTAAATTATTGACGCGTCAAAAGTGCCTTTTACAGGACTATTTGAATAAAGATCATTTGAATTTGAATTTTTTATTTGTATGAAAAAAACATTGATAATTTAATGTCCTAACTATTAAACATAAGCTTTCAAACAAAGATATTAATAGATATTAATAGGAAGGTGTTCTGCAGTGCTTCGGCTATGTTTGTCAAAGCGCGGAACAGATTTGATGCCATTTGGCGCAAAAAACCGCGTCCTTACTGAAGAGGGTCTGTGAAAGCATTTACAGCATCCAGCGTATGACAGCTGACGGAATCGATCCTCCTGTGCTGTGGAAACTAACACAGAGGACTAAATCCCTTGCAGGAATTAACTATCATATGTGGATTTTAGTTGTCCGAAAAAATAAACGAAAACGAAATTTTTAAATAAAATAATAACCCTCATAAATGAGGTTTTTGAATATTCAGATTTAAAAAAAAAATTAAAGAAAATCCTCCTCTTCTATATTCAACATTACAACCTGAAACTCTCTTTCTCCTTTTTTATACATTACAAATTAGCCCTTGATGGCTATCTCACCTGGTAGTAAGTGATGATGCAGTCTAGGATGGTAGCGGGCTAATCTGTTATGGGTATGGTAAACCCACACTCCTAATTGGTTTCTACGCGATATCGTGCCGGAACTCTAAATCGCTTGGCGACACGTCTTTGCCGGTAGGTTTGTAACTAGCCACAGTCGAAGCCTCCCACAAGACCAGACTCGAGCCGGGAATCGAACCCAGGACCTCCAACTTTATAATGCGACAGCGCACGCACTGCGCCACGGAGGTCGTCGAAAATATGGAGTTAGATTAGCCTAAGCTATTAATGAAGAAAAATTCAATTCAATTTCTGATTGGAGACACATCTTTGCCGGTAGGGTGGTAGCTAGCCACAGTCGAAGCCTCCCACAAGATCAGACTTGAGTCTGTAATCGAACCCAGGACCTCCAACTTTATAATGCGACAGTGCACGCACTGCGCCACGGAGGTCGTCAAAAAGACGGAGTTAGATTAACCTAAGCTATTAATGAAGAAAAATGTATTCAAGGTATGAAGGCGAGACCTTCGAGAAGGCTGTACTTGCACAGCTGCACGAGACAATAATACGTCCTAATTGAATCCAAACCGGAAATCGAACTGATATCTTATCTTATCTTATCTTACCGCTCGTAGATACGCCTGCGCAACCAGATTTACTATTGCGTGGAAATTTAAAAACTTCGCGATAAAACCGTTGGCCTCACGCTCTAGTGACAGTGTAAAGGGACAAAGCGAGGTTCTCCCCCGACCTAAGCGCTCCTCTCCGAAAGAGGAGACCAAAACATATCCTTCCCTGACGATCAGATGACTACTGACAACATACTCGTACCACCTACCACACAATCATACGCTACACGCCGTCTTCGCCGGCGAAGACGAGGTCCCCGCTATCTTACGTCATCCGGACGTGGGCTCCATCCACGGCCTCGGAGACGTACGGACCACTCACCGTCCGACCCCCCCGTTATCCCAAACGTCGCCTGAGCCGAGGTTCGGCCTCAAAGGAGGCGCCCTTAGGCAGACGTTCCCTTAGTTTCTTCGAGCCCTAGGGCTCAAAATTTCTTCTGGCAGAGCTTCTTTCCGAAGCTCGCCAAACAGCCCGGTTACGCTGTGGCAACCAATAGGGTTTGTACAGCTAATAGACAGTCCGAAAAAAAAAAATCTTCTTAGACCGCGGCGCGTTTGGAACTCTCATAGCTTTAGGTTTTAGTTCACGAATAAAGTTACCACCATCACTACTATGTAAATTATTGACGCTTCAAAAGTGCCTTTTAAATGACTATTTGAATAAAGATTATTTGAAATTGAATTTTGAAGAAATGCGTGTATATTTAGTATGTATTTCTTTGTGTACAGTTAATTTCTTTATTAGTTAGTAGGAGTGTATAATCATCGAAGATTTGGATGAAGAAGTTTCGGCTTTAACTTTAGCGTTACTAGTTATACCAGTGTGAACTCCAACTGATGCCGAGTCGAGTTAGCAACAGCCCTCGGAAGTGCAAAACGAGAAAAGCATTGCAACGTTGATGAAGGGTCAATTGATCATTGCGTTGCGCTTGACCGCTGCCAACTCGAGCGTCGTTGCCAACCGATAAATCATCGCGAACCACTTTAAGTTCCAACCCGACCCTTGCTAGTTGTTTAATTATTTAAGCTTATTGATATAACGCATAATATATCTCTTTTCTAATAAATAAAATTCTCTCGAATCACATAACTCTATTGTAATACAAAGGATTACATATTTTCTCTCTAATATATAAAATTCACTCGAATCACATAACTCTATTGTAATACAAAGGATTACATATCTTCTCTCTAATATATAAAATTCACTCGAATCACATAACTCTATTGTAATACAAAGGATTACATATCTTCTCTCTAATATATAAAATTCACTCGAATCACATAACTCTATTGTAATACAAAGGATTACATATCTTCTCTCTAATATATAAAATTCACTCGAATCACATAACTCTATTGTAATACAAAGGATTACATATCTTCTCTCTAATATATAAAATTCACTCGAATCACATAACTCTATTGTAATACAAAGGATTACATATCTTCTCTCTAATATATAAAATATAAAATTCTCTTGATACACAGTGTTTGAGACAAATATCTTAAATGAAACCTGTGATAGCTAACATGTAGTGTATAAAAAAAAAGGAAAACAGAAGCGAGATAAACATAGCATAGACCCGGAAATCGATCTCAGGATCTCGTTTTTTTTTTTTTTTTATTTACCACAAGTTAGCCCTTGACTGCATCTCACCTGATGGTAAGTGATGATGCAGTCTAAGATGGTAGCGGGCTAACCTGTGTATGGTAAACTCATACTCCTAATTGGTTTCTACACGACATCGTGCCGGAACGCTAAATCGCTTGGCGACACGTCTTTGTCGGTAGGGTGGTAACTAGCCACGGCCGAAGCCTCCCACCAGACCAGACTCGAGCCGGGAATCGAACCCAGGACCTCTAACTTTTTAAAATGCAACAGCGCACGCGCTGCGCCACGGAGGTCGTCTCTTGCTTGGATGTTTGTTTGTTTGTGGGTCACGATGCTGTTTTATCGGCGGAGATGGACCATTTTACAAATATGAACCTCGCTCGGAACGTGTAGCCGCCGAATGAGCGCCATTGTCGGTATATCTGCTTAGAACAATAAACAGAGGGAAAAAATGGTTGATTGTCCACATATATTTGTGGTATAATAAAAGTATTCATAATTAAAGTCGCGAATCATCAAGTTTAATAATAAAGTTTAAAGGCTGTTCTCAAAATAAAACCAGATATACATCAACGGAACATCATATACTCGTAATATAACCTTTAAGTTACTAAGTTTTTATTCAATAAGTGACAAAAAAAACTTACACAGAATGAAAAAAAAACAAAATAAAAAAAAATCTTTCAGATAGGGTTCAACGAGTGACAAAAAAAAAACGAAAATAAACCTTAGATTGAACCTATTTATTCTATTATTATATTATGGTATTTACTACTTTTATATATATACATTTACTTTTTTTTTGTTTGTTCGTGCGCCTACCATTCGTTTTCATAACGTACCAAGGTTGACTGGTGGAGAATGCTTTTAGCATTAAGTTCGCCTTTTGTACAGTTTTTTTTGTGCAATAAACTTTTAAAAAAAAAACCTAAAACTAAAAATCTTAAAAATATAATATCATAACTAAAATATATTATTAAAAATTGTCCCTTTAGGCAAGGATCCGAAGATACTGGCAGCGTTCCCCTTTTGAATGGCTAGACTAATTCTTTGTCCGAGGTAGCTGGCAGCCCTTCGGTCTCCTGTGATGTCGACTGACCTTTTTGCTATTTCCTTAAAAAGCATCAAGCAAGGGTGTCGACACCGAATGGGACAAAATCATATTCGGAGCCTAGACCCCTGTATTTGCATTCTCTTAGTTATAAATCCTGAATTTTAACACATTACTATTATCTACTTGACTGGTTCTTTTGTCGTGGTACACACATAATTATGTGCCCCCCCCCCCTCTCGTAGGAGGAATACACCCGAACTCAAAACCGCTGTGCTTTACGTCCGGATACTACCCGGGCGTTGTCTACCCGATCTGGGAATGAAACCCAGGACCAAGCGTTTTTTTTTATCCACTATAAGTTAGCCCTTGACGGCAATCTCACCTGATGGTAAGTGATGATGCAGTCTAAGATGGTAGCGGGCTAACCTGTAAGGGGTATGGTTAACCCATACTCCTATCGGCTTCTACGCGACATCGTGCCGGAACGCTAAATTGCTTGGCGACACGTCTTTGTCGGTAGGGTGGTAACTAGTCACGGCCGAAGCCTCCCACCAGACCAGACTCGAGCCAGGATTCGAACCCAGGACCTCCAACTTTATAATCTGACAGCGCGCGAGGTGCGCCACGGAGGTCGTCAAAATATGATATAAAATATGCGATACGAAGTTAAACATGCTAACCACTAGACAAATGAGGCTTGCATTGACTCTACTCAGACCTCCTACAAGTAAGCTGTTGACATTAATTTCAATTGGTAAGTGATGATGCAGTCTAAGATGGATAGTAATTGGTTGCTACGCGACATCGTGCCGGAACGCTAAATCGCTTGGCAACACGTCTTTATCGGTAGCTTCTACTAACTAGCCACGGCCGAAGCCAGGCCAGACTCGAGCCGGGTATCAAACCCAGGACCTCCAACTTTAAAATGTGTCAGGACATGCGCTGCGCAACAGATATCGTCGATCTTATTGAAACAAAGTAATTTTCAATGTCTTACTTTGGCTTTGCTATCTCCATTTAACATTAACTTAACGAGTTTTAACGCGTCCAGTTTTAACGGTTCCCTAAGTCAAACATAGAAGCGGTGATAGCCTAGTGGTTAAGGCGTCAGCCTCCTAATCAGAGGTCGGCGCTTCGAATCCGGGCACGCACCTCTAACTTTTCGGAGTTATGTGCGTTTAAAAAAAATTAAAATATCACTTGCTTCAACGGTGAAGGAAAACATCGTAAGGAAACCTGCACGCCTGAGAGTTCTCCATAATGTTCTAAAAGGCGTGTGAAGTCTGCCAATCCGCACATGGCCAGCGTGGTGGACTATGGCCAAACCCTTCTCATATTGAGAAGTGCTCTGTAGTGAGCCGTCAATGGGTTGATCATGATGATGATGAAGTCAAACATAAGTAAACGCGCTTTATGGAAACCGGCAAGAGTATGTCGCCAGAAAAGAGGAATTAACTCCGGATTAATAAACGCTGAATATGTTTCCAGAAGCGTACGTAGCCATTACCATAAATATTGTAATAGATACAGGTCAAAACGCAAAAGATGCGCAGGCGTTGGAAACTAAACATTTGCAAAGGTAAATAAACTGTACAATTAACTGTACAATATACTCTTTCAGTTTACTTCAACTGTCAGGCTAAACGTTGTTTAGAATTAGTTACCACGTACCACGTGGCTACTTACCACCAAGCCAAGCGAATTAGCGTTCCGGCACGATGTCGTGTAGATACCAATTAGGAGTCTGGGTTTACCATACCCCTAACAGGTTAGCCCGCTATCATCTTAGACAGCATCATCACTTACCATCCGGTGACATGCCGTCAAGGGCTAACTTGTGGTGTATAAAAAAAAAAAAGACGGGTTGCACTCCGGGAGTGCCGGCAGAAGTGAAAACTTGATTATTAACGTTGAGCATGTTTGATATTTTGGAATGGTTAGGGAATAATTTTGCACCAATTGCTTTATCAGTATAAAAGCACTATCATTTATGTGGTAGAATACAATATTCATTTATTGCGCTATCGTACACAAACATGACAATTTATATTACATTAAAAATTTAACACTTTAAAACTATTACAATTATTTTACATTAAAAAGTTTATCTATATCAATTTCCATATTTTAAGCACTTTACATTCACGAATTTTACGAATACACAACAATGTGATCACTACACAGACGGTCGAGCCATCAGCTGTCACCATCCATGGATGCGCGTGGCACGCTGTAACATACACGAACATTCCTGCGCTGCCTAAACGAAACAGTAGGCCCAGGCATACATTTTCACCGCGCCGTAGAGAGGGGATAGCTGTCTACTCTCCATCCGTCTTACGCTTTTTCGATCAGGTCACGTGTCCTGACGCGAGTTTCAGATTTTATACCCATTACAGAAAAAGTGCTCAACGCCGCTAAAGAAGTTTTCACTTCAAAAATTACTACACCAGTCTCCTCATTATAAGAAGGGATTTGCCCACATAGACGATAAATGACAAAACCTCCTACACAATTAACGCCAAGCAGCGTTTTCGACAAGGGCCCAATCCACGGTCTCGGAGACGTACGGACCACTCACTGTCCTATCCCCCCGTCATCCCAGTCGTCGCCCAAGCCCAAGTTCGACCTCACAGGAGGCGCCTTTACGAAGACTTCCCTTAGTTTCGTAAATAGGGTTCATTAGCTTCTTGTTCAAAATTCTTCTGGCAAAGACCCTTTCCGAAGCTGTCCAATGTATCCAGTTACGCTGTAGCAACCAGTACACAGATAAAGTAATTCCAAACAAGTAAAACACTTTACGCACACTATCCGGAACTCTTAGACAAACTGGTTTCCCAATGTCTTCCTTTTCTGTTAAAGCAAGTGATATTTAACTTGAAATTGCGTAAATTAACACACACTTCCGAAAAGTCAGTTGCGGGTGAGATTGAACCCGTTCGCCCTAAAAGGGAGGTTGCCGTCAAATCTTACTATATATATACGAGTATATAACCTAACCTAACGATATAATAGAAGAAAAGCCAAGCGATATAATAATATATAAAATAAATTACCAAATAATATAACTGACGAAAATAATGTGACGTCCTTTAAGCGCAAGTTAAAAGAATGGTTCATTCTTAGTAGCTTCTACAAGATAGACGAACTTTTCCAATATAAGTATACTTAAGGCCTCAATTGGATATCAGCCTATGCGTAACAATTAAAAAAATTTTTTTTTTTTGACTATCATAACATTGAGTCATTGAATTATTATTGTTATTATTTTTAATTTTATTTATTTTTATTTTTATTGAATTATTTAACATTAGAATATGATGAACATGATGAATGTTTAACAATTGTACTGTTTGCAATGCCCTGACCGGGTCTCATGTCTGTTAAATATGGAAGGAAATAAATAAATAAAATTAATTAATAGCGATATACTAGTAGCGGCCATAGCCTCCCACCAGACCAGATTCGAGAAGGAATGTAATCCAGGAGCTTTCATTAATAAGCATAAAACTTCTGGGAGTAAGGGCCTGAGGAGTCAGCATCTCTGTAGGTATTTCCTTAGGTTTAATATTTCCTCACACTGGCCCAGATAAATAAAACACTCTGTATACAGCCCATACATAATATTATTCACGAGATGTTATCGCCTCTAGAGGCGGAAGCTCTTTGCTTTTTTTTATACACCACAAGTTAGCTAACCTGCATCTAGCTTGATGGTAGGAGTGTGTTTATCATACCCCTAACAGGTTAGCTCGCTACCATTCTAGACTGCATCATCACTTACCACCAGGTGAGATAGCTGTCAAGGGCTAACTTGTAGTATATAAAAAAAAAGTGATGATGCAGTCTAAAATGGTAGCGGGCTCAACCTGTAAGGGATATTGAAAACCCATACTCTTAATTGGTTTCTACGCGATATCGTGGCAACGCTAATTCGCTTGGCGACACGTCTTTGTCGGTTGGTAACTAGCCACGGAAGAAGCCTCCCACCAGACCAGACTCGAGCCGGGATTCGAACCCAGGGCCTCCAAATTTATAATGCGACAGAGGTAGTCATAAAACTAAACATTCGAGAGTTTTTATCGGGAAATTATAGGGTTTTGAAAGATGAAAAGGCTGATAAAGTATTAGAATCATCATGTGAATTCTTTTTGTCTGGTGGGAGGCTGCGGCCGTGGCTGGTTACCACCCTACCGACAAAGACGTGTCGCCAAGCGATTTAGCGTTGTCACGATGTCGCGTAGAAACCAATTAGGAGTATGTTTTTTCCATACCCCTAACAGGTTAGCCCGCTACCATCTTAGACTGCATCATCACTTACCATCAGGTGAGATTGCCGTCAAGGGTTAACTTGTAGTGGATAAAAAAAAAATGTCGATAACATCTTAGTGAGCTATTTAAAACAGTTTGAAGAATTCCTCAAGGCTCTGAATACACGAGGATAAGGAAAAAAAAATGCAAAGTGCGGCCTGAACCGATTTCCAAATGTCATTGAATTTCATACAATCCAATATTAAACAGCTCAGTCATTCGGATTTTCACACTCTAGAAAACGATTTACTGGAATTCGGAATTCTTGTTTGAATAAAACAATATTAAATTGGGTTGCTGACCTTTCCGGCCAGCTGTAAGACGCACAAAGGGTAATTTGAACGTCTGTATGTAACGCGTATGGGGAATCCGAAATGAATCTCTACAGACATTATACCGTCTATGATATTAATCAAAGACACAGGCCTATATGAGAGAGAGGGTTAAAGTACCTTTCCAACAAAACGTTTATTGATTTTTCTTAAATTACTGAACTTTGATTAGATAGCCTAGTAGTTAGGGCGTCAGCCGCCTATTCAGAGCTCGGCGGTTCGAATCCGGGCACGCACCTCTAACTTTACAGAGTTCTGTGCGTTAAAAAAAAAAGTTATAATATCACTTGCTTCAACGGTGAAGGAAAACATCGTGAGGAAACCTGCACGTCTGAGAGTTCTCCATAATGATCTCAAAGGCGTGTGAATTCTGCCAATCCGCACATGGCCAGCGTGGTGGACTATGGCCAAACCCTTCTCATATTGAGAGGAGACCTGTACTCTGTAGTGAGTCGGTAATGGGTTGATCATGATGATGATAATGATGATGATGATATTATATTTTTTAAGGTTATTTATTGTAGGCTAATCTAAGGTTTATTTAAGTTATAATCTAATATTACACATCAAATTATTTTTTTAAACTTTAAAATATTCTAATACATTTATAGTTTTTATAATGAAACACATATTCATATCTTTTTCTTCTTTTTCTTGCCCGTGGGCTAACCCTATGTCAACGTGTCCCTAAAAACGCACATAAGTCCGAAAAGTTGTAGGTACCCGGGTACCCGGGTTCGAGCCCCCGACCTCTGATTAGGAGGCTGACGTCCTAACCACTAGGCTATCACAGTTTCTTGATATAATGCAATAATATTAATACATTGCAATATATAGATTGTGGTTACTACAAGAAAAAAAATAAAAGTAAAGCTACCAGGGTTACAGATGTTTGGTCCGCGATTTAGTCACTTTTCTGGAAGTTGCTAACTGGGTTTCCAACTGGGGCTTGTCAAATTATTGCGTATGAAGACGCCTGACTAAACCTCATAGAAGAGTAACTGAAGCTGCAGGTCTCTGATGAAGTAAAGCAAGTGAACCCTAATTACCTACCCATGGCTTAAATGCGCAGATAATAAATGCATGCCAGAATCTCAATAATCAAATCCAAAAAAAAAAACGGTTACTGAATCGATAAAGATGCGATTATCTGAAATTCAATGACATATTTTGGAAATCGATTCAGACCTTATTTCGCATTCTTTATCTTATCTTATTCACCCTGAATTTTCTGGAACAAATTTTAAGTAAGTAAATCTATATCTAACTTTTCAGGTACTGTGCGTTTTGTAATAATATATTAATATAATAATTGTTACAAAATTAATAATTAGTATGAAAAAAAGTCCAATAAAATTTAAATAAATGTACAAAATAACATGTCAACCAATTCATAAAGTTAAACATTAAATATTATGTTTAATTTATTAAGTATACTTTAAAATCATAGGAGAGTAGTTTACAATGTTACCTCATTCGCGAAAAAAGAACGAATTACATACGATAGTTTTTTATATTTAACATCTTTGTTCGTGACAATTAGTTGTTAGGAATACATATATAACTTAAAATAAAACTTAGATAAACCTAAAACTAAAAATCTTAAAAAATAAATTAATATTTAACATCATAACTCAAATATATTATTGAAAGGAAACCCCTTAGGCAAGGTTCCGAAGATACTGGCAGAGTTCCCCCTTTGAATGGCTAGACTAATTCGTTGTCCGAGGTAGCAGGCAGCTCTTCGGTCCCCTGTGATATTGACTAACCTTTTTGCTATTTCCTTAAAATGCCTTATAGCGCTAGGACCCCACGGACCAAGGGTCTCGACACCGAATGGGACAAAATCATATTCGGAGCCTAGACCCCTGTATTTGCATGCTTTAGCTTTTGCAGCCGCTTCACACGCCGAAGACTATATTTCAATCTCAATCTAAAGCCATTTTAGTAAGTAACTATAGTTTTCACACTCTCTGAAAATAATGACTTTCTACCTATTGTGGATGAAGAAGAAGTGGGATAAAGACCGCTGACAGACAAGCGCGACGCGGGGTTTAGTACAGGGTCCCGTTGGAGCCCTACGTATACCCGTTAGTACTTAGGGCTCCAACGGGTAAACTAAGAGCTGGTCAAGCCCCAAGCCGCTGGTCAAACACAAGGGCCAGACACGGACGTGGACGAATGCGAAAACTAAAGTAAAACAATTCAAATTCGATTCAATCCCATTTCCGGTTACTGGCCACCATCTGTGTACACCTAATACGAGTTTCCAATGCTCGATAGCGTTGATGGTTTTTTTGTATTTCTATATTAAAACGTTCACAGCAACCAGTACCTTAATGACCCGTGTTATCTTAAATCTTTTTATAAATTCAAATTCAAATTCAAATTCGTTTATTGCATGAAAGTGGTACATTCATATCAAGATCTTAAGATTAAAGGGTAGCCTAACACATTCTGCCTAAAAGGCGTGCAACAAAAATCTTACAACGAAAAAAAATGACAATTTAAAGAGTTTCATAAGAGTTATGAAATCAATTAATAAAATGAAATTAAATAGAAATAAAGATTTAGATATTAATTTAGGTAAAAATTATTATAGAAACTGAAAACTTTGTTTAAAATAAACAAAATATTGTTACGTCCGAGGATATAGAATAAGAAGACTTACAGTTGTTCTTTATAGTATTATTAGTATCTGGCCACGAATTCGTCTGTTTGGACTTCAGAATTAGGAATTAAAGTCCACACAGCTTCACATAATGATCAACCCATTATCGGATCACTAAAGAGCACGGGTCTCTTCTCAATATGAGAAGGGTGTGGCCATAGTCCACCACGCTGGCCATGTGCGGATTGGTAGACTTCACACGCTTTTGAGAACATTATGGAGAACTCTCAGACATGCAGATTTCCTCACGATGTTTTCCTTCACCGTTAACGCAAGTGTTATTTTAATTACTTAAAAAAAAACGTACATAACTCTGACAAGTTATAGGTGCGTGCCCGGGTTAGAACCCCCGACCCCTGATTAGCAGGCTTCATTCATTCATTTTTATTACTACAACTAATTTTATTTAACTATTGCACTATCCCCTTTGTAAATAGTTCCTATCACAAACGGTTGTCTGGAGGAAATCACTTTGAGCGATAAGACCGCCTTTGCGAGTTATGTTTGTTATCTTTTTTTTGTTTTTATTTGTTTTATAATCTTAAGTTTTGTAATGTGCAATAAAGACTTTATCTATATATTTATTTATTTAATTTTTAATTTAATTAGAACGGTCAATATCCATAACTAATTAAATAAATTAAATGATTACACAAAACAAAAAAAACAGACAAGAGAGACAAAAACAAATATTTAAGATCTATGACAGAGTCATAGTGGTATTATTATACTTTTCGGAAAACTGCAAGCATTGGCTTACGACTGTATTCCATTGGCCTGCAAATATGTCACAGTGAGGCGAGTCCGTCAACATTGTATTTAGGGCTGACAATGTGCGCAATATCTATCTAACCGACGTAATAATACCGAATCTCACGGAAACCATCAACGTTGTCGACTCGCTCGAACTCGTACTGGGGGTGCTGAATAAACAATCCCGTCTTGCGAAATACTACTCATTGAAATTTAGAAATCGACAACCTCTCGTAAGTTTATACGACATCTGTGTAATTATTTGAAGAAATAACAAAAAATCGACCGAGTTATATCCGCTCGTGTACCAGGGTTTCAGGACTCCAGAGGAGTACAACCACTAAAACTTAACGTTATTCCCAAATACCACTATTCTTAGTGAATCACAAAGCCTAGTTTATTGTAGAGGTAAGATCTTTTGATCTTATAGAAATGCTATTATAAACATATGGGTGCTGTCTTAAATTATTTCGAAATTTCTGAAGTAAAATTTAGAGAAGAAAATCTTAGTACCAGGATAGTATATGTTGGTGATCCCCTTACGGTATAGCACGTAAAACTGTCGGTTTCTATTATTAATATGTTAAAAGTATTGTGAGTGTATGATTAAAGTGGGTGTGGAAGGAATCATCATCATCATCATCATCATGAACAACCCATTACCGGCTCACTACAGAGCGCGGGTCTCCTCTCAATATGAGAATGGTTTGGCCATAGTCCACCACGCTGGCCATGTGCGGATTGGTAGACTTCACACGCCTTTGAGAACATTATGGAGAACTCTCAGGCGTGCAGGTTTCCTCACGATGTTTTCCTTCACCGTTGGAGCAAGTGATATTTTAATTTTTTTAAAGAAGGAATAGCCGAATTTATTTGATGGAATTTGTCCAGATCGTTTTTCCTATTAATTGAAGTTTCTCGAATCCAGGACATCTTCAAGTACCAGATTTTTTCTCTTGGTTCTTTAGTTTAACCACTTAAACAGTTATAAATCTTGCTTTCGTGGATTTTATGTCCACTAGAGAATTTGAGTAAATAAATTGTATGTTTACAAAATTTTCTTTTTTTCATCACCACTTGAAAATTTACAAAAACAATATTAATTTTTTAATACGATTTCAAGTTTTCATTTGCTTTATATAATTTTGCTTTTCTTTATTCAAATAATCCGTAAAGGATTAGGAAAGATTATGATTGATTGCAATAAGCGAATTCTCCAATTTACAGAGTCGTCAATATGGTGACCCAATAACTGGGTGCGTGTTATCCGAGATTCCTAGTTAACAGAACTGTAGAAAACAAAAGCATAACATAACCCATTACACCGTCCAACCCCCCCGTTATCCCAAACGTCACCTAAGCCGAGGTTCTGCCTCAAAGGAGGCGCCCTAAGGCAGTCGTTCCCTTAGTTTCTTCGAGCCCTAGGGCTCAAAATTTCTTCTGGCAGAGCTTCTTTCCAAAGCTCGCCAAACAGCCCGGTTACGCTGTAGCAACCAATAGGGTTTGTACAGCTAATAGACAGTCCGAAAAAAAAAAATAACAAATTTCTCTGTTGCTGCGTGAAAGAAGGGAAGGACACTTCCAGGAATGTTGGTTAATTTTGATTATTCAAATGATTCCCAATGTATTCGCAGTGGCAACGAAAAAGTTACGTAATTCAAATACAGACGCCATAGAAATTTCCAACCGATTACCCCGGAGGTTACGTAATGAATGAAAAACAGGAATTACGTGGCAAAAGTGTCTTTGAAATTCAATGTGGATAACTTAGGTATTGAATACTAGGAGTCGCAGTTTGGCGCGCTGCGAAACAGACGTGTTGTTGCTGCGTAAATAATTTTAATATTTACAGGCACTTATTTTTGAGGTATTTGTACCGCGTTTGGTTTGTTTGGTCTGTTGGTTGGTTTTTTTCGGAGTTTAAGTGTTGTTTAAATTGTTGTTGTCTGTATTTGAAGAGGTTAGTTGGAGCTTGCAGGTGTCATTGGTGGTTCTCGTCCACTGGCCCTGCAAGGTGTCCGGGGATTGTTAGATTAGGAAAGTCAAACCACTGGCGCTCTTTCACTTTCAGACTGTTCGATTTCTGGGTGTTTAGAGTGACTTTGGCCTTTTTTTTTTTTTTTTTTTTGTGGGTATTTTTTCTTTTTTTTTTTTTTTTTGGATCGGTTTGTTTGTTTGACGGGTGATTTTGTTTATGGGAATTTCATTGGTGTTTTCATTGTTTGTTATTGTTTTTGTTGTAATTGTTATTGCGGGCTGTTGTTTTGTTGTTGTTGGGGGGGTATAGTTATTCTGTGTGGCTGGCTAACGTCCCTAAAGCCTTGGGTCCCTGAGTGGCGACCCGTCTGGAGCACCAGACGGGTAGACCGCCGCAGGAAGAGATGGGGGGGTCGGGGGAAGACTCGACGGCGCGGGTGTCGCGTCGACGTTCGGCGGTTACTGTGAAGGACAACCCTCGAACCCGAAGTCCGATTGTAACTCGGAGCTCACGCGCGGTGCGCTCGGCTTCTTCGAGTTCGAGGGAGTCCTCGATGTCGAGGTCGTCGACTCCGATCCCGGTGGGAAAAACGGGGATAGCGGGAGCGAGAGCGGAACTGAGGGCTGCTCGGGAGGAGAGGAAAGAGGTCGCCTTCGACCAATTCCTCAGGGACCGCATTGTCCGGAAAGAGATAATGGGCGCTGTTCTGGACCCTGAAGAGGGGATCTTTAGCGAGACACCCGTTGAGGAGGACCCAGCGCTGCTCAGCCCAGAGGAGCTACGGGCCGCCGCTGGAAAAACTGCGACGGAAATTATATTTCTGGCAACCAAGTCCGGCAACCTTAAAGGCACGTTCGTGAAGCGATTCAAGGACGCGGCGGCTAGGATGCAGGGCATGGTTGAGGCTCTGGCGTCGAGGACGGAGGCGGAAGAGACGCGCCGACTTCGAGCTGATAACGCCCGCCTCCGTAGTGAGGTGGAGAACCTCAAGGCAGAGGTGAAAGCCCACCGGCGGGAGTTCGATGGGATGCGGACGGAAATGGCAGCGGCGAGGGGTGCGGCGGCGAGTAGCGCTGCGAGCCCTGGTCTCCGTTTCGATGTAATGGAGGAGTTCAAAGCCTCCATTGTTTCCTCCGTTGGGCGGATGTTGGATGCTCGTTTTGCGGACATTGAAGGGCGTCTTTTGCCGGGGAGGGTCTTACGCCCGCCGTTGGCGGCGGACAAGAGGACATCTCACGCCGAAGCAGCGGAGGCTCCGCAGGTGGCTCAGCCTGCACGCGCACCTCTAGGTGATAGTGGGGCAACTGCCTCCCTCGGGGCACCGGCGGCGACACCGGGACCGAGCAGTGGGGCTCACGTCGGAGAAACTTGGTCGTCGGTAGTCCGGCGTAAAGGGAAAGGCCAGGGCAAAAAGAATACTGCATGCACTCCCTCGGTGGCTCCTCTGAGAGCTTCCCCCGCGCCGGCACCTCGACTGACTCTGGCTCCCCCTAAGACGGCGGCGGTCATTATTACGTTGGCCCCGGAGGCGGAAAAAAAAGGGGTGACCTACGCTCAGGTGCTCGAGAGGGCGGAAAGCCGAGTCAGTCTTGAAGAGCTGGGCATCGGCGCGGGGATGAGAATCCGCCGCGCAGCAACGGGCGCCCGACTACTGGAGCTTCCGAGTGAGCAGACGCAAGCGCAGGCGGACGTTCTGGCCGACCGACTGCGAGCGGCGCTGCAAGGACTGGCAGAGGTCAGTCGCCCCACCAAGACGGTGACCCTTAGGGTCACCAGTCTCGATGACTCCGCCACGCCGGAAAAAGTGGCGGCAGCGGTTGCTCGCGCTGGCAGCTGCCCTCTGTCGGCAGTCAAAGTCGGGGACCTACAGTTGGGTCCCCGCGACATGGGCTCGGCCACCGTCCATTGCCCGGTGGACGCTGCGAAGAAGGTTTGCGACGCCGGTAGGCTGCTTGTTGGGTGGAGCTCCGCAGATGTCCGTGCGCTCGAGCAGCGCCCACTGCGCTGTTATGGTTGCATGGGCATGGGGCATACACGTGCCCTGTGTCCCTCCAGAATCGACCGTAGTACACTGTGCTACCGGTGTGGTGTCGAGGGACACAAGCAAGCGGGCTGCACTGGCGCAGTCCGCTGTGTCGTCTGCGCTGACGCAGGGCTTCCGTCGGGCCATATTATGGGAGGTAGGACATGTTGTCCTCCCTCCACTAAAGGTGGAATAAGGTCCCAGCCGCGAGTTGATGGCGGTAGAGGTCAAGCGCAGGAGGATACTGATATGTCGTCATGAGTTCGCAAAATATCAGTATCCTACAGGCGAACATAAACCACTGCGCAGGGGCTCAGGACCTCCTGATGCAGTCCTTCGCGCAGTGGCAGGTCGACTTGGCAGTGGTGGGGGAGCCATACTATGTTCCCCTGCAGAGTTGTCCTAATTGGGTGGCGGATACTTGTGGTCTGGTGGCGATCATTGCAGCGAATGGCACTGGCCGCTCTCTCTCTGTCGCTGAAAGGGGGCCGGGGTATGCCGTGGCGAGATGGGGAGAATACACAATCGTCGGAATATACTTCTCACCAAATCGTCCACTGTTGGAGTTCGAGGCTTTCCTCGACTCGGTTGTTGCGGCCTTTCGTAGGCATAATGAGGGGCGCACCTTGGTACTTGGCGACTTCAACGCTAAAAGCCAGGCATGGGGTAATCCCACGCAGGACAATAGAGGTAGGGCTGTCGAGGTGTGGGCTGTGCAGCTGGGGCTCACGCTGCTTAACAGGGGCACGGCCTACACCTGTGTTCGCGCGGGGGGAGGATCGAGAGTCGACCTGTCCTTTGCGACGACTTCAGTAGCTGACAGAGTCGACAACTGGTGGGTGGAGGAAGAGGTGGAGACCTTGTCGGACCACAACTACATTAGGTTCGAGATATCCACCCCTATTCCCGTCGCTGTAGTCCCCCCCCGAGGGCCGCACCACTTTCCGCGCTGGTGTCTGGGTCAGTTGGACCGGGAGATGGTGAGAGAGGCCGCCATCATTCAGCGATGGTCGTCTCCCAGCGCCCGTGTAGACGCCAGCGTCGCAGAGCTGTCGAAGCGTATGCAGCTGAACCTGACGGAAGTGTGTGACTCCTCGATGCCAAGAGCTCGCGGATGGCGTCGTAGCAAGCAGGTGTACTGGTGGTCAGCAGAGATTGCGGCCCTCCGCGCCACCAGTAACAGAGCTCGCAGAACGTATGTCCGATGCCGGAGGCGGAACGGCTGGGACGTCTCTCTGGAGGAGCAACTGCGGGAAGCCTATCGCCAGGCCAAGAAGGCCCTAAAGCGGGCGATAGGCGAAGCAAAAGAGCGGGCCCGAGAGGAGCTGCTAGAGAGTCTGGATAGGGACCCTTGGGGACGCCCTTATCGCACTGCACGGAAGAAACTACGCAGCCAGGGGCCTCCGGTGACCCAGACTCTCCAGCCGGAGTTCCTGCGTCGGGTGGTTGAGGAACTCTTTCCGGACTCACAGGGTCACGTCCCTCCAACGATGCCCCCCTCGGTAAATGAAATCAACAGTGGTTCTGCCCCGCTGGTCACCGACGAGGAGATGAACGTGGCTCTGGACCGCCTCCGTTGCAGGAAGACAGCGCCTGGGCCGGATGGCATTCCGGGGCGGGTCATATATATGACCCGAGAGTTCCTCGAGGGTAAACTCCGGGAGCTGTTTAACCATTGCCTACAGGCTGAACAGTTTCCCGAGTCTTGGAAGGAGGGGCTGCTTTGCCTCATCAGGAAGGAGGGGAGGCCGCTGGATGCCCCCTCGGCGTATAGGCCGATAGTCTTGCTCAACGAAGTCGGAAAGCTTTTTGAGAAGATTTTGGCTTACCGGCTTGTTGGGCACTTGGAGACTTTTGGTCCAGGGCTCTCAGCGGCGCAGTATGGCTTCAGGGCGGGTCGTTCGACCCTTGACGCCCTGGAGTCATTAAAAACATTGACGGATGAGGCAGTTACCCGGGGTGACGTCGTGATCGCCGTCTCTTTGGACGTTACGAACGCCTTCAACAGCCTCCCTTTTGAGACTGTACTAGAGGCGCTCCGGTTTCATGGAGTGCCAACGTATCTCAGGAGACTGTTGGAGGCTTACCTGCGGGAAAGATGGATTTACTGGGTGGGAAGAGACGGACGAAGGGAGCGGCGGCAGGTGCTCAGGGGTGTTCCGCAGGGGTCGGTTTTGGGGCCGGTGCTTTGGAACATCGGCTTCGACTGGCTTCTGCGGACACCTCTGCTCCCCGGGATGAGGTTGCTGTGTTATGCGGATGATACCCTCATCACGGCGCGCGCGGGCACTTTTGAAGAGGCGGCTGTTTTGGCTGGGGTCTGCGCCACATTGGTGGTTAGAAGGATCCGAATGCTGGGTCTGAGGGTCTCGGAATCAAAAACAGAGGCCCTCCTGTTTCACGGCCCGCGTAGAGGTCCTCCTCGGGGTGCATATATTACCGTGCAGGGTGCAGCGGTGGAGGTCAAGGCCCATATGAAATATCTGGGCCTCACTCTGGACGGTAGGTGGAGCTTCAGGAGGCACTTTGAGGTCCTTGCTCCCAGGCTCGTCAGTGCAGCTGCCGCTCTGGGAAGGCTTTTGCCTAACGTCGGAGGGCCGGCCTCAGCCTGCAGACGCCTATACGCGGGGATCGTCAGGAGTATGGCACTGTACGGCGCTCCTATCTGGGTCCACGCACTGTCGCCGCAGATTGTGTCCCTTCTGCGGAGACCGCAGCGTATAATTGCGGTGCGTGCAATACGGGGGTACCGTACGGTGTCTTGGACGGCGTCCACCCTCCTAGCTGGTGACCCACCTTGGGATCTGCAGGCTGAGGTACTCGCTCAGGTGCATCGGTATCGGTCAAGCATGAGGGCTCGAGGGGAACGACCAGGACCTGAGGAGATTGGGAGGTTAAGATCCCTTGGAAGCGAGGCCCTGGTCCAAAGATGGCGGGATGACCTCGAGTCTCCGATTGCCGGCATCTGGACGGTAGAGGGAATCCGGTCCCACCTGGAGCGGTGGTTGAGGCGGAGACATGGCGCACTGACATATCGTCTCGTGCAGGTACTTACCGGGCATGGGTGCTTCGGTAAGTATCTGCACGGAATCGCGAGGCGGGAGGCAGCGCCGGCCTGTCATGAGTGCGGGGCGCCGGAGGACACCGCTCATCACACTCTGGCAGAGTGTTCATCATGGGCTCCGCAGAGGCACTCACTGATGTCACTTCTAGACGGGGACCTCTCGCTGCCAAGCGTTATTAATTTAATGCTTGCTAGCGAGGAAGGCTGGTCAATTGTAGCCTCCTTCTGCGAAACCGTAATGGGTTTGAAGGAGGCCGCGGAGAGGGAGAGAGAGCAGGCGGCTGATGCTCCCCTTCTCCGTAGAAGGAGAACGGGTGGCAGGAGGCGCCGATACGCGCACCTGTTACCACCCCCGTAGAGACCAACGAGTACACTGATGAGCGCGTCGGGGTGTCAAAGTGCATGCTACCGCGATCCCTTGGCACCCCATCTGGGACGCAGAAGGCTACGCTGGGTTTTAGTGTGTATTCTGGCCGCCAATTTGACGGCCGGCGAGTCCCACATACCCGCCTGGAGCTCGCATCCGGGCGGGATGCGTAAATGCATTTCCCAGCGGGAAAAAAAAAAAAAAAAAAAAAAAAGGTATTGAATACTACATATCTATATGACGACTAGTTGACAGACGTTGCATTATAAAGTTGGAGGTTCTGGGTTAGATTTCCGGCTCGAGTCTGGTCTGGTTCCGGCTCGACAAAGGCATGTCGCCAAGCGATTTAGCGTTCCGGCACGATGTCGCGTAGAAACCAATTAGGAGTGTGCGCTTAACATACTCCTGACACGTTAGCCTGTTACCATCTTAGACTGCATCATCACGTAAGATTGCCGTCATGAGCTAACTTGTAGTGGATATAAAAAAAAACTTTTTTTTTTATTTTTTTTGTTCACAAGGGGGTAAATAAATCTCCTAGTGAGATACCAGACTATTGCTGGGGAAAAGCTAGGGTTATGTAGGATTTTCACCCACTGACCTGTTAGGGGTTTGGTAAACATCGTGCAGGAACGCTAAATCGCTTTGCGACACGTCTTTGTCTGTAGGGCGGTAACCAGCCATGGCCGAATCCTCCCACCAGACAACTACTACTACTATTACTATAATAACAAACAATTATTTCAAAATCAGAAACTGTGAATCAGAATCTGTAATAGCCTAGTGGTTAGGACGTCCGCCTTCTAGGTCGGGGGTTAAATCCCGGGCACGCTCCTCTAACCTCTAACTTTTCGGAGTTATGTGCGTTTTTAAGCAATTAAAATATCTCTCTCTTAATCAGAGGTCGGGAGTTCGATAACGGGTACGCACTTCTAACTTTGCGAAGTTATATGCGTTTTAAAGGAACTACGATATAATTTGCTTCAACGGTGAAGGAGTTCTCCATAACGTTTTCAAAAGCGTGTGAAGTCTGCCAATCCGCACATGTCCAGCGTGGTGGACCATGGCCGAACCCTTCGCATATTGAGAGGAGACCCGTGCTCTGTAGTGAGCTGGCAATGGATTGATCATGATGTGCGTTTTTAAGCAATTAAAATATCTCTCGCTTCAACGGTGAAGGAAAACATCGTGAGGAAACCTGCACGCCTGAGAGTTCTCCATAACGTTTTCAAAGGCGTGTGTAGTCTGCCAATCCGCACATGGCCAGCGTGGTAGACTATGGCCGAACCCTTCTCATATTGAGAGGAGACCCGTACTCTGTAGTGAGCCGGTTATTGGTTGATCATGACGATGTATCTAGTGTCTGTTCTGCTTACGATATCTTTCAACGGCGGATGCTTATTTTCCCGCTCAACGTAAACACGTGCTGTTAATTATTTACTTTAAGGAAAAATAGACTCGCAGCGTTGAAAGATTCTGCGATACGTCCGAGAGCGATGTATACACAATTGATTTGGGAATTTATTAGGTTTGTGGTCGCGGAACCAGCTTTTTTTCCCCCGCTGGGAAATGTGTTTACGCTTCCCCTCCAGAAGCGACGCAGGCAAGACTGCGCCGCTTCCGAAGGGGTATGTGGGACTTCCCGGCGGCCAGACTGGCGATCAGAATACCCACTATAACCCAGCGATGCTCCTTCGCGTCGCTTGGTGGCTGGGTCAGGGGAACACTTGTGCACTCGACCGCAACCCAGCCAGCGGCGTCCGCTGAGGCGTCCGTCCGTTCCGTCCGAGGCGCGCCAGGAACATTGGACGCGCCTCACGACCCGAGGATAAGGTTCGACGGGTGAGGATGCCTCTCATCCGTCACCCGGAGCTCCTCGTCAGGGGGGCAAGCGGAGCCAGCTGCAGTCTCTACTAGTCTACTTTTTCGTTTACAATAAATATTCTCTAGTTTTCGTTTATCACCACAATCTTTGTCTTTCTTTTATCCACTAATAGTTAGCCATTAAGGCATAGCATGCTCTCTTGTAAGAGCTAATCTGGCTAAATTTTCTTGTAGGCTTTTTATTAGAGCAGGGCGCGTTTGGCACCCTCATAGCTTTAATTTTAAGTTTACGAATGTTTTTATCGCTATCAACTCATTACTATGTAAATTATTGACGCGTCTTAAATGCTATGTTAATAAACATTATTTGAATTTGAATATTGAAAAAATGTTTGTATATTAAGTATACTTTTCTTCTCTTTTTCTTTTCTTTTTTTTTTTAAGTTTTCTTTTCTTTTTTTTTTAGTATGCTTTTCTTTGTGTACAGTTAATTTCTTTTATTAGTAGGAGTGTATTATCATCGAAGATTTGGATAAATAAACGTGCCTTTTAAAGGACTATTTGAATAAAGATTATGATTGATAGAATGATTACGTTTTATATAAACTTTGAAGTTAATGACAGTTGATGATACGTACTCTATATGTTGTAGTTTTGTCGTTAATCGGACTGGTTAACCGCTCTTTTCATAGCCACATCAAACACCGAAAAAAGTTAATGTTTCCACCGAGTTTGAAATTCTAAACAAAGAGTTTTCCGGTCACGATGCTGTTTATTATAAAGAAAGTGGTTTATGTGTTAAACACTAACCTCTCTAAAACTAACGTAGGCAAATTCGCCCCGATAAATCGCTTAATTAATATATACAATAATTTGTCATAGGCCATGTACTTTAACATCTTTCACGACAAATTATTTAGCTTTAAGAAAAAATTGTTAGTGGCATGATTAATTTATGTAAATATATTAATTTTAATTCAATTTCATCATCATCATCATCATTTCAACCGATAGACGTCCACTGCTGGACATAGGTCTTTTGTAGGGAGTTCCAATGGCCACGGTATTGGGCCGCTTGTATCCAGCGGCTCCCTGCGACTCGTTTGATGTCGTCTGTCCATCTTGTTGGGGGTCGACCAACGCTACGTTTACCGGTGCGGGGTCGCCATTCCAACACCTTGGGACCCCAACGTCCATCGGTTCTCCGAGCTATGTGCCCCGCCCATTGCCACTTCAACTTCGCAACTCGCTGAGCTATGTCGGTAACTCTGGTCCTTCTACGGATCTCTTCATTTCTGATTTGATCACGTAGATATACTCCTGGCATAGCTCTATTTAATTTACCTAATTCTAATTCTATTTATTTTGTAATTATTTCTTGGCCTCACATTTTAAATATTTAATAACTATCTAAGCTACTATTTAATAAATGTTGTTCGGAGAATGTTGGCAATGTAGAGTATAAATAATGAATAGAAGCAGGCGTTACTTTGCGGAAGTCCATGACAAACAATAAACAGCAAGTATAATTTGCTATATTCCGCCGACAACCGGGAGATTTGTACAATATAACACCACACAAAATCTTCCACTAGAACCTCTACGCACGTTTCGACCCGACACCGGATCATCATCAGGAGATGTTGACTTTTTTACTTTTCTCGCTTGTGAAGTCATGCTGTTTATTGTTTAGTGCTGAGTATGCCTATATTTCATAAATTGTAACCACCACCACCAACCAGAACTAACTTAAACGGATATAAATGTATTTTGCAAGTTATCGCTGGCATACTTTATGAATAAATTAATAAATAAATAAACACTTCTAACTCTTGATTGAATGGTTGAGTGCCAGAGAAATTGATAGAATCCATACATATAAAAGCGAAAGGTCACTTCCATACTTACATACTGACTTACATACATACTGATTAAACACAAGATCTCAAAAACTATTGCACGTATAAAGCTATAATTTAGCAAGTAGGTAGTTGGTAGTTGAGAGATGTCAGCTAAGAAAGGATATTTGGAAATTCCACCCCTAAGGGGGTAAGATAGGGGTTGGAAGTTTGTATGAAATTTCTTTGTTTTTAGAGTTAGATACACAAAAATTTGCATTAAGATTAATAATAATAAATAAAAAACATTTTTAAATATTACCTGTTAAGGGTGGTAAAATAGGGGATGATAGTTTTTGCTTATTTTTTTATTATGAAGTCTACAAGCTTGAAATTTTGAAAATAGGTTACTTTTTAATTTAGAAACACTAATTAAACACAATTTGACATTTACCTGTAGCTTATTTTCTGAAGCAGAGCAATCACGGGAAATCAGCAATTCTACGCAGGCGAAGTCGCGGGCAACAACTAGTCTTAAAGTAAATACAAAGCCCGTTTTGAAGGAAAATTAATGTAAAATGGTGTCTCATCAAATGAACGGAAATCTATGAATTAAACGGACTGGTCTAAAAGTCGGTATTTGCCACATAAACCTTTTTTTAAGAGCTCCTAGATTATTTATCTACTACAAGCCCCTGACGGCAATCTCACCTGGTGTAAGTGATGATGCATTCTAAGATGGTAGCGGGCTAACCTGTTAGGGGAGAATGATTAACCAATACTCCTAATTTGTTTCTACGCGACCAGACCACCAGCTTTGACTCGAGCCGGGAATCGAACTCAGTACCTCCAATTGACCTACACTTATATAACTATATTTTTCAAGTATCAAAATAAAATTAAAACATCGTAGATACCACACCAACTCTGGCTTCAATCAATCATAATCTTTATTCAAATAATCATTAAAATGCACTTTTGATGCGTCAATTACATAAATCAAATCATCGTCAAATCACTACGATTTGATGGTGATAACTACATTCGTAGACATACACTGAAGCTTTGAGGGTTCCAAACGCGCCCCGGTCTAAGAAGAAGCCCACAACTAACTTAAAGAGAAATAGTTTATTCCCATTCATTTATCTTCTTCTTTTATTTCTCGAAGCGGTGATAGCCCAGTGGTTAGGGCGTCAACCTCCTATTCAGAGGTCGACGGTTCGAATCCAGGCACGCACCTCTAACTTTTCGGAGTTATTTGCGTTTTTAAATAATTAAAATATCACTTGCTTCAACGGTGAAGGAAAACATCGCGAGGAAACCTGCACGCCTGAGCGTTGTCCATAATGTTCTCAAAAGCGTGTGAAGTCTGCCAATCCGCACATGGCCAGCGTGGTGGACTATGGCCAAACCCTTCTCATATAGAGAGGAGACCCGTGCTCTGTAGTGAGCCGGTAATGGGTTGATCATGATGATGATGATGATGATGTATAAAATCGCTAGGAAACCTTATTCAAATAAATAAATAAAAAAAACTTGAGAGGTGTCAAGGGACACCCGGATGGAACGAAGTTCCTTTCGATTAATTAGTGAAGGAATTGTATTAAAATTTTATTTTATTTAAGTTAGTAGCTTTGCCCTCTGACCAATTCTATCATATCAAAGTTATTTTACAAATGTGCACCAATAAATAGGTACCCCTTTTGTTTGTTTCTCCTCCACCTCGAGGTAAAAGGAATGCTGTTCAGCCACTCGATACCTTCCTCAGCGGCTATTCCTGGCGCCAGGTACCAGTAATTCCGCGCTCAATTAGAAAGCTATGCGTTATTTTGAAAACAACATCCATGTTTGTAACGATCCAATTAGAATGGAATTTGACTGTAAGTTTGTTTTTGTCGAATAACTTTATGGTGATTCAATTTCATTGGCGAGAAGGCTGTGTGGAATGGAACGTGTGTTTTGAGATGAAGGGTACCATAGGGACTTTATTGCTAAGGCAGAGATTCGAGACCTTTGGCCAAAGAAACATTAAATACGAGACAAATTTGCATGTCCGATATTTGTCTGTAACGTTTTAACACTTTGTTTGAGCAAAGTCAGTGTACGCTATAAATCTCTATGAAGCGGACTTAATTTAGTTTATTAAGCGAGAGGCTTACCTCTCATTGAACCGTTAGAATGAGACTACGTTATGTATCTCATATAGACCGTCCGACCCCCGTTTACCGTCCGACCTCACTGTTATCCCAAACATCGCCTAAGCCGAGGTTTGGCCTCAAAGGAGGCCTTAGGCAGACGTTCCCTTAGTTTCTTCGAGCTCTAGGGCTCAAAATTTTTTTCTGGCAGAGCTTCTTTCCGAAGCTCGCCAAACAGCCCGGTTACGCTGTGGCAACCAATAGGTTTATTACAGCTAATAGACAGTCCGAAAAAAAAAATCTCATATAATGTCTCGCTCTTTTTTAATTTACTTTGGTTGGGCAAAGTCGGAGTACGCTTTATAGATCTTAGCCTAAGATTCCACGGCCGTATGGCCTTAGTCCACCACGATAGATAGACTTCACATGCCTTTGAGAATAATGGAGAACTGAGAGTTCTCCATTATTCTCAAAGGTATGCAGATTTCATCACAATTTCTTCTTTGACCGTTCAAGGAAGTTATACTTATGTATATAAATCAAAAACCCACATAACACCTAGGACTGCGAGTAACAGGGAACGAACTTGGAGAATAAGGGCTGAATTTTTTATCATCTTCACCAGCTATCACTGATCCCTATTTGTGTGATGACACATTTTTGAACCATGGCATTCCGCAGTGGCGTTTTCCAGAAATAAATTGAATATATGAATTGAATTGAAAAATCTATTTTACATAGTATTTTGATCAGAGCGAAGGCCATGTGGAAGATTTGTACGTTTTGATAGTGTGTAGCCTTGACTAGGTCAGAAACTATACATATTATAGTTGCCCAGAAAACGTGTAAAACTTAAGGCGCATACTCGAAGTCCCTAAATTCTCTGCGCAAGAGATCACGCCGATAAATTCAAGTGCTGCCTAATTAAAAGACAAACCTAATACCAAAACACGCTTTCACATTTATGATATAAGTAAAACTAAGGAAAATGGAATTTGGTTCCATCGAATTTTGTCAATGAAAAATATAGTTTTATACTTGATTTAACAGACCTTTGACATTTTTAAAATTGGCTCTTTTGAATGGCTCCATTTTATCATCCCAGATCTCGTTGGTTGTAGAAGATGTCAAAAGTCCAGCGATACCCTAGGTTAGTTATGTTGAACCAGCCAATAACAGAGCAATTACTAAAAGGCAGCATATCTAGCATACCATTTAGATGGCTAACCTCTTATATGTTTATTCAACAGTAAAACACGAACAATTAAAAAAGATAAGAAAAGTTCAACTGTTAAACAAATTTACTATAATTGTTGATGACAATCAAAAATAAAAGAGGGCCAAGTGAATCACCTCGAGGTGCGCCATATAAACAAAGCGAGCGATAGATTTCTAAATAAATTAAAATGTATTCAGCTTTCCATTTGCTCAAGAAGCAAAGGGTTAATCGATTAATACTGTTACTATCTTGAGCATCATTATTATATAATTTGTTTATGAGTAAGATGTATATAAACAATGTAATCAAACCAATTATTAAATTCATAAATAGAATAATCTACCTACTGTTTTTGTCAACATTTCGTGTTACTAATAATAGCCTCATAGAACTTTATTGTCTGTTTTTGTGAATTGTAGCGGTGATAGCCTAGTGGTTAGGGCGTCAGCCTCCTAACCAGAGGTCGGCGGTTCGAACCCGGGCACGCACCTCTAACTTTTCGGAGTTATGTGCGTTTTAAAAAAATATCACTTGCTTCAACGGTGAAGGAAAACATCGTGAGGAAACCTGCACGCCTGAGAGTTCTCTATAATGTTCTCAAAGGCGTGTGAAGTCTGCCAATCCGCACATGGCCAGCGTGGTGGACTATGGCCAAACCCTTCTCATATTGAGAGGAGACCCGTGCTTTGTAGTGATAATGGGTTTATCATGATGATGATGATGATGTATAAATCGCTAGGAAGCCTTATTCAAATAAATAAATAAAAAAAACTTGAGAGGTGTCAAGGGACACCCGGATGGAACGAAGTTCCTTTCGATTAATTAGTGAAGGAATTGTATTAAAATTTTATTTTAATAATATTTTTTTTTACAAACTTAATCAGTAGGCTCAATTTTGTACTCCATCAGCAATATCCGGAACTTGTGTAGAAACACTGTCAGGATTCATTATTATTTTTTTTTTAATTATTTATTATTTACAAAAAACCTGTATACACTCAACAAAAATAATCGTCGCGACACCACGCTGTTCAATGCGAAATCGAAATGAAAATATCTGGCTTGCTTTCTACAAGAGAGAGAGAGACAGACAGAGAAACATGCGACGCCGCACAGCTTACAATAACAAAAAGTGTCGTGACAACTTTTCGTAAGAATTTTTTCCGTCTAGCCCCCTTTCACGACGCGCGATAAGGAACTTCGTTCCAATACAGAGTCTCCGTTTATAGAATCAAGTAAGAAGCCGACGAACCTTAATGGATTGATAAAGGCAAAACAATAAAAAAGTGCCCGAATCTAGTACTGTCATAATAAGCTATATGTCAAATGCAGCTGGCATAGTAGACGGAGACACGCAAACAATGTAAAAAATACTAGAGACAAAACATGTCAAAAAAAATATGTTTTGATTATGTTATCAGTGTGTTATTGTAAGGCCGTTTTTTGTTTTCAGTTTTTTACCTACTGTTTTGTTGACACGCTCTTGTTGTGATACAGGTGTGGTGGGTTAACGGTACGGCTGCATAATCTGATACGCCACCGCAACGCCACGCGTGTTAAGTCAAATCAAATCAAATTCAAATAATCTTTATTCAAATAGTCCTTTAAAAGGCACTTTTGACGCGTCAATAATTTATATAGTAGTGATTTGATGGTGATAACTACATTCGTAAACTTAAAACTAAAGCTATGCCTGCATAATCTGATACGCCACCGCAACACCCACGCAACGCCACGCGTGTTAATTCAAATCAAATCAAATTGAAATAATCTTTATTCAAATAGTCCTTTAAAAAGCATTTGACGCGTCAATAATTTACATAGTAGTGATTTAATGGTGATAACTACATTCGTAAACTTAAAACTAAAGCTATGAGGGTTCCAAACGCGCCCTGGTCTAAGAAGAAGCCCACAACAAACTTAGCCGGGTTTTTTTTTGTAATCACCATCTCAAATAATCAACAATAAATTATAGTATCCATGGAGATAAAGGTCAGGTACCATCTTAAACTACGTCATCATTCATCACTGACCACCGTGATTGTTAAGGGCTAACCTTTAGTTGTAGTGGGCTTCTTCTTAGACCGGGGCGCGTTTGGAACCCTCATAGCTTTAGTTTTAAGTTTACGAATATAGTTATCACCATGAAATAACTACTGTGTAAATTATTGACGCGTCAAAAGTGCCTTTTAAAGGACTATTTGAATAAAGATTATTTGAATTTGATTTGATTTGAATTAACACGCGTGGCGTTGCGTGGATGTCGCGGTGGCGTATCATATTATGCAGGCATAGCTTTAGTTTTAAGTTTACGAATGTAGTTATCACCATCAAATCACTACTATGTAAATTATTGACGCGTCAAAAGTGCCTTTTAATTTAAAGGACTATTTGAATAAAGATTATTTGAATTTGAATTTATTTTAGCCCTCAAGTTAAAAGATCCACCTCACTCACTAGGTGATAACTTAACTAGATCAATGACTCAAAAACATGCCGTTAAATTCCCTAACCCCAAATTCTTCTACGAATTAAAACCAGAAGTGCAGTTCGTAGAAAGAAACCCCAAAAGCACTTAAACAATAGGCAATCTTTACGCCATCGGATGAAGAAAAAAACTCTTTCCGAAACCTCTCGGAAATAGTTCAAGCCCGCCTAGTAACTGATTATGGTGTATTATTTTTTACCTGTCGAAGGACCCACGGGTGTTTATGGGAGTTTTGTGAACCATGTTTCGGAACTGATGACCCAATAGATTGGGTATCCATATTAGTTTTATAAATTGGGTGTTGGCCGCCATATTTTTGTCTATGAGTATGTCCATATTGCTTTTTTAAAAACGCCGGAAAGTTAGTTTCCCCTTTTTTTTATCCACTACAAGTTGGCAATTCACGGCTATCTCATCTGGTGGTAAGTGATGATGCTGCCTAGGATGGTAGCGGGCTGACCTGTTAGGAGTATGGTAAACCCACGCTCTTAATTGGTTTCTACGCGACATCGTGCCGGAACGCTAAAATCGCTTGGCGACACGTCTTTGTCGGTAGGGTGGTAACTAGCCACGGTAACGCCTCCCACCAGACCAGACTCGAGCCGCACACGCACGCACCGCGCCACGGAGTTCGTCCCTATGCCTAACTATTATCTAGTCAATCTTTATAGATATCAGACTGGGGAATGTTTGTGGGTATTATCACTTGCCACCAGATGGGATGAACGAAATTGTATTTTAACAAAAATATATCAATTTCCAAGCCAATAACATAAGATTCTTGTACAAATTATAATTTTCAATACACTTCAAACTATTACAATTAATAGATAGATGTAAATTGACTTATGTTTTTATTAATTTATCAATTTTATTAATCAGTACGGGTAAAGTATATTAATTTACTCATTAAATATATAGTAAAAAAAAGAATAGTAAACAAAATTTAATATTCTGACGTAGGCGGACTTTTTGACGCGAAAACTTTTTAATTTTCTTTCGGATTTTTTATGGAACCATAACATTTTTTTTTTCGGACTGTCTATTAGCTGTACAAACCCTATTGGTTGCCACAGCGTAACCGGGCTGTTTGGCGAGCTTCGGAAAGAAGCTCTGCCAGAAGAAATTTTGAGCCCTAGGGCTCGAAGAAACTAAGGGAACGACTGCCTAAGGGCGCCTCCTGTGAGGCCGAACCTCGGCTTAGGCGACGTTTGGGATAGTCGGAGGGTCGGAAGGTGCCGGCCATTGACCACATTTATGCCCATTCTGTTTAAAAGCAATGAATAATAAGAGGTACAATAGGCCTTATTGCTAAAAAGAGATCTCTGCTAGGAAACCTAGCAAAGCATACAATAATTTAAGCTGTACGGTAAAAAACAAGTAATAATATAGATATTGGACGTATAGAAGTACACATAAATATAAAGAATAAAATGCTTTTTAAATTTAGTTGTATGAATTAAAGAGTAATATTCAATAATATACTTTAAAACACAATATATTAAATAATCCAAATACGTCATAATTAAGCCGAAAAAAAAGAGAAAGACGTTTAGTTATTGCTATCTCTATCTCTTTTTTTATGAAAGGAAGTCGCCTAAAGCGGTCCTTCTAATGGTTCTGTTTGAAGGCAGGCGCTTACACGTAAAAAACGTGGGGCGAGTTACGACTTGTAGATGCTAAAAAAAAAAAAAACTGACGGCCTAGATTCCGTTGTCAAACGTTTCCAATGTCGCATGGCAACAGACTTTCTCACTCAATATTTTGAACCTTAATATAAATTATTAATAAAAAATCTGTGACAGCCTAGTGGTTAGGTCGTCCGCCTCCTAATCAGAGGTCAGTTCGAGCCTGGGAACGCAGGTCTAACTTTTCGGAGTTATGTGCGTTCTAAGCAATTAAAATATCACTTGCTTCAACGGTAAAGGAAAACTTTTTTTTTAAGCAAATACCACTGATTACATTATTGTATTATACGTATTTATTTGTTTTATTTATTAAAGGTTAAAATAATTATAAACTAAACAGACCAAAAACGTGTTTTTCGGTTATGCATGATGTCGTTCAAATCAAAATTGAAAATTATCTTCATTCAAGTTGGCCTTAAGAGGCATACATAATTTTTTTTTAAATTGATATGAGAAAATGATAAATTTACATTCGTAACATTAAAACTAAAGCTATGAGGGTTCACACACACACATTAAACATAGCGAGCATTATTTGTTATCACCTACGCGTAGTCAATAATTAATTTAATTATATTATATCCCGGTCTAGGTTGCCTGGCAGAGATCGCTCTTTAGCGATGAGGCCGCATATTGTACCTCTATTCTATTTTGTTTGTTGGAACGAAGTTCCTTATCGCGCGTTGTGAAAGGGGGCTAGACGGAAAAAATTCTTACGAAAAGTTGTCACGACACTTTTTGTTATTGTAAGTTGTACGGCGTCGCATGTTTCTCTATCTGTCTCTCTCTCTCTTATAGAAAGCAAGCCAGATATTTTCATTTCTATTTCGCATTCAACAGTGTGGTGTCGCGATGATTATTTTTGTTGAGTGTATACAGGTTTTTGGTAAATAATAAATAATAAAAAATAATAATAATAAATCCTGACAGTGTTTCTGCACAAGTTCCGGATATTGCTGATGGAGTACAAAATTGAGCCTACTGATTAAGTCTATATAACATATTTGTTAATAATAAAAAAAAAAAAAATATTATAACTTAAATGAAATAAAATTTTATTACAATTCCTTCACTAATTGGGTGTCCCTTGACACCTCTCAAGTTTTTTCTTTGCTGTCTTGTATTTCTTCTTCTGTGTGATGTACAATAAATTTTAATTATAATTAGCTATGAAATTACAGAAATTTACAGCCAAGCTTTTTATTTATCGTAACCTTTGAAAACCGGAATATCGTGACGTGTGTGACAATGGAAACGGCGTTTTTATTCGCTTACGTGACACAGTGCATGGACAGACGGTTGGACGACAAGACAATCAGCATGTAACACTCTGCCAATCGAAATGAGACTCTAACCGCATCGAAATAGAGTTCATAAAGAGTATTTCGACCGGTTGCATAGGATTTTCCAGCGGCAGATTTTTGTGATGCGATAATTTTTAAGTGCATTGTATGTTTGAAATGAGTCACAGTACTTTGATTTGGCGGTTCGTGGAAGATTTTGCAAGTACATATGTATTTATAGCTATTATATATATATATATAGTGGCAAAATTGGTTGGTTTACAATAAATCATCATTATCAGAGTACGGGTCTCCTCTCAATAGAAATTCATTTAAAGGTTTTATATGAATATATTGTATACAATTTTATAACAAATTGCCAAATGAAATTTCTGGGATGTCTCTCAATAAGTTCAAAGTTTATATAAAACGTAAGCTTGTAGAAAAGTCCTACTATAGTGTAAAGGATTACGTAAATGATAAACAAGCATGGGTGTGAAATATTGCTCTAATAAGATAGCTCTTTATATAATTTTGAGTGGCATGTGAGATGGTGATAATTTTTTTTTTTATCCACTACAAGTTAGCCCTTGACGGCAATCTCACCTTATGGTAAGTGATGATGCAGTCTAAGATGGTAGCGGGCTAACCTGTTAGGATTACAGTTAACCCATACTCCTAATTGGTTTCTACACGACATCGTGCCGGAACGCTAAATCGCTTGGCGACACGTCTTTATCGGTAGGGTGGTAACTAGCCACGGCCGCAGCCTCCCACCAGACCAGACTCAAGCCGGGAATCGAACCCAGGACCTCCAACTTTAAGAAGCGACAGCGCGCGCGCTGCGCCACGGAGGTCGTCAAACAAAAAGAAAATTTACCTAGTTAAGTTTGTTGTGGGTCTTTCTTAGAGCAGGGCGCGTTTGAATTTGCAGTAAGCAAATTACGGTTAATTAAGGTTAAAATTAAGGTTTTTATTCAACATTTTCAAATAATCGAAATATTTGTGTGCGTTTTTATATATAATAACAATACGATCTCCTAGATCGTTGCATATTCAGTAAAATATATTAATTGGAAAAAAATTATGGGCTTTCTCCAACATACGTATAAAATTAAATATTTATTTAACCTGCCTATGATGATGATCGTCATCGTCATGAACTTAAATCAATATGTTATAAGCAATAAAACGATTATAAGCAAGTTACTATTTGTCACAACGTAATGCCACGTCAACTTCACCGTGATGCTTTATTCAAACTATGTCATCATGATCAACCCATTACCGGCTCACTACAGAGCACGGGTCTCCTCTCAATATGAGAAGGGTTCGGCCACAGCCTACCACGCTGGCCATGTGCGGATTGGGAGACTTCACACGCCTTTGAGAACATTATGGCGAACTCTCACTGATTTCGTTCACCGTCGAAGCAAGTGATATTTAAATTGCTTAAAAACGCACATAACTCCGAAAAGTTAGAGGTGCGAGCCCGGGATCGATACCCCGACCTCTGATTAGGAGATGAACGTCCTAAACACTAGGATATAAAAGCTTCTAATTTTATAGTTGTAGTAGTAATACCTACTAATAGTTAGCTTATAGACGTCCTAGTATAAACGTTATAGTATGAAAGATTACATAAATAATAAAAAGCTTTAAAATTGTTGCTCTAACTAGGTGCTCTGGAATAGTTTTATAAGCGGACGTCCTAACCACTAGGCTATCACAGCTTGTTAGACCAGGGTCGATAATTTTTAAAACCAAAAAAATAATAGTAGGATGAAACCCATTAGAAAAGGAGGGGGTTATTATAAAAATGAGAGGAAAAATAATTTACCGGTGATCTGAGGTCGGGAAGGGGGTGAGTTTTTAAAGGTTAAAACCGGGGTTTCTCGATTTCCGGCAAAACTAAAAGTCCTATGGGAAAAGTCATTTGCAAAGTTGTAGGTCATAAAAAGATCTAAAACTTTTGTATTTACACTTTTTTCACATAATCTCAAAATTTATGTGAAGAATTCAAAAAACCAAGTTTTTTTTGGTTTTTTATTTTTATCTTATCATCATCATCATCATCACGATCAACCCATTACTGGCTCACTACAGAGCACGGGTCTCCTCCCAATATGAGAACGGTTTGGCCATAGTCCACCACGCTGGCCATGTGCGGATTGACAGACTTCACACGCCTTTGAGAACATTATGGAGAACTCTCAGGAGTGCAGGTTTCCTCACGATGTTTTCCTTCACCGTTGAAGCAAGTGATATTTTAATAGTTTAAAATCGCACATAACTCCGAATAGTTAGATGTGCGTGCCCGGATTCGAACGGATTAAGAAGCTAACCACTAGGCTATCACAGCTTCATCTTATAAAAACAAAGAAAAATTACATGAAAACAAAAAAAAAGTTTGTTAAACTGTAACGATGAAATGTTAACGCTTCCGGTTTAAGTGATAACTCCAAAAAACCTTTTCAGCGCTAGAAAATGCAAGTTGTAACTTGTATAGTGATAAGTGATAAGCGGCCGTAGTATCCTTATCGCTTATCAGCACATATCAGTCAAATATTGGCGGCGCCTCGGGAGGCAGTTTTACTACGTCGCAAGATCGTACGACGTTGGCCACGTGTTTCCTGATGGTAGGGTAGCCATCTTTACTATCGTCTGACCACGTCTAAAGTTTTCGAACAGTGCGTGTTGCCAGTGATGACTTACGGATCCGAAACGTGGTCGCTCACTATGGGCCTCATAAGAAGGCTCAGAGTCACTCAGCGAGCAATGGAGAGAGCTATGCTAGGAGTATCTCAGAAATGAAGAGATCCGTAGAAGGACCAGAGTTACCGACAGAGCTCAGCGAGTTGCGAAGTTGAAGTGGCAATGAGCGGGGCACATTGCCTGGAGAACCGATGGACGTTGGCGTCCCAAGGTGCTGGAATGGCGACCTCGCACCGGTAAACGTAGCGTTGGTCGACCCCCAACAAGATGGACAGACGACATCACCGAGTCGCAGGGAGCCGCTGGATACAAGCGGCCCAAGACCGTGGCCATTGGCACTCCCTACAAAAGACCTACGTCCAGCAGTGAACGTCTATCGGTTGAAATGATGATGACCACGTCAGATAACTGTTACATTATAAGGCTTGTAAACTAAGTGAGTTTTTGTAGGAGTCGGTATTTTTGTGTGAGAATGTTTTTGAAGTACAAATTCTACTCAATTTTCCAATTATATTAATTTTCCAATATATAACGATCAAGTAAGAAGGAAAATATCTACCATCTGCGTGATAATTTTAATGTCAGAATGTTAGTTCTTTTCTACGCCACGCTAATATAAGCTACTCGAAATACTAATCCTGCGCAGACGAGAAAAATCTCTGCACGGATCTCGACGTGGTTACACTTCTGGAACACTCTAGATCGCGAGATGTTATGCAACATTGATTGGATTCAAAAGCAGATCTTAAATCAATGACATGAATGATATGAATGATAAAGGGATTTTTGCTTCATTATATCCGTTCTTAAACAGCTTTCCAATATTGTTATATATTTAGGATGTGTTGCCGATCAACAATTGACGACTATCCATGGGCCAAAACAAACATTTAGCGAACAATGGACTTTATATACCGTCGATAGACTTTTTTTAATCACTCGGTGCACTACAGAGCACGGGTCTCCTCTCAATACGAGCAGGGTTCGGCCATAGTCTACCACGCTGTCCATGTTCGGATTGGCAGACTTCACACGCCTTCGAGAACATTACGGAGAACACTCAGGCATGCAGGTTTCCTCACGATGTTTTCTTTCACCGTTGAAGCAAGTGATATTTTAATTTCTTAAAAACGCACATAACTCCGTAAAGTTAAATTCAAATTCAAAATAATATTTATTCAAATAGTCCTTTAAAAGGCACTTTTGAGACGTCAATAATTTACATAGTAGTTATTTCATGGTGATAACTACATTAAACTAAAGCTATGAGGGTTCCAAACGCGCCCCGGTCTAAGAAGAAGCCCACAACAAACTTAGCCGGGTTAGAGGTGCGTGCCCGGATTCGAACCGCCGACCTCTAAGGAGGCTGACGCTCTAACCACTAGGCGGTCACCGCTTAAATTTTTTTAATACACTACTTTAAGTACCACGTTATCGATGATATCGATAGTGTGACTGATTTCGTCAATGTCAGCTATCGATAGATAAAATTAACGATCGATAGTTCGGTAACACTAGTTATGAGATACGATGCTACATTGATATGTCGAGTAAAGGGCGTCCGAGTTATTTTCACGGTTATTTTTTAGGTACAAAATTGATTGCTACCGTCTAAATTGTGTTAACATCAAGAAGATTCAAATGTGGGTAATTATTGAATTCTTGTTGTTCTTGGCGCCGCTGAATGAAGTTAATAACTCCTTCGCGCCGATATATATATGTTAATGTATATATATAATATAATGTTAATTATATATATATATATATACATACATAATTAACATGTATATATGTTAAATATGTATTTATATATGTTTATTTACACTTAATAGCTTGGCGACACGTCTTTGACGGTAGGTTGGTAACTAGCCACGGCGGAAGCCACGAGACCAGACTCGAGCCGGGAATCGAACCCAGAACCTCCAACTTTATAATGCGACAGCGCACACACTGCGCCACGATGGTCGTCAAGATCATGATGAAGACCATCATCATCATCATCACTTCAACCGATAGACGTCCACTGCTGGACATAGGTCTTTAGTAGGGAGTTCCAATAGCCACGGTCTTGGGCCGCTTGTATCCAGCAGCTCCCTCCGACTCGTTTGATGTCGTCTATCCACCTAGTTGGGGGTCGACCAACGCTACGTTTACGCACCTTGGGACCCCAACGTCCATCGGTTCTCCGAGCTATGTGCCCCGCCCATTGCCACTTCAACTTCGGACTCGCTGAGCTATGTCTATGATGAAGATGAATGTTACTATTTCGTAAGCCATATTTCACAATCTCTCATGTTGTATGCACAGTGTTTGCTCGTGGCGTGCGAGTGAAATTAAATCACAATATTAATATTTGGTTATCCCTTATGTAATATTGAATGACTATCTGTGTGTGTGTGTGTAAAATGTCATTGTTTGAGTGTTATCACGACACGCCTAGTTCTCGATTGATGATAACATCACGCCGTGATACGGTGATATATATATAATGCAATACTTGACTGTCTGGTGTCGATATCTGTGACAGTTTCCGCAGGAGAATTAAGTCTCAACATAACTTTTGACATGAAAGAACTTTGAGAACAATAAAAAAAATAAAATATCACTTGCTTCAACGGTGAAGGAAAACATCGTGAGGAAACCTGCACGCCTGAGAGTTCTCCATAATGTTCTCAAAGGCGTGTGAAGTCTGCCAATCCGCACATGGCCAGCGTGGTGGACTATGGCCGAACACTTCTCATATTGAGAGGAGACCCGTGCTCTGTAGTGAGCCGGTAATAGGTTGATCATGATGTCATGATGATAACTTTTGACGACCTCCGTGGCGAGCGCGTGCGATTTTGCATTTTAAAGTTGGAGGTCCTGGGTTCGATTCCCGGCTCGAGTCTGGTCTGGTGGGAGGCTTCGGCCGTGGCTAGTTATCACCCTACCGACAAAGACGTGTCGCCAAGCGATTTAGCGTTCCGGCACGATGGCGCGTAGAAACCACTTAGGAGTGTGGGTTTACCATGCCCCTAACAGGTTAGCCCAGGTGAGATTGCCGTCAAGGGCTTACTTGTAGTGGATAAAAAAAAAACTGGAAAACCTAGACTTTCTTTCACGCAGCAACATTTAAAGGCTGGCACAAAATTAGTAACTCATTCAAAGGAAACTGTATTTTATTTTATAATAAATTACCTATTGATATCTTGGAGATGTCTATCAATAAGTTCAGAGTTTTTATAAAACGAAAGCTTGTAGAGAAATTATATTACGATATTAAGGATTATATAAACGATAAAAAAGCTTGGGTGTGAATTGCTCTATCTCCATAATATGTATGTATGTACTATAATATATCATTTACTATAATGAAATATGTGATATACTCGTATATGAACGATTCAAAGATGCCTGTTATTTTTAATTTATTTAAATAAAGTTTTATATAAATAAAGCTATTTTGATTTGACTAATCAAATTTGATTCATTTTCAAGAAATGAAAAAAGAATTGGTCCACATTGTGAGATTTGCGCTTGGCGACACATTTAACGATGCATTAAATATAATTTAAAAAAATACGGATTAATTTTAAATTAAATTTACACATATTTTGGTTTTAGTTTGGTTGGTTTTTTAGTTTTAGGTTAATCTAAGTTTTATTTTTAGTTATATATGTATTTCTCACAACTAATTGTCTAATTAATCATTAAATAAATACGTTGGTTTTTGTGACGTTAAACATTATTAGACATGTTTTGTTTTGTTATTAGTAAACTACCAAAAATGGGTTTCTAAAGCACGGATGGCGTTTTATTTATAATGGAAAGTTGTCAATTACTGACAGGCGATCTAGTACGATTACTGTTGATCTTTGAATCTCGAATACTCAAGTGACCCTACGAATTTTCTGCTGCGTACTATATCGACTCGCAAAGTCAATAAACTGCGCGTAATTTTTTTTATTTTATTAAAATGTATTATGCTAAGAAATTTTACGCAATATATATATATATATATATATATATAAATAACAAATTTATCACGTCAATCTAAGACGTGAGATTATTTGCTTGTGCAAGTTTATCCATTTCCGGGATAATAATTTATATTTTTCGTCTATATATTTGATAATTTTATGTGTGATTATACTTAGATCCTCTGTCCAAGTATAATCACAGATAAAATTATGAATAAATTATGGACAGATTAAATCGTAAAAAAAAATAAAAAAAATATTTTACTGATATCTTGTTAAATGCTTAATGGTTAGCATCTTCACACGGATTTTGAGGTCTATACCTATAAATTTTTCACCCAAACCGCGATGATAGGTTCGGGTGAAAAATTTGTAAGGTTCAGTTAGGAAATTCCTACATAGTAATTCGGCAATGTCCAACCCCGTGCTCTACAGAATAATGATAACCGGTAATAACCACTTAAGTGCTCGGCGTGGCACGGGGGTATACGACTTGGTATTTTTTCCTCACAACGTGTTTAATCACTAATAGGGGTGAAAACCCAGTACAGGTGCTGTTCCGTAGTCAAATATGAATCATAAGACATATATGCCAATATATGAAGACCTCCGTGGCGCAGTGCGTGCGCTGTCGCATTATAAAGTTGGAGGTCCTGGGTTCGATTCCCGGCTCGAGTCTGGTCTGTGACTAGTTACCACCATACCGACAAAGACGTGTCACCAAGCGATCTAGCGTTCCGACACGATCTCCCGTAAAAACCAATTAGGAGGAGGTTTACCATACCCCTAACAGGTTAGCCCGCTACCATCCTAGACAGCATCATCACTTACCACTAGGTGAGATAGCTGTCAAGGGCTAACTTGTAGTGTATAAAAAAAATGTCTCCAATCGTAGTTACTTACGAAGTAAACATAACGAAATGCTTGAACAAATGTTACTGTTAGATATAAATGCAAACAAATATTAGACACAGGTATTAAATGCTTAAAATATGTGTTTATACTTAAATAGTTAAATATTTGTCGTTTTGTCTAAAGCATGTCTACTCTTCGTTTACCTAGAGTGAATGGATGTGTTACGAAAATATTTGTATAACCTAAATTTTGAAGTGTTCTGCCCAAAAACATTATATTAGGGTTCCAAACTACATAATGTAAAATGGACACTCACATGTTTGGAAAACGTTTTCCGTAATAAATCTATATATAAATATCTATATATAATATAGTAAAACTGTAACAGGACGAATTCTGTACATTAAATATATTTTAAAATTTTAATTGGAGGATGCTTTACTATCGATACTGAGCCCTAAACATTTTTATTTGTCTGTCTGTCTGTACCTTGGCCGCGCATCACGCCGAAACTACTGGATAGATTTGAATGTAATTTGGTATAGGATCAGCTGGTACTCCGGTTCAACATATAGGATTGTTTTTATCTAGGAATTCAGCACGGTTCCCTAGGGAGAGGGGATGTAAGTCAAAATGTGTATTTAGCCCCTAACGTAAGATAACTCAGGAATTATTTTATATCTATTAAGTTAATTTTTTTCATTTTTAACACGCTTTTATTAGCTTCACCTGTATGTATGTATGTTTGTTTGTTTGTTTGTTTGTTTGTTTGTAACCGACTCCTTTGAGCTCGATTTTGCCCTACTTTGAACGATCAGATTTGATTCAAACTTTGCACACCTGTCAAAGGTCGATGACAATGCAATAATCCGATCAAAATATCCGATTATCCTAATTAGATTCGCCAGGATTAATTAATTTCTTTCCGCATCCTTTGCATGCGAGTAAGAGAGACAGAGCTAGTGCGCGAACTACGCATGCGTGCAGTAGCGTGTTTTTTTAGTTTTTTAAACTATTATTATTAACTCTACTTTTAATATTTTTTCTAAATTTAAATTATTAGGTTTTATATGCAATAAAAATATTTTTTTTTATTTTAGTTGTAATTAATTAACGCGTACTCCGATTTCACTCATTCTTTTGTTTTTGTTACAAAGGAGATACTTTAATGTTTATCCTGTAATTATTTCAAGGTCGTCGGTTTAGTAATCCAGTGCTTCGTGATTGGAAGACAAACAAACACGCTTTCACACACACTAACTCAACGCAGACGAAATCGCAGGCTTTAGCTAGTAATAAATAAATTAGTTAACACCATGTCCCATTGACAAGAAACTCTTGGTCGTCGCCTGTCAATCAGAGATCGCGCGCTGGAATGTTGCCGCTTCCTATATAGGAGTACGTCACAATGTGGCCCTTCCTGTCTTCCAAATGGCCCCTTGAGTTATTTTTTAGGTCTAGACGAGTAACCTTGCTCCTTGGTTTAAAATTATATAAATAAAAAAAGAAAAAAAAACCTATTGTAACGCACTGAACATTCGAAGTAAAAGTAAACTTGTAGTGCCGTTTAGTAGGCTGCACAACATTAGTAACTCATTCAAAGGAAATTGTATTTTATTTTATAAAAAAATTACCTATTGATATCTTGGAGATGTCTATCAATAAGTTCAAAGTTATTATAAAACGTAAGCTTATAGAAACATCATATTACGATAGTAAGGATTATATAAACGATAAAAAAACTTGGGCGTGAATCGCTCTAACTTCATTGATAATTATAATTTATTATTGTTTATGTGTCATAACCTTCTTCTTAGGACTAGGCGTGATCTTAGCTTTAGTTTTAAGTTGGCGAGTACAAACCTGCGATTCTAAAACAAATAATAACAAACAAATTTGCAAAGGCGGTCTTATCACTTAAAGCTTAAGAGGTTATCAACATCAACCCATTCTCGGATCACTACAGAGCGCGGGTCTCCTTTCAGTATGAGAAGGGTTTGGCCATGGTCCACCACGCTGGCCGTGTGCGGATTGGTAGACTTCACACGCCTTTGAGAACATTATGGAGAACTCTAAGACTTGCAGGTTTCCTCACGATGTTTTCCTTCACTTTTTGATTAAAACCACAGCACTTAGTAGTCACCACTGCGCCAGGGACCACTGTCACCGTCCGACCCCCCGTTATCCCAAAGTCGCCTTAGCCGAGGTTTGGCCTCAAAGGAGGCGCTCTTAGGCAGACGTTCCCTTAGTTTCTTCGAGCCCTAGGTCTCAAAATTTCTTCTGGCAGAGCTTCTTTCCGAAGCTCGCCAAACAGCCCGGTTACGCCGTGGCAACTAACAAACCCCCGTATTCTTTATTACCTCTTTCCGCGTAGGGGGTTTTAAAACCACCTAATGTGACCGATAAAACATGGTGTGATACATCATACGATGCCATGATATGATGCAACCTAATTTTAACTAACTCAGCATACCGCGGCGTGTACGCGTTGCAATACGATACGTACACGCGCACTGACACACCTCTGACATATATATACTGACAGCGCATAACCAATATATATCAATGTATATTATTATGTCTATAGAATATGCTCGATGCTGAATGATCACAGGAATATCTGCGTCATCTCCTGCAGTTCTGTAGCCTCCTTTAAAAAGTAAGTAATACTGTCTATTACTGCATTATAGGTATAAATTGAATTATTTATATGTAAGGTTGATTTTAAAGTCACTATCTCGTGTTTGTTCTTCTGAAATGTTTTTTGTTGTTTTTTCGATTGATTCTGACTAGTTTAATGATCCAATAAAAAATAAAAATAAAATAAATAATTACATATGTAATATATAATAGCAGTGATATCTCAGTGGTTAGGCCGTCTGCCTTCTAGTAAAAGGATGAAGGTTCGAATCCGGGCACGCACCTGCAACTTTTCGAAGTTATGTGCGTTTTTAGGCAATTAAAATATCACTTGATTCAACGGTGAAGGAAAACATCGTGAGGAAACTGCACGCCTGAGAGTTCTCAGTAATGTTCTCAAAGGCGTGCGAAGTCTGTCAATCCGCACATGGCCAGCGTGGTGGACTATGCCCAAACCCTTCTCAAATTAAGAGGAGACCCGTGCTCTGTAGTGAGCCGGTAATGGGTTAATTATGATGGAGTGTTCAATAAAATGTTGTGACAAAAGTTCAGAGTAACTCCATAAGCTTGGTTTCTAAAGCGGAGCCCTGAGATCAATGAATCAGATCCCTATAACTTCCGAGTATTAATTACGCATAATTAAACGTCTAGACAATAATTATTATTAGAAGAACGTTCAACGAATCAACATTTTCCGTTATTAAGTGAGTAAGTCAGTGTAATTACCAGCTTATTACTTTAATATCCGTGGATGAACTGCCTCGTTGGTCCAGCGGTTAGCATGTACTCCCGTTTTAAGAAGTTCTAGGTTCGATGTACGTGTCAGATAGAAATTTTTAATAACTTCGTCTACACGCCCTTAACGGATTGCTGACATATTAATCCTATATTGGACGAACTCCGTAGCGCAGTGCGTACGTCGTCGCTTTATAAAGTTGGAGGTCCTGGGTTCGATTCCCGGCTCGAGTCTGGACTGGTTGGAGGCTTCGACCGTGACTAGCTACCACCCTACCAACAAAGACGTGTCGCCAAGCGATTTAGCGTTCCGGCACGATGTCGCGTAGAAACCACCCTAGACAGCATCATGACTTACCATCAGGTGAGATAGCCGTCAAGGGCTAACTGTAGTGTATAAAAAATAAAGGTTACAAAGTAAATCCTATTATATAAAAACCATGCCCATGTACTTTTTAGGTAAACAACAAAACTTGATATTAATTAACTTTGCACGTTCCTAACATATATCATGTGATTTTTGGAGTAAACGGCGGAAATGTTAATAAAAAAAATTTACTACGATCAACGTAAGTATAAAACATTAATCTAAGGCTAAGTTTGTCGTGGGTTTCTTGTTAGACCTGGGCGTGATTTGAACCCTCTTAGCTTTAGTTTTAAGTAGGCGAGTGTAGTTATCACCATCACTTCACGAATAGAAATAATGAAATGAACGATTCATAGCTGCCTGTAATAGATTTATGTGAATAAAGCTATTTAAGATTTGATTTTATATAGCTTCTTAGAATCGCGTCGATAACAGATGCTAAAAAGTTTTTACTTTTTAGTGTAAGTCAAAATGGAAGTTTGTATGTACATTGCGGTATCAAGAGGTTAAATAATTATACCGTCAAATATTTCTTAGGCTCAATAATAACCGAGAAAAAATAGAGGGTCAGCCATTAAATTAAATAATGCTTCTGACTCGTCGACGAACAGATTTATGGGTTTTTCTCGCTCGTCGAATTCCAACTCTGCTGCCCTTCGAATAGAGTTTATTTTAACTTGTAGTTGAACTGTTACAATGTAGGCCTTAATTTAAGTAATGGTTCTAGTATCGGCATCGGAAACAAAACAAACCTGGTGATTATGTAGGCCTCGAAATTATACCCAGTGATGTATCTCGTTATTGTAAAATATCGATATAACGTTTAATAACTTCTTTCTTGACAACTTTTTTCTTGTTCATTTCGTAGTTTCGGCCTTCCGAATCGGTGGGTCACAAAGCGATAGACTTGACGATTCGAAAATGATTATAAATCGAGCCTACTTGAACTTTTTTTTTTTTAATCTTTATTTATTATTAAGGACTTTTATATTATAAATATATATGACAGTCCTATCGTACCTAACTATAAATTTCTATTTATCTACGACAATTTTTTCTTCTACCTCTGTATTAAATCTAACTTATATAGTACATGTAAATCGACTGCTTTTCATAATATACCTATCTATTTTTTACACTTTCGATATCAAAATTAAATAATATTTTAGCCGACAACGAATTCGGTTCGGCTGAAATACTATTAAAAACGCCAACTTCGTTTTGTTTAAAATTAATTACCGACAAAACGTACCCTCATATTTTTGTTCTGGACACATTCCATTAATAAATGTTGCATATCGTCTAATTTTCCACTTTACTTGTACTACTTTAATTTAATTAGGTATTCCTTATATAACGCGACAATCTTGGCGACCTTTAAGGAAATAAGGCATTGTTATTACTTCCGAGCATTCTAGTTCCTACTGCTGTATAACATTTTCCTTTTTATAAAAGCAAAGCTTAAAAGAGCTCAATCCGGGGAACTAAATTAAAAAAAGAGAAACAAGGGTGTCCATCCCTTAACCTGCTAGCGGTCAGTCATCATCATCATGATTAACCCATTCTTGGCTCACTACAGAGCACGGGTCAATATGTAAAGGGTTCGGCCATAGTCCACCACGCTGGCCATGTGCGGATTGGCAGACCTCACAAACCTTTGAGGACATTATGGAGAACACTCAGGCGTGCAGGTTACCTCGCGATGTTTTCCTTCACCGTTGAAGCAAGTCATATTTGAATTGCTTAAAAACGCACATAACTCCGAAAAGTTAGAGGTGCGTGCCCGGATTCGAACCGCCGACCTCTGATTAGAAGGCGGACGTCCTAACCACTAGGCTATCCTAGCTTCTAGTGTCGTCCAGTCAGCGTTATATTTTATTTAGTGGACTTATCGATAAAATAACCCATTACATCACTACTTTCCTCGTTGCTATGCAATTATAGACAAATTTTCTCTAAGGCTGTTTTCTAAATTCTGCGGATCGTTTGAATAGTCGTTCTAATAAGTGTTTTATCGGAAATCCCATCAAGACAAAGTATTTATATACGCCAGCTTTAACAATATCGCTTAATTACTTTTCAAAATGTATTTACATAGTAAACAATAAACAGCAAGTATAATTTGCTATACTCCGTCGACAACCGGGAGATTTGTATAATATAACACCACACAAAATCTTTCACTAGAACCTCTACGCACGTTTCGACCCGACACCGGATCATCATCAGGAGATGTTGACTTCACAAGCGAGAAAAGTAAACTTTACTTTTCAATTTATACTTGCTGTTTATTGTTTATCATGGACTTCCGCAAAGTAACGCCTGCTTCTATTCATTATTTACATAGTATTATTGCGTATTAAATAATAATGTAATAAATAATTATGCTAATTTAAGCTGTGATAACCTCCTAATCAGAGGTCGGTGGTTTAAACCCGGGCACACCTCTAACTTTTCGGAGTTATGTCATTTTTAAACAATTAAAATATTACTTGCTTCAACGGTGACGGAAAACATCGTGAGGAAACCTGCATGTCTGAGAGTTCTCAAAGGCGTGTGAAGTCTGCCAATCCGCACATGGCCAGCGTGGTGGACTATGGCCAAACCCTTCTCATATTGAGAGGAGACCCGTGCTCTGTAGTGAACTATATATTGGTTAATCTAATCGTTTCTGATTCTGCAAAGGTAACGAACCCTTATAGAGAACGCTACGCAGACTTTGGTTTCGGTTTTTTTTTTTAAATAATTATCCACGCGACCACGTCCAAGTAATTAAAAAAAAAAACACACCTCAGCGACTTACTTACCTGTCATTGATATAAAATTTTAATTGTCAGATCGTCGACGAATGAGTCAATCCTAAAACAAGATGGCGGCTCGCAAAAAAACGCGGCAAAAACGAAACAGCAGGTGCTCTGCGAAGGACGAGTGCCGATGAAAGTCGTGTTTTATATTTTAGGATTCCTTATAGGTACATGAGAGGTAGACCACAAAAATAAATTATAGTAAAAACTAAGATAAATACGCCAGTCAAATTTAAACCTTTCTTCCAAAAATTAAAAAACTTATAACGTCCCCGTGGCGTCCATTGTTATTGCTATTTTTCGTGGACCAATCACTGGCCACCGTTTTGGCGGGATCAAAACATGGCGGCACGACATGATTACAACCTCCTTACTACAGTAATAATAGTACTCTAGTCAAGTTTTATACTCTGTTGTACGTATACAGATTAATAACATTAACATAAACCTTACAAAGAACTTGTAAAATATATATCTTCATGTATATATTATAGCTTCTTAGAATCGTGGCGATAACGTTATAGCGTAACACTAGTCAAATCAAATCAAATTTGTTCATTGCAAGAAAATGCTTGTCATATAAAGATCTTAACACTGAAGTGTAGCCTTATACAATCAATCAGCCTTATACAGTCTGCCTAAAAGGTGTGCAAGAAAAGACTATAAAAAAAACAATGTCAATTAAACTTTTTTATTGTTTATGTAATCCTTAATAACGTAACAGATTTTTTCTATAACTTCGCGTTTTGTATATACTGAACTTATTGATAGAAATCTCTATGATTTCGGTAGGTAATTTGTTATAACACAAAATACAAATTCATTTAAAGTTACTAGAAAGTTTGTTTAAGGCAGTAGCACGGGTCTCCTCTCAATATGAGAAGGGTTTGGCCATAGTCCACCACGCTGGCCGTGTGCGGATTGGCAGACTTTACACGCCTTTGAGAACATTATGGAGAACTCTCAGGCATGCCGGTTTCCTCACGATGTTTTCCTTAAGTTACACATATATAGCTTTATTCTATAGTTTGATTCATAATCAAAAATCAAAATCAAAAATAACTTTATTCATATAAACCTATTACAGGCATCTATGAATCGTTCATATATATTACATTTTTCATTATTTCTATTAGTGGTGGTGATAACTACAAACGCCAACTTAAAACTAAAGCTAAGAGGGTTCAAATCGCGCCCAGATCTAAGAAGAAACCCACAACAAACTTAGCCGGTTTTTGTTGTGTTATCACCATTTCACATAATCAATAATAAATTATGGTACCTATGGAGATAGAGCAATTCATGCCCAAGCTTTTTTATCATTTCTCTATTGAGATTAGTTTCATTCAGCTAAGATTATTTCATTTTTAGTTTTAAATTATTTGCATCTTCACGGAACCCATTTTAAGTTCCCATTTATTACTTTTAAACTTTTATAAGAGCATACCAGCGATGTTTTATTCGAATGCTCTCGCATTCGTAATTGAACTCTAAAGTTGAAACTTTAAGGTGGATTTCAAATTACTCGCATGCATGGGATTGTTCAGAAAATACGTTGAAAAGCATTTCTCTCGGACGTCAATTCATTTCATGCAAAAGGAACGACAGAAAAAAAGTGTACCCCAAAAAAAGCGCAAAAAAGTTGTGTGGTGTAATATGACGTAAGCTTTCAACAACCGGTTCGGATTTGACCTTCTCCTTTCGAATACTTTCGCATTAACATACAATGTTTGTTTGTCTGTATTCAATGAAATTTTTGGCCTTTTTAGTGCCTTTTTTTTAACCCCGACCCAAAAAAGTGTTCTAGGCTCAAAAGTAATATAGAAAGATGGCTTTATCTATTTTTGTTGTGGTACCTACAGGCAGCTATCCGTGACTTGTATAATAGTTTATATAAAACGTAAGCTTGTAGAAAAGTCCTACTATAGTCTAAAGGATTACGTAAATGATAAACAAGCATGGGTGTGAAATATTGCTCTAATAAGATAGCTCTTAATATGATTTTAAGTGGCATGTGAGATGGTGATAACAAAAAGAAAATTTACCTGGCTAAGTTTGTTGTCGGCTTCTTCTTAGATCGGGGCGCGTTTGGAAGCCTCATAGCTTTAGTTTTAAGTTTACGAATGTAGTTATCACCATCAAATCACTTCTATGTAAATTATTGACGCGTCAAAAGCGCCTTTTAAAGGACTATTTGAATAAAGATTATTCGATTTATATATAATATTCCATATTTCGATTATTCTAAAGAATTTGAATTGAATTTTATTTTTTTTGTATTGACCCCGCAAACCTATTTGTAACTGTGTAATTTTGACCTCGTCCCGGGTTACACCGAAAAGGATAAAAAATTTGCTTATTGCATTTTCTTGTTAAAATCATTAGATCCATCCGGACAGTTTACAGGTCTAAGGAAATTGGCTCCGTCCTCTGATAGCAGGTTACAGGTGCGTTGAAGACCACCAACCCACATTGAAGCTGCATGGAGTGTTGAATCTCTAAATCCCTCTCTATGAGAGACGACCTCCGTGACGAAATGCGTCCGCTGTTGCATTATAAAGTCGGAGGTCCTGGGTTCGATTCCCGGCTCGAGGCTTCGGCAGTGGCTAGTTACCGACAAAGACGTGTTACTAAGCGATTTAGCGTTGCGGCACGATGTCGCGTAGAAACCAATTAGGAGTGTGGGTTTACCATACTCCTAACAGGTTAGCCCGCTACCGTCTTAGACTGTTCACCGTTTGTACCGTCTTACCACCAGGTGAGATAGCCGACAAGGGCTAACTTGTAGTATATAAAATACAAAAAAAAGATAACGCCTGTGTCAATAAAAGATTTTAGGCTCGAATCTTTATCAGTCACCGGGCTCTTTGAGTTTCGTTATCTGTATTAAGCAATAGTCATACATTGTCACACTTTCATCATGATCAACCCATTACCGGCTCACTACAGAGCACGAGTTTCCTCTCAATATGAGAAGGGTTTGGTCATAGTCCACCTCGCTGGCCATGTGCGGATTGGCAGACTTCACACGCCTATGAGAACATTATGGAGAACTCTGAGCTTTGCAGGTTTCCTCACGATGTTTCCTTCACCGTTGAAGCAAGTGATATTTTAATTGCTTACAAACGCAAATAACTTCGAAAAGTTAGAGGGGTCAACCCCCGACCTCTGATTTGGAGTCTTGCGTCCTAACCGCTAGGCTATGACAGCTTCATATCATATTCAATCATAAAGTGTGACAAAAGCTGTCATTATATATATATATATATATATATATATATATATATATATATATACATATATATATATTATAATATAATTTCATAATACTCTGTAGCATATGATTGTCTAGTTAAGGCATAAGGTTTTTATCATTGTAAATTGAATATATACTAAAAATACTGTGTAGATAACAGTACAGTACTATATAGTACAGTTCTATAATGAAATATATTTCTTTTTTTCTTATCTAATCAGGCAGATGGATGAAGATTTTTTTTTTATATCTTTTGTAACTGGCTTAGTTAACCTTCAAAACGTCTTCTGGGTCAGAACCAACAGATCCTTATAGCTTGATATAGTTCTTATCTCAGATTTCGCCATAAATGTAATGAGAGTATATTTAAAGTGTGTACTTATAATCTATAAATATCTATTTTATCCAACCAGTGATAAAATGTTATCTACCTTCTTTACCTATTAAATACGATTTTAATATTTAAAAAATAAAAATAACAAACCTACGTGAATTAAACCTCTTTTTAATTCGCATTTTTTTTTAATTGTAAAACAATCGTGGTTTCTTTCTATTTTTAAAACCAAATGTCTATTGGAAAGCATTACAAAGATTCAGATAAGTAAGAAAAAAGAAAGGGTTTTACTTTTTTTTTCGTTACTTGTCTATGAAGAATCTTTCGTCGAGGAAGAGACAAAGTGATTGTCCCGGCTGTGGGACGACACAAACTGGCAGTTTTGAACTGCTATAAGAGGGTGGAAAATCTCCGGCCGTAGTAAGAGTGTAGGTACTTATATTCTTCCATTACCTTGATATTGACCTCTTTTTACTTTTTTTGCGGCAACCCGACACCGTCCGACTCCGTACGCTCAGAAATCACCGTGCAATGAGTAACATGAATGAAATTAGAGTAGACACGTATAATCATCATAATCATAATCATTTATTTGCAAGAATGTTAGTAAATAATTAGATGGTGTATACAATTTTGTAAATATGTCGACCGTAACATTCAACTAAACAAATAGTGTGCAAAATACAAACATAAACTTTAGTACTAATTAATATTACATCATTAAAAATTCATCAAAATCTATTATTCAAAGTCAAATTATTATTAAGTGATAGTGAATTAAATTAACAGCAAGAAAATAAATAATAAGGTATATATGTTTTTTTTTTAAACAGGTTTTTATTGTAAATATTCGTTTATATTATAGAAGGGTAGGGTTTCTTTGTAGCAAGGGTAGGTTTAAAAAAAATACTTTGACATCCTTTAATTTTGAATTTGAACGGGTGCGTTTCCGAACTAACAGCTTGTGTGAGCAAGCAGAAGCCCTCTTAGCTTTAGTTTTAAGTTGGCGAGTGTCATCACCACCACCGCAAAAGTTAAAAATACAAGTGTAATGAAAAATGCTTCATAGATGGCTGTAAAAGGTTAACTTAAATAAAGCTATTTTGATAATGAAAGTGAAGCGGTGTTAGCCTAGTGGTTAGGGCGTCAGTCTCCTAATCAGAGGTCGGCGGTTCGACCGGGCACGCACCTCTAACTTTTCGGAATTATGTGCGTTTTAAAACAATTAATATATCACTTGCTTCAACGGTGAATGAAACATCGTGAGGAAACCTGCAAAGCTCCATAATGTTCTCAAAGGCGTGTGAAGTCTGCCAATCCGCACATGGCCAGCGTGGTGGATTATGGCCAAACCCTTCTCATATTGAGAGGAGACCCGTGCTCTGTAGTGAGCCGGTAATGGGTTGATCATGATGATGATATTGAAAATTGAATATCGGTTATAATATCATATAATTGATAACACCTACTTCTTACTTATTACTATGTTATAATAACTTGTTTGCTTGGAAGATATCGCTATGTAGCGATAAGGCTGCCAACTTGTATAGGGTATGTTGTGTCTGTTTTAATTTTGTCACTGTACTTTTGTGTGGTGTACAGAAGAAGAGTGTTTTCATGTAAGACATATGCCACTAGCAAATGGTAGGGTACTGGGATTGTCAAAGTCAATTTTCCAAGAAAGTAAAAGGAAAGTCCATGTAAGATATTATTACTAAAATGTAACAATATTCGTTAGTGTATGCTTTTTAAACTGTGGACAGGGAATTAGAGTTAAAAACTGGTTGCAATAAGCTGTTTCCCTCTATCTTGATAATATTTACCAAGCGGCCCACTGGTCTGGTACTTTGTCAGTGAACACTGCGTACACCATCTCTCTTTCAAGGGAGTATTGCTTATAGGCCATCGCAACAAGAGAAAAAATTAAAAAAGAAACGATGACGTAACAAAATATGAGGTCATATCCGACACTTCTGCTAAGCGATAATCCTTTTTACCGCGTTTATTTTTTGTCATTTTTTACATACGAAAGATGAGTGTAATTTTTCAAGCAAAAAAAACTTGCCTCGACTTGTTTTGCGTGAGCAATTTTGTATTTAGCAAGAAGTGTGTACGTCACCAACGTAATGTTAAACGATAAACGCCCACAGCTGGACGTCAGGGTCTTCAGGGATCCAAATTCCTTTGTTTTGTTAGCCAGTAAACTTGTTGTACCGTTTAGTAGGCTGCACAAAATTAGTAACTCTTTCAAAGGAAATTGTATTTTATTTTATAATAAATTACGTATTGATATCTTGGAGATTTCAAAGTAATTGCAAAACGAAAGCTTATAGAAAAATCATATTACGATATTAACAATTATATAAACGACTAGCGGCCCGTCCCGGCTTCGCACGGGTAGACATAAATAGGTACAGATATTTAAGTTATAAGCATGCTAATTAAAACGACCATGAATCACTAAATTAGAAAAAAAATGTATGCTTATTTTAAAGCCTCCCTGTACACAACACACTCCCGCACTGCCCCTCTCACGAAGAGTTAGTTACTCGATGCGCTGCGTGGTGGCATGTATTTATATTTTAATTTCATGATATCTTTTGAATGGAATGTCCGATTTCAATAATTCAAAAAGTAATCATTAGGTATTGAGACAGTCGTGAATATTAAATTATTTATTTGGATAAAAATTTATAAATGGTATGGATAACACGGTCTGATTTTGATCGGCATTTCTATCAATTTGTTAAATGTAAAAAAGTAGTTATAGTGACGTAACTACAATAGTTAGACACATGGACTCGCGAAGTTTTTTGTAGATATTGATATATTCTATAATATTGTCGAACATTTTTTTGTCCTATCATTAATACTCTTCGCAGCGTATGCGATGAAAGACATTTTATGGCTAATTTTTTTACACCTTCGATTGGTTTTAATAGGAATTTTTAAAGAGTTCTATAGTAATCTAGTACTAAATATAGCCTATGTTACTCAGTGATAATGTAGCTTTCTAATGAAAAAATAATTAGTAAAATCGGTCCAGTACTTTTTGAGTTTATTCGTTACATACAAAAATACAAATCTTTCCTCTTTATAATATTAGTGTAGATAAAAAAAGCTTCGGTGTGAATTGCTCTATCTCCATAGGTACCATAATTTAAAGATGGTGATTACCAAAAAAAAACCCCGGCTAAGTTTGTCGTGGGTTTCTTCTTAGACCTGGGCCCTTTTAAGTTGGCGAATGTAGCCACCATCACTAGAAATAATGAAAAATATGATATATATGAACGATTTATAGATGCCTGTAATATATTTAGATCAATAAAGCTATTTTGATTTACTATCGGTATGTAACCACGCTAATTCCTTTTAATCTTTTGATGATTGATTTGAAACGGAATGAGGTACACTGAATGCAATCGTAGAAAGTGCTAAAGGCTGTTGAATATTAACCGCAGTCCTGTGACGCAAGTCTACAAAACTGGGTCACTATTGTGCATTCGTCAAAAGTATTTTGCATCTGCGTCAGAGGACATAAAGGTATGCTGCAACTCGAGAAGCTTGGGATCTAGGAATCCAAAACCGAATAAAATCATCCTACTATTGTTAAGAAACAAACTTCTTCAATATCTATACTTGTTATCTATAACATTCTACACACCTTTGTACAACCAGAACCTTGGAGACCACTTTTCGGTACCAACACTAAACAAGAACTAATCAACAATGACCAACGACTAACTAACTTATAAAGGGTCGATTCGAGCGTCATGATTTCCGTTTTGCCTCATTCAAATCCAGTATCTTAAGAAAACAGTCAATTAAGATACTTTTCATTAAAATAGTCAAAAATAACCTAAATCATTTAAGTCATATCACATACTTCAATCATATATTCTCATTTAATGATTAAGATATTATATGTATGTAAATTCAAAGACACTTAAATCTAAAACATTTGGAAATCATGACACTATATCTTATATCTACTCGTATGACGACGTGACGTGACGTGATCAACCCATTACCGGCTCACTATAGAGCACGGGTCTCCTCTCAATATGAGAAGGGTTTGGCCATAGTCCACCACGCTGGCCATGTGCGGATTGGCAGACTTCACACGCCTTTGAGAACATTATGGAGAACTCTCAGGCGTGCAGGTTTCCTCACGATGTTTTCCTTCACCGTTGAAGCAAGTGATATTTTTTTTTTTTTTTTAAAACGCACATAACTTCGAAAAGTTAGAGGTGCGTGCCCGGATTCGAACCGCCGACCTCTGATTAGGAGGCCGACGCCCTAACCACTAGGCTATCACAGCTTCCTCTACTCGTATAATATACTAAAACTGTAACAGGATGAATTCTGTACATTAAATATAATTTGAAAATTTTAATTGGTGGATGCTTTACTATCGATACTGAGTCCAAAACCATTTTTTTTTTAATTTTTTTGTATGTCTGTCTGTCTGTCTGTATCTTGGCCTCGCATCACGCTGAAACTATTGGATGGATTTGAATAAATTTGGTATAGGAGTAGCTGATACTCCGGTTCAACATATAGGAGGGGTTTTTATTTTTATCCCGGAATTCAGCACGGTTCCCTTGGGAGAGGGGATGAAAGTCAAAATGTGTATTTAGTTGTAATTCATTAACGCGTACTCAGATTTCACTTATCAAACTATGGCAATAATTTGTTTCAATTAAAAATATTAAGTCTATGATTTGTATGAGTTAATCTTTTTTTATACACTACAAGTTAGCCCTTGACGGCTATCTCACCTGGTGGTAAGTGATGATGCAGTCTAGGATGGTAGCAGGCTAACCTGTTAGGATTATATAGTAGAGTAAACTCACACTCCTAATTGATTTCTACGCGACATCGTGCCGGGACGCTAAATCGCTTTGCGATACGTATTTGTCGGTAGGGTGGTAACTAGCCACAGACAAACCAGACTAGACTCGAGCCGGGAACCGAACCCAAGACCTCCAACTTTATAACGCAAAAGCGCACGCACAGCACCGCGGTGTTTGTCAAAATCGTTTACTTTGACAAACAAAAAGCTAGATTAAAATTGAAAGTCCCAGGTTCGAACTCAGCGTGATATCACTGAATACAATTAACACACATAAGGGACCCGTTACCACAAGTAGATTAGAGAAACATTATTCCAGCAGGTGGAACTGTACCTAACCATGAGTGCAAAATATTCTCATAGTGGTTACCTACCCATGTCGGAGAGTCGCGTGACTGTCGCAGAGTTGACTCTGACTCGTATTTATTGAGGTAATTATAGTTAACAGCTCTGTTCTATTTCCGGGCAAGTTAATTCCCACTACTACTTCCTAGTTCTATGTTTAAAACACAAACATAGATTTTCAACACCCATCATCATCATCATGATCCCTACTATAACTTCCTAGTTCTATGTTGTGGGAAAACTCAAACATAGATTTTCAACACCCATCATCATGATCAACCCATTGCCGGCTCACTACAGAGCACGGGTCTCCTCTCAATATGAGAAGGGTTTGGCCATAGTCCACCACGCTGGCCATGTGCGGATTGGCAGACTTCACACGCTTTTGAGAACATTATGGAGAACTCTCAGGTGTGCAGGTTTCCTCGCGATGTTTTCCTTCACCGTTGAAGCAAGTGATATTTTAAATTTTTAAAACGCACATAACTCCGAAAATAATGAGGTGCCCGGATTCGAACCGCCGACCTCTGATTAGGAGGCTGACGCCCTAACCACTAGGCTATCACCGCTTACTTAACACCCATGTATTTGCTGAATTGCATCAACTCTTTGACGACTTCTATGTTTTTTTCTTCGGACTATCTGTTAGCTGTGTTAACCCTATTGGTTGCCACAGCGTAACCGGGCTGTTTGGCGAGCTACGGGGAGAAGCTCTGCCAGAAGAAATTTTGAGCCCTAGGGCTCGAAGAAACTAAGGGAACGTCTGCCTAAGGGCGCCTCCTGTGAGGCCGAACCTCGGCTTAGGCGACGTTTGGAATAACGGGGGGTCGGTTAGTGGTCCGTACGTCTCCGAGGCCGTGGATGGTGACTCCCGTGGCGCAGCGCGTGTGCTGTTGCATTTTAAAAGTCGGCTCGAGTCTGATCTGGTGGGAGGCTTCGGCCGTGGCTAGTTACCGTTCTACCGACAAGTCAAGCAATGTTTTTTTTTTATACACCACAATGAGATGTAAGATGGTAGCGGGCTAACCTGTTAGGAGTATGATCTATAATAAACTCACACTCCTAATTGGTTTCTACGAGACATCGTGCCGGAACGCTAAATCGGTTTACGACACATCCTTGTCGGTAGGGTAACTAGCCACGGCTAAAGCTTCCCACCAGACCAGACTCGATCCGCGAATCGAACCCAGAACCTCCTATCCTTATATCTCCTAGATTAGTTATTTTCAATACGAAACTATTACTAATTAAGCTTAAAACAAGTACACACACACACACACACACACACACACACACACGCACACGCACAGATACATTCATATACTGCATGTTAGTAAGTAAGCTTTAGTAGTAGATAAAAAAAAAAGTTGTTAAATATTATAAACCTTTTATATAAATTAAATATTTTATAATGGGAAGAGCGAGTCCTTCTGACACAGGTTTTATACTTAACAGAAGGTCTCAGCCTTATTGACATTTTTTTTTTCGAACTGTCTGTTAGCTGTACAAACCCTATTGGTTGCTACAGCGTACCCGGGCTGTTTGGCGAGCTTTGGAAAGAAGCTCTGCCAGAAGAAATTTTGAGCCCTAGGGCTCGAAGAAACTATGGGAACGACTGCCTAAGGGCGCCTCCTTTGAGGCCGAACCTCGGCTTAGGCGACGTTTCGGATAACGGGGGGGTCGGACGGTGAGTGGTCCGTACGTCTTCGAGGCCGTGGATGGAGCCCACGTCCGGATGACGTAAGATAGCGGGGACCTCGTCTTCGCCTGCGAAGACGGTGTGTAGCGTATGATTGTGTGGTAGGTGGTACGAGGTGTTGTCAGTAGTCATCTGATCGTCAGGGTCGTGAAGGATATGTTTAGGTCTCCTCTTTCGGAGAGGAGCGCTTAGGTCGGGGGAGTAAAAAGAAGCCGCAACTACGAGAGGGTTGGGGTGTCGGATTGACTTATCGTACACTGTCATATGTGAACAAATAAAGTTTTATTTCATTTCGTTTCATTTCATTTCATTTTCTAGATAGCTAATCGATGCGGTCTAAGATGGTAGCGGGCTAACCTGTTAGGGATATTGTGTCATCTGCGAGCTCTGAGAATTATTTGAACTGAAAATGAAGATGGCGACAAACTGTCCATTAAAACGTAGCCCTCGCACATGACACATCACACGTCCGCGGATGAGTGACGTTGGCCGTCTTAATTAACAGCCCAGTTAGTACCACGTGCCCGCTATTAACTCATCACAGTTAGCAGGAACACTGTGTTTCCCATCTGAGTTGATTAGTCATACGAAGAAAAACTTTTGCGTTACGAATACATCACTATTATCCAACACTTAGGCACATAGCTCGGAGAACCGATGGACGTTGGGGTCCCAAGGTGCTGGAATGGCGACCCCGCACCGGTAAACGTAGCGTTGGTCGACCCCCGACAAGGTGGACAGACGACATCAAACGAGTCGCAGGGAGCCGCTGGATACAAGCGGCCCAAGACCGTGGCCATTGGAACTCCCTACAAAAGACCTATGTCCAGCAGTGGACGTCTATCTGTTGAAGTGATGATGATGATGATGATGATCCAACACTTTAACAGCACTTTATATATTACTAGCTGTTGCCCGAGACTTCGTCTACGTATAATTGCTGATTTCCCGTGAGAATGAGGTTTCCCGTGCGGCCAATGCCCTCCTTCAGAAAGTGAGCTACAGGTAAATGTCTAATTGCCTATTTTCGTGATTCTAAATTAAAAAAACAGGATTTTCATACAAACTTCCAACCCCTATTTTACTCCCTCCGGGGAAGATTTGGATGAAAAAAAATTCTAACCTTATACTTACGCACTATTTTCAAAATGTCGACTTCATAATAAAAAAATAAGCAAAAACTATCCTCCTCTTTTTTACCACCCTTAACAGGTAATATTAAAAAAAAAAATGATGTACAGGTTTTTTATTTATTATTATTAATCTTAATGCAAATTTTTGTGTCTCTAACTCTAAGAACAAAGAAATTTCATACAAACTTCCAACCCCTACTTTACCCTCTTAGGGGTGGAATTGCCAAATATCCTTTCTTAGACATCTCTTACCTATCAACTACTTACTTGCTAAATTATAGCTTTATACGTACAATAGTTTTTGAGATCTCGCGTTTAATCAGTAAATATGTTAGTATCTAAGTAAGTGACCTTTCGCTTTTATATATCATCATCATCATCATGATGAACCTATTACCGGCTCACTACAGAGCACGGGTCTCCTCTCAATATGAGAAGGGTTTGGCCATAGTTCACCACGCTGGCCATGTGCGGATTGGCAGACTTCACACGCTTTTGATAACATTATGGAGAACTCTCAGGCGTGCAGGTTTCCTGACGAAGTTTTCCTTCACAGTTGAAACAAGTGATATTTTAATTATTTTTAAAAACGCACATAAGTCCGAAAAGTTAGAGGTGCGTGCCCGGATTCGAAACGATGACCTCTGATTAGGAGGCTGACGCACTAACTACTAGGCTATCACCGCTTCTTTTATATATATAGATACATATGAAGATAGCTCTTAATATAATTTTAGGTGGCATCTGAGTTGGTGATTACAATTTTTTTTTACATTTGAATAAAGATTATTTGAATTTGAATATATGACAACCAAGAGACGAAGGTCACGTCATGTTAAGTGATAACCAACGCCCGTGAACATCTTTTTTTTTTTATACGCTACAAATAAGCCCTTGACGGCTATCTCACCTGGTCAGGAGTAACTAAAGTAAGGTTAAAGTTAGAGGTGCCCGTATTCGAACCCCCGATTAGAAGGCTAACGTCCTAACCACTAGGCTATCACTGCTTTATTGAATAAAATAAGCGATTATTATAAGTAAATTAAACTGTAAATGAAAACAATGGCACAGTTTTACACGTAAGACCACATCTACGTTAGATATCTTTGTATGCCGCTTCATCTCGTTCCCTAATGCACCGCGAGTGATGCAATGCTCCAAAGTCCATCGAATGACAGCAGGCACTCTAATCTAGTGTCGCCATGCAGTCTCTTACAGAACATTCATTACGCTGGCATAGAGTATTGCACCACAGAAACATCTTTATAATAAAATCAATGTGAATTATTTTTTTCGGGTCTCCCTTTACAATAACCTCTAGATAGATCTACCGTTACACCTTTAGCTATTTTTCGGAAGTTTGAATTTTTATTGCTTTATCGTTGAAGGGAAATATCATAAATGAAAGTTCTGCATTTTTTTTTTTTCCGCTGGGAAATGCTTTTACGCATCCCCTCCGGAGGCGACGCAGGCAAGACTGCGCCGCTTCCGACGGGGTATGTGGGACTCCCCGGCGGCCAGGCTGGCGACCAGAATACCCACTAAACCCAGCGGTGCTCCTTCGCGTCGCCTGGTGGCTGGGTCACGGGAACACTGATGCACTCGACCGCGGCCCAGCCAATCCGCGGCCCAGCCAGTTCTAAAGTTCTGCATAATTTTGGGTTCCTCTCAGACCAGGGCGCGATTGGAACCCCGAATGCAGTTATCACCATCTACTCACTACTATGTAAATTATTGATTTTAAAAGATTATTTTAATAAACATTATGATTGATTGATTGTGTCTTCTAAAAGGCGTGTGAAGTCTACCAAGTTTGTCTGGTTGGAGGCTTCGGCCGAGGCTAGTTACCACCCCACCGACAAAGACGTGTTGCCATGCGATTTAGCGTTCCGGCACGATATCGCGTAGAAACCAATTAGGAGTATGGGTTTACCATACCCCTAACAGGTTAGCCCGCTACCATTCTAGACAGCATCATCACTTACTCGGTAAGATTGCCATCAAGGGCTAACTTGTAGTGAATAAAAAAATAAAAAATCTACATTTAGCCAACGTGGAGGACTACTGTCACAACATCGCAAAATCAGCGTTGCAGTCAACTTCCACGCAGCATGGAGCTAAGGCAGCGCCCTGTTTATTCAATTTCTATACATATAAGTTGAGATGATCCGGGAGTCCAAGGGAAAAAAAATTATATATACATATTATTATTATTTTTATAGGATGACTACGGGGCGGGTGCGTGTCTTCGTCGGTAATTTGGGTAGGTTTGGGCAAAGAGACCAGATACTCTTGGTAGAACAGAATAACAATTATAAGTGTGGTAATTTATAAGGAGCAGACTATACGCTCCTCCAAGTACAACTATGCACTACCGCGACTCGACCACCGATCCGAACCGACCGAATGCAATTAATGCAATGAGCCGTCCCGCGCCGGTGAGTCTTATAAGAACCTGCATACGTCACTTAGTGTTGCGTAAAGAGAGGGGGCGATGCCACTCTCTTGTCCGTCGTACATGACTCCAAAACTAGATGGCGCTCCTGTCATATTATTACAAGAACTCACTTCGTCGTATGTGAATCCCTTTTCAATATTAAAATCGAATCGAATCGAAATTAATTTAATTGAAATCGCGTGTAAATTAGCATACAGCCCTCTTTTTTATAAATGAGGCGAGTGCAGCCGCGGGCACGAGCAATACTGCGCCATCACCGTACCTAATACAGCGAATCGAATGTCATTAAAATTCTTTGACATTGAACGGACGCTGAATTGATTTCAAGGCTTTTACTTATGTATGTATTATATAACATTATATACATGGCACTAGTTATATCTTCCATAGTAGATTTATTTCCTTATTTTATAGTGCGATACCCACATTCAAAAACAAGATCAACACATTATCGGCTCACTACAGAGCACCGGTCTCCTCTCAATATGGGAAGGGCTTGGCCATAGTATACCACGCTGGCCATGTGCGGATTGGCAGACTTCACACGCCTTTGAGAACATTATGGAGAACTCTCAGGCATGCAGATTTCCTCACGATGTTTTCCTTCACCGTTAAAGCAAGTGATATTTTAGTTAGAGGTGAGCGCCCGGGTTCGAACCCGCGACCTCTGATTAGGAGGCGGACGTCCATACCATTAGTCTATCACAGCTTACCTATGGCTTTTATTAAAATACCATTTTATTTAGAAGTAACCTTATCTATGTAAAAATCTCCGCGCCGGGAATCGAAACCAGGACCTCCACGTACTTACTACTTACAATATATATACTTTTATACCACATATATCGAAGTTATTCGCACTGAAAATACTCGTGCCTGTACCACTTTCTATTCTATTTCCTAAACCTACGGTTGCCTGACAGAGATCGACGAGATAAAGCCGATTTGTTAGATACAAATCGGCTTCTTGTTGCTTCGATTTTGCTTATTAATTCCCATTAATTTTGTGTTGTGGTTGCAAGGCTTCCGGCCAGTGGTGAATGCTTGTGAGGCGCATAACATCTGCCCTCAAAGACATTGCTTCGTGATGACCGCGACCACCAAAGAGTATAACGGCGAAGGAGAAGAAGAATTTTGTGGTGTACAAATAAAGCATAATAATCATCATGTCAACCCATTACCGGCTCACTACAGAGCACGGGTCTCCTCTCAATATGGGAAGGGTTTGGCCATAGTCCACCACGCTGGCCATGTGCGGCAGACTTCACACGCCTTTGAGAACTTTATGGAGAACTCTCAGACGTGCAGATTTCCTCACGATGTTTTCCTTCACCGTTGAAGCAAGTGATATTTTAGTTAGAGGTGAGCGTCCGGGTTCGAACCCCCGACCGTGTAACGGCGAAGGAGAAGAAGAATTTTATGGTGTACAAATAAAGAAGAGCTTGACGACCTCCGTGGCGCAACGCGTGCGCTGTTGCATTTTAAAAAAGTTGGAGGTCCTGGGTTCGATTCCCGGCTCGAGTCTGGTCTGGTGGGAGGCTTCGGCCGTGGCTAGTTACTACCCTACCGACATAGACGTGTCGCCAAGCGATTTAGCGTTCCGGCACGATGTCGCGTAGAAACCAATTAGGGATGTGGGTTTACCATGCCCCTAACAGGTTAGCCCGCTACCATCTTAGACTGCATCATCACCTACCATCAGGTGAGATTGCCGACAAGGGCTTACTTGTAGTGGATAAAAAAGAAAAAGACAATGTAACACATATTTCTGTGCGACCATTATCCTGTGCATCGATTGGCAAGCAGATATAACGAACCGCGGTGGTCTCGTTAATGGGAGCAAATTGCTTATATTGGCTGCTCGTTGCAGCGCCTGGCAACCAGCCTCGCTGAGGGTTTTGGGTGGTGAATCAAGTGATACTTTAATTGCTTAAAAACGCACATAATTCGGTACAAGAGGTGATAGCCTAGTGGTTAGGGCGTCAGCCTCAGATCAGAGGTCGGCGGTTAGAATCCGGGCACGCACCTCTAACTTTTCGGAGTTATGGGCGTTTTTTCAAATTAAAATATCACTTGCTTCAACGGTGAAGGAAAACATCGTGAGGAAACCTGTACGCCTGACAGTTCTCCATAATGTTCTCAAAGGCGTGTGAAGTCTGCCAATCCGCACATGGCCAGCCTGGTGAACTATGGCCAAACCCTTCTCATACTGAGAGGAGACCCGTGCTCTGTAGTGAGCCGGTAATAGGTTGATCATGATGATGATGCACATAATTCCGAAGAGTTAGGGGTGCGCGTCCGGGATCGAACCCCCAAACCGAACCCATTAGGAGGCGGTTGCACTAACCGATATATGAACGATTCATAGATGCCTGTAATAGGTTTATATGAATAAAGCTATTTTTGCTTTGATTTGATTTGATAACCACTAGGCTATCATAGCTTTCGCGCTTCACCACCGCCTACCCCCTTGAGAGTAGCACCTCCGGGCGTTGGATACGAGGATCTGTCCAACACCCAGGAGTTAGGTCCTCGAGCTGGAAGACGCACCCTGTGCTCCTGGTGCGTCTTATGGCGTTCAATTGGGGGGCATCTGATATTGCCCCCGAGTTGGCACCGTCCTAAGGACGGACTCTGCCGGCCTGGTTGCGGTTGTGTGCGCGAGCGAAACCCGTGACCCGGCCACCAGGCGGCGGGAAAGGATATGCACCGTGGGGGTTTAGTCAGTAAGAGTCTGACATAACCGCCGCGTCTCCTCGGACGCGGGGTATCCATGAGGATTACCCACGATAAAAAAAAATAAAAAAAAATAAAAAGGCTATCATAGCTTACAAACGTAATATAAAGAAAATAAATAAATATGTCATCATGATCAACCCATTACCGGCTCACTACAAAGCACGGGTCTCCTCTCAATATGAGAAGGGTTTGGCCATAGTCCACCACGCTGGCCGTGTTATTATAATTATTTATATATAAATACACATATATAGCTGTAATCTTCATTAATAATTATGGCATGTTAAATATATATTTTTTTAAGTCTACCCGCATAGCATACTGGCATAATTCAATGCTTGAACATTAAAAATACGGTTTAACATATTGTGCTATTAAAATTGAGAATTTCAAAAATTATAACTGGATAAGGATTATTGGATTTATATTTTATTTAGCGACTGTGGGAACATTTCTCTCTGGGCTGTCAGGCAACTGATTTGAACATTTCAGCAAGGTAAGATAATTCAAAATAGCTTTATTCATGTAATCCTAATACAGGCATCTATGAAGCGTTCAAACAACATATTTTCCTTTAATTCAAAACGAAAGGTTTCATATATTAACCTTGAATTCTTAAGGTGATGATGATAACTACATTCGTTAACTGAAAATGAAAGGGTTTCAAACATGCCCAGGTCTAAGAAGCCCATAACAAACTAATCCGGTTTTTCTTATCTCTCATAATCAATAATTAATTATAATTAGCTAAGTTGTTTGTGCAATTCACACCCAAGCTTTTTTATCGTTTATATAATCCTTAATATCGTAATATGATTTTTCTATAAGCTTAAGTTTTATAAAAACTTTGAACTTATTGATAGACATCTCCAAGGTATCAATAGGTAATTAATCCTAAAATAATATACAATTTTCTTTTAGGATTTTTCTAAAAGCTTACGTTTATAAAAACTTTGAACTTATTGATAGACCCCTCCAAGATATCAATAGATAATTTGTTATAAAATAAAACACAATTTCCTTTGAATGAGTTACTAATGTTTTGCAGCCTACTAAACGGTACTACAAGTTTACTTTTACTTCTAATGTTCAGTGCGTTACAATACATATTTCTTCTCGAAATTTGCAATATTTTTATGGATTTAAATTAAATTTTCATATATATATATATTGGTTATACACGCGAACGGGTTGTATGCGGGTGAAACCATGGGGCAAGTATTTAATATAATTTAATATGTATATTTTAATTTTATTGGTTCATTCCATGTAGATGGAACCACCAACAGAGTGGGTGCGGCTTGTGAAGCGGCTGAAAAAGCTAAAGCATGCAAATACAGGGGTCTAGGCTCCGAATATGATTTTGTCGCATTCGGTGTCGAGACCGATGGGCCATGGGGTCTTAGCGCTATAAGGCTTTTTAAGGAAGTAGCAAAAAGGTTAGTCGACATCACAGGAGACCGGAAGAGCTGCCAGCTACCTCGGACAAAGAATTAGTCTAGCTATGCAAATGGGGAACGATATTTCGAAACCTTACCTTTGAATAATATATTTTAGTTATTACGGACAAAGAATTAGTCTAGCCATTCAAAGGGGGAACGCTGTCAGTATCTTCAGAACCTTGCCTAAAGGGACTCCTTTTAATAATATATTGTAGTTATGATATTAAATATTTATTTATTTCTTAAGATTTTTTGTTTTAAGTTAATCTAAGTTTTATTTTAAGTTTTATATGTATTCCTTACAACTAATTGTCTAATTAATCATTAAATAAATTACATTTTTAGTTATGATTTTATTTTAATTATGCATTTTAATAGGTGTAATAAAAAAACTAATTTTTTGCAGCCTACTATCACTGTACGTACAAAGTTGTATAGATAATAAAAGAAATTCGTCACACATATGATGAATGTATGTCATACGTATTAAGTGTGTCGGGGCCACGATACGCGTCAAAGTGACGTGCTATCAATTGATAAAGAACATCACGCGCATCGACGTATCAGCTGTTAAATTCCTTATCACTTTAAAAGTAATAATTATTTAACACACGCTTTCAACGCTTCGCAAATTCAGAGAAGTCTAAACACTTGTACTCACTCGAAAAATCGATATTTACCTACTTTGTATTTAAACTTACATATTTTACGTGTAGTTAAAAATAATCTCAGCAGCAAGAGTACGGGATTTCCATGCAGGTTTCCAGAAGGAAAAAAATCGTGTGGAACCCGACAGTTCTCCATAATGAACTCAGAGCTGTGTGAAGTCTGCCAATCCGCACACGGCCAGCGTGGTGGGCTATGGCTAAACTGCCATAGCCCACCACGATGATGCCAATGGGTTGAGCATGATGATGATGAAGCCAGTTTCATATCGGTATTTCATATTTTTTAGTGCTCAACAAATAAATCTTCATTTATTTGTTGAGCATAATTTTGTTTCCAATTGAACAAAAAGCATCAGTAATAAAAAGTATTAACTTTAAATCATATTAACTTGTTATATAACCTAACATGGAAATCGAACCCAGGACCTCCAACTTTATAATGCGACAGCGCACGCTCCGCATCACGGAGGTCGTCAAAACTAGTAATTTGTAGCAGATTAAAAAAAATTGCCAAAAAGATGAACACATCCTTGCTTAATAATTAATAGAAGCAGGCGTTACTTTGCGGAAGTCCATGATAAACAATAAACAGCAAGTATAATTTGCTATATTCCGCCGACAACCGGGAGATTTGTATAATATAACACCACACAAAATCTTCCACTAGAACCTCTACGCATGTTTCGACCCGACACCGGATCATCCTCAGGGGATCTTGACTTCACAAGCGAGAAAAGTAAAACATTTCATCCTCAGGAGATCCGGTGTCGGGTCGAAACGTGCGTAGAGGTTCTAGTGGAAGATTTTGTGTGGTGTTATATTAAACAAATCTCCCGGTTGTCGGCGGAATATAGCAAATTATACTTGCTGTTTATTGTTCATCCTTGCTTAGTCCATATGTATGTATGACCGCAGTCAACCGCTTGGGTTACTGCAAAGAGAAAAGCATAATAATAAAAGCGCGGGCCACGATACATTACCGGAAGTTGCGACATTGCTCGCTGGGAATCGGTCGGGCGGATTTGAGAAATTATTGCTGGTTGGTAGATATGTACAGTGTATAGCCTAGTGATTAGGACGTCAGCCTCCTAATCAGAGCACGCACCTCAATTTTATGCAGCTACTAGCTGTAATTTTGTGCAGCCTACTAAACGGAACAACAAGGTTCAAAGTAGTCTGTATAAAACTATAGTCTGGTACTACCTCGTGTCTGGGTTCTTACTCATTATTATTTGCAAGGTCGCTTCGTCGGACGTGGAAGTAGCATCAATAAATCATGCGCGCGATACTCACACCTTCCTAGAACGCCTAGACGACTAGGAAATTCTAGTCGTCCGCGTATTCTAGGAAGCGAAACTTTTGCAGGGAAAATGTGTTTTACTATGTGAAATTATGACTAGCTAACTATTTGATCTGCGACTTGGTTTTCCAGGGTAAAAGATGTCAGGATAAAAGTTAACAATTTAATTTTAAGTATAAAATTAAAAATTTAAGAGAAAACGCGACTAACCTGTTTATTGAAAGTAGAAATAAACTTGCAGCGCAGTTTACTAGGCTTAGCAAAATTAAAAATTAATTTAAAAGAAATTTCAGTTATCACCATCACTTCACGATTAGAAATAGAAATAATGAAATGAACAATTCAGAGATGCCTGTAATCGTTTTATGTTAAAAAAGCTATTTTTGATTTGATTTGATTTGCATATCACACTTATGTTATAAACGTAAGTCTGTACGTTTGTATGTGTTTATATGTGTATGTTTGTTACTCCTTCACGCTATAACTACTAAATAAATTTGACAGAATATTAATAAATATTATTTTCAATAGTGATCGGTTATACTCTGGATTAACGTATAACTTACTTTTCTTGTTATTCCCGGAAAATCCTTGGTTTCCAAGGGATTTGAGAGAAACTGAATTTCAGGCCTATGAGATATGTAGACATAGTTTGCCATGGCAAACTTCCTTGAAATTATATATTGGGAATGTAGGCGATAAAGTGAGCAGGAATAAGATATGAGCTAATTTTCAATTGCATATTTGCACGTTGTTTATTTCACAGGATTTAATATCAACCCTTAATCTATGCGGACGAAGTCGAGGGCATTGTCTAGCAGTCATGTAAACGAAATTTAAGAAACGATAAAAGGTTGGCTATGAATCGCCCTAGCTTCATAACTAATAAATTATTATAAATTGACCGTGAGATACAACTGCAGCGAGGAGTGCGACAGGGAGATGTGATCTCCCCGAAGCTGTTTACCGCAGCGTTGGAAGATGTCTTCAAGCTTCTGGATTGGAACGGACTGGGCATCAACATCAATGGCGAGTACATCAATCACCTTCGGTTTGCCGATGATATAGTCGTAATGGCAGAGACTCTGGAAGACCTCGACGCAATGCTCAATGACCTTAGCAGAGTTTCTCAACAGGTAGGCCTGCGCATGAACATGAGCAAGACGAAGATCATGTCGAACGCTAATGTTCTGCCTCACCCAGTAATCGTTGAGAACTCTGCACTGGAAATTGTAGACGAGTATGTATACCTAGGACACACGATGCAGTTAGGTAAGTCCAATTTCCAGAAGGAGGTCAGCCGCCGAATTCAGCTCGGGTGGGCAGCGTTTGGGAAACTTCGCGACATTTTTTCGTCCAAAATCCCTCAGTGCCTGAAGACTAAAGTTTTCGAACAGTGCGTGTTGCCAGTGATGACTTACGGATCCGAAACGTGGTCGCTCACTATGGGCCTCATAAGAAGGCTCAGAGTCACTCAGCGAGCAATGGAGAGAGCTATGCTAGGAGTATCTCTACGTGATCAAATCAGAAATGAAGAGATCCGTAGGAGGACCAGAGTTACCGACATAGCTCAGCGAGTTGCGAAGTTGAAGTGGCAATGGGCGGGGCACATAGCTCGGAGAACCGATGGACGTTGGGGTCCCAAGGTGTTGGAATGGCGACCCCGCACCGGTAAACGTAGCGTTGGTCGACCCCCAACAAGGTGGACAGACGACATCAAACGAGTCGCAGGGAGCCGCTGGATACAAGCGGCCCAGGACCGTGGCCATTGGAACTCCCTTCAAAAGACCTATGTCCAGCAGTGGACGTCTATAGGTTGAAATGATGATGATGATGAGATACTGAAAACAAAAATAATATATACGCAATTATTATATTTAGAACTTTCTCCTAGACCATTTTCATTTTTTTTTTATACACTACAACATAGCCCTTGACAGCTATCTCACTTGGTGGTAAGTGATGATGCAGTCTAGCATGGTAGCGGGCTAATCTTTTTTTTCGGACCGTCTATTAGCTGTACTAACTCTATTGGTTGCCACAGCGTAACCGGGCTAGCCCAGTTACGCTGTGGCAACCAATAGCCCGAGGGCTAACCAGTAGCCCTAGGGCTAACCTGTTAGGGGTATAGTAAAGGGTTTCTACGCGACATCGTGCCGGAACGTTAAATCGCTTTGTTGGTAGGGTGGTCACTAGCCACGACCGAAGCCTCCCACCAGACCAGATACGAGCCGGCAATCGAACTTAGGAACTCCAACTTTATAATGCAACAATGCACGCACTGAGCCACGCCGATTCCACGGAGGTCGTCAAAAATTTGGAACTCTCGCAGTTTTATATTTTAAGTTAACAAAAGTACAGTTATCTCCATCATGACACAAATATATATTAATTAATATATATTTGTATGATGATTGAATAGCTCTATCTCCATAGGTACTATAATTTATTATTCATTATGTGAGATGGTGATAACGAAAAAAAAAACCCGCCTAAGTTAGTTGCGAGCTTCTTCTTAGACCGGGGCGCATTTGGAACCCTCATAGCTTTAGTTCTAAGTTTACGAATGTAGTTATCATCATGAAATTATTGTACTATGTATGTATTGACGCGTCAAAAGTGCCTTTTTAAGGACTATTTGAATAACGATTATTTTGAATTTGAATTTGAATATGTATGAAAACTTAATAAGTGCCGACGACAGACCAACATAAATAAAAAATAATCGTCGCGACACCACACTGTTCAATGCGAAATAGAAATGAAAATATCTGGCTTGCTTTCTATAAGATAGAGAGAGACAGACAGAGAAACATCCGACGCCAAACAAAAAGTGTCGTGACAACTTTTCGTAAGATTTTTTTCCGTCTAGCCCCCTTTCACAACGCGCGATAAGGAACTTCGTTCCAAAAAAAATTATTTTGATTTAAATCGGCTGTCGATGAATGAACGGTCCGTGTGTTGTTTCTTTAAAAAGTCGGTTTTACTGCACACTGTGACCTTCCTCAGCTATTACCTGTCTAGACTGTAGACTTCAGCCTCTCAAGGTTCTTCACATAAACCATAAAATAATAATAGTTTGGAGCAAAGTGTTTCAAGAAAGAAAACTTCCTATTAAACGTTTATTTATGCAATTAAGTTGTCACTTGCTTCAACGGTGAAGGAAAACATCGTGAGGAAACCTGCACGCCTGAGAGTTCTCCATAATGTTCTCAAAGGCGTGTAAAGTCTGCCAATCCGCACATGGCCAGCGTGGTGGACTATGGCCGAACCCTTCTCATATTGAGAGGAGACCCGTGCTCTGTGTGAGCAAACAATGGGTTGAATATGATGATTTTTGACGACCTCCGTGGCACAGTGCGTGCGCTGTCGCATTATAAAGTTGGAGGTCCTGGGTTCGATTCCCGGCTCGAGTCTGGTCTGGTGGGAGGCTTCGGCCGTGGCTAGTTACTACCATACCGACAAAGACGTGTCGCCAAGCGATTTTAGCGTTCCGGCACGATGTCGCGTAGAAACCAATTAGGAGCGTGGGATTACCATATTCCTAACAGGTTAGCCCGCTACCATCCTAGACGGCATCATCACTTACCACCAGGTGAGATAGCCGTCAAGGGCTAACTTGTAGTGTATAAAAAAAATGATGAAACGTTCATTTATATTTTAAAGTGGTGATTAAAACCTGTCTACTTTAAGGGGGGGGGGTTGATAATTGGCATGTGTTAGAGACACGTGCCAATTTAGAAAAACTGGGAATTTAGAAAAACTGCTCGTAACGGGCAAGGTGGAGGGAAGAAGGCCAAGAGGTCGTAGCCCCATGCGTTGGTCCGATCAGATCAGCACTGCACTCGGTACATCATTCCACGCCGCTCTACATAATGCCGGAAACAGAACCATTTGGAGAAAAACCGTACGAAAGAAGGTGATCCATGCTAAGGATCGCGACCCTCAGTAATGAGGATGACGATGCAGAAGAAGAAGAGACACGTGCCATATGGGGTGGCCTGATCCGGAGTAGCCCAAAAATCTCAAATTATTTGTAACAAATAGTCTTTGGTAACAAAGAGACAAAGTCGTTCGGTCGTCACGAAGCCACTGTCAGAGAAAAAGCAGTTTACTGGACGATGGTTCCATCCAGTTAATACCATCTCAGTGTTTTAAGGGGGATGACTTATCTTCGTTTTTTAAATAAAAATGAATTAAGATGGTGGTTTTTATTTTTAATTTAAGTGCATTGAGACAGTGGTGTCAAATTTATTTATTTTTATTTAAACATCTTTAATAAAGGAAATGTAAACGCTCTCCGTTTGAATGAAAAATTAAAAAAACAAACTGTGTAACTAGAGTGAATAGTTAGTTAGTCGTTATTTTGAGTGTGGAGGGTAGAATATAAAGTACAAGAAACAAATAACTTTTCTAATGTCTGACAAGTTTTGCTATATTTCACTTCGTTATGCTTTGTCGGTAAGGTGGTAACTAGCCGCGGTCGAAGCCTCTGACCAGACCGGACTCGAGCCGGGAATCGAACCCAGGACCTTCAACTTTATAATGCGACAGCGCTGCGCCACGGAAGTCGTCAAACGGTGGCGACGATTTCTAATAAACTCTTACATAGTCGCGTTCGGAAACTTCGTTAAAAAAAAACAAAAATAATCGTCGCGACACCACACTGTTTAATGCGAAATAGAAATGAAAATATCTGGCTTGCTTTCTATTAGAGAGAGAGACAGACATAGAAACATGCGACGCCAAACAAAAAGTGTCGTGACAACTTTTCGTAAGAATTTTTTCCGTCTAGCCCCATTTCACAACGCGATAAGGAACTTCGTTCCAAAAGTTGGGTTAGGTTAAGTTGGGATGGCTATCCCTTATCTGTCCTTGTGCTCAGACATCTCTGAAGTTAACGAGCGTTTGTAATTTCCGACCACTCGTCTTAAACTATTACTTTCTATTCGTTAGCAACAGTCCGCCATTCTCGAATGATGCAGCATTGTGGGTCTAAAACTAAACTGTTCTTTTTTACAAGACCTCCTCTATTAATGAGTATGCGAGTATGAGAGTTAGGAGCAATAATCATACCATACATAGACAAAAAACCTTCCACGGGTGAAATTTCCACTCTTAGACCTTAACATCATTATCATGATCAACCCATTGCCGGCTCACTACAGAGCGCGGGTCTCCTTTCAATATGAGAAGGGTTTGGCCATAGTCCACCACGCTGGCCATGTGCGGATTGGCAGACTTCACACGCCTTTGAGAACATTATGGAGAACTCTCAGGCGTGCTTCCTCACGATGTTTTCCTTCACCGTTGAAGCAAGTGATTTTTTTTTAAACGCACATAGCACCGAAAAGTAGAGGTGCGTGCCCGGATTTGAACCGCAGTCCTCTGATTAGGAGGCTGACGCCCTAACCACTAGGCTATCACCGCTTCACACATATAACATACATTAATAAACACAAACGAAATAAGCAGACGACAGTTATGTCTTGCGTTGGGTTCTTGGAAGCACATACCTAACTGGAATTGAGCGACTCAGCGAATAAACGTGTCGCGTGATTTTAGAACTTCTCATGACGTGACTTGATATAAGGTTTTATTTATTTAATAGTTGAAACGTTGCAACGAAACAACAAATAAATTACTAATTTTATTTATTGTATTTGACGACCTCCGTGGCGCAGCGCGCGCGCTGTTCCATTATAAAGTTGGAGGTCCTGGGTTCGATTCCCAGCTCGAGTCTGGTCTGGTGGGAGGCTGCGGCCGTGGCTAGTTACCACCCTACCGACAAAGGCATGTCGCCAAGCGATTTAGCGTTCCGGCACGATGTCGTGTAGAAACCAATTAGGAGTATGGCTTTACCATACCCCTAACAGGTTAGCCCGCTACCGTCTTAGACTGCATCATCCCTTACCATCAGGTGAGATTGCCGTCAAGGGCTAACTTGTAGTGGATAAAAAAAAAAAAAAATTCGGGATAAAAGGTATCCTATAGCCCACCGTTCGAACCCCCCGTTATCCCAAACATCGCCTAAGCCGAGGTTCGGCCTCACAGGAGGCGCCCTTAGGCAGACTTCCCTTAGTTTCTTCGAGCCCTAGGGCTTACAATTTCTTCTGGCAGGGCTTCTTTCTGAAGTTCGCCAAACAGCCCGGTTACGCTGTGGCAACCAATAGGGTTAGTACAGCTAATAGACAGTCCGAAAAAAAAACCTATAGCCGTATCCGAAATTCAAGCTATCGCTATGTTGAATTTCGTAAAAATAACCTTACTTTGGAGTGGCATATGTATAGGTAGGAAATAATGAAATATATAAACAGACAAACTTTTTCATTTATATTACCCCCGTGGCAGTATGTATTCAAATAACAAAGAAATATTGTTGATTCGCCATGCATGCTTTCATTCATAATTTAGAAAAAATGCAACAACATTATTTACGCTGATTTAACACATGGCTTCATTTCGCCAATTTAATTAGTTGCAAATTTAACTAATGCCAAATTTACTAAGCATTAATTATATCATCATCATCATGATCAACCCATTACCGGCTCACTACAGAGCACGGGTCCCCTCTGAATATGTGAAGGGTTTAACCATAGTCCACCACGCTGGCCATGTGCGAATTGACAGACTTCACATGCCTTTGAGAACATTATAGAAAACTCTCAGGCGTGCAGGTTTCCTCACGATGTTTTCCTTCACCGTTGAAGCAAGTGATATTTTTTTTTTAAACACATATAACTCCTGAAGCGGTGATAGCCTAGTGGTTAGGTCGTCAGCCTCCTAATCAGAGGTCGGCGGTTCGAATCCGGGCACGCACCTCTAATTTTTCATTAATTACAATTAAACCTGATTTGCAAATATCTGCGCAAACTAGGTAAAACTGCACGTTGTAAGTTCAAAGTTAATTCTAAAATAGGCTCTGTGCGCAAAGCAAAAGCAAAAAGCAAAGTTACGCGTAATTCTATCTCATCACGTATTTCTTTAATACCTTAACCTTAGTTGACTTGTAAAGACTGACAGATAAGTCAGGAAATAAAGAAAAGTCTAACTTTATAGACAGCAACCTTTCGCAAAATAATTTAATTTCTTACATTTTATAGAGAATTATTAAATATTAAATTATTTAAGAAGCTTTGCTAGCCTAGTGGTCAGGACGTCAGGACGACGTCGAGTGCACAAGCGTTCCCGTGACCCAGCCACCAGGCGACGCGAAGGAGCATCGCTGGGTTTTAGTGGGTATTCTGGTCGCCAGCCTGGCCGCCGAGGAGTTCCACATACCCCGTCGGAAGCGGCGCAGTCTTGCCTGCGTCGCTTCTGGAGGGTATGCGTAAACGCATTTCCCAGCGGAAAAAAAAGGCTATTACAGCTTATATAGCTTATTAAATAAGTATCATCATCATCATTTCAACCAATAGACGTCCACTGCTGGACATAGGTCTTTTTTAGGGAGTTCCAATGGCCACTGCGACTCGTCTGATGTCGTCTGTCCACCTTGTTGGGGGTCGACCAACGCTACGTTTACCGGTGCGGGGTTGCCATTCCAGCACATTGGGACCCCAACGTCCATCGGTTCTCCGAGCTATGTGCCCCGCCCATTGCCACTTCAACTTCGCAACTCGCTGAGCGTATGTTGAAGTGGCAAATAAGTATAAATATATATAAAACATGAGACTACAGTATAAAGTAAATTTTTATAAGTATAATTTAAAAATTTATTGATAAACAATAAACAGCAAGTATAATTTGCTATATTCCGCCGACAACCGGGAGATTTGTATAATATAACACCACACAAAATCTTCCACTAGAACCTCTACGCACGTTTCGACCCGACACCGGATCATCCTCAGGAGACGTTGACTTGAGCAAAGTCAAAGTTTGCTTTTTATATCGTTTATCATGGACTTCCGCAAAGTAACGTCTGCTTCTATTCATTATTTATTGAAAAATCTAACTGTAGTTCTTATGAACCGAAGTTAAACATGTTATATAATAAAGCAGTTATCGTTATTTTTATTCATTTTTAAAGTAATAAATTAAAATGAGATTTTTTTATGGATTGTAAGAGATGGAGGTATAAATTAAAAAAATACGAGCGACCCGCCACAGCCTGTGAAAGTCTGTGAGAATTTAAATCATCCAATCAACTTTTTTGCAATTCACGGATTTTAATTTGTAGCCATTGATACACGTAAAACAATCAATCAATCAATCAATCATAAACTTTATTCAAATAATCCTTTAAAAAGCACTTTTGACGCGTCATAACCTGTATAGTAGTGAGTTGCTGGTGATAACTACATTCGTAAACTTAAAACTAAAGCGCTATCACGCATATTTAATAATAAATTATAATTATACTTGAAGTTAGTTGTTTTGTTTTTGTTATCACCATCTCACATGTCACTTAAAATTATTTAACAGTTATCTTGTTGGAGCAATAATTATACCCATGCTTTACACTATAATACAAATTGTCTACTAGCTTAGGTTTTATATAAGTTTGAAACTATTGATGGATCTCCCGGATTTTTCTTACAAGTTAGCCCTTGAAGGCAATCTCACCTGATGGTAAGTGATGATGCAGTCTAAGATGGTAGCGGGCTAACCTGTTAGGGTTATGGTAAACCCACACTCCTAATTGGTTTCTACGTGACATCGTGCCGGAACGCTGATCCCCTTGGCGACACGTGTTTGTTCGTAGAATGGTAACTAGCCACGGCCGAAGCCTCGCACCAGACCAGGAATCAAACCCAGGACCTCCAAGTTCATAATGTGACAGTGCAAGCGGTGCGCCACGGAGATCGTCAAAAATAATATAGAAACATATACATTTTTATCTTAATTTTTTTTCAAAGCTAGAGTGAAATAGGTTTAAAATAAAACGTTTCAAGTTTCATATCAAACCAATTTCCCCAACGCTAATGAAACATCTGTCAAATCTTAACCTGGTAACTGTGTGTATCTAGGTCTCTATATCAACGTTCGTAACATATTTCATTGAAGCAATAAAAATGTATCAATAAATTTGAACTCACTCATGGCCTTACCGTTATCTCTATGCTGTTGTACTGATATAGTGTAAGAGATAGCGGCGATAATGAGTCTGAAATAAAAGCATTATACAGTTGGCGGTCCTGGGTTCGAACGCTTTTGAGGCTTCGGCCGTGGCTAGTTATAACCTTACCAACAAAGAAGTGTCGTCAAGCGATTTAGTATTCCGGCGATATCGCGTAGAAACCAATTAGGAGTATAGGTCTACCATAATGCCCCTAACAATTAAAACATATACATTTTTGAATCACGTCCTTGTCGGTAGGGCGGTACCTGGCTACGGCGAAGCCTCTCGCCAGACCAAAGCTGGGAATCGAACCCAGGACCTCCAACTTTATAATGCGACAGCGCACGCTGTGCTACGGAGGTCATGGTTCACCATGGAGGCATGGGTTTACTATGGGAAGTCTAAAAGCGCCAGTGACAGAAAAGATGAGGAGTGACAGAAAAGATGAGGAGTAACAGGCTAGCATGGTATGGTCATATAATGCGGAGGAAAGAAAGTGATGTCACCGAAAGGATGTTGTATATGAACGTGGAAGGGCAAAAGAGTAGAGGAAGTCCAAAGGAGAGATGAATGGATTGTGTAAAAGAGGATATGCGGGTAAAAGGTGTGGGTAGCGAGGTGACGGCTGATAGAAGTGAGTGGGAGAAGAAGACGTGTTGTGCCGACCCCACATAATGTGGGATAAGGGCAAGAAGAAGAATGGGTTTACCATACCCTTAACAGGTTAGCCCGCTACCATCCTAGACCACTATCTAACCGCCAGATGAGAAAAAAATCTCTCTTTTTTTATATATTATATAGCGAGAAGCGGTGATAGCCTAGTGGTTAAGGCTTTAGCCTCCTAATCAGAGGTCGGCGGTTCGAATCCAGGCACGCACCTCTAACTTTTCGGAGTTATGTGCGTTTTAAATTATAATTAAAATATCACTTGCTTCAACGGTAAAGGAAAACATCGTGAGGAAACCTGCACGCCTGAGAGTTCTCCACAATGTTCTCAAAGGCGTGTGAAGTCTGCCAATCCACACATGGCCAGCGTGGTGCACTATGGCCAAACCCTTCTCATATTGAGAGGAGACCCGTGCTCTGTAGTGAGCAGGTAATGGAATGTTCATGATGAACAGGCTAGCATGGCATGGTCATATAATGCGAAGGAAAGAAAGTGATATCACCAAAATAATGTTATATATGAACGTGGAAGGGCAAAAGAGTAGAGGAAGACTAAAGAAGAGATGGATGGACTGTGTAAAAGAGGATATGCGGGTAAAAGGTGTGGGTAGTGAGGTGACGGCTGATTGAAGTGAAGAGAGTAGAAAAATGTTGCTTTGTGGGTATTAACTATCCTTTTTTATTTGGTGCTTGTTTACATCTTCTGTAATTCTCGTATTGCATTTTCATCTCGTATTATATTATTGTTTTTAATTATCTCTTGGTATTTATTTATTATTTTATCATTATATTATTGTATGTATTACTTATGTATATATACATTTACTTGAAGACTAAAGTCGTGTTGTGCTGACCCCACATAATGTGGGATAAGGGCAAGGAAAAGAAGAAGAGTATGGGTTTACCATACCACTAACACGTTAGCCCGCTACCATCCTAGACTGCTATCTTACCGCCAGGTGAGAAAGAAATATCTCTATTTTACAATGTACTAGATTTAAACAAGTGTAAATAGATAGGACCTACGTGATATGCGCCATGCACCCGCTGACGACTGCCTTTACCTTACAGCTATGCAAGGCTGCCACGGGCAGGGCTGCCACGAGACCTTGCGCTACAAATTCAAATTCAAATAATCTTTATTCAAATAGTTGTTAAAAGGCACTTTTAACGCGTCAATAATTTACATAGTAGTGATTTGGTTATAACTACATTCGTAAACTTAAAACTAAAGCTATGAGGCTTCCAAACGCGCCTTGCTCTAAGAAGAAGCCCATAACAAACTTAGCCGGGTTTTTTTGTTATCACCATCTCACATGATCAATAATAAATTATAGTACCTATGGAGATAGAGCAATTCACACCGAAGGTTTTTTATCGTTTATATAATTCTTAATATCGTAATATGATTTTTCTTTAAGCTTTCGTTTTATACAAACTTTGAACTTATTGATAGACATCTCCAAGATATCAATAGGTAATTTATTCTAAAATAAAATACAATTTCCTTTGAAGGAGTTACTAATTTTGTGCAGCCTACTAAACGGTACTACAAGTTTACCTTTACTACGTTTAATTTCATAAATTTTATCTTGGCTGTAAACATACTATACCATATACGTATGACAAAAGTTTCGCTAGATCGAATATGGTAAGAGTAGAATAAAAGTAAGAAGCTGTGATAGCTCAGTGGTTATGACGTCCGCCTACTAGACAGAGGTCGTTGGTTCGATCCCGGGCACGCACCTCTAACTTTTCGGAGTTATGTGCTTATTTAAGCAATTTAAATATCACTGATCATGATGATGATACCATAGGAATCAAAAGAAGTCTCAGGGTCACTTAACGCGCGATTAAGTGAGCTATGCTTGGAGTATTTCTACGTGATCAAACCAGAAATGAAGAGATCCGTAGAAGGACCGACATAGCTCAGCGAGTTGCGAAGTTGAAGTGGCAATGGGCGGGGCACATAGCTCGGAGAACCGATGGACGTTGGGGTCCCAAGGTGCTGGAATGGCGACCCCGCACCGGTAAACGTAGCGTTGGTCGACCCCCAACTATGTGGACAGACGACATCAGACGAGTCACAGGGAGCCGCTGGAAACAAGCGGCCCAAGACCGTGGACATTGGAACTGCCTACAAAAGACCTATGACGCAGTGGACTTTAATCGGTTGAAAATGATTTTTTTTTTTGAGATAGGTTTGCGCTTGACGACAATCAGCACCAGAAGGCACTGATGAGGTCTAGGTTGGAGCGCGCTTGCCTCGAAAATGCCTATTCACCCTTGATGATGTTGATGATGATGACCGAAAGAGTGACAAGTCTTATCACCATTTAGCTTACATATGAGAAAACCCATATACGCATCCATTTGACAACCTAGCATTTTGGTAGTTGAAAATTAAAAAAAAAAATAGAACGGTCAACCCTATTTTAAATTTACAAAGGTCAACGGCCGTTTGACTGTTGGAATCAGTTCAAGGCCACACTTGGCTGCCACATGCCTCTAACGAGGCGGTTAATTGAGGAAAGAATCGTATGACCTCGTGCTCACATAGATTTATATATAGTAGATATGGCCATTGCACATTGCGAAAATGTGCCCAGTCTTGAGCTACTAGGTTCTTATTAGTTAGTATAACTTACACTTAAATTATAATATATATTATAATCTATAATTTAATTTTTTTTTAATTAATTAACATAAATTTAATTTTAATTTTTTCTTATAAATTATTTATTTACCGAAGAGCTGCCAGCTACCTCGGACAAAGAATTAGTCTAGCCATTCAAAGGGAGAACGCTGCCAGTATCTTCCGAACCTTGCCTAAAGGGACTCTTTTTAATAATATATTTTAGTTATGATGTTATATATTTATTTATTTTTTAAGATTTTTAGTTTTAGGTTAATCTAAGTTTTATTTTAAGTTAACGAAGGTAATGGTAAACTATGTTTCTATCTCTTATGTGTTAAGTACATATTATGTTTGTGTTGTTCTGATAAATAAATATCTATTTATTGATTTATATATTGTATACAAAATCATCATCATCATGAACAACCCATTACTGGCTCACTACAGAGCACGGGTCTCCTCTCAATATGAGAAGGGTTTGGCCATAGTCCACCACGCTGGCCGTGTGCGGATTGGTAGACTTCACACGCCTTTGAAAACATTATGGAGAACTCTCAGGCGGGCAGGTTTCCTCACGATGTTTTCCTTCACCGTTGAAGTAAGTGTTATTTTAAATGTTAAAAACGCACATAACTCCGAAAAGTTAGAGGTGCGTGCCCGGATTCGAACCGCCGACCTCTGATTAGGAGGCTGACGCCCTAACCACTAGGCTATCACCGCTTCACAATCGTATACAAAATACATACATAAAATACAGGGGGGAAAAATATACGGGGGATATAAAAATAACCTTTTTTCTGCGGGTTGCGGGACGGGATATTTATAAAAAGCGATAAAGTAGTCGAGAGAGTGAAAATGAACTCACCTATAATAATATAATAAAACTGTAACAGGACGAATTCTGTACATTAAATATATTTCGAAAATTTTAGTTGCTTTACTATCGATACTGAGCCCAAAACATTTTTTTTTTGTCTGTCTGTCTGTATCTTGGCCGAGCATCACGCCGAAACTACTGGGTGGGTTTGAATGAAATTTGCTATAGGAGTACCTGATACTCCCGTTCAACATATAGGATAATTTTAATCCTGGTATTCTACATATAATTCTACATTCTAATACTAATACAAAAATTTGTATTTTTTTTTTGTATTTTGATATTTTGCATTCATTTATGTATGGAAGCGGTGAGCGGTAGCCTAGTGGTTAGGACGTCAGCCTCTTAATCAGAGATCGGCGGTTCGAATCCGGGCACGCACCTCTTCGGAGTTATGTGCGTTTAAAAAAAAAATAATTATCACTTACTTCAACGGTGAAGGAAAACATCGTGAAACCTGCACGCCTGAGAGTTCTCGATAATGTTCTCAAAGGCGTGTGAAGTCTGCCAATCCGCACATGGCCAGCGTGGTGGACTATGGCCGAACCCTTCTCATACTGAGAGGAGACCCGTGCTCTGTAGTGAGCCGGTAATAGGTTGATCATGATGATGATGATTACAGTTAGTATATAATATAATTATATAAATAAATGCGAAAATTCGTGTTCCAAAAGTGTTCTTTTCTATATTTTTATTTAATTGAAACAAACTGACTTGTCTGTACCGTACGATTCACAGTTGAAGCGTTCAAAGCATTCATTTTTACTGTACATACAAAATGCATGGTATAAAATGTAACACGCGTATCATAACGGAGAAATCGGAGGAATAGATTGTATTAAACGTACTTTCACTTCTTTCATATGTATGTTTTTTTAACTTATGGTTAAAAGAAGGTTTTATACTACTTACCTTTTTTTATTTATTACACAATAAAAAAAAATTAAAGCGGTGCTTAGCATTTCATTGTCGACCTCTGTGGCGCATTGCGTGTGCTGTCGCATTATTAAGTTGGAGGTCCTAGGTTGGATTCCCAGCTCGAGTCTGGTCTGTAAGGCTTCTTTGACTAGTTACCACCTTTACCAAGCGATTTACCGTTCCGGCACGATGTCGCGTAAAAACAAATTATGAGTGACCATACCCCTAACAGGTTAGCCCGCTACCATCCTAGACTGCATCATCACTTACCACCAAGTGAGATAGCCGTCAAGGGCTCACTTGTAGTAGAATAATAAAAGAATACGTGTCATATACCATTTTTTTTTAGATTTTATACCTTCTATATTTTAAAGAATCTGTGATAGCCTAATGGTCCTATATTTAGCATAAAACCTTTCAAGTCCGAGTAAGCGGTGACATAAAAATTCACTTCTCTTTCGCGGAGGACCAAGTTCGATTCCCGGCACGCACCACTAAATTTTCAGAGTTATATTTATTTTAGTTTAAGTCTAGCAAACCCGCACTTTGCCAACTTGGTGAACTACAACTAGGTAAATAATGAAAATGATGATGATCAAAACCAACACCAGATATGTAAAATTGAGAACTTCCTGCATATTCTGCATTTCGACGACCTCCGAGGCGTAGCGCGCGCGCTGTTGCATTATATAGTTGGAGGTCCTGGGTTCGATTCCCGGCTCGAGTCTGGTCTGGTGGGAGGCTGTGGCCGTGGCTAGTTACCACCCTACCGACAAAGGCGTGTCGCCAAGCGATTTAGCGTTCCGGCACGATATAGTGTAGAAACCATTTAGGAGTATGGCTTTACCATACCCCTAACAGGTTAGCCCGCTACCATCTTAGACTGCATCATCACTTACCATCAGGTGAGATTGCCGTCAAGGGCTAACTTGTAGTGGATAAAAAAAAATATAATACATAAGTAGGCTATAAAATTACGTATTAGTTTAAAAATTCCACGTTCAAGTGCTTCTAATCTGAATTCTTATTTGCGTTATTTATTTCCTACATGTAATTACGTACACGTGCAAGAAATTATTACCTTCAAAGACTTTGAACTCAATCATAATTCATCAAATCATTCTCAACTCCAGCCCACGAACGTCCCACCGCTGGGCGAACATTTCTCTCATTTTAGAGAGTAATAAACAGCTAACCTTACCACGCCATTACAAAGCGGATTGGCGGGTTACTTACTATACTTTTCGATGGCTCTTATTAGGGAGATTTTCTGGTAAATTGTTTTTTTTATAGACTACAAGTTGGACAAAATTTGTCTGGTGAGTGGCATCCTTTTTTTTTGTTTCATCATCATCATCATCATCATCAACATCATGAGCAACCCATTACCGGCTCACTACAGACCACGGGTCTCCTCTCGATATGAGAAGGGTTTGGCCATAGTCCACCACGTGCCGTGTGCGGATTGGCAGACTTCACACGCCTTTGAGAACATTATGGAGAACTCTCAGGCGTGCAGGTTTCCTCACGATGTTTTCCTTCACCGTTGAAGCGAGTGATATTTTAATTGTTTAAAGACGCACATAGCTCCGAAAAGTTAGAGATGCGTGCCCGGATTCGAACCGCCGACTTCTGATTAGGAGGCTGACGCTCTAACCACTAGGCTATCACCCCTTCACATCATCACAGAGTCCCATCAAAATCGATCAATTTTACGGATAAACGTGCAGAAATTAAATTCACATTGTGTTGCTTACATTAAAATCTTAAAAAATTAAAATCAGTCTGGTATCACAGACGAATACTTATTTATTTGTACCTATAAGTTATATTTATAAAACAAAATATTACTACGTTATTAACACACCAAAATACGAGTTTTATAAATGAAACAAAATATTGCAAAATTTCTAACACATAAAAATAGCAAATAAAAGAAATTTAAGAACTACAATAGCACTCACCAATTTTCTTTATAAACTCCTTCAAACTCCGACGCCTTCTGTTCTGCCTTCGCTTACTTTATTGTATAATACAAGTAATATTGTATGCTGGATACATTTAACATTTTGGTTCAAAAAAAAGTTTGTATCACTCGCCCCACGTGGTCACAGAGTGTAAACACAGAACGCGGAAAAGTTATTATAAAAAAAAAACTTACAAGATGGCGGTAAGTTTGAAAATGGAACGCTTCACGCCGGGATGAATTGTCACGGAAATCACCGGCCCCACGTGGTCACAGAGTGTAAACAGAACGCGCAAAAGTTATTAAAAAAAAAAACTAACAAGATGGCGGTAAGTTTGAAAATGGAACCGGGATAAATAGTGACGCGACGCGTACACTAAAAAAGGTTGTATATCGATATATTTTAATGTCTCCAAATAAAAATACGTACGTCTATTATTCGCGGGCGCGCAAAGTCGAATGCGGCGTCATGGCCGCACACGGAAGGTACTTTATCACTGGTTTATAATAGCTTTATAAAGAATGTAATATCAACATTATTGACAGTAGTGTCGCACGATTGCACGCCTTATCGATTTTCGATTGTTCGGCATTAACGGAATTGTATTGCGGAGTGTTGGAAACGATTATTTTATTATTTGTTTTATTGTAAAAACTTTTTGTGACGGCACCTTCGTGCAGAAACCCGTCTCGGTAAGGCAATGTTATGCTATTTTTATGGTTACCTATATTCATGTAATATAATGTTCTTTTATGACTGCACTTTAAATTTTATGCTATAAATGCCAGAGATTGTATGTAGGTATGTGTCATCATGATCAACCCATTACCGGCTCACTACAGAGCACGGGTCTCCTCTCAATATGAAAAGGGTTTGGCCATAGTCCACCACGCTGGCCATGTGTGGATTGGCAGACTTCACACGCCTTTGAGAACATTATAGAGAACTCTCAGGCGTGCAGGTTTCCTCACGATGTTTTCCTTCACCGATGAAGCAAATGATATTTTAATTTTTAAAAACATAACTCCTAAAAGTTAGAGGTTTCCCGGATTCAAACCGCCGACCTCTGATTAGGAGGCTGACGTCCTAACCACTAGACTATCACAGCTTAAAATAACTTAATTATAATGTTTTTAAAATAATCATATGCAGTTTAGGTCTGATTATATGATCTCTCAAACGAGAAGAGAAACAGCTATAGCTCTGTACATCATATTATCTCTCTATAGATCATATTACTAGACACTAAAGGTTTAAATTTAAAATACTTTCGTAAACGGTACGAGGTTCATGTTATCCTAGATAACATTGGTACTAGCTTTCAAACTAGCGGGTAATGTAATAATCAAGCATCTTTACTTTTTTATACACTACAAGTTAGCCCTTGACGGCTATCTCACCTGGTGGTGAGTGGTCTCACCTGGCCATCAAGCATCTTTACTAGGGCTTAAGTCTAGGAATTACATCTACTTTTGCTTTTAAAGAAGATGTTATTCAGAGATCATATTATATTACTAGATACTAGACAGTATAGGTGTAAATTTAAAATACTTTCGGAAGTAAACGGTACGAGGTTCCTGTTATGCTAGAAAACATTGGTACCAGTTTTCAATTTCGCCGGAAATGTAATTATCGCGTAACTTAAACCAAGGAGTTTACGGACTCCATACCAACCATAGAGTTCAAACCGCATAAGAGTAGTGTCTCTGCCATTCAAAGAAATGCCAATAAATAGCGTTTGGGAAACTTCGCGACATCTTTTCGTCCAACATCCCTCAGTGCCTGAAGACTTAAGTTTTCGAACAGTGCGTGTTGCCAGTGATGACTTACGGATCCGAAACGTGGTCGCTCACTATGGGCCTCATAAGAAGGCTCAGAGTCACTCAGCGAGCAATGGAGAGAGCTATGCTGGGAGTATCTCTACGTGATCAAATCAGAAATGAAGAGATCCGCAGAAGGACCGGAGTTGCCGACATAGCTCAGCGAATTGCGAAGTTGAAGTGGCAATGGGCGGGGCACATAGCTCGGAGAACCGATGGACGTTGGGGTCCCAAGGTGCTGGAATGGCGACCCCGCACGTAAACGTAGCGTTGGTCAACCCCCAACAAGGTGGACAGACGACATCAAACGAGTCGCAGGGAGCCGCTGGATACAAGCGGCCCAAGATCATGGCTATTGGAACTCCCTACAAAAGACCTCTGTCCAGCAGTGGACGTCTATCGGTTGAGATGATGAAGAATAGTGTGGTGTTCTTTAATCTAATACTGAAGAAGAGAATACTCATCTGCGTGTCAACAAGACATTAATAGAATGACAGTTATGGTAACAAAGCAAAATCTACAGGCAATTTATCATCATCATCATCATGAACAACCCATTACCGGCTCACTACAGAGCACGGGTCTCCTCTCAATATAAGAAGGGTTTGGCCTCTCAGGCGTGCAGGTTTCCTCACGATGTTTTCCTTCACCGTGTGATATTTTAATTGTTTAAAAACGCAACTCCGAAAAGTTAGAGGTGCGTGCCCGGATTCAAACCGCCGACCTCTGATTAGGAGGCTGACGCCCTAACCACTGGGCTATCATCGCTTTTTTTTTTTAAATTACCCAACTTTAAACTTGGGCGGTAGATTTTGCTTCGCTCGGTCACTGACAGATTTAACTTGTTAACTTCAAAGTCACGATACTGCAAAATTATCACCACCATTCAATTCAAAGCAAATAAAATATTCCGTATCAATGTTATTTATATAAGCAAGTGTGTTTTTTCGTAGTCGATGTTTGGTTCAACCTCCGCTGACCTTAACGAATTCTGATGCTGAGTGCGGGATCGACCCAATGGCGGCTCACTACAGAGCACGGGTCTCCTCTCAATATGAGAAGGGTTTGGCCGTAGTCCACCACGCTGGCCATGTGCGGATTGGCAGACTTCACACGCCTTTAAGAACATTATGGAGAACTCTCAGGCGCGCAGGTTTCCTCACAATGTTTTCCTTCACCGTTGAAGCGAGTGATATTTTAATTGCTTAAAAACGCACAAACTCCGAGAAACTAGCGGTGCGTGCCCGGGTTCGAACCCCCGACTTCTGATTAGTAGACGGACGTCCGACGACAAAGACGGCGCCAAGCGATTCAGCGTTCCGGCACGATGTCGCGTAGAAACCAATTAAATTCAAATTCAAAATAATCTTTATTCAAATAGTCCTTAAAAAGGCACTTTTTACGCGTCAATAATTTACATAATAGTTATTTCATGGTGATAACTATATTTGTAAACTTAAAACTAAAGCTATGAGGGTTCCAAACGCGCCCCGGTCTAAGAAGAAGCCCACAACAAACTTAGCCGGGGTTTTTCTTTTTTTCGTTATCACCATAATGAATAATAAACTATAGTACCTATGGAGATAGAGCAATTCACACCCAAGCTTTTTTATCTTAAATGTGTGGCGTGTTTAATTAGGAGTATGTGTGTGAGTAGGTTTACCATATCCCTAACAGGTTAGCCCGTTACCATCTTAGACGGCATCATCTCTTACCATACGGTGAGATTATCAAGGGCTAACTTGTAGTGGAAATAAAACGCTCCTTGTGCCAAATCCTGTTAGGTTTATCCCTGGGAAAATTGACCCTGACTCATTGTCCATGCTGTGAGTTAAACAAACGTATTTTTGGTTACACAAAAAAGCGTTGTAATTTTGACAGGTGCTTGCGTCTCGTCTTATAGGGTTTATTTTCGCGGATCACGGCTTTTGACCTTACGTGCATGGGATCTGTGCGCCTACGCATCGCCATTTCGTCAGTTGTCACGCGAACTCTTTTTTATTTGGTAAATAATGACGCAGTCTAGAATGGTAGCGGGCTAACCTGTTAGGGGTATGGTAAACCCACACTTCTAATTGGTTTCTACGCGACATCGTGCCGGAACGCTAAATCGCTTGGCGACGCGTCTTTGTCGGTGAGGTGGTAACTAGCCACAGCAGAAGCCTCCCACCAGACCAGACAGCTGGGAATCGAACCCAGGACCTCCAACTTTATAATGCATCAACGCACGCGCTGCGCCACGGAGGTCGTCGAACAACAACTCCGCTCTGAACAAGATGATGCTGTTTTTCAGTAATTGTAAACTTCGCCGCTACAAACTGCCTCCGTCCCGGGAGGTCCTATTCATCACTTCAAACCCTCTTCAGCATGATATTAAAACTCCATTTTTATATTACCTACCGTGACGTCACAGCACGCTGCTATTAAACACCTTGCCTAGCATTTATTCGAGTGTAAAACGGAACAATAATTTGCGTATACGACAGACTTGATAGTAAACCGTGTAAACATATATTGTTATAACTAAGTCATCATTATTAAATAGGCACAGCCAACTATACATACATAAAACGTTAATTAATTGTTTTAAATATCTTTAGGAATCTACGTTATTTTCTTATTTAGGGTACATAAACGACATATTTTCATATACTATTAGGCATTACCATTCAAGATAATCTTCCCGTGAGTTCGCATGTGCTTAGAAAGTCAGTCCTTCGTGAGAATGATATGATATAATGATAAGGGTGATGCTCTTATATAAATACTTATTTATTTATTATTAATATAAAAGGAATATAATTAATTATACCATAAAGGCACCGAAAAAACGAAAGAGGTTTGTCCTCGGTGCTAATCGGTAACTTAACGGCTTAAAACTAGAGGAACTGAGTAAGCAAATTAGGCATGAAAAGAACATTTCCTAACTGAGTTAGACGGTCGACACAAATGAATCCGTCTAACTCAGCCAAAAAATATTCTTTTAATTTCTGTTTTACATTTTTAATGTGTAATTTCTGGATGATTATAGTCCATATATAGTTACTTATGATTTATAGTCCTGTAATAATTACAAGTCATTATTTATAGTGCTGAGAAACGGTGATAGCCTAGTGGTCAGGACGTCAGCCTCCTAATCCGAGGTCGGTTCGAACTCGGGCACGCATCTATAACTTTTCGGAGTTATGTGCGTTTGTAATAAATTTAAATATCACTTGCTTCAACGGTGATGGAAAACATCTGCACGCCTGAGAGTTCTCCATAATGTTCTCAAAGGCGTGTGAAGTCTGCCAATCCGCACATGCCCAGCGTGGTGGACTATGGCCAAACCCTTCTCATATTGAGAGGAGACCGGTGATCTGTAGTGAGCCAAGAATGGGTTGCGTTGAAGCAAGTGATATTTTAATTGCTTAAACACGCTCATAACTCCGAAAAGCACATAACCCCGATCATACAGTCCAACATAGGAGGCGGACGTCCGAACCACTAGCATATCACAGCTTGCTTTCATATAAGGAATAGAAGCAGGCGTTACTTTGCGGAAGTCCATGATAAACAATAAACAGCAAGTATAATTTGCTATATTCCGCCGACTACCGGGAGATTTGTACAATATAACACCACACAAAATCTTCCACTATAACCTCTGCGCACGTTTCGACCCGGCACCGGATCATCTTCAGGAGATGTTGACTTCACAGGCGCAAAAAGTAAACTTTACTTTATTATACAAATGATTGTTGTTGTCGGCGGAATATAGCAAATTATACTTGCTGTTTATTGTTTAGCTTGCTTTCAATCAATCAGTATTATCTATTTTATTTTTTACATCGCGGGTAAACGTTTGGACGGCTCACTTGATGGTATGTGATTACAGCCGCAATTGCCGAATTGACGATAGCAGATGACCTTATCAGCTATTAATGCGTCACCGGGTCCAGAATGCGTAGAATACTTGGATACCCGAATAAATTTATGTCGGCTTCTTCAACTATTGCGTGATTTAACCCTCGTAGCTTTAGTATTTACCCAAATAGATTTTATTGGAACGAAGTTCCTTATCGCGCGTTGTGAAAGGGGGCTAGACGGAAAAAATTCTTACGAAAAGTTGTCAGGACACTTTTTGCTATAGTAAGCTATTATAAGCGTGCGGCGTCGCATGTTTCTCTGTCTGTCTCTCTCTCTCTCTTATAGAAAGCAAGCCAGATATTTTCATTTCTATTTCGCATTGAACAGTGTGGTGTCGCGACGATTATTTTAACAATTTGCAAAATTATTATATTTTTTAAAAATTTAAAAATATTATTATAACTTAATTAAAATAAAATTTCATTACAATTCCTTCACTAATTAATCGAAAGGAACTTCGTTCCATCCGGGTGTCCCTTGACACTTCTCAAGTTTTTGTTTCTTCTATGTTTATTCAATCGTTTGATTATTGATGTTTTACACAAAACAAATCTCTGGAGAGTATTCGCAAGTGTCAGTTATTATGGTACACCAGCGATTGCGCGCGGTTTCGTTTGCGTATTAATCGATTAAGTTCTCGGGCTAAAAAGTATCTTAAGTGACAGACATGGGTCCAAGATGACTGCCATCGTTATGAAAAACGGTTTTGAAATCCGGATATCCCTTGATGCACGGATAAGAAGTATTTCAATCAATCAATCATAATCTTTATTCAAATAGTCCTTTACAAGGCACTTTTGACGCGTCAATAATTTTCATAGTAGTGAGGTGACGGTGATAACTACATTCGTAAACTTAAAACTAAAGGGTAAAGGGTTCCAAACGCAGCGTGCTCTAAAAAGAAGCTCACAAACTTGGCTAGGTGCTAATCACACATTTTTATTTCAGTATTTTTTTTACATGCATAGAACGTCCCCACACTATGCGCATTGGAACGGCACGGCGGCGGTGGGTGTGTCATGACGTCACAGCGTACTTGAAGTTTATCTCCAGAGATATCAGCGGCTAGGCAACGCTCTGTAACAAGATTACACTCCACATTGCTTTGACTGAATATTCTTGAGTGTAAAAAAAATGGTTTTACACAAAATTCGTCTCAGTATTCGTTTATTTATTTAGTATAACCTATTGGTTAAGATTTTCAATTTTTACCAGTACCTTTACGGGCTCATGTCTGTTTATTATTTAATTTAGTTCAGGCATTTTAAATTTTTAATATCACTTGCTTTAACAGCTACAGAAAATACCGTGAGGAAACCTGCATGTCTGAGAAATTATGGAGTTCTCCATAATTTTCTCAAAGGCGCGTGAAGTCTGCCAATCCGCACATGGCCAGCGTTGTGGACTATGGCCAAACCCTTCTCATATTGAGAGGAGATCCGTGCTCTGTAGTGAGCCGGTAATGTTGATCATGATGATGATACAAATTACGTTAGAAAATTGAGACAACACATCGTTTCTCTGTCTCACACAGCGAGCCGTTTATACTTGGCTAACTTTAAAAGTTAGCCTAACAGTGATCTGTTCTCTATGTCACTAAGAATCTGATTTCTATCAGTATTGATGTGTTTTTTATTTAGGTACTAGATATTTAAGCAGTTTAAGAAATCCGATTTTTTTCTTGTGTTTATGTTTTGAGAAAATTTTGCATTTCGCCGAAAATGAAGTTGTATATTGCTATTTCATTCGTGGTCATATGGTGGTATATATTTATATTAAATCTCTGTAAATTATAGATTTTTTTAAGTTTGTCTGGTCGGAGGCTCCGCCGTAGCTAGTGACTCCAAACGCGCCCCGGTCTAAGAAGAAGCCCACAACAAACTTTTACAGCCAAGGTAAATTTTCATTTTGTTATCACCATCTCACATGCCACTTAAAATTATATTAATAGCTATCTCTCTGTGTCGTGTGCTGTCGCATTATAAATTTAAGGTCTTAAGTTCGATTCCCGGCACGAGTTTTGGAGCTTTAGCAGTGGCTAGTTACTACCCTACCGACAAAGGCGTGTCTCCAAGCGATTTAGCGTTCCGGTACGATGTCGCATAGAAACCAACTAGGAATATGGGTTTACCATACCCTTAACAGGTTACCCCGCTACCATCTTACACCGCAGCATCACTTACCATCAGGTGAGATAGCCGTCGAGACCTAACTTGTAGTGGTTAAAAAAAAGTGACATACTTACTTCAATAGAAACTGCGTAACTCCCTACTACATAATCAGGAGTTTAAGAGATACAACTGATTTATAAACTTACAATTTAAATAAAGCATCTGGCCATATCTAGTATTTAAATTAAGCAATATTTAATATTGATGTATTATGTTTAATTATATACCCGCCCATTGATATATGGAACCTGAGATACGCAGATTGTATCCGTTATTACCTGTACAAATAATCTCGCCGTTAAAACAAGTGATATTTAAGTTATATTTTTTTTTCTATTTACCACAAAATAGCCTTCAAATTGACGGCACCTCAACTGATGGTAAGTGATGATGCAGTCTAAGATGGTAGCAGCCTAAACTGTTAAGGGTATGATAAAACCAACTCCTAATTGGTTTCTACGCGACATCGTGCCGGAACGCTAAATCGCTTGGTGACTCGTCTTTGTCGGTAGGGTGGTAACTAGCCACGGCTAAAGCTCCAAAACTCGTGACGCGAATCGAACTCAAGACCTTCATTTTATAATGCGATAGCACACGACACAGAGAATTGCTATTAATATAATTTTAAGTGGCATGTGAGATGGTGATAACAAAAAGAAAGTTTACCTGTCTGTAAAAGTTTGTTGTGGGCTTCTTCTTAGACCGGGGCGCGTTTGGAACCATCGTAGCTTTAGTTTTAAGTTTACGAATGTAGTTATCACCATTAAATCACTGCTATGTAAATTATTGACGCGTCAAAAGGGCCTTTTAAAGGACTATTTGACTAAAGATTATTTGAATTTGAATTTGAGGTCGTCCAATTTTAAAATTGACACAGCCGGGTACCGATTTAGATAAATTCAAATTCAAATAATCTTTATTCAAATAGTCCTTTAAAAGGCGCTTTTGATGCGGCAATAATTTACATAATAGTGATTTCATGGTGATAACTACATTCGTAAACATAAAACCAAAGCTGTGAGGGTCCCAAACGCGCCCCGGTCTAACAAGAAGCCCACAACAAAGTTAGCCAGGTAAATTTTCTTTTTGTTATCACCATCTCACATGCCACTCAAAATTATATTAAGAGCTATCTTATTAGAGAAATATTTCACACCCATGCTTGTTTATCATTTACATAATCCTTTACACTATAGTAGGACTTTTCTACAAGCTAAATAGTGGCTTTATGTGTATAATTGTAATTTGAATTAATGTAATTGTTGTTTCTAATCGTTTTAATTGTAGTTAATTTGGTAATTTAATTAGCGATATTATTGTTTAAACGGGATGTTTGTTTATAAATGACTTATATATGTAGGATGACTACGGGCGGGTGCGTGTCTTTGTCGGTAATTTAGGTAGACGTGGGTAGTTTCGGGCGAAGAGACCAGACACTCTTGGTAGAACAGAGCTACAATTATAAGTATGGTAATTTATAAGGAGCAGACTATACGCTCCAGAAAGTACGAATGCACCACCGCAGCTCAACCACCGGTCCGACCCGACCGAATGCAATCAATGCAATGCGCCGTCCCGCGCCGGTGAGTCTTATAAGAACCTGCATACGTCACTTAGTGTTGCGTAAAGAGAGGGGGCGATGCCACTCTCTTGTCTGTCGTGCATAACTCCAAAACTAGATGGCGCTGCTCTCTGATTGCCATCATATATATTATTAAGAGTAAAAATTGTAAAAAGTGTGTAAACTGACAATAAAGCAAAAAAAGGTCTCTTTTTATTGGAAGAGGGCGCCCTAGAGAAAAAAAAGAAGCTAAATAGTGATATCTTAAGCGTACAGTATCCGCGTATTGAAATATCGGTTTAATATTTCACCCCGGTGGTAACGTCGGTGGGTTCCATTCGTACATATTTAAGGGCGGGGCCGGTGGACGCGTATCGATATTGAGATATTGATATAGTGACGTTTATTGATATCGAAACGACTGTTAATATCGACCAATCGTGTGGGCGGGTAGCGTATTAATTTCGACTTCTCTAGCATTGCGACACGTAACGCGATAGCCTGGGAACCTACGTCACGCCATTTTCTATTTTAACAGTATTTAATAGCAAGAAAAAGGTTTTTTTTCCGCGATGTATATATAAATATTATATACTAGCTGTTGCCCGCGACTTCGTCTGCGTAGAGTTGCTGATTTTACTTGAGACCCGTGCGCCAATACCCTGCTTGAGAAAGTAAGCTACAGGCAAATGTCAAATTGCCGATTTTCGTATCTCTAAATTAAAAAACATAGGACTTTCATACAAACTTCAAACCCCTATTTTACCTCCTTCGGGGTAGATTTGGATGAAAAAAAATTTTAACCTTATACTTACGCCCTAAAAGAAACCTATTTTCAAAATTTCAAGCTTGTAGAAATAATAATAAAAAAATAAGCAAAAACTGTCATCCCCTTTTTACCACCCTTAACAGGTAAAATTTAAAAAAAAATATGTACATGTTATTTATTTATTATTATTAATCTTGATGCAAATTTTTGTGTCTCTAACTCTAATAATAGTTTAAAAAACTAAAAAAACACGCTTCTGCACGCATGCGTAGTTCGCGCACTAGCTCTGTCTCTCTTACTCGCATGCAAAGGATGCGGAAAGAAATTAATTAATCCTGGCGAATCTAATTAGGATAATCGGATATTTTGATCGGATTATTGCATTGTCATCGACCTTTGACAGGTGTGCAAAGTTTGAATCAAATCTGATCGTTCAAAGTAGGGCAAAATCGAGCTCAAAGGAGTGGGTTACAAACAAACAAACAAACAAACATACATACATACAGGTGAAGCTAATAAAAGCGTGTTAAAAACAAAGAAATTTCATACAAACTTCCCAACTTCCCCCTTTTACCCTCTTAGGGGTGGAATTTCCAAATATCCTTTCTTAGCTGACATCTCTTAACTATCAACTACCTACTTGCTAAATTATAGCTTTATACGTACAATAGTTTTGAGATCTCGTGTTTAATAGTACGTCAGTAAGTCAGTATGTAAGTATGTAAGTGACCTTTCGCTTTTATATATATAGATTATATTATAATAACCAATTAGGAGTATGGGTTTACCATACCCCTAACCACTACCATTTTAGACTGCATCATCACTTACTATCCGCCGTGATTACCGTCAAGGGCTAACCTGTTGTGTATAAAAAAAAGAATATAATCATTATAATTATTGTGCTAGACAACGCATATATAAATAAACTGTATACAAAATGGCGCTATGTTCGGCTAATTAATATCTGTATTGGATTCAGATTAACGGATGACTAATGATGTAGAGCGACGGAGATCAAACGTTGCCATGCTATACCACTAATCAGCCTGGCTTGCTATTATTAACCTATAACGTTAAAAGGGGTGTTTAACCTTGAACTGGTTCATCTCTGCTTATGTTACGATCACTAGTTATCATCTGTGTCAATTAAATTATATTTTGATGAACCTAAAACTAAAAACCTTAGAAAAATATAATCATCATCATTATGATTAACCCATTACCGGCTCACTACAGAGCAGGGGTCTTCTCTGAATATGAGAAGGGTTTGGCCATAGTCCACCACGCTGGCCATGTGCGGATTGGCAGACTTTACCTTTGAGAACATTATGGAGAACTCTCAGGCGTGCAGCTTTCCTCGCGATGTTTTCCTTCACCGTTGAAGCAAGTGATATTTTAATTGCTTAAAAACCTTGCCTCACATTGACTGTAATGTCAAAGTGTAGACGCGTCATCTATAATACACATAATCCCTTTCTATTCGGATGGTGTAGGCATATAAGTAATACGAACATACTATAATCTGACACCAAATAGCCGTAATTGCCCCATATTACCCCCCCTGGGGAGACTATTGGCTCAACAACCTCGCTTAACACAAACTAATTATCTTTATTGACTCCTATGGAGTAGATAATTATTAGCAATTTTTTGTAATAAAGATATTGTGAATCATATAAAACTGTATGATTTACGGTTTTATTAGCTTGTCATATTACAAGACTTAGCTCGCGACTTTACTCACTATTACAGACTTACATTAAATTAAAAGACATTAAAATTTTTAGACATTAAAATTTAAATAATCTCCAATTTTGGCGATGAATTTTTATATTTTTTTTTATTTCATATAATTTCATCCAATAGTTGCACACCAGGCTGAACTCATAATAATCAGTGGAAGCCTAAATCCTACTTCCTACTAATATTATAAATGCAAAAGTTTGTAAGTATCATGGATGTTTGTTACTCTTTCACGTAAAAACTACTGGATGGATTATTATGAAACTTTACAATAATATAGCTTATAATTCAACAAAATAGCACATAGGCTACAATATAATAGCTACAATATATAATAAATAAAATAAAGTTTTTCTTCGAGTCATCATCATCATCATTATCAACCCATTACCGGCTCACTACAGAGCACGTGTCTCCTCTCAATATGAGAAGGGTTTGGCCATAGTCCATAGTACATTATGGAGAACTCTCCGGCGAGCAGGTTTCCTCACGATGTTTTCCTTCACCGTTGAAGCAAGTGATATTTTAAATTTTTAAAAACGCACATAACTGCGAAAAGTTAGAGGTTAAATTATACGATTCCGGAGGCGGACGCCTTAACCACTAGGCTATCACCGCTTGAATGTAACTTCAATAATATACGGATAGGTTTATTTTGGATCAAACCGTTTTTTGACACTGTACACATAATCATGATGAGGCAAGGAAAAATTTTTGCAATCTCATACTAGGGTACATCCTAATCCCTATCCAACCATGCTAATTGCTAGACCAAATAGGCGTTTGTATTTCATACCTACTTCCTAATTAATAGTTATAGGTATAGATTTTTGCATTCCATATATTAATGTTTAAGTTACAAATTACCGTCGCTATGTTGAAATTTACATATTAGGTCTATATCCTCATGTAATTATCACAATACAGATGTCATGCTCACACGTGTAATGCTTGGTACAGCTTGGTGTTGCAAACCGGTTAATACAAAACTCACATAAAGCTGAACAATAAACAGCAAGTATAATTAATATAGCAAATTATACTTGCTGTTTATTGTTTATCATGGACTTCCGCAAAGTAACGCCTGCTTCTATTCATTATTCACATAAAGCTGAAATACTCTCCGACATGTCTAATATTAATGAAACGAAAGCTTATAGAAAAATCATAAGATAAGATAAGATAAATACTCTTTATTGCACACAATTTTTAAAGAAACAAAAACACAAAACCCTTAACACATAAGCATGCAAAGGCGGTCTTATTGCTTAAGCAATCTTTTCCAGACAACCATTGGGGAAAGAATTAAATAAAATACGAGGGTAATGGCGCAATTTTCAAAATATAATATAAAATATCAATAAATATAATATATATTTATATACTTTTATGTATAAATAAATATATATCAATACACAAAAACTTACTAAGACAACACTTACTAATATTTTACCAAAACAGTATTTTTCCTCCGCAACAATAAGGTACATTTAATTTTTATTGTCCTAGAAGTTGAAATATCACGACAAATTTATATTGAAAGCGTTTCGAACTTTTGAAATGCTAGCTTGGTAACTTATTAAAGAATTAGCATTTCTATTATGCCGGGAATGAACTGTTTTTTCTAATAAAATTAAAAAAACCGGCTTAATGCGAGTAGGATTCGCAAACGAAGGGTTCCGTACCGCGGTCCAATATAAACACTACATATTGTTAGCATTATTAAGAAGAAAGACAAAAATGGACTGTAACGCACTGAACATTAGAAGTAATAGTAAACTGAATCAATCCGACACCCCAACCTTCTCGTAGTTGCGGCTTCTTTTTACTCTCCCGAACTAAGCGCTCCTCTCCGAAAGAGGAGACCTTAGGTCGGTAAAAGTAAACTTGTAGTACCGTTTAGTAGGCTGCACAAAATTAGTAACTCATTCAAAGGAAATTGTATTTTATTTATAATAAATTACCTATTGATATCTTGGAGATTTCTATCAGTAAGTTCAAAGTTTTTATAAAACGAAAGCTTGTAGAAAAATCATATTACGATATTAAGGATTATATAAACGATAGAAAAGCTTGGGTGTGAATTGCTCTATTTCAATAGGTAGGTACTAAAATTTATTATTGATTATGTGATATGGTAATGGTGAAAACCCCTACAAAAGTCCTACTATAGTGTAAATAATACTGTAAATGATAAACAAGCATGGGTATGAAATATTGCTCTAATAACATAGCTCTTAATGTAATTCTATGTGAAATGTGAGATGGTGATAAACAAAAAAAAACCCGGCTAAGTGTGTTGTGTGTTTCTTCTTATACCTGGGCGTGATTGGAACCCTTTCAGTTTTAGTTTTAATTTGGCGAATGTTATATATGAACGATTCATAGATGCCTGTAGTAGGTTTATTAATATAAATAAAGCTATTTTTTATTTTATATTAAGATTCCGCTAAATACCAAAAATGTTCTAGTTTCGCAACATATTTTTTGATTAAGTAGTATTTACTTATTTGTCAAGTTATAAACGCCAGCTGGTATAATTCGCTTCACAGGGGTTTGTTAAAAAAACTGCGTTTATGAACATGTCAGAACATGTCGCTGAGTCTCATGTGTAATCGTAAGTAGGTATTTTACGTTTGTCCTTGACTGCTTGGATTTAACACGTTTTTTGATCTGAATCAGATTTATACGCTTTACATAAGAGATCGTGGTGGAACCACACTAGGTGAGTTTTTATATCGTATTTTCTGTCATATAATTGATTATATGTCATATAATTAAACAGCTAGAAGTCTGACCAGGGTTCGATTCTTAGATTTCAAGTCAAAGGACCTGTTTAAACTGAAAAAAAAACACCAAATTTCATTAGTCAATATCAAGTTAAATGTTCGCAGATGAACAAAAATCAATATGTTATAAGCGATAAAGCTAACTTTACCCAGTGGTAAATTTTACCACTGAATTTAGTAAAACCTCGTAAAACTAAGCAATGCCACGTCAACCTCACCATGATTCTTTATCAAAACTATGTCGTCATGATCAAGCCATTGCCGGCTCACTACAGAGCACGGGTATCCTCTCAATATGAGAAGGGTTTGGCCATAGTCCACCACGCTGGCCATGTGCGGATTGGCAGACTTCACACGCCTTTGAGAACATTATGGAGAACTCTCAGTAATTAATTTAATTTAAAGTTTACCAATGAGAAAGCTTATGTCTGAAGTGAGATAAAATTGAAATCATATCTTATTTAAAGTGATAAAAATATATATGATAAGTTGTATATCCGTTTTTTCTAACAGATTTCCAAACCATGCAAATGGAATAGGGTCTTATAAAATTGATAAATGAAGTAATGAAAAAAATAATGGTAAACCAATTAAATCTAAGTATAATTAATTAGGTAGCAAAACAATACAAACATGTTTGCACGTCATTTTTAGATCAGAGAATGCAATTGAATGTTAGCCCTTGACGGCTATCTCACCTGGTGGTAAGTGATGATGCTGTCTAGGCTGGTAGCGGGCTAACCTTTTACCGGTATGGTAAACCCACGCTCTTAATTGGTTTCTACGCGATATCGTGTCGGAACGCTAAATCGTTTTGGCACGGCAAGTTCCTCCCATCTCTCACTAGGTATATGACATGAAATGAGATGGCGCTTCAACACGTCTTTGTACCGTAAGAATTGACCACCAGCTTACGTTTTACCTCCTTTAACTCCGAGTAGAAAACAAGCAAGCATATCTAGAACATTGTCGAAGATCTCAGTGATACACTGTAATCAAGTAAGTAATGCACGAAGGGAATACCCCAGACCGTGTGCAATTATTTTTTTAAACTTTTAACATCTGCTCTGATAAATTTCAACGAAGCGACATAATCAATTTAATTCAAGGAATAGTAATAATTCTTTGAATTAAATTGATGTTTTTCCTGTTCATAATAAGGGATACGAGTGCAAAATTCTTTATATAAGTATCAAGTAGGCCTATCTCACAGGCCAGACCCGTCCAGGTCCATGTCGCGTAGACGCCAATTAGGAGCATGGGTTTACCATACAACAGTTGGTCTGGTGGGAGGCTTCGGCCGTGGCTAGTTACCACGCTACCGACAAAGACGTGGCGCCAAGCGATTTAGCGTTCCGGCACGATGTCGCGTAGAAACCGATAGGAGTATGGGTTTACCATACCCCTCACAGGTTAGCCCGCTACCATCTTAGACTGCATCATCACTTACCATCAGGTGAGATTGCCGTCAAGGGCTAACTTGTAGTGGATAAAAAAAAAAAAGTTTAGCCCGCTACCATGCCAGACTGCATCATCACTTACCACCAGGTGAGATAGCCGTCAAGGGCTAACTTGTAATGTTATAAAAAAAAAAACAAAAAGGCTTCCAGACGACTTATTTTGACGTCAATATTTATTTATTTATTATAATTTTAAGTAACATTAAGTGACAGACGTTTTTTCGGTAGTGGTTGACAGAATAATAAAGTTAGCTGCCTTTTGGTATCTTTAATCTAATTTAGTAATAAAAAGGTATGTCTTGTCTGATTGTACCATTTATTTACCACTAGCCGTAGATCGATCATTAACGCTCAAAAAATGGGACGGAAAAGTAGTGCACAAAAAGTGACGCGTGCACTCCTTTCCCCCAGTGTGTGACAAGAGTCAAACCAAAGAGACTAGACCAAAGTCACCGATTCTAACGCTCGTATAATCCGAATGAACTACAAAGCACTACGCGCCGCTATAGATAATATAACGGACAGATGTCTATAATATGATGTCTATATATAGTGTATTAGACGGGTTGTAATACATCGATATACCGATATGTAGGAATGTATAGTTAGTTGGTGACAAATTCTCGCCTTGTTTTTGTGTGACGCGCTCTATCTACTGCTAGTGGTAAATCAATGGATTGAACACTAAGAATGGATTGCAGGAAAACATCTCCAACCCCTCCAAAAAAGTTAGTTTGTATGAAATTTCCACTTAACGTAAGCGCGAAACCGCATCTGCCGCCGGTAATAGAGTTATACTGGTTTGTTGGTTTATCCTTCAATCACGCAGCAACAGCGCAACAGAACGAAAAAATTAAAAAAAAAACACGACGTGATTTTTAGCATAGCAACAGTTTACAGGCTGTGGATACAGGCTACTTTTCTTACATCCCGGAGAAATAAACAGTTTCCCTGGGATATTGCTTTTAAAACATTATTTGCGAAGTGAGGTTACAATACCTAATTGCGAATAGTTTACGTGGACAAAGTCGCGAACTTTCTTGGAATACATCATCATCATCATGATCAACCCACTACCGGTTCAACCCACAATCGGTTGGATAGCACGGGTCTCCACTCAATATGAGAAGGGTTTGGCCATAGTCCACCACGCTGGCCAAGTGCGGTGGCACGCCTTTGAGAACATTATGGAGAACCCTCAGGCGTGCAGGTTTCCTCACGCTGTTTTCCTTCACCGTTGAATGAAGTGGTATTTTAATTTTTTTTAAACGCACATAACTTCGAAAAGTTAGAGGTGCCCGGATTCGAACCGCCGACCTATGAGGAGCCTGACGCCCTAACCACTAGGCTATCACCGCTTACATCATAAAACTTATTTTATTTTTAAATCTTAGCCGATTTCTATTATCTGAAGATTGTTTTGACGTTACGAAGATGGTTACGTTACGAGTTTATTTCAAGAAAAATAATATCTAATTGCGTAATTTTCTATTCATGAACGCTTGAAAGAAGAATTGTTGAAGCCGCTTATGTAAATTTTCATGTCTATTGACGTAACATTTTTGGTCTTATCGATATCGTTTGGTTGTAACGTTACGAATTTACTGAGCTTATGTACAATATAAGCATTTCAATTGATTTCTCTGTGAAGCCTGTATCAGTAATATTAGCGCCATTTTTTTTTGTCATGGGTAAATCCTCGTGGATACCTCTGCGCCACAAAGGTTAAATTCAAAATTCAAATTCAAATAATCTTTATTCAAATAGTCCTTTAAAAGGCGCTTTTGACGCGTCAATAATTTACATAGTAGTGATTGTATGGTGATAATTACATTCGTAAACTTAAAACTAAAGCTATGAGGGTTCCAAACGCGCCCCGGTCTAAGAAGAAGCCCACAACAAACTTAGCCGGGTAAATTTTCTTTTTGTTATCACCATCTCACATGCTACTTAAAATTATATTAAGAACTATCTTATTAGAGAAATATTTCACACCCATGCTTGTTTATCATTTACGTAATCCTTTACACTATAGTAGGACTTTTCTACAAGCTTACGTTTTATATAAACTTTGAACTTATTGAGAGACATCCCAGAAATTTAATTTTGCAATTTTTTATAAAATTGTATACAATTACCTTTAAATGAATTTCTATTTTTTTGTAGTCTAGTAGCGTGCAACACAAGTTTATTTTTACTTCTGATGTTATTATAAGATTGTTGCAATCGCATTTTTTATTGAATTTTATTATATTTCTATGGACATACATTAAATTTTCAAATATGTATTGGCCATGCAATGTCATTATTTTTTTTACAGTTATGTCAGACTCCTACTGACTAAAACCCCCACGGGTTCCTACTCACCGCTGTATGGTGGTGAACTTACGGGGAACGCAGAAAATATTTCGCCAACCAATGTCAACTTACTGAGAACGCAGAAAATATTTTATACCTTATTCCGAAGCCCTTACGTAGAACTCAAGTATATGTGAATTTCTTGCTAATTGCTTCTGGTTCTCAGAACTCAACTTCCGGAAATCATCGGCGTGCAAAATTGCTAGCGAAAAATTCGACTAGCTTAATTTTTTTCATATATCGCTAATAATCATTTTGTGTGCGACATCAATAAGTGATTTAAGACTCTATCGCGTACAACTTACGGTTCAAATCGTATGTGATTTGAGAGCGCTTCAAATTTTTTCCCGATGACAGTTGACAAACCCATTCTCGGAAATGTGCGTCAAAGTTAACGCACGTGTCTTACGTAGGATGCCTTGACGTGTGAATGAATTCGTATAGAAATGTGTGATCGTATGTTTTTTGCGTGTTTTATAAGCATTGATAAAAAGAATAAAAAAATAATCGACGGTATCAAACTCTTGTCATTAATTTTTGACGACCTCCGTGGCGCAGCGCGTGCGCTGTTGCATTTTAAAGTTGGAGGTCCTGGGTTCGATTCCCGGCTCGAGTCTGGTCTGGTGGGAGGCTTCGGCCGTGGCTAGTTACCACCCTACCGACAAAGACGTGTCGCCAAGCGATTTAGCGTTCCGGCATGATGTTGTGTAGAAACCAATTAGGAGTATGATTTTACTATACCCCTAACAGGTTAGCCCGCTACCATCTTAGACCGCATCATCACTTGCCATCAGGTGAGATGCAGTCAAGTGCAATATGAGCAATTGATATTTTAACTTTTAATCTAATAATTGAAGTGACTTTCGTAAAAAATAAAATTCTGTTAAACTTCTTGTAAGCGCTTATGTTGTTTCAAATTAGTTTCAAGAAATCAGAATGCTGAAATATTCTACTTTGAGTTTAGCAAGCTCTAATTCTATCAAATTGCATAATAAATCTTCGTTAAATCTACCTGTGACTATATAACAACGTTTAATTTAGCTTTATTAATATAAACCTATTACAGGCATCTATGAATCGTTCATATAATATATAACATTTTTCATTATTCATCATGATCAACCCCGGCTCACTACAGAGCACGGGTCTCCTCTCAATATGAGAAGGGTTCGGCCATAGTCCACCACGCTGGCCATGTGCGGATTGGCAGACTTCACACGACTTTGAGAACATTATGGAGAACTCTCCGGCGTGCAGGTTTCCTCACGATGTTTTCCTTCACTGTTGAAGCAAGTGATATTTTTTTTTTATTTTTTTTTTAAATGTAACATACATAACTCCGAAAAGTTAGAGGTGCGTCAAGTCAATAAAAATAATAAATTATGTCAATGTATTTTTTTACAAGTTTCAGTAAAATTTTATATACAAGTGTTTGGTAGAAGTCGCCTCTCTGGCGTAGGCCTCCCCCAGCTCTTTCAAAGTCTTCCTTTCCTTAGCTTCTTAATTACTCCAAAGAAATACCGTTTAATTGCCGCCATTAGCATTTTGCCTGCTATAACTTCAAACCGAACACGTGCTACAGGTGTTTGAATACTTAAATAAACAATCAATATTTGTGCAGTTAAATATTTTGCTTGCTACCCATAATAAATGTGAAGAGCATAGACTAAAAATGAAATCGTAGAGAAATGTACGCCTTAATTCGATGAAACTATGTCTATGTTTGTATGGTGGGAGGCTGCGGCCGTAGCTAGTTACCACCCTACCGACAAAGACGTGTCGCCAAGCGATTTAGCGTTCCGGCACGATGTCGCGTAGAAACCAATAAGGCGTATGGGTTTACCATACCCCTTACCGGTTGGCCCGCTACCATCTTAGACTGCATCATCACTTACCATCATGTGAGATTGCCGTCAAGGGCTAACTTGTAGTGGATAAAAAAAACACAGTCCCACTGCTGGGATCAGACCTTGAACGATACGTGGAGTAGACCAATAACCGCTCCAAAATTATTTGCGACGTAATTGTGGAATTAAACACAAGGTCACAAAAATACGCATGTTACTTTGCGAAAGTCCACCCTTAAACAATGGATTCATAGGCGTTAAATAACCTGAGAAATGTACGTTGATCTTTTCTTTATGCAATTCTAGTTAGCCCTTGACTTCGATGGGAAGCTGTGATAGCCTAGTGGTTAGGCCGTCAGCCTCCTAATCAGAGGCCGGCGGTTTGAATCCGGGCATCTCTAACATTTCGGAGTTATGTGGTTTAAAAAAAAATTGAAATATCATTTGCTTCAACTGTGAAGGAAAACATCGTGGCATATCTAATCGTGAATAAACCTGCACGCCTGAGAGTTCTCCATAATGTTCTCAAAGGCGTGTGAAGTCTGCCAATCCGCACATAGCCAGCGTGATGGACTATGGCCAAACCCTTCAGACCTTGAAAGTAGAAACGAAGTTATGGTTTATAATAATTCGTTTGCATGGTATCTGTAAATATGAGAAAATAAAAACACTGCTATTGTAGAGGCTATATCTACGCCTAGTTTCATCCAGATTTGTTCAGCCTTTGCAGTGATTTTTTATAGCCAAAAGATTATTTTTTATGCGCTTTTTATATACCCACAATGAAACACACGATCTTCCAAGATACGATATCTCCCACACTGGAGATTCATACACCTGGGATTTAGTTTTAATATTATTAAGAATAATTTATTTATTAATAATTTTGAAGTACAACATCCTAGTTAATCAAATTCAAATTCAAATAATCTTTATTCAAAAAGCCCTTTAAAAGGCGTTTTTTACGCGTCAATAATTTACATAGTTGTGATTTGATGGTGATAACTACATTCGTAAACTTAAAGCTAAAGCTATGAGGGTTCCACACGCACCCTTTTTTTTTGTCGTGGTGGAAAAGCTTTATGGCTACCTCCGTACCCTTGGTCGGGAAGGAGGTTATGCTGGACTCCCACCCCCGAAGAGAGGTATACCCGAACTAAAAACCACCTCGGCATGACCCTCTCACAGATTTTTCTGGACACCCGGGGGACCCGTTGTATACTTCCACACGCACCCTGGTATAAGAAGAAGCCCACAACAAATTTAGCCGTGTTTTTTTATGTTATCACCATCTCACATAATCAATAATTGTAGTACCTATGGAGATAGAGCAATTCACAGCCAAGCTTTTTTATCGTTTATCCTTAATATTGTAATATGATTATTCTATAAGCTTTCGTTTATTAAAAAAAATTCAACAGTGTTAGCCCGGTGTGCATACAACGTTCGTCCAATACGAAGCAGCTCTAGCATTACTCGAGCTCTACAATATTAGCGACGTCTACTACTTTGTTACATCATCCGTTCTTTCATAAAACTGTTGTATGAATTCCATTCAGTGAGTCATGCGTTTTTTTTTCAATTTGTATGATTTATAGTGAAGTGGCTTTATCATTGACAGATGGTGTGATTGTGACGCGGTTAAATCAATTGGATGAATTTATTTCCCTTCAGTGGTTTTGGTTTTATCTGGTCACGACTTTGCGTATTTTAAAATTCAATTTACGTCGTATATATTGAATTTTAAAATACGAAAATTCATACAGATGTTTAAGGATAGTTATTTATGCTTCATATTTGTAGCACTAGAATAGAAGTTGAAAAAATGTTTTTTTTCTATATTTCCTTCTCTAGGCATATAATGGTATCTACTGGTGTCATATAAGATCACTTGGAGTTCTTTTTTAATACACTACAAGTTAGCCCTTGACGGTAATCTCACCCTGTGGTAAGTGATGATGCAGTCTAGGATGGTAGCGGGCTAACCTGTTAGTATGGTAAACCTACGCTCCTAATTGGTTTCTACGCGACATCGTGCCGGAACGCTAAATCGCTTGGCGACACGTCTTTGTCGGTAGGGTGGTAACTAGCTACGTTCGAAGCCTCCCACCAGACCAGACTCGAGCCGGGAATCGAACCCAGAACCTCCAACTTTATAATGCGACAGCGCACGCACTGCGCCACCGAGGTCGTTGGTCACACTTTAGATATGTTAATTTCCAAACTCTTGCGCTGTCGCATTATAAAATTCGAGGTCTTGGGTTCGATTCCCGGCTCGAGTCTGATCTGATGGGAGACTCCGGCCGTGGCTAGTTGCCACCGTAACGACAAAGATTTAGGGTTCCGGCACGATATCGCGTAGAAATCAAGTTGAAGTTAGACACCTCTAACAGGTTAACCCACTACCATCTTAGACTGCATCATCACTTACCATCAAGTGAAATTGGCCTGAAGGGCTAGGAAATTACTTACCGCTTCGATTTAATTATATGTTTTTATTTTTTAAGATATAGATAGATACGAGTAGATACGCGGAAGGTAGACACTTTCGAACACGTGTAATGACAGTAGAAATGCTTACGTACATACCTACATACTAAGCTGGAACTGTCAACTTATTGTATGTAATTGAATAACTACTAAATAAAAAAGAAACTTCAACGGTGAAGGAAAACATCGTGAGGAAACCTGCACGCCTGAGAGTTCTCCATAATGTTCTCAAAGGCGTGTGAAGTCTGCCAATCCGCACATGGCCAGCGTGGCGGACTATGGCCAAACCCTTCTCATATTGAGAGGAGACCCGTGCTCTGCATTGAGCCGGTAATAGGTTGTATATGATGATGATGATGAAAAAATAAACAATGAGTAAACTAATAAATACGCAAATTCGAATTTTTGCACGGTTATAGAAACTCATCGCTTTAAACGCTTGTATAAAAACTTAGTAATATATTTTTTAGCATATATTCTCTCCGCAACAGCTATGTTTTACAATTTTTTAGTAGATCCTTTTTCATAAAATAATTTAATCCTGTAATAATAACTGATTTCGACGTTGGAAATTGGGAAATTTCTACATAAAGCGAATAAAGCTGTACATCTGAAATATAATTTATAGCATAGTTATGAATTCCCCGAAACAATTATTTTCCCTTGCGAGGAGATCCTCGTCTTTGATATTACAGTGAGATTATTCTTCTTATTTTCCTTGCCCTTTTCGCACATTGTGAGGTCGGCACAACATGTCTTCTTCTTCCACTCACTTCTATCAGCCGTCACACCTTTTACCCGCATATCCTCTTTTACACAATCCAGCTCTTCTTTGGTTTTTCCTTACTCTATAGTGAGATTATTATAGTGTTTTAACAATTAGGTACAATTACCCCACATTTATTTTAAAATAAAAATAAATAATAAAAATAAAATCTTTTTATTGCAGGTCAGGGACCCATATAAATGCTTATAATTTAAATTTAGAAACAAAAATAAAAAAAATATTGAAAGTAGAATTAATAAAAATGAAATTAACAGATATAAAATAATTTAAAAATAATTCCTGGCTTATCTTACGTTAGGGGTCTGGTGTACCCTGAGCCAGTGCATATAAAACACATTGTCAGGGGATACCTGAGCGACGACCTTGATTAGCTTGTTTTTTGAAATTTGAAATTTTATTTTTGCTCAGTTTTAGAATACCACTCACCGGTTTAAAAGTGTGTATTCAAAATTTGTTTTTCTCTTCTACAGTAAGAAGATAGACACATGTCTTTAAAAAACACTACTTTTTAAGTGCGTTTTTAAATAATAAAAATATCACTTGCTTCAACAGTGAAGGAAACCATCGTGAGGAAACTTGCTCGCCTAAGAGTTCTCCATAATGTTCTCAAAGGCGTGTGAAGTCTGCCAACCCGCACATGGCCAGCGTGGTGGACTATGGCCGAACCCTTCTCATATTGAGAGGAGACCCGTGCTCTGTAGTGAGGCGGTAATGGGTTGATCATGATGATGATGACAAACCATAAGTATTTACTAAGAGCATCACCCATATCATTCTCACGTAGGACTGACTTTCTAAGCACATGCGAATTCACGGGAAGATTATCTCGAATGGTAATGCCTAATAGTATATGGAAATATGTGACATCAAAACTATCCCAAAGCAGAGCTGCCAACTTAAGCTATCTATAGAAACCTTGACATCTCGCTTTTTTAATCAATGCTACCAACACACGCATTAGGTCAAAATCCATCTTTGAGAAAGTTAAAATAGACGTACAGATGTGAAAATCAGTTACTAAAGTTTACGAATAAAGCATAGCATAGCGTGTTGCCAGTGATGACTTACGGATCCGAAACGTGGTCGCTCACTATGGGCCTCATAAGAAGGCTCAGAGTCACTCAGCGAGCAATGGAGAGAGCTATGCTGGGAGTATCTCTACGTGATCAAATCAGAAATGAAGATATCCGTAGAAGGACCAGAGTTACCGATATAGCTCAGCGAGTTGCGAAGTTGAAGTGGCAATGGGCGGGGCACATAGCTCGGAGAACTGATGGACGTTGGGGTCCCAAGGTGTTGGAATGGCGACCCCGCACCGGTAAACGTAGCGTTGGTCGACCGATGACATCAAACGAGTCGCAGGGAGCCGCTGGATACAAGCGGCCCAGGACCGTGCCAATGGAACTCCCTACAAAAGACCTATGTCCAGCAGTGGACGTCTATAGGTTGAAATGATGATGATGATGATGATAGCAATTTTCCCTACTTTTCTCGATACTTTACCCTAAGCGACAGCGAAAATCTGAATGACAGCACAGAATCACCAGATAATCAAATTCCCATGTAAAAGTCATACATTGAAACTTAAATCTATTGGAGAAACTCAAAGAACTGTCCAAAGAAAGTTAACGCAATACTTCACGAGCGCCTGATTAAAAAAGTACATACCTATTCACAAAAGAATATAAACAAAACCGGCCAAGCGCAAATCGGACACGCGCCCAAAGGGTTCCGTACAAAACAAATTTAATCATAAATGTATTAATCAATAAAACCAAGAGAAAGAAAAACATAATTAATAAGGAAAACATAGTCCCATTCATCATCATTATCATGATCAACCCATTACCAGCTCACTACAGAGCACGGGTCTCCTCTCAGTATGGGAAGGGTTTGGCCATAGTCCACCGCGCTGGCCATGTGTGGATTGGCAGACTTCACACGCCTTTGAGAACATTATGGAGAACTCTCAGGCGTGCAGGTTTTCCTTCACCGTTGAAGCAAGTGATAGTCCCATTATTTGTCGTTAATTGCGCTTAAAACCTTACCTCTTTGTAACAAAGGGTGACAGTTACTCCGCCAAGAAAATCTTACCCAAAGAGGGCTACAGTGGCGTGCAACATGGATCATTGGGATCGACTTTCTACCATGTGCAAAGTTCACGTTGAATGAAGATTTCTGACGCTTCCATTTCTCAGGATAATCCTTTGATAGGCTATGCACTGCTTTTGCGCATGTATGACGTGCAAGTCGGTATCTTCGTAATATCAGGTCGTGCCAGAACCAAAATCGTATTCAAATTTGAGCTTAATTATATATTTATATGATAAAGATATTTTCGCTCATATAGAGCCATAACTCATATAATGCGGAGCAAAATTTTTTTTTTTCGAACTGTCTATTAGCTGTTCAAACCCTATTGGTTGCCACAGCGTAGGCGGAGGAAAGAATGTGATGTCACCAAAAGAAATTTATATAGGATATGCGTGTAAAAAGGTGTGGGTAGCGAGGTGACGGCTGATAGAAGTGAGTGGAAGAAGAAGACGTGTTGTGCCGACCCCACATAATGTGGGATAAGGGCAAGAGAAAGAAGAAAAAGAAGATAGAGCCATAACTAAATATATGTAGCTAATTAATTAATTTCGGAGTTATGTGCGTTTTTAAGCAATTAAAATATCACTTGCTTCGACGGTGAAGGAAAAACATTGTGAGGAAACCTGCATGCCTGAGAGTTCTCCATAATGTACTCAAAGGCGTGTGAAGTCTGCCAATCCGCACATGGCCAGCGTGGTGGACTATGGCCAAACCCTTCTCATATTGACAGGAGACCCGTGCTCTGTAGTTAGCCTGTAATGGGTTGATCATGATGATGATGATGAATTAATCCACAGATTACGATTAAGGCTATGCTCCTACGTAATAGACAGGTGTACGGAACGACAGTGGAGTTTTTATTGTATCTTTTAAAATTCTAGACCCCTATAAAATTATTATTTGTTATCACAAATTTAGTACAAAAAGTTTTCAAATAAAGATGGACAGACAGATGAGAAAATGCTGATAAATGATAATAATACGCGACGTTTCCAACCCTTTTGACACTGAACCCTAAAACCATATCGATTCGAGAATATCTACTCTTTTTGCGATACAGTTAAAATATAACAAAACATATATCATCAACCCATTACCGGCTCACTACAGAGCACGGGTCTCCTCTCAGTATGAGAAGGGTTCGGCCATAGTCCACCACGCTGGCCATGTACGGATTGGCAGACTTCACACGCCTTTGAGAACATTATGGAGAACTCTCATGCGTGCAGGTTTCCAAACGATGTTTTCCTTCACCGTTAAAGCAAGTGATATATATATTTTTTTTAAACGCACATAACTCCGGAAAGTTAGGGGTGCGTGTCCGTATTCGAACCGCCGACCTCTGATTAGGAGGCTGACGCCCTAACCACTAGGCTATCACCGCTTTAACAAAACACAATTAAAATTAAATAAAAAAAAATGACTAAACATTTTATTCACTATCGAAATATTTGAATAGCTCTTGCTTTGAAACTGTGATAAAAAAATTATGTGTTAAAATATGTATGGAATTTATTCTTATGAATGAACGTGACAAATTAATAAAGAATACAATTATTTATATAAAATTTAATTACCCCGTGGATCCAGTGGTTACAAAGAATCACGACGTACTGCTTTCGATTCTCGCGTCTCTTAGTCAAAGAGTTCTTATTACGGACTAAGGAAATTTTCATTGTAAGAAAAAGTCGATTATGGTTACTAATCTATGCAGCCCTAATTATATAATCGTTAAAGACCACCAACCTACATTGAAGTAGCGTGGTGGGTCAAAACTGTAAACCCCCTTTTCCATGGCAGCAGTGGGATAGTATAATAGTATCACTACCATAATATTTGGCGGTCGGTGTATATCCGACATTATTTTCCAAAATAACAAAAAATATTTCCAAAATAGTCGACAAAAAAAATGTAAACAATTTAATTTGATGGAGACATGGATAATCGAAAATAAATTTTTTAATAAAAAAAAAAAAATGTCACTTGCTTTAACGGTGAAGGAAAACATCGTAAGGAAACCTGCACGCCTGAGAGTTCTCCATAATGTTCTCAAAGGCGTGTGAAGCCTGCCAATCCGCACATGGCCAGCGTGGTGGACTATGGCCAAACCCTTCTCATATTGAGAGGAGACCCGTGCTCTGTAGTGAGCCGGTAATGGGTTGATCATGATGATGATGATGATGGATAATCGCTGCAAAAGGAAACCTCAACTTTAAAAAAATATATATTGCAAATACCAACTTACTTGCGACAAATATACGTGGAACAATTAATAAACAATCGCACACAGATCTGTTATCTGATAAAATAATAATGATGAAAAACCACTCCGTGTGGATCGACTCGGCGGGTATAAAAGGGATGTATTGTATCGCACCGACGTATTCTAATCACAACTTTATCCCAGAACACATCTAGGATAGAAGGGAACGTACACCGGTCCGACGAAATCACACTGTGACACCGCACGACTTGAAAGTTGATAAAAGTGACAACCGTTGCACTCGGTTTAAAGTGAAAGTGAATTTGGGGTGAGAATTTTGTAATTTTTTGAATATTTTTTTTTTTATACAAAAAAAAAACTGTAAAAGTTCTTCGACTGTCTCATATAAAGTGTCGACTGTCTCATCTCAAGTAAAGGTGAAATTGAAAATTAATTATTACGAATTTTGTTTACGTTCACAAATTGTTACAGGTTTTTGTGTAATTTTTATTTTCGCACAATGTTTTCAGTTTTTAGTTTATGTTACATTTTATTATATATACAAAGGTGAAATTGAAAATTAATTATTACGTATTTTGTTTACGTTCGCAAATTGTTACAGGTTTTTGTGTAATTTTTATTTTCGCACAATTTTTTCAGTTAGTTTAGTTATGTTACATTTTTGGAAGCAATAGTTAACTGTTTTTGTAGATGCTTTTAAAATACTTGTAATTAGGTAATATTCCTAATGGATCTGGGAAAGTCTTACGAGCGTAATGGTATGGAAGAGTGGGTCGAAAATGCAGGTGTTTGTTTTTTTTTTTTTGGAGGAAAACAGTTATCATATTAATATCTTGGGGTCATATCTTACACCCTCGCATTAACCTTCCATGCTGCTCTGCTTCAGGATGGTGGTCAGGTACATCATGCAGTCATAAATACTTGCAAAATTCTCTTGTTCATGTTATAATGACCTCGGTTACTAAATTAAATTCGTCGTGTTATTTTATAGCGTTTTGCGGTTACACCCGCTTAAGCCCCGTTCCCGTGGGAATACGGAAATACCACACAGCCTATGTCGCTTGCTGATAGTGAAATTTACTATAAATCTTGTTTTAGATGAGCTTTAAAAAGAAATCGATTTTGTGGTTTAAGCTTAACAAACGAATTAATATGTATATTAATAATATTAGCCCTGATATATCAACTTATAAGGTGAATATAGAATGAAGAATACTGAGCTAATGTTTATGTAACGCAAATTTAAGTGAACGTTTAATTTTACTGCCTAGCAAACTTATCAGTCAGATTTCTCTATATATCTATCAAGATAATTGATAAGAAGCCGGAAATTAAGTGGTAATATAATTAAAATATGAAAGTAACCCAACAGTGTATCGCTTAGAGTCTACTATTTTTCTAGTATATACCACTTCTACTATCAATTACCTATCCGTACCTATTCTGACCTTGAAGATTATAAAAGTTGATAAAAGCGATGAGTCGTCGAAATTTTGAGGTCACACATTCAAAATCCATTTGTTGCAAGCAGATAGGTATTTTATTTCTTTTACCTAATCCTAAGGTTGCCTGGCAGAGATCGCTAATAAGCGATAAGGCCGCCTTTTGTATCCTGCTTCTTCTTATTTCTGTTTTTCTTATTATTTTCCTTTATTGTGTAGTGCACAAATAAAAAATAAAATAAATAAATAAATAAAATAGATAGATAGATAGATAGATAAATTTTTTAATGTACGTAATAACATTAATGCAAAAAGAATAGAGATTACAAATAAAAATGTGCAAAGGAGGTCTTATCGCTTAAATCGATCCCTTTGCGATAATATAGCACTCATTTTGTATGCACATTCAAACGATAAGTCTGTCCTATTGCGACACAATCATTGCACTAAAACATATAAAATATGAGGTAAATAGGTTAGTCGTCCGATTAAGTACTCGTATGTTGCTGCGTGAAATGACTATTTGTTCCTATAGATTTAAATGGGATATGTGTTGTATTATTATGCTATTTTAGTTCAAAATTGCAGCCGAGTTTAGTGAATTATCGGTATTAATTAGTACAGTACATCCATTATTTACTGGTACGAGCAAAATAATATTTTAAAGCCTTTTTAATCATGTCTTTATGTTTCTTTTCTTTTTTATGTCATAACTTTTCAATCGTTCTTCCATTAGAAAAAGTTTGTATTTAAGCAGTTCTTTGATAGTTTTATATCGCGTAACTAACGTTGCTAAATACAGCGTAAATATACTTACGCTAATTTTAGATTTGGGAAAGAAACTTTTTTTTTGTAAAAAAAAAATTACGTGGCAATTATAAAAGCATTTTACTCTATCCGTGTCATAATGATGAAATGAAGAACGCTTTTAATGTTTCTTAATTTTACCATTTAAGTAATCAATCAATAACTCGTCCATTCAAAAGAACTAATTAAAATTAAAAAACCGAATATAGCAATAGTAAAATTTTTAGTTTTGATATCACACTCTTTCTGATGCTGTGAAAACTCTGTGTGTGTGTGTATGTGCGATCATCATTATCAACCCATTGCCGGCTCACTACAGAGCACGGGTCTCCTCTCAATATGAGAAGATTTTTGGCCATAGTCCACCATGCTGGCCATGTGCGGATTGGCAGACTTCACACGCCTTTGAGAACACTATAGAGAACTCTCACGCGTGCAGGTTTCCTCAAGATGTTTTCTTTCACCGTTGAAGCAAGTGATATTTTAATTATTTAAAAACCCAGATATAGAGGTGCGTGGCCGGATTCGAACCCCCGATATCTGATTAGGAGGCGGATGTCCTAACCTAGGCTATCACAGCTTCAATAAATAAATACCAACAAATAATTAAAATGTATATATCAAAGAAATCATTGGGGTCTTTCATTCCCCGAGTTTATCACTGTATTGTTAGGTATTAGGGGTGTTTGTATATAGGATAATAATTGCTAAAGCTCACTAACGCAGCGTAACGAGGATGGTCTAAAAGACTGAGAGACTAGTCGTTGAGAGAGCAGGCCAAGCCTGCTTACCGTTTTCAATATCATTATCAAAGGGTCAAAGTATTTGTTTACTGAAGTCGATTCCAACCTTTAATTCCTAATCTACTGTAATGAAAACTTGTAAAAAACAATAACATTAGCGCATACATCGCTTTTCATAAAAAATGTCACATTATCATGAGACAAATAACTACGAGTAAGTAATCAACTGAGATATCGCAGTCTAAACTTGGAACAAACAATACAGTGAGAGATAAAATTTATAATAATTAAAGAAAAAACTTCGCTACTCACAAGATGAACTTTAAGACTGCTTTATTTACATTATTTTAAACAGAACATGAATCGATGATAGCCTAGTGGTTAGGACGTCAGCCTCCTAATCAGAGGTCGGCGGTTCGAATCCGGGCACGCACCTCTAACTTTTCGGAGTTATGTTCGTTAAAAAAAACAAAAATATCACTTGCTTCAACGGTGAAGGAAAACATCGTGAGGAAACCTGCGCGCCTGAGAGTTCTCTACAATGTTCTCAAAGTCGTGTGAAGTCTGCCAATCCGCACATGGCCAGCGTGGTGGACTATGGCCAAACCCTTCTCATATTGAGAGGAGACCCGTGCTCATATGTGAGATTTCAGATATTTATATTACGATTTCACCTAAATAAGGCAACTTTTTCTTTTATATATTTTTGCGATGCAGAACGATTGAAGACACCATTTTGGAAAGCGAAAAACAGCTCCCGTCAATGTTTGAAATTGTAAGAAATGCGATTTTTTTTCTGGTTATTGTTCGTTCATCTATAACCTAGATAAAAGATAGGTTGCAATTCGGAGACAGGCATTGATTATTTTTTGTCCCGTGACTGCACTCGGGGACCGTTATATATAAATAATTATCCTAAGAAAAAGCTTGTATCCTTTATTGTGGTACAGGAATCCCTAAACTAAATTAAAAAATCTAGAAGTATTCCTTTTCCAACTACATCCCCTGGCAAGGGTTTGCACTATTTTAAGACATACAGTTCAGTTAAGAGATTTGTGTACAAACGAATTTTTACCGTTCATAACTTACTAAAACTCACTGCATAGATCCGGAATGCCCTTCCGGCTTCCGTTTTTCCCAACGGGTAAATTTTTTTACTCAGATACTATCTTTGGCTACATCGTCTCTTGTCATGAGAAAAAACAATTAAGGGAATCCCAGTGGGAATTTCAGAATAATTTCTTGTTAGGGAAATGATAATTTCCAGTGTGGAAAATGATTATTTCCAGTTTGGAAAATTATAATTTCCAGATTGGGAAATTATAATTTCCATTTTTGGAAATTATAATTTCCATTTTGGGAATTATCATTTCAGAAATCTCTCTATTCTGGTCTGGTCTGGCGGGAGACTTTGAGTGTTCGATGAAGCTTATTAAACGAGTAGGAATATGGTATTGATATAAATGCCATACCCCCTAGAGGTAAGCCCGCTACCACCACGTATTGCATCTTCACCACCAGGTGAGATAACAGTCAAGGTCGAACGTATAATAGAAAATAAACAAAAACTCCAACCACTAATTAATTAAAGTTTATTATTTGTTTAAAATATTGTTATATAATAGTCGTACATTAATTAATTAAAGTTATTATGACTTCATATGTATGTAAAGCATGTATAGGAAGTTACCTATACTATCTTTATCAATACACAAGAAGTAAAACTGAACTGTCTGTCTGTGTTTTTGCGAATGGATACTATATATTTATAGAAGCGGTGATAGCCTCGTGGTCTGGGCGTCAGCCTCCTAATCAGAGGTCGGCGGTTCGAATCCGGGCACGCACCTTTAACTTTTCGGAGTTATGTGCGTTTAAAAAATAATAAATATCACGTGCTTCAAGGATGAAGGAAAACATCGTGATGATGATGACTATATATTTTTACCAACTACAAGTTAATGAATAGAAGCAAGCGTTACTTTGCGGAAGTCCATGATAAACAATAAACAGCAAGTTTATTGTTTAATCAAAAGTAAACTTTATAATTTGCTATATTCCTTGACTTTACTTTTCGCGCTTGTGAAGTCAACATCTCCTGAGGATGATCCGGTGTCGGGTCGAAACGTGCGTAGAGGTTCTAGTGGAAGATTTTGTGTGGTGTTATATTATACAAATCCCCCGGTTGTCGGCGGAATATAGCAAATTATACTTGCTGTTTATTGTTTAACTACGAGTTAGTTCTTGACGGCAATCTCACCTGGTACAATGATGATGCAGTCTAAGATGGTAGCTGGCTAAACTGTTAGGGGTTATGGTACCATACAACTAATGGGCTTCTACGCGACATCGATGACAAAACCGCTTTGCGACACATCTAGGGTGGTAACTAGCCACGACCGAAGCCTCCCATCGTTCAATTTTGGCGACCTCTTTGGCGCAATGCGTGCGCGGTCGAATTATGCAGTTTGAAGTCCTGGGTTCGATTACCGGCTAGATTTTGGTCTGGTTGGAGGCTTTGGCCGTGGCTAGTAACCACCCTACCGACAAAGACGTGCCGCTAAGCGATTTAGCGTTCCGGCACGATGTCACGTCGAAACCAATTATTAGGAGTGTGGGCTTACCATAACAGGTTAGCCCGCTACCATCCTAGACTACATCATCTCATCACTTACCATCGGGTGAGATAGCCGTCAAGGGCTAACTTGTAGTGTATAAAAAAAAACCTAAACCTTCATTATCTCTGAATGTATATACATATATATATATGATTAACCCAATACCGGCTCACTACAGAGCACGGGGTCTCCTCTCAATATGAGAAGGGTTTGGCCATAGTCCACCACGCTGGCCATGTGCGGATTGGCAGACTTCACACGCCTTTGAGAACATTATGGAGAACTCTCAGGCGTGCAGGTTTCCTCGCGATGTTTTCCTTCACCGTTGAAGCATGTGACATTATAATTATTTAAAAAAAAAATAACATATATATATTACTCGGGTAAGTAAAAAAAACTTTTAACAGAGAGAATACACGTTTGATTCAAAAACGTGTATAGTTGTAGAACAGAGTTATACTTAGGTTATCTTACCGAATTCGGTACGAACAGTTTATAAATAATGACTTATCTTTCAATCCACGTTTGTTACTGACATAATATTTATTTATAAGCTGATAACGTTTCGTTAAACATAGGAAGACTTTTTAATCGCCGCCCAAATGTCAACGGTAATTGGGTTACACGATGAAAATAACAAACACGTGTCATTTCTTATTTTAATGAACTGCACTCAAAACGGTAATTACCACGTTTGCTTTGATTTTAAAAAATTGCAGCGAATTTTTTTTTTATCCACCACAAGTTAGCCCTTGACGGCAATAAATAAATAAATATAATTTGTAATAAAATTTGTGGGCTTCTTCTTAGACCGGGGCGCGTTTGGAACCCTCATAGCTTTAGTTTTAAGTTCACGAATGTAGTTATCACCATCAAATCACTACTATGTAAATTATTGACGCGTCCAAAGTGCCTTTTAAAGGACTATTTGAATAAAGATTATTTTGAATTTGAATTTGAATAAATAAATAAAATAAAATATTTTTATTGCAGGTCAGGGACCTATATAAAACCTTATAATTAAAATTTAGAAAAAATATTAAAAGTAGTTAATAAAAATTAAAATAATTAACTTAATAGATATAATAAAAAAATTTAAAAATAATTACTGAGGTATCTTATATTAGGGGTCTGGTGTACCCTGGGCCAGTGCATATAAAACCTTATCAATCAATCAATCTTACTTGGTGTGATGATGCAGTCTAAGATGGTAGCGGGCTAACCTGCTAGGAGTATGGTAAACCCATACAACTAATGGGTTTCTACGCGACATCATTCAATCAAAAAATAGCCGTTTGACGACCTCCGTGGCGCAGTGCGTGCGCTGTCGCATTTTAAAAGTTGGAGGTCCTGGGTTCGATTCCCGGCTCGAGTCTGGTCTGGTGGGAGGCTTCGGCCGTGGCTAGTTACCACCCTACCGACAAAGACATGTCGCCAAGCGATTTAGCGTACCGGCACGATGTCGCGTAGAAACCGACTAGGAGCGTGGGTTTACCATACTTCTAACAGGTCAGCCCGCTACCATCCTAGATAGCATCATCACTTACCACCAGGTGAGATAGCCGTCAAGGGCTGACTTGTAGTGTATAAAAAAAAAAAGCTTTATTCACATAAACCTATTACAGGCTTATATTAAGCGGTGATAGCCTAGTGGTCAGGGCATCAGCCTCCTAATCAGAGGCCCGCGGTTCGAATCCGGGCACGCAATCCTAACATTTCGGAGTTATGTGTGTTTTAAAAAATAAATTAAAATATCACTTCCTTCAACGGTGAAAGAAAACATCGTGAGGAAACCTGCACACCTGAGAGTTCTCCATAATGTTCTCAAAGGAGTGTGAAGTCTGCCAATCCGCACTTGGCCAGCGTGATGGACTATGGCCAAACCCTTCTCATATTGAGAGGAGACCCGTGCTCTGTAGTGAGCCGAGAATGGGTTGTTCATGATGATGATGATTTTAAGTTTGCAAAATTACGTTATTTACGTAACATAATTGCAATAGCTAAACTCTCCCGCCGAAAGTTTAGGTACTTGTTAGGTTAGGTTAGGCGAAGGGTATAATATAGTATAGTATAGGGTTGAAGCGTTAAGGATTCGATTTTTTGTAACTAATAAGATTATACTATTTCAATTACTTTCCTCAACTTATTTAAGAGGGTTAATATTTACTTGAAGGGAAGACTCAGTATCACTCAGCGAGCTTTAAAGGGTATTACGGTTAGGTACTGTCCCTCTACGTGATCAAAATGAGATTTTAGGAGATCCATAGAAAACCAGAGTTAAAAACACTTCTGGCTGAACTAAACTAAAGTGAATTAACTTTTATATAAAGCGAATGTATAGAAAACGAAATGCAAATACTAAAAAGCGGTTAGGTTACAGAGCGAGCTCTTCCAAGCAACCAATGGCGTGATAAGAAATTGCTATAGACGGTATAGTTAAAATATACATAAATAATATAAAAAGCGGTGATAGCCTAGTGGTTAGGGTGTCAGCCTCCTAAACAGAGGTCGGCGGTTCGAATCCGGGCACGCACCTCTAACTTTTCGGAGTTATGTGCGTTTCTAAATTAAAATATCACTTGCTTCAACGGTGAAGGAAAACATCATGAGGAACGTCTGAGAGTTCTCCATAATGTTCTCAAAGGCGTGTGAAGTCTGCCAATCCGCACATGGCCAGCGTGGTGGACTATGGCCAAACCCTTCTCATATTGAGAGGAGACCCGTGCTCTGTAGTGAGCCGGTAATGGGTTGATCATGATGAATATAAAAGGGATGGGTAAGAAGCACATAGCTAGGACACCAAGGAGAATCCATTGGATTCTTGGGTCCTAGGGTATGGCTATCTCGCATCATTAAACGATAACCTCCGTGGCGCAGCGCGCGCTGTCGCGTTATAAATCTGGGGGTTCGATTCCCGGCTCGAGTCTGGTCTGGTGTGGCTAGTTAACACCCTACTGACAAAGACGTGTCGCCAACTGTTACTCATGTTGAGCATTTAACGGTATTAAATTCAAATTTTCAAATTCAAATTCAAATTCAAAAAAATTCTTATTCAAATAGTCCTTAAAAAGGCACTTTTGACGCGTCAATAATTTACATAGTAGTTATTTCATGGTGATAACTATATTCGTAAACTTAAAACTAAAGCTATGAGGGTTCCAAACGCGCCCCGATCTAAGAAGAAGCCCACAACAAAATTAGCAAAGAAAACCAGGCCATCACTTCAAATATAACTAGCGCTTGTCTACAATCACACCTGATGGTCAGTGATGGTCTAATGTGGATCTAGAAGATCTTATTAATTCTTGTCTTGAAGGTATTTGTATTAGGTGAAAACGGAAGCTGGAAGGGCATTGCGGATCTTTTTGGAGCCTATTACAAATATAAAAGTGCTTTTTACGTATCCATAAGATATTTATTATATGGTTACGATGTCTGACAGTTTAATATTAAGATTATTAAACACAAGGTTGCGCCAGAGGATTCCTATTAAGGTTTTAATTTTTTATTTTATTGTTCTAGGTTAATTTCGATTACGCACGCTTACGCCATCTAGCGGTGAGAGCAATGATGCACTTGATACCGCTACTCGTCGTCGCGGCGCTGGTGTCGCTGCAAGGGTCGGCGGCCTACGCACAGATAGACGAATCTAAGATCGAATTAGATAACAGGCTTATACCAAACGGTTAGTGAAAGGTTTAAGTTTTAAGTTCTTTTAGTTAATTATTTATAGTGCATCATCGTGATCAACCCATTACCGGCTCACTAAGCTGGCCATGTGCGGATTGGCAGACTTCACACGCCTTTGAGAACATTATGGAGAACTCTCAGGCGTGCAGGTTTCCTCGCGATGTTATCCTTCACCGTTGAAGCAAGTGATATTTTAATTGTTTAAAAAAAACGCACATAACTCCGAAAAGTTAGAGGTGCGTGCCCGGATTCGAACCGCCGACCTCTAATTAGGAGGCTGACGCCCTGACCACTAGGCTATCACCGCTTCCCTCGCCTATAGTGCATAAGTTTAGCATATTCTTAAGGTGAACACACCGTCCTCCCCATAAAAGTAAAGTTTCTTGAGGACGGTTAGCTTTACAATTAAAATGGGTTTAAAATATTTTTAGAAAGAAAAAAAAAATTTTAGCCTCCCAGCAGATCAGACTTGAGCCGGAAATCTAACCCAGGACCTCCAACTTTTTAATGCGACAGCGCACGCATTTCGCCACGGAGGTCGTCAAAGAAAAAAGTCACATAATCTCAAATATATGAAAGCTGTGATAGCCTAGTGGTTAGGGCGTCCGCCTCCTAATCAGAGGTCGGGGGTTCGAATCCGGGTACGCCTCTAACTTATCAAAGTTATGTGCGTTTTAAGAAATTAAAATATCACTTGCTTCAACGGTGAAGGAAAACATCGTGAGGAAACCTGCACGCCTGAGAGTTCTCCATAATGTGCGAGCGTGTGAAGTCTGCCAATCCGCACATGGCCAGCGTGGTGGACTATGGCCAAATCCTTCCATATTGGGAGGAGACCCGTGCTCTGTAGTGAGCCAGCAATGGGTTGATCATGATGAATCTCAAATGTCTCAATTCCCAAAACACACATTTGTTCCTGTCAGCGGAAACGCCGCCATTTGTATTCATTACTTCCTTGAACTGTACCCGATATGAATCACAAATCATCAGCTGTATATCATCCACATTCTGCACCCAGTCATTATGGGTTACGCGCATTTAATGAGAGACTGAAAATATAAGTCCCTTCAATTGGACCTTTAAATTCAAATTTCATATTAACCCATTACCGGCTCACTACAGAGCACGGGTCTCCTCTAAATATGAGAAGGGTTTGGCCATAGTCCACCACGCTGGCCGTGTGCGGATTGCCAGACTTCACACGCCTTTGATAACATTATGGAGAACTCTCAGGCGTGCAGGTTTCCTCACGATGTTTTCCTTCACCGTTGAAGCAAGTGATATTTTAATTGTTTAAAAACGCACATAACTCCAAAAAATTAGAGGTGCGTATCCGGATTCGAACCGCCGACCTCTGATTAGGAGGCTGACGCCCTAACCACTGGGCTATCACCGCTTTTTAACAAAAAAGACACTTACCACTTTCTACTTTTTTATTTTTATTTGCTTAAGATTCTAAGTTTTATTGTGCAATATATATCGCAATATATATCTATAGGTAAGACTAAGTGACAAACATTTTAAGAGTGTATCTCATTGTGATTCAAATAATCAAAAATATCAATATGAGGCAGTTATTTTGAAATCACAGACAGACACGGTATATTATGATAAGTTATCCGATGAATTGAATACAATTTCGCGAAATATCTGCCAAAATCGGTCACCTTTAATAGTGTTGGTAAGTAGCATGAATAAAAACCTAAACAATTGATTATTCAGCATAAATTTGACATCTGGCAGGCCGCTATTGACTTACAAACATATAGACAGGACTTGGTAGGACCATCATAAAGTATAATGGGGGTTGGGCAAACGAAACTTGCTTTTGTGGTAAAAACGAAACGTTGCCAAATTTGTCAACGTGAAAGAAATTAGTCACACTTGGTTTCTTTTTAAAAATATACCTGAAACTCGAAGAAGCAATTACGTCATCATTGAGAATGATGACGTAATATCAAAATAAAGATAATTTGTTATTTATTATACGTCAAACATTTTACATGTCATGTTCAACCCATTATCGGCTCACTACAGAGCACGGGTCTCCTCCCAGTATGAGAAGGGTTTGGCCGTAGTCCACCACGCTGGCCATGTGCGGATTGGCAGACTTCACACGCCTTTGAGAACATTATGGAGAACTCTCAGGCGTGCAGGTTTCCTCACGATGTTTTCCTTCACCGTTGAAGCAAGTGATATTTTAATTGCTTAAAAACGCACATCGCTCCGAAAAGTTAGAGGTGCGTGCCAGGATTCGAACCGCCGACCTCTAATTAGGAGGCTGACGCCCTAACCACTGGGCTATCACCGCTTCTAAACATTTTACATAAAACTTAAAATAAAACTTAGATTAACCTACAACTAAAAATCTTAAAAAATAAATAAATATTTAAACATCATAACTAAAATATATTATTAAAATATATGACTATTAGGCTATCAAATATATAATTAATTAATTGAATTGAAAATTAAATAAAAATGAGTTAAGATAGAAATCAAGTCTGAAGATGACTTTACAAAGTACGTCAAGTTTAATTCTTGTACATCTTTGTCAAAGGCGTACTTTGGAACATTCGTGTTGTGGTTAGGTAGGTATATAAAGATTGATTGGAAAAGCTGTGATAGCCTATTAGTTAGGACGTCCGTCTCCTAATCAGAAGTCAGGGGTTTGAACCCTTGCACGCCTATAATTTATCGGAGTTATGTGCGTTTTTAAGCAATTAAAATATCATTATCTTTAACGGTGAAGGAAAACATCGTGAGGAAATTTGCGATCCAGAGAGTTCTCCATAATGTTCTCAAAGGCGTGTGAAGTCTGCCAATCCGCACATGGCCAGCGTGGTGGACTATGGCCAAAACCCTTCTCATATTGAGAGGGGAACCGTGAGAATTTGTTGATTCATCGTATTAACTAACTACCGTCCGACCCCCCCCCGTTATCCCAAACGTCGCCTAAGCCGAGGTTCAGCCTCACAGGAGGCGACCTTAGGCAGACGTTCCCTTAGTTTCTTCGAGCCCTAAGGCTCAAAATTTACCTGGCAGAACTTCTTTCCGAAGCTCACCAAACAGCCCGGTTACGCTGTGGCAACCAATAGGGTTAGCACAGCTAATAGTCAGTACGAAAAAAAATATTAACTACATGATAAAGGGATGTAAGCAATAACATGATTCTTTTAAATCCAGGATTGCGTATTGAAACGTCTGTTTGTTAACGTTTTTGTCTTCTTCCAGCGAGACAAGTCATCCCGAGTCCCAAGCGACGCACCGTGGGCAAGTACGTCAAGATATCCGCTCCCATGCCGGAGACGACCCGCTACGTGCCCGGCACGGCCCTGGTACTACAGTGCGAGATCATGGGCAACCCGGCGCCCTATGCTGAGTGGATGAAGAACGGCGTTCCGGTCTCTAACGTGAGTACATAATTACTACTGACTTCGATCTAGGTCACCTGTCCGATTTATTTTTTATACACTACAAGTTAACCCTTGACGGCGATCTCACCTGGTTGTCAAAACAAAAATAGCTTTATTCACATAAACCTATTACAGGCATCTATGAATCGTTCATTTCGTTATTTCTATTCGAGAAGTGATGGAGACAAATCGACAACTTTAAACTAAAGCTAAGAGGGTTCAAATCGCGCCTAGGTCTAAGAAGAAACCCACAACAAACTTAACTGTGGTTTTATTTGTTATCACCATCTCACATAAACAATATTAAGTGATGATGCTGTCTAGGATGGTAGCGGGCTAACCTGTTAGGATTATGGTAAATTAACGCTCCTAATTGGTTTCTACACGACATCGTGCTGAAACGCTAAATTGGCGACACGTCTTCGTTGGTAGGGTGGCAACTAGCCATGGCCGCAGCCTTCCACCAGACCAAATTTGAGCCGGGAATCGAACTCAGGACCCAACTTTATAAGGTCGACAAAAAATTATAAAATCCGTACAGATTTCCCTACGCAGACGCGAATTAAAGCAAATTAGAATTAATATTCAGTACGTACCATGGACCGCAAGTTATTTAACATTCTTCATACTTACATGATTTGCATTTATGACATTAGGGGACATTATTGCAGTACAACAAATCAACGAAAATTCGGGTAGTTTTGTGTAGTATTATTGTAGAAATTACAAACTGTATCGCAAATTTGGCTTAATTTACAGTTAGTCTAGAATGCACTTACATGTTCCGTTTTTCTCACTACTTCCCCCTATACTTCTGACCTTCCAAGTCACGCAGGAATAACTGATACTCAATTTTCATCATTTGTAGGATCATTAAACTGGTCACAAACGATATAGTAAAAGATTTGACATGCCCGCAAATGCCTTTACCTATGTATGTACCTAGAAGCGGTGATAGCCTAGTGGTTAGGCGTCAGCCTCCTAAACATAGGTCGGCGGTTCGAATCCGGGCACGCACCTCTAACTTTTCGGAGTTATGTGCGTTTTAAAAAAATTAAAAATATCACTTGCTTCAACGGTGAAGGGAAACGTCTGAGAGTTCTCCATAATGTTCTCAAATGCGTGTGAAGTCTGCCAATCCGCACACGGCCAGCGTGGTGGACTATGGCCAAACCCTTCTCATATTGAGAGGAGACCCGTGCTCTGTAGTGAGCCGGCAATGGGTTGATCATGATGATGTATGTCAGGATTATTTAACCATCGTGGAATTACAGATGTTGTGGGGTGACGAAGTGCTCTGAATTCTTCCAGTATGAAGAAGACACCAACGAAATCTTCCCCATCAACCAGCTGAGCCCCGCTTTCCTGACCACCAAGTTCGTTGTACGCGAGGCGTCCAACGGTGACGTGTTCAGCTGCGTTGGTATCTCAGGACTCAGAGAAGTTAGCGCCTCCACGACCATTTACGTCGAAGGTAAGACTTCAATCCAGCAATTTTTTTATTTACTACAACTTAACCCTTGACGGCTGTCTCACCTGGTGGTAAGTGATGATGCAGTCTAGGATGGTAGCGGGCTAACCTGTTATGGTAAACCAACACTCCTAACTGGTTTCAACGCGACATCATGCCCGAAAGCTAAATCGCTTGGCAACACGTCTTCATCGGTGGGTTGGTAACTAGCCACGGCCGAAGCTTCCCACCAGACCAAGCTCGACCCGGGAATCGAACCCAGGACCTCCAGTTTTATCATGCGATAGCGAACGCACCAAGCCACGGAGTTCCTCATTATTTAGGTACTTTACGGATATTCACTATGATATACAATATGGTATTGTAGTGTTTTTATATTATTTCATACCCAACATCTTACTATAATTTATTATTGATTATGTAAGATGGTGATAAAAAAACCCGCCTAAGTTTGATATGGGTTTCTTTTTAGACCTGGGCGCGATTCGAGCCCTCTTAGCTTTAGTTTTAAGTTGGCCAGTGTAGTTTCTTTACGAATAGAAATAATGCAAAATGTGATATATATGGACGATTCATAGATGCCTGTAATAGGTTTATATGAATAAAGCTATTTTTGATTTGATTTGATTTTGACATTGTCCATTCAAAAACTATGTATGCCTTAAAATAATTAAGAAGATATTGAATTAACCAGATGCATTCCAAAGACCAAATTGCAATGAAAATTTGGAGGTCTGAGGAGGCTCCTGGCCAAGAAAATCATGTGTAAACGTTTTATTATTTATGCTTAGTTTCTATTATAGTTATCTCAATATATTGTAAAGTTTAATAAATAAGCAAAATTTAAAATCTGTGAAATTGCTATTATTTTTGTATTTAGCATTATTATCTATAATCAATCATCATTATCATCATCATCATCAACCCATTACCGGCTCACTACAGAGCACGGGTCTCCTCTCAATATGAGAAGGGTTTGGCCATAGTCCACCACGCTGGCCATGTGCGGATTGGCAGACTTCACACGCCTTTAAGAACTTTATGGAGAACTCTCAGGCGTGCAGGTTTCCTCACGATGTTTTTCCTTCACCGTTGAAGCAAGTGATATTTTAATTGCTTAAAAACGCACATAACTCCGAAAAGTTAGAGGTGTGTGCCCGGATTCGAACCGCCGACCTCTGATTAGGAGGCTGACGACCTAACCACTGGGCTATCACCGCTTTTTTATCTATAATCAATATATTATTGTGCATTTTTATCTATAACTCAAATCTCAGAGGTCTCTGATCTCTCAGATCTCAAATAGGTCTCAAGATCTCACAACGCAAGAACAATGAAGCCCTGCTTCTTTCTTGACTAAAAAATGTGACGCGTAACCGAAAAATGTGACGGTAAATTTTTTTCCAACGCCGATAAAGAAGTTTCACTTCAATTACTAACTTCATTGTTTGATTTCGACTCTATATCTAGAAAATGGGAAATAAATAATTCAACCCATTTTATTCAACAGGTGATGGGTCAGACACCCTCATCGACCAGATGATGCCGTCGAAGCCGATCATCACAGCCTTCTACAGTGACCTCCTCCAGACTATTGGGTCCAGCGCGACCCTGCCCTGCAGAGTGTTCAGCCTCACGCAGACCCAAGTCATGTGGATGGACAACAAAAACAACGTGGTGTATGGAAACGATAGGATACGGGTAAGCTCTACCTACTGTTATCAAATTTCTTCATTTTTTTTTTTTTATCCACTACAAGTAAGCCCTTGACGGCAATCTCACCTGATGGTAAGTGATGATGCAGTCTCAGATGGTAGCGGGCTAACCTGTTAGGGGTATTGTAAAGCCATACTCCTAATTGGTTTCTACACGACATCGTGCCGGAACGCTAAATCGCTTGGCGACACGCCAATTACACGCCAGTTACCACCCTACCGACAAAGACGTGTCGCCAAGCGATTTAGAGCCTTAAACTACTATCTCCATGGAAGCGGTGATAGCCTAGTGGTTAGGGCGTCAGCCTCCTAATCAGAGGTCGGCGGCTCGAATCCGGGCACGCACCTCTAACTTTTCGGAGTTATGTGCGTTTTTAAAAATTAAAATATCACTCGCTTCAACGGTGAAGGAAAACATCGTGAGGAAACCTGCATGCCTGAGAGTTCTACATAATGTTCTCAAAGGCGTGTGAAGTCTGCCAATCCGCACATGGCCAGCGTGGTGGACTATGGCCAAACCCTTCTCATACTGAGAGGAGACCCGTGCTCTGTAGTGAGCCGGTAATGGGTTGATCATGATGATACTCATAAACACATCTTAGAACCCAAACAAATAGGCTATAACATTATTGAATTCTTAAACTACTATCTCCGTTAGACCATTATGCTGTAAACTAAAAAAAAATTGTTTTCAACATAGATGCTACCATCCGGAGACCTTCATATAACGGCAATCATATGGGAGGACATGGGCATGTGGACTTGCTCCGCGAAGAACGCATTCGGAAGGGATGCTGTGGAAACCTTCGTCTACCCGATGGCGCAGCGTCGATTGACAAAAGGTAAATCTAAATATGAGATAAAACGTTTTAATTTAATAAGAAAAAAAAAAGCAGTACATAGGCCCCCCAAAATAATCTATGCTGAATGACTATTTATTTATTTATTTATTTATTTATTTATTTATTTATTTATTTATATAACTTTATTGCAAACTAAAGGACATAACATAGATAAAACTGGCGACCTTATCACTAATCTCTTCCAGGTAACCATTTCGTTGAAGCTGATGTATTAAAATTACACGGAAGTTGCAAAAGCAAAAAAAAAAAAACATGAAAAGCTAGAAAAAGCTATATATACATACACACTAATAACTACATGCTACTACATATATATAATAATAACAATACAAAATAATACATATCTAAAGTATAATATATACATGAAATAAATATACAAATAATTACGTTAATAAATATTTACAGAGATAGAAAATGTTGTCTCACACGGGCTTTAAATGTAGCCAATGATTGCGAGCGCCGAACATGATCTGGAAGAGCGTTCCAGAGCGTTGCTGCTCTTAAAGTAAAGGAAGCCAGATAGCTTGGGAAGTTTGACTATTGACTTTCCCAAAAAAAAAATTGTTAAAAGTTAAAAAAAATAAAAGAATATTGATTAAAACTATTTATATTAAAGTGGCAATAGTTCAAGCGGTGATAGCCTAGTGGTTAGGGCTTCAGCCTCCTAATCAGAGGTCGGCGGTTCGAATCCGGGCACGCACCTCTAACTTTTCGGAGTTATGTGCGTTTTTAAAAATTATTAAAATATCACTTGCTTCAACGGTGAAGGAAAACATCGTGAGGAAACCTGCACGCCTGAGAGTTCTCCATAATGTTCTCAAAGGCGTGTGAAGTCTGCCAATCCGCATATGGCCAGCGTGGTGGACTATGGCCAAAACCCTTCTCATATTGAAAGGAGACCCGTGCTCTGTAGTGAACCGGTAATGGGTTGATCATGATGATGTTATTAAAGTGTCTACTTTCTTTTAAATTAAAGACCAAAAGATTTTATTATGAAAATGATAATGAGATATTTTATATACTTATTGCTTTTAATTAATTTTAAGTGGCATGGGTAATGAGGCGAATTCAAAAAGAACCTACCCGGCTAAGTTTGTTGTGGGCTTGTTTATAGACCGGGGCGCGTTTGGAACCCTCATAGCTTTAGTTTTAAATTTACGAATGTAGTTATCACCATCAACTCACTACTATGTAAGTTATTGACGCGTCAAAAGTGTCTTTTAAAGGACTATTTGAACCACTGATCTGAACAGATTGATGAACAGTAAAAATACTCAGATGAACAGTAATAAAAATTTCAGAACAAAAATGTTTATTATTTTTAAGAGTATATCATTAGAAATAGATTAATAAATATTAAATGAATATACTAAGTAATATATAAAAATAAATATTAGTTTAAAAAAACTAAAAAACCACGCTTTAATGAATAAACTAAACTAAAAAGAAGAAAATAATATTTTAAGTAATTCAAATTATGGATAAGAGTGATAAATAAAATAAATTATTTTAATGTACAAAAGCGTGGGTGCGTAATAATGCTAGTTACAAAATAATAGCAATTTCGCAGATTTTATATTTTGCTTATTTATTTAATACGAAAGCTTATGATTGGTATTTAGTCATCATCATCATCATGATCAACCCATTACCAGCTCACTACAGAGCGCGGATCTCCTCTCCATATGAGAAGGGTTTGGCCATAGTCCACCACGCTGGCCGTGTGCGGATTGGCAGACTTCATACGCCTTTGAGAACATTATGGAGAACTCTCAGGCGTGCAGGTTTCCTCACGATGTTTTCCTTCACCGTTGAAGCAAGTGATATTTTAATTGTTTTTAAAAACACACATAACTCCGAAAAGTTAGAGGTGCGTGCCCGGATTCGAACCGCCGACCTCTGATTAGGAGGCTGACGCCCTAACCACTGGGCTATCACCGCTTCATTTGAATTTAGTAATGGAATGAATGGTTTTTGGAATTTAGTAATCTTTACTAATATAATATAATATGTATATAGATAACTAAAATAAACAACATTTATCGAGGAGTGTCCAATGAAAAACTAAATTTGTTACTGTTACTTTTATTACAGATTAAAAAATAATGATGCAGCCCATCCAACCGAGTTACCCGCCGACGATATTTCGATGTTCCTACACTTAAAATTATAAGTACTTAGATAACTATGATATAACTTGCGAATAGAATTATAAAGGTTTATACTGTATTTAGTTGTGCTCACCAACGGTACTCCGTAAGGGAATATGTACTTAATTAATATTTATTGTTTCGTTTTAGAATTATTATTATTTTTACACTTTTTTATAATTATTAAGTAATATTATGTTATGTCAATGTCCTTCTAAAATAATGATAGGTTCTTCTTGGTAGGTTTCCACGCAAAACATACTGTAAGTTAGAAAATATTACCTTATTATATGTGCTATATAATGAGGTAATATATATATTATATGATATTTAACTTGCACATATAATATATAAAAAAAAAAAAAAATTATTCAACTACCAAGTCAATAAAAATAGTAAATTATGTCAGTTTTTTTTCTTACAAGTTTTAGTCAAATTTTATATTATAATATCGTCAAGTGTTTGGTAGAAGTCGCCTCTCTGGCGCAGGCATATAATATATATATTATATGTGCAAGGACACCACCAGGACCACGATCTTCAGTAATGAAGAAACGACTGGAGAGAAATGTGCTATGGAATCTGTGTAATATAGTTCGTAACTTTCAGGTATATGTTTTAAAGTAAAAAGGTATAAAAAAAAAGTACTGATCAAATTATAATAACGCAGCGCAATTTTTGAAGATTTTAGACCGCCCTTCCCTTTATGTAACGCACCGCAATGTTTTGGTAGACAACCCCCCAAATCATTATGTCAAATTTAAGTGAACGTTAAAGTCACAATTATGTAGAACAAAGTGTAATACCTTTGCTATTGTATATACGCGTAACGCGTCGTTTAAATTATCCCCCTCCCGCCATTGTAACGCGCCGTAACGTTTTAGAAGACCCCCCAACCCCCATATTGCGTTACGTAGTATTGCGTTAACTTAACATACAAAATTCTTTTTATTAATTAGTAAAGGTATTCTATTAAGTGGATATCGATCAAAAGGTACAATATATTATATGATCAAACAAACTTGCAAAGTGAAGTGCGATCAGAAGCGTGTACTTGTTGCCTCGCATGAAAAAAGAATGACAAACCGTCTCAGAGCCTACCCACAGGAGACAAAAATAAATTGACTTACGCTTTTTCTAAAAATGCGAAGTGTTGCCTGCAGAATAAAAGGACTACCATGTTGTTTATTTATTATATCTTCGAATGAAGCTACGAAATATATTAACTTATCAATTTGTGATATCTTTTGGGTACCATAAATTGGTAAGTCATTAAAAAATACTTTAGCGTAAAGTTACTAGGTTTGATTTACACATATATCCTTATTGAATAACACTAAATAAATGACTGTCTGTTTGTATGTGGACAAAAATTACTTTATTTAAAATAGTTTGTCTACTCAATAGCAGATGGCGCCAGGAGTGCTTTTGTGTTTTATTGTGATAAAGTTATGTATTCATTATTTTTAAGAGATTTCTATTTATTATTCGTAAGATGTAATTGTAAATTACTACTTATTATTATTTTTAAGCATTTTTTTTTTTTATTTTAATTTAATGTAACTATTTTTGTACTTACTAGCATTTTTAAGAGACTGTACATTTTATGTTTATTTAAAATACCCTAACGAAGACCTCGTGATGTGAGGAATATAATTTTAGTTTTAAGCGTAACGCCATCTATCGGTTAATTTACTAAATGTTTCCAAGGATTAAACTTTTACATGGAATAAACGTATTAAATTAACATTTACTGTATGTGCAACTAAAGCATAATATTATGGCTTTTAAATGACTCCTCATTCATGAGATAATATGGCTCTGACAGACTGACGAGACAAAATGTATGATTTTAAAGAAGTATACTTACCAATGAAATGCATTGATGGTCCCAAACTGCCCCTGTGGTTTAGTGGATAGATAGATCATGACGGTTCGATTCCCGGCTTTGACCAATAGATTTATTTACATTACCTTAGATTTTAGGCAGTGTATTTTTCTGTGTAGTGCAACTATTCACATATTGACGACCTCCGTGACGGAGGGCCTGGGTTCGATTCCCGGCTCGAGTCTGGTCTGGAGGCTTCAGTCATGGCTAGTTACCACCTTACCGAATTAAACGTGTCGCCAAGCGATTTAGCGTTCCGGCACGATGTCGCGTAACCAATTAGGAGTATGGATCTACCATACTCCTAACAGGCCAGCCCGCTACTGCATCATCACTTACCATCAGGTGAGATAGCCGTCAAGGGCTAATTTGTAGTGTATAAAAACGTAAAAATCTTCACGTGTGCGTGATGATGCTTAACTTGGTCTCCGAGGCATTGCGTTAGAAAACTTAATGTACTGAGAATTTCTCAACAGAAAAGTCAAATATGTGTGTGGATTTTTCGTTGGTTTTTCTGTAAAATTGTTTCGTTTTCATTCACGTCTTCGGTTGTTTGAATAAATCTCTATGTAATGATATAGCTTCTCAATTATACTTATACTGTATGTTCATTTTTGTAATTAATCCAAAATGGCGGCCAAAACAAATGCATTGCTTAGTTTTATTGATTCATTCATATCTAAAAATACACCACTGAACCGGATACATTTTAGATGGTTTAATATAAGTACCACTATGATTCCTACCCGGTTTGACTTATCTAGGTAATAATTTTATACAATTTTATTATCGTTGTTTTATTCGACAGAAAGATAAATAATGAGTGGCATAAAACTCAAATTATTATTGTAAAAAATATATTTAAAAATTGTGAATCAGCTTAAATAAATATTTCGATAAACAATATAATACATTTTGTTTTATTCATCATAATCAACTCATTACCGGCTCACTACAGAGCACGGGTCTCCTCTCAATATGAGGGCACTTTTGACGCAACAATAATATACATAGATTTGATGGTGATAATTACATTCATGATCATCATCATCATCATTATGATCAACCCATTCTCGGCCCACTACAGAGCACCGGTCTCCTCTCAATATGAAGGGTTTGGCCATAGTCCACCACATTATGGAGAACTCTCAGGCGTGCAGGTTTCCTCACGATGTTTTCCTTCACAATTGAAGCAAGTGATATTTTAACCTTTAGAAAAGGACATAACTCCGAAAAGTTTTTTTTTTTATTCACCACAAGTTAGCCTTTGACTGCATCTCTCCTTATGGTAAGTGATGATACAGCCTAAGATGGTAGCGGGCTAACCTGTTAGTGGTAAACATATACTCCTAATTGGTTTCTACATGATATCGTGCCGGAACGCTATATAGCTTGGCGACACGTCTTTGTCTATCCTCCTATCAGACCAGACTCGAGCCGGAAATCAAACCCAGGACCTTCAACTTTAAAATGCATTAGGACACGCGCTGCGCCACGGAGGTCGTCAAAGTTATTTGTGCCCGGGATCGATTCCTCGACCTCTGTTTAGGAAGCGGACGTCCTAACCACTAGGCTATAACCGCTTCTCTATCAATAAGGACATAATAATACCTACAAGCCTCACTTACACGACTTAGATTTATGGTTAAAAAAACCCTCTGATTCGAACATACAACCTATTTGTAAGGATACTACATGGTATCACGATTTAGAAGAATTACGCAATACAGTCATTTGGTATAGCATAAATTCCGATGGTAATATAAGGTTGTCTCATTGGTAGTACTGCATAGTAAGTTTTTAGTTTCATTCAAATCAAATCATTAAGAGTTAAGGGTTAGGAGGGAGCTTACACTAGTAACATATATATTTAAATTAATGAGAGGCCAGATATTTAACGCAGATGTGTTAGTGCAGTGCGGCTTAGGGTCCCAGATCAGTACGTGTGTCGAAGGCGCAGGCCGCCGCTGCTGGCAGTGTCGAGAGGACGCACCAACCTGCTCGAGCATGCGCCTCTGACGCGCGCACTCATCACTCTGAACGATGTCCCAGAGAGGCTGGACCTATTCAGTTGTAATCTGAGTGAACTCACATGAGTGTCATCATGGATGATATGTTACTGGATTTAAAGTTAGGCAATTTTTATACATGTATACTTTTATATTAGGCTACTTTAGCAAATTAGGTTTTTATCCTGTTATGCTAGAATCATCATCATCATCATGATCAACCCATTACCGGCTCACTACAGAGCACGGGTCTCCTCTCAATATGAGAGGATTTGGCCATAGTCCACCACGCTGGCCATGTGCGGATTGGCAGACTTCACACGCCTTTGAGAACATTATGGAGAACTCTCAGGCGTGCAGGTTTCCTCACGATGTTTTCCTTCACCGTTGAAGCATGTGATATTTTAATTATTTAAAAAAAAAACATTTTTAAATGCTAGAATAAGAGGAGATAAATAAATAAATAAATAATAAATTTATTTGCATAGATTGAGTCGTTGAATTGGTGTTACATTTAATTACAGTTGCTTACATGCCGGGTAGGCGTGCAAGAATAATATTTTAATCATCCCGATAGAATAAATTCTGACGACAAAAGGATACCAAAATTCTTAACATAATTTTTGTGACGTATTTGGATTTAAAAAGGAGAAATATGGAGATCAGGTCCACCAGTGACGATTGGCAGATCATAATAAACCTTAAGATAATACTAGAGGCTTACTAGCTTTTGTTAGGAAAAACGGCTATTAGGAGAAGAGAAACAAGGTAAAAGATAAAAAATGTGGTGTCGTGGGACACCAGGTAGGAACGAAGTTTCTTCGGCTAATGTAGAATCGACACAATTTGCAAAAAAAAATCATGGTCAATTTTATGTAGGTTTTCTTGATTTTTCCTTTAAATTTTGCTGAGTTTTTAGTAAGTACAGGAAAGTATTTTTGGAAATTCAGTATTTTAGGAAATAATAAATTACGTAAAATAAAAAAAAAATCGTAATTCAAATTATCAACTAAAAAACCAAATATGTCTCTTTACTTTTTGTTTGACAACATAAAATTACATAGAAATGGAAATAATTAAAGAGGGAGAAAGAGAAAGGTATTATACACTACTCGCTTGTGTATACGACTGTCGCGCCTGCGCACGTCTCATTTAACGGTTTTATTCCACGGACCTTTTCTTACGGTTTTACTATCACATTTCTTTCAGTTCGGTCGCGCAGCAAAATTCCTATCTCCTCCAAGCCTGCCGTAAGGAACTTCGTTCCAAAAAGATTTTTATTAGGAACAATAACACAAAAAGCTTAAACATATGATAACGACGATCCAGATGTATAAACTGTATTAAAGCTTGTAGAAAAATCATAACGATATTAAGGATTATATAAACGATAAAAAAGCTTGAATGTGAATTGCTCTATCTCCATAGTTACAATAGTTTATTATTAATTTTATTAATTATGTGAGATGGTGATAACGAAAAAAAAGAAAAAGCCCGGCTAAGTTTGTTGTGGGCTTCTTTTTAGACCGGGGCGCGTTTGGAACCCTCATAGCTTTAGTTTTAAGTTTACGAAGTTTACTATGTAAATTATTGACGCGTCAAAAGTGCCTTTTTGAGGACTATTTGAATAAAGATTATTTTGAATTTGAATTGCAGTAATCAACGCCCTCCAAGGACAATTTTAGATAAACGATGCACTTTGGGTTATATATCCAAATATCTGGAAAATATCTATATTTTGGCAGCCCTAATTACAGGTCGTCCTCTTAGAATTGTCCTTTCAAAATTGCATTGAAATGATTGCAAGTTTTGGAATCATTATCCTCAAATATGACTGTAATAACCAATAATAGTAACACAACTTTAAAATATGGACGTGTGAATTATTTACAATATTGATTTTTATAAACAAATTTGAACCTTATTAACTAAGCAACAAGGCATAGATACATATTTGATAGGATTTAATAGTAGAGCATGCTTGAGTTTTATTGCAATTGAAATTTGAACTTTATGTCTATAAGGACAGAGTCCTAAGTCCAAATGGGTTAAGAACGCGGTAAACTTAACCTTTGTCAAATGTTAACCAGTCGAATGGAAGCGCATGCTTGAGGAATAGAAAAACCATTGAGTGGACTACTATTGTGTTGTATTTATTTTTATAAAATTTTCACACCTAAATTATATTATCACCGACATACAAATACGTACCAAAAGAAATCATACAATTTCAAACCATTTATAAATAACTTCATGATCAACCCATTGCCGGCTCAACTACAGAGCACGGGACTCCTCTCAATATGAGAAGGGTTTGGCCATATTCCACCACGCTGGCCATGTGCGGATTGGCAGACTTCACACGCCTTTGAGAACATTATGGAGAACTCTCAGGCATGCAGGTTATCCGTCACCGTTGAAGCAAGTGATATATATTTTTTTTAAACGCACATAACTCCGAAAAGTTTGAAGTGCGTGCCCGGATTTGAACCGCCGACCTCTGATTAGGAGGTTGACGCCCTAACCACTAGGCTATCACCGCTTCCAAAAACAACTTAGGAAGTTTTGAAATGAAATGAAATGAAAAATACACTGTATTGTACACAACACAACATAAGAAATACAGTACAGTAGACAGTAAAGAAAAATCCAAAGAAAAGATGGTACAATAGGCGGCCTTATCGCCATAGATCGATCTCTGCCAGGCAGCCTAGAGACCAGGCTTAGGGTGTACAATTACAAATAATACATGATAAACAATATAAATTATTAGTAATATATATTATATTACACATACAAAAATAAAATTTTTGTTAAAGATTGACAAAGCCAACAAAAACAATACAAATGTAATTGGGTGAAAATATTTTTTTTCTTGTTTTTGGTCTTGCAAGGATACGCTATCTCGTTATGCAATTAATATTAGATTATATCTAATCTATAGAGATATGATTATTTAATGTGGGTGTTGGAGATGTGTCCTTGAACACTACTACATACCACCCTTGAATTGATTACATAATCAGTATAGTTGTATCAGCGTTTTCCGGTGAAGACGAGGTCCCCGATATCTGACGTCATCCGTACGAGGGTCTCATCCACGGTCTCGGGGGCGCTGGGACTTATATCCCAGTCCAACAAACCCAACCAATCCCAACGTCACCCTAAGTCGAGGTCCGAGTCTCGCAGGAGACGCTCTTAGGGGGACGTTCCCCAGATGTCGTCGAGCCCAGGTGCTCTTCTCTCAGACTGAGCTTCATGCTCGCCAAAACCCCCGGTGACGCAGCAATAACTAATATGGTTATCTGCAACCGGCTAAGTTGGTTGTGGGCTTCTTCTTAGACCGGGGCGCGTTTGGAACCCTCATAGCTTTAGTTTTAAGTTTACGAATGTAGTTATCACCATCAAATCACTACTATGTAAATTAATGACGCGTCAAAAGTGCCTGTTTAAGGACTATTTGAATAAAGATTATTTTGAATTTGAATTTGCAACGGAGCGGTTACATGCACAGGTGTTACCACGACCCAGCATCGCTGGGTTTTAGTGGGTATTCTGGTCGCCAATCTGGCCACGGGGGAGTCTACATACTCCGTCGGAAGCGACGGAGGAAAGACTGCGTATACGCATTTTTCAGTGTGAAAAAAAAAACCCGCAACAGTCCTTCTGTCGGCTCGATTTGACAGCTTCAAACTCAGCATCTGCTTATAAAACACTGTCATAGTACGAAAATGAATGAATCATTTCAGTGGCGATTCAATATTTTTGTTATGATTTTGCTCGTGACGTCATGACGTGTATTGCTCGGAAAAAAGACTTCATGGTACGAAATAGCAATGCAGTTCAGTTTAGCTCTGTAGTTGAGTCGCGATAATACCATCAAGGTAGGCCTGCTGAACTGAAACTGAGCTATTCTGTATAGACAAAGTCGCGGGTACCAGCTAGTCTATCTATATATATATATATATATATATATATATAAATCAATTGCTGGTTGTTGATCTCGCTAAAACTCGAGAACGGCTGAACGAATTTGTCTTATCTTGGTCTTGAAATGTTCGTGGAGGTCTAGGGAAGGTTTAATAGGTGAGAAAAATTCGAATAATTGCCGGGAAATCCCTAAAAACAGCCCTTTTCTTTTTCCCAAATAAACGTTTTCTAAATAAAATGTGGCGTCAATTTGAACTTTATTGCTATTCAATAAAGTTCATATTAAATTATAATCACTCACTGTTGTCTAAGAAATGTAGGTGTGTTTCTAACTTCAAAGAGTCAATTTGCAATTTATATTTAGGCAATATTTTATCCCGGTATTTCCACGGAGACGAAAACTACGCGGGTGAAACCGCGGGTCTCAGCTAGTAGTTAATATATTAAGGTACAGTGGCGAATCCACACTTCTGTTATTCTCGTAACATAGCATAGCTTTTAAGCGTCGCGTCGCCTTGAACTGTTCTACCGCTTCGCCTTTTCACCGGTATTCGTCCACATTTAGGCCTATTTATCTGACAATAATGATACCAAGTGGTGATAGCCGAGTGGTTAGGGCGTCAGCCTCCTAATCAAAGGTCGGCGGTTCGAATCCGATCACGCACCTCTAACTTTTCGGAGTTATGTGCGTTTTTAAACAATTAAAATATCACTTGCTTCAACGGTGAAGGAAAACATCGTGAGGAAACCTGCACGCCTGAGAGTTCTCTATAATGTTCTCAAAGTCTTTTTTTTTTTATCCACTACAAGTTAGCCCTTGACGGCAATCTCAACTGATGGTATGTGATGATGCAGTCTAAGATGGTAGCGGGCTAACCTGTTAGGGTATGGTAAACCAATACTCCTAATTGGTTCCTACGCGACATCGTGCCGGAACGCTAGATCGCTTGGCGACACGCCTTAGTCGGTCTTGTGAAGTCTGCCAATCCGCACATGGCCAGCGGGGTGGACTATGGCTAAAACCATTCTCATATTGAGAGGAGATTCGTGCTCTGTAGTGAGCCTGTAATGGGTTGATCATGATGATGATGATGATGATGATTAACAAATAGGTCCTATATATAACAATAATAAATTGCCTTAATAAAGAAATTTATTTTGTTATAATTTTTGGTTATTATTTGTGTTATTAGTTTTATGTCGAAGTTCAAAATTACTTTATTACAATGGCGATTCAACAACGATAACAATAGCAAATTCTTCACCACGACCTTGGAGTCTAGGAATCGAAAAAAAAAACACCAAAGTAGGTACGGCCGCTCTAAAAATGTCTTATCCGTCTCGACACCGTGATATGTCGAGCCTTGGTGTAAAATATTAAACTAAACATCTTCTAAGATGTTTTCGTTAGTGTAGACGCGTTGTGCGCACTCCGTAAGATTTTTTATTTATTTATTTACTTATTAAAATGATAGGAAGAAAAAAAATCAATTCAAATTCAAAATAATCTTTATTCAAATAGTCCTTTAAAAGGCGCTTTTGACGCGTCAATAATTTACATAGTAGTGATTTGATGGTGATAACTACATTCGTAAACTTAAAACTAAAGCTATGAGGGATCCAAACGCGCCCCGGTCTAAGAAGAAGCCCACAATAAACTTAGCCAGGTAAATTTTATTTTTGTTATCACCATCTCACATGCCACTTAGCTCTTATTAGAGCAATATTTCACACCCATGCTTGTTTATCATTTACATAATCCTTTACACTATAGTAGGACTTGTCTTTTCATAATAAAACTTCTTAAATCAACTTATTATATGTTATATAGTTTTCAGAATCAGACGTTCGATGATTGATTAAAACAATAATGTTCATTATCACTTTATAAGCTGATAAGTATGAATTAAATGGTTCTTTCCTTTGCTCTTTTTAATCGCATTTTTGAGATGTTATCTATCATAAAAGTGGGTATATCCAATAATTCAAAAAGTGTCAAATGTAATATGACTATTTACTTTCAGTGAGGGTCATATTAAAAATACGTTTGACGACCTCCGTGGCGCAGCGCGTGCGCTGTTGCATTTTAAAGTTGGAGGTCCTGGGTTCGATTCCCGGCTCGAGTCTGGTCTGGTGGGAGGCTTCGGCCGTGGCTTGTTACCACCCTACCGATTGCCGTCAAGGGCTAACTTGTAGTGGATTAAAAAGTAAATAAATAAATATAGAAATATTAAAATATATATCGGCGCAACAATACTTTAATATTAAAATTAAAAGTTAACTTATAATTGCTAATGCTCATTAATTAATTTCCAACTGTTTTGTAAACAAACCCCCACTCTCAATTTTGTTATATAAACGAGTGTTCATTGTATCTCGGTTCATTCGGACACTAGTGGTCGAACAGTACAGAGGTCTCAGCTATTGTTGTGGCTGATTTGAATTAAATAAACGATATTTCAGGTATCTATTGTTTAATTTACTGTCACTATGCAGACGAGTAATAATGGTGAAGAGAATGACGTCAGCAATGCTGACGTCATCATTTTTAAAAACAATTTGGAGCCAGTCTCTCCGTCATATATTATGTCGAAGCCTTCAGAGTTGTTTTAGTAAGAGTGACGTCAGCATCACTGACGTCACGATCTTTTTTACTTTCGCTCATAGTAAATAAAACCACAACTTGCGGGATAACAATTTTATTGCGACCATAAATAAGAGGTCTGAACGGTGCGACGTCTCGAGCGAGAATGCCCCGTAAAGCAAAAACCGCCCGTAATTATAGCAAAGCATGCTTGTACAAAATTAATTGCTACCTTATACACTGATTAGCAAAGAAATGATTAATTAATGATTTAAATAGTTCAAATGTGGGTAATTATTGGATTCTTGATTTTCTTGGCGCCGCTGAATGAAGTTAATAACTCCTTCACGCCGACATATACCTGCTAACTCTGAACCTAACATTAAAAACTTTAAAAATATAATATAATAACTAAAATATATTATTATTATATTATATTAGTCCCTTTAGGCAAGGGTCCGAAGATAAGATAATAATTTACTTTTTTTGATTTTTGAATAAGTTTGTTCTTTCATGTACACTGTGATTTTTGAGTGATGTTAATTCATTTCATTTAATTATTTTAGTTATTCCTGTGACGTTGACGTCACAAAAGATATGCAACCTACATACGTCACAATTCCTATTTAGATGTAATGATCCTTTGACGTCCATCGTCAACTTCTAAACTTGTGAACCTTCTCGAGGGTCATCTGCAATTCACAAGATTTTTTTTTAAACTAGTCTTTAGTAAAGCTTTTTTTTGTATTTGATAGTTTTTCTTGAGAGAGGCAATTTAACATCGTGTTGGTACCTTTACGAGCAGAGAAAACGAAGTAAGGGCCCTGACCATAGATCGGTAGTGGGCGGGGGATGAAAATTTATATGAAAATTATATATTAACAGAAGTTATACTCTGTCAACTCAAAAAGAACCGCTAGCAGAAGATTTTTTTAATTTCCATTTTTATATTGGCGTTGACCCGTCTATATCTACAATATCATAGAACTTATTTGTATTTTTGTTTGAGCATCTCGTACGGTATAATTGTATAGAAGTTGCTTCTATCTTTAACATCGTTACATCTCATGGTTTTCCAATAGAAGCACAGACTTAGAAGCAAAAATAGTAAAATGACGTGTTAGCTACTTGCACTTTGTAATTAAAGCATTACTTAGAAAACAATAAGATTGAGATAAAAAACGTTAGGCTATTTCTCGGAAATAAAGAGTTACGCCCGATGTTTATAATCAATCTAATCTAAAAACTTCAGATAACAGATTGAAATTAGTAGCTCCATCCTTATCGACACAGAAGAGTAGGAAAAGGACAGACATATCTGCTATCTCAAGATATTGGATTGGTTTGATTATTTATTTCGGCTTTTTATCAGAATTTGAAATTCAGCTTCACGAGGTTTGACATGAGTTTAGAATGTTAGACCTATAAATACTTCGTGCTGGTTATAGTGACGACCCCCGTGGCGCAGAGCGCGCGCTGACGCATTTCAAAGTTGGAGGTCCTGGGTTCGATTCCCGGCTTGAGTCTGTTCTAGTGGAAGGCTTCGGCCGTGGCTAATTACCACCTTATCAACAAAGACGTGTCGCTGAGCGTTTTAGCGTTCCAGCACGATGTCGCGTAGAAACTAATAAGGAGTGTGGGTCTACCATACCCCTAACAGGTTAGCCCGCTACCATCCTAGACTGCATCATCACTTACCACCAGGTGAGATAGTCGTCAAGGGCTAGCTTGTAGTGTATAAAAAAAAGATTCACGAAGTTTGACATGAGTTTAGAAAGTTAGACCTATATATACGTCATGCTAGTTAGAACTGTTTTAATATCTATTTTCCTTCTAAGGATACAAAGTCCTATGGTGGGGTTCCTGTGGGCAACGGCACCCCAATACTTAACCTGTCTGTCAGTGGGCTGTTTCTCATGCATCAAATAAGTAGGGTTAAAATTTTCATACAGTGTATATTTCTATTGCCGCTATAAAGCATAATAAGTAGTTTGAACATTAAAGAGGCGTCCGTAACATGTCCGTATTTAAACGGATTCATCATCACCACCACCACCACCATCATCATCATCATCATCGTCATTAATTCCATGTATTTCATTATACGGAGAGCATAGCCCGACCTCGTTCCTACGAAGGGCTTACCAAGTTATGTCATCTCTAACAGACCGATACAGTTGAAGTATTTAAACGCGCATATTATCACTCGTACGCCATCATCATCATCAGTACCATCGTCATCATCATAACGTTAAACTTTTTCACTATATGGTGAGTCTCACTTCGTTGCTATTAACGACCTCCGTAGCGCAGTGCGTGCGCTGTCGCATTTTAAAAAGTTGAAGGTCCTGGGTTCGTTTCCCGGCTCGAGTCTGGTCTAGTGGGAGGCTTCGGCCGTGGCTAGTTACCACCCTATCAACAAAGACGTGTCGCTGAGCGTTTGAGCGTTCCGGCACGATGTCACGTAGAAACCAATAAGGAGTGTGGGTCTACCATACCCCTAACAGGTTAGCCCGCTACCATCTTAGACTGCATCATCACTTACCACGTGAGATTGCCGTCAAGGGCTAACTTGTAGTATTAAAAAAAGCGGGTTTCCACGTTACGTCGTCTGTAACAGACCGACAGTTTGTACATAATTGGCAACGTCTATTCAAACAGACCTTATGTAATTCCGATCGCATTCCTTGAAGTGGGGTAAGTACATGCATTCACGAATTTTATTAACCGTAAAGGATGTAACTTTTTATCTTTATAATGAAATCTTTTTATTATTATTTTTAACTGTCAAGATTTGTGACCCAGGATGTGGCAATGTCTGTGGTGTTAAATTTATAGGTGGTAAAAGTCCCAATAATCTGTAGAAACTAATTCAAACTACCCCCTATGTGACATTAAATCAGGACAACTGTGTACAGTGTCAAAACAAAAACATAAATATTGTCAAATTAGTCAGTGCCTAAAACGGTTAGATTCAAAATAAACGTAACTGGATATTATTCAAGTTATACTGAAAGAAAAAACTATCATCCTCATCATGATCAACCCATTGCCGGCTCACTACAGAGCGCGTCTCCTCTCAATATGAGAAGGGTTTGGCCATAGTCCACCACGCTGGCCATGTGCGGATTGGCAGACTTCGCACGCCTTTGAGAACATTATGGAGAACTCTCAGGCGTGCAGGTTTCCTCACGATGTTTCCCTTCACCGTTGAAGCAAGTGATATTTTAATTGTTTAAAAACGCACACAACCCCGAAAAGTTAGAGGTGCGTGCCCGGATTAGAACGGCCGACCTCTGATTAGGAGGCTTACGCCCTAACCACTAGGCTATCACAGCTTCACTCTATACCAGACAAAAGAAATTTAAAATTCTGCTATTGCCTCTGCCGAGGATCGAACCTGGACCTCCCATTAGATCATTGCGCGAACGAGATCATCGCGAAGCGTTTTTCTCCCGGAACAACAAAACGCGCGAAGGAAGTCAACGGCAAAAATTACACGACCTAACCTTTGTAACCATAAATTATTATCAGTTAATATTAATTAGAAAGGAGTCATGAGTGACATGAAATATGGTTGTAAACCAGTTTATTGTAGTAATACGTAATTAGTTGAAGACATTACAGAAATCAATCATTCTGGGAAATAATGGAAAATGTTGATGCAACTTGCAATCGGACTTTGAAAAGTTCATTAAATTTATTGTACGTTGGGATCCCAGATAGCAAGCTTCTGCCCGCGACTGGGTCTGCGTTGTCCTCAGAATTGGGTCTCAAGCTTCGCTCGTAAATAACTTTTAATATTGCCACGGGAACTATTTGAGAGATCTGATTTGACATGCATACCGAATTTCAAAGCTGAATGCCCGCGGCTTAGCTCGTAAACAATTTTCAATGTTCCCTCAGGAAAAACTTAAGTTATCGGGACAAAAGGTAGCCTGTTTTCTTTTCAATGTCAAAGGCTACATGCATGCCAAATTTCATCCAAATCCGTTCAACCGTTTTTGCGTGATTAAGTAACAAACATCCACACTTTCACATTTATAATATACTAGCTGACGCCCGCGACTTCGTCTGCGTTGAGTTAGTGTGTTTGTTTGTCTTTCAAACACGAAGCAATAGATTACTAACCCGAATTACTTGGAATAATTACAGGATAAACATTAAAGTATCTCCTTTAAGAAAAAATAAAGAATGAGTGAAATCGGATATTGATTCGTTGGTGGGAGAAGTTGTGGGAGGCGCCCGAGACGATGGCACAGGCGGTGGCATGCGCGTGAGCTGCGCGCGGTACTGGACAGTACTTGGACATTGCAACATTACTTTATTTTTATAAAATAAAAGACTTTTTCTAAAGTAAAAGTAGCCTAAGTTACTCCTTATTACATCAGCTACCTGCCAATATAAGTGCCGTAAAAATCGGCCCAGCCTTTTCAGAGATTAGCCGGAACAAACAAACAGACAGACAAAAATTATAAAAAATGTTATTTTGGTGTATGTACCGTATACACATTCATATGCATGTAGTAAAAAACGGTTATTTCAATATTACAAACAGGCACTCCAATTTTATTTATTTGTATAGATAATATACACTCGTAGGACTAGCTGATGCTAGCGACTTCTTCTGGGTTGAGTTAGTGTGTGTGAAAGTGTGTTTGTTTGTTTTCCAATCACGAAGCAATGGATTGCACGTCAACCTTGAAATAATTTCAGGATAAACATTAAAGTATCTCCTTTCTAACAAAAAAAGATTGCGTTTCCCAAGGTAACCGTGCTGAATTCCGTGATAAAGACTATCCTATAAATTGAACCGGAGTATCAACTACTCCTATACTAAATTTCATTCAAATCCATCCAGTAGTTTCGGCCTGATACAGACAGACAGAAAAAATATAAAAATATTACTCAGTATCAAAGTAAAGCACCCACTAATTTAAATATTCAAAATATATTAAATGTAAAGAATTCGTCCTGTTACAGTTTTATTATATTATAGATAGTATAGGAATACCGACAAAGAGGTGTCGCCAAGCGATTTAGCGTTCCGGCACGGTGTCGCGTAGAAACCAAATAGGAGTATGGGTTTTTACCATACCTCTAACAGGTAATCCCGCTACCATCTTAAGCTGCATCATCACTTACCATCAGGTGAGATTGCCGTCAAGGGCTAACTTGTAGTGGAAAATATATATATATATATATATACGGGTCACCTGATGGGAAGTGATTACCGCTGCCCATGAACAGAGCCAATAATGCGTTGTCGGCTGAATCCATGCCCCTAATAGCATCTCCTTGGCATCATACCGGCACTAATTCGGAAACCCCTACAAAGGACTTCCATTAACACTACAGTTAGTTGATTTAACGATTATGATTTCGAAATCACAGATAAACAATTTAAACTTGTTTACTAATTAACTCGGTGTCTCACGCGGTTTCGGTCGCGTTGTGTGGCGCTGGAAGCAGCGAAGGCAGTACTAAGCCGCTTCCACTGTGACCAGGAATCAGACTTCCATAGTGGCGACCAGCATACCCACTGAAACCCAGCGATGCTCCAACGCATCGTCACTCGTAAGCAACCCAGCCATTAAAAAAATATAATTTCAGCCTGAATTATATTTATCACCTACTTTAAATATATGTAGCTGTTATAGGTAAGGACGTCCGCCTTCTAATCAGAGGTCGGGGGTTCGAACCCGGGCACGCACTTGTAACTTTTCGAGTTATGTGCGTTTTTAAGCAATAAAAATATCACTTGCTTCAACGGCGAAGGAAAACATCGTGAGTAAACCTGCACGCCTGAGAGTTCTCCATAATGTTCTCAAAGGCGTGTGAAGTCTGCCAATCCGCACATGGCCAGCGTGATGATGCAGTCTTAAGATGGTATCGGGATAACCTGTTAGGGGTATGATAAGCCCACACTCCTAATTGGTTTCTACGTGACATCGTGCCGGAACGCTAAATCGTCTTTGTCGATAGGGTGGTAACTAGCCAAGGCCGAAGCCTCCCACCAGACCAGACTCGAGCCGGGAATCGAACCCAGGACCTCCATCTTTATAACGCGACAGCGCACGCACTGCGCCACGGAGGTCGTCTTATAAATAAACAAACACACAGAACTTTCCCTTTATAATATTAGTAAAGATGATTCGCTATAGATACAGATGACGCCATTTTTTAAATGAGCTATTATTATAAAGACGTTTGATCTAAATTTGACAAATAGCCGTGAAGGTTTGCCCTATCACGACGCGAATTTGTTTTGCTTGTTACTTATTATTAAACGTTTACTGGTACCTCGGTACCTACCACCGTCCACCAGGTCATCGTGATCAACCCATTACCGGCTCACTACAGAGCACGGGTCTCCTCTCAATATGAGAAGGGTTTGGCCATAGTCCACCACGCTGGCCATGTGCGGATTGGCAGAGTTCACGCGTCTTTGAGAACATTATAGAGAACTCTCAGGCGTGCAGGTTTCCTCACGATGTTTTCTTTCACCGTTGAAGCAAATGATATTTTTTTTTTTTTAAAACGCACATAACTCCGAAAAGTTAGAGGTGCGTGCCCGGATTCGAACCGCCGACCTCTGATTAGGAGGCTGACGCCCTAACCACTAGGCTGTCACAGCTTTACCAGGTGACGTGAAGCATTGCTGGGGTTTATTGGGTATTCTGGTCGCCAGTCCAGAGGGCAGGGGACTCCCACATACCCTGTCGGAAGCGGCGCAGTCTTGCCTCGCTTCTCTTCTCGTTTCGCAATACCATAATTAATGCCCCACAGACCTCCACTGTTAACAGGAGAGAAAAACATATGGGGTTACCAATAGGTTGATCATGATTATGATGACCGCAACTAACAGAGCCGGGTAACTTTTCTTTTTGTTATCACGATCTCACATGCCACTTAAAATTAAGTGCCTTTTTTTAGAGCTCTAAAGCAATATATTTGGAACGAAGTTCCTTATCGCGCGTTGTGAAAGGAGGCTAGACGGAAAAAATACTTACGAAAAGTTGTCACGACACTTTTTGTTATTGTAAGCTGTGCGGCGTCGCATGTTTCTCTGTATGTCTCTTTCTCTCTTATAGAAAGCAAGCCAGATATTGTCATTTCTATTTTGCATTGAACAGTGTGGTGTCGCGACGATTATTTTTGTTGATTGTATACAGGTTTTTTGTAAATGAATCCTGACAACACTGTTCTGCACAAGTACCGGATATTGCTGATGGAGTACAAAATTGAGCCTACTGATTAAGTTTATATAACATTATATTTGTTAATAATAAAAAAAAATATTATTATAACTTAAATAAAATAAAATTTTATTACAATTCCTTCACTAATTAATCGAAAGTTAAAAGTTAAAGTTAAAATTAATCGTTCCGTCCGGGTGTCCCTTGACACCTCTCAAGTTTTTTTTTTTAATAAAACATCATCATTTGACGTTGGCAGAGCCCTAATTACTCGAAAAGCAAGTAACGCGTTGGCCCAGTCATTACACCGCCTAATACGACGGGCCAAGGTTCAATCCCTAGCAATTTTCAAATCACAAAGTATAGAAGGCAAATTGCACAATTAATAGTTAACCGTAATATTATAAACGCGAAAGTTTGTCAGTATGGATGGATGTTTGTTACTCTTTCACGTAAAAACTACTGAATGGATTTTTATGAAACTTTACAGTAAAATAGCTTATACATCAGAATAACACATAGGTTACAATTTATAAAGATATTGCGTGAATTTTCCGAAATATTACGATAAATGTCACATAAGTAGGAAAAAATTTACAGTCTGTGATAGTGATAATTTTAATGTCATAATGTTAGGTCTTTACTACGCCATGCTAATATAAACTACTCGAAATACTAATCCTGCGCAGACGAAGTCGCGGGCACCAGCTAGTTAATTATATATGAGGACTTATATCATTAAATTTATGTAGCTATTCAGAGCTCGCGATTTCGTTCACTTTAACTGACAGATTTTCAAACTTTTATCTTCTTGCCCTCTTAGAGGTGATTTAAAAAAAACTTCCTTTATTTATTAATTTAAAAGGAACGATTTGGTATTTATTCTTCAAGTATAGGTAAAACATTAAAAACGTATATAAACTCTTTCCAATTAAAATTCTACGTTATATATTTTTTTTTATATACACCACAATTTAGCCCTTGACTGCATCTCACCTGATGGTAAGTGATGATGCGGTGTAAGATGGTAGCGGGCTAAACTGTTAGGAGTATGGTAAACCCAGACTCCTAATTGGTTTCTACGCGACATCGTGCCGGAACGCTAAATCGCTTGGCGACACGTCTTTGTCGGTAGGCTGGTAACTAGCCAGGGCCGAAGCCTCCCACCAGACAAGCGTTATAATACATTCTAGCTATCTAGGTAGTGCCGAGAACTCTTAGTTATAGGGGACTTTTTGACGAGCCAGGAGTAAGGAATTTAGCGGTGTCCACCCCGTGCCCGGGGGAGCACGTTAACCCATCCGCGTCGGCCCCAATTACCGCCTTAAATAACTAATAAGGATTAAGTACCTAGATACTTAACTTTAGATTGTAAGAAAAACGAGGAGTAACAGGCTAGCATGGTATGGTCATATAATGCGGAGGAAAGAAAGCGACGTCACCAAAAGAATGTTATATTTGAACGTGGAAGGGCAAAAGAGTAGAAGAAGACTAAAGAAGAGATGGATTGTGTAAAAGAGGATATGCGGGTAAAAGGTGTGGGTAGCGAGATGACGGCGGATAGATGTGAAATGAAATGAAACTGAAAATGAAAATTAAATTAAATTAAACACAAGAAGAAATACAGACAGTAAAGAAACACACAGAAAAGAAAACAGGTACAATAGAAGTGAGTGGGAAAAGAGACGTGTTGTGCCGACCGTCCGAAACCGAAACGTCGCCTAAGCCGAGGTTCGGCCTCAAAGGAGGCGCCCTTAGGCAGTCGTTCCCTTAGTTTCTTCGAGCCCTAGGACTTAAAATTTCTTCTTTCCAAAGCTCGCCAAACAGTCCGGTTACGCTGTGGCAAGCAATAGGGTTTTTTACAGCTAATAGACAGTCCGAAAAAAAAAAAATGTTGTGCCGACCCCACATAATGTGGGTTAAGGGCAAGAAAAAGAAGAAAAAAATGTACACAGCACTTATCCGTAAGTGGCTGTTTGCCGTCATTACACAATTGAAACACTAATAAATAAAAACGCACTTGCATTTATTTTAATTTTGGATCCTCTGTGAGTTAAGACACTAACAGTGAGACGTGCAAAATTACAAAATGCCGGCATCACGTGTATGAATAGCAATTCCAATGGAGCGCCTTAAAACATTCATTTATATCCGACCATCACCAAATAGCGGTAATAGCCTAGTGGTTAGGGCGTTAGCCTCCTAATCAGAGGTCGGCGGTTCGAATCCGGGCACGCACATCTAACTTTTCGGAGTTTTGTGCGTTTTTAAAAATTTCAAATATCACTTGCTTCAACGGTGAAGGAAAACATCGTGAGGAAACCTGCACGCCTGAGAGTTCTCCGTAATGTTCTCAAAGGCGTGTGAAGTCTGCCAATCTGCATATGGCCATCGTGGTGGTCTATGGCCAAACCCTTTTCATATTGAGAGGAGACCCGTGCTCTGTAGTGAGCCGGTAATGGGTTAATCATGATGATCAACAAATAGCCATAGTTAGTGCAGTCTAAGAAAACTATGTAAGTAAGAATAACAACTGTATATATTTTTATAATATTTACATTTATTATGACTATTCGGTAAAGTATTCTATAAAAGTCTGGATTCTCATTTATTTTTGTTGCCAGTCACTAATTCATCTGTTCGTCTCATCGTTATCAGTGATTAATTGAAAGGCTAAATTAGATCCAACCAGGATAAGAATCATCATCATCATTATGAACAACCCATTACCGGCTCACTACAGAGCACGGGTCTCCTCTCAATATGAGAGGGGTTTGGCCATAGTCCACCACGCTGGCCATGTGCGGATTGGCAGACTTCACACGCCTTTGAGAACATTATGGAGAACTCTCAGGCGTGCAGGTTTCCTCGCAATGTTTTCCTTCACCGTTGAGGCAAGTGATATTTTAATTTTATTAAACGAAAGAAACATAGTTTTCTTAGATTGCACTAACTATGGCTATTTGGCGATGGTCGGATATAAATGAATGTTTTTAAACCGCTCCATTGGAATTGCTATTCATAAACGTGATGCCGGCATTTTGTAATTTTGCACGTCTCACTGTTATGTCTAAACTCACAGAGGACCATATTTATTGCCATATTCTTTTTTTTAAACTGGTAACTATTCAAGATTGCTATCAATATTTAATTGCATTCAAGACACGTAATGAGACAGTCAGCTTGGACGCGCCATTATACATCTTGAAAGACAAGTCAAGGGCGTAGAAAGGAGGTATTGTTGCTGCAGACAATGGACCGGCGTTATGTGTGTTTGTCTGCGCCGCTGGGGTGTCGCAAGCGCGGCCGCGGGTCAAGAACTGTATCGGGATGCGCCGAGAGAAATGACTGTATTGTTGAATTTGGAGCAAATCCGATTTTAAGCTGAGAGCAAGCGAACGATGTCTTTAAACTGTTTTAATTTTGACTTTTAAACGATTGTTTGAATGAAGTTTATATAATTGACGAGTATTTACATTTATCATCATGATCAACCCATTGCCGGCTCACTACAGAGCACGGGTCTCCTCTCAGTATGACAAGGGTTTGGTCATAGTCCACCACGCTGGCCATGTGCGGATTGGCAGACTTCACACGCCTTTGAGAACATTATGGAGAACTCTCAGGCGTGCAGGTTTCCTCACGATGCTTTATTAAAAAAAAACGCACATAACTCCGAAAAGTTAGAGGAGGCTGACGCCCTAACCACTAGGTTATCACAGCTTCAATTACATTTATATTTATGGTGTGTTATAATCATACCGATTTGTTCATATTAAATTTTTATATTTATTATTTTTGACAACCTCCGTGGCGGAGTGCGCGCGCTGTCGCCTCGTAAATTTGGAGGTCCTGAGTTCGATTTCGGGCTCGAGTCTTGCCTGGTGGGAGGCTTCGGCCGTGGCTAGTTACCACCCTACCGACAAAGGCGAGTCGCAAAGCGATTTAGTGTTCCGGCACGATGTCACGTAGAAACCGATTAGGAGTGTGGATTTTCCATACCCCTAAAAGGTTAGCCAGCTACCATCCTAGAATGCATCATCACATACCACCAGGTGAGATAGCCGTCAAGGGCTTACTTGAAGTGGATAAAAAAAAAGGTTTATGAAACTAAAGAGGTAAGAGGTTTCGGTCGGGGATAGCGTAAGCTTGAATATAGTTCACTAGCGGTTGATCCTGACACCGTCCGTGATCGTTTTAGGTTTCTTCTAAATCTCGCGGGAACTATTGAGAAGATGCTACACAATTTACTCCAACACGCCGCATCGCATCGCCCGTTCTTAATTGCTACCTCCATATTTCAATTGGTATCGAAATCAACTGCATATTTACAAACTTTCATCCCAAATGTAACCACATTTCATTTCATTTCAATGTAACCATATCACCACCATCTAGCCCATTCTCCCCCCCACCCTTCCATTTCTCCTCACAGAACTTGCCCCAATACTAAGAGGGGCTAGGATTATCAACCCACCACGTTGTTCTAATGGAGGTTGCTATGTTTTTTTTTTTTTAATTTAGTTATTAATATAAAAAGGAAATATAATTGATATAACAATAACGGCACCGAAAAACCCGAAGAGGTTTGTCCTCGGTGCTAGTCTACAACTTAGCGGGTTAAAACTAGAGGAACTGAGCGTATTAGGCATGAAAAGAACTTTTTAACTGAGTTAGACGGTCGACACAAATGAGTCAACCGTCCAACTCAGCCAAAAATTATCTTTTAATTTCTGTTTGACATTTTTAATGTGTAATTTTTGGAATGCTGGAGGTAGTTCGTTCATGAATCGAGGAACCAAATACGCGTTCGTTCGCTCGCCGTACGTATTGTTTTTTTTTCGGACTGTCTATTAGCTGTACAAACCCTATTGGTTGCCACAGCGTAACCGGGCTGTTTGGCGAGCTTCGGAAAGAAGCTCTGCCAGAAGAAATTTTGAGCCCTAGGGCTCGAAAAACTAAGGGAACGACTGCCTAAGGGCGCCTCCTTTGAGGCCGAACCTCGGCTTAGGCGACGTTTGGGATAACGGGGGGTTCGGACGGTGAGTGGTCCGTACATCTCCGAGGCCGTGGATGTAGCCCACGTCCGGATGATGTAAGATAGCGGGGACCTCGTCTTCGCCGGCGAAGACGGTGTGTAGCGTATGATTGTGTGGTAGGTGGTACGAGTGTGTTGTCAGTAGTCATCTGATCGTCAGGGTCATGAAGGATATGTTTAGGTCTCCTCTTTCGGAGAGGAACGCTTAGGTCGGGGGATTAAAAAGAAGTCGCAACTACGAGAGGGTTGGGGTGTCGGATTGACGTACGTATTGTTAGCGCGCGTAATGTTAAAGCGGTTGGCCGTCATCGCCCGCGTCTGTATCTGACATGACACAGTGACATGACAACTCCAATTTCTGGGAGGTACTTGAAGTTTCTTAACTAACACCAGTATTTGGCTGAACCTGCGTTGCGTTGAAGAGCTCTCAAACTATCCTCATTTCATGCTTTATAGAGCGATACGTATACTATTTGGGAGGTCAGAGGTTTGGTAAGTTTATGTTATTGTTTTTAATTTATTTAACGCGACGTTCAGAACGTATGGTAAAAGAGTAGAGGAAGGTGAAAGGGCTAGTTGGGAAGGGGGTAGCCCTGTATTTCATCCGTACTAATTCTTTGCTAATAATGACACGAAGGGAAAGGATTAAATTGTCAATTTGAAAGCAGTGATAGCTCAGTGGTTATGGCGTCCGCCTTCTATTAAGAGGTCGGGGGTTCGAACCCGGGCACGCACCTCTAACTTTTCGAAGTTATGTGCGTTTTTTAAGTCATTAAAATATCACTTGCTTCAACGGTGAAGGAAAACATCGTGAGGAAACCTGCACGCCTGAGAGTTCTCCATAATGTTCTCAAAGGCGTGTGAAGTCTGCCAATCCGCACATGGCCAGCGTGGTGGACTATGGCCAAAACCCTTCTCAAATTGGGAGGAGACCCGTGCTCTGCAGTGAGCCAGTAATGGGTTGATCATGAAGCTCTGAAAATGTCAGGCTCAGACTTGTTTTCACAATTTTATATGACCATTGACCATTTTAAATTTGGAGGTCCTTGAGGAGGTACTTCGATCCCTGACTTGTATCTCTTGCGGATTGGCAGACTTTACACCATTATGGAGAACTCTCAGGCGTGCAGGTTTCCCTTCACCGTTGAAGCAAGTGATATTTAATTGCTTAAAAACTCACATAACTTTGTGAAGTTAGAGGTTCGAAGCCGGGATTAAGATAACCTCTGATTAAGAGGTGGACGTCCTAACCACTAGGCTATCACAGCTTCCGCCGGCCTGGTTGCGGTTGTGTGCGCGAGCGAAACCCGTGACCCGGCAACCAGGCGGCGGAAAAGGATATGCACCGTGGGGGTTTAGTCAGTAAGAGTCTGACATAACCGCCGCGTCTCCTCGGACGCGGGGTATCCATGAGGATTACCCACGTTAAAAAAAAAAAAGGCTATCACAGCTTACCACTATACACTAGACCTTTTTAATTATTATGGAAGGTCTGCGAGGATAGTATCTATACCAAGATCGATGTATTAATCTCACTGCTAGGTACAGATCCCTTTAGAAGATACATTGTATGGCAGTGGGCCCACCACACTGCTCCGATGAAAGGTTATGGGCGTAGTAAATAACCGAAAGTTACACGGTACGGTATCGAACCCCCGACTTCTGATTAGGAGACAGATGTAGTAACCACTAGGCTATACAGCTTCGTCCGGGAAGTATACAACGGGTCCCTCGGGTGTCCAGTGAAACCAGCGAGAGGGACATGCCATGGTAGTTACGGAAGGAACCGTAAAGTTTTTCCACCACCACAAAAACTTATAATACCGCTTATATTAAAACTTATAATCTTATGTAACCGCTAAGGTGTGGAACTCTCTTCCAGCATCTTCAGTTTCCAGCCACGTATAACATTAGTTCCTTCAAGGGAAGGGTGAATAGGCATTTTCTAGGTAAGCGCGCTCCAACCTAGACCTCATCAGTGCCTTCTGGTACTGAGTGTCGTCAAGCGCAAACCTATCTCTATAAAAAAAAAAAATGCGATAATACCCGGAGACTAGTATCGACCCGCGACCGAAGCCATCAAGATTAAACAAGAGCCAATTTAGAAGAAACCGTGTCTCAAACTGACCACTAGTTAACTCTTATGTAACCAGTGCCGATGAAACTTTGTTCTTTCTCACGCACTTTTCCAAAACTATATTAAACCGTATTTTGTAGTATAAATTAGATTGGCGGCTCCAATTATAGTGGTTGGTTAGTGCAGTGGTACCGTCGCGTAAGATAAGTAACGTCTATACATCTAAGACTCAGACCCTAGAACAACTCGTCGCGGACAAAATATGTCTTTATATTAGATATACTTAATAATTGAGGTTTTTCACTTTATATTGGCTTCTTTAGATTGATAGTTCTTTCAATTTATTTTGAATTTATAATATAATTCAATCAATTTATTTATTTGCTTATTATCGAAGCAATTTTAAGAAGCTATATAATTATGTTCATTCATCATCATGATCAACTCCTTCGCTTAAATCAGTCCACAACAAACTTATAATAACAATAATACATAACTTTACTTGTCCAAAAATATCTCCGTTTTTCCGTTTAATCAATCAATCTATCATGATCAACCCATTACCGGCTCACTACAGAGCACGGGTCTCCTCTCAATATGAGAAGGGTTTCGCCATAGTCCACCACGCCGGCCATGTGGGTATTGGCAGACTTCACACGCCTTTGAGAACATTATGGAGAACTCTCAGGCGTGCAGGTTTGCTCACGATGTTTTCCTTCAGCGTTGAAGCAAGTGACATTTTTTTTTTATAAAATACATCACTCCGAAAATTTAGAGGTACGCTCCTCTAACTTTTCGGAGTTATCTCCGAAAAGTTAGAGGAGCCCGGATTCGAACCGCCGACCTCTGATTAGGAGGCTGACGCTCTAACAACTAGGCTAGATATACATTATGATGTATTTATAAATTTATTTAATGATTAATTAGACAATTAGTTGTTAGGAATACATATATAACTTAAAATAAAACTTAGCTCAATGCTGACGTCACGATTTTACTTACTTTCGCTCATAGCAATTAAAACCACAACTTGCCGGATTACACTTTTATTAAGACAATAATAACTAAGACGTCCGAACAGTCCGATGTCTCGAGCGAGAATGCCACGAAAGGTTGTTGTTTCGAATTGACAGTTGCAGACAACCATAGTGATTATTACTGCGTCACCGGGGGGTTTGGCGAGCATGAAGCTCAGCCTGAGAGAAGAGCACCTGGGCTCGACGACTTCTGGGGAACGTTCGCCCCTAAGGGCGTCTCCTGTGAGACTCGGACCTCGGCTTAGGGCGGACGTTGGGACTTGTTGGGTTTTTTGGACTGGTGTCTCAGTCCGAGCGCCCCCGTGACTGTGGATAAGACCCACGTCCGGATGACGTCAGATATCGGGGACCTCGTCTTCGCCGGCGAAGACGCTGTGTAAGGTTGTGTGTGTGTGTGTGTGACCTACTTGGGAAGCGTTGTCCAATGTCAGTTGGTCGTCAGGTTCATCAAGGACGTTCCTCGGTCTCCTCTTTATGAGAGGAGCGTTAGGGTCGGGGGTGTAGTTGCAGGCCTCAACCACTAGAGGGTTGGGGTGTCGGGCTGCGCCACGAAAGGCATCGACCGCCCGTATTTATAGCAAAGCATGCTTGTACAAAATTGATTGCTACCTTCTAAATTGTGTTGACAAAATCATCAAGAGTTCAAATGTGGGTAATTATTGAATTCTTGAGGTTCTTGGCGCCTCTGAATGAAGTTAATAACTCCTTCGCGCCGACATATACTTTATATATTGATCAACCCATTACCGGCTCACTACAGAACACGGGTCTCCTCTCAATATGAGAAGGGTTTGGCCATAGTCCACCACGCTGGCCATGTACGGATTGGCAGACTTCACACGCCTTTGAGAACATTATGGAGAACTCTCAGGCGTGCAGGTTTCTTCATGATGTTTTCCTTCAGAGTTGAAGCAAGTGATATTTTAATTGCTTAAAACCGCACATAACTCCGAAAAGTTAATGGTGGGTGCCCGGATTCGAACCGCCGACCTCCTCTAATTTGGAGGCTGACGCCCTAACCACTAGGTTATCACCGCTTATATATATATAGTATATATGATATAACTTCTCACGCACGTACATAAGGACACGCGTCCATTTTTTTTTTTTTAATAACAGTCGTTGGTGTGAACTCAAACTAGGAACACAGAATATATCGTTCGACCTAGCTAACAATGAATGGGTAATGGATGGGATTTGCGCCAAAGTGGCGTTAAAATTGCGCCCGCCAGCTCGCTGCGTCTAGTATTAGATCTCTTTATGTAACCTTAACGAGGAATTTACCCGCGTTACATGACCACTGAAGCTGTGATGGCCTAGTGGTTAGGACGCGCCACGCGCTGCTGCTAATCCCATTAATAAAGTAACATCATCATCATCATGATCAACCCATTACCGGCTCACTACAGAGCACGGGTCTCCTTTCAATAGGAGAATGGTTTGGCCATAGTCCAACACGCTGGCCATGTGCGGATTGGCAGACTTCACACGCCTTTGAGAACATTATGGAGAACTCTCAGGAGTGCAGGAGGAATTTACCCGCGTTACATGACCGCTGAAGCTGTGATGGCCTAGTGGTTAGGACGTGCCACGCGATGCTGTTACTCGCATTAATAAAGCTACATCATCATCATCATCATGATCAACCCATTACCGGCTCACTACAGAGCACGGGTCTCCCCTCAATATGAGAAGGGCTTGGCCATACACGTTCCGTTCAAGTCAAATCAGCAAGCAACCTTTTCCGACAAATATGTTGTCAAAATTACTCCCAAAAACTAAAAGGCAAGCAATAATTGGATGTATAATAAACTATTTTCATCGCCATCATGATCAACCCATTACCGGCTCATTACAGAGCACGGGTCTCCTCTCAATATGAGAATGGTTGGGCCATAGTCCACCACGCTGGCCATGTGCGGATTGGTAGACTTCACACGCCTTTGAGAACATTGTGGAGAACTCTCAGGAGTGCAGGTTTCCTCACGATGTTTTCCTTCACCGTTGCAGCAAGTGATATTTTAATTTTTTTTTAAGACACATCACTCCGAGAATTTAGAGGTGCGTACCCGGATTCGAACCGCCGACCTCTGATTAGGAGGCTGACGCCCTAACCACTAGGCTATCACCGCTATTAAAGTTACATATATTATTAATTACCTACATAATGAAAATACACTGTATTGTTCACCACAAAATCTGTGATGGCCTAGTGGTTAGGACGTCCGCTGTCTAATCAGAGGTCGGGGGTTCGAGCCCGACCATGCACCTTTAACTATTCGGAGTGATGCGTTTTAAAGCGATTAAAATATCACTTGATTCAACGGTGACGGACAACGTCGCGAAGAAATTTGTCCGCCTGAGAGTTCTCCATAATGCTCTCAAAGGCGTGCGAAGTCTGCCAATCCGCACATGGCCAGCGTGGTGGACTATGGCCAAACCATTGTCTATTGTGAGCAGACCCGTGCTCTGTAGTGATTGGATTCTTGAGTGTTTTGAATACTTTTACTATTTTTTTTTTACCTGTAATTATAAATAAAACACTTTACGGCTAGAGTGTAACCCGGTTGCAGCGATATCGAGGTCGTGCGGTAATGATGATGTACAGACGGAAAAAAACATTTCTCATCTTGATAATCATCTCGTTGGAGGTCGGCGTTACGAAAATCTTTCAAGACTGTTTTTTTAGAGAAAGGATAACACGAAGAAAAAAATATATCATTACATTTAGATACAAAAAAAACAATCGTGGAAGGGCAAAAGAGTAGAGGAAGACCAAAGAAGGGATGGGTGGATTGTGTGAAAGAGGATATGCGGGTAAAAGGTGTGGGTAGTGAGGTGACGGCTGATAGAAGTGAGTGGAAGAAGAAGACGTGTTGTTTTTTTTTTATTTTTCCTTTTTTTTTGGTTGCCACAGCGTAACCGGGCTGCTTGCGAGCTTCGGAATGAAACTCTGCCAAAAGAAATTTTGAGCTCTAGGGCTCGAAGAAACTAAGGGAACGTCTGCCTAAGGGCGCCTCTTTTGAGGCCGAACCTCGGCTTAGGCGACGTTTGGGATAACGGAGGAGTTGGACGGTGAGTAGAAGACGTGTGTGCCGACCCCACATAATGTGGGATAAGGGTGAGAAAAAAAACCTAACCTGACACTTGCAACTTCCACTATTATTTTAATAGTTATTTATAGATTTGTTTTTACATTATCGATACGTAGACATATATATTTTTTTTAGTTTAATGAGATGATTAATTTAAACTACATAGTGTCTAATAGAGTCCTCCAAACTTTTTTGTGTCGTAGACCCCTTTTCATGTTTTTCCGTGTTGGGTAGACCCCCTACTTACCTGATATTAGTTTCCTGTAAATTTCTAACTGTAGTGAAGTTTAGTGTTAAAAACTTAAAGTAAAACTACATGTTAATTTATACATTTATTAATTGAATTTAAATTAAAACTACTCTAAATAAAATTTTGTATCTGTTATGTAAAATATACGTCATCATCATCATCATCATTATCAACCGATTGACGTCCACTGCTGGACATAGGTCTTTTGTAGGGAGTTCCAATGCTCACGGTCTTGGGCCGCTTGCTTCCAGCGGCTCCCTGTGACTCGTCTGATGTCGTCTGTCCACATAGTTGGGGGTCGACCAATGCTACGTTTACCGGTGCGGGGTCGCCATTCCAGCACCTTGGGACCCCAACGTCCATCGGTTCTCCGAGCTATGTGCCCCGCCCATTGCCACTTCAACTTCGCAATTCTCTGAGCTATGTCGGTAACTCTGGTTCTTCTACGGATCTCCTCATTTCTGATTTGATCACGTAGAGATACTCCCAGCATAGCTCTCTCCATCGCCCGTTGAGTGACTCTGAGCCTTCTTATGAGGCCCATAGTGAGCGACCATGTTTCAGAGCCGTAAGTCTTCAGGCACTGAGGGATTTTGGACAACAACAACAAATATACGTAACATTAAATAAATATAAAATAAACTATAAATAAAATAACATAAGCAATTAGTCAATATTTTGAGTGAGATGGATGAACCTGATGCTTTCATAATAAATTATCAACATTTGGCGTCAATTTTGTTTAGTGTTCCGGCACGATGTCGCGTAAAAACCGATTAGGAGTATGGGTTTACCATATCCCTAACAGGTTAGCCTGCTACCATCTTAGACTGCATCATCACTTACCATCAGGCGAGTTTGCCGCCAAGGGCTAACTTGTAGTGGATAAAAGAAAAAGAAAAGTAAAGCTTCTTTCTGTCAACCGTACACTAGATTGACAAGACTCATTAGTCAATCCTGAACTTTGGTGCAAAATAAATCATGTTCTTCATTAACAGAACTAAATAAACGACGAACGGTTGGACATCAAATTACCAGCTAATACTGTACTCATTACTTGTTAATACAAAGAGTTACTTACTAATACAACGATTTATTATATACATTCATAAATCTATCTATATTATTATGTAGATATGATTTGTAATTAGTATTATGTATTTAGTTATTAGGAAGCCCACCTTTTTCACAATGTGACAGCTGACTTATATACTATAGCCATTGATTTACCACTAGCCGTAGATAGAGAGCGTCATACAAAAACAAGGCGAGCATTTGTCACCAACCAACTATACATTCCTACATATCGGTATATCGATGTATTACAACCCGTCTAATACACTAGACATCTGGCCGTTATATTATCTATAGCGGCGCGAAGTGCTTTGTAATTTATTCGGATTATACGACTCGAGTGTTAGAATCGGTGACTTTCGTCTAGCCTTGTCACACACTGGGGGAAAGGAGTGCACGCGTCGCTATTTGTGCACTACTATACCGTCCCATTTTTTGAGCGTTGATGATCGATCTTCGGCTAGTGGTAAATCAATGACTATAGCACAATTTTTAACGTAATATTTTTTACACACATAGTATACCCCATTTACGGGATAATTCAGAGTTAGCCCTTATTATATATTACTTATTTTCACTAATACAATTATTTTGTTTACATACTATAAACTATAAAAAAAAAAATAACAATTTACACAGACGAAAAGGTTCTACTCAATCTTACAAATACACCGTTGTATGTTTTATTTGTAATTGTACGCCCTAAGCCTACCTATCTATATATCTTGATGTGAGTTTTTCTGCCCATCTTGGGCTAGGTTGCCTGGTAGAGACGTTGTTTGGCGAAAAGGCTGCCTGTTATTGTACCACTTTTCTATTATATATGTGTTTCTATGCTGTCTTGTCTTTCTTTTATTTTCTTTTGTGTGCTTTTCTTCTAATTCTTTTTGATCAACCCATTGCCGGCTCACAACCTAACATAGGTGTCCGCTCAATATGCGAAGGGTTTCGCCATAGTCCGCTACGCTGGCCATGTGCGGATTGATGGACTTCACACGTCTTTGAGAACATTATGGAGAGCTCTCAGGCGTGCAGGTTTCCTCACGATGTTTTCCTTCACCGTTGAAGCAAATGATATTTGAAATATTTTAAAACGCACATAACTCCGAAAAGTTAGAGGTGCGTGCCTGGATTCGAACCGCCGACCTCTGATTAGGAGGCTGACGCCCTAACCACTAGGCCATCACAGCTTTTGTGCTGTACAATAGAGTGTGTTTTCATTTTGCGGGTAACTAATAATAATATATTTAGCTTTATTAAAGCGATTAACACTTGCCTATAACATTTTATTGAGAAGACAAGGATATTTGTAAGAAATCAAAAAAGTGCCATCTATTGTGTAATAGATGGCGCTGTTTTCATTCCTCAGAAATGAACTTTCACGCGACAGAATATGTAAAAAATCTGGCACTGAGATTTATATACCACCTTTCTAGTTTTCCATATCTCTGGGGGAGGCCTTGACCCACGAGGGGTTTTCCAATAATTAATCAATACTTTTTATATTTTCTTTTAAAATAGTAATAAGTTAGTATTAAGATTTAACAATTGTAATTAGTTTTTAAGTTTATTTTGTAAAGGAAGAATAAAAGGCTTTTTATTTAACTTTATTTTATTTATTTATTTCTAGTAATATGTTAAAAATTAAAACAATGTAACTTTAAACACTTAAAATAAACCTTAAATTGAACCTAAAACTAAAACTATAACTAAAATATATTATTAAAAGGAGTCCCTTTAGGCAAGGTTCCGAAGATACTGCCAGCGTTTCCCCTTCGGATTGCAAGACTAATTCGTTGTCCGAGGTAGCTGGCAGCTCTTCGGTCTCCTGTGGTGTCAACTAACCTTTTTGCTATTTCCCTAAAAGCCCTATAGCGCTAGGACCCCACGGACCAAGGGTCTCGACACCTAGTTATGCACTGTGAATGAATTAAATGTAATGTTGCCATTTAAAAAGGCGATGAACTGTTAATTAATTATTTATAGGCAACCTTGTCATCTTAGCTGCATCTTGATGTGAATTTTTTTGCCCACCAGGAAGTTATTGAGGCTGACCTGTTCAATAGGCGTGGTGGGCGACCTACGCGCGTCTAGGACGTACCTTATTACCTTTATTGGGAAGTCGACGTCCGGTTCGGAACGCGGGTCTGCATTTTTAACGTGAATAGGTAATTTTTATTGCAAGATTGTAAGAAATACAGATGATAAAACCACTTACACCTGTTCGGGAAGTCACATCATAATTTCTGAAATTGTACGTCATTGTTCTTACACAAATATGGTTGTGGATATTACATTTACATTACATTGGATGGTAGCGGGCTAACCTGTTAGGGGTATGGTAAGCCCACACTCTTACTTGGTTTCTACGCGACATCGTGCCGGAACGCTACATCGCTTGGCGACACGTCTTGTCGGTAGGGTGGTAACTAGCCACGGCCGAAGCCTACCACAAGACCTGACTCGAGCCGGGAATCGAACCCAGGACCTCCAACTTTTATAATGCGACAGCGCACGCACTGCGCCACGGAGGTCGACAAAAAACGTGGGCTCCATCCACGGCCTCGAAGACGTACGGACCACTCACCGTCCGACCCCCCCGTTATCCCAAACGTCGCCTAAGCCGAGGTTCGGCCTTAAAGGAGGCGCCCTTAAGCAGTCGTTCCCTTAGTTTCTTCGAACCCTAGGGCTCAAAATTTCTTCTGGCAGAGCTTCTTTGCGAAACTCGCCAAACGCTGTGGCAACCAATAGGGTTAGTACAGCTAATAGACAGTCCGAAAAAACAAAATACTATGTGATTTTATAATCACCAGCTGTAATATGCGACTTACTAGATCATGAATCCGGTATCTATGCAGATAAACTAGTAATGCATCATTTGCAGAGACATGTTTATGTGTGTTTTGAAAGCGCACAAAGTAAATAATTATGTTACTATTAAATCAATATGAACATCTTTACCGACCTTTACCTACATTAATGTATAATATATATCTATAGTTATATAAATCGAAGTTATATTATAAAACACATGAAGCGGAATAATGATTATTATATTGTAATATATATAAGTAAGTAAATATAGAAGTAGTGATAGCCTAGCGGTTAGGTCGTCAGCCTCCTAATCAGAGGTCGGCGGTTCGAATCCGGGCACGCACCTCTAACTTTTCGGAGTTATGTGCGTTTTTAAACAATTAAAATATCACTTGCTTCAACGGTGAAGGAAAACATCGTGAGGAAACCTGCACGCCTTAGAGTTCTCCATAATATTCTCAAAGGCGTGTGAAGTCTGCCAATCCGCACATGGCCAGCGTGGTGGACTATGGCCAAACCCTTCTCGTATTGAGAGGAGGCCCGTGCTCTGTAGTGAGCCGGTAATGGTTTGATCATGATGATGATGATGATAAGTAAGTACTAGCTGTTGCCCGCGACTTCGTCTGCGTAGTATTGCTGATTTCCCTTTAGATTGAGGTTACCCGTGCGGCCAATGCCCTGCTTCAGAAAGTAAGCTAGGCAAATGTCAAATTGCCGATTTTCGTGTTTCTAAATTAAAAAACATAGGACTTTTGTACAAACTTCAAACCCCTATTTTACCCCCTTCGGGGGTATAAATAATTAATATGTAGTTATTAACATTAATCAATCAATCAAACGCCAATGTTCATTTATATTTAAAAATGCCTTACTTACTAACGAAAGTCTTACTTATATTTGAAGATGTTTCCTTTTAGTATTTTTAAGTAAAATCAGCAAATCAATAAAATACTTAGCATGATCAACCCGCTCAGAGCGGACAAGTCAACAACAACAACAGAGCACAAGTCTCCTCTCAATATGAGAAGGGTTTGGCCATAGTCCACCACGCTGGCCGTGTGCGAATTGGCAGACTTCCCACGCCTTTGAGAACATTACGGAGAACTCTCAGGCGTGCAGGTTTCCTCACGATGTTTTCCTTCACCATTGAAGCGAGTGATATTTTAATTTTTAAAAAACGCACATAACTCTGAAAAGTAAGAGGTGCGTGTCCGGATTCGAACTCTCTGACCACTGATTAAGAGGCTGACGCCCTAACCACTAAGCTATCACCGCTTCTCATCCTTTTAGTATTTTTAAGTAAAATCAGCAAATCAATAAAACACTTACCAGAAGAATTTAGGAACTATTCAGGTTTTGCGAGCGCATTGCTTGCGCCAGACACATTCTAATATATTTTAATGCGATTTAAATTGCAAACCAATTTATTTACTTACAACTCTTTACAGCGATATGGAACCCACATTATTTGTTACTTAGCAACAATCAACGTTAGATACTGAATTCACCTAACACCATGGTGTGTGGAAATCCCATCAAAATACCCTTGTCTTTTATTAATGCTTAAAAGATCCTACGGATTTAAAGTTGATAATTACTCTTTCAACAATTACTTACATTCAACAAACGGATCCTCGAAAATTTCTTAAATGCAAATGATTTTTGAAATTTGGACTCAAACCTAAGACCTCGTAATACTGCGCCTGTATATAGAATTTGCTCAATTTTGAATGATTTCAGAAACACCTGCGACCTCATCGGGGACAATGGGATTCAAGGGAAATAATTGAATAATCGACCCGTTGATGGAACATATTCCATCAACGGGTCGAAAAAAAAAGTGGGTTTAGAACCATAGTTCCAAACACACTTTTTTTTTTACATACACTACAAGTTAGCCCTAGATGGCTATATCACGTGGTGATGATGCAGTCTAAGATGGTAGCGGGCTAACCTATTAGGGGTAAATCATGCCCGTACACTAAATCGCTTGGCGACACGTCTTTGTGGATAGGGAGGTACTCGAACCGGCAATTGAACCAAGGACCACCAACTTTATAATGCAAAGCGCACGCACTGTGCCACGGAGGTCGTCAAAATCTAAGGAGGAACACTTTTACATTCAACGGAGAGTCGGATCACCGTTGAGTGTATCATTACATGCAATTACATATGATTGTACGGATATTCTTTGCATTGTGTTTGAATAACTAACAGTTATCAGTCATTTTTATTGACCTTTCGTGAACTTCCGATTATTATGCACAGTTATTTATTAATAACTACTGTTAGGTTTTATGGAAATGATGTAAGAAATGCCCGGGCATATATGGATGTCTTTGGTTTGTTCGTGGGCTGCTGTAGGTAGTTCAAACTTTTTTTTTTATCTCATTAATTTTATTTATAAGGTAGAATAGATAATCTGAGTTACAGTTCGAGATGTGTGATTGACACCGTTAGTTAGTGTTACATAAAAACAAAAAACGCATAATTGATAACTGATGATAAGTGATAAAAGAAAGAGGCTTCAGCCGTGGCTAGTTACCACCTTATCGACAAAGACGTGTCACCAAGCGATTTAGCGTTTCAGCACGAAACCAATTAGGAATGTAGGTTTACCATAACAGGTTATGATAAACCTACACCTAACAGGCTAACAGGTTAGCTCGCTACCGTCTTAGACTGCATCATCACTTACCACCAGGTGAAATAAACATCAAGGGCTAACTTGTAGTGTATAAAAAAACACCAATGCAGGATATCTAAGAGTATATAATGATTAATGTGTGATGATTTATACGCTTTTCAAGCGTGCTTGGTTTTCCACATTTTGATTGCGAAAAACCTCGAAAAATTACTAATGTCAGATACTTAACCGATGTTGCACTGAGCAGCATTCCGAAATGCTGCGGTTTCTTTTCATTACTGCTCTCGGTACTCGCCTGCACTCATATTGCTCTACTATATTATTGCTGCAATTATTAGGTAGGTACATCATCATTATCTCGAATGGCACAGGTCTTTTAAGGGCTCAAATCTGATTACAACTGTCATAATGATCGATCGATGACATATTTGTAGTAACGAAAACAAAATGCATATGAAAAAACTTTAACTACATAATAGGACTTCCATACAAACTTCAAACCCCTATTTTACCCCCTAAGGGGTAGAATTTACAAATATCCTATCTTAGCTGACATCTCTTGACTATCAACTACCTACTTGCTAAATTATAGCTTTATACGTTACTACAATAGTTTTTTAGATCTCGTGTTTAATCAGTAAGTAAGTACGTCAGTGACCTTTCGCTTTTATATATATAGATAGGTAGAAAATTATATTATATATTGGCGAAGCTGTGATAGCCTAGTGGTTAGGGCATCAGCCTCCTAATCAGAGGTCGGCGGCTCGAATCCGGGCACGCACCTCTAACTTTTCGTAGTTATGTGCGTTTTTAAAAAGACAACTAAAATATCACTTGCTTCAACGGTGAAGGAAAACATCGTGAGGAAACCTGAACGCCTGAGAGTTCTCATAATGTTCTCAAAGGCGTGTGAGGTCTGCCAATCCGCACATGGCCAGCGTGGTGGACTATGGCCAAACCCTTCTCATATTGAGAGGAGACCCGTGCTCTGTAGTGAACCGGTAATGGGTTGATCATGATGATGATGCTAAAAATAGTTTATTGAAGCTGTAATAGCCTAGTGCTTAGGACGTTCGCCTCTTAATCAGAGGCGGGGGTTCGATACCGGGCACGCACCTCTATTTTTTTATCACTTGCTACAACGTTGAAAGAAAACATCGTGAGGAAACCTGCACGTCTGAGAGTTCTCCATAATGTTCTCAAAGGCGTGTGAAGTCTGCCAATCCGCACATGGCCAGCGTGGTGGACTATGGCCAAACCCTTCTCATATTGAGAGGAGACCCGTGCTCTGTAGTGAGCTGGCAATGGGTTGATCATGAAGAAAATTATATTTAACGCATAAGCAGTCGCGGGCATAACCTAGCCGGTTTGAAGCGTAATATACGTCCGTGGAATGTGAGACCTATGGCGCATCAAAGCTTGATAGGTGTAGTACCTGTTATTTATAGTCTTCCTTTACAAGTCAATTTGACCTTTGCCTGCAATGATAAGTGTTTGTTACAATGTAATGTAGGATTAAGAAGTGTAGTTCTGGTTTATCGGTCTTACTTATAAAATATGTTGGCAAAATTACGCCCAGAAACTAAAAGGCAAGCAATAATTGGATATACGATAAACTATTTCCATCATCATGATAATCGACCCACTGCCGGCTCACTACAGAGCACGGGTCTCCTCTCAATATGAGAAGGGTTTGGCCATAGTCCACCACGCTGGCTATGTGCGGATTGGCAGACTTCACACGCCTTTGAGAACTTTATGGAGAACTCTCAGGCGTGCAGGTTTCCTCACGATGTTTTCCTTCACCGTTAAAGCAAGTGATAAAAAGTTAGAGGTGCTTGCCCCTGTTCGAACCCCAGACATCTGATTAGGAGGCGGACGTCCTAACAACTAGGCTATTACAGATTCAAAAAACTATTTTTATCATCATCATCATGATCAACCCATTGCCGGCTCATTACAGAGCACGGGTCTCCAATGTGAGTAGGGTTTGGCCATAGTCCACCACACTGGCTATTTGCGGATTGGCAGACTGCACACGCCTTTGAGAACATTACGGAGAACTCTCAGGCGTGCAGGTTTCCTCACGAATTTTTCCTTCACCGTTGAAGCAAGTGATATTTTAATTGCTTAAAAACGCATATAACTCCGAAAAGTTAGAGGTGCGTGCCTGGTATCGGACCCCCGACCTCTGATTAGGAGGCGGTCATTCTAACTGCCTCCTAATCTAGGCTAACTAGACTAATTAGGCTTTCACAGCTTCAATAAACTAGGAGTATTTTAATACTTCCTAATTGACAACATTGGCGCAGCACGTGCGCTGTCGCATTATGAAGTTGGAGGTCTCTTCGGGCGTTGCTAGTTACCACCCTACCGACAAAGAAGGTCTTCAAGCAATTTAGCGTTTACGAAAGAAATTTTAAGTATGGCTCTAACATAGCAGCCCACTACCGTCAAGGGCTAACTTGAAGTGGATAAAAAAACACATTTGACACCAAACCAAGCGATCACTGATGCAACCTCGACACTGACCCTCCTCTCTCTCTCCTCAAGAACATCGAACCATATAACGGAATTATACGACCTTTCCAATCGTGACATCTAACTTTTTCGTCGCTGGCATCATTGTCATCATCATTATGATCAACCTATTACCGGCTCACTACAGAGCACGGATCTCCTCTCAATAAAAAGGGTTTGGTCATGGTCCACCACGCTGGCCATGTGCGGATTGGCAGACTTCACACGCCTTTGAGAATATTATGGAGAACTCTCAGGCGTGCAGGTTTCCTCACGATGTGTTCCTTCATCGTTGAAGAAAGTGATATTTTAATTGTTTAAAAACGCACATAACTCCGAAAAGTTAGAGGTGCGTGCCCGGATTCGAACCGCCAACCTCTGATTAGGAGGCTGACGCCCTAACTACTCTGCTATCACCGCTGGCATATTTGTATAAAACAAAAGACCCGCCGATGTCGCCAATAAACATTTTGACGACCTCCGTGACGCGCGCGCTGTCGCATTATAAAGTTAGAGGTCCTGGGTTCGATTCCCAGACCGAGTTTTGTCTGGTAGCTTCAGCCATGGCTAGTTACCACCCTTTCCACAAAGACGTGTTGCCAAGCGATTTAGCGTTCCGGCACGATGTCGCGTAGAAACCAATTAGTAGTATGGGCTTACCATACCCCTAACAGGTTAGCCCGCTACCATCTTAGACCGCATCATCACTTACCATCAGGTGAGATGGCCGTCAAGGGCTAACTTGTAGTGGATAAAAAATTTAAAAAATACATGCAGCTTGTTGATTTTTAAGAACCTTTCTTTAAAAAGTTTATCTGTTAGAATATTTTTAATAGACACCGACTTCGTAATGTCTTTAAAAATGTACTATCCAAGACTGCATCATCACTTACCATCAGGTGAGATTGGCGTCAAGGGCTAACTTGATTTTGTAAGGCTGCTATGGTTCGTTAAAACACATACACCATTGGTCATGAATCGTTAGAAGAAGATTCGCATCACATTAACCTTGCCTTTCCATAACCTAGATGCCATAAAAGTGACCAGTTGTTCAAATAATCATGCTTTACTTTGCTAAAGCCCATGATTTACAGTTAACCTTAGATAGATAGATACTCTTTATTGCACACACATTTCTTGACATATGAGTATGCAAAGGCGGTCTTATTGCTTAAGCAATCTCTTCCAGACAACTCTTGGGAAAAAAATTAAATAAAAGATGAGGGTAACGGCGCAATTTTTAAATATAATATAATTTATCAATATTATATATTCCGCCGACAACCGGGAGATTTGTATAATATAACACCACACAAAATCTTCCACTAGAACCTCTACGTTTCGACCCGACACCGGATCATCCTCAGGAGATGTTGACTTCACAAGCGAGAAAAGTGAAAATTTACTTTATTCTGTTCTGTTTATTGTTTATCATGGACTTCCGCAAAGTAACGCCTGCTTATATTCATTATTTAAAATCGCTTGTATTAAAAGTTCTCGTAACCTTCTTCAAAAAGTTGTATGTAATGACGTCATTGCAAAGTTAGTCACTTGAAATTTGAGCAAGTGTCATTAATCTTAATACTAAAATGCAATTATGACTGTGGGTTGAGATTGTTATGTATTGTACGTGAAGTACCTACAACACTCCAAGCTTAATAGTGGACACCCACGCGATGTTTGTATTCGCGTTAACATATATTTTGATATGCCTTACCTTTGTTAGAAAAGTGTAAATCATAAATAAGTTTTGCCTCGCGAAGAAATCGGTCAATGCAACCGAGTTAGTCTTTATTTTTACCAAATGTAATAGTGATGGAAACTTATCTTCTGTTCACTTCCACCTTTTTTTTATGTGCTACAAATTAGCCCTTGACAGCTACCTGGTGGTAGTAAGTGATGATGCAGGCCAGGATGGTAGCGGGCTAACCTGTTACGGGTATGGTACACCCATATATAAGGTATGGTATACCCACCCTAATTGGTTTCTACGCGACATCGTGCCGGAATGCTAAATCGCTTGGCGACACGTCTTTGTCGGTAGGGTGGTAACTAGCTACCCGTAGTAATCCTATAAATATAATAACGTCATAAAATACAAGAGTTAAGTAAACAAAATTAAATCGGGTTCAATTTGAAGTCTTGTGTGCAACGAATCGCAAGACATGCCCGTTTTGTCAAGAATCTTGATTGGTCCACCTCAGATCTCAGACCTGGCCACTTAGAACACAGGATAGACGACACAGTGCGGTCTTCGCTTTAAAACTACTGGTGGTATTGAGCCTAATGATGATTTCACCCAGCATCTAACAGATTTTTGCTAATGACGAAGCTTATCAATGGAATTAATTAGCAGTAATTGATACCACAAAAATACCTCGGTAATGACTGCACAGCCATTTGTGCAAATAAGAATTCGATACATCCATAATAAATCACGCATAGAAATTGTTGTATCAAATAAAGTATCACTCATTGGGTTAATCATTACTATGATCGTTGATGGATCATTAGATGGTGAATGGAAAAAACGTGCATAACTCAGGTATTACAGACTTAGTAAAAAATCTTGAAGGCTTCGTATAAGCATTTTCTTACTATAATATTCATCATCATGATTGCCTCTCAATATGAGAAGGGTTAGGGCATAGTCCACCACGCTGGCTTTCCGAGGTTTGGCCTCACAGGAGGCAAAGGCAGACGTTCCCTTAGATTCTTCATGCCCTAGGGCTCAAAATTTCTCCTGGCAGAGATTCTTTCCGAAGCTCGCCAAACAGCCCGGTTAAGCTGTGGCAACCAATAGGGTTAGCGCAGCTAATAGACAAACCGAAAAAAAAAAGCACTCTGGCCATGCAGTTTTGCGATGTTTTCCTTAAGCTACACATATATAGCTTTATTCTAAGGTTTGATTCAAAATCAAAAATAGCTTTCATCATCATCATCATTAACAACTGATTGACGTCTACTGCTGGACATAGGTCTTTTGTAGGGAGTTCCAATGCTCACGGTCTCGGGCCGCTTGCTTCCAGCGGCTCCCTGCGACTCGTCTGATGTTGTCTGTCCACTTAGTTGGGGGTCGACCAACGCTACGTTTACCGGTGCGGGGTCGCCATTCCAGCACCTTGGGACCCCAACGTCCATCGCTTCTCCGAGCTAAGTGCCCCGCCCATTGCCACTTCAACTTCGCAATTCGCCGAGCTATGTCGGTAACTCTGGTTCTTCTACGGATCTCCTCATTTCCGATTTGATCACGTAGAGATTCTCCTAGCATAGCTCTGTCCATCGCCCGTTGAGTGACTCTGAGCCTTCTTATGAGGCCCATAGTGAGCGACCACGTTTCAGAGCCGTAAGTCATCACTGGCAACACGCACTGTTCGAAAACTTTAGTCTTCAGGCACAGGGATTTTAATAAAAATAGCTTTATTCATATAAAACTATTACAGGCATCCATGAATCGTTCATATATAACACATTTTTCATTATTTCTATTAGTGATGGTGATAACTACACTCGCCAAATTAAAACTAAAGCTAAGAGTACGGTATAAGATATATACTTATATTATTCATCCACTATTGAATTTCAACGTCAATGAAGCTTCTATAGACTATACAAAAAAGTAGGTACCTTCTTATACAAAATCGCACAATCGCAAGCCCTTGACTGCATCACACCTGATGGTAAGTAATGATGCGGTCTAAGATGGTAGCGGGCTAACAAGTAAAGGGTATGGTAAACTCATACTCCTAATTGGTTTCTACACGACATAGTGCCGGAACGCTAAATCGCTTGGCGACACGTCTTTGTCGGTAGGGTGGTAACCAGCCACGGCCGAAACCACCCACCAGACCAGACTCGAGCCGGGAATCGAACCCAGGACCTCCGTCCTTAAAATGCTACAGCGAACGCGCGGAGGTCGTCAAATACATTTTGATTAAAACAGGTTAGAGCGTAAGAATTTATTCAATTATAATTAACAACTAAAACTTTAAACACTTAAAATAAACCTTAAATTTAACCTAAAACTATAACTAAAATATATTATTAAAAGGAGTCCCTTTAAGAGCGTAAGTACAGGTAACAAATTGACAAGTATATCTAACAAATTTCCAACATGTTATTTCATGATACAAGTGCACAGTTTCGCATCAAAATTAAATTCACATGAACATCGACGCGAGCCGTTCACTACCAATCATGATCTCAATTCAAGCCTCCACTCACTAGAACACAATTCACTCTTGTCTCATCGGAATGGACTTAGTCACTCTAACCTTTATGATTGCACTATATCACCGGCAACACAGCAATAAATTAAACGCACTATGCTATACTTAGCATTTACATGAAGAAGCAATGGGCAAGTTAGGCCTTGATAGCAATGGACTTATATTACTATATTAAACCTACCTATAAACCCACAAAGCTGTGATAGCCTAGTGGTTAGGACGACCGCCTCCTAATCAGAGGTCGGGTGTTCGAACCCGGGCACGCACCTATAACCTTTCGAAATTATATACGTTTTTGAGCAATTAAAATATTACTTGCATCAACGGTGAAGGAAAACATCGTGAGGAAACCAGCACACCAACGAGTTCTCCATAATATTCTCAAAGGCGTGTGAAGTCTGCACATGGCCAGCGTGGTGGACTACGGCCAAACCCTTCTGATATTGAGAGGAACCCGTGCTCTGTAGTGAGCCGAGAATGGGCTGATCATGATGCTGATGAAACCCACAATATAGCTCTGAACTGGTGGGAGGCTTCGGCCGTGGCTAGATACCACCCTACCGACAAAAACGTGTCGCCAAGCCATTTAGCGTTCCGGCACGATGTCGCGTAGAAACCAACTAGGAGCGTGGGTTACCATACTTCTAACAGGTTAGCCCGCTACCATCCTAGACAGCATCATCACTTACCACCAGGTGAGATAGCCGTCAAGGGCTGACTTGTAGTGTATAAAAAAAAAACTCACGTAATGGGTACGCACGCTTTCGTTCGTAAAGTGGATTGCTATTAGCAATAAAAGCTTCTAGCTGTCTATATAAAATGCGTTTGCACAAACTATATTGCGATGTAATTGTATTCCAGCGCCATCTAGGAACCGTTTGAGTAACTAGTGTACAGAAAATAAGTCCTAATCGATAATCTGTTTTGGCGTTTGTAATGGTTTAGTGGCATGTCTTTACCTGTAGAGTTAAAAGCCAGACCAGAGAAACATAGGGTATTATTGGATTGTTGGAAGTCCATAGAGAGGGAGGGCACTCAGTAATTCTACTGCCTAATTAAAAAGGGTAGTGCCTGTTTTCTCGTCTACAAATACCTCGTCAACGACAAATTCTAAGTTATTTAAATTGCGGTTTCTTTCAAGGCGGTTATAGCTGTGAACAGCAGATATAGCTTTTTTTTTTAATAGACTACAAGTACGGCTATCTCACCTGATGGTAAGTGATGATACAGTCTAAGATGGTAGCGGGCTAACCTGTTAGGGGCATGGTAAACCTACACTCCTAATTGGTTTCTACGCGACATCGTGTCGGAACGCTAAATCGCTTAGCGACACGTCTTTGTCGGCAGGGTGGTAACTAGCCACGGCCGAAGCCTCCTAGACAAGACTCGAGCCGGGAATCGAACCTAGGACCTAATTATAATGCTACAGCGCACGCACTGCGCCACGGAGGTCGTCAAAAAAGCTGCTTAGTTCTCAGACAGATCCTGCTTAGTTTCAATGCTTAGCTGAGCAGGATCTGTCTGAGGAGGAGGTGCCTCCGTAATGAAACAATCAATACAACATTCCTCTGCTGTAAAAGGCACGTCCTTCTGCCTCGCCTGGGAACGAAGCCGCGACCTTTGCCTGTCAATCATCAGTTTGATGAATTAAACTATTGTTAATGGCACACAACCGCCGGGGCGGTCTAATGGTTGACGTGTTCGAACGCAGACCACGCAGCACGAGATTCGAATAAAACGTAAGCTTGTAGAAAAGTCCTACTATAGTGTAAAGAGATGGTGATAACAAAAATAAAATTTACCTGGCTAAGTTTGTTGTGGGCTTCTTCTTAGACCGGGGCGCGTTTGGAACCCTCATAGCTTTAGTTTTAAGTTTACGATTGTAGTTATCACCATCAAATCACGACTATGTAAATTATTGACGCGTCAAAAGCGCCTTTTAAAGGACTATTTGAATAAAGATTATTTTGAATTTGAATTTGAATTTGAAATTTGAATCCCGGGTTAGGTCAATAATTTTTGGCTGCTGAATTTTTCTTTTGAAGCGGTGATAGCTTAGTGGTTAGAACATCAGCCTCTTAATCAGAGGTCGGCAATTCGAAGCTGAGCACGCACCTCTAACTTTTCGGAGTTATGTGCGTTTTGTAATGTAACCTAGTTTTAAGTGTGACTAGATTTGTACGTCTGCAATAACATCGCAAGTATGTCCGTACAGATAGATAGCTATTGAAAATGAAAATGCAATATTATTTGTTCACACAAATATCAATGTAAATTTAATAATAAGAAGCTGTGATAGCCTAGTGGTTAGGGCGTCAGCCTCTTAATCAGAGGTCGGCGGTTCGAATCTGAGCACGCACCTCTAACTTTTCGGAGTTATGTGCGTTTTTAAACAATTAAAATATCACTTGCTTCACCGGTGAAGGAAAACATCGTGAGGAAATCTGCACGCCTGAGAGTTCTCCATAATGTTCTCAAAGGCGTGTGAAGTCTGCCAATCTGCATATGGCCAGCGTGGTGGACTATGGCCTTAACCCTTCTCATATTGAGAGGAGACCCGTGCTCTGTAGTGAGCCGATAATGGGTTGATCATGATGAATTTTTGCTTTAAAAATTCGAAGCCCGACCCGTCCAATGATCAAAGACAGTCTATCCATATACACAGCAACATTATTTTTTATTAAGATTGTTAAATCTTTCTATCGTTTTCGGTTATTTACTACGCCCATAACCTTTTACCAAAGCAGCGTGGTGGGCCCACTGTCTACAATGTATCTCTTAAAGAGATCTGTACCTAGCAGTGAGATTAATACATTGATCATGGTATAGATACTATCCTCAAAGACCAAATTCAAATTCAAATAGTCCTTTACAAGGCACTTTTGACGCGTCAATAATTTACGTAGTAGTGATTTAATGGTGATAACTACATTCGTAAACTTAAAACTAAACCTATGAGGGTTCCAAACGCGCCCCGGTCTAAGAAGAAGCCCACAACAAACGGGTGTTTTTTTTCGTTATCACCGTCTCACATAATCAATAATAAATTATAGTACCTATGGAGTTGAGTAATTCATACCCATGCTTTTTTTCGTTTATATAATCCTTACTAGCTGGCGCCCGCGACTTCGCCCGCGTGGAATAAGTTTTTAAAATTTAGTCAGAATAAGTTGTAAAAATTCCAACGGAAACTCTCCTATGTCACTCTCCAGGTCCTCAACTATAATTTCAAAATTGACGTCGATCCATTGCTCTGTTGCGACGTGATTGAAGGACAAACCAACATACAAACTCACATTCGCATTTATAATATTACTATGATTTTGTCTGGATAGTAAAGATTTCATCGTACAAAGTATTTCAATGGATTCAAAGAAGTAAAACTTTATAAAATTTTCAACCAACATGAACCCCGGTATTAACCTCTTTGCGGCGGATTTTCACAAATTATTAGCGGATGTCTACGCGTTAGCAGGGCCTAACTTCCAAATTCCTTTACATTATTTATGTTTCCACTTTTAATGTGTGATTTTGCAAAAGAGCTTATACCTACATGTCATAGTTACTAAAAAGTAATGCTCTAATTGCCGATTTTCATTTCTCTAATTCCAAAAACTCCGAACTTACATGTAACCTACCAACCCGTCACTCCTCTCACCCCTTTTGGGATGGATTTTTGGAATATTGCGTATATACAGGTTTTTATTATTTAAAACAAATAAACTAAATGGCAATTTGCATGTCCCAAACTTAGAATCCCGATGAAAGCTTCCAACCCCCATTTCACCCCCCTTGGAGTAGATTTTCGTAACATTGATTATACAGATCTATATTATTTATAATTAACAACTTAGTTGCCAACTTTCATATCTCTAAATTCAAAAATATAGGGTTTTTCATACAAACTTCCAACCCCCATTTCTACCCCTTAGGGGTGGATTTTTGTAATATTGCGTATAGAGGTTTTTATTATTTAAAACAATTTACCTAAATGCCAATTTTCATGTCCCCTAACTTCGAAAACATAGAATCCTGATGAAAACTTTCAACCCCCATTTCACCCCCCTTGGAGTAGATTTTCGTAACATTGATTATACAGATCTATATTATTTATAATTAACAACTTAGTTGCCAACTTTTATATCTCTAACTTCAAAAATATAGGACTTTCATACAAACTTCCAACCCCCATTTCTACCCCTTAGAGGTGGATTTTTGTAATATTATGTATACAGGTTTTATTATTTAAAACAAATTACCTAAATGCCCATTTTCATGTCCCTAACTTTGAAAACATAGAATCCTCATGAAAACTTACAACCCCCATTTCACCCCCCTTGGAGTAGATTTTCGTAACATTGATTATACAGATCTATATTATTTATAATTAACAACTTAGTTGCCAACTTTCATATCTCTAACTTCAAAAATATAGGACTTTCATACAAACTTCCAACCCCCATTTCTACCCCTTAGGGGTGGATTTTTGTAATATTGCGTATAGAGGTTTTTATTATTTAAAACAATTTACCTAAATGCCAATTTTCATGTCCCCTAACTTCGAAAACATAGAATCCTGATGAAAACTTTCAACCCCCATTTCACCCCCCTTGGAGTAGATTTTCGTAACATTGATTATACAGATCTATATTATTTATAATTAACAACTTAGTTGCCAACTTTTATATCTCTAACTTCAAAAATATAGGACTTTCATACAAACTTCCAACCCCCATTTCTACCCCTTAGAGGTGGATTTTTGTAATATTACGTATACAGGTTTTATTATTTAAAACAAATTACCTAAATGCCCATTTTCATGTCCCTAACTTTGAAAACATAGAATCCTCATGAAAACTTACAACCCCCATTTGACCCCCCTTGGGGTAGATTTTCGTAACATTGATTAAACAGATCTTTATTATTTATAATTAACAACTTAGTTCCCAACTTTCATGTCTCTAACTTCAAAAATAAAGGACTTTCATACAAACTTCCAACCCCATTCCAACCCTTTAGGGTTGGATTTTCTCAAAACCGGTTCTTAGCTGACCTCTACTTCATAAAAGAAATCTATCTTCCAAATTTCAAGTTCGTTCGTTCTATAGTTCCTGAGATATCGTGATCATCAGTCAGTCAGTCAGTCAGTCAGTGGTATTTCGCTTTTATATATATATAGATTATCGAAATATGATTTTTCTGTAAGCTTTCGTTTTATAAAAACTTATTGATAGACATCTCCAAGATATCAATAGGTTAATCCTTTGAACTAGTTACTAATTTTCCTTTCATAACAATTAAGTATATCTTAGTGGTGAAATCAAACAGATGACCTGCTGTTCCAAAATACTAATATTATTAAGTAACTCTTCTTGAAATAGGTGAATGGAATAAACTGTAATGTGAGAATTTGAAATAACGAAGCAGTTTAATTCAACCTAACCTAACAGTTGTTTCGAAACAACAGAAAGGTACTTGAATTTTACATATTCGTGCAAAAGTACTTCGTTTTTACGCTATTATATTATATTTGTTCTGGCTTACAGAATTAAAAAATTCGGCTATTTTTAAGTCATGCAAAGTTTACACTTGAAATAAGCTTTTATATAAAACGTAAGCTTGTAGAAAAGTCCTACTATAGTGTAAAGGATTATGTAAATGATAAACAAGCATTTTAATTAATAAGGATATCACTTGCTTTAACGGTGAAGGAAAACATCGTGAGGAAACCTGCACGCCTGAGAGTTCTCCATATTTTTCTCAAGCGCGTGTGAAGTCTGCCAATCCGCACATGGCTAGCGTGGTGGACTATGGCCAAACCCTTCTCATATTGAGAGGAGACCCGTGCTCTGTTTAAGTTTACGAATGTAGTTATCACCATCAAATCACTACTATGTAAATTATTGACGCGTCAAAAGTGCCTTTTAAAGGACTATTTGAATAAAGATTATTTGAATTTGATAGAAAGAAAGACTGGCAGTAATGCCTCGAAACTCTAATTCACACATATATATCTATATATATATATATATATATATATATTTCAAACATATTTAAGGATCATTTATATCAAAAGTGTGCTAATGGGACTTAATTACTAAGCATTCTGTCTCAGTCATGTACCACAATAGAAAAATCTAGTAGAAATATTTATTATTTACTTCTATTCTTTTCTATTTTTTTCCATGACAACTAATTAAAAAATTATTTATTTATTTATTTCGTTGCATATTGTGTACACATACCCAGTTTGGGTGTTGCAACTTGGTCTGGAATCGACCGCAGTAGAGAGACCGATTTCATTTATTTTTTACTTACATCGTTTAAAAAATCGTTTACTGTGTAATAACACTTCTCCAATAAAAAATTCTTTAATACTGTGTAAAATTCATTTTCATTTTCTAAGTTTCGTATGCAGTCTGGCAGACCATTATATATTTTCACAGACATTACGTAGGGACTACAGGTGTGGAGTTTTAGCTTTGATGGTAGGAGGGGATTAAATAAAATTAAAAAGCAAAGTGTTTATAATATCGTGATGTATTTTTATACTTTGATGTTCATTGACCGAAGCCAGGAATCGAACCAAGGACCTCAAATTGTATAACGCGACAGCACACCCGCTGCGCCATGAAGCTCGTCAAACAGACATATATATTTGAGACAAAAGTATTAAAACTAAACAATGAACTTTAGCTTGCTAGGTTACACTATGCAGATTCGTATGACAGAATAATTGACGTCAATGTGTGACATCAGTCACACGTTAGTCATTTGACATTACATGATAGATGGCAAACTAAAGCTATTTAATTTAATAATACCTAGAATTGATCAGTCAAAGATTAGGACGGCGTTGTCCTAAAGTTACCTTAAAGCAAGCATAATACTTCTTTTACTTGATATTCTCATCAGGTCTAATCACAGCTCATGTTGCTGGAAATATTGGGCATAAATTTGGCATACAGATAGATATCGCGTAAGTATCTAAAAGTATGTGAAAGTTTTTTTTTTTTTTTTTTTTTTTTTTTTTAATTTATACCCATTGCCCTAAAACATATATATGTTGGAGATTATTTTATAATCCATTTAATTAAATATTTATATCTTAATATAAACTAAACGTAAGAACAGGTGTTTAGATTGACAGTTTATATATACGTATATAAACTGTCAATCTAAACACACCATTTGTCACCACTTGGAGAGTGTTGGCCCTGATCTCAGTGCCAACCAGTACGGCTTCCGCAGGGGCAGATCCACCATCGACGCAATAGCACGGGTGAGGGCCCTAGTGGAAAATGCAGTGTCCCGAGACGAGGTGTTGGTGGCGGTGTCACTCGACATCGCCAACGCATTCAACACCTTGCCCTGGAGCTGCATCCGAGAGGCACTGAGGTACCACACGGTCCCTCTATACCTCCGGAGGGTCGTGTCGGCCTACCTTTCCGAGCGATCGGTCAGGTTTCCGACCAGCGTAGGCTGGTCGGAGAGGGCGGTGTCGTGCGGTGTCCCACAGGGTTCGGTACTTGGGCCCCTCCTGTGGGACATCGGGTACGACTGGGTGCTGCGTGGAGCTGTATTGGGGGGCGTCGACATCATTTGTTACGCCGACGATACCCTAGTGACGGCTCACGGCAGCACCTTTCGGGAGGCTAGATGTAGGGCCACAGCCGGCGTGGCCCACATTGTAGCGAGGATTCGGACCTTGGGCTTGGAGGTCGCCTTGCACAAATCCGAGGCCCTGTGCTTTCATGGGCCTCGGAGAGCGCCTCCCGCTCGGTCCGAATTGGTGGTGGGTGGGGTGTCCATCGGTGTTAAGCGTACGATGAAGTACCTAGGACTTGTCCTTGACAGCCGGTGGACCTTCGGGGAGCACTTTCGGCGTCTGGTCCCGAAGCTCGTGGGAGTCGCTGGAGCCCTTAGTCGGCTTCTGCCCAACCTGGGCGGACCGAGCTCGCGGTGTCGGCGCCTATACACGGGCGTGGTGCGATCCATGGCGCTCTACGGAGCGCCCATCTGGGCAGACGCTCTGACTGCCCAAACCCAGGCCCTGTTACGGAGATCGCAGCGGGTCATGGCGGTCAGAATGATACGCGGGTATCGCACCATTTCGTGCGAGGCAGCCTGTGTGTTGGCGGGGACACCGCCGTGGGAGCTGGACGCTGGAGTGCTCTCCGAAGCGTACTGGCGTAGGGTGAACGCCCGACTCCGGGGTGAACAACCTACGCCAGCGGAGGATCGTGCGTGGAGGCGGTTGGCTGAGGCTAATCTCGTCGCCCTTTGGCGGGAGAGGCTTCTCGCGCCGACAGCCGGCTACCGCACGATCGAGGCGATCCGGCCCGTCCTCGAGCTCTGGACGGGCCGGAAGCACGGGGCTCTGTCCTTTCGCCTTGTGCAGATTCTCTCGGGGCATGGTTGCTTCGGGAGGTATCTGTGCAAGGTCGCAAGGCGGGAGCTCACGGAGGAGTGCCATGAGTGTGGCTACGCTCAGGACTCGGCGCAGCACACGCTGGAGTCGTGCGTCCAGTGGTCGGTCCAGCGAGCCCAACTCGTGGCACAGGTGGGGCCAGACCTTTCGCTGCCCGCCGTGGTCCGCACCATGGTGGCCAGCGAGACGTCTTGGGCTTCCGTCGCCTCCTTCTGCGAGGAGGTGATGACACAGAAGGAGGCGGCAGAACGACGCCGGGAGAATGACGCAGACGCGCACCCTCTCCGGCGTCGTAGGGCGGGGCGCAGGCGAAGGGTGCACGATCGCCGCCTGCCCCCCTGACGAGGAGCTCCGGGTGATGGATGAGAGGCATCCCCACCCGTCGAGCCTTATCCTCGGGTCGTGAGGCGCGTCCATTGGTCCTGGCGCGCCTCGGACGGAGTTAGGGGGCCTCTATCATAGGCCTCCCGTGGAGGGTCTGCCTCGGCGGACGCCGCTGTCTGGGTTGCGGTCGAGTGCACTAGTGTTCCCGTGACCCAGCCACCAGGCGACGCGAAGGAACATCGCTGGGTTTTAGTGGGTATTCTGGTCGCCAGTAAACTGGCCACCAGGGAGTCCCACATACCCCGTCGGAAGCGGCGCAGTCTTGCCTGCATCGCTTCCGGAGGGGATGCGTAAACGCATTTCCCAGCGGAAAAAAAAAAAAAAAAAAAAAAAAAACACCATTTGTCAATTCAATGAAGAGACAATCCGTTTTCGGACGTTATTTGAAAATAAAAAGAACAAAGATGGCGGGAAGGTTCAAAAGAGCAAATACTTGGCTGTAGGGTATTTTGGAAAATGTTGTAAAATGACGGTTGATTTTGTATAATTGATGATAGTTATTTTTTAATTTAACTCTAAAATTAGAATTAAAAGTCATCTAAAACAACAAAGATAAAGTTATCCGACAAAGTAGTTATCATTTCACCCAGCTGTTGTTATCAACTATTTTTAATCTGTCAACAAGGGCAAAAGTTGGGAGAAAGGCGGAAGACGCTTTTTTACGCTTTTCTTGAATTAATGTATTCATTTGAGAAACGTTTGAGGGAGCCGCGTCCGCCGAGTGCGAAGTTTCCCGCCCTTTTCCCTAACTTCGAGTCTCCATTGCTATAAACTTGACATTGACTAATCTGTGTAAAGCCATAAAAACAGAAAAAAAAAGAGGCAAAAGTTTTATGTTATTAGGTATTTTTTGTTTCTATAAATTCTCAGTAATATTCAAAGATTTTTAAAATATTTAACGTTAATAGATTATTATGCAGACAAACAATTTTAATCATCTTATGTTCGAATAATATATGTTCTAATAGATGGCCCAATATATACCGAACAAAATTATTTAAAATTTTATATTGACCCAAATAGAAATATGACGAATTTTTTTGCAAATTTCCAAAAGTCTGAAAATGTGATATTTAAATATTTTAAACGCCGGTAAATTCAAACGAAGTTTTGTCGAGATTTAGGAGCAAATTTTATTAATTTGCGGGTAGGTATGCCAAAGGGTGCACCGAGGGTAAACTGGCTTAGAATATAAAGTCCCATAGCTTGCTTATGAATGCATAAGCAACTAACAGACAAGATTAACCGTTCGATACTGTCTCTCCACCGCATAATACCTTCAAATGATTTCGACCCAGTTCTCTGGTTACAACAAAAACACGCATTTGTACGTAGGTACCAGAACATCTGTCCGAACCTTCAAGGTCAGCCCAAAGAAGGTTAGGTCGCATTTATATCATTATGTAATTTCAGTATTCAATTAACTGTCATTTATTTTTTATTGGAACGAAGTTCCTTATCGCGCGTTGTGAAAGGGGGCTAGACGGAAAAAATTCTTACGAAAAGTTGTCACGACACTTTTTGTTATTGTAAGCTGTGCGGCGTCGCATGTTTCTCTGTCTGTCTCTCTCTCTTATAGAAAGCAAGCCAGATATTTTCATTTCTATTTCGCATTGAACAGTGTGGTGTCGCGACGATTATTTTTGTTGAGTGTATACAGGTTTTTTGTAAATAATAAATAATAATAATATAATAAATAATGAATCCTGACAGTGTTTCTGCACAAGTTCCGGATATTGCTGATGGAGTACAAAATTGAGCCTACTGATTAAGTTTATATAACATTATATTTGTTAATAATAAAAAATATATATATAACTTAAATAAGATAAAATTTTATTACAATTCCTTCACTAATTAATCAAATGGAACTTCGTTCCATCCGGGCGTCCCTTGACACCTCTCAAGTTTTTTTTAGTTTATTGTTTTTACTTTCGCGAACTGTTTTTTCATGCAATAGATAAGTTTTTATTATTAGACGTGCTTGAGTCAAAAAAGGTCTTGAAAACCTGCCGTGACCATAGATGCAGTGGCTTTCCTAGAGTTTAAATACTATAACAAATTTTGACGTTTCTTCTGTTTTTTTTTTTCGTTTTATGGCTTTACACAGATTAGCCAATGTCAAGTTTATTGTTTTATTAGTTCTCTCTTTTTATTGGCTTTGCACAGATTAGCCAATGTCAAGTTTATAGCAATGCAGAAGTTAGGGAGAAATGGCGGGAAACTTCGCACTCGGCGGACGCGGCTCCCTCAAACCTACACCGACCGTACCTACCTACCTACACGTACCACCGTCGCGGCAAGCGAGCGTTCGCTGCGCTTGCCGTCGGCGATGGAAGGTCGGGTGCGAGAGAGTGTTCCTCTTCCACCTCTCTTGCTCCTGTGCCTTCGGAGGACTTGTGGGTGATGGAAACGGGGCCGTCCATCACTCACAGTACGGTTCTCAAGTTGACTGGTGTGCTGTTGTTCCGGCACACCTCTAACCGGCGAAACTGGGCACGTTGTGCCCAAGGAGGGTCTGCTGCGGCAGACACCCGCTGGTGGAGTTGCGGTTGTATGCGAAAGCTGTCCCGTGACTCCACCATACAGCGGTGAGTAGAAACACGTGGGGGTTTTAGTCAGTAGAAGTCTGACATAACCTCTGTGCCTCCCCGTGGCGCAGAGGTATCCATGAGGATTTACCCACGAAAAAAAAAAAAAAAACCTATACAAACTTCAAACAACATAACAGTCTTTTTATACACATATAAACTATGAAATATTTTGTTGTAGGTAAATCCGTTTTTACAAAGAACTATTCCGTGAGTGGGTTAGTCGATTATTCAAGTCAGTATTAAACCCATAAGACAGAGAGAGAGCGCTGCGTTCTGATTGTACACGATAGCTCTGTTTCGCAGCTACAATTCGACACTCGCGTTGCCACAGAGCATTAATTTTAATTTTATTTTTGCTGTAATTTGCGACCACAGCGTTAGGAAGTATATCATATCTGTATCCTCAATGCATATAGAATAGAAGTGCTAAGATCAATGATTATCAATTTTCAAATTGAAGCGTGAAATTTTAAAATGTTGCAGAAAGTTTTATGTTATTTATGATTATTAAATTATATTAAATATTAGCTTTATTAAATAAGTATCAAAAGTCATTACAATATAAATTAATCAATATGATAATCTTTTCCCAATTAATTTTGGATATGTTTTTGTTTTAATTAAAAATTCTTTTGAATTATATGATAATTACATTTTAACAAACCATTTTTTTTTATCTTTGTCAAAAAGTTTTTTTTTAATAAAAAGTAGGTATCCCATGTTTCTTTTTATACCAATAAACAGCAAGTATAATTTGCTATATTCCGCCGACACCAACGTTGTGGGCGTTGTCCGCGGAATATAGCAAATTATACTTGCTGTTTATTGTTTATCATGGAATTTCGCAAAGTAACCCCTGCTTCTATGCATTACTTCTTTTACCTCCAAGAATATGTGTACAAAGTTTCATGATGATCGGTTTAGTAGTTATCGCGTGAAAGATTAACAAACAAACATACATTCACATTTATAATACTAGTACGATTATTGACATACATTGTAAGAAAAGCCGGGTTTTTCGGCTTCATGTCATCTCCGTGTCAAATTTAATAAAAGTCCGTGAAGCAAAATCACCATTGCATTCATACCAATATAAGTATGGAAATAAAAACACTAAAGAGAGCTTATTGATTTCTATGCGGTTAATTTTCAAATCAATTCATCACTATTTAGTATAGAGAAGTAGATATCACAGTAAAAGCCCCAGAAACTGCGCGCAAAACTAGACTTTACTTAGGAAGTAGGTACAGGGTCAGAGAAGCTAAAATTCGATTAACATTTACTCATCATGGCGTAGGGTTTATAGAAGCAATAAAATTACAATAAAACTGAATGAATGTTTCTCATTTTTTTTTACGCAATCACGTAACTTCTGGGCAGAGATAAGACGATGTTAACAGTTTTAATTATGGTTTTTTAAATTGATACGACTGTGTGAGCACATTAGGAATTATAATTTTTAAAACGCTTGCTAAATTGCGAACTATATTACGTATTACTTTGAGAATTGTTAGCTTAGATATAACCTAGTTTTAAGTGTGAGAAGATTTGTACGTCTGCAATAACATCGCAAGTATGTCCGTACAGATGATAGATAGCAATTGAAAATGAACATGAAAAATTATTTGTTCACACACATATCATCATGATCAACCCATTACCGGCTCACTACAGAGCACGGGTCTCCTCCCTATACGAGAAGGGTTTGGCCATAGTCCACCACGCTGGCCATGTGCGGATTGGCAGACTTCACACGCCTTTGAGAACATAATGGAGAACTCTCAGGCATGCAGGTTTCCTCACGATGTTTTCCTTCACCGTTGAAGCAAGTGATATTTTAATTGTTTAAAAACGCACATAACTCCGAAAAGTTAGAGGTGCGTGCCCGGATTCGAACCGCCGACCTCTGATTAGGAAGCTGACGCCCTAACCACTAGGCTATCACCGCTTTTTACACAAATATCACTTTGTAAATTTAATAAGAAGCTGTGATAGCCTAGTGGCTAGGACGTCAGCCTCCTAACCAGAGGTCGGGGGTTCGAACCCGGGTGGTTCGGTGAAGGAAAACATCGCGAGGAAACCTGCACGCCTGAGTTCTCTATAATGTTCTCAAAGGCGTGTGAAGTCTGCCAATCCGCATATGGCCAGCGTGGTGGACTATGGCCAAACCCTTCTCATATTGAGAGGAGACCCGTGCTCTGTAGTGAGCCGACAATGGGTGCCTTATCGGACACTGTAATATGAGAACAAATCATGAGACCTTCTGTTAAGTATAAAACCTGTGTCAGAACGACTCGCTCTTCTCATTACATTATTTAACAAGTTTGTTTTTTATTCACTACTACATCTTATTTTCTAACATGCAGTGTAAGCAAAGTAGACTAGATTGTTTTTTTTTAATTGTTTATTAGCAAAAGCCGTTTAAACGATCACTAACGACAGTATTTTTAGTTCTTTTATTTATACCTACCTGTGCCCGCCACTTCGTCTGCGCAGGATTAGTATTTCGAGTAACTTATATTAGCGTGGTTTGATATAATGATTCGCTATTATATTCGCTATCCCGCTATTCCAGGTCATTTCTGCCACGCACCTGCAAATTGTGGAACCAGCTTCCATCTTCTGTGTTCCCTAATAGTTACAATATGGGGATCTTCAAAGGGCGGATTAACAAATTGCTCGAGGGCCAGCAACGCATTGGCGGTTCCTCTGGTGCTGCAAATGTTCATGGGCGGCGGTAATCACTTACCATCAGGTGACCCGCCTGCTCGTTTGCTCGCTATGTATATAAAAAAAAAAGATTCAATTGGACGGTTATCGAATAATATGCCATAAAATAAACAGTTAATTAGAAAAAAAGGCCCGAGTCGAAGTCTCAAGTTGCAGCCCACGGGACAGCAAAGAAGAGCGCACCGACCTACTTAAACAGACTCCTCTAGCTCGCAGTAGATTATTACTTACTACACAATGATAAACACTTAATTCAATATTCGTAATTATTAATGATATAATACCATAACATAGGATGATATTATTAATAATTATACAAACGCTTGATGTCGGATGTTCACAATATAATATAATCTGCATAAGTAATTGCGTTTAATTAATACTGGGTTATATTTATTGCACTATGCGGTTAATTAAACGCGCATTATTTAACTTGCAATAATTCAAACTAGCGGTCACCCTTGACTTTGTTTATTTTTGTCTGGTGGGAGGCTTAGGCCGTGGCTAGTTACCACCCTACCGACAAAGACGTGTCGCCAAGCGATTTAGCGTTCCGGCACGATGTCGTGTAGAAACCGATAGGAGTATGGGTTTACCATACCCTAACAGGTTAGCCCGCTACCATCTTAGACCGCATCATCATTTACCGTCAGGTGACATGCCGTCAATGGCTAACTTGTGGTGTATAAAAAAAAAAAACCCCCCCAGACAGGCTCCGAGTTTTGAAGCATTTTTAGACCACACCTTCGATTAGTTTTAAAATAGTTTTTATTGATTTTAATGTTTTAAATAATTATTTATAGACTTTTAAAATTTTTGCTTTTTTGGTATATTATTGTTATATTTAATTGAAGTAATTGTTTATTTAAAATTTTAAATTGTAATTTATTTGGAACTGAAAAAAAAAATGTACCTTGAATGATTTAATTATTGTTTTAACAAAAATTTCTCTCTTGATGTTAATAAATAATGTATAAATAAGAAGACTAAAATATTTGTAATTGATTTATGACCAATAAAGCACACCAAGGTCTCTTTTTATTGGAAGAGGGCACCCTGCAAAAAAAACTCTCCCAAAAATTCATTTTTACATATCAGATGTTCAATAAACATTATTTCAATCCTAACTTATGTTATAGTTTTATTACCTATAAATCAATGAATGAATCCACTTCTATTCTACACCAGGCGAAAATAAAGAACAAAACAAAAAGTTTAGATAAGACGAAAACAATATAAAATGTATGTTTTGTTTTTCGTTACGCTTGAAAACTGATTTGACTGAAGAAATGATAATTTCACTCGTTTAAATATTTTATGTTTGGTTCCAGTAAGAAATAATAGTAATTATAAGCCAAACATGTTGTTAGCGATAAAGTCAAAATGATTAAAATATGCTTAGTGAAAATAATCATATTAAAATATCACTTTGTAAATTTAATAATAAGAAGCTGTGATAGCCTAAGAAGCTGTGATAGCCTAGTGGTTAGGGCGTCCGCCTCCTAATCAGAGGTCGAGGGCCCGAAACCGGGCACTTTCCTCTAACCTCTAACTTTTTCACTTGCTTCAACGGTGAAACATCGTGAGGATACTGCATTCCTGAGAGTTCTCCATAATGTTCTCAAAGACGTGTGAAGTCTGCCAATCCACACATGGCCAGCGTGGTGGACTATGGCCAAACCCTTATCATATTGAGACGAGACCCGCGATCTGTAGTGAGCCGGCAATGGGTTGATCATGACGATGATGATGATGAATATGTCATACTTTTTCTTTCTCTCAATATATTAGAGATTTTATTTTTAAATATTGATATAGGCTTATCTCTAAAGCTATCAGGGAATTTGTTATAAATGTTGAGTATAGTATGCACATTTATTGTATAAAAATAAACTATCTAATCTTGTGTATATATCATATTTTATTTTACCGTATGTTATGGACATACGGTAAAATAAAATACTAACTTTGTAGTATACTATACTACTTTTTTTATTATATATATTAAAATATATTATTAAAAAGGAGTCCCTTTAGGCAAGGTTCTGAAGATACTGGCAGCGTTTTTTTGTATTTACAAGATGTATGTATCATCATGTTTTGGTATTTTTTACGAGGAGCGTTTGGTATTTTGAAGATACACTTGTTATGGGACTGAAAACCACCACGCTGCTCTAATACGTGGTAAAATTAAATGTAACGCGATCGAAAAACCCCGGAAGCGGTCCCCTCTATGCACATCCTTCTCAAAGTCAGGACTACGGTATATAAGATACGCGCGCCTCTCACGCCACCAGTCGACCCTCGCGTTGTGTTGTGTTGTGAGAGACTGTGTTTAGTGAAGGGTTCAGTACAGAGGTGAAGGCATTTTTTTTTAATTAGTGTAGTGTAGAGATGTAGATATATATAGTGAATGCTCTCGTATGAAAGTGATGTGTGAGAAATTAATAAAAGAAATCTAGAGCCGAGAGAAAGGAATTTTTGAAGAGTATAAAAAAAAACTACATGGTTTTCTAAGGGTGACTTTGAATGGAAATCTTTTATTTATATATATTATTATTAATTAATTATTTTTCACAATTAAATATTGTCCACAACTAAATAATTTAAAAAATGAATAATAAGTAAAACAGGAAAAATCTTAATGCGAGTAAGATCTCTTGAATCTCGGTTTTATTGATTTTAATGAAATTCTTTATTTTAAATCATATTAGATACATGACTATTATTAAAAACAAAGCGAAAAAATTAAAAATAATATAGAAGTAACTCAGTTACATTTTGTAACAAATTGTATTTAAATATCCTACATTTTTTATAAATATAAGATATGTTATTTTTAAACTTATATACAAAGTAAGTACATTAATTCATTATCGTTCATAATAATGTTATATAACTTATAATAACAAGTTAAATATTTTGTTAAAAGCTTCCCAAAACTAGAACTAATTGCATGTTAATTGGAATTAAACGCGCGTGCGGTGCGTAATTTTATAAAATTGAATTAAATAAAGTTTAACCACAATTTGACCACATTTAAGCAAAGTTTCTGAACCGTTTTTGCTTTAAAAATTGACTCACGAACTGATGCATTTGTCAGTTTTTACAATTTTTCCGAAACCTCTTCATCATCATCACCATAATCAACCCATTACCGGCTCACTTCAGAGCACGGGTCTCCTCCCAATATGAGAAGGGTTTGGCCATAGTCCACCACCCTGGCCGTGTGCGGATTGGCAGACTTCACACGCCTTTGAGAACATTATGGAGAACTCTTAGGCGTACAGGTTTCCTCGCGATGTTTTGCTTCACCGTTGAAGCAAGTGATATTTTAATTGCTTAAAAACGCACATAACTCCGAAAAGTTAGAGGTGCGTGCCCGGATTCGAACCGCCGACCTCTGAATAGGAGGCTGACGCCCTAACCACTAGGCTATCACCGCTTCGATTCCTAAACCTCTTAAATTGACTTAAATATGGTTAAATATGGCATTATAAATATAAAAAGCCTTAAATATGGTTTAAAATCGAAACATTAAGAAAATAATAAAATAACTTTTAGAACTACCCATTTAATTTAGATACATATTTACTTTATTAAAGTCAACATTGTCTTCTTCAGCTTGCTTTTAATCTATGGTTGTAAATAACTTAACAAAACTACTAGTCAATTCTAAATCAAATCAAAATATCTTCATTTATGTATATAAGCATCTATGAACCGTTCATATATAACGCATTTTTTTAGTGATGGATAACTATTCTCGCCAACTTAAAACTAAGAGGGTACAAATCGCGCCTAGGCCTAGAAAGAAGCCTACAACAAATTTAGTCTGATTTTTTTTTGTTATCACCATCTCACATAATAAATTATACTAGAGCAATACACACCCAAGCTATTTTGTCACTTATATAATCCTTAATTTCGTAATAGGATTGTTCCATAAGCTTTCGTTTTATAAGAACTTTGAACTTATTGATAGACATCTTCAATATATCAATAGGTAATTTGTTATAAAATAAAATACAATTTCCTTTGAATGAGTTACTAATTTTGTGCAGCCTACTAAACGGTACTACAAGTTTACTTTTACTTCTAATGTTCAGTGCGTTACAGTCCATTTTTTCCTTGTTATTTTTAATATTTTTATGGACATACATTAAATTTTCATATATATTCTAGGCATTGGGAATTTTTAATACTTCGCTGGTTTTTGAGGTTATTTTAATAACGGTTGTATAACAAAGGTTATACCTAAAAACACACGTTCATAGGCACACTCAGTATAATATAGTAAAGTATAGTATTTTTTTTTTTGTTTATATATTTGACCTTTTAAAATTTATAATAGTACACTGCCTTTCTTTATATTTTATCCTGGGTTCGTAAGACCTGGAAGAGATCGCATTAGCGATAAGGTCTCTTATTCCTTTTTTCTGTTTTTGGGTATCTTTGTTATATTGTATTTCTTCTTTTATATGGTGCATCCTAGACAGCATCATCACTTAACACCAGGTGAGATAGCGGTCAAGGACTTACTTGTAGTTTATAAAAAAAATTAGCTAGATATACTATTTTTATGGTGTTATAGTATAATACGCAGAATAAAAATCAAATCATGTTCACTATCATAACAGAGTAACAAATTCTAATTCAAATAATCTTTATTAAAATAGTCCTGTAAAAGGCACTTTTGACGCGTCAATAATTTACATAGCAGTGATTTGATGGTGATAACTACATTCGTAAACTTAAAACTAAAGCAATGAGGGTTCCAAACGCGCCCCGGTCTAAGAAGAAGCCCACAATTTACTTAGCCGGGGTTTTTTTTGTTATCACCACCTTTAAATTATGGTACTGGAGATAGAGCTTTTTTATCGTTTATATAATCCTTAATATCGTAATATGATTTTTCTACAAGCTTTCGTTTTATAAAAACTTTGAACTTATTGAGAGACATCTAGAAGATATCAATGGGTAATTTATCTATACAAATAAATAAAATTGTAGTGTCTGTTTGTAATATTGACATAACCGTTTTTTACTACATGCAGATGAATATGTATACGATACATACAACAAAATAACATTTTTTACAATTTTTGTCTGTCTGTTTGTTCCGGCTAATATCTGAAATGGCTGAACCGATTTTTACGGGACTTTTATTGGCAGGTAGCTAATGTAATAAGAAGTAACTTAGGCTACTTTTATTTTAGAAAAATAAAGTAATGTTGCAATGTCCAAGTACTGTCCAGTACCGCGCGCAGCTCACGCGCATGCCACCGCCTGTGCCATCATGTCTCAGGCGCTTCCCACAACTTCTCGAATCAATATCCGATTTCGCTCATTGTTTTTTTTAGGAAGGAGATACTTGTTTATCCTGTAATTATTTCAAGTAATTCGGGTTAGTAATCTATTGCTTCGTGATTGAAAGACAAACAAACACACTAACTCAACACAGACGAAGTCGCGGGCGTCAGCTAGTTATAAAATAAAATACTATTTCCTTTGAATGAGTTACTAATTTTGTGCAGTCTACTAAACGGTACTACAAGTAAAACTTAGGTAATATTTTTTTGTTAGTGTACCTGTAACTAAATTCAACGAACGGTTAAGGTATACCCACTCAAATTGTTCATCGTGGGACTATGTCGAAACGAAATGGTTTGTTAATTACGCTTTGTTTACCCGACTGCGCGGAAAAAGTTGTTCGCTTACTACTAAAATATTATTTATTTATTTTTATTATTTTTGTACCAAATTTGTGATATCAAACACTTACAAAAGAAGTATACAAAGGAAAGCTTATCTCTATAAGAGATCTCTTCCAGCTACCCTTAGATGTGAGTAAGGTGAATTTATAAAGTGGGATAGGTCAAACAAGGTATGTTTAAACTAAATGCAAAAATATACTTCCTCCTCCTCCTGAACAACCCATTACCGGCTCACTACAGAGCACGGGTCTCCTCGCAGTATGAGAAGGGTTTGGCCATAGTCCACCACGCTGGCCATGTGCGGATTGGCAGACTTCACACGACTTTGAGAACATTATGGAGAACTCTCAGGCGTGCAGGTTTCCTTACGATGTTTTCCTTCACCGTTGAAGAAAAATATACTTAGATAAATTTAAAAAATATAAAATAATATTTATATATATGATATAATATATATAAATAATCAATAAAGAAACATGCTTAAAATATATATATTTATGAAGGAAACTAATAATAATAAATAAATGTTAAGTAAAATATTAAACTAAGCTTAAAAAGTAGGTTAAAGTTGAGTTAATTCGACTACCTCCGTGTGCACGCTGCTGAATTATAAAGTGCCGATCTGGTCTGGTCTGCTTGAAGCGGTGATAGCCGAGTGGTTAGGGCGTCAGCCTCCTAATCAGAGGTCGGCGGTGCGAATCCGAGCACGCACCTCTAACTTTTCGGAGTTATGTGCTTTTATGTGTTTTTAAACAATTAAAATATCACTTGGTTCAACGGTGAAGGAAAACATCGTGAGGAAACCTGCACGCCTGAGAGTTCTCCATAATGTTCTCAAAGGCGTGTGAAGTCTGCCAATCCGCACATGGCCAGCGTGGTGAACTATGGCCAAACCCTTCTCATATTGAGAGGAGACCCGTGCTCTGTAGTGGGCCGGTAATGGGTTGCTCATAATGATCTGAGCTGGTAGGAGGCCACGGCTAGTAACCACCCTAATAGAAAAGACATGCCGCCAAGCGATTTAGTGTTCTGGTTTGATGCCGAGTAGAAACCGACTTTAACCGGTTTAAACCGGTCAAGAAAAAAGTCTTCCGTATAATATTATAAAAAGGGGCTAGCCCTTTTTATCCCCCACAAATGGGATTTCACTAAATAGGAAGTACCCTGAATAATTCTTGTAAATTCCGCGAAATTATTTATTTATTCTTTATTTGTACACCACATATTAATATAAATTATAAGAAAAACAAGAAGAAATAGGATACAAAAGGCGGCCTTATCGCTTAGTAGCGATCTCTGCCAGGCAACCTTAGGATTAGGAAAAAAGAAAGTAGGTGGCGTAAGTAGTATATAAGCAAAAACCTGCATACTAATAACTACATACTAACACATACACCAATTAGTTTAGTCTAATCATTAAACTGAATAAAAAAAGAGACTATAAAATAATTAAAAAGTGTGTTTAGATTTAATTTATCGTATTAGATTAATTAGAGGCAGTTATATCGTGATCGCTGACAGACATTCCAATTTCATTAATCATATTATATTTGTAAACGCGGGTCGTGACATGAATGAAGCATTAAATTCATCAATAATAATTAGGTATGCTCATTATTGGATTCTTTGTTTTTCGATGAGTTTTTTCCTCTTGGAGTTAATGTTTTGAGTTTCAAATAAACAATGCTATCTCTGGAATCGTCATAATAAATTTTGACGACCTCCGTGGCGCAGTGCGTGTTCTATCGCATTATAAAGTTGGAGGTCCTGGATTCGATTCCCGGCTCGAGACTGGTTTGGCGGGATGCTTCGTCCGTGATTAGCACCCTACCGACAAAGACGTGTCGCAAAGCGATTTAGCGTTCCAGCACGATGTCGCGTGGAAACCAATTAGGAGCGTGAGTTTATTTTAGGTTAGGCCGTCGCGTAGAAACCAATTGTTAGTATGGATTTACCATACCCCTAAAAGGTTAGCCCGCTACCGTCCTAGACGGCGTCATCACTTACCACCAGGATTGATAACTGTCGAGGGCTTTCTTGTAGTGTATCAAATAATAATCATCATTATAGCGAGATGGTGATAACAAGAAATAATACGCCTTTCGGTCAAACAGACCTTTCGGACAGCTGGTTTGTTGGCGAATTAAATATACCTATAATTGTAGATCGGTGTATTTACGTACTACAAAAAGAAGCATTTTTAACCTAAGAGAATGCGCTAGGTATCGTATATTTAATTCGCTGAAAAGAGGCAGTCTTCAGGGTGCAAAACCATGTCTGTGTCAAATTTTGTCAAGATCGGTTCCGTACTGACCCCTGCTTGTATGAGCGGTAAATTTTTTTAAATAAAGTAAATACTTCATAGTTATCAACTATACTTAATACTAATGTAAAAATGCAAAACATATTAATTATGCTTGCACCGAATGCTCCGCCATTTTAAAAATCGGATTCAAGCATTATCCACTAACTTCAGTTGGTATAAATTCACAAGGTCTTTGCCTCATGAGTTCAAGTTCGCTCACGAACTGTACTGCATCTGTACAAGTCACATTCATTTTTTCAAATAAAATTAAGTGATGATGTACATAATATAAGGTAATTTAATAAATTAGTTATTTTCGCCTTGGAGGTAATAAGTGATTATATTTTTTGTATATATACTTAGATTGTATTAGGCATGATGATGAAACTGCACTAACGTATCACCATCTTCTTTAAATTAAAGTTTGACGATCAACAATAATCAGAGGTCGGCGGTTCGAATCCGGGCACGCACCTCTTACTTTTCGAAGTTATGTGCGTTTAAAAAAAAAACATAAAATATCACTTGCTTCAACGGTGAAGGAAAACATCGTGAGGAAACCTGCACGCCTGAGTTCTATATAATGTTCTCAATGGCGTGTGAAGTCTGCCAATCCGCACATGGCCAGCGTGGTGGACTATGGCCAAACTCTTCTCATATTGAGAGGAGACCCGTGCTCTTTAGTGAGCCGGTAATGGGTTGTTCATGATGATCAACAATTGAAAAGCCATCCTATTAAGTGCCGCTTTTCTTAAGTCTGGGTACCCAAATCCGATCCACCTCTTTATATCTTCCAACCATTTGCGTCACTGACATCCTGGAGATCTCCTTTCTAATATAATAGTCTTAGGAAGGAAAACTGGTCTGCCCTTTATATGTGGCCAAAGAAAGCTACTTTTATGCGCATAGTTGTGGAAATCATTTTCTTTTTTATACACCACAAGTTAGCCCTTGACGGCATCTCACCTGATGTTAAGTGATGATACGGTCTACGATGGTAGCAGACTAACCTGTTATGGGTATGGTAAATCCATACTAACAATTGGTTTCTACGCGACATCGTGCCGGAACGCTAAATCGCTTGGCACGTATTTGTCGGTAGGGTGGTAACTAGCCACGGCTGAAGCCTCCTACCAGACCAGACTCGAGCCAGGAATCGAACCCATTACGACAATTGAAGGAGGAGGTCTGGGTACCCAAGTACGGTCGACCTCTTTATATCGTCCAACCATTTGCTTCTCTGACGTCCTGGACATCTCTCCCCAAGAAATCTTCCTTCTTATATAAGTGGTAGCAAGGAAAACTTCTGTCTGTGTGTTTTGAACATCGTTTCTCGGTCTTTCCCTGATCGTTCTAGTTTTTTTTTTTTTTTTTTATCCACTACAAGTTAGCCCTTGACGGCAATCTCACCTGATGGTAAGTGATAATGCAGTCTAAGATGGTAGCGGGCTAACCTGGAAGGGGTATGGTAAACCCAAACTCCTATCGATTTCTACGCGACATCGTGCCGGAACGCTAAATCGCTTGGCGACACGTCTTTGTCGGTAGGGTGGTAACTAGTCACGGCTGAAGCCTCCCACCAGACCAGACTCGAGCCGGGAATCGAACCCAGGACCTCCAACTTTTTAATCTGACAGCACACTGCGCCACGGAGGTCGTCGAGTAGTACTTTCTTGTTAGATATTATTCAGGTATTCTTCCATCTTTTCACGCTAAGGGTTGAAAATTAAAATTCCAGTCGCCTATTTCCGAAACCGTTCCAAATTCCAACATAAGGTCTAAATCCCAGACTAGCCTAGAGCAATTAGACGCCACATGCCTTCACACGACCTTCCAGTGGCTCACGAGTTTGGCATATCAACTGCCGGTGCGGGTAGATGCAACGCTAACAAATAGCACTGGCTGGGCTCACTTATAGTTATTTTAACTTCGTTACAATGCTGTAAATAGCACCTATAAACGTTCAACATTACCAACTTATCACTGGTCCACCACAGGACATGGGTCTCTCAGTATCATCATCATAATCATGATCAACCCATTCTCGGCTCACTACAGAGCACGGGTCTCCTCTCAATATGGGAAGGGTTTGGCCATAGTCCACCACGCTGGCCATGTGCGGATTGGCAGACTTAACACGCCTTTGAGAACATTATGGAGAATTCTTAGGCGTGCAGGTTTCCTCACGATGTTTTTATTCACTGTTGAAGCAAGTGATATTTTTTTTTTTTTTAAAACGCACATTACTCCGAAAAGTTAGAAATGCGTGCCTGGATTCGAACCCCCGACCTCTGATTAGGAGGCTCACGTCCTAACCACTAGGCTATCAAAGCTTAAGAATGGTTTTTGCTGTAGTCAACAAAGATGGCCAAGATTTTACACGACTTTAAAAACGTTATGGAGAACTCTCAGGCGTGCAGGTTAATTAACAAAGTTTTTCTTCACAGTTAAAGTAATACCCAATTGAAAGTTGCTTGCGAAAAGCTAGAAGTGCGAGGTGGAGGTACGAATAAAAAACCATTAATTAGATAATTCTCGTCTTAAAAAATACATCAAATCACCTGAGAAATTTTACATCCGAAACCTTACCTGCAGAACCCCGAAACAATGTGGTATGTCTATCTCTATACCAAGGGTATAATGTCAAAATTCAACACATGTTTCATGTACGCTACCTTCAGGTTTACGACCGGGTAATCACCGCTTTACAAGTTTAATTTAATGATGCACTTTGCCCTTTATTTATTTATTGCAAAACCATATAGAAAATATAATATGAAGTAAGTTTTGCAATTCAAAGGGGGAACGCTGCCAGTATCTTCGGAACCTTGCCTAAAGGGACTCCTTTTAATAATATATTTTTGTAAATATATATTATTTTTTTTAAGTTTTTTATTATTAGGTTCAATATGAGGTTTATTTTAAGTTTCAGTTTTTATAAATAAATTTTATGTAAAGTTCGTAAAAATATTTCTTTTTGTTTCGATAAAACTTAAATAAAACTTGCTTCTAATGTTCATCGTTGACCTATTTATGGAACTGACTTTCTCTCTCTCCTAGATTTAGCAAAAAGTAGCCCAAATACGAAGTTGTAACTAAACGGGATAAGTTCTAGCTAAGCTTAGCTTACGCGTTTAATTGAGATTATTGCTATAGTTTGTATTTCCGTCAATAAACGCAGTTAAAGCTAAAATAGTTAAAATTTTAGCCCTATTTTATATTTTGTCTGAGGTTGCCTAGCATTGCTAGTAATAACTAATAAGGCCGCCTTTTAAATCGTACTGTATTCATACTTCTTGTATTCTTTCCTAACTAATAATTTCTTTCTTAATCATATTGCATGGCCAATAGATATTAGAAAATTTAATGTATGACCATAGAAATATAGCAAAATTCAAAAGGAATATCCGAATAGGGTACATAAGCAGTAATTATTTTGGTGTAAGACGAAATCATTTCAATAATTTAAAATGTTGAATCTTTTGCAGGTAGCACAGAAAAATGAACTACTCAACGAAAAAGGTATGATTTTACTGTATTACCTAATTGAAAATAAAAATAATTATTTTATTGATTGCAATGAAAATTTGGTAGGGTATTGACGACCTCGTTGGCGCAGTGCGTGCGCTGTGGCATTGTAAAGTTGGAGGTCCTGGGTTTGATTCCCGGCTCGAGTCTGGTCTGATGGGAGGCTTCGGCCGTGGCTAGTTTACACTTTACCGACAAAGACGTGTCGCCTAGTGATATAGTGTTCCGGCACTATGTCACGTAGAAACAAATTAGGAGTGTGGGTTTACCATACCCCTAACAGGTTAGACCATTACCAATTTAAACTGCATCATCACTTACCACCAGGTGAGATAGCCGTCAAGGGCTAACTTGTAGTGTATCAAAAAACACCGTAGACGAAGGTTCCTGGCTCTATAAGGAATATTTTATAAACGGCATAAAGACGTGTGATAGTCTGACCTTCTTCAATTCTTCTTAGACCGGGCCGCGTTTGGAATCCTCATAGCTTTAGTTTTAAGTTTACGAATGTAGTTATCACCATCAAATCACCATCAGTCAAAAGTGCCTTGTAAAGGACTATTTGAATAAAGATTATATTTGAAAGAATATTTTTTTTTAATTTTTATACTTTAATACTGAAACGCTACAAAAGTCACCGTGGGCGATCTCGCTAAGTTAAAAAATTTGCAAGTTTATTCGCTAAAACCCCGAAGCCATTAAAATGTTCGCTTCACTTTCTTTATGATACACCGTACCGTTGTCACAAAATGTATGGTGATTTTTATGATATGCTTTAAACTTTACGTGTTCAATTAACATTGAATTATGGTGGATTACCATTATCATCTACTGGATTTGTGGGGCGAAAGTAATTCTCGAACATTTACGAAATGGTTTCTTATGGTGGTTTAATATTATGAATTCGAAAGTGCGTTTGTTTGTTACCTTTTTGGTTCGTCCCTAAATCACACAGCAATAGAGCAACTGTCCGTGGGATTGTTGCGTACAATTTAGCCTTTGACTGCTATCTCACCTGGTGGTAAGTGATGGTGCATAAAATGGTAATGGGCTAATCTGTTAGGGGAATGGTAAACCAACACTCCCAATTGGTCTCTACGCGACATCGTGCCGGAACGCTTTATCGCTTGGCGACGCGTCTTTATCGGTAGGGTGGTTACTAGCCACGGCCAAAGCCTCCCACCAGACCAGACTCGAGCCGGGAATCGAACTCAGGACCTCCAAGTAACGTAGTAGTCTAAAGTTTTAAATAAAATCTCTACTCATAATTGGTTCCGACCATAGAAAATTCAGAATTAAATTTCTAAACTGTCCGTGCCGAGTATCGAACCCTAGAGGTTCACTTGAAAGACCACTTACCACTGCGCCATAGAGATTGTTTAACTCCCGCATTGAGGGTCCTGTAAATACAACTTTAGAAATCTTTTGAAATTATATCGTAGTAACTTTTTGAGTTAACTCATATTTGGCATAACGCTGGTATCAGTGTTTTGTTACACTCTGACATGTGATAGGTGATGTATGCTGAAGTGTGACAAAACACTGCATAACGATCCTTAGGTTTCTTAGACTAATCCACGTTCATTTGTTTACTTATTTATCTCGCAGTTGGATTTTGTATTTAATATACAAATGTTTACTTAGGTTTTTTTTTATATCCACCACAAGATAGTCCTTGACAGCAATCTCACCTGATGGTAAGTGGTGATGCAGTCTAAGATGGTAGCGGGCTAGCCTGTTAGGGGAATGGTAAACCCACACTCCTAATTGGTCTCTACGCGACATCGTGCCGGAACGCTTAATCGCTTGGTGTTTATCGGTAGGGTGGTTAAGCCTCCCACCAGACCAGACTCGAGCCGGGAATCGAACCCAGGACCTCCAACTTTTGTAATGCGAATGCGCGCACGCTGCGCCACGGAGGTCGTCAAAGGTGCAACAAAGGAACAGTTTAAAATGTTATCTAAACAAATAGGCTCCGCGTAATTGTGGTGTTTAGTTATGTAAGTACAACACGCGAACAAATCCGCCGATGTCGGTCAGCCGCGGCCGGGGCGATGCAGTAATGATCGGGCATTGTTACGAAGTTTCTTATCGCGCGTTGTGAAAGGGGGCTAGACGGAAAAAATTCTTACGAAAAGTTGTCACGACACTTTTTGTTATTGTAAGCTGTGCGGCGTCGCATGTGTCTCTGTCTGTCTCTCTCTCTCTTATAGAAAGCAAGTCAGATATTTTCATTTCTATTTCGCATTGAACAGTGTGGTGTCGCGACGATTATTTTTGTTGAGTGTATACAGGTTTTTTGTAAATAATAAATAATAAAAAATAATAATAATAATGAATCCTGACAGTGTTTCTGCACAAGTTCCGGATATTGCTGATGGAGTACAAAATTGAGCCTACTGATTAAGTTTATATAACATTATATTTGTTAATAATAAAAAAAAATATTATTATAACTTAAATAAAATAAAATTTTATTACAATTCCTTCACTAATTAATCGAAAGGAACACGTTCCATCCGGGTGTCCCTTGACTAGAGGTGGGCATTATAACACACAACGCATTATATATTAGAATATATTTTTATAACGATATAACACATTATAAAATATGCCACTAGACTGTTATAATATAAATTATTTCCGTAGTGTCAATTCGTTTGCAATTTTAATAAAGCGCCATCTATGTCCACGAACGCTCATCCTGACCTAGATACTAGATAGTGGGTATTTAAACTTTCAACAGATGGCTCATTTTCTAATAGTATTAGATTAGTACATTAGTATTCAAAGCAATGTGAACACTTCAGTCATCGTAATAAAAGCTATTTTTGCTTGCGACGAACAAAAATAACAAATTTATAACACTATTATTTTTGATTGCAAAGTATTGTAAGCGCTCTGGTCATATACATACGATCTAGTTTTACTTGCGATGGTTCGAAGATAATATTCAAAATATTTACAACCAAAATCATTTAAAAATAATTTATTAGTTTCGAGTATTAAAACTGCCTACTGCCTAGTGCTCATTGTTCAAAGTAATGTTAACACTTTATTCACCTTTATAAAAGCTATTTTTGCTTGCGACGAACAAAAATATCAGATTTATAACACTGTTATTTTTTAAATGCAAAGTATTATAAGCGCTCTTGTCATAAACATACGATCTAGTTTTACTTGCGATGATTCGAAGATAATATTCAAAATATTTACAACGAAAATCATTTAAAAAATAATTTATTAGTTTCGAGTATTAAAACTGCCTACTGCTTAGTGCTCATTATTCAAAGTAATGTGAACACTTTAGTCACCTTTATAAAAGCTATTTTTGCTTGCAACGAACAAAAATTTTATAACACTATTATTTTGGATTGCAAAATATTGTAAGCACTCGGGTCTTAAACATAAGACCTAGTTTTACTTGCGATGATTCCAAAATAAATAACAGTTTTAATAAAATAACGCGACAAAAACTAACAGCGTAAATTATTTTTATTATTATATTTTTATTGGTAAAATTTACAACATATAATATATATTATAACAGTTTAAAATAACAGTTAGAAAAATATAACACAACACTATAATTTATTGAAAAATTATAACAGTTTAGCCCACCTCTACCCTTGACACCTCTCAAGTTTTTTTATACCTCATGAGAAGGGCAAGGAGATCTAGGCCCATACAGCCATATCTTTAATTAAATATTTCATAAGGCTTAAGCCAGTCTTCGCTACTGGATTACGATTCCAAAGGAATACATCCGCCAAAAATGTTTCATGTTGTTGTTATTTTTAAATTGAACACTTTCGGAAAAGGCGAAGATCAGTAACCATACAGCCTATTTAGCCGTATACATTTTTTTTCCTTGCTTAGTTTTTTTTAAAAAAGGCAAAGCCTGTTCAAACATATTTGTATGTCCTTTTTTTTCTTTCCATTATTCATGAATGATTCATCTGAATGTTTTTGTCACTATAAGTTTGTTTTAATTTCCTTGTCTTTGGTGACGTTTATTAAGATTTTACTTGCGGTAAAAATATAACCATAGATAATAAGACGTTTTATGTTATTATGTTATTTAAATGGGGTAGTTCGATATTGTGGTCCATCAAATGTTTTTTATTTTTTTACACACTACAATTTAGCCCTTTACGGCTATCTCACCTGGTGGTAAGTGATGATGCGGTCTAGGATGGTAGCGGGCTAACCTGTTAGGTGTATGGTAAACCCATACTCCTTATTAGTTTCTACACGACATCGTGCCGGAACGCTAAATCGCTTACGGGTCCGATGTCGCGTAGAAAATAATTAGGAGTCTAAGTACCAAGTAAGTACCTATAAGTTTACCATGCCAGTAACATATAAGCCCGTTACCATCTCACACTGTATCATCACTTACAACTAGGTGAGATTGTCACCAAGGGCTAAGTAGAAGTGGAATAAAACTACTACTAAAAATTACTGTGTTAAAGTAGTCCATGGAAAGAATAGCCTGTTTTCAGCCTTGCCAATTCACATCAGCTTAAACATTTATACTCATCATCATCATCATGATCAACCCATCTCGGCTCACTACAGAGCATGGTTCTCCCCTCAATATGAGAAGGTTTTGGCCTTAGTCCACCACGCTGGCCATGTGCGGATTGGCAGACTTCACACGCCTTTGAAAACATCATGGAGAACTCTCAGGCGTGCAGGTTTCCTCACGATGTTTTCCTTCAGCGTTGAAGCAATATACTCAAAATACTATATTATACTTCAAAAGGGAAACGAAAATTAAAAACCCAAATATGGCGCTACCACACCAACTATTTAAAACAACTATTTAAGGCATAATCGTTTTTGTAAATTAGCTAACCTTTTCTTAATTATATTGTGGATGAAAATATAAATCAAAAACTACTAAATAATGTAATGGTTTATTGTATTTTTATCATTACGAAATAATTGGATAAAACATTATACTTGACTAGACAATGAGTTTCATATTTTTTTATTACTCATAAAATTTGCTATCAAAATTTAATAATTAAAACAACATTTTTATTACATCGAAATACAAATTTATTTATTACTATGTCAAGAGAATATTTTTGTTTATCTGTATTTTACTAAGGTCTACGTCATAGGTAATATTCATTAAACCATAAACTAATCTAAGGTTTTTATTTTAATTTAAGAAAAAAAAAACATGACACCTACCTTTTTTGGAATCCAATGTCTAGGATAACTTGGTTGTGACTTTTTATACGTTTCTATTGCTGGAAGTATTTACTAATTAGGACAGTATCACTGTAATTTATTCAAAACATGTAGTTTTCCTTATTATAGGTCTTCTTCTGAGACCCTAGTGTATTTTTTTAGTATACGAATGGTATTTTTTTCTTTTGCATGAATTGTTTTTTTCTATTATATAGATTGGAAACCTAAAATCGATTTGTGACAATTTTGATATTATTGGTAAAACAGCGAAGGTCCTTATAAGCTCTTTCCTTCAACTGTTTCTATGTTCATTTTCTTAACGTCAATTTTTTTTTTCTTTTTATATAACTCGTGTTTAATCAGTAAGTATGTAAGTAAGTGACCTTTCGCTTTTATATATATAGATAGGTAGAAAATTATATTATATATTGGCGAAGCTGATAGCCTAGTGGTTAGGGCGTCAGCCTCCTAATCAGAGGTCGGCGATTCGAATCCGGGCACGCACCGCTAACTTTTCGTAGTTATGTGAGTTTTTAAAAAAACAACTAAAATATCACTTGCTTCAACGGTGAAGGAAAACATAGTGAGGAAACCTGCACGCCTGAGAGTTCTCCATAATGTTCTCAAAGGCGTGTGAAGTCTGCCAATCCGCACATGGCCAGCGTGGTGGACTATGGGCAAACCCTTCTCATATTGAGAGGAGAACCATGCTCTGTAGTGAGCCGAAAATGGTTTGATCACGACGATGATGATGATAATCTTGTGGAATATCTACATTAGTTGATAATGCTATGCTATGTTGTATTGCATATGTAATGTATATTATTTATATAATATCGTCATTAACTTCATAAGTGCTTTTAGCCCACTGCAGAGCAAGGACCTCATCTCTAATAAGAGAGGGAGATTAGAGCAAAGGTCTAGCTTATATGACGAACCGACGACGAATCCAACAGTGCGTTTATTTATTAGTCGTAGACTATATTTTTTTTATGAATCAGTCGATCAATCTTAATCCAATAGTGTTGATAAAATTATGAATTTGACGACCTCCGTGGCGCAGCGCGTGCGCTGTTGCATTTTAAAGTTGGAGGTCCTGGGTTCGATTCCCGGCTCGAGTCTGGTCTGGTGGGGGGCTTCGGCCGTGGCTAGTTACCACCCTACCGACAAAGACGTGTCGCCAAGCGATTTAGCGTTACGGCACGATGTCGCGTAGAAACCGATTAGGAGTGTGGGTTTACCATGCCCCTAACAGGTTAGCCTGCTACCATCCTAGACTGCATCATCACTTACCATCAGGTGAGATTGCCGTCAAGGGCTAACTTGTAGTGGATAAAAAAAAATGATAAACATCCATTTATTTACATTTCTGAGGTAATATTTTCGGTCAGTTTTCTTTGCGTTAAACCTACTAGGCTCCAGATCCTAAACTGTCGGAGTTCTGTGTGTTTTGAATAAATATCACTTGCTTTAACGGGGGAGAAAAACAGCGTAGACTTCGGCATAATGTTTTTGAATGCGTAGTAAGTTTATCCGGACATTCCCAATCGTTCTTAGCGGAGAGCGGAAACCCGTGCCCGATAGTGGGCTAGAAAAATTTAGGTATATTGATGAGAAGTGCGTTTTAATTTATTCAAGCTGCGAACAGTCAACGAATATATTGTAGGTACAATACATTTTATAGCCGTATATAATCCGACACAATGTACTGACTGTGTACAATATCGCACCTTGACCTGCGTTTTTGTTCTAACCATTATAATTGGTATTTAGGTTATAATAATGTTATATAATCAATTATATTGTGTGCTTAATACATTAAGGTCTTTCGGATTTGGCATTGACGGAGTGACCCAGTTAAGGACAGTGTTAATTTTGCTACGTATGAAGACGTCATTTTTTTTTTTTTCGGACTGTCTATTAGCTGTACAAACCCTATTGGTTGCCACAGCGTAACCGGGCCTGTTTGGCGAGCTTTGGAAAGAAGCTCTGCCAGAAGAAATTTTGAGCCCTAGGGCTCGAAGAAACTATGGGAACGTCTGCCTAAGGGCGCCTCCTTTGAGGCCGAACCTCGGCTTAGGCGACGTTTGGGATAACGGAGGGGTCGGACGGTGAGTGGTCCGTACGTCTCCGAGGCCGTGGATGGAGCCCACGTCTGGATGACGTAAGATAGCGGGGACCTCGTCTTCGCCGGCGAAGACGGTGTGTAGCATATGATTGTGTGGTAGGTGGTACGAGTGTGTTGTCAGTAGTCATCTGATCGTCAGGGTCGTGAAGGATATGTTTAGGTCTCCTCTTTCGGAGAGGAGCGCTTAGGTCGGGGGAGTATAAAGAAGCCGCAACTACGAGAGGGTTGGGGTGTCGGATTGAATGAAGACGTCAGTGTCATCAACCTGCGCCCAACAGTGGGATGTTAACCCAGCTGGGAAACTTACATAACCATCTTAAAAGATTATGAGCGAGCGAGAATATGAGAGATTTTATTTTGACGACCTCCGTGACGCAGCGCGCACGCTATCGCATTATAAAGTTGGAGGTCCTGGGTTCGATTCCCGGCTCGAGCCTGGTCTGGAGGCTAGTTACCACCCTACCGACAAAGACGTGTCGCCAAGCGATTTAGCGTTCCGGCACGATGTCGCGTAGAAACCAATTAAGAGTATGGGTTTACTATAACCTTAACAGGTAAGCCCGCTACTATCTTAGACTGCATCCTCACTCACCATCAGGTGAGATTGCCGTCAAGGGCTGACTTGTAGCGGATAAAAAAAATGGCTTAAACTCTAAAGAGTATTCTTATTAAAATAACTAAATCTTTCGGAAAGGTGCCAACAGAAACCTAATCGTACTACGCGAGACATGGGTATAGACAAAGTCACATTCCTTATCCGAAATGGTACCAAACATTTCTTTACGAAAAACAATATCTAATCAGCGTAAAACAGTAGATTCGATAAAATGGCAACACTAATTTTAAAAAGATAGGTTTACGCGTACGAAAATTCTATTTAATTTGAATGATTTTGCAAGGCCGAAAAGATAACAATTAATGGTAGATTGCATACACAAACCATTATTCAAATATTACTAATTAAAAAAATTATATAATTATGTCACATAATAAGTATCACGCAGTAAAAATAACAAAGCACAGATTATAATCGCTTCAAAGGTCAATCTATTAAACCGTTTTGAAAATTCACCGTGAGAGTTTAGTTGCGTTAGTATTATAAAAAGTAATGATTATTTAATTATAGGTTGTAGGCTGTATGGCCGCATACGTTTGCCTGTGACCGGACGGCCATCTTGAAAGATGTGTCAAAATTGTGGCGCGAATATTTTTTACCGCAAAGATGGCTGCATACTTCACAATGGTTCACATTAACTTTTCACCGACTTTTATATAACTACCTTTAATTGTTTTAGTGTCAGGATTTATAATTTCATTTAATGATGAAAATATATTTAAGTTTTGCCTAAAATTATAAATTCTGACTTTAACAAAACTTCACGTGTGGAGATAATGATTTCAATTGATTCCTTGGTAAAGTGATCAAGAATATTAAATTTGAACTAGTTCATAAAATTATGAATGTTTAAATAATTAGGTATGCCATGAACTAAGTATTATTAAAAAAAATATCACTTGCTTCAACGGTGAAGGAAAACATCGTGAGGAAACCTGCACGCCTGAGAGTTCTCCATAATGTTCTCAAAGGCGTGTGAAGTCTGCCAATCCGCACATGGCCAGCGTGGTGGACTGCTCTGTAGTGAGCCGGTAATGGGTTGTTCATGATGATGATGATGCTATTAAATAGTGGCTTAGATAATTTCATTGTAAATGGTAAAGGGGCACGTTTGACGACCTCCGTGGAGCAGTGCGTGCGCTGTCGCATTTTAAAAAAGTTGGAGGTCCTGGGTTCGATTCCCGGCTCGAGTCTGGTCTGGTGGGAGGCTTCGGCCGTGGCTAGTTACCACCCTACCGACAAAGACGTGTCGCCAAGCGATTTAGCGTTCCGGCACGATGTCGCGTAGAAACCAACTAGGAGCGTGGGTTTACCATACTTCTAACAGGTTAGTCCGCTACCATCCTAGACAGCATCATCACTTACCATCAGGTGAGATAGCCGTCAAGCGCTGACTTGTAGTGTATAAAAAAAAACGTTAATATATAATATTTCATCAATGTAACATTAAGTGACAAACATAATAAACTTAGGGCTTCTAACAAAAGTGGGACAGGTAGGTGCAAGGCGCTTCTCAGCTACCTAATGACTAGGAACAGTTCACGTGCATAATAAACATAATATTATGAGAAAATGTAGGTAATGGTTATTTATCAACGCTAGCCCATTATTTATAGATTAACGCAGTTGAGTAAAACATATTTCTTTCTAGCGTAACCTCGTGAACTAAATAAGCATCTGCTATGCACGTTGTACTCACTATTAGTGACAGAACCTGCATTTATGCAATTGAAATGTAGTAAAGTAGATTTAGAAGATTATTATTTAGAAGAGTGATTGCCTGCCTACCATGAAGGCATATCATGATCACATGGCAATTATAAGGTTTGCATTAGCTAAGAACGGTTTTATAAAAATATCATCATCATCATGATCAACCCATTTCCAACTCACTATACAGCCTCTCGGATCTCTTCTCAATATAAGAAGGATTTGGCCATAGTCCAACCAGAGCTTCTTTCCGAAACTCGCCAAACAGCCCGGTTACGCTGTGGCAACCAATAGGGTTTGAACAGCTAATAGACAGTCCGAAAAAAAAAAACTTAATCCACCACGCTGGCCATATGTGGATTGACATTATTTAACAAGTTGTTTGTGAGGGTTATCATCATGATCAACCTTGCCGGCTCACTACAGAGCACGGGTCTCCTTTCAATATGAGAAGGATTCGACCATAGTCCACCACGCTGGCCATTTGCGGATTGGCAGACTTCACACACCTTTGAGAACATTATGGAGAACTCTCAGACGTGCAGGTTTCGTCACGATGTTTTCCTTCACCGTTGAAGCAAGTGATATTTAACTGCTTAAAACCCCGCACTACTCTGAAAAGTAAGAGGTGCGTGCCCGGGATCGAACCCCACCTATGATTAAACTAAGCTAAGCTATCACAGCTACAATACAGGTACAAAAATATATCCGAAGTTTTATATAGAGGCATGTAAACGACGAATTTAACTTGAGCTAAAAGATCCTGACATGTTTGTTTATTTAATGAAATAAAAATTTCTCTTTTTGTACACTTGTTTTTATGAAAATTATGCTCAGAATAATTTAATATTTAATACCGTCTACATAACATAAGATAACATTCTTCCTTTTTCGTTTAACATCGCGACGATTGTGCCGATAAATTGCCTGTTATTGCTCGATTTTTTTTTCATATCTTTTAATAAAATTCACTGGCTCACTTTCCACAGATTCCACATACCCAAAGTTAAACATACAGCCGAGATAACAACCTGATGTTAATGCGTTTGAATCCGGTTTATTATAAATTAAGATTATCCTTACGACTTGTTTGAGCACCGGACTTTCGTTAACGTAATCGTTTACAAAATTTAATACAATCTTGTTGTTATTGCAAAAGGTGTCTAGACGTGCGTCGGTAGGTAGGACCTACTATGAGATTACCCTTCCTTTGCTATACGAAGTCCCTTAACGCGAATTTACTCTTACAAATCGTCACATTAGGTAAAAGTGTTATACTCCGTTCAGGCGAGTCGTTCGGTACCAACCTGCGTAATCCTAGTTACTTACCTAAGACTTAGTTACTGTGACTATTTACCATGTTTTATCAAGCTATTGCATAGCTTCTATCGCAGGCCTTGAGCGTTGAGACCGAATCCAGAAATTCCGTAACGAAAATAACCTAACACCACCCCTAGATGTATATAGATATTTCGCCACAGTTGCCGTGGAACAGCGGTTATCACGTATGCTTTTTGTGCAGAATGTCCGAGGTTCGAGCCTGGGGTACGTCTTGATTTTTTTAATTTCTTTATTTTTTTATCACGTTTTTTTTAATTTTTATTATTATGACAAGCATTTTTAATTAGTTCCACCAGTCCCGTTGTCTGTCTGTAATCAAATCATGCAAGTTAAATTTTACTCCTGTGTATGGTTCATTGGATTTATCCCGTATATAATAATTTCATCGATTATAATATCAGGTAACAAACTTACTAACTTTTTTCATATGCAAATCTTAGATATATCACTGGCCACCGTTTTGGCGGGATCCAAAACATGGCGGCACGACATGATGATAACCTCCTTAATACATTCATAATAGTATTCTAGTCAAGTTTTGTACTCTTTTGTACGTATACAGATTAATAACATTTTAACCCTCACACACGACGCGGTGATAGCCTAGTGGTTAGTACGTCAGCCTCCTAATCAGAGGTCGGCGGTTCGACTCCGGGCACCTCGAACTTTTCGGAGTTATGTGGGTTTTAAAAAAAATTAAAATATCACTTGCTTCAACGGTGCAGGAAAACATCGTGAGGAAACCTGCACGCCTGAGAGTTCTCCATAATGTTCTCAAAGGCGTGTGAAGTCTGCCAATCCGCACATGGCCAGCGTGGTGGACTATGGCCAAACCCTTCTCATATTGAGAGGAGACCCGTGCTCTGTAGTGAGCCGGCAATGGGTTGATCATGATGATGATGATGATGATGATTTTGATTTGACCAGTAGTTTTGCTATAGTATGTATAGGCTAAATGCAAGCTTAAGAAGATTAGATATAACCACATATAACTGCATTGTTTAATGCGCTTCCACCTTAATTCCCGCGTAACGCAATCTGTATTAATTATCTTGTCATAACAAACGCTCCGTCAATCGCTGACGGATGATTTGTGCGCCGTTACTTATAAAGCACTTTTATGTTATTTATAAGGTTATTGCGAAAAAGGAGAATGGTGGTCCTATGAACTTTAGCAATCAAAAACAACCTTTATTTTTAGCATTCTTACAAAAACCATTGGTAACACATCAAAACTATTATACGATTTTTTCTTTGAATATCTAAAAATTACCGTTTTTACTATAACTTTGCATATGCATAATAATATAGTTATATTGAAAATACTTAAAGTAGAGTACAAGTACAAAATAAATAAACACAAAAAATACTGTATTTTGTAAATATATTAGTTTTTTTATTTTATTTTATCCACTACAAGTTAGCCCTTGACGGCAATCTCACCTGATGGTAAGTGATGATGCAGTGAAGATGGTAGCGGGCTAACCTGTTAGGGGTATGGAAAACCCATACTCTTTTGGTATGGGTTACATAAACATATAAATATATTTACGTCTTTGTCGGTAGGGTGGTAACTAGCCACGGCCAAAGCCTCCCACCAGACTAGAGTCGAGCCGGGAATCGAACCCAGGACCTCCAACTATATAAAGAGACAGCGCGCGCACTGCGCCACGGAGGTCGTCAAAACTGAATAACCGGTTTTTGAAGTGAAAACTTCTTTAGCGGCGTTGAGCACTTTTTCTGTAATGGGTATAAAATCTTAAACTCGCGTCAGGACACGTGACCTGATCGAAAAAGCGTAAGACGGATGGAGAGTAGACAGCTATCCCCTCTCTACGGCGCGGCGAAAATGTATGCCTGGGCCTACTGTTTCGTTTAGGCAGCGCAGCAATGTTCGTGTATGTTACAGCGTGCCACGCGCATCCATGGATAGTTCTGGTAATGATGATGGTGAAAAAGTCGTTGAAATTATGGATGAAAGTTGATTTTTCGGAGAGAAACTTTTTAATGTAAAATAATTGTAATAGTTTTAAAGTGTTAAATTTTTAATGTAATATAAATTGTCATGTTTGTGTACGATAGCGCAATAAATGAATATTGTATTCTACCACATAAATGATAGTACTTTTATACTGATAAAGCAATTGGTGCAAAATTATTCCCTAACCATTCCAAAATATCAAACATGCTCAACGTTAATAATCAAGTTTTCACTTCTGCCGGCACTCCCGGAGTGCAACCCGTCTTTTTTTTTTTAAGTTGGCTTGCGTAGTTAACACTATCACTCCACGATTAAAAATGTTTTTTTTAATGTACTACAAGTTAACCCTTGACAGCTATATAGGTGCAATATAGCCACAGTATAAGGTGGTAGCGGGATAACCTGTTAGGGGTATGGTAAACCCACACTCCTAATTGGTTTCGACGACACATCCTGCCGAAATGCTAAATCGCTAGGCGACACGTCTTTGTCGGTAGGGTGGTAACTAGTCACGGCTGAAGCCTCCCACCAGATCAGACTCGAGCCGGGAATCGAACCCAGGACCTCCAACTTTGTAATGCTACAGCGAACGCACATGGAGGTCGTCGAAAATGTGATATGCACGATTCATAGATACCTGTAATAGAAACATGAATAAAGCTATTTTGATTTGACGAAATTCTGAATTACTCTTTATTAATAATACAAAATTTAACTGTGTAACCTTTTATTAAGCTTTATAATATAACTTATCCGGGAATTTAACAGACGCACTTTTAATCCCGGGAATAAAACCATTAGATAGACATGTAAAATAATCTATAGAAATAAATACAATTGGAGTGTCTGTTTGTAATATTAAAATAACCGTTTTTTACTGAATATGTATACAGTACATACATACACCAAAATAACATTTTAAAATTTTTTGTCTGTCTGTGTGTTTATTCCGGCTACTCTCTGAAATGACTGGACCGATTTTTACTGGACTTTTATTGGCAGGTAGCTGATATAATAAGGAGTAACTTAGGCTACTTTTATTTTAGAAAAAGTCTTTTATTTTAGAAAAATAGAGTAATATTGCAATGTCCAAGTACTGTCCAATACCGCGCGCAGCTCACGCGCATGCCACCGCCTGTGCCATCACGTTTCGGGCGAATCCCACTTCTCCCACCAATTGTTTTAGTTTAGTAATTATTTCAAGTAATACGGGTTAGAAATCTATTGCTTCGTGATTTTTTTATAGTTTTTTTTATAGTATGTAAATAAAATAGTCGTTTAAGCGAATATAAGGTTGTTATTACATGTTGAGTTAGCCCTTAAATGGGGTATACTATCTCAGTAAAAGATATTATGTTAAAAATTGTACTATTGTATATAAGTCAGCATTCACATTGTATGCAACGTGGGCTTCCTAATAAATAAAATAAAATAAAAAATAAAGACAAACAAACACACTAACTCAACGCAGACGAAGTCGCGGGCGTCAGCTAGTTTTAAAATATAAACAATTAGTAGGGAACTCGGGGAAGTCAGCGGCCTTCTCTATGACGAAACGCAATATCTAATGTCGAAAGAGCAAAGCCATAGATCTCAAAACTAAGTGGCCCACGCCGAAAATTATCTCAAAATGTATCCAATTACAGGCCCCATCTGTGATGTATCTAAATAGTGGAGTATGTTACAAATATGGTGCGTTTTGTAACGCGGGTCAAGTACATCTGTTTACATTACACAAACACGGCTCTAATAACTCGGAGGATAGCACCGAACTTGGGCTTATATCATCATCATGATAAACCCATCGCCGGCTCACTACAGAGCACGGGTCTCCTCTCAATATGAGAAGGATTTATGGATCATTAGATGGTGAATGGAAAAGACATGCATAACTCAGCTATTACGGACATAGTAAGTTCAAAGTTTTTATAAAACGAAAGCTTGTAGAAAAATCATATTACGATATTAAGGATTATATAAACGATAAAAAAGCTTGGGTGTGAATTGCTCTATCTCCATAGGTACTATAGTTTATTATTCATTTTATTCATTGTGAGATGGTGATAACGAAAAAAAAGAAAAACCCCGGCTAAGTTTGTTGTGGGCTTCTTCTTAGACCGGGGCGGGTTTGGAACCCTCATAGCTTTAGGTTTAAGTTTACGAATATAGTTATCACCATGAAATAACTATATACTATGTAAATTATTGACGCGTCAAAAGTGCCTTTTTAAGGACTATTTGAATAAAGATTATTTTGAATTTGAATTTGAATTAGTTAAAAAAAATTTGAAGGCTTCGTATAAGCATTTTCTTACTATAATATTCATCATCATGATTGCCGGCTCACTACAGAGTACTGGTCTTAATATGAGAAGGGTCCATCGTAGATCATTAGATGGTGAATGGAAAAAAACGTGCATAACTCTAATAAAAAGACTTGAAGGCTTCTTGGAAGCATTTTCTTCTGTAATCATCATCATGATCAACCCATTACCGGCTAACTACAGAGCACGGGGCTCCTCTCAATATGAGAAGGGTTTAGCCATAGTCCACCACGCTGGCCATTCCCACGCCTTTGAGAACTTTACGGAGAACTCTCAGGCGTGCAGGTTTCCTCGCGATGTTTTACTCCACCGTTGAAGCAAGTGATATTTTAATTTCGCACATAGTTCCGAAAAGTTAAGTAAGGATCTGACCCCCAACCTCTGATTAGGAGGCGGATGTCCTAACCACTAGGCTAACACTGTAGGTTAGATTACACACTTACCTACCTACATCACTTAACACCAGGTTAGATTGCCGTCAAGGGCTAACTTGTATAAAAAAAGGCAGTGCATACACTGTGCCACGTATGTCATCAATATAAATGAAGATACAATTGTAAATCTATTTGAATAGACGCGTGGGCTGTAGCAATTGCCAGAACCGCTCAGGTATGTGATAGTTTGGGGACATTTTGACATTTCGCGTCGCAAAGCCGCAGATCACGACTGTCGCAACGTAGGGCGTAGTCGCTCACGATGGAGTCGCGGAGTTATTTAGCTGTAATAACTACTTAATTAATTGAAACTTCAAAAATGTTACGAAGTTTCACAACGAAATGCCCGCGCTGCACCGCTGTTTCAAAGAATTTAAATCCGAAAAGCTATTTCGAGAAATTAATCCGACACCCCAACCCTCTCGTAGCTGCGGCTTCTTTTTACTCTCCCGACCTAAACGCTCCTCTCCGAAAGAGGGGACCTAAACATATCCTTCATGACCCTGACGATCAGATGACTACTGACAACACACTCGTACCATCTACCACACAATCATACGCTACACACCGTTTTCGCCGGCGAAGACGAGCTCCCCGCTCTTACGTCATCCGGACGTGGGCTCCATCCACGGCCTTGGAGACGTATGAACCACTCACCGTCCGACCCCCCCGTCATCCCAAACGTCGCCTAAGCCGAGGTTCGGCCTCAAAGGAGGCGCCCTTAGGCAGTCGTTCCCTTAGTTTCTTCGAGCACTAGGTCTTAAAATTTCTTCTGGCAGAGCTTCTTTCCGAAACAGCCTGGTTACGCTGTGGCAACCAATAGGGTTTGAACAGCTAATAGACAGTCCAAAAAAAAAAGATTTTAAAAATGCAAAATATTTTTGTTCAGTCTACTGAATTCCATGTTTTAAAACGCCTGTCTATTTCTCTATCTGTTTCAATTCTATTCTCAACGTATGTCTATTCCACAGGGTCGGAAAGGGGTCATTTATAATATAAACGTTTCAATAATTTAATATCCATCGTTCTATCTCGTTGTCACTAAGAAATTGCTTAATTGTATCGAATAGCAGTGGTAATGTTTAAATGTTTTCGATCCGTTAAAATTTTGCGTTAATCTCCTGTTAACTCCCAGGTTAACTCCCAGGTTTTTAAGTGAACATTACAAGGTGTGCTGAAATAACGCTTAAGGTGAGCTGAAATTTCAAAGTGTGCTTTATTTTTGAAATTTCCGATACTTAGGAGCTATCTTTTAGTAATGCGTCGTTTATATGCAAGATTTCATTGGAGATATAAAACGAAAAGACAAAACTAGTTTATTAAATCTTTTTATTCAAAAAAATTTCAGAAACAAATTTTGTTTTCAAAAAAATGGCGGGCTTAGCTTAGAAACACATAATGGCGGCATTTTTCGAAATTGCGGTAGGATACGACAATATGGCGGCTCGCATAGACAAGTTCTTTGTTTTTATACACTACAAGTTAGACCTTGACGGCTATTCCACCTCGTGGTAAGTGATGATGCAGTCTAGGATGGTAGCGGGCTAACCTGTTAGGAGTATGATAAACCCACGCACCTAATTGGTTTCTACGCGACATCGTGCCGGAATGCTAAATCGTTTGGCGACACGTCTTTGTCGGTAAGGTGGTAACTAGGCTGAAGCCTCCCACCAGACCAGACTTGAGCCGGGAATCGAACCCAGGACCTCTAACTTTATAATCCGACATCCGAACAATGGATGAAGGCGCAACCGTTAAATAATAAATGGACATTTTCCAGATTTACTTACTCTTAAAAGACTCTCTGTTATACTGATTTATTAGCATGCCTACATTAAGAGTAATTGTCCTACAATTTAAATGGAAAAAATGGACAAGCAGACTCTGGTCTCTTAAAATATTCATTTTTTTTTACGTATTTTCATTTCCTGACGGCTAACAACTGCATATATATATTTTTCAACTTATTTTTCATATGTGCGCATGGGGATTTTATTGTTGTTTTCACCATAGTGCCTCTACTGTCCTTAAAATTTTCAAATCCGCCTGTGATATTTTCAAGACGCGGTTGCTAAGGCCGCCATCCGTTGTCCTAGCGACGAAATGCGTTGCTAGGTCTCTTCCACTGCAGCGTCCAATTACAAGACAATCCTATCATGCGACTACGTAACGACGCATGCGTCGTGTACCAAAACAAGCGGCCGTCATATTTTAATTTTGACTGTTTTGTGTTTTCAGTTTAACCTAGTTTATTGTGTTTTTTAATTTAAGTTATATTTTTTATTTTAATGTATTTAATTGTTGTGAATGCAGTCCGTGACCCAATCTTGTGATGGTACGTCAAACGCGACCTATACATGTACACAGTGCAACAAGTCTTTCAAATCTTTGAAAGGCCTCAATATACATACTACAAAAACACACAGCAAATGTAATACCCAAAACAGTTCCTCTTTAGACACCCATCCCATTAATCAGAGTGCGCCTACTTATGTAACCAACAATCGAACTCCTTTCCACACATATCTTAGCCATTTGAAAAATAGTTTACCCGTAGTTAAAAGAATCCCCCGAGGAGCCCGAATAACCGTTGCTACACATTTGTCAAAATTAATCCAGAAATGCTACATAGGCAATTGTACTAAAGACTGGCAGAACCTATTTTTATTTTCATACAGCATATTACATATAATAAAAACTGATGAACCGAATTTATCTCTGACACAAAAGATTAAGAATAACTGTGCTGTAAGCTCTTCACCCTCTCCCGCACCTCTAATCAAACATGATGCCCCTCGTAATCGCAACAAACTCATCGAGAACAAAATCTGTGACGGTGATCTCAAAGGTGCCGCTCGCCTTTTGTTCTCCAACGACGTGCTATCACCAGATACCCCTGACACCCTTCAGGCCTTACGGACAAAACATCCTCCAGCTCCAGTAAATCCATATTTTCTCGACCCACCAACAGCAGGGCAAGCATGCCTTCAAATTCAAAAGAAAGATGTTACGGATGCCATATTATCTTTTAAACCAGGTTCGGCTGCAGGTTTGGATGGAATCTCACCCCAACATTTGAAAGACTTAACTGCGCATTCTGTGGGCGATGCAGGCGAGCAACTTGTAAATTCGATCACAAAATTAATCAACTTTATGTATACCGGTAATGTCAATCCAGAAATTGTTCCCATTCTTTTCGGCGCGAACCTCATTGCCCTCACCAAAAAGGACGGAGGGGTGAGACCAATTGCTGTTGGATCAACATTAAGACGTCTGGCCTCCAAAATTGCTGTTCGACGTATTTTACCAAAATTAAATTCAGAATTTGAACCCGTACAGTTAGGCTTCGGTGTGAAAGGAGGGTGTGAGGCAGCCGTCCATGCCCTACGCTCTTTCCTAACTTACGGTCAGCCTGACGTGTTGCTCAAAATTGATGTCAAAAATGCATTCAATTCGGTAAATAGGGATACCCTGCTGACGGAAATAAAACAACATATACCGGAAATTTATAATTATCTTCTTCTCAGTTACGCTGACCCAACAAAATTATTATATCGTTCAAATGAACTGTCCTCGGAAGTAGGTTGTCAACAGGGTGATCCCCTTGGGCCTGCAATTTTTAGTTTGGCAATAAATCCGATAATCAAAAATTTAATTTCTAAATTCAACGTTTGGTATTTGGACGATGGGACCCTAGGAGGTGATATGGATACTGTGTTTTCGGACCTCTTCTCAATCAAAAATAAATTTGAAGCCATTGGTTTGGAGCTTAATTTTAGCAAATGCGAACTATTCATAAATAACCCCGACTTAAATTTAAATGAAGTAAAACAAAAATTTAATATTTTGGCTCCAAATATTAAAATAATTAGCAGTAATTCCCTATACCTTTTAGGTTCTCCAATTTTTGATGAATCTATTTCTGAATATATTAATAATTCGATTACTAAATTTCAAAATTCCGCGGATCGTCTCCTTGAAATAAGTCCACATTATGCACTTTGCATTTTAAAATTCTGCCTTTTTGTCCCAAAATTTACGTATGTGCTCCGTTGCTGCACCTTTTGGAATCACCCAGATCTTTTGACAAAAGTAGACGACATAATCAAAATTAGCTTAGAATCGATACTTAATATGCAGTTGAACGAGCAATCTTGGACCCAAGCATCCCTACCCATCCGTTATGGTGGTTTAGGGATTCGCAAAATTTCCAGTGTCGCTTTACCAGCCTTCCTATCTTCTGTCCATAGTTCAACAAATCTCATAAGTAAAATTTTAAGGGCATCCCCTTCAAACTTTGAGATTGCTGGCTTGGAAGAAGCTAGAAAAGCTTTCTTAATTGCATGCCCAGGTCAAAATTTTCCAGTTTCTCCAAATTCACAAAGGAGCTGGGACGACATTAACTCCAAATTTATTTATGACAACCTTTTGAGCTGTTGTACAGGTTCGGCGCGTGCTAGGCTTTTGGCCGTGGGTGCACATGAGGCTGGCTACTGGCTTCACGCGTACCCATCGTCAAATACAGGAACTTTTCTCGAGCCTGACACGCTCCGAATCTCAACCTGTCTACGGCTTGGGGTTCCGGTCTGCGCTCCTCATAAATGTCCCTGTGGCAGTGATGTCGACAAGCTAGGGCATCACGGACTGTCATGCCAAAAAAGTGCAGGCCGTTTCTCGAGACATGCTGCACTTAACGATATCATACGCCGGTCCCTTGCCACCGTCAACGTGCCAAGTCTACTTGAGCCGACTGGTATTGCAAGAGACGATGGCAAGAGGCCGGACGGTATGAGTTTGATTCCATGGAAGATGGGCCGGGTGCTGGTATGGGATGCAACCTGTACAGACACGCTGGCCCCTTCCCATCTACATGGAACCAACAATAGAGTAGGTGCGGCTTGTGAAGCGGCTGAAAAAGCTAAAGCATGCAAATACAGGGGTCTAGGCTCCGAATATGATTTTGTCCCATTCGGTGTCGAGACCCTTGGTCCGTGGGGTCCTAGCGCACTAAGACTTTTTAAGGAAATAGCAAAAAGGTTAGTCGACATCACAGGGGACCGAAGAGCTGCCAGCTACCTCGGACAAAGAATTAGTCTAGCAATTCAAAGGGGGAACGCTGCCAGTATCTTCGGAACCTTGCCTAAAGGGACTCCTTTTAATAATATATGATGTTATATATTTATTTATTTTTTAAGATTGTTAGTTTTAGGTTAATCTAAGTTTTATGTAAAATGTTTGATGTATAATAAATTAAGAAAATGCAAAAAAAAAAAAAAAAAAATTTAAATTACTTGTTAAATTTTTTTAAACATGGCAGTATGAATTTTTCCTCAACCCCATTGTGTAGTCGTCCATCTTTATTCTCTCACGCAAATTCGCGTAATATCATAATAGAGTTTGAATCAAATTGCAACATATTAAGCAGATAGTGATCACCGCAGCGTTGAATGACCACGTTACAATGGTGCCATCCCACAGAAACCCACTCAGGTATAACATTGTGATGACTAGCATGACCTGTGTGTACCTTGTGTGAGCATATTAACGTCCCACTGCTGGGCAACGACTTCCTCTTTGAGAGAAGAGAGGGAGCTTAGACTTTTGAAGGCCTCCGTGGTGCAGCGGGTGCCCTCTCTCATTTTACAATTTCTGGGTTCGATTCCCTGCTCGAGTCTAGTCTGGTGGGAGGCTTGGGCCGTGGCTAGCTACCACGCTACCGACAAAGACGTGTCGCAACGCCGTTTAGTGTTCCGGCACGATGTCGATGAAAAATACAAGTATCAAACAATTACAGAAAAACAAACTATAAGAATAAAAATGAAAAAGCAACTACAAAACTAATTTAATGATAGTAATATGATAAATTAATAAATAAGTGAATGTTAATTTAAGTTAATGTTATTTAAATGTTTTTTTTTTAAATTTTACGCTTGATCCTTGCAGAGCTCTGAAATATATCTTAACCAGCTGTTTTAACTGTAACGGAAAAATCCAATGCGTTATAATAAATTTAGTCTCGATGCTGAACAAAACGTGATCTGTGAGACAGTTGAAAAATAAGAACGTATTGAAACAGTCGATCGATTGCAGGCTCGCTTCCAGATCTGTAACACATAAATTATCCTAATGCATGTTGAGACACTTTCATTAAAACGCTGGGAATTTTCATTATTATGGACTATTTCACGCCGCCTTGTCTCTCGGACCGGATCGCCGCAGTTCATAAAGCGTACAGTGGCCTTTGTATCAGCTGTAAAAGCTTGCAATCGTAGTATTGTTGCTTAGAAACCACCTACTAGCTAGTACGAGTGTAGTTGATTTGTAGCGGTATATACAAATAAATAAAAAAAACATACTTACCTATTAAATTTTATATAGCGGGTTCGTAAATGTGCCAATACATTTTCAATGCATGACTACAGTACAGTTTGATCGATCCTTATAATGAAAATGAAACAGCAGAATTTAACAAAAAAAAATTAGAAGGTTTTTATTATAATACTTTGTTATTTCATATGTCATATTTGTGAACGTCTCCATTTATTTATTATTGTATTTTCTACAATATATTTTGATGGTCAATTGCCGCTACTATAGTAAAAATAAAAACCTATTGCTAAATTAAAAAGTGTCCACCTAGGGAATTTAAGAACATAAATGGAAAATAAAAAAAGTAACTCCACATTTTGACGAACTACGTGGTACAGCGCGTGCACGGTTACATTATAAAGTTGGAGGTTCTGGGTTCGATTCCCGGCTCGAGTCTGGTCTGGTGGGAGGCTTCGGCCGTGGCTAGTTACCACCCTACCGACAATGACGTTTCGTCAAGAAAGTCGTCGTCGGGTAGAAACCAATTAAGAGTTCTGGTTAACCATAACCCTAACAGGTTAGCCCGCTACCATCTTAGACCGCATCAGGTGAGATGCCATTAAGGGCTAACTTGAGGTGTATAAGAAAATGCCCCCCAATTCGTTTAGCTGAGTTTTACCGTTTCCAACTGTACGTATGCTGAACTGTGGAATTGCAGTCTGAACGAGATCGTCTAGATCAGAAAACATGTTACAAATATGTTTCGCCTCTAACAATGGGTTTGGAAACGACGTGTTCTCTACATCTCAGATATTTTTGATTTTCATACAAATGCTGCAATATAAGATTGTATGCGCGATTACGCATTTTGTAACTTAAAAATCCATTTAAAATCAATCTTTATTAAACTTAGCCTTTAATTAAAAAAAAAAGCTGCTTTTGATGTCAAATAGAACTTGTTTACATTAAAGTGATAAGATGATAATTACATAGGTACTATAATCTATTATTGATTATGTGAGATGGCGATAACAAAAAAACCCGGCTAAGTTTGTCGTGGGCCTCTTCTTAGATCGGGGCGCGTTTGGAACCCTCATAGCTTTAGTTTTAAGTTCACGAATGTAGTTATAACCATCAAATTACTACTATGTAAATTATTGACGCGTCAAAATTGCCTTTTAAAGGACTATTTGAATTAAGATTATTTGAATTCGTATTTTAATTCAACAATAACAACTGACTTACCGTCGATATGAAATAAAAACTTTTTACGTATGTTATAATTTTTTGAAATTTACATCATATAAGATTTTAAATTCATGCGTTGCTTCTGCTTTATGGCATATATCTAATAGAAACTCTTTACGCTTTCGAATTTATAATATTATCGCTAAATCGGAACGCTAAATCGCTTCGCGACACGTCTTTGTCGGCAGGTTGGTAACTTAGTGTATATAAAAAAAAAACTTTGAAATTAATGACAGGCATCTCCAAGATTTCAATAGGTAATTTATTATAAGAAAAAGCCAAAATGCAGCGACTATATCAGATCATGCGACTTCTGATACATATTTTAAAAACGTATCACCCAGTTAACATCTGCGACTCCAGTTAAATAGACAATGGAACCAGCGTCAATTATCTCAACACCTTGAACCGGTTTAAAGAACCGCGTTTGTTTTTTAATCCATGACATCTCAATTTAAATGCCGCGGTATTAAACGGTTTAATGGTTAAGTTTAAACGCTTAATCCGACGAGATTAGGCGTGGAATATTTGAAATAGCCGAAACGTTGGTAAACCTCGCAGGCATGTAGTGACGTTGGTATTCAAACAATTCTTTTGTTTATATTTTCCCATTCAATGGGTTTTGAGGCGTACGACGTGGAATGGTGGACAAACTGAGAATACAGTACTTTATGTGAAATGGAGCGACAGCAGAAAATGGAATGTTTAATGAAAACTTTCATTAATAAGTTTGGGGTTTGGTCATTATAATTTACGTATTAAAAGCTTAAATCCATCTCTCAGTCCTAAGGAGGAGATCTTTGAGGAGGTGTCAGGTGTTCTCCAAGAAACAGCACGTCGCCAATTCCTTGATTCTTGATAGCTCAAATCGGGCTTAAATTAATCCAAAAATTAAACCATTTATTGCAGAAATTGTAAATTAAATATAAATTCCTGCGAATAACTTTATTGCTGGTATGTGGTATATATTTCGGTCTTACAACTACGTGTGACTTCAAAACATTCAACTAATTTGACAGAATGCAAAAAAAAAACCAAGATTGGTTACATAAACTTAATTTTATTTATCTATTATATTATAGAGCATGGTTGTTTTTTTAATAATGTTATTATAATATTCTTCCATCTTCTGTGTTCTCTAATAGTTATAATATGGGGATCTTCAAAGGGCGGATACACAAATTACTCGAAAGCCAGCAACGCATTGGCGGTTCCTCTGGTGCTGCAAATGTTCATGGGCGGCGGTAATCACTTACCATCAGGTGACCCGCCTGCTCGTTTGCTCGCTATATATATAAAAAAATATCCTTCATTAACAAGTAATTGTTATTAAAGTAAAGTTGCGTGATAGAAAATGTTTTCACTTTAAATCCACCCGTTGTGTAATCCAGGTACGTATAAATAAAAAGGAGAAAATGCAAAGTTTACACCAAAAATAACAAGTTCATTTCATATGCAGTCGCTACATAGAATGCACTGTGCCTCGAACAATGCACGATCGATAGTGCAAGGTCGTACGTTCCTCGCATACATACATACATAATTTATATATATATATATGTAGATATACGCTTCAATGTTTTAGTATGAAGTGCTTAACACTTGCGTATTGTTTATGGCCGTCTTTCACTCGTGATAAGTGAAGGTCCTTATAACTTTTTTCTTATTTTTCTATATATATTTTTTAACCATTACAAGTTAATCCTTTACAATCTAACCTGATGGTAAGTGATGATGCAGTCTAGGTAGCGAGCTAACCTTTTAGGGGTATGGTGAAATCACACTCCTAATTGGTATCTACGCGACATCGTGCCGGAACGCTAAATCGCTTTGCGACACGTCTTTGTCGGTGGGGTGGTAACTAGCCGCGGCCGAAGTCTCGCACCAGACCAGACTCGAGCCGGGGATCGAATCCAGGACCTCCCACTTTATAATGCGACAGCGCAAGCACTGCGCCACGGAGGTGATCAAAAATCATTTAGTTTGGTGCTTCAAAGTTTTTTTTTTTTCCGGGCTGTCTATTAGCTGTGCTAAACCCTATTGGTTGCCACAGCGTAACCGGACTGTTAGGCGAGCTACGGAAAGAAGTAAATTATTGACGCGTCAAAAGTGCCTTTTTAAGGACTATTTGAATAAAGATTATTTTGAATTTGAATTTGAATTTGAATTTGAATTTTGATTTTGAATTTTGAATTTGAATTTTGAATTTAGAATTTGAATTTAGAATTTGAATTTAGAATTTGAATTTAAAATTTGAATTTAGAATTTGAATTTAGAATTTGAATTTAGAATTTGAATTTAGAATTTTAATTTAGAATTTTAATTTAGAATTTGAATTTAGAATTTGAATTTAGAATTTGAATTTAGAATTACAATTTTGAATTTAAAGCTCTGCCAGAAGAAATTGTTTTTTAATGAATCATATTTCCCTCGTTCCAGATGTGGCAGACCTGCTTAGTCGCGAACTGCTTGCTAAGCATAGCGCTCGCCGCCAACGAGTACCTGCCCCCCAGCAAGGGGTACAACTACGATGTGCCCAAAATACCTTTCCCCACCAGGGTGAGTTACACTTTATAAAAAACTGTACTTCGCATGATTAATTTATGTAAATGTAAATGTAATTCTAATTCTATTTATTTTGTAATTAATTCTAGGCCTGACATTCTAATATTTAATAGCAATCTATTATATAAGCATTTTTATTATATAAACTATTTAATAAATTTTGTTCGGAGAATGTTGGCAATGTTGAATATGCCTGTATTTGATAAATTGTAACAGCACCAGCACTATCTTATTTAGATGGATATAAATGTAATTTCAACAGCAGTGATAGCTCAGTGCTTATGGCGTCTGCCTTCTAAGAAGAGGTCGGGGGTTCGAACCCGGGCACGCAACTCTAACTTTCGAAGTTATGTGCGTTATTAAGCAATTAAAATATCACTTGCTTCAACGTGAAGGAAAAGATCGTGAGGAAACCTGCACGCCTGTGAGTTCTCCATAATGTTCTCAAAGGCGTGTGAAGTCTGCCAATCCGCACATGGCCTGCGTGGTGGACTATGGCCAAACCCTTCTCATATTGAGAGGAGACCCGTGCTCTGTAGTGAGCCGCTAATGGGTTGATCATGATCATCATGAAATGTAATTTACAACTTATCGCTGGCATACCTTATAAATAAATAAATAAATAAAAACACTACCTACCCTACATATTTAGGACAAAAAAAAAATATTTTCCACTTTTCTAATTTACTTATTTACTAGATGGTAATCCATGACTACGATAGAAGGTAGATAGCGTCGCAGGTAGTATCTTTACACAAACCGTAGCTCGTATCGGAAAATGATTCCCTATTTTGAAGTAAACCTAACTCCTTGTGGTCCATCCAAACCACAACTAGATGGACATTAAGGGAGTTGTGAGGAATCACTGGACAAAAATGATACAATACTGGAGTGTGAAAGTTCTTATACAACATGTCCAGCCTTGGAACGATACCAGTAAACAATTTATTGAACCCAAACCTTCGGCTGGACAAATCAAATCATTTATTTGCATATATTTGCGTGCAAAGTTAATATTGTAATTATGTGTAAATCATTCAGTAATTCATTTAAAAAATGACAAGAAATAAACTAAATAGTAATAATAATATTAACAATAAGTATGTCATTTTGTATTGCAAAATTCACTTAAACAATAAAAGCATTTATCTAGTAACCATTGGTGCAATCTTCTTTTAAACACTTTTAAAGGTAATTCTTTCAATCCATTAGGCAATTTGTTATATATTTTAATAGACATGCTAAAACAACTTTTACTAAAAGATACAAATCTGTAAAAGGGTACCTCGAATCATCATCGTTAATGGGTATTTTTTCTATAAGAGAACAGTTATTGCCGTAGTTGTTCCGGCCAAATGCAGATTGCTAGACTTTATACACCTTTGAAAACATTATGGACAAACTCTCAGGCATAGGTCAGGTTTTTTTATACACCACAAGTTAGCCGCTGACGGCATCTCATCTGACGGTAAATGATGATTCGGGCTAACCTGTTAGAGGTATGGTAAACCCATACTCCTAATTGGTTTCTACACAACCTCGTGCCGAAACGCTAAATCGCTTGGCAACACGTTTTTGTCAGTAGGATGGTAACTAGCCACGGCGAAAACCTTCCACCAGAACAGACACGAGCCGGGAATCGAACCCAGGACGTAATTTTAAAATGCAATAGCGCACGCGCTGCTCCACGGAGGTGGTCGTTTCCTCACGATGTTTTCCATCGCCGAGCAAAAGCAAGTGTTAGTCAATATACTCCTAAAAGTTAGAGCTTCGAACTCGGTACCGCCGAAAAGGAATCCAAAGTCCTAATCATTAAGACAACGCTTCTACTTTGTACACCTCAAGTCTATTTATCAATTAACGCCGATAATAACTCAATACAATCGGGCAAAAATACCTCGCAGGTACAAATGGTAAAAACGGAACGATTGTCTTACAGCGCCATTAAAACATTGTGCTGCTTGAACAATAGCAAACAGCCTTGCGGATAAACAAGCATTCATACGTCTCAAATGTTGCAGAGGGCTCGCGATTTATTGACCGTGAATGTGAGAGACCTCTTATGTGAACTAAATGATTTGTTACGTTCTTGTACCAATCATCATGATCAACCCATAGCCGGCGAACTACAGAGCACGGGTCTCCTGTCAATATGAGAAAGATTTAGCCATAGTACACCACGCTGGTCAATGCGATTGGCAGACTTCACACGCCCTTAGAACATTATGTGGAACTCTCAAGCGTTCAGGTTTCCTCGCGATGTTTTCTTTCACCGTTGAAGCAAGTGATATTTTAATTGTTTAAAAAACGCACATAACTCCGAAAAGTTGGAGGTGCGTGCCCGGATTCGAACCGCCGATCTCTGATTAGGAGGCTGACGCCCTAACCACTAGGCTATCACAGCTTCAATGATTTGTTACGTTCAAACTTTTATCAATCATCATGATCAATCCATTACCGGCTCACTACAGAGCACGGGTCTCCTCTCAATATGAGAAGGATTTGGCCATAGTCCACCACGCTGGCCATGTGCGGATTGGCAGACTTCACACGCCTTTGAGAACATTATGCACTCTCAGGCGTGCAGGTTTCCTCGCGATGTTTTCCTTCACCGTTGAAGCAAGTGATATTTTAATCGCCTAAAAACGCACATAACTCCGAAAAGTTTCCCCAACCCCTGATTAGAAGGCGGACGTCCTAACCTAGGCTATCATAGCTTCAGCCATCACCCCAAAGAAACTATGGGATATCCTCACAATTTCATGCATGGTTTAGCAGCACGATGCATAAATAGAACCAGGGAGATACAAATCGACATTACGCGTATGACGTCGCGGGCACCAGGAGGTGTCGGTGCGGTGCCTGTTATTAATAATCAAATGGTATGGTAATGGTGAAGCGGTGATAGCCTAGTGGTTAGGGCGTCAGCCTCCTAATCAGAGGTCGGTGGTTCGAATCCGGGCACGCACCTCTAACTTTTCTAAGTTATGTGCGTTTAAAATACCACTTGCGTCAATGGTGAAGGAAAACATCATGAGGAAACCTGCACGCCTGAGAGTTCTCCATAATGTTCTCAAAGGCGTGTGAAGTCTGCCAATCCGCACATGGCCAGCGTGGTGGACTATGGCCAAACCCTTCACATATTGAGAGAAGACCCGTGCTCTGTAGTGAGCCGGTAATGGGTTGATCATGATGATGAAGGTATACCATACGGAGCAGTCCGGCACCGCAGCGCTCGCACGCCTTACTTATAACCTTCGAAGCGAGGGGGGGAGATGTTTACACGTTGCGACATCGCATCTTTATCCAAAGCTGCTTCGTTCCGGTCCATTTTCATGTTTACTATACATCTTTGAATAAATTAAATCAAATTAATTCTGCTGTGGGCGATCCTCACGAGTGCACCAGGCTTTCTTCCAGCATTGAGAAGTGGCGTATGCTCGTGAGGCGTATAACATCTGCCCTCAAAGAGACGACCACGAGCAAAGTGTGTTTCGACGAAGAAAAAGTACACTATACTCTTTCTACTACTTCCTCTTAGTAGCGTTCTACTTTGTCATTGCTCCTGAAGTACCCTGGAATCGGTGTAGCGCCGCAATGGTCTTGTGAACCAGCCATTTATTTTTTGTTATCTATATTCTGTTATTTTTATATTTTGGTAACGGTGCGGCGCCGCAACGGTCCTGTAAACCAGCCATTTATTTTTTGTTATCTATATTCTGTTATTTTTATATTTTGGTATCGGTGCGGCGCCGCAACGGTCCTGTGAACCAGCCATTTATCTTTTGTTATCTATATTTTATTATATTTATATTTTGGTATCGGTGCTGCGCCGCAATGGTCTTGTGAACCAGCCATTTATCTTTTGTTATCTATATTTTGTTATCTTTTTACTTTACTCTTTACCTATCTGTTACAGACGCCCCCACCCCCGCCAATAAGGACGACTCCACAGCCAACCAGACCGAACACCTACGTACCACCTCCCCCACCGCCCCCAGATGTAAGTAGTATTATAAATCATCATCATCCCCCACTGGAGTAAGCTTCCTGGAGTAAGTAAAGAAAATTTACCTGGCTAAGTTTGTTGCGGGCTTCTTCTTAGATCGGGGCGCGTTTGGAACCCTCATAGCTTTAGTTTTAAGTTCACGAATGTAGTTATCACCATCAAATCACTACTATGTAAATTATTGACGCGTCAAAAGCGCCTTTTAAAGGACTATTTTAATAAAGATTATTTGAATTTAGAATTTTTGAATTTTCCCAGCAACGGAACAACCGTTAATATGTTTAAGGGTTTTGCCCCTAATTATAACCATTTTAATGGTCAGTTAGTTTTTTAGTATAACTTCTAAGACACGAACTTCAATAAGTAAGTATTCAGCAGAATTATCAAGAGGTGTTTAGCATAACACTCTCGAACCATTTCAAAACAAATACAAGATTTCAGTAAGACTCACATGCTAAGTTAGGTTAGGTTTAAAGATCTTTATTCTCAAAAGAAACAATTTCACTTAATGAGAAATTAAAAATGAAACAGTTTACATAAAGAAGTACTAGTCCAAAAATGCTTTTTAAGTTTCTTCTTGAAGAATACAAAGGACTGCAGAAAATGTCTTTAGATAGGTTATTATTATACACAATATCCCTCAACCTGTATACAATACAGGTTGAGGGATATTGTGTATACTTCCATGATTTTTTTTTTTTTTTATCCACTACAAGTAAGCCCTTGTCGGCAATCCCAGCTGATGGTAGGTGATGATGCAGTCTAAGATGGTAGCGGGCTAACCTGTTAGGGGTATGGTAAACCCACACTCCTAATTGGTTTCTACGCGACATCGTGCCGGAACGCTAAATCGCTTGGCGACACGTCTTTGTCGGTAGGGTGGTAACTAGCCACGGCCGAAGCCTCCCACCAGACCAGACTTGAGCCGGGAATCGAACCCAGGACCTCCAAGTTTATAATACGACAGCGCGCGCGCTGCGCCACGGAGGTCGTCAAAAATATATATTAATAAATTAGATAAGACGAAACCCAGGCGAACTATATAAACCAATGACGTGATGTGTCAATTGCAAAAGAAACGTTTAATGAACCTTATAAAATAACATATTTACGCCAAAGTAGATTTGAATTTGTAACTTGATTTAAAGCTTGGGGTGGATTATCCCGTCTACCTCTTCGGACGAGATCGTTCGATGCTACTAAATCTATAATGTATATCTTTACAGTTTGCCTGATATGGTAAAATTTGAATTAATTATCGTATATATTTTTTTTTAGAAAAGTAAGAAAAGAAAAAATTTATAACCCACACTCTTCTACGCATACCCTTTACATTGACACTAAAATTGCTTACATAAGGCCATCTTTGAATGCAAATAAATATTTTTAGTGACTATGTATTGATTGCATAATACGCAAAATGTATATTTACGGACTGAAAAAAAAAGCAGAAAGAAGAATTGTTTATCACAAAAAATTCTATTATTGACATCTCTTGCTAGTCTCGAAAACGACAATGTTGTATGAAAATCCATTTTTCTCTTCTACGATTCTTTAAATGTGAAGCTTATTTTTGTACCCTATCTACTGCGACTGTCATTAAGTAACATATTATTTCGATATGCGCATGCACAAAATAAATAAGCAATAAGCAAAAAAGTAATTATAAATAATTACTTATCATTAAATAATTAAACATGTTAGATGAAAAATTTTACGAAATAATAATTTATTTTTACCAATTATTTGAGACATGAATATAAGGGAACGGCAAATAAAGTAAAGTTTCACTTATACGATACTTCAATAATGCCATATTTACACATTTATTCGGCCTCGACAATAATATACTATTTATATATCATACATCGTCTATATAGTGATCAGGCAGTTTTCTGGGCTTCGGGGTGTTGTAAATCTTAGTTATTGGTGTAGTTTCTGTAAATCAATTGATACACTATTATATATATCAATGTTAAAAGAGGGAAAATTTCTTCTATTATTGAGAATTCTTTTTGAAACCAATCAATCGATTTTTATTAATCTATTATCGATTTTAATCTTTTCACAATAAAATCTGGAAGTTTAAGTGTTTTTTTTTTTTTTTGGAGAAAGGCGGGAGACTTCGTATATGGCGGGCGCGGTTTTTTCACGCTTTTCTTGAATTAATGTTTGTTGGCTAATTTTGAAAAGGACTGGTGTTTGTTGTGTCGTGGACAGTTTTGGTATCGTGGCTGGTTTTCTGAATGGTTAACAGGTATTGATTTGGGAAAGGTTTGAGGGAGCCGCGTCCGCGAGTGCGAAGTTTGCCGCCATTTCTCCGTAACTTTACATTGCTATAAACTTGACATTGGCTAATCTGTGTAAAGCCATAAAACGAAGAAAAAAAAGTGTGTTTTTTTAAAAATCACAGACATTAATAAGCTGGTTATTACCTTCAATCGATGATGCATCCCGTGTTGGATTGGTCTCTATTTCTGAAAATTTAAAATTACCATATATTTGAAAAGTTATTGTTAAACTTAGCTATAGGTTTACGTAATTGGATAACATGTAAAATAATATTACCATTTTCTTCAGTCTCATTTTCCTGCTCTCCATCATTACTTGGATTTTGTTCATCATCTGGGTATAAAGTTTCCTCATCTTCTTCATCTAGACTTTCCTCAGCTTCCTCATCTGGACCTTCTTCGTCCGAACCTTCCACATTGTCTTGACTATTATTTTTATCGTTATTTTCTTCTGTGTCTGTTAAATATGTTTCAAGATCAAAGTATTAATCCTGTCCATTACATTTTTTTTTGTATATAAATTCATAACAAACAAACAAATATGTATATATATTTGTTTATATACTTATGTATATATTTTGCACCACCTTCCTCTTTCCGTATCTCTATATCTTCTACATATTTGGTTGCCTGGAAGAGATCGCTATGTAGCGATAAGGCCGCCAAATTGTATACTACTGTTTCTGTTATTTTCTGTCTTTTTTGTTGTATTTTTCCTTTTTCGTGGTGTACAATAAAAGTTTGTAAATAAATAAATTAATTCTTTATAACACAACATGCATAAAAACAAGTACATAAACAACTTGTAAACTAACTTATCGATATCGATCTTAAAATATCGATTTCACGCATTTATATTTATAGTATATATTCTTTTAAAATTTTAAATAAATGCTTACCGATTAACACTTACCGGGAACATATTCGCCAACTGAAAATTAAGTTGACCAAATAATAAGTGAGGCGCTAAAGAAAGATTAACATATTGCCTGAGTTTGGCCCAAGGTCGCGTCTATCGGTACCTATTGTACGAAATACATTCTGTTTATACTTTGGTTCCATCTCATCTAACATGGAAGGGCGAGGTATTAAGAGGATCTATATTCTAGAATGTAATTATAAACTTTTTTTTTTATACACTACAAGTTAGCCCTTGACGGCTATCTCACCTGGTGGTAAGTGATGATGCTGTCTAGGATGGTAGCGGGCTAACCTGGTAGGAGTATGGTAAGCCCAAGCTCCTAATTGGTTTCTACGCGACATCGTGCCGGTACGCTAAAATCGCTTGGCGACACGTCTTTGTCGGTAGGGTGGTTACTAGCCACGGCTGAAGCCTCCCACCAGACCAGACTAGAGCCGGGAATCGAACCCAGGACCTCCAACTTTATAATGCGACAGCTTACGCACTGCGCCACGGAGGTCGTCAAAAAAACGCCTTATGCTAACTGCACCGTATACTAAATTATAACTTTACACTGTTATATGTAGTTGATATCCTTTTGGCAAATACTGTGATTTACCGATATTCTTCTCATACTACCTTATTTTTTTTACGCATCGTAAAGATCTGTAATAATGTTCAAATCACCCTATCTTACATTGAATAGAGAGAGAAAACGGTGAAAGAAAACATCGTGAGGAAACCTGCACGCCTGAGAGTTCTCCATAATGTTCTCAAAGGCGTGTGAAGTCTGCCAATTCGCCAGCCAGCGTGGTGGACTATGGCCAAACCCTTCTCATATTGAGAGGAGACCCGTGCTCTGTAGTGAGCGGGCAATGGGTTGATCATGATGATGATGATGAAGATTGATCTATCCTGTTCCATTCTATTCATGGGTTCATACGAAGCGCTTTGTTTACTCCTTTTCCCAACCACCTACACAGTTTTCAAATGTAATTTTGCCTAGTACGACCACTAGTATCAAAGGCTCACTTTCCACTGGTTCGTTGGTGGTACACCTGGTGGACATTTTGATAGTGTTATCATCTACACCACCTTCTTCGATACTGGGGGCAGCTTTGGCACCTGAAATGAAGCGTTATATCAAAAAAATTATTTGTATAGAATAAATCCAAGAGATAGCCTAGTGAAACGGTGATAGCCCAGTGGTTAGGGCGCCAGCCTCGTAATCAGAGGTCGGTGGTTCGAGTCCGGGCACGCACTTCTAACTTCATAGTTATGTGCGTTTTTAAACAATTAAAATATCACTTGCTTCCATTGTGAAGGAAAACATCGTGAGGAAACCTGCACGCCTGAGAGTGTCTATAATGTTCTCAAAGGCGTGTGAAGTCTACCAATCCGTACATGGCCAGCGTGGTGGACTATGGCCAAACCCTTCTCATATTGAGAGGAGACCCGTGCTCAGTATTGGGCCGATAATGGGTTGATCATGACACCAAGAGATGTCCACTGCTGGGCATGTGATTAAATAGGGATTGCACAGGATGTTGGAGTTAAACAAATGATGATAAAATATTGAAAGTAGTTCTCCAGCACTTGTAGTAAAAAACTAAAGGGTAGGTAGTGCTTTTCTGTGTATGCCTGTGTAGTTGATTTCTATGAGGTACACCCCGCTGATCCATCATCCTAAAGGGTCTACCAACGATGTTTTCCGGTGGAGCGTCGCCCCTTCAGCACCTCGGGATATCGAGTCACTTATGTCTGCCCCGGTATCAGGACAAATGGGTAACAAGTGGCAACTACTCCGGTAGCCATGGTGTGGTCATTTACGGGGGAAGATGAAACTTTTTTCAAACTCTGAAGTCCAATTTGCCCCGGTCAGCTTCTATTAAATAGTAGAACTACAATTTTATACAAACGTGACGACCTCCGTGGCGCAGCACGTGCGCTCTTGCATTTTAAAGTGGGAGGTCCTGGGTTCGATTCCCGGCTCGAGTCTGGTCTGGTCCCCATCGACAAAGAAGTGTCACCAAGCGATTTAGCGTTCCGGCACGATAACCACGCTACCATCTTAGACTGCATCATCTCTTACCATTAGGCGAGATTGGCGTCAATGGCTAACATGTAGAGGAGGATAAAAAAAAACAGGCCCTAGGATTTTTGTTTCTTTTCTCTCTTTCTTTCTTCCTTGCTTTATCTCTTTCTTTCTTTCGTTCTTTGTTCAGATGACCTTAATCTGTGAATAACTTACTCATTTTTAGCACTCCATCTAAATCTGTGGACAAGTAAACACTTTTGATATGAATATGGTCTAAGCTCGATATCCTATAATGGAAGAGGCCTGTGTCCATCAGCATCATTGTATCAATGTTATAGTGCTGGGCATAGACCTCTCTCACAGGGGAGCGGGACTTAGAACATAGGCCTACCTACGCTGGTATGGTAGGCTTTACCAATTGTTATCACCAGATAGTGATAGCCGGAATAGATAGCCTCACGTGCAATCTAAAGTTCCGCGCTGGTATTGAAAATGTCTTCAAAAAATCCAGTAGTTTCCAAAATAGTCCAGTTAATTTTTGTTGTAAAAGTTCCAGTTAATTTTGTGTTGGAACCAGGGCCTGTGATCTGCAAGCCTTTAAGGGAAACTGTTTATATTTATTCGGCCTTAGACAAGATTATTGTGGGCATCACATCAAGGTAACGATTGGTTTGTCGCCCGTCCAGGTATGGGACTGGTGGGCCGGGGTGGACGGCGAGAGTTCACCGCGCTTGCCGTTAGCAATGGAAAGCCGGGTGCGAAAGGGGGTTCTCTTCCACCTCTCTTGCTCCTGTGCCTTCGGAGGACTTGTGGGCGATGGAAACGGGGTCGTCCATTACACACAATACGGTCCTCAAGTTGGCTGGTGTGCTGTTGTTCCGGCACACCTCTAACTGGCGAATATGGGGTCGTTGTGCCCAAGGAAGGCCTGCTGCGGCGGACACCCGCTGGTGCAGTCGCGGTTGTATGCGAAAGTTTTCTCGTGACTCCACCATACAGCGGCGAGTAGGAACACGTGAGGGTTTTAGTCAGTAGGAGTCTGACATAACTGTACCTCCCCGTGGCGCTGAGATATCCATGAGGATTTACCCGCGATAAAAAAAGGGCATCACATCAATCGACGCACGTTTACTGGTGCACAAAGATCTTCAGTAAGTCCACGGACTTGTACTGCTTGCGTTGAACATCGTCTACCCACCCAGTTGGGGTAAAACCCCTTGACCAATATGGGGTCACCACTCTTACCTCAGGAAACCAGTATAAATCGGTTCTTATAGCTACATTCCTTTCCCATAGCCACTTGGATGTCCAAGTCCAAGACGTTAACTAACTTGATATAATTAAACGGTCTGTCTGTATAAAACAAATGGAACTTACCGGAGGCTTCAATGCCTGAAAATATGATCTATTCATTAATTTAAATATCAACAAGGTAGATTGACAACTTATTCTATTTACTCTCACTATGCGTTAACATTTGTAGACGCTATCTATCTAGATAGCGTCAATACGTAGATACTTACAAAATATACACAAAAGAGAAAATATAGATGTGGTGTCGTGCAAAAAAAAAATTCGTGCTCAATTTAATGTAGGTTTTTTTATTTTTCTCTTAAATTTTGCTGATAATTTTTTTTTAAGTACAGGAAAGTATTTAGGAAATTCAGTATTCTAGGAAATAATAAATTACATAAAATAAAAAAAATCGTAATTCAAATTATGAACTAAAATAACAAAATACGTCTCTTTATTTTTGTTTTACAACATAAAATGACATAGAAATAGAAATAATTAACGAGGAAGAAAGAGAAAGGTATTATACACTACTCGCTTGTGTATACGACTGTTGCGCCTGCGCACGTCTCATTTAACGGTTTTATTCCACGGACTTTTTCTTACGGTTTTACTATCACATTTTTTTCAGTTCGGTCGCGCAGCAAAATCCCTATCTCCTCCAAGCCTGCCGTAAGGAACTTCGTTCCAAAAAAAACATTCAATACATTTCTATAATTTCCGAGCTAGGGGGACAAAGTGTACGTAATCACACATATAACCTTTATAAGGGTTATTATTTAATTGCTTCAAAAAAAAATTAAGTCCATTGTCTTCTTCAAATCAGCGAATTTAATTATTGTTTTTAATTAAGTTAATTATTTAAAAATCAATGCTTGAATTTGTTAACTCATTCAAACGTGAGTTAAAAGCATAGAAAGCTGGAAAAAAATTAAATAGAACTATTAATTCACTTACTTGATAATCTTTCTCCATACACTGAAAAAAACTTAGTGTTAATAGATAATACCGAAAGTAAAAAAATATTCACACCTCATTTTACTTCGGGATCAAAGTTTAATAATTGTATACTTACGAGGGTCTGTAAAAATAAAATAAAAACAATCTCAGTGAAAATATTATAAGAATGGTACCTAATGTTTGATTGTTTCTTTATTAAAGCGATTATATCGCCATCTAGCGTCTAATAGCGAAGATGCGTGATAAAATATTATCTATTTAATTCAGTTTCAAAAGAAGCGCCAAAAATGGTACTTAAATTAGGAAAAAGGCGGGAGACTTCGTATATGGCGGGCGCGGTTTATTCACGCTTTTCTTGAATTAATGTTTGTTGGCTAATTTTGAAAAGGTGTTGGTTGTGTCGTGGACAGTTTTGGTTTCGTTTATGTAGTGGCTGGTTTTCTGAATGGTTAACAGGTATTGATTTGGGAAAGGTTTGAGGGAGCTGCGTCGGCGGAGTGCGAAGTTTCCCGCCATTTCTCCCTAACTTCTACATTTCTATAAACTTGACATTGGTTAATCTGTGTAAAGCCATAAAACGAAAGAAAAAAAAAATGCATAATTTGAAACTGACAGTTTTACGAATGTCAAACCAAATTTTGTATGGAGATAATTTGTATGGAGACACTGATTTGTATTTGTCGAAATAGTTACTAAGTTGGGGGAAGCAAATGGTATTTGCCATTTGTAACTCATATTTTATGAGATAAGCTGATGATGATGAATGCTAATATATTATCGCATATATATATATAAATTGATTTTTAATTGCGTGTAGTCCTGACGCGTCTCGGTGATTTCTATATTGCTATACTTGGCATTGGCTAATCTGTGTAAAGAAAAAGGTACTTAAATTAAGTAAATGAAATGAATACTTACAGGCATCGCGTCGATGTTCTGCAATTTAAAAGCGATCATTTGCTTTATAGTAGATATACATTTTTAATTAATGCATATTAATTATTAGGTATAATATATTGACAACCTCCCTGGCGCAGTGCTGAGCGCTGTGGTCTTATTAATGTTAAGTCACGAGTTCGATCTCCGGCAAGGACAAATTAAAAATTAATAATTTCTGGGGCGGTGAGGGGCTTCGGCCGTAGCCTACTGACAATAGACGTGTCGCCGAACGAGCGTTAGCGTTCCTGTACCATGTCGAGTAGAGACGCTGTTTCATCACTTACCGCCAGGTGAGATTGCCAACGCCTAACTTGTAAAAAAACTATTTTCTTACCATGAGGCTTTAAGTCCATACATTTGTACATCGAAATATTCGTAATTATATGCAGCTGAAAAAATAGATTTCGCTTAAAAAAAATAACAAAAAAAAATGTTATTAATTATAATTAATATAATTTACATTCAATTATTTTTTTTTCCCCTAACTTCAATTCTCTATTGCTATAAACTTGACATTGGGTAATCTGTGTAAAGCCATAAAAAGAGAGAAAGATAAAGACTCTGCTCCTAAAATGAGTATTTAAAAGAACACATAAAGGTTAAAAAAAATCGCACGAATCCATCATCATCATCATCATGATCAACCCATTACCAGCTCAGTACAGAGCACGGGTCTCCTCTCAATATGAGAAGGGTTTGGCCATAGTCCATCACACTGGCCATGTGCGGATTGGCAGACTTCACACGCCTTTGAGAACATTATGGAGAACTCTCAGGCGTGCAGGTTTCCTCACGATGTTTTCCTTCACCGTTGAAGCAAGTGATATTTTAATTGCTTAAAAACGCACATAACTCCGAAATACATAGGTGCGTGCCCGGGTTTAACCCCCGACCTCTGATTAGGAGGCGGACGCCGTAACCACTACCACTAGGCTATCACAGCTTCAGCTTAAAACATAAGTGTGCATTAAAAACATTACCGAAACATAGAGTACAGCCTTCATCCGCATTTTAAATCCATTTTTTATGATATAATTGTTCAACGCGGTTCCCATTCCCGGAGTACGCGCTAGGTGCCGCTATTGTGTAAGAACGAACAAGGTCACGTCTGGCATCAAATTTTATGCTACGATAAATTGCCTAAGCTTAACGGCATAAAATATTACATTGTCGAATTGAATTCAACGTTTACGATGTACTTCATACCTGCGGTAACGTTTTTTGAATCTGCCCAAGTCGATTTCATACGTTTCCCCTCTTTAATTGGACCCCGCACCGGTAAACGTAGCGTTGGTCGACCCCCAACTAGGTGGACAGACGACATCAGACGAGTCGCAGGGAGCCGCTGGAAGCAAGCGGCCCAAGACCGTGAGCATTGGAACTCCCTACAAAAGACCTATGTCCAGCAGTGGACGTCAATCGGTTGATAATGATGATGATGATGATGAATTGTGGACCCATTTTGTCTGGTGGGAGGTTAGTTACCACCCTACCGACAAAGACGTGTCACGATGCCGCGTAGAAACCAATTAGGGGCGTGGGTTTACCATACTGTTAACAGGTTAGCCCGCTACCATCCTAGACTGCATCATCACTTACCATCAGGTGTAATTGCCGTCAAGGGCTAACTTGTAGTGGATAAAAAAAAGATAGGTGTATAAAAGCCTAGTTTAGTAGGTTTTTTTTCATACATCACAAATTAACCCTTGACGGCATCTCACCTGATGGCAAGTGATGATGTGATCTAAGATGGTACTTACATACTCCTAATTGGTTTCTACACGTGTCGGAACGCTAAATCGCTTGGCGACACGTGTTTGTCGGTAGGGTTTAGCACCCTAGCCTCCCAACAGACCAGACTCGAGCCGGGAATCGCACCCAGGACCTATAATAATGCGAAGCGCGCTACGCTACTGAGATCGTCAAAACATATAGTATAGTACCTACTGCACGTAGTTAACGATTAGTACCAGGCGTAAGCGGTAATGTCCGGGACCGATGGCTTAACGAGCTCATCAAATCACGAGGGAAAGTTGAAGGTTAAACTCGGATTCTCCGAAGGTGAAGTTCTCTAAACCATCTGTGAAAGATTCAAACGAAATTTTTGGGGTTCTGTATTTAACGGCATCACTTTGTTATTATGATATTTTCTAACGAAACGCCGAAGTTTGTTCAATATAGTTCAATAGATTTTTTTTATCCACTACAAGTTAGCCCTTAACGGCAATCTCACCTTATGGTAAGTGATGATGCAGTATAAGATGGTAGCGGGCTAACTTGTTAGGGATATGGTAAACCCGCACTCCTAATTGGTTTCTACACGACATTGTACCGGAACGCTAAATCGCTTGGCGACACGTCTTTATCGGTAGGGTGGTAACTAGCCACAGCCGCAGCCTTCCACCAGACCAGACTCGAGCCGGGAATCGAACCCAGGACCTCCAACTTTATAAAGCGACAGCGCGCGCTGCGCCACGGAGGTCGTCAAAAAAAGAATAGTCTCAATGAAATGGTGAGGTCTAGATTGGTACGCGCTTCCCTATAAGATACTTAGTAGATGTATATATGTATTGACTATGCATAATAACACTCGACAACTTAAAACTAAAACCAAGAGGGTTCAAATCGCGCCCAGGTCTAAGAAGAAGCACATAACAAACTTGTCGGGTTGTTTTATTTTTTGTTATCACCATCTCACATAATCAATAATAAATTATAGTACCTATGGAGTTAGAGCATTTCAAAGCCAAGCTTTTTTATCTACACTAATATTATAAAGCGGAAAAGTTTGTTTATTTGGGTGTAATGAATAGGCCCAAAAACTACTGGACCGTTTTTAAAAATTCTTTCACCATTCGAAAGCTACATTATCCACGAGTAACATAGGCTAAGTTTTATTTTTGAAAAAATAGGGTTCCGTAAGATATTTGGGTTTTTCGGACACAAGGTATAAAAATCAATCAGAAAAGTTACTATTCTGCGTACGCTGTCTAAACTATAAAAGATAGAACCATAAAATGTTCTAATTAATTGTAGATAAATATCTACCAAAAAGTCCGCGGCACACTGTCTATGTAGAGTGAGGCCCAACAACCATTTTTTTATTAAAAAATTTTTATTCGACTCCATTTAAACGCATTTATTTTACTCATGCTATTAATCCTTATCAAAATAAATTAATTCATCATTAATTACAGTTTATGTAGTATATTTCTAATAATTTATATGGCCAAACAACGTTTGCCGGGTCAGCTAGTCGTTTATATAATCCTTAATATCGTTATATGATTTTTCTAAAAGCTTTCGTTTCATAAAAACTTTTAACGTATTGATAGACATCTCCAAGATATCAATAGGTAATTTATTCTATTGTATCTGTAGACGGTAAAGTGGCAGAAGTTATTAACGTGTAACTGTTTGGTGGCCAGCACACGCACCACGAGGAGCACGACCACCACCACCACCACGAGCCCGGCATGCCGTTCGACTTCTCGTACGCCGTCAACGAGGACGGCAACGACTACAGCCACAACGCCAAGTCGGACGGTGACGTCACGCGCGGCGAGTACCGGATCGCCCTCCCGGACGGACGCACGCAGATCGTGCGCTACACCGCCGACTGGAAGAACGGCTTCAACGCTGAGGTACATGTTAAAACATGTTATAATTTATACATAATTATACTAGCTGTTGCCCGAAACTTCGTCTGCGTAGAATTGCTGATTTCCCGTGAGTTTGAGGTTACCATTGCGGCCAATGCCCTGCTTCAGAAAGTAAGCTCAAATGTCAAATTGCCGAATTTCGTGTTTCTAAATTAAAAAAAATTGGACTTTCATACAAACTTCAAACCCCTATTTTACCCTCTTAGGGGTGGAATTTCAAAATATCCTACAAGTTAGCCCTTGACGGCTATCTCACCTGGTGGTAAGTGATGATGCTGTCTAAGATGGTAGCTGGCTAATCTGTGGTATTGTAAAACCAGAACCATATAAATTACCCAGAAGAGAGAATAAAAAATTGCTAAAACGAATTCGGCTAAAGAAGTTTTCACTACAAATAGGTTTTATAATGTATGGTTTTCAATTTGCAAGTTCTTAGCCAAAACAGCTGAATTGTGAAATTCCTTTGCTCAATATCATTAACCGTTTGAAAGAGAATACTGTCACACTTTTTCAGTTTTAGTTTCATTTGCGGACTGAATAATGGCCGTAATGAATAAAACTTTAATTTAAATAATAAAATAGACGCTTCGACCAAGTCGATTACAGTAAACCATATTTTTTTATTATGTAGATACATTTCTTATATTTGCTTTAAATTTTTTTTTAATTATTGATCGGCTATTAAAAACTAAGAAGAGACTAGCACACGATTAGTGATTGTATTTTCTTTGCATTAGATCAGCGATGTAACATCCTTTGCTTCATCGCCGATCTAATGCAAAGAGAATACAATCACTAATCTAATTTAACAATAGCGAATGTCAAATTTTTTTTTTTTTTTAGGTGACTTATGAAGGCGAAGCGCGATACCCCGACCAGCCGAATCAGGGAGGTGGCTACCCTTCGGGACCCGGACAACCCTACATCCCACCAAACCAGGGTGAAGGGTATCATTACTAGTACCCAAATGAGACAATCAAACGCTACTTAGAATAAATTAATTGCGACATTTTTGACGCGGAAAAATACAATTAAATTATAAAAAAATCATAACACCTACCACTAAACTACAGAATTTATTAATAACCTCCCATTAATCAATATTTCATGGCGGTAGATGTTTAAAATGTCACTCCCAATGGCATTTGGCGCGCAATCCAAAATCGATTTATTCAAATATTCTTGATTCATATATTGTATTAATACCATGAAGTTATTTTTATTGTTTCATAAAATAGAAGTATTATTTAATCTTAATTAAACAGGTTTATTACTTGGAAATTAATTATGAGTTATAATTTTGAAGTTACCAAGTTCGTAGTCACTTATGATAAATTAAAAAAATAAAATGGTTTTAAGGTTCTACACCTTTTTTTAATTGTTTATGTAGAAAATTTGTTTTACTAAGATACTTGAACCTAAGTAATGCCTTCTACAGTTAATAGTGAAAACTAAATATTACAGTTATTGATTAAGAAACCTACTGCAAGAATAATACAAATCAACATCCATTCAAAAGGTCAAAATTTTGGCATTTTCCTGTCTGGACTGAATATCTTGGGCTAAATATTAGATATAGGGCTTGAGTCACCAATATCATAGAGTATTGGACAGTTTTTCTAACACAATTAATTGATAGAGGTGACTGCCTCTTTTTGTTTAGGTATAGGTACCTATATTAAAAATACATCTAAAAATTATATTAGAATTTGAAATATATTTTTTTTTTAATGTCTGTTGCTAATGGTAATATTTATTAACTAAATTAAGCTGCAAGCTAGACTCAACTGACAAGTTTTAATACAATGGCACTCTTTTCCCATTGTTAGCTGAAAACTGGGAACAAAGATGTGGCAATACTTTAGATCTGTCAGTTGTAGAAAAGCCCCTTCCAGACAGGCCATGATCGTTAAAATTACAGCCTATTATCAATCCCAAAGAGGATACAAACACTGCATCATATCAAAACTTTGTGTTCAAAGTGTGTGAACTACCAAATTAGCACAAATTGGATAAATTATTTTCTGTAAATAAGCTATGGAAAACTAAAACAAAATGTTAAATATTAAGGGTACTTAAGATTATGTTAAGTAATTGTAAAATACTCATTTTCCACTGCCTTTAAGTGTATTTATTGTATAGTTATATTTGATTGTACCTAACTATGGTAACTAAATATAAAAATACTTAATGAAGCATGAAATATTTATTGGAATTAGAAACAAATAGTTTCCCTATTTACCTTACCCTTTTTTATAAAAAAACCTTTTTTTATATAAAATCAATTCTGAAGTTTTATTTTGCCATGAAACAAATCTTTACTTATGTATATATGTTTGTCTGGTGGGAGGCTGCGGCCGTGGCTAGTTACCACCCTACCGACAAAGGCGTGTCGCCAAGCGATTTAGTTCCGGCACGATGTCGTGTAGAAACCAATTAGGAGTATTGGTATACCAAACCCCTAACAGGTTAGCCCGCTACCATCTTAGATTGCATCATCACTTACCATCAGATGAGATTGCCGTCAATGGCTAACTTGTAGTGGATAAAAAAGAATAATAACTTAATTAAAGCTCTCCTAGAACCCTGCATACCACACAGCTTTATAAAAATTTCAGTGTTAGATATTCCTCTTGCTCTGTACTGGAATCCAATAGGGGTAATATTATCTTATCTATTTCCACAAGTAGTATTACCAAATATGTTCCCTTATAAATGTTTATTTTAATAATATCTTCAGTGTTACATAATCAACTAAATAACAATAAAAAAGCATAGAAAGGTAAAAGATGAACCATTTACATAAGAAGGTTATAAGGGATAAGCCCTATTAGATAGGACACAATGTGATAGGGAAAATTAACAAGAGATGTCATAGACTAGTATTCAAAGGAGGATAAAAGATCAAAAGGACAAACAAAAATGTGTTAAGATGGGACAATGCTTTGTTGCAAGAAAAGCTGATGTTAATTCAGAATAAAGGCTAGGATTATTATTTTTATACCCACTGTCTGCTTTGCATTGATATGTAAAAAAGTTGGCCAACATTCTTTGGGTATTCTATATTCACAGTAAATTATAAATTATATAATATAGTATGTATTCATATTCTATGAATGAACAGTCTTAATATGCCTAGTCAGTTCCTTAATCAAACTAAACTTTTTGTCACAAAGTAGGCAACATTCATTCTTTTCCCTATGACACCTTTTTATGTGTTCCAATCTACGTCCTGATGTTATGAACCTTTTGTTGCATACTCCACACAGGAATGGCTTCTCACCCGAATGTAGCTTCAGATGCTCTACCAAATTCTTTTTATGAATAAAGCTATCACCGCATACTTCACAAATCTCATTTCTGATTTGCAAATGGGTTTTCTCATGTTCAACTAAATTTTTTCTATGATAATAGTGTTTGTAGCATATATTACAAACATATGGTCTAACTTTCAAATGTTTTTTGTTGATATGCCCCTGCAATGATTGTTTTGAAGGACTTTTGTAATTGCAATGATTACAACTGTAATATATTTGTTTTTTTGGTCTCCGATTGTGACTTCTCATGTGTGCTTTAAACTTCTTGAGGCTATCAAACGACTTATAGCAATTTGGACATTGATTTTCTTGACTTGAATTTTCATCCAATTTGTTTGACACAGTTTCATCATAAATTTCATCTGTTTGATTTGAAAAGTCCATCTTTTGGGAACATTTCAATGATTTTTTCATAATTTGAGCTAAACTAACTTTAATATTTAATTTTCTGTCTTCAAAACTATCTAAGGATGGTGGATTTGTAATTTTTCTTGTAATACAATCTATAATGCTAGATATAATTCTAGTCAAAATGTTATTTCTCTGTATTTTGATATACATCCTGATGATTAGGTTGGCACAGTCACCACATGCTTTTGTTGCTGACAGCTCCTGAAACGTAAGTAATCATCATGAAACTTCAGTATCATCCCACAGCTGGGCACAGGCTTCTTCTGGCACATCAAAATTTGAAGTGTAGACCCACCCCGCTACTTTGATTTTGTTGGGTAGCCAGCAAAATACAGACTATGAGAACATAATACTAGTTTTAATAATGAATGAAGGAAAGATAAAACCCTAACTATGTTCTTGTTGATTAGGTAAGATTTGCTATGTCGCATGTCATATAAAAAAAAATTGGTATAACTTTTATAGAGATTTACGATTTACTTCTCTTTATTAAGAATAGAAGTATTAGTGTATTTTTTACAACTTACAACTTAAAAAATTATTCAACTTACGAATGAAGGAAATAAATAAATAATCATATCAGCTAAACTTAAAGTTTCGTCGAAAAGTTCACTTTTCACTTCGAGTTTCAAACGAATATTTTGAGTATTTACACTTTTTTTGTAACATAGAAAACACATTTCATCTATCATTGAATTTAATATAACATGTATTAAATCCATTGTACAAGAAAGAAAGATTTCAAAGTTAGAGCGAAAAATTATTTCGCAAACTGCAGGGTATTTCTTGGTAGGGATACTAATATTCTATTCCAATTATTATAATCCACTTCTTCCAAATAGGTTTTTGTTTACAAACAAGTTTTAGTTTGAAGTTTTTTTTTTCTTCATGACCTACAGCATTACTGCTCCGAGCTCTAGAAACCATAGAAAACGTAGATTACGTAGATAAAACACAACGAAGAATGTGGAAGTTAGAGGCTCATATATGAAACATGAATTAAGACAAAGCATAGTCAGTACCTATCTTCTTAATATATATTCAAATTGCAATTAAGAATTTTAAAATCTATGGTCTCCAATTCCATTAAATGTAAGTACGATGGTAACGAACTGGGGCTATTTAAACATTGCCAAACATTACCTGTTCAGAAGCTGTTTAAATACACATTATGTAAAGAGTTCTTCAATGAGAAGATACTCATTAAAAAAACATCCTGTACAGACGCCGGCGATGGCGGCCAACCGCTTTAACATTAGGCGCGCTAACAATACGTACGGTGAGCGAACGACCGCGTATTTGGTTCCTCGATTCATGAACGGACTACCTCCAGCGTTCCAAAAATTACATATTAAAAATGTCAAACAGAAATAAAAAGAATATTTTTTGGCCGAGTTGGACGGTTGATTCATTCGTGTCGACCGTCTAACTCAGTTAGCAAATGTTCTTTTCATGCCTAATATGCTTACTCAGTTCCTCTAGTTTTAAGCCGTTAAGTTACAGATTAGCACCGAGGACAAACCTCTTCGATTTTTTCGGTGCCGTTATTGTAATATTAATTATATTCCTTTTATATTAATAATAAAAAAATAAATAATAAATAGTGTCGGTTTTTCTGTCTAACAAACTACTGGCACTATTACTTAAGTTATATACTACTATTTAACCAAAGGGTGGCTTTGTTTGTATTTAATGAGTGATTTAGAAACTTTTAGCCCTTAAGTAACAAGGGTGAAGGAACATGTATATTGAAATGATAAAGGAAAGCGCTGACAGAACATAGCTCTAGGCTTTCACTTTCACATTCACTAAAATCATATATACGACAGAGATAATTCTCTGTCAAATATCAAATATATGTCAAATATCTATAATTGTCAAATTTCAATTTTCAAAATTAACTATGAAAATTCCTATCAAATGAGTCGAACATATTCACTAAAGAGTATTCTTAATATCATAGGCTAAATGCTAGGCTCAGACTATTGACAAGGAGTATGTCAACACTACGTTAACTTAGGCCTACACGGTGCGCTATTCGGATCTATAATTAGACTTAAGCGCAGTTTAGACCCTAAATAAGACTGTCAATTACGATACCAGCAGGGAAACATCGGTATTCGCCATGGTGGACCTTTCCAAAGCTTTTGACCTGGTGTTGTACTCTGGAAAAAATCTTAAAAGCACAAGTATGCCACCGAAACTCATATATATCTTTATTTATTGATATTTGGTACAGTCAGTTATAGATAGACGGGTATGTAATCTGACACCTACAGGCTAGATTGCAACCTTAAATAAGGTGTACGCAGCATGCCCATGCTTTAAAACTTGAACCCCAATGAGTCGATCGTGAGATTTACTTATTGATGATTAAATGATATATCATAATGATATATGTAATCAGTTCCGCGGATGATACAATGCTGCTGACTCTGTAACGCGAGATCGGTGAGATCAGATGAGCGCGGGTAAAACCTCGATGTTAAAATGTGTAAAATGTCGATAAACACGGACTTACTTAGAAGAAGAAAAATAAAACTATGCTTCTGGTATTTCACGCTATGTACTTTCTGTCAGACAGTACTGTGCAGAACTGAACTGGATTCACTTACCATATTATTGCAGCAGTCCAACGTATGACATTGATAGAATACGCCTATATATATATGCTCTCTGTGGGTTGATTTTCCCAAAAATCCCTGCAGGCTCTCCGGGTCAAATTTATTAATAACACAAATAATTCTCGGACCGCCTAGGTCAGGTCAACCTGGTTCTCTGCAAATAAAAAGCCATCAATGGCTTTGCGGAAAATGGTCAAAATCCGCATCTCTACATCGTAGGGTCTAGAACAGTTCTGGCTGGGTTGCGGTCGAGTGCACGGGTGTTCCTGTGATCTAGCCACCAGGCGACGCGAAGGAGCATCGCTGGGTTTAAATGGGTATTCTGATCGCCGGGGAGTCCCACATATCTTGCCTGTGGCGCTTCCGGAGAGGTTCCGTACACACATTTCCCAGCGTTAAAAGGGTCGAGAGCAGTTCCAACTTTATTCTGAAAGTGCTATCTACTGACAGACCTTAATTTTGTACTTAGTTATATTATAGTCAATATATATTAGTACATAACATAAGTATACATACCTAGTATTTTCATATAGGCACCTATTAACGCTTTAATCGTTAAATTGAACTTGAGAGATCATATATCAGAATTTATGATTGAACATGATTGATGTTCGTAACCTCGGGTCTCCTCTCAATATGAGAAGGGTTTGGCCATAGTCCACCACGCTGGCCATGTGCGGATTGGCAGACTTCACACGCCTTTGAGAACATTATGGAGAACTCTCAGGCGTGCAGGTTTCCTCACGATGTTTTCCTTCACCGTTGAAGCAAATGATATTTTAATTTTTAAAAACGCACATTAGAGGTGCGTCCCCGGATTCGAACCGCCAACCTCTGATTAGGAGGCTGACGCCCTAACCACTGGGCTATTACCGCTTCGAAACAACATTATTAACCATTATTAGGACAACATTATTAGGACATATCAGTCAGTTCGATCCTTGGCTTACCCTGAGCTTTTGTTTTTTAAGTTTATTCTTGAGTTACATTATTATACACCGATTTTCCTTGTATCGTTACTCAGAGATTTCACATTTGAACAAGGAAAAATTAAATTGAAGGTAGCCTTATAATCATTTTTTCATTTTAAACAATAAACAGCAAGTATAATTTGCTATATTCCGCCGACAACCGGCAGATTTGTATAATATAACACCACACAAAATCTTCCACTAGAACCTCTACGCACGTTTCGACCCGACACCGGATCATCCTCAGGAGATGTTACTTCACAAGCGCGAAAAATTGACTTTCGAAACGTGCGTAGAGGTTCTAGTGGAAGATTTTGTGTGGTGTTATATTATACAAATCTGCCGGTTGTCGGCGGAATATAGCAAATTATACTTGCTGTTTGTTGTTTATCACGGACTTCCGCAAAGTAACGCCTGCTTCTATTCATTATTTTTTCATTTTACAATAACTGGGTGATAAATAAACAAGGTTGAATAAAACAAAACATAGATACCAAAGTAGCGTATATTATAACACTTTTCGTTATGAAAAGTTCCTTTCAATTGTGCCTGTGAAAACAATCATATAATTTACTGCCACCATGTTTTATAACTAAATCTCTATTAATAAAATCAAAATTATTATTTTCTTTTCTGAGCGCATCACGACTAAAGTTTTTCATAGTAAATATTAAATATACAGACTGTTTCTCTAAATAAGTTTAATCAAAATTGGTTAAGTATTATACAAGCCTGGGTAGGTATTTAACTACTTCCAAATATGACGTGCCTAAATAAACCTTTACGCTTATGACATAAATGGCTAAATAAACATTATTATATTATATCAGTTATCTTTTCATATTAGCTTATCATAATGAACTTACATAAACTAATTTACTTTTTTTTAACATCTAAACCACATAATGAAATTTGGTAGCACGCTTAAAGAAATGAACCTACTAGGAAAAGAATAAAAAAAATAAACACTTAAAATATAAGTTTATAAATGACTAAAATCTCGAAAATCATCAAAATATACTTTCAAATTACAAAATATATGTCAACTCATTCAATCATTATTAGGTATTCAATGTTATTTGACTATAATATATCATTATTAACATATAATTATCTATCTAAAAAGATATATTCAATAGGCTATTTCATTGAAATATAATAGTCATTATTTCTCCAAATAATCTACTATCTTTAAGAAAACAGAAACTCAATAAATTAATATCCGACTCAAATAGTACGACTTTGTTTCACAAATTATAATCAAGATGTTAAGTTTTATTCCATTTATGATACAACTTATAAGAATGGCGAAAAAGTCAAGTAATTGTTGAACATTACGATTTTCAGTGAGATCTGGTACTAAGAACCTTATTACATGTATTACTAACATATAATTATCTATCTAAATAGATATATTCAATAGGCTATTTCAATGAAATATAATAGTCATTATTCCTCTAAATAATTTACTATCTTTAAGAAAACCGAAACTCAATAAATTACCTAATATCCGACTCAAACAGTAAGACTTTGTTTCAAAATTTAAAATCAAGATGTTAAGTTTTATTTATGATACTAACTTATAAGAAGAATGACCGAAAAATTACAATACTCTTAGGTACTAATTAATGGGTTGGTGTCAATTCGAAAGACAGTATTATAGCAGTAAGGTAATGGGTTGAAGTTACGATTTTCAGTTAGATCTGGTAAGAACCTTATTACTTGAAAGCTTGTTCAGTATCGCTTACAACATGTAGGTATATATATATTTTTTCGGACTGTCTATTAGCTGTGCTAACCCTATTGACTGCCACAGCGTAACCGGGCTGTTTGGCAAGTTTCGGAAAGAAGCTCTGCCAGAAGAAATTTTGAGAAATTTTTAGGGCTCGAAGAAACTAAGGGAACGTCTGCCTTAGGGAGCGTCGTTTGAGGCCGAATCTCGGCTTAGGCGACGTTTGGGATAACGGGGGGGTCGGACGGTGAATGGTCCGTACGTCTCCGAGGCCGTAGATGGAGCCCACGTTCGGATGACGTAAGATAGCGGGGACCTCGTCTTCGCCGGCGAAGACGGCGTGTAGCGTATGATTGTGTGGTAGGTGGTACGAGTATGTTATCAGTCTACTACTACTACGCGAATGGAAGTGCTTTTTGGAACTTTGGACTGAATGCTGGATAAGGTGTTCTTATTCCAAATCCTCGAACCATACCTAGCAAGTAACAGATCATTGCATTGATTTATATGCTATGCTTTCAAAAAATATTAACTAATTTCAGTAAAATCTGACGCAATGACTGTTCTCTGTAATTTATAATTCAATATAGTTACTAGAACTATCTCGATGAATGCTTTAACAATTTAAGTAAACTTTATTGGATCGTTTCTTGATTCACTGTTATATGTACAAAAAAATTAGAAGATTCTCAAGTTGGATGGATAACTGGTTAACTGTCACGTTATAAGTTGTTATAGACAATGCACTGATTAAGGAGAAAACTAAAAAAAATTACAAATATAATTTTCATATATTTTTTTGTAAGGCAAATGTACTGGTCAGTTCATTTTTTTTTTGACTGTCTATTAGCTGTACTAACCCTATTGGTTGCCACAGCGTAACCGGGCTGTTTGGCGAGCTTCGGAAAGAAGCTCTGCCAAAAGAAATTTTGTGCCCTAGGGCTCGAAGAAGCTAAGGGAACGTCTGCCTAAGGGCACCTCCTTTGAGGCCGAACCTCGGCTTAGGCGACGTTTGGGATAACGGGGGGGTCGGACGGTGAGTGGTCCGTACGTCACCAAGGCCGTGAATGGAGCCCACATCCGGATGACGTATGATAGCGGGGACCTCGTCATCGCCGAAGACGGTGTGTAGGGTCAGTTCAGTAATTTAGTGTCGACCTATTTAGTCAGATATTAGGCTCTCTGTTCAGTTATTAGTACACGGTTATTTGGTCTGTAACAATACAGAGCTATGAGCCACGCTTTTCTTAAGTATTGACACCTATACACGCTTATGTAAATGGCAATAACTCAAGTAAATGCTACATAGAACTATGCATGAGATTGATGTGCGACTTCAGCTCCAATTGACTGGGCAGCACCGTTCTGCAGAGCCTACAAGAATATATACCACCGTGGAATACCTTCATATGTTTTTTCAAGTTACTATCAGAGTAAAAAGTTTGCCTGCAAACGGGACACGAATGAGGCTTCATGCCTATATGCTTTCTAACGTGGATCACTAAATTTTTGCGGCATTTGAAGGTTTTACTGCAAAAGGCGCAGGATTCCTTCGAAAACAAACTGTGAAGCTTTTTATGACTCGACAGATTGGTCTCCGTGTAAAACTGCCGATCGCACATGTCACAACTGTACGGTTTTATTTGGAGATGCATCTTATTAACGTGGAGGGAAAGTTCATTTTCGTTGGAGCACGCCTTTTCGCAAAAACTACACGTCTGGACATAACGATTCCTGCACGCGTTGAATTTGACCGCGTGTCGTTGCATATGCACGTCGTAATGTTTTTGGGAGGCGAATAGTTTGTCGCAAAGCTGGCAATCTTTAGTCCTGTGAGTCCTTTGATGGGATTTCATCTGGTTTATGTCAACGAACCTCCTACCACAAGTCTTGCACGAGAGAAACGTTTGCAATTTTAACACGTGCTCCATTTTTTTATGTTCGAATAGATGGAACTTAGATTGGAAACTGTCCAAACATATATCGCACTGAACGGTCCTATGCGTGTGTTTCAAGATGTGTTTTTTAAGAAAATACTCGGATATGAAGTGTTTGTTACAGAAGGGGCACGTGTATCTATATTTGGGTATGTGTTTTGGCTTTTTTGTTGGAAGCTTCTTATTAAAAGTCAAGAATTCACTACAAACATCTCGAAATATACTGCCGTCCAAATCGTTTTGATAACCGTTTACCAACTTTTTCTTTTCATAAGTTCTTGTTACGTTCTTAGCTGGATTGTACATAGGCTTCATGTTATTGACCGTTCTTCTTGCCTTTAAAGCTCGATTGTACAGAGGTTTATTAATTGAATCAGACGAGTTATCAATAATGTCGCTTTCATATGAATCATAGCTTTCTGAATCAGATATCCTGAATTCATCTTCTAAAACATCGACTTTGAACTCATCATCTCTTTCATCTGATTCATCAACTTCATCTAAATCAAACATTGGTAGTATAGTATCTTGGGATATTTCTATCATTAGGTTCTTATTGGTGTTACCTATACTTCTTAGATTATCTAACATACCACTAACACAAGTATTTAATCTATACCTAACGTGCTGGACTTTTACAATAAAAATGTAAGAAGATAGAGCGTGATTATAACATTTATCGCAAATTTTAGTTCCGGTGTAGGTGTCAAGGTTGATCTGCAACAAAATGAAACAGCGTTTAAAATAAATTAAAAAAAAAGCAAGGATTATAATACTTTGTAAAATATTTAAGAGCATTTACTTTCCGATTAACCATGAGAAATGTCGTAAAGTCAAACACGATTAGTAAAATAGCACTAAGATCCTAGTTAAATCTATATATATAAAAGCGAAAGGTCACGTACATACTTACTGATTAAACACGAGATCTCAAAAACTATTGTACGTATAAAGCTATAATTTAGCAAGTAGGTAGTTGATAGTTAAGAGATGTCAGCTAAGAAAGTATATTTACAAATTCCACCCCTAAGGGGGTAAAATAGGAGTTGGAAGTTTGTATGAAATGTTTGCAGGTCATTAGCCAATGACCTGGCACGGGTAACCTCAATTTCATCAGTAATTCTACGTAGACGAAGTCGCGGGCAACAACTAGTGGTAAATAAATTCAAGTGTTATTTTATTCTCCCAGAAACTGTGGTACAAGCAAATATTCAAGAAATAGCACATTTAATCATACTACACTTAATAACTACAACTAGAGATATACCATATGTATGATTTAGTTGAGAATATTTCGTATCAACACACATTTCTATATCTCGAAGTAATTTATTGAAAGATACCTTTCTGGTAATAAATTTCTGTTACAACACACATAATAGAGTAATTTCTTACATTAAAAATCTTATTTATAAGACTTAGTAGCAATTCTTCTAATCGCTCTTTTGGTGCGACGCACTTTAAGGTTCTTAGAATCGCCTGCCCCCAAATTGAATGTAAATTTAGATTGTAAAACATTTTCATTAGTTTGTAAATCCATATTCAGATTTGAATAACCTTGAAGGTTTGTCAAGTCTATGGCAGAGCTCAGTGGTTGATTATCAAAGGCTACCTCCATTTCTTCAATATTTCGATTGTTCAGAGCATGTTTTTCTATAATATTTATGCTAAAATTATGATCTATAGAGTGTTGTTCCATGTTATTTTCATTATTAAATGGTGTTGTTTCTATGTCCATTTTCGAGTCTTCACTTAATTCTCCAACATTTGTTAAATATAATCCATTATCGGTATAATTAGGAAGGATTTCAATGTCTTTTTCACTATTTTCAATTAAAACATGACTTACAGTTTCTTTTAAATCATTTACTGTATTATTATCGGGTAATTCAAAATTTTCATTGCCAACTATAACATCTGTTTCCGTATTTTCATTTGAAGAAAACTTGCTGTCAGTAGTTAGAAGATTTCTTGTATCAGTGCAGAAAGCGTTGCCGTAATCATAATTAGTATTATCATGTATAAATTTCTGTTCATCACAACAAATGCATGTCACCCTGTTACCAGAGTTAGTGGTTAAACAAACATTGCATTGCCATAGTTTTAGATCTTTGACATTAGTAGATTTGTCAGAAAAACTTCTTTGTTTGATTTCATTACCACTGTTATTTCTATTAGTATCCATAGTATTACTACATACTTCACTATTATCAAAGATGTATTTGTTGCAAAAACCACATTTCCCTGATTTTGCGAATATCCAACACAGACTACAATTATCTCTTGTAGTAATCTCATTACAACTTTCAATCTTAAATATTGAAGCTTCATTTTTACAGCAACTTTCACAATTTGGAGTCTTAAAAATCCAACAAACTTTACAAGAAGTTATTTTTTGTGTTAATTCAGAATTGACTGTAGTCATTTGTTCCTCTTCCGTAATCATTTCCTCAGATGAATTTTTCTCAATATTAATAGCATCAAGAATAGTTTTGCCACAATTAACATCACATTCTTCAATATGAATTTCATCTGCACTTTGTACAGGATAAAGCGAGGAAGGTTTTGAAAAATTGAATGTAATAGAACTTGTGAAATCATAATTAGTTATCTTAACTGTAAATGGTGCAGTAAAAACAAATTTCTCGTTGAATTCTTGGGAAAAATAATCTTTTTCTTTGTGATTAAATTTACGTTTTGTCAATTTCAAAATTTTAGCTTTTTGCGGAACTATCAACTCCTCATATTTATATTCGTTTGGCTAAAACACCCAATAAATTTAATCATAAACATCTTTAAATTACATTAAAATGTCTATTTCAACATACAACATAATGTTACTAATAACAACTGGCATATACTTGAACACAAGCAACTACATGCATTTCTTGACTATACTTGAATACCGGGTATGTTCTTTTATTCATATAGTCTACTTGCATGAGATTGCACTTTAGTTGTCAGTCTAACAGACCAGTTTGTCAGAACCATTTTATTGATTTTTGAGTTCACAGACACAGTGTTAAGCAAAATTTTCTCCCCCTCTTGTTTATTGTATTATTCCATTTCATTAAATTTTTAGCTTTAGTTTTCATACACATAATAACTTTCAATTTTAATTCAATAGCACAAAACCTGCATTGGCTAATAAACTATCAGGAATTTCTGGGATGTCTCTCAATAAGTTCAAAGTTTATGTAAAACGTAAGCTTGTAGAAAAGTCCTACTATAGTGTAAAGGATTATGTAAGTGTTAAACAAGCATGGCTGTGAAATATTGCTCTAATAAGATAGCTCTTAATATAATTTTAAGTGGCATGTGAGATGGTGATAACAAAAAGAAAATTTACCTGGCTAAGTTTGTTGTGAGCTTCTTCTTAGACCGGAGCACGTTTGGAACCCTAATAGCTTTAGATTTAAGTTTACGAATGCAGTTATCACCATCAAATCACTAGTATGTAAATTATTGACGCGTCAAAAGCGCCTTTTAAAGGACTATTTGAATAAAGATTATTTGAATTTGAATTTGGATTACTATTGCCTATAGGAGAATGGATAAAAATCATTGTTTCATTTATAAGAGGTATGAAAGATACAAAGTAACTAAAAAGCGGCTCCATTAAAGAATAGATTTATGTAATGATTAGTAATAATAGCGGCTAATGGTGTCCTATCTCATTAGCAATATATTCATTTCTTATCTGTTTAACCTGGTATTTGAAGAAAGGGGAATAGCATCTACAAATAAAGTTACTTAAGCTTAACTTATTTTTGTTTCCGATTTATAATTGTTTTGTAATGCTTTTTTAAATTTATAACTGTTTAATGATAAGAAAAAATTATTACTATTTTTTTTTAAATAAAGTCCTTATTATACTTTCATATAAGTCCATCATTTTCAAAAATGTATTCTTCAATGGCACAGCTTATGGGTTGGGTGTAGAAATGTGCCAACTCTATAGAACGAAGACATGAGGTTTATAGGGATGTGGCATCTTCTGATAAAAATTTCAAGAAGAAAACTTACATTTTCAGCAGAGAAGGGAGATGTGTTTTATCTACCATGCAATCTTAACTATTATATCTATAGTATAGCTATAGTCAACAGCTTTATTACAAAGAAAAATACAAGGAAAAAATAAATTTGTTCCTTGTATGTTTCAACATAAAAATATAATCTAATACTTACTCCTGGAATTGTAGCAGTCAAAATACTCTTGATACTCTTATCACCGGTTAATCCAGAATAACCTCCATGAAGATGAACAGTATCCTCCAGATTAATCAGACGAGAACTTTTGTCCAAACATACTGTACACAATGAATCAACTTTTCGTTGCATCAGTGATTGGAGTAATGATTTGAATTTATGTTTTTCGTTATGCTGCAAGTGTTCACCAAGCGATTTATATTGTAAACCACATTCATTGCATTTGAAACCTTCATTTTTATTTTCTTGGCTAGCATCTTCAATGTATTTGTGGGAATCTTTGATATGTTTCCTTAAATGGGAACGTTTGACAAATGATTTGCCACATAATCTGCAATTAAACCACATGCTTTTGGGATGTGAGTTCTCGTGATTTAATAACAATTCTTTGTTTGGCAGTATTTGCCAACATTTCTGGCATTCAAGTTCACTCATTTGATCAAGGCTTTGTACAGATAAGTCACTGGTTATGTTTACAATATTTATGACGGGTTCTGCATATTGAATTACATCATTGTGTTCTGCATATATGATGTTATGGTTTGGGTTAAGTTTGCGTTTTCCTCTTTTTTTGACGGGTTCCAAAGAGTCCAGCTTTTCGAAATTATCGTATATATCTTCAAAACAGTTTCGTAGGGCTCGCTCAGCTCTGTCACATTGTTGTGTGAATAAATAGCAACTAATCGCTCTGTTTATACATTCATTGCAAATTTTGTTTGGAAAATTTGTGTCTACTGCCACCTGAAATTAGTAAGATTATTTTTAAAAAAAAGGAAATCACTTTTTCATCTTTTCACTTTTATAATCGTTATATATCACAACTAGCTGACCCGGCAACCATTGTTTTGCCAGATAAATTCTTTCTAGGGACTTTCTATTGTAATAAAAAATAACTAACTTATTGTGTAACTTAACGGATGTGGTATATGAGTGTAAGATGCATGGAGCACTGTGAACGATGAGGGAATAATAACAAAAATTTTGTTTATTTTCAAAACTTTTAGCTTTAGAAAAATAGATAGTAGCCAACTTTTTTCGTTTTGTCAGACTAACTGAACATGCATAAAAAATTTCATATGAATCGGTAGCGCCGTTTTGGAGGAGTATGGAAACAAACATTGTGACACAAGAATTTTATATATGAGATTAACTCTCAGGTAACACTTATTATCTGTCAATAGAAAATAATGCATCGAGTCTCTTTCGTGGGTCAAAGATCATAAATACCAGTAACTGATTTGCATAATTGCAGTTTAAGATTAATAAGGTATTAAGTAAACTTAACAATTGTGCATTAGACTGCTACTGGACCAAGGAGCCAGTTGGCTTTTTTATGAAATAATTCAATCATCGATTAAATAAAGATAAATTACCTTATAAGGATGAAAGCTTGCGACAATATCCCTTATAGTGACCTCATGCAGAGCTCCGCTTACCGCCAAAGTAAGAACCTCGTCAAATTCAGATAACTTGCTTGTAACGTTCAAGCAGTACCTACAAACCCGCAACCTTAGAGTCCCTTGCAGAAGATATTTCACAGCATCATGTGTACTTAGAGGCACCTTAACATCATTATGCTTCTTTTCTTGATTGCCAACTTTATTCGAATTATTCGGCAGTCTGGCATAAGATTTTAACTCTTTAATATCAACGGCCTTGTGGTTCATGTTCTTAGCCACAAGAATTGATTTACCAAGGAAGTTTTTTCACAGAAATTATGGTTAATATCAAATGAGATTGGAATAAATAACGCAATTATAAACTTTATGTGACAACGTCAATGCACCAAGAGCAAGTCCGAAAAAGTCAGAAATGCCAAAGTCTGTGTCAAGCGGCCATTATTGTTCGAAACTCAAACGATAGAAAAGAAAAATATTAAATTATTGTAACATAATATTTTTATTAACCTTAATCATGGAATTCTCATTTTTAGTATGATTATGTAAAAATTAACTAGAAATTAAGTTAATAGATATGGTACATTTAAAAAAGAGAACTTTTTCGCGAAATATTCAACTTATGTCAAAAATGACAAATGGAGACTTGTTTTGACTTTTGCCAACTAGACAAAATCTTGTCAATGGCAAAATAATGCGATTTATTTATTGTTTACATCAGTATTTACATAATATTTTGATGATAAATGTTTTCCTGTGATATGTGGTCTTAATTTTTTGCATTAACAATGTCGTGGCTTAATCTGAACCAAAGTTTAAGTAGCCTGAAAGGGCAGATTACAAACTTTGCAACAGAAGTGTTATCTGAAGGTGTCATTCAGGATAGCGAACAAGAATCTTCCAGAATCGAACCATCAGCGAAAGAGCTTGAAGAGAAATGCCGCAGCCAAGAGCTTGAGGTCAGTTGTGTGTGTTAAAATCTTGCTATAAAGGTATCATGTTCCTAGTTATGACAGTTACTTTGAAGGTTATGTTTTTCTTATTATTCAGTCTATTATAAAGTAGCGGTGACTTCATAAACTATCATTTGCTATTTAGGTAAACCTTTTAAAGTAGTTAGAAGTATTTAATATAGTTTTGTATCAAGAAGTATATGTATTCATATACTTCTTGAATAAAAACATGAATAAACTGTAGTTCACTAACTTTATTTTGCTGAATTTGTGTTAAGTCCACACAGCTTCATAGAAATATATCTTGTGAAGTTTCAATTATGTCATATCATGTTATCCAACCAATATATTGTTAAAGTAAATAGAACCCAGTTTGTATAAATCCTGCCCTAATAATTAATCAGCTAAAGGTTATTGAAGTTTCCCCATTGTTTAGTATAAAATTAATAAGAAGATTAAAAATAAACACTTCAGTACAGAAATACTTATTTCTGATAAGATGATAAGACCACCAGTGCACATATCTCTGTTCAACATAATATTACATAATATATTTATATTTCAATTATAATGAAAAATTTAATTAAAATGCAAACTCTATATATAACTTCTATTAAACAAAAACTCCTTAAAATAATTATAAGGAGTTTTTGTTTAATAGAAGATTATTTAATCTAAGGTGTGTTTGAGTACAAAAGGAAAAGAACTGAACCTATTTTTACATCTACTATTTTATTGTAAGAGTAGTGTTTTCCCCTAAACTTTTCGTAAGAATTTTGTATTTGTAGGGTCAGAGGCCGATATTGTTTTTTTTAAAGAAACTATAAAATACTCTTTCTAAATAACTCTCACAACTTTAATCTTTATAATGAATTACAATGAATTAAATAAAACAACATTATTTACAAGGCCACAGCTGTTGCAGGGTGCTGTGGTGCAACATGTCCATTGGGGTGCCAGGTCGGGTAACCTCCACGTGTGCCTGGGTGCTGTGGGTCCCTCTTGATTCGTCCGGGGGGAAGTGCAGCATTCGGGCCGGTGCACCCTGGTAACATCGGTTAACAATTTCTTTTGTGCGAGATTGTTAGCCGATGGCCAATGACCCGACGCGGAGGGGGTCTCCGCGTGTCCCTCTGACCAAGCTGAGGGCGCAGTGGATGACCCAGGGGGTGTATTACCCCGTGTGGTGGAAGGCCTGTCCAGGTATGGGACTGGCAGGCGGGGGTGGGCGGCAGACTGCTGCTGGAGGTGGGGGTGACGACTATGACTGGTCGTCCCCATTGGAAGTTTGCGGCCCGTCCAGGTATGGGACTGGCGGGCCGGGCCCGTCCAGGAATGGGACTGGTGGGCCGGGGTGGACGGCGAGCGTTCGCTGCGCTTGCCGTCGGCGATGGAAGGCCGGGTGCGAGAGAGTGTTCTTCTTCCACCTCTCTTGCTCCTGTGCCTTCGGAGGACTTGTGGACGATGGAAACGGGGCCGTCCATCACTCACAGTAGGGTCCTCAAGTTAGCTGGTGTGCTGTTGTTCTGGCACACCTCTAACAGGCGAAACTGGGCACGTTGTGCCCAAGGAGGGTCTGCTGCGGCGGACACCCGCTGGTGGAGTTGCGGTTGTATGCGAAAGCCTTCCCGTGGCTCCACCATACAGCGGTGAGTAGGAACACGTGGGGGTTTTAGTCAGTAGGAGTCTGACATAACCTCTGTGCAACATGTCCATTGGACAACCAAGCAAAGAAAACTCAAATTAACAAGCTTGCTTGTTTCATATTGTTCAATGGCCTGGCCATTGAACAGTACAAGAATGTGAGTGTGATGTCATAAATAATTAGTCGATGCACCTGTTGTACCAATTATCAACGGAGGGTCCCTCATATTTATATTTAGCTGCCTGCGTTCTCCCCAGTGGTAAGATGCAGTTAAAATAGTAACCGACTAACCTATTAGAAGTTTGGAAGTTATATTGAACCAACCCCTAATCAGTTCAGTGCGGCATCACAATCAATTGAATAGAAATAGCTTGGCAACATATCTTTGCTAAGGCAGAATACTGCTACCAAAGTTTTATTAAATTCAAATTCATATAATCTTTATTCAAATAGTCCTTTAAAAGACACTTTTGACATGTCAATAATTTACATATCAAATCAAATCAAATCGTTTATTTGCATAGATTGTGTAGTTGATTGGTGTTACATTTAATTAGAGTTTCATACAATCTGCTGGGTAGGCGTGCAAAAATAATATTGTAATTACATGTAAATTATTTAAAAAATAAACTAAATAGCGATAATAATATTAATAATATGTCATTTTGTATTCAAAAATTCACTTAAACAATAAAAGCATTTATCTAATAACCATTGGTGCAGTCTTCTTTTAAAAACTTTTAAAGGTAATTCTTTCAACTCCTTAGGCAATTTCTTATATATTTTATAGTTAATGGTGATAACTACATTTGTAAACTTAAAACTAAAGCTATGAGGGTTCCAAACCAAGGGGTAGATATCAATAGGTAATTTATTATAAAATAAAAACAATTTCCTTTGTATGAGTTACTAATTTTGTGCAGCCTACTAAACAGTACTACAAGTTTACTTTTACTTCTAATGTTCAGTGCGTTAAGGTCCATTTTTTTCTTGAATTTATCAATATTTTTATGAACATATTATAATATTATAAAATTTTAATTGCAGATATCTGTTCTACAGTTTTAGTCTTACTTATTTTATTGATTAATCTGGATAAATATTACCAGGTACCTACCTAATTTAGTTTAATATAATGAAAGTTAGATCAGTTAATCGGAAACTCAAAATAATTCGTTAAATTCAGAATATTAAGTTGGCAAACATCTACCTATCTGAGAACTGGAGTGGCAAAATGTGTTTTAATTGTTTTATTTTAAATATTAGAATAATGTAATATATAATAAAGCAGAAGTTGTTATCTTGGCTAAACACACTATCATAGAGGACACTGAACAGTTGCTCTCATAATTTGTACACACATTTATTTTATTTATTATTTATTAAAATAAGTATATATTATTTATTACTATAATATATTATATAGTGTGCTATCTATTTGAATCACGCCTCTCTTAATCTTCCCTGTAATCCGCTCCAACCGAAGCTAAACCAAGGTTAAGTTGTTTGCTCGAACCCTACGATACAGGTATTGACCTAGTGTGAGGTCCACTGGCTAATATATTTATAAAAAAATGAATAGAATAGCTGTTTCTAACGGAGATCTCTTACTGTTATTGTTTAATTTTTGTAAGAATTCCTATGTTTTGTCTTTAAATATTGTAATATCTTAGTTAGTTAAATAAAAATACATTATTATATTATTAATGTACTCCGGAGTACTAGTAAGGTAAAATTGTGCAACATTAATCTAAAATTACAAGACAGTTAAAACAAAAAGTAAACAAATTACTTACTACAGTTACTTAGTTACTTTAGTTTTTTTCGCTTTGCATTGTAAAATTTGGGTTTTCGTGCCTGTTATCTCAATTTATTGTTTTGTTGTACAGTATTTGGACAATTTCATTAGAGGTAGGTCCCGTGTTGACATTTCACGGCATAATGTAGATAGCCAAATTACAAACGACCGTGCGCGTCCGGTTCAATTGAAACTTTCGTCTGTTTACCGCTGCCTCATATCTTGCGTAAACGTTTTGTCTGGTGGGAGGCTTTGGCCGTGACTAGTTACCACCCTACCTACAAAGACGGGTTGCCAAGCGATTCAGCGTTCCGGCACGATGTCGCGTAGAAACCAATTAGGAGTGTGGGTTTACCATATCCCTAACAGGTTAGCTTAGGTTAGTTTAACTAGGTTATCACTTACCATCAGGTCAGGCTGTCAAGGGCTAACTTGTAGTGGATAAAAAAAAAACAATTCACTCATGTGTGCGTAGCTAGGAAATGTAACTGCGGAATGGTGTAAACGACGATCACTATACTATGTCGTGTTTTTAGTATAAATTCAACGATGGTCTTTACGACCTATTTTTTGTTTCGGACTGACTATTAGCTGTACTAACCCTATTGGTTGCGACAGCGTAACCGGGCTGTTTGGCAAGCTTCGGAAAGAAGCTCTGCCAGAAGAAATTTTGAGCCCTAGGGCTCGAAGAAACTAAGGGGACGTCTGCCTAAGAGCGCCTCCTACGACCTAGCGTTGTAATCGGCTTACGGAGGAAAAAAGTGTCGCGATTGACGGTGCTAAGTGCTAATATGTATCTACTAAGTACCATACTATCTCTGCTGTTTTATAAAGTTGCTGCGTGTACGAAGAATAGTAAAAAAGTATTTTTGGCATTTATTAGATACATTAGCTGTAATGACGGTGCATTTTATTGGGATAAATAATGTGTTTGGCCCTGAAATGAAATCGTTTAAAAAGAAATAAACGAACAGACACACTTTAGCATTTATTATATTGGTAGGGATAAGTTTGTTATACATCTTCTGTTACAATAAATTATAAGGTTGCTGAATGGGTGGCTGATTGACGATCAACTCAAAGATCAGTATAATTATAATCAATAAAGTCAAACAAAAGACGAATCGAGCTTAAATCTGGCATACAGATAGCTTTCACGACGTAGGCGTCAACTAAGAAAGATTTTTTTTTCTTATACATATATCTCCATTACAACAAATTTGCTCATAGTCTAAGACAGATCGCAGATGCAACAAAAGAGAAAAAAATTAATATAGTTCATTGCGGGCAAACGAGCAGTAGGGTCACCTGATGTTAAGTGATAACCGTGCCCGTGAATATCTGCCACACCATAGCCAATGCGTTGCCGACTGAACCTTCCTAATTGGTTTCTACTTGGCATCATACCGGAAACGTTAAATCGCCACCTGGATGCCTGGTCCTCTTCCACCACCCGCTACTCCAGGTCATTTCTGCCACGCACCTGCAAATTGTGGAACCAGCTTCCATCTTCTGTGTTCCCTAATGGTTATAATGTGGGGATCTCCAAAGGGCGGATTAACAAGTTGCTCAAGGACCAGCAACGCATTGGCGGTTCCTCTGGTGCTGCAAATGTTCATGGGCGGCGGTAATCACTTACCATCAGGTGACCCGCTTGCTCGTTTGCTCGCTATGTATATAAAAAAAAATCGCTTGGTATCGGTATGTCTTTGCTAGTAGATTTCATCGCATAATATAGGTTTTAAATGTATTTTATATGGAAGTATTCCCACACTTCCATGTGTAATCATATTTTGTACAGAACTGACTTTTTGTACAAAAAACGCAACGTATGAACAGGTAAAGCCCTTGACTGCAATCTCACGTGGTGGTAGGTGATGATATAGCCTTAGATGGTAGCGGGCTAACATTCTAGGGGTATGGCAGTTTAGAATCCATAGCCCTATCGGTTTCTACGCGGCGGTACCGTGACGTTTAATCGCTTGGCGGCACGTCTTTGTCGGTAGGTTGATGACTGGAGACATAGCCTTCAAAGTCAGACCAGAGATAACTCAGAAATTATAAATTACCTCAGCCGTGGATGCTTATAGATATTCATCATCATCATCATCATGATCAACCCATTACCGGCTCACTACAGAGCACGGGTCTCCTCTCAATATGAGAAGGGTTTTGGCCATAGTCCACCACGCTAGCCATGTGCGGATTGGCCGACTTCACACGCCTTTGAGAACATTATGGAGAATCTCAGGCGTGCAGGTTTGCTCACGATGTTTTCCTTCACCGTTGAAGCAAGTGATATATATATATTTTTAAATAGATATTCATTCAAAGGTAATTGTATACTTACAATTTATAACAAATTACCAAATGGGATGTCTATCAATAAGTTCGAAGTTTATATTATAAAATCGGCAGTAGGATATCTGGATCCGTAGTCAGACTAGAACACCAACGAGGCGTGAAGTTCGCCATCATCATCAGCCTTTTAATGTCCCACTCCAGCAAAGGCATGGTCTCATCGGAGTGGACTGAGGTCAGATGACAGTCAAAATAAAATGAAAAAAAAACATAAAGTTCATAACCCTAAAAACAGCGTCTACGTAAAAATAGAGAGCACTTTATAACGCCACTAAAACTGTTCGCAGCAGGTTTCAATCCCAAAGCTAATGCCGTTATCACGGCGCTATCTGTGTGCAAACAGAGATACCCTATCTACCCTACGTACGAGTACCAACGGCCATTTCTACCCGAAGGTGGTACGCTGGCGACTCTCCTAGCATACAACTAACTGGGGATAATATTGCAATTGGTTTATTTATTCAATACTGGAAAATAATTGAGCGTCAAGCACGACCAATTAGGCATGATTTTTGACAGCCTCCGTGCCCCAGCGCGCACGCTGTCAGGTTATAAAATTGGAGGTCCTGGGTTCGAGTTTGGTCTGGTGGGAGGCTTTGGCCGTGGCTAGTTACCACCCTACCGACAAAGACGTGTCGCCAAGCGATTTAGCGTTCAAGCACGATGTCGCGTAGAAACCGATAGGAGTATGGGTTTACCATACCCCTTACAGGTTAGCCCGCTACCATCTTAGACTGCATCATCACTTACCATCAGGTGAGATTGCCGTCAAGGGCTAACTTGTAGTGGATAAAAAAAAAATGATTTCTTTGGTTCGCACTCTGCCGGGTACGCTGTGGTCTTATAATCAATCAATCATAATCTTTATTAAAATAGTCTTTTAAAAGGCACTTTTGATAATTTACATGTAGTGGTTTGATGGTGATAGCTACACTCGCCAACTTGATACTATAGCTAAGAGGGTTCCAATCGCGTCCAGATATAAGAAGAAGCCCACAACAAACTTAACCGGTGTTTTTTTTTAGTTATCACCATCTCACATAATCAGATAGCTGTGATGGCCTAGTGGTTAGGGCGTCAGCCTGCTAATCAGAGGTCGGCGGTTCGAACCCGGGCACGCCTCTTACTTTTCGGAGTTATGTGCGTTTTAAAAAAAAACATCACTTGCTTTAACGGTGAAGGAAAGTATCGTGAGGAAACCTGCACGCCTGAGAGTTCTCCATAATGTTCTCAAAGGCGTGTGAAGTCTGCCAATCCGCACATTGGCCAGCGTCGTGGACTATGGCCAAACCCTTCTCATATTGAGAGGAGACCCGTGCTTTGTAGTGAGCCGGCAATGGGTTGATCATGATGATGACGTCCTACGCAGCGGTAAATAGTTTCGGGCAAATGGACATACATACTTATTTAAAATTTAAAATCTTCCAAAGTTAGGTGAACCGTATCACCAAGTAGGTACCTAGCTGGAAATTGCCGCCAAAATAATTTAGCATAAACAAGCGATTTACTTTGAATTCGGGAGCGCTGATTAGAATCACAGATTGCAGTCGAAGTGAGGTTGACGAATTGTGTAGACAAGGGATGAGGGCATTGTGCTAAATCAAGATATGGTGTGATCACTTTTGTGCTACCTGCTTTCTTATTCGGTAATTTTTTCGGACAGTTATAAAAAAAAAACTTTATTCATGAAAAAGTTATTGGGGCTTCGACAAAGTTACGCTTGAACTTTGCCGGAGCACGAAATTTACATTAAACCATTAAGCTTGATTTACAAAAAAAATAAAAATAAAAATAAAAAAAAACTTTATTAATGAAAAAGTTATTGGATAGCATAACTTCGACGAAGTTATGCTTGAACTTTGCCGGAGCCCAAGATTTACATTTAATCAATAAGCTTGATTTGCAAAATAAAAAAAAAACAAAAAAAAATATTATTCATGAAAAAGTTATTGGATAGCAGGGCTTCGACAAACTTACGCTTTATTTGCAATGTAAACAAAACACAAAATAGCTTTGCTCATGAAAATTTATTACTAGCATCTATAAAGCCTTCATATACAATTTAATATATTTTGCACCATTTTAATTCGTGACGTGATGGTGATAACTACACTCGCCAACTTAAAACCAAAGCTAGGAGGGTTCCAAACGCGCCGAGGTCTATAAAGAAACCCAGAACAAACTTAGCCAAGTTATTTTTTTTAGCTATATAATAATAACTAGCTGGCGCCCGCGACTTCGTCCGCGTGGAATAATTTTTTAAAATTCAGTCAGAATAAGTTGTAAAAATTCCTACGGGAACTCTCATATGTCACTCTCCAGGTCCTCAACGATACTTTCAAAAATCACGTCGATCTATTGCTCTGTTGCGACGTGATTGAAGGACAAACCAACATACAAACACACTTTAGCATTTATAATATTACTATGATTTTGTCTGGTTAGTAAGTATTGCTTAGTACAAAGTTTTTCAGTGTTATACTAATTAGGTATACCTCGAGTGGATTCAAAGAAGTAAAACTTTAGAAGATTTTTAGAACCTCGGTAATAACCTCTTTGCGGCAGATTTTCACAAATTATTTTCTTAGCGATGTCTACGCCTAAGCAGGGCCTAACTTCCAAATTGCTTTTCATTCTTTATGTTTCGACTTTTGCAAAAGAGCTTATACCGACATGTCATTACTACTGAAAAGTAATGCTCTAATTGCCGATTTTTATTTCTCTTATTCCAAAAACGCAGAATTTACATGTAACCTTCCAACCCCTAACCCCTCTAACCTCTTAGGGATGGATTTTTGGAATATTGTGTATAAAAGTTTTTAATATTTAAAACAAATAACCTAAATGCCAATTTTCATGTCCCTAACTTCGAAAACTTAGCATCCTCATGAAAACGTCCATCCCCCATTTCACCCCCCTTGGAGTAGATTTTCGTAACATTGATTAAACAAATCTTTATTATTTATAATTAACAACTTAGTTGCCAACTTTCATGTCTCTAACTTCAAAAATATAGTATTTTCATACAAACTACTAACCCCCATTTCAACCCCTTAGGGGTGGATTTTTGTAATATTGTGTATAAAGGTTTTTATAATTTGAAACAAATAACCTAAATGGCAATTTTCATGTCCCTAACTTCGAAAACTTAGAATCCTCATATAAACTTCCAACCCTTATTTTACCCTCTTTGGGGTAGATTTTCGTAACATTGATTAAACATATCTTTATTATTTATAATTAACAACATAGTTCCCAACTTTCATGTCTCTAACTTCAAAAATATAGGACTTTCATACAAACTTCCAACCCCCATTTCTACCCCTTAGGGGTGGATTTTTGTAATATTGCGTATACAGGTTTTTTTTATTTAAAACAAATTATCTAAATGCTCATTTTCATGTCCCTAACTTTGAAAACTTAGAATCCTCATGAAAACTTCCTACCCCCATTTCACCCCCCTCGGAGTAGATTTTCGCATTGTTGATCATACAGATCTTTATTATTTATAATTAACAACTTAGTTGCCAACTATCATGCCTCTAACTTCAAAAATATAGGACTTTCATACAAACTTCCAACCCCCGTTTCTACCCCTTAAGGGTGGATTATAATAATATTGCGTGTACAGGTTTTTATTATTTAAAACAAATTACCTAAATGCCCATTTTCATGTCCCTAACTTCGAAAACATAGAATCCACATGAAAACGCCCCACCCCCATTTCACCCCCCTTGGGGTAGATTTTCGTAATATTGATTATACAGATCTTTATCATTTATAATAAAAAACTTAGTTGTCAATTTTCATGTCTCTAACTTCAAAAATATAGGACTTTCATAGAAACTTCCAACCCCCATTTCTACCCCTTAGGGGTAGATTTTCTCAAAACCGTTTCTTAGCTGACCTCTACTCCATAAAAGGAATTTACCTTCCAAATTTAAAGATCGTATGTTTTATAGTTCCTGAGATATCGTGATCATCAGTCAGTCAGTCAGTCAGTGGTATTTCGCTTTTATATATATAGATTAGCTATGAAGTTAGAGCTCCACCGAGCTTTTAAATCGTTGCTACGAATCTTAACAGTTGATTTATAATTTCTCGATATTACACCACACGAGATCTTCAAAAATGCTCTTATGAGATAACTGCTTAAAACTGCCGAATTTTTGTTATTAATAGTAAGCTAATGGTCCCATCGTTTCGCCCCTAAGAAATGTTACAATTCACTAACTGGTGCCCGCGACTTCGTCTGCGCAGGATAAGTATTTCGAGTAGCTTATATTAGCTTTGCGTGGAAAAAGACTAACATTACGACATTAAAAATATCAAGCAGATGGTAGATTTTTCCTGCTTACTTGACACTTATCGTCATATTTTGGACAATTCACACAATATATTTACAAATTGTAGCTTATGATTCTGATGTTTGAGCTATATTATTGCAAAGTTTCATTAAAATCCATTCAGTAGTTTTTACGTGAAAGAGTAGCAAACATCCATCCATACTTACAAACTTTCGCGTTTATAATATTAGTAGGATAACATCGTCGATAATGGTGCATTGGTTATCTACACGAAAACTTCCTTCACCTTTTTTTTTGTTTACGGGGGGGGCAAATCTCCTACTGAGATACCCGATTATTGCTGGGGAAAAGCTCGGGTTATGTGGTACTCCTACCCTCTAAAACCTCCTCGGTCGCCACCATCAGCATAAAATATAGTGGGAGGCTCCGGGATCTACTATCTACACGAAAACTTCTCTCACCTACGTTTTTAGTTTTTTTTGCAAGGATTAGATATATATTAATATGGTGATTATCAAGGTATATAGGAAGGTGGTGCAAAATATATACATAAATAATGTATATATTTTGCACCACCTTCCTCTTTCCGTATCTCTATATCTTCTACATATTTGGTTGCCTGGAAGAGATCGCTATGTAGCGATAAGGCCGCCAAATTGTATACCACTGTGTCTGTTATTTTCTGTCTTTTTTTGTTTTATTTTTCCTTTTTCTTGGTGTAAAATAAAAGTGTGTAAGTAAAAATAAATAAATAAAATTCGATTATTTGTATACTATATCTCTAATAATGACAGTTAAAAAAAATTTTTTTGAAATATTTTCGACATAAAATGTATTATGGTTGCTTATTCATAAGGGGGTAGGCAAATAATTGGGCAATTTTTTTTTATAATCTTTTGATAAACATTGGTTTTGTATTACCTACTTAGTATTCAATTGCATAAAGCACGCGGATAAAGTAGCTTAGTAACGTTTCGTCTCTAATGGCTTCTACAAATGCCTTTTTATCAACGATTCATTGCAGTATGTTGCAAATAAAAAAAATCTGCTCTGTAATTTCAGAGTTCATTGATCACAAAAAAACAAATAAACACAAATATCTCCTCTTTGTATTAACATAGATTGATTATGAATGATGAAGTAAGCTTCAAAGATCAAGCATAAAAATTAAGTAATAAAATGCAATTCAAATTCATAAATATGTCTAAATATCAAATCAAATAAAAAATAGCTTTATTCCTATAAACCTATTACAGCCATCTATAAATCGTTCGTATATATCACATTTTTCGTTATTTATATTCGGGAAGTGATGGTGAAAACTACACTCGCCAACTTAAAACTAAAGCTAAGGGTTCAAATTGCGCCCAGGTCTAATAAAAAACCCACAACAAACTTAGCCAGTTTTTTTTAGTTATCACCATCTCGCATAATAAATAAAAAGGGAAAGCTTTCAAGGATTATTAATATATTTCATAATCCACGTGAAATTGCAGAGTTCCCATATATATAGATACGTACCTATATCAGAGTAGACTTACCTACCTAAATTTATGGAAACGAAAAAAGTCGACCGTCATAAATAAAAAAAACATAAAAAACCTGGACGGCGGGCTTTTGAATTTCAAATTTGGAATGGATTATGGATTTAAATTTGGAATCGATTTATATGCGAACCGCCAATAGGTCAAAGTGGAATGTATTCGAATAATAACCGTCTTTGTTTGCTTCTAGATATTACCTCTGTGGTTGGTAGGGTTGTGCATGGATAGGTTTATTGATCGATTTTGCCATATTGTTTGTTTGTTTAATTAAAATATCACTCGCTTCAACTCGTGAAAAAGATGTGATAGCCTAGTGGGGACGACGTCCGCCTCCTAAAAAGAGATCGGGGGTTCGATGAAACTTTTCGGAGTTAATGTGTGTTTTTAAGCAATTAAAATGTCACTTGCTCCAACGGTGAAGGAAAACATCGTGAAGAAACCTGCACGCCTGAGAGTTCTCCATAATGTTCTCAAAGGCGAGCGAAGTTTGCCAATCCGCACATGGCCAGCGTGGTGGACTATGGCCAAACCCTTCTCATACTGAGAGGACACGCGTGCTCTGTAGTGAACCGGCAATGGGTTGATCACGACGATATGTGTGTATCAGACCACTATAGCTTCTAAAAGAATTTCACTTATAATGGAAATCCTTGTCAAACCTGAACATCAAAGTAATCCCTCGAAAAGCGTTTCTTTGGTTCTTAGCCCGATATCTATAAAGCGAGCTCAGCCTTACCTCTGACTTAAGAAAGAGTTAAATCGAGATAACGTTATGTACCCCGGCTAAGTTTGTTGTGGGCTTCTTCTTAGACCGGGGCGCGTTTGGAACCCTCATAGCTTTAGTTTTAAGTTCACGAATGTAGTTATCACCATCGAATCACTACTATGTAAATTATTGACGCGTCAAAAGGACTAAGGACTATTTCAATAAAGATTATTTTGACTTTATTTTAACTTTGACTTGAGGTTTCCTTTTCATATTCCCGCCACAAGAAATAATTTAATTTTAGTTTTATTATTTACTAGCTGACGCCCGCGACTTCGTCTGCGTTGAGTTAGTGTGTGTGAAAGTGTGTTTGTTTGTCTTCCAATCACGAAGCAATGGATAATTAAACCGAGTACCTTGAAATAATTACAGGATAATCTGTATGATTGAATTTGAACTTTGTGCAGCGGTAATACGTTTATATGGGAAAAAGAAAAAGGCTGATTTAAGGATTTTCCCGGCAATTATTCGAATTTTTCTCACTTTTAAACCTTCCCTAGATCTCCACGAACATTTCAAGACCAATTAGGAGTATGGGTTTATCATACCCCTGACAGGTTAGCCCGCTACCATCTAAGACCGTATAATCACTTACCATCAGGTGAGATGCCGTCAAGGGCTGACTTGTGGAGTGTAAAAAAAAACTATCATCCTGCAAAAGCATAGACTGTGTTGCAGCAATCATCACCCACAAAGAAATAAATTCACACAATATGAACGGAGATATAAATATATAAAATGTTAAACATTATAAAATAATTGTTTAATGTGTTTATAGATTAAGATAGTTGTATGCGTTGGCTTCCTTCTATATATATCTTTATATATAAAAATCAATTGCTGTTCGTTGTCTCGCTAAAACTCGAGAACGGCTGAACGAATTTATCTTATCGTGGTCTTGAAATGTTCGTGGAGGTCTAGGGAAGGTTTAAAAAGTGAGATAAATTCGAATAATTGCTGGGAAAACCCTAAAAACAGCCCTTTTCTTTTTCCCATATATACGTTTACAAAATAAAATGTAGAGTCAATGTGAGCTTTATTGCTATCGAATAAAGTTCACATTAAATTATAATCACTCCCTGTTGTCTAAGAAATGTAGGTGTGTTCCTAACTTCAGAGAGTCAATTTGCAATTTATTACCGCCACACAAATTTCAAATTGAATCATGTCTAAATCAGCTAATTTCAATTGTTTTATTTAACGCGGTAATCTCGGGAAATACGGGTCCGATGTGAAAAACTTCAACTCAAACAAACTCGATGTTCGATATTCCATTTATTGAAGACTGCTATTAGATATTTAGGCAATATTTAATCCCGGTATTACCACGGAAACGGGAACTAAGCGGGTGAAACCGCGGGTCACAGCTAGTTTATTATAAAATCAAATACACTAAAACAAAAACTATGCGGACGATGCAAGCTTCAGGCAAAACCTTAAAGTAACTTTATATTGTTACTTGCTGTTGCCCGCGACTTCGTCTGCGTAGAATTGCTGACTTACCCGTGCGGCCAATGGCCTGCTTCAGAAAGTAAGCTACAGGCAAATGTCAAATTGCCGATTTCGTGTTTCTAAATTAAAAAAACATAGGACTTTCATACAAACTTCAAACCTCTATTTTACCCCCTTCGGGCTAGATTTGAATGAGTAAACATTCTAACCTTATACTTACGCTCTAAAAAAAATCTATTTTCAAAATTTCAAGCTTGTAGACTTCATAATAAAAAAATAAGCAAAAACTATCATCGCCTATTTTACCACCCTTAACAGGTACTATTCAAAAAAATTGATGCACATGTTTTTCTTTATTATTATTATTAATCTTAATGCAAATTTTTGTGTCTAACTCTAAAAACAAAGAAAATTCATACAAACTTCCAACCCCCCTTTTACCCTTTTAGGGGTGGAATTTCCAAATATCCTTTCTTAGCTGACATCTCTTAACTATCAACTACCTACTTGCTAAATTATAGCTTTATACGTACAATAGTTTTTGAGATCTCGTGTTTAATCAGTATGTAAGTATGTAAGTACTTTTAATAATGACAGTGCATAGCCAATATATATATATGAAAATTTAATGTATGTTCATAAAAATATTGATAAATTCAAGACAAAAATGGACTGTAACGCACTGAACATCAGAAGTAAAAGTAAACTTGTAGTACCGTTTAGTAGGCTGCACAAAATTAGTAACTCATTCAAAGGAAATTGTATTTTATTTTATAATAAATTACCTATTGATATCTTGGAGATGTCTATCAATAAGTTCAAAGTTTTTATAAAACGAAAGCTTGTAGAAAAATCATATTACGATATTAAGGATTATATAAACGATAAAAAAGCTTGGGTGTGAATTGCTCTATCTCCATAGGTACTATAGTTTATTATTCATTATGTGAGATGATAACGAAAAAAAAGAAAAACCCCGGCTAAGTTTGTTGTGGGCTTCTTCTTAGACCGGGGCGCGTTTGGAACCCTCATAGCTTTAGTTTTAAGTTTTCGAATATAGTTATCACCATGAAATAACTACTATGTAAATTATTGACGCGTCAAAAGTGCCTTTTTAAGGACTATTTGAATAAAGATTATTTTGAATTTGAATTTGAATTTTCACTCTTATATATATAGATTTTTATCTTTGCAGATTGCAGCATTCAAGAAGCTTACAGATGAGTTACAGGCGACGTTACAGTCTGAGGTAAGTGTAAACGTTCGTGACCATATAATATTATACATGTATGAATCAGTGGTGTTCCACGCAAAACGATGGAATCACGTAAACCATTAGGTTTCCAAATATTAGCTATCAAAGTTTTGAGTCATCATCATCATCATAATCAACTCATTCTCGGCTCACTACAGAGCACGGGTCTCCTCTCCATATGAGAAGGGTTTGGCCATAGTCCACCACGCTGGCCATGTGCGGATTGGCAGACTTCACACGCCTTTGAGAACATTATGGACACTCTCAGGCATGCAGGTTTAATTGCTTGAAAACGCTTTTATTTTTTATCCACTACAAGTTAGCCCTTGACGGCAATCTCACCTGATGGTAAGTGATGATGCAGTCTAAAATGGTAGCGGGCTAACCTGTTAGGGGTATGGTAAAGCCATACTCCTAATTGGTTTCTACACGACATCGTGCCGGAACGCTAAATCGCTTGGCGACACGCCTTTGTCGGTAGGGTGGTAACTAGCCACGGCCGCAGCCTCCCACCAGACAAAATAATTCCGAAAAGTTATAGGGTTCGAACCCCCGACCTCTGATTAGGAGGCTGACGTCCCAACCATTAGGCTATCCCAGCTTCATTCATTCATTATTAATTAGGATGCTCGTATTCTAAACGGAGCACGGGTGGTCCTTCAGGATCTAAATTACTAATTTGAAACTCAAAAAAGCGACCCAGGAAGTTGTAAATATTAATGCCTCCAAACTCTATGTTAATATAATTGTCGAAATGTTAAATAAACGTATAGATTGATTGGTATCGGAAGACATATAATTATTTACACGACTTCTACACACTCAGCGGGTCGGACTTGGTTTCCTATTTTTTTTTTTATATGCATAGCGAGCAAACGAGCAGGCGGGTCACCTGATGGTAAGTGATTACCGCCGCCCGTGAACATTTGCAGCACCAGAGGAACCGCCAATGCGTTGCTGGCCCTTGAGCAATTTGTTAATCCGCCCTTTGAAGATCCCCATATTATAACCATTAGGGAACACAGAAGACGATTCCCGGCTGGGGTTAGTAAAAATATAAATTTTCAGTACAATCCTCTAGTTGTTCAGAATTTTGCTGAACTTAGGGTATGGTAAGCTAAGGGCGTTAGCTCGAGAGAAGAGCCCTGCGAAGTGTATTGGTTGTGGATAGTGAAGGCTTAATGCATAATATGAATTCCATCGTACAAATTTCACGTTATTAACGACCTTAAAATATTGTGTTGTATTATTAACGACCCCTAAAATATTTCAATATCTTAGTTAAATAAAATACATAAATAAAAATACAGTTATCTCCCATTAGAAGCATGCCTCACTATCAAAAGTGACTACCCAGTAAATGATTGTCTGTAACATTTTTTACAATCTAATTGAAAACGAGACAGGCGTAGATTCTAGTTATCTTAGAAGTCATCATCATCATCATCACGATCAACCCATTGCCGGCTCACTACAGAGCACGGGTCTCTCAATTTGAGAAGGGTTTGGCCATAATCCACCACGCTGGCCGTGTGCGGATTGACAGACTTTGCACGCCTTTTAGAACATTATGGAGAACTCTCAGGCTTGCAGGTTTCCTCACGACGTTTTCCTTCACCGTTGAAGCCAGTGATATTTTAATTGCTCGGACCCCCGACCTCTGATTAGAAGACGGACGTCCTGACCACTGGGCTATCACAGCTTACTGGGCTATCTTAGAAGTAAGAGTGGATAAATAAGGCAAATGAGCTGAATAACCCTCTCTGGGGGAGCTGGAATAGTGTAAACACTAGATATAGGGAGGGCGATTTCGAGGGTTTGTTTTGATAGGCCGTAGATTGGGGTTTTATTACTAACTTATATTTCTTCCAATTATATTTTATATGCATATGGGTTACACCTGTAATAAAAACTTGTTATTGTTGTTATGTCCGCCTCCTAATCAGAGGTCAGGGGTTCGAACCCGGGCACGCGCCTCTAACTTTTCGGAGTTATGTCCGTTTTTAAGCAATTAAAATATCACTCGCTTCAACAGAGAAGGAAAACATCGCGAGGAAACCTGCACGTCTGAGTTATTCATGTTCTCAAAGCTGTGAAGTCTGCCAATCCGCACATGGCCAGCGTTGCGAACTATGGAAAAACCGTTCTCATATTGAGAGGAGACCCGTGTAGTGAGCCGAGAATGGGTTGATCATGATGTCGATGATGATTATTATAAAGTAGTAAGGTACAAGAGCAGTGACGTACGAGAGCATAGTACGAGTATGTTTCTACATATTTTCCGCCGCAAGAAATATTTTTATTTTAGTTATAGTTATTTATTTATTTATAAGAAAGCCATCGTGCATACAACTATCTGTTATACATTAAACAATGATTTTATAAAGTTTCACAATTTTCATTTTTTTTCCCATTTTTTTAATAGTTGAAATTAGCATGCTGTGATTACGAAATACCAGTAAGTTTTAATATTATCCGTGATAAATAAATATTTTCCCAAATGGCAAATGGTCCCCAACAAAGCGGTATGTTTGTATTAGCCACGGGGAGATAAATGTATTGATCGATCTCAATCGGGGTCGATGAGAGGGTATAAAAGCGTTTGATAACGTACCGGTGGCTTTGTTTGGTGAACATCTCAGTGGTAGAGGTACGTAGATAGATATTAATTACATACTTTTTTAGTTACTAATCATTGAGGTGTATTGTGTTACACATATATATGATAAATAAGCTACAGCCATACATCTTGTATGTACTACTTTTATGTTTATTGCAAATCTGGGAAGTAATTTTCTTTCAGACGATTCTTGATTGTGTTTATGTAATTACAATATTATATATACTGTATATATATTAATATGTGATTATATATTATTTTTGCACGCCCACCCGGAAGGTTGTAAGAAACTCTAATTAAATGTAACACCAATCAACTACACAATCTATGCAAATAAATGATATGATTTGATTTGATTTGACCTAAGGGCAAAGGGGGGTTCATTAATTTCAGATTAACGAAATCTTTAAATAAAACACCATATTCCATCCATAACGGATATAGCTATGTAAGAGTAGAGTTCTCTAGTACATATGTAGTCCTACTATATATAAGAGGGTTACAAACTTTTATTTTGTAAATCTGTAAGAAACTGAAATACTTAAACAATTTTTTTTTTAAATTTCGTCTTTGAACACTCTGTGGGAGATCTATAAAGCGTGCTTAGTTTTACCCCTGGCTTTAGATACAGTTAAAGCGAGGCAAAGTTATGAGTCCAAAAATTTGTGTTAAAACGACAAAGATTTCTATATCGTTTTAATATTAATTTTAGCTAAAAAAAAGTCAAAGTATGCTCCATAGATCAGCCTCAGTGTAATGCGTAAACTCATAGACAACAAATGTCAGTATTTATTTATTAAGGAAATACATACATTTTTCATAATCATTTTGTAACGTTGTCAGCAAATATGAATGTTTAGTTTCAAATTTTCAAATTCAAATTCAAAATATTCAAATAGTCCTTAAAAAGGCACTTTTGACGCGTCAATAATTTACATAGTAGTTATTTCATGGTGATAACTAGATTCGTAAACTTAAAACTAAAGCTATGAGGGTTCCAAACGCGCCCCGGCCTAAGAAGAAGCCCACAACAAACTTAGCCTTTCTTACAGGTTTTCACATCGTTCACGAATAGTCTCAAAGTAAGACAGGATTTTAATTTCATTTTCATCAATTTAATTTGCTTGAGTCAATATACAATATATATAATAATATACAATATATATATAATAATATACAATATATATATAATAATAACAAAACTGCAATATTAATCTGCAATTTTACTATCAAATACGAATTCATAATTACAAGTAAATACTTTTCTATACCAATAATCGCTATAGATGCACCTCTCTTGATTTGGACGGAATTTGTAGACATTTAAATACTTACTGTTGTAATTTAAACTTTTGTTTTGGAATCGGCGTTGTTATAATTATTATTAATGGTTGTGTAAAAAAACTGGACAAGCGCGAGGCGGTCTCGCCGACCAAGGGTTCCGTAGAAAATATTACGAGTAGGTTCATTTTATAAATGTTTTATTTCAGATTTTCTTCCTATATCTACTTGTAGTATAGTCGATATTACTTAGCAAATTTCATAGTTGCGGTCAACGGAAAATACCTTTATAAATTTTGATTCACTCGAGTTAGTCGAAATTACATTTCATGCGGCATACGCTGATTCGTCTAAAACGCTAAAGATATGTCTTTATATTCGCAAAAAGAAAATTCACGCATTTCAACCATTCACCCCACCATTCCACCCAAAATTTCGCCCATGGCTAGTTGCCACCCTACCGACAAAGACGTGTCGCCAAGTGATTTAGCGTTCCGGCACGATGTCGTGTAGAAACCAATTAGGAGTATGGCTTTATCATACCCCCAACAGAGCCCGCTACCATCTTAGACTGACTCATCACTTACCATCAGGTGAGATTGCCGTCAAGGGCTAACTTGTAGTGGATTAAAAAAAACCTATTACAGGCATCTATGAAGCGTTCATATATAATATATTTTTCGTTCTTCTAATTCGTGACGTGATGGTGATAACTACCGACAAAGGCGGGTCGCTTGGCGACACGCCTTTGTCGGTAGGGTGATAACTAGCCACGGCCGCAGCCTCCCACCAGACCAGACTCGAGCCGGGAATAGAACCCAGGACCTCCAACCAGCGCGCGCTGCGCCACGGAGGTCGTCAAAATTTTCATGAATAAAGCTATTTTGATTTGATTTAAGCATTGCATCATAAGATTAAACGTCTGAACATCAGCAGCATCAGAGTAGATCAAAGTACTCCATAGATTCGATTAGTAAATGCAGTACCAATGTTAGGGGTAGGTCGTAACCCTGCCCCCATTCCCGGGCTAGTAACCGACAACTGATTATCATTGGCATTGTGTGTGTGTGTGACATTATCGGGTTTCCTCAATAAAATCCTTTTAATTTATACGGGAGTGCAAAGGTTATGACGGCTTGTATGTATTTTTGTATGTAAATTGTATGCATTGTATTGCGGGCCGGTAAAACTTTGTACCGACTTCAACGATAGATGGCAGTTAATGTGACTCAATTGTGCAGTTGTAGGGCTCCGTATCCGAAGAGAGCTTCATCATCATCATCATGATTAACCCATTACCGGCTCACTACAGAGCACGGGTCTCCTCTCAATATGAGAAGGGTTTAGTAGACATAGTCCACCACGTTGGCCATGTGCGGATTGGCAGACTTCACACGCCTTTGCGAACATTATGAACAACTCAGGCAGGCAGGTTTCCTCGCGATGTTTTCCTTCACCGTCGAAGCAAGTGATATTTTAATTGCTTAAAAACGCACATAACTATGACCAAACCCTTCTCATAATGAGAGGAGACCCGTGCTCTGTAGTGAGCCGGTAATGGGTTGATCATGATGAGTGTACGTGTGAATGTGTGTGAATTACTGTTTTAATATTATCCAGGACTTTAGTGTATTTTCCGTTGCCATATTCGTCGGTGAACCCATTTAACCTTAAATGCTGTTATTACAGCTGATTTTATTGTTATCAGACCATTGTTTGTCATCAAACCAATCATGAACTTTATTCATATTTAATGGTTTAAGATCTTTTTTTCTCGCTTATATGAGAGACAAAAATATCGCTTATATGAGAAAACACAATAAGGTTATTAGTGTGCAATAATTCCAACTAGACCGATTATTCAAATAATCCTTTTAAAAGCATTTTTGATGTGTGAATAACTTTTACATAGTAGTGAGTTGATGGTGATAACTACATTTGCAAACTTAAAACTAAAGCTACGGGGGTACTGCCCTGATGTAAGAAGGAATAAACTCATAGCAAACTAAGACGTGAAAGCCTTCGTTTTCTTACGCATTTAGTAGAACTAAATAAGAGCTAGAGCAAAAATTCATATCCCAACATTTGTACAGTCCTCAAGTATTGATTTCATAAAAAAGTCGTTGAACAAAATCTTTTTACTATCATAACATCTGCAATACTTTTTAACTTTATTTTAATTGTATATCTTATAATATGTGATTCCAAGTCCTTGTTGCGCGGTGCCATTTAAAACTACAGTCCACGTGGTCCTGGATTAGAATCCGAACGTGTGTTAAGTGAAATCAAACTTTAGGAGTACCACACAATCGATCTACCTATACACAGCGGCGCACTTCGACACCACTCAATCCGATTCAAAACTCGTACTTATCAATTGAAAAACGTACAGCTATTACTGAAGCTTGGCCGTCCATCACATACTCGGTTTTGCACCTTGTTCGCATTGCATTTTCATGAAGGCTTGCTTACGCACACACGCTATAGAGCTATAGCGCATGTGTGGGTGGAGGCGTGTAACACCACGCGCGCAAGCGCCGCCTCAACGCTCAGTTGACCCGCAGACGTGACGGCGTGCGGACGCGTCTGCAATCACACAACACGATATATCACTATATCCAAGTGTCGTTGTTCAAATAAAATTATCGGTTTCTTGTTGTAGGATATCCGCAAGAATTTTTGGTAAGTCCTAAATTTTTGTTTGTGCACACCATTTTTTTTCTTATTTAGCCCGTGTTTGCTTTTGATTAGCAACGGTGTGAGGTTGCACAGGTTAAGTTAGGGATACTTCTTTCTTCTTTACATAGTTGTTTATTTTTCACTTATTCTACTTTAACTTGAGTCACGTTCATTTGTGCGTTTGTCGTGACATCATTTTTACGGTTCGTCCCGCGAAGAGTACGCCTTTCTTGGTTCTCTATTCTACGTCTACGTGAAAGCTTTCATCTGTAAAGAAATGAGGGAAAAAAGTAATTTCGTTGAAATATACTAGCTTTAGTTTCAACCAAAGAATTTTTTTTCGTCTAAAGTTTTTTGTCCTTTGCTACAAGTTGTGTGTTCAAAATGAATTCATTCAACTAGGTATATCTAAGTAGGATAAGCCTTGATGGTCGTGTAATTAAAGCAAATGAATTCTAACTAAACGTTAACGACTTAGAATCCTTGGCAACAATAACTCTCGAGTATTCTATATAAAATATAATAGGATTTCCAAAAATATACAAGTTCGTCTTAATTGTAATACAAACTCTTTTATGTATATAAGCGAAAAAGATGTGACCGTCTGTGAACAGCACACTTCAGCTTAGGATATCATCACCACACATCAGGTGTAATAATCTACATTTACCTTTAAGAAATATGTTGTTATTTGATATCAATATCCATGCTTCATCATGATCAACCCATTGCCGGCTCACTACAGAGCACGTGTCTCTTCTCAATATGGGAAAGGTTTGGCCATAGTCCATGCTGGCCATTTGCGGATTGGCAGACTTCAGACGCCTTTGAGAACATTGAGAACTCTCAGGCATGCATGTTTCCTCACGATGTATTCCTTCACCGTTGAAGCAAGTGATATTTTAATTGTTTAAAAACACACATAACTCCGCAAAATCGGAGGTGTGTGCCCAGGATCCCCGACCCAGAGGCCTCAGAAGCCCCGACCTCTGATTAGGAGGCGGATGTCTTAACCACTAGGCTATCACGGCCTATCTCCATGCCTAATAAAACTTAAATTCTAAAGTTACTTTATCTTTTCGTTTGTTATCTTTTCACTTCTAAACTACTTATTAGATTTTAATAAAATTTGTTAAAGATAAAGATTGGTCCCTTGGGAATGACATAGCTTTTCTACATCCTGGAAATTAAAGATTTAACTTAAAAACATTTAAAACCTCATTATCTTAGTCCGCAGTCCGCGAGCAAAGTCATGGGCTTCTGCTTGTAATATCTAATAATATTTTAGCAGCATGATAGATATCATAAAAAAAAATTGTTGTTTTTTTAGGATACCATTTTAAGGGTACGGTAGTCAAACAACAACCATTATAATTTTGTGTATTATATCTAAGTAATTAAATTTAGTAACTTTTCATTACCAGTACCTTGGTTAAATTCCCACTGCTGGGCAAGGATCTGTCAGTAGACATATACCAATATGGGATTTTTTGATACTTTAACCATCGATTTGGCGTTTTCGAATCAATTCTAATTCCAAACTAAGTGCAACATTGTCACTTGAAAAAATAAACTATATTTGGTTCTTTATAGGATATAATTTAACACTTTGAAGTCTCAATTTAACAACTCTACCCCAACTTAATTGATCTTATGTAAGTTTCGAAAGGGATGTTATTATCACGATTTATTGTCTTTACATTTTTTCTTCTTGAAAACTAGTTCTTTGTAAAAGGGACACTATAACCCAAGGGTACGTATTCATCATTGTGATGATGATACAATCATACGTAAATCAAGCAATTGAGATCCACTGCTCTGTCTTTCCCGAAGATCCGAATTCATCGGTTTTGGCAAGGAATAAATTAGTTTATATATTACAAGCAATCTTTAGCCGCATTTATTCTAAAGGCCCTAGATCTTCTGTAGAACCTATATTTCATGATAAACTTCTATCGATTTCTGAGACGCTGGGGGAGGTTTAAAGGTTTCATTATCTTCAGTTCCATTCCCGGGTCGTGACAGTTCCTAGCGTCTACCGTGGTTTAGAGATCACTTGGAGACGCCGGCCTCTTGAGGTATCACTAACTTCTATTAATATTTTATTGTAAGAGAGATACACTAAAGCAGCGTCGCGGTTTATATTCAAAAACTGTTTCTCCAGTTATTGTCCGACTGGGGGCCTTTAATGATGATGCTTATTACTAGAAAACAGCATATTACAGCGAAAATATTTGAGATCCGCATGGAATAATTCAATAATGTGAATTGTATTCTTGCCGGCTTCTTAATAGAGTTCAAAGTTGACACAATGAACATACAATAAAAATTCAGTCGTAACTTTTCTAAAGAGCCGGTATGGTATACTTGAAATAAAGAATATTTGTATTTGTATAGATAGATAGAAGGTAGCGTGGATTAGTGCGGCGTACCTGAGCGCAAGACTGTACAATCGTGTCAAGGTGCGATAGCTCTGTGTAAACACTGCATTGTTATTTTAACTAGCCTCATATTTACAATGCAATATGTCGTCGCCTTACTTCCAGACGTGGGTTTCCGCGAGGGACGCTATTCGGTCCAAAAATGTTTCTTCCATACGCCGTTGTAACAGACCATATTATTATAAGGACGTTTGTTTTTTTTTTTTTTTATTCACCACAAGTTAGCCCTTGACTGCATCTCACCTGATGGTAAGTGATGATGCAGTCTAAGATGGTAGCGGGCTAACCTGTTAGGAGTATGGTAAACTCATACTCCTAATCGGTTTCTACGCGACATCGTGCCGGAACGCTAAATAGCTTGGCGACACGTCTTTGTCGGTAGGGTGGTAACTAGCCACGGCTGAAGCCTCCCACCAGACCAGACTCGAGCCGGGAATCGAACCCAGGACCTCCAACTTTAAAATGCAACAGCGCACGCACTGCGCCACGGAGGTCGTCAAACGTTTGTTGGTATATCGTAGCGATACTTATTTGATGGTGTGGAATTTAACTTCAACATGTATATAATCCAAAGAGCGCCATATATTTTGTAACCGATCCCATACAAATTGAAGTTATATTTAACGCTATTGAATCAGTAGAAAATCTCGCACTCGCCAATCTCTTCTTTAAAACAAAAGCTTTTTCCGTTATCAAAAGGAAACGTTGAAAGTTTCTATAACTGGCAGCCTATATTGTTTGTATTTGCTATCAAAAATAAACGAAAAAAGATAAATCAAACCAAGTTGGTACTCAAAATTCAAAATTCAATATAATCTTTATTCAAATAGTCTTTAAAAAGGCACTTTTGACGCGTCAATAATTTACAAGGTAGTTATTTCATGGTGATAACTATATTCATAAACTTAAAACTAAAGCTATGAGGGTTCCAAACGCACCCCGGTCTAAGAAGAAGCCCACAACAAACTTAGTCGGGGTTTTTTTTCGTTATCACCATGTCACATAATGAATATTAAAACTATTTGAACTATAAATATTTGTGTGCACAGTTTCAGTTAAGTCAGTACATAAATTATATGTAACATTTTGGTTTGTAACGCGTATGGTCGCGATGTACCTTGACGCGGTATGAAAAACAATTAAGAATTTATTAAGCGATAAATATTATTATGACGTGATTTGCGTACTTAAATTGAAGGTTAATTATTATTTATAAGCAGTTACCAAGATGTTCTTCTGCGCAAAATTTTCTATTATTTTATTTCCTTTGGTGCCAATTCGCCACGAATTCTATCTGCTTCTTAATTGCACCACTAAACCATCTCAATCTCGTCACACGTTCGCCGGCAAGGTCGCTGTCACCTTATTCAAACCCCATAGACGTGGTCTCATCCAGTCACTAGCATACCGAATAATTGCCACTCTCTTCTTCTTTAGGTGTCTCTCCAATTAGTGAAGGTTGGCAGTCAGAATAATTGCCAGTCTAACCAACCTAAATTACCTAACGTCACTCCAAGTCGAGATCCGACTCATAGGAGACGCCTTTAGACTGACATTCTCCTATGTTCTTAAACCTGGGTTTCGACTGACTCTTTTCCGAAGCTACGTGCTCTAATTCAAATTCAAAATAATCTTTATTCAAATAGTCCTTAAAAAGGCACTTTTGACGCGTCAATAATTTACCTCTTCCCACTTTCATAGTAAAGCTGTTACAGCCCTCATGAATATCACCTACAATCTATCTCGATCGATCACGTCGTTAAAGAAGTTGTTAAGAAATAGCTTTTTAGTTTCCCTTAGTAAAACGCAGCTTTGGTTGCTCCCTGCCAAGTTGATTATCTACCTGTGAAAGTCCAGTTAAATTCAGTTCGGTCGCTCTAAAGTTAGGCCGGAAAAACCGATAGACAGACTTATAGGCAAAATTTTAAGTACGGGAGCTTAGGGTTTTTAGCTTTCAACTAGTGATTCATTTCGGATCATCATCATGATCAACCCATTACCGGCTCACTACAGACCACGGGTTTCCTCTCAGTATGAGAAGGGTTCGGCCATAGTCCACCACGCTGGCCGTGTGCGGATTGGCAGACTTCACACGCCTTTGAGAACATTATGGAGAACTCTCAGGCGTGCAGGTTTCCTCACGATGTTTTCCTTCGCCGTTTAAGCAAGTGATATTTTAATTGTTTAAAAATTGAAAAAACGCACATAACTCCGAAAAGTTAGAGGTGCGTGCCCGGATTCGAACCGCCGACTTCTAGTTAAGAGGCTGACGCCCTAACCACTAGGCTATCACAGCTTCTAAGCTATTAGCTTCAAGTAGGGATTAATTTCGAAATCATTTCGGATACTGCAATTTTATTGTATTGTCCCAGCAATGGACTTTCAGGGCTCCCCTTCATAAGGGTTTCAAATATCTGGGAATATCGTGGGAAAATTTTAATTTGCCGACGTGATATTATCGTATGCCAATCTCCAATATGTCTATACCATGTTATGTCAAGATATCTATCTACTTGGAAAATTGTATTGACGTCTGTTCATAACATAAACGGTAATCTGTATACAACTTTAACTTAATTTTAATTCTACGTAATTATCCGTACATTTATATTAATATAGATAAGTAAGGATAGATAAAAGGATCGATGAAATATTTTAAAATTTAGGCAAGAAAGTTACTTGATACACGCGCCCATATGACCCGTGTAAAGAATTTGAAAATTATATTTGAACAGACAGTAGCCAAGCCGCAAGTTCACAATGTAAGCCATTTAATACCCTGAGCAGATTTACATAAGGTTTAAATTAGAACGCTGGACACAGTTTGATCAGCTGTTCTGTGGTACCATTAATACCACCTGATACAACATTGCGTGGTAATAATTCTCTCGGAGTGAAAAATAGTAGGTGTGACAATTTGAGACAGCGAGGGTTATTTCCGCTCCGTTCGAGTCTCTCAACAAGACTGCAGTGGGTCGTTAATCACCTGATGGTAAGTGATGATGCGGTCTGAGATGGTAACGGGCTAACCTGTTAGGGGTATGGTAAAACCAATCAGATATATAGAAAATACAATACCAATTTTTCGCTAGTCCAGAAATGTACCAGGACCTCATGAACCGTTTTTTTTTTTCCGCTGGGAAATGCGTTTACGCATCCCCTCCGGAAGCGATGCAGGCAAGACTGCGCCGCTTCCGACGGGGTATGTGGGACTCCCCGGCGGCCAGGCTGACGACCAGAATACCCACTAAAACCCAGCGATGCTCCTTCGCGTCGCCTGGTGGCTGGGTGGAACACTTGTGCATTCGACAGCAACTAGGACCTCATAGTAGATCATGCTGTACTGTTCTAGCTATTAATCGACCTTGCTAGCAGCAACGAGACATTCGATGGATAGGTAAATCAATTCCATTACGAACCTCGAGAGCAGCGATATTAAATTATACTCAACGGCGTGTCGACACGCGATACCATTGTTTGAATTTATGAAAAAAAAAAACAGAGGGACATTTAATCGTCTACGCTCTGCAAAGTGGCGTTTGATCGTTTCTCGTTATTTTTATAATGCTAGAAACTTCGTATAAAAAAAAATACTCGATATTATGAAATATAGCTTATAAACCAAGCGTGTCAGGCTGTATGCGTAGAAAAAAGGTTTTCTTTTATGGAAAGCTGGAATCTGTGAGGTTTGTAATATATGTAATACTGGTCTCAAAACATTCCTTCTGTCTATTCAGACAGGAATATAATCATAATAATATCCCTTGCTTCATCGGTGAAGGAAAACATCGTGAGGAAACCTGCACGCCTGAAAGTTCTCCATAATGTTCTCAAAGGCGTGTGAAGTCTGCCAATCCGCACATGGCTAGCGTGGTGGACTATACAAACCCATATCATATTGAGAGGAGACCCGTGCTCTGTAGTGAGCCGGCAATGGGTTAATCATGATGAGGTATCGTTATATCACTTATGAATGGCTCACTTTTAGACACAGGCCTGCTCTCTCGGAAGAGTAAGAATTCTTTTTTTTTATATAGGGATATTCCTCATAACAATCCAACTATACCACGAGGTGCTGGACTCTTACCAAATTAAAACCTCTCCGATGCCCTTTTGACCGTGTCAACTTTTTTTAATAACCTGAGCCCTAGGGCTCAAAATTTCTTCTGGCAGAGCTTCTTTCCAAAGCTCGCTAAACAACCCGGTTACGCTGTGGCAACCAATAGGGTTTGTACAGCTAATAGACAGTCCGAAAAAAAAATTAGAAACCAATAAGGATCGCTTTACCATACCCCGAAAAGGTTAGTTTGCATCATCACTTACCCCCGGGTTAGATGACGACCTCCGTGGTGCAGTGCATGTCGCACTATAAACTTGAAGTCCTGGGTTCGATTTCCGGCTCGAGTCTCGTCTGGTGGGAGGTGGCCGTGGCTAGTTACCACCCTACCGACAAAGACTTGCCAAGTGATTTAGCGTTCCGGCACGACGTCACGTAGACACCACCCTTCTGGCAGAGCTTCTTTCCGAAGCTTGCCAAACAGGCCGGTTACGCTGTGGCAACCAATAGGGTTTGCACAGCTAACAGACAGTCCGAAAAAAAAAAGTAGAAACCAATTAGGAGTATGGTTTTATATACCCCTAATAGGTTAGCCCGCTACCAACTCATATTGCATCATCACTTACCATCAGGTGCGATCGCCGTCAAGTATAGTGAAGAGAAATAACCTGTAGTAAAACAAGTGGCCATTATCCATTCAGTACGTGTACCGCGGTGGCGATATTTTAAAGTATAACTTTGTCAAACCGAACAATCGTAAGTGAAACCTTCATGCATATTCAGCAACTAATTAACGATTCCAACCTATTTATCGCAAGAGCGCCGCTAGTAACGCGACTGCACTCCACGTTTTAGATATCGATAGTCGATAAACGACACGTATACATAGCTTTAGTTTTAAGTTTACGAATATAGTTATCACCATGAAATAACTACTATGTAAATTATTGACGCGTCAAAAGTGCCTTTTTAAGGACTATTTGAATAAAGATTATTTTGAATTTGAATTTTGAATTTATACGTGCCTGTCAACGCCGATAGCTATATTGTTGAAAGGTTTATATTAGTGAGTAGTGGTGCTACCATATTAATAATATATATTATATTTGACAAACCTGTGATAGCCTAGTGGTTAGGACGTCTACCTCTTACTCTAAAGTCGGGGGTTTGAACCCGGGCACGCACCTCTAACTTTTCAGAGTTATGTGCGTTTTTAAGCAATTAACATATCACTTGCTTCAACGGTGAAGGTAAACATCGTGAGGAAACGTGCATGCCTGAGAGGTCTCCATAATATTCTCAAAGGCGTGTGAAGTCTGCCAATCCGCACATGGCCAGCGTGGTGGACTATGGCCGAACCCTTCTCATATTGAGAGGAGACCCGTGCTCTGTAGTGAGCCGGCAATGGGTTGATTATTCGACAAAGCGAATTAAAGCTGTCTTTAGTAATGCTATAAATATAGAATAGCGCTCAGCTTTATGAAACTTCATCAATTAGCTTAAACATTTTAGTTCCAAATGGAAACCATTTGAGAAAAAAAAACAACTTTAGCAAAAGTAAACTTGTAATACCGTTTAGTAGGCTGCACAAAATTAGTGTCATTCAATGGAAATTGTATTTTATTTTATAGTAAACTATCTATTGATATATTGGAGATGTCTATCAATAAGTTCAAAGTTTTTATAAAACGAAAACTTATAGAAAAAACATATTAAGATATTAACGATTATATAAACGATAAAAAAGCTTGGGGTGTGAATTGCTCTAACTCCATAGCTACCATAATTTATTTTTGAATGTGAGATGGTGATAACAAAAAAAAACCTGTATATGTTTGTTGTGGATTTCTTCTTAGACCTGGGCGCGATTTGAACCCTCTTAGCTTTAGTTTCAAGTTGGCGAGTGTAGTTATCACCTGCCTGTAATAGGTTTATGTGAATAAAGCTATTTTTGATTGATTGATTATCGTTAACTTTTTGATAGTTAGTACAATTTTGTTTAAATTTCACATTTCAGTTTTATTAGATTAAATAAAAGAAAAATATGTAAAAACCGATTTCATCGCGGAATTCTTATCCATACAAAACTTGATTAAAATCTGCCCAAAAGGGATGCAGCTCAGAAAAATTGAGCTAAGCATTTTATTCGATATTCGACCACATCCCAGCCCTACGACCTCGGCGCCATTTAAAAAGTACTTCAAACCATTATCACTTGCCGGCTCACGCTTCACGAATTCCGAGTGCAATTAGAAAGAACAAATAGAGCATAGAGTTTACACGTACCATAGATAACAGGTGACGGTGGAAAAGGCGGGAAACTAATGTGTCGTGGCCCGTTATATTTTATCTGTTATCTTTAGAGGCGCTTACGCCATAGATAATATTGCTTTTTAACTAAAATACAAAATACGAGGAGGTTTCATTTCAACACGATTTATATTCTTTTATTATGCATGTATACTGAGGTCTGCTTGATTTGTGTGTTTTTTTCATTCGATATAGAAATTGGTGGTAAAAGTTTTTTTTTAAATACCAACTATATCTACATACATATAAATAAAATTGGAGTGTCTGTTTGTAATATTGAAATAACCGTTTTTTACTACATGCATATTTATGAATGTACGGGTAAATACACCAAAATAACATTTTTTACATTTTTTGTCTGTTGGTCTGTTTGTTCCGGTCAATCTATGAAATGGCTGGACCGATTTTGACTTTTATTGGCAGGTAGGTAGCTGATGTAATGAGGAGTAAATTAGGCTACTTTTATTTTAGAAATATAAAGTAATGTTGCAATTGTCAAGTACTGTCCAGTACATTGCGCAGCTCACGTCTAGCCGTCACGTCGGGCGCCTCCCACAACTTCTCCAACCAACGAATCAATATCACAAAGGCTGCCTATTAACTTTTGTATTAAATTACAAGCGGTCGAAGTCGCGGGCACAGTTAGTAATAATAGAGATCTAGCCTTTTTTTGACGGCTAGTATTATGTGCCAGTAAGTAGGTAGTGGTACAGGAAATGGTTTTTACCCAAATAATAGGGGTATATGATAACTAAAACGCCAGAGATCGAGGTCCGTTTGATCCTCTTTGTATATAGCTGTATCTACCCGTCTAGATAATATAATTAAAAATAGTATTTTATAATCTCGAATAGTACAGTAGAATTTCCCGTTCTGTTAGATATCTCTTGTATTATGTGATTCTTACTTCTTAGAGCTGTGCTGGCCTTTTGGTTAGGACGTCTGCGTCCTAATCAGAGGTCGTAGTTAGATCCCGGGCAAGCACCTCTAACTTTTCGGAGTTATATGCGGTTTTAAGCAATTAAAAATATCACTAGATTTAACAGTGAAGGAAAATATCGTACGCTTGAGAGCTCTGCATAATGTTCTCAAAGGTGCATGAAGTCTGCCAATCCGCACAAGGCCAGCGTGGTGGACTATGGCCAAACCCTTCACATATTGAGAGGAGACCCGTGCTATAGTGAGCCGGCAATGGGTTGATCATGATGATGACTTGTTAGAGCCAGTCAAATGAAAATGTATGGAAATCAAAAGACCAATGTCGCAAACAATTTTTTTACGTGAATCCAAAAATAAAGCGGACTTGTGGTCTCAAGTCTTCTGGCCTATGGCAATAAAAGGTCCTGCCCAATAAAAGGTTTTTTTTTAATTTCAGTTGTTATTTTTTAAATCTAGTGTTAACGCATAGATGAAATGATAACCACTTTGACTTTATTTACGACTAACTTTATTTTACTTAAATTAACTATATTTTTTTTTTTTTTACAAAATACATTTGAGCTTACAATATTCTATTCACATTCGAAAATGGAATTCCCTCCTTTTTTTTCTTCTTTTTATGGCTTTACACAGATTAGCCAATGTCAAGTTTATATCAATGGAGAATTGTGAGTTAGGGAAAAAGTGCGGTAAACGGACGCGGCTCCCTCAAACATTTCCCAAATCAATACATGTTAACCATTCGAAAAACTAGCCACTACACAACTTTTTGTCAAAATTAGCCAACAAACATTAATTCAAGAAAAGCGTAAAAAAAAAACCGCGACCGCCCAATACGAAGTCTCCCGCCTTTTTCATTCCCTCATTTTGAATTGTCTTGTTGAGTACGTCTTGATTGATTAAAATATAATCTTCAACACTAGGGAGATTAATTAAGTACCAAAAATTACCTAGCTAAATTTTAATTACACCGAAAGTTATCCACTTGACTGATGGAGCGACAAATAAAAGAGCTAAGTAATAATATCAATAAATTAACGCGCAATCAATTAACTATACCCAATAAAGCGGCACTATCAATTTCATTTCCCGCCAAACGCGACGCCATTTGCATGCCGCCATATTGTTTTAATTTTTTTTTTCGCAGCGACACCGCCATATCGTCGCGTCACGTTTCGCCAGCACTGTATAGATAATGTTAAGTGTACCTTTTTATGTATTCATGAAAAGTGTCGTGACTACAATTAAATGTAGAACTAAATAAGTACCTAACTAAGTAAATACCTAATCGAGAATGTTTTAATCGTCAGTTACTTACCTAGTTCATTACTAGTATCGCAATATCTAATGTCAGATGTGGTAGTTTGACGACCTCCGTGACGCAACGCGTGCGCTGTCGCATTATAAAGTTGGAGGTCCTGGGTTCGATTCCCGGCTCGAGTCTGGTCTGGTGGAAAACTTGGTAACTAGCCACCCTACCGACAAAGACGTGTCGCAAAGCGATTTAGCGCTCCGCCACGATGTCGCGCAGAAACCAATTAGGACTGTAGGTTTACCATACCCCTAACAAGTTAGCCCGCTACCATCCTAGACTGTATCATCACTCACCACCAAGTGAGATAGCGGAAAAGGGCTTACTTGTAGCGTTTTAAAAAAAAGTTATCAAAATCAATGACCGTAACAAAATTAGATTGATGAAATTACTTCGGCGATATAAGAATTTCTTAAGAAATAAAATTAAACAAAAATAAGACCTAAGCATGTTAATTTATCTATACTTAGGTACAATAAAACGATTGTATATTTAGCCACGGACGAAGCCTCCCACCAGACCATACTCGAGCCGGGAATCGATCCCAGGACCTCCAAATTTATAATGCAACAGCGCACGTGTTGCGTCACGGAGGTCTTCAAAAGACATAGGTAACAAATAAACAAACAAATCTATGCAGGATCGCAATTAAACTTAGCCATTGAGGCACTGAGGTTAATTTCTGGGGAAAAGTCTGTGTTTTTCTTTCGGCCGGACTGGCTTTTCCGTCATGAAGTTATCAGTATTGGCCCGGTTTTAAAAAAAATTGTGTTTGCCAATTGCATTCAATGGGCAAATTATTTTACTACTGGCTTCTGTCCGCGACTTCGTCTGCATGAACTTCACAATCGGTATAAATCGGATAAAAGGTAGCCTATGTTCTTTTCCATGGCAAAGGCTACATGCATGCAAATTTTATTCAAATCTGTTCAGCCGTTTGTGCGTGATTGAGTAACAAAATAAATAGGACAAACAAACAAACGGACTAGGTTCTGGGATTGTACGACCGTCCGATCACCCCCCCGTTATCCCAAACGTCGCCTAAACCGATATTCCCTTTGTTTCTTCTGGCAGAGCTTCTTTCCAAAGTCCGCAAAAAAAAAAAAGGATCGTACATGTAATCTCTCTCCATCTCTCTCTCTGCTATGAGTAAGGAAGTCTTGTCTCTGCTTGGTGGAACGTAACGGTAGCTTCGCTATACCCTCTATAGGGTACAGTGAATTATCTAAAGCTCATATATACTATGTTTAATCCATCACTTAAGTGAGGGATCAACAAACAAACATTCACGGAAACCAGCGGTATCTTTTGTAACCTGCAGCCAACCTTAAATAAACCTTATCACCTAATATTAAGGTATTTTATTTAACGCTGACTGGTTTCCATATGCGTGAAATGATAAAGTTGGAAAATAGACTGTAACAGCTAACGATTAGGTAGGAAATTGAATGCGCGCTGGTGATATGCATGAGACGGATGAGTAAGCGGTGTTGGATGTCGGTTCGTTTCTCACACCTCAGTTTTTGCTGTTTGTGGAATTTCATGTTATCAACCGCTTTTCCGAAGAAGGGGGTTATGTTTTAGCGATATTACTCCAATTTCTCCATCAAATACATACAGAAATAAATACACGGTTTTCGACATGAATGTCAGTCGAAAACCAGCATTGTAAATTGCATTAGTTTAAAATGCATTGAAAGAAAGATGGAAAAAGTTTTTCATTTGGTGCGATATATAGGTGTCGTCGTGATCAACCCATTGCCGGCTCAATACAAAGCACGAATCTCCTCTCAATACCCTTCTCAGGGTTTGGCCATAGTCCACCACGCTGGTCACCGTCGAAGCAAGTGATATTTTAATTGTTTAAAAACGCACATAACTCCGAAAAGTTAGAGGTGCGTGCCCGGATTCGAACCGCCGATCACTGATTAGGAGGCTGATGTCCTAACCACTGCTTCTTATCTATACATATCTGTATATACATATTCTTTAACTCGCAGAATAGATTTCTTTAATTCAACACCGTCTTCGCCGGCGAAGACGAGATCCCCGCTATCTTACGTCATCCGGACGTGGGCTCGGAGACTTATGGACCTTTCACCATCCGACCCCCCCGTTATCCCAAACGTCGCCTAAGCCGAGGTTCGGCCTCAAAGTAGGCGCAGGCAGGCACCCTTAGGCAGTCGTTTCCTTAGTTTCTTCGAGCCCTAGGGCTGAAAAACAAATTTCTTCTGGCAGAGCTTCTTTCCGAAGCCCGGTTACGCTGTGGCCAATAGGGTTTGCACAGCCAATAGACAGTCCGAAAAAAAGAAAAATTCAACCACTCTAAAAGAACCACTTGTATATGAAAAGTTTTCTAAAACAGCAGATAAAAGTTTGTGTGTTAGTTAATCTGTACATGAACAAAATTACTCACATGAACTAATTCACTCACAAATTCGCGCACCGCCACTCGTGTTAGGTAATGGGGTATATGTTCGTACAGTTTAAATATGAAACAAGAATGATTGATGATGTATTTTCTTTCTTCCCTTCTACATAAGCTTGCTCTGTACAACCACTGACGCAATATACCTGAACGAGGGTCAAAAAACATGTTCTGACCCGTATTATATGCTAATACTACCCACTACGGCGCGATTACAATTACAAAGTGGTAGTTTTATATTCAAAAACTCAAAACTGTTTTACCATACGTTGACCAAGATTTTTACAGTTCATGTATTTTTCAGTTTCTTTTTTCCCAACTGCAAATAAAAGAGGAGCGCAGAGCTAAAGTTGCTGTAATTCGCTTAAAATGTTGAAAGTACTGTGTGTTAATTAGTTGTATTTACATCCTTATACACAGACCAGAACACGGGCACGCATCTGTAACTTTTCGGTTATGTGCGTTTTTAAGCAATTAAAATATCACTCGCTTCAACGGTGAAGGAAAACATCGTGAGGAAACCTGCACGCCTGAGAGTTCTCCATAATGTTCTTAAAGTCGTGTGAAGTCTGCCAATCCGTACATGGCCAGCGTGATGGACTATGGCCAATCCTTTCTCATATTGAGAGGAGACCCGTGCTCTGTAGTGAGCCGACAATGGGTTGATCCTGATGACACAGACCACACAGATCTTCCAGGATGCCTTTTCATCGCGTGTTTTGCTCCGATAACGGAAAGATACTCCTTCTATTTAATCTTTAATAAATAAACGCTAATGAAAGCCTAGCTAAGTAAAAGTTCTTCTTTGTCTTATTTTCAACTAATAAAAATATATTCAACTGATAAAAAAGAAAAACTGAATATATATAACGAATATGGATTAATCGTCAAAGGAAAGTAGATTATAAACAAAAATAAGATTGCCTCCTTCTCCGAAGATGGGTCTCTTATCTTTAACTAATTAGAAATTGAGTTTATAATCCGATTGAAATAAAATCTGTTAAAATTTAACGGTGTGGCAGATTGACCACCAAAGGAAGGTAGATAGATTATAAACAAAATAAGATTACCTTCATCTCCATAGATCTTTACCAGTTTTTTACTAAATTCCAATGGGTGTTAAGTCTGATATATCATTTTGTTTACGAATGAATCGCTAGTAAAATTTCAAATTCAAAACTGTCTACCGTTACTCAGACCAATATTTTATCGATCCTATATTTTTTCATCGTTGGTAAATTACCATTTGCAAATTGTCCTCTTTTGGTATTCTGATTCTCGATTCGTTGCGATACCTCGTGATAAATGTGTTATTGCAATTTACAATGGTTTCGTTGTTTGTTATGGAAGATTTTCTCTTGGATTGCTGTAACAGCAACCGTATCCTTCACACGATTATAATCATCATCGCTATCTCAAACGAAGGACCCCCACTAAGCGTGACAATAAGCAGATGTAAGAAAATGTGGAACCTTTTTCCAAATAGACCTACTGTTATAAAGTTTAGGGCGGTACGTTGTTTTACGCATTGTCAACATTATCAACGGTCTTAGTTTATCAATCCGACACCCCAATCCTCTCGTAGTTGCGGCTTCTTTTTACTCCTGCGACCTAAGCGCTCCTCTCCGAAAGAGGAGACCTAAACGTATCCTTCACGACCCTGACGATCAGATAACTACTGACAACATACTCGTACCACCTACCACACAATCATACGCTACACACCGTCTTCGCCGGCGAAGACGAGGTCCCCGCTGTCTTACGTCATCCGGACGTGGGCTCCATCCACGGCCTCGGAGACGTACGGACCACTCACCGTCCGACCCCCCCGTTATCCCAAACGTCGCCTAAGCCGAGGTTCGGCCTCACAGGAGGCGCCCTTAGGCAGACAATCCCTTAGTTTCTTCGAGCCCTAGGGCTCAAAATTTCTTCTGGCAGAGCTTCTCTTCGAAGCTCGCCAAACAGCCCTGTTACGCTGTCGCAACCAATCACATCACAGCAAATGGTCAGTCCGAAAAAAAAGGTCTTAGTATAGCCGGGATACCGCGATATTTTCTTTTCGTTCTCCTTCGTTCCTATTTTTACATTTCGCCGATTTTTCTCTGACAATTCTGATCAAGATCCGAGAATTTTTGTATCGAAGTTCTGTATTAGTAACACGTTAACTTGTTTGCTCACTTAATTTAGGTTTATCTTGCCTTGCGTTCTATCTTACGTAGTTTGAATTTTATCGTCAAGCGCAGGCCACCATAATTGTTAACAACCTATATGAGTTAAATGTAACTTTTCCCCGATGGTTACAGAAGAGTACAAAACTTCGTCCCCCGATTTAATAAAATATATACTTTTATATGATCGTCTATATTAATGTAACGTTCTGGTACGAATTCACTCAACTAATTAGGGGTATGTGGTTAATATAACTGCTATGCCGTTAACAGCTTAGTCCACTAAGATCAAGGCCTAACTGAAAATCCTTGATTAGCCATACTCTGGATCTTAATGCATTCCATAGCCTACAAATCAGATTGCTTGTAGTCATCATGATCAACCCATTACCGGCTCACTACATAGCATGGGTCTCCTCTCAATATGAGAAGGGTTTGGCCATAGTCCACCACGCTGGCCATGTGCGAATTGGCAGACTTCACACGCCTTTGAGAACATTATGCAGAATTCTCAGGCGTGCAGGTTTCCACACGATGTTTTCCTTCACCGTTGAAGCAAGTGATATTTTCATTGTTTAAAAACGCACATAACTCCGAAAGATAGAGGTGCGTGCCCGGATTCGAACCGCCGACCTCTGACGCCCTACCCACTGGGCTATCACCGCTTCATTGCTTGTAGTAAAAATATTCGTTTCATATCTACGGTATGGAAACTGGCGTCTGACGCGGCACAGGGCATTGTGGAGCGCTGTTGACTCAGTTGTGTCAACGCAGGATGTGTTGGGTTAATGAAGTTCATCGGTACTCATAGCAGATACGTCTCTGGCCCCATTCTACTTTTGGTTCACGTTAAAAGATATTCTTGGATGCAAATAGAAACTCGTTTGTTTGGTGAACCATCTGAATGAAATTGGTATTATATATTTACTACCTTGGGACAGGGAAATTCGAATTTTAACAGCCATTGTTATTATTTACAAAGAATGTCTAAACTAATCTAGAATTGCTAAAATAGCACTTCTTTAAGACATCCACATTTTACTTAGTGATTTGTGTACAATAGAATTTACACCATTTGTTGTAAAATATCAGAGGTCAGCGGTTCGAATCCGGGCACGCACCTATAACTTTTCGGAGTTATGTGCGTTTGTTAAACAATTAAAATATCACTTGCTTCAACGGTGAAGGAAAACATCGTGAGGAAACCTGCACGCCTGAGAATTCTCCATAATGTTCTCAAAGGCGTGTGAAGTCTGCCAATCCGCACACGGCCAGCGTGGTGGACTATCGCCAAACCCTTCTCATATTAAGAGGAGACCCGTTCTCTGTAGTGAGCCGGTAAAGGGTTGATAATGATGATGATTGATGACAGGGAAATTTTAATTTTATGCCGATATTTTTGAAGGACACAAGGTTACTTTTCTGTTCTTTTGTAATAAGTTCTTTTTTTGTGTTTTTTGTTATTTGCTGTTTGTTAATCTAAAATTTTGCATACTATATTATTAGCGGCATATTAGCGCCGATTTAAGATATTAGGCATGCTGTAGTTACCTCTAAATTGATTTATACGTATATCCTAGCACTTAAGGTTTTTTAAATGTTTATTTCTTTTACATATAATTCTGTTGGTGGCGCTTTGAATAAATAAATAAATTCGTTTCACATATCAAGTATTGATATTTAAAACATCATAATTACTATTACCACAAAATTATATTTTATTTCAAGAATACATAAATAGCTTAAAATAAACCTTAGATTAACCTAAAACTAAAATCTTAAAAAATATATATAACATCATAGCTAAAATATATTATTAAAAGGAGTCCCTTTAGGCAAGGTTCCGAAGATACTGGCAGCGTTTTCCCTTTGAATAGCTAGACTAATTCGTTGTCCGAGGTAGCTGGCAGCTCTTCGACCTCTGGTGATGTCGAACCTACCTACCTACCTTTTTGGTATTTCCTTAAAAAGCCTTATAGCGCTAGGACCCCACCGACACCGAATGGGACAAAATCATATTCGGAGCCTAGACCCCTGTATTTTATAACAAGTTAAACCAGAGAAAGAGAAATCAACCTTAAAGGGTACAACTAATTGAATTCATGTTTCTAACGAAGCTGTCATAGATCTCACAGGTCTGTTAGTCAGTTAGTAGTCTATTGATAACGCAAAAACAGAAAAAAAGCATGACGTGGTTTTTTGAATGTAGTTTTTGGTGGCTACTTTTTATCTGAACCAAAGGAATAAATCAGACCTCCGTGGCGCAGCGCGTGCGCTGTTGCATTTTAAAGTTCCTGGGTTCGATTCCCGGCTCGAGTCTGGTCTGGTGGGAGGCTTCGGCCGTGGCTAGTTACCACCCTACCGACAAAGACGTGTCGCCAGCCGATTTAGCGTTCCGGCATGATGTTGTGTAGAAACCAATTAGGAGTATGAGTTTACCATACCCCTAACAGGTTAGCCCGCCACCATCTTAGACCGCATCATCACTTGTCATCATGTGAGATGCAGTCAAGGGCTAACTTGTGGTAAATAAAAAAAAAAGACAGTACACATTCATTGGTTGAACAGAGATGAACATTGAGATGACTTCTACGTGTATTATGTAGAACATAAAAACCATAATAATTTCACCTCAATTTCATTTCTCGTTTAGAAAGATAGATAGCATCGCAAAAGATGTTTTTAAAAAACATTCGTTAAAATTCAATGTTCGTACACAGAGATTCACAATCTTTCATCTAAATAAAACTAGAAACCTTTGTTTAGAGTTGACAGTTTACCCGCATCAAGTTAATTTCTAAAAGTCCGCGTGTTTTCACTTTTAACCAGTCTAAATTGATCCACATTTAGATCAAATAAGATTTCTTTTTTAACTAAAACTTCACGTTAGACATTCTGAATTATTTAGTTTTTTAACCCCCGACGCAAATAAGGGACTTTAAAGTTTGAGCGCTAGGAGTGTGTTATTAAAATGTATTAAAATCGGTTCAGATATTTACATACAATTTATATTTGGGGGATGAAAGTGGTGATGAATTATCGAATATTTTCAATTATACCCAAATGAGGTATCAAATGGAAAATATCCAAAAGCTTCAAGCTGTAAGGGCGCGTTTGGAAAACTTGTTTTATTGGAACGAAGTTCCTTATCGCGCGTTGTGAAAGGGGGCTAGACGGAAAAAATTCTTACGAAAAGTTGTCACGACACTTTTTGATATTGTAAGCTGTGCGGCGTCGCATGTTTCTCTGTCTGTCTCTCTCTCTCTCTTATAGAAAGCAAGCCAGATATTTTCATTTCTATTTCGCATTGAACAGTGCGGTGTCGCGACGATTATTTTAGTTGAGTGTATACAGGTTTTTAATATTCTTATATATTATAAAGTAAATAATAAAAAATAATAATAATAATGAATCCTGACAGTGTTTCTGCACAAGTTCCGGATATTGTTGATGGAGTACAAAATTGAGCCTACTGATTAAGTTTATATAACATTATATCTGTTAATAATAAAAAAAATATTATTATAACTTAAATAAAATAAAATTTTATTACCATTCCTTCACTAATTAATCGAAAGGAACTTCGTTCCATCCGGGTGTCCCTTGACACCTCTCAAGTTTTTTTTCTCGGTTTATTGGACTCGGGAATTATGTCATAACTTTGCCAATGTCGTCCCAGTATAAACAGAAAATCCATCATGATAACAAGTTAGGCAAAAGTTATACTCAGGCAAACTTGCTGCTTAAAATAGATAACCGAGTGTAGTGTTTTTTTTTTATTCACCACAAGTTAGCCCTTGACTGTATCTCACCTGAAGGCAAGTGATGATGCGGTCTAAGATGGTAGCGGGCTAACCTGTTAGGAGTGTGGTAAACTCATACTCCTAATTGGTTTCTACACAACATCATGCCGGAACGCTAAATCGCTTGGCGACACGTCTTTGTCGGTAGGGTGGTAACTAGCCACGGCCGAAGCCTCTCACCAGCCAGACTCGAGCCGGGAATCGAACCCAGGACCTCCAACTTTAAAATGCAACAGCGCACGCGCTGCGCCACGGAGGTGTCTGAATAAATTACGAAAATGAAATAATTAAGGTATTATAGGTTGTTTTTGCGTGCTTTGAACCCTTCCTATTTTTTTTGTACCACTTTCATGTGCCCATTTGTTAATGGTGTCTCGCTCTACGTGATCGGCGTACGACATCGGTGTGTCAAATGCGGGCTTCTCTATCACCTGTCAAGGGAACGGCACTGGCTTTTGACCCGACAGCGTACCGCAACAGTTATGTGTTTATCAGTTTTTTTAACTTTAAACCCATGGCGGTGAAATGAGCAGATGGGCAACCTGATTCCAAGTGATTACCGGCGTGTGTGAACATCTGTAGCACCAGCAGAGCCACCGAAGAGTTATCGTTTGAACTCCATCCTATTAATCGGTGTTTTTGGTCACATAGGTTTATGGTCCCATCCAAAATGCCGTTTGCGCCAATATTCGATATGATATTATTTTTTATTCACCACAAGTTAACCCTTGACTGCATCTCACCTGATGGCAAGTGATGATGCGGTCTAAGATGGTAGCGGGCTCACCTGTTAGGGGTATGGTAAACCCATACTCCTAGTTGGTTTCTACACGACATCGTGCCGGAACGCTAAATCGCTTGGCGACACGTCTTTGTCGGTAGGGTGGTAACTACCCACGGCTGAAGCCTCCCACCAGACCAGACTCAAGCCGAGAATCGAACCTGGGACCTCCAACTTTAAAATGCAACAGCGCACGCGCTGCGCCACGGAGGTCGTCAAAATTCGTGGTTAGCGGGTCAAAATCGTTGTTATACCAAAACTCACTTCAATCGACTGTACGTCATCATCATCATGATCAACCCATTCTCGGCTCACTACAGAGCCTAGGTTCGCCTCTCAGTATGTGAAGGGTTTGGCCGTAGTCCACCACGCTGGCCGTGTGCGGATTGGCAGACTTCACACGCCTTTGAGAACATTATAAAGAACTCTCAGGCGTGCAGGTTTTCTCACGATGTTCTCCTTCACCGTTGAAGCAAGTGATATTTTAATTGCTTAAAAACGCACATAACTCCGAAAAGTTAGAGGACCTTTGATTAGGACTAGGCTGACGTCCTAACCACTAGGCTATCACAGCTTATGCAGTTAAATAATCGCTTGTTTTACAAGTGAGTAGGTACATTAGTGTGACGTCGCGAGATGCGTTCGGAAGTGCAAACTGCGTGCGGGTGGGCCCGCAGCCTTTTTGTTTTCTTTCTTTTTTGCCTCGCGTTTACTTTTCGAACGTGTTTGCGAATGATAAGACCTTTGTCGGCGGATAGTGATCTTTATTTTCTTAACATAGAATATAAAATTTTGCTAGTTAACATATATACTATTTATTACCTTTTGACTTGCAATCTTTAGTATATAAAATAATTTTTATGTTCATACACTAAATAAAAATACCTGTAGCCTGTGGTTTTTTCTACGTTTGTAGAAATGTACTCGTAAGTACGTCCGTCTCTTGTTTCTAACTTCTTAGCTGTCATACTTTTATATAAACACTTAGGGTATTTCTTTTTATGCACTACAAGTCAGCCCTTGACGGAAATCTCACTTGGTGATAAGTGATGCATTCTAGGATGGTAGCCGGATAACCTGTTAGGAGTATAATAAACCAATACTCCTAATTGGTTTTTACGCGACATTATGCAGGAACGCTAAATCGCTTGGCGACACGTCTTTGTCAGACCAGACCGAATCGAACCCAGTACCTCCAAATGTTTAATGTACGGAGATCGTACTAATCGGTCGCAGGTATAGCATAAAGGAAGGTTGATGTAATAGCTGTTTGCCAAATTTCAGTGTTATCTTTCTGGTTTGATTATATATAACAGAATTGCCTTGTTATAAATAACAGAATAGGACAAATATGTTAAACTTTTCTTTTGTTCAGCATTCAAAAGGCTCATATAATGCGCACAAAGAAAATGTTAATAAGAGGAAGCGATACCATCTTCCGCATTTCTTATCTGTTCCTAGATTCTTATACGTAAGCATCCTTTAGAAATCTATTCATATCTAGACCAAAGTTCCATATTGTGACTTAACCCCGCACAACCCGAAGTTATTACCATTTTAATGCCGTATAATAATGTGTTATTGTAATTTAAATTAATTCTAATTCCTCGCGACTGGTATTTGTGGAATATTGTACGCGATGTGATGTAATCTGTCAACTTTTGTCGGTTATCCTCCTTCCATCGGTTTTCGTCTTTTGTGATCGTCTGTTGCATAATTGATCCGCTTTTGTTGAGGGCGTTCTGCAAATAGATGGGCTTTTGTTCCTATTGTTATAGGAGTTTCTGTTTGTTATCTACTTCCGTGGACCAGCGCGCTTTCCTATTATAAAGACAGCTCCTGGGTTCACACAGACAGGTTCAGAGTAGTTACCACCTTACTGGCAAAGACACACCTTTTTTTTTTTATTCACCACAAGTTAGCCCTTGACTGCATCTCACCTGATGGTAAGTGATGATGCGGTCTAAGATGGCAGCGGGCTAACCTGTTAGGGGTATGGTAACTCATACTCCTAATCGGTTTATGTGCGACATCGTGCCGGAACGCTAAATAGCTTGGCGACACGTCTTTGTCGGTAGGGTGGTAACTAGCCACGGCCGAAGCCTCCCACCAGACCAGACTCGAGCCGGGAATCGAACCCAGGAACAACTTTAAAATGCAACAGCGCACGCGCTGGGCCACGGAGGTTGTCAAACCTCCAAGCGATTTGGTTTCACATCATAATCTCGTGTAGTTACCGATTAGGATGGATTCAGTCTCTCTCTCTCTCAGTTCTGGCAACGCTGCAGATGTTAATCACTTAACATAAGGTGACCCAAGATGAAATAAATATACCATAATTCGAGGCATTCTCAAGTAATACAATCCAGAAATAATAATTATTCAGCCACGTTTGTCGCCAAGCAATTTAGCGTTCCGGCACGATGTTGTGTAGAAACCAATTAGGAGTATGAGTTTACCATACCCCTAACAGGTTAGCCCGCTACCATCTTAGACCGCATCATCACTTGCCATCAGGTGAGATGCAGTCAAGGGCTAACTTGTGGTAAAAAAAAAAGACAGATTCAGGGTAGTTACCACCTGGCACCTGGCAAAGACACACCGCCAAGCGATTTGGCGTTACATCATAATATCGTGTAAGCTGGTAAAATATATATAAAAAAAAACATCTTCACATTCACCCTTACGTGGTTGAAATCCAACCTGATTGGACGAAACGATTTGGATCAACGTTTCTGAATCGAACCGCTCAGATGTTGAACTCACTTCCAGCAAATGTGTTTCCAGACACATATAACCTTAGTACCTTCAAGGCAGGAGTGACTAGGCATTTTCTAGGCAAGCGCGCTCCAACCTCGACCTCATCATGCTTTCTAGTACTTATTGTCGTCAACGGCAAACCTATCAAAATAAAAATATCATCGTCATCATACCAATAGCAGTTTATTGTAGAGATGCGACTCGTTTTATTCCCAGCTACTTGGGGGTCCTCATTTCAGCACCGAGGCTGAACTATATGTAAAGTATCTTCTTCTTGGTCGCTCACTTCATTACTGAAGGTCGTGTCCACATGAAAGTGCCTTCGCCACGTTGGTAACTAATGCCTTCCACTCTGTTCGGTCCTCGGCTTTTCTGATAGCAGTTATAAGCGGAAGGCCAGTGAGTGTTCACCTGATCAGTCCAGCGGCTAGGCGAACGGCTACGCGGTCTTTTCCCCTCCAACTTACCCACAACTATAAGTTTTTCCAAGTTACTGGCAGCCGTCTGCAATATGACCAAAATAACTAAGAATCTTTTGGAAACGTATGGTAGAGAGTCTGACGTCAACACGAAGCTGCTGCAGGATTGATTGGTTGGTACGCATCGCGGTCCATGGTATTCGAAGCATCCTTCTCCAACACCACGTTATATGAAGTATAGATAAATGCATATACAACAAAATAGCTAACCACATAATCGTAACCAATGCTGTTGGGCCAAGTATGGACGAAGCTGACAATTTTCCGTGGTCAGATGTCGAAGCCTCATTGAAACGTCCAATGTTATGTTCATGCACTCGCCCGTGTGAGTTTTCGTTGAAATATGCCAATTGTGTTGTCATTTCTTACAAATTTATGGTTCACTAGTAACGGTGTTACAGCTTGTCGAAGGTTAGCTTGACTAAGCAGGAGGTCAGGGGTCAGCGTATTAAATACCTTTTAGTCACAGTCTGGCAGTTGGCATCAAATAAAAAATAAACCCAGGTCTTGAGCTGTGGGTCTACGAAATGATTCTTAGTCTCCCTAAAGAGGAGGTATGTCCGAGCAATGAAATTCATTACACAAAGGAATCATCATCATCATCATCATGATCAACCCATTCTCGGCTCACTACAGAGCATAGGTCTTCTCTCAATATGAGAAGGGTTTGGCCATAGTCCACCACGCTGGCCGTGTGCGGATTGGCAGACTTCGCACGCCTTTGAGAACATTATGGTGAACTCTCAGGCGTGCAGGTTTCCTCACGACGTTTTCCTTCACCGTTGAAGCAAGTGATATTTTAATTGCTTAAAAATGCACATAACTCCGAAAGTTAGAGGTGCGTGCCCGGGTTCGAACCGCCGACCTCTGATTAGGAGGCTGACGTCCTAACCGCTAGGCTATCACAGCTATCACAAATGAATGAGTAAAAAATTTAACACCAGGTGAGATAGCCCTCAAGGGCTAACTTGTAGTGTATAAAATTAAAAAAAAGAAACAACCGCTATTCTATTTATTTAAAAAAATATATTTATATATCATGGAGTCCCGCAAGGTAACGCGTGCGTCAATCTAAACGGCACACGCAGTTAGTCACGTGCCTATACATTATTTGTCCCATTTAGCTCCTCTCCATTCTTACAGCATTCCCCCGTAACGCTTTCCGTATTTCGTCTGTGTCATCTCAGCTATTGTGCAGTTTCGGCAGCTTTTTGTTCTCGCACAGTTTCTACGTTATGATAATTTTCCGTGGCCGCTCGTGACCTGTACATTTATTTTAGACGCTAACCTATTGATGCGGCAACTTCGTATCTGTAAAACTGTGTGATAGTAAAGTTTATGTTTCTATCTCCATGCGAAAGTTATAGGCGAATCGTCATGATCCTGTCTTTTGTTGGAAGTCCACTGCTACTCGGTTTCCTGCCTCAAGTTACGAGTTGGGTCTTTTCAAGGGGAAACGGATAAACTTATTCCTTAAAAGTATGCAACGCTCTTCTAGACTCAATTTTGGATTCGGTTTCGATCATCGAAACATCATCATCATCATCATCTTCATCATTTCAACCGATAGACGTCCACTGCTGGACATAGGTCTTTTGTAGGGAGTTCCAATGGCCACGTTCTTGGGCCGCTTGTATCCAGCGGCTCCCTGCGACTCGTTTGATGTCGTCTGTCCACCTTGTTGGGGGTCGACCAACGCTACGTTTACCGGTGCGGGGTCGCCATTCCAACACCTTGGGAACCCAACGTCCATCGGTTCTCCGAGCTATGTGCCCCGCCCATTGCCACTTCAACTTCGCAACTCGCTGAGCTATGTCGGTAACTCTGGTCCGTCTACGGATCTCTTCATTTCTGATTTGATCACGTAGAGATACTCCTAGCATAGCTCTCTCCATTGCTCGCTGAGTGACTCTGAGCCTTCTCATGAAGCCCATAGTCGAAACATCATAACAAGAAAATAAAATGAACCACCACAAATTTTGGTGGTGCCACCAAAAACTTGCGCTGCCTGTGAAATATGTACCGTGTAATAGAAATTTCAAGCTAGGTAGATATATTATATATTACTCTGACGTTAGCATGTTTTCACAGCGTACAAGTGACCCGCATGCTCGTTTGTCGCAGTTACATATATAAAAAAAACATATACTGTATACTATATTATCGATTTAAGGTAATCAATTTTCCCTCTCTTCAGGCTTCAGACCAAATCCTTTATGGACAGCACAACATGCTTACGGTTTCTTCCAATTCAGCAATCTTCTCTGGGCTCTGTAAAATGCCAGGTCGAGTTGCAGCGGGATCTCTGCTGGAGATCCTTAATCCACTCATCCTCAATCCCACCTTTAGTTTAATAGCTCAAATTTGTGCATACTTCTAGAAACTGCGCTAGAATTAGCGACTGTAAAGTGTGTAATATAAGGCCCATTTTACTTTGACGTGACAATGTTTGGATACTCGAAAACGACTCGCTTATTGCGAGAGTGCAAAACTTATAAGGCTTCCCAATTAAACTTTAACGATTCCGTGGAAAACTAGTATTAATTTCCCGCCAGCAAACATAATGGTATAGGAAGTCATAACGTCCCCCTATAAAAACCGTGAACTATAGGCGCCCGCGCAGCCTTTATCGTTCAACAAACTGTGACCTCTCTTTCACTCATGTTGCGACTATACAGTATGTTTTATTTGTTGGAATAGTGAGCCATAAACGTAATGACTGAATTAAACGAAAAACCGAATCTGATAATACGGCAAGTGATAAAATTATTTCTTTTATAAATGCTGTATAACTAGATACGTGTTCAGTACAATAATTTTAGACGACCTCCGTGGCGCAGTGCGCGCGCTGTCGAATTATAAAGTTGGAGGTCCTGGGTTCGACTCTTTGGCTCGAGTCTGGTCTGGAGGCTAGTTACCACCCTACCGACAAAGCCCAGCGATTTAGCGTTCCGGCACGATGTCGCGTAGAAACCAATTAGGAGCGTGGGTTTACCATACTCCTAACAGGTTAGCCCGCTACCATCCTAGACTTAAACTTCTTCAATGCTCAAGTAGTGACAGCGCCTGGGTCACATCTTATTTTAAGGATATATCATATCCGTCAGTAGAATTTGCAGAATAGATTCTGAGGTTGATAAAAGATAGCAGTTTACCTTATTTACACATTTCTTATTTTGTCATGTTACTTTAATCTTTTTTGTATACATTGTGATACTTGGCAATGTAAAGTACATGTTATTGAGTGTGTGATAATTAAATAATAATAAAAAAATTAGGATATGTAAGTAAACTTAGGCTTAGTCACAATATTTTTAATTTTAATTGGATTTATAATAATTTTTAATAATTTTATTTTGACTATCATAAAATTGACTCGTTGAATTATTATTGTTATTGTTATTATTTTAAATTTTTTTTTTTATTGAATTGTTTAACATTAGAATATTCATCAATGTATAACAAATGTTTTCAATGCCATGACCGGGTCTCATGACTGTTAGATATGAAAGCAAATAAATAAATAAATAAATAAATAAAAATAAACGAAATTAATGAGTATACCAAAACCGATCACGTAATTATTGTACTTTTTAATAAACCACACTGTATAACGTCGGGTCTTTTCGCCGCGGCCATATTGGTTCGGTCGCTAGGCAACGCGTTTGTTTACACGGTGCCCCGGAGTTCAATGATCGATGGTGTATGCAAAAGTGGAGTATGAAATTGTTATGGTTGTTCCCTTAACGTTTATTGGCGAACATGCTCTGACCTCTGGCGCAATGTAATCCTTGTTATGAGAAAGGTTAGAGCTCTGCGTTTCTTTCTCCCATGAGTGTGGAGCTCAGGGACATAAAGAGAGACGGTAGGATATTTTTGCCCAGGTATTGAATCATCATCATCATCATCAGCCTGACAACGTCCTCTCTCAAAAGTCATCTGGCTTCAAAGCATGCAAAAATATATGATCAGGCACTACTAAACCTCTGCATTGACCCACCGCTTTGCTTCAATTATTAAATACTATATTAAAGAGTGGGAATACGAACTTCTAAGCAAGCTTTTATACAATACCGAGTCTGTTTATCTGAATAACACTTTACTGTAATAATTCTCTATTAACGTTAGTGAGCCTGAACTGAAACTAATTAATTATTGTTCACAGTCAGTAAAAAAAGTGTGTAATAAAAACGGCGGCAAGAAGTTAATATTCAATTCAGCGTTGCCGCCATTCTTTGAAAAACTCCTTCATTCCTTTTTCTTTTTTCAAAAAACGCGCGCCACATGTCCAATTTTGCCGCCTTTGCAACCACAGATAGGTTGCGACTTCCACAGACGACAACACAATGTTGGTTTAAAAGTTCCAATAGAATATTATCACATGTTATCATTAATCCAACATTATCATAATGTGCAGATTTTCCTGCCCTTATCGGTTTTTACGCGGCATCGTACGGTTAAAATTTAAAATCGTGCGGCAGGAGTTTGGGGGAGAAAGATGTTTTTATTTGGTAGAGGTTTGGTCCCCGATTGTAACAATAGCACTCGCATTAAAAGTTAATGCACTTTTTTCGAGAAAACCAAAAAAAACTAACATAACCTATAAATCGGTAAAACATCGAAAAAATTATGCAAAAAAGTGCATTACCTTTTAATGCGAGTGTTATGAAAGGTAATTTTTAGGTTTTTTTAGGTTACAATCGGGGACCAAACATCTACCAAATGAAACATCTTTCTCCCCCCAACTCCTGCCGCACGATTCTGAATCCAACCCCATCGTACCGCAACGCTAAATCGCTCGGCGGCTCGGCTAGCCACGGCTAAAACCTCCTACCAGACCACACGAAAGAAAATTCTGAAATAGCCCGTCGGGTAAACCCGGAACCTCCCCACTTAAGATAAGACCCCATTGCTCACCACTGAGTTTAAGGGAAGCCGACGGAACTACCGTAGTAACTTCTCGAAAAGTGCCAATGTAAAGTGCAGGAAATTTTCAATCGTAAAACACACATTATTGAATATACCACAATGTTACATTGTCACACCGCAAGCTACAAATGGGTAGTTGTAATACGCTATAACTTGATAGATTTATAATTTAGCGGTTGACCGTTACTCCGACCATCTACAGTGGTGCGGCCAATGTAGATGGACGAAGTCTCGTACACGCATCGAAATAAAAACTAAACTGCCAGCTATAAATGTGGTCCCGTATCTTAGTAGTATATCCCATGGAAAAGGATAGACGGTAGATGTAAAATTAATATTAAATCTTATCTTTTTTTATCCACTACAAGTTAGCCCTTGACTGCATCTCACCTGATGGCAAGTGATGATGCGGTCTAAGATGGTAGCGGGCTAACCTGTTAGGGGTATGGTAAACCCATACTCCTAATTGGTTTCTACACGACATCGTGCCGGAACGCTAAATCGCTGGGCGACACGTCTTTGTCGGTAGGGTGGTACTACCCACGGCCGAAGCCTCCCACCAGACCAGATTCGAGCCGGGAATCGAACCCGGGGCCTCCAACTTTAAAATGCAACAGCGCACGCGCTGCGCCACGGAGGTCGTCAAACTAGGCAAAGATCTGCTCCCTGTGGTTATTAAGCTTAAAGAAAGAAAGAAAAACGTCATGGGCATTGTAAATCATATATTTCCGCTAAGTAGCACCTAGTTCTATCCAATAGGATAGCGCTATTCTAAGACACCTCCATTTAGTTAAGTCTCGAACATTCTATATGAAAAATCGAATTGGTTTCACGAATTAACAATTGGAAATTGGTTGGTAGGTTAAAAGTCCCGTCTCCAAAAAGCAAGCACGGCTACGCTTTGAGGCATTTATGTAATAATCTCGGACTTGGGACTTTGATGCAATCTTTCAACTTCTTTCTCACCCTCTTTAGAATGGATGTTCGAAAGCTATTCCTTTATTTTCGAAAGTTGAAGACGCTTATGTTAAAGGCTCTTATTTGATATACATGGGACTTTTGTGTATTTAGATAAAACCGCTAAGAAATATTATTTTCTATACTTTCAAATAATAAAAAAATCACAACCAAGGATTGACCTCAAAGAAAAGAGTCATGGATCAATCACGACCAGTTTAAAATCACCGACAGACACTTTTCGTTAAGTCGCGTTTCTTCATATAGATATAGATGTTTCTATAGATATATTGTACGTACGTGGCATAGTTACTTATCACCTTCAAAGTTATGAAGACCTTACATAATAACATTCCAAATGCCTCGTACAGATACAAAATAATGAAAATATCGTCGATTGTATGCCTACTTTACCGGTACATTTAAACCGACCTCCAATGGGTACTGCTTTGTGTTAAGCTTCCGATGGAACTGTGCTCTATAACCCTCACTAGTATTTAGTATTTTTGTTTTTTTTTTCGCGCGTTGTGAAAGGGGGCTAGACGGAAAAAATTCTTACGAAAAGTCGTCACGACACTTTTTGTTATTGTAAGCTGTGCGGCGTCCTATGTTTCTCTGTCTGTCTCCCTCTCTCTTATAGAAAGCAAGCCCGATATTTTCATTTCTATTTCGCATTGAACAGTGTGGTGTCGCGACGATTATTTTGATTGAGTGTATACAGGTTTTTTGTAAATAATAAAAAATAATAATGATAATGAATCCTGACAGTGTTTCTGCACAAGTTCTGGATATTGCTGATGGAGTACAAAATTGAGCCTACTGATTAAGTTTATATAACATTATATTTGTTAATAATGAAAAAAATATTATTATAACTTAAATAAAATAAAATTTCATTACAATTCCTTCAATAATTAATCGAAAGGAACTTCGTTCCATCCGGGTGTCCCTTGACACCTCTCAAGTTTTTTTTGTCGTGGTGGAAAAGCTTTATAGCTACTTGCGTCCCTTAGGCAGGACGAGGGTTATGTGGGACTCCCACCCATGGGTGGTCTACCCGAACTAAAAACCACCACGGCATGTCCCTCTCGCTGGTTTCACTGGACGCCCGGGGGACCCATTGTATACTTCCCGGAAAGTGGACCTATGCCTAGCCGTGGGATGGTAATGAGCTATTTATGATGACATATAAACAAGGAATCGCTGCTAAACTACAACCCGGCTTCAGGGGGGTGAAAGTACATATGTCCGTGCATTTACAAGCATGCGGTCAGTTTGCCGGGTCACTTGGCCCGTAAGTGTAACATTAGCGGCTGAGGTCTAGGCTGTCTCTTCAGTTAGTCACCAGACACTTGCGACCGCACGCTGATTGGCGCAGTCGAGCTGACGTCCCATCTAACTCACTGACGCTTTCCTGACTGGCTACGTCTTTCATTTGCTCACCAAACATTGAGACCCTTTCCTAACTAACTGATCTCGCTTTTTTGATACAAAACCAATTTTTGCTTAACATGATGCATCATAACACAAGATTTACTTTTCTGTTCTTTTGTAATAAGTTCCTTTTTGTGTTTTTTGTTATTTGCTGTTTGTTAATTTCCATATTATATTATTAGCGACATATTAGCGTCGACTTAAGTTATTAGGCATACTGTAGTTACCTCTAAATTGATTTATATGTATATCCTAGCACTTAAGGTTTTTAAAATGTTTATTTTTTTTACATATAAATCTGTTGGTGGCGCTTTGGATAAATAAATAAATAATATCTATGCGAAATACCAATATTAAAACAAAGTAACAGTGTTATACCTGGACCCTGCTCTTGCGTTGTCAACTCAATCTATCTTATCATACTAAAGTTTCATATTAATCTAATATTTAAACTATTTTATTTTTATTAACACATATCGATTTTTTTTTAAATTTAAATATCACTTGCTTCAACGGTGAAAGAAAACATCGCGAGGAAACCTGCACGACTTAGAGTTCTCCATAATGTTCTCAAAGGCGTGTGAAGTCTGCCAATCCGCACATGGCCAGCGTGGTGGACTATGGCCAAACCAATCTCATACTGAGAGGAGACCCGTGCTCTGTAGTGAGCCGGTAATGGGTTGATTATGATGATGATCGAGCTTATTAGGAACGGTTAAGTAAGGCAAAGAGACAATGTGCTCTCATGACTAGACTATATCTCTTATGTTTGATAACGTGTAAGGGACATGTGATTATTTTGTAAAGACTTTTAATTAATAATGCAACTTGTATTATGCGATTATTTTTGCAATGGTGCGTTGTAAAATAAATCTTCTCTGAGTATGTCCCGTTATCAGAGCAACACAATCCTAGAAGCCTGAGTTTTCAAAATTTGATAAAATAAATAAATTTTCACGAGCACCACGCTGATTTTTCTGGTTGACGCTGATTATAGCAAATTAAGCTAAAGGTCTACGTTATAGACTTCCATGAAGTAACGTCTTCATCAATCTCTAGATGATGAGGGATGAGTTTGATAGATAACCTAAGCAATAACTGTTCAAACGTGCAGTTCAGCTTAGAGAATATTTGGCTATTGAAGTATCGTTTTCTAAGCACCTGACGACCTCCGTGACGCAGCGCGCTTTATAAAGTTCGAAGTCCTGGGTTCGATTCCCGGTTCGAGTCTGGTCTGGATGGAGGCTGCGGCCGTGGCTAGTTACCACCCTACCGATAAAGACGTGTCGCCAAGCGATTTAGCGTTCCGGCACGATGTCGTGTAGAAACCAATTAGGAGTGTGGGTTTACCATACCCCTAACAGGTTAGCTCGCTACCATCTTAGACTGCTTCATCACTTACCATAAGGTGAGATTGCCGTCAAGGGCTAACTTGTAGTAGATAAAAAAAAAGCAAAATATTTTATTACGGACAACATCTTAATCGCTCGTGAAGTGTACATAGCGAGGTCATGTTTTCTATTCAAAACAGTTTAAGGACAGTGGGTAATTAAAATTGAATTTTCGCGCAAATTACATAGTTGTTTCGCAGACGATGCTCTGCCGGCGGCGCCGGGCCATGAGAGCATTCAGCCTTGTAACATTTGTCGCGTGCTAAAGTCTCTACTGACAATCATGGTCTAACCTCGTGTGTGCAGCTTACATAATTCAAACTCAAAATTCATTTACTTCGTTATCATCATGATCAACCCATTACCGGCTCACTACTGAGCACGGGTCTCCTCTCAATATGAGAAGGGTTTTGGCCTTAGTCCACCACACTGGCCATGTGTGGATTGGCAGACTTCACACACCTTTGAGAACAATATGGAGAACTCTCAGGCATGCAGGTTTCTTAATTTTTAACAACGCATATAACTCCGAGAAGTTAGAGGTGCGTGAGTGGAATTGAACCGCCGACCTCTGATTAGGAGGCTGACGCCCTAACCACTAGGCTATCACCGCTTTACTTCGTTATAAGTCTTACTTAATATCGAGGACGTGAACTTCTAGAGGATACAACTAGGGTCTCCAAATTGTAAGCATATTCAACTACATTTAAAAATTGTCGGTACCCGAATGTAGGAAATTGATGGTGGAGAGATTGAGATATTGATTGCAGATTGAGAGAGGTAGGAGAGATTAAGCTATCGGTCCCTGTTATTATCATAAATACGTGATAATAATCTAATGAGGTCAGTCTATGCACCGTAGGTGGATAATGGGTCATTTTCAAGTTTTTGCGTAACATACGCAAGACAAAATATATATATCATGATGATCAACCCATTACCGGCTCACTACAGAGCACGGATCTCCTCTCAATATGAGAAGAGTTCGGCCATAGTCCGACGCGTTAGCCAATGTGCGGATTAGCAGACTACACACGTCTTTGAGAACGTTATATACAGAGAACTCGTTGAACCATGTGCCATTATCCTTGAGTATCTAAAAACTTGGCTAAGTTTTTTGTGGGCTTCTTCTTAGACCGGGGCGCGTTTGGAACCCTCATAGCTTTAGTTTTAAGTTTACGAATATAGTTATCACCATCAAATAACTACTATGTATGCCTTTTTAAGGACTATTTGAATAAAGATTTTTTTGAATCTTTGGTCAATAGTGTAAGAGTTTCTTTCAGTAATTCGTTACAGTACGAGTCGGTTAAAATTACTTTTAACAAACATTCACAGCAAAAGTTTTCTCTGGTTCTCTCTAAAATTCAGCCACGTCAGTCAATACGCGGAAAATAGAGACGTATCGTGCGCTCGCAAATTGCAGCGGTGCATAATGCATCTATGGGTTGTTGCGGGACGCCAAGGTCGCTAACGATAATTCGCGGTGGACATAAAACACGTTGCCATGACCGACTTGTTAGTATTCCGCCATGCACGCACAGCTGCCGGCCTAGCCTGGTATCTACCCCGACTTCGGCCGACTCCATTTGCGACCATTACACTGAGATTTACAGAAATCTCTGTAAGAATGCTCGGACTCAAGAAATAGCTGAACGTGAAAAGTGACAAAGTCCTACATCAATCTATGTCTGTTTATCGCTATATATAGATTTCATAGCCTTAGATCAATAGGCAATCTAAGGCGGATATGTTTAGGCTTACATCGAGCTTAGGTACTCATCAAGTACCAATGTATGCTTGAGATCCATCTTCATTCGGATCCTAACTAGATTTAGGTTTTTACATACAAAAACTTGGTTCAGTTATACATCATCATCATGATCAACCCATTACCGGCTCACTACAGAGCACGGGTCTCCTCTCAATATGAGAAGAGTTTGGCCATAGTCCACCACGCTGGCCGTGTGCGGATTGGCAGACTTCACACGCCTTTGAGAATAAGTTGACGCAAGCCGCATCCTTCCATAAGGAGACACCCGACCGTTTTCCCCACCCTATAAATAATTTGACTTTCCTAAGCAAGCACGCAAAACCACCACGTCAAATCAGAATCTTACAACGTCATACAAAAAAAAAATACATTTAAAATTGTACACGTTTTGTACATTCCTCGTTCAAACAAAAGCACGTCAATCATCCACCGACAAAGTGACATTGGCCTGTACCGTGAATGGACCAGCCTATAAATCATCTGCGAACGTCATTACTGAAAATCCGAAAGACTTAATTGTCAACCTTATCCCGCCTCTACACGATTTAAAGTAATTCAAAACTGGCTTGCAGATAAGATGTTTTGTTTGGACGAGTCCTTCAAACACGTCATTATATGTTTTTACAGTTTCTGCAGCTCACAATGAGAGAACAGATCTCATGAGAATAACCTTTATTACAACTGCAATCCTACAGTCATCTTTATCTAATTTTAGTCATCTTTATCTAATTTTAGTTCCAAGTTTTTATAAAACGAAAGCTTGTAGAAATATCATATTACGATATTAAGGATTATATAAACGATAAAAAAGCTTGGGTGTGAATTGCTCTATCTCCATATGTACTATAGTTTATTATAAATTTTGTTCATTATGTGAGATGGTGATAACGAAAAAAAAGAAAAACCCCGGCTAAGTTTGTTGTGGGCTTCTTCTTAGACCGGGGCGCGTTTGGAACCCTCCTAGCTTCAGTTTTAAGTTTACGAATATAGTTATCACCATGAAATAACTACTGTGTAAATTATTGACGCGTCAAAAGTGCCTTTTTAAGGACTATTTGAATAAAGATTATTTTGAATTTGAATTTGAATTTAATTCTACACGAATCTTGTTATAGCAATCGATATTCAAAATTGCACTTTATGTTTAACACACCTGAGCTTAAATCTGATTGGCGATTGGAGTCGTCATTGCATTTCTTTTGTTGGAATCACAATTTTACGTTTGCGATGTTAAGGTCGTATTTTGATTGTCAGTGGCACAGCACGCGACTCGTTACGCTATTGCAATCGTGAAGGACGCTAAGTCATGTGAAATTGAATCTATTTGATTATCTTTAATAACTGTCTGCGTGTAGTTATATAACAGGTTCTAGAGGTAGACCTCGTTAACTAGATTCCGAGTTTTGTGTCCGATCGGGGAAACTTTGCTTTTCGGAGTTTTGTGCGTTTTTAATTCCTCTCCCCATTTGTTGGTTCCCAATTTAAATTTTTGTGGTGGGAAGCTTCGGCCGTGGCTAGTTACCACCCTTTTTTTTTTAACGTGGGTAATCCTCATGGATACCCCGCGTCCGAGGAGACGCGGTGGTTATGTCAGACTCTTACTGACTAAACCCCCACGGTGCATATCCTTTCCCGCCGCCTGGGGGCCGGGTCACGGGTTACGCTCGAGCACACAACCACAAGGTTAGTTACCACCCTACCGTCAAAGACGTGTCGCTAAGCGATATAGCGTTCCGGCACGTTGTCGCGTAGAAACCGATTAGGAGTATGAGTTTACCATACCCCTAACAGGTTAGCCCGCTACCATCTTAGACTGCATGATCACTTACCATCAGGTGAGATTGCCGTCAAGGGCTAACTTGTAGTAAATTTAAAAAAAAAAATCATAGAACCTGCCCACCTAATATTACCTCATAATATCCGCATAACGGAACGCTTAATCACTAGGCGGCACTTTACAAACTCCCGAAATGACCCTGCCGAGAATCGAACTCGTTACCTCCCATTTATGATTATATGATTTGTGAATTTAGCTCCTTTTGTGTGTTCTATCCTTCCATCATCCTTTTGTTAGGGAGAGCTGTTCGCATGAATTCGACAAACAAATTTTATCGCCCGCCATCTCTGTATGACTTATTTGGTTCCTTCACCAGTGTTCCTTCACCAAAAGAGTAATGCCAAGTCCTTGCAAATTTTCGAACCTTCATCTGGTGCGATTTGGGAGTGTTTCTCGGAGCAGATAACTAGGATCCTCAAAAGAAGGCAAGGCATTGGCAAATTGTCGGAGATCGAACTTAGTGCCTCCCACTTGTAAGCCGCTCACCACTGCGTCATAATGCAATGCAATCAATGATACAATAATATGTATGCAATAATCATCATGATCAACCCAATCTCGGCTCACTACAGAGCACGGGTCTCCTCTCAATATGAGAAGGGTTTGGCCATAGTCCACCACGCTGGCCATGTGCAGATTGGCAGACTTCACACGCCTTTGAGAACATTACGGACAACTCTCAGGCGTGCAGGTTTCCTCACGATGTTTTCCTTCACCGTTGAAGCAAGTGATATTTTAATTGCTTAAAAACTCACATAACTCTGAAAAGTTCGAGGTGCGTGCCCGGGTTCGAACCCCCAACCTGTGATTAGGAGGCAGACGTCCTAACCACTAGGCTATTACTTCATTTATATGCAATAATAGTGTCATACATATTACGACACTCCCGAGACAATAGTTATTATTGTAGCGTTTAGTTTAGTTCCATCTTAGCAGTCACAACATACGGCCGAGTTTACAAAGGGTCGTGTTATGAAAACTAAGCCTAGCTAGCAACCAGCCGCCCGGCCACTGTGCCGTTGGACCGAGCATTGTTCAGTGGTTTGTGTTCGTATACTCATAGCGCGAGTGCTCCTGATAGCTGTGAAAATAAAATATCTCTCTCTCTCTAGTCGTTCCTTCATTACTGAAGATCGTGGTCCTGGTGTCCTTGCAACCTCGTGCGGATTAATTGTTTCCACCGGCTTCTATCGGAGGCTAGTCTCGCAATTGTGTGAAATTTGCACTAAGAGTCCCTCAGCTGGTCTGTCCATCTGGTTGGTGAGCGGCCTCGCGATCTTTTGCCTATTTGAAAATAAAATATAAAAACTAGAAATTCGAACATAAAATTAATTGAATTCAAATTGGCTTGCTTTATAAAGACTTCTGAAATTTTGATCAGCATACTTTTCAAAGAGTTAATCATCCAAACTTTACGTATTAAATATCGGTGATTATTAATGAATAGAAGCAGGCGTTACTTTGCGGAAGTCCATGGTAAACAATAAACAGCGAGTATAATTTGCTGTATTCCGCCGACAACCGGGAGATTTGTATAATATAACACCACACACAACACAAGTAAAGTACTTTACTTTTCTCGCTTGTGAAGTCAACATCTCCTGAGGATGATCCGGTGTCGGGTCGAAACGTACGTATAGGTTCTAGTGGAAGATTTTGTGTGGTGTTATATTATACAAATCTCACGGTTGTCGGCGGAATATAGCAAATTATACATGCTGTTTATTGTTTATCGGTGATTATTGTTAATGATTTCAAAGAGTTAATCATCCAATATTTACGTATTAAATATATAAATCGGTGATTTAAAAATAAAATATCTTTTTACAAAATATAAGAAAATCGCGTTAAAACTATATTGACTTGTGTTCAGTCAGTTTATAATATGGTTCCATAGCAAAAGGTAAAATGAAGCTAGTTGTGTTACATTTCTGTTCGCAGTACGTCCATCAGAATCTAGATTAGACATAGTTAAAGAATTTTTTATTGGAGAAGTGTTATTACATTGTAAACGATTTTTTAAACGACGCAAGTAAAAATAAATGAAATCGGTCTCTCTACTGCGGTCGATTCCAGACCAAGTTGCAACACCCAAACTGGGTATGTGGTATTATATTCAGGTACACTTTCGGTTTTTGGTGTATAATTTTAGTTACAACGAATGTTAAATCAGATAGTTTTAGATTAGGTAATTATAGTTTCAATAAATATATCCACTATAATTTGTTATAGGCACTATAATTTATTATTCATTATTCGAGATGGTGATAACGAAAAAAAACCCCGGCTAAGTTTGTTGTGGCCTTCTTCTTACACCGGGGCGCGTTTGGAACCCTCATAGCTTTAGTTAACGAATGTAGTTATCACCATGAAATAACTACTATGTAAATTATTGACGCGTCAAAAGTGCCTTTTAAAGGACCATTTGAATAAAGATTATTTTGAATTTGAATTTATAAAAATGTGTGCTGTGGCATATAAAAACAACTTAGAAGTTGGAGCGAGTTGATGTGTCAGGCTGTTGTGAAATGCCGGCGAAAAAGACTAAGAATTACATTAAAAAAAAAACCGTTGGGAATAAGCAATGTAGACTCAAGTCAGAAAATTAAGTTGCTTAACCTTATTGTAAACTGTATTTTTTTCATAATAAAGAAAAATCTATATTGTAAATCCACTTGATTTTTTTAAATTAGATTATTTATGCTTTTCGGGGCGGAAACAAATCAAAAAAATTAAAAAGCTTATTATATCTTTTCAGACGTTTTTAGTTAACTTTTGGTGTTAATACGATGACTTTTTTTTTTCATATTTGAAGATTAATGGTTCCGCTTCAATGTGGTTCGACAAACCATGGCATTAGGTACCGACACGTACAATTACCTTTCAACGCATTACATAAATACTGTAATATTACAATAATAGTTTACAGAGCGTGACAATAACCGATAGCAGTTACAAGTTGTATTTGTATGCGTGATATTTATTCAATGACTCTTTGAAATTGTTGATGGCGACTAAATCGATTAAACCTTCGATCTCATTGCATTCAAAATATATACTCCCAGGACTTAAAATGGTGGCTGTGGCTACCTATTTATTGGCTGAGGATGGCATTGTAATATTTCATTAATGCTGTGCATTTTTGTTTTAATTTAGTGCACAATTTCATCTATAAAGAATTACAGTAAAATTTTGGTAAATTAATTATAAAGCGAGACTTAAATATTTGTGATAATTAATGAAATATCTGTGTATAATAAATCATTATGATCAATCACTACAGAGCACGGGTCTCCTCTCAATATGAGAAGGGTTCGGCCATAGTCCACCACGCTGGCCATGTGCGGATTGGCAGACTTCACACGCCTTTGAGAACGTTATGGAGAACTCTCAGGCGTGCAAGTTTCCTCATGATGTTTGGCTTCACCGTTGGAGCAAGAGATATTTTTAATTTTTTTAAAACACACATAACTCAGAAAGTTAGAGCTGCGTGCCCGCATTCGAACCGCCAACCTCTGATTAGGAGGCTGACGCCCTAACCACTAGGCTATCACCGCTTCGTGTATAATAATTAAACAACGATTATTAATTTCAATATGTTTATCGGTAAAAAATTATGATAAAATTTCAGTTGAATTAATTACAAAGTGAGACTTAAATATTTGTGATAATTAATGAAATATCTGTGAACAATAAATAAACATAGATTATTAATTTCAATATGTTTATCGGTAAAAAATTATGATAAAATTTCAGTTGAATTAATTACAAAGCGAGACTTAAATATTTGTGATAATTAATGAAATACCTGTGTATAATAAAATAAACAACGATTATTAAAAACCCTTACATTCATCCTTAATATGCCGGTGTGAAATCACTTTAATTGACTAGAGCATCTGCTTAAACAATTCTAAATCAATATAATCCTATTGTTTTTAAACTTTACTTTTTTTATTTATACATATTACAAATTTCATAAATAAATAACAGATATACGGTCAGTCAAATGTTATATATATCATGTCACAAATAAGACGAAGATGACTTTTTTATATTGAAAATTATCCAAGATGAATTCTTTGCCACTGATTGTTGGAATTTACCACATGCTTCTGACGTCTGTGAACACGTGGCAGTACAAGGACTTCGAGGTAACTTTATTATATTTTTCTAACCTGCTTCGTTTTATGATTTAATTTCACGTTTATTAATATATTTATGTTCATGCGTACAGTGCGTTTAACCGACGAAGCATAGCCGGTCTGCTTTCTCTGTTAACGCATGAACGTATCAACTACTAACCCCTTTATTTACGCGAGCAATCCTTATGGATAACGCCGCGGTTATGTCGGATTCCTACCGATTATCGGTAGGTACCTTAAGGTGTTCCAACTCTTCGTCTAGTGGTGGATCACATTTGCGACCCAGCCAGCGGCGTTCCTCGAGGCGGTTCCTCCACTGGGCATTCGCCAAACGCGACCTAAGAACAAAAAGTGCGTGCTACCATCATCTGCTTCTACTATTTGGTAGATTTAGTAGATTGAAGTTATTTCTTAGTTCATCAAACAGCACTATGGCCTCGCACTTCATCATCATCATCATTTCAACCGATAGACGTCCACTGCTGGACATAGGTCTTTTGTAAGGAGTTTCAACGGCCACGGTCTTGGGCCGCTTGTATCCAGCGGCTCCCTGCGAATCGTTTGATGTCGTCTGTCCACCTTGTTGGGGGTCGATCAACGCTACGTTTACCGGTGCGGGGTCGCCATTCCAGCACCTTGGGACCCCAACGGCCTCGCACTTAGGGGACAAAAATACAAAAAATACATTTACACGCCAATTGTCGACCCGTTTGCGAGTGGGTATTATTAAATTTATATATTTGTCGGCGCGAAGGAGTTATTAACTTCATTCAGCGGCGCCAAGATCAACAAGAATTCAATAATTACCCACATTTGAACTCTTGATGATTTTGTTAACACAATTTAGACGGTAGCAATCAATTTTGTACAAGCATGCTTTGCTATGAATACGGGCGGTCGATGCTTTTCGTGACATTCTCGCTCGAGACGTCGGACCGTTCGGACTTCTTAATTATAGTCGCAATAAAAGTGTAATCCCGCAAGATGTAGTTTTAATTACTATGAGCGAAAGTAAACAAAAGCGTGACGTCACAATGCTGACGTCACTCTTACTAAAAAAACTCGGACGCCCTTAACTCGTCATATTTAATAATCGATAGATGCTAGAATATTTATTTAACTATAGCATACAGGATAAACTATACAAGAGTGATGCACATTAAATTAACTGTTTTTGAGTCATATGAAAAATTATCTATGGAAAGCTTCTGTAATGTGGAAAAAATACCCTACATAGCATCTGCAAGTTCTACATGATGGATTATAGATAACAACAGCGTGATTCTTTTTTTTCGGACTGTCTATTAGCTGTACTAACCCTATTGGTTGCCACAGCGTAACCGGGCTGTTTGGCGAGCTTCGGAAAGAAGCTCTGCCAGAAGAAATTTTTAGCCCTAGAGCTCGAAGAAACTAAGTGAACGACTGCCTAAGGGCGCCTCCTTTGAGGCCGAACCTCTGCTTAGGCGACGTTTGGTATAACGGGGGGGTCGGACGGTGAGTGGTCCGTACGTCTCCGAGGCCGTGGATGGAGCCCACGTCCGGATGACTTAAGATAGCGGGGACCTCTTCTTCGCCGGCGAAGACGGTATGTAGCGTATGATTGTGTGGTAGGTGGTACGAATATGTTGTCAGTAGTCATCTGATCGTCAGGGTCATGAAGGACACGTTTAGGTCTCCTCTTTCGGAGAGGAGCGCTTAGGTCGGGGGAGAACCGAGTAGGAGAGCTCATCTAGTAGTATGTTAAAGATCCATTAAAAATCTTGTCCGATGGCATTATCAAATATAAGTAATGATATAATGAACTAGAGAGTTTTAAAACTTTCCCAGTTTAAGACGCAGTTAATAGCAATGTTTATTTTTAGCCCTAGGGCTCGAAGAAACTAAGGGAACGTCTGCCTAAGGGCGCCTCCTTTGGTGAACTAACTCCAGCCTTCCTTCTATACATAAAGCTCAAACGTCGCGTGGTTTCAGGTCGGATTACTCCTGTTCTCTCTCGCTGACTTCAATTCGGTAGATCTGTGCCGCCTTGACCGGCTTCCCGCAGTTCTTCAAATCCCCACAATTGACGGCAACCATTTTGTCATTACGCAATCGCATTGTCCGCGACGCGAGCGTGTGTCAAATCGTTACTGTTTAAAACGGTTTAAGTTGTGTTAATGTCTCGTTGGACACTTTCACTCATCATTCTAACTTTTGGAACAAATGTAGATTCATCATCATCATCATCATCATGATCAACCCATTGCCGGCTCACTACAGAGCACGGGTCTCCTCTCAATATGAGAAGGGTTTGGCCATAGTCCACCACGCTGGCCATGTGCGGATTGGCAGACTTCACACGCCTTTGAGAACATTATGGAGAACTATCAGGCGTGCAGGTTTCCTCACGATGTTTTCCTTCACCGTTGAAGCAAGTGATATTTTAATTGTTTTTAAAAACACACATAAGTCCGAAAAGTTAGAGGTGCGTGCCCGGATTCGAACCGCCGACCTCTGATTAGGAGGCTGACGCCCTAACCACTAGGCTATCACCGCTTCGATATAGATTCAGTCGATACTAAATCACTATTTTTGTTCAAACTCTGAACTACGAAGTTTCTACGTTTTTAAATCGTAACATTGACGACGTCTGTAACGCAGTGCGTGCGCTATCGCATTATAAAAGTTGGTGGTCCTGGGTTCGATTCCCGGCTCGTGTCTGGTCTGGTGGGAAGCTTTAGCCGTGGCTAGTTACCACCCAATCGACAAAGACGTGTCGCAAAGCGATTTGGCGTTCCTGCACAATATCGCGTAGAAATAAATTAGGAATGTGGGTTAATCATGCCCCTAAAAGTTTAGCCCGTTACCATCTTAGACTGCATCATCACTTACCATCAGGTGAGATAGCCGTCAAGGGCTAACCTGTAGTGTATAAGAAAACATCCGCTCCGTTCGAGGGCTCTAAGCCAGTAAAGGCTGTAAGTTTGTGTGCGTCGGCTCACGCGTCCTGAGCTAGGCGCAGTGTGCCGAGCGGTCACCGATAACAGATAAGATAACCCCATACCTTCCGCAGTTCAAACACTGTGACCGTTATACATGCGTTTGGTTCAACTTAATTTGGCTAACGGAAACAACTAGGAATTTTCACATTTGGAAATGACGCCATATTTATTTAATTGCGTCTTTATTTTGACGACCTCCGTGGCGCAGCGCGCGCGCTGTTGCATTATATAGTTGGAGGTCCTGGGTTCGATTCCCGGCTCGAGTCTGGTCTGGTGGGAGGCTGCGGCCGTGGCTAGTTACCACCCTACCGACAAAGGCGTGTCGCCAAGCGATTTAGCGTTCCGGCATGATGTCGTGTAGAAACCAATTAGAGGTATGGCTTTCCCATACCTCTAACAGGTTAGCCCGCTACCATCTTAGACTGCATCATCACTTACCATTAGGTGAGATTGCCGTCAAGGGCTAACTTGTAGTGGATAAAAAAAAAATTGCCAAGCGAACTATTTTATCTTCTTGATGTAAGGATTAAAACGGTAGGTACATCAATGTCTGTTCAGGCGTTTTAAAGTTATTTTGGAGTTTGTGAACTCATTTACATACATGGAAGAAACCCGAAACTTACCTCTTCTAAGCTTGGAAAGCTATGAAATGTCTAAGTTTGTTTGCATCGTATAGATCAATAAACATTGTGTGTCTGGAAAACGGAACATCTGTTTAATAGAGTGACATTTACTACAGTTTTGACGATCTACGTGGTTCAGTGCGTGCGCTAGCGCATTTTAAAGAGGGAGGTCCTGGGTTCGATTCTCGGCTCAAATCAACTTGCCGACAAAGACGTGTCGCCAAGCGATTTAGCGTTTAGGCATTATGTCGCGTAGAAACCAATTAGGGAGTGTGGGTTTATCAGGTTGTGAATAAAAAAAACGTGTGGATATTTGTATTTTATTAATTAGTAGTATTTTTTTAAGAAACCAGTATTATTCCTTTTCAAACTTATTCTTACTGTTTTAATGTAAGTCGAATAAATATATAACTAAAAGGGAAAGAAAGAGACGAAAAATCGTCGAGAGGAACACGGTCATATTTATATATATATATATATGTCGGAGTAAGATTGATATCAGACTCCTTGAGAGCCATCGGCCATGTTGTTCGACTGTAAATAAAGAGACAGAGTAATTAATATTTGATTTATATTTCAATTGATCTCGAAACGAATAATTCAACAAATAATCGAATAGAAATGGAAGACCTCACCGCTCAAGCGCTCGATGCAAAAGGTGCCTGAGCTCCGTCGCGCTCGGTCCCAAATAAGCGAGTGCAAGCGTCACGAATCCTCACCCTCACAACTCAGGGGCGGCAAAGTTGCTTCGCTATTGCATCCTCTTACTTTTACAATGTTTTCAAGCAGTGCAACAATGCAAATTACCATGCAGTTATTCATTTCAAAATATTAAACGATTCCAAAACCTCTCAGCAAATCATATTCAACGAAACGCCAACTTAATCCTTTTTTTTCTGCGTCAAAATGTCATCGACTCACAATTCATAAACACTGTCTGTAGCCAGCCAGCATTACTAGGAATTAAAACTATTTAAGTCTAACGCATTGCAACAACACTTCAATCTTAAATCATTAATTTTTACCTAAGTTTATAACAAAAGGTTGAGAAAGTAAGGTTATAACAAAGAATCAGTTTTGGATAACAATATTACAATAAAGCTATCAAGAGTTATGAGCTAGTTTGTTAACATCAAGATGTAATTTTCACGCCTTGATATATCCGCGGCGACATATATATATACAAATTTATATATAAGAAAAATCGTCGAGAGGAACACGGTCATATTTATATATATATATATATATATATATATATATATATATATATATATATATATAAATATGACCACGATTCCATTGGCGTTTACGAGGAACTAAACTGCATATATATCAACACCTAAGGTCACTCACTAAACCAGGAAGTGAACCCTGATCCGCCAGAACTATACGCGGTTTTATAGGCCATTGTTGCCGCACGAACTGCTTTATGGCACTTCTATTTCTATAGAAGTGGAAATAAAGTAATCTACGCGTAGAGTTGAGTTAATTGTTTGACCGCAGGTTAACTTACCTCGCAGTAACAGGCGTCCCAGTCTGCTATTGAATGAATTCATGATCAACCCATTACCGGCTCACTACAGAGCACGGGTCTCCTCTCAATATGAGAAGGGTTTGGCCATAGTCCACCACGCTGGCTGTGCAGATTGGCAGACTTCACGCGCCTTTGAGAACATTATGAAGAACTCTCAGGCGTGCAGGCTTCCTCGCGATGTTTTCCTTCACCGTTGAAGCAAGTGATATTTAATTTTTTTTAAGACGCACATAACACAAAAAGTTGAGGTGCGTGCCCGGATTCGAACCGCCGACCTCTGATTGGGAGGCTGACGCCCTAACCACTAGGCTATCACCTCTTGAAAACAAATATAATTATAATCATCTGTTTCATACGTACAAGATACGAGTACCTAAGAACTAACTATTTAACACAGTAATGGTCTATTCATTGCCAAATAATTATTTCCAATTAAGATTAAGTTGCTAGTTAAATTTAACCACAAAGCATTCGTTGCTAACGGGTTTATCGCTATTTCACGCATCGCTTGCTTAAGGAAGAATTTACAGAAAAAAACTGGTTTCGAACAAAAAGTGTCAACGCATTCAATTAGTAACCAAATGTATGTAACACATACACTTGGCTCATTATAATTGTAGATTACAGCACCTTCTGACTAAGAAGCAACGACTTCATCATTATTAAAGAAGGTATTCGAACTAATTTTGTGGGAGGGATGACGCGAAAACAGGTTCAAAGGGTGGAAGTACAGTGGGTTAATTTTTTTATCTTTTATCTCACCTGGTGGTAAGTGATGATTCTGTTTAGGATGGTAGCGGGCTAACCTGTATGGGCTTCGGAGCTTGGTAAACCCAACCCATCCTAATTGGTTTCTACACGACATCAACGACAATTTAAATTATTAGAAACAACTGAATTATTATATTTTGGGAGAATAGATTCTTTATGCATAATTTTTTGTATAAATTGATAAGTCATTATATCATATAATATTTCAGCAACAATTAAATTGATTTGAGTATACTTGGTACAAATGTTTTTTTTTTTTCTTTTTTTTTTCGGACTGTCTATTAGCTGTACAAACCCTATTGGTTGCCACAGCGTAACCGGGCTGTTTGGCGAGCTTTGGAAAGAAGCTCTGCCGGAAGAAATTTTGAGCCCTAGGGCTCGAAGAAACTATGGGAACGACTGCCTAAGGGCGCCTCCTTTGAGGCCGAACCTCGGCTTAGGCCGAACCTCGGCTTGACAAATGTTTAAATCTTGGCGCCAATGTGGTGTCTAAACGGCTGCAAGGGCCAACAGTCCAAGGTGTAATGGACCCAAGGTATAGCATAAGTATACATTAAAAGTAACCTCTATGTTAGTGAGTTAGCAATAAGCAGGTTTACCACCGGCGCAGTACAGTTCGTTTAATTCTACATTATTTATATTTTTTTCCTCCGAAGCGTGCGTCGTATGTCGTGGGAGTCTGTTGTGAGTCTTCGGCCGCGGCTGGGTAACTCACTACTGAGAAAGACATAACGATTTAGCGTTCCGGCATGACACCAAGTACAAACCGATTAGAAGTTCAGCCGATAACGCATAGATGGCTCCTCTAGTGCTGCAGATGTTTATGTGCGACGGTAACCACATAACATCAGGTGGCACGCCTGCTCGCTCATATAAATCAATAAAACTATTTGGTTTATACAGCCATTCACTTATACGTTATAAGTTTCACTATTTGAATGAATTGCAACATTTTTCCATTAAACACTTATTGATGGAAAAATGATGCTATTTACGCGGCCGATTTCTCTGGCACAGTGGTAAAGTGTAGTATTTTAAGTGGAAGAGCCCCCTATATATATAACTTGACTCCCGCCTATGAAAATTTTGGATTTTCCTTATTGCCATATTTTATCTGCTTGGATTTAGTGGAAGGCTTGGAACGCGACTAGTTTCTACACTACCAGCAATGTATCATATGATTAGGGGTTAATGGTTTAATACAACTAGTGTTAGGAGTATTCGTATCAGGTCCTACATCTAAAAACTAAATTGCAGCGTCGCCATTCAAAATTGCAATCAAGTCAAGTTGTAGTAGAACAAAACAAATCTCGTTATCCCTGACTTATAAGAAAGGATAGATTAGTCCCCTATAATCTATAGTTTATTATTGATTATGTGAGATGGTGATAACAAAAAAAAAAAACCCGGCTAAGTTTGTTGTGGATATCTTCTTATTGGGCGCGATTTTAACCCTCTTAGCTTTAGTTCTAAGTTATCGAGTGTTATTCACGAATATAAATAATCAAATGAACGATTAATAGATGCCTGTAATAGGTTAATGTGAATAAAGCTATTTTTGATTTCATTTGATTTAATGGGACATTTATAGGCACATGATGATGCTTTAAAGAGACCGGTTTTTTGGATGGTTAAGTATGTATATTTAGTCAGATCAGCGGAATAGGTCGGATCAGCGAACTCCCTCGTGCATCTTTCTCGAGCATCCATGCCTTTTAGCCAGCTCGCCCACGGCACGGTCTAGTGGGAAGCCAGCCTCAAGCTGAGCTAGCAACGTGCAGAGTTAAACCCGTCGGTTCCAAAGAGTGAACGACAAGCGGCAAGGGCAAATGTAATTCGTACCGCGTACACTCGGACGCGTTTATCATTTACGTGATATGGCGATAGCTGGAATTTATTGAATTGCACATCTTACTAAAAAAACAAAAAAAAATCCTTTTATTTCAGGTCATGGACCCATATAAAAACATATAAAATTTAAACACTATATTAAAATTATGAAGCGTTGATAAGCACGCACCTCTAACTTTTTTCTAGTTTAAAAAAAAAATTATTAAAATATCACTTGCTTCAACGGTGAAGGAAAACATCGTGAGGAAACCTGCACGCCTGAGAGTTCTCCGTACCCCATCACCCGCTGAATTAATCAGAGTCTTCTTACCTATATATTTTTGTTGTTGTATTTAAAAGAGTGCACTTATTTCTGGCGTCGCCTGTACGCGTATAATTTGCATCAGCGCGTAATTAGCAAATATTAACATTATTGTAATCAATGCCAAGACTTTGGATTCTCGTTTCTCATTGTTTAACCGATTTCACCGGAGGATGTTATGAACATTATAATATCGATGAGGATTATTTACTATAATAATAGGGACCTAGGGTATAAGAATTGTCAGGAAAGAAATTTGGTATTATATTCGCGATGCAGTGTTTATATGTATTATACTTAGAATTTCTTAAAAGAAAACCCAATACGTAACAATTTTCGACCGGCTTGGGAATCGAACCCAGGGACTTTGTGATTCACAGTCAACGCGCTAACAATTTGTTTTTTTTTTGTGTCATTTTCTGTAACGTTATCAATAGTTATCTCGTTAGTAACATATTCTTTAACTGAACTTACATCATCATCATCATGATCAACCCATTCTCGGCTCACTACAAGAGCACGGTTCTCCACTCACTCACTGTTCTCAAAGGCGTGTGAAGTCTGCCAATCCGCAAGTGGCCAGCGTGGTGGACTATGGCCAAACCCTTCTCATATTTAGAGGTGCTCAGTAGCGATCCGATAATGAGTTGATCATGATGATGATAATCCTTAATATCGTAATATAATTTTTCTATTAGCTATTACAGTGTGGTGTAATTAAACACCGCATCTCATTCCTATGACAGAACCATCCTTTATTATATATATATGTATTCATAGGGATTCTAACTTATCAAACAGCAATCGATCTTGCGCCGCCAGGGAAAAACCTGCATTACATGTAATGTGTGTATGTACGTCTGTAACGCATTAACAGTGTTACAAACGTGAGTCAGGCTATAAAATGTAGATAACGTATCGCGTACAAACAGACGGGACACGTTTCCTCCAGTTACAGAGTTCCCAACCTTAAATAATTACGAATACAGTTCATATTCCTTTGAGCGCTATAATTTCATGGAATAAGCGCTTGAGCTATCGAGTGACTAAGTCATATACCTACTGTACGTAGTTTAATATCTATTCTGTATACAGTCGGCTTTTGGTCTAAAATATATGTCATCATCATCACTATGATCAACCCATTGCCGGATTTGGTTGGCCACAGTCCACGACACTGGCCGTGTGCGGATTGGCAGACTTTACACGCCTTTGAGAACATTATGGTGAACTCTTAGATATGCAGGTTTCCTCACGATGTTTTCCTTCAGCATTGAAGCTAGTGAAATTTTAATTGCTTAAAAACCTGTAAAAAAATATAAATATATTATTGACATTAAAATAATTATTCGTGGATAAAATATCATCACAATGTTGTACGCCAGAAACGGCTGGATCTAAATGTATTTGCAACAAATAAATAAAATTTAAAAAAAACGGCTGTGAGCGAGGTAACGTGTGAAACACACTATAATAATTATATAATATAATATTTATAGTCAAGCGAAATTACGTATCTTGTATAGATACCTCCGTTGTATATTAAACTTTGTGTTATTTTTATTATCTGCTGTTATAAACATTCCAAACAAGTTATTATGTACTAAATGGTTAAAAAACGTTCACGAACGAACGAACGGTAAACCTTCATGCTACAGTATGTTAAAGCAACGCAAAGTTTTTGTCATATATGCTTATTAAACTTTCCTCTTTTCCTCTTTACAGAGATTATCGAAAAAGAATGGCCTCAAAGAAGAGGAGTCAAACTGGTACTGGGATCCACCTGCCCCCGCTTCTAGAAGTGACCATGAAATCGAAAAACAATACAAGTTGCAAATACAAGCTTTACAAAGTGAACTATCCGCCTTGAAGGACAAGGATATGCCGGATCATATATTAGATAACGACGAAGAAGTCGTGAGGCTTCGACAAGAAAATCAGAATCTTACATCTAGCCTTGAAGACTTAGATAACCAACATCAAGTAGCCATGGAAAGATTACTAACGCTGAAAAAAGAACTACAGAAAAACTTTGAACTCCTCAAACAAGAACATCAAGATTTAAAAACCAATAACGATGAATACATCGATCAAATAAAGGCGTTACAAGAAAAAGTAAATGACAAAGATCGAGAAATAGAAATTCTTAAATCAGCACATCCTGATTATGACACCTTATTTCATAAGTACCAAAATTTAGAAAGGATACATAGTTTGTTGAGAGAAAATGCTGAAAAGTTTCAAGAAGAAAACCAGGAATTACATGAAGAAGTCTTCAAACTACAAGAACAAGTAACCAAATTAGAACATGAAACAGAAGTCGCTAATAAACATAATGAAGTTTCGAACATGGTGCCAATTGAAAAGTATGACAAATTATTAAAAGAATTAAATGATTTCAAACAGAGACGCACTTCAAACCTTGTACATCTAGATGAAATAAATATAGACGACAATGCTAAAAGTGTTATAGAAACTTTAAAAAGAGACATTAATGAATTAAAACTAAAGTTGGCTCAACGCGACAGTGAATATAACGAGGCTATGGAAAATAAAAATATAAAACCGGATAAAATTATGCAGTTATACAATCGATACGTTAATTTCGATCTGCCGATAGATTATGTTGGAGAAATGCCATTAGGAACTGAAAATGTAATCATGCAGAAACTGGAGGGTGTTTTTAAATCTTTGAATTCTTTTAAAAAAGATATTGATGCCCTCGAACATAAACTATCGGAAAAAAAAGTTAATATAAATAATTTTCAAACACAAATTGAGGATTTAACTACTGAAAATGAATATCTAACGTCTGATATACAACACCTCGAAAGTGAGTTGGAAGAAATGAAGAAAAACAATGATTTCCTTATTTCAGAAATAGCAGCATTGAAAAATACTTCAAAATTAGAGCCGATTATAGAAACTCCAGAAGATAATCTGGCGAAATTAGAAACTGAACTAGCTGATTGCAACAGAATAAACAAAACTTTTGAATCTGAGATCAAAAGAATAGAAAATGAACTAAATGATGTCCGGAACGAGAAAAAAGCATTACAAGAATGCCTGAATGACATGAAAAACAATTATACTTCAATGCTTAATGAACTAAAGATGTGTAAAGCTCAGACGCAAGCTGTACAAGAACTGGAAAACAACGCTAATGTTACAAACAACGTTAAATTACATGAAGCTGTCGATAAAATAGATAATTTACAAAAACGCTTACATTCTGCTAACTCTAAAAATGAGCAGCTATCAATAGATATTCATATTTTGGAAAACGATAAAGTATTACTTACTAAACAAATGGATGATCTGAAACATGAGAAACAATCGATATGTGATTCACATAAAGAATTGGAAACTGCAAATAAAACCTTAGAAAGTAACATAAAAAATCTTGAGAGCAAATTAGATGAGTCTTTAAAAGATAAAGATGATTTAGACATCAAGCTAAGAGAACTGGAGAATGAAATAGAAGCCTATAATATCAGTCAGCAGGTTGTAGCAGAAAAAAATACGAAAGAATCATTTGTTTCAGCTGCAACTGATATGGAAAAAGTATCAGCTGAAGCAAACAGCATATCAAAAGAAATACTGCAAGAAAACACAACGCTTAAAGAGAAAATTGAATCATTAACAAATGAAATTTTAAACCTGCAAAACCTCCAGCAAGAGTTAATCAATGAAAATAATTTGTTAAAAGAAAAAAGCTTTGCTGATACTCGAAATGCCACTGAACTTCTAGAAACTTCTAACAAGTTAAAGTTGAAAGCTGATCAGTTTGATGCCACTAATAACACCCTTTTAGCTCTCAAAGAAGAACATAAAAAGCTTACAGAAAATAAATTACAACTTGAGCTAGAATTAACTTCCACGGACAGCAAAATTGCAAAACTAGAAGAAGAATTCGAGAAACTCATTTCCGACCTCAATGAAAAAGATTCCATCATTGATAAACTGAACTCAACAGTAAATAAAAGTAAGGTTGAAATTGATAACCTTAATCAAACTGTTACTGATCTTGAAAGTAGTGTCCATATAAAAAGTCAAGAAATAGAAAGACTTGTAAACTCTGTCGACGATTTAACACAGAAACTTAGCATCACTAGTATAAGTTCTAACCAAAGTTATGAAGAACTAAAAAAATTACACCTAGAAAAAGAAGATATCAACAAGCAAATATATGTTCTTAATGACGAAATTAATAATAAAAACACAGAAATATCTCGAATAAACAGTCTTTTGCAGGAATTGGAAAAATCGTATGCTGAAAGTAAGTCACTATTAGATAGTAAAGATAAAGAAATAAAGGAATTGAATCAATCAATTGTGGAACTACGAGATAAAATAAAAGCCTCAGAGAACACGACGCAACCAAACGATGAATACGCAAAATTGTTAGAAGACAAACAGGCCGTAGAAAAGTTTTCAACAGAGCTACAAAATAATTTGAATACAAAGGAAAAAGAGATATTAGAAACACAAAATAGGGTAGTATTATTAGAAAATACATGTAAAGAGTTCAAAACTGTGATAGACAATGCAACCGTTGAAAAAAATGAATTGATAAATTTAGTGAATTTAAAACATAATGAGAGCATACAATACCACAATGAAATACAGAGGCTAAACCAAGTTTTACTTGAACAGAATAATGAATTCAAGAGAATTATTGAAGAAAAAGATGTACTACTGAAAAATTATTCAAGCAATTGCACGAGTTGTGAAAAAATGCTACTAAGTCTTAAAGAAAAAGAAGAAATATTGATGGCTTTAAACCAAAATGTGAGTGAACATGAAAGATTAAAAGCTGAATTAGTTAACGCAAGTGAGGCTTATAGAACTTTAACGAAGAAATGTGAAGATTTAGACAAGAGGTTAACAATACAATTGGAGACTGTAAAGAAATTAACGGCAGAGAAAGCACAGGTACGTAATTAAGTAATTAGTCTTGTAACAGAATATCAGTTAAATACCTATGTTTTTATCACTAACCAGCTAATGCCAGCCACTTCGTCTGCATTGAGATAGTGTGTGTGAAAGTGTGTTTGTTTGTCTTCCAATCACGAAGCAATGGGTCAATAAAACGACGACGATCTTGAAATATTAACAGGATAAACATAATCTTTTAAGTATCTTCTTTCTAACCAAAGAAAAAAATTAAAATATCACTTGCTTCAACGGTGAAGGAAAAACATCGTGAGGAAACCTGCATGTCTGTCATGGAGAATTCTCATTCTCCATAATGTTCCCATAGGCGTCTGAAGTCTGCCAATCCGCACCTAGCCAGCGTGGTGGACTATGGCCAAACCCTTCTCATATTGAGAGGAGACCCGTGCTCTGTAGTGAGCTGGTAATGGGTTGATCATGATGATGATGATGATGAACCAAAGAAATAAGAATGGGTGAAATCGGAGTACGCGCTAATGAATTACAACTAAATACACATTTTGACTTTCAACCCCTCTCCCAAGGGAACCGTGCTGAATTCCGAGATACAAACTATCCTATTTGTTGAACCGGAGTATCAGCTACTCCTTTACCAAATTTCATATAGATCAAGCAAAGTTAGTTATAAATATTAACGTCGTTTCCAGTTGTCGGAACAGGAACAGAACTCCACGCGCGAGCTGGAAAGACTGCGACACCATTTGGTTGAGCTGGAGGAGAACTACACGCAAGAGCTGATGTCATCGGAGCAGAAGTTGAGCGAGTGCCAGAGCAGACTTCACCAGATCGAAGAGAGGGCGAAACAAACTAGCACCGTGTATACCAGCAATAGGTTGGTTGACTGTATTAGTATAACCCAACACAGTTTGACGACATTTTAAAGTTAGAGGTCCCGGGTTCGATTCCCGGCTCGAGTCTGGTCTGGTGGGAGGCTACGGCCGTGGCTAGTTACCCCCCTACCGACAAAGACGTGTCGCCAAGCGATTTAGCGTTCCGGCACGATGTCGCGTAGAAACCAATTAGGGGCGTGGGTTTACCATAGTCCTAACAGGTCTGCCCGCTACCATCCTAGACAGCATCATCACTTACCACCAGGTGAGATGGCAGTCAAGGGCTAACTTGTAATGTGTAAAAAAAAGAATCGGAGTAAAAAAAAAGAAGGTTCTAGGTACATTGGTGGCACCTGTGTCTCGGAGAGCGCGTAAAGCCGTCTGTCCCGGTTTTTCTCGGATTATTATCGTTAAAATGTAACGGCATTCATGAAATTCCACCATACAGCCCTGTAGCTGTGTAAAAGACCAACTCAAATCCCTGCCTTACCTGATAGAGGCACCTTGGATATTGATTGATATTGATGGGAGGTATATTGAAGCATTGAAGCTCTCTAGACGACACCCTAGAAGCGGTGATAGCCTAGTGGTTAGGACGTCAGCCTCCTAATCAGAGGTCGGCGGTTCGAATCCGGGCACGCACCTCTAACTTTTCGGAGTTATGTGCGTTTTATAAAAAAAAAAAAAATTAAAATATCACTTGCTTCAACGGTGAAGGAAAACATCGCGAGGAAACCTGCACGCCTGAGAGTTCTCCATAATGTTCTCAAAGGCGTGTGAAGTCTGCCAATCCGCACATGGCCAGCGTGGTGGACTATGGCCAAACCCTTCTCATATTGAGAGGAGGCCCGTGCTCTGTAGTGAGCCGGTAATGGGTTGATCATGATGATGATGATGATGAGACGACACCCTTTGCACAAGGGAAGCACCAGATCTTGAATATTTCCTTAGCTCTCGAAGATTTCCATTTGCGTTGAGGATGGCCTACTAGGCCTACTACATAAATAAACTAAGATCTCTTCCGGAAAATAGTCGTCACCCTTAGAAATTTCCGTTTATGTCTTGCTTTTCAATAGCTGTAAATCGTAATATCTACATTACGATTATGAATTTTCTATTCGGATCAAAGAAAATTGACTGTATTATCCAACCATTGTCCTTGAATACTTCTGTGTTTTACGTCAAAGTAAAATGAAATGAAATGAAAATACACTTTATTGTACACCACACAAAAGAAGAAATACAGACATTAAAGAAAAACACAGAAAATAAAACAGGTACAATAGGCGGCCTTATCGCTAAAGAGCGATCTCTGCCAGGCAACCCAGGCCAGGATATAATATATAAATAAACAGATTTAGGGTGCATTAGATATAAAACATATAAACACTTTAAAATGTAAATAATTAATATAATATAATTCCATTCAATATATATATATATATATATATATATATGTATATATATATATATATATAAACAAAAAAACATTAAATAAAATACATGACTCAATATGTCATATATAAGCCAAAATTAATTTGTAAATAAATAAAAGAATCGAAGAAATAGGAATACGAAAACCTAAGGGGGCATAAAATGTTTTTTAAGGAGCTGGTTGAAAAAAGGAAGCGACTGAAAGTAGGTTCTAAGATACAGATAAAAGACATAACGTTTTAGGCTACCAAGAGGTGTTCAAGTTTAAATATTTTTAATATGAACAGCATTCGGGCCAATCAAGAGGTGGAAACCTTGAGGAATCAAATCAAGCTATTGGAGAAGCAGCGTGAAGAAGTGCAAGCCAAGCTGAGCGAAGCTGACGACGCCAGGAGTCGGAGTGAAGCTGCCCTCATCAACTTACAAGTGGTGCTAGAACAGTTTCAATTAGGTAAGCTCTTTTTTATCAGCTCAGGCCTCAGTTTCGTTGAGCATATTTATTGCTTTTTGAGCCGCTCCCGCCGCGCACACTTGATACTTGACAGCGCAGTGTTGCAAAACTACATAAGGTTTTCTTCTACCAGATGGTATGCCTTTGAGACAGTGAAATATGAATTGCCATATACAAACGTCAATTATTAATGTTACAGATAAAGAGAGAGACATCTTCTGCGCAACTGAAAAAATAAGAAACCAAATGGAGGACGTGAAACGACAGAACGAAGCGTTGCAATACGAAATAGCCCGGCTGAACGGCAAGCTAGAGGAGTCCGTGGCCGGGCTCAAGGCGGCCACCAGACTGGGCGATCAGGTTGAGACTAAATCGGCTCAAATCAACGATTTAAAAGAACAAGGTATGACCAGAACTAAAGGTATTTGCAGTTTTGTTATTAATAATTATCATCGTCATCATGATCAACCCATTACCGGCTCACTACAGAGCACAGGTCTCCTCTCAATATGAAAAGGGTTTGGCCATAGCCCACCACGCTGGCCATGTGCGGTTTGACAGACTTCACACGCCTTTGAGAACATTTTGCAGAACTCTCAGGCATACAGGTTTCTTTCAACGTTGAAGCAAGTGACATTTTGATAGCTTAAAAACGCACATAACTCCGAAAAGTTAGAGGGTCCCGGGATCGAACTCCCGACCTCTGCTATCTCAGCATTAATAATTATACTTAGTATTAATTTTCATCGCTTAATTACCGATATATAAATATTTTTATATCAGAACATCAAATTTACCGAACAATGTAAAGATCACGGTTTAGTTCAAGTATGATTTCAAAAGTATAAAAATTCAATTTGAAAAAACACTAAAATACGTCTTTTTTCATACATTTTATTCATAATAATTACATACGCATTTTTTAGTTATGTCTTTATTGAAGCAATGGCGTGTTAAATATATAATGCCGTTATTTAACAATATGTGATGTATGAAAAACAGAAAAAAATAAATAACTACCTACAAGTATTTTTTTTTCAAGTTGTAGATACCAAAAAATAGTTCAATACAGAATTTTAAAATACCCTCAATATATAATATAATATAGAGGATAAAAAAATTAAAAGGATCTAGTTGTTGAATATCGCGGATATAGGCGTCAGCGTGAAATAACAAATTGACAAACTGTTTTTTAATTTTTGTTTATATTTTGAACCGATTTTGTATGAGATGTTTCCACGAAGTAGCCTAGTGTACGGAGCCCGGCTAAATATCAGCTGGTAATTCTGGGGTGGTTGGCCCCCAGGCTATCAGTTGGTATCACGCCGGACTCCGCACTGCTTCCATAGAGTTAGCCAGACACACGTGCTCAAACGAGTAAGTTATGTTGTACGTAGTTTTTGACGTTGTCCGCTGTGCAGTCTTGCTTTGAACGTGTGTCTTAGGACCGATTGATGGGCATACAAGGTTTTCCAATTATTGTTAGATTATACCTTAGGGAGCATTGAATTGTTACGTAACGCAATTTGGCGGGGGGAGGGGGGGGGGAGGGCTTCTTGTAAAACCTTACGGTGCGTTACAATGCGGGAGGGGGGAGTATTTAAATACCCCGATGCGTATATATAATAAAGGTATTATTCTAAATGTTACTAAACGTTTAGGGAGGGGGAAGATGTTATCGAAAAATGTGTGTTATATGAGGGGGGGGGGGAGGGAAGTGGGCTTAAATCTTCAAAAATTGCGTTACGTAATACTTGTTCGCTCCCTTAATCGCTTGGACATTAAAGTCGGCAGTTCATGCACGACCGGTATTATTGCAATTTTAGCTTTAATACTATTTTATTAAAGTATAGTATGATTAATTACTTTATTATAAAACCTTGCTGATCCATCTATTAGCGCACCCAAAACAATCCTTTTAGATAAGCCGACTCGAAAGACCAAAGTTACAGTACAAATGTTTCAATATGATGGGTAACAATAAATGTTATTGTTGGAGTCAAAATATCTTAAAGGAAATTATTAAATAACCTTGACACAGTTTAGGAATCGTACAGTTACCCGCAATATAAAATTAACAACTGCTATGTTTGGAAACTGTACGATTTTTAAAATTTGGTATCACTGTCCACATACTTTTCCCATCATTGTAATAGTTTGTATGGTAATGTGAGGACGCTATGTGGAAAGTGACAGACATTATTGTGTACTAGTAGTTGCGCTGACTGTTTAGTTTTTTCGTTTTCGTTTCGTTTTTTTTTTTTTTTGTAAATGTGTGTGTTGACTGAGAAGCTGAATTTTTGTTGAAAAAAAATCATATTTGTTTTATGTCATTTTAGTTCTAGAAACCCTATTTTGCACATCGTGAATTACGGTTTAACGTTACAGTGTTAGTTATCATACAGATGGCAATGAATTTTACCTTCAATACCTGTTTTGGAGAAAAAAATCTACAAACTTACACATCATCAAAATTTTACTTCTTCTTCGTCTTACTGAACTTCCGTTCGTAGAGCGTACTTATTGACATTTTTGCTTTTATGAATACGTGCATTAACATGCCGACAAAGACCTGTCGCCAAGCGATTTAGCGTTCCGGCACGATGTCGCGTAGAAACCAATTAAGAGTATGGGTTCAACCCCTAACAGGTTAGCCCGCTACTATGTTAGACTGCATCATCACTTACCATCAGCAGAGATTGCCGTCAAAGGCTAACTTGTAGTGGATAAAAAAAGATGTAACATGCAGGGCAGGGTGCCGAAAAGTTGTACCGCTGCTTATGTACCGGGGTTAGTACTGAGATGTTTGATGGTGGATAAGTGACCAGACGGATGGGTTCATTCATGATTCAAATATACATAGATGGAGCAGTCAAAGGCACGCAAATCTTATGGTAAAACATAAAATCAAAATTTAAAAAAAAATCAAAAATAGCTATATTTTATAAACTAAGCAGAGTTTTTTTTGTTATCACCATCTCACATAATCAATAAAAAAATATACCTCAGAATCAATCGCCAAGCTGTAAGATGCCTACACTATAACATTACAATTATATTTGACTAAGCAGCATCAAAGGAGCAAGCTTCAACCAGCCTCGGCCTAATCTCATTTGGTAACTGTGAGGCGTAGTGGCGCCGCGGCGCAGCTGTCACCGCGACTGTCACAATGACACCGTCACCGCGACATGTCACTAAAGTGACGCCTGCGTCGCGCCATACTCAGATTACCATGTGAGGTTTGATCGAGGGTTCTGGTGACACCATCGTGACGTCGTTTTGTTGTTTTTTTTTATTTCATGTTATCGACAACCCTAAGGTCTTTCTATTTGGGAATTGCCGACCATGCAAATTGAATATTCGTCATGATCAACCCATTACCGGCTCACTACAGAGCACGGGTCTCCTTTCAATATGAGAAGGTTTTAGCCATAGTCCACCACGCTGGCCATGTGCGGATTAGCAGACTTCACACGCCTTTGAGAACATTATGGAGAACTCTCAGGCGTGCAGGTTTCCTCACGATGTTTTCCTTCACCGTTGAAGCAAGTGATATTTTAATTTTTAAAACGCACATAACTCCGAAAAGTTAGAGATGAGTGCCCGGATTCGAACCGCCGACCTCTGTATAGGAGGCTGACGCCCTAACTACTAGGCTAGCACAGCTTCTTGATATAATTGAATATAGCGTGAGTTTAATGAAGGGAAAGTTTCCTTCAAATGTTATCAAAATGCCAGCTTTTCGATTCTTTCTGGACTCTTAGACGCGGGCTTTGACACGGTCAAGCAATAATACAGTTCTGGATCGGACGTAGCTTGGTTAGTAACGCAAACTTGGCCAGTTTGTAGCGTGAAACAGGTAGACTTTTTTTCAAAGGTTATAAATTTCTAACGGTACATTTGACTTTTTGTACATTTAGGTATATTGGTCGAAGTATGTCTATTTAATCATATCAGCAATGACTATAGTATGGAGCTACATTATGATATGTGATAATAATCACTTCAATCTAATCAAATCAAAAATAGCTTTATTCATATTACAGGCATCCTATTACAGTTCATATATATCACATTTTTCATTATTTCTATTCGTGAAGTGATAGTGACTACACTAGCGAACATAAATCTAAAGCTAAGAGGGTTCAAATCAACCTTTGCCCCCCCCCCCCCCCCCCCCCCCCCCCCCCCCTAAATAAAACCTTGTAAAATTTAATGTCGATCAATTGCTTCGTTCCTACGTGTATAAAGAACAAAACGGGTAGTTTTTTTTATTGGGTGGTTGATTTTGGTCGATAATAAAACAAAAATATTCTTTGTTGGCAATTTCTAATTAAGGAAGACCTTTGCCCTTTATTTTTGTGACACTGAAATGGTAACAAATGCGAAAGGTGTAAAGCGTCGTGTTTAAGCTAAGTCTAAGTGATCTTCGGCCATGGCTAGCTGCAACCCTACCGAGAAAGATTAAACGCTCTGACATGATTTTGTGTAAAAAAAAACCTTAAAAGATTAGACAGATTAGACTGCATAATCACTTACCACCAGGTGATATTGCCCTCAAGGGTTAACTTGTAGAAGAATTTAAAACGGTTACCATTTGGATGTTATAGAGAAAAAGGTCTACAACACGCTTGACACAAGTAGACAAGACATCGACATAAACAATGATAAAACAAGGCAGTAAATACTGCAATAATTCCTACTAACTGGAGCTATCACTTGATATAATAATGTTGGATGTGTTTAGAGTCCACTTTAACAAAGTAATTATCATCATCATCATGAACAACCCATTGCCGGCTCACTACAGAGCACGGGTCTCCTCTCAATATGAGAAGGGTTTTGGCCATAGTCCACCACGCTGGCCATGTGCGGATTGGCAGACTTTACACGCCTTTGAGAATATTACGGAGAACTCTCAGGCGTGCAGGTTTCCTCACGGTGTTTTCCTTCACCGTTGAAGCAAGTAATATTTTTTTTTTTTTTTAAACGCACATAACTGAAAAGTTAGAGGTGCGTGCCCGGATTCGAACCGCCAACCTCCGATTAGGATGCTGACGCCCTAACCACTAGGTTATCACCGCTTCAAATATAGTAAATATAAAAATAACTGTCTGTCTACGTGTGTCACAGCGCCCTATGATTCTGTTTTAATTTTTGTGTCGTACCATGTGTTTATTTATAACACAGTTATTCTCCATTAAAAAGCCGGAATGGGACAGTTGATTATTAATTCCATGGACTAAATCTGTATATGTTCAGAAAAGTGTCAAATAAATGAGTATGAAGTATTTCAGTATGGAGCCTACAACTGGCATAAAAACAAATTAAATTAAGTAAATAAACTTCAAACTTATATAAACTTAGGCTAGATATCAACAGCGTGTACTTGGATTTGCCCAAAGTTAGTTTGAAGTCAAGACTGACTTATGTCAAACACATGACGTCATATCGTTTTAACTGGTGCCTAAAACTGATTTAAGAAACACTTGAAACGAGACACCGTTAAGTGTAAGGCTAAGCTAATCTCAGCCTAAGTCTAGATCAACAAGAGATCAACCTTCGATGACCTCGATAAGTTTTGTAAAATTTTTACTTTCTGATCTATACAAACTTTTGAAGCTGACGTTCTATGTCCAATCTGATGATGATTATGATGAACTGTTTAATTCCGTCATCACTCGCAAGTTTTGCAGCACCAATGTTGTTTGAATGTTTTGTCGTTGTTTGTTTATGTTTTTGTTGTATTTATGTTTTCTGCTTCAAAAACATGCTCAGTAAGATTTTTGACTTACTTTTAAATGGCATATAATAGTCTCTTATTAATATTATTAAGATATGGGACAGGATATCTATAAGCGAAATCAATAATGAGCGCTGTGGTCTTATAAGTGGGAAGTTCCGGGTTCAAACCTAGCAGGGGCACTTTTGAAAAATTAATTTGTCTATCTTCTCTGGTACTTACTGAGAAAGATATGCCCTCGAGCGATAAAGCGCTCCGGTAAGATACCAGGTAAAACCAATTCAGAGTAACTATTTAATATAACTGCGATACCTTTATCAGGATAGAATGCTATCAAGTTAGAACGCAACATCACCCAACTGGTGAAATTGCGGCCAAGGCTTAACTTGGCCAAAGATTTTGATCAGTATAGGATTTTTCAACTTCTGAATTATAATGTTTCAATTAACTGGATTGGATGTCTTTGAGACCACATTATGTTATTATACCCGAACCTCCCACTGACCTTGAAGAGTCCCCAAACAGCTCAACTAAATTTGGCGTCAATTTGGCATGTTTTTGAAGTAACACTTTACTTATTCTTTTTACCCCCATCCAGTAGAAGATGTTTATAGAAGATCCCCGTAAAAGGCCGCATTGTTTCTGAGTATTACTTCAGGTACTGGTGGTATGTTATAGAATGGGAATGAATAGCACTTTCGCTTGTTTTAGACATATTTGGCATGCTCATTTGGCCAAGCATTCCAGTACTTGTAATGTACTGGCACGCTGATTTGGCCCATGAATTAAGTTACCCAGTGTACAGCTCGATTTAAATTGGCCAAGCATAAGCTTGTCAATTTTATACAACTTGGCTCGTATTTGTGGGTATAATTTCACTGCGCCATTTAACACAGTTGGCTTTTATTTGTTTACGCTCAGGGAACAGTGGTATCTCAGCAAGTCATACTATTTAGTTTCTCGACCTATAGCTCTATAGAGTCACAGAACTAAATAAGACAACGCATCTGCCTCTTAACTCACAATAGAGATGTAATCGTCAGTAATAAATCGACTTGGCGTATATTTCGTTTAATAAAATGGACTTATATTTTTGTCTTTTTATTTCACCAAATATATTCTAATCGCACTTTATACCGACCACTGTGCGTTCGATTACACTGTGAGAATTCATAGTTACTCAACAGAACAGCGGTGTAAGATTTTGGTTAAAATACACTTACCAAATATAAGCCAAGCAATTGACGATAAATCTTGACGTATGATTGTCCAATTTAGCTCGTTATACTATTTGGGTATTTGTACTGTATTTTTGAGCACCACTTACCACTGCAAGTGTTGGTGCCGTTCGTTCCCTGCCCAGTGGCTGAATAATACTTTGATACCGTGCGTGCTGTATCAGCGATCGTCGGCAATGCTGCATGGTGAGAGTGTATGGATGTTTTTTTTAATTGACTGTATTAAGGCGGAGACATACTGAAAGAACACTTCTGACGTGGCGTCATGTGTTATTAGTATGAATATGTACAATTACTTTTTTTTGTCATTAATATGGTACGGGTAAAAGACCTTGTGACCCAGTGGCGACCTCTGTAGTCTTTTTAGTGGGTGATCCTGTATTCATTGCCCGGCAGAAGCTATTTTTTTTATTGTATACAATAGACTGAACAAAAATGTAAATATAATAGAGCGGTAAGGTTTATGGTACAATTTATCGGACGGTTTTATCGCTACATAGCGATCTATCTATTACGAACAATTTTTTTTTTGTAAAAATTTATAACTTTTCTTTTTTCTACGGTTTTATCGCTATATAGCAATACATTTATTATGATTTTTTTTTTTTTGTAAAAATTTATAACTTTTCTTTTTTCTACGGTTTTATCGCTATATAGCGATCCATTTATTATGATTTTTTTTTTTTTGTAAAAATTTATAACTTTTCTTTTTTCTACGGTTTTATCGCTACATAGCGATCTATTCTAAACAACCAATTGTTTTTGTAGGTATTTATCACATCTATTTTCTCTCTGGTCGCGTTGTAGGCTTCCGCCGAGGTTAGTTACCATCTTTCCGATTGAAAAGTTCTGCCAACCGATTTAGCATTTCGTTCTGTGATATAACTGCTTAGCCACTAAAAGGTTTGCTCATTACCAACTTCCTGTCAGGTAAATTTCAGTAAATTGCTTACTAGCGGTAGAATAATGACATTCACACACACTCAGATAGCCAAGCAAATCTATCTTAAGTGTGAGAGTGAGAGGCATTGATACCAATGAAAAGCCTTTTTTTCCCGCTGGGAAATGCGTTTACGCATCCCCTCCGGAAGCGACGCAGGCAAGAGTGCGCCGCTTCCGACGGGGTATGTGGGACTCCCCGGCGGCCAGACTGGCGACCAGAATACCCACTAAAACCCAGCGATGCTCCTTCGCGTCGCCTGGTGGCTGGGTCACGGGAACACTTGTGCACTCGACCACAACCCAGCCAGCAACCAACGAAAAGCTTGTAAAAAGAATCGTTTGCCAATATAGTAAAGTAGTCAAAACAAAATGAACTTTTTGTTGCTTGTGTTAAGGTCGCAATTTCTGCACTGCTAATTACGTTAGTAGAATAGTGAGCAATTTGAACTTTAATAATTGGTACATTAGGTACATTTTACTTCGACGTCTCATTGCGCTGTAACAATCATATACTGATTGATTTGATATCACACTAATTAGGTATGTCTCCGCACTGATGCACTTTATTAATTAATTGTTTACATTTTTTTTGTAGTTTTTAAAGTAATTAACCTAAGTCAAGGTAATATTATGTATACAGTATTCCAATTTATACATACGGACGAAACGCGAGCTATGCCTATGCGTCTCGATCTCGGGGTGCATTCGGCATGCAGACACTCGCGACTGTGCCGCAGTGACGAACGGACGGTGTTTTGTTTTTTTAAACAATAACCGCGCGATTTTTTCACTTAAAATTACTTCAAGTATATTTTTATCATGACGAGTAGGATATATTGTGCACTTTTTGGTTGCATTAATAATAGTTGTTTATTGTACTATTTGTATGAATAATACCAGAAAAAATAAATTTGACCGTCTGTCTGTCACTAGATAGTTGAAATTTGAACACAACGTAGGCAAATGTAATTAAAATTCTGAAGGCGGGTAGCCCTATCGCATGTTTAGATGCCAAGCGGCTGTAGCTATTTATTTCAAAGATAAGCCCGAGTTACTATACTGTATACATAATATTACCGTGCCTAAGTACTCTGATTTTAAACTCCTAATGTTTTACTCACGTATATAAGGCACAATGTACTTCAAAATGATCCCGAAGGATCCGAGATATTAAGGCATGTTTCTATAATACACTAACAAGAATATTTCAGCTGCTATAAATCCGTTTGATCCTTTAGCTATGTGGACAGACATACACACACGTATATTATCTTGCGCTATACTATATTCCTCATATAAATTGAATGAAAATAGAACCATATCTCAGCGCCATCTACCGGTTCAAATTATGGTGATTCTTAACACTCGTCCAAAAACTTCCAAAAAATCCATCAAAACGTTTACGGATGCACCAGTTTTTTTTTTATATACATAGCGAGCAAACGAGCAGGCGGGTCACCTGATGGTAAGTGATTACCGCCGCCCATGAACATTTGCAGCACCAGAGGAACCGCCAATGCGTTGCTGGCCCTTTAGCAATTTGTTAATCCGCCCTTTGAAGATCCCCATATTATAACCATTAGGGAACACAGAAGATGGAAGGCAGTGAAATAAACAGCAGAATTTCGTATCAAAAATATACAAAATAGATTCGTGTCGCTTCCGGAGGGGATGCGTAAACGCATTTCCCAGCATGAAAAAAAAAGATTGTGTTTTAATATAAGTAAATGATATATTCCATGCCATCCCAGTACGAGCCCTCCAGGCGTCAATAACCGCGGCCGAGGAGAGATACTACAGCGCCATCTCCAACCAGCAGGACAAAGTGGACAAGAACCTGGTCAGGAACCTGGTGGTCAACTTCGTGCTCACCGCCAACCGGAGCGACCTCAACAGGTATCCACACTTTAACCATAAACTGCTATTAGTAATGCGAATATAAAATCTATTCCATTTTCACGGCTTAGAATGTCTTTCTATCGGAGTTATGCCAGTTTCATGACTTAGTACTACGGTTATATTACAGTACTATTTCAGTTTTTCATGCAATGATGCCAAGTTATTTAAATACTATTCTAAGCTATGAAATCAAGCAATATTGGGGTTTTACTCGTCCAATTTCCGTGAAGTTCGAAGAGGAAATGGGTGCAAAATAAAATCATCTCGTGAAGCGGAAGATAGCTCTAACGAAGGGCATGGAGAGTTTACGCAGGGGTGTTTAAAAGCTTACGACAGATTTGCAAATCTGTATCATAGTTCCTACACATACTGCATTCTTTTTGCCTGCTTTTTTATTTCACTTACTTTGGTAGAACATTGTCATCGTTCCTTACTGTAAAACTCAGTCTTGTATACTAATTTTCAAACCCCTATTCAACCCAGATTAGAGGATGAATATTCTCAAATTATTTCTTAGTGGGAACCTACGTTATAATAGCATTCTCTAAGCAAAATTGCAGCCCGATCTGTACAGTGGTTAGAGATTTATGTTGACGGATCAATCAGTTATTCACTTCATCTCCCTAAGCATATCGCCTTTATTTCACCTCCAAAGTTAGTCTGGTTAAAGATAAATATGCTTAATGGATCTCAGCCTTCAAGGTCAATCTTAATTTCAGAACTCAAATCCTGCGCGTACTATCAACAGTTCTAGACTTCAACCAGACCGAGTGTGAGAAGCTGGGTCTAGTCAGATCTGCCAACTCAGGAGACAGTCTGGCCGCGGAATTTGTGAAGTTTCTCCAGAATGAGTCGAGGCCCAGAGCGCCTCTGCCGGATATGATGGGACTGCAGGGGAGTCGAGCTAGTCCCGCACCTAGTTCCAGGAAAAGCTCTACTATTGGTAAGGAAACCTTAGGGAGACTTATAACCTTTTCTCTAGTTTCTTCCTTCCTAATTTTACTGTTTAAAAACTTTTTCCATATATCAATTTTGTAATATATATATCTATATGAAAGAATATTTTTTGACTAAGTTGGACGGTTGACTCATTAGTGTCGACCGTCTAACTCAATTAGGAAATGTTCTTTTCATGCCTAATATGCTTACTCAGTTCCTCTAGTTTTAAGCTGTTAAGTTACTGATTAGCACCGAGGACAAACCTCTTTGGTTTTTTCGGTGCCTTTATTATATAACTAATTTTATTCCTTGTATATTAATAATAAATAAATAAATATATATAAAAGCGAAAAGTCACTTACATACTTACTTACATACTTACTGATTAAACACCAGATCTCAAAAACTATTGTACGTGTAAAGCTATAATTTAGCAAGTAGGTAGTTGACAGTTAAGAGATGTCAGCTAAGAAAGGATATTTGGAAATTCCACCCCTAAGGGGGTAAAATAGGGGTTGGAAGTTTGTGAAAGTCCTATGAAAGTGAATGAAAGTCCTATGTTTTTTTAATTTAGAAACACGAAACTCGGCAATTTGACATTTGCCTGTAGCTTACTTTCTGAAGCAAGGCATTGGGCGCACGGGTAACCTCAATCTCACTGGAAATCAGCAATTCTACGCAGACGAAGTCGCGGGCAACAGCTAGTATATATATAAAACATACCCGCAAACTGTTGAACCCTTACTATTATAAAAACTCGTTTAAACGATTTATACTCGTAGTGTGATTTTTGAAAATTGTTTATGTTTTTTCTTACAGGACCTAACCCAGTTTTCGAAGTCAGTCACAGAAGGAATCCCTCAACCGGCTCAAACAACCTTCTATTCCAGAACATAGATTCCATGGAAACCACATCCCAGATTTCCATTGAATCAGATACCAGAGTCATTCCAATTAACACTTTAGACACCGGAATCAACCAGACCAGAAATAACGAGGGTGCCATTTTGAAACACGTTTTGAAAGACATGTGATGGTAACATGTTTTTCTCCCTTTTGACACTCCTGACAGTTGGTTTACTTTTACGTATAGACACATTTTCCAAGGTGCTGGAATGGCGACCCCGCACCGGTAAACGTAGCGTTGGTCGACCCCCAACTAGGTGGACAGACGACATCAGACGAGTCGCAGGGAGCCGCTGGAAGCAAGCGGCCCAAGACCGTGAGCATTGGAACTCCCTACAAAAGACCTATGTCCAGCAGTGGACGTCAATTGGTTGTTAATGATGATGATGATAGGCACATACGAAAACTGCCTTCAAAACTGTTTCTTCCAATAAACAATCGGCACCTTGGAGGAAATGCCGGCTTAGACGGCTTAGTAACGTACCATCAGGTGTGGTTTCAGTGAAGTACTGGTGGCTATAGAAGACCAGTTGGGAAGAAAAGTACTTTATCAAAGGAGTCTTGGATTTAGCAAGTTCAATTGACGCGCTCGCTAACTCCCCGCACTGAAAAATAATTGAGTACGAGCGCCTACTTTCACATGTGTGTGTAGCCAGCAAATGTGCAAAAGCAAACAGGCTAGCGATACGGGGCTGCTGCGGGGGGGAACAGGATAGCACGATATTGTTAGCCATGTGTTTTGAACGCATTGCAATGTGTGGGTTTTACAGTATTCATTAAAACTTGTTCCACAGCTTTATGCTTACTGTGTGGTACTGTCAGTTATACGCGGTGACAACCACTACATTAGCCATAATAAAACGTCAGACACACATTGGTCTGGTGGGAGGCTTCGGCCGTGGCTAGTTACCATCCTACCGACAAAGACGTGTCGCCAAGCGATTTAGCGTTCCGGCACGATGTCGCGTAGAAACCGATAGGAGTATGGGTTTACCATACCCCTTTTTTTCTTTTTTTTTTAAACAGGTTAGCTTGCTAGTATACGATTTGACAGTTTAATTTTTAGCTTTCTTCTGTACTACAAATTGTTATCATAATTTGTCATAAGCGAGTATTAGTTATTCCTTTTAGGGGTAGTGTCCTAACTGTACCCCTTTCCTAAAGCCTTATTATGTATAATCGAGGCGATAGCTATAGCTTTGTAGTTAAGTCTGAGACGCCCCATATGAGGGACGATACCAGGCACGCGATTCTTTGTTTTTTTTTTATACACTACAAGTTAGCCCTTGACGGTTATCTCACCTGGTGATAAGTGATGATACAGTCTAGGATGGTAGCGGGCTAACCTGTTAGGGGTATGGTAAACCCACACTCTTAATTGGTTTCTATGCGACATCGCGCCGGAACGCTAAATCGCTCGGCGGCACGTCTTTGTCGGTAGGGTGGTAACTAGCCACGGCCGAAGCCTCCCACCAGACAATTATTATAAGGGTATTAATTGAATTTGGCTCATTTAAAACATATAACTTGATTTTACGGCGTAGTAAAACATAATGAGGAAACCGGCATGCCTGTCTTAAATATTTACAAAGACGTGTGACGTCTACCAATCCGCACAATGCACTACGAAAACCCCTTCTGCAGTGGTAATAATGATGATAACATATGAAATAGCTAACTTTTGTATTTTTTATATGAACAAAAGCTTACTTGGCTTTCCATCGTCGGCTAATTTAGCTTTAGATGCTAAATCAGACCTTGCATCTGATTCAAACATTTCCAATGAAGTCAAGGAAAAGGTTATGGAGGAATTGTTTACATTGGTGTCTATGTTTCAACATGCTTACTAATCTAAAGAGAGAATTATGATTATATGAACATATTTGGACTTTCTGGCAGATATTAGGCTATATATTTAATACGTGTACCCATTGTTTGCATTACATTGGAACCTTAGCAATTTATTCAGAGCTGGTTCGAAATCGATTTTATAAACAATCTACGAAATATAAAACCATGTTTAATCTTCATACTAAAACATATAACCATATCTCCAGTAATTCCTTCATTACTGAAGATCGTGGTCCTGGTGTCCTTGCAACCTCGTGCGGTTTATTTGTTTCCACCGACTTCTATCGGAGGCTAGTCTCGCTATTGTGTGAAATTTGCACTTAGTAGATTCCCTCAGCTGGTCGGTCCATCTAGTTGGTGAGAGTTCTCTCGATCTTTTGTCGTCTGTATTGTCTGTCACAATAAGATTTTGCAGACTCACTACCCCATCGCATGTTGTGTCCGAAATAGCCATAATAACCATATAAGTGTGAAATTCATCATAGCTTTTTTCCCCTTTTTATGGCCTTACACAGATTAGCCAATGTCAAGTTTATAGCAATGGAGAATTGAAGTTAGGGAAAAATGGCGGGAAACTTCGCACGGCGGACGCGGCTCCCTCAAACCTTTCCCAAATTAATACCTGTTAACCATTCTAAAAACTAGCCACTACACAAATGACACCAAAACTATGATGTCCACAACATAAACAACACCTATTTCAAAATTAGTCAACAAACATTAATTCAAGAAAAGCCGCGCCCGTCGAAAACGAAGTCTCCCGCCTTTCTCCTTCATCATAGTTGAAAGACGCCATGACAGTTACCACTCACACAGCTGTTAATACCGTCCGACCCCCCCGTTACCCCAAACGTCGCCTAAGCCGAGGTTCGGCCTCAAAGGAGGCGCCCTTAGGCAGTCGTTCCCTTAGTTTCTTCGAGCCCTAGGGCTCAAAATTTCTTCTGGCAGAGTTTCTTTCCAAAGCTCGCCAAACAGCCCGGTTACGCTGTGGCAACCAATAGGGTTTGTACAGCTAATAGACAGTCCGAAAAAAAACAGCTGTTACGTACCAATAAATGCATTGAGCAGATAACCTTGCGTTTTCATAGATCATGATTTATTTCCAATAGACGTACCGTACGTATTGTCATATCTACCACGAGTTATTTTACGATATTTATAAAAAATGTTTGAAATGGTCGCCTAAAATCTTAAATTTAAAATATTACCCATGATCGTAATTTTAGTCTGTATATATTTTGCGTCTATGAAAATATTGTATGCAAATGAAATAATCATTGTAATTTGTAAGACACGTAGGTACCTATTATTATTTAAAATGTACATGTATATTTTTATTGCATTTCTAGTTATTAAACTTTTATTTTCGCTTGTCGTTTATAATTTAACTATGTACAATAATTATTAATAAATATTCAGTCATGTATCCTGAGAGAATACAGCTAAACCGTATTGATTTCTCAATGTATATCAGCCATTTCCTACATAAATAATGTAATAAATATAGGTACATATTGATGACCCAATAGCAACCTTATGCAATCGCCCTACAGTACTAAATTGCTTGCGGCAGCTTTAACCTACTATTCTTTTCTTTCCATATTCTTTAGAATTTTTCATCCCACTTCTGACATAATTGCTTAACTGTAAAAAGATTATTATTTGTTACAACGTAGATCATTTTACTTTATTAATTCCACGCCATATTGTATTAAAATTATTTTACAGTTTCATTTAATAATTACTTTTCTTTGTATATTTGTAAATTAATGTAGTAGGTAATAAGATATTGCCTATTTAGTTACTTCGCCCGCTTGTATCATAATCTAACATGTTCAAATTATTGTGATTGTTTATCTATAATATTATAATATTTATTAATATTGTATAATAAATAACTATTACGAGTATTTACTAAGAATGTGCTTTAAAATAAAGTTTTTATTTAGAAAGTGAACTGATGTTTTTTTTAATTTACATACATTTATAATACCACAACCACTGAGTTATTTCACTTGCGAAACAAAATATAAAGGAGGTCCCAGGTTCCATTCTGTGGTCGTTAAAAAAATTGTTAGGTGTTTCTTTCAAGAAATTCCAGATTCCGAAGTCTACACCGATGCGGTGCAATCACGTTGGTCAATACTGGTTTTAAAGGCTGATTTATGAGGATTTTTTAAAAATATAAATAGAAAATTTTATAATATATAGATTAAAAAACTGGCAGTAGAAGTGAAGAAATAAGAGCTTTATAACTAGGTTGCTAGGCTCTAATTTACTATGACGTTACAATGTTTTGTTACTTGAACGTCCCCATTGGAAATTTGCGGCCCGTCCAGGTATGGGACTTGCGGGCCGGGCCCGTCCAGGAATGGGACTGGTGGGCCGGGGTGGACGGCGAGCGTTCGCTGCGCTTGCCGTCGGCGATGGAAGGCCGGGTGCGAGAGAGTGTTCTCTTCCACCTCTCTTGCTCCTGTGCCTTCGGAGGACTTGTGGGCGATGGAAACGGGGCCGTCCATCACTCACAGTACGGTCCTCAAGTTGGCTGGTGTGCTGTTGTTCCGGCACACCACTTACCGGCGAAACTGGGCATGTCGTGCCCAAGGAGGGTCTGCTGCGGCGGACACCCGCTGGTGGAGTTGCGGTTGTATGCGAAAGCTTTCCCGTGGCTCCACCATACAGCGGTGAGTAGGAACACGTGGGGGTTTTAGTCAGTAGGAGTCTGACATAACCTCTGTGCCTCCCCGTGGCGCAGAGGTATCCATGAGGATTTACCCACGATAAAAAAAAAAGTTACTTGAAAAAGACCCAACATCCGCGTTGTTCTAGTGAATATCATGAAATTTAAATTTCAAGTATTATTAGACTTTTGTTATTTGACTTTTTACCTTATTCCGGTTATTATTTATTGAATTGAAAATTTTGGTGACCTCTGTCGCGAAGTGCATGCGCTGTCGCATTATAATGTTGAAGGTTCTGGGTTCGATTCCCGGCTCGAGTCTGGTCTGGACAACGACGTGTCGCCAAGCGATTTAGTGTTCCAGAACGATGTGGCGTAGAAACAAATAAGTTTTACAATTAGGCTTACCATACCCCTAACAGCACGCTACCATCTTAGACTGCATCATCACCGGGTGAGATAGTCGTCAATTCTAACTTGTAGTGTTTAATCAAAGATCCCTATTCCAATTTTCACTCAAATTGGTTTTGTACTCTGCGTGAAAGAGTAACAAAAATCCATACATCCATACATGTCATGATCAACCCATTACCGGCTCACTACAGAGCATGGGTCTCCTCTCAATATGAGAAGGGTTTGGCCATAGTCCACCTCGCTGGCCATGTGCGGATTGGCAGACTTCACACACCTTTGAGAATATTATGGAGAACTCTCAGGCGTGCAGGTTTCCTCACGATGTTTTCCTTCACCGTTGAAGCAAGTGATATTTTAATTGTTTAAAAACGCACATAACTCCGAAAAGTTAGAGGTGCGTGCCCGGATTCGAACCACCGACCTCTGATTAGGAGGCTGACGCCCTAACCACTGGGCTATCACCGCTTCACTGGGCTATCACCGCTTCTGCCACTGCCATCCATACATACAAACATTGAAATCAAATCAAAAAATCAAAAATAGATTTTGATGGGTTTTTTTGGGAAAGCGATGTAGGCACTAGTTAGCCCTTGAATGCATTTCACCTGATGGTAAGTGATGATGATGCGGTCTAAGATGGTAGCGGGCTAACCTGTCAGGGGTATGGTAAACCAATACTTCTAATTGGTTTCTACGCGCCAATGTGCCGAAACGCTAAATCGCTCAGCGACACGTCTACACGTGATATTCATATTTAACTCGCCATGAATGTTTGTTACATGATGACGAAAACACACTTGAGATCTACATCTCGAGAGTGTGTTATGATATAAACCCGGTGTTTTTGGAACGAAGTTCCTTATCGCGCGTTGTGAAAGGGGGCTAGACGGAAAAAATTCTTACGAAAAGTTGTCACGACACTTTTTGTTATTGTAAGCTGTGCGGCGTCGCATGTTTCTCTGTCTGTCTCTCTCTCTTATAGAAAGTAAGCCAGATATTTTCATTTCTATTTCGCATTGAACAGTGTGGTGTCGCGACGACTATTTTTGTTGAGTGTATACAGGTTTTTTGTAAATAATAAATAATAAAAAATAATAATAATAATGAATCCTGACAGTGTTTCTGCACAAGTTCCGGATATTGCTGATGGAGTACAAAATTGAGCCTACTGATTAAGTTTATATAACATTATATTTGTTAATAATAAAAAAAAATTATTACAACTTAAATAAAATAAAATTTTATTACAATTCCTTCACTAATTAATCGAAAGGAACTTCGTTCCATCCGGGTGTCCTTTGACACCTCTCAAGTATTTTTTTTTAAATTTCAGTCTACTATCCAAAGAGATTCAACACTTTTAGATGTTTAGGCCGTTAATTTGATCGCTGGTTTTCTGTTCCGAAAATATCGTTAGTTGACCTCGAAATGTATTTAGGATATCGATAATACGATCGAGTGTGTTGATAAATACTATACACCGTCAGCTCATAAATTAAATAATGTTTTTTTTTTCTTATTTATTTATACACATTTATTATAAACCTATATATAAATATATATATATATATATAACCTATATATATACGTGACGACGTGTTGACGTGTTGACGACCTCCGTGTCTGTCGTCGCATGTGCTGTCACATTTTAAAGTTGGAGGTCCCGGGTTCGATACCCGGCTCGAGTCTGGTCTGGTGGGAGGCTACGGCCGTGGCTAGTTACCACCCTACCGACAAAGACGTGTCGCCAAGCGATTTAGCGTTCCGGCACGATGTCGCGTAGAAACCAATTAGGGGCGTGAGTTTACCATAGTCCTAACAGGTCAGCCCGCTACCATCCTAGACAGCATCATCACTTACCACCAGGTGAGATAGCAGTCAAGGGCTAACTTGTAATGTGTAAAAAAAATTTTCGGCGCGGATCCGACCAACGCATCGGACTCCGTCCTCGAGGCCTCTTTCCTTCCACTTTGCCGGTGATAACCATCTTTTCCGGGCCACCTTCCCTTCGAGCAATGTGACCGAAGTACTCCAGAATCCTCTGTAGCCAGATGGTGGATAGCCTTTTCGTTATTCTGAGTTTTCTCAAAATCGATACGTCCATTCTGACCATGGGATCCGAAGCATTCTCCTCCAGCAGGACATCTTGTAAGCGTCAATGCGTTGCCGATCAGCTGCCTTAATTGTCCATATCTCAGCAGCATACAGAAATATCGGGAACACAAGCACGAACAAGTATTATTTCAGTGGTCAGCAAACGACGTGTTTATCAAAAACAGCAAGATCTCTTATCTATAAAGGCTTCCATGTCACTTGATAACATCATCCTTTATACAGGCTTCACTTTACGATGGCCAACATACGAGTATATAAGCATTTCTTAGGTAGATTATGACTACACTGAATGATACTTTGATAAGTTCAAAGTTTATATAAACGTAAGCTTGTAGAAACGTCCTACTATAGTGTAAAGGTTTACGTAAATGATAAACAAGCATGGGTGTGAAATATTGCTCTAATAAGATAGCTCTTAATATAATTTTAAGTGGCATGTGAGATGGTGATAACAAAAAGAAAATTTACCTGGCTCATTAGTCGTGCACTGGCTTCTTCTTAGATCAATCATTCAATTAATCAATCGTAAACTTTATCTGGGAAGCGGTGATAGCCCAGTGGTAAGGCGTCAGACTCCTAATCAGAGGTCGGCGGTTCGAATCCAGGCACGCACCTCTAACTTTTCGGAGTTTTGTGCGTTTTCAAACAATTAAAATATCACTTGCTTCAACGGTGAAGGAAAACATCGTAAGGAAACCTGCACGCCTGAGAGTCAATCAGCACATGGCCAGCGTGGTGGACTATGGCCAAACCCTTCTCATATTGAGAGGAGACCCGTGCTCTGTAGTGAGCCGGTAATGGGTTGATCGTGATGATGATGAATAATAATTTCGAAATCATCGACAATCACGTATTTTTTTAATTTCTAACTAAGCAAAGCACAGATGGTAATCAAAGTCTTAAAATGATCCGGATTTGTCGTAAAAACGAAACGCTAAATGTGTTTATATTTTTGGGTTAAAAATATGCCGTGTACAGGGTGAATTTATCGAGCGGGCGTGCACGGCCAACTCCGAAACTATGAGAAAAAGTGCTAAGTACTCAAAAATGTTTCGATACAGATTTTGTCAAAAACCAACCGCATAATATGATTTCATAATATCAAAAAAAAGTATCAATATTTAAGGCGAACTTTTTTCTTTTTTTTTCTTACGTTCCGCATTAATTTTTGAACCTTATATAATAATTGTTGAAAATATTATACATTTATTGCAATAAATAGCTGGATTTGAAATCCCAAATATTGTACTGCATTCAGTATTACAATATTATTGATTCCGTTTAGAGTATTTTCCAAAGATCTTTCAAGTCAGTCATCCTTCCAAGATCTTTTTACTACTACTACTACTTTTAGCCCAAGAGAAAATAATCCTAATCAAATCAAATCAAATCCGGTGACCTCACTGGCTCCTGAACAGGAGCGTTGCAATCAAATTTTCTGCTGAATCAACAGTGCTTCTGTTGTAAGCCTATAATATGTGCTAGCGCTCAATCTTGTCAAATGAATAATTCGTTGGTCTGAGCCAAAATCTATCTAGCTCTTTCAACAGCGCATTTAATATTTCTACATATAAGTTTAAACATTTTTAATAAAATCTTGAAATTACATATCACAATTCTTCAAAATAATACCCTGACAATTTAAATAAAACAAATCTAAAAGTATTAATTCATGTTGGCCTATCACAGCCACTTATGAGTGTTCATACATATTAATTATTGCATATTCGTGTGCTGATGGGGATAATAATTAATTTGTTAACATAAAACCTAAAGCTACGGTTCAAAACGCGCCCGTGCGAAGAACATACATACCATTTGAAAATGAGTTGTGTCAAAGAATAAAATTATGCGTAAAACTGTCGTAGTCAATTTTAAAATCAAAAATCAAAATATCTTTATTCTTATAAACCTATTACAGGCATCTATGAAGCGTTTATATTTATCACCTTTTTCATTATTTCTATTCGTGAAGTGATGGTGATAACTACACTCGCCAACTTAAAACTAAAGCTAAGGGCTAAATCGCGCCCCTGTCTAAGGCCCACAACAAAATATTATTTTGTTATCACCATCTCACGCAATCAAAAAATCTGGTTTCTGATTAGCAATTACAAAAAATCAAGACGTCTCTAACAAAATCTACGTCATTAGCGCGATTTCTTAAAGTTCTTCTTTTTTCTTTTACTGTGGTCTTTTTTTTTCTTCTTTCGTTTTATGGCTTTACACAGATTAGCCAATGTCAAGTTTATAGCAATGTAGAAGTTAAGGAGAAATGGCGGGAAACTTCGCACTCTGCGGACGCGGCTCCCTCAATCCTTTCCCAAATCAATACCTGTTAGCCATTCAGAAAACTAGCCACTACACAAACGACACCAACACTGTCCACGTTACAACCAACAGCAGTCCTTTCCAAACCAGCCAACAAACATTAATTTAAGAAAAGCGTGAAAAAACCGCGCCCGCCATATACGAAGTCTCCCGCCTTTCTCCACTGTGGTCTTTAAAGAAAGATAAAATGACACAGTTTGACAATTTTGAGTGTAATTTCGAACAAAATACAGATAATGTACCTATATCTATACTTCACATAATTGGTTCCCTTTTAGCGACTCTATAGAATGGCGTAATAATGCAGAGTTTGTGTGTCAAAATCAAAGGTTAGATTTCTGGCTAGGTTTTTTTGAGACATCCAATTGATGCGGTTTTATCTTTTTTTATCTATCATTAATATCGGACCCGAGAGTTCTTTGGAGTTCTTTTCACTATTTCTCATAGCTTCGGATTCGGCCTAGCCCACTTGAAAAATTCACCCCGTATACCTACGTAAGTCTAATAAATCACTTCTTTATAACTGTGACCCAGATGTGGGCCTAATTATTACGTGAGGTCATACATTAAACTAAGCAGGTTTCATATCAATTCCCTTGCGGCGCCGAGTTAAAAAATCAGACAACACCCATAATTGCCAATTCGGCGCAAAAATCGAACGCACTTCGCCATAATTAAAAAAGGGGCAAATTTATTCCACCCTCTTCATTAACTTACACCCAACTCACCCCCATCACCACCCACTTTCTTCGTACAGCGGTCAGTAGTCTACAGGCCTTCTCGCAAACAGTGTCGCCCTAGTAACTAAGTGCAAAACAAAAATAAACAAATTATTCAGATACTTTTAAAAAAACCAAAATTAACGTGTGTAGTTATGAACTTCGCTAACTAAAACTTTTATGAACCAAAGTGAAAAAGTTTGTCGAAAGTGTCGATAATGGCCGTAAAATATACAAAAATAATCTTTATACCAAATTTCTCGTGTAAAATGTTGTTTTTTTATACAAAATCGTTTTAATTGTAAGCAAAGAACTTGATCATTAGAGAATTTTAACATGTCCGACGAAATGTTCCTGTACTTCCTGAAAATAAGTTGTTACGTTGACGCGTTTGACGTTTTCAATTAAAAATGGCCTCCGTTATTTGTTTTCGCGCCAAAAAATCAATCATGATCGCGAATCTGCCGGTGGTTTTCTACATTTTCAAAATCAAATTGAAATGACGTCGGTGGAAATGTACTAGTGAAGGCGGAAAAATGTGAAACTGTATAGTGAAATCGTCTGTACTGTGTTTGTTATAAAACTGTGTTGTTATTTGTATGTGTGTATGTTTTGTTTTATATATATGCAGTGCATTTTGTCCTTGAAGGTTGGTATTATTGTTAAAATATTTTTTTTCTCTGTCGATTTCTTGACGAACCCCTGTATCTAGAGATGTTTATTGGACCACTTATAAAGATTTATTTTATTTATAAAAGTAGTTAAATATTCTATAACTATTTATATTAGAGATAATATTAAAATTGGTTCATTTGTTTTTAAAGATAGTTTGCCATTGGACCCCAGCAATTTTATTTATTTATTTACACACTTTTATTGTACCTACACCACGAAAAAGGAAAAATAAAACAAAAAAAGACAGAAAATAACAAAAACAGTAGTATACAATTTGGCGGCCTTATCGCTAAAGAGCGATCTCTTCCAGCCAACCAAATATGTAGAAGATATAGAGATACGGAAAGAGGAAGGTGGTGCAAAATATATGCATAAATATATACAAACGAATAATATAATATTTAATAATTTTTGTACAATCCTAATTGATTATACTCATGACATAGAATTTTTGGTATATGAACTAACTTAGATACGAACATCTTCAGTGCTCTAGAAAATCTCACACAAAATTTCTCCTTGATACTCCATGTGACCTGTATATAGCTATTTTATTTCAAAAGCAATGAGGACCACCACGAGTTGGTATATACAAATTGATGGTAATTTATTCAGAGAAATCCCAACTTCATAATCATACAAAACAGGGTGTTCATGTTCATGTCTTGGAATATACAGTCCACGGTATTGGCTTGAAAAAAAACAGCTTTCACATGTAAACCGATTTATAAATGTTACAAGCATTTATAAATCGTTCATATATAGGTAATGTTTTTTCATCATTTTAATTCGTGAGGTGATGGTGATAACTACACTCGATTAATTTAACTCAATTCAATAAAATTTCAATTCCACTTAAAGCTAAAGCTAGGATGGTTCCAAACGCACCCAGGTCTAAGTAAAAACCCACAATAGGTAAACTTGTTCGAAGGTTTATTATCACCATCTCACTAAGTCAATAATAAATTATAATTAGCGATGGAGTTAGAGCTATTCACACTCAACCCTTTTTATCATTAATCATTAATATAATCCTTAACATTGTAATCGGACTTTTCTCAAAAGCTTACGTATTATGAAATCTTAGAACTTATTCATAGACATCTCCAAGACTTGAATTGGTAATTTGCTATAAAATGATAGATATATCCAAGATTACAGGTAATTTGTTATAAAATAAAATAATTGCTTGGGTGCTATTTCCAGCGGCTCACTGATACTCGTTCGTTTACCTATTTGGGGTTCTATCAACGCTGCCTTTTCCACTTTGGGATAAATAATCTAAAAACATTGCGATCTGTAGGCAAACATGCTAAACGATACGCGATTGGTACAAACCGAAATTAAATTGATTTCGCAATTGCGAAATTCGCAAAACTAACGCACTTGTTAAAGTTCAAAAGTTTGCAATCAAGGCCAAATATTTTCATGAAAGTTTTGATTCATTCATGACCTATGAATCACGATGACTCAGTAGGACCAATGAACTGACCGCCTATTATAATTTTGGTATCTAATATTGGGCAATATTTCATTGGAATATTGCCCAATATTAGACGACCTCCGTGGCGCAGTGCGTGCGTTGTCGCATTAAAATGTTGGAGGTCCTGGGTTCGATTCCCGGCTCGAGTCTGGTCTGATGGGAGGCTTCGGCCGTGGCTAGTTACCACCCTACCGACAAAGACGTGTCGCAAAGCGATTTAGCGTTCCGGCACGATGTCGCGTAGAAACCAATTAGGAGTGTGTTTACCATACCCCTAACAGGTTAGCGCGCTACCATCCCAGACTGCATCATCACCTACCACCAGGTGAGATAGCCGTCAAAGGCTAATTTGTAGTGTATAAAAAAAAAAAAAAAAGAATACCTTTATTGCTGGATGGGACGACGTTCATTTCAGGTGACACTCCAAGGTCAAGTCACCCGTATTATCCTCCCTTCCTAGAATGCAAGTTTCATTCCTTGAATCACAACCCTTGTTTCATCAGACGTATGAACCTTTTCTTGTAACACGTTAAGAGTATTTCACGTCACGTTGCCCCAATGCGGATTTTATCTATCTACAATTAGATTAAGCTTTCCCAACGAGCTTTGGTCCCAAATATACATGTCATTGACCTCAAAACTAGATCATATTAACTCAACAGATGAGTAAAATCACCAATTAAGACCCACTATTACAAAATTTAATATTTGCTATAAAACTGAGTCGTTATTTGTATGTGAGTATGTTTTGTTTATATTTTCAGTGCATTTTGTCCTTGAACGTAGGTATCTATATATATAAAAGCGAAAGGTCACTTACATACTTACATACTGATTAAACACGAAATCTCAAAAACTATTGAACGTATTAAGCTATAATTTAGCAATTAGGTAATTGATAGTTAAGAAGTGTCAGCTAAGAAAGGATATTTAGAAATTCCACCCCTAGGGGGGTAAAATAGGGGTTGGAAATTTGTATGAAATTTCTTTGTTTTTATAGTTAGAAACACAAAAATTTGCATTAAGATTAATAATAATAAATAAAAAACATGTCCATCAATTTTTTTTCAATATTACCTATTAAGGGGATATATTACCAAATATAGGGGATAATAGTTTTTGCTTATTTTTTATTATGAAGTCTACAAGCTTGAAATTCTGAAAATAGGTTTCTTTTAGGGCGTAAGTATAAGGCTAGAATTTTTTTTCATCCAAATTTTCCCCGAAGGGGATTAAATAGGGGTTTGAAGTTTGTATGAATGTCATATGTTTTTTAGTTTAGCGACACGAAAATCGGCAATTTGACACGCACGGGAAACCTCAATCTCACGGAAAATCAGCAATTCTACGCAGACGAAGTCGCGGGCAACAGCTAGTTATAGTATATTATGACAGCTTAAAAAAAAAATTAAACGTACAGCCCAACTAGATGAAGTGGGATAGACAAATGAATTGCACTGTACAGTATTGCACGTACCAAGACCATTAATCACGCGGTATGATACAGTAATCGCTTTTCATCGTATGCTCAATATGGGACGTTAACAAATTGATAGTAATTTGATGGATGAATTTCTAAGGTGTATTATTTCGCGTTTGATTTTGATACCTTGTATTTAATATGGTTCGTAGATAGATTTTACGACCTCCGTGGCGCAGCGCGCTTGCTGTCGCATTATAAAGTTGGAGGTCCTGGGTTCGATTCCCGGCTCGAGTCTGATCTGGTAGGAAGCTTCGGTCGTGGCTAGTTACCACCCTACCGACAAAGACGTGTCGCAAAGTGATTTAGCGTTCCGGTGCGTAGAAACCAATTAGGAGTGTGAGATAAATAAATAAATAAACATACTCCTAACAGGTTAGCACGATACCATCTTAGATTGCATCATTACCAGGTGAGTTTGCTGTCAACGGGCTAACTTGTGGTGGATAAAAAAAACTGGGTAGGTTAGAACCTATAATTTCTGTGACCAACTAAATATGTATTTGTTAGACACGAAATTGAAATCGTATCGGGACGTCTATATTCCTTATTAGATATGCTAACTGCTGAGCGCCACAGGCCAACTATTATTCTGATGTCCGTAACTATTGTTTATATACTATAAAGTTCTAGATTTCCAGTTTTTTAAAAATCCCGTGCATAGTTTTTAATTTCTTAAGCTAAAAAGTATCTATTCCCTTCTCCAGGAGGATTAAGATTGATTGATGCAAGCATTATTCTGAACATACTCACTCACACTCATATCATTTTAGTATTGGTTAGGAAACCTACTTTTTACTATACGCAAAAGTTTTGCGTGACGCGTTGCTATTTTATTGATACAGGAGGTTATCTTTAAAATTTAATCTACTACTTTTATTTCGATTAAGAAAACCTTATTTGTTTGTTTAAAGACGGGTTAAACTTGCCTCCTTCCTTGGGGTTTGATTGGGTTCGATTCCCGGGTCATGCCAATTTAATTTACGCATTCACATCACAAATGGCAAAAAAAGAAATTTCCCCATTTTTCGGAATACCCCACGAAAGCACAATCTACCAACATTAGTTAAGAATGCCGCGCGCAACTTTATTCAACTTTGATTAGAGAACCTGCCAAAAAGGAATTCGAACTAATTATACTTCTGAATAGTTGGAACTAAACTTGTCTACAACTTAATATCAGAAACGTTAACCAGTTCCTCAAGGGCTGATCAAGTTATCGGATAACTCCTTTAGCTGTCAAGGTTGGCATGCGATCAATTTTAACCGTTTGACAGAAACACCATTACTCTTAAAATAACTGTTCAGTTTTTATAAGCGTTTGACAAACCCGCGTAAAATCTGAATTGCGTTTGGGATAAGCTGTGGTAGCCTTTCGATTAACTAATACTAATTTTGTTTTGTTTTGTTTAGACTTTGTTTTTGTTATAATGTTATTATGTGTAATCATTTAATTTATTTAATTAGTGTTATTGGATATTGTCCGTTCTAATTAAATTAAATTAAAAAATACGATGAGTGGATAATGCGTTTGCTTATTTCCGTATAATAATCATTTAGGTTACAATTCAGTTGGTTAAAAATTGATTTTTATTAAATTGTTTGCTCTAAATATTGCATTTAAAATATGAATATAAATTGATCACATGCTATATAAATTGTAAATTCGACACGACAATAAACCACGTTCTTAGTAAAATATAGTTAAACAATATAGTGACACAATACAGTAGATAATATATTTAGTATATAATACATATTTGATATAAACCTATAAGATGATGATATACATTCGTTTACCGAATTGGGAATCACTCAATGTAGCCTTTTTCACTTACGGGATAAATAATTTCAAAACATTGCGATCTATCGATCTAGACTACAGTCAAACATGCTAAACGATAGGCGAAGCGATAAAAAATATAATATAAACCTATAAGATGATGATATACATTCGTTTACTGAATTGGGAATCACCCAATGTAGCTTCCTTTACTTCGGGATAAATAATTTAAAAACATTGCGATCTATCGATCTAGACTACAGTCAAACATGATAAACGATAGGCGAAGCGATAAAAAATATAATATAAACCTATATGATGATGATCGCTTAATACGCCGATTTACTAATTTTACCAACGATTAGCTTTTCTGAAACGGGGGCAACTGCCGTAGCCTAGCCTTGGGTGTGAGGGGAAATTAGAAATAATATATTAATACAGGTATAGCCGCCAACATAGCTGTGTTGTGCTTCCAATGAATAGACGCTAATGGCGACGGGACATGAAACTGTGAAAACCCAACCTCTTAGCTTAATTTGCCGACTTCGACATTTGTACGTGGTGAGCGGGGTAGCTTTTCGAATCTAGACTAGTTTTATTAGCTGGCTCAGAAGCGATGGTGTACTCCATCTAGAAATTATAAAATTCGCATGTTCATATACCTTTCGGAGTTATGTGCGTTTTTAAACAATTAAAATATCACTTGCTTCAACGGTGAAGGAAAACATCGTGAGGAAACCTGCACGCCTGAGAGTTCTCCATAATGTTCTCAAAGGCGTGTGAAGTCTGCCAATCCGCACATGGCCAGCGTGGTGGACTATGGCCAAACCCTTCTCATATTGAGAGGAGACCCGTGCTCTGTAGTGAGCCGGTAATGGGTTGTTCATGATGATGATGATGATGTATGTTCATTTCTTCGGTCTAGACTTATGAATATCAAAAATCCAAACTCCGGTAATATTATTATAAATAAAAAAATTGTATCTGTGTGTTATTATAGATAGCTAGATAAAGCTGTTAGGTAGATAGCTAGATAAAGTCTTTATTATTACACATTACAAAACTTAGATTCTAAAACAAATAAGAACAAAAAATAGTTAACAAATATAACTCGCAAAGGCGGTCTTATTGCTTAAAGCGATATGACGCGCAAACAACGCGTGGTCCACTCGTCGCACTATGGCACAAGAATATTGAAATTTTGCTTATTGATACTTTTATCAGAGAATTTGCTCTATGATACTTTTATCACAGCCAGTGATCTTTTTTATCTATAAAGGAAACATTTTGTCCTCATTTTCGCTTGGTCCAAAATCCCAAAAAAATTTAGTATTTATAGCTCTTAGCTGCATCAATCGGGGAGTATAGTTGGTGGTAGGAGTATATAACTATACACTCCCACCAGTTCAGACTCGACTCGGAATTGAACCCAGTACCTCGAACTTTGCAACTTTGCCCAGAACCTCCAACTTTGGAATTTCACAGCACGCGCACTACTTACTGTTGTAGTTATGTCAATTTTTTTATTTATTTTATTTATTTCTCATTTAAATCGGACATGGAAGCGTCCATAGATTTGTTAGTATGTTAATAACATTTTATCCTTATTGACTATGTTAGTATTGTTATTAATATCATCATCAGAAATTATTTTTTATTTTATTATTATCAAAAACAATTATTTTTATTTTTATTTTATCCGCCCAATAGCTACCTTCATACAGTGGTGCAGTATGGGGCAGTCAGGCCTGGCAGCAATTACCTTCAGGATGCCGTTGTCGCTTGTACGTAGTCGATGCAGGAGAGACGTCGCTTTTCCACGCATTATGGCAAAAAAGTAATTGGTGTGTGCGTCCGCGAACATTTTGGAGGCACTGCTCTATGATTCTATCAAGAATCAAACCTGGAACGTCCCCTTCAAAGGCCTTCGCTAATCGCAGTGGCATTGAGCTCGTCGAATTAATCTGTAATTCTCGTAACGCTCCAAATACCGGGTGTCGCAATAAATTACGCAAACACACATTGCAAAGTATTCAAGCGATTCTAATGATAAGCTCTTCATGTTATTTTTGGTAACTTTTACGGTCAAGTGCGCTGTGCGAGTGTTAAAAGATAGAATAATAATTATAGATTACAATAAAAAAGCGGCGATAGCCTAGTGGTTAAGGTGTCGGCCTCCTAATCAGAGGTCGGCGGTTCGAATCCGGGCACGCACCTCTAACTTTCGGAGTTATGTTCGTTTTAAAAAATTAAAATATCACTTGCTTCAACGGTGAAGGAAAACATCGTGAGGAAACCGGCACGCCTGAGAGTTCTCCATAATGTTCTCAAAGACGTGTGAAGTCTGCCAATCCGCACATGGCCAGCGTGGTGGACTACGGCCAAACCCTTCTCATATTGAGAGGAGACCCGTGCTCTGTAGTGAGCCAGTAATGGGTTGATCATGATGATGATGATGACAATAAAAAAAAACAACTTAACCACTAGGATATTATTTATTATCAGCCCGTACTGTCCCAATGTTGGGCAAAGGCCTCCCTTTCTTCCTTCCATTTGTCTCTATCTAGGGATATTTGGGGCCAATCCGACATATAGGCATCGAGTTCGTCACGCCAACGACGCCTCGGTCTGCCTCGACGTGGTTTTGTTTTTTGTGGCACCAAATGTGTAGCGGCCTAGGATTATATGATGGTAAAGTTTCATAGTCAATCATTAACATATTTAAGGCATTAAGTAAACGTTTTTAAGCAATTAAAATATCACTTGCTTCAACGGTGAAGGAAAATAACGAGAGGAAACCTGCACGCCTGTGAGTACTCCATAATGATCTCACAGGCGTGTGAAGTCTGGCAATCCGCAAATGGCCAGCGTGGTGGACTAACCGGATTATCAGCTACTCCTATACCAAATTTCATTGAAATCCATCCAGTTGTTTCGGCATGATGCGCGGCCAAGATACAGACAGACAGAAAAATAAAAAAATAAATTGTTTTGGGCTCAGTATTGTTCGTAAAGCATCCTGCAATCAAAATGTTCAAAATATATTTAAAGTACAGAATTCGTCCTGTTACAGTTTTATTATATTATAGAAATACATTTGTTATAGGGTCAGTAACAACGATGTTTACAAGATTTAAACCTCGAGCTTGTTAAATAGTTGATGATACCATAAAAAGAACATTCGGAGGTTGGTATCTTTTGTCAATTGGCAGTGAAGCAGCAATGGCGGCGTAATTCAGCGCAATGGGATAATAGCCTATTATCTCGTTGATTGGAGTGCCTTACACTGTTACACAATAAATGTTACTATTAACTGGAAGTTTTTTTAATAAAGTATTTGTTTATGTATTCCACTGAACATCTTTGAAACTTTTATAGATTGATCTGTGAACACTGCGTTTCCGTTCAAGCGACACACACAAATAAAAACAAAAATAGCTTTATTCAAACCTATTACAGGCATCTATGAATCGTTCATATATAATATATTTCTCATTATTTAATTTATGAGGTTGGGTATCCCCAGGTATAAGGAAAAGCCTACAACAAAACCTACCAGTTTTTGTTATATATCACCGTTTGACATAGTCAATAATAAATTATAATTTATGCCTAAGCTTTTTTTATCACTAATATAACCCTCACTATCGTAATATGATTTTATTATAACTGAACTTATTGATAGACGTCTCCATGATATCAATAGGTATCTAATTTATTATAAAATGAAATACAATTTCCGTTGAATGAGTTACTAATTTTATGGAACCTACTAACTAACACTCTTCCTACCAGTTGCCAACTGACTGTATATTAGTGGCGATCATTTCCATACGATATCGATGTTTTTTTTGTTAGCATACACTATAATTGGGTGGGAGACATTTGACACTGATTGGGAAATTTGTATTTCATTATCGGTTGCAACGCTACCCGCACTGGTGGTAAGTTATGGTGCAGTCTAAGATAATAGCGGGCTAAACTGTTTGACGTATGGTAAATACTCCTAATTGGTTTGTACGATACATTGTGCCGGAACGCTAAATCGCCATATGACACGACTTTGTTGTAGGGTTGTAACTAGCCAAGCCTCCGAACTAGTCTGCCACCAGACCAGGACCTTGGTATTATAATGGTACAACACACATACCTTGAAATGATTATTGATTAATAAAACCCTTAAAAAAACTGTTTTATATTCATACATTACACTTAAAACGTTACGTACGTAAATTCATGTATTTTGTAATGCTTTTAAATTAATGTTTAAGAACTACCAAAAATTTCTAAGTATTTATTTATTATCAATTTCTTTAGAAAACAGTCATGCACGTAAATTAACTTAGAAAAAATCATAGAACTGGTGCAAGACCCTCACCTCGTCCAGTGACAGTTGCTATTTGAATTTATAAGCATATTCGATAGACAGGCGGGTGTTGTCCAACGCTGGTCCGACAAAAAGGTAATGACGTTCAAACGATCCCATAAAATATACGCTTAATAGCGAAGTTTGGGCTAAAGACTAGTAAATCACACCGGCCGTAGTAGCCCAAGGTCGAGGGGCGTCGCTGCTGCTATCGAGGGCGGGATCCCTGATCCGAGCCAAGGCTGGCCCAATGGTCAGTGTTACAACTAAACACATTACTATTTCTGTGCATATTTATAAAAGGATTGAATGAATGATCCATAAACACAATATCCTCCCCATGAACTGATTGAACTGAGATTAGTTATTTTAATATCTTTTATAACGTATTCGTCCGTCAAGGTAATATTTGTAAATTCATCCCCTCATGAGGCCAAATGGAAGTTGAAATTTGTATGAAAGTCTCACTCATTAGGTATATATACTAACAACATAAATTATCTAGATTTTTACATGCATGCATGTAGCCTTTGACATGGAAAAGAACATGGGCTACCTTTTATCCTGATTCCTTAATAAGTTCCCGAGGGAAAATTAAAAATTGCTTACGAGCTAAGCCGTGGGCAGACACCCATCCTATGTATTGTATATTTTCTATACCGATCTCTCAAATAGTTCCAATTCCAAGATTAAAAATTGTTAACAAGCGAAGCTTTAGACCCAATTCTGAAGTCCACGCAGGCGAAGTCGCGGGCAGAAGTTAATTTATTATAAAATAAAATACAGTTTCATTTTGTTGTGAGTGTTAATTTTGTGCAGCCTACTAAAGGGTAATCAGCCAGCAAGTCATGAAAAATGTCGACGTCAATATATGTAGTTCGAGAAATTTTATTATATTTGGCACACATGCGCGCCTTCGAAGCTTGTTTTCCTTGAAGAGTTTAGCTGGGATTAGAGAAATATTTGTATTGCAATAAATGGGATATCCGCGTAGTTCGGTTTTGGTTTCAGGTTTAACATCCCTGGTAGACTGTTCCCCCTCCCGTTAAACGGTAGTCTTAACCTTGGGTTGGAGTAATAATTTACTGTCGGCAGTTGCCACAGCGTCGGGTCATTACTCACACACATTCCTCAGTTATCAGAAGGACGTCCAGCGACTGGCCAAGGTCACGCAAGACAACCTTGTCAGGTTTCCTTATAAAGGATTTTCAAGGACCAATTATTCAGCCTAAAGGTAAAAAGTGTGGAGGGAGTGAAGATTTCCTTTGTCATGTTTGTATGGTAGGCTAGTGGATAGTACTTTTTCCATGAAGTGGTATGACTCATATGGTGGTAGGAAAAACGGAAGCCTAAAGAGCTTTCTTCATCTCTGCATTGCGTATAAGACATTACGTACGTGTCCATGGGATATAAACTGCTAAAGAGTGGCGATCCTTATGTAGCGCTGAGGTTCCATGGTAAAATAGTGTACAAGGAAATATATAGCCAACCATATATACACACCAAAATAGATAAAAAACAAAATGCATCCTTTTTTACAAAGAGGCGGTATTAGGAGAGAAAGAGGGATTCCGAGGGCTCTTAACGAATATTTTCATATGACTCGTAATAAATATGATACCGATGGTTTAACCTGCTTTTGGGAAGTCTGCTTAGAAGAAAAAGAAAGGTGGTAGCCAATAGATGACCCTGCCTGGTAGTCAAATTTAGTAAGGCTGGATGCTTTAGGATGCGTGCCACGAGACGTTTATCGCTCTCACCCTGTTTGTATGAGACTACACGAGATAATGGTATAGATAGTTATCTCGAAGCGCGCATCTTAGACCTACAGGGTCTCATGGTCCACAGTCAAGGATGCTAACTTGACACTTGTCGGTATCTCAGTAAGTTCTCACTCCAAAATATACATGGCATGTGCTTATAAAGCAAGTTTACTTGATAAAACATGAATTTTGAATTTTATCTACAAGACCACTTAAGTAGCTTTTTTTATATATTAAAACTTAGCTTTTGACAGCTATCTCACCTGGTGATGTTGTAGTCTAAAATGGTAGCGGGCTAACCAGTTAGGGGTATGCTAAACCCACACTCCTAATTGGTTACTACGCGACATCGTGCCGGAACACAAATTCGCTTGGCGACTTGGGTGGTAACTAGCCACGGCCGAAGCCACCCACCAGACCAGACTCAAGCCGATAATCGAACCCAGGACCTCCAACTTTATAATGCGACAGCGGAAGCACTGCGCCACGGAGGTCGACAAGAAGTTAGTTAGACAATATAACTTGTTAGTTAAACAATTTTTTTTTATTCAAAATAAATTTCATCATCATCATCAACCAATCTCGACTATGAGATAATATGAGATGATATGATAATATGAGAAGGGTTTCGCTATAGTCCACCACGCTGGCTAGGATTGGCAGACTTCACACGTCATTGACATTACGGAGAACTCTCAGGCGTGTAGGTTTCCTCACGATGTTTTCCTTCACCGTTGAAGCGAGTGATATTTTAATTGCTTAAAAACGCACATAACTCCGAAAAGTTATAGGTGCGTGCCCGGGTTCGAACCCCCGACCTCTGATTAGGAGGCTGACGTCCTAACCACTAGGCTAACACAGCTTATTAAAATTCATAATAAAGTAAATTTCAATCAAAACATTGAGGCCCTAGTTCGGTGTATAACCAAGTTACCTATTAATTAGGATCCCTAAATAGGGCGTATGCAAAACCGTCGCGTTACTAATATAATTTATTCTGTATGAAGCGGAAAAAATTCCTCACATTTTATATTACGTGGGAATACTCAAACATTTTCGTATTAATTTGCGTTCGGATTTTCATATAAATGGCGCCATGGTGTAAGCGATAAAAAAATATACTTTCACATAACACTCCCAAATTTTATTCCGCTAACACTAGCACCACACTCCAAACCTAGTTTAATAAAACTCTTGGACGACCACGTTTATTTGTGCCTTACAAATAAACGTGGTTGCACCTCGGAATAGCACTGCAGTGTGTGTTAACAATTCAAATAGCAATAAATAGTAATAATAAATTTGTTTATTTAATCGACTAGGGCCCATTTTTGTTAGTAGTACTATGTTAGTATATATACACTTCAAACAATGGAATCAAATAAAACCGTGTTAAAATTAAATTTAACTAGAAATATTTGTTTTAAATGTAGAAACTCTTTGGTTGCCTGGAAATGATCGCTATGTAGCGATAAGGCCGCCAAATTGTGTCCTATTTCTGTTTTTTTCTGTCTTTTTGATTTTTTCCTATCTTGTGGTGTGCAATAAAAGTGTAATCATTTATTCATTTATTCAATGTGAAAAAAAAAACAAAACACTGCAGAGTACGTTATGCCACGTTTATCTGTAAGACCTAGACCTGCAAATAATGATGGTAATAAAATGTGCTTCGGAGAGTACGTTGCCGTACGACCTAAGAGATCAGTCTTGTCAACCCACATTGGAGCGGCGGAGTGGGTTTAATCTCTCATCTTTCTTTGCCCAGAAGCGGGACGACAATTATATTTAGCCTTACTTACTTCCACTAACACCAGTCTCTACTAACAAGGAATTAATGTCTCAGGTTATAAGATTGTTGTTTTAATTAGAATTAATATTTACCCCTAACTGCGTAGTTATGCCGCCACCGTGTTAGATAGCATAATCACTGAGCATCAGGTGAGATTACCGTCAAGAGCTAACTTCTAGTGGAATAAAAATAAAATAGTATCACTTCATATTGAGGCGTTAAATAAATACAAATCAACATTTTCGTGACAACACTTAGTAGTGGTCATGTATATTGAATTTGAAATTGGCTTGAATTAAAAGTTATATATTATATTATATACACCACAAGTTAGCCCTTGACGGCATCTCACCTGATGGTAAGTGATGATAGCGGTCTAACCTGTTAGGGGAATTGTAAATCCATACTCCTAATTGGTTTCTACACGACATCGTGCCGGAACGCTAAATCGCGTGGCGACATGTCTTTGTCGGTAGGGTGGTAACTAGCCACGGCCGAAGCCTCCAACCAGACGACCTCTTACTTTAAAATGCAACAGCGCGCGCGCTGCGCCACGGAGGTCGTCAAAAGTAAAGCAAAGCAAAGTATTGATTAGCTTATATACCTGTGAAAATTCAGCCCCGCTTGCACTAGCACCACACCCCAACCATCGTGTAATAAACGCTTGGCATTTGTGTCGCATGTAATGAGTGACCTCATTACAAACACTCGCGGAATCTTACTTACCTGTCAGCAACAATCATTCCAATTATTATACAGTTAACATTTTAATAAACTATCCAAATCTTTTTTCCAATAACCGATTTTTAAATCCATTACAAAGAAGTTACATAAATTTTGTGTTAACTTAAAGTCAGGCCATTATTTAGCTTTTGTGTTTTAAAACCGCTTTGGTTGTGTGGCAGAAAAGACTAACATTGGCTGGAGCCAACGATCTACAATAACTATAAGATAAAAACGAAAGGACCCTTTGATACGGGCGCCGGGCGCCTAATCGTAGCGATATTATCGAGTATAATAAACATTATGGCAGCATAAACCAAACCTTCCATCTTCTGTGTTCCCTAACGGTTATAATATGGGGATCTTCAAAGGGCGGATTAACAAATTGCTCAAGGGCCAGCAACGCATTGGCGGTTCCTCTGGTGCTGCAAATGTTCATGGGCGGCGGTAATCACTTACCATCAGGCTCGTTTGCTCGCTATGTATATAAAAAAAAAACCTTTTCGACTTGATCATAAAGCTTCAATTTTACCACAATTCTGAGTTCTGCAGACAGCAAACCATGCAGTACATTTGCATGCAATTAAATATTTCAATCATTTTCCACGACCTCCGTGGCGCGGCGCGTGCCTATTTGTATAAAGTAGGAGGTCCCGAGTTCGATTCCCACTCTGAGTCCGGTCTGGAAGGCTTGGGCCGGGTCTATTTACCACCCTACTTATTTATTTATTGAGATTCACAAACAACGATACGGTATGTACTTATTCAAGGGTTATACATAAAATAATTATTACCGTGGCGTCCCTACCCTACTGGCCAAGAGTAGGTTAAAGGTTCCAGTTCGATGCCGCGTAGAAAGCGATTAGGCAGAATTGGCTGCTCTGATGCTGCGGATAATCACTTAACACATCAGGTCTGCTCGTTTGCTCACGATATATTAAAAAAAACATTTTACTTTAAACCGTTTTGATATTATAGACTTAGTGCATTTAACATACGCACAGGCCGTCAAAATCCCTTCAACCATTTAAGAAGAATTAAGTAGTACTAGAACCTCACCTTAGAACCACCATCCATATAGTCGGAAACCTAAGTTTTCTTAGATATTATGTAGCTTCAGCTCATTAGCTGTCTCATGCATAGCACCTCTTCAATCTGGGGCTCCGTTGCTGTGTAAGGCGCGCAAACCAACAGAAAAATATATAAAAAAAACTTGAGAGGTGTCAAGGGACACCCGGATGGAACGAAGTCCCTTTCGATTAATTAGTGAAGGAATTGTAATAAAATTTTATTTTATTTAAGTTATAATAATATTTTTTATTATTAATAATAATAATGTTATATAAACTTAATCAGTAGGCTCAATATTGTACTCGGGAAACACTGCCAGAATTCATATCATTCTTGGAATAACTTTAGATGCAAAGCTTCAATGGGGCCCTCATATAGATCATTTATCGAACAGACTTAGTTCTGCTGCATACGCGGTTAAAAAGATACGCCATATGACAAACATAGAAACGGCTAGGCTTGTATATTTTAGTTACTTTCATAGTATTATGTCATATGGTATTTTATTATGGGGTAATGCGGCCGATATTGACACTATATTCGTGCTGCAGAAGAGGGCTGTTCGTGCAATTTATAATATGGCTCCAAGAGAGTCATTAAGAAAAAAATTTAAGGAAATAAAAATAATGACATTGCATTGCCAATACATATTTGAAAATTTAATGTATGTCCACAGAAATATAACAAAATTCAATAAAAAATGCGATTGCAACAATCTTAACATCAGAAGTAAAAATAAACTTGTGTTGCACGCTACTAGACTACAAAAAATTAGAAATTCATTTAAAGGTAATTGTATACAATTTTATAACAAATTGCCTAATGAGATTTCTGAGATGTCTCTCAATAAGTTCAAAGTTTATATAAAACGTAAGCTTGTAGAAAAGTCCTACTATAGTGTAAAGGATTACGTAAATGATAAACAAGCATGGGTGTGAAATATTGCTCTAATAAGATAGCTCTTAATATAATTTTAAGTGGCATGTGAGATGGTGATAACAAAAAGAAAATTTACCTGGCTAAGTTTGTTGTGGGCTTCTTCTTAGACCGGGGCGCGTTTGGAACCCTCATAGCTTTAGTTTTAAGTATACGAATGTAGTTATCACCATCAAATCACTACTTTGTAAATTATTGACGCGTCAAAAGCGCCTTTTAAAGGACTATTTGAATAAAGATTATTTGAATTTGAATTTATCAGGATTCATTATTATTATTATTTTTTATTATTTATTATTCACAAAAAACCTGTATACACTCAACAAAAATAATCGTCGCGACACCACACTGTTCAATGCGAAATAGAAATGAAAATATCTGGCTTGCTTTCTATAAGAGAGAGACAGACAGAGAAACATGCGACGCCGCACAGCTTACAATAACAAAAAGTGTTGTGACAACTTTTCGTAAGATTTTTTTCCGTCTAGCCCCCTTTCACAACGCGCGATAAGGAACTTCGTTCCAATATTATTTTTAATAACTTGCTTTAAAAACTCCTGTGGAATAAACAACGTCGGGTATTAAAGATTATCTCATGTCTAATTCCACTTTCCAAAATATAAATCTAAGTTCGGGGAAGTTTGGTATGCTAAACTATATCGTTGAACTTTATCAAAGTAAAAATTCAGTTTTTCGGAAATCCCGCGGACACTATGAAAATTTCGAGTAACAAACATACACTCATGCAAACTTTCTCCTATATATAATGTCTAGTAATATACGTGTTATCTATGACGATGGCAATGGTCTCTTGAGACCGGACGGTATGAGTTTGATTCCATGGAAGATGGGCCGGGTGCTGGTATGGGATACAACCTGTGCAGACACGCTGGCCCCTTCCCATCTACATGGAACCAACAATAGAGTAGGTGCGGCTTGTGAAGCGGCTGAAAAAGCTAAAGCATGCAAATACAGGGGTCTAGGCTCCGAATATGATTTTGTCCCATTCGGTGTCGAGACCCTTGGTCCGTGGGGTCCTAGCGCTATAATGTAAATGCATAATGTAAAGGGAAATAGTAAAAACGTTAGTCAATATCACAGGAGACCGAAGAGCTGCCAGTTACCTCGGACAAAGAATTAGTCCAGCTATTCAAAGGGGGAACGCTGCCAGTATCTTCGGAACCTTGCCTAAAGGGGCTCCTTTTAATAATATATTTTAATAATTATATTTTTATTTTATTTTTTATATTATATTTTTTAAGATTTTTAGTTTTAAGTTCAATATAAGGTTTATTTTAAGTTTCATTTGTTATAAATAAATAAATAACTAAACATAAATAAATTATATCAATCAATCAATCAATCAGCCTATAGACGCCCACTGCTGGACATAGGCCTTTCCGAGAGCGCGCCACCACACACGGTCCTCCGCCTTCCTCATCCACCCGCCACCAGCGATCCTTTTCAGGTCGTCGGTCCAGCGAGCAGGTGGTCGTCCTACGCTGCGCTTACCGGTACGCGGTCTCCACTCCAGAACACGTCTGCCCCAACGGCCGTCGGTTCTGCGACAGATATGACCCGCCCACTGCCACTTCAGCTTGCTAATCCGTTGGGCTATGTCGGTTACTTTTGTTCTCCTACGTATGTCCTCGTTACGGATTCTATCCCTCAGAGAAACACCCAACATAGCCCTTTCCATAGCACGCTGAGCGATTTTGAACTTTTGGACACGGCCTACCGTGAGTGTCCAATAAATTATAACGTTAGTGTTATCTTAAATAATTATCTTGCATTGTCCCGCTCGCACTCGCACCACGCACCCACCCCCTACTCTCCGTAAAAATTGCTCGGCATTTATGTCGCAGGTAATTAGTGACCTTATTACCAACACTTGCCGAACCTTACTTACCTGTCAGACACAATCGCAACTACCACTCAAAGTAGTAAAACCTACTGTGTAGTCAAAGAGACTGACTCATGGCCTATTCTCTCTCAGTGGCCGAAAAATTCCATTATGAAAAAAAATGCAATTATAAAAAAAAAATGGATAGTCTGGTGGGAGGCTTCGGCCGTGCCAAGTAACCACCCTATCATCGTTCCGGTACGATGTCGCGTTTAACCCAATTAGCATGGTTTAAAAACTACCATAACCCTAACATGTTACACCGCTAGCCGCACATGTCATGTTTGACGACCTCCGTGGCGCAGCGCTTGCGCTGTTGCATTTTAAAGTTGGATGTCCTGGGTTCGAATCCCGGCTCGAGTCTGATCTGGTGGGAGGCTTCGGCTGTGACTAGTTACCACCCTACGGAAAAAGACGTGTCGCCAAGCGATTTAGCGTTCCGACACGATGTCGCGTAGAAACTAATTAGGATAATGGGTTTACCATGCCCCTAACAGGTTAGCCCGCTACCATCTAACTGCATCATCACTTACCATCATGTGAGATTGCCTACAAGGATTTACTTGTAGTGGATACAAAAATATATATAAAAATAAAAGACGGGTTGCACTCCGGGAGTGCCGGCAGAAGTGAAAACTTGATTATTAACGTTGAGCATGTTTGATATTTTGGAATGGTTAGGGAATAATTTTGCACCAATTGCTTTATCAGTATAAAAGTACTATCATTTATGTGGTAGAATACAATATTCATTTATTGCGCTATCGTACACAAACATGACAATTTATATTACATTAAAAATTTAACACTTTAAAACTATTACAATTATTTTACATTAAAAAGTTTATCTCTCCGAAAAATCAACTTTCATCCATAATATCAACGACTTTTTCACCATCATCATTACCAGAACTATCCATGGATGCGCGTGGCACGCTGTAACATACACGAACATTCGCGCAAGCGCCCTGCGCTGCCTAAACGAAACAGTAGGCCCAGGCATACATTTTCGCCGCGCCGTAGAGAGGGGATAGCTGTCTACTCTCCATCCGTCTTACGCTTTTTCGATCAGGTCACGTGTCCTGACGCGAGTTTAAGATTTTATACCCATTACAGAAAAAGTGCTCAACGCCGCTAAAGAAGTTTTCACTTCAAAAAAAGTTTATTAATATTGAAACGTTTTGTGCAAATCATTACATAAAGTCTAGTAGTCTAATATAAAATCTGTACACTCGCAATAGTAAAAACGTTTCCGAGTATCGAAAGACTGTAACGTCAAATTAAAATGGACCTTATCGCATTTGGTTAGATTCGCAATTTCCGTACAAATTATTTCAATTTTACAATCGTGTTGGATGTGGAAGTGCGGACCAATTTGGGTTTTAAATCCATGAAAATACGTTTCAACTTATAGTGCATTCAATATTAACTGGCGTTTTCCCACTTGAATCTAAACAATAGGGGTAATAAACCAAACACTCATAGTGCCCATTCATTTTTAAAGAAGCCGTTTCGACCTTATCTATTTTGTTGCAAACCAACCAGTGTTGATACCTTTGAATAATCATAGAATATTTTTTTCTTTTTCTTCGTTCTTTCAGAGCACCTTTCTCTCTCTGAATTGCAATTAAAATAAACATTCAAGAGAATTATTTGTGCATCACGACTTAGATGCTTGTTGAACACATTCGGCTTATCGTCTTTATTATTTTCACATGGCACAGTGGAAGGTGATTTCACCCAAGGACGAAACATATCGGAAGACGTAATATTTCCACTGAACTAATCTCTTCAAAGTTTAAAAAACAATTGAGCGGTATTTCTATTTGTTAGAACAACATAGGGAAAGTATCAAAAACGTTTGAAACGCCGTTTGAACGCCGCACGTGTTTTGCAATACAAAGAATTCACCCGCCACTACTTAATCCTATTCTTATTGCTAATGACGGTCTCAAGTGGAAAGACGCCAGTTCACATTGAATGTACTATACTGTCACGTTATGGGGTTTCGATATTAGACAACGATTAGGATTGTGAGCAAAGAAATCTTATACTAACGGTACTGGATTAAATTGTAGCGCCGGGTTATATACCGAGACGACAGTCCGGGGAAGAACAACAGAATCCTGTAATCCAGAATTCATGTGGAAACTTGAACAGAAGACTCAATTGCTTTTAGTCTATTAGCGTTAAGAGTCAGTCATCTATTGCCAAAGCTAAGTCGCGCTAAATTGAAGTAAATTATAAAATAATGTAAATATGAAGTACACAGTCATATAGAAAACTTAGCAGAAACAGTATTTGGATTCGGTTTTTACTGATGAGTATTTATTCTGTGGTTAAAAATATAAAGTATAACTTATAATATAATTACAAGATGGCAAAAAATCCAATGAAAAAACTGACACAAAAATATACTGTAGCAAAATGTAAATAAACTTAGAAAATAGTGTATTGCTTTTCATAAAAAGCGAAAATTAAGTCCCTTGAAAAATTGTAAAAACGAAACCGTGTACTTTTTCTGCTAGGATTTGTATGGGACTGCATATTCAATACATTATTTAATAATTTATTTTTATCTAGTGTGGCTAGGCGTTGGAAATATATGACTCTTTTTTCTAAGCGCATGGATCATAGTCGTGAACGGAGTGATCTTTCTTGGGTTAGGATAAGACCTACAGAGTGTGCCTTGACTGAAAGTCAAAGTTACTGTAAGTTTTATTTCGGACACACAACTTTAGCCTCAATAAAACTGTTTCTTAAGTCAGAAGTAAAACTAAACTTTTATAAATCTAACCCTTATACCAAGGTGCGTTTAGTTATAGCAAGGTACCTCTATAGCTTTAGTTTAAAGTTTGTCAACTGCAGAATCGCTGCGCGTGCGCAGTAGTATTGTAAAGAGGGAGGTTTCAAATTCAAATTCAAATTCCTTTATTGCATGAAAGTGGTACATACATATCAAGATCTTAAGATTAAAGGGTAGCCTAACACATTCTGCCTAAAAGGCGTGCAACAAAAATCTTACAACGAAAAAAACAATAATGTCAATTTAAAATAAGAGTTATGAAATCAATCAATAAAATGAAATTAAATAGTAATAAAGATTTATATATTTAGGCTAAAATAAATTGTATACTGATTCGGAATGTCATAAACAAAATCGCAATCAAAAGGTTTCGGGTTCCATTCTCGGCTCGAGTCTGGTCTGGTGGGATCCTCTTCAGCAGATAGTTAGAGACAAAGATATGCCACCAAGCGATTTAGCGTTCCGATACGATGCCGAATAGAAACCGATTAAGAGAACGGACTCAGCTGACAACGCGGCTGATGTTTATTGGTCAACAATCATTAATCTGGTGGGAGGCTTCGGCCGTGGCTAGTTACCACCCTACCGACAAAGACGTGTCGCCAAGCGATTTAGCGTTCCGGCACGATATCGTGTAGAAACCAATTAGGAGTATGGGTTGTCCATACCCCAACAGGATAGTCTGCTACCATCTTAGACCGCATCATCACTTACCATCAGGTGAGATGCCGTCAAGGGCTAACTTGTGGTGTATAAAAAAAAATACGGATGATTGTTTGCCCGCAATTTATATAAAAAACGCCATCACTACATTGTGCCAAAGCATCGATATTGCCTTTGTAAGATAAATTTCAATTAAAAAATTACATTGACTTTTGACTTTCTGACTTAAGAGAGGGGACTCTCTCTCTTCTTTCTCTCTGAGTGAGGTGGCTTGCGTCCAGCATGAGGACACACATAGGCCGAGGCTAAATAATGTAAAAAAAATGATTTCTCCTCACGTTAAACTTAGAGGTTACAAAAACGTTATAAAAGCTAAACCGTGAGGTTTTTTGACAATAATAGCTTAATCGTTCTTGAACTTTTTTACGCCGAAGCCAATGGTGCGTGAGCGGGAATCGAACGCGTGACCGTCAAGGTAGTCAGCGAAGCGATATTATTATTAATAACATAAGATATCAATATAACTTATACCTCGACTTCCCTACTGTTATGAATGCTGCAATCGGCTGTTTGTTTGTTAAATACGTTCGCCTCAACCGGCACGGGTGAGCGTTGTTCTTATATAAGTCTAAGTAAGCGGTGATAGCCTAGTGGTTAGGGCGTCAGCCTCCTAATCAGAGGTCGGCGGTTCGAATCCGGGCACGCACCTATAACTTTTCGGATTTATGTGCGTTTTAAAAAAATTAAAATATCACTTGCTTCAACGGTGAAGGAAAACATCGTGAGGAAAACTGCATGCCTGAGAGTTCTCCATAATGTTCTCAAAGGCGTGTGAAGTCTGCCAATCCGCACATGGCCAGCGTGGTGGACTATGGCCAAACCCTTCTTATATTAAGAGGAGACCCGTGATCTGTAGTGAGCCGGTAATGTTGGTTGTTGAATGTTGTTGCCGGGTTGTTCATGATGATGGTGATGAAGTCTAAGGTCCTGAGTTCAATCCCGGCAGGGAAAAATTGAGAATTACCAGATTCAATCTCTGGCATTCTCTGGCGGGAGGCTTCAGCCGTGGGTAGTCTCCGACAAAGACGTGCCGCCAAGCGATTTAGTGTATCGGTACGTTGCCACAAAAAATCGCTTCTAATTTCCCCTAGCATTTTTAGACTACATCCCCACTACCATCATGTGACTAAAATAACATTATTTACTGCCATAATTTCTCTAAATTGATTTTTGTTAATGACATATGGCCTATGTATTTCGTTTTTGGTTATCCTTTTTTTTTGTGGAACACTGTATTTATTTCTTAGAGGGTGTTGATAACTGAAACACAGTTTATAGTTCCGCAGGATCATCGTTTTCATGTGTTTAAGCTTCTTGTATTATTTGTTCCTAATAAAAAAAAAAATTATCTTCAAAAAAAAACGTAAAACCTTTCAAATGTGTCGCTTCAAAAAAACTGGTTCAACTAAATAGAAACTAATTAAAAATTAATATTGATACTGAAGCCGAGATAGCCTAGGGGTGAGGACGTCAGCCTCCTAATCAGAGGTCGGCGGTTCGAACCCGAGCACGCACTATAACTTTTCGGAGTTACGTGCGCTTATAAGCAATTAAAATATCACTTGCTTCAACGGTGAAGGAAAACATCGCGAGGAAACCTGCATGCTTGAGAGTTCTCCATAATGTTCTCAAAGGCGTATGAAGTCTGCCAATCCGCACATGGCCAGCGTGGTGGACTATCGCCAAACCCTTCTCATATTGAGAGCAGACCCGTGCTCTGTAGTGGGTTGATCATGATGATGACGATAATTGATACTTCATTCTTCACTTACAGGTACAAACCAAAAAAATGTGAAAAATGGCGCTGAAGCTGAAATATACCGACGAGCACGGCATCCTCCACATCGACATGAGCCCGTCCAGCAGCCCCGCGGAGCCGGACCAGCCCGCCGACCCCAAGTTCGACACCATCAACAACCGCTTCGGCAGCTACGACCTCTTCGGCGGGAAGTACGAGGGCGACGTGGAGACGCACTCGCTGTTCAGGAGCAGATACAACAGCTTCGAGGAGGAGTTCGCGAACACGCCTTACGCGTTCGCGAACCGCGTCACGCGTCACGAGCCCGTACTAGACATCACGATCGACGCGCGGTCAGACGTGTCCCCGTCTAAAGACATCGAGAACGACCGATTCTTCGACCGAGCCGATTTGTTCGGCCCGAAAATAGACTCGAAAAACTCTGACGCGTTCACTGTGACGCACTTGATTCACGCGCAGGATCGATATTACGATTTGTCCACCCGGGGGGGCGAGAAGGGGGTGGTGAGGAAACTGGCGGATAGCTTCGAGGTGAAAAGTGCGCCCGGCTCCGCGAATAAGGCCAGGAGTGTTAAAGCCAGTGATGGGGAGGCTTTCAAGGTGTTGTCCGCGGACAGTGTGAAGGGGTTCCGGGTCGCCGAGGCTAAAGTGCCGTAAGTTATCCATTTTAACCATACAAATAACAATTAAATGCTTTTTTTCCCAAAAATTTTAAGTTTTCTTATATGAGTTCAAGATAATAAATCCCAATACCAAGGATGGTTTACTGCATGCTTTATTTATTTGATTTTAATCTTAACCAAAAAACATCAGGTAAAAATTTAAGTAAAAAAAAAACTTTACAAAAACTTGTACCTACAAGACAACGTTTGGTCATCTTGCTTTCAATAACAATATCTGTATGTCCGGAATACAATTACAAATGATACCTTATGTGAATATTTAATTTTTTATCTGAAAATAAAATAATAGTACCTAATATGTCTAATATTTCTTCAGTCTTAATAAATAAATATACCAATCAATGGCGTAATACGTAAAGAATTGATATTTTTACATTTTATTTACCCTGTAACAACAAATATCATAAATAAATTAAAAAAAAGAGTAGAAATTTAGTTAGGTAAATATTGCCTTCAACTCGAGAGAGGGTTATAAACCGAGCCGCAAAACGAGTGATAATAAAATGGCTCTTATGACTGATTTGTTTTTACATTAGGTTTTTTAAAAATAAGTAACTTTTTAACTCCATTTACTTCACTAGATATACTCCATTTACTTGAAATTCCAAACAAATTGAATTTGTCTTCTGCTATTAGATTCTGATCTATTTTAAAAAACAGAAAATCACAAGCTTATAAAACACTTTGACTTTTCTTGTCATTCTTCGCCTATCAAATCTCCCACGACTGGGCTCAGGTGAATAAGAAATGAGTCCTTATGCAGGAGTGGGATTTGGAGCCCACTGACCCCGCTGCATTAATGCGGGGACTTACGGGTTTATGTCATCAATGTTATGAAATAAATTACATATTTTTTAAATACACATTTTAATATTTACACTCCGGATACTGCACAATAGACTAGTCTTTAATACCAATAATGACTTGTGTTTTCAATGAGAATTAAACTACAATTACAGTTCTTCATAATTATCAACCAATTTCCGCCTACTACAGAGCATGGGTCTCAATATGAGAAGGGTTTGACCATAGAACCACCACGAGAACATTATGGAGAACTCTCAGGCGTGCAGGTTTCCTCACGATGTTATCTTTTACCGTTGAACCAAGTGATATTTTAATTATTTAAAAACGCACATAACAAATACAATTTACTACATAAAAACCTCTTTTTCTTATCATAAAAAAATATATATGTGTCAGTCAGACCCTACACAGGGTAATGACCTGAATGGTAGGGTTCGAGCAAAATATAAAGTGTTTTTTTCTTCATTGAGTAAACATAAAACTGCAAGTAAGCTATTACTTAACGTAGAGACGATTTGTAATCGTATTCAAACCAGATGTCCTATTCTGCAAGTGAACCAAATTGCCAAAGTTCTAAACAACTGATAAAAACCTAAGAACGTGCCCCGGCGCGATTACTGTTACTTCACTCACGTTTTTTTTACACAATTTTTACATAAATCAAGGTTTTATGCAAATTCGAATATTGTTTACAAAATAAACTAAATACTTACGTGTTACAAATTGCTAATTGTTTTTGTAATTAACTGTATGAAAATGACTATCAAAATAATATCCAATTTTTTTTTATGAATATGTATTTTTAATTCCTTTATATTATGGTATTATTTTGAGAGGTACTTGACTCTTCGGTTACCAACTACTAATTTGAGTGTGGAATTACATTTTATAAAAATCAGACGAACTGTCTAAGATTTCGTCTACTTCATTGTTTCTAAAATATTAATTGGTATTCAAAATAATTGAGATTTTAATTAGGCTAAACATAACTGGCTACGTGCGAACTTGACGCATAAGCAAAAGGTTCCGTATAACGAAACACTATATTATATCGTCACTATTAAGATCGACCAAAAACAACAAAAGCACGGTATTTTTATACACTACAAGTTAGCCCTTGATGGCTATCTCACTTGATGGTAAGTGATGATGCTATCTAGGATAGTAGCAGGCTAACCTGTTAGGTGAATGGTAAACCCACACTCCTAATAAGTTTCTACGCGACATCGTGCCAGAACGCTAAATCGCTTGGCGACACGTCTTTGTCGGTAGGGTGGTAACTAGCCACGGCTGAAGCCTCCCACCAGACCAGACTCGAGCCGGGAATCGAACCCAGGACCTCCAACTTTATAATGCGACAACGCACGCACTGCGCCACGGAGGTCGTCTTAGCCCTTACGTATTAATTTTATTTTATTTGTATTATTTATTTTATTCATCAAAAAGATATGGTACATTATTTTTGACACCTCTACCAAGGTAAATTAACTGAGTGTAGTCTTAATTCAAATAAAGCATTCAAAGGTGAACACTTTGTTTCTGTCAAATAGTTACCTACTTACAGAATTTACAATCATTAAGTACATGTATGTACGAGTTATTGTGTTAAGCCACAATTTCCAGCCTCTTCTAAGTATCAGCATAAGATTTATTAAGTTCTTGTTTTTATGCTCTTACGGATAGAAATACACCCGCTATAAAAATTTCAACTCTCAACCTATTACGGTTCATTAGATGCAAACACCGAAGCGGTGATAGCCTAGTGGTTAGGGCGTCAGCCTCCTAATCAGAGGTCGGCGATTCAAATCCGGGCACGCACCTCTAACTTTTCGGAGTTATACGCGTTTTAAAAAAATTTAAATATCACTTGCTTCAACGGTGAAGGAAAACATCGTGAGGAAACCTGCACGCCTCAGAGTTCTCCATAATGTTCTCAAAGGCGTGTGAAGTCTGACAATCCGCTCATGGCCAGCGCGGTGGACTATGGCCAAACCCTTCTCATATTGAGAGGAGATCCGTGCTCTGTAGTGAGCCGGTAATGGGTTGTTCATGATGATGATGAGATACAAATAAATAGATGGAAAGCGAATGCTTAGCAATTGGGTCCATGGTCAACTCACGTACGGAACCCTAAAAAATATAAGTTATTTTTAATTAACCGCCTACTTACCTACTCGTAATGAAACTTTGCGAAAATATACGATGTTTTTAATAAAGTGAATAATTCAATGCATTTCATTATTTTAAAATATTCCATCTTGCATGTACCTACCTAGTTATTTCAAGTAAGCCAGTAGGCGGTATAAAAAGTTTTAATACACTCATGAAAGTACCTAGTGGTATGTTAGTTAGCATGCTTTAGGAAGCCTAACGAAGGTTCTAGGTTTAACTCCCGAATCATCTCTTTTTACGAAGGTGTATGCGCAACTCTGTATGCAATTTAGAAATAAAATCTTTGACATTTGAAAACTTAAGATTGGAAACATAAACATGGAATAACATTCTAGAAAATACACAAATAATTAAAACATTTTTCTAAGTGTTGTTTCTTTTGTTAAAAGCAGTTTAAAAAGTACAACATTATCATCATGATCAACCCATTGCCGGCTCACTACAGAGCACGGGTCTCCTCTCAATATGAGAAGGGTTTGGCCATAGTCCCCACGCTGGCCATGTGCGGATTGGCAGACTTAACACGACTTTGAGAACATTACGGAGAACACTCAGGCGTGCAGGTTTCCTCACGATGTTTTCCTTCACCATGATATTTTAATTGCTTAGAAATGAACATAACTACGAACAGTTACTTGTCCGTGCCCGGGATCGAACCCCCGACCTCTGATTAGGAGGCGGACGTCCTAAAGTACTACACACTCGTACTTATAGTAAATGCAATTTCTGTAAATAATAATAATTTTTCGACTGTTCCGGGAATCGAACCGTGAACCGCGTGATCCTTAATTGAATGTACGAATCACAAGACCAACGAGGCATTTATATGCGGCAAATATAGGAATAAATATTATTAATAAACTGTTAAGGTTGCACACCACACTGCCTAAATAAGGATATCCACCCACTAAGACCAGTCACCTTTTGGTTATTTAAGTATAGGCACGTTACCTATCACACTAATATTATAAAGGCTAAAGTTTGTATGTATGTGTGTACGTTTGTTACTCGTTCACGCTGGAATTACTGAAACAATTTTGCTTAAATTTAGTTGAATACTCATAGATTATACAGATTATATCCTGAATTAACACGTGGGGTTCGATTCCCGGCTCGAGTCTGGTCTGGTGGGAGGCTTCGGCCGTCGCTATTTACCACCCTACCGACAAAGACGTGTCGCCAAGCGGTTTAGTTTAGTTCCGGCACGATGTCACGTAGAAATCTGATTTTCTGTTATGTTAGTATGGGTTTACCATAACCCTTACAGGTTAGCCCGCTACCATCTTAGACTGCATCATCATTTACCATCAGAAATTACCATCAATTGCTAACTTGTAGGATATATAAAAAAAATAAGTTATTTGTGAGTAGCCTGCCATCCAGCAATGGAGAAAAAAGTGGGGGTTAAAATTCTATTTTTACTATACAAAAGTATACAAGGTGTTGTGTTATGGGGTATCAAATTTAAAAACTTTACCAATTACGTAACAAAATGTTTCTTGTTCTAATTAAGGATAGTTATTTTACTACAATCATCTTTAACACGCTTTAAACAAAATGTTATGTTATTTTACTAAAGCACAGAACAAAAAATGCCCTTCCAGAAAATTATTTCCGATTTTTTTTGCGCTGTTTTTAGAGTTCCATACTAAAATTCAACCAAATATGTGTGAGCAACTTTGTAGGTATTATACAGGGTTGTAATTATTTTTAAACTAAATTATTTAACTTGCAATAAAATAATCTAATTCGGTCTCATAAGTTTGCTTAGCGAAACACATAAAATAAAGAGTCCATAAAGGTGAAAATACTAAAAGTTTTTTTTGCGTTGTAATATATATTTTCTCCCCTAAATATATATAAATGTAAAAAGACTATAATAGAAATATACTATAGTTCTAAATCATATGCAGTTTTCCGACGTGTACCTAAGTAGGTTATCTCACTCTCTATATATCGCTTTATCTATATGCAAGCAATCTCTAAATCCCAACCCGTTGCTCTGAAACTGCGTAATTCAAAAGTAGCAGACACTAGCTTTTTTTTTTGAGCTTTGGAATGAAGCTCTGCCAGAAGAAATTTTGAGCCCTAGGGCTCGAAGAAACTAAGGGAACGACTGCCTAAGGGCGCCTCCTTTGAGGCCGAACCCCGGCTTAGGCGACGTTTGGGATAACGGGGGGTCGGACGGTGAGTGGTCCGTACGTCTCCGAGGCCGTGGATGGAGCCCACGTCCGGATGACGTAAGATAGCGGGGACCTCGTCTTCGCCGGCGTAGACGGTGTGTAGCGTATGATTGTGTGGTAGGTGGTACGAGTGTGTTGTCAGTAGTCATCTGATCGTCAGGGTCATGAAGGATATGTTTAGGTCTCCTCTTTCGGAGAGGAGCGCTTAGGTCGGGGGAGCAAAAGGAAACCGCAACTACGAGAGGGTTGGGGTGTCGGATTGATTTCTCGCAATAGGCAGACACTAGCCTTTGGGGTATTATATTAATGAACCTTATATAAGGACAAGATACAGAACTCTCGGTGAGCGATACCGACACACATTTTATACGTTTTTTATTGTTATAATTACAAGTCTATACTTCCTGAGATTGTTACCTTGCCACTAGATACTTGATACTGTGGTTTAGTGAACTAATGTTACCGTATATAACGAGTTTATAGTTTGACCTTGCCGGGTTCGATTCCCCGGGTATACAGTACTATTCGGAAAAGGGGGTAGATATTGGGTATGAATATATATATCTTTAATATTGAGAGCAACTTTTATTGCTTGTTGTTCGGTTTTGGTCAAGGGTATTTTGAAATTCAACCCCTAAGGGGATAAAATAGGGATGAAAGTTCGTATCGAAATCCGTCATTAGTAAAGTAAAATCCATAGCAATTGGTATATGGCTTTGCGGCTAGAAACTGAAACAGACATATTTCAAGATTTTCAATTTTCAACCCCTGTGGGTGTAAATGGGGATGAATATTTCATAATTTTTTTATTGAATTTGGAGTATTGGTGATAATAAATAAATTCTTGGAGAAAAATGCACCTTTTTATCGAAAGTTGTACGCAAATTTATTATGAGACAAATACTTTGTTTGCCCAATATTACGCCACGTCGTATACAGAGCGTGAAATGGAGTGAAACGTACATTATACCACAATGAGGGGATCCGACCACCATTGTTCATGTTCAAGTAGCCCGCTACGTTACTTAACCATGGAGAAAACTTTAACGGCGCAAATAATAACACGAGTCTAACCCCTGATGCGGTGACCAGCGATTTGCTCTAATACATGGGATTCCTCGGTAACAGAACCGGGGTATTTCATCATGATCAACCCATTGCCGACTCACTACAGAGCACGGATCTCCTCTCAATATGAGAAGGGTTTGGCCATAGTCCACCACACTGACCATGTGCGGATTGGTAGACTTCAAACGCCTTTGAGAACATTATGGAGCACTCTCAGGCGTGCAGGTTTCCTCACGATGTTTTCCTTCACCGTTGAAGCGAATGATATTTTATTTGCTTAAAAACGCACCTAACACCGACCTCTGATTAGGAGGCGGACGTCCTAACCACTAGGCTATCACAGCTTTACCGGAGTATTTGGTAATTAAAAAAAACTGAAATTGTTCTAGCTAGTTACCATTTACCATCTTACATACAAAGAAATACTAAATTCAAATATTATTTTTATTTTATTTTATTTATTCTTTATTTTTACACCACATATAAATAGAAATAATAAGAAAAACAAGAAGAAACAGGATACAAAAGGCGGCCTTATCGCTTAGTAGCGATCTCTGCCAGGCACCTTAGGATTAGGAAATGAAAAAGTAGAAGAAAGTAGGTGGCGTAATATATAAGCAAAACCTGCATACTAATAACTACATACTAATACATACACTGAATTGCATAAATAATACAATACATTATTAGTCAATAATTACATTCACAATAATAATCAATACAATACATCTAATCTATATATAAAAAAGCGAAAGGTCACTTACTTACATACTTACTGATTAAACACGAGATCTCAAAAACTGTTGTACTTATAAAGCTATAATTTAGGAAGTAGGTAGTTGATAGTTAAGAGATTTCAGCTAAGAAAGGATATTTGGAAATTCCACCCCTAAAGGGCTAAAATAGGGGTTTGAAGTTTGTATGAAATTTCTTTGTTTTCATCCAAATCTACCCCGAAGGGGGTAAAATAGGGGTTTGAAGTTTGTATGAAAGTCGTATGTTTTTTAATTTAGAAACACGAAAATCGGCAATTTGCCATTTGCCTGTTGCTTACTTTCTGAAGCAGGACATTGGCCGCACGGGTAACCTCTATCTTAAGAGAAATCAGCAATTCTGCGCAGACGAAGTCGCGGGCAACAGCTAGTCTATATATAAAAAAGCGAAAGGTCACTTACATACTTACTGATTAAAAACGAGATCTGAAAAACTATTATAACCATTATCAATTTAACTGTCGTATTTATCTAAATTTTTACAAGATCCTTCAAATAACCATATTATGAATCGAACAAGAGTCAGATAAATGTACCGCGTAAAGAAATCTTACAAGGAGCAGTAGATAAAGTGTAAGCTGACTGTTGAAAACACCAAAAAAATTCGGAAACATCAAACAATAGCTTACAATTTAACAATGTGCAGAGCAAAATAACAAAAAATCCTTTTTTTTGTAAAAAAATCTCAATGCCATTGTATAGTGACCTTTCCAAGGCTATGAGTATTTTATTATTTGACGATTTTACAATGTTAGTAGTAGGTAGTTGGTTTATAACATTGTGTGTTGTTTTAAGTTCTTTAATGTCTATTTCAAAGGGAATTTTATTTTATATCTACTAAATAACCTTGGAGATGTCTATCAATTAGTTCAAAGTTATTAAAAAACGAAAGCTTACAGAAAAATCATTAAGGATTATATAAACGATAAAAAAGCTTGGGTGTGAATTGCTGTAACTCCATAGGTAACTATACTTTAATATTGATTAAACTAGCTGTTGCCCGCGACCTCGTCTGCGTAGAATTGCTGATTTCCCGTGAAGGTTACCCGTGCGGCCAATGCCCTGCTTCAGAAAGCTACAGGCAAATGTCAAATTGCCGATTTTCGTGTTTCTAAATTAAAAAACATAGGACTTTCATACAAACTTCAAACCCCTATTTTACCCCCTTCGGGGTAGATTTGGATGAAACAACATTCTAACCTTATACTTACGCCCTAAAAGAAACCTATTTTCAAAATTTCAAGCTTGTAGACTTCATAATGAAAAAAATAAGCAAAAACTATCATCCCCTTTTTTACCACCCTTAACAGGTATTATTTAAAAAAAATTGATGTACATGTTTTTTATTAATTTTAATGCAAGTTCTTGTGTCTCTAACTCAGAAAACAAAGAAATTTCATACAAACTTCCAACCCCTATTTTACCCCCTTAGGGGTGGAATTTATACGTACAATGGTTTTTGAGATCTCGTGTTTAATCTGTAAGTATGTAAGTAAGTAACCTTTCGGTTTTATATATATAGATTGATTAGCCGTATGCACAGCTCGAATGCTTTTGTTCCCTTCAAATGAGTTAAAAGGGAGCCGACACACGTGGAATAATTAAACCTTAACAAACCTGGCATTGAATCTGTGATAGCCTAGTGGTTAGGACGTCCGCCTCCTAATCAGAGGTCGGCGGTTCGAATTCGGGCACGCACCTCTAACTTTTCGGAGTTATGTGCGTTTTAAAAAAATTAAAATATCACCTGCTTCAACGGTGAAGGAAAACATCGTGAGGAAACATGCACGCTTGAGAGTTCTACATAATGTTCTCAAGGGCGTGTGAAGTCTGCCAATCCGCACATGGCCAGCGTGGTGGACTATGGCCAAACCCTTCTCATATTGAGAGGAGACCCGTGCTCTGTAGTGAGTCAGTAATGGGTTGATCATAATGATGATGATGAAAGGTCAAATTATTTACTATGTGTTTTTTGAGAAACTATTTATTTAAGTACTAATTAAATAAAACTACATAAAACCTAAAACGTCATCGATGAATAAACCCACATTCCTAATTGGCTTCGTGCCAGAACGCTTAATCGCTAAGCGACACGTCTTTGTCGGTGGTAAACAGCTACGGCCGAAGCCTCCCACCAGACAAAAGTAAGATAGTTTTAGTAAAGCAAACCAGTTGGCAAAATACTACTCAGTCGCTCAATCTATTTGCGCAATAAATAATTGATGAAACAACAAAACAAATTAAAAATCATATATTTATCACTAATGATATATATATGTGATATATATAATAATCTTCAATAATAAAATAAAGTTAAAAATAATTAAAACAAATCAATATTCATTACACTCATATAGGGGTTATAGTGATATAAAATAACTTTTTCTTATTATTATATAGCTTAGTAACCTTTAAAAAAAGAGTTCATCGTGATCAACCCATTGCCGACTCACTACTAGGGTTTGGCCATAGTCCACCACGCTGGCCATGTGCGGATTGGCAGACTTCACTCACCTTTGAAAACATTATGGAGAACTCTCAGGCATGCAGGTTTCCTCACGATGTTTTCCTTCACCGTTGAAGCAAGTGATATTTTAATTGCTTAAAAACGTAAATAACTCCGAAAAGTTAGAGGTGCTTGCCCGGGTTCCAACCCCCGACCTCTGATTAGGAGGCGGACGTCCTAACCACTAGACTTTTTGACGACCTCCGTGGCGCAGCGCGCGCGCTGTCAGATTATAAAGTTGGAGGTCCTGGGTTCGATTCCCGGCTCGAGTCTGGTCTGGTGGGAGGCTTCGGCCGTGGCTAGTTACCAGCCTACCGACAAAGACGTGTCGCCAAGCGATTTAGCGTTCCGGCACGATGTCGCGTAGAAACCGATAGGAGTATGGGTTTACCATACCCCTTACAGGTTAGTCCGCTACCATCTTAGACTGCATCATTACTTACCATCAGGTGAGATTGCCGTCAGAGGGCTAACTTGTAGTGATAAAAAAAAACTATCACAGCTCAAAAAAAGAGTTATTTAAAATAAATAAAATTTTATGAAAACAAATTCCTTTGAAATATATGATTAGAATGAATTGATTAAGAGATAATGGGAAATTAAAAATAAAAATATCAAACGGCAGGGGAGTTTACGTTTAAGTTCATTATTATGAAATAACATTACGTTACGAATCTAGTTAACGAGTTAATAAGCGGGGAAGAGCTAGTTCAAATAGGCTGAACACGTCACCAACGAAACGGCTAATTGCTGTAATAAATGTTAATTAATGACGGGTTAAGGCCGAAATGTGGAGATGCACCGAGCTGAATATTCAAACACCTCCCACAGCTGCCCACAGCACGACAAAAGGTTATGTGACTCACGAACTTCGCAGGCCTGCCAACGTTATTTGTGAATGTAGATTAAAAATAACAAAAGTTTGCCAATAGACACTTTTGGATTTCAATTCTATTCAAAAAGTTGGAGAGGAGATTTCGTATTTAGGGAGCGCGGTTTTGTCACGCTTTTCCACCCCCGACCATAACGCTTCTCTCATAAAGAGGAGACCGAAGAACGTCCTTGACGAACCGGACGACCAACTGACATTGGACAACGCTTCCCAAGTAGGTCACACACACACACAACATTACACAGCGTCTTCGCCGGCGAAGACGAGGTCCCCGATATCTGTCGTCATCCGGACGTGGGTTTCATCCACGGTCATGGGGGCGCTCGGACTGAGACACCAGTCCAAAAAACCCAAAAATCCCAACGTCACCCTAAGTCGATGTCCGAGTCTCACAGAAGACGCCCTTAGGGGGACGTTCCCCAGAAGTCGTCGAGCCCAGGTGCTCTTCTCTCAGGCTGAGCTTCATGCTCGCCAAAACCCCCGGTGACGCAGGAATAATCACTATGGTTACCTGCAACTGTCAATTCGAAATAATAATAATCACGCTTTTCTTGAATTAATGTTTGTTGGCCAATTTTAAAAAGGATTGGTGTTGGTTGTGTTTTAGATCGACTCGTGAAGGTTCTGACCGGGCACGGTCATTATCTACACCGGCAGATAATGACCAAACCAACCGTGTAACGAGCCGGTGGTCGCGAGGAGAGAACCGACAAGGACGTGATACGAATGCGGAGCTGAAAATGACACGGCTCAGCACATTCTTGAGGTGTGCGGCTTGAAGGTGCGGCGCAGAGCTCTGGTTGCGATAATTGGATGCTATCCCGCATAGTTTTAGAAGCGGTGATAGCCTAGTGGTTAGGGCATCAGCCTCCTAATCAGAGGTCGGCGGTTCGAATCCGGGCACGCACCTCTAACTTTTAAGAGTTATGTGCGTTTTTCAAAATTAAAATATCATTTAACGGTGAAGGAAAACATCGTGAGGAAACCTGCACGATTGAGAGTTCTCCATAATGTTCTCAAAAGCGTGTGAAGTCTGCCAATCCGCACATGGCCAGCGTGGTGGACTATGGCCAAACCCTTCTCATATTGAGAGTGAGACCCGTGCTCTGTAGTGAGCCGGCAATGGGTTGATCACGAATCCAGCATAGTTTGAGATATGCTGAGCAGTGAAAGATCCTGGGACGCTATGGCCACCTTCTGCGAGGTCATGATATCGCAAAAGGAGGCTGCGGAAAGGGCGCGTGAGCAAGCCGCTGATGCGCACCCACTCCGGCGTAGACTGCAATGGTGTTCCCCGGGCGTCTGGAAAGGACAGCGTGACGGACACGCCGTGGTGGTTTTCAGTTTGGGTATGCCCCCTAGGGGGGGAGTCCCACGTAACCTCTCGTTCTGCCCAAGGGACGGAGGTAGCAATAAAGCTTTTCCACCACGACAAAAAAAATGATAGTTTTGGTGTCGTTTGTAGTGGCTAGTTTTTTGAATGGTTAACATGTATTAATTTGGGAAAGAAGCCGCGTCCGCCGAGTGCGAAGCTTTCCGCCATTTTTCCCTAACTTCAGTTCTCCATTGCAAAAAACTTCACATTGGCTGATCTGTGTGAAGCCATAAAAAGAGAAAAAAAAAGAAAGTTGGACGTCGTTACAATCCAAAAGAACTTGAAGACAGTTAAATACGTTTTATTCTTCTATTATTTAAGAATCTGCTTATGTATTGAAACCTACAATGAAAATAAGCAGGAGTTAGCAGTAATCTAAGATGACCTCCGTGGCGCAGTGCGTGCTGTCGCATTATAAAGTTGGAAGTCCCGGGTTCGATTCCCGGCTCGAGTCTGGTCTCGTGGGAGCGAAGCTGTGGCTAGTTACCACCCTACCGGTAAAGACGTGTCGCCTACGATGTACCGCTCCAGCACGATGTCATGTAGAAAACCAATTAGGAGTATGGTTTTAAACAGATTTAAGATGGATTTAAATTATAAAGTTGAAGATTCTGGGTTCGATTCCCGGCTCCAGTCGAGTCTAGTCGGAGACTATCACCCTACCGACAAATACGTGTTGCCAAGCGATGTACCGTTCCGGCACGATGTCGTGTGAAACCAATTAGGAGTATGGGTTTACTATACCCCTAACAGGTTAGTCCGCTACCATCTTATACTGCATGATCACTTACTACCAGGTGAGATAGCTGTCAACTTGTAGTGTATAAAAAAATATATCGGTTGAGCAAAGTCAAAGTTCGCTTTATTTTGTTTTAATTTCATTCTGGTAGCATGCTAGCGGGTTCCTAACCGAAAACTGAATCACGAATTAATAGAAACAAATTTGTTTTTGCGGTTTAATTTACTATTTCATGTACAGTTCGGCCTAAGTACACGCCGCGCCGGTTCAACTATTATTTTTGTTTGTTGTAAGTTAATTGACCCTTACTTATAATTCTATATATTGTTGAATTTCTCTGATTTTTCTATAGAGGGTACGTTAAACTCATTAATATCACTGGGCATGGAAAACATTAAATTATTTTTTTCTGTAAACGGTAATTGTTTCTAGCCACAAAGGCGTAGAGCGTTTCGTACAAAAATCATATTGATATAAAGCCAGCTGTTGCTGCGCTCATCCCGCAGGAACCATACATTTTTCCGGGATAAAAAGTAGCACATGTATTAACCAAGGGCATGGTCTATTTTCATTTCAAATTTCAGTCAAATTAGTTCAGTGATTTTTGCGTGAAAGAGTAACAAGATTTGTACATACATACGTACGAATTTTTGCGTTTATAATATTAGTCAGGATGACTGGGCTAGCTTAAGATTCAATATAACGAATGTAGTTATCACAATCGACTCACGAATCAAAATAATGTAAGTAAATAAGAACGTTTCATAGATGTTTTTTTTTCGGACATCTATTAGCTATACAAACCCTATTGGTTGCCACAGCGTAACCGGGCTGTTTGGCGAGCTTTGGAAAGAAGCTCTGCCAGAAAAACTTTTGAGTCCTAGGGCTCGAAGAAACTAAGGGAACGTCTGCCTAAGGGCCTCTCCTTTGAGGCCGAACCTCGGCGTAAGCGACGTTTGGGATAACGGGGGGTCGGACGGTGAGTGGTCCGTACGGCTCCGACGCCGTGGATGGAGCCCACGTCCGGATGACGTAAGATAGCGGGGACCTCGTCTTCGCCGGCGAAGACGGTGTGTAGAGAGTTCATAGATGGCTATGCTAGGTATACATGAATAAAACATAAGTGAGTATGCTTCAGATGGGCGATGGTAATCCTTTTTTTATCCACTACAAGTCAGCCCTTGACGGCAATCTCACCCGATGGTAAGTGATGATGCGGTCTAAGATGGTAGCGGTAGATCCATACTCCTAATTGGTTTCTACGCGACGTCTTGCCGAAATGGCTCGGTGACTCGCCTTTGTCGGTGGCGTTGTAACCAGCCACGGCCGAAGCTAGTCATACGTTGGACATAGATGATAGAAATCAATCAGATTTAAGATGGATTTAAAGTTAGATCAAAACAGAGGGTGCTATGAAGGTTTGCTAAAGTTTTCGTTAACCTCTTATAATCCTCCAGTATATGCTGAATTAATTGGCGACCTCCGTGGCGCAGTGCGTGCGCTGTCGCATTATAAAGTTGGAGATACTGGGTTCTATTCCCGCCTCGAGTCTGGTCTGGTGGGAGGCTCCGTTACCACGCTACCGTAGAAACCACCGTCCGGACCCCCCCGTTATCTCAAACGTCGCCTAAGCCGAGGTTCGGTCTCAAAGGAGGCGCCCTTAGGCAGACGTTCCCGTAGTTTCTTCGAGCCCTAGGACTCAAAATTTCTCCTGGCAGAGCTTCTTTCCGAAGCTCGCCAAACAGCCCGGTTACGCTGTGGCAACCAATAGTACAGCTAATAGACAGTCCAAAAAAAAGTAGAAACCAATTAGAAGTGTGGGTTTACTATACTCCTAACAGGTTAGCCCGCTGCCATCCTAGATAGGATCATCACTTACCATCAGGTGAGATTGGCGTCAAGGGCTAACTTGTAGTGGAAGAAAAAACCTTAATATCTTCAAAGGGCGGATTAACAAATTGCTCAAAGGCCAGCAACGCATTGGCGGTTCCTGGTGCTGCAAATGTTCATGGGCGGCGGTAATCACTTACCATCAGGTGACCCGCCTGCTCGTTTGCTCGCTATGTATATAGCACCTCCGTACAAAGCACGCCTGCATCGCATGCAGCTAAACGTCTGCTGCGGCAGCCAGCCCGCCGCGAGCACGACACGTGGCGTGGGACACTCGGCCGCCGTCCCGCCCTCGCGCCGCGAGCATCTCGCGTAATTGCTTTCACCTACTTGCACTTGGTTTTGTGGCACTGTGGAATGGTGAGAATGAAAACACCCCACTCGTAAGTTTTACTGTCATATTTATTATTGTTTAAAAAAAAATATATATCACTTGCTTCAACGGTGAAGGAAAACAGCGCGAGGAAACCTGCACGCCTGAGAGTTCTCCATAATGTTCTCAAAGGCGTCAAAGTCTGCCAGTATGGTGGACTATGACCAAACCCTTCTCACATTTAGAGGAGACCCGTGCTCTGTAGTGAGCCGAGAAAGGGTTGATCATGATGATAGCAAGTAACAAAAACACATGAATGATAGAAAAAAATACTTTAAATAAACCTTAGATTAAGATGAACCTAAAACTAAAAACTTATAATATCATAACTACTCGTAAAATATATAATTAAAAGGAGTCCGGGCGTTCCCCCTTTGAATAGCTACAGTAACTCGTTGTCCGAGGTAGCTGGCAGCTCTTCGGTCTTCTACGAATAACCATTCTGCTATTTCTTTTTTTGGGCTTATCATTAAACATATATCCCTATAGGTAATAGAACGCTATTACCATCTTATACAATCAACTTGGAGCTAAATAAGAGTGCGGCAAGTGCTCGAAAGTTTTTTTAAACTTGCACTACAAGTTGGCTGATCACCTGGTTGTAACTGGCTTTGTCGGTAGCGTGGTAACTAGCCACGACCGAAGTCTCCCACTAGACTAAACTCGCCCCGGGAATCAAGGACGTCAACTTTAAGATCATTTAAATTGCAGTTTAATTATAATTATATACTAGCGGATGCCCGCGACTTTCGTCCGCGTTAAATATAAATTCAAGATTATTATCTCATGATCATTCCCGTTCCCGTTTCTGTATTCGCGCCCTTTCCCAAGATATAAGTAGAATTTCGAGGATGTTTGTTACGGCAAACTGATGCTAGAGTTATTATAGATCTTCACTTCAGTAAAAAAAAGACAAGTAAAGGGTTCAGTAAAAGGTGTCACGCTCCTATAAGAACGTTATATTATAAAACGTAAGTTTATTACGCTATAAAAGATTACAAAAAAAATGTATGTGAATTGCTTTAAATTTAGTTTTCGCTGATTATAATTAATGTGAGATGGAGATAACAAAAAAACCCGGCTAAGTTTATTGTGAGCTCCTTGGAACCGGGCGCGTTTAAAACCCTCTTGGCTCTATTTTTAAGTTGGCGAGTGTAGTTATCACCATCACCTCATGAAATAACAAAATGAGAACGCTTCGTAGATGCCTGTTAATATGGACAACTCTCAGGCATGTAGGTTTCCTTTCGAGAATTTTCCTTATCTCCAAAATGCCTGTGATATCTGAAGGCAACCAAATTCTACTTTCTATAATATATATAACAATCTGTAATATATTTTATTGCTGATTGGTAGATGTAAGCACATATTAAAAAATTTGATGAAATTTAAAAATGACAAACTTACCGTTAGCTAAGGCGTCGGCAAATGCAAAGGAACGAGTGAATGAAGGATTCATTATTTCTCTGTCTCTCTTATAACTATAAGATACGCCTGAGTCTAGAACTGTAACATCTATAGGCGCATCATTAGGCCCACTATAGAGCACGGGTCTCCTCTCAATATGAGAAGGGGTTTGGCCATAGTCTACCACGCTGGCCATGTGCGGATTGGCAGACTTCACACGCCTTTGAGAACATTATGGAGAACTCTCAGGCGTTCAGGTTTCCTCACGATGTTTTCCTTCACCGTTGAAGCAACTGATATTTTAATTGTTTTTTAAAAACGCACATAACTCCGAAAGTTATAGGTGCGTGCCCGGATTCGAACCACCGTCCTCTGATTAGGAGGCTGCCGCCCTAACCACTAGGCTATCACCGCATCATTATGCCCAATTAAAATAAAAAACTAACAACATAACATTTGACTTTACTTTTCGCGCTTGTGAAGTCAACATCTCCTGAGGATGATCCGGTGTCGGGTCGAAACGTGCGTAGAGGTTCTCGTGGAAGATTTTGTGTGGTGTTATATTATACAAATCTCCCGGTTGTCAGCGGAATATAGCAAATTATACTTGCTGTTATTGTTTAACAACATAAGTCTAGAATTCGAACCCGCGAATCTAAGGTGACGATTGAACTTTTCTAACCAGCAAACTATCGCGATAATCCTTACAATATTTACATATTGTACGAGTGCCGAATCAATTGTTAAGGCGTGTAGGCAGATTTACTTGCATCAAGCTTCTATGAAATATTCATATCTATTCATTAGACGCGCGCCTTTCACCGGGTGCATTCGTTAGCGGTTTCATTAAAAAATTAAGGTGCTGTTGAAATTCAAACAGTGTTTAATTTAGGCAAAAGTGATAAAAGTTCTCAACCTATGAAATGTGACTCTAAAATTGTTATTTTCGAAGCAGTAAAAGGCCACATTTTCTCCCTATTCTCACCAACAAAACGCGCGGTTAAATTATCTCTTGACATAAAACGAAGGAGTTTTTATTCACGAACCAATTTTTTTTTAACTTTTGTAATCGTCTCGTTTAAATAAAAAATAAATATTTATAAATAAATAAAGAAAAACGTTACTTTCGAATGAATTAGAAAGAGTAGATTCTAATGTTATACGTACTTTTTGTTGTATCTGTTTCGTCATAAAGGAGGTCGATATAACTTGAAAAATTGACAAACTATGCTCTTAAATCTTTATGTAAATGACGATATTATTATTATTATTCTATGTTTATCAATAAGACAAGTGTTCTGTGTTTAACCCGAGGATGCGCTTGTGTTCACGTACTCATCTACGAAACCCTCAAGTGGGAGATATTCAAAAGGTGAGTTTGTTAAAACTGTAACTATGTAGATCTGAATACAAAATGAATTTGCCAGAGACCGAACCATTTTGAAGCGGTGATAACATAGTGGTTAGGACGTCAGCCTTCTAATCAGAGGCCGGCGGTTCGAATCCTGGCACGGAATTCTAACTTTCCGGAGTTATGTGCGTTTTCAAACAATAAAAAAAAAATGATTCAAAAAATACGTTTTACATAACATTTATCCGTTGTTGGGACATCCTTTTAAGTTATTATTTTACTTGTGCCAGGCGTAAAATGTATATAATATGTATTATATGTGTATATATTCTTATATATATAAAATCAAATTAATAACCAGGAGAGAGTGTGTGTGTTTGTGTGTGTGTGTGTGTGTACAATTAAAATATCACTTGCTTCAACGATGAAGGAAAACATCGTGAGGAAACCTGCACGCCTGAGAGTTCTCCATAATGTTCTCAAAGGCGTGTGAAGTCTGCCAATCCGCCCATGGCCAGCGTGGTGGACTATGGCCAAACCCTTCTCATATTGAGAGGAGACCCGTGTTCTGTAGTGAGTCGGTAATGGGTTGATCACGAGAACTATTTTGCCACATTTCAACTCGTACATACACTTATAATGATTGTAAATTTCAGTAAGTATGTAACTATTTTAAAGAAACAGAAGTGTATTTTTGTATGCTTTATTTGTACCTTGGCTGAGGTGTCAAAAATACTGTACCATAGCTTTTTTGATAAATAATACAAATAAAATAAAATTAATACGTAAGGGCGACCTCCGACCTTCGACGACTTCCGTGGCGCAGTGCGTGTGCTGTCGCCGTTAAAGATGGAGGTCCTGTATTCGATTCCCGGCTCGAGTCTGGTCTGGTGGCAGACTTTGGCCGTGGCTAGTTACCACCCTACCGGCAAAGACGTGTTGCCAAGTGATCTAGCGTTCCTGCACGTAGGTTTATCATATCCCTAACATAGCCCGCTACCATCTTAGACTGCATCATCACTTACCACCAGGTGAGGTAGCCGTCAAGGACTAACTTGTAGTGTATACAACCATTATCTCAGCCTGAAGTCGTATCAGTACTTATTTAAAATAAAGAACATTTCTTTCCTTAAAAGAATTATTAAAAACGCTCCATGTTTACAAACAAACAAACACATATTTTCTTTTTACAGTAGTAATATAAATGCAGTGTAGATAAGGAACAGACATCCTACAAAGTACGCTCTCTAAGCACGTTTCGCTCTGATACCGGACCACCTTCAGGCGATGTTGATGAAAAAAAATAACAAAACTGTATTATATACAAACAAAAACGACGTCACTATTGCCAGTAAATTTGTTCGTTACTCCCTAACAATGCCGCGCGGCGCACGGTTACCTAAACGTTAACTCTATCCGTACTTTAAATTGTAAGCCTGTAAGTTGTAATAACATGATGTAAAGAGCATTGCTTTTTATAAAATAACTGTTTTCTGGTAGGATGCCTATAATCTTATAATTACGATTGTAATTAATCTCTTTATATTTCAATTATTTTCAATGTCATCAAATGCATAATTTTATATTATTTATAAGCGATATAGATGTTTTTTTTAACTGCTAAAGACCAGTATTTAGTATTATTCTGTACAACATACTATATTAGCTACATCTGATACTAATTATACTAGCTTTATCTACGGCTCGGCATAATAATATACTAAATTAAAAATTCAAATTTAAATAATCTTTATTCAAATAGTCCCTTAAAAGGCACTTTTGACGCGTCATTAATTTACATAATAGTGATTTCATGGTGATAACTACATTCGTAAACTTAAAACTAAAGCTATGAGGGTTCCAAATGCGCCCCGGTCTAAGAAGAAGCCCACAGCAAACTTAGCCAGGTAAATTTTCGTTTTGTTATCGCCATCTCACATGCCACTTAAAATTATTTTAAGAACTATCTTATTAGTGCAATATTTCATACCCATAACGTTAAATAAAGCAAAGCCCATATTGTCAGGATAATATAACTTACCATTAGCGAAAGAATTTTTGAAATCGATTCTCTTTTCATCGATTACTAATAAACAAACAGATAAACAAAGGAATCTTGTCTCTTTATTATATTAGTACCGAATAAGCATCATTATGCTATATTATCATTATAATTGATAACAATTCTCTCATGTATAAAACTCTAAACTTAATTGGAACTTCTGAAAATCTTCCACGAGATAAAAATGAGAAATGGATAACAGGGTTTTTGCACCGTAGAATCGTCCTTGTTGTAAATAAACTTATTCATTAGGTACAAACGTGGGAACACAAATAACTACAAGTTTAATATATTTCCACAAATTTTGTAAATCTTACAAATTCCGCCGAATTCGTTGCATACCTGAATACCACACACATAGCTGCAGCACGCTTTCTAAACATTAAATTGTTATAATTCTCATAACCGAGACGCGTTAATTGCATTTTTGTTTTACAAAACCTTTTACATCATTGCTTTGTGTAATTGTTATGTCAGGATTTAGACAGGCTGCTTTGATATCGGTAGGTGTACACACATACACCCACTCACGCACACACACACACAAAAAAAACACGCATACAATCACACTTGGTTCTTTGATTTGATTTTATATATTTATATATCATCATGATTAACCCATTACCGGCTCACTACAGAGCACGGGTATGAATATCTCAATATGAGAAGGGGTAGGCCATAATCAACCACGCTGGCCGTGTGCGGATTGACAGTCTTACACGCCTTTGAGAACATAATGGAGAACTCTCAGGCGTGCAGGTTTCCTCACTATTTTTTTCTTCACCGATGAAGCAAGTGATATTTTAATTGTTTTAAAAACGCACATACGAGTAACTCCGAAAAGTTAGAGGTGCGTGCCCGGATTCGAACCGCTGACCTCTGATTAGGAAGCTGACGCCCTAACCACTGGGCTATCACCGATTCAACCCAATCACGCACATACACACAATTTTTTATTTGATTTGATTTTATATATATAAACATACATATATATTATGCGGAAAGCGGGACATCCTGGCACAAGTAAAATAATTATTTAAAAAGATGTCCCCAACAACGGATAAATGTTATGCTAACACATTTTTTGAATAAATAATTTTACATTTTCATTTCATTTAGACGTTCATCTGCTAACTAGAGAGAAATTACTATATTGAAGACGTTACTTTCAATACACTGAATACATTTGGTACAGTAACTTATTTTTACAAATATATTTAAAGATCACAGTGTGTATGTCTATTGTTTGGTAAACGGATTACTTTTACTTTATGTTTTATAGTGATAGGAAATAGAAATTGGAATATTTCTCTAGAGAGTATTACTAATTTATATTCTGTAACGTAGTTATTTTTCATTTAAAGACCGAGTTGTCAATCTAGAAATAATAAATGCATCTAGAATAAATTCAAGGTTATTTTTTATTACTTATTTCAACTTACCTAATAATAAGCTGAAATTATTGAATTAATGAAATTCATTACTAAAGTAACCTGGAAAAGATCACTTTTAGTGATAAGGTCGCCTTTTGCTTTTATGTTATGTTATTTTTTCCCCCTTTTCTTTTGTTTGTCTTTATATTGTGCAATTAAGATGCTTAAAATAAATTAAAAATAAAATAAAGTAACTTACTTATTGGAACTAACACAAGATACTAGACCGTAGAACCTTCAAATCGAATATATATTCTGATCCTTTATTTTTGTCCTTTTACGAAGTAACTAAGACCGGAATAGACCGGAAATGTACACGCGAATAGTAGGTACAACGGGGCGAACAGAAGCAAGCTTCAAAAAGCTTGCCTTGAGTCTTTCTTCTTAGCATGCCATCTTCTCGCGAAGATTGGCATTGGATAAGGGCAATTTCAACTTTGGAAACCGCTGCTCTAATGGTGCTCCTTTTGAACCGCTGGCGTAAGTTTTTAAGCCATAATATTCTTCTGCGGCCAGGCCTTCTTCTGCATTCCACTTGTCATTGCAAGAAGAGTTCGATTTTCCTTTTTGATATTACCTGATTTCGTGTTAAATGATACCCTTTTAGCTAGTTAGTTTTAGAACAAGTTTCTGCCTGCAACCAACAATGTTAGTGTATTTGACAGATTAAAATCTTTCAAGATAACACCGGCTGAATTTTATCTCTGAACAGACAGACATAAATCATTGTAATTCCACTTGTATATCATTTTAATTGTTGTAATAAACAACACTCAGCTGTGATGTATTGTTGTTGCGCGCCAACCGTGAGATGGTTTTTTAGTCGATTTCTTAAGAATACGCGGTCCTAGATCTGTTAGATTTCGTACTCTAGATATTCTAGACTGATGAATATTACGATCCAAGAATACAAACCTACTGCACTATCACCAATTAAGTAAATTAAGTAAATCTTTTTAAACTTACGACCAAACAAGGCTTTTTTTTTATCCACTACAAGTTAGCCCTTGACGGCAATCTCACCTGATGGTAAGTGATGATGCAGTCTAAGATGGTAGCGGGCTAACCTGGAAATACCCCTTCCAACCAATCCAACCCATACTCCTATCGATTTCTACGCGACATCGTGCCGGAACGCTAAATCGCTTGGCGACACGTCTTTGTCGGTAGAGTTGTAACTAGTCACGGCTGAAGCCTCCCACCAGATCAGACTCGAGCCGGGAATCGAACCCAGAACCTCCAACTTTATAATCTGACAGCGCGCACGCTGCGCCACGGAGGTCGGCATTGATAATATTAAGACAGGATAATGCTGAGGGGATGCGATCCCGAGCGCCTCTAACTTTACGGAGTTATGTGCTTTTAAGCAATTAAAATATCACTTGCTTCAACGGTGAAGGATAACACCGTGAGGAAACCTGCACGCCTGAGAGTTCCCCATAATGTTCTCCAAGGCGTGTGAAGTCTGCCAATCCGCACATGGCCAGCGTGGTGGACTATGGCCAAACCCTGCTCGTATTGAGAGGAGACCCGTGCTCTGTAGTGAGCCGGTAATGGTTTGATCATGATGATGATACTGTTGATGGTACATTAGATTATATAGTTTTATACCAGCTAGCTAGTTACCAAAAACAAATCGAGTAGGTACTTTACAAATTCAAATTCAAAATAATCTTCATTCAAATAGTCCTTTAAAAGGCGCTTTTGACGTATTAGATTCGTAAACTTAAAACAAAACCTATGAGGGTTCCAAACGCGCACCGGTCTAAGAAGAAGCCCACAACAAACTTAGCCAGGTAAATTTTATTTTTGTTATCACCATCTCACATGCCACTTAAAATTATATTAAGAGCTATCTTATTAGAGCAATATTTCACACCCATGCTTGTTTATCATTTACGTAATCCTTTACACTATAGTAGGACTTTTGTACAAGCTTACGTTTTATATAAACTTTTCATTATCTATGTTAGAAGTTGGTTAATAACCTGCATTGCCTGCATTCACATTTACAATCCTAACAGCGTAGGCGTCAATCAATCTTCTGATAATTGAAGGTCTGATGCCTCATGTGCCTTTTAGACAACGCCTATGAGTTATAGGCACATTGCTTAAATTAAACTGTATACATTTGTATCTTGTGACCAAACATATAAAGGCTAGACTCTTAACAAGAAAAGCAGTTAGCTTTTTTATGCTACTATATGTAATTACTTTACTGCAATGCCGTTTTTTTTTAAACCTGGTGGTAAGTGATACCTCACTGCGCCGCACCTCTAACTTATCGAAGTTATGTGCGTTTAAAAAAAATTAAATTATTACTTGCTTCAACGGTGAAGGAAAACATCGTGAGGAAACCTGCACGCCTAAGAGTTCTTGATAATATTCTCAAAGGCGTGTGAAGTCTGCCAACCCGCACATGGCCAGCGTGGTGGACTATGGCCAAACCCTTCTCATATTAAGAGGAGACCCGTGCTCTGTAGTGAGCCGGTAATGGGTTGATCATGATGATGATGAAAGAAATAAATAGTTACTCAATCATGTATAAGTACAATAAATACCTTTTATAATAACATGCAGTAATGTTAATGGTGTCGAAAACACATGCTGTGCATATTATGCAATGGTTATTCAACTGTAGACAATGGATCGGCGAGGAGGTGGAGGTGGGATGTTCCATGATTCACTGGTTCAGCACACGAGCGGTTGGAGATGGGTGGGAAACGTACCTTCTCGCCTTGTGCCCGTTTAGTTAACCGACGACCCACGTTTAATAGTAACTACTAGTTGAAGGCGTACGTTCATTATATATAATTAAATATACAATCAAAGTATTTCTCAATCTTTTGTTAAGTAAACTCCTTTTGAATGATGCTCAAGTTTTGGTAAGTTAACGACATTCTTAACTTTTAAATGTTTCTGTTATAACTTTTAGCTATTTTCCCATTCGGGGCCTCGACCTTAGGTCCGTGGGGTCCTAACGCTATAGGGCTTTTTAGGGAAATAACAAAAATGTTAGTCGACATCACAGGAGACCGAAGAGCTGCCAGCTACCTCGGACAACGAATTAGTTTTGCAATTCAAAGGGGGAACGCTGCCAGTATCTTTTGAACCTTGCCTAAACAGTCTCCTTTTAATAATATATTTTATTTATTATATTATATTTTTTGAGATTTTAAGTTTTAGGTTCATTCAACCTTAAAGGTTTATTTTAAGTTTAGATGTTATAAACATATATTTAATAAGATTTTCAAATTAATTATATATAATATACTATTAAACTTTTAGCTTAAAATGCAACTTGCTTTAAACAGACCTGGTGTGGGTTGGCACAGGCCTCTGTAGAGAGAGAGAGGTTTGAAGCATAACCCGAGTACACTGCTGGGTCGGTGGGTTTTAACAACTATTATCACGTGTGATAATAACGGGACCGAGGCTTTCCGTGCATCAACAATTTCCTTACTTACGGCTGGTATTGAGAATTTCTAACCAATAACCCTATACCTAATATCTCTTAGTACAACTACGAATCTGACTGAACATACTGGATGACTGACCGACCGACCGTTCCTTGTGAGCCTTGGCTTTATTAACAAACTTCTCCATTGGAGTCGATCAACTCCCAGAACTCCCAATCAGCCTCTCTTCATGTTCCTGCACTATATCTTATTTATAGCTATACTCTTAGCTATATCCCCACTATATCTCCTACAACTTTTCCACCACATTGGATTGAAAAGTTAGAAACTCTTAAAATTATAATATTAGATAAATTATTTTCATTTGTTTTATAAAGGACATAGAGTATTTTTAAAATCAAACCTCAGATAAGTAGGTTTAATTGAAAACTTTATGCCAACACGTGAAGTTCTACTTTGTGACAAAGTACCAAATGAATTTTAAAAAAATAACGCAAATCATTAGAAATTCTAAACAAAATTATAATACAAAAAAGTTACTTACTACTTACAACTATGATTTATAGATAATAGCTTTATTGAACAATAATTGACATAAAAATAATTTGTGTTCGCATATTGTATTTAAACCATGGTCCATAATTCCAGAAAGTAATTTAGAAATAAGTTGTATATAACATTAAGATATTTATTATCATATAAATTAATTAATTTATATTTATGACGTAAATGTTTTAAAAGTAGGTACAGATTAAAGAATCTCTTCGAACGAAATTGATTAATGACGAGGCCTATATGATTATATAGTACCTTGTTTTTTTATACACTACAAGTAAGCCCTTGACGGCAATCTCACCTCGTGGTAAGTGATGATGCAGTCTAGGATAGTAGCGGGCTAACCTGTTATGAGTATGGTAAACCCACGCTCCTAATTAGTTTCTACGCGATATCGTGCCGGAACGCTAAATCACTTGGCGACACGTCTTTATCGGTAGGGTGGTATCTAGCCACATTCGAAGCCTCTTACCAGACCAGACTCGAACCGGGAATGGAACCCAGGACCTCCAACTTTATAATGCCACTGAGGTCGTCAAATAATATAATATATAATATGTAATAGGTAATTTTTATAAAAACCGGGTCGCACAACCTTTTGCATAGTACAAGCTATGTATGAATGAACGTCATGTTACCCATACAAGACGTGTGTAGATGGGTAGGTAGGCTGAGATATCTCATTACACGCTGTTACCAGTAATTAAGGAGCACGGTTAATGATTGCACGGTTTTGGGTACGGTCCAAAACATAATATACAGCGACGTTTGTAAATACCGTGAAGTCTGCCAATCCGCACATGGCCAGTGGTAGATTAGCCAAACCCTTCTCATATTGAGAGGAGACCCGTAGTGTAGTGAGCCGGTAATGGGTTGATCATGATGATGATGAATTTTTGTAAGACGAACCCTTAAAGCTTTAGTTTAAAGTTAATTCAGTGTTACAGCAATTTTTGTAAAGTGGGTAGTAAAAATATTTTTTTTGTTAGCTATTCAGCTTGATATATACCAGATGTTTGTCGATTTGCATTTAAATGCACTAATCATTCTCATTTCATTTAATGAATAGTTTGCAAGAAACAGATCGTTATATTTTATCGCTTTTAATAATTATACATTTCTAATAACATAAGCGGAAGCGGTGATAGCCTAGTGGTTAGGGCGTCAGCCTCCTAATCAGAGGTCGGCGGTTCGAATCCGGGCATGCACCTCTAACTTTTCGAAGTTATGTGTGTTTTTAAACGATTAAATTATCACTTGCTTGTTCACCTTTCGGTGAAGGAAAAAATCGCGAGGAAACCTACTCGCCTGAGAGTTCTCCATAATGTTCTCAAAGGCGTGTGAAGTCTGCCAATCCGCATATGCGGTGGACGCCAGCGTGGTGGACTATAGCCAAACCCTTCTCATATTGAGAGGAGACCCGTGCTCTGTAGTGAGCCGGTAATGGGTTGATCATAATGAATAACATAAGAACACAAATTAAAATTTCATTTTAAAGCGTTGCCGTATTAATTGATGTACAAGACCAAACGCCAAACAGACTGATCTCAGATTCATAAATTATTACGCACCACGTATGTTCATGACATTGTTTTGGTGGGTATTTTGATATAAATACGGGTGGATGCTCTTAAGTGTCACCCAGCCTGCGCCTAAATTACTTCTAGTTTCTCAAGTCATTAAATTGAACTTATTAGCATTAGTGCTGATCGCGGTTGGAACCCTACCCATAGCTATAATTTATGTTAAAGTTAATGATTTTATCACAATCTCACTGAAATACATCTTCGCTCAGAACGATAAAAAAGCTTGGGTGTGAATTGCTCTATCTCCATAGGTACTATAGTTTATTATTCATTTTATTCATTATGTGAGATGGTGATAACGAAAAAAAAGAAAAACCCTTGCTAAGTTTGTTGTGGGCTTCTTCTTAGACCGGGGCGCGTTTGGAACCCTCATAGCTTTAGTTTTAAGTTTACGAATATAGTTATCACCATGAAATAACTACTATGTAAATTATTGACGCTTCAAAAGTGCCTTTTTAAGGACTATTTGAATAAAGATTATTTTGAATTTTGAATTTGAACTGGCTTCAAAAGATGGCTATCTTTCAATAAAGAAAATTAGGATTTACTGTTAAATATTTGCCAACCTATTCCCGCTGCCGCTCATGACTTGAAGCTGCAGCAGCAGTGCGTAGAAGGCGAAAGCATGCGTGCAGTAATCGCTGTACTATTATGGTTTCTGGAAATCGTACCATATGGCCGGCGCCCGCGCAGCCATCTACCTAGCTTCGTTAACTATCCCGCTGGGACGAACGATGAGTCGGCCTGCTTAATGGATGAGCGGTTATAATCGCTGGATACTTAAATATTGAAAAATTTAAAATTGTCTTTATTCATCATCATGATCAACCCATTGCCGGCTCACTACAGAACACGGGCCCTCTCAATATGAGAAGGGTTTGGCCATAGTCCACCACGCTGGCCATGTGCGGATTGGCAGACTTCACACGACTTTAAGAACATTATAGAGAACTCTCTGGCATGCAGGTTTCCTCGCAGTGTTTTCCTTCACCGTTGAAGCAAGTGATATTGTAATTGCTTAAAAACGTTCATAATTCTAAAAAGTTAGAGGCGCGTGCTGGGGATCGAATCCCGGCCTCTGATTAGGAGGCGGACGTCCTAACCGCTAGGCTATCTCAGCTAAATATCATTGGCCTTTTAAAGCACTTTATGCGTGCATACATATAGTGAGATTATGATAACTACATTTGTGCTTAAACCAAAGCTACGAGGGTTCCAAACGCAATAATAAATTATAACTAGATATGAATTTAGAGTTCACAGCCAAGCTTTTGTTATCTTTTATGTAACATTATTAAAAATCCTATTACGATAAATAAGATTTTTAATTAAGCTTACTTTTTATAATAACTTTACTCACATTTACATACTCCTAATTGGTTTCTACGCGACATCGTGCCGGAACGCTAAGTCGCTGGGACACGTCTTTGTCGGGTGAATGGTAACTAGCCACGGCCACGGCATACTTGAGCCGGTAATCGAACCCAGGATCTCTAAGTATAATATTATGTGGTCTGAAGGGAGGCTTCGGCCGGGGCTAGTTACCGACAAAAACGTATCGCCGAGCGTAACAGCGTTCCGGCACACATTTTGTGACCTTGTTGCGGAAGGAGAAAGCGAAGGAGTATCGCTGGGTTTTAGTGGGTGTTCTGGTCGCCGGGTAGTTCCACATACCGGAAGCGGCGCAGTTCTGCCTGCGTCACTTCCGGTAGGGGTGCGTAGTAAAAGCATCATTTCCCAGCATTAAAAAAATACGAGACCATAGAAAATCAATAAAACTATTAACTCCCTAAGTGCTCCCCTGGGATGACACCTAGGCCCTCCCAGGACTTCACACCAAAATTTAACGACTGCAGTGCGAAGCAGTCGGTTCCAGTAAAGTAATCGCAAAACACTAGCTCAGGTTCAATTTTTCAACAATAAATTACATTTCTAACTTCAAGGTCGTTGTTCTTGACTTAAATTGAGGCCGCGTGAAAAACCGCCCGAACCGACGCTGGCGTATTATTCATATACAAAATTAACCTATTTCTGTCCTCGAGCACACCAGCGAGTCAAGGCTAGAACCGGCCCTTGGTGTAACTGCCTGCTCCAATTTGTGGAGTACTTTGTGAAAAATTGCCTTAACTTGTACCGATTGCGGTGGAGGTTAGCGATAGTTCGTATTAATCGAACAATTTGGTCATTTACAATGAAGGTTCTTAGTCGAGTCTGGTCTACCCTACTGACAAAGAAGTGTCGCCAAGGTATTTAGCGTTCCGGCACGATGTCGCGTAGAAACCAATTAGGAGCTTGGGTTTACCATACTTCTAACAGGTTAGCCCGCTAGCATCCTAGACTGCATCATCACTTACCACCAGGTGAGATAGCCGTCAAGGGCTAACTAGTAGTGTATAAATAGAAAAAAAAAATGTTGCCTACAAACCAATTACTAGTACAGTACAGTACAATAAGCTTACAATACCCCTAACAGGTTAGCCCGCTACCATCCATACCATGAATGGATTTTTATGAAACTTTACAATAATATAGCTTATACATCAGATTAACACAAATTTCAATTCAAATTCAAATTAAAATAATCTTTATTCAAATAGTCCTTTAAAAGGCACTTTTGACGCGTCAATAATTTACATAGTAGTGATTTGATGGTGATAACTACATTCGTTAACTTAAAAGTAAAGCTGTGGGCTATGAAGGTTCCAAACGTGCCCCGGCCTAAGAAATTATATTAAGAGCTATCTTATTAGAGCAATATTTCACACCCATGCTTGTTTATCATTTACGTAATCCTTTACACTATAGTAGGACTTCTCTACAAGCTTACGTTTTATATAAACTTTGAACTTATTGAGAGACATCCCAGAAATAATTTATTATTGTGTATTATGACAATCAGTGTCAAGTAAGTAGGAAAAAAATTACCATATGCGTGATAATTTTGATGTTCTACTCGATATACTAATTCTGCGCAAAGTCGCGGGTGCCAGCCAGTAAGTGTGCAAATATGAATTAATTTGTAATAAGAATATTTGGTAACAGCGTCCCTTCTAAACGAATCTCAGCGGAGCGTGGTTAATTTGATTATTACGAAAAAAAATCCATTGCGAAAGTGACGTGCAATACTAAACAATAAAAACAATGCCATTGAAGAAGGCATTATTTTTGACCATCTATTCATAGAGGAAGCGGTGATAGCGTAGTGGTTAGGGCGTCAGCCTCCTAATCAGAGGTCGGCGGTTCGAATCCGGGCACGCACCTCTAACTTTTCGGAGTTATGAGCGTTTTAAAAAACTTAAAAATATCACTTGCTTCAACGGTGAAGGAAAACATCGTGAGGAAACCTGCACGCCTGAGAGTTCTCCATAATGTTCTCAAAGGCGTGTGAAGTCTGCCAATCCGCACATGGCCAGCGTGGTGGACTATGGCCAAACCCTTCTCATATTGAGAGGAGACCCGCGCTCTGTAGTGAGCCGGTAATGAGTTGATCATGATGATGATGATTCATAGAGGGATGTATTTCTTTTTTTGTACCTAATCTGTGATAACAAACACTTATATAAGAGGTATACATAGAAAAGCTTATAAGAGATCTGTTCCAGCTACCCTCAGATGTGAGTAAGATGATTTAATAAAGTGGAGAAGGTCAAAAGAGGTATCTACACACTAATATATACTACTATGATATGTTGTAAAATAAGAGTTGATTGTTGGCTATAATATGCGAGATATTGGTTTTTAACTTGGAATACTTTGTTAAATCTAAATCTTATTTAATTTGATTTATAACATTTTTGATACACAATAAAGAATTTTTTCAATTTTTTTTTTTTTTTCAATTTTAATATTGTCGTTAAACTTATTATTTAATTTAAAGTCACTGTATTGAATGCCTAGTTACGTCCAATCACAGTAAAGGCTAGCGCTCGAGTGGGTTCGGGGCGCCATCTTGTTTTTCACGCGGGAAAGCATGTTTTGCAACGTTCGTTGATCGAGTTGGATCTTTTTGACAGTTTTTTTGGTGATATATATATATGATGTGTGTGTGATGATATATATATATATATATATATATGTATTATGTGGTATGGTCTATATGTCTACGTCTTTGTATATATTTACTCATAGCGTTCAATATAATTATGGTGCATACAAGCGGAACGGAACTGCGGTATTCCGTATTTTGTAACTAGTATGACAGGTTAGCAACATTTTTTTTTTTAATTTTTCATCGCGGTCGACCAAGCAGACGGGTCACGTAACGTTGAGTGATTGTCGTCGGACATGTACACCTGCAGGACCAGAAGAGTTACCTATGCGTTGCCGGTTGAACCCATCCTTCTATTCGGTTTCTACTAGGTCTTTGCCAGCACCTGAGCATACTTGAGCCGGGAATCAAACCTAGAAACTGACACTTTATATACGCGTAGGTTTATTCATTTTTATCTATTTAACTATACTACTCCTTAAGTTTTTATATGTATTTATTTTGCACACGAGAGAGCATATAATCAAAATTATAATAATAATATTTTTTTCTTTATTAGGGCGACTAGGGCCCATTTGTTTTTAATAGTACAGCTTAAAAACTATGTTAGTACCTATATATACTTTTACTGAATTTCGATTTTTTTTCTGATTTAAATTAAAAATAACATTGAATTAAATGAACCAAATTAAGAGAAATAAAATTACATTAAATCATATTAAATCAAAATTACGTGATTAATTAAGTGACGCAGTGTCACGGAGCTCGTCCAAACAATGTAATAGAAACGGATAAATATAACTGCAAAATTTCGTAATGTAGGTAATAGTTGTACACCCATCGGAAATGTACTTATACGCGTATTTAATTTTTTTTATAATATGGTATCCCCTTCAGCAACAAATCACACTATAGAATTAAGCGAATACGGTAGTTTCGATACTGCCCCGGCTAACCCTCGGCTAATGAAGGTCGCAACGAGTTTTACGCACTCGATGGCGTCGAAATGAGGTTACGAGAGACGGCGAGTGCCTGATTGTGCTCTGCGTGACGTCACACCCCGTGCCACGTGCCCAGGGTTAATTGGTATGCATCATGGACCCATAGTAGGGTCAGACCTCCTTTATTATATTTTAATACTAGCTCTGGAAGCCTAGTGGCAAGGATGTCCGCTTCCTAATCAGAGGTATGGGGTTCGAAACTGGACACGCACTTGTAATTTATCGGAGTTATGTGCGTTTTTAAGCAATTAAAACATCCCTTGCTTCAACGTTGAAGGAAAATATCTTGAGAAAACCTGCATGCCTGAGAGTTCTCCATAATGTTCTCAAAGGCGTGTGAAGTCTGCCAATCTGCACACGGCCAGCGTGGTGGACTATGACCAAACTCTTCTCATATTGAGAGTAGACCCGCGCTCTGTAGTGAGCCGAGAATGGGTTAATCATTCAAACTTAGGAAGGAATGAAAGCATTCTTTTTTTATGAGTGATCAACCGGTAACTGTATGTGAAATCTTTTATTAATCAAAAATAGCTAACGTATATTATTTTCTCGTCTTTCCAGTGCGGTGTCAACTTCGAAGCGAAAACGGGAGACGTCCTTCGCGATCATCGCTGAGCCCACCGCCTCCCGGCCGACCAGCCCTCACTCCCTGCCCGTCGAGATCAGATCCGGAAGAGTGTCGCCCTTCAAAGGTGATCTTGCTTACCGGGTTATTGATCCAGTTCGGTCACCTTTGCAAACGCAAACTTTTTTTTTTTATATACATAGTGAGCAAACGAGCAGACGGGTCACCTGATGGTAAGTGATTACCGCCGCCCATGAACATTTGCAGCACCAAAGGAACGGCCAATGAGTTGCTGGCCCTTAAACCAACTACATAATTAATGATCTATACCAGACATTTTTGACGATCTCCGTGGTAAGCACGCTATCGCATTATAAGGTTAGAGGTCCTGGTTTCGATTCCCGCCTTGAGTCTGGTCTGGTGGGAGGCTTCCGACGGGGCTACTTATCTACTTATCACCCTACCGACCGAGACGTGTCGCCAAGCGATTAAGGGTTCGGTGCGATTTTGCGTAGAAACCAATTAAGATTGTGGGTCTAGCATACCCTTAACAAGTTAGCTCGCTACAATCTGAGACTATATCATCACATATACACGTGAGAGAGATTGCCGTCAAGGGATAATTAGTAGTGGATAAACAAAAAAACTAAACGAAAATATTAGATAATAAATACAAATTTAACGCACCTCTGTGACACAGCGCGTGCTTGATTGTGTCGGGTTCGATTCCAGGCTTGATTCTACTCTGGTAGGCTCTTACCGCGACTAATCCCCATTGTACTGGCAAATTTTCGGTCCAAAAAGCATCGTGGTCCGACCCCGCATAGAAACCGGTTAGGAGGATGCGTTAAACCGGCATCGCATCAATGGCCGCAGAAATTTATGGGCGGCGGTAATTTTTAAACATCAAATGATTTTCAGCTTGTTTGCTCGCGATCTAATTAAAAAAAAACTGGAGCTGATGTTATAAACAATTGGATGTTATATACAATAATAGTTGCGATTAATTTCGTAAAGCGGCTAGACTCCCTGACGACTGACGCACATAAAGGCGTTGCGGCGCCGCAACCGAAGTCGCTGCACGTCGCGATGCACATATTTGTAGCAAACGCACTTCTAGTCGGCTGAAACTTGGGTAATAGAATAATAGATTTTACGCGCCCAAATGTCTTTGTTTTAGCCGGCCCTAAGTGCAGCACAATTTACCTATATTAATTTCCAACCCTTTTCAAATTCATTAAGAATCTCACCCGTAAGTGAAGCTATCCAACACATCCGTAACCGCATTTACAACCAGCCATCTTTATATATAAAAGCGAAAGGTCACTTACATACTGATTAAACACGAGATCTCAAAATTCATTGCACGTATAAAGCTATAATTTAGCAAGTAGTTAGTTGATAGTTTGGAGATGTCAGCTAAGAAAGGATATTTGGAAATTCCACCCCTAAGGGGGTAAGATTGGGGTTTGTATGAATTTTTTTTTTTTTTTTAGAGTTAGAGACACAAAAATTTGCATTAAGATTAATAATAATAAATAAAAAACATGTGCATCAATTTTTTTTAAATATTACCTGTTAAGGGTGGTAAAATAGGGGTGGTATAATAGGTAGTTTTACATATAATAATTTCCAACCATTTTCAAATCCATTAAGAATCACATCCGTAACTGAAGCTATCCAACATAACCGTAACCATATTAACAACCAGTATAATAAATATGTCCGTATCCGTATCGCGATCACAGATAATAGCGCTTCTATATATCCATCTAAAGCATGCTACTTATTAAATTGCTCACGTTACATCTGGACAGTTCTCGGATCACAGTGGGCGAGGCGGTGCGTTCTTTATGAAACACAATGATCCATATCTGTACTTCATATCCATAGCATCTCTGGTCGGAACATTGTAACGTCAGAGTGAAATATTAATGCATTTCAATCGGTAGGTCTATTGGAAATGCATTATTAAAGTAGAAAGTAGGACGAGTGAAACTTTCATCGACATACAATAAATAATAATGAGCCAATATTTTTACATTAATATAATATTGAGGATTATTTCGATGAATAACTTATTCTAGTTATTCGCGTCCTTAGCTAAACAAGGAGGCTATCACGAGGTACCACTAGTTCTGAACAACAGTTTTAAAATATGATATTACATTATTACAATTTTCTTGCAGGTCGAGGCTTCAGGGAAGAGACCTCACGTCACAACACACCAAAAACCTCAGCTGCCAATTCCAGATCAAACTCCCCTCCAAGGAGAACCAACTCCTTGACAAGATTTGACAATATGGCACAAGTTGCCACTTTACCACCACCTGGTCCTATCCACAGGCCTCCTAGAGATTTTCTCAAAGAAAATATGGAAGAAATAAGAGAATTAAGTGAGTTAAATAGGGAAAAGAATGAAGCAGAATTAGAGAAACAAAGAAGAGAAGAAGAGATAGCTTTATTGAAAGAAATGGGATTATTAGATAGAAAGAGTAATGTCAATTCCAGGACAAACTCGCGTAGTAACTCTCCCGGTAGGTTAAACTTAAGATCTCGATCGAATTCCCCGTCGGCGATATTGCATTTCGAGAATATTCCAAGGAATAGTACAGAGTTTCTTGATAAAGAAGAAATATCCAGACCTGTGGCACATCGATCAAGAGTACGATCGCTATCCAAATCTCAACCACAATCAAACAATGTTTCGCCAAAAAATTCAAAAATTCCAAAACGCCAAAACTCAGTGTCTCCCACAAGAAGTAGCTCTAGACAATCTGTAGATAAAAAACTAAACAGCAATCAAAAGTATATGTCTAATAGTACAAGTAGTATACACGAAACTATAAGAATAGGAAGTCAAATGCACGATAAAAGAACTACTCAAAGTACTCAACAGTTAAATGTTTCTCAATCTAATGTGAAAGGTAAGCCTCCAATATCGCCTGGCAGGAGTGGACCTCCACCTTCTAATAAATCAATAAATCCAAAAAGACTTTCACCAATAGTTGGCACACCAAGTAAAAGTCCGATAGAAGATGCGAAGCCAGGCTCTGCGAAAACTACTAATGCAAAACCTACTCCAGCAACTAAAAAGTCGGTAAGGACAGTTGGTAATACCCCTGCTTCATCTAGATTGAATTCTAGACAGACAAGCAGGACAACTAGTAGAGACCCCAGTCCCGAAAAACGTAAACCAGCAGCCAGACCGAAACCTAGTAATAGTGTGAAACCTCCAGTCAGCACTAAAGCAGCACCAAAACCTCCAATTTCAATCAAATCAGAACCCAAAAAACCTGTGAGTCGTACAAATAGTGTTAAAAATTTAAATAGGGTCCCAAGTACTAAGAATTTAAACGATAAGCCTACATTGAGCAGACAAGTGAGCAAAAAAGAACTATCCACTAAATCCAAATCCACGACCAAATTAAACGAAATAGCTAAAAATGATAAAACAGAAAAAAGTGTAACTAAAATTAAAGATGCTAAGAAAAGTGCTGATAGCGAAAATAAAGGCAAAGAGGTAACTACAGCAGATGCAAATTTTGGTGAATCAGTCGAAACTCAAGATAATGGAACCCAATACGATAAAACTAAAAATCAAAATGGTGATATGGTGATCCTTACAAAGAAAAATGTCGTGTCAATGACTACTGCTGCTATTACTTCACAACCATTGGAAGTAGTCGCTACAGTAACTAATCAATTACCAGCAGTTTTAGAAAAAGCAAGAGAAAAGGCTATGTTTGAGAGGCTAAGCTCTAAGGATTCTCTAGTGGGTAAAGAAGAGGAGAAAGTTACTAAGGAAACAGTAGAAGAAAAGGAAAAAGAAGAAAAGAAACCTAAACCAAAAACTGAAAAGACTATATTCGCTGAAGACAATGTCAGACTAAGACCTCTACAACCTCCATACAACAATCCACAAGTAGAGAGAGTTAAACAAAAAATTGATACGTTATTAAAAGAGCCCGAAATTTCTACTGAAAATATTTTAGCAATGGCTAAAGCTAAAGAAGCTGAAGCTAAAAATATTGCAGAAAAAGCTAAATCTAGTATGAAAGAAGCCAAGAGTGACATAAAAGAAGCAGCGTTAGAGAAAAAAGAAGAAGTTATTAAGCAAGGTGAGGAAATTACTGCGGAAATACGTTCCGAAGCAACTAAAATCGTTGACAGTATCATAACACCTGTCGAGGAACCTGAAAAATTACTTGAAAAAGCTAAAGACGACGCAAAAAAAACTATCGAGCCTGTAGTTAAAGTTGTAAGTGAAAAGAAGAAGGAAATAAAGACGGAAGTCAGCGAGAGAATAACTGAAACATTGGTTCAGGGAGGGCCAGAAGTTGATGTGCAGAGTTCAAATTTGTCAACCCCTGGGGACAAGTTGGCGCTCCAGCCAACTGGTGAAAGTGCATCCGATAAATCGCACAGCAATGGCGGGTAAGTTGTTCATATGGAACTTTTATAAAAATACGATATTATACCAATGTACCTTTTTCCAATTCTCTAAAAGTTAGACCTTGATTGCAATCACCTGGTGCTAAGTGATGATGTAGTCTAAGACGGTAGATGGCTAATCTGTTAGTGTATTGAACCCATATCCCTCATCGCTTTCTACGTAATGTCCTGTTGAAGGTCACAGGAAGACCCTCTCTCATCGGAAAGAACGATAAGTAATGAGAAACTTATTGCATATGAATTGAATAGACTTACTTCACGGGGCAGAGCGGTGGACAGTGACCATTCGCTCTGGGCCTGACGCCCTCATTTTATAGTCCCACTATTCGAAAAAAAACTAAGACACGTATGCATATTGTAATAGTAAGCAATTTTTTGGAACACTTTTGTTTCTCATATGACGCATAATCTTTATTTTATATCAACATGATTTTTTTTTATCTTTTCAACCATGAAAATAAATATAAACTTAACTAATATTAAAAGTTCCAATAATGCCCCTGGAATTAGAAAAGATCTATATTATTTAATTATAATAATTCTTTATTTCGGACACGGTCCATAGAGTGTTAGTGATACTAACAATGAATAGAAGCAGGCGTTACTTTGCGGAAGTCCATGATAAACAATAAACAGCAAGTATAATTTGCTATATTCCGCCGACAACCGGGAGATTTGTATAATATAACACCACACAAAATCTTCCACTAGAACCTCTACGCACGTTTCGACCCTACACCGGATCATCCTCAGGAGATGTTGGAACAGGAACATCTCCTGAGGATGATCTTCCGGTTGTCGGCGGAATATAGCAAATTATACTTGCTGTTTATTGTTTGTTAGTGATACATCTTAACCTATGTTAGTACCTACAACTAAAACTACCTATTTCTTATAACTACTTGCCCCCCCCCCCTGATGCTCAAGTGCACCCTGTCCCAGCACCTCCAGAGTGAGCTATCCATCCTGTACCCAAAAGTACTGAGAAGGGTGTTGGGTCTCATTAACATGCTCATCATAGAAGCGGCACGTTTGCGGATGACTGCATATTTTACCTATGTTTAAAGCATTATATACAATAGATTTGACCACTACACCAATACAATTAGAAACGTTTAACAACAAAGAAATAAATTTTGGTTAACTTCGAGGTTCACCCATAGAGGTACTTCGCTTGAAAGAAATCTTTTAACATCAATGATAGATTTATTACTAGTGAAGACCTATTGTTTTACAGGAAACCTTAGGCAATAAATAAACCTCCTATATTGTATCTGTCCTGTTTAGTACACTGCCTGTAATTTTTTTTAATAATTTGGCCCTTGACTACTATCTTACCTGGTTATAAGTGATGATGCAGTCTAGATGGTAGCGGGCTAACCTGTTAGGGATATGGTACACCCCCACTCCTAATTGGTTTCTACGCGACATCGTGCCGGAACACCAAATCGCTTAGCGACAGGTCTTTGTCGGTAGGGAGGAAACTAGCCATGGCCAAAGCCTCCCACCAGACCAGACCGAGCTAGTAATCGAACCCAGAACCTCCGACTTTACAATACAACAGCGCACGCACTGCGCCACGGAGACCGTCAAAACAGAGCTTTTAGAACATCTAACGTTATTATCACTTACCACCAGGTTAGATAGCCGTCAAGAGCTAACTTATAATGTATAAAACGTTTTTGACGACCTCCGTGGCGCAGCGCGTGCGCTGTTGCATTTTAAAGTTGGAGGTTCTGGGTTCGATTCCCGGCTCGAGTCTGGTCTGGTGGGAGGCTTCGGCCGTGGCTAGTTACCACCCTACCGACAAAGACGTGTCGCCAAGCGATTTAGCGTTCCGGCACGATGTTGTGTAGAAACCAATTAGGAGTATGAGTTTACCATACCCCTAACAGGTTAGCCCGCTACCAACTTAGACCGCATCCTCACTTGCCATCACGTGAGATGCAGTCAAGGGCTAGCTTGTGGTAAATAAAAAAAAAAAAAATAAAAAAAAACCAAAACACGGTTAAAGTAATCATAAAATGTGTTTTATGACACGAGGAAAAACAAAACGTCTATATAGTAACAGAGTTTAGTCAACTAATTTTCCTTTCCATTTGTACAAACAATACAGCGTTCCCCAGGGTATGTTATTATGAACGTGCAGAAAGTTTCCTCCGCAGATATGCATCGGGTTTCACTCGCTGATACAGTCGCAAACGAAGGCTGTGGTTTGCATAAACATTGCTATTAACTGCGTATTAAACTGGGAAAGTTTTGAAACTCTCTAGTTCATTATATCACTTCTTATATTTGATAATGCCATCGGGTAAGATTTTTAATGGATCTTTAATATACTACTAGATAAACTCTCCTACTCGGTTCTCCCTCGACCTGAGCGCTCCTCTCCGAAAGAGGAGACCTAAACATATTCTTCATGACCCTGACGATCAGATGACTACTGACAACGTACTCGTACCACCTACCACACAATCATACGCTACTCACCGCCTTCGCCGGCGAAGACGAGGTCCCCGCTATCATACGTCATCCGGGCGTGGGCTCCATCCACGGTCTCGGAGACGTACGGACCACTCACCGTCCGACCCCCCCTTATCCCAAACGTCGCCTAAGCAGGTTCGGCCTCAAAGGAGGCGCCCTTACGCAGTCGTTCCCTTAGTTTCTTCGAGCCCTAAGGCTCAAAATTTCTTCTGGCAGAGCTCCTTTCCGAAGCTCACCAACAGCCCGGTTACGCTGTGGCAACCAATAGGGTTAGTACAGCTAATAGATAGTCCGAAAAAAAAATCTTCTCGTGTATTATATGCATCAACAGAACATTAACAGCAGTTTGTCTTAGTGTTCTACAACATAAGTATTAGCCATGGATCGATATAAGCCTATTCATATTGTAATGAAGTCTAAACAGCCCATTAAATGCAAAACTGATTAGTTTCACGAGAAAAATTTATATTCATATAACAGTTTGTAAAATATTGGGCACAAAATATTTTAAATTTTTCGCTGTGCTATTGTAAAATAACAACTTTTGACAAGGCTGCGTTATCGAGTAAAAACGTGGTATAAAAGGACTATGGGAATTGGTAAGCTTGGTTTTGCTTCAAAAAATAAACACACAAATCAGACTACGCTGTAAAAAGTCAAACATTACAATCCACGAGTGAATACTCAATCAGCCCCTGTTTCCACACTCTTAGGGGTAGATTTTCAAAATCAAACCACTCTGTAAAAAGCTATGCGTGATATAAAAAAACATATACGCGTCGATTTGATAACCTCCTCCATTTTTACGTCGTAAAAATTTTACATATGTGAATTACTATCGCTAACATTTTGATATCATCAAATTCAAAATTCAAATAATCTTAATTCAAATAGTCCTTTAAAAGGCGCTTTTGACGCGCCTTTTTTATTTATTGGTACATAGCTTCAATTTCTTACAAAAATCACTTATTTGTAACGAAACGATATATTCGCTTGTCGCCTCGATTAACTTTCCAAATGATAAAGTATAATAATTAGCATTTATAGACAGTAACTCCTAATTAGAAGTCGAGAGTTCGCACCCGGGCACGCACCTCTAACTTTTCGGAGTTTTGTGCGTTTTAAAGCAATTTAAAAATCACTTGCTTCAACGGTGAAGGAGAACATCGTGAGGAAACCTGCACGCCTGAGAGTTCTCCATAATGTTCTCAAAGGCGTGTGAAGTCCGCACATGGTCTGCGTGGTGGACTATGGCCAAACCCTTCTCAAATTGAGAGGAGACCCGTGCTCTGTAGTGAGCTGGCAATGATTGGATCATGATGATGATGATGATGATCATAATAATAGACAGTAACACTCAACGCAGTTCCAATTAGCCTTTTGACAAATGAAACCAAACGTGGACTGGATAAGACTTCCCACCACATAACTGCAGCTACCGTATTATGGGGCTTTAATATTCTTATGGTGCTCACCGTCCGACCCCCCCCATTATCCCAAACGTCATCTAAGCCGAACTTCGGCCTCACAGGAGACGCCCTTAGGCAGACGTTCCCTTAGTTTCTTCGAGCCAATTTTTTTTCTGGCAATAGACAGAACCGAAGACAGTCCGAAAAAAAAAACTTTTGGTATTTTTGCCACAATGAAGAGTGTCTTCTGTCCAGCCATAGTTAAGGTCTTTTGCTAGAATTATTCTTTTGTTTTAAGTAAGTTATGTACCTTTCTATGTTTGTTACCTTCAGAAACACATGTTCTCAAAGTTAGCTACACACCACCTTTTGGGATTGGATTGAAATACATTCTGAAAAATTAATACATTCTGAGAAATTATTCGAAAGAACATAATAATTATTAAACCTGTAGTTAGTCTGAATTCGTTAAATCTAGATATATGTTTATAAAATTTGTAAGTGGATGTTTGAACTTTCATCTTTATTTAAAAGTGCGCTGCCCAGTAGGCTCTCAACGTGCGTGATTAAATAGTATGTTAATGCATTTTGTTTTTTTTTTCGCTTAGGAGTTTAGTACTGCATTTATTCTGCGTATCTAATGAAGGTTTGTAAAGTTGTTTGTGAGAGAATAGTCAAGCGTCCAATGTGTATTGTTACGTCCTTTCTTTGATCCTTTTACTCCCAAATACTGGAAAGTATAGACAAACAAGTCGCTTAGTATATCTAAACAGTCTCAGTAATGAGAAGTTTGTTTAAAACTAATATAATAGGTATTGGGTTTTTCTGACGATGGCTTCTTAGCACTAGCCCGAAGTTAGAAAATATTCATTGATTCATTGATTCAGATTTGCTTCCGTGCCTCACAGAGCACATAAAGTTTTATTATCGCTTACATGTGATAAATCTAATGATAATGGCTTTACTTTACCATATCGCATTTGCACATGGTGAACGATCTAATCTCTCTCTCTCTCTTTAATGAGAGGGGAGACCTGCTGTAATGATGTTTTTGTGTGTTGGTTGTTTATTAGTTTAGTGTTGTTTTTGTCTGGTAGGAGGCTTAGGCGTGGCTAGTTAACCTACCGATACGGGCGTGTCGCCAAGAGATTTAGCGTTCCGGCACTATGCCACGTAGAAAACAATTAGGAGTGTGGGTTAACCATACGCCTAACAGATTAGCCCGCTAACATCTTAAGCCGCATCATCCCCACCGCATGATGGTAAGCATCAGGTGAGATTACCGTCAAGGATTAACTTGTAGTGTATTATATCATAAAGTTGCGGGCCGTGGGCTCCCAACTTTGGGAACCTATGAGTTGAACTTTGCAAGTCTAGCCAATGGTAAGCTTTGGCATTATAGTCCTTATGCCGATGACAATAGCGACTAGCTGCGCTGCGGTCGAGGACTCCGGTCATCGTATCGAGCGGAACATGGCGTGACCGCCTCACCTATTAGCATACTATACACCTAGGGTTGCCACTGTTAGCTTCAATAAAATAAAAAATAAATTTATTTATTTAATTTATTTAATAGCAAGCCAACGTTGCATACAATGTCTTACATTCAAAATAATTAAAATAATAACTTAATATTATCATTACAAATGTAACTAATTAAATTTGTAATTTAACAAAAACAAAGAAGAAAAAAAAAACAAAACCGATTGAAATTGAACTTAAAGCGAGAGTGGAGGGATTAAAATATTTTTTAATCTCTTTGTGGAATGATATTATGGAGTTTTGTAAAATATCTAGGTCTGTTTTTTTATGTAAGATAAGATATATAAAACTTTATTTCAGCAAAACATACATGTATACAATAGAAGTAGTAAAAAAATGTCTATTTGTACACTAGCATTATGCATTATAATAGGTTGAGACTAATCTATTTATAGGCAGATCCACCTAGATAGTTTTAAATTAAATAAGGTAGGTATGTTTTTCGTTTCATATAAAGCTACTACAAAACTACATCCTAAATCGATGTTTATAGGCTATACATGTTTAGTTTAGCTGTCACTTTCTGCCACTTTACTTTTACTGTTTAATAATTGTTTAAAAAAAAAATTCTTAAACAATCATGTAAATTATCCGGAAATCCGGAACGCCGAGATTACCTGATAAATACTCACTGAACGCAAAAATACAGTCCACATAAATAGTATAAATAGAATAAGATTTCAACAGAATAGATCAAAGGATTTATTTAGAATTGACGATGTATATTATGCTGAGTAATATCGAATAAGTAACTCGCATTTATCAAAATACAAGTTAAATAAACATGACGACAAACGTTTACTTATAAAAGCTTTATAAATCAAATTACCCAATAAGGAAAAATACTACTTCGATTTTCATACAAAAGCCTAGAAGCCCGTTCTTTCAAAGAATGTCCGTCACAATTTTGTATCGACTTTCCACAGGATACAAAAAGGTTTCCCAGCAATTTCGCGCCTACTACCGATAACTTAGATAAGGCATTTTAACGCAGTTTAGCCCGAATTACTTTTAATTTCCGTTGCGTATTTTCCATAAGCGATTAAATTTCGCCAACCCTATCATATTATGCGGTGGGTTTAATACAGCTTCTGAAAAATAACTTTGTTTAATTAAATAATTGCTAAATAAATCCTATACCTTACTTATCTATCTATCTATATATATAAAAATCAATTGCTGTTCGTTGGTCCCGCTAAAACTCGAGAACGGCTGAATGAATTTGTCTTATCTTGGTCTTGAAATGTTCGTGGAGGTCTAGGGAAGGTTTGAAAGGTGAGAGAAATTCGAATAATTGCCGGGAAATCTCTAAAATCAGCCCATTTCTTTTTCCCATATAAACGTTCTCTAAATAAAATGTGAAGTCAATTTGAACTTTATTTCTATTCAATAAAGTTCATATTAAATTATAATCACTCACTGTTTTCTAAGAAATGTAGGTGTGTTTGTTCCTAACTTCAAAGAGTCAATTTGCAATTTATATTTAGGCAATATTTTATCCCGGTATTTCCACGGAAACGAAAACTACGCGGGTGAAACCGCGGGTCTCAGCTAGTACAGTAATAATTATTTGTTAACTTGACTCTCAGACATACCGAGTGATCCGTATAAGAAATCAGACTAAACCAAACTTCAAAGCTAAATTGGATATAGCAACACCTAAGATGCGGATATTGCAGCCCAGTATAAGGATAATTTGACGACCTCCGTGGCGCAGCGCGTGCGTTGTTGCATTTTAAAGTTGGAGGTCCTGGGTTCGATTCCCGGCTCGAGTCTGGTCTGGTGGGAGGCTTCGGCCGTGGCTAGTTACCATCCTACCGACAAAGACGTGTCGCCAAGCGATTTAGCGTTCCGGCACGATGTCGTGTAGAAACCAATTAGGAGTATGAGTTTACCATACCCCTAACAGGTTAGCCCGCTACCATCTTAGACCGCATCATCGCTTGCCATCAGGTGAGATGCAGTCAAGGGTTAACTTGTGGTGAATAAATAAAAAAGCATTGTTGAAGTACCTCTTCATCAGACCACAATGTCATGTACAAAAAATGACTTGAGATGACTTGTAAAATTATATTTTACATTTTTATTACAGTGTTCCTTACTTGGAGGAAATATAAAATTTACTGTCGCTATAAGACCGGTATCATATATTAATTTCGGTGTCGGTGGTATGTGGACCGTTGCTTGATTGGAAAAGTGTTCAGGCCACGTCGATGAGATGTATTTTGGAATTATATTGAACCTAAAACTAAAGATCTTAAAATATATAATATAATTACTAAAATATATTATTAAATGGAGTCCCTTTAGTCAAGGTTTCGAAGATACTGACAGCGTTCCCCCTTTGAATAGCAAGACTAATTCTTTGTCCGAGGTAGCTGGCAGCTCTTCGGTCCCCTGTGATGTCGACTAACCTTTTTGCTATTTCCCTAAAAAGCCCTATAATGGAATCTATTATCTATTTCAGAATTTGCATTTTAAATTTATAAATAAGATGACTTGAGGCTATGAAAGACGTTGCGTCGTTCGGTGTGAGCCTGGCGAAATCTGTTTAGAAATCATTCTGTTTAAATTAGCTTAGTTCAGCTCTGATCATTTAACTAACATTTAACTAACTAGCATTTGTCTTATCTTGTAAATCGTGAAGGTCTCACGGTCCATACATCCATTATGCGCCCCTTCATCCCACAGCTTAGTAAATAAATTTGCTATTTTTTTTTTTGTTTCACTATAGATCTCATCTTTCTGATCAACCTACCTGTGAAGTGATTTAGTCTCTTCAGGGAATAAATTTTCTCCGATCCCTAGACAGATTCTTCCCTTAAACATTAGAGTAAGACTAGCGGGACATCCTGGCACAAGTAAAATAATAACTTAAAAGGATGAGGACCCAACAACGGATAAATGTTATGTAAAACGTATTTTTTGAATACATTTTTTTTCATTTTTAATTTCATTTAAGACTCCGGATTAGAAGTATTTCCATCACGGGTAAAATACGCTAAGGGGGTAAAATAGCGGTTGAAAATTTGTATGAAATTCCTTTATTTTTGGAGTTAGAGACACAACAATTCGCATTTAGTAGCTTACTTTCTGAAGCAGGCCATTGGCGGCGCGGGATTGCTTAAAAACGCACATATTTTACAAACTCCGAAAAGTTAGAGGTGCGTGCCCCGGTTCGAACCCGAACTCTGGACCTCTCATTAGGAGGCGGACGTTCTAACCACTAGGCTAGCTTAATAGCGAAATAATATGTCGGTTTAAAATATTTTAACGCGTTTCCGTCTTCAAATGCAAGGTGAACGATTACCTCATCGTGGAATAATTGCACGCTCCACTTTATGACGAAGCTAAAGAAATTGCAGACGAATTACTTACTTCTATGACACTTAATTTTTAACCTTTTGACTTTTATTATAAGTGGAAGTACAGTTCCTTAATCTGCAAAAAAATCTCAATAGTAATATTTTTTACACCAACCATTATAAGATAAACGTCAAGACACTGCAGAATTGTTTTTTTTTTATTTTATATACCACAAGTTAGCCCTTGACGGCATCCCACCTGATGGTAAGTGATAATGCGGTCTAAGATGGTATCGGGCTAACCTGTTAGAGGTATCGTAAACCCATACTCCTAATTAGCTTCTACACGACGTCGTGCCGGAATCCTAAATCGCTTGGTGACACGTCTTTGTCGGTAGGGTGGTAACTAGCCACGGCCGAAGCCTCCCACCAAACCAGACTCGAGCCGGGAATCGAACCCAGAACCTCCAACTTTATAATATGACAGCGCGCGCACTGCGCCACGGAGATCGTCAAAATAATTGACAGTAGCTTGCAACGTAGACAACTAAATCTTCGCCTACGGCTTCAGAACTGTTTTGTCTTATGGAAATTTTAGTTTTAAGTGTACTCTAGCGAACTTTTTTTTCATAGATATAATATAGGCGCTTGGCTGCAAACACGTGATGTTAAGTGATGATGCAAACTAAGGGGAACTAACTAAGCTTGCCAATAAGGTGCCTTTTTACCCTTGATTTGAGGGGATTAAGATTTTTCCGGTGTGGTACGAATTATTTAAAAAAACGAGGAAGGAAAACTTTTCTTACGTATACATAGGGCTTAACTACGTAACGTCTTAGATATCTCGCGGTCCGATGGTAAAAAGGTGAAGGGAACTAGAACAAAAAGTACTTGAGGACATTCTCCAAAAAATATGTCTAGTAGAATACCGAAAGACGACCAACATTGGATTACTCTCATTTTTTAAGGAGGATCCTTTTCTCAGTACACCTGACCCATTCGCTCGAGTGCATACGCGTAAAAAATAACATGAAACATTTAGACACGTTTGCCTTAACAACAAAAGTTAAAAAAAAAAAAAAAAAATTAGGTCAATGTTAATTTTTACAAATTACCGACGGAACCCTAGAACAATTTCTCAAGTAACGCTCGCGTTTCAAACTATTTCTTCGCGTTAACAGATCGCATAGCACTCGATTCAACCCCTATACTAACGACCCTTAGAGAATTAGTTCACGCTAGTTCGACCTCGGTCGCCAACGCCACGCGTCGCTTACAAGTTAAATCACTACGAAAATGGCGCCAAATAATTGTTTTGACAGTGACACTTAAATATCTTGGTTATCTGTACTTTCACATACAAAAGATCGTGCAAAAATAAAGATAAAACATTAAAATTAAAGCACAAAAATAATAAGTTAATTTTTTTGATTATTGTGTAAATAAAGTAATATAACAACCCAAAAATATAAGAAAGACTTAATTAATGACCGGTTTAACTTTTTAGCTCTTTGTTTTATAAAATTAATCCAGTTATCTGTGATTTGAGTGACTGATTTTCTTTAAATAAGGCAAAGATCGGTTACATGCAGGCTCCAGTCGGGCTGCAATATTAATATTGTCTATAATACCAAAACATGACTCCAACTAGGACAGTTTATATTTTGCCAAACGAACTATTGCCAAAGCGGTACACGGATGATGGGTAAATATTCCAACCACAGCTTGCACATGCGCTACGAGATAACAATGTTTACGTACCTAGTTATTCTAGAGAAGATATAAACACTACGTTATATCCTCCATCTAGTATATGCTATTTTTGTATCCTCTGTATCTCTCCATACTACTATATAATACAAGAACTATCAATATTTTGTACAACAAAGAAATTTACATTTATTAAACTCGAACTGTTAAAGTCGATATTCTATTTTTCGATAAAATTTCGTTCATGCGGCCTACATAAAAGATGTATCTTTTATTTAGGCTGCATGCCTTGAAAGGCGCCATGGGTTTTCAGAAACCAACATACAATAATAAAATGATATTGCTTACAATTTTTTTATATCGTCATCATCTATAGCTTATATTTTATTAAAATTAGATGCGTCAGCTTGATGCTGCGTCAAAGTCGACTGCAGCGCTGATTTTCAGGCATGACCCATGGTGACTTCACGGACAGATCGGGAACGCGTTATATTTGTGTGTGTGTGTGTCTTTACAATGTGTATGATAGTTTAAACGAGCCGTGCTCGATGAGGTTAAGATTATGAGTTAAAGGATCCTCGTAAATAATAATATAAATGCAAAAGTGTGAATGCTGTTTTTATTTTTCAACTCAAATCAAAATAGTTTTATGCATAAAACTATTTTATGTTAGCAAAAAATCACTTTGTTTTATTAAACAAAGTGATATTTGCTAACAGCCAGTTTATGGCCCTTCTGTTATATCCTTATATTAAATTATTTAAAATTTATAATATTATAACTGCGGAAAAAGTTAAATTTCTTTCACGCAGAAACATTCATTAATTCATTAAGTATTCACCAATGACTAAGCAATTGCGTTGTAAAGTCAATGTCGGAGCGAAATAGCGTTGAGAGGTCTATATAGTGTGGTAGCTAGCCACCTGGTGCCAAAACACATATATAAAAATGTTAAAAACCCAAAAAAAATGATGAAAGTCAATTTCTTAGTAATCAGTGACATCACTTAATTTGGCGAACTTTAAAAGTTTGCCAATTGAAAACCGCACGTCGTATGAGACAGAACATGCGTATTTAAGCTTCTCTCTCCCACATTCATCACATTACATGTTTTACGAGGATATCAGGGTATGTTTTAAAGTGGGTACAATTAAAATATAACTAACATTTGGCTAATTAGTAATGTTTTAACCTACATATTCGATTTGACCCAGATGTAAACATAGTCGCGAGTTCCGTTTGGCAATGTCGCACTTGCCCAGTTTCAACCAATACCGTGCATAGGGTGTCGGTTACTCAAGGTGAGTGGCTACTTGGGCGAAAACTAAAGAAAACACGTACTTTTGTTAAATATTTATATTTAAGGATCACGCAAATGGATTAAGGCCGTAAGACAGAGTTAATTAAGCTCGTTCGTTTTTATTTCAATTCCACAAGTAAGCAACTCGAAGTAAAGTTCGACTGCAATCTGATCAGGTAGTAAGTTATGCTCCAGGTGCTAGATGTTGGTTGGTTAACCAGTTAGGATTATGGCAGATTTAAACGCAAACTCCTAATTGGCTTCCACGCGAAATTGGGTCGGAACGACTTTGTAAGGTTTAAGGTATCTAGCCACGGCCGAAATCCACTACAAGTTAGCCCTTGACTGCAATCCCACCTGATGATAAGTGATGATGCAGTCTAAGATGGTAGCGGGCTAACCTCTTAGGGGTATGGAAAACCCACACTCCTAATTGGTTTATACGCGACACTACTAGTACAGATATTATTATACTAGTATACAGATATTATAGATTCCTAAACCACTATTGCAGAAAAAACAAAGGCAGTTTTGAAACCCACAGCACCGGTGCCCCGGTGCTTTCCTGGGACAAAAAGTACCCAACGCCCATCTCCAGGATGGGCGCCAAATTTCACCGAAATTGATGCAATGGCGTACAGACACAAGTGCAAATTTATAATATTAATACCACCATCGGACCATCGGCATCCCACAACAAAACCTTATAATTTCACGTGTTCTGATAAGATTCCATCAATACTTTCTTTAAATAATGAATAGAAACAGGCGTTACTTTACGGAAGTCCATGATAAACAATAAACAGCAAGTATAATTTGCTATATTCCGTCGACAACCGGGAGATTTGTATAATATAACACCACACAAAATCTTCCACTAGAACCTCTACGCACGTTTCGACCCGACACCGGATCATCCTCAGGAGATGTTGACTTCACAAGCGCGAAAAGTAAACTACTTTCTTTAAAGGCACTTTTGATGCGTCAGTAACTTAAACATTGATGAGTTGACGGCAGTAACTATGTTCGTAAACTTAAAACTAAAGCTACGAGGGTTCCAAACGCGTGCTGCTCTAAGGGAAAGCCCACAACAAACTTAGGAGTATCCCACGTGTCATTTAAAACTAAGAACAATCTTTTGATATCATTTCCAATACGCATTTCATCCGCTATTATATACTTTAAACTTACACATCCGCGTCGCATCGAAAATTACGGTTTAAGATACTTCTTTTTAGCTTAACTTTTCAAGGTTGAACATCAATTGTCGAAAACGCATTGTCTTGCAACGTGGTGGTCTAAGCTACCGAATCTGAGGCTGTGCCTAATGTGCTGCATTATCAGAACGAGGATGACGACTATGATGATAGTAATAATAAAAAAACTTGAGAGGTGTCAAGGGACACCCGGATGGAACGAAGTTCCTTTCGATTAATTAGTGAAAGAAATGTAATAAAATTTTATTTTATTTAAGTTATAATAATATTTTTTTTATTATTAACAAATATAATGTTATATAAACTTAATCAGTAGGCTCCATTTTGTACTCCATCAGCAATATCCGGAACTTATGCAGAAACACTGTCAGGATTCATTATTATTATTATTTTTTATTATTTACGAAAAACCTGTATACACTCAACAAAAATAATCGTCGCGACACCACACTGTTCAATGCGAAATAGAAATGAAAATATCTGACTTGCTTTCTATAAGAGAGAGAGAGACAGACAGAGAAACATGCGACGCCGCACAGCTTACAATAACAAAAAGTGTCGTGACAACTTTTCGTAAGAATTTTTTCCGTCTAGCCCCCTTTCACAACGCGCTATAAGGAACTTTGTTCCAAAAAAACTATTGTAGATATGTAATTATGTTACTTTTGTAATTGTGTACCTAACGTAAGAAGTTGAACAACATTTGCGGTAATTGCAAATTATTATATTTTAATTAATTTCCTTTGAATAGTTTTATAGAACATGAAATACTAGGCATAAATATCATACTCGTATATAAATGTAATAACGATAAGTAGGTTCAGAGTGCCGAGTCAACTTTCAGATCAGATTTCAGAGATCGATTAAGAAGAAATCTGAGTACCGTACATTACGTTCAGACGTGAATTTAGTTTAGTTCAGAGAATTATGTACATTGGAATCGGCACCAATAACTAGGACTATAACTTCATCGTATATTATAATTGTACACTAAGTTTAATTTGGAAATATTCCTTTCTATCTGGTTTTTAAAAAATGCCAAAATTAGGTATAACTCCAAAAACACAATACTATCTTATGAATAGAAGCAGGCGTTACTTTGCGGAAGTCCATGATAAACAATTAACAGCATGTATAATTTGCGGAATATAGCAAATTATACTTGCTGTTTATTGTTTACAATATTATCTATTTTTTTAAGATTTTACTTTTTTTCTAGATTGGGCGTCGCGTCCAAACTGTTAAGGTAACAGAGTGTTGTTGTTGTGTGCTATTGACTGTGTTGTGCTAGTAGTTAGCATGTTTGACTATGGCACCACAAAGTTCGGGATTCGATTTCTGCGTCGGATCAAAAATAAATGATGATTTATTTGAGAGCACATTATGTAGTGACCTCTGGGAAAGGGGCTCAGGTTAAGAATACCACTGGTATCATCATCATCATCATGATCAACCCATTCTCGGCTCGCTGCAGAACGCGAGTCGCGCGGGTCTCCTCTCAATATGAGAAGGATATGGCCATAGACCACTCTGGCCATGTGTGGATTGGCAGACTTCACACGCCTTTGAGAACATTATGGAGAACTCCCAGGCATGCAGGTTTCATCACGATGTTTTCCTTCACAGTTGAAGCTAGTGAAATTTTAATTGCTTAAAAACGCACATAACTCCGAAAAGTTATAGGTGCGGGCGGGTTCGAACCCACTGGTATGGGTATGGGATATACATTTTGCAAGCCCGCCATCCTTCATTGGAAAAACGTGACGAGATTTGCCTCTCAATTATTTGGGTCATTAATAGGATGAATGTTGTTGTATGCATGAATTTAAAAAGTTGCATGCTCGTTCTTTTAAGAGGCTTTTATTTGGCACTTTTTTGTTTATCTGCATAAATAAATTAACTAAAAATAAACTAGATAATAATAAAATTTTGAGCAGTGATGATAAGTTTAACAATAAACGTAAACCTAAATAGAATTGTACCCTTAACCTATTAAGATCTGTAAAACTCATGCCCGATTGAATGGTTCCGAGAACGCCGGCTACATTTCCGCGTTGAACCTGACAGTCCTCACCTACCATCCAAATATTTGGCAAATTAATGGCACCTACATTCGGATGCGTCATAGATCCTTACTTCAAATACCATTCAAGAGGAAAAATTCCCCCCAAAAATTCGGTTATCACTAGAATGACAAGCACCTATAATATTTTTTTTTTCAGATATAGACCTTTTTCGTTACTAGAAACTAACTTTTAAGAGACACCTAACAACCTTCAATTTTCAAAGCAAACAAACACACTTAAGTGTATTTTACTGTTCCCTTTACTGATCTCAGAATGTATCGGTATTATGTTGTTATTGTTGTAAGAAAATCAGTAATTGGCCACTTGGTACTCTGTTAATTTTCGTTGATAAATAAATTAATTAACATACAAATAAATAATACATAATTGAAAACAGCCGGTCTGATCAGCAAAGCGCCAGCCCTTCTGATGAGCTAGTAAAATACTACTAAGAAACCTCCCCTCCAAGATTTCAGCAAATAAGACAATATTTGTAGGTCTCTATGAGGGTGGCATACTTGCGATGTTTACCAAGTTCAGCCATCTCCAATACAGCTTCCGGTCTTAAGGGTTACTCACTGATTTGAGGAGGCTTTTGTGCTACAATAGCACCTTCTCCCATCGCAATGAACCATCAGGACTTCTATTCCAGATGGCTTAAACATTAGAGTTCCAAAAAAAGAGCAGGAACTTCTATGGTGACAAAAGCTGTTTCGAATGTATCTATCACTTCTATAACTGTCACATTGGTCTAGTTAAAAGAACGTTTGACGATAGACTACGAGGTCCTAGGTTCCATTTTTGAGTTGAACCAGTAATTGTTAGAAAATGAGTTTATTCTACCCCGTACGCTCTTTGAGTAACTGAAGATGTCGGTACCGATTAAATTAAAAAAACTTAAACTTACCTAATTTATTCTAGATTTCCTCAAAGCACCAGCGCCACGCCGGTGCCACCACCAAGAGCGCATCGTGCTAGCAAAGACAGAACACCCCCATTAGCAACAGAGCAAACCCAATCTCAACCCAAACAAAACATCTGTGCGAGACTCATGGGTAAATGCAAGACTAAATGCTGTCCTTGCTGCTTGAAAAAAGGACCAGAACGCTTAGAAGAAGAGAGGGATATGTCAGAGGGAGAGGAAGAACCAGCTGAGAACAAGAAAAAGTTCTGGAAAAATATGAACTGCTTCAAGAAGAAAGTTCCAGAAGAGGATGTTGAAATCGCTGCGGGAAAAGTAAGTAACCTGAGTCAAACACTGGTTGTTACTTATTCTGTAGCAGACCTACAAAGGACCGAAGCAAATCACATATAATATGTATATATTTAAAGTCAAAGACAATTTGAACACTTTAATTTTATTCAATGAATTACTAACTTTTCTTCGGTTTAAGTACTACCGTTTGCGCAGATTGTCGTTACAATATAACGTTTAGATTTTCGTTATAATATTTCGTGATAAGGAGGTCAAAATACGTTACTCCACCTTTAAGATTGTTGGACGATATATCGGAAGAACATCCATCGGCGTTATTTTGTACCGTAGGCCATGATGAACAACGTTTTTGGAGATCTATCCGTGTATTCTATCCGTGGTGGGAGACTTCGGCCGTGGAAGTTAACACCAAAGACCGACACGTCTTTCTTCTTCCAAGCGATTTAGCGTTCCAGCACAATGTTGCGTAAAAACCAATTAGGAGTATGGGTCTACCACACCCCTAACAGGATAGCCCGCTACCTTCTTAGACTGCATCATCACTTACCTTCAGGTGAGATTGCCGTCAAGGGCTTACTTATAGTGGATTAAAAATAAATGGGGACTCTATGCATGCTCGATGTTGAGATTGCGGCCGTGGCTAGTTACCGCCCTTCCAACAAAACGTGTCGCTAAGCGCCTTAACGTTCACGGGACTATGCGCGTAGCAACTAATCAGGAGTATGGGTTTACCCGGTTTTTTGTGCAGGGCACCACAATAGAGTTCGAAACGGAAACGAAGAGAAAACGTAAAGTGCGCGACGTGCTGTGCGCGTGCTGCCGCCGCCAGCGCGTCGCCGACGTGTCGGAGCCGCCGCTGCAGGCCGGGGTCACGCCGCCCGTCGGCTCCTCCGACGTGGTGCAGGAGGCCGGCTGCTGCGGGAAGAGGAAAGAGGCGCAGCGGCGCGACAGCATCCTGAGCGACCAGGCGCCCTCCACGTAAGCGCCATACTAATTGCAGAAGCTATATCTATGTGCATTGTGATGTATTTATTAATTAAGACATATTTTACAAGTTGTTTGTAAGGGTTAAAATGTTATTAATCTGGATACGTACAAAAGAGTATAAAACTTGACTAGAATACTATTATTAATGTAGAGGTTGTCATCATGTCGTGCTAACATGTTTTGGTTCCCGCCAAAACGGTGGCCAGTGATTGGTCCACGCCAAATAGCAATAACAATGGACGCCACCAGTACATTGCGAGAAACTTAGTGATATTTTTGGATGGCGTATTTATCTAAGTTTTTACAAATGCTATAAACCATTTTTTTTAGTTTCGTTTCACAGTGGGTACAGACATCAACATAAGTGAATAGGTTTGGGGAGTACACTCGCGCACATTGTACAAAATGCGGTTTAGGGAGCAAACCATACCTTAGCTTTGTGTACTGGGATTGGCCAGGATATAGCATATAAGCGCCCGTCTCCATTTCCAGAAACCTAGTATTTATAAGGTATTTTGTCATCATGGTAACTTATTCCTGCTCGTTCAAAAAGTGTATATTAATGGGATGGGGTATTTTTATTATATCTACTTATTAACAGTAATACCTTGTCTAATGCTTAGCTATTTAATATGGCTATTCCTGGATCCAGATTATATCAACAAATTCTCAGTAACTATTTGGAGTGATAGGTAAATGGCGTCCCATACGTTACAAAGCACAAATTTATAATCTACCCTGAAACAGTTTCTTAGAGTACCCAGATATTGACAATTTTTGTTGTTTGCTACAGTTACAAGTAGTACCAAATGACCTAAGAACTGCAAGAAGATTTAGGATATCATCATCATCATCATGATCAACCCATTACCGGCTCACTATAGAGCACGGGTCTCCTCTCAATATGAGAAAGGTTCGGCCATAGTCCACCACGCTGGCCATGTGCGGATTGGCGATTGATGTTAGGATATGTTTTAATGTAATATTTACATAACGGATAAACGAGCAATCAGTTCACCAGATGGTAAGCGGTTAAATGCTTTACTGGCTGATCCCATCTTAATCATTGTGAACTTGCCATCTTACCGGAGCGTTTAATCGTGGAGCGTTTTTTTTTCAGACATTTTATAAAAAAGTATTTATTGGAAACACAAAAACTGTGAAATGAAAATATCTTATCAAGTTAGCCATAAAGCCAACAAATTTTCCAGGCAGGATTAAAATATATATTTAGCCTAAAAAATAAAATAAAAATAAAAACAAAAACAGAAAAGCAACCGAACACGTACTCACGCACACGCGCACACACCCTCACACACTAAAGGAGCGCTTTCCCAGTCACTCCGTGATATCAGCATGGGTCATGCCTGAAAATCAGCGCTGCAGTCAATTTGACGCAGCATCAAGCTGAGGCAGCGCCCTGTTCAGCCAATGTCTAGACACGTACGTTTTTAGATGAGATGTACTTTTTTCTTTTAAGGGCTGAATAAACGCAATTTTGATTTGATTTGATTTAATCGATTTCGAGCAGTGAGCGACCACTCATGGTAATACATTGCAGCTGCTGCAACAACCGCCTGTGCCGGTGGATCAGAGGCGCGTGCAGAAAACAACCCACAGTGACCGAGTCCGGCAGCCGGCGGACCAGCCTCTTCTCGAAGAACAAGAGTCTCTCCCCCACTCTACCTCCTGAGGTGAGTTCTAAAGGACTAAGGGATATATCTTCGATTTAAATGTAGGTAAGGTAGTGGATATATTCAAATTTTCAAATTCAAATAATCTTTATTCAAATATGTAGTCCTTTAAAAGGCGCTGTTGATGCGTCAATTTTTATTTTTTTTTTTAATTTTATTTAAAAAAATACGTTTTACATATAACATTTATCCGTTGTTGGGACATCCTTTTAAGTAATTATTTTACTTGTGCCAGGGTGTCCCGCCTTCCGTAAAATGTATATAATGTGTATTATAGTTATATATAGTTGTATAAAAAAACGCACATAACTCCGTAAAGTTAGAGGTGCCCGGATTCGAACCGCCGACCTCTGATTAGGAGGCTGACGCCCTAACCACTGGGCTATCACCGCTTAGCTAGCTTATTATGGTGTAATAACATCCAAGTTACAAGAAATCATAAAAATATACCAGTGATGACACAGTACGATTCAAGTCATTTGAAAAATTTGTAAGTAATGTTTCGTCTAGCGATATCCTAAGTACGAGTGTGGTAATGTAAAGTAAAAAACACCCGTATTTAATAACTTGTATGACAAACTTCAAAGCGGTATAATAAAAGAAAAATATGTACTCGTTTTATATGTATACGTTTTATTTCGAGTTAGTTTACTCTTAAACATTTTTTGTTTGGCAGCTATCTCACCGGGTGGTAAGTGATGATGCTGTCTAGGATGGTATCGGGCTCACCTGTCAGGGGTATGGTAAACCCACGCTCCTAATTTGTTTCTACGTGACATCGTGTCGGAACGCCAAAGCGCTTGGCGACACGTCTTTGTCGGTGCAATGCAAAAAAGGAATTGCAGAAAAATTGTTATAATGAATAAAAGAATTCCATCTCAATCAGTAAATAGAATAAAATTATTCAATTTACGTGAGAAAACACAATGTGATCCTTTAAAATATCGACCGTTAGAGGTTTATCACGAAAGAGTGAACCTTGAAGTGACCGGCGGCTTTTATTGCGTGACGAAATATAAATAGAAAATACCTGCTTAGCCATAATACACTTGTTTATATGATTAAAATGCCACGGACATTACTTTACATTACATTAATACACTGGATTATTGCATAACCTATTCTGCATAGCGGTCCGCGTGGGTCCCACATATGTTACGAGTTTTTTAATCCAGCTGATTTGCCCGGATTTGGTTTTCCCGGGTAATATTTATACATATCCGGCTTCCGAAAGCAAGTGTATGCTCAGGCCTTCAAAGTCAAAAATGCTTGTACCAACTTATAATATAATATTACTAAATAGTAACAATTTCCGCGTAGATTAAGGGTTGTTACAAATTGCCGTGGAAAAAGATTATCCCATATTTCATTGCTTTTCTCGTTTCCATTTTCGTTGCCTATACCAACATATACATCTAATTTGCAGAAAGTTTGTCATGGCAAGCTACAGCTATAACTGTAGGTCATCGACGTGAAATTCAATTTTTCGCAAAAATAGCGGGAACGACTGATTATCCCGTGATAAAATAGTAATAAACCTCCATTTGAAATTTTTAAGATGATTAGTTTTTTTTCCTATTCAATTATAATTAACAACTAAAACAATGTTATTGCATTATGAACACTTAAAAACTTAAAATAAACCTTAAATTGAACCTCAAACTAAAACTATAACTATATGTTTAGTTTTAGGTCCAATATTACGATATTACTAATACACAAAACTTTAAGAATTTAGTCGACGGAACATAACGGTTCATATGATTTTTGGACACTAGGCACTATGTGTATTAAACTTTGGTGAAACAGCGGAAAAGGTAAATTGCGCCTGATTGTCGCTATAGAACAAATTCCTATCATTAGTTGAATCATACTTTTTGTCGTGTTTGTACACGAGTTCTTCGCGTGACGTCACCAAGTGACTAACCGAAATAATGTCACACGGGGTCACTCTTCTTTCCCATAACTCCATTGTCAACGACGTTTGAACATTGATATAACTAAATTCAATGCTGGAACTTTCCTCATCATCATCTTAAGGCTCCTCTGAAACTTATGGCGCAGTTTTTGCGCTTTAGTTTTAAATGGGAAGACCCCGGTCCGGTCCTAAAAAGACATTTTAGAGACTTATCATTTCTAACTTTTCTCTAATCGAGAAATCAAATCAAATGGTTTATTTTGCATAGATTGGGTCGGTATTGGTGTTACCTCGAATTAGAGATGCTTATAATCTGCCGGGTAGGCATGCAAAATTAATATTTGTTTATGGTCAATCCATATGTCAAATATAAAATTTAATTGTTTATAAATGTCGACCTTTTTGTAATTAATTTATTCTAACTATTATAAATGCATGTAGTAACTATATATTGCTGTTTTTTAAATATTCTTACATTTTAAAAATAAAATTAAAGATTTTTTAATGGGGACTTCGGCCGTATTTCGTTACCATACTTCCAGCAAATACGTGTCATTGGGTGATTTAGCGTTCCGGCACGATGTCGCTTAAACTAATAAGATATCATCATCATCATCATGATCAACCCATTGCTGGCTCACTACAGAGCACGGGTCTCCTCTCAATATGAGAAGGGTTTGGCCATAGTCCACCACGTGCGGATTGGCAGACTTCACACGCCTTTGAGAACGTTACGGAGAACTCTCAGGAGTGCAGGTTTCCTCACGATGTTTTCCTTGACCGTTGAAGCAAGTGATATATTTTTTTTTTTGAAAAACGCACGTAACTCCGAAAAGTTAGAGGTGCGTGCCCGGATTCGAACCGCCGACCTCTGATTAGGAGGCTGACGCCCTAACCACTAGGCTATCACCGCTTCTAATAAGAATATAAGAAGCTTCGAAGAATATAGCAGCTTCGTATAAGATATACAGGAATAAAACTGACAGTATCCTAATAGGTTAGTCCGGTACCATCTTCACTTACCTTTAGGCGAGATAGCAAACAAGGTCTCTCTTGTAGTGGATGGTAAATTAAAAGACTTTCGAGACACTTCGACTGGCCTCCCTCAGGTTACAGAATGATCATGGTCTAAAGAGAGTTGGCAATTATTATCACAGGTATATTACACAGTTAATAAATTCAATACAATAAACTGATTCTGTCCCTGTAGTTTTTTACAGTAAAATTTTACGATTTTAATGTTTAATTATTATAGTATATTAGTATTGTAGTATATTACGATTAAAATGTTACAAATAATAAAAGACCTGAAGCGAGTAGAATTAATATAAATAGAACAAAATTGCGTGTGCGCGTAACGTTAGTTTGTTTATTGATAAAATCTTTTGACATTTATAAAAACTAAACCTACTTTCATGTGTTATTTATTGCAAATGATTTAAAAGTATAAGTAAGTGCTATTTACTGTTATAGTGTTATTACCTACTGATTGCAAGTCATTTGCTCCACTTTTATTAGTATAAGTTTTGTACTCGCAATCGTACAGTCGTTTTCCTGTATTGAAAATCAGAATTAACTTATAGCCAGATATATAAGATTTTTTTAGATTTACACAAATCCATATCAATGTATATAACGAAAAAAAGAGGGCATAGGAAACCGCCCTGACGCACGCCACGCTATAATTGGATTATAGGGAGAATAATTACTTTCACTCTCAATATATAGTTGGCAACCGTGTTAAACCGTGTAAAACTTTAAAAAGAACATTTTTCGACAAAAGAAGAGTAAATGATGAACGATGTCGAATGCATTTTAAAAATCAACTGAATAGCCTTTATACTTTGATCGCGTGGTAGCCCGTTAACTGGATTTGTATACGATAAAAACAGTATTTTGCAAGGATAGGTTGAAGTTGATGGTGCACTCCAAAACATTAGCGAGAAATAATTTTTAGTGGCCTGAAGTGGCAATGTTGATTAATCACTCGTTGTCGAATGTGCTTGTGTTTTTGGCTTTGGTGACACGTGATCTCTTGTGTTTCTATGAGTTTTATTATTTATCCTCAGTACTGATTTATTAACAAATTATACTCTAACCTTAGCTCGGGCCTATAGCGAAAGACGTCTGTGACGTAATCAAGTAAGAAATAACGTAAAAAAGTAATTGGGACTTTGAATGTCATATCACCATTCATTAATTTTAACAGAATTTTAACAATACCACATAAAATCAATACACGCTGAATGATTAGCAGTTTTATTTGGCAACAATTCTCTAGTATTGGTTACGCGTTATTGGCATAAGGTTGTCATAATACATAAACGTGTACCTATTCGTATAAATTTAATTGAAATTTTTATGTAAATTGATTTAAACATATTTACAAAAACCTTTCTTCTGAGAAATTAATGAAACACTGAAAATATTTAGAATAACTTAAGTTCAGTGCACCTGGTAAAAATGAAGAAAAGCAAGCAAAGATAATGTCTAATGTTCGTGTTTCGGTCTACCTAGTAATCTTTGGACCCTCGTAATTGTAAACTCATGAAGTTTATAATGCCTAGTTAGATAGGTATAATCTAGGTAGGTTATAAGAGTCTTCCTTAGGATCTTTTAAAAGCTAATAGTCTCTAAGCGAGCGATAGAAAGATCTGTGCTCTTCTTTGTAAAGATACAGAGTTACATAGCTCAATGCATGAATTGAAAACAAGGTGCGATATATTGTGAACGATTGCGGAGGACCAGTAGACGTTAAGGTTTTCAAAGTGCGTAAATTACGAATCTTCAACAGGAATTCTTCCCACTTAGCAAACGACACCAAACTGTTGGATACAAGAAGTAAAAGAGCGAAGAGTTTGGAAATCCCTACAAAAATCCTATGAAAAACAGTGGACGACCCATTGTTGAGACGATGATGCAAAGTTTGCCCAATAGGTCGGCGTTTTAGCCGTTTTAATTATTTACTTAAAGGATAGTTATATTATATTTTCTACTTCTAAGTCGTATAATCTAAAATGTCTCGAATCACAAAGCATCACTACATCATAAATTAAAATACCATAAGATATGATTGCACACCAAAAGTTGAAGTAAAAAATACCATAATAAGCATCAAGTATAATTTGAAGAATGTCGATCTCTGCAAGAAGCTTAGACGAGGTCCCGCAATCTGTGAAGAAACCCAAAATTATCGTCACTAATGGCCGGAAACGAGATGTTATACTGTTTGATGACGATGACGAGGTATATTATCTGCGTTTATTGTAATTGTTTCACATACTACAGTCTAATAGTTATAGCATCCATCATCTTAAAATAGTGTTATATAAATGTCATTTTCTTGCCCCAATCATACTGACGGACGGCACATTTTTTTGTCTCCTAAATTAATTATTATCAGCCTTCAACTCAATATTCACTTTTACCTGCATATCCTTTTACACACAATGCCCATGTTATTTTGCAGAGAAACATCTCTGCTCATAATGTGACATGGTTCTTTCCTCAAAGAAATACTTCCACTTTGCATTTTTTTTGTTTGGTTTGATTCAAAATTAGTCAAAAAAGAAAAATAAACTTTATTTCAAAAGGTTAAAGGTCAATCCATTTCCAGTGGCCACCACATTAGGTAACCTGTAACATGGAGACCATATATTATATCATATACAACGTTTTAACAGTGGACTAAAAATGGAAATGGAATGAAAGAGATGACTTTTGCACATTAATATATATATAACACAGCGTTTGCACTCGTCTGTGTTGGTTCTTATCAAATTTTTTTTCGTAATAGTTTTGTTTACACGAAATAAAGTACTTTATTGTAATTATAACTCTAACGAAAAAATTAAGTTATAGCCATGATTGACTTATCGGAACCTGCTCCAAGATGGATATTTACGGATTATACTTTTATTCTTCAGGATACCCGCAAGAAGTTGGACCCGTCCCTCATTGAGCACACGAGCGTGATGCGCGGAGCGATCCCCGTGCTGCCTATCATCCTCGCCTACTTCTGCCTCTTCTGCAACATCATAATCCCTGGGTTAGGTGAGTATACCTACCTCGTCTTTTATACTATCTTATATCGACCTACCTCGTCTTATCTATCTTACTAAATTTTATGTCAGAAACGGATTGGTAGTTAGAAAGATTCATGGTACATGCATTTTCCAATGAACTTTGACCAATTTTCTATTTTATTTGTCGGTATCGTGTGTTTGTTTACAAAACTCAGCTTATCGAGATAATCGTTGGTTTATGCCAATTGAAATCTGCTTAATTATCTTAAATCTCAATAAGATGGTGTCTTGATATGTTGAGATGATAAAAGTGTTGCAAATTATGTAAAAATATCAAAACTTGGATTGGACCAAAGTATAGGCTTTAAAACTTTCAAAATTGACGAGATTCTCGAACTAAAATAAAAGATCTGTATGTTCTCCCAGGTACAATCTTCAGCGGCATGTTCTGTATCTGTTTTGGTATACCTCGGTTCGGAGTTCACGACGGGGCTAAATACAGGATAGGTGAGCTACGCGCAAAGGTTTTATATTTACGATAACAATTAAATCATATAACATATTATGTTTATGTTTGTCTGTTATTTTAACTTGTACAGTTGAAGAAAGATTTCCAAAAATATATTTTTCACGACTTCACCTCCCAAGTAGCTCCAACAAACTTTGAACATATAAAACCTTCTGACTTCTTTAGGTTCGTTTATCATTAACCTGCTGGTGGGCGCGGGGCAGCTGTTCACGGTGCTGTTCTGCCTAGTGGGTTGGGGCTGGTCCATTTGGTGGGGCTACATCATGGTGAAGACTTCCCGTGAGTATCAGCTAGTGAATTATGACCTTGGTATCATCATCATTGATCTATTATAGCCATCATTGAAATTAATATTGTTGTGACGTCATATGTCTATAGCGTTGAATCTTACGCGCCTTATCATCATCATGATCAACCTATTGCCGGCTCACTACAGAGCACGGGTCTCCTCTCAATATGAAAAGAGTTTTGCCATAGTCCACCACGCTGGCTATGTGCGGATTTGCAGACTTCACACGCCTTTGAAAACATTATGGACTCTCAGGCATACAGATTTCCTCACGATGTTTTCCTTCACAGTTGAAGCAAGTGATATTTTTATTGCTTAAAAACGCACATAACTCCGAAAAGTTAGAGGCGCGGGCCTGGGTTCGAACCCCCGACCTTTGATTAGCAGGCGGACATACATACCTCTAGCTACAAAACCACCCTACCGACCAAGGCGTGTCGCCAAGCGATTTAGCGTTCCGGCACGATGTCGTGTGGAAACCAATTAGGAGTATGGCTTTACCATACCCCTAACAGGTTAGCCCGCTACCATCTTAGACTGCATCATCACTTACCATCAGGTGAGATTGCCGTCAAGGGCTAACTTGTAGTGTGTAAAAAAAAAATAGTTCTTAAGCGGACTCTTGTATGTCAAATTTCAGTTCAGTGTTTTGAAATTTGGATCTGTCAGTAATTCCATATTTCATATCAATAATTCCAGGTAAATACAACAAGCTGAAGGCAGACGCGGCCGCCGAGGAGGCAGAAGCACCCCCTGTGACCAACAATAACCACACACGCGCGTAGCGGTCACCCCAGGTCATACTACGCCGCCTAAACGTGACAACGAAAAATACATATGCGAAATTTAAGCATATATTTCTTAGAGTTTATGAAACGTTTATCCGCTTAAAGTTTCAATATTTGTCTGTAAAGAATGTAAACCAATTTCAAAATAATTGTTGGTCTCTAATACTATGGGACCAAGGCCCAACACGAGGCAAAAAGTTTCCAACTCGATGTAGGCTGGAGCGAACAAAACTTTATTACCTACCCTCGACGATTTTATAATGTCGACGGTACCTTAAAAATACTCGAAAATAAGGACGATAATCTTTTGTAATTGTTAAGAATTTAACTAATATTGACCGCATTTGGGATGAAGATGTTGGGAAAATATGCATATCGTATCGAATTGAAATTTATAAAAAGCATTTTGTCTGTGTCCAATATAAAATTAGATGACTAATCGTAAGTATTTAAAAACCCTAACACCTAATAACTTTTTTTACAATTAAAAATAACGAACAAATTATTCTTGTTATTGTACAGAGTTTTTCAAAGTATTCATTAGTAGACATTGCAAATTAAATCGATATTTGCATGAAATTGTAAAATGAAAAAGCTGTAATATAATTCTGCTGGTCAGAAGGTTTTCTACCGTGACTTATCATGGTTTTTTACTTCCATATGAAGTTTTCCGACCTATTTAGGTCTTTTTAATCTGTAGTTTTTGTATAGTAGTGGCAACACTGACAAGAAAATTATAAATATATATATCTTTAACCATTTAAAATGAGTCAATGTTAAAAAAAAGAAAATTATTTATTAAAAAAGAAACTACAACATTTAATGATATATTTAATTTATTTATACCTATTTAAAAGAACGCTACCCGTATTTGGCGTAAAATGTTATTATTTAGTTATATTAAGAGAAAAGCTATAAGGTAAATAGGCAAAAGAGTAATCTAGTTAAATTTATTAAGAAAAAAAAATGTATTAGGAAGATTAAAACAGTGTTGCCACAGCGAAAAAAGCCCCAAGTGCTTCTTCTATTATTAAAATATAATAAAAATTACCTACATTAAAATAAGTATTATGTTAAATAAAATATACATCTATAACTAAAAATAATTGCAATATAATAAAATATTTTAACAAAGCTTAATCATTCACGAGACTTATTCGAATATCTTATCAGCCGTTTATTACTTAATTGACCTGATATTTTTCTGTTTAGTCAGTATTTCTGTTTAAAAGTTCGGCACTATTGTGAACATCACTACTTTTGTGTTTTTGCAGTATGTAAAATTAATTAAATATTAATTTTTTAAACACTGTCTGCATGTCACGCCTTCTTTGTAGGTACACATATGTTTGTTAAATACAAAAAGGCGTTGTTACAAGCGGCTTAAAGTGGTATGAATTTTGGCTTAAAGTATACCTACCTTATTATTAAGTTAGATATTTTTTAAGGTACTTACGTACCTTTAGCTTTTGAGGTCCTCTATTACAAGTACGTGCGGGCTTAGTTCCGAAAGGGGGTTCCCAGCACTAGTTCTTTTTGTGAAATGTTATAGATGTATACTTTATATTTGTTCGGTCACACGACCTAAAACGATCGCCACAATTTTATTAAACGAAAGTAAATTAAAGTTTATTAACATTTAATGATTTTAACAATTTTGTATATGACCAAAATATTAAATAGACTTATTTCGACATTAGTAGCTATGTTATGATAAATTTAAACGTCTTTGATTTAATAAAATTGGTCCACCACGTGATATTTTATCCACACTTCCTTTTACAATTGCACAGAATATAAGAAAGAGATAGACAAATCAGATATCTGTGGGCCATAGCCTATTTTTTTTTTCAATTAGCGCTGAGTGTTGCCTTGCGCGATAATTACTTTATTTATATTTTGATTACGCTATAAGTCTTTTGTTAATTACGAAGTAGGTCATGATATAAACAAGTGTTGTTTTGTATGCGATGAAATAATATAGCATCCGACTAGCAACCACAATGTTAACTATAAAGAAAGACTATGAATATATACTAAGTCCGTTCATGTTCATGATATCTTTGAACAAGGACCAATTTAATCCTGAGGTTAGATAGTTGGATACTCTTTGTTGCACACAAGTTATAGAAAAACAACAACATGGGACACTGATGGGGAAATTTATAAATCTCTTTGATCCTAGACTAACGCATTTTTTAAATTTATAATACTTAGGATACACATCTGGTACCATTAGTTAGATGGCATCTTAGTCATCTTATCGAATTAAAAATCCGTGACGCTTTTAATATTTCCTTTGATTTATCTTCACTATAGGAGAACAGTGGAATTTAGAGATTTAACTCACATACTATTGCTCGTATCCGGGTCGGTCTGCTGTTCTTTTTACATAATCATTACTTAATGAGAAAATATGGACTAACAACTTAACATTGCGAGTCGAGGCCAATTTTCCAACTCTGAACTGTTAATGAGTCTATCTTGACAGAAACCTACTAACAATTGATTGTCCAACTTAGGAGTGGACTCCTAATTCATTGCCATGGCCTAAACAAACAGTTATGTATGGTTTTATATTTTAGCGGGTCATTGTAAAAAGGACATCACTACTTTTAGACTGGCCCGCTTATTTTATTTTAGATATGTCAACTAAATAAGAACAATTCTGTCTATCTCTTACTTTTAGTCTGTGACCTGTTTAAAATGATAATTATTTATTTGAAATGTGTTACTTGTTAACTTTATTGTAACTATAATATGTCGAAGCAATATTTAATGTTAAATTAAAACCGGGTTCTTCCAGTACAATTTATTAGAGTAAGCTATGTTATTATTATACTTTATTGTATTATATTTAAGTTACATTATATACTGTATATTTAACAGTTGCTTATAACAACGAATAATCAATAAAAAATACATTCACAATCTGCTTTTTTATTTTATACCAACTCTCTGAAAGCTTTATGAAAATCCTTTCATACGCGTTAAGAAAACAGTCTTTACTTTATAGTTACATTCATCCATAGGCATACCTTTTTTTAACATACTACAAGTTAGCCCTTGACGGCTATATCACCTGGTGGTAAGTGATGATGCAGTCTAGGATGGTAACCAATTAGGTGTATGGGTTTATCATACCCCTAGGTTACCATAACCCCATAGGTTAGTCCGCTGCCATCTTAGACTGCATCAACATTTGTCATCAGGTGAAATTGCCGTCAAGGGCTAACTTGTAGTGTATAAAAAAACATAAATATAATGATAACAAACGAGTCAGATGAATAAACGTGCTCTCCGAAGTACGTGGGTGAACACGGCCAGTTTCATATTTCCAAGCTGGTACATAAGAATGTTTAACCAAAAAGGCCAACCCTAAGAATTCTTGGACTGAGACTGGGCTCCAATCCGTAGGCAAAAAATATAAATTAAACACAGACCAAGTGGGGATTGTTGGGGACGACTGCGCTACCGTGACCCAGCCACCAGGCGACGAGGAGCATCGCTGGGTTATAGTAGGTACTCTGGTCGCCAGTCTGGCCGCCGGCGAGTCCCATATGGGGTATGTCGGTAGCGGCGCAGTTGTGCCGCTTCCGGAGGTTAACGTATTTCCCAAGTTGAAATTAAACATAAGGAAAACCAGGGGTTACCACTATCAAATGTCTGTAATTTATCGATGCCTGTTGTCACTCGTAAGGTAGGTGGGGGTAATTAAAGTAAAAAATGTCACATTCCCAAATGTCACTTTATTTCATTATTCATTACCGATGATTAGAGTTACAATAAACATATAATAGGATACAGGCTGTTCACAAATTACAGTCACAGCGACTCAATGTCTTCTACCGTGAGGTGTAGAGATATTATTACACTGACCAAGGAGGCCCAATACTCTGTTTATCGACTGAATGTAGTTTAAAAAATAGCCAAAAATACAGGGTAAGGTGTTATTTTTTTCTAATTTCCAAATAAAAAACTTATTACACATTTAAAAGGTAGCTCCATATCAATATCACTAGATATATTTCTTGTAAAACATCTATCATATCATCGAATCTAAGTAGAGTTCAGTGAAAAATAAATAGGGCAGTTCACCATGAGTCTATTGAATTAAGAAAGTTTTCACCTGTTGCTAGGATATTTTTTATTATTTCTTTTAGACTACTTAACATCACTTTGTAAACTTGGTTCCTATCTATAATTATATATTCCAATCTATAAATTATATTTGCATTTACGACTTGAGTGAGTGAAATATTGATTTAACACATCTTATTGGAATATATAAATATCAAATATTTAAACATAAAATAGCCAATTTTTATTAAGTGATTATACAGACTATTGAACTCCTTAAAACCAATTTATATCCAAGGGATATCCGAAGGTCGATTCTCGAAGATTGGCAGCGACTTTGTCACAATCGAAATATTGTACTAACTGTAAATATGCCCTCTTATTGGCTAACAATTCGAAATTCAAGTGAGAGTCGTAAATTCAGCCAATCATAAAAAAGTGATAATCACAAGTTCGACAAATATCACAACCGACCCACGTCATCTGTGTTATCTACAAAACAAAACCCTAACAAATCTTTGCTGTCTACAATTGCCACTAACTTGAATTTATTGTAAGACAATTTTAATTTTACTTTTACTCGCTAACATCAAGTTAGGGCTTCAGTTAAATCATATTAGAGCATAGGCTATAGACCATAAATATAGAGCTAAAAGAAGTACAGTCATATGTTTACCGGTAAATGACGAATTTTTTGTATACCGAATTTTCTCGTAACAAAGTTTATGGTAGAAATCTACTACTATGGCATCAAAAGAAGACAACGGTGTTTGCTTCGAAGGACTACAATAAAGCGATTAAAAATAAAATTTGATGAATTATTTAAATTGTAGGTACATAATGACATTTAACGCACAATTTACATTAAATTGAAATACTAACGGAAATACACAGATCCCGAATGTTACCTAAACAACGTGAAGTAATTTGTGATACAATTTTCCATACAAAAATTAAAGGTTTCGTCTTACGTGTAATAGATTTATTTAACTTGAATAAGAGCTGGTGCCATCTTAGTGCTTTTTTATATGAGAAACGATATTAACGAAATTGACATTGTGCTGAATTGGACAAGACTTCCAGCCTGGATGCAAAACCGTAAGGTGGCTGGAAGCGGCTGGATTACAAAGGAGATGGATTCTGCGAGAGTCATTCAATTGAGAGTTCAAGCGATAGATGCTTGTAGGCTTGTGTATAAAATTGTGACATAGTTCAGTTGCGAGAAGCGACAATGTACTTTCTATGAACTTTATTAAAATCAATCGGTTATCCTGATTTCAGCAAAAATCCAAACAAACTGAATAATTGATTAAATAAATATTCCAGAAATACTACTTAAAACAAATATGTTTGTAAACCAGCCCTTGCATTTATATTATACTATAGACTAGTATAATAATATAACTACCCACAAAAAAGCCGATATTTATAAAAAATAAAAGTATCGCGTGTTCAAGTTATATGCACTATTGGCTTACAGTAAAGACACTAAAACAAGATACAGTTTCTAAAAAATTAACATCAGGGCTTCTTATCATTCACGTAAATCGAGTCTCAAGTTTTAGATATAGAGTCAATTGTATATTTATCAAATTGGGCCGTGTGTAGGTAAAAAAAATAATTAAAGATTCTTATATTGGATTTGTACCATTTCCAACAAAGCTGTTCGGTCCTTTCAAGCCTCTTACGCCTTTACAAATATTTTCCCCAGTCTGTCACTGACCCAAAGCTGGGACCACTTCTCGCATAGCATATTGAGTTAACCGCTTAGTCCGGTACCGTACCTAAGTAGCTAAGTCTTTAGCATCTAGTTAAAACTGTTAGATAAATCGTTTTTTTTTAAGCAATTAAACCGTAGACCGTGCTTGGTTCTTGAGGCAATTGTTGCTAATGCGTACGTCCTTAATCACGATCATTATTCTGATCCCACAGATATGCATATAAATCCAAAGACATCATCTTACATAGAGAGGATAATAGAGCTAAGACCCATCACGTTGCGGCTCAAACCGAGCGCAATTGTTATTCGGAATATCTCACACATCAATTAAAAAAAAAAACGTTTTTCATAATGTATGTATAATAATAATATAATATAACTAAAATATAATATACTATGTACAGTCATAAACCCGATAGTCTCGTATGGATACAGCATGTCCAAGCATGAAATAACTAATATAAAATAATAATCTGATTCACTTATATTCCATTACGTACATTATTACGTTCAAGTTAAATAACTGAACTTCAATCATTAATGCGATAACGGTCATAGGTTTTCTTTTCAAACAAATTATGACTTTGAATCTACACGAACGTGCCATTTTACTTTACTTCTGTAGACATTCATGTTATTTTTTTTCGGCGTTGTTATCAAACCATACCCGACATTTTGAATGGTTGCGTGTGATATTTAGTCTTGCATATTAAGTTTAGTTAAATTTAGTGTATCTACAATATAACTAGCGCATTGCTATATTTGTACATTTTTATTTTCGTCGACAATCAAGTTTTACGAACTAACACTCGGTTTGATGAATATAAACTAATTACATACATATATATGACGGCAATCAGAGAGCAGCGCCATCTAGTTTAGGAGTCATGTACGACAGACAAGGGAGTGGCATCGCCCCCTCTTTACGCAACACTAAGTGACGTATGCAGGTTCTTATAAGACTCACCGGCGCGGGACGGCGCATTGCATTGATTGCATTCGGTCGGGTCGGACGGGTGGTTGAGCTGCGGTAGTGCATTCGTACTTGTTGGAGCGTAGTCTGCTCCTTAAAATACTTATAATATGGGGGGCGATGCCACTCTCTTGTCTGTCGTACACGAGTCCAAAACTAGATGGCGCTGCTCTCTGATTGCCGTCATAGAGTTAAAAAAAGATTGCACAATAGATACGTAAAGTTACGATTTAGCACCTCCCACTTTTATATTCGACAACATATCCAACACTAAGCCGATTAGGACGATGCTCTTGAAGCTCCATAGAACAGCTAAACAGAGTATAATATGCATACTTTATATTACGATCTGATAGCTTCAACGATCACAAAACAGTAAGATATACAGACCGACTTAGTTCACAGACCAAATTAATTAATTACTTTACAGTACACGTGCAAGAAAATAAATTATTATATATTTTTTGTAATAAACATTTTACGGAAGCAATTTCATTTTGTAATAAGTTACCTTCTTAATACTTTTAAAACGTTTATTATTTTATTTTATTTTTTAAGCAAAAATAGTTATTCCTTTCTTAAACAATTAAAAAAGAAGAAACTAGCAAATTCATTAAAATTATTATGTTATTTGATTTATGGTTTGCGTAAAATAATAACTAGATGCAAAATCAGTTTAGTTAATTATTATATTAAAATTAAAGAATAGATTGCTTTTACTTATTGATCAAAAAATTTAGTGATTATTTGAACCATAGTTTTTTATTTTTAGTCCACTAAAATATTCTGCCCAGTTTTTATTTTAGGTCAAATATGTAATATTGTTTTGATTATTGAAAAATAATTAACAAATCAACCAGTCACTGATGACTGTAAAATCAAATAAATTACGTTTAAAGTTGGTGAAAAACAAGACACACCAAAACTAAACTAAATTAAGTTTTGTGCATAAATTTTGTTAATTTTTCCCCGTGGGAATTGATTTCCCCAAAACGTGCTACAAATTACAAAATTGCTTACGCGTTAATTATAATGCGAATAATTAATTGATCAATTTATAGAGCTGAGTTGAAATTTTAACCGTACACGAATTGCAGTTAAAATTTCAAAGTTAATTTGACATCTGTACAACGACTGTGTACGTTATAATAATTAAAATATTTTAATTGCTCAGCACCAAACCGACTAACTTCGCTAAATAAATGATTAGTCAAAATGGTTTCTTGAACAGCGTTGTACAAGAGAAATATCACTGTAAAATTCAATGCTTGACAATTTGACAGCTATGACAGCCAGAAGGCTGGTGATGTTATTTTGATTATAAACATATACACTCAAATTTAGTTCAGTTTCAGAACGTCCATTGGGATACCATTGTGAACGCCCGCCATTCCAGGCAAGAATATTAATCTAACATAGCCATAAATAAATATATTATAAAAATCAATTAAAAGCTAATAAAAAAAAATGACTAATATTTACATTTCACTAAAAGTACGCGCGTCTACGTAAAAAAAATAAATCAATTAATAATTTGTACATTAAATAATATTAAATTATCTATGGCATTGTACCTTACATTACAATTGATACTGGAAGAAGGTAGCCGCATATTTTCTTTTGGATCCGACCGTTCATTCATTTAACATATTTTTTTATAGAAATGAATCTTTTTCACATTATAAAATGGCGATATAAATAACACAGTTATTATAAGCGAGTTGTAAGTAAAGTTGAGGGAGGTGTCTCAGCAAGGAAACTGGTGTAGGAAGACGACCAGTTCACATGAAGCAGGTAAATTAAAAGAAGTGTTCCAAAACGAGTTAACAAAGTAGGTTAGGCAGTGCTTTTGTACACTTCATGCATATGATGTGCAAACCACTAAACTCAAATGACAGTTAGGCATTTGTAGAGACATTGAAAAAGAAATACTAAATACTCGGGAAAGTTTATTTCGGGAATTTTCATAAACGTAATTCAGTTAAGGAACTTATAACTTCGGCACATCTCGTTAATTGGACACACAGTATTTATTTATTGGGGGGGGGGGGGGGGGAATCCGCTCCAGTTGATCCGCCCGATATCTGACATCCACGGGTCTCATCCACGGTCACAAACCCAACTAGTCCAACAAACCCAACAAGTCCCAACGTCACCCTAAGTCGAGGTCCGAGTCTCACTCACTCTCACCCTAAGTCGAGGGGGACGTTCCCCAGATGCTTCCCCTCCCCCCCCCCCCCCCCCCGGTGACGCAGTAATAACCACTATGGTTACTGCAACTGACAATTCGAAACAGATACAGTTAACCCAAAAGACAATCGGTTCGGATCCAATAATATGCATATCCATAACGCATCAATTCTTAGGGAGTAAGAAGTGTTTAGGATAGCTCTTTGGTGATTCACAAAACTATAATAAAACAAAGCTTGCTTTTCAATGCCTGTGTCTTCTTGTACTCGCCATAATGCCTCATGAACATTTATAAGGGTTTCGTTCATAGAAAATCTTCGATCAATAATGTAGTAGATCCCATACTAACTGAAAACGTGTCCAACTTTTCCTTTTACTCAGGTATATGTTATTCGCCTAAAGTATTGAAGATCATCATATGCTTAGGCGCTTACTTATTTTAATTAATATTTCGATAGTTTTATTGCTTTTTAAGACAACGAAAATAGGTTCCCAAATCGCGGGATATTTGAGAACCATTTTTTTACGGACACTTACAGTTAGTACGCTGGTACATTATTGATCGTAGAAGAAAACACATCTATTCATTCCGCCATTAATATATCTATTATTCCGCATATTAATGTTAATGTATGTAAATAAAAATATATTAAACTTAATCATAAACACAGGCACGAAAAAGTTGGTACAACATTTAGTTGTAAATTATAAAATATCGCAAAATATATTAACTATATTGATAGGCAAATAATATTGAAAGCTTCTCATTATTCTATTTATGTATACGCCATAGGCAATTAGACAAATGGTAACATTACAAAAATCTCTTTCTTTTTAGTTTTAGGTTCAATCTAAGTTTTATTTTAAGTTTCAGTTGTTATAAATAAATAAATTTAATGACGTCACTGACAATTTAAACGTCGATTGGTTAAGTTTATTTATAGGTCATAACTGATTGACTGGTCGAGACTATCTGAGGTAGTCAAACTTTGCTACCGTCATAATTTTAATGACAGCTCCTAGAGCGACTTATGCATAAGTCGGATTTTTGCAAGATCCCATAATAGCTCTGACTACCGCGAGTATTTGTCTTCGCCATTAACTAAATAATAAATTAAATAATGTTTGCAATGATACCATTCGACATATTGATTTTCCTACGACATATATATATGGATCCTGACCAAATTGGTTACCGGTGCACGGAGAGTCACAGGAACGAATCTGGACCTCCCACTTATAAAGATCTTATTGCTGATCTACGGAGGTCATAAAGATATTAACAGTATAACACAAAATAATTATTAAACGATAATTATTTTGTGTTACGCAAATTTATTGCCGATTATTTCACATGTAAGCAATCTGATCTTGACCCATATTCTAACGATAGTTAAGTTATAAATAATTTTCTAAAGTAAACCTAATTGACAGTTCTACGTAATACGGCCATATTATAAGATCTGTCAATGTGTTTTAGTATTTGTATAAAACCGAATGAGCACCCCCATATCACTGGCCAAGTCCAAAGCTTGAACAAAACTGGAACTTCCCACATTAAAGAGTTGCAAATATAATAATATATTATGTTAAAATGTGACAAAATAACACAAAGGATATACAAGGCATTATAGTGCAATCTGTATGTGTAACCTTCAGAATTTAGACCTATATACATGAAGAATATTATATATAATTTAGCAAGTTGAAAGTGCTGTATTAGATCTCGGTTCGTTACTCAAATACGCAGAAATGGTTTTGTTTTTTTATTATATATATGAACGATTGATAGGTTTATATGAATAAAGCTATTTTTGATTTGATTTAATTTATAGGATGACTACGGGGGCGTGTCTTCGTCAGTAATTTGTTTCGACGTGGGTAGTTTCGGGCAAAGAGACCAGATACTCTTGGTAGAACAGAATTACAATTATTAAGTATGGGAATTTATAAGGAGCAGACTATACGCAACAAGTACGACTATGCACTATCGCAACTCGAACACCGATCCGAACCGACCGAATGCAATTAATGCAATGCGCCGTCCCGCGCCGGTGAGTCTTATAAGAACCTGCATACGTCACTTAGTATTGCGTAAAGAGAGGGGGCGATGCCACTCTCTTGTCTGTCGTGCATGATTCTAAAACTAGATGGCGCTGTTCTCCAACTGACGTCAAATTTTGGGGTGCAAGTGGCCCAACTTCTATCTCAGTGGCCAAAGTCAACCTCACCTGCGCGTGGTGCACCCTGCCAGTTAGCGAACGAGGCTCTGACGTTTCCAGTCCCCCCCCGGGTTGCTGTGTCTGATACCGCACGGCTTAATCTTAATGGTATCCCCGCTTTGTGGTAGGGTTCTATCTCGGATCCGTCTGGCTAGCGACCACACTCTAGTCGTAATCAGCCGCAAAGCATTCTATGCGTTCCGGTTGCGAGCTGGAGAGCCAGTTTCCCTCCCGAATAGTGCAGTGTTGGTGGGCTTTGGGTCCGTAGTGGGGCAGAAGTCCTTCCCGCGTGCGTGGGCGTGAGGTATTGGCGCGGGGTCCAGGGAGACCCGATGAAACGGTTGTCCGCTGGCCGCCCGTTGGTCCGTAGGGGGCCCGAACCTAGGATATCCCGTCTTAGGAGGCTGCCCCGCCACCAGCGAAAAAAGCCCGGTGAATGACCGGAGTGCCGGAGTGGGAGACCGGAGTGGAACCCGCCGGTCATTCAGCGGATCGGATTGGGGGCCCTTCCGTCCCCCGCACCAGTAACTCACACCACCTACGCTCTCGGGGGCGGCTGGTTCCGCTTCTTTGACCTGGTGACCACCAGCACTGCACAGTTCGTCTGTCCTTTGATTCAGCCCGCATAAATTATGAAATTGACAAGAAGAAAGAAACGTTTTACAGCGGCGCCTCCTTCCACACTTTGTGTGAACTTTTGTAATATCAGAGGCTTACACTCCAACCTTAACGCCGTTCACCACCATCTCGAAACGGTAAAGCCCGCTTTGCTCTTTCTGACTGAGACCCAGATTTCACCCCCTGACGATACATCATATTTAAACTTCCCCGGCTACAAACTAGAACATGCCTTTTCGCCGCGAGCAGGTGTGTGCGTGTTCATCAGAGGGGACATTTGTGGTCAACGATTACTTAGACTTGAGGTTGGGGATCTGTCTCTTCTCTGGTTGCGCGTGGATTACTGCGGTCAAACCCGGGTCTACGCGTGCCTGTACAGATCCCATAGTGGTAACGCCGAAACGGATCGACTTTTCGAGCACATCCAACAAGCGATCGACTATGTGTTAGAGCATATTCCCTCTGCGGAGGTGGTGATCCTAGGGGACTTCAACGCCCACCATGTGGAATGGCTAGGATCGCGTATCACCGATCACGCGGGAAGGGCCGCTCACAACTTCGTCCTGGCATATGACCTCACTCAACTGGTTTCTGTACCAACTAGGATACCCGATATCGCTGATCACACTCCATCAAAACTGGATCTTTTCATCACCACTCACCCTACCGGCTACCAGGTGGTCGTCGATGCTCCCTTGGGATCATCTGACCACTGCTTGGTACAAACCTCTGTGCAACTGCCATCTTCCGTTCGCACCCCGGTGGCCGGTACCCGTCGAGTGTGGCACTACAAGTCAGCGGATTGGGATGGACTGCGTGAGTTCTACGCTTCGTATCCCTGGGTGCAGCTTTGCTTTTCGGACGACGACTCTAACACCTGTGCTGAGGCCGTGGCCGACGTTATACTCCAGGGTATGGAATGTTACATTCCCAGCTCATTAATACCCATTGGAGAACGTGCTAAGAAGTGGTTCAATGGGATGTGCAACAAAGCTTGCGACCGAAAACACAGCTCCTACCAAGCTTGGTCCTCAGCACAAAGCAATAATGATCCTAACGCAGTTAATCTGAAGAAGAGTTATAATGCTGCCTCCAGATCTTATAAAAATGCCATCGCCAGGGCAAAGTTCCAGCACATAGACAAAATTGGGCGCAGACTTGTCGCATTGCCTTCTGGCACCCGTGCGTTCTGGTCGCTATCCAAAGCCATACAGGGCAACTTCTGTCGCTCAACCTTTCCACCTCTACGAAAACCGGACGATTCGCTGGCCCACACCGCCAAGGAGAAAGCAGATATCTTTGGCTCTCTCTTCGCTGGTAACTCGACACTTGATGACGGAGGGAGAACACCGCCAACCATCCCGCGATGCCAAAATTCGCTCAGTGACATTCGCTTCACTCAGAGCGCAGTGCGTAAAGCGCTTCTCTCTCTCAACGTCAACAAGGCGAGCGGGCCTGACGGTATCCCTGCCGTAGTGCTTAAAATGTGTGCTCCTGAGTTGACTCCGGTCTTAACGCGCCTGTTTCGGCAGTCTTACTCCTCCGGCACTGTTCCATCTTCCTGGAAGACTGCCTTAGTCCACCCTATTCCAAAGAAGGGCGATCATTCAGACCCATCGAACTACAGGCCAATTGCGATAACCTCCCTGCTTTCTAAAGTTATGGAGCGTATAATAAACACCCAAATGCTTCATTACCTGGAAGAGCACCAGCTGATTAGCGATCGTCAGTATGGCTTTCGCCACGGTCGTTCAGCTGGTGATCTCCTAGCTTACCTCACTCACCGCTGGGCGGAGGCAATCGACAGCAAGGGAGAAGCTTTGGCGGTCAGCCTGGATATTGCAAAGGCCTTTGATCGGGTTTGGCATAAGGCACTTCTGTCCAAATTGCCTTCTTACGGACTCCCCGAGAAGCTGTGTGATTGGATCGCCAGTTTTCTGAACGAGCGTAGCATTAAAGTCGCTGTTGACGGTTTTTGCTCTGAACTGAAGCCCATCAATGCTGGCGTTCCGCAAGGATCTGTGCTTTCACCCACGCTGTTCATACTGCATATCAATGACATGTTACATAATAACAATGTTCATTGCTATGCGGACGACAGTACGGGTGATGCCTTATATAAAGGTCGTGCACAGCTTTCTCGTGCTCAGCTGGAGGAGTGTAGAAGTACGCTTGTGTCGAATATCGAGTTCTGTCTTGACCAAGTATCTCAATGGGGCTCACAAAATATTGTGCACTTCAACCCCACGAAGACACAAGTATGCGCGTTTTCGGCAAAAAAGACCGCTTTTACAACTCCTATTATCTTCCAGAGCACTCCCCTGACTCCATCTAACAGCATAGGGATCCTCGGTGTTTGCATATCGAACGAAGTCCAGTTCCGCGAGCATCTGGAAGGTAAAGCTAAACTAGCCTCGAAAAAACTCGGGGTGCTCAACAGAGCGAAAAGATACTTTGCGCCTAAGCACAGGCTTCTGCTCTATAAAGCGCAAGTGCGGCCCCACATGGAGTACTGCTCTCACCTCTGGGCCGGAGCACCCCAGTACCAGCTCCTTCCATTTGACCGGATACAAAAGCGGGCAGTTCGTCTCGTGGATGATCCCAAGATCACTTACACGCTGGAGTCCCTAGAGCACCGAAGAGACGTTAGTTCTCTTTGTGTGTTCTATCGTCTCTACAATGGAGAGTGCTCTGAGGAGCTATTTAATCTAATTCCACCTTCCGTGTTCTCCAGTCGCACTTTTCGTCGCAGAAATAAATTTCATCCTCACCACCTGGATGCCTGGACCTCTTCCACCACCCGCTATTCCAGGTCATTTCTGCCACGAACCTGCAAATTGTGGAACCAGCTTCCTTCTTCTGTGTTCCCTAATGGTTATAATATGGGGATCTTCAAAGGGCGAATAAACAAATTCCTCAAGGGCCAGCAACGCATTGGCGGTTCCTCTGGTGCTGCAAATGTTCATGGGCGGCGGTAATCACTTACCATCAGGTGTCCCGCCTGCTCGTTTGCTCGCTTTGTATATAATAAAAAAAAAAAAAACAACGGTATTTAAGTGTTGAGTCTTCTTTTATATGATTATTAACCATAATAACGAAGTAACTATCGTAATTTTTTATTTTTTAAAAGATCATTACAGGATGTACTTGCAGGTGTAATTTTGCTACAAGATTTAGTGCAAACTTAATTATATAGTGTTGACGTTTCACACGCCTTGTACCTGGCCAATGACATATAATCTATTTTCATAAAACGATCTCTCCTATATATTATATACGATATGAATACAAATTCAGTACTTTTGCATATTCAAAGCGAATGCCAAAGTGTCGAACCTGCGTCCGCGGTGGCGTAAAAGCGTCCGACTACATGTTTGAGGAGAATGTTAACAAACACACACAAACCATCTCTTGCGCTCATTCTAACACAACACCGGTGAGACTAAATATAATTGACGAAATTCGCTCATATCGGATCGTTTATGAAAATAAACATTTTTTAACGTTGCTTTTTTTTAGTTAAAATAAATACAATTAGATGATACAGTTCGTGGCATATATATGCAAACGGTTCAATAATTTTAGTCCTACGCACTTATTTTATACAATTAATTACTATTATTATAGGAAACGAATATTTATGAGTATTTTATTCGACATACAACAGTAGTGCCGACGTATTTAAATTAATTGTACACTAAAAAAAAAAAATATATCGTAAACTACGAATAAAAAAAAAATTTAATAATATTATCGCAGTCAACTTTTGACGAAAAAGAAATATAGTTTTCATAATTCTAAACGTTTTGAATCAAACGTTGACATGTCAAATATAAATCTCTACAACTCCAAAGACAAAAATAAAAGAAAAAAAAAATAATTCGGAGCGTATAAAAAAATGAATGGGAGAAGCCGTATAAGTTTCCAGACGTTTCCAGTCGTAGTCTCAACCGTGGGACGCCCACTGCTGGGCATATTTGTTTATTCCCACACTCCACAGTCTTATGCCGCTTGTGTCCAACGGCTTCTGACTCGGGTGATGTCATCTGCCAATCTTGTTAGCGATATACCGATGCGGGGTCACATCCACCATTCACTCCAGCATCCTTTGTTGTGTTTCCGCCCGTGAAAACTTTGCCTTCGCCACTCGCTTCGCTATGTCGGTAACTAAGGTTCCTTTATGGATCCCACTTCTGATCTGATGCGAACTGAAGATACTAAGAATTCTATTCTCTTCATTAACCGGAATGCGGCGGGTGGTGGGGAGGACCACAATTCGGGAGGTACTTACGTGATTTACAGCTGAGCTGAGCGAGTTACGAAGCGAAAGGAAATTGACGGGCGCCAATATCGGAACGACGAATAACCTTGAGCTGGAGTTATGATGCCATCGCTGGTAAACCTCAAATTAGATGACACAGGCGGTACGAGACCATGGAATGTACACACCTGTCCAGCAGTGGAAGACCATGGGTCGTAATTTCATTGTTAGAATTAAATTAGACATACTTGAATATGTTTAAATAGTGTTTTAAAAAACGGCAATTTTCAACAAATAACTACACTTTAATGTCTAATGGACATATGCAGGGTGATTTTTTGAGATAGGTCTGGTTTTATTAATTGAAAAATTCATTATTTTTGATGTGAAACATCTAGTGCACTAGATGGTTAAATCGGTATGGTAGCATTGCACTGTGGCTTTAAGATTGAACTGTCTTTTCATAGCATTCATTACAATAATATAATAATTAAAGTGCTATATATATTATGTTTTTGAATAAGCATGACATCATTATGTTATTTAATAAACAATCGATTCATGCATATTTACGATACCAAACAGTTCAGATGTTTCACATCTGCCAGGCATGCCGCAATAATTTCTCCAAATTTCTTAACCGACCCACCTCAAAAAATCACCCTATTCATCGCTACAATTTCATCAAAATTGAATCATCACTATCAGTATGTATAATTAATCGAATCGCGAGTATGTAAAATCGATGTCTTATTTATTTGATTCCTATAGAGACTTAATATATGTTTAGCTAAGCGTTGATAAGTATATAATATAGTCCTTATTCACTGCAGGATACAGTTGTTTTTCCTTTGAATCTCCACATTGGATAGGTTACGTTGGATTTCGTCGTCTTCCGCTATCCTGTACCAACAAAAGGAATAAGTACAGTTTACCATTTAAAAAAAAACAATGCAAGACTCATATAACGGATGTGGGAGATAAAGTCGCCAAACTGAAATGGGACTGGGCTGGGCATGTCATGCGCATGTCCGACGAACTGTGGGCAAAGGCCGCTACACATTGGGTGCCACCAAAAACAAAAACACGTCGAGACAGACCGAGGCGTCGTTGGCGTGACGAACTCGATGCCTATATGTCGGATTGGCCCCAAATATCCCTAGACAGAGGCAAATGGAAGGAAGAAAGGGAGGCCTTTGCCCAACATTGGGACAGTACGGGCTGATAATAATAATAATGGTTATTTATAATCTATTTATAACTAGTTTATGCCCGCGACTACGTCCGCGTAGGTTTTTAAAAACTCCTATGAAATAAGCTACCAATTCAAGTAAATTTCTGTGGCAAGCTGAAACTATAGTGCTTTGACGTGAAATTCAATTTTCCATAAATCCCGCGGGAAATGTAACTGAACGAAAGTATCCTATGTCCATCTCCTGGTACTAAGCTACCTGCCCACTGAATTTCAGCCAAATCGGTTCAGTAGTTCTTGAATTATAAATAGTATTACTTACACGACATTATTTTATATATAGATAGAATATAAAAATAATTCCTTTAGCCTATCCCTCTCTATCAAATCACGAAAGGAACGTGATTTCATTAAGAATAAAGCGGGTGTAACTCAGAAACCTGCCTGCGCCATAAATACAAAAAATGGAGTTTTTTTTATATACACTACAAGTTGGCCCTTGACGGCTAGCCGGCACGTGATGATGCAGTCTAGGATGGTAGCGGGCTAACCTGTTATGGTAAACCCGCACTCCTAAATGGTTTCTACACGACATCGTGCCGGAACGCTACATCGCTTAGCGACACGTCTTAGTTTCTTACGTCTTGTCGGTAGGTTGGTTACTAGCCACGGCAAAACCTCCAGACCATAGTCTTGAGTCGGGATTCGAACCCAGGACAGCGCACGCACTGCGCCACGGAGGTCGTCAAAGTCAAACTTTGACTCAAAATACTTATGGCAATACGAGTACATACGCTTTCTCCTGCTCGTCCATTTCTTGCACCAGCCGATCTCTCTCGTTGACCGCTGCCAGCAACTCCTGTGTGCAAATAAAATTCTATTTAACCTAGCTTTTGACCGAGACTTCGTTTACGATAAGTTAAACTTTTAAACAATTTTCAAACAGCTATTTGACCTCCTTTCGGGAGTATTTCTTTTTTAACAGCATCATGGGCAAACTAGCAGGCCGATCACCTGAAGTTGAATTTGTAAAAAAAACTTAACTAAAAATCGTAAAAAAATAGGTAAAATATGAACACACAAAATTCAAAATAAAACAATAATTGACTAACTATTTTGCAATAAAATAATTGCATTGTTAAATAATGAATAATTGCCTTTAACCTTGGTTTTTTTATGTCGTATCTCTTCTTCATTTTACATCGGTCCCATTAAAACTATCAACTGACCTGTAGCAACAGTCGTTCCCTTCTCTTCTGGCCGGGAGTCTTCCTCCACTCCTCCACGCCGAGAGAAAGTCGCAACTCTCTGTCCAAGAGTTCACACCTCCTACTCAGATCCTCTTCTTGTTCCCTGAATCATATAACTTTACTTTTAGGATGCTTAAGATTATACTTATTCGAAAGAAATCATGAACATTTCATAAAATAAATATTTAAAGAAAGATAACATACGAAACTTCGTCTTAAACGATTTCCCGTTGACAGAAAAATATCTTATATTGCTACGCTACGACAGAATGGCAGCTATTATGCCAAATTTCGATACAAACAAAACAAAAAGCATACAAACAGACACTAGCATTTAGTTTACTATAGGAAATAATGTGTGTTAGTATAATAAATAAAAATTGGCTAGGTCACTGAATATGAAGAAGTGAAATAAAATATATGAGACAATTTAAATTTAATTTACAAGGGAAGTAATACGAAAAAAGATAGATGGCGCTGTTCCGAACAATTTATTATGCAAATTAAATTAATAATACCATTTAATTACATTTATAATATATCAAATATACAAAACTAAAAATTAATATGGATACGAATCTCAGACACTTACAGTATGTTCAGTTGCATCTGCCTCCTCAGGAGGGCATTTTTCTTGTTGACGAGATTGAACCATTGAGACATGAGGCGGTCTTCCTCCTGCAAGTGAAGCAAGTTTAATATACAACTGCCTTGTTGTTCTAACAACTAGTGGTTAAGACTACCTTATTACAGGTCCTGGGTTCGATTCCAGGACGGTTTGAATATTGACAGAAATCGCCTTATTTGTGGAGGTTAGTTGATTGTTCAACTATCTGTATAATGTACCAGATTTTTTGTTTGAGCCTAGTGCTCGATGCCTTTTGTGTCTGCAATGTCATCTATCATTGAAAATGAAACATGACATTGCAGAATGAAACATGGAAAAGAACAGAAATATACCTTATGAAAATTTAAGTCATTTCCCATCATCTTGCAATTATTATAATGGAATCAGACGTTCAATTGAACCAAACAGTTTTTATAGGTAATCCAATAACCCAAGCTAATTTTTATTCTACTGTCTACTTTAAACAACTACTAAAAACTTTTCCACCCACATCTTAGACAAAAAAAAAGTTGTATGCTATCTTACCCACTACCATCGATTATGAATTAGTCACCCCTACATTCGCCTTGTGTCCAGGGACATCAATAACAAAGGCACAAATAAACTTGAACTCGCGTCAAACAAATAGAAGTAACCTTTCACGTGATCGAATAAGTCAAAAATCTCGCACTAGGCTATCTGATCTATATCTAAAGCATACATATTCATACATATTCCATCATACATATTTTTGTGAGATAATATATATATTTTTTTATAATGATGCTTGATGATGGTGGTGCTCATCATAATAAAGACTATGGTGATAATAGTGATGATGAGGGTGGCGGTAGTTTTCGAGGTATTCTAATATCCATGATTTATCTTATTTTATCTGAATTTTAACTAAAAGCTCAACAAGCCAATGTTATAAATAAATTAATAGAAAAAAATTTAATACCGGATCGGGAGGGATATGGACACATGCGAGGAATAGGTTACGCCACTTTATCTGAAAATTATTTATGTTTGTACTCAAAAGAAGGAATTTTTAATGACTTTTAGAGTCCACCGAGAACTGATGATAACCTAGTGGTTAAGACACCACTTTCCGGGGGATCAATTTCGACCCCCGCTCGCACCATTCATGTGTGGAAACATGGTAAGGAAACTTGCATGTCTGTAAGTTCTACATATAGCTTTCAAATGCTGTAAAGTCTACCTATTCGCACTTGGGTAGCGTGGTAAGGCCAATACCCTTCTTTTTTTTTTTTTTATTCACCACAAGTTAGCCCTTGACTGCATCTCACCTGATGATAAGTGATGATGCGGTCTAAGATGGTAGCGGACTAACCTGTTAGAAGTATGGTAAACTCATACTCCTAATTGGTTTCTACACGACATCATGCCGGAACGCTAAATCGCTTGGCGACACGTCTTTGTCGGTAGGGTGGTAACCAGCCACGGCCGAAGCCTCCCACCAGACCAGACTCGAGCCGGGAATCGGACCCAGGACCTCCGACTTTAAAATGCAACAGCGCACGCGCTGCGCCACGGAGGTCGTCAAAAACATATCCCTTTTGATACAGAGGCAAGCACAATCCAATCAATCCGCACATGGCCAGCGTGGTGGACTATGGCCAAACCCTTCTCATATTGAGAGGAGACCCGCGTAGTGAGCCGGCAATGGGTTGATCACGACGACAGAGGCAAGATCCGGAGTGGCGTATTGGATCAATTATCCGATTCCTTCGATTTTAATATGAGAGAGGAGGCCAACTATGTCTTTAATATACTGAGGATGATTTGCCAGTGGTGATAGCACAGTGTATACCTCGGTATTATCAGCGGCGTCCATCACCCTACGCAGCTGTTTCTCTAGAGCGGCTGCCTTCTCGTCGATCGCACTCTGCTCCTTCTCCAGCGCTTCCAATTCGCTCGCAATGTACGACCCAGTTTCACGACCCTGCACAACACAACAACATATTATCGCAGTCTCCAACGATACCCACTTCTGGACTCAAGTCTCGTCAGTTCTAACACACTCCGTGGCCTTGAAGTGTTATCTTCTAACTGTAAATTAAGCAGACATTGCCTTCTGAGGTGCCGTACCCGAAAGGTGCCACCGAAACCCTGTGACTAAGACTCCACAGTCCGTCAGTTGGTCAATTATCGGACCGAATCTCTTGAACCGTAATAGGTACTTTAAATGTAAGAAAGCCTGAACAAACTTGGATGAGCTTGCATTCCACAGATATAGTTTAAAGTCTGGAACACTAAATAGGCTACTTTTGCACATACGAAGTTATCACACATACATATTAAAAAAAATCCAAAAAAAAGTCGCGGATTAGGTCTGGTATAATATAGTTTTTTTTTAATCCACTAAAAGTTAGCCCTTGACGGCAATCTCACCTGATGGTAAGTGACGTTGCAGTCTAAGATGGTAGCGGGCTAATTTGTTAGGAGTATGGTAAACCCATACAACTAATGGGTTTCTAAGCGACATTGTGCTGGAACGCTAAATCGCTTGGCGTCGTTAAATTGGTTGTCGTCTTTGTTCATAGGGTGGTAACTAGCCACGGCCGAAGCCTCTCAACAGATCAGACTCGAGCCGGAAATCGAACCCAGGACCTCCAACTTTATAATGTCACGGAGGTCGTCATATAATATAGTTCTCGAGCACATTCTCCGAAAAATGTCTCGTATGTTACTTACGTGCTCCAGAATGTTGAAGTGCTCCGGCGACAGCCTGTCCGCCAGGGCGGTGAGGCGGTGCGGGGAGGGCGGGGTGCTGCTGCGCGCGCTGCGGCTGTCCTCGCTCGCGTGCTCTGCCCACCACACACACAATCATTCCGACACTAATCAATCTTGAATTATCGTCCGACCCCCCGTTATCCCAAACGTCGCCTGAGCCGAGGTTCGACCTCACAGGAGGCGCCCTTAGGACGACGTTCACTTAGTTTCTTCGAGCCCTGGGACTCGAAATTTCGTGCGGCAGAGCTTCTCTCCGAATCTCGCCAAACAGCCCGGTTACGTTAATCAGTACGTAAAAAATATCTTGAATCAATCAATTTTTGAATATTCAATGTGAGTAAAAGAGCAGTCAGGTCACTTGAACGCCTAATACGAAATTGTGCCAACAATTTCGATTCTATACAAAAATTTTCAAGCGATCGGATAAATAGAAAATCAATCGGCACTCTGTACCCTAAGTGTAAGATTTGTAAGTTCAAACGTTGAATCGTTTTCGAACATCGAAACAAACTAACGTCATAGTAAGCGGAAACGTACCAACATAGTTTTAAAATTCAAATCCGTCCTCACTCCCACAGCTAGTACAAGTTTGTAAAACAAAGTAGCAGTAAGCAAATTAAAAAAACTTGAGAGGTGTCAAGGGACACCCGGATGGAACGAAGTTCCTTTCGAATAATTAGTGAAGGAATTGTAATAAAATTTTATTTTATTTAAGTTATAATATTTTTAATATTTTTTTTATTATTAACAAATATAATGTTATATAAACTTAATCAGTAGGCTCAATTTTAGCAATATCCGGAACTAGTGCAGGAACACTGTCAGGATTCATTATTATTATTATTTTTTATTATTTACAAAAAAACTTTATACACTCAACAAAAATAATCGTCGCGACACCACACTGTTCAATGCGAAATAGAAATGAAAATATCTGGCTTGCTTTCTATAAGAGAGAGAGAGACAGACAGAGAAACATGCGACGCCGCACAGCTTACAATAACAAAAAGTGTCGTGACCACTTTTCGTAAGAATTTTTTCCGTCTAGCCCCCTTTCACAACGCGCGATAAGGAACTTCGTTCCAAAAAGGAAAGTCGTTAACTTACCAGATCTATCAGGACTAGCGGCGCTTTTCCTGGAGCCAGGACTGGAAGGCAAGGATTCCGGCCTAGACACCAGTCCTTCTAGGCTTTCCATACCACCCGCTAAGAAAACAATGCGTTATAATTTATTAACAGCACTATGTCAAGAGAATCTTATTCTTATTTGTTAATCTTTAGTCTTTATATGTAAGCATTCACAGATAAAATGATAATAATTTTTCGTAAAATGATAAAAAAATCGTGTATGGGGGGAACTCCCCATAATTTTCAACTTAATTTAATTTTTGTATTTGTTGCTGTAGCGGCCACAGACATTATCTGTCAAAATATAACTCGACCGAACAGATATTGTATTAGGATGATGTCAGCACCCTATAAAAATTTTATGACACGATATTAAGAACTAAACAATTACCCTTTTATTACGTAACTTTGGTAAGCTTTTGACAGAGTTCATCTTGTTGATTAATTCAACTTTTGTATAAAGGGGGAATAACTCTACTCAAAATGCTATGCTATATATGATAAACATACTAAACACTACAACTTTCGAATAAACAGAGCGCTACACCTAGCTCTGTTTATTCGGAAGTATAGTGGTGTCATACAAGGTGGTAATTTAGGTCTCTAAGTATTCAAATTTTATATAAATAAAAAACACTGACCAGTCATATAAATACTTAAAAATAATTCATTGCACTGTTAAAGCTATAATGAAATCAAATGTGTGTCACGTACCTGCGGCGAGTTCTTCCAAAACAGACTCCTTGGTTATTATTTCTACGGTACCGCGGGTTCGCGACGGTGACAGAGGTGATGTAGGACTGTGTGACATCAATTAAATTGCGGGTTAGCAGTGGTTTAAAACTAAAAACGCAATCATTACTTAGGCTATTAGCATAATGATAAAATTGTGAAATCCTTGCTTCAACATCACAAAAGATAAATCAAGTAAAACATTCCTGTACATTCTGTACATGAAATAATTTGGTCAATAAAATTAAAAAAAAAAAAAACATTATATTATATCTTGTAAGCTTCGCTTTCATCTACGAAAGCACAAAATAGAATAATGATAGATGCTGTTAAATTTCAAAATGTTTGTAAGAAAACATCTGAGGTTTTTCCTAGTTTACTCTCTACAAAATCTGCTTCATAAAACTGTTAGAAAAAAAAAACTCAAAATTTTCACAATATACAATTAGTCTTTTGAATATACATATATGATATTTACCTGACGATGCCCGCTCTCGCATCAGCTATCAACTTTCTCGCTCGCTCTCGAAGCATTGCTTGCCTTTCCTCTTCTGTTATTGGCTTTAGAAGAAAATAAAAATAACAACTATGAGTAACATTGCACAGTTAAGTCTTTAGATTTTGTTTATTAATTAAACAATCCACGCCTCACTGAGATAAAAAGGGCGTAAGTAGTTATAATTAACCCGGAGCTAATCATAGGGTTGCCACAAGTGAACCTATAAATTCTATTTGAATAATTTGTATGCAGAAAAAAAATCTCCATTATATTTAATACTTTCCGTTAAAATTTAGGATCTCCCTCTACATGGGTTTAATTCTCTTTATACATAAAAAAATCTTATCTGCTAAACGGTTAACTGATTCCGTCTTCATCCCCAAATCTATTTTACCAAACAATATCGATCTTTTTTTTTCATATGACATTTTTAAGGACGGTCGTGCAGTAGCGATGTTGGTAATGTGTTACTCGTTGATTTAATGGCCCATAAACAATCGGATTTGGTAAAGAAATTTAAGGCCGATTGTACCAATCGTCGAAATATTATTTTTTATTCGGATATAACATGTTATAATTATTATAAAAAAGTAAACAATTTAATTAGGAATGCTCACAGCTATGAAATATTACAGAATCAAATTCATTTTCTACATTTCTATGTTAATTTTAACGTCACATGCTAAAAATAAGATTGCTAATTAATCCATCACTAGTTTGTAGTTTTCTCTTCTCTAATAATGCTACTCAATAAATCTTTCGAACACTTACCTTTTTAGGACTTCCCACATCTCCATTTTTGACTCCGTTACAAATTTCAGTTTTCTCATCGCTTTCTTTACTACTTTGCCGTTTGTTTTTGTCCTTCTCCCTCGCCTCACGTTTCGTGGCTTCCAGCAACTGTCTCGCTTTCTCTTTTAATTCGTCATGTCGCGATAACAATTGCTGTCCAATCGGGAATGATCACACAGCAAGCGCGCGATGTTCAACCAATCACATCGAAGCAAGCGATACGCGTCGACCAATTCAAGCGCACACACAAACCGTTCAAAGCGATGATTCATATCGGGAATGGAAAGAAATGAAGTTTATTTGGCATTTATTCTTTTAAACATGTTATTTGTGACAGAATGTTGATTCATTAGAACAATTCTAAAAAAAATCTAAATGGAGTTTAAAACAAAACTTACATTATTAGTTGAGTTCAAGTGAAATTTAACAATATGCTAAATGAATTAAAATTGTTGATTTAATTTCTAATTACCTAACCAACAAATAAACTATACTATGTTATACCTTAAATCTATTCCTACACATCATTCGTGTTAAGAAACGAAAGTCTTTCTTTCTAATGGGTCAGTTCACTATTCCATGGAAATAATTTAAGTCATCTGTGAAAACTTGTGGAATTAAACAAATGTTTCCTCCTCGAAGATGAGTTCTCCTCATATATGTCAATTATAAAAGTGACGCACCAATAGAATAATTTATATTTTGCTGTTAGTCTCTTTGGTCACATTTATGACAGCTTTGGTCAGACTTTTGTCAGTCCCATCATCAACTAACAGTGAGTTTTCAGATTGAGCTGCTTAATAAGAAAAAGAACTAAAATTTACTATCAACACAATGTTCTTAATGTTGACTAGATTGATTTGCTACTAAGTCCTATTAGTTTATAAACAACTAATATAAAACTAAAACTATAAATAACAGCACAAAAGCCACCCCTCTGCGGTTAACAAACTAACTCACCGGTGTTGGTTTGGGCAGTTCGGGTGTCGCTGGTTTCGGTTTCTCCGGTATCGATCCATTGGTTACGACATCTGGTTGTTGAATGGTTAACGGGTCTGTGCTTGCCGGTTCTATTGTTGGTCTTTGGTCCGGTTTCACTGTTGATTATATAAAACCATGTGATAGAATTCTTAATTCTTCCTTGGGTTGGTAAAAGAAAATAGGTTTAGACATACCACCATTCACAATATCGTTGCTATTTGTATTAGTATTGGCTGGTGGTGGAGGCGGTTCCTCCTCATCGTCAGATGCGAAGGGATCCGTGAACTCTTTACGGGTCATCAGCTTCTCAGGTCTAGCTGGAATTGGCTGTGGAGAACACAATTATTTAACACTTTTATCTCCAACACACACCTGAAGAGTGTGAATTATATTCACTATCTCTCTCCTATGAAAGAGGAAGTGTTCTCAAAACTGGGACAATATTTGGCTGAAAATGATAAATTTTACTTTAACCAGACACTTTTGGTTGGTTAATTAAGGTTTTTAATTAATTAAGGTGGTTTAATAACCTGGCAGAATGTATTGTTTATTCAAAAAAACCCAAAAATGTCTCTAAAACGATTTCAAATTATGAGCCAATTATCGTTCCAAGAGTATATAAAGTTTAGTTTAGAGATTTGTGTTAAATAGAGTTGGCACTGATACCTCGTTATTTTTCACAGGATCGGCGAACCACTTGGCGGACGGCTTCTCCCGCTCCTTGGCCGGGGACAGCATCTTACCCAGGATGCTCTTCGATTGCAGCAGCATGTCCCGGACGTCCTTGATAGCCGTGGGTGATTTGTCCGGGGAGCGCTCTTGCGACTGGCGCGAGTCCTGGGAACCTTGCGACCTGGAATATTGTAATATACATAAATTATGAATACCAACGAGGCTACTGTCACATCACATGGATTCATGGGTTAAAAAAGGGTTGTAAAGGCTTCAGCTTAGTCCACTTTTTTTTTTTAACGTGGGTAATCCTCATGGATACCCCGCGTCCGAGGAGACGCGGTGGTTATGTCAGACTCTTACTGACTAAACCCCCACGGTGCATATCCTTTCCCGCCGCCTGGTGGCCGGGTCACGGGTTTCGCTCGAGCACACAACCGCAACCAGGCCGGCAGAGTCCGTAAGGACGGTGCCAACTCGGGGGCAATATCAGATGCCCCCCAATTGAACGCCATAAGACGCACCAGGAGCACAGGGTGCGTCTTCCAGCTCGAGGACCTAACTCCTGGGCGTTGGACAGATCCTCGTAGACAACTTAGTCCACTTGTTAAAACAACCGTAAAATGTGGACACAGAAAGTCAAAAATATAATGTGTCTTAAGGTAAAATATTTCAATACACCAACTCACACGGGCCTCGGTCTATCGACCATGTTCCTCGATCGCCTCGTGCTCACTTCCCGGCTGAACAGCTCCGCGGGCATTGAAGCATCGGTGTCATGTCGACCCACCATGTACGAGGACTCAGTTTCATCGTTACCTGACGAAGGACCACAGTTAATATACCACCGTACTATATAATGAATAGATGCAGGCCTTACTTTGCGCAAGTCCATGATGAACAATAAACAGCAAGTATAATTTGCTTTATTCCGCCGACAACTGGGAGATTAGTTTAATATAACACCACACAAAATCTTCCACTAGAACCTCTACGCACGTTTCGACCCGATACCGGATCATCCTCAGGAGATGTTGACTTTACTTTTCTCGCTTTTTGTATAGAAATTATACTTGCTGTTTATTGTTTACCGTACTATATATTATTGACTTAGACGAGGAGCTGCGGGGGATGGATGAGAGGCATCCTCACCCGTCGAGCCTAACCCTCGGGTCGTGGGCGCGCTCAATGTTCCTGGCGCACCTCGGAAGTAGTGGGTTGGCCTCGTAGATAGGACCTGGGTGCAGGATCCTCCACGGCACACGAATTGCGTATGTCTATACTATAAATTTTTTTTTTAATTAAAATATCACTTGCTTCAACGGTGAAGGAAAACATCGTGAGGAAACCTGCACGCCTGAGAGTTCTCAATAATGTTCTTAAAGCCGTGTGAAGTCTGCCAATCCGCACATGGCCAGCGTGGTGGACTACGGCCAAACCCTTCTCAAATTGAGAGGAGATCCGTGCTCTATAGTGAGCCGGTAATGGGTTGATCATGATGATGATACTATATAATAGGATAATAGACTTCCGTAATGTGAGACCTGCTTTGTAAGTTTGAAAATTATAACTCTACAAATAAAAATGAATTTATAAAATACCAATTTACCTAACTGCTCCACTTGTAATTCGTTGCCAGTAAAGTAGGCCCGCAGTTGGAACAAGTACGTCATTATCTGTGAATAACATATAAATAACATGAACAGCAAGTAAACAATGAAAGTTTTAAAAGTAATGGCTTATGCACTTATAAAACTCTGACCCTTTATCCATTGTTTTAAGGTTCTGCTGAATACGTTTTCTTTAAGCAATTAAAACATCACTTGCTTCAACGGTGAGGGAAAACATCGTGGGGAAACCTACACGTCTGAGAGTTCTTCATAATGTTCTCAAAGGCGTCTGAAGTCCACCGATCCGTACATAGCCAGCGTGGAGGACTATGTCCAATCCCTTCTCATATTGAGAGAAGTTCTGTAGTGAGCCGGCAATGGGTTAATCATGATGAATATGTTTTCAAAATGTTCCGCTCAGAGTTTAAGCCGCAGAAGTGTGGATGAAAATAAACATTAAAACCAAGTGTTTTAGGTTTATTATTAAAGATTTCTTGTGACAAAGAACTCAAATTTGACACCAAGTTAAGAGCGTTTTATTTGGTATACCAAATATTGTGAGTTTTTAGGTATATCCATAAATCATACAGAAACTGTCCCTTTTACAAAATATTGGATATGTCTCTCAATCATTTCAAAATGTAAGTATTTAGAAAAATCCTATTAAAGTTTCACGTAAACGGTAAAAGTAATATTGTCAAATTAAATTTAAAACATAGGCCGGAATGGATGTTAAACAAGTGGTGTTATTTAATCCACAAGTCAGTCATCAAATATTTTATTCAGATTATGCAAAATAAACTTGCACGCATTGTTTTTATTTTCATAAAAAATGGATTTTACATGTAAGTCTATATATAGTTTATGGTACCTTATAATGAGGAACATAGAGAAAAGGAGTGGAAAGACTAGTTGTGTGTCTCTATCCTATACATATACATATATATATATATAATGTCGTCACAGCACTGACCGCAAGTTTATCGGGCACGGGCGGCTTGCACACGTCGGCAGCCGTGAGCACTTGCGCGATGCCCAGCCGTGCGCTGGCTTCTAATGCGGTCCGCACGTTCACTTCCGCTTGCTCTGCTTGGAGGCCGGAGAAATCTCTGCAATATATATGTATGCGAACAGCTTAGTTAGCTAATATAAAAGAAATGGACGAAAAGGGCGTTTAAGGCTTCAAAAATATCCAAATGAAATAAGTATTTTGGTATTTATTCTTAAAGCTTAAGAAAGTTTTATATTATATAAAAAACAAGCAACGGAATTATACTTTAAAATTAATATTATATATTGATAGGTGAGTTTTAAGTCATATTTCATTTCCAAGCGGCTTGTAAAATTGCATAAACAAGTAGAGCGGCAGGAGAATTAAAACAAAGATTTTCATTTAATTACTACACCGTCTGTATATTATGTGAACAAAGTTTGAATTTGCTTAAAGGATTTTGTTTTTTTTATTCTTCCAAAATAACCATGACTTTCAATAAATGACCTCTTTTCTGTGAGATTTTGTATGGAACTGCTTATCTAGTACATTGAAGATCAAAATCCTCGCCAGACAAAATCGAACAGCTCCAGCAGCTCGGGAACCGATCAACGTTGAGGCCCAAGGTGAGGGGAATGGCAACGCCGCAAAGTTAAAAGCTGCACTGGTCAATATGGGTGGATATACGACAAAAATCGAGCCCCAGGGAACCGCAAACGTGAAGAGCACCAATAATGATCATGACCTTGACAAACGACTCACATAAGATCCGGCCGGTAGTGGTGGATGATGGCGCAGAAGGCGAGCCCGTCGCGGAAGCTGGTGGACAGGTTGGTGACGTGGCAGTAGCTGTACTCCCGCGTCACGCCGCTGCACCACTCCAGCAGGTCTTGCACCTGATACAACGTTCACATGCCAATGGTGCCGAATATGTTGTGCACAAATCTTTTTACTAATCTAAATTGGCACGTCAAAAGGTAATGCCGTACTTTCAATAGTGTATTCCCTGGAAAAACTATATTATTTTAATAACTCTATTTAGAGACGTTAATTTAGTTCAGATTTTTGAACAACAGAATTGGCATCATTATCTGTTCGCCCGCATTTTTTGGAACGAATTTAACTAACACGGCTTGCGGTTGTTGACTGGTAGAAGTTTGACCATTGACCATAAGAGTCCATTATTTTCCGTCCGATACGGTCGTAAGTTTTTTTAATTGCATAACGTTCAACCGACAGACAAGCATTTTCTACCAGTCATTATGTTTACTTGACCTCATAGGAGAGAGGTCAACTTTTCCAGATTTCAACCTGTAGTAAAGATTTATGGAATAAACAATATAACCCACCGGTGTTTTATCCTTGTCCAATCCCTTAACTGATAGAAACTTCTCCACATCAGCTACCGGCGTCTTATCATTATCTATATCCTTCTCATTGTCATTCGTATCCAGACTTATGTTGTTCAAATTGCTCTTCAATTCTAACGGCTTAAGATTTCTTTTCGCTATCGTCTTAGGCTTTAAAACCCCCCATTTTAGATTATCCTCTTTACTTTCCTCTGTTGTCACTGGTGTAATTTTTGGTGTAGAAGTAAATTTAGGCATACTGTGTAAGTCACTTTTCATTGCCAATTTTGTTAGGTTACTCAAGTATTCTGGTCTAGATTTTGGTGCAGTAGATGTATCGGTGATTTTAAAACTCGGCTCTTTCGTATCATTTGGGTCTGGGACTTCTTTCGCAGGTACAGGGGTTGTTGGAGTTGTAGATTCAGGGGTCATTGGAGCGGTCGGGGTTCGCGAGTTGTCGAAGTTAAGGCTCTGAACGCTGTTGGGGGTAGCTGCAATATCACTGTTAGTTAGACTTTGGGTCATTTCTTCCATTTGCTGTCGGAGATCGAACATCTGAAAGGGGACAAAAAAAAAATATGGTGTAAAGCGAATCCATCACATTTTTGATGTGTAGTGGTGAATATAAGTATTGACCGAGTATTGCTGTTACTTTATAAACAATAAAATATCGATTGACATCCTGGATTTGTCTTTCAATAGGTTCATAGTTTATATTAAACGGAAGCTTGTAGACAAGTCATATAACAGTATGAAATTGAAATTAAATATTACTCGCATTAACGGTGCAGGAAAACAATCGTAAGAAAACCTACGAACTGAAACACATCTTACAGTTCTCAAAGGCTACCAATCCGCGCTCGACCAGCGAGCGTCTTGGATTTTGTCGACAAACATTCTCATGCTGGGAGAGAAGCAACTTTTTCTCTATTAAGCGGATGCTGAGTTTATAATGATATAGCTATTTATGTCTATTTTCACTTTCTGGTGAGATTGCTATATGACGAAAAGGCCATCAAACTTTACCCTATATACGTTTTTTTTTTTACACACTACAAGTAAGCCCTTGACGGCTATCTCACCTGGTGGTAAGTGATGATGCAGTCTAAGATGGAAACGGGCTAACCTGATAGGGGTCGAGTAGAAACCAATTAGGGTATGGTAAACCCACACCCTAATTGGTTTCTACGCGACATCGTGCCGGAACGCTTAATCGCTTGGCGACACGTCTTTGTCGGTAGGGTGGTAACTAGCCACCGCCGAGGCCTCCCACCAGACCGAACTTGAGCCGGGAATCGAACCCAGGACCTCCAACTTTATAATGCGACAGCGCGCGCACTGCGCCACGGAGGTTGTCAAAAATTCTCTATGTTTACAATGGAAGTGTATTCACTCGTTTATACCTGTCGGGTGGAGTTGTCGGACAGCGTGTAGTCATCCTCGTCCAAGTCCTCCAGTACCGCGATGTCGGAGTTGTTGTTGACTGACAACAGCGACGCGAGCGACTGCATGTCTTCGTCTCTGCAATCAACAAACGATCGATAGATTGGGGATCATCATTATAATTCTATTTTTTATTATATTTGTGATACAAGTTGGCCAAATGTGGATGGATAGATAAGATAGATAATATTTTATTGTTAAAAAAACGATTTACAATAATAATTTGTCCCTACCCTCTGCACTAGGAAAACCTGTATTGCAGAGGGTAGTTCCTTCCAGGGATATAGTAAATTACATCTTAAAGATAAATTATCTAAACTAAAGCTATCATTTTATAGTATGAACGTGTGCGTGTATGTATGTGTGTGTGTTAACGAGTGTGAATGTGTGTTTGTGTATGTCCGTTATGTAAATTGTTTTAATATTTTTAAAAGGATGCGTAGACTTTGCAAACCTTTGAGAACATCATGGGAATACTAAGACATTAAGGTTTCGTTTAGAGCAAGTAACTTTAACTTCGAACTCTGGGTTATGACTTAATAGGTATATGCTTCTAGCATTTCATAACAATGGGTGCTGTCTCATCTGCGCTGTTGACAAGGACGAAATATTTTGGATTGGATTATGATGACGCCATAGATATTGATGGATAAATGAAGCATATTAGAATATTATTGACAAAAATATTGCTAGTAGGTACGGGAAGTTCGAGGTTTTTTGTGGGTTGTTTGCATGCCATTTGCACTTAACGCTTTCTATGAAAGATATTACGTCGCGGATGCTTGAAGGAATAGCAAACTAATGATCAGATAGTTAGTTGCGAGCGTATTACCTTAAGTTTTAAGCGAGACGGAATACGAGCGGATTTAATATATATTAGTTACTCGAAAAATCTCACGTCGCATTTCGTACCAGCAGACAGCGAAGTGTAAAATACAGTTGTGCCACCTTTAGTTCACCGAGACGGGAACATGCTGTGCAGGAGTGTTCGAGTGTATGCTCGTTGCATTTTTATTTCGAATTGTATTATAAAGTCGGAGGCGCTGGGTTCGATTCCCAGCTCGGTCTGGTCTGGTGGGAGGCTTCGGCCATGGCTAGTTACCACCCTACCGACACAGACGTGTCGCTATGTGATTTAGCGTTCCGGCACGATGTCGCGTACAAACCAATTACGAGTGTGGGTTTACCATACCCCTAAAAGGTTAGCCCGCTGACATCCTAGACTGCATCATCACTTACCACCAGGTGAGATAGCAGTCAAAGGCCAACTTGAAGTGTAATAAAAAAAATTGCTTCTAGTTATATCTCACGTAGTTGGACCTCTCGTGCACATACTCTAGATGTTTTGATAGGTGCCTGCGTAAGTGACTAGTGTAGTCATAAATTAGTTTATAGTATTTTTTTTTATACATAGCGAGCAAACGAGCAGGCGGGTCACCTGATGGTAAGTGATTACCGCCGCCCATGAACATTTGCAGCACCAGAGGAACCGCCAATGCGTTGCTGGCCCTTGAGCAATTTGTTAATCCGCCCTTTGAAGATCCCCATATTATAACCATTAGGGAACACAGACGATGGAAGCTGGTTCCACAATCTGCAGGTGCCTGGCAGAAATGACCTGGAATAGCGGGTATTAACAACTCACGTCGCTTGCCCCTCCCGTAACAGCACACAGTGCAGTGTGAGATGCAGTCGCGCCGCCTTTAGTTTGCGCGACACCGGCTCGAGAGTGAGACGGAGTGCGCGCTGCGCCGGCGTGAGTGAAGCGTGCCGCCGCAGGTTGACTGCACACGCTGCTAACCGACGACGCTTGCCCGTCTGCGACACCTGTGCGAAAGCCACCGTTATCAATCCGACACCCTGACCCTCTCGTAGTTGCGGCTTCTTTTTACTCCCCCGACCTAAGCGCTCCTCTCCGAAAGAGGAGACCTAAACATCTCCTTCATGACCCTGACGATCAGATGACTACTGACAACATACTCGTACCACCTACCACACAATCATTCGCTACAACCGTCTTCGCCGGCGAAGACGAGGTCACCGCTGTCTTACGTCATCCGGACATGGGCTCCATCCACGGCCTCGGAGACGTACGGACCACTCACCGACCGACCCCCCCGTTATCCCAACCGTCGCCTAAGCCGAGGTTCGGCCTCACAGGAGGCGCCCTTAGGCAGGGGTTCCCTTAATTTCTTCGAGCCGTAGGGCTCATAATTTCTTCTGTCAGAGCTTCTCTCCGAAGCTCGCCAAACAGCCCGGTACATCATCATCATCATGATCAACCCATTACCGGCTCACTACAGAGCACGGGTCTCCTCTCAATATGAGAAGGGTTTGGCCATAGTCCACCACGCTGGCCATGTGCGGATTGGCAGACTTCACACGCCTTTGAGAACATTATCGAGAACTCTCAGGCGTGCAGGTTTCCTCGCCTAACCACTGGGCTATCACCGCTTCAACAGCCCGGTTACGCTGTCGCACCAATAGGGTTAGCACAGCTAATAAAAAAGCCATCGTGATAAGCACAGACTCACGTCGGCTTACCGTTAGTGCTACAAAATTGCACTCGTAGCAACAGCAACTAGACGATAGCAACCCTAATAGATCTAGTAATAATATTTAATTTAAATGGGCTGTCGTTTGGTAGTGAACATCCACCGATACGGAATGTTTATGTGAATGAAAAGAAGCCGTCGAAAAAATCAAAACTTGCTTTTCACTTCGGCTTAGATGTGATTTGCACTAACAATCTCAACGTCGTTTTCGAATATCAAAAAACAAATTCATTTATCATTTTCCTGGTTTGCAAATTATATAAAAGAAACTACTAATATATTTCATTAGATATACCTTATTAAATGGAAATTGTTAGGATCAATAGTACGTAGCCTTCAATTCGTGTAAGATTCTCAAAAAAAAACATAATCAACGTATCAATTTGAACATAGACACATGTATTTCGTGATGAGTTCCAGTTTTTTTTGTCGTATTGTCTATTAGCTGTACAAACCCTATTGGTTGCCACAGCGTAACCGGGCTGGGCTTAAAAGCGTCGCTTACATCCTCCGCATTCTGTCACTTTCTGTGTTTACAGGCGTAGGATCACCAGTTTTCTCCACCAGGTCTACTCACATCCTCAAGCACGAAGGTCCAATCCTTGTCCTCGAGCTCATTGGTCCGCGCGTCCCGGAACAGCGTCACGGCGACTGTTTGGTTCTCTGGCACTGCGAATATCACCGACCCTCTAACAACAAACAAGAACAACAACAAACCATGTTAAAAGCCTTAATAGATTGTAGGACCGCACAGAGAAAAAGGCGGGAGCCTTCGTATATGGCGGGCGCGGTATTTTTACGCTTTTCTTGAATTAGTGTTTGTTGGCTAATTTTGAAAAGGACTGGTGTTGGTTGTGTCGTGGACTGTTTTGGTGTAGTTTGTGTAGTGGCTGATTTTCTGAATGGTTAACAGGTATTGATTTGGGAAAGGTTTGAGGGAGCCGCGTCCGCGGAGTGCGAAGTTTCCCGCAATTTCTCCCTAACTTTTACATTGCTATAAACTTGACATTGGCTAGTCTGTGTAAAGCCATAAAACGAAGAAAAAAAAAAAAAAAAAAAGAAGCCTTAATAAAAGAATGGTTCAGGGATCCCTTACGTATAGATCGATACGCAAAATAAATTTCAGAAGCAATAAAATTGCGTTTACATATATATACACAAAAATACACTTAGGCAGCACTTTTTTTTTATCCACTACAAGTAGCCCTTGACGGCAATCTCACCTGATGGTAAGTGATGATGCAGTCTAAGATGGTAACGCGCTATCCTGTTAGGGGTAAGGTAAACCCATACACCTATTGGGTTTCTACGCAACATCGTGCCGAAACGCTAAATCGCTTGGCGACACGTCTTTGTCGGTAGGGTTTTATTTTTTTTTATATACATAGCGAGCAAACGAGCAGGCGGGTCACCTGATGGTAAGTGATTACCGCCGCCCATGAACATTTGCAGCACCAGAGGAACCGCCAATGCATTGCTGGCCCTTGAAAAGGTAACTAGCCACAGCCGAAGCCTCCCACCAGACCAGATACGAGCCAGAAATCGAACCTAGGACCTCCAACTTTATAATGCGACACAGCCCGCACTGCACCACGGAGGTAATCAATCTGGTGACCTTTAAACGTTCAATGTATATTTAAAAGTCTGGTCCGTTACGTAGGTGTATTATAGGACCAGTGTATGCTACTGAGCTCAGCAGATTATCAGATTCACGCAGCCATTGCAGTTATTATATGGATACTTGACTACTCACTTCAAAGGGTCTTTGAGGGAAGGCTCCCATTCTAACGGCTCGGTCAATACACGCCTCGACCGGCGAGTCCATACAATGCTTAGTTTATTGGGTTTCCTGCAACAAAACATGGGAATAAAATAAAATGTATATTCGAATTATGTTATTTGAAAATGCCGTCTTGTCTTACCCATGTTGTTAGATATTATATTATAGTTAACTTAATTTAATATTTATATTATGAATATAAACTCTCAATCAAGACACATCAGTGCTCGCTACAAAGAAGATACCAACTTGGGTTTTCGAACGTAATGTGAAAATGAAAAAAGAGCAAGAACGAAGCTTTGGCGGTTTTGGAGAACGTCATACAAGCGCGGTTGATTTAGATAAATTGAGAATAATTATTTATATTAATTGTCTAAAGTCAAAACATTAAAGATAGTTGGATATAAATACGAAGTTATTATTAATTTCACCCAGTTTCCAACAATATGGATTTGAGAATGTAAAATTGAGGATGCGATCTGTTACGTGTACTTTGACATTGATCTGCCTAAATTTGGAGAAACATTAAGTTGTCTTGATTTAACTGTTTCTTATGTCAGAGATAAGGCTCGCTTTATAGATTTCAGCTTAAGGGTGAACTCATATTTGTCATCTTCGATCCACGTTACTTAACCTGTCTTTATAATCTATTTTAAACTTGAAGAAATGTTCAAATTCAATTTCAAATAATCTTTATTCAAATGGCACTTTTGACGCGTCAATAATTTACATAGTAGTGTTTTGATGGTGATAACTACATCATAAACTTTAAAGCTAAGAATGTTCCAAACATGCCCCAGTCTAAGAAGAAGCCCACAACAAACTTAGCCAGGTAAATTTTCATTTCGTTATCACCATATCACATGCCACTTAAAATTATGTGTTGTTTATAGGCATACAACTTTTCGATCTGTATATTTATTAGAGAAGGCATACGACATAATTTCTGACTTTCAAATATCTGACACATACCGAGCTACAACTTTAAAAAGTTTTATTATGTAGATACCCACTTTTCAAATATAGTTCTACTATGCAAATGGTATTGGTAATTGGTACCGAGAATTTTGTAGAGACAAACCGAATACAAGTTTTTGGTCCGACCCGCCCATTTAACTTGAGACATGATCAACAGATGCTAACCGAATACACAAAAATGTGATTCCCAGTAACTGACATAGCGTTTTTCTAACGGTTAAAATGACTCCAACTGATACATAAAAAACTAATTTAAAATAATGAATAGAAGCAGGCGTTACTTTGCCGAAGTCCATGATAAGAGGTTCTAGTGGAAGATTTTGTGTGGTGTTATATTATACAAATCTCCCGGTTGTCGGCGGAATATAGCAAATAATACTTGCTGTTTATTGTTTATCATGGACTTCCGCAAAGTAACGCCTGCTTCTATTCATTATATGTCAACGTTTGATTCAAAACGTTTAGAATTATGAAAAGTATATTTCTTTTCGTCAAAAGTTGACTGCGATAATATTATTTAATTTTATACAAATCTCCCGGTTGTCGGCGGAATATAGCAAATTATACTTGCTGTTTATTGTTTAAAAACTAATTTATTCACATTTAGACAGGACAACTACGTATGTCTGGTTGGTATCGTAAAGCGGGTCAACGTACACTGAATGCCGACAAGCCTTTTGACCGCAGAGCGGCATCGTCGACGCCGGTATAGCTAGAGACACGCTTCAGTCAATAGATAGCGAATTAGATCATGTATTCAATGAGAGTAATCCAGTACATATCTACTGTTACCCTTTTAAGTAATAGGAAAGAAATAACTGCTTCAACGGTGAAGGAAAACATCGTGAGGAAACCTGCACGCCTGAGAGTTCTCCATAATGTTCTCAAAGGCGTGTGAAGTCTGCCAATCCGCACATGGCCAGCGTGGTGGACTATGGCCAAACCCTTCTCATATTGAGAGGAGACCCGTGCTCTGTAGTGACCCGGTAATGGGTTGATCATGATGAATTCAATTAATTTGTTTCAAACTTTATATATAAACTTATATGATATTACTAAGAAAGCTGTTATGTTTGTTTTTGAAGAAGATTTTAGTGTGAAGAAGATAATTCTTGAGTAAGGTTATAGGTTATTTAACAGATTATAAAATATTAAATCATTGCTATTTAGTTCTATATTAAAAATAAACCTGATGGGTTGGTTTTAATGTTCTATTGAAGTTATACTTCTTTTGGCGCGATGGAGAAAACTGATGAGAGTGAATTTTTACGATGCGCGCGCATACCGACACCTAAATTCTACATCGTGAAGTTAGTTCTAGATGGCATGAAAATCGATAACTATGTTCAAGTTGTATATTCTAGTATTTTTATATTTAGAACACGTGTTTCGTAACAGTACAATTAAACAGTGTGAATAAATCAATATTATTTTGGTGTTTTTATTAAATCAATTTCATATACGACGGTGATAGTATTTACTAATAATTTATTAGTATATCTATATCTATATATATATATATTGAATATTAGTGATAAAACTGATTTGAATAAACTGTTTTGAGTGCATTTATAGATTTGAGGTTAATTGTAGGTATGTATAATTTATTTACATCGTTAATTAAAAATTATTATTTGAATAAAATCTTGTTTATCAATATAATCACTACTGCATTTTAGTTATTTTTTTTCCATACGCCCAAGAAGTATAACTAAGGCGTGTACATCAGTACACCCACTCTTTTTTTTTTATCTGCAACTATTAGTCTAATTACAGAAATCTTTGCAGTTGAAATCCAAAGTAATCCAATTGAGAAAAATAGATTGCCTTCGCGACGTTACGGGTAACGGTGTTTGTACTATATATCTATAGCCCACAATGTTTTGTTTGCCGGACTCAAAATACGTCGAAATTATAAGCAAAAGAAGAGGTCCGGAATAGTTTAGATTGGAGGAGTTTTATTTATTTATTTCGTTGCATATTGTGTACACATACCCAGTTTGGGTGTTGCAACTTGGTCTGGAATCGACCGCAGTAGTGAGACCGATTTCATGTATTTTTACTTATAAAATAAATAAAATAAAAAAATAAAAAAGCCTTTTATTTTTCCATTAAAACATAAACTAAAACAAATTACAATTCTAGAATCTTAATACTAACTTATTACTAAATAAATATAAATATGTAAGTTTAGTAAAGTATTCAATTATTGGAAAACCCCTCGCGGGTCAAGGCCTCCCCCAGAGATATCCATCGCTGCCTGTCTCTAGCCACCACCAGCCAATTTTGTCCTGCTTTACTTTTAATTTCGTCGTCCCATCGGCTATAAGGTCTGCCTCTAGCCCGGGTGCCACTTGGGCCTGGCCATTTTGTCAACCTTATAGTCCAACGATCGTCGGTAAGCCTAGCGACGTGGCCGGCCCAGTTCCATTTAGATCTTAGTGAAAAGGAGAGAGCGTCGATAAGTTTGGTTTGTTGTCGAATAATGCAGTGGCGTATTTTATGTATTTTTCTAATATTTGTGATACTCCTCTCCATAGCTCTTTGGCAGGACGTTATCATTCGCCTTGTTTTATTGCTGTATTTCCAAGTCTGGCAGCCGTAGGTTAGGGTAGGTAAGATGCATGAGTTCATAATTTTACTTTTCAGTTTCATTGACATTTTGCTTTTTAATACTTCCTTCATGCTCCAGAATTTGTTCCATGCAAACTTGATCCTCCTTTCTATTTCTTCATCGTTGCTACTTTTTTCGAACGATATTTGCTTTCCGAGATATATATATTTGTTGACGTATTCTATTTGTGTGTTCTCTACCATTATCCGATTTTCTTTAAAATTTGTCATTAATTTTGATTTACTGAAGTTAATTTGCAAGCCTACCTCTCGGCTTGCTTTGCATAATGAGTCGATCATGTATTGCATTTGTGTGCTACTTTCTGAAAATACGGCTATATCGTCAGCGAATCTTAGGTGACTTAAATATTGACCTTGGATATATATGCCGAGTTTGTCCCATTTTAAGGTTTTGATGGCCGACTCTAAAACCGCTATAAAGATTTTTGGAGATAACGGGTCTCCTTGTTTTACTCCTCGGTTGATTGGGATTGGTGGACCCGTAGATTCGAGACGAATCTTACTCGTGCTGTTTACATAGAGGTGTTTCAGTATTTTGATATATTTTTGGTCTATGTTTAGTTCTTGTAGTGTTTTCCATATAGCTTGGTACTTCAAACTATCAAAAGCTTTTTGATAGTCTATGAATGCTATGTAGAGAGGCTTTCGGTATTCATTAAATTTTTCAATCAGTAATTCTATGGCGTGAATATTATCTATTGTCGAGAATCCGGTTCTAAAGCCAGCCTGCTCTATTGGTTGGGTAGAGTCGATTTTTTCTTTTAACCTTTTTTCTATTAGTGAAGCAAAGAGTTTGTAGAGGCATGGCAACAAACTAATTGGACGGTAATTTACAATATTCTTAGGATTTCCTTTTTTATAAAGTAGTATTATTATAGATTCCGTCCACTGTTTCGGAGCAATGCCTGACTGGAGGATTTGATTGAACAATTTTGTCAGAGGGCCAGCTAGGTAAGAATCTGCTATTTTTATTGATTCATTTGATATTTTGTCAGAACCGGGGCTTTTATCTCTTTTTAAGCGCTTTATGGCGTTTAAAACTTCAATTTCGTCGAACAGTGTCACATCATTCATATGGCACATCTCTTGACAGGAATCATTCTGGTACGACTCTGAACATTGATTTATCTCTAGTCTCAGGGGTTCCTCATATCGATTTGTGTTAGTAGTCGTGATATTTTCGCTGTATAGGTCTCTATAGAAAGCTGTAGCTAGTTTCAGAATATCTCTTCTGCTCTGTGTTACATGAGTAGAGTCTTGTAAACTCGTTATCCAAGTTTTGTGAGTACTAAGCTCTTTGAGAGCTTTTTTCATGCTGCCGGTACGGATTAAATGCTTTTCTATTATTTTCTGTCTGTGCTGTTTATAGTCAGATTTTAAATATTTGCTTGTAAGTTTATATAAAGCACTTAGCTCGTTTCTCATTGCTCGTGTTTTTGGCTTCGTTCTTTGAAGCTCGTATTTTCTGGACAGTAGAGCCATTGTGCGGTCTTGAATAATATTATCACGCTTGCTCTTTGGTTGTTTAAAAGACTCATGCGCTTGTTTTTGACTGGACTGGATAGCGAGAATTATTTTATCATAAAACTCTTGTATTGTGCAGCCATTGCTATCTAGTAGCCCGTTATTACAGGTAATCAGATGTTCAACATATTTAGTTAGTTCCTCTTTTCCTGTAAGTTCGCTTATTGGTCTATTGCTAAAACTTCTCCTTGATTTTTTCGGTTTTTGAAGTCTGAAAGTTGCCCTTACTAGTCTGTGGTCCGAAGAAAATGGTAAGTCGATAACTTCTACGTTGGAAACATGATTTTTCAGACTAGTTAATATGAAGTCGATTTCATTTAGGGTTGAGTTATCTGGTGACCTCCAAGTCCATTTTCGGTTCTCTTTCTTCTTAAAAAAAGTATTCATTATGGGTAGATTATTTTCGTATGCAAACTCTATAAGCAAATCTCCCCTGTTGTTCCTTAGGCCGTATCCATAATTACCCATAATTAGGTTCTCACCTGACTTCGCTCTCCCAATTTTTGCATTAAAGTCGCCGATAATTAAGACATTTTTTGCTGCCAAAGAGATAGCCGTATTAATAGTTTTGTAGAACTCAAGAATGTCTTCGAATGGTGCTGTTTCCGTTGGTGCATAAACCTGGATGATAGATAATTTGAATTCATTGAATTCTAGGTCCAGAATCGCTACTCTTTCTGATAATCCGTTGAAATGTATAATATGTTCTTTTAAGTATTTTTTTACTATGAAGCCGACTCCGTGAAGGCCAGGTGTATTTCCTATATAATATAGTATGTAGGTTTTGTATTCTTCTATGGAGATTCCTAGGCGCTTGATTTCAGACAATCCAATAATGTCGTACTTTATTTCTTTAATAGCCACTTCTAACTCCAATAAACGTTCATACGAGGAAATGCTCCGTACGTTGTAAGTACAGATGTAGAGATTATCAAATTTGGGTTTTGTTTTAATTTCCCTGCTGTTGGAGAATTCAGTCTCTGGGGGGTAAAGGTCTACAAACTCCTTCGATGACCAGTCGGCTTGGGAGCGTTGATTTAACGTTGTGTTTAATTTGTGTTGTAAATTATAATCATTTCTTGGGGAGGCCTCTGATTTTCATGCTTCAGTTGAATTTTTTATATATGCATGCATTGTGTTTTTGTATCCTTTTTGTTTTTTTGCGGTACGGATATATTTTTTGCCTTGTGTTGTGGTACGGTCGGGGTTAACGTTAAGAGATTGTGCTTCTATTTGAGACACTGACTGATTGGGAGAAATTGACAATTGTCTTTTTTTGTGCGGGTTATTTGCCGTTTTCTCTTTGACAATGAGTTTGTCGTATTTTATGTAGGCAGTATTTCCTTTTTCAAGTTCTAACTTCATCTGTGTTTTTAATGTCCTCCTTTTTTCCAGAATTTGTGTAGGGAATTCTGGTGTAATGTAGATATCAGAGCCCTGTAAATATTTCTTGTGTTTTAGAATATTAATTTTGGTTCCCAAAGTTGTAAGCATCAATGAAACGGGCCGTGGCTGATTACTTTTTTTGCCAAGCCTCTTAACCGATTGTATTTCGAATGCCTGAATTGGAACTTTCATTTTCTGGGTGATAATATTTAAAATGTTATTCTGGAGATCGAAATATGATTTTTCATCTTCGCATATTCCATAGAATACTAAGTTCCTCTCAATACTAGATTTTTCAAGAAAGTAAAGCCGTTTTTCTTGCGTTTCTATTCGATTTCGCAGATCGTTCAGCCCTTGGTTTAGAGTTTCGAATTTTTGATCCATATGTGACTTTATCTTTGTGGTTGTTTTTTCTTCCGAGTGCGATATTTGTAATTCTAAAGATTTGAATTTCGATTCCATATTTTCTTGAATCCCCTGGATTAAAAATTTTATTTCTTCCATCTTAATGAAAGTACTTATAGTGCCCTCTAGATTTGATTTTTGGAATATTTTATATTAGTTGGTTTGTACGTACGTTTGTACCAAGACGTAGTTCGGACGTCTGCTACTAGGTGGCGATGTAAGATAGTTCTTTTAGTGTATCAAAGATGGCGTGCGTTGTAATCGCGTAATCAATATACAAGTATTTTGGAATTTTCAAATGGTATTATTTTAATTTAAAGTTATGATGGGCTTCGAATTAATAATCACTAGCCAAACTCAGCACTGTTTATATGTTTAGCACGTATTTTGTTCCCGTATAGCTTGAATATTAACCATTTAAATATTTGTTTATTTTGAATCTCAACCGTTTTAAGCACTGATTGATTTTGTCACTTTTAGGTCTTTTTTAGTATTTTTGAAACTCTGGACAGTTGATCTGATGAAATGTCGCGTAATTGGAGTTGATTTCTTGAGATCTTCGCGATCTTCTTCTTTTTAATTGTTTCCCGTTACGTTTGTTTACTTTGAATCTCAACTGGCTTAAGCACTGACTAATTTCCACTTTTATGTATCTTCTAGGTTTTTTCTGACATTGTCCACAATTGTCCTGATGCAATGACAAGTAACGAATGTTTCGAATTGGTTTCTTGAGATTATTGCGAACTTTTTCCAATTTTAAGTTTATTTAACAACACAGCTGACTGAACAAACATTGGCACAGAGGCGCCCTCTCTTTTTTTTACTTGCATCGTTTAAAAAATGGTTTACTGTGTAATAACACTTCTCCAATAAAAAATTCTTTAATACTGTGTAAAATTCATTTTCTTTTGCTAAGTTTCGTATGCAGTCTGGCAGACCATTATATATTTTCACAGACATTACGTAGGGACTACAGGTGTGAAGTTTTAGCTTTGATGGTGGGAGGGTTAATTTGTTAGCTTATTTTTCGGGAAATCGACGAGGTTTTTCTTCTTTTTTTTTATAAAGATATAGAATTTATTTGACAAATTTGCACATTCCAAAGGTATAGATTGAAGGGAGGGTGAGGATTTTTAATTTCCTGAAATGAGGCACACATGAGTCCGTACTTTTTGTGTTTACTAATATGCGTACGCACTCTTTTTGTAATATGAAGAGATCCGGAGCATCAGTGCTATTTCCCCAGAGAATAACACCGTATCTCAAAAATGCATAACCATAGGCATAATACGCAGCTAGTGCGGTCTTTAAGTTGGTGGTTCTTTTCAATTCTCTGAGTCCATATAAATTTACTAAATTTTGATTTTGTTTTTCCGAGAATCGTTTCTGAGAATTCGTTTGTTTCCAAGAAGGTACATATTTGACAATCTACTTTCTTATGAACTGTGAACTTCAAATCCCTAGTTATGACTAGGCTCCACTTACCACTTGGGCGTCAGCTCAACGTCAATGCGGTGGTAGGAGGCGGTGTACTGGAACTTGGCGGCGCGCTTGTTCACGCGCTGCAACCGCTTCCAGACCGACGCCATTTTCTGACTCTCTGAAACAAAAATACATTTTACTTCGCGTCGATACAACTCGAGTACGACGGCCTTCAAGGCGGAGTAGACACGTAGCGAAAAGTATTTTAGGCAAGCGTGTTTTAACCCCAACCTCATCATTGATTTCCATCAAGCAAAATGATCATAAATAATTACAAATCAAGTTATCATCGTATATCGAATTTTTTTGGAACGAAGTTCCTTATCGCGCGTTGTGAAAGGGGGCTAGACGGAAAAAAATCTTACGAAAAGTTGTCACGACACTTTTTTTAAATCATTTTTACTATCTGGTGTCCACTAGTTGATATGCATCTCGGGTTTTAATCTAATCAATGATTATTATCATCATCCTTGACAATCTTTACGAATGGGCACGGACCTCCTGGAAGTGACTGATATAGTATTAAGTACAACCACGCTGATTACCAATGTCAGGGGGCTAAAGAATCTTATTGATTGATATCATAAAAATGTTATGGTTTACCAATACTGCGCATTTCAGTGCAAGGTCGCCGTAGCACTGTCAGCACTTTCAGACGCCACAATTTAGCTGATATTTTGTCCATTGAGAAAATATAACCAAAATTAGTTTCCGTTATTGCAAAGATATTAACATGAACGCCCGTTACAGAGATCCATAATAGTCTGAATGGCATTTTAATGAAGTCTGTTCTATATTGGTACAAATTATAACGAATTCTAAGGCGAGAACTCAATTATCCCCAATTTAATTAACACACCCGTCTAGATCTAGTTAGTCGGCGGTTCAATATCTTCTCAGTTCTCCTATGTAGGTCGATAACCCTCGAGAATCGTGCAATAAAACTGTACCCTTACCAAGTGAGAGATAATGTGAAAATTTAAACACACAACATAACGTTACATTAAAATTTATCTAATGTTTCTCATTTTGGATTCGCAAATGATATACTATTGCTTTTTTTTTGTTATACACTACAAGTACAAAAAAAAAAATACTAACTTATTAGTAAGTAATTTTATTAACCCTTTGTTTTCGTTTCTTTTGTTGTTTTTTTTTTGTTTTGTTATCTTAGTTTAATGTTGAATGGTTATTTTGTGCCCTCCTCTTAAACATGTCAAGTCCACATCCAGGAGACTCAAGTGTAAATCTATTAATCTCAAGACTGCATTAAGGCTATTTTATACACTTGTAGTCAGTTTTGTGGACTAATAATAATAAAAAAAAAAAAAAAAGTTAGCCCTTAACCGGCCCGGCTCACCTGGTGGCAAGTGATGATGCAGTCTAGGATGGTAGCGGGCTAACCTGTTTGGGGTATAATAAACCCATGCATACTAACTGGTTTCTACGCGACATCGTGCCGGAACGCTGAATCACTTGGCGACACGTCTTATGATTGTGCAACGAAAAGCGTTCTTCATCAAAGCTCGTTAACAAAATACAATAACCTTAATCAAACAATCGTTTAATAAAAAAACTTTATTCAAATAATCCTTTACTAGGCGCTTTTAATGCGAAAACAACTTACATTGGAGTGGTTCGATTGTGATAACTTAACATAAGTACTTAGAGCTAAAGCTACGAGGGTTCCAAACTTACAGTTAAAACTATTTAAGAGCAATCATGTTATATCAATAAACAAATACAACTGAGAGTTATTCTATGAGAAAGATCCCGGATCAATTACACTACTTTCGACGATATCTTTTTTTTTCGGACTGTCTATTAGCTGTACAATCTGGTTGCCACAGCGTAACCGAGCTGTTTGGCGAGCTTTGGAAAGAAGCTCTGCCAGAAGAAATTTTGAGCTCTAGGGCTCGAAGAAACTAAGGGAACGACTGCCTAAAGGCGCCTCCTTTGAGCTCGAACCTCGGCTTTGGCGACGTTTGGGATAACGGGGGGGTCGGACGGTGAGTGGTCCGTACGTCTCCGAGGCCGTGGATGGAGCCCACGTCCGGATGACGTAAGATAGCGGGGACCTCGTCTTCGCCGGCGAAGACGGTGTGTAGCGTATGATTGTGTGGTAGGTGGTACGAGTGTGTTGTCAGTAGTCACCTGATCGTCAGGGTCATGAAGGATCGGAGAGGAGCGCTTAGGTCGGGGGTCGACGATATCGTTACAATACTCCAAAAGGTAAACTATTGGCTTAAGATATGATGGGTCCCGCAGAAGTTGATTTTCCTCGTATTAAAAATACTTTCGCCCCATGGCGCGCAAGTCAGGTCCGTTAATTAACAATTTTATGTTTGACTAGCTGACGCCCGCGACTTCGTCTGCGTTGAGTTAGTGTGTTTGTTTGTCTTTCAATCACGAAACAATAGATTATTAACCCGAATTACTTGAAATAATTACAGAATAAACATTAAAGTATCTCCTTTCTAAAAAAAAAAAGAATTAGGGAAATCGGATTTTGATTCGTTGGTGGGAGAAGTTATGGGATGCGCCGGAGACGTGATGGCACAGGCGGTAGCATGCGCGTGAGCTGCGCGAGGTACTGGACAGTACTTGGACTTTGCAACATTACTTTATATTTTTAAAATAAAAGACTTTTTCTAATATAAAAGTAGCCTAAGTTACTCCTTATTACATCAGCTACCTACCAATAAAAGTCCCGTAAAAATCGGTCCAGCCATTTCAGAGATTAGAGACAGACAGACAGACAAAAATTGTAAAAAAAAATATTTCGGTGTATGTACCGTATACATAGTCATATGCATGTAGTAAAAAACGATTATTTCAATATTACAAACAGACACTACATTTTTATTTCTTTGTATAGATGAAACTGGCTTGGGCCAGTTAAGCAATTAAATGATACCTGTTAAAACTGTTACAATTCTGTATGCTACCCTCAGTAAGATTACACTCGCAATCGTGGAATAGTTTTCGAGTATTGTGAAGAGTGGCACGGTACCAGTCACCCAGATAATGGCCACGGAATTCGTTTTTGAGCACCAACAGCAAGAGAACAGCTTCGGTGGTACTAATGTAATCTTCTCAAGAACACGCAAAGAGAGACAACGTTTTTAGCAGCTTCTTGGACGAATTCAGTAAAAAATTACTCTGATTGGAAAACTTTTGTTTAATCCGAAAAAAACACTAGCGCCATAAGTAGTATAATATCTAAAAAAATAATTACGCTTAATAATAATATCTACAAAAATAATTACCCTTAATAATAATATCTACATAAATAATACCCTTTCGTAGATTTTAAGCATCTCAAAATCCCCGATTCGAAAGCATATACTTTGTGCCAAGTGCATGAAACAGCTTTTCAGTTCACTTATTTTAATATAAACATCCTAATCAAACGTAAATAATGTAATAAAAAAAACGATGAAAAAGCGAACGAAGTCACGGACAACGACTAGTCAAATAATAAACATTAAAGGTAAACAGATAACTCACATAATATACAACTGTGCCGCGATTATCTGCGCCGGCGCATTATCGCCCCCACTCCTGTAAACGGAAGCGCGCCGATAAAATACACAACTAATAAATAATATTCCACTTTTATTAATAAACACTGTTTATCGAAATAACACTGAATATGTTTATCCCACCGCTGTTTGTAACAAAAAATAAGGATACTCATTAAAATCCTCACTAATATTATAATGTGAATGTGTTTGTATAATAACCACTGTATCTATATCAAATAATGAATAGAAGCAGGCGTTACTTTGCGGAAGTCCATGATAAACAATAAATAGCTATAAGTATAATTTGCTATATTCCGCCGACAACCGGGAGATTAGTATAGTATAACACCACACAAAATCCTCCACTAGAACCTCTACGCACGTTTCGACCCGACACCGGATCATCCTCAGGAGATGTTGACTTCACAAGCGCGAAAAGTAATACTTTTCGCGCTTGTGACCCGGTGTCGGGTAGAAACGTGCGTAGAGGTTCTATTGGAGGATTTTGTGTGGTGTTATACTATACTAATCTTCCGGTTGTCGGCGGAATATAGCAAATTATACTTGCTGTTTATTGTTTACTGTATCTATATCGATGAAATTTTCATAGGGCCGGCTTGCATTGCACGGGAAAGTACCCAGGAACCGTTTCAAGAAGACTAAATTAAAAAAAAATTGCAAACAAAGCTTTGATGATAACATTCTAAATACAGAAATATTTTCATACATTTAGATATTTGTTAGACTCCCGGAAAAATCATCAAAATCAATTTATAACAACAAACAAATTATCATAGTAAACTGAATATTTAAAAATAGACACTAAATATGCAGTGGCACAAGGTCCTATGAAATGTGCCTTATGTGGTATATAGATAAGTTATATATTTCAATGCTAAAGTTAAGATGAGGTCATCATGATGATATCAAAGTAGTGTGAGGTATACCTATTACCTACTAAGTGGGTGTAAGAATGTATGGAGATGTTTACAATCAAATCTTTAGTTTAGTGGGAAGTTTCAATTTAGAGTACTGGTTCAATGAAACAGTCATCATAATCATCATCATTTCAACCTATAGACGTCCACAGCTGGACATAGGTCTTTTATAAGGAGTTCCAATGGCCACGGTCTTGGGCCGCTTGTACCCAGCGGCTCCCTGCGACTCGTTTGATGTCGTCTATCCACCTTGTTGGGGGTCGACCAACGCTACGTTTACCGGTGCGAGGTCGCCATTCCAGCACCTTGGGACCCCAACGTCCATTGGTTCTCCGAACTATGTGCCCCGCCCATTGCCACTTCAACTTCGCAACTTGCTGTGCTATGTCGGTAACTCTGGTCCTTCTAGGGATCTCTTCATTTCTGATTTGATCACGCAGAGATACTCCTAGCATAGCTCTCTCCATTGCTCGCTGAGTGACTCTGAGCCTTCTTATGAGGCCCATAGTACATGAAACAGTAAGTATGTTTATTTAAAAAATAAAGGTGGCCAGGCAGTATGAATTAACTGTAAAAAAAAACATCACTGCTCCCAAACCTTTTCCATGCAATTTGTTTGTTTCCATCCAGATTAGTTCTGATCATATTTAGTTTATTAAATGTGACCGTTTTTCAAGGGTACACAACTGTGATAGAAAAAGGGCTCCACCATTAGCCATCTTTTAATATATATTGACAGCAAGTAAAAGAGTGTAGCATAAAACATCAGCTGACCCAAGTGGGCTATTGATTAACATCACTTTGATGGGATTTGTTTATCTGTCCATTGAAAAAATTTACAAATCATAGTTTCTGGCTCACTACTGAGCACGGGTCACCTCTCAATATAACAAGGGTTAGGCCATAGTCCATCACGCTGGACATGCACAGACTGGCAGACTTCACACGCCTTTGAGAACATTATGGAGAACTCTCAGGTGTGCAGGTTTCCTCACGATGTCTTCCACCACCATTGAAGCAAGTGATATTTTATTGAAGTGAAAACTTCTTTAGCGGCGTTGAGCACTTTTTCTGTAATGGGTATAAAATCTTAAACTCGCGTCAGGACACGTGACCTGATCGAAAAAGCGTAAGACGGATGGAGAGTAGACAGCTATCCCCTCTCTACGGCGCGGCGAAAATGTATGCCTGGGCCTACTGTTTCGTTTAGGCAGCGCAGGGCGCTTGCGCGAATGTTCGTGTATGTTACAGCATGCCACGCGCATCCATGGATAGTTCTGGTAATGATGATGGTGAAAAAGTCGTTGAAATTATGGATGAAAGTTGATTTTTCGGAGAGATAAACTTTTTAATGTAAAATAATTGTAATAGTTTTAAAGTGTTAAATTTTTAATGTAATATAAATTGTCATGTTTGTGTACGATAGCGCAATAAATGAATATTGTATTCTACGCAATAAAGCAATTGGTGCAAAATTATTCCCTAACCATTCCAAAATATCAAACATGCTCAACGTTAATAATCAAGTTTTCACTTCTGCCGGCACTCCCGGAGTGCAACCCGCCTTTTTTTTTTTTTTTTTAAACGCACATAATTCCGAAAAGTTAGAAGTGCATGCGCGGATTCGAATCGCCGACCTCTGATTAGGAGGCTGACGCCCTAACCACTAGGCTATCACCACTTCTATAAATTATATAACCTGATAATTATCTACAGCTATTATTTCACACTGCTTATTAGTCCTGACAATTTCTTAATAGAAAAAATTTATATATGCTGATAATTATCTACAGCTATTATTTCACACTGCTTATTAGTCCTGACAATTTCTTAATAGAAAAGTCCATCCTGTGACCCGACCCAGCTATCAAAACCTGAACCTTATGATCTAACAAATACCAATAGACTAATGGAGCAGTTTACATATAAGTACTATAATGTCATTAGAGTTAGAAACAGCTATACAGATAAAAGGTTTTTTGCATTAACTGCATGACATCAGCTTTTGCTACCTAGGTAGTTACAACATTTGTAAGAAGTCCTTGACCTTTGACACAGACTTTACACAGGTGACAAATAAATTATTCTTGAAAAAAAAATTACACCTGACACCAAAGTTTGTGATGATATTGTGCAATGTCCCAACTGTTTTTATTCAAAGATTATCCTAACCTTAACCTTTTATCACTTAAGTTAAAACTAAAAATATATTTATATTGACATGTACCTAGATTGACAACTTTGAACACTAGTATAATAAATTAAAAAAAAATAGCACCTATTATACATATAATACACCTATATAATACCTGGTCCAAAACCAATTATATAACTCATGCAAGTGTTTGACCTCTGTGATAAATTACCTTAATCACATGTGTTGTATGTAGTTTTCCTGTTTCAATAAAAACCATTGGTGGCTCTTATTATAACAAGTTCAAACTAATTTGCAATTTCCACAAATTACTTTTTGGACTTGTAGCTAAAGTCCCAAAGATATCCCCAATATGCTCAACTTTAGAAGAATTTTGACTGAAATATGACTTCTTAACTATTCTGACACTTGCTTACAAGTTGTTTTTGAAATTTATTCCAATTATGCACTATGTATGCTTTAGACCAGTTGAAAATTTATAAAAAAATTATTAAGTCTGGCAAAAAAATTTTGAAAAGTGCACTGTAAACTGTACTTAAAGGCTTAAGTGTGTGTGCTCAGGGTAATTTGAGATTTGTAGGTATTCTTAATTGACTTAAGGGACCTTGGAAGGATTAAAAAGCAGCTAGTTTTTCTTTTGGGAGCAGCAACTATGTCTATTGCAAAGCAAACTAAATTTCCCCACAGCACATTTTACTTATTAAAATCTTGTTTATAATAATGTATGATTGAATGGGTTCAATGAACTTCTATTGATATATAAATAGGTAACTGTTTAGGTTCATAAGATGTTTGTTTTTATTTTCAGCTTTCAGCTATATCAATGTTAATTTGACCTTTGATTAGACATATAAATTTATCATAAAACATTATTCTCACAGATGTAAATTAAATTTAGTTAGATCTAACAACCACTCTAATAGTTAATGCAGATGCAAACTTTCATGTGTTTATGTATATAATTTAGTGTTGTAAATAAATATGTATTCTGTTTCAAAACATCACAAAAAACGATTGGATATCTCAAATCAATGTAGTCCAAAAATACCCATGAATTGTTTGCTCTGCTAACAAATTGAAACAACACTATGCATAAAGGATTCAATGTAAACATGCGTGAGCAAGCAAGCGCAATCAGTCTTACTTTTACGTAGTTTACGAGCTAAAAATAAATCTCGAGAAGCCCTACGCGAATTGCATTGATAGTATACGACGGTATTGGTAAAAGTTCAAAGAACCGACCATGACAGCATCGTTTCCGCGTCGCTAGACAACCCCTTCATTAATTAATGATGAAAAAATACCGCCCAACCTTGGTATGGGGCTAATACTCACGAAATAAGCTTTTCGATGGACTGTCATTCAGCTATAAAATTCATTTCGTCTACTGGTATCTTTTACTGGTATTATTATCACAAATCACGAAAGTATATTAATGTCTATATTTTCGTATCACATAAGAACAAGGAGCGAGCTCACGGTTTGTTTTTACGTAAATTTTTATAAAATACTGCAGCGAAAAGCAAATTCACAGCAAATCTCAGACCATTTTTGATTTTGACATTTTACCAAATATGGTGTTGCCACTTGTCACAAGTTGTCATGCCATTGACTTAATTAAACCAGTGTGACGAGGTGAAAAAAAATATTTTTGTAAAATATAATAAAATAACTTATTAATTTTAACTATATGAATTTTACTTATCGTACCACAATAAAATTAATGAATATAATTATTTTAAATGAAAAAATATGAAGTTCTCCTTTAATGTTACGTAAAACGTTTTTGTGTCAAACCGAACGCATAACAAAATAATTTGATTACATTGCCCTTGCAGCTGCAATCAGTCATTTTGTCAAATTTTCAAAATATGAAATAATCTTTTCTGATTTTTAAGTTGATTGTGTAATGTATTGATATTAATTATTTTATTTCTTATACAGCAATTATTTGGTGATACGTGTTGATTTAACAAAAGTGACCGGCATAGGTTATGAGCTGAAAATAGTATAATTCTTGGTTATTATGTTTTAAGAAGCACTTTGTATTTTTTAACCCTAGCTTATAACGACGGTAACAAAGCAGCACAATGTCGAGGATATTGAATCATCGAATGAGGTAATCTTTCCATAGTCAAGTAAAATTTAATACATTACTTTTGGAGATATTCCAAAACAACTACTTTACAAAATGCAAAATTCAAATAACATACCAGACGTGCCTTCTCTTTCATTTTAGAGGGATTATCATCTTACACCCTTGCCCAAAGAGCTCTAATACAGGTTGTTTGGTTGGTGGTTGTTAGTAATATTTTTTTAATGATTCAAACAATGTTGGTAAAATACACCAATGTACAAACTATGGTTGAATCATCTAGTATGCCTTGACTTTTGAAAAATTAACAGCAAATTTCATTTAACACATCTTATTTCTTACAACAACTGCGATGATAATCTTGAATAAAATATTAGTAATAAGAAAGGTGTTAAGAACTAAAGTAACAAGATATTGTTTTAATTTTTTTAATTATACAATAGTGTTTTCTATAGTATAAATTAACCTCTATAATGAGCTTCTTAACTGTAAAAAGCTTGGTGTGTCTTGGGATAAAATAAGAAATTTCTTTAGAAAGTATCATGTATTTCTTGGCAGAGTAACAGCATACTTATAAAAAAGAAAACCATGAGCCCAAACCTGGCAGATGAGAAATATTGGTACTATCAATATTGGCAGATGACTCATTAAAGGAAATAATTATGGCATTGTCAAAAACAAAAAATGTAGACTACAAACAAATATTAATTTATTACACAAAAAAACAAATTATAAATTCAATTCAATTCTTTCTGACAGTTTCACTTCTATAATAGTAATATTTGATGCCTAACCTATAACTGACTTTCAAATTTCTTTCAAAATTACTCATTGTAAAATTTGTTTTATATTTCAGAGCGTCACTGAAGAAACCATCATGGTCGCCGATAGACAAGAGAGCACTAGCATTTTCAATATACACAGGCCGCAGCCTGCTATTACACAAGCCTTTAGCCCCAAGTCATATACCCAGAAGAAAATATGGCATGCTAGTGGCAAGGGCTGTAAGGGGTGTGCTGAAGATACGATATTTATTACTAGGTGGTGCTGTTGGTGGGGGTATGACTCTGAATAAGGTATACATAATATATAATGCTATGATGTATAGTAGCAGTAATAGCCTAGTGGTTAAGGTTACAAGGGGGACTAAGTTCAGTCTCCAGCATGCACCTTTAACTTTCAGGAGTTGTCTACATTTAATTGTATTAAAGGATATTAAATTAAATATTATGTGCATTTATGGAAAAAACTGACATGTTTAAGAGTCTTCCTTAATGTTCTCAAAGGTGTAAGAAATCTAGAAATCCATACTTGGCTAGAGTGGTGGACTGCTGCCAAAATCATTCTCATGCTGAGGGGTGACACATGCTGGGTAGATTAGTAATGGGTTAACAATGATAATGTACATTTATGAATATATATTTTTTTATCTTTATCTTTATCAAATTCAAATAATCTTTATTCAAATAGTCCTTTAAAAGGCACTTTTGACACGTTAAAAATTTACATAGTAGTTGATGGTGATAACTTCATTCGTAAACTTAAAACTAAAGCTATGAGGGTTCTAAACGTGTCCCAGTCTAAGAATAAGCCCACAACAAACTTAGCCAGGTAAATTTTCTTTTTGTTATCACCATCTCACATGCCACTTAAAATTATATTAAGGGCTATCTTATTAGAGCAATATTTCACACCCATGCTAACCCATCCCACAATATGTATCAAGTAAGTGCAATGTCCGGTGGAACCAATTGCAGACAAGTAGTAATAATAATAGATGTTAATCTTTAAATCAAATCTAAATTGTGTTACACAAATAAACTTAATGTTTCTCCTACACTATCATATTTTTCTTTAAATAAATCTAACTTAATAAATCTACTAAAGAAGCACATGTTTCTTTCTAACAGAAATATGCAGAATGGAAAGATGGCTTACCAGACATGGGATGGCTTAATGAACTACTCCCAGACAATGACCAGTGGGACAAATTTACAACAACCCTCATTTCAGCCAAGGACAAAATTGGTGATCAGTTGCAAATTGGTGAGTTTTGTTTGTATTTTCTTGTAATTACATTTGAATGTAAGTATACTGAAGTACATAGTTTTTGTAGTTTATTAAAATTTTGTTTAGATCATGTAGTAGTAGTAAATAATATTTTGCTTTGTGTTAATTATTTACTTTATATAATAGTATATAATTTGTTTGATGAGTGTTTCCTCTAATATATAATCATTAAAATATTCTAACATTACATTTGCAGATAACTGTACTGCAGATAAATGTTCAATGTATAAAATAACCCCCAGTAAAATTTGCCTAGTGTCTTCCCACAAAATTGTATACCTGTGTCAAGGTTTAATTAATTAATGCAGCTTATAGGCAAATTAGAATGACCATAGAAGAGAATAACTTTATTTACTACAATGTGGTACACGTGTGTGACTCTGAAATATTCTACCAATTTAATGGAAGATTAGAATATTTGCATAAAAAATTCTAAAAGCTCCTGCCTTAGACTATCATAAGACCAGTATAAGAATTGAATGTAAACAATCAATTTTGTACAACAAAGTACCGGAAAATTTAAAATTGTTCCTTGCTATTTCAACTTTATATAGTTTACGTATAAGTTAGAAGCGGTGATAGCCTAGAAGCAGTGATAGCCTAGTGGTTAGGGTGTCAGCCTCCTAATCAGAGGTTGACGGTTCGAATCCGGGCACGCACCTCTAACTTTTCTGAGTTATATGCGTTTTTAAACAATTAAAATATCACTTGCTTCAACGGTGAAGGAAAACATCGTGAGGAAACCTGCACGCCTGAGAGTTCTCAATAATGTTCTCAAAAAGCGTGTGAAGTCTGCCAATCCGGACATGGCCAGCGTGGTGGACTATTGCCAAACCCTTCTCATATTGAGAGGAGACCCGTGCTCTGTAGTGAGCCGGCAATGGGTTGTTCATGATGATGATGAAGATAGTTTACGTCCTCCTTAATTACTGGATACAAGTCTTATACTGAAAATAAAGCTCTCTATATTAGGGTACCAAGAGAATTGGCCGCTTTTCCACTAGATTTGTGCTACGTTTCTAATCTATGTTATGTGTTCAGCCAGTAATACATAGGTAGCTCCTCTGGTGCTAAAAATGTTCATGGTCGACTCTCATACTTAACATGAGGTGACTCATTTGTTTGTTTAAAAAAACAAATATTGTCACTACTGAATCTGCCGGTCCATATATGGAATGATATGCATCCTTTTGCAGCAGTAAATATCTGTATTAATGGCTCACCCAAAAAAATTATAAAAAAAAAACACAAATTACTTATGTTTTTTTTTTTGTTTGTTTGCCTGCAATATAATATTTAAAAAAAAAAACAAATATTGCCAATACTGAATCTGCCGGTCCATATATAGAATAAAACGCTTCCGTTTGCAGCAGTAAATATCCGTTCAAAGGCTCACCCAATAAAATTATTAAAAAAAAACACAAATTCAGAATTTTGCTATAAAAAAAATTATCACAGACACCTTTATCACTGTAAAAGGCTGATTTAATTACAGCTAATGTAAAATGCGGTGATAGCCCAGTGGTTAGGGCGTCAGCCTCCTAATCAGAGGTCGGCGGTTCGAATCCGGGCACGCACCTCTAACTTTTCGGAGTTATGTGCGTTGTTAAAACAATTAAAATATCACTTGCTTCAACGGTGAAGGAAAACAGCGTGAGGAAACCTGCACGCCTGAGAGTTCTTCATAATGTTCTCAAAGCCGTGTGAAGTCTGCCAATCCGCACATGGCCAGCGTGGTGGACTATGGCCAAACCCTTCTCATATTGAGAGGAGACCCGTGCTCTGTAGTGAGCCTGTAATGGGTTGATCATGATGATGATGAATGTAAAATACTCGGTCTATTAAGAGCTGCTCTCAAAATGTAACAATCGACGGTGAAGCTGCCAAGACTATTGGCTGGTATGTTTGGCTTATTATGCAAAAGCATATTTAAAGATATGTGGCCCCTACAGTTAGGGTGTGAGACTAGTGTACTAGCAAATGTGTACCGCTAGGGGTCCCACTGACGCTGTCGGTGACCTCAGATCCGCGGCTCCGGGACGCTGGGGTGGCGCGGGCCGCGGAGCTGCGCGAGTGGCTGTCCCAGCGGTACGAGGACGCGGTGGCGGCCGCCGCCACCAACAACACCACCAGCAACATGGGTGAGTTATAGTGGCTGTTTTGACGACCACCGTGTCGCATTGCACCCTGTGGCATTATAAAGTTAGAAGTTCTGGGTTCGATTCCCGGCTCCAGTGTGGTCTGGTGGGAGGCTTCGCACGTGGCTAGTTACCACCCTACCGACAAAGACGTGTCGCGTGTAGCGTTCCAGCACGATGTCGCATAGAAACCCTCTAGGTGTATGAGTTTACCATATTCCTAACAGGTTAGCCCGCTACCATCCTAGACTGCATCATCACTTATACCAGACGAGATTGCCATCAAGGGCTAACTTGTAGTGGATAAAAATAATTGTGGATATGAAAATTAAAGTAGCAATTCAAATTCATGTCGTGTAGTTTATGAACAGTTAGTTAGTTTACCTGATGCTTGGCTGGGATCTGTCAAGATACACCTATACATCTACACTATAGATCTTGGCCTTAGATTTGCTTGTAGCCGTGTTTAAGTAGCGATAGAAAATCTTTTAGTTATATCTCTTAGACTCCTAATCATCATCATCTTCAGCTTATTTATGCTGAACACAGGCCTCCGTTACTGTAATGCGACTTCACATGCTCTCAAAGCAACGGATATGAATAAAGCCAATATCCTAACTCTGGACTCATTCCGGATAAATTGGTACTACATATATCTTATAACCCCTATGGTTATATTAAGTAATATCGGTAGCCGTGAGAACGTTTATCCTATATCGGTTCGATTTCTGTTATTGTACCTGCCTGAACTGTGATCTCTTACACCCTAAACTTCGTCAGGAGTCTGTCGCGCTAACGAGCCTGGACTAACACCTACAAACCTATAACTTGCAGTTCACTAACGTTAAATCAAGCGAAAGTGACTTTTACGACATGTCACATAAGGCCTAGTAACATTTAACACAACATTTAAACCTTACCTTTCATATTGTTACCGAGGATTTGAAGGACGACCTAGACATGGAGAGAGAAAGGAGGGCCATTGCGGTCCGATGTAATATGTTGGCTCGCAGGTTTGCACGATGCTTTTTGTCAATCGTTATACACGTGCAGCCTGTGGGTCAAGTATACGCAGAGGACGTACAGTGCTCTCCGAATCCAGTACAATAACGCATTCAGGGTGATGTTGGGCCTCCCCCGTCATTGTAACGCATCGGCGATGTTTACGTACGCACACACGCACGACTTTTATCTTCATAGTCATGCGAAAACGAGTCGCATCTCTCATGCGCAGGGTGGAGGGGGAGCACCGACGCCGTGCTGAGTGTGGTTGTGGTTATTGATACGCCTGACTGCTCCATACTGAGGCATTGGATACACACACGTGCACGTAACTAGTGCCTCAGTGTTTTTTTTTTTATATCCACTACAAATTAGCCCTTGACGGCAATCTCACCTGATGGTAAGTGATGATGCAGTTTAAGATGGTAGCGGGCTAACCTGTTAGGGGGGTATGGTAAAGCCATACTCCTAATTGGTTTCTACACGACATCGTGCCGGAACGCTAAATCGCTTGGCGACACGCCTTTGTCAGTAGGGTAACTAGCAACGGGCCGCAGCCTCCCACCAGACCAGACTCGACCTGGGAATCGAACCCAGGACCTCCAACTTTATAATGCAACAGCGCGCGCGCTGCGCCACGGAGGTCGTCAGTGTGTCGAGGCAAGTATTTAAATTAAAGAAATATAATACGTAAGAATACTAACATTTCTTTAAGAACTGTATACTAACATTTTATGGGCCTATGGTCTGAAATAAACAGTTTTTTATTTAAATATAACTTTATTTAATGCGATTACTTGTAATATGGATCGCAATCATTACCTAGCCTTACATAATGTTGTGTTTTGATTCATAGAACCAGCAACGAAGATAGTCAACAACCTGCAGAGTAAGCCGGCACCTGCCACGGCCTCCAGTCGAACTCCCGGTGAAGAAATCGCTGCATATGGTAACAAGTACATAGTTTTTAGTTCAAGTAGCTCAATTACTAAATGCCGGATATGGGGATCCACTCTCCGGCTCCTTTTTTTATTTTATCCACTGCAAGTTAGCCCTTGACGGTAATCTCACCTGGTGTAGGTAAGTGATGATGCAGTCTAAAATGGTTGCTGGCTAACTTTTGGTTAAGGATATGATAAAACCATACTCCTAATTGATTTCTAAATCGCTTGGCAATTGTGAAATCGCTTGGCCGGTATTAGCCACGGCCGAAGCCTCCCACCAGATCAAACTCGAGCCGGGAATCGAACCCCGGATCTCCAACTTTATAATGAACGGAGCTCCTCCTAAATTCATCAGGTACGCGGGTAAAAAGAAAAAAGGCTCGAATAAACCCAGTGAAAAAAGTCTTAAATAGAAACAATAATCTAAAGACATACTAACATAGCATTGAAACACATAAATTTTATACAAGGCAATTGTCACAGATAATAACTCAATTAGTTAGATTGGCGATAGACTGAGCGATTAACGGTTTAGTTTTATTATTTACTGAACCCAATAACTCGTGGCGTATTAAATAGCCAGTGGTTAAGATGTCGGACGAACTGACTTCGATCCAAAGCACGCACCTCTTAACTTATTTAGGAGTTAGCAATTTTAAAGTAAATATCACTTGCTTTAACGGTGAAGGAAAACATCATGAGGCAACCTGCATGCCTAAATTCCATCCAAGATGTCCTTAAAAGTGTGTGAACTACCGTTTGGCTCTTGGACAGCGTAGTGGAATATGGCCAAAACACTTCTCTTCTGAGATGAGGCCGTATAGTGGGTCGGTCATGTTCCATAGTCCAACATGCTAACCACTCCGCAAACACAGCATTGGATTGGACCCAATTATTATAAATTAACTAGCTGACGCTTCGTCTGGGTTCAGTTAGTGTGTTTGTTTGTCTTTCAATCACGAAGCAATAGATTACTAACCCGTATTACTTAAATAATTACTAAACTAAAACAATTGGTGGGAGAAGTGGAAGGCGCCCGAAACGTGATGGCACAGGCGGTGGCATGCGCGTGACCTGCGTGCGGTACTGGACAGTACTTGGACATTGCAACATTACTTTATTTTTCTAAAATAAAAGACTTTTTCTAAAATAAAAGTAGACTAAGTTTCTCCTTATTACATCAGCTACCTGCCAATTAAAGTCCCGTAAAAATCGGTCCAGCCATTTCAGAGATTAGCCGGAACAAACAAACAGACAGACAGACGGACAAAAATTGTAAAAAATGTTATTTAGGTGTACGTACCGTATTCATATTCATATGCATGTAGTAAAAAACGGTTATTTCAATATTACAAACAGATACTCCAATTTTATTTATTTGTATAGATAGGTTCTTTAAACTTTTAGTTAATTTTTAAAATACCTTCCCTTATAATAGAGAAGAGAATCCACAGTCTCCAAGAGGAAGTCCTGTCGCTACAGGCGCGGTACCAGCGAGAGCTGCAGCGACTGGAACAAGAGAACAGGGAGTTGAGGCAGCAGAATATGCTGCTGAGGCAGGGCAGGCAGCCTCCCACTAAGAAGATGAAGGTTCGTTGACATAGCTCTGAATTACCGTTGACCAGGAAAGCTTTAGGACGCTCCCGTGAGGCTAGGTAGCTACTACTTTTCCAGATAAGTTTGTTGTGGGTTTCTTCTTGGACCTGGGCGCGTTGAAACCCTCCTAGCTTTAGTTTTATTTATTTATTTATTTGCTCTCATATCTTACAGACATGGGACCCGGTCAGGGCATTGCAAACAGTAGATACAATTTTAATACATTTTTGATACACATAATATTCTAATTTAAAACAATTCCATAAAAAAATAATAATAATTAATAATAATAGCAATAATAATTCAATTAGTCAATGTTATGATAGTCAAAAAAATTAAAAAAAAAAAAGAAGATTATTACAAATATTATAAATCTAATTAAAATTAAAATTATTGAAAACTTGAAAAAAATGCAAGGGTGCTAGAGTAGGGGTTTAAGTTGGCGAATGTAGTTATCACCATCATCTTACTATGTAAAATAATGAAAAATATATTTTATTACATGAATTCTTCATAGATGCCTGTAATAGGTTTAAGTAAGTAATAATAATTTATTTCAATTTAATACAATTTTTGTTAAACTACCCTGACCCCTAAACTAGGATAGCCCGTATCTTTGGAGGCAGTCTATTCCAATTGTGCAATAAAAAATAAACTATTAAGATTAAAGTTAGGACTTTATCACATTCATTACACATGAGAGTGAGAATTTATACATGAGAGTGAGAAATCCGTGGGTGGATATGTGTGTGGATGTGTGTGTGTGAGTGGGTGGGCGAGTAATGCGAATACTTAATGTATATTTATTTTTATTTATTTATTTGAATAAGGTTTGCTAGCGATTTATACAAATGACTCAAATTATCTACAGTTAAATTACATGTAAGATGTATGTTAAATCATTTTAAAGCAAACACTACATGCATAACATAAACCAAGTAAACAGAAAAAAAAAGTCAAAAACAACTTACCAAAATAAAATAAACATAAAAAAAAGGGAAAATTAAGTTCTAGTTAAATATTAAGTGAAATCAGCAAGATTATTTTAAGATTAATAAAATTAAAAACAATGTTACTTGTTAAGTATATAAGTTGATACATAATCAGTTTGACTGGCTTATTAAGGCACTTATTACTAGTTTCCGAAACACTGCAGGTGAATTTAAATTAAAATCGATTGACTTACAGCAATTGTTTGCTAATTTACATAATCTAGGGATGACAGAGTTGGCGCCGAAGACTGTTCGGGTGCGTGGGGGTACAAAAGGAGTAATAGCATAACGGGGATATCTGTAGGGTACTCTGAAATTGATTTTAGTTAGTAAGTTTGGGCAGTCTAAGTTATTTCTCAATAATTTATAAAAAAACGTCAGATCTAACAAATCTCTTCTTTGTTCAAGTGTCATTATTTTAAAATAATTTAACCTTTTTTTATAAGAAACCACAGTCTTGTTAATCTTCGCTGTGTATGATAGGTGCCACATAAATCTTTTTTGGATACGCTCCAGCCTTAAATAGTGGGTTGCATAATGTGGACGCCAAACAACACTACAATATTCTAGATGACTGCGAACAAGGCTATTGTAAAGTATGATTTTCGTCTTGGGTTCCTTAAGAGAAAATCATACTACTATTCCTTCCTTAATATAGGTGTATTTAAAGAGATTTAGGGTAAGAAGCGAATCAATTTTTCAGTAGTACTATAGTTTCGGTCACTCAAAATATCTTTAAGCTTATCTGTTTACACTATTTTGAATTTTGATTTTGATTTGACTATTGAATTGACTTTTCTTGTTTGGACCAAGAATTCAATTCAGTTCTGGTCTAGTTTTATAAATGTTTAATTTGAAAATAAATTAGACCACCTTTCTTATATACAGCAGCGCAACGCATTAGTATAGAAGTGAAATGATTGTATAAGCGAAGTTATAATTCGATGTCCTCCGTGGCGTAGTGCATGCGCTATCGCATTATAAAGTTGGAAGTCCTGGGTTCGATTCCCAGCTCGAGTCTGGTCTGGTTACCACCCTACCGGCAAAGGCGTGTCGCCAAGCGATTAAGCGTTCCGGCACTATGTCGCGTACAAACCAATTAGGAGCGTGAGTTTACCATATTCCTAACAAGTTAGCCCGCTACCACTAGACGGCATCCTCACTTGCCACTAGGTGATATAGCCGTCAAGGGCTAACTTGTAGTGTATAAAAAATATGAGGTTTATTTTATTTTATTTATTTTATTTTTATTATTTATGTACCAAATTTGTGATATCAAACTCTTACAAAAGAAGTATACAAAGGAAAGCTTATCTCTATAAGAGATCTCTTCCAGCTACTTCTAGATGTGAGAATTTATAAAGTGGGATAGGTCAAACAAGGTATGTTTAAACTACATACAAAAATATACTTAGATAAAGTAGAAAAAATAACACATATTTATATATATGATATAGATATAATATATATAAATAATAAATAAATATACATACTTAAAATATACCTAATATATAATAATAATAAATAAATGTTAAATATAATATTTAATAATAAAAGCAAGAGAAATTACACGAGATGGGGTATATCTCGTGTAATTTCCATGCAATATCCGTTTGGTTCGCAGCGCTCCCTCATCGACATGTACTCGTCCGTGCTGGACGAGCTCGCGGGCTGGGAGGCGGGCGAGGCGGGCCGGCTGCCGCGGGTCGTGGTGGTGGGGGACCAGTCCGCGGGCAAGACGTCCGTGCTCGAGATGATCGCGCAGGCCAGGATATTCCCCCGAGGCGCTGGCGAGATGTGCACACGGTATGTGGTGGATAAATGATTTTTTTTTTAATATACAACCAGTTAGCCCTTGACGACTATCTCATCTGGTGTTAAGTGATGATGCAGTCTAAGATGGTAACGGGCTAACTTGTTAGGAGTATGGTAAACCCATACACCTAATGGGTTTCTACGCGACTTGAATTTGAATTGCTACTTTAATTTTCATATCCACAATATTTTTTTTTATCCCCAACAAGTTAGCCCTTGACGGCAATCTCGTCTGGTGTTAAGTGATGACGCAGTCTAGGATGGTAGCGGGCTAACCTGTTAGGAGTATGATAAACCCATACCTAATGGGTTTCTATGCGACATCGTGCCGGAACGCTAAATCGCTTGGCGACACGTCTTTGTCGGTAGGGTGGTAACTAGCCACGGACGAAGCCTCCCACCAGACAAATTATTGGGTCGGTTAGCTGGCTGTACCATTTGTATCTGGTTTTAATGACATTAAAAAGGTAACATTTACCTGATTCCATATGTTCATTAATATTGTTCCCAGAGCGCCGGTGAAAGTGACGCTGTCAGAAGGGCCTTACCACGTGGCTCAGTTCAGGGATTCCTCCCGAGAGTTTGATCTCAACAAGGAAGCTGATCTCGCCGATTTGAGAAAGTGAGTTGAATATATTTAACTGTTCTTGTATTGATTTCAAGTAGGCTTACTTTAGAATACCACTTTTTTAATGTTCAAGTTTATCAGTTAATAGTGAATTTAGCATCGATTTGGAAGACTTACTCTGCCTCATGACTGTTGTAAACTTATAAGCTAATCTATGTTGCACTATTAAAGTGAGTTGTATAATTTAAAACATTTATGGCGCTATCCAATCATCGTCTTATTTATCGACTCAAATACTCCAACAAATTCTACGATAAGTGGCATGATCAAAGAAATCATCATATGAATACGATTTTCTTCCAAAATCGCCTCCTGATATGTGTAACGTATGCGCGCAGGGAGGTGGAGATGCGTATGCGCAACAGCGTGCGCGGAGGGCGCACGGTCTCCTCCGAGGTGATAGCGATGTCGGTCCGCGGGCCGGGCCTGCCGAGGATGGTCCTGGTGGACTTGCCCGGAGTTATATCGGTGAGTAGACGTGCGCGTGGTCGCATTCCTCTATAAACTCATGATTATGCTCCGGGATGATTTTCCAAATTACGAAGGTATTACCCATTTTCAGTATAGTAGGTATTATATTGCGCGGATCCATTTTAGCTTTGACGACCTGCGTGGTGTTGTGAGTGCGCTGACACATTTTATAGTTGAAGGCCCTAGGTTCGATTCCCAGCTCGACTTTTTATCTGGTGGGAGGTAAACGCCGTGGCTAGTTGCCACCCTGAACTGAAGAAAATGTGTCCCCTAGCTATTCAGCAATCCAGCACGATGTCGCATAGAACCCTTCTTAGATCATCTAAGAGATCATCTAGAAAAGAGCTTCAGCTCCTTAAAGCAGTATGCGTTAGGAGTTAGTTAGGAAATCATCACGTAAGGAAAAAGTGTTACGCAAGCCGTTCCGTTCTGTACATACATTGCAATACTATTCCAATGATATACGTACGGAACCTGATGGCCCTGATGAGACTTTTCCACTGATTCAGAACACAGTTCCGATCGCAGGTTAAATGTAGTCCCCAATGCTTGTTGCCCTTGGAAGAACTTTTGGATTGAAAGTTTGAAGTTCAACTTTTCTATTCAACAGACTCAAACGGTAGACATGGCGTCGGACACCAGGGAAGCTATCAAGCTGATGACCAAACAGTACATGGACAACCCCAACGCCATCATACTCTGTATTCAGGTTAGTTTTATCCAGTAACCGATTATAAACTATCTGTTGCATATGCCTTATGACTAGATTTTAATTGAATGTACGTATATTCATAGGTCTTAGCGGGGCTTTAATGTTTTAGTAAAACCGAAATTGATTATGGGTTAAATATCCTATAGAGAGAAGCGGTGATAGCCTAGTGGTTAGGGCGTCAGCCTCCTAAACAGAGGCACACACCTCTAACTTTTCGGAGTTATGTGCGTTTATAAAACAAAAAAAAAAAAAATATCACTTGCTTGAACGGTGAAGGAAAACATCGTGAGGAAACCTGCCCGTCTGAGAGTTCTCCATAATGTTCTCAAAGGCGTGTGAAGTCTGCCAATCCGCACATGGCCAGCGTGGTGGACAATGGCCAAACTCTTCTCATACTGAGAGGAGACACTTGCTCTGTAGTGAGCCGAGAACGGGTTGATCATGATGATGATGAACTATCTAGTTTTACGCCCTGTTTGATTGCATGAGAGCGCAACTGGGTTATCTTCTCTCAAAAGTACAATATAATCCAAGTTGACTCGGAGGTCGTATCGCTTGGTTAATTAATACCCTGGTGGTGGTTGTAGGACGGTTCGGTGGACGCGGAGAGGAGTAACGTCACCGACCTGGTGGCCTCCTGCGACCCGCAGGGCAAGAGAACTATCTTCGTGCTCACCAAGGTTGATCTCGCCGAAGAGAACCTCGCTAATCCCAATCGCGTAAGTATCTTCCTTAAGTAATACGTACTTCCTTTTTTTTATAATACCTGCCTCACTTAATTTAATGTAGATGACTTCAATTCTCCATTTTTGTCAACAAATTAATATCGGATTTAGTTTGAAATCGAAAAGTTAACGACACTTTTTGTTATTGTAAGCTGTGCGGCGTCGCATGTTTCTCTGTCTGTCTCTCTCTCTCTTATAGAAAGCAAGCCAGATATTTTCATTTCTATTTCGCATTGAACAGTGGTGTCGCGACGATTATTTTTGTTGAGTGTATACAGGTTTTTTGTAAATAATAAATAATAAAAAATAATAATAATAATGAATCCTGACAGTGTTTCTGCACAAGTTCCGGATATTGCTGATGAAGTACAAAATTGAGCCTACTGATTAAGTTTATATAACATTATATTTGTTAATAATAAAAAAAAAAAATATTATAACTTAAATAAAATAAAATTTTATTACAATTCCTTCACTAATTAATCGAAAGGAACTTCGTTCCATCCGGGTGTCCCTTGACACTTCTCAAGTTTTTTTTAAGTAACTGGTAAATATTGTTAAAATATGAAACATTTTAGATCCGACGCATCCTAGAAGGCAAGCTGTTCCCAATGAAGGCGCTGGGCTACTACGCCGTGGTGACTGGCCGCAGCCGCAAAGACGACTCCATCCAGAACATCCGGGAGTACGAGGAGAGGTTCTTCCGCTCCTCGAAGCTGTTCAAGTGAGTGCACGGAAACGATAATTTGATTTTATGTTAGATTTCCTATGAATATCTTTTTTTTTCGGACTGACTATTAGCTGTGCTAACCCTATTGGTTGCGACAGCGTAACCGGGCTGTTTGGCGAGCTTCGGAAAGAAGCTCTGCCAGAAGAAATTTTGAGCCCTAGGTCGCGAAGTAACTAAGGGAACGTCTGCCTGAGGCCGAACCTCGGCTTAGGCGACGTTTGGGATAACGGGGGGTCGGACGGTGAGTGGGTCCATACGTCTCCGAGGCCGTGGATGGAGCCCACGTCCGGATGACGTAAGATAGCGGGGACCTACCGTATTAGGTTTAGTTTTAGATTTTAATCATACTTACATATAGATTTAAGTTTTTGTTTCTTGATCTACTAACACACTATGATCCAAGTTGGTGGTTTTTTTTTTATATCATCTTCTTCTTTGTCGTTACACTCTTGACAGAGTGGTCGTGGTCATCATGAAGCAGTGTCTTTGAGGATAGATGTTGTACGCCTCACGTGCATCCGCCACTTTTCTCGGCTGGCCGAAAGCCTGGTGCACTTGTGCAAATCATACCGGACCGCTATGTCGGTGAAGGATATGTTTAGGTGAAGCGGAGCGCTTAGGTCGGAGTAGAAGCCGCAACTACGAGAGGGTTGGGGTGTCGGATTGAGGTGTGAATATCAACCTAGCCTCTAAACATGGGTTGTCCAAATTAGCAAGCTAAGGACAAACTTTGAATTTGTACTCAAGGCAGATAAGTGAAGAAGATCCCATACCCATCGCTGCTGCATCTACTCCTACCCTATTTCAACTTCCTCCTCCAGGCTGCACTTGGTTAGAGAATCTGGCTATTGGCAGACAAAAAGTATATGAATGACGACCTCCGTGGCGTAGTGCTTGCGCTGTCGCATTATAAAGTTGGAGGTCCTGGGTTCGATTTCCAGCTCGAGTCTGGTCTGGTGGGAGGCTTCGGCCGTCGCTAGTTATTACCCTTCCGACAAACCAGATTAGGAGTATGGGTTTACCATCCCCTGACAGGTTAGCCGGCTACCATCTTAGTCTGCAATCTTACCACCAGGTGAGATAGCCGTCAAGGGCTAACTTTAGTGTATAAAATTAAAAAAAAACAAAAGCTTATTCTTGCTGCTCTCGCGTTTAATTCCGTTGTTTCTCCCCAGAGAGGGTTTGGTTGCGGCCGCTCAGGTGACAACGCGCAACCTGGCCATGGGCGTGGCGGACTGCTTCTGGCGAATGGTGCGCGACTCAGTGGAGCAGCAAGCCGATGCGTTCAAGGCCATGAGGTTCAACTTGGAGACCGAGTGGAAGAACACATTCCCGAGGTAAGTCCGAGTTCTATAAAGCTTCTAGTCTAATTCTTGTCTTAGACGCAGTTAAACAAAGACAAAGTGATGTGGCCAGGATAAATCTGTCTCTTTTTAACACTAACTTTGGCTCAGCAAATTTAAAGTACGCTATAGATCTCTCTCATTGACTTGGGAACAATTTTTGAAATTTGATGATATTTTTGTGAAGATACTTATTATGCATGTATATTAATTAAAAGACCAAAATTTTAGGACAATTGTTTCTGATGGTTCCGAAAACTCCTGCACTTACATACACATTTTAGCAGCGTTTTGATACATAACTATAATTTTTGAATGATGACCTGACCATTATCCGCTCTTTACAAAAATATAATGGAGTAAGCTAGTGATAGTAACCGACCGACGCCATAACTTTCTCTCTGAAGCAGTAGAGAGAAAACATGACCAATTTATCAACTTCTGAAAGAACACAAACCATTAGAACAATAAACAGCAAGTATAATTTGCTATATTCCGCCGACAACCGGGAGATTTGTATATTTGTGTAAATATAAGCGCGAAAAGTAAAGTCAAGTGACTTTACTTTTCGCGCTTGTGAAGTCAACATCTCCTGAGGATGATCCGGTGTCGGGTCGAAACGTGCGTAAAGGTTCTAGTGGAAGATTTTGTGTGGTGTTATATTATACAAATCTCCCGGTTTGCCGGCCGAATATAGCAAATTATACTTGCTGTTTATTGTTTATCATGGACGTCCGCAAAGTAACGCCTGCTTCTATTCATTACAAACCATTAGAGCAGCGTAGAGGGTCTAAGCTATAAATCCCAATTCTTTGAGGATAAGGTCTGTGCGCAGCTAAAAATCATGAACATTAACTACTGCCATACATTCCTGTAAACCTTGCGGTAGGTGGATACTGCCATTGTTCAGCTATGTTAACTCCGAGCGGTCCAAGGCCACTATAATTTGCTTAATTCCAGACAGCGCGAGTTAGATCGCGACGAGCTGTTCGAGCGAGCGCGCGCTGAACTGCTCGACCAGTCGGCGGAGCTGTCGGCCGTGCCCGCCGGCGCGTGGGAGCAGCGGCTGCACAACGCGCTGTGGTCTTCCACCGCCGAGAGGATCTTCAGCGGGATATACCTGCCCTCCGCTGCGCAGGCGCACGACGACGTCGGTGAGTAGGCAGCAGTACAATCTCCAACTGTCAGGTCACGCTCCAACAAGAAATCAAATGCTGGGTTTCAATTCCAATTGACCATATGACTTTGATGAGAAGAACATAGTAATCTTTGTGGGAGGAGCAACTGTGATCAGGAATTTGTTCTGATGGCTTAGATGTGTTGGCTGAAGCAGTAAACTGACTGTATCACAAGAAATTAAATCCTGGAGTCAGATCTACCGGTGGCCTCGAAAAACAAATTTGATGCGGTCGAATGTTCAAGCGATGAATCGTTGGGTCAAGACTGCAGTTATCCTGATGATATCAGTCAATAGAAAGCAGTAGACCAAATTTGGATATAAATTTTAGTAGAATTGACCATAAACCTTATTCTTCCGACCTTTTCCTTTTAAGCCAACATTCTCATCTCCTATTCCTTCCGTCCCAGCATATCCCCTCCATCAAGTGAAGTATAAGCAAGTGGAGGGTAACGCAACAGCTGTGGTGTGGCTTGACCCTTACGATTTTGATTTTAGTAAGAAGTTCTTTAATTTTTATTTATTCAAGTAATAGATTTTTACACTGTTTTATAGTTACAGAGCGGAGTTTTGGTTGTAATACTATTGTTCAAGTTAGCCCTTGACTACAATCTTGCCTAATGGTAAATATTGGTGCAGTCTAAGATGGTAGCGGGCTAGCCTGATAAGGGTATAGTTATAAATTCAAAATCAAATAGTCCTTTAAAAGGCACTTTTGACGCGTCAATAATTTACATAGTAGTGATTATATTAAACTTTACTTTAGTTTTTTATTAAACTTTTTCGCTTAATTAGTGATTCGGCACACACACGCACGCACGCACATATGCACGCACGCACGCACGCGCACACAGAGTAGTAGTAGTATTTTAAAGTATTAACGAATTTAATCTTTGGACACGCCAAATATTGTGATATTGATCGTTATCCATCCTTTTTATCGTGACATCTCGTTTTAAAAGCGAAACAATAACTTGAATACAATGTTGTAAAATTTACTAAAACCTTGCATTTGCTGTAGTGCATTGCAGTAACACTTTCCGTCAATATATTTCTTTTGGAAATTAGTATATAATGCAAATTGTGTTTCGTTAGACGGTATTTATTAATTTTGTAGTTGTATTCAGTAACATAATCCTTTCCCAATCAGACAAATTCAACACATCGGTCGACATCAAACTACGAGAGTGGGCCGAGAGCGAACTAGCGAGGCAGTCCATCGAAGCGGGCCGGGAAGCCTTGCGGGAGGAGTTCGACGAGCTGCTGGCGAGGTCCGCGGACACCGACGCGGTGTACGAGCCCGTCAAGAAAGCTGCTGTCGAGGAGGCGCTGGCCAGGCATCAGTGGGAGGAGAGGGCTCAGGACGTGAGTATATTAAGTTATATGACGACGCATTATAATGTTGGAGATCCTGGGTTCGATTTCCAGCTCGAGTCTGTTGCTAGTTACCACCCTACCGACAAAGACGTGTCGCCAAGTGATTTAGCGTTCCGGCACGATGTCGCGTAGAAACCAATTAGGAGTATGGGTTTAACATACCAGATTAGCCCGCTACCATCCTAGGCTGCATCATCACTTACCACCAGGTTAGATAGCCGTCAAGGGCTAACTTGTAGTGTATAAAAAAAAGTTTAAAATACTAGCATTACTTATACTGTTTCATGAGACACCGAAAGGGTAAAGGGTAGAAAAATTTGCTTTATTTGAGGCGTTGGTTAGGCATTAATAGGAGATAGATGCATACGACGTGATTAGACCAAAGTGCGGATGACCTTGATGTATTGTAGCAAGAATTACTGAACTGAATTGAAAAAGAACTGACAGATTAAGATGGAATGTAAGTTTGATGAGCTAGGACAAATAACCTTCTGTAGCGCTACCATGCGCGCCATGAGATAATTATGTTTATACATTTGCTCCTATGAGATGAGGCCAGAAAACTACACAAGCATCCTAATATAACATAAAATTGTGATATATAAGACTTTTCCAAAATGTAGGAAGTTTTTAAGTAGTAGTAATTTAATAGTACTCTAAATAATTACCCCTAATACTAATAAAGGCTGTATAGTATAAATGAATTTAAATCGAATTAAATCTGTAAGTGTGATTGCGGATTGATAGCGTTATTATTCTGTATCAAATAAATAAATATTTAAGAATGTTTGACTACTATCAAAATTAATTGAATGTTTGGAGTCACATAATTTTAAAGCCAAAATATCTAGCACATTCAGGCAAATAAAGTTATTTTATTCTATATTTTTGAAAGACATAAATCGGTGTGTAGCCATGTAATATTAAGTCAATCTTTTAATATTTGAAAGAAGCAGTTCTGTCTATTTATAAGCGTCGCTAATTCGGCAGGTGCTGCGCGTGCTGCAAGTGAACGCGCTGCAGGACCGCTGCGTGCGCTCGCGCGCCGAGTGGGACGCGGCCGTGGCGCTCATGGACACGGCGCTGCGGGAGCGCCTGGACGCCGTGGAGGGAGACCTCAAGGCGCTCACAGGTGACGACGGTGATAGTGGCGATATACGACTGTACTATTATGCCTGATTTTTTTTTTATATTACATTACAAGTTAGCCCTTGACGGCTATCTCACCTGGTGGTAAGTGATGATGCAGTCTAGGATGCTAGCGGGCCTAACCTGTTAGGGATATGGTAAACCCACACTCCTAATTAACTTCTACGCGACATCGTGCCGGAACGCTAAATCGCTTGGCGACACGTCTTTGTCGGTAGGGTGGTAACTAGCCACGGCCGAAGCCTCCCACCAGACCTTTCCTTCCTTTCAATAATATATATAGTATCAATTAGTTAACCTTCAAAATGAAAAAGTCATAGCGTTAGGTGGCTTTTTTGGGTAAATGTTCTTGAAGACCATAGATAATCTAAGGGGCTCAAATCAGGTGACCTCGCTCGGTCAAAAGATTTGTCATTACTTTCCATGATTCTTTCCTGATTAGAGACATGGAATGGTAAATACTATATACACAGTTCAGATTCTTTCTTAAACAACAGGTCCGATTCCTAGCTAGGCTAGCTAGGATATTTTTTATTCAAAAATCAAATGGACAGTCAACAAATCAATCAATAGATGCGATTTTAGTTTACATCACAAGTTGGACCAAGACTTCTTTGAGTTTCCTTATATACCTGATATGGAAATACCCTTTTAGAGAAATCACCTTGTAAAATACGAGCATGGGTAAAAAACAGTTTTAAAAGAAATAAGTGTAGCGTATTTACAAAAAGGTACGGAAGCTATGCTATATTAAAAGCCAGTGCTAATCTTCTTACACCTTGTCTTTGGTAAACCAGGTCCAGGGTTCCGCGACCGCTGGTTCCGATGGCAGTATACCACTGAGGAACAGACCAGAAGAGCGGAAGTGCGCGGAGAGCTGGAAAAGCTGGGCGCCAACAGACCTGCCCTCTCGTATGACGAGGTAACCTTTCACTTCACTCATGTCTATAATAAATAATGGCTCATGGCTTAAATAAATTTTCGTCATCGCTTCGTTTACTATAAAAAAAGATGTGTTGTCGCGGGACACCAGGTAGGAACGAAGTTCCTTCGGCTAATGTAGAATCGACACAATTTGCAAAAAAAAAATCGTGCTCTATTTAATCTTGATTTTTCTCTTATATTTTGCTGATTAGTTGTATTTAGGAAGTGTTTTAGGAAATAATAAATTACGTAAAATAAAAAAAAATCGTAATTCAAATTATCAACTTAAATAATAAAATATGTCTCTTATTTTTGTTTGACAACATAAAATAACATAGAAATAGAAATAATTAAAGAGAGAGAGAAAGAGAAAGGTATTATACACTACTCGCTTGTGTATACGACTGTCGCGCCTGCGCACGTCTCATTTAACGGTTTTATTCCACGGACTTTTTACCTTACGGTTTTACTGTCACATTTTTTTCAGTTCGGTCGCGCAGCAAAATCCCTATCTCCTCCAAGCCTGCCGTAAGGAACTTCGTTCCAAAAATACTGCGTTAATTTAACGTCAGAGCAAAATGAACCTAATTACCCTCAATTTAAAAGCGTACATGCTATACACGTACAAGTAAAAAAAAATATTGCCAAACTATAGCAGCAAGGTGAAAGGTACCAAAAACTTAGACCCTTTTACTAACACTGCTGGCTGGGAGAAATGTTCAACAGATTTGGACTTCTATTACGATGACAAAATAAAGTTGAAAATCATAGAAACGTCTCTTTTCTCGATCTTAATAATATCAATGCTATATGATAATCTTTTACTATTCTTTACCGTACAATAAACTCTGTCCCACTATCTAAGCCGGTCGCTTCATCAGGTAGTAGCGGTGAGGGATAACCTGCGACGTCGCGGCGTGGAAGTGGACAACGAATACATACGAGAAACTTGGAGACCAGTTTACCTTAGGTCAGTGGTGGTACCATTTTAATACAATAAAAATGGTTTCAAATCGCACATTCACTCTGAACAAATTATAGGGTGAAACTTCCTATACGAACTTTGAACTATGAGCGTTGACTGGGTTGAATGACCGCTCGTATTCGTACTCGCATTTAAAAATGCGGTGAGGAGTCTGAAAGATGTGCGTTCATTCATAATTGTGTCTATGACAACCTCCCTTATTATAAAGTTGGCGGTCCTGGGTTCGATTCCCGGCTCGAATCTGGTTTGGTGGGAGGTTTACCACCCTACCGACAAAATCTTTGCCAAGCGATTTAGCGTTCCGGCACGATATCGCGTAAAAACCAATTAGGAGTATGGGTTTACCACACCCCTAACAGGTTAACCCGCTACCATCTTAGACCGCATCATCACTTACCATCAGGTGAGATGCCGAAAAACCTGTAAAAGAACGGTTTTTACAAAAACGAACGGGTTTTTATTTTAAACTCATTTCAACCCTGGGCTCAGAAACTTTTTTAACATGAATAATTTTCTGAGAGATGTTTCTAATCAAGGATTCGTATTTGATTTCCAGGAATTTCCTACAGCGTGCGCAGGCGCGCGCTCGTGACTGCAAGAAGAGCTTCTACTTGTACAGCCAACAGAACGGACAGGAGGTGTGTGTGTGTGTGCGCTGATCTTACTCAGAGGAAACGGGCAGAGAAAGAGACGCAATAGTTGTTCTTATCCACTATCAATATTCTATCTATATCTAATCAAGCTGCCACTGTCATTAAAAACCAATTATATAAGTAAGCTCGCTGTAACAAAATATATTCAGAAATCACGTTAAAAAAACATATTATACTGTTTTTTTTTTTAATCTAAGACTATATTTTGTCCGTACGTTTGACAGTAGGTTAAAAAAAGTAATGCACTATTTTATGATCTGTACATTTTGTGACTTTAGAGCTTTGTTTACAACAGAATATGACACCAGTATACATTATGATGTTGTACTACAAGTTAGCCCTTGACGGCAATCTCACCTGATGGTAAGTGATGATGCAGTCTAAGATGGTAGCGGGATTACCTGTAAGGGGAATGCAAAACCAAGCTCCTAACTGGTTTCTACGCGACATGCCGAAACGCTAAATATATTTTTAGTGTAAGACTATACTATGTCCATACTAACTCTCAAACAAGCAAATAAAATGTATTATTAATAATAAACTCGTTAGTCACTTAATTTTAGTACGTTTAAAAGACAAAAATTATATTTTATATCTGTTATTGTTATCATAAACCCATACTCCTAATTGGTTTGTACGCGACATCGGACCAGATTCGAGCCGGCAATCGAACCCAGGACCCCAACCTTATAATGCGACAGCGCGCAATGTTTATACGATAGATGTACTGATAAGCGCTGTTATCACTTGGCAGAAAGACTGCTGCGAGGTGGTGATGTTCTGGCGCGTGCAGGCCGCGCTGCGCACCACGGCCAACGCGCTGCGCCAGCAGATCGCCAACAGGGAGGCCGCGCGCCTCGACCGGGACCTGCGCGAGGTGCTGGACGAGGTCAGAACCATCCTCACTTATATTTATTTAACGGAGGTCTTTTTAACAATAGTGCTGTTTTTTAATACATCATGATGCTGTTTTTTAATACATGATGATCAACCCATTACTCACTACAGAGCATGGGTCTCCTCTCAATATGAGAAGGGTTTGGCCATAGTCCACCACGCTGGCCATGTGCGGATTGGCAGACTTCACACGCCTTAGAGAACATTATGAAGAACTCTCAGGCATGCAACCTCCTCGCGATGTTTTCCTTCACCGTTGAAGCAAGTGATATTTTAATTGTTTAAAAACGCACATAACTCCGAAAAGTTATAGGTGCGTGCCCGGATTCGAACCGCCGAAATCTTATTAGGAGGCTGACGCCCTAACCACTAGCCTATCACAGCTTCCAAATACGAGGCTTCCTTAATACTAAAATACGATACTAAGAGTTTCAAAGTGTCTAATAATCTAAATATAGTTACATTTTTATCAGCATTCTCTACCTTAACTTTTGCAATCACAAATACGTGGTTTACTTATGCATCGAAGATCATTTTGACTCGTGTGCTGTTTTTGATTTTATACCGGATATCGAAATGGCTGGCTTAGAAAACAAAAATAAAGCTATTTTATTTAGTGCTTCTGAAGCTCGATTGAAACCGGTTTAAGCTTTATTTAGTTTTAACCTAAGTCTAAGATTTAAGTTTTTTATTTTTATAATTTTATGATACAGATGTCAGCAGATCCCGAACTCAAGAAGAAACTGCTCTCCGGCAGAAGAGTCGAACTCGCAGAGGAACTCAGTGAGTTTAGTTTATATCCGTAAATAATAATACCAAAAAATATAATAAACAATGTGTAATTTATGATTTCTTTGTATAATACGCCATACAGTTGGTTCAGAATGCACTCTTGACTTCACAACATATAATTGTTTGTGAAAATAGCTTTATTCACGTAAACCTATTACAAGCATCTATGCAACGTTCATTTCATTATTTATATTCGTGAAGTGATGGTGATAACTACACTCGACAACTTAAAACTAAAGCTAAGAGAGTTCAAATCGCACCCAGAAAGAAGCCCACTACAAACTTAGTCGGGTTTTGGGTTATCTACCCAAATTGGGACTTGGAATTGGGATCGCCTTTCTACTTTTATAAATAAATAACATTCTTTGGAGGGTAGAAATTGACCATTAGACATGCCTTTTTTAAATTTCGAGTAGAATACGGCATTAAGAAGTCATTTTGACAGTACAAGTTGCATCTTCGAGGGCTGGTCTCAGAGATGCGGCATTTGATCGGGACACATCTATTAATGCCCTAATAATGTCAACTAGCGACGTGATACACATATAGGCATCGTCATCATCATGATCAACCCATTAGCGGCTCACTACAGAGCACGGGTCTCCTCGCAATATGAGAAGTGTTTGGCCATAGTCCACCACGCTGGCCATGTGCGGATTGGCAGACTTCACACGCCTTTGAAAACATTATGGAGAACTCTCAGGCGTGCAGGTTTCCTCGCGATGTTTCCCTTCACCGTTGAAGCGATATATATATATATATATATTTTTAAACGCACCTAACTCCGAAAAGTTAGGTCCGTGCCCGGATTCGAACCGCCGACCTCTGATTAGGAGGCTGACGCCGTAACCATTAGGCTATTACCGCTTCACACCCATATAGTACTGTTACTAAAATGCCTTATATTCTTCTTGATTTCCAGAGCGAGTGCGACAGGTCCAGGAGAAACTAGAAGAATTCATAGAAGCGTTGAACAAGGAGAAGTAGTTATTGTTACCTTGCGAGCCCGTCACGGAAGTTGCCACTGCACCGACCACTTCATTTTGAAGTATTAAATATATTTTTAATTCCTTATATTAGCCATTATATTACCTATGCAGTGTCGATTACTTAGTGTCATTTTCATATTCGTTGATTAGAGACTATATATCCATAACTAGGCGAATTGTGCAAAACATGAAATCTTCTAGGTACACAACCAATTTTAACTTCGAGATAAATTGGGCCCCGAATATCGCTCTATTGTCCATTGTATCTGAATCTATAATAAAAATGGCGAATTGCAAACTACTGTGTAAAATGCTGTCAATAAGGTCAGGATGGTTGTTGCTGTGAAGAGACCTGTGCGTTTTTGAACTTCAGAAATCTTTAATTCATTGCTGCATTACAACTTGACTTTATTGCCAAAGTATCGCCCTATATTAAAGATCCTGAAGGGTGATGACCCAGATTCACTGTATTTTTTCACCGTTTGGATCTAGAACAATCTTTTTTCTTTCATAATTATTTATATCAATTTTATTTATTATGGTAAATGCCATATACATATGTGGCAGGGATGTAAAATTGCCAGTAGATGGTGGAAAATGCTTGGTCAATTTTTGTACTTTCAAAATCACGCAATTCGAGGTTTGGTAGACAGCCATTGAAATAAATGCGCAAAATTTGTGCAGTTTAGGCAATTTCAGCAGTTTTCTTAAAATTGTACTTTTATGAGTATTAAAAACAATCAATATCGGAAGATGGAACATGGTCCAAGTGCTGAAACTGAATATACGTGTCGTCAGCGGGTTGATTACTTTTTTTTTTCTTATCCATTATAAAATCTTCATTTTCATGATCTTTATGTAAATTAAATTCTGATTTAAATATCTGTTGAAATGCAAACAGAAACGTCTTCTTATGAAATTGGCAGAATCCCTTTTTAAAGATTCAGAGAAATTTGATAAAGATCTCGTCGAATCATTGTTTTTTTTTTTTTATTTAAATTTGATTTCATTAGCTATATCCCATAATAGTATGCAATATAAAATTAGATTTTAGTACACATATTCTATATTATACAAATATACAATAATATATAGTTGTAAGGTTACTTTTTACTGGTGTCCTTTCCGCCTTCTGTACTACATGACTCAGACCTGCTCTAGTCAGTCGTAAACACTGGAATTCATGGGTCGCACGAGGCGGATTCTAGGCTAGAAGTAATAAGCCCAGCCATTTGATTGTGGTGGCCAGCATTGAGCGGAGCGAACTGAACACCAGTGACACTTCACTGCGTGGCCATGTTCGGCCGACACGTATTAAGAAATAAAAAGAAAGTTAGGGGATGAAGCGTGTCTGCGGGGAGTGTGGTCGACTTCCGTGACGCGCCGTACTGTTCGTTATTGTAGGTAAATTGATACTGGCTCGATGTATTTAATAAAGTTATCTCGATTAAGTTATATTTATAATAAAACGTTGCACAAAAACAATCCAATTGTTTCTGTTTCCATTTAACCAATATACCTACCAACCTGCATTGAAGCAGCTAGTTCTACGCTCTGGATTGCGAGACAGCCACAGGCTGAGAATGCTTAAAATGAACCATCATTAAGGAAGATTGCGAGTTGTTCTACCCATCATCATCATGATCAATCCATTGCCGGCTCACTACAGAGCGCGGGTCTCCTCTAAATATCAGAAGGGAATAGCCATAGTCCACCACTCTGGCCATGTGCGGATTGGCAGACTTCACACGCCTTTGAGAACGTTATGGCGAACTCTCAGGCGTGCAAACTTCCTCACGACGTTTTCCTTCACAGTTGAAGCAAGTGATATTTTAATTGCTTAAAAACGCACATCAGGGCTTGTGCACAAAACTGCGATGCGACGTCGCATCGTAAAACCCTGCGAGCTCGCACGTCGTTTCGCCAGAACTTGCGAATTGATGCGCATCGCGCATTCTTGCGATGTGACGTCACACTTATTGACAACATTTTTTAGTCGGCTCTGAGACAGCGTCTGGGCAAGACGATCTCCTTGTATAATACGATCGTTTCTGAAGATGTGGTGATAATAAACTTAAAAGCTCCTTGAATGAAGATATGCTCATTCTAAAATAATAAAAAACTTTTTTCTGTCGGTTGTCAAAGCTTCATATTTTCGATCAAAATAGTTCTCTTCAGCGTTCATAATAGTAATAAATGGATGAACTCAAAACTTAGCTAAGAATTTCATTTTAGTTATTGTTTCTTTTGCCTATATCTCCTAAGCAATAAAAAAGTGCACACTTCTTTTTAAGATGTCACGACTTAGTTTTCAAAATACGTCCCAGTACCTTCGTTGAAGCAATGGTCACTTTATCGTGGAAGGGACACGCCGCACGAAATCGCAGCAATTCATGTCGCAAATTTCTGCGTTGCGAATTCGCATCGCGGCGCATCGCAGTTTTGTGTACAGACCCTAACTCCGAAAAGTTAGAGGTGCATGTCCAGGTTCGAACCCCGACCTCTAATTAGGTGGCGAACGTCCTAACCACTAGGCTTTCACAGTTCTAGCTTCTACTCATAAAGAGATTAAAACCCATCGTATGAAATAACAACACACGCTACGCTACAAAAATACTATGTACCAGTCAGTAGAGTACAATCTGGTAGGGGATATCAAGCAATTGGGGTTCAGCAACACCACTTTCTGGTCCTGAGCAGCATTGAAAGCAGAAGTCATAATTTTTAAATTCGCACTAGTGTTATCTTCTCTACGCCTGGAGTGAGTTTCGACCCCCTTTCGGACAGTTTTGGATTCTTATAATCTTCAAAACAAGACTGAAAAAATTATCTTAGTGCGTGCATCTTAGGCCAAATAACACTCACTGTCCATCAGGTAAGACTGGTCAAGCGCGATCTATATAACATGAAAAATATGGCCCTATGACCATATTATATAGATACAAATCCTACGCGTTGGTATCTTGTTTGCCGCCTGGCCGTCTGGAATTGAAATTGGATGCATTCGAAAATAACACAAAATTATTTTAGATCAAAAAGTTTTATTTCTGTAAACAGAATGTATACAAGTACTTAGATAAAATATATAAGAAAAAATATATAAATCTCACAATGAGGTACATCAAGAGTATATAAAGCAGTAGGAGGTACAAATCTTATCATCTAAAATGTTTTATATTACACAGTTCACATTATCCTAGCAGATTCAGCGTAAAACTGTTCAGCAATTCTGCTGAACCTTCAGAGTTATTTAATGATGAGCTACTAACTGCGCTAACTGCCACTTTCAGTGGACACAGACGATATGTCCACCTAGGAATAAACGAGCTGTTGTTATTATTGCGTCCTACTACGGATAGGCCGACGTCTTCTACGTTATGTACAGTTTACCGGATGGCCTATAAAAGATTTTTAGGTCATAAGCATGGAAAGGGTAGTCGAGAATTGTCTTCCATTATATGTCCCAGTGGCTCAGATTTGAGATCAGCCCAGGTTATGCATGTTGTTAATAGCCGAAATGTCATTCAGAGTGGCAATGCATGCTCAGATGCGAGGGAAACGAGAGTCTGCATGGAGTAATGCTAGGGCAGTTCTGTGCCGAGCAAATTGAGTATAATTATTTATCAAGTCCGTAGGGTTTTTTAAATCCCCGATAATAAAAACGTTATGCCCATTATATTCCGGTATCAGGTCAATCTGGTAAGTCGCACGAACATACTCGATTGAGCTACCATAATGTGAACCGGATATATTATGTTATTGCGTAAAAAAAACTACTAAAAAATTAAACGTTCAAAATAATTATCAAAGAAGCGAAACTTCTATATAAAAACTATATTTTGGCATTTAATGCCAATTTAACGAAGGGCTCACAAGTCATCCCGTTGCTTTTTCTTGGCGTTGTGTCTTCCCACAAATCCCCCCAATTTTAACTTTGTTAATTTATACACTAGTGAGGAAATGAGATTTCATTACAAAAGTAAAACAAAAAGACGGAGTTCATATTAAACCTAATTAATGAGATTTTTCTATTTTAATTCGCGGTTGTAAACATTCTATCACATGCAGGGTACGGAAAGAACATCTGCGTATAGAAACATCTTTACTTCATCATCGTTACAATCTTTTAACGTCTTCAGTATTTCAGCGCGATGAGGCTCTGCAATATGATACTCTTGTTCTTTCTGGAAAATATATTCCGCTAGAATGTAAGCCTCTGTTGAACCGGCCTCCAACAGGCCCTTCACTACAAAGGTGACCAAAACCTCTCTGCTTTCATTAAAATGGAAATAATCCCTCAAATAATTATTCAAAGGAACTTTGTACAAGTCGACGACAGACTTGAAATATTTGTTAACAAGTTCCTTTATTTCATGGCCTATATAGTTACCAAACATTCTGCCCACGATCTCTATAGCTTCCTTTCTTTTTTTGGGATCATCGAAAATTCCAGGTTTCAATTCAGTCGCTTGCTTGATCGTTTTATAAAACATCATAGTGAGATGTACTTCCACATACTTAGCGAAATACTCTTCTATGGGTAAAATTTTGTGCAGCCTCTTGAGAATTAATTCATAAACCGGCATGCAACTCACATACTGCTCAGAAAGAAAAACTTTACTGAATTTCAAAGAGAATATGAAATCTTTTAGTAGCTTAATTAAATGCTTATTAAATTCCACCTTTTTCAATAAAACGTCTATGGCATCGAAAAAGGGGTCACATACTTTTTCGATAACATCTTTCTGCTCGCTTTCAGAGCGGCACAGAAGCAGATGTTTGGCGATGACTCTAACATACAAGCATTTTGTGTTAGTTAAGTCATAATCATCCTCTTCTTCTTTAGAAAATGTGTTGGGATTCAATTTCGTTTCAATGAATTTTGTAACTATTTCTCTAATGAAATGTTGATCTACATCATGCTGAACGTTTTCTAAATGACAGAGCATTGGCATGGCTTGCTTCTCATCTATTTTCATGAAGACATTAAAAAGTTGCACCCAGTAATCGGCTACGACATTTTTGGAGATTGCAATAGGATCGGACAATCTCCTCAACAGCATTTGCTTTTGGGATATATCTTTATTTTGCATTATCGTTTTTATAGCATTCCATATTGAAGGTTCGATATAGTCTTGACTTAAATATAGCGTAAAGCCTACTTTTAACGCGGCTAAAGGTCGCAACGCACAGAAAGCAATAAAAGTTTCGACAGCGGAAGGTGTCTTCTCGGATAATCGTACTGCAATCCTAGCCGTTCGGCGCCATTCCAGTAGCTTCTTTATCATTTTTTCCCGATTATTTTTATTACAAATGAAGGCCTTGTTTGCAACTGCCTTAGCCCCGATCCATTTCCAATCTAACGCATCAATGTCTACGGGTGGTTTACTCAAATGAATGTTAGCTCTGAGCCCTGTACACATCAGAAGTTGCCACTTCGATTGTGGTCTTACAGACTCAAATTGCGAAATGCGATGTAATAGCTCCTGATTGGTTAAAAGAGAAGATAACGGACGGGCAAACCAATGTTTTGGGGTTGCAAGATATGCATCTTCCAAAGCAATCCTGTGTTTCTCTGCTAATCCCCCAGTTTCATTGAAATATATATGAAGGGTTTTGAGAAATCGATCGTGATTTGGACATTCCTTAGTGACCAATGTAGCAAAGCTTTTACCGTTCTCTAAAAGAGACGTATCGTGGCGCAATGCGTTGATATAGGCCGCATTATTCTGTCTCAGAGCAAAAGTCTCATGGAAAAGCTCCCGACGCAACACCTTCGCTTGGTAAAGTCTGGCTACTAGTTTCGAATCGGCTTTTGCAGCTTTTAGAAGCGCTACTTCTGCGTTTGGTACATCTTTTATATTGACTTTATATTCGACTAGGGTGTCTAAAAATGCGTTTGCATCTGAAGACATTAAAAGCATAGGTAAATTTTTAGCAACAATTTTTTTCTCTACAGCGTTCAGTTTGTATTCGGAAAGAGTAGAAAACTGGCGAAGAAAGCCGGTAAGTAAAGTCGACGGTAATGTCGTGTCAGCCAATATATGGCGTAAGACTACAGCGTGAAGACCTTCTCGGCAGACGAGGTCGGTTTCAGATCCGTCAAGACCAATGTCGACGCCAAATTGTAGCAATAATGACCAGACATTGTCAGGTAAGCGCCAGGCAGAGACACGTTTCACAAGAGACCTAATGACCGCCGCTCGGAGGGTGTTTGGTTCATTCTTATGTCTTTCAACCATAAGCTTCATAAACTTTCCCACTTGTTCAGGTACTCCCCCGCTTTTGCTAACGAGAACGAGCATCATATTAAGGCGACCTTCGATTGTACTTTCAGCTAATAAGTTTTTGTTGAGCTCGTAGAATGTTTGCTCAAAACCAATAAAGCGATACCGATTAAACAACTGGTCCAGAGGAGATTTTCCTGGAGTAATCATTTCACAACAATCGTCTGCATAACTACTATACATAGCACATTTTTTCATTATCCTACTTTTGCACATACCTATGCCTAAGTAATGATTTTCATACTCATATGGCTCACGTTGTATGTCTGTAAATACATGTGCTTCCAGCTCAACTTCTAAAACCAAAGGTTTAGGTGTTGGGTAAGGCCACTCCTTGACTTTACTATCTATTGTTTTATCAACAAAGACTTGCTTCTTAAAAGATGACCTTTCCTCTGCTTTTAAACGTTTTATTAATGGTTCAACTTTCTTGTATGAAAACCAGTAGTCCAAATATTCTGCTCTTGCAAGTTTCAGTATAAGTTCTTTAGCCTGGTCACTGGACATGTTAGCTGCTATTGTTTTCATGTGAAGAATAGAAGCTGCATATAACTCACTCTTGGCATCAAATCTGTTCCTATAATTCTTCATTATATACTCTGTTACTGACGGGCCAAAAGCATCAAATGAGCTTGTGTCAAAATATTTTTCAACAATATCCAAAAATACATTACCATCACATTTCAATACTTTTTTAATGCAATCAAAGTATTTTGGTGAATTTTCTGTGTACTTTTTAAGTGCAGCCCTGTTGTTTGGTATAATCTCAAAATAAAGTTTGCAAGTTGAAGGACAAACTTCGAAAAGTATTTTCAACTGTTTGTGGGAAAATTTATCTATAACATTCGGGAATTCACTTGTAATAAATTCATTGGAACAGTGCCTAAAAAAATTGAATGCGTCATCAAAGCTGGATTTGTAATAATTATAAAATTCCTGGCACCTCTGCTTGTCTTTCAAATGGAGCTGAACAAAATGCTTCATTTTATTTACAGCTGGACGGCTCATCTCTGGATATAAAGTGTTCTCCAGGAATACAGGATTTATCATATCAGAATATTTGTTCTCTAAAATCCAGAAACATTTCAATGATCTACTGACATACAACATGTCATCATTTTTAAGATTTTCTAATATATATTCAACAATTCTATATTTAGAAGCAAGATCAATTTTAAAAATTCGATCAATTGGTGAAGCTTCTATTAGATGCAGTATGTCTTCAAAACAACAGTTTTCCTTATAAGCATCATGGACAAAGGAGTTCAAATAACGATGTTTGTCTTTGAGAGTTGATCCTGGTAGAGTTAATGGGAAGTGGACAGCCATCTGAAAGAAACGTATATATCAACGGGCTATCAAAAATACAATTTTTTTATTTTCTATTAATGACTAGCAGATGCCCGGGACTTACATATATATTTCTTCATCTTTCGAAGCGGTGATAGCCCAGTGCTAAGGGCATCAGCCTCCTAATCAGAGGTTGGTGGTTCGAATCCAGGCACACACATCTAACTTTTCGGAGTTATGTGCGTTTTTAAACAATAAAAGAATATCAACGGTGAAGGAAAATATCATGAGGAAATCAGCATGCCTGAGAGTTCTCCATAATGTTCTCAAAGGCGTGTCAAGTCTGCCAATCCGCACCTGGACAGGGTGGTGGACTATGGCCAAATCCTTGTCATATTGGAAGACCCGTGCTCTGTAGTGAGCCAGAAATGGGTTGATCATGATGAAGCAAAAGCCCAAGTACCAACTTTCATACAAATCACTTTAAACCTTTTTATATAATGGGTGTAAGAGGGCTTGCTAACAAAAATCTAAGCCAGTGATTTTCAATTCATAGTTCTAAGTTTAACTTTAGAATTTTTCCGTGGCTTTTTATGAATTGGATAGTTTTTATTTAGTAAATCCTGTGTAATTGCATTGTTTGCAATACATTGTGTGCTTAAAAATAAGAAAACCATGAACCCATAACAATATTCATTGTATATGTGTTTTTACTGAAGACATTAAGCAAAACTTATCCACAAAGATTTCATTGCAATGTCACCCTGCATACAGATTTACCACATTGTGCCCAGCAACTCTTACAGTACAGTTCACTAATTTTTTTTTTATTCACCACAACTTAGCCCTTAACTGCATCTCACCTGATGGTAAGTGATGATGCAGTCTAAGATGGTAGCGGGCTAACCTGTTAGGGGTAAGGTAAACTCATACTCCTAATTGGTTTCTACACGACATTGTGCCGAATCGCTTGGCAGTAGAGTGGTAACCAACCATGGCCGAAGGCTCCCACCAGACCAGACTGGAGCCGGGAATCGAACCCAGGACCTTTAAAATGCAACAATGCACGCACTGCACCACTGAGGTCGTCAAAAATACAGTGTTAATAAATTATATAGATTTACATTTAATTTGAACATAAATATATCATGTATGTACATTGCTTCGTAATCCAACTACATAATACTAAAAACAAAATGAGTAGAATTTGTATTGCCAACTGTGAAGAACGCTTCTAATTTTGAAATTCAATTTTGATATAATAGTCAAGCAATAGCAAGATTGAAAAAAATCTTCATCAATCAATTTCATTTCTTTCTGTTATTTTATTGAATTTTTCTATACACCAACAATCTTTTGTATGAAAGAGGATGCATTGTCTCTTAATTATATGGTGGAAAGGCAATTTAAGTGAAGGTTCTCATTATGATACCTTCTCATGGTTTTAACGCAAATATCTCCAGCACAAATAAAATGCATTGCAATTAGATAGTAGTCAAAACCATTGACTATAAAGCAAGTTCTATTTTGTTAAGTAACTTGTCATGTACTGAAGGATGTTTATAAAAAAATATAAATATATTATGATGCTGAAATTTTAGTGAGTTTTTCCCATCATCCACTACATCAAATATTGCAAATTCAAAATAGCTTTATTCGCGTAAAACTTTTACCGGCATCTATGAAATTCATATCGAATACATACATTTTCTATTATTTTAATTAGCGAGGTGATGATGATAACTACACTCGCCAACTTAAAACTGAAACTAAGAGGGTTTCAATCGCGCCCAGGTCTAAATACCATCCATTCATTTCTTAATACCTACTCAAACACAGTTTATGAGAAATTCAATAACAATAACACAGTAAAACTACCTATATAGATTTGTGATTTACGCTCTAGAGTATCACGGCAGACCGATTCTCAACCTAAATCTGGAAACCACATGTATTGGTATTTTGGCGAATTGTTGGATCCGTAATCGTATATGAATAATTTCTAATGAAATGTAAAAGGAATACATCGTGAGATTAAATAGGAACATAAATAATTGACCAAATAAATACCTTTCAACTTGGCACTTGCGCTCATAAAGATTTATTTATTTGTGCATAGGTACCGTAGCACAGCTTAAGGTATAAAATTGAAAATTCTGTCAATTTGCAATATTCTTATTCTATTTATTTAGATTTCAGTTAGGTACCTCTTTTATTATTAACCATGACATCAATAACTATAATACTACAGAATACAGATATAATATATATTATATCTGTTTTGGCACTTTGGAATGCCATAAAGCTGAAAGCGGAATAACAAGACGTACCGACACTTTCACAGATATACACACAGACCACAGAATACCGTACAATCACTCCAAGGTATAGGCTGTATGGCCACTGATCTTTGCCTGTCCTGAAAATCACACATTTAAAAACAAAAACATTAATTACAAATATTGTCAACAATCAATTTCATTTGTGCTTACAGCTTAAGTAGTATTTAATCTGAGCCTAAGTGTGTGTTAAGTTTCAAATTACAAATTTTCTGTGCTTCCAAAATAATGACTGAATAGTGCTACGCACACTAAGAACACCTAAAGAAAACTAAAACAAGAATATGAATATTGTTATCTTGTTTCAATAATTAACCATAGTATGGAGCCATATGACCAGATAACTTTACTAGTACTAGAATTTATGTGTGGTAGAAATATTAAATTTTGTAGATTATGCTTATCTTTGATAAAACCAGAAGATGAAGTAGTTTCATTAGTAAATGCTGTCCAAATTGACACACTGTATTGCCAGGATTCCATATCATATAATAGTCTCCTAACGAAACTGGGTGTAAGTATATTTTTATAAATTGAATTCTCTCTGCAATTTATGCTCACAGATACCAACAACTCCATAATCACTTACTACCAAGGGGAAATGAGCTAACTCTTAAAATAAAACTACATTGCTCTAGTTTTATAGATATTAGAATCACAATCAGGTTGGATGCTTATATGTCTATAATATTTGATGGTACCTTACATTTTTGTAGATTCCTGAAGAACCTCTTCTGCCTCAAGTCCTATGCAGTAGCTGCTCTATAAATGTAATAAATTCATACCTTTTTCAACAACAAACTGAATTCACAAACAAGAAGTGGAATACAATTTTAAAAGTACTTGATGATACTTTTGCAAAATCAGATAAGCTTAACTTGAAAAAAGTGAAAAGTGCATTTGCCATTATAGATAAAACTGATATGTTGGCTGGTCACCAAAAATGCATTGCTAAAAATAAACATAAAACTGTAGAAAAAATAAACAAATTTTTTAAGTCCTATTACAAAAAGAGAAATTCAAAAGAGAAAAAAGCACATAGAAATGTATTTATTTGTGAAGAATGTGGTAGAACATTCAGAGCTAATTTCCTATTGCTGAAACATATGAAGTTGCACAATAATGAAGCTCACCAATGCAGTTATTGTACAAAAGTATTTAGTATGCAGAGATATTTAGAAATACATGCAGAAAGAGTGCATTACCCCAAAAAGTTAAAATGTGATAAATGCCCCAAGAAGTTTAGCACTAAAAGAGTTTTAAACCATCATTTGCAAACCGACCATGTCCCCATTCAATGTAATGACTGTAATATTGAGTTACCTTCAAAAAAGGCTCTTAAACTCCATTTAGACCATCATAAAGTAAACACTTGCCCATATTGCAATAAAATATATACAAATATAAAATATTTTAAGATGCATCAAAAATGTTGTGGAAAAATTGGAAACCCAGTTTCTTACATTTGTGACATCTGTCAAAAAGTTTACCAAGCAAAAAATGGTTTAAAATCTCACATGAAAACAGCACATGGATTTGGTGAAGTTCTAAATTGTGAATGGTGTAACAAAAAGTTTGATGTTATTAGCAGACTGAATGATCATATTGTGACACATACTAAAGAGAAACGGTACCACTGTGAAAAATGTGGAGGAAAATTTGTTTCACACAAATCTCTAACAAATCATATACGTTTGCACACTGGGGAACGACCATACCCCTGTAATTTATGTGACGAGAGCTTTTTATCTGCTTCTAGAAGATTGGAACATCAAAAGAGGAAACACTTTGAACCAGCACATCATTGTAGTTTATGTAATGCCAAATTTGTAACACTGTTTGAAAAGCGAAAGCATTTGAAAAGACATTTCAAACCAAGTAGTAAACTATATATCACAGAATCAGACATAATACCCACTAAGTTGGTGATATATCCGGTACGGTAATTTCCATTGCACTTATGGAATATGAACTGTATATAATCGATCAATATAAATTGAATTAATGGAAAAATAATAATGTATTATATTTTATTAAATGGCCTTTTATTTAAAATGTATACAGTTGGCTGGATGACACAGGAGGATGTTATAATGTTTATAAGATGTTGGTACACAGCAAAACAAATGAAACTAATATTTAAAATGTATTTCTATTCTATATTAACAGAATAAAAAAATACACACACTGTACAATCTGAAGTTACTAGTGGCTGATAATACCGTGATATTATTCAGTATAACACTCATTGTAAATGTTTGGGTTTGTTACTCCTTTAAACTGCAGCTACTGAACCAATTGAGCTGAATTTTTGAACCGAGATATTTCCTAGATTAATATAGGTTACTTTTTAAACCTGGAAATCTGTAGTAGGGATTTGCGAAAAGTGGATTTCACATTAATGAATTATTGCTGTAGTTTGTAGCAAACATCCCAAAAATTTGATTTAGATGTTGGAAAATTGATCAGGATTTAAAACAGAATTGCAATATGACATAATCCTTAATTCCAAATGTTGCAGGGATTTTTAAAAACCCTTCATCTACTCATACAAAGTTGATGGCATCAATTAGTAGGTTTGTAAGCACAGTAACTTAAAACTAAAAGTTTGTTGACTATTATATTATTTATATAAACTCGTTTCCGGCATGATGATGCACAGAAACCGATAGGGGTATGGGTTTGCCATACCCCTTACAGGTTAGCCCGCAACAATCTTAAAACTGCATTATCACTTACCATCAGATGAGATTGCCGTCAAGGGCTAACTTGTAGTGGATAAAAGATATATATATAATCTGCCAATGGAAAAGGATAATTGTACTGAATCCTGTTCATTCTTAGATTTCCCACAAAAATGTCAAGCTATAATATTGTGTAGTGGTTTTTTTTAAATGAATAAGAATCTATATATATAAAAATCAATTGCTGTTCGTTGGTCTCGCTAAAACTCGAGAAAGGCTGAATGAATTTGTCTTATCTTGGTCTTGAAATGTTTGTGGAGGTCTAGGGAAGGTTTGAAAGGTGAGAAAAATTCAAATAATTGCCGGGAAATCCCTAAAAACAGCCCTTTTCTTTTTCTCATATAAACATTCTCTAAATAAAATGTGAAGTCAATTTGAACTGTATCTGCGGTCTCAGCTAGTAAAATAATAGTATTTTACAGCCCAAAATTATTATATATTGTTTTGTATAAGCACTGCACTGCACTAAGATCAATAATAACATATAAATAATGGCCATGCTTCATTGCCTTCTCATAAAGTCTCAACAATAAATCTTCTCATGTTTTGTTCAACAGGTAAGTTAGGTGGTATCATATTTCTTCCATAGTACAGTTTGCTAGTTGGATCATGATGTCTACTTATATGTTGCTTTAAGAAATGTGTAGTTACAAATTTCCTGGAGCAAATTTCACACATTAAGGTGGGGCCTACATGTTTAAACTTTATATGCTCAGCTCTTGCGGAGGCATTCACAAATCGCTCGTTACAAATTTTGCAACTGTATGGTTTCTCACCAGTGTGACGTCTAGTGTGGTACAACAAAGCTTCTTTAGAAACAAATCTGCTACTACAAATATCACATTTGAATTTTTTTTCACCTGTATGTTTCACCATGTGAACCTTCAAATAACTTGGAGCAGTAAATTTTTTTCCACACTCTTTACAAACATGTGGTTTGGCATTACCGTGAGCAAATCTTTCATGAACTCTTAGACCCCCGGGTGTGCTGTAAGCTTTATCACATTTTTCGCATGTAAATAACTTTTCCATACTACTCCTTATTGGGTGAGGATCAATTAAGTCTCTAAGGCACAGCTTTACATGTTTTTCATAAAATTCTCTTGTGGTGTATGTTTTACCACATTTGGGGCAAACACTTTTTAATTTGTGTTTCTCTTCATGAATTTGTAATTTGTCTAAACCTTGACAGGTTTTCCCACACTCCTTGCAAACATGAATAGAGTGCATCATGTTCTGGTGCGACTTTAACCCATCCTCTGTACTCCTGTACTGCGAACAGTCTGGACATTTGTATTTATGATTTATACTTCCATGAGTAATTAAGTCGGAATCATTTATAAATGTTTCCAGGCAGGTTTCGCATGTGTAAATATCATGTAGTGCAAGATTATGTGCCTTTAAATCTGACACTGTATCATAATATTCATGGCATTGACAGCATTCATACAGTTTTTTACTGTAAACATTTTGTTTTTCTCTTTCCTTTTGTACCATTAGAGCCTTTGATTCCAAATCATCAAACAATATATATAATGTGTTTTTCTTCACTTTTGTATTAATATCGATATTAAGAGTTTGTGTGAGATTTTCGAACACTTGGTTTATGACATACACTGATTTCTGGCATTTTTCCATAAAAAGGGCCGAAGAGAGTGCTTGCGTGACACAGTCGGGGCACACTGCTTCAATCCCAGTAACTTCATCACAAATCTGTAAAAAGAGAAATTCGCGAATCAGTGCTATCATTCTTTCAGCTGCAGCAAAGGACTCATCAATATCCTCCATAGCCCTTCACAATCATCATGATCAACCCATTACCGGCTCACTACAGAGCGCGGGTCAATATAAGAAGGGTTTGGCCATAGTCCATCACGCTGGCCATGTGCGGATTGGCAGACTTCACACGCCTTTGTGAACATTATGGAGAACTCTCAGGCGTGCAGGTTTTCTCACGATGTTTTCCTTCACCGTTGAAGTAAGTGATAATTTTAAAAACGCACATAACTCCGAAAGTTAGAGGTGCGTGCCCGGATTCGAACCGCCGACCTCTGATTAGGAGGCTGACGCCCTAACCACTAGGCTATCACCCCTTCACAATATTTAGTAAATATTCACCATATTATATAGCAATACTTACATTTTCACCTAATAATTTAGTCAAAATTTCCGCTAAAGGTTGAAATGTACCTCCTTCAGGATACAATGATACTTGATCGTCGAAACGTACGTAATGTTCTTGCAGAGCTTTTAAGCATAACCTGCAATGGCTATAGCGATTCTCTTCGATAATATTGGATACAATAATACTTAAATTTGGTTCCTCAAACATATTGCTAATATATTTTTAATACAAAACACTTCAAACTTGAATCAGCCAACATTCAATCAAATAAAACGCGCGCTTTCAAAACATTGTACTTTCGTTCAAGAACACAACAATATATGAAAACTGCCCAGCAGACGCCATTTTACATTAAATTCAGAATCCTAAAATGAAAACCATAGTGTCACTTTGGAATAAAAATATTTTCCTCATTTTTAGCCCAAAATTTTAATAATAACGAAATATAAAAAAAGCATATACAGAAGAATTTAAATTTTGCGTCTATTTTGTCGGGAACAAAAGGATTAACGTAGTGTTTACATACTCTTTGTATAAAAATTAGAGGTTATTTTCTGGTTGGAGGATCGAGTTCATACCAAGTTCATACCCTTTACAACCCTTTAGGAAAACCTTTTTTACTTGGAAAAAGAAATAAATAAGTACTAATAGAGTTTTTTAATTGTTTTATTTTTTATTTTAATAAACTACAAATTAGCCCTTGACGGCAATCTCACCTGATGGTAAGTGATGCAGTTTAAGATGGTGGCGGCGGAAATTCCAAATGAAGTTAATAAAAATGTCATCACATTAATTGTAAAAAACAAAAAAAAAACGTTTAAATGTCACCAGTACCATTTATTTGCATCAAAGCCTAACAAACGTTTATTTGCCAACATTTTCCCAAGAACTTTACCTAGTACATTTCTAGCGTCGCCCAATACTTGGTCGAAATTGAGAGGGAATTCTGACGATGGGCCTGAAACAGATAATCTAAGTTGTAGAAAGATCACATTAAGTAACTCTTAACTAATTAAACGTGTATCGTGAACATCAAAAGAATACTGCCACAATACCCTGTTCCACGAGTGTTTTGTCTTCATCCCTCATTTTATAACTGTACGTAATTTTTACCTGTAGCAAGTAACAAAGAGAAAAATATAAAATCACCGTACACACAATATGTTTACTGACTTATGTGCTAGTAACGGTCTAAGATCTTATTGCCTTACCATAGTTAGAAGCAACAAAAATATAAGGTTATTTTTCTCAGTAAGATACATTATTGTTTGAAATTGAAACTATAAAATCTTTTTATAAATTTAAAATCACCGCGTAATTTTTGATTTCAATACCTACGATTTGAAATTTTACCGTTTGGCAGGTTTCTTAATTATGACCATAGACTGCTTAGAATATATTCTAAGCTACAGAAAACCCGAGGGTAGAATAGTAATAGTAAATTAATAGTAGTATCGTAGTGCTTACATCCTCCTTAACAAAAATGATTTTATGGCCAAAGAGGATGTATGCACCATAATATAAATTTTAAAACATTGATATCGTTCTCGATCGTGTGTCATTCCATTCCACAAACTAGTATAAAGTGTGTATTTGTAGGTACCTATTTTAAAACCAATATACAATGACGTATTGCCACTTAGCCTGGAATATATTAAGTAATTCAGTAGCACGTATAATATACTTGAAAATCATCCGAGTATTTCGCGAAGTAATTCAGGGCTCGGACGTAGTCTATGATTCCTTGAGTTAATTATGTCGTTGAGTGAGACGATGACGCAGTGAGCAAGCGAGAGCTACATTTGGGATTAGTACTGTGTGAAGTGAAATTTGATAAGGCCAATTAAAGTGTTTTTTTTGGAATATTCTGTTAAATCTTTTTATTAATCAAAATACTTAAATTACTTTAAACAACTTAATGCTTAAAAAATTCTAAAAACATACCATACGCTGCGATTTTGTATCTCTGTCACAATTTTATACTTTAATAACGAAACACTAATGCAATTGACTTACGATATTGAATAGTTGTTTATAATACAACTTTATTTGCAATTGAAATAAAATATAAACTTAGTTTCACAGTAAAAGGGCAAATAAGGAAGTTAAAAAAATACAACAATTAGAATGTACCCTTTTCCTAAACTATCAGTTTTTTAGAAACTACATCATCATGATCAACCCATTACCGGCTCACTACAGAGCACGGGTCTCCTCTCAATATGAGAAGGGTTTGGTCATAGTCCACCACGCTGGCCATGTACAGATTGGCAGACTTCACACGCCTTTGAGAACATTATGGAGAACTCTCAGGCGTGCAGGTTTCCTCACGATGTTGTTCTTCACCGTTGAAGCAAGTAATATTTTAATTGTTTAAAAACGCACATAACTCCCAAAAGTTAGAGGTACGTGCCTGGATTCGAACCGCTAACCTCTGATTAGGAGGCTGACGCCCTAACCACTAGGCTATCACCGCTGCAGAAACTACATATTTAATCCTTTTAGTTTTTGTATCCTCTTTGATTTATTTTAATATTTTGCAATCCATAGATTTTGTCAAGATTTCTGCTTATTTAATTACCTGTGGTAAATGTCTTTTATTCGGTCAAATTGTCAAGCTTAGAAAAATACAAAATGGCCGAAACTCGTTGGACTGCGACAGACGTCCCGTGAAATATGTCTTTAGTGAAACTTTATTAACTGTAAATAAACATAAAAGTTTAAGTTTCGTGTTGCCCACAGTGTCCCGTGCTAGTGCATGTGTCCTTCTCCTATGTGTTAACATTGTGGTAACGTGAATACGAACAGTTTTTGTGAGTGTTTTGTGTCTTGTTTTCTCGGAGATCATCACTTTGCTGTTCGTTTTGGATTTATGTTTATTTGGCCACGGTTAGTATTGCTAATATCAGCTGTTATTACGATATTGTAATAAGTTTGCTTATGTTTATTAAAATTACTATTTGCCGATCTGATGCGTGTAAATAATTTTCAAAAGTTTTGACAAATACTTTTTGTCTCGCACGTTTTTGTGTTATACAATAAGTGCGAGTGAGAAAACGATAGCCACAGCGACTATCGCGATATGTGAAGTTGTGTCACTCCTTACGGTATGGAAAGTGTGTCGAGTATTATTGTTTTGGTGGCCTATTACGAAATATTAGATTCATAGGTGGTGAGGTCGAGGGTCATTCGGAGGCAATTGTAGACCGACCCTCTGAGATTAATCGTGACATAAGGCGCGTAGCATCACAGTGACATCATATTTATATATTTTAGGAAACTTTATTTACATGATTAACTTTTATAGGCGACGTTTAACAACCACGGGCGACGTTTAGAGTGTATAAGCCTTTGTTTAATTTTTTTAACGTTGTTGGTTGTGTCAAAGGAAGGAAATTAGGTCACTGTGTGCGATAATAATCATATAGGGATTATAATAATTCTTTTCTGAACTATTTTACACATATAAGGCACTTTCATGTGTTGATTACTATTTTCTGCTATTGTATATTTCTGCTAGATTTGCTACTTCAGCAAACTGTTAGTTGTAGAAGCCTTGCAGGACAAAAGGGAGCAGTTATGCGTTTAGTAAAAGTGTTTCACAAAGAAGAAATTAGATTTGTTGCTAATATATTAATTATATTTTTTATATGTAAGTCAAGTTTAGCCATCTTGTTCCAAAATTAAGCATGTGCACACTCCAAAAAAAGCACTTTCCATACTACTAGCATATCACTCAGACTTACAAGTTACAAACAACTACATACAACAAGTTTGAAATGATGTCTCTTTTTAGCAGGCAAAAATTACTAAACCTATGCTTTTTGTGTATAATAAAGAAAAATAAAATACAACATAGTAGCCTACTTGATGGGTTATCATTATCAATTGCTATTAGCTATCACCATTACTGTAATTGTGCAAGCCATGAGCTCTTTTATATACCCCAATGCACCTTGGCAACTGATTTCTCATTGCTTGCATTTGTGGCATCGTGATCAGAGTATGAAGGAAAAAAGTTGCCTGGCTTAGTGTTGTTATCGAGTGATAGAGTGTTGAGTTTATAATTAATTATAAATATATATTAATGTTAATAACAAAGAATAGGTTATAAAGGTTTGAATGATGTTTTATACTTCATTGCATTGGCACATTGTGGGTCGGCGTTTCCTCTGCAACCATGTAAGCTCTGCATAGAGGACTGCCAGTAATACCTAGAGTGAAAAGGTGTTTTTCATCATCCCTATGACTATTAATTTTAAAGAGCAATTTCAAATTTTTTTATTTTTTTTTATTTTAACTTATAGGTTTTTAATTTGTTTAGATTAAATATAAGATTGGGGTATGGGGGTATATGGGGGGTAACAAATTTGGCTAATTTCATTATATCTGGTTAATATCTGGTGAATATTTTTAGAGACATGTCTTAGAAAAACATAAACCCCTAACTTTAACTATACTTTATACTTGCACTTTATATACCATGAGAGTGAAGTGGCATTTGCTGGTGCTAAAAAAAATAAAAGTATTGTGGTTTAGTTTAACGCACAATTTCAATAGGTATTCTCATCACAATGAACAATACAATAATACCACACTATCAACAGACTTACGTAGATAAAAATTATAGAGAATTAGTGTACTTCTTTTAATTCTATAGTCTGCCTAATGAACATTTTCCTTATCTATATATTAATAAACTTAAATCAGTATTTCATAAATAACATGTTGGAATAATATGATATGTAATACTAATATAATGAATTATAGAATTATGTGGATTCATACAATTATCATAAACCTTATATGTTATCCATCTCTCCAATTTGCTCCGCATTATATTACCATCATTATTAATCCATTACAGGGTGCATGTCTCTTCTCAGCAAGAGAAGGTTTGCGGTTGTAGACTATAGTGCTGGACAATTGAGAGCTAAGCTTCACATGCCCTAAATAACATTATGGGAATCTTTCCACCTTGCAGTGTTCCTCACAAAATGACCTTTAAAGCAAATGTTATTTGATTTAAAAATACTTGAATTAAATTTAAAAAAAGCATTTACCTATTAACTAGTCCAATATCAGTTACTATCATATATGTAATCATGTAGTCTGATCAGGTACCTTATGTACTACAGCCTCCTCCTTCTTGGCTTACCTCCCAAGGGCCGAGGGCGCTAGAGCGCGCGTTAAAACAGGAACATTACTTATGGTCCAAAGTCAGAAATGCAAACCATGACAAGGGAGATAATTAGATTCATGCCGATAATTCAGTTAGGACGTAGTGTGGCTGCGGCCTTAGTGAAACCGTCGCTTCCGGACGAATGCCCTTCACGCCTCGTTCACACTATGTGCCCATTAGGTACTTTTATTATGCATGTGGCCGGGATGACCACACATAGTATGGACTTGGCTTATTTCATTTTTGAATGGAAAAGGGAATATTGCTATTTCCCCAGAGCTGTGCGTTGATAGAGAATATAATAGGCGGTTAAGTTATTTAGCTAGCTATTACACTGTGTACGTATGTCAACCAATCATAATCATTGCACAAGGTCGACGACCTCTGTAGCGCAGCGCGTGCGCTGTTGCATTTTAAAGTTGGAGGTCCTGGGTTCGATTCCCGGCTCGATTCTGGTCTGGTGGAAGGCTTCGGCCGTGGCTAGTTACCACCCTACTGACAAAGACGTGTCGCCAAGCGAGCACGATATCGCGTAGAAACCAATTAGGTTTACCATACCCCTAACAGGTTAGCCCGCTACCATCTAAGACTGCATCATCACTCAAAGCATTACTCAAATCCCTCGACCGAGCTATGAAATTCAAGATCCTAGTGGTAACGACGCACTGCAAAGCGATTAAGCGTTCCGATATGATGCTGGCAACGTATCTGTGGCTCCTCGGATGCAGCAGATGTTCACGGGCGACAATCATCACTTATATCAGTTGACCCATCTGCTAGTCCGCGCGAGATGTCCCATTCCTCCTAAAATCTATTGTTGGAAATCCTTAGAGTTCGAGTGACGTAAATTTGCGGGATTTCTGACAGCGTGCAGTTGTTAAAATATAAAACCAAAAAGCGCACTCTAAAATCTGTACTTGCCCTGATGTTGGAAGCGCTTTACTTCAAGCCTAAATACTTACCTGATGCGATCTAGTTGTAACACTAGATCTCTTCATCATCATTCAACCGATAGACGTCCAGATCTCTTAACACACGTGATATATCACTATGATATTCTATGCACGGTTAGAACGGGCGGGAGAAAATTTATTTTATCCCCCGATTATATCCTTGTGGACTAGTACATTTTATTCCTTGTCAGTGGATGCTGCCGTGCTGGTGGTCTTCAATCAGACAATATTGTATCACAATTATTGCACCTTGTGTTACGGCAAAATGAAGCGGTCCGTGCGTTACGCGCCATGACGCACATCACGACTTTAGCACAGAATTGATGGTCGTTGCTTGTTTAACAGATAATCTTTGTAGTAAACAATAAACAGCAAGTATAATTTGCTATATTCCGCCGACAACCGGGAGATTAGTATAGTGTAACACCACACAAAATACTCCACTAGAACCTCTACGCACGTTTCGACCCGAAACCGGATCATCCTCAGGAGATGTTGACTTCACAAGCGCGACAAGCAAAGTCTTTGCTGGTCTTTGTGGTGTTACACTATACTAATCTCCCGGTTGTCGGCGGAATATAGCAAATTATACTTGCTGTTCATTGTTTATCATGGACTTCCGTAAAGTAACGCATGCTTCTATTCATTAATCTTTGTAGTCTTAAAGTAGGTGCAATCGTTAACATGCCCGATATTCGCGCTTTAACTATCGTGATTGAACTAGTTACGACGATCACATTAGACGGTTCGACGTATACATACATCGACACATTGTATTGTTTAATTTTATTGCATGTTATGTAATTGTAATTTGCGTTTTTACTATGTATTGGCGCAGCTTGTCGGGTGAACGCACTATCAATGAGAGAAGAGGCAGGAGGAATGGAACAAAAAATAATCACCGTGATCAACCCATTGCCGGCTCCGGGCACCGGCACGGGTCTCCTTCCAATATGAAAGGGTTTGCCCATAGTCCACCACGCCGGCTATGTGCGGATTGGCAGACTTTTCCTTACGATGCTTTCCTTCACCGTTGAAGCAAGTGATATTTTAATTGTTTAAAAACGCACATAACTCTGAAAAGTTAGAGGTGCGTGCCCGGATTCGATTAGGAGGCGGAGGTCCTAACGACTAGGCCATCACAGCTTCAAACAAAAAATATAATGTTATAATTTTCTTGCCATAATATTAGTAGAAATATTGATAAAAAGAGGTAAGAACCTATAAAATTCTCAGGTCTGCAGTTAACCCAGTCTCATCTCGCTGGAATAACCGTGGTGTATGAAATCTGACACTCGTTGAACGGCGTAGGGCGTTTCAGTGCTAATATTTATTCGCCATGTTTTGTAGGTGTTACCGCGGCTTCACCCGCGCTTACTAAGAGCCGTATCGTAATGTTAATTAGCATAATAAAAGCCTCGTAACTTACCTTGAAAACTCCCTTCCCCTATTATCTTAAAAAGCAGCAAAGGGAAAGGTTCGCATAGATGAGATTGTCAATTCAATTCAAATAATCTTTATTCAAATACTCCTTTAAAAGGCGCTTTTGACGCGTCAATAATTTACATAGTAGTGATTTGATAACTACATTCGTAAACTTAAAACTGAAGCTATGAGGGTTCCAAACGCGCCCCGGTCTAAGAAGAAGCCCACAACAAACTTAGCCAGGTAAATTTTCTTTTTGTTATCACCATCTCACATGCCACTTAAAAATATATTTAGAGCTTATTAATATAGCTTATGTTATGCTTAAATTGTCTTTTAAATAACTTATTATTGTAAGGATCATTACCTTCATAAATAATAATGAAAATGTCTTTGTTTGGTATAAAGGAAAGAATGAAAGAAAGAAAGAAAAAGTTGTTTATTCAGTCATACAGTCGTACGTAACATAATTATATATATATAAACACTCAGCATCAGCTGCAGCCGCAGCGTTGGTTTTCAGTGGGAGCCTGGTGTGTTGGTAAGATCACGGACGTAACATTTATTAAAATATATCAATGTCTGACCTAATAACACATGACCTAAATTACCTTAATTACGCAAGAGATCAAAATTCAGAGAAAATAAAGAAAAGAAAAAGCGAGATTTTAAATATAAATATATATAATATATATACATATAATACAGCAATAAGTATGAGTACATATATACGGAACGGACTGGAACGATAAGTGATAGCAAGAATTTAAAATTGTATATGTGGTATATTGTACCGCCCAGTAGTTAATTTATGTTCCACGTAATTTCGCCATAGAAACATTAACACGTTTGTATTAATATCTAGTCGAACAAGCGGCTCCCGCGGGGTCTGGATACCGAAACAAACTCGGACGAAGTTACGGGAAACTGCTTGCTTTAATCAAATTATATTAAGGCTTAACTTAACTTAAGGCTGGACACGGCCCCCGTCGTAGTTCGGCGAGCGAGTGGCGGCGACTTCCGCGGGGCAGTCGTGGTCCGTGACAGATATATATTGGGAGCCATAGTTATATTTAATAATTTTCATATACATTGGATTCTAGCCAAGGACATCCGTATTAACGTTTTTCAGCGTACACCGTCACCGCTAATTCTCGTACAGGTCACGCTCTTATCGGTCTATCTTATATATAGCAGAGCGGTACCACATCTGATAAGTAAATGGTTTCCTTACAAATTTCACCTGTCATTTTTCGGCAATGTACTCCGACCCACCGAGTTTTTCGCTTGCCTAAAACAACCTAGAAACAAATACCAGATTTAATTGCTTCTTAGAATCGTAGCATAATGATGAAATTCGAGTACATTCCTCTTGGAAGGGGCCATCGAATGCAAAAAAAAATGCAAAAACGAGCGGTGCATCAAATATATTCGCCATTAACCAACAAGCGTGCCAACATGCGCGACTGATAGAGGTTCTATTTCTATGTTTTTAGATAGATATTTTTCGAGTCTTAATTAGCGGTTAAAATTCACTCTCATAATATTTTCATAACGCGCCTTAAGTATATATATATGGTATTAAATAATATAGAGATGTACAGGAGTTTGTTTTGAACTAGTTCCCCGATTTCGAACTAAATTTGCCTTAGGTACGTAATTCAATCACGTTCATCTATTTAGTTTCATAGTGCATTCAAGGTATGTGAAAACCCGTGTCAGATGCTTCAAATAATTGAGACATACTCCACACATTGTTACGTAATGCCATTCTACGCCAATTTTTTTCTAACTGTAATATTTTTATTGTGGTCTCACTTTTCATATCCGGTAGGTAATTAAATAACCACCGCTAACCATAAATATGCTAATTTCAGGTTATCATTTTATTTTACTAAACGATTAATGCTGTTTTGAAATTTTTCTCTTATAAAGTACTTTGAATTTTCTGCGTATATTTTTTTCTTTATTACCGAGTTGTTGTATTATTTATGCTTTTCACTTCAATTCTTCAATTGCGAGAATAAAGTGATATAATAACTGTATCTAAAACGTGTTTTTCTAATCTTTTGTATATTACATTAATAGCCATTATTTATTTTCGTGAAGTGATGATGATAACTACACACGCCACATTAAAACTAAAGCTAAGAGGGTTTCAATCGCGCCCAGGTCTATCAAGAAGCCCACAACAAACTTAAACGAGTTTTTTTTTTGCTATCACCATCTCACATAATTTATGATTAAAGTAAGTAAAACAAGTTCAATACTACCAACGAAAAATTACAAGACAGCGATGAAGATAGCTAGTTTAGAAACATTACGATGTTTAGAATAGAGTGATATAAAAAAACATTCATACATGTCTTTCGTAACGAGCCAAGTTCACCAAAGCGTTTCCACACGTCATGTTGCGTGCTTATTTTTACTTTTGATATCTCCCTCATACTTGCAGCCTGATTAACAAGGTTTCCGGTCGGTGATAAACGTCCACTTTACACTTACGGGATGAGTGAAATTATCCAAAGGAATCTTCTGTAATACGGGAATGGCCCAAATGCGTAATAAAACTACAGGCATTCTATAAAAATAAAAATGTATAGACGCGCCGTGGCGCAGTGCGTGCGCTGTCGTATTATAAAGTTGGAGATCCTCGGTTCGATTCCCGCCTCGTTTGGTCTGGTGGGAGGCTTCGGCCGCGATTAGTTTCCGACAAAGACGCCGCTAAGTGATTTAGCATTCCGGCACTGTGTTGCGTAGAAACCAATGAGGAGTGTGGGTTTACCATACTCGCTAACAGGTTAGGCCGCTACCATCCTAGACAGCAACATCACTTACCACCAGGTGAGATAGCCGTCAAGGGCTAACTTGTAGTGTATAAAAAAATTTTAACATTACATTTACACGATTGTGATATCTTAACACCACTTCCTGTAGTTTACTCATGAAGTTCGTCTTAACCTCGGTGCAGTAAGAACAGTACCCAAGTATCAATTACGGTCAGATTGATCGATATGTTTTATTGTTAAAGGATACAAGAATACGCTGTTAATAAATAATAACAATTAATAATTAATAATAATTTTCCAGTTTTGGTCAGTTTTGCCCACTGAACCTTTGACCTGTAAAAGTATCGGATAGTTTTTTATAAAGATATTTTCGTAACACAGGTTTGCATTACCTAAGAAAACGGATATGTTTAAAGAATTTTCCATGAGTTTATATTAAACAAAACACTTGTATGATTGTTAAAATATATATAAATGTTTGTTAAAGATGGAAAAACAACTACGCCGTAAATCGTATGTCGGAGTATTTGTATGAGTACTTGAACATTTAATAGTTTAGTCCGAGTTTGTAATTAGTTGCAGTTGTTAAATTTCATTATGAACGCGTTCATAATAAGCGCACTCTTGTCCGACCTTAGGGCGTGGCGGCACTCATCGCAAATATCGTTAGAAATCGAGCATCGAAACCAACGTAGGATCACCAATTATTTTAAATACTTTATTAGTGATAATGAAGCGGTGATAGCCTAGTGGTTAGGGCGTCAGCCTCCTAATCAGAGGTCGGCGGTTCGAATCCGGGGACGCACCTCGAACTTTTCGGAGTTATGTGCGTTTTAAAAATTAAAAATATACCTTGCTTCAACGGTGAAGGAAAACATCGTTAGGAAACCTGCACGCCTGAGAGTTCTCCATAATGTTCACAAAGACGTGTGATGTCTGCCAATCCGCACATGGCCAGCGTGGTCGACTATTGCCAAATCCTTCTCATATTGAGAGGAGACCCGTGCTCTGTAGTTAGCCGGTAATGGGTTGATCATGATGATTAGTGATAATTACACAAACTTAACCTAATCGGCCCATAGACGTCATTGTTAGATATAGCCTTACCGAGAGCGCACCATCAGAAACGGTCCTCCGCCTCATCATCCACCCGCTACCAGCGATCTTTGCAGATGGTCGGTCCAGCGGGCAGGAGGTAACAAACCTCTGTACTGATATAAAAACTGAAGTCTGTCTGTCTGTGAATGTATTTCACAGGAATCATCGTAAAAAAGAATTAGAGCCAGTCAAAAGATTTGTGTAAATGTTGTAGCAAGTGCCAGTACACTTGTAACCTTAGTCTAAAATTTAAATAGACCTTATCAGATTAGAGTGTCAGTTCCGTACTACTTTATTCTATTCTACAATGTCCAGCACGGCTTGGCCGTCGTTATTTTTGCCAGCAGGGTGGTAACTAGATCCGGGAATTGAACCCAGGACATTTTATAATACGGCCGCGCAAACACTGCCCCAAGGTCATCAAAAAATATGTTTCATTTTTGTTTCAATATAATTGTATAACTAAAGTATGTTTCATTTTGAGGATATTATAATAATTGTAATAGAATTTGTGCAAGTATGATCGTAATTCGTATTTGCTTTTTTTAATATTTTTAAGAAACAATCAAAGTATATTCGACCGCGAAAGTTTAAGACAAATTGCACTTTGATACAAACTTTAGTGTCTGTAGAGACACAGTAATTATTATGGGTGTCATTTAATTAATGGTACGATAGTACAGCGATAGCAAACAAATGTCACTATTAGACTATCTTAGCGCAAATAGGGTTAGTGGTAATTATACGTAGTTGTTATGGCAGATAACCGCAATCTTGAATATTAATAACAAATAGCATTTCGTTACCGTTAGTTTTACTTCTAATAAATGGTTTAAATTTTAGTATTGCAACTAATGTTTTTGAAACTGTAACAGCTAGGACGTCCGCCTTATAAACTTCGGGGGTTCGATCCCGAGCACCTATAATTTTTCGGAGTTACGTGCGTTTATAAGCGATCAAAATATAACTTGCTTCAGCGGTGAAGGAAAACATCGCGAGGAAACCTGCATGTCTGAGAATTCTTCGTAATGTTCTCAAAGGCGTGTGAAGTCTGCCTGTGGCCTAACTCTTCTCATATTGAGAGGAGACCCGTGCTCTGTAGTGAGCCGGTAATGGGTTGATCATGATGAAGTAATGTTTTAGGTTGTTTTATTAATATCACGTTACCCTAGATGTTATACTAGATATTATATAGATATCTATATAATCTATATAGAATGGTCAGCATTTTACATATTATAACAAACTGAGGATCACTGTTTGAGGCGTGGAGGTTTAGTGTAGGTAGTTTCGTGATGAGTGAAGATAACGTTTCTTTTCAAATGTTTTCTAAGACAAATCAATACCTCGAACTCGTAGTATATACAGTTTTTCTCAAAAAACTATCACAGCGGCCATTTTAAATGTCAAGTTGTGTCAGAATGTTAGTGCATTTAACTCTAGACGCTACAACGTTTCGGCATTCGAAAACCGTGAACGTTATCGAGGTGTGCAACCTGCCACACTAAGGTTATGCAATGTTTTTAGAACAATAAAGCTTTGCACAAATAATAGCGCCGGCGAGTCTTGAAACGTGGCGCTCGTGAAGCGTTTAACGCCCGCTGCATCCGGTTGGACGTCTGTTAACATGTAAGGAATATTGTCTGTAAATCTTCTTAAAACGTTTGCGTTATTTATCAAATGACGTCAAGATTTTGGTAATTACACGATGAATGAATACTAAAATATTACAATTCTATTACACATTACAGAAAAATAACACGTAATAACAAAACAACAGTAATGTGTACCACTCATGAAACCGACATACAATTTCCTTGCAGTGGTATCGTGGTAAATTTTCCCTTATTGTTACAAAAAACAAAACACTGAAATACTGGTGAATCTCAGGTTTTAAGTAACAGTGGTGACAGTGACAGTACTTAGTTTGGCGAACATTTAAGTTCCTTACGCACGGAACCCGATTTTGTATCAAATAATATCACTTAATAATATCACTTCTACGCTCCTCAGTGTCATGGCTACATCTATTTCACGTGAGCCTGAAAATAATACGGACGATCGGAAAAAATATCTTTTAAAAATTCAAAAAACTCTTGGTTTTTATTTTTTTTAATTCATTTTAGGATCATCTATATGCCAGCCAATTCGCAAAGGACGAAGGAGAATGACAATTATTAACACAAGTAAGGTGTTTTTAGCTTTTTCGACTCCTAGCGAATGGGGCTTATAATTCTTTGAAGTGATAAAATTCCCACTGCCGCGTTCAAGTCGAACGGTAAAATATTTATCATGTTTCGATGAAATTACGTTGCTCACATACCCAGCGAATAAATATCTCATATCTCGAAACGGTACATAATACCGCATAATATTAATTATATCCTTGACCCTTATCACCTCAGTCGCAAGAGCTATAATACGTTGGAACACTTGCATGCTCGTGCCAAACCGGTCTCGAACCTACTGATCTTACGCAAGCCATATCGATTTAATAAGATCGATTTATTGGTGGACGATATTACGATGAGGACCTAGATGTTTATGCCATGTCGCATTTCTAGTTATTATTATATATTTATAACTTATTCGGCTCGTGGTTTTGAATTACCTTTGGTTTATTTAAATAGTAATTGATCCGTCTTCGATTAATATTAATCTACTGTCCAGTAGAAAATCTAAGAAAAAAAGTGTCTTTTTGTCTTAAATACTTAAATTTTATTTTGTCTTTTAAAATATCAAATATTAATATTCATATATACTTAAATTCCATCAACCCAACTAATTTGGTTAAATGTACATTTGAGAGATGAAATATGAGAATATATGAATCGTCACAAAAACCTGCGTCCATTGTGCATTCGGTCGGTTTTGGACGATTAAATTGGTATTTTAATGATTCATGATGATATTTTATTGGTATCTCGTCTATCGTAATGATCTGTTATTGAGGGAGACAGAAAGAAATAGATTTTTTTTTCTCGCCTAATCGAACTCCGCCGTGCAATATTCGGTAAACTCAGTCACATTTTCGTTTAACATCCCGTGTTTGAAACACTGACACGGATATTATCATTATGGCCATATCAATTGAAAGACTTCCACTTTTTCTTTTACAGTGAAAGAAAAAGCATGGCAGACTACCTACGTTACGTTAGTTTAAAACTCCATGATATGTCGTAATGTAATTTCTGTTTTCGCTTCCCTATTATGGTGAATAGTTAATGCACAGGTATTTAACGGTTCGTAAGGTCAGATTAATTGACAATTCCATTAGGCATCATTAGGTAACAACGAGCGTAGTTTACAGTGGGAATTTCATAGCTCCCATAAGTTATAGGATGTTGCTGCTGAATGTAATTCTTAGACGTGTTAAAAATCTCTTTCCAGTCGTTCCTTCATTACTGAAGATCGTGGTTCTGGTGTGCAACTTTTCGCACTTAGAGTCCCTCAGCTGGTCTGTCCATCTGGTTGGTGAGCGGCGTCGCGATCTTTTGTCGTCTGTATTGCCTGTCACAATAAGTTTTTCTAGACTATCACTTCCCCGTCTCATGAGGTGTTCGAAATAGAGCAGACGTTGGTAACATATGGAGGAAAGTCGTGTTTTTATCCCTAGCTGAGTTTGGATGGACGCGTTTGTGCGCTTGGGTGTTAATAGTAAGTGGCATCAAACGATGTTCTGCTATCCTAAAACTTGAAAAGTACGTGTCAGACCACGCACAGTTACAAATCACTTTACCTTTCAATATAATATAAAAGTAATTAATTATGTAAAGTCAAAAAGGTGGAGTGCGCTTGCTTAATTTCTAGAAGATGTCTATTCTTGCTTGGAGTTTACGAAAGCCGGAAGGGCATTCAGGGCGTAAGTGCTTCGCACTGTTCCACGGGATATCAACACATCACAGTTTAGGACAAATGAACCGCATACTGATTTAATAAAGCCTTTTTAACCCCCGACTCAATAGAAGGTGATATTAGTTGGATCGCTATGTGTATCTGTTTGTGTTTAGCGCCGAATCGATTTGGAAGCGTTTTTTATTTGTAAAGATAGTTTCTTGACGATGGTCGTTCGATATGTTTTGACAAAATCGGTGCAGGTATTTCTAGATATGGGGGATGAAAATGGATATGAAATATCGAATGTTTTAAAATGCACGCAAGTAGTATATACAATTAAAGCGCTTGATCTGTATATTACAATTAGGCATGATTTATTTGCGTTGGATTTCAATGTTTTTGTTTATTATGCCACCTTTATTTTGATGGTTTCTGGGCAGCACAGATCTGATTAGAGCGGTTTACGACCGCTCTTCCGGTGTAATCTCTTCGTAGTATAGCTTCGCAGTTAATTCGTATAAGTATTGCACGTGCGTATGTTACCCAATTTACTTTCTCCTCTCCGGGAACTCGCATTTAATGGTCATTACTCTCTCTCCAAGTTATTATGGGAATCCAACTATGTCTTAATCGTTGTATCCTCAGTACCGCCGTTGAGGACAAATCGCCCGGATTCGCTCGTATCTGCTAGATGTGCGCGACCTCGCGGCCCGCGTGTTGCAACACCGCATGCGCATTGATATGCGACACGAATTCGATGTTTCTTTTACACAATTTCGCGCAGAATGTGTTTAAGATCTGTGGCAATCTTATCACTTTAATCTGTTGAATATAACCTTGAAACACATCTATTGAAGACCTAGTGGTTCAAACTTTGGCCTTGCTTTCGTGGGACAATGTTCGAACACACTCGACGCTTTTCGGATTGATGTACGGTTTTAGTTTAATTGAAGGAGTTTAAATTATGTATGAAGCTGTGATAGCCTAGTGGTTAGGGCGTCCGCCTCCTAATCAGAGGTCGGGGGTTCGAATCCGGGCACGCACTTCTAACTTTTCGGAGTTATGTGCGTTTTTAAATAATTATAATATCACATGCTTCAACGGTGAAGGAAAACATCGTGAGGAAACCTGCGCGCCTGAGAGTTCTACATTATGTTCTCAAAGGCGTGTGAAGTCTGCCAATCCGCACATGGCCAGCGTGGTGGACTATGGCCAAACCCTTCTCATATTGAGAGAAGACTTGTGCTCTGTAGTGAGCCGGTAATGGGTTGATCATGATGATGATGATGAAATTATGTATCACTTAACGGTTCAACGGTGAATGAAAACATGGTTAGGAAACCTGGCCGCTTGAAAGTTCCTCAACATGTTGTCATAGGCGTGTGAAGCCTACCAACCCATCTCATGCTGATAAGAAAGCCACGCCCTGTGATTTGCGGGTAATGGATTGACTATCATGATAACCACTTTTAACGTGCTTTCCGTAGCACTGGGAGGTTACCGCCAATTTTCAAACGCCGGCTTGCACACACTGTCAATTTATTGATTAAAGAATCCAACTCTTAACAAATAACGGGCTCGGGAATAGTACCCAACATCTCGCTTCCTGTAAAAATGTCAAATACGTCTACCTACCAGTGTACTACTAGGCGGTTCATTTGGAAATACTGATATTGATAATGTGTTCCATAACCACGTTCAACATTTCTACCGTCGGCTTCCATACACAAAACAATATTTTGTTATTATTATAATACGTGACTTAAGTTAAGTTATGTTATAGCACAAATAAGTATGACAGTTTGATATTTCAAAACTTGAATCTAGATTTTATTCTATACTTATATATGTTGTTGTTTCGAATTGACGATAGCTGATAACCTTTTTAGGTAATAAACCGTCACATTATTAATAATTTTGAAGTAAGTATTTTCGATTATTACTTCTCCATGAACCACCACTGAACAAAATTTATATTTTGATTGAAAAAAACATTATTTATCAATTGTAGGTTTAAAGTTATTTGCCATATATATAATACAATATATATTATGCCATATACATATTATATCGGTAAATCTATAATTACAACGCTGATATATAAATCGACGTATTGCTGAGATGTATAACAATTAATACTACAATGATTTGATGAAGCCACCAACAAATTGTACCCTATCACCCAACTTGCGTTATTGTTTTACTACAATGTTTTAAAATTGTTTTCATTCGCTTAATGTATGTCGATAAGATTCGTATGTTATTAAGGCCGGTAAGCTGTGTTCGATGTGGTGGCAATGTTACTGAAACCTGACATTCTCCTCGGAAACCCTTAAGGCAATTTGTGCGAAAACTTACTTTGAAGTGCACAATTTTGGCTTCACCGATGTCGCAGGTGCGAAGTGGGGGTTATTTATTTGACAATATATTGTTACTATGCAATTTGGGTCGCTTTCAAAAATTATCTTTAGCTATCGATATTATTACGGGTGTTGTGACAAATCATATGCTACTTTTTTCTACGACCACAATAAATTCAAATTGAAATAATCTTTATTCAAATAGTCCTTTAAAGGCGCTTTTGACGCGTCAATAATTTACATAGTAGTGATTTGATGGTGATAACTACATTCGTAAACTTAAAACTAAAGCAATGAGGGTTCCAAACGCGCCCCGGTTTAAAAAGAAGCCCACAACAAACTTAGCCAGGAAAATTTTCTTTTTGTTATCACGATCTCACATGACACTTAAAATTATATTAAGAGCTATCTTATGAGAGCAATATTTCACACACATGCTTGTTTATCATTTACATAATCCTTTACACTATATATAGTAGGACTTTTCTACAAGCTTACGTTTTATATAAACTTAGAACTTATTGATAGACATCCCAGAAATAACTTGACTAACGAGTGTTACTCGACGCGACTTAATGTCTGGTCGAAGAAATTATAATGATCTGTTGTGACTCGACTAGCATCACGTTTTGTCGCACCGTACCACGTTATAAATGTATAGGTATTATAATTTGTTTACACTAAAGACTTAAATGAGTCCACCGCCATGCGCAAACCTGTGCAAATAAAACCACCATCTGGTTTGAGGGCAAAAAGTTGATAATTATTATTAATAGCCCTTAGAAGGCTTACAGACACTGCCACTCCGTTTAGAGTATAAATAATTTTAAAGCTTTTACACACAGAACGCGTTATCGACGCGATTCGTAGGAGCTACAGATCAGTCATTTTTTTATACACTACAAGTTAGCCCTTGACGGCAGTCTCTCCTGAAGTTAAGCGATGATGCAGTCAAAGATGGTAGCATGCTAACCTTTTAGAGGTATGGTCAACCCATACTCCTACTTGGTTTCTACGCGACATCCTGCCGTAGCGCTAAATCGCTTGGCGACACGTCTTTGTCGGTAGGTGTTTACTAGCCTCCCACCAGACCAGACTCGCACGCGGGACTTCCAACTTCATAAAGCGACATGTATGTATCTAATGTGCCATGTATGTCGTCACAGGCATCTGCCGTTTTTTAAGCCGAAGCTGTTTCGTAGCAGTAATCTTGCATATTTTCATTTCATCGACGAAGAATCATTGCTAAAATACATAGATTAGCTTCAAAGCGACTGCGGCATAATGTTCTCTTATCATCTCTACTGTCTATTGTATGCCATCTCAGTGTGCATTAACCTGCATCAAATCGTCCCGCAGTGCCGCCGCGGCAATACGTTCTGTGTGCTCCTACCTCCGAACTAGCTTGTTAGAAATTAAATAGTTTCAACATTTTCGTAATTGAGTCAAGGACGCCGGCTGCCTTTGAAGGTCCGCGTTCCGACTGGCTGTTGCGAGCGCTTCCAGTCGCCGCTCAGCGCGCTTAACCAACTTATATATTAGTTATTTAAGCTAGATTTTATTACATTGCAATGCATTGATAAGTTTTTAGTTGCGTTTGCAACATTCTTTTATATAATAAAAACAGCTTGATTGGTATACTCGTATTTATAACTTTTGTGGTTGTTGCGCAAGGCTTATTACATTTACCCATCTACATATCTTTACTTATATTGTATAGGCGAAAGATTCGTTTGTTTGTCGATTTGTAATCGATAATATCTAGAACTACGGAAGTGGTTTGTATAATTATTACTACTTCACTAATATGCTAATTTACTACTGCGTTTACGCATCCCCTCCGGAAGCGACGCAGGCAGAACTGCGCCGCTTCCGGCGGGGTATGTGGGAGTCGCCGGCGGCCAGGGTGGCAACCGGAATACCCACTAAAACCCAGCATTTCGTTTTTTTATTTTATTCATTTATTTGTAATCAACAGCGTTTGATTCAAATTTACATTTCAGATTTAATGATAAAATAAGGCCAAATAATATTACAACTTATATATAAGAAAATACCAAACAATATATGCAATCTTTGAAATTTAGCAACATAATAATATGTTATTATGCTGCTAAATTTGTATTGGTATGATTTTACCCTGACGTATTTCAAAAGTTGCCGCAAGTTAGTACTTCCGAGCTAACTTATCCACTAAATGGACCATGTACATCATTTACTGTAAAAAACATTTGGTACGGAACAATAACATGACCTATCTCTATGTATTAAGTCAAAATAATTCTAAATCTAATATTTCAATCGCCCATTTAAGGGGCACTGTAAATTGAAGAAGCGTTGTAGGTCTATGTTGAAACCCTCTCCCCTACTACATAATACGATTTCTAGCAGTGAGACGGAGTGCGAGGATGATGGGATTAAATATAAAACTGGATCACGCCAAAAGAACTGTTATTAATAAAACACATAACACACCAGTACAGTTACGAGTTATGACCTCGCGAGTCGCGCAGTCACCAGGCATAGGCATAAGGCATATCTGGTACGAAGTGAGACGTCGTGGCCGCTTGTCACGCCTCACTTGTTACACGTTGTATAATGTGTGTGTGACTGTTACGCTAACACGTACGAGTACGTCGAGTTGTGATCACAGCTACGTATATAGTTCATTGTTGCACATGTCATGTATTTGTGACATGTTGACAAATGTAGGACATGTACACTTCATTATTATCATCAACCTAATATATTATTATTTATTATTCTGTTTCCATACTTACATATTCATTATGATCAACAAATTACCGGGTCACTACAGAGCACGGGTCTTCTCTCAATATGAGAGGGGTTTGGCCATAGTCCACCACGCTGGCCATGTGCGGATTGGCAGACTTCACACACCTTTGAGAACATTATGGAGAACTCTCAGGCGTGCAGGTTTCCTCGCGATGTTTTCCTTCACCGTTGAAGCAAATGATATTTTAATTTTTAAAAACACATAACTCCCAAAAGTTAGAGGTGCGTGCCCGGATTCGAACCGCCAACCTCTGATTAGGAGGCTGACGCCCTAACCACTAGGGTATCACCGCTTCTATCATTATTATCATCAACCTATTATTATTTATTATTCTGTTTCCATACTTACATATTATATAATTCAAATATCACTCGCTTCAACGGTGCAGGAAAACATCGTGAGTAAATCTGCATGCTTGAGAGTTCTACAATGTTCTCAGAGGCGTGTGAAGTCTGCCAATCGGCACATGAACAGCGTGGTGGACATGCGTGATAAAACGTTTTTTAATTCATTAAAATTTTCTTTTTCATTACTAAGTTATGTCGTCGATCGGCGTACAAGACACACTTGTTATAACAGAATTGGAAACAAACAAACAAAGAGACTTTCGCATTCATAATATTAGTACAGACACGCAGATTTGTGCGGTTGTCGCGGATTATAGCGGGTTAAGCTTAAACGGTCATTGTGTTTGTCGGATGCTCTCTTTTTTAGCCGGCGTCTGTCCGTCTGCGACGAATGGCAGCCCGTGGATAATTACGGCCATTATCGAGCTCTCGCCGCCCGCGCTCGCCGCACTCCCAGCTGGCGGTCCTATAAACAGGTGTCGCGTCGTATTTGGACAGATGCAGCCACGAATTTTGGTAACTCGAGCGGAAGATCATCATTAAGTTAATTGGGCAGATTAGTTTTTGTCCTCATCTTAAGATAAGATGATTCAAGTTAGTTAAACAACACTGACACGCGACATACTTTCTGGAATCCCAGACGATATAACCAAATTTCTGTAAATATAGATCATCCTCAACATCATGATCAACCCATTCTCGGCTCACTACTGAGCACGGGTCTCCTCTCAATATGAGAAGGGTTTGGCCATAGTCCACCACGCTGGCCATGTGCGGATTGGCAGACTTCACACGCCTTTGAGAACATTATGGAGAACTCTCAGGCGTGCAGGTTTCCTCACGATGTTTTCCTTCGCCGTTGAAGCAAGTGATATTTTAATTGCTTAAAAACGCACATAACTGCGAAAAGTTAGAGGTGCGTGCCCGGGTTCGAACCCCCGACCTCTGATTAGGAGGCTGACGTCCTAACCACTAGGCTATCACAGCTTCCGTAGTCATCACAGCTTCAGTAAATATATATATTAGGTTCTAACCTGTGCCAAACTAATGAAAAGCGCGTGTAAGTAATACGCTTTCTGTTGGAAGCTGAACTTACACAATGCATAATATTTTGATCCTATATAATTGTGAGCTATAAAGTCACCACTTTGGTGAATGCTCCAGTTTTGGAGAGAAACGTGCTTGGATACCGTGTTATGGACGAGCTACGTGGTATTGAGAAGTTATAAGAAACAAATATTAATATAAAAATTCGAGGGTAACTTCGTTTGGTTGCTACCCACGCCTAAATCGCTTAATATTTTTCAATAAAATTTGGCTAGGAGATGCATATTTAGACGGACTTAGGAAACCAGTTTTGTTTCATCCAACTTTCTGAGCGGCCATCCATCCAACCATCGGACATATATGGCCCAGCGTGTTCTCCGAGGCACTGAAGAAATATAAAGGCCGAAGCTGAACACCAACTTAGCTCTCTCTCAAATAAGCCTCACCATCCTCGATGGGTATCTACTATTTCATATGCCTGAATTTTTGTACTTATGTAGTTAATTCATGACATAACTCTACAGTAATTGAGCATTTCCTGTGAAGATGTACAAATCTTGATAACTAGCGATACCCGCGTGTTTGGCGATGAGACATGTTATGATTCACAGATTATGATAATTTTATGAATCGCGTTTACGTAATAATTTACGAAACTTTAAATGTTTTGTGTTGTGAGAGAGCGTCTCGCTTAGATTATGACAGATTAAAAGATTTAAAACAAAAAGACAGTCTTGGTGCTCGATTAAAGAAAAACCCTTAAATATCAAATTATTAAATCGAGCATAAATAACCTTTTTAAAAAAAAAAAAAAAAAATATGACTTGCTTCAACGACTACTCTTGAAAATAATTTCCATTATACTCATCGCGAGTACGGATACTAGAAAAAGTATTTATTAACATGAAGCGGTGATAGAACCTAGTGGTTAGGCCGTCATCCTACTAAGCAGAGGTCGGCGGTTCGAATCCGGGCACGCACCTCTAACTTATCGGAGTTATGTGCGTTTTTAAAAACTAAAATATCATTTGCTTCAACGGTGAAGGAAAACATCGTGAGGAAACCTGAACGCCTGAGAGTTCTCCATAATGTTCTCAAAGGCGTGTGAAGTCTGCCAATCCGCACATGGCCAGCGTGGTGGACTATGGTCAAACCATTCTCATTGAGAGGAGACCTGCTCTGTAGTGAGCCGGTAATGGGTTGATCGTGATGAAATAAGCTTTTCGTCCTTCATATGCCAACCTCTGACACAGGTCTAGGCGAGTTGCTAGTGATTGCTTTCGCCTGTCTGTCATCGCAGCAAACAAACCAGATTGATATGTAAATGCGGTTTATCGTATTACATATTTAGGTGCCATTTCCTAGATGTGCTAAGATTATTTTCATAATCAAGCACGCGTTGAGAGTTGATTTAAAGGCAGCCACGCATTTTAAAATGATCTTTCAACGGCCCGACCAATTTGACTACGACCGACAGCCCGGTTACGCTGTCGCAACCAATAGGGTTAGTACAGCTAATAGTCAGTCCGAAAAAAAAAACTACTACCGACAAAGAGATAGTTTTAAGGAAATAAATAAATTGAAAAGTACCTAGATTTTCCTTTAAGCAGCCGAAATTGGTAATTTTGAATGGGAATTAACACGTCGGATTAAGTTTTACAGATTCGCGTAATGTAGGAAGTTCACAGACTCATTAGAATTTGGATCGAGATAAAATATTGTCTTTGACCGTGCTAGAACAGCTGAGTAGTTTATGTTATAGCTCTACCTAGTAAGTCGAGAGATTAAGACCTGACACGTAACAACTGTAAGCTGTGATAGCCTAGTGGTTAGGGCGTCAGCCTCCTAATCAGAGGTCGGCGGTTCGAATCCGGGCACGCACCTCGGGCACGGACAGTAGAAACTGTCTTCCAAAGCGGTGGTAGAATCAATACAAACAAATAAACTCGACATTACAAAAGGGGTTATAAGTTCTAATTAGACTGATTAAAAAAAATGTTATAAGTTAATTGTTTAATCTTGAAAATAATTTCCATTCTACTCATCGCGAGTACGGATACTAGAAAAAGTATTTATTAACATGAAGCGGTGATAGCCTAGTGATGATAGCCTATTCTTATTATTAGATTAGGAAATCAGAGGTCGGCGGTACGAATCCGGGCACGCACCTCTAACTTTTCGGAGTTATGTGCGTTTTTAAAAAAAACAATTAAAATATCATTTGCTTCAACGGTGAAGGAAAACATCGTGAGGAAACCTGCCTGAGAGTTCTCCATAATGTTCTCAAAGGCGTGTGAAGTCTGCCAATCCGCACATGGCCAGCGTGGTGGACTATGGCCAAACCCTTACCATATTGAGAGGTGATCCGTGCTCTGTAGTGGGCTGGTAATGGGTTGATCATGATGATGATGATGACGTAACAACTCTCTAGACTAAACAGCGCAATCTAACTGAAATAAAGTGATCGCCAAATCTGTCGCTTCTTTTTACCCTGTTTTCCGAGATACAGTCTTAACTAGTTCGGAAAACAAGGTGCATAATGGTAGTGTAATATATTAGAAAATTTAAGTTATAAGACTTCTGTTGTAAACTACATGTATGTTTTTTGATTGCTTCACTCAATAAATGATTAAATGATTAATAATACCCCCTCACTTAATTACACAACTAGTAACAGTGTTCCTACTTTTGCCGTGACACTGTGATGTCAGCAAATGCGAAGCTAGGTTTAGTAGTGCATTTGGTGTGAATGAGTCACCGTGGGAGTGCTCCGTTGGTGACAGCGTGTACACATCACTCCCGTTCCAGTGATGACTGCATTGCTTTGATTGTAATGACGCAACACGCTGCGTTTGTTGCGTATAGTAAGCCAGTAGAAAATTAGTATTTTCTTTCTTTCCTATTTTGGCAACCCTTTTTCTCAAACGATGGTTTATATAATTACGGGTTTACCTGTAAATAAACACGAGTAAATCTCAATCTAAAATAATTATATGTGATAGTAACAGTTGATGAGTCATTTGCTTATTTTACCACTATTTATTTACTAGTGGTTCGCCCCGAACGAATACCACGAGGTTTTGTTATTTTTATAATTAATTTGTTTTTTTTTTTTGGTGTAAAATAGTGTAAATTAGCTTATCACTAGTTATAAAAAATACTAAAGTAAAAATACGATATAAATAAATAATTAAATTAAAAAGTTAGATCTAGATCTTATTTTACGACTTTCTAAAGAGTCAATATTAAAAAAATAATGAACTTCGTTCCAAAATAGACGGTCTTTGTAACTTCTTAGTCTTTCGGCCTTTCCAGTCCTAGATGTTAACGGTCAGTTAGAATTGAATTTCACCCAAGTGACACCAAGACCAGTCCATAACAGGCATTTCATTTCTTTCATCTTAACCGTTCGATCACTGATAAAAAGTAGTAAACATATTATATTTTGATCAATATCGTAATTGCGTTCATGATTTTTCGGAAGTAAGAAATTTCCAAACATGCCGATTGTATATTAAAGTGGTTAAAAACTGGTGAGAAAGTGTGTGAAAGGGAGCAATAAATCAATGCCCTATAAACTGTTAATATTGGCCAGTGCGCGGTGTATGTCGGGGCCGAAGGAGGTATGTGGGACGTGCCCGCCCATTAATCTGCACGCGGCTGTTTGTTTGTGGAACCGTGCATACTAATGAGACGGATTGTTTACTTTCATAATGAACAATTATATACGACGAAGCTGACTGCCTAGTGGTTGGCATGTTGGGTCAATGTCGCTGACATAAAAAAGTGATCGTTAAAGCCGTTTCGACGACCTCCCTGGCGCAGTGTTGAGCGCTGTGGTGTTATTACTAGGACGTTCCCGGTTCGAACCCCAACAAATTAGAAATATGTCATTTCAGATCTGGTCTGGTAGGATTCTTCGGCCGTAGCTAGTTATCGATAAAGACGTGCCGCCAACTGAGATAGCCGAGATACCAATTATCTATGGGTTTACAATACTGTTAACAGGTTAGCCCGCTACCACCAGTTGAGATTACCGTCAAAAACTTGTGGAATAAATTCAAATTCAAAATAGCTTTATTCACGTAAACCGTGAACAGACATCTGTGACGCGTTCATATATATAAAATCATTATTTTAATTAGTGGTGGTGGTGACTACACTTACCAAATTCAAACTAAAGCAATGAGGGCGCCCAGGTCTAAAGAGTAGCCCACAACAAACTTAACCGGGTTTGTATTGAGACGCGTGGTTGAGAGATGTCCTCTATGATACAGGAACTGTGCCCAGAATACAGTAATAATAGGCCAAGAATGACAAGTGTTAGAATAACGTAGGTATGTTTAGTATTTTATTTTTTAAAGAAATATAAAAACAAATAAAGATTATAATTTTACTTAAGTTGTAGTCACTTCGACGGTAGTAATAGGAATGAAGTGCCTCGTCGATTCTCTAGTAAAGAAAGATCAAAGTACCCCCACTTCATTCCTATACCAACAGAAACATTACATACAAACATACACCAAATTAGCAATATCATTCACTTCATAGGTAATGAGTATACAAACACTTTATACATTGGTATACATTAATATTAATAGAAATATATTAGCTTTATCTATTGTATATATAATAGTAATTAGGATATCTAACATAAGTAAATACAATTTTTATCATGAATGTCGATCTGCAGGGTGGTACCAATCTCCATGCAAAACTTAAATAAAATCTGTTCAGTAAATCAGGCGTGAAAATATTACAAACAATTTGTTATTGAATCATACATATTTGGTATGGAGGATGGATATTTGTTGTACGCACAAGACATCCCTGCGCGATTGTACTACATAACACAATCGCGTTGAAGTATTTTTTTTTTGAATTCCAATAATAATTAACAATAAGTTCTTTATGCGAGGCATTTAACACATTATCCACTGTCGATGTTATTGTTTTGTCTACGTCTCGCTTTTTGTGAGTATTTATAGAGTGAAATTCTACGAACCGTTTGAAAGGTTTATCGTCATAATATGTTAATAGAGGTTATTGGTGCTGCAACTATGTACCGATAGGTAACTGGTTGACATGTAGCGAACACCGACTTTCCTTGTGTCCTGGTGCAAAGTAAACACCTTATTATTTTTTTATAAATTACAAGTTAGCCCTTGAAGGCACTGGAACTGTATACCTGCTTCCATAACTGACGTTATAAATGCTAAAAAATGCTTTGTGGACGAAGATAATAATTTTTTTGGGACTATTTGACGACCTCCGTAGCGCAGCGTGTACGCTTTCGTATTATATAAAGTGGGAGGTCCTGGGTTCGATTCCCGGCTCGATGCTGGTCCGTCATTCAACTTGAAACGCTTCACTTATTATAACGTTACCCGGCAGCTCATTCGTTAATAGTAAAAAAAGAAATGTGTTTGTTTATATGTGTTACACGTGTTTCATTTATTAATTGTTAAAAGTAATGAATACGCACCAAAATTCATTCAACCATTTAAGCATGAAGAGGAAATAATAGTTACGTAGTTTAGGTCTATTCTTAGGAACCGTTTATTTTTCCAGGATAAAAAAGCCTGTGACACTCAGATTTCTCAGACGCCGAAGCCTCAAAAAAAACTCGTCAAAACGTTTCTCTGTTTGCACATGATCGAAGGTCAGACCAACAAACAACTTTGCATTCATAATGTTAGTACGTATGGAGGCTCGTAATGCATCATGGCGGACGAGTGAGCCTTTCATATGAAACTGACTTTTACCCGCGACATCGTTATCTGTACATCTATACAAATAAATAAAATTGAAGTGTCTGATTGTAATATTGAAATAACCATTTTTTACTACATGCATATGAATATGTATACAGTACATACACCAAAATAACATTTTTTACAATTTTTGTCTGTCTGTCTGTTTGTTCCGGCTAATCCACAAGTTCTCCCACCAACAAATCAATATCCGATTTCACTCATTCTTTTTTTGTAGAAAGGATTTAAAGTTTATCCTGTAATTATTTCAAGTAATTCGGGTTAGTAATCTATTGCTTCGTGATTGAAAGACAAACAAACACACTAACTCAACGCAGACGAAGTCGCGGGTGACAGCTAGTTAATATATAAAAATAATTACCTAGGTATCTTACTCCATTTCTACTTCAAAAGAATAGGGAGTGAAATTTTTGACTAGCATTTAAAAAAGTATCAAACTATTTAATTTTTACTAATAAAGTCATGTCATTACACAAAATTTTATAATCTGCGGTTTTAATATATTATTTTTCTGTACTTTTGCGTTGTGTGCAATCAAATCAATTAAAGCTGATTTATTTATGCAAACCTATTACAGGCATCTATGAAGCGTTCATATAATAAAATATATTTCCATTGTTTTCATTCGTGAGATGATGGTGATAACTACACTGGCCAACTTAAAACTAAATCTAAGAAGTAGCCCACAAAATACTTTTTTATCGTTTATGTAATCGTTGATAACATAATAGATTTTTTTTATAAGTTTACGTTCTATAAAATCTATGAACTTATAGAGAGACATCTGCCAGATTTTAGTAGGTAATTTCTTATAAAATAATATACAATTTCGAGAGTTATTAATTTTGTGCAGTCCATATTTTTCGTTTTTTCCTCTAGCAGCAGTAGAAATGTTATCATTTATTCATTCTAAAGTCCACAAATTTTTAATAAATTAAGTTTCTTTCTACTCGTACAGCTTAATCATAGATATTAGAATATCGAACTCAAAGTTTTGAAAAGCCTATAGCAAACTTATTTTAATTTTATTTTCCAATATTTCTCTTTGTCATTTTCAGTTCTTACACCTAGTACCTCTTACACCTAGTACTTATAAATGCCTTACGTCATCCCAAGGGATTCGCAAAACACTCTGGGATTCCTTTAACGTTGATCATCAAGGAATGTGGGGCTGTTGGTTAGGTCATTACATAAAAACTGGACGCGCGAGATGTTTCGCGTGCCTTGACCATGTTTCAATTTAATTGTAACCTTATAAAATTATGCTAATGCCTCTTATACGTGAGGAGGGGCAATTGGTTTGATGATTATGCCCACTCTTGCACTTTAAGAGGAAAAATCACGAGTAAAGAGCGATAGTGCGTAGCTTATATATTAAGTTTTCGCAGATATACATCCTTTGACCTATTTCTATTTAAAAAATCATCTTAAACATATCTGATGGTAGCTAGAAGAGATCTTTTATAAATATAATTTATAAAATTTTCGTTGTATACCTCTTTCATATGTGTTAGTCATTATAGATCTGGTGCAAAAAAAATAAATTTAAATACGTATACTAACATTTATCTAACAATTATAACCATTAAGATCCAATGTACGGATAGAATCGAATATCGAATCGAAGCTGTCATAGTCTAGTGGTTAGGACGTCAGCCTCTGAATCAGAGGTCGTGAGTTCGAACCCGGGCACGCCTATAACCCACGCCTATATACACCTATAACTTTTCGAAGTTATGTGCGTTTTTAAGTAATTAAAATATCACTTGCTTAAACGGTAAAGGAAAAGATCGTGAAGAAACCTGCATGCCAAAGCGTTCTCTATAATGTTCTCAAAGGCGTGTGAAGTCTGCAAATCCGCACATGGCCAGCGTGGTGGACTATGGCCAAACCCTTCTCATGTTGAGAGGAGACCCGAGCTCTGTAGTGAGCCGAGAATGGGTTGATCACGATGACACGTATGGATAGATCTTACCTACTAACTAAATGAAGATTTGCGTAAAAGTAAATTATGAATGCTGATTAAACTTTTATGTAGTGATCTCACGCCCCGTCACTCCATTTTAACTCGCGCCATGGAAAATTGTGCCAAACTTACTGCGCCAATTCAACCGCTGTCATGGTCTATATTATTAACAAGGTTTTTTTAAAAATATTCATAAATCAATATCGGTGGTCCAAAAACACGTAACGTAACTTTAAGATTTTAAAAACTATAGATAGCACATGAAACAGTTCAGCAAATTCTGGCAAAATGTTATTCAGTCGTACTGAATACACTTTTTTATAATGAACCAGTTTAATAAGGGAATATTTATTCTTTTTTTATATTTTGTAAAGCAAAATACAGCCTTGCCTTCTAGGAATTCCGAGCAACAGTGTCCTCCTGTAAATCACTCTCGAAAGGAATATCAATTTGCATTAAGCGCACGTTAAAACTAAAACTATAGAAATATGACCACAGGCACCCATTAGCATGATTTACAGCCGAACCGTTTATTTCAAACCGACGCTATTTTGTTCTCTATGTCAATAGCCTTAGGGCGAAACGACGTATTACAGGTTGTAGGAACATGGTATTCTCTGATATTAAGCTAGACTCGAGCACCGATATCGGTGACATCATTTGGTTACACGAAGCTTTTATTCAGTAAATACAACAGTTAATTATATGTATTGGATGTTTGACCGATATGTATTTTTATCTGTGTCATCGTTATAAACCAAATTGAGTGTTATTAAGAGGACTACTTAAGTATCACTTGTGGGCAGGTTTGTAGGTTTTTTATTGCGGATATATGCCATTAAATTGCGTTGTGATCTTGTATATCTACGAGTATGTTATCGTTTACCTAAAAGCTACGGAAGCTTTTGTTATATATCCTGGAATAAGAAGTCGCACATTAAGGGAACATTAGTTTAAGGACAGTGCAAACCCTTTTTTTTTCTCTCTTTTCTCTCTCTCTCACGCTGGGAAATGCTTTTACGCATCCCCTCCGGAGGCGTCGCAGGCAAAAGTGCGCCGCTTCCGACGGGGTATGTGGGACTCCCCGGCGGCCAGGCTGGAGACCAGAATACCCACTAAAACTCGCGATGCTCCTTCGCGTCGCCTGGTGGCTGGGTGGGAGTGCAAACCCTTAAAATATAAGAGAAATCGCTTCAATGACTAACGATAAAAATTACGTTTTTAAAATGAGTTTAAACAGGCTTTTTTTTTTTTTTGAAATTTTCATTACATAATATTTCCGTCAAAGAATAATTATCGCAAAAATATTAGAAGTACTCGCTATGAGTTTCTTGCTACATCAATGCAGCCATTCATTTATAGTTAAAACTACCAAAAGAGAGAAGTGCGTACTGCTGGAGTAAGAATTAAACCTATGTTATACCGGTATAATTAAAGAAATCAAATATCATGAAACATAGCCAGCTAGAAACCCGATTAATCCGAAAGTCTACGTGAAAACTTCAACTTAAAAAAATTATATAAAACCTATTAAAATAGGTTTAGTCGGTGTCAGTACAAATATAGTTAAATTTAGCAGTTTTGGATATCCATCATTTAATCAGCAACAATGATGTCAATATAACCTACCTACCATTGCCTTTTTATAAACATAAGCTTTTATAACGTTTACCGTGTTTACCGTGTCAATTTCACTTAGTTACATTTTAATTTTTTTACCTATATAAGTATGAACATACTACATATTTTGTATATACTGTGTCTCATTGGCATTATTTTATAAATTTTTTAATTGTATATCAATGAGATGTAACGCGTTGATAACTTTCAAAAAAATAAATGTGTCGGCAATCAGAGAGCAGCGCCATCTAGTTTTAATTCTGTTCTACCAAGAGTATCTGGTCTTTTTGTGCGAAACTACCCACGTCTACACAAATTACCGACGGACACGCCCCTGTTCATCCTATAAATATATTAATAAAAAGAATGTCTCTTTTGCTTGTAATAAATATTTAAACTAGTACCTATTTATTTACGTACTATTCCTACACAAGATAAGATACGAAACCCTTATTGAGGGAATCAGAGTCGCGTTATTTTGATGTAATAGTTACGTACAGTGGCAATGTAATAGTCGTAACCTCACAGGTTATGAAAACATTGGTTTGTTTACTTGATGCCGCTGCGGCAGCGTTACCGAGTTTCTAGCTCGTTGGGTAATTGATTTAATGATTATACGCGGGGTCGTTTGCGTGGGGTCACCAACTGTTCTGACTTCTAAGAACCCGTCCTATTTTCAAGGGTCTACTAATTTTTAACACAAAATATTTGGATTACATACGCACCTTTTTGTTAGTATTCACTCTTTTTTTTTATACACTACAAGTAAGCCCTTGGCGGCTATCTCACTGGTATTACATTAAGTGATGATGTTGTCTAGGATGCTAACGGGCTAACCTGTTAGGAGTATGGTAAACCCACGCTCCTAATTGGTTTTTACGCGACATCGTACCGGAACGCTAAATCGCTTGGTAGGGTGGTAACTAGTCACGGCTGAAGCCTCCCACCAGACCAGACTCGAGTCTGGAACCGAACTTAAGACCTACACTTTTAAAATGCCACTTTTAAAAGCGACGGTGCATGCACTGCGCTATGGAGGTTAGTCATGTTCATCTGAACAGCATTTTAAACTTTAATTAAATAGTAATAATGATTGTAAAAGCGTCCCTTTGGAAGTAGTGTGGGGGCTTAAGCGGTAGGTAAACGTTACTAATCATACAAAATGGTACTAACATATAAACTATAATTAAATTAAAAAAGTCTTGAGTTCTTATATAAAATACGAATAAACTTTCTCAACAGACTTCTACGTTATAAGTTTGTCTTAAAATTCAAAGGAACTTTGTTCTATATAACTACTTGACATTGGAAAGTAACACACCACCACAGGATCTCTTATTTATTTATCCGAAGTGCCACCAAAAGAATTATATGTAAAATATAGACATTTTAATAATCTTAGGTGCTAGGGTACACATGTCTCTTGTCTGGTTGTCGCGATTTATGGCAAGTTATTCATTGAATTTCCTGGACTTCATCAAATTATTAACCTTTTTATCGGATACTATATATTTTATCGCTACTTTGGACACTATCGTCGTTCCATGCGGTGGTCGCTCCACTAAGTTCTAGAGCTATACTTAGCCTTGATCCCCTTCGTGAAGCTACCTGTTCTGCTCTGCCACCTCTTTAAATGCCAACTAGATTATACGGCCCGTTGCCCATAGCGCGACATTATCTAAATACCTTTAAGTTCGTCCGCGTATAATATCAAATTCAAATTCAAAATAATCTTTATTCAAATAGTCCTTAAAAAGGCACTTTTGACGCGTCTATAATTTACATAGTAGTTATTTCATGGTGATAACTATATTCGTAAACTTAAAACTAAAGCTATGAGGGTTCCAAACGCGCCCCGGTCTAAGAAGAAGCCCACAACAAACTTAGCCGGGTTTTTTTTTCGTTATCACCATCTCACATAATGAATAATAAACTATAGTACCTATGGAGATAGAGCAATTATCTTAAATGCCGTTTCATAGAGGCTTGAAACTTGTTTCTACTTCACTGAGAAAGTTACGTCAAATTCCGCTCATTTTTATAAGTTTAACTTTTTGCTATTCAAAATACAACTAAAATATACATTTCAATCTGATAATAACGTTTTTGATCTTCACTCTACCAAGTGGGGGAGTCTGCCAACTTATAGAGCCATCTTGGCTGACTCTTAACCATTCCATCCATCAGTTCTCTTCGTATTTAGTTTCGCAACTCATTTATCGCACTCCGTGATATCAGCATGGGTTATGCCTGAAAATCAGCGCTGCAGTCCATTTGGACGCAGCATCAAGGGCAGCGCCCTGTTCAGCCAAGGTCTAGACACATACGTTTTTAGATGAGATGTACTTTTTTCTTTTAAAGGCTGAATAAACGCAATTTTGATTTTGATTTTGATTTACGAAATTCGGTTATTTCACGAACGTCGCATTCTGATTTTCATTAACTCTCTTCACTGGCCGCTGAGTATTGCGATAGAAATACCCGAAAACGACTTCCATTGCGAACTTTTAAGTTATATTAAGGGTTATTTATAGCCGTGGAATAGTATCGCCGAGTAAAAACACATGAACATAAATAATCTGTTTAACGACTGCGTGTTTTATTAGCGCAACTTCCTTTGCTCGCTGCCTACAATACGTCAGTATAATGTAACGCGTAACGGTTCACCCTGCAATTACATTCACATCTCTGATAGATCTGGTCGAATGGATGCGTAACTACTCTTTAATAGATTAACTATGTGCCGAAATTAAAAAAACATTTTCTAATTAATAATAATCGGTTATATCCAAGACTAGCTGCGTTGAGTTAGTGTGTTTGTTTGTCTTTCAATCACAAAGCAATAGATTACTTGAACATTGCAACATTACTTTATTTTTCTAAAATAAAAGACTTTTTCTAAAATAAAAGTAGCCTAAGTTACTCAGCACTTATTACATCAGCTACCTGCCAATAAAAGTCCCGTAAAAATCGGTCCAGCCATTTCAGACATTAGCCGGAACAAACAAACAGACAGACAGACAAAAATTGTAAAAAAAAAAATATTTTGATGTATGTACCGTGTACCGTATCATATGCATGTAGTAAAAAACGGTTATTTCAATATTACAAACAGACACTCCAATTTTATTTATTTGTATGGATAAGTCTGGCGTAACGCTAGATAATAATATTTCTCTTACAATGCGATGTCTTAGTTTTACGTAGCAATTCAATCTGATTTAGACCAACTTACAGTTTTAGCAATTTATTACTTTAGGCTCTGGTTCTTTAAAACGCCAGCGTCTTATCGTCTCTTACTATCGTACGTACAAACCGTTTATTTAAAAAGAAAAGTCTAGAAGTTACTTACTAGCAATCTCTTTTACAGTAAATGTCTTGGAGCTGGAAGCGCTGCTCATAATAATTAATGCTATCTTTTCGTTAATTCTCTAAGCCTGCGAATTCCCTCGGTTTTGCATATCATTGCTATGGCATTTGTTAAACAAGATGTAAAATGATTATAAAATACTAATATTATTCATGCGAAGGCTTATTTGTTTGTTTTTGCTTGTGTTTTTTTGCAGTTAAACGCAAAGCATAGGCCCTGGATGTTTTGTTAAATAAAAATTTAAGTTCAAAGTTTATATGAAACGTAAGCTTGTAGAAAAGTCCTACTATAGTGTAAAGGATTATGTAAATGATAAACAAGCATGGGTGTGAAATATTGCTCTAATAATGATAGCTCTTAATATAATTTTAAGTGGCATGTGAGATGGTGATAACAAAAAGAAAATTTACCTGGCTAAGTTTGTTGTGGGCTTCTAAGACCGGGGCGCGTTTGGAACCCTCATAGCTTCAGTTTTAAGTTTACGAATGTAGTTATCACTATGTAAATTATTGACGCGTCAAAAGCGCCTTTTGAAGGACTATTTGAATAAAGATTGTTTGAATTTGAATAAATACTCGAAAAGTGAATGCGCTACCTTTCATTCCGGGAGAACTTTATAAAGGATTTCCATTTGTATCAAATTAGACAGGTTGCATCCAACCTCTGTATAATAAGATACTTATATATAATTTAATCTAAATTTCAAAGTAGAACATTTGAATTTAGTTGATATTGAAGCTGTAGATAAATATACCCAAGTGCATTCCGCATTCGCGAGCTAAGGCGGATTAATTGACGTCAAGCTGATTAGGCGCTTCGGGCTTAGACAACAACAACAATGGATTGCTTACACGAATCAGCAATCACAGCTAGGTTGCCTCAAAGCAGTCAGCTCCGCGCTTATCTTCCACAAGATAGAAGGATGATTGTTAAATTGTTGATGTTGGAAAACAGCAACTTCAGTAGAAACTGTCTTCCCAAAGCGGTGGTAGAATCAATACAAACAAATAAACTCGACATTACAAAAGGGCTTATAAGTTCTAATTAGACTGATTTAAAAAAAATGTTATACGTTAATTGTTTACTCTTGAGAATAATTTCCATTATACTCATCGCGAGTACTAGAAAAAGTATTTAATAACGTGAAGCGGTGATAGCCTAGTGGTTAGGACGTCAGCCTCCTAATCAGAGGTCGGCGGTTCGAATCCGGGCACGCACCTCTAAATTTTCGGAGTTATGTGCGTTTTTAAACAATTAAACTATCACTTGCTTCAACGGCGAAGGAAAACATCGTGAGGAAACCCGCACGCCTGAGAGTTCTCCATAATGTTCTCAGAGGCGTGTGAAGTCTGCCAATCCGCACATGGCCAGCGTGGTGGACTATGGCCAAACCCTTCTCATATTGAGAGGAGACCCGTGCACTGTAGAGAGCCGGTAATGGGTTGATCATGATGATGATGAACGTGAAGTATAAAAAGTGAATTGCTTATTGCTTTGTTTAGACAAATACATCACCTATCTATATCTATTTAAAATTAATCTGCATCTAGACGATTCTTGTACACCGAATACATACTCGTATATATATTTTAAAATGTTGATCACTACTTATTGTATCTAACAGTAAATGACCACTAAAACTGGTCACAAACTCATATTTTGTCTTGACTCAGGATTGCTTATTTCCTTAGGATTTTATTCGAAAAACCGGAATCTACGCGGACCCATTCGCGGGCACCAGCTAATAAATTAAAATTAAAATTGCGCTTAATTTTAGATTAGTACCTATCGAGAATATCTTTGCAGAATACCTGGCCTGTCTGTTATATACTATTACAATATTTTGGTCTAACCGTAAATCGGAACGAAGAGCCTCGTGTTTTGTAGTTGAACATGTCAACCAATAGACCGAAGTGCCGCTTACGAATTGCGCTTTGTAAAATATTTACTTTCATTCACTACGATGGAAGGGAAAAACGTCCCAAATGAGATATTGTTCTGACAGTAAAGTGTCGACAGTATAAAATAGATGATACTCTACGAATTCCTCGTCCGCATGTGCCAAAAGCGCCTTATTATCTCAGAGTCGCGCGCGTCGTAGAATCCGTCGCCGAAATAGACCGGCCACCATAACTCAGCGAAGCTGGAGGTGGACAGCGGACGATGACAGCCGCTACGATAAAGGCGAGCCCAATATAAAGCGATGCGTGTGCTGCCAGTGACAAGACGCGCCCTTTCGGTTAAGACTCAATTGGTCCCAGGTAGAACGCAAACTTTAACGCCAATAAGACCGCAAGGCTGCGGTCTTTTAGTCCAAGTGGACACCGCGGTTTGACCTTGCCTTAACGCGTCTGTGTCCGTGTCACCGCTCCTTGCCATTCCGCGCCCGAGGTCCAACCACATTTGCATTCGAGCTCTGACCGACAAGAAGCTTTTTCGACAAGAATTCTTGTAGAAATTCAAATACAAACCCACAAAAATAAGCACACTTTCAATCACATGTTGGTATATACTCGTACCGGTAGATGGTTCAGTTTATCTTAAGCATAATGGTTCTTAGTAACCAACTTTGTTAAACTGATTTATTACAGTTAAAAAGTGAATTTATCTAAGAATTAAGTAAAACCTACATAATTATTATTTGGAAAGCTGTTAGATTTGTAATTATTAAAAATTAAATAAATAAAGGCCAAGATACTTTACGCGTCACCGTGGAAGAGGGCTGGAAGCGTTGCTTTGGCTCACGGTGTGAGTGCCGGGATGTGTCGTAACTCCTGATGCATCTGTAACCTACCTGTAGTATGTCAAACGGTTGTCCCATTACTTACGCGTAAAATTTCTGATCTTCAAAAAAAACCTAGGCACTTTTTTCACGCGGTCATGGACGCGGGCTGTTTGGCCTCAGCTTAAAGCCAAATTCTCGTTGAGAGTGCCGAGTTGTGTGATGCATCTATATCCTCGAATAAGACTAACTTTTGTCCACTACTACACATGGTTTAGTTTTAACCTTTAACGTAACTGTGGAAGTATGTAACTCTAACGACATAAGAACTATGAAATCGGTGCATTTAGTATAAAACATCGTAAACACGTTCATTATATTTTGCTCAATTAGTTTTAGAAAAAAGCATCATATATAAATTGCCTTTGATAGTTGATCTCTTATTAGTCTAGTATTGCATTGTATAATAACAATATTTGACAGCCAAATCGTACGTTTAATTTAAGGTTTAAGTGGATTCATTACATTATTAGCTACGACATGTAAAACTAGGATAACCTATTATTATATTTATGAAACCTACCACTTAACTATTTCTTGATATAATCTATAGTATAAAGGATTACGGATACGACAAAAAGTTCAGGCATGAAATAACTAGGTGTGTTACAAAGCCAGACGTCGATTACAAAAAAAACATCTTTCTACGTTTGTTGTGGTCATCTTCTTGACAGGGACGCGCTCGGAACCTGCGTAGAGTATTTTAGTCATCATGATCAACCCATTGTCGGCTCACTACAGAGCACGGGTCTCCTCTCAATATCAGAAGGGTTTGGCCATAGTCCATCACGCTGCCCATGTGCGGATTGGCAGACTTCACACGCCTTTGAGAACATTATGGAGAACTCTCAGGCATGCAGGTTTCCTCACGATGTTTTCCTTCACCCTTGAAGCAAGTGACATTTTGATTGCTTAAAAACGCACATAACTCCGAAAGTTAGAGGTGCATGCCCGGGTTCGAACCCCCGACCTCAGATTAGAAGGCGGACGTCCTAACCAGTAGGCTATCACAGCTATCGCTTTTATATGTTCTATATGAAAGGAGTTTGTATCGTCAGCTCAAGGTATGAGAAGGTCCTTTTGAGGTCTAACTTGTGTTTTATAGAGGTCGATCAAGATCAAGATTTTCAAAGCTCTGCTTAAATTTAGTCATATTGTTATCACCACTACAATTAATTTAAATGTCATGTCATGTATTCCTTCTTTAGTTTTATTACAATGAGCAATGTTTTGGTATGATATTTTGAAATTAGCTATATTTATATTTTTAACACCTGTATCAAGTAGGATTTGTAATGTTTGTTTCCCGCTTCGGAACAGCTGGCCAGGCTGCGTTCCTACAGTAGTACTTTCCTCTCGCTCTGTCTAGACAGGAGCTGCGTCGCGCGGCCGGAAACGAAAACCGCAATGCGGACCTATTGTGTGTCGCATACTCACTTATGCATCTCAAAAACAAATAATTTAATTGCGTCTAGTAATATGGAAATAATTATTGTGGATTTTTTTTGAACACCGATCCTGATTTGGCTTAATTAATTTTTTTATCGGGGATTTTTCGGTGATTTAGTCAAAGAAGTTCCACACGTCTGAGCATAGGTCTAACAATAAGGGATATAAACCATAGATTAAACGTGCTGATGACTATGCGCTGGCGGGCCTTGGAAGCTTACATCACAGCTTGACCAATATTTGAGAGTGGTATTAGGAATTAAATCCATTTTTTTTTTGTGTGAGCGTTGACTGAGTTGATTGACCTTTATTATTCGTTCTATATGAGAGAGAGGACGTCTGTGCCCAGGTGTGAGACTTTGAGGCGTAATGATGTTGAGTTCGAGACCCGTTTCTAGACTGATCGAGACAAGACACGTTAATGCCGTATGGACCTGCAAAGAAAATCATAGTTCATCATCATCCAATTTCAGATTATTAGCTATGGGTCATCATAACTCATGGACTGTTATGTTTTTGTACAGGTGATGCTGGGCGGGGCGGGCGGGGCGGTGTCGCCTGCGGGCGACGACCTGCTCACCGTCACCGTCGTCAGGGACGAGCACGGGTACGGGATGAAGGTGTCAGGTACGAATCCTTACAATTATTTTTCACTTAAACATTGTGTAAGAAATTCTTAAACTACCCCCAGACTCAGTGTAGGTTTTTTTATCTGCCCTTTAATATATAATATTTAATTGCTAATGTGTAAGTGTATGCGCAAATTTTAAGTGAACTTAGAATCCCGGGTTTAACTGCGTTGCGGAAAAGCCTTTATTCTCACGATTATCATCATTATATAATTATAAATTCACTTCGAACCAGTGCGGTTGATCTATCCTCTAAAAATATCTCCGCAATGAGTGAGGACACCTGTGCCCGGTGGTAGGTGATTTGTGATACAAGGATGATAATAATAATGAACTGCGAGATTTTTTAAATTCACAACATTGATATGCAAAATTGCGTTGACTTGCGAACGTCTTGCGTAGGAGCTAGGGTTACAGAGCCTAGCCTCCGTGTCGAGCGTACTGCCAGTGGCTGATCCGCGTTGCAGGTGACAACCCGGTGTACGTGCAGTCGGTCAAGGAGCACGGCGCCGCCTGGCGCGCCGGCCTGCGCGCCGGGGACCGCATCCTGCGCGTGGACGCCGTGCCCGTGCACCAGCACTCGCACCAGCAGGTCGTGCTCATGATACGCGGTGAGTGACACCTTACCTTCCCGACGACCTTTTCATCGCCACCCAGCGCTGTGGCCCTGGTATCGCTTCCGTGATTTCACAGATACTATGAGGACCTTCCTTGGCGCAGTAGGGAGCGCTGTTGTCTTCTAAGTGTCAAAGGTTTTGGGTTCGATTCCCGGCAAGAAAAATTAACAATTATTCAATTCTGAAATTACTCTGGTCTGGTCTGATGTTAAGCGTTCCGGTACGATGACGCGCGGAAACCTATTAGGTATGTTTATATTTACAACTGCGATGCCTCTACTGGGTTAGCCTGATATATCTATACTTACAAGGTCCGTGTTTCGGAGCTATGTGAATTTCACTAAATTTAGCCCATTACTTCGCTAGCTATATCTATCCATACAAGGTATATGTTTCAGAGCTAATAGAATTTCACTAAATTTTGTCCACTACTTTGCTCACATTAAGTTCGCCGTTCTTGTGGTTCTAACTTCAAAGTGGACTTTCATGCAAAATTTTAATCCCCAGTATCAATCGTTTATGCTTATCTACTAGGCCCTTGCGTTAATAATAGCCGAATGTATATCAAACTTTAGCCCAATATTTCCAGTGCATTGGTTTAAGCTGAACCTTTTCTTCTTTATATAGATTTAAGATTAAAAAAAAATTATATCCATTATGAATACTAATATCATCTTGCAGCCAATCCCAGCACCGTGTTAACAGTTCAGCAGCACAGTTCACGGCACAAAACGCCCATCACAGCCCCGGTACCTGTCAATGTGAGTATGAGCGGCAAACTGCGTGATCTTCAGGTATAGGGCTTGGGAACCGGTAAAACTTTCAAACAGTTGTCTGGTGGGATGCTTCGGCCGTGGCTAGTTACTACGCTACCGACAAAGACGTGTCGCAAAGGGATTTAGCGTTCCGACACGATGTCGCGTAGAAACCAATTGGTATGGGTTTACTAACAGGTTAGCCCGCTACCATTCTAGACTGCATCATCACTTACCATGAGGTAAGGTTGCCGTCAAGGGCTAACTTGTAGTGGATAAAAAAAGCGGGTTTCGGCCATCAACCCTTGTATCAGAAACATTTATTTATTTGACCGGTTATAGATAGAGAAACCGTTTCTAAATCCATATTGTTCAGTTAACCGATATTAACCGGTTAATAAAGCTGCGCATCATGATTATAAAGAGGAATGGTATAAACCGCCTAACTTTGATAGTTAGACGGATTCAACATCCAGGTAACCTATATCACAAAGTTACAAATAGTTCAATCAATTAAAATACAGGTTTACAATACAGGCTGCAATACAGGTTTTCCTAGTGCCCTCTGCACTAGTAGGGAGAAATTATTATTGTAAATCGTTTTTGAACAATAAAATATTATCTTATCTTATCTTAATTAACCTATAGATATAATAATTTAACTGGTTACTTACCAAACATTTACATTAAACTTGGTGTCTTAAACGCAACTCGCAATGGTATACTAAAATATAACTTGTAAACATATTATAAAGCGGTTTAGTTATCGATCATTTGTCTATTAATGCCAACGGATGAAAATAGGACGATTGTCTCTGTTGGTCTCGAATGATGTAAAGCAAACGATCGAATAGAGTCTATGGAATATATTGTATGTTTCAGTCGGAGAAGCAACGCCAGCTGGAGGTGTCCAAAGCGCACACCGTGCGGTTGATGTTAGAGCAGGAGCAGAAATACATCAGGGACCTTAGAAGTATGTTCACTTTTTTGTCCCCTACCTAATCGGTACGATGCCGTAAAGATTAGGAGGCTAACTTACCGCCATAGACTGCATTATCACTTTTCCACCACTTGAAATTGCATTTAATGGCTAACTTGTGCTAGATTACAAAAATGTTCCTTACAAAAACCTCTTATCATATAAATGTTTCATACCTTAAATATACGGTGTGCGATAAAAGTGTTCATACACTCATTAAAGCTGCCCCAATGCGGGTTGAAAAAAAAGGGGTAAAAAGAATCATCATCACACCCTGGAACGATAGCTTAATGTACTCTTCAAGGCACAGTCGTGGGCAATGCCAACTTCCTAACTCTTTGATTTTTTTTTTACAGAATACTTAATACCTAGAAATAACCTGGGAATCGAACCAGGCACTTCGTGATCTCTAGTAGCAAGCACACAATACAATCAAATTTCAATTATTTCAGCCTATTAAAAACACTGCTGGGCACAGACATCCTCTCCATGGGAGATAAGAAATTTCAGACTAACAACATTGCTAAATTGCGGGTAGGCGAACATTAATACCCAAAAAAGATTATCTACATGTTGTCAGTGTTTGTTCCGTTTTTTTTTAAACTCTGTGGGAAATAATAAATTTGCATAAAAAATATTTATGTAGCTGTAATGTCGTTTACATATTAACAAAGACATTTATTTTAATCGCACCTTTTATACCCTTATCCAGAGTGCCAGCTATGAATGTGCCGAATTTCATCAACCTTGGTACAGTGCGTTACCGAACGTTCATACTGTGTGCCTTTGATAAGCATATTTAAAGAAGATTGAACAACTTGTTTTTAGATGAGCTGCTGAAAGTGCCGGACGTGAGGAAGCAGGCGCAGCTGGAGTCGGCCGAGCAGAGGTGTTCCAAGCTGCAGCACGAGATTGACACCATCATCGCCGCGCAGGTGAACACCCGCCTTCACAATAAGCACCGGTTTCATTTGACAAGCTGTTACAAAGCATAGCCGTTACATTGTATGTTGGTGGGATTGACCTTTTCGCATTTGTTATTATTTTACACGTTCAAATAGCTGTAATCATAAAATTTCAATTGCATATACAATAATGCAAAATAACCTCTCTGTCATGATCTGTTCCAATACCGCAGCATCCTAAAGAGATTTTATTTAGCAAACTTACTTCTTGCTTATATATATATATAATGTTTGGATGGATGGATGTTTGTTACTCAATCAATCCAGAACGACTGAACGGATCTGGATGAAATTTGGCACAAAGATAGGTTATAGCTTAGGCTTTAGAACTTATGGAAAATGTACCAATTTGCACAAACACATAACTTCCGTAAACGAAGTTACTTGAAAGGATATCGTCAAAACAATGTTTCATTTTACAGATATCTGTGGTTGAACTGTGCATTTTCAACTCTTTTTGGAAGTGGTTTGAAAATCACTTTACTGACTAATTAGAATTATTTTGCAAATTCAAATTTCAAATTCAAAATAATCTTTATTCAAATAGTCCTTAAAAAGGCACTTTTGACGCGTCAATAATTTACTCAGTAGATATTTCATGGTGATAACTATATTTGTAAACTTAAAACTAAAGCTATGAGGGTTCCAAACGCGCCCCGGTCTAAGAAGAAGCCCACAACAAACTTAGCCGGGGTTTTTCTTTTTTTCGTTATCACCATCTCACATAATGAATAAAATTAATAATAAACTATAGTACCTATGGAAATAGAGCAATTCACACCCAAGCTTTTTTATCGTTTATATAATCCTTAATATCGTAATATGATTTTTCTACAAGCTTTCGTTTTATAAAAACTTTGAACTTATTTTATAAAAACTTTACTTTGCGATTGGATTATTAAAGATAACAAAAAAAAATAATAGTTTTTCATAGTTAAAATCATATCCGGTGTGTCATTTAGTAACAATCAATTTATTTTATGATAACCCAGAGGTAACTTGCTGCTAAATAATATAAAGTTTAGGCTTTGTCAATCCACCATCATGCATACCCAACTTGTAGATAGCGCTTCAGTGATTCGTACTTTGTATCCATCAGCTCAAGTAAAGTAATATTACACTGGAGTATGTTGTGATTTATCACTTTTGAATAATATCATCACTCGCAATCCACTTTCTATTTTTATTTTATTTTTTCACATTCTCATAATTTTGTGAGTTTTTTGTGCCCCATCATTTAGATATGTAGATGTACAAATCCAGATTTAATATAATATATGTTTGAGGCAAAACAATGCAAATCCATTTTTAAAAGCGGTAGATTTTCTGACGGTTGGTAACTGGGTGCTACATTTTGTTATATGGAAATATTATATCAGTGTATCAAAGTCACATATAATGTGTATTCGAAAGGAATATGGAAATCTATGTTTAATTTTTTGGGTTAGTGTAGTGGCATATGCAGTTGAGAAGTTTTGGTTCCTAAAACACTTGTTAATCATCTACATATCTAAATAAACCATACAAAAAGGCGAAAATAAATTTATATATTATCTACCTGAGATGCTGTGTAATAAATAAGATTGACTTGATTAATTCATTGTAATAATAATAATGATTACTAACTATTGTTGGGACGGACGGTCGTTAACTTTGCGTTTCTGTTTTTGTCTATTTGTCTGCTTCTATGCATGTTTGTCTATTGTCAAGATTTTCATGCTTTTATATATTATATACTGTGGCGTACATGTTATTATTTTGCTTCAATGGCGTATTTCTTGTTGGTTTAATTTTTATTACATTGCTTAAAAAGTATTGTACTCATCTTCGGATTAATTGTATTCATTAAATATATATTTAGTTTACAAATGAAATTGAAGTATTACAGTGCTGTCTGGTTGCGCAGTATAGATTCCACCAATCAGGTTTTAGAATTTGAGTGAGTGTTCGATCATATTGTGATTAATCTGTTTGATGGATTCATACTTATTCATATTGTAATTTTTTAAAATTTGTTATAATTATTACCAGATACATTGTAAGTAATAAGTAATAATGGAGTCTCCTCAAGAGTTTTTGTTTCAAGATTGTCATTTTGTTCACCGTATATTTTTAGAATTTAGGATGTAGCAAAATGTATAGAAGCAGATATAATATTATTGTATTACATATTTATCTTTTTATAATTCATTTTCGCCTCCACTGTCAAGGTTGTGGTATGACGTTACGTTTGTTTAGGGTTTAGATTATTTGGATGGATATTAAGCATCACTCACTCCTCCATCCACATGAAATATCATCCCAAAAATTCTAGCCGGAAGCAGTGCAACCACCTTCAACACCGAAATTGAACAGAGTGAAGGACGGCCTCCCAAACACTGGTTTTCTAAGCGGCCTACCCAGGTCCCTCAGCAACCTCACCGGTCAGAGCTTGAGGAACCTGCGGCAAGCGCGCCAGAAGCAGGACACCACGCCGCTCGTGCGGCAGAACTCCGACGAGACCAACAACAAGCGGCGCCACCTCCACAACAACACAGTGCCGATGGTCCCCACCACCTGTCTGGATAACACGCCCCCGCCCCTGCCGCCGAGGTCCATAGAGCGGCCCAAGAGGATACCTCTCAGCCCCCCCGTCAGCCCGGTGAACCCGCTGGCGATGAAGCCGTGCACCTCCTCACCAGTTCACAACAAGTACTACAAGAAGCCGTACCCGATGCACCAGTCCATGCCGCCGTACCGGGAGGAGAAGTTCAGGAGGTCGTCGCATTCGCTGGACGGGGAACTGGAGGGCCCCCAACCGAACTCGATCGCTTTGCAAATGAACTATCCGTTGATTAACGTGCCGCCGCCGCCCTTGCAGGTTAGTTGGGGTTCGCTGATTGAGCCATTTCTTTAAACAATCTTCAAACCAAATCTTCAAACCAAATCTTCAAATTTGAGGGTATTTTTTGAGTTTGCTGACAGTGTATTAAGATGAGAGTGGATTAAGGCCAACTCGAAGGACACAGATGTGTAAGGGATTTAAGTTTATAGTAGTCTCTAAAAACGATTTGTTTTCTTTGACGGCTCAATCAGTGAACTGATTTCGTAATAAAACGCCAGTAAAATGTTCTAGAAGTATTTTTGTAAATATTTCTAGAAGTTTTTGCTTTGCTTTTGGTGTTTTTTTTTTTAAAGATTATTTTCTCATCAATGTCATTACGATCACATAAATGTACTTGGCTTTTATTATCTTCATTGTAGCTTCAATATTGTTGTAGTTTAGATTCACTTTCGTAGTGGTTACACCCAATAAAATATGTTCGAGATATTAATCCTATTTATACTGATACAATTTTACAAGTTTTTATATATATTAAATTGTTTAAATGTGTCATCTTATATTTGTTTAATATGATCTTTGTCTGTCTCGAGAATTGCTGCATTTGATATGTTTTTTGAATATAGCTAACCTAACCTCTTTATTGTAACTAACTCTTGTTGGTTTGGTCTTAATTTTCGTTCTATGTTCTCAAAACAACAACCTTTGAAAAACCTGTGTGCTTTTTACTCTAGTACGTCTCATAGGTTCAATACTAAGCATTCAACTACAGATTGTCAGCGTTTACCCACAGGCAAAATATTGTTACTTTAGCGACTTTCTGTCAAATTTCTTGTACCAGTTTGATGATGCAAGGTTCTTTACTTTTCGCGCTTGTGAAGTCTGCATCTCCTGAGGATGATCCGGTGTCGGGTCGAAACGTGCGTGGAGGTTCTAGTGGAGGTTTTTGTGGGGTGTAATATTATACAAATCTCCCGGTTGTCGCCGGAATATAGCAAGTTGTACTTGCTGTTTATTGTTTTGATGCAAGGTTCGTTAAGCCTTCATCGATCTCGTTTAACACTAAGCCTGTGATAATAATTGTTAAAGCCAAAAACGCATTTGAGCAGCGTGGTGAGTCTCAGCCTAAAATCCTGTGGGGGATATGCCCAACCGTGGAACACTGATAGGCGGATGATTATAATAAAAGAAAAGTCTCAATAATAAATCGTACATGAACAATATGATAAGTGAGTTAAATGTGTTCAAACATATTTACTACCGCTGAAAATGATTAAAGGTACTATATCAAAATATGTATATAAAACGAATCATTGTATTGTGACAGACGGACAACCGGAGCGCAGTCCCCGTGCTTCACGTCCGGAGTCAGTCTTCCCCTGAACATTTGGACCATGAGTTACCGAGAAGTAAGTATAAGATCTACTGTAACATAAAGGGAAATTGAACTTATTCGCATAGTTTTAAAGCTTAAAGTCCTAAGAGTCTAATTCTAAAAATTGGCACGATAACTCGTATTTCTTGCTCCTTCTTCCTATACCTCAGTATGGAACCTTTCACCTATTGTTTACAGATCAGAGTAGCATGGCGCACGCGATGGAAAAGGAGGCGTGGTCACGCGGCACCCCGCCCCCCGGCACCCCGCCGCCGCCCTACCCGCACCCCGCGCACCCCGCCATGCGGACACAAGTAATCTTCATTATCATGAATCATAACTAATCTTTACTAACATTATAAATGTGAATGTAGGGATGTTTGTTACACTTTCACGCAGAACTACTCGACTGATCGTCATGAAACCTTGTACACATATTCTTTGAGGTATTAGAAGTAAATAATCAACATCATCATGATTAACCCATTGCCGGCTCACTACAGAGCACGGGTCTCCTCTCAACATGGGAAGGGTTTGGCCATAGTCCACCACGCTGGCCATGGCAGACTTCACACGCCTTTGAGAACATTGTAGCGAACTCTCAGGCGTGCTAGTTTCCTCACGATGTTTTCCTTCACCATTGAGAAAGTGATATTTTAATTGCTTAAAAACGCACATAACTCCGAAAAGCTAGAGGTTCAGTACACAACAACAACAACATCAACAACTTAAAAACTTAGGAGTATGGCTTTACTATAACAGGTTAGCCCGTTACCATCTTAGACCGCATCATTCAGGCGAGATGCCGTCAAGGGCTAACTTGTGATATAAAAACAAAAACTTGTCTTTTTCTAATTCATATGAAATATTAACAGCCGTGCTCGGACCCGCAGAGGGCTATAATCTCAATGGAAGAAGATGACTCCCCGGCCTCGGTAAGCACGTTTTTACTTAATAACGTTTATATAAAGCAATTTCGCCATCATGTAGCTCTTTCAAATTGATCCTTTATGGGAATATCTAGATTTCGTTGTTTCCTGCCCTTTTTCAATCAGTGGCCGCCATCTCTGCGACTCGTTTGATGTCGTCTGCTCAAGCCCAATGAGTAGGTACTAATTGGGCACCTGTCTAGCAACGCAGGCGCTTATCGGCGGCCATTTCTGCACACTTGGGCCCAAAATTCTAACACGTAACGGGCGGTCCACCCGGTACATTAGGCGTGGTGGTCTGTGCGGCGCCGCAGCGGCGGTATACATAGAGGAGTCGGCCATGCCACATTGCAAGCACGCTGAGACTTGTAACCATTGGGGGAGGTTTATACGTAACTAGTTTGCGGAGCGGCACTGCCCGTATACATACCATTACGTCATCGCTCGGTGCGTCGCCGCAATGCGCCGCGTGCACCGACCGTAACGAATCACCACAGGTTACAGCCTGCTCTCAAACCTGTCAATCGTAAGTGCTATGGCGACCTATGTGGCGCAACGCGCGAGTTGTCGCATTATTAGATGGGAGGACGGGTTCGATTCCCGGCTCGAGTCGTGTCTGGTGGGAGGCTTTGACAAAGACGCGTCGCCAAGCGATTTAGCGTTTCGGCACGATGTCGCGTTGAAACTTATTAGAAGGGGCTACCATACCCTTAACAGGTTAGCCCGCTACCATCTTAGACTGCATCATAACTACCAAAAAAAAATACCAGTTACATGATGTTGTGGTTAACTGAAAATGACTTCTGATTTGTATGTTTATTTCCGCAGGACAACTCCACATACTCGGGCCTGTTCTCGAATCTGCGCTCCGTCCGCGAGTCCAAGGCGCGGACGGCCGTGCTCATCAACTGGCTGCTGGGGGAACGGAGGTCATTTAAATTTCCTTACGTGCCACTCGTGTAGTAACCACACTTGATGCTGATTGATAGAACCTTTTATTTTTATTTTTACTCTCCTAATAATTAAAAAATAGATCAATAGTAAAAAAAAAGGATCAATAGTAAATTATCACTAGACTCGGCTGGTGCTTTTTTTGTAAGCTACTATTTATTGAACTTAGTCCTTGGTATAAACCGCATATTATTGAAACGTTATGTTGATTCTTAAAAATATGAGCCGGTCAGTTACCTTACTCATAGACGTAAACGCCCTACTCGAATGCATTATAATTTTCATTATCTTCTTATATATATTTACATGAGTATTTAGTTCCGCACATTTCTTTATTTTAAGTACCAATCAGCGTTTAATTGAATGTAAAGTTTTTCTACAAAGTGTGAGCCTTGAATGACGTGTGTCCGTCTGTTTGTCACAGATGCGCGTGTGCGAGCTTGCTGCTCGTGCTGACCGACTCGTACCGCTCGGCCGCGGGCGTGACCACCCACACGCTGCGGCGCTGGGCCTACGAGATCCAGTCCACCTTCCTCATGCCCAACGCGGTGAGCGACCACTGCAGCCTGCCTGCTCCAGCCATTATGTGTTCTAAATAAGCACAACCTGACACCTAAGAATATTATCATCTAGGAAAACTATAATGCGTAAACATGTACCTATATAAGAGCATAGCAAAACTTTTTTTATACACTACAAGTTAGCCCTTGACAGCTATTTCACCTGGTGGTAAGTGATGATGCAGTCTAGGATGGTAGCGGGGTAAACTGTTAAGGGGATGTTAAACCCATACTCCTAATTGGTTTCTACGCGACATCGTGCCGGGACGCTAAATCGCTAGACACGTATTTTGTCGGTAGGGTGGTAACTAGCCACGGCCGAAGCCACCAGGAACTTGTTACAAATCAAAAATTGACTACCATTATAGAAATCTAATATGACACAAAAAAAAGAATAATGCCAGCTTACGTTGTTATAGTATTGCTAGTAAAGAAAATAGTATCACTAAAAATATTTTAAATTTGTTTGCCTTTTAGTTAGTTTAACCCACACACACTAAGTAATTAAAGTTGCCTCGGTTCTATTCCTGCTTCTGTATGAGACATTAATATATAATTTATTTATTATCAGCCCGTACTGTCCCAATGTTGGGCAAAGGCCTCCCTTTCTTCCTTCCATTTGTCTCTGTCTAGTGATATTTGGGGCCAAGCCGACATATAGGCATCGAGTTCGTCACGCCAACGACGCCTCGGTCTGCCTCGACGTGTTTTTGTTTTTGGTGGCACCCAATGTGTAGCCGCCTTTGCCCACAGTTCGTCGGACATGCGCATGACATGCCCAGCCCAGTCCCATTTCAGTTTGGCAACATCCGTTATATGAGTCTTGGACCGTAGTATGCTGTTTTTAATACGATCTGTCAGCTTTACTAATATATTATAGGTGTTAATAATCTTAGTCTGGAGAAATGATCAGAACGAGCAGAGCGTTAGAGATTTAAAAAATACCAGATACGGCCTTTAAAAATAAAATAAAAATCAAAATGCACATATTAAGACAAATTTTTTAATGGTAACATTATTTCAGGTATTGCAACTGAACGGCGTCGATGAGAACATGGCGAATGAAATCGAGCATGTTTTAGTCAACGGTAAGTATTATTAATTGTGATAAAAGTGTCGTTGAACTCAGCACAATCCGTAAGTAAGTTAGTAAGAGTTGGCAGTTTTGTTTGTGATTATTCCATCTACCAGATAATAACCTGGTACGCGATAGATCGATTATTTTAAACTATGTTTTTCTCGCTCTCACCTCGTGTTTCTCGTTTAGAATTCGACAAGGAGGAGCTGCTCCGGAACGTGTTCCGCAAAGCGCGGCGGCAGGCCAAGGACGAGCTGGCGCGGCAGCTCAGCGAGTTCCAGGTGAAGCGGCAGGTGGGGCTGGGCACGCTGTACGGGCCCGAGGACGCCGTGCTGGAGAGGTGCGACGTGGACAAGGCGCAGGTGACGCACCGCTACACCCCCTCTGTGACACAGATTACAAATATAACATGATTTAGTGTTTTAGTACTGTCGAAAACACTAATCTATGAATTTAAAAAAAAAATTGTCTAACTTCAGAGTGTGATTGAGAACATATATATAGGATGACTACGGGCGGGGGCGTGTCTTCGTCGGTAATTGGGGTAGACGTGGGTAGTTTCGGTCAAAGAGACCAGATACTCTTGGTAGAACAGAATTACAATTATAAGTAGGTAATTTATAAGGAGCACACTATACTCTCCACCAAGTATGACTATGCACTACCGCAACTCGACCACCGACCGAATGCAAAGAATGCAATGCGCCGTCCCGCGGCTGTGAATCTTTTAAGAACCTGCATATCTCTCATCCCACTCTCTTGTCTGTCGTACATGATTCTAAAACTAGATGGCGCTGTTCTCCGACTGCCGTCATATATGAGGATTTATTATTATTTTTTAGTTTAATTGCTTATTGCATATATGTTGTGTCCAAGATGACGCGTAGGATATCATTGTAAGCAATGTTAAAAAGCGAAATTCTTTGTTTGTTATAAAAGAAGGAAAAGTTCATGGTTTTTATACTGTGCAAAGGAATTCCTCCAGTGCTCCATATAAATCTGACCGTTACCTTTGTAAAGTGAACTAACAATAGTTGTTAGGGATTTGAAAATGATTGAATTATTATTTACTGAATATGTAAAGTTTGAGGTGCTAATGCACGCTGTCGGGCGCAGGAGCTGGTGGTGGTGGAGCGGCTCATGTGCCAGCGGCTGAGCGCGGTGGCGGGCGCGGGCGCGGGCGGCTGCGGCGGCGCCACGTCCGCGGAGGCGCACGCCGCGCTCGTGGCGGCGCTGGTGGCCGCCGCGCTGTGTCTGCACTGCCGGTGAGCGACGCACCCTTACACTTACGACATCGACCACGAGGCATCGGGCACGGCCATTACCACCCCACCGACAAACACGTGTCGCTAAACGATTCAGCGTTCCGACACGATGTCGCGTAAAAACCTATAAAGAGTGTCCCATTCTAGACTGCATCATCACTTACCATCAGATCACCATTTGTCTGGTGAAAGCCTTACGCCGTAGTTAGTTACCACCCCATCGACAAAGACATGTCGCCAAGCGATTCAGCGTTCCGGTTCACGATGTCGCCTAAAAACCAGTTAGGAATGTCCCTCACAGGTGCCTGCTACCATCCTAGACAGCATCATCGCTTACCACCAGGTGAGATAGCCGTCAAGTTGTAGTGTATAAAAAAAACACGTTCCTTATATACCCTTAAAATATTATTATTATTTTATTACCCAATTAGGGGTATGGGTTTACTATACCTCTAACAGGTTAGCACGTATTACGACTATAGGAGATGGACAGCCAAAATAATATGCTATCGACCCTCACACAGCTATATTTAGTTTTCAACTCACCTTACAATCGAACAAACACACCTTTTTATTCTCTTAAGACCGGAATTTTATTTATTTATTTATTTATTATTATTAGTCCACAAAACTGACTACAAGTGTATAAAATAGCCTTAATGCAGTCTTGAGATTAATAGATTTACACTTGAGTCTCCTGGATATGGACCTGACATGTTTAAGGGGAGGGCACAAAATAACCATACAACATTAAACTAAGATTACAAAACCAAAAAAAAAAATAACAACAAAACAAAACAAAGGGTTAATAAAATTACTTACTAATAAGTTAGTCAGTAATTTTATTCATCCCAGTGTACATAATTTCCCCTTAATGCTATGTATATTATCACAGAAGTTATCTACATAGTCTCTGTAATAATTTGCAAGAAATTGCATTCTATATAATGGACTATGTTGACCGAGATTGCTTTTGGCATGAGGCAAACAGAAAGTCTTGCGATTATGCAAGCGACTACAAACACGAGGTACAGCGAACTTTAAGCCTTCAAGTAAGTCGGGCGCATCAATTAGACCCTTGATAAGTTTCGCTAGAAAAATAATGTCCGTTATCTTTCTACGATCTTTAAGCGACTTCATTTTATAGTAAGAAAGGAAGTTAACAAAACAATGTCAGTAACAAGTTCATGATTACATAATTATTAAATTGAGTTTATAATTTTATAACTATTTTCATTGTTGTTGTTTATTATTTAAATATATTAGTGCTAGTAAAACCTTAACTGATATTCATATTCTAGGCATGATACAATCAAATGTCGTTATCAATTATTTTAAAATGCTTGTAAATAATTATGTGTAGTAAAAGTAAGAATGTATTAATTATTAAGGAAATCTAATGTATTAATGGAACATCTAGTTGAAAGTTGGTAACACACGTTACTAGCTTAGACTGCATCATCACATCTGGTGAGATTGCCGTCAAGGGCTAACTTGTAGGTGAAAAAAATGATAAGTTGTTATAGATGCAAAAGTGAGTATCACAACATTCTACATGTTGGGGTTTACGAGATACGGGCAGCAGAGGCTTTGGATTACCGTTAGCACCATTCGCGCACCAAACCTTGTGCGCGCGGTTACAGCCATCAGGAGTGATGTCATGTACTGTCTAACACATTATGTAGACAAGTATGCAAGCGCTCGACGATAATATCGCAACTGCGCCAGACGTAACCGAACTCTCGTGGAGAAGAAGTAACGCTTTTTCCTTCCGTGACGATAAATACCAGATAACTCCTCCCGCTAGCCACGCGAACTACTTCAATGAATGGACAAAAAATACTACAGCTATTACGTCTGAGAAGTAAATGGTGCATATTATTTACTTTACACGAGGTTATATGTAAAGGGATTATTTTAGCATTACTTTTAAAGACAGTCAATAATACTAAATTTACAGTGATTAATATTATTAAGAAAAGCAATTCCTTTTCCTAAAGTTTTCTCATAAATACAAATCTAAAAAAAACTGACCTAAAACCTTGACTAATTGCAGTGTATTCATGAGTAAGTTTATTTATATTTGTTTCGATATTACAACTAAAAACATTTATAACCAAGTTAGCCTTATCTTTGGAAACTCCAAACTCCACTCCGATTTCCGATCATTTATGTATTAGATTTCCAGGCTCATACAACAATTGCATAAAACAAGGCCCTGATTGTTTTCAACTGTCATTAAAAATAATGATAATGATGTTGGTTGGCATTTTCATTGGCGTACTAGATAACAGACCCCAAAATTTTCACGGAAACTTTTTGACGGTTGACAGCACATCTTGAATATTATAAATCGAAGGTTGCCATAGTAACCTGTGACGACATTTGACCTTCAACACAGCTGATGCTACGTTGTCACCGCATTTATTAAAACGAATTCTTAGCAACATATTCCTCCCAAAGTATTGATTCTATTGACATAAAACCTGTTTTTTAACTAGACTAGTTTTAAAGTAGCTATATTCACGTAAATTAAAATGAAAAATTATATATTTCGTACTCTTATAAAATGTTTATATGTACCGTTCAATTCTCACAGAACTAAGCTTCATAATTGAAATAAACGAATTAATATATATTTTTTTATCGAATGAGGTGTTAATGTAATCATACCATCCTCAGCCTATTAAATACCCACTGCTGGACAAGGACCTTTCTCTTTATAAAAGGAAAGAAAGATTCAGAACTTTGATAACTCATGCTATTTTATATATATATATATAGTTTGCTGACATCAACATAAAACGCAATAACATTACTAGGCGCCCGAATATTATCCACGATCCCACCAAACGTAGTCTGCTAACGATTCGCCACACGAGGAAGGTTAAATAAATAACCAACTAAAATACAGCAATTGTTTGTGTGAAGTTTAGTAATACGTGGATTATAACTTGAACAACCGTCGGTACTTTACTATCTATTAATACAAAATGTAATTGCGGGTATAATTAAAATTATTGAGCATCCAACGTTACAACGGTCGCTTACAGTTTTAATAAACGTTAGCATAGAATTAATTGTTGTTCACAACTGAAAACAAGGAACAAGCAAAAATTCATTCGTTAGTCTATTATCTATTGTGTAAAAGTGTAGATTTTGCGTTAATTTGATTTTACACTTGTTAATCGATGTTGTACTGATCTTTAGTGTGAATTAGTGGAATAAAGGAGGCCTAATAATTAGTTTTATACGCGTGTTTTAAACTTCTAGTGTTTCTATAAGTATATTATTCAAACGGATAGACGGCATTAGTGAGTCGTTGGCACAAGGCCGTAAAGCGTGGCAATCCCAAAAGACCATATCCAGCTGTTGATGTCCATTATTAGATGTGATGATAAATTCATAGATCGTTCTAATTGTATTACGCGAGATCATTATTGCAGAGTTTCTATACCGTTGTGTAACCTAAACAAATTTTAAAGCATAGCTCTTTCGGTTATTCCATTTAATTTGATTTGGACTTATACACAGACTAGAGCAAACAAATCTCTGTAATGGTTGAAGTGGTCAAGACTTATTCCTAAACCTACTTGTATATTATTGTATTAAAGATTATTTATATAAATTAAAATGGTTTAGGTAAGATCTAAAATCATTCAACGTAACACAAATCACTTGCAGCGGTAAACTATTATGTACGACCTTTGATAAAAACAGGATTTAGTATAATTAAATTTATTTAATTTTGAACCCCCAACATCTTACGATATTAGCTTTGACTTTAGTAAAATTTTGTTTAAAATTCAATATCAATATTGAATTTGTAACCAAAATTTTGTCCACCGGCTTCTCAAACTGTCGCTCTGACCTCCGGCCGTCTGGTTCCCCTACCGGGTGTAATCCTCCGCTCGGTACAAATATGTATTTAAGTAATGTGTATGTAGGTTCATTTATTTTTATGTATTTTAGTAGTTATATTATGTCCTTTGGCTTTAATTGTAATTATTTTGTACCACTATCTATTAACAGTTCTAAAATGCTATTTACAATTTTATCCATAGAAAGGTATACCCACTGTAATAAGAACTTCTAATTTAGTCTAGTAAAGAGATCTGTCTCATACAGAATTGACGCAATTTTCCTATTGAGTCATACGTGGTTTCTAAATTAAACAAGGAAATATCACAATACCTTGTGTTATACGTTCATTTATGTGTGTATGATTTTGTATTTCGCTTCTAATGCTAAGATTCTTTTTAAAACTTGTAGTGTGGGATAATATAGATTGAATGGAGCCAAAACTTACATTAAGTTATAAACCGATATGTTGAAGTCTGCACAAATCCTCAATACTAAAAACGAACAGTGTTTAAATGTTGCCATCAAATTTGTAAAGATTGCCCATTGACAACATGTGGACCACTCATCAGTACATAAGTTGAGTCTGTGATAGAAGTGAAGTGTAACGATGGTAAATGTGAATTTAATGGAGATAAGCGATCTGAATGCGAAGGAAATTAGGAAAAAATGGTGGCAGTCGCCCAAAATCAAGAAGAAAAAGAAGTAAGGACCTTTTTTATAGATACGCGAATTGATGATGAAATTAAAGAAAGTTTTTAACTTGACTCAGTATAAAGTTGTCTAAAGTGTCCATTAACAGATATTTGCAATAGGCAGTACATCACGTTTTCCCGAACAACTGTGTCGGTACAACTTCGACAAGTATCTAGCATAGTTTTGATGGTCTTTTTGAAATGTTTTCTTGTATAGTCTCACTTTAATGTAAAGATTATCTGTCTAGTCAACAAATTATAGTGCGCTATTAATAAAGAAATTACCTCATCGTTGGTTTTCGATTCCCGGCACGAGTATGCTCTGGTGGGAGGCTTCGACCGTGGCTAGTTACCACCCTATCAGAAAGACGTTTTGACAAGTGGTTGAGCCTTCGGGTACGATATCGCGTAGAAACCAATAAGGACTATGAGTTTACCCTACTCCTAACAGACTAGCCCGTTACCATTTTTGACTGCAACGTCACCCACCACTAGGTTTTAGACGACCCCCGTGGCGCAGCGCGCGCGCTGTCGTATTATAAATTTGGAGGTTCTGGGTTCGATACCTAGCTCGAGTCTGGTTTGGTGGGAGGCTTCGGTCGTGGCTAGTTACCACCCTACCGACTAAGAGGTGTCACCAAGCGATTAAGCGTTCCGGCACGATGTCGCGTATATTAGGATTTACCATACACCTAACAGGTTAGTCCGCTACCATTCTAGACAGCAACATCACTTACCCCCTGGTGAGATTGCCGTCAAGGGTTAACTTGTAGTGTTTAAAAAAAAAAAAGGTGAGATTGATTGTTAGGCTTTGAACGGTGCTGACTGTGATGCGTTGTCGGTAGGCCTTCGTCGGTGGCGGCGGCGGCGGGCGGCGCGCGCGCGTGCTTCCTGCAGCGCGACAAGCCGTACAAGCAGCGCCTCAAGCAGATGGCGAAGCTGCACCCGCAGCCGGTGAGTAGTGTGATGTTTAGTCCCGCGGGAATACCAGGATTAGGGATTTCTTAATAAGAGACGTTGGCTTCATTGTAAAACTATATTAACCACCGGACTGACATAACTGACATTACAAAACAAGAGATATATAAAATATATAGAACCTACATACGTCACAAGTAGCATTCCTTAAGGACACTGAAAAGAAGAGCTTGTCTGACATGGGAGAAATTCACATTATTTAATTCCAATCAGAAAGTTATAGCACCGATGACTCAAACATGTTAGCAGCGATAAAGTCAAAGTGGTTGAAATATAATATATATAATATATTCCTGGTAAAAAGAATCAATTTGTAAATTGAATAAAGTATAGATTGATTTTATGATGGATTTACATTGACACCAATGGTGATTTGTTTAATTTTGTTAAATCATAATGAGTGACAAATGTTGGCTTCATTGCTGGAAGTGAAACGCTTTATGGAACATAACATAAGCATTTTACTTAATGTTGACTAGCAGAATTTCTGTCAGCAATATTTTTTTCTGTCTACCCTTCCGCCTTATATTTTTGTTTGTTTGTTCTTGCAATTTTCAACAAATTGCTCTGTTTTTTTTTTTATGTTTCAGCGATATGTTTTACTCCCAACTAAATAGGAAGGTTTTAGTCAGACAATGGTCAATTTATTTTCATTTAATTTTGATAGTCATTTATTCCATAGCATGATTTCTCAATGTTCGCGATTAGGAAACCTATGATTTTTTTTTAAGGATAGCCATTTCGTTTCCGTGCTATCAGTGTTCAATTCTATGGATTATCTTTCAGTATCATTTGAATCCGTAGACGTCCACCGCTCGACACAGGGTTTTGCCAGCTCACAGTGTGGCACCCAGCGACTCCGTACAACTCGATATTGTGTAGCTAACTTAGGCTTTATCGCCATTGTAGCCTGGGACTCGAACGTCCATCGGCTCTCCATGTGACTTCAACATCGTTACCTCTGCTCAACTGATGTATCACGCATCGATACTGCGAGCGTTTATTTAATTATTTATTATTGATACACTTACAATATACATAGAAAAAAATAAACATTGTAGCAAACAAAAACGTCACATTCACCAGTATACATATCGGTTACAAGTGTACACGACATTGGCAGTAAAAGTTACATGTAAACGGTCACAAAAAAACAATTAAGACAGATTACAAACCAAAAGAAATTAACCGAACAATCTACATATCCCTTCAGATGGGAGACTCACCGATCATGCCATAGTTGATCGATGAGTTTCTTTCTAAACACGGCAAATGTATCGTGGAATATGTCAATGCCAGGTACAGTCCGGGAGGCTTTGTTATATCTAGCACAATTGGGAACCATGGGAGCTTGGTTCCCTCATATAGCATAGCTCTGTCATCGGGCGCGGAGTCTCTGTCGGTCTCGTGTGAAGCGGCCCAGCGCGAGTAACCCTGGCGTGTGTTACAGTTCGTGGTGCGCGGCCACCACCTGCAGCTGCAGGCGCTGACGTCCGTGGGCCACTGCCACCACTGCGACCTCGTCATCGAGGGCCTCGCGCCGCAGGCCTACGTGTGCGCCGGTTGGTGATGTACCCACTTATAACGCAATTATCTAGAAGCGGGCGTTCGTTTTCCGAAGTTAATGATGCACCTTTTAATTTTGTTAATCGCTAAGGTCCGAAAATTTGGCCCAAAATGAAATCCCCCGAGAGACGTTTAGGTATGATGCTGAGTAGAGGTACCAATTAGGAGGATGACGAGTTCAGGTGCGACGGTTGTCACTGCTCATGAAGTCCGTCTGCTCGCCTGCTCGTCTGTAATTATGTATTGGTTGATGAATTTTGGTACAAAGCGACCTCGTACCGGGAGATCGATTTACCGCTTAAAATCTTCATCAACGCGGACCATGTCGCGAACAACACCTAGTAAACGCATTTAATTAATTAAAGAATGAATACACTTTTATTTCACACCACAAGATAGAAAAAGAAACAAAAAAAAAAACAGAAAATAACGCAGTTTGGCGGCCTTATCGCTTATTGACATAGCGATCTTTTCCAGGCAACCCAAGATTTAAAAGATCGACATAAAACAACAAGACAAAAAGTGACCATCTTTTAAAATATTTTAATAGATTTTGCCTCTGTAATTCATAATAATTACGTTTGATGTTTGAAATGTCGTCCCTGTATTGATTACACTAGACTGTAAGCTGCGCGTGCACCGGAACTGCGCCCGCGTCGTGGACGAGGGCTGCTGCTTGGACGGTGAGCACCACAACAATAGGATCTCGAGGTTCATGGAGAGGATACACGCCAACCAGCCCCAAGGTATGACTCTTGTGTAGCTTAAGACATACTGTTAGAATAGAACATAAAGACTTCGTGATTATTTATTTATATGCAAAACATAAGGACTTGACGTGTTGGCAGTCCATGCATGGACTGCGTGCTTAGATTGAAGCCAAAATCTCCATCTTAGATGTGGTGTAACTGCTTGAAGCTGAAAGAATGATAGAGGCTCGGTTAAACGAAAAGTGACAAATTTATTCCCCGTCCAGCGTTTGAAAAACTATATCTCAATACACTTGGTTGTGTACCAAAATGAAGAGTCAAAAAGTTAGGTTCTATAACGGTTATCACATGTTATAACTGTTATATAATTAACTTGATAAAATTGGGATCAACGGTTTACAATGTGATGTTAAAAATTGCCTATCAAAGAACTTTGGGCTGATCATTTCTTTGCACAGGCAGGTTTTCAGTTTCTAATGAGTTGCCGAAACTTCACAACTCTTGTATGATGCATATTTTCGTGGAGACTTATTTGGGTATTACTGGAAAGTACTTAATTTGCCCCCAGGCTTTGACTCGAGTGACAAGAAATCGAGGAAGTCATCGGGCACCGCGAATTTCCTCAACAGTGAGTACACTTTTTTTTAATTCCACTAGTGGCTAGTAAGTGATTATGCAGTCTAAGAAAGTAGCGAGCTAACCTGTATTTGATATGGCGGTTTTCATTCCACTACAAGAAAGCCCTTGACGGCAACCTCAATAGTAGTAAGTGATGCACTCTAAGATGGTAGCGAGCTTACCTGTCAGGCCATGTCGTTTTCTACGCGATCAATCTTCAATCCGACACCCCAACCCTCGTAGTTGCGGCTTCTTTTTACTCCCCCGACCTAAGCGCTCCTCTCCGAAAGAGGAGACCTAAACATATCCTTCATGACCCTGACGATCAGATGACTACTGACAACACACTCGTACCACCTACCACACAATCATACGCTACACACCGTCTTCGTCGGCGAAGGCGAGGTCCCCGCTATCTTACGTCATCCGGACGTGGGCTCCATCCACGGTCTCGGAGGCGTACGGACCACTCACCGTCCGACCCCCCCGTTATCCCAAACGTCGCCTAAGCCGAGGTTCGGCCTCAAAGGGGGCGCCCTTAGGCAGTCGTTCCCTTAGTTTCTTCGAGCCCTAGGGCTCAAAATTTCTTCTGGCAGAGCGTCTTTCCAAAGCTCGCCAAACAGCCCGGTTACGCTGTGGCAACCAATAGGGTTTGTACAGCTAATAGACAGTCAGAAAAAAAAAATTCTACGCGACATCGTCTTTGGCTGGGTGGTATATGGTCCATATCTTGGAAGCTAGACCAGACCTGACAAAATATTGAAATGATAAACTTTCAAATATTTTTGGGCATGTTATTTATAAGCAGACAGCACGACTATTTTTTCTTATACACTACAAGTTAGCCCTTGACGGCAATATCACCTGGTGGTAAGCGATGTTGCATCCGAAGATGCTAACGGGCGAACCTGTTATTGGTATGGTAAACTCATGCTCCTAATTGGATCTTCGCTACGTGACGCCTGCTTGTATCCAACCATTTCCAATATGTACCGTTGTTTCAGTGGAACGGAGTTTTCGGAAAATGGAGGACGAGCCTCCGTGGGACCACACGCTGACGCCTGCCTCATGCCAAGGTAGGTGGACACATTCCAGTACCAAGTCAATGGCGGGCGAGACGCCGGCATCTGTTCACTTGTAGGACTAAGCGCAGATGTATAGATATATAGTTATATTAAATACTGACATAGGTTTTTTTTCCGAAAGTACACAAACACCGAAAGTAAAGCGGACGAAGTCGCGAATAACAGCTAGTTATTAATAAAAGCGTATAAGATTGCTGTATTGTATTTTCGTTTGAGTTTTCTTAAAAATCATCAAATTCGGTCATCACATTACTGGTTTTCAAAATCAGTACGGCCTACCAACATAATGTAGAGTCAAAATAAAATAGGTAAAATTGTATACAACATCCCGGCCGACCCCCCGTTATCTCCTACCGACCCCCCGTTATCCCAAACGTTGCCTAAGCCGAGGTTCGGCCTCAAAGGAGGCGTCCTTAGGCAGTCGTTCCCTTAAGAGCTTCTTTTCCGAAGCTCGCCAAACAGCCCGGTTACGCTGTGGCAACCAATAGGGTTTGTACAGCTAATAGACAGTCCGAAAGAAATATATATACAACATGCTCATTTTACTCTGTTTTTTCTCTCTTTCTTTATAGTCGCTACGAGCGTGCATACATTGTACTGAGGGCAATTTAACTTGGTTTTTCCCGAATATCTGTGATATTTTTTATATTTTGCAAGGCACGTCCGAAATACAGCTTTCAAAAGTGTTATCGCTGAAAAACCGTTCACCTCAAACCGTACCTAGTAATGAAATGTTTACATAGATTGATCATTTCAGTTGGCACCGCCATTCACTTCACTTGTCTAATTTTGAAAGCTTTGCCGGAATTTCAGCACGTTCAAGCACGCACTGGCCGGAGAGTGCTATGAAGTTAAATTCTTGATGCGCAATTCTGAACCCTATTGTGTAAGCGGTGTGACGTATATTGCAATGCTGTCCCCTCGTTACGACGGTACGATATTTATAAATTTGTTTTTAATTGTTGACTAGGGTTGCCGACAGCAGTTAGTTTTTTTAGTTAGGACTTACAATACGTGTCACTTCTTATGCTCGCAATGGAAAATATGATCTGTCATTGGATGATGATTTTGTAGTCTCAATGTTGAATTCACTACTTTTATGATTCATAAATCTTGAATCGGGAAAAACGTTAACTGAAAGGCGTTGATGGAAATTTGTAATGTATATGTTACGATGTGTATTAAAAAGTAAAATTAAAGTTATCGATATATTCAAAGTCTATTAAGTTGTTAAGTTTGTAATACAATAGTGTAATAATTATGTCCCTAGTCTATTTTTTTGTTATTACACAACCACTATCAACGTATCTTCTGTCTCAGGAAGTAACTCAGTATTTCTGTATTTTTATTTTAACCAGTTCTGCATACTGTATATTTTACTTTTCAACTCACATTTAATGAATAATTTGCTTAATAACGTATATACGTCTAATCAGAGGTCGGAGTTCGAACCTGGGCACGCACCTATAACTTTAGGAGTCATGTGCGTTTTTAAGCAATTAAAATATCACTCGCATCAACTGTGAAGGAAACCCGCACGCCTAAGAGTTCTCCATAATGTTCTCAAGGGCGTATGAAGTCTCCCAATCCGCACATGGCCAGCGTGGTGGAATATGGCCAAACCCTTCTCATATTGAGAGGAGACCCGTGCTCTGTAGTGAGCCGGTAATGGGTTGATCATGATGATGAAATGAATTGGTATCGCCTCCGAGGCGGCAACCCTGCCGCTGCTGCAAGCGGGAATGACGCGCCCCCACAAGTTATTCGGCGTTCGCGGAGCCGTGCACAGCGGGACGCCACGCCGCCCACTCATTGCCGTGTTTGAGGCGCGGGAACTCACTGACTGACTGACTGACACTCACTCACTACACTACATCACCTACAGTCAATCAATCTATCATAAACTTTATTAAGGATTGTTCCTTTAAAAGGCACTTGTGACGCGTCAATAACGTAGTAGTGATTTGATGGTGATAACTATATTCGTAAACTTAAAACTAAAGCTATGAGGGTTCCAAACACGCCCTAGTCTATGAAGAAGCCCACAACAAACTTAGCCGAGTAAATTATCTTTTTGTTAGTCGAATGCTATATTGCCGGTAGTTAACGTATTCGATCATGGGTTTCCGGTTGCATATTTTTTAATATATACATCGTAGGCGAGGCACCCGATGTCATAAGATTACCGCCGCCGATGAACATTTGCCGAAGAGTCATCCTTCCTCCTAATCGGCTTTTACTTAGTCAGTACGGAGGTAACTAACCGGCCGAAGCCTCCTACCAGACCAAACTCGTTCCGGGTATCGAACCCGGGAATTTCTACTTTATAATACTGCATTACACGCACAACGCCACTTTTTCAAAATAATATACAATTTAAAATTATTAAAGGTTTCAAGCACGAAAATGACTGTTAGTTTTCAGTAGTCCACACTCCAGTACCATCAAAAAGTAATTTAAGTTTCGGTAGGTCCTAAGCTTACCCTCCAACCCGCTTTGGGGTAACGTAATAAGGGGAAAGCAATATCTTTATAGTTTTTTTTTTTGACTAGTTTTTAGTATTAAATGAGAAGAAGGATTTCAACTTTATAATGAACAGCTTCTACAGCCATTAATATATTCGAGTTTAATATATATAAGAACATATGAACGTTTATTTGTTGTTACCCAATCTTGACAAAACAATACAGTGTTCAGTTCGGCGAAATGGATGCGTTTCCGTATTTAATTAATGCACCGACGTCGATTCGATACCAAACAATAAGTTACGTACACAAACAAATCTCCCCCTGAAGTAGGGGAGCGTCCAGCGCACTGCCAACTTTCAGCACCGCCTGAAAGCTGCCGAGTTCAATCACGCGGTTCGCGCCGGGCGGACGTGTCTACGCGAACAGCGTAGAGTGCGTTGCGTAGACCGCGGTTAAGGATTTTACGAAAACCCCAAAAATAATGACCTACAGAATCAGAATATCCAACTTCACTCCTCACGACTTACTGTGGCGGCTACAATAAATAGTGATTATTTAATGAAACGTTATTTAAGGTAAACTCGCAAATTCTTTTCGTTTGGAACTCTTCTGTGCGAACTAAATTACGATCAACATAAATCGAGTTACAAATGATGTCGTTTATTTCAATTAAGTTAAAGAATTGGTTACGTTATCGTACTTTTTTTGGATTCAAATAATAGTTAGATAGACGTAGCAAAGTATTGACGTTTATTAAGTAATTATCTGACGTAAATTGTGAAATAGTAAATAAATAACACTTAGTATCGTTTATTAGGAGAAATAATAATTTATTTGGTTCTGAAGAAAGTGATTGTGTGACGGTTTAAGGAGGATCTTTCTACTATTAACAACTGTGGGGTTGTTTCAGTAATTTTTAGGTAGTGTATGTTTGCTGTTATATTATTTTTAGCACTATGAAATTAATGTCAAAGTTATTTTGTATGCCAATGTTCTAGAGCTTACTATTTTAACTTCAAAACTCTAAATCTCTCTAAAAGGGTATTGAAGTTAAAATAGTAATGTCATAGTGGCATTATATTTTACTGCAACATTTGAACTGAGTTCAAAATAACGACGGTTGGAAATTATAAATCTAATCGTAAAATCTGGCACAGGTTTCAGAAGCGTTTACTTATCAATCTTACCATTGTCGTGAGACGGAGGTAATTATTGGTCTTTCTTTATCATCAGAGACATGTATTTTTATTCGTTGAAACATCGCATCTCGTGCCGATCGAATCAAAAAATCTAAAAAATCGATATGATAACGAAAATGGTGCACAAACAATCGGGGCCGCGTGATATCTGATAACCGGTAACCTAAAATATAAACTATAAATAAAATAAAAAACATAAAATAATGTAATTGTGACATATACTGACGTCACAAAATCAGGCTACTTGAAGACGTAACGTGACATGACAACTGCAACCTATAAGTGCAAACAAGATTATAAGATGCCTATAGGTTAATACTTATCTGCGTTTCGAATGGCTTCAGTAAGGAGGTTCACTTTGCCGCAACGTTGCATATTTCTTCGTCAAAATAAAATGACACAGTCGAAGTTTGCCTATTTAAGATGATATTGTCTTCTTCTTCTTGCCCTTATCCCACATTATGTGTGGTCGGCACAACACGTCTTCTTCTTCCACTCACTTCTATCAGCCGTCACCTCATTACCCACACCTTTTACCCGCATATCCTCTTTTACACAATCCATCCATCTCTTCTTTGGTCTTCCTTTACTCTTTTGCCCTTCCACGTTCACATATAACATTCTTTTGGTGACATCACTTTCTTTCCTCCGCATTATATGACCATACCATGCCAGCCTGTTACTCCTCATCTTTTCTGTCACTGGCGCTACTTTTAGACTTCCCCTTATATATTCATTTCTTCTCTTATCCATTCTTGTCACACCACACATCCATCTCAACATTCGCATTTCTGTCGCATGAACTCTTCTTTCATCCGTTCTTTTTGCCGCCCAACATTCTGATCCATACAACACGACAGGTCTTACGACTGTTTTATAAATTTTTCCCTTAAGTTTAAGGGGTATTTATGATTGTTATTTAAAATGATATTGTACAATAGGCATGTAGGATATTATTGTGCTAAATGCAAGTAAAATTACATTACCTATGTATAATAAGTCTAACTTTGTAAACACTTGTAGTGTAACTTAAATGTATATCGTTTTTATGAAGGGTGATAAAACTTCGGTCGCGGAACAGTCCCAATGCTAATGCAGTAATTTCCAGAACATGCACCAACTTGAATTAACACAATGTGAGCGTCAGGAACTCGTAATTTTCACCAGTGTCGCCATCTGAGTCAGAGTTCATCAGAGTCTGGTCTGGTGGGTGGGTGGCTTGGGTCGTTAGTGAGCGCCCTACCGCAAAACGCGTGTCGACAAGCGATTCAAATGAACGATGTGACGTAGAAACCAATAGCCACCAGCTGAGATTGCCTTCAAGTCAATGATAAGATAGATGAAGAACAAAATGATGAGGTAGTGAACATACAGAATATGGTTATTAAGCCTATACACCTAATCAGTTTCTACGCGGTAACGTACCGGAAGCGGTGGTTAGGGCGTCAGCCTCCTAATCAGAGGTCGGCGGTTCGAATCCGGGCACGCACCTCTAACTTTCGGAGTTATGTGCGTTTTTTAAATTTAAATATCACCGTTGAACGGTGAAGGAAAACATCGTGAGGAAACCTGCACGTCTGAGAGTTCTCCGTGATATTCTCAAAGGCGTGTGAAGTCTGCCAATCCGCACACGGCCAGCGTGGTGGACTATGGCCAAACCCTTCTCATATTGAGAGGAGACCCATGCTTTGTAGTGAGCCGGCAATGGGTTGATCATGATGATGATGAACGTACCGGACCGCTAAGTAAATATTTGCCGTAAGCGTGACAAGTAGCCACGTCCGAAACACCCCACCGGACAGAAATGGCTCTCTTTATACGAAAATATTGAACTGTAGGCTTACTTTCATAAAGTCCATTTCAGATCTGGTTCATTTAAGAATCCTTTTACAATATCTAGTGGCGATGACGCTAGGTTCATAATATGCATGTCGCTAGCTAATACGGAGACAGTGGCAGTCGACGCTTGTTACGAAGCCAATTGAAGTAGTCTAAAGGCGATCGACTTGTTCAGGCAATTGTGATGCAAATGGCGTTACACTGTAGTGTCCAGATGCGAGACGTCAGGATAGACTAATGCTGAAACAAAGTGCATTAAAACTTAGGGCGTCAGCCTCCTAATCAGAGGTCGGCGGTACGAATCCGGGCACGCACCTCTAACTTTTCGGAGTTATGTGCGTTTTAAAAAAAATTAAAATATCACTTGCTTCAACGGTGAAGGAAAACATCGTGAGGAAACCTGCACGCCTGAGAGTAATGTTCTCAAAGGCGTGTGAAGTCTGCCAATCCACACATGGGCAGTGCGGCGTGGTGGACTATGGCCAAACCCATCTCGTATTGAGAGGAGACCCGTGCTCTGTAGTGAGCCGGGTGGGTTGATCATGTTAAGGCAAGCTCATTACTTTCGTTATTTACATATTCTTCTACTTTGAGTTTCGCTTCTGTCGGCGTAAAACTTTTTTTAATTATATCCACGTACGGCAGGGTACTGTCGAGATCATACGTTTCAACCGCGCTGGTGGCATCGGTCGAAGCTAAAATTATTCGGATTTTATTTCATTTTAATTTAGGTACGTGGTTGTAAATTGTACAAAATTTAACCAAACCGTTTTTCTATTCGTCACAAAGTGTTAAAGCGTACGAAGTAATAAAAAATACTGGATATACCTAATAAAAAAGCACAGTTAATTAAGAGTATTTGTAATTTTTTTTTTATTAGTTCGCATAACTGACAAAAAGTTACATGGGCATACCTTAATTTATAATACTCAATATCTTATTTATACTGGCCTCCTTGACGCGAACACACTTTCAAAAAAATTAATAAGATAAAATTAACCTAGAAACTTAGAGAACCATAAAACAAAAGAGATAAAATAGTCCTTAAAAACGATTGCCGTTTCTTAATTTAACGTATTTTGTACGCAAATTTGTGCGGTATTTTACAAAACCTAAATAATCCCCACGAGGCACTTCAAGAACGACAGCCAGAGTATCCTTATAATCTGCCTGGAACCTAGTTATATACCGAAATAGATTCCAAAGGCATTGCGAAGGTCGGCCATAATACTTTTATATTAGGGTTTGACCTTTGCGTTCTTTACATTCAGGCGGTTTGGGAATTCATCCGGAAAATTTTAATTTCTTCTGAAGAATTGACGAAAATACCGAAATATAAAGCGTTAACTGACAAAGTTGGGAGCACATTGGCGACATGCCAGTCGAAGACACGCATGTTGAGACAAAGCAATATTTTTTATAATGTCCAGAATAATTAACTATTCACCGTCGACGAGATGTCATGTTAAGTGTCGGTGATTCTGGGCACACAAATATTAACTTTTTGTTTTAGCCGCCATGCGTAGCGTGCCTTGGTCATGAGTTTGCATGATTTATGGAAATTATAATTATCTTTGATTGTCATTACGATGCGTATTCTCGTAGTCATCTTTATAAATAAAAACTGAAATACTGCGCGAAGGGTTCCGTACCACGAATTAGTATGAAACACTTCATCAAATTAACTGTATTGGGAGCATAAACACGTTTCGTGTAACAGGATTATCGCTGATGGACAGAAATACAGACGGACGGACGGCTGAAAGAGATCTCCGAAGTCAAGTCCCGTCTGCTACTAAGAATTTTTGACAGGAAAACTTTATACTTGATACGTATTTAATTATTACTCTGACCCTTATACTTCCAAACCAACGCGGCAGTTACCTCATGCATCAAACTCATGTTATTACTTCCGTGTCTTGGCTCCCCCATGACTGGGAGGGAGAGATTTTAGTTTGGGAGCGGCCAAGGGCGTACCCTTCGGAGGGTCGCGTAGCTTGCGGGGCTATAAGACACGAGGGAGAACAATTTCAGATGCCTAAGAGTAAAAGTATTGCCGGTATTGGGCGGGCGCGGTTTTTTCACGCTTTTCTTGAATTAATGTTTTTTTGCTTAATTTTGAAAAGTCTTGGTGTAATGGCTATTTTTTGAATGGTTAACAGTTATTGATTTGGAAAGGTTTGATTGAGTTTAATCCGCACGGTGCAAAGTTTCCCGCCCATTTCCCTAACTTCAATTCTCCATTGCTATAAACTTGACATTGGCTAATCTGTGTAAAGCTATAAGAAATAATTCTTACTTTTCACTACAATGTTTATATACATTCAACAATTATCTACTATATCTTACTGTAAAAAAAAAAGTTACTGATTGACTTGGAGGGGGACTTAAAAATAAGGGAAACGTAAGAGCAGTGTGAAAAGACTCGAGCTTGAGTGACTACTAAATAACTTAGAGGCTCTCTTACGTGTTTATTATACCCTAATATAATATAGTACGCTAAACAATATTATTGTAAATCAGTCTTGATGAGTTAGCGAAAAAAAAAACCGACTAAGTTTGTTGTGGGTTTCTTTTTAGACTTGGACGCGATTTGAACCCTCTTAGCTTTAGTTATAAGTTGGCGAGTGTAGTTATCGCCATAACTAATAGAAATAATTAAAAATGTGATATATATATGAACGATTCATAGATAACAAACAGCAAGTATAATTTGCTATATTCCGCCGACAACCGGGAGATTTGTATAATATAACACCACACAAAATCTTCCACCATAACCTCCACGCACGCTTCGACCCGACACCGGATCATCCTCAGGAGACGCTGGCTTCACAAGCACGAAAAGTAAAGTGACTTTACTTATACTTGCTGTTTGTTGTTTACCATGGACTTCCGCAAAGTAACGCCTGCTTCTATTCATTATTCGATTCATAGATGCCTGTAATAGGTTTATATTATGAATAAAGCTATTTTGAATTTTGATTTTTTGATTTTGCTCTGGTAGTGATTTTAGAGGTATTTATTATGCATACTCTGGCACGTTCGTCTCTGTACTGGAGCATGCGAGGGGATGTTGTCTTTACAAAGTACAAATCTAAAGTATTATTTTTAGACGTTGATCATTTCGATGTTAACTGTATTTTGGCGGAGATATGGATAACTCGTAATATTACACAGTCGATTATAACATTCCGCCAGTTTTGTAACCAAACAAACAAGTGGGAAGTTATACCTGAGGAGTTTTTTTTTGTTACATCGCGATGTTTGAACTGTGCCACGGGTACACATTACGCGATGTCCGGCCTGATGCGTAAGGCTTGAGCGGATAGCGAACTGAAACGACGGCTTAGCTTAAATATCGAGTTATCGAGCTCGCAACGTAACTATTATAATCATAACTATCGTAACTATTCTACACATCATCTCTATCTCTATATATATAAAAATCAATTGCTGTTCGTTGGTCTCGCTAAAACTCGAGAACGGCTTAACGGATTTGTCTTATCTTAGCCATAAGAAAAAAAAAAGAAAAAGAAATGAGTCTTGAAATGTTCGTGGAGGTCTATTGAAATTTTCATTCTCCTATATAAACGTTTTCTTAAAAAAATGTAGAGTCAATTTGAACTTTACTGCTATGCAATAAAGTTCATATTACATTATAATCACTCACTGTTGTCTAAGAAATGTAGGTGTGTTCCTAACTTTAAAGAGTCAATTTGCAATTTATTACCGCTGCACAAAGTTCAAATACAATCATATCTAGGATGTAATGTCGCGTTCCGAAACTCAAAATGTGTATTTAGTTGTAATTCATTACCGCGTAATTCGATTTCATTCATAATATTAATTACAGATTTACCTGTAATTATATCAAGGTCGTCGGTTTAGTAATCAATCGCGATTGGAAGACAAACAAACACACTTTCACACACACAAACTTAACGCAGACGTCGCGGGCGTCAGCTAGTATGGTATACATAACAAGGATATGCTCTTATTACCATGTAGTACGGCATCTCAGTTTCTAGTTTGTCGCGCTGGTACCGTCGCCTGGTGACACGAGCAGCGCGGCGTTTAGGAGAAATGTCACACATATCGACCCTCGCAGGATGCGATAGCCGCGAGCCGGCGATAGCGGTCGCCGACCAGCGTAGAGCTATTGTTATCGGCTCAGTTTTGCGGCGGTATCGGGTCATTTTAATTACCATCGTGTCTTCTTTCCAATGCCTACAAATTTTAGACTCAAACTAAAAATCGGGAATCGTACCCAAAATCCTAGAGATTCGTTGCCCAGTATGTTAACTAACCAATGAGACAGTTTTCCTGCCAAGAACAACAAATCGGTTATAAAGACTCACAATATGAGACTTTACTTTTCTCGCTTGTGAAGTCAACATCTCCTGAGGATGATCCGGTGTCGGGTCGAAAAGTGCGTAGAGGTTCTAGTGGAAGATTTTGTGTGGTGTTATATTATACAAATCTCAACGGTTGTCGGCGTAATATAGCAAATTATACTTGCCGTTTATTGTTTTATGTGATAGCTATTTAAGCCCAGAAACTCGTATTGAAGCATCGTATTAGTAGAGTGGTACTGCGAAAACCATGTTTCCTGTAACGGTGGATGTCTGTGCCCAGCCGTGGGGCATAAATAGGCTGTGCTAATCAAATCTAAATAGCTTTATTCATGTAAACCTGTTACAGGCATCTACGAAGCGTTCATATATATCACATTTTCGTAACGTTATGTTGATAACTTTTTTTTTTTTTTATCGTGGGTATATCCTCATGGATACCTCTGCGCCACGGGGAGGCACAGTGGTTATGTCAGACTCCTACTGACTAAAATCCGCACGTGATCCTACTCACCGCTGTATGGTGGAGTCACGGGACAGCTTTCGCATACAACCGCAACTCCACCAGCGGGTGTCCGCCGCAGCAGACCCTCCTTGGGCACAACGTGCCCAGTTTCGCCGGTTAGAGGTGTGCCGGAACAACAGCACATAACTCTCCTCTACACTCGCCAACTTAAAACTTAAGCTGAGGAGGGTTCCAATCGCGCCCAGGACCAAAGTGAAGCCCACAATAAATTAGCTTGGTTTTTTTAATCACTATCTCACATAGTCAATAATAAAGATGAGTTTTTTAAAAATATTTTCTGCTAGTTCCATCCGACCGCGTGTGATAAGTGGCAATTACCGTTAGTGGCGATAAGGGGTGGCTGAGTCAGCCGACCCTGAATGCCGGGTCAAGGTCGACCTGACTGACAACGTGATCACTGCATTGAGAGCTGACTGCTTCGCCAGCCCCCACTCTCTACATCGTGCATTATATTGACACTTATAATGACAGTTCTTAATACAATCCTAGTATTTGTGACACAAATATTAATATATGGCCCCATCCTGGGCACAGGCACTGTTCTCTAATCCATCATAGACGAGAAAGATTTGTGGCATTTTTAGATATTATTAATGTCAAATATTAGTTGCAAGCGGTGATAGCCTAGTGGTTAGGGCGTCAGCCTCCTAATCAGAGGTCGGCGGTTCGAATCCGGGCACGCACCTCAACTTTTCGGAGTTATGTGCGTTTTTAAAAATTTAAAATATCACTTGCTTCAACGGTGAAGGAAAACATCGTGAGGACCTGCCCGCCTGAGAGTTCTCCATAATGTTCTCAAAGGCGTGTGAAGTCTGCCAATCCGCACATGGCCAGCGTGGTGGACTATGGCCAAACCCTTCTCATATTGAGAGGAGACCCGTGCTCTGTAGTGAGCCGGTAATGGGTCGATCATGATGATTAGTTGCGATAATCGAGTGTTACCATGCCTACTTATACAGGGTTTTGATATCGCAGAGACTTTGACGAAATCACTGTCTTCAGTCGAAATAGCGAGTGGATGTGATTACAAAAACTGAAATTTCAAATAGGAACCCAGACGGAATTCAACTCGGGTCTACCGACTTCGAACCTAACCGCTACGCCACGGAGGTTGCCTAAATGCGAAATTGTATCAATTCAAAGTAATGCAAAGTTTATAGCGGTCTTTTTAGCAAGGCTTAGTTCGTACTTCAGTGATTGCTGACGATAAAATGTTATTCGCAAACATCCCCCTGGGGGTTAGCCATAAATATTAATAGTAGGGGACAGGCGGCTTGGCGACGGGCGACTGACTAGATCCCTGACATTCCTGAAATTACGCCGTCGCGATGAAAATGTCGACGCTCTGTCTTTTAGTCCGACTAAATACAAGATAATAATGCGCGGGACTTCATCCGCCTATATAATTATCTAATCACTCAGCACTATATCATTACTGTATGTTATTAGGTAACGTATGTTTGTTTTGAACTGAAAATCTAAGCAACTGCATGTTCCTATATAATAATAATTATTTATTTATTTCATAATCATAATAGATACATACCTAATAATAATAAATGCATAAACCTATTATTTATTTGCTCTTAATTCTAGCCTTGCAGGATTATAATATATTTTTAGGAGCCCTTTTAATGAATCTAATAAAACAAACAATTACAACAAGTCGTAGTGGCACTTTACTTTAAAAATACAAAATACTTTCTCTAAAATTACACGGCAAAATACAATACTAGGCTTGACTATCGAACCGGGCAGAGGTTCCCCTCACAAAGTGAATGCTACTAATTGAACCCCAAAAACGAGCGCGCGTCGACATTTATTTCGACCCGCGCTTTTCACTAAAACGATATCCCCTCTTCGTCTCGTACGAGCATCACGCCACCTTGCGTCTCGTACCAGCATCGCGCCACTCTGACGTCACAGACACCACCTGAGGCCTATGATGCGCTTTACTCTCCCAACAATATAGTAAATAAAAGGTTTTCTTCGGAAGAGGTTTATAGATTAAAAGCTATAATAACTATTATTGGGTCTAATTTCACCCCGAACCGTCCATTGGTTTGAGCTGCACGTTGATAGATCAGTCAGTCTGGGTAAATATTTTTGTTTATAAAAAATTTAAAAAAGTATTCTTAGCTACATATACTACTACTACTACTTGATAACAATTTCGAATGTAAGTTTAAAACAACAAATACAAGTAGGTACATTGTAAATTTATTTACTGTCGAAAGTTTGTGTTCCGTTCAGATTGGAAACAATGAAAACGAATTTCCTTCGGCGTAATCTGTAGTACGCGCTGAATGGAGTTTAACCATGAACGAATCGAGAATTGGATTCGGTCAAGTGATACACTTGGCCGAATCCAATACTAACATTGCACTGAAGCGTCATAATAGTGAGACAAAAAATACTTCGGCCCTTTCGCATCTTATTTGTACCTGAATTTTTTAAATAAAAATCCCTGTATTGTTCAAAGATCTAAGATCAAGATAAGTAAGTCATTTCATCAATTTTTTTTTGTCGTAACCGAGGTTATAACATTTCATGTAAAAAGTCCCCATGCAATTTTTCGGATAACAAGCTTATTTTACAAAAAAAAAAACACGTTAATATATCGCTGCGAGAAAGAAGGACAAACGAACAAAATTACTTTTAGATAACACTGTTAAATCTTAAAGTGTTGTACAATCTCTCGTTGGATTTTAATTTTAAACCATTCAAGCTGCCGTCCAAACCAATAAATTAATTGCGTTCATGCATTACGTCGGCAAATGTGTGTCTGTTTGTGTACATTAATGCGTGCCGGGTAATCGATGGCCGGCGCACGGGCAGCGCAGCGTTGCAGTGGAAATAAATATGCTCACGTGTCTCTGCCCACCGCCGTACCGTCAGCACACACTCACCGGTATTTCAAAACCCCAAACCTCCGTAGCGCAGAGCGTGCGCTGTCGCATTATAAAGTTGGGAGTCCTGGGTTCGATTCCTGGTGGGAGGCTTCGCCGTGGCTAGTTACTACCCTACCGGCAAAGACGTGTCGCCAAGCGATTTAGCGTTCCGGCACGACGTCGTGTAGAAACCAATTAGGAGTGTGGGCTTACCATACCCCTAACAGGTTAGCCCGCTACCATCTTAGACCTTACCAGCAGGTGAGATGCCGTCAAAGGCTTACTTGTGGTGAATAAAAAAACAAACTAAGGGCGGTTTTATAATTATGATCGCGGTTACCGAGGACTTCATTAGTTTTTTTATGACTTATATTTTATAAAGTCCGACGGTACACTTTTGCAGTATTGAGCACCACTTTGGTGCTCGACTGGAGTAAGATGTACACAGAGTGGGATGCTGTCGCTACTGTAAAGGGATAATCGTCCGCGCCGGTAATAGAAGGCGCTTCCGGTTGGACATCGATCCACAAACAGTACTATTTCGGGGCTCGCCTCGGCGCGCTCGTTATTCATGAAGCTCAGTCTCTAGTGTACGCACAGCGTGCTGTCGAGGTTGGGTTTTGTTCAGCTCGTTACGACCCGAGCGAAAAAGACGTTCCGGTACGATGCCTCGTGAAACCGATTAGGGGTATAAGTTAAATGTAACTGATATATTGCTAACAAATGTTAGCATACACAATAATTGGGTGTGAGGTATTTGAACACTGATTGGGAGTTTCATTATCTCCGGCAACGCGGGTTGTATAAAAACAATAAATAGGACAGACGGTCTTTTTCCTTTTTCCGGTGCATTCGGCGATCCCTCGCAAACACGGTCTTGAGCTCAGTGTCTTTCTAAACTAAGGCGTAGAAAGTTATAAGTGTTCGGCAAAGTCAATGTAATTATTTCAAGAGTAATAATAAGTGTTCAACAAGTCTATGTAATTCCTTCAATAGTTATAAAAAGTGTTCAGCTAGTTTATATAATTCTTTCACAAGTTGTCTATCTGCCATTTTACACTGCATCTTCACAGCCGCCACCATATGAGATGCAATCAAGGGCTTACTAGTAGAATTTGTAAATAATAGAGATAAAAAAAAAGGAAAAAAAAAATAACCAAAAAATACGTTTTACATAACATTTATCCGTTGTTGATACATCCTTTTAAGTAATTATTTTACTTGAGCTAGGATGCCCTTCCGTAAAAAATAGATATAATGAATCTCGAAGATGATGGAAAGAATATGATGGCTTAGTCTAATTTAATAGATCAAAACAAACAGGGTTAATTTCGCGATCAATTCATTCATATGAGAAATGCACAAAATTCCTTCAGGACATCAAACTCGCACTGAATTCTAAGATGGACGTGTGCCAACTGAGTCAGCGCGGCCTACCCTCTGACTCATTGGTGACATTGCTTCTGATTCAGTTGACGACTCTTTATCTATCACTAGCTTCAGCCCGCGGTTTTGCGATATAAAGCTCGTGATACGGTTCGATAGCGATACTGTCACTCAAATTGATAAGAAAGATAACAGTTCAACCTGCATACAAATACATGTATGCAGAATTTAATCAATGGTTCGTTAGCCGGAAAATGTTTGTGATCCAATGAATCGGGAGTTTCCGGCCTCCCTGTGCGGAGTACGGACGTACTGACGTGCATATTACATAAAATATATATATGTATATGTTAAGGGCCTCCCTAAGCGTTTATTTACCGAACTTTGGCTAACCGTTTTTGTTTGTATGATAATTACATCGTACCTGACAATACAATAATAAATAATCTATGTATATTAAAGGAAAAGGTGTCTCAGTAAGTCACTGATCAATTTATAGCGGTGACCACCGGATGGAACTGTTGGTAGTTTGGCGTACAGATAGATATTACAATGCACGTCGCTAAGAAAAGTTTTTGAAAAAGCATATTCTAATGGAATCCCAAAATAAGACTTTCAAAAGTTGTGTGAGAGTTTTTTTTTATACATCACAAGTTAGCCCTTGACGGCATCTCAACTGATGGTAAGTGATCGGTCTGAGATGGTAGCGGGCTAACCTGTTAGGGGTATGGTAAAAACCAATACTCCTAATTGGTTTCTACACGACATAGTGCCGGAACGCTAAATCGCTTGGTGATTTAGCAGCCCCCACCACACCAGACTCGAGCCGGGACTAGAAACCAGGACCTCCAACTTTTTAAAATGCAACAGCGCACGCGTTTCGCCACGGTAGTCGTCAAAAAGTCTGTCAGTTTTGAATTAAGAAACACTATTATAAAGAAAAGCTATTATAATATATAATAATTATATATTTGTAAATTTTTTGTCGTAATAACATAAGTCCAATAGATCTTCGGGTAATAATTTAAAAGCTTTTAATGTTTAAAGATATAATTAATTATTACTACGGTAAAGTTTAGCGGCGTTATTGTCCCCTTTTTTTTTAAATCCATGGGAATGACAAAAGTAGTCCTCTTTAAATGTGGGCCCTTAATATGTATGTGTGTGCGAGTTTGCATGGGGTCAGGTGACGTCTAGACTGTGTTAAAATTATAATGATATACGGCCTGTCCTTCGGGGTTTTCATTTATAATTTTGTTTTGCTTTTCACTTCCACCATACTGGGGAGTTAGGACGAGTTTTATCATCTCGAAACTTTTGATGGTTCTCGTGAGCATTTCTACCTTTACATATTGGACGCTTTTTTTGTTTGTCTATATGTTTGTGTACTCAAACGGATGGACCGGTTTAAATTCAGCGTATTTATCCGTAGGTTTATAGGTATTGATCCGCTCTCAGCCTGAGAAAATTCACTTTTTGTACATTGTAAAATCATCTCATGTGGATTCGTCGGTATCTGTACGCAACTTTAATGAAGAACGTTTATTTAAGGAAGGTCTGTGTCAAAATAATAATGTAAGCTTATTCGATTTTTGAGTTTGAAGATCGATGTCAGAGGGTTGCCAAATGACGGGAAAAGGTGGACGGACTGGATAATTGGGATTGGGAAAATTGGAAAATATTAAGCGGTGTGGTCCAATATTATTTAAAGATCCTATTATCCTTTAACTGGGCCTCAATAAGTTATAAAATGTTATGAGTGCTGAAAAATTTGATGCAGTCTGAAATGGTAGCAGGCCAGCAAACAAACCTGTCTATAGTAATACCATACACCTAATTGGTTGTTGCGTATCATCGTGGCACGTTGGTCTTTAGCCACGGCCGAATCTAGAAGGCTAGAAAGAAGGTTCTTATGCAGGGAGTTATCTTACGGTCCACGGTCTGATGCCGTTTCGCTTTTTCTCATCGTTCGCTGCTTTGCTGCGTGATCGCCAATGCAGCTGTATTAAGTATCAGTTTTTGTCTCACTAACTTTTGACTCACTGCTGAGCTATGATCTAACAATTCATCAATGTGATGCGACAGCGTTAATGTCCTAAATACAGGCTGGTACTTAATTTCTTTTTTTTTTTACTGATTCTTAACCTGTCTACACTAACCATCAAGGACGCAGCAGGACGAACTGTTATTCCGTTAGAAAATTGAAAATATTAGCTTGAGGTATGCTATATTCCAAATTACTATTTGAACTCAATAAGAAACTTCAGTTACTTTACATTCAGACACTTCAGTTTTATTCACTTGTGCTAAATAGATTTTATGACTGTAAAAAAAAGTTTGAACAGGTTTCCATTATCGTTAACCCGTGGCCTCAAATATATTTGTTGGCTTCAGTATATTTGGCTAGGTTTTATATGATATTTACGTTTAAACACAGTATACCGATGCATTGACCTTTCCGACGTGTGGATTCTTCCTGATGTCACAAAAGGGTAACTTGTGAATTATTTGTTACAATATTGATTAAAATATTGTCACTAATAATTCACATTCCAATTCATTTATTTATTCGTAGCGAATACATATCGTTCTTATATACGAGTATGTCTCAATCGACTGTCGGATGATTTTAGTTTTTCGTGCATGGTTTGATCCACCGCCCAATCATCTACGAAACCACCCAATCAAATAAACAGCACGCGTTGGTTGAATTTGCATAAAACCTTCGTTACCCTTATAAGAACTAAAATTTTAGTTTTTATAAAACGAAAGCTTGTAGAAAAATCATATTACGATATTAAGGATTATATAAACGATAAAAAAGCTTGGGTGTGAATTGCTCTATCTCAATAGGTACTATAGTTTATTATTAATTATGTGAGATGGTGATAACGAAAAAAAAGAAAACCCCCGGCTAAGTTTGTTGTGGGCTTCTTCTTAGACCGGGGCGCGTTTGGAACCCTCATAGCTTTAGTTTTAAGTTTACGAATATAATTATCACCATGAAATAACTACTATGTAAATTATTGACGCGTCAAAAGTGCCTTTTTAAGGACTATTTGAATAAAGATTATTTTGAATTTGAATATATTAATCAAAATTAAGTCTGATGATGTATAATGTATCAAAAATCTATTAAATAAACAGGGCCCTTAATTATCTGTATTAAAATGGGGGGGCGGGGGGATATGTAATTTCACCGATGACTTGTGTGATGATGATGAATGCACGACATTGAAACTCTAAACTCTGATTAGTATAACGTAATTGATTTTGGTATTCATGTCGATTGTGAAAATATGAAGTCCCGTTTTTATTGCATACTGAATACTCCATTGGTATCCACCCGCAGGATAAATAGGATACTTTAGGGCCCGGGGCAGTAGACTTCATTCTGTTATTCAAACTAGTAGGTAAGTAAGTAGTTTTTATTAGTTTTAGTCGCATCTGGGTGCGCGCAGTGATGCCGGCGCACCCGTGTGTGCCCGTGCTGTGTTGATGGCGGCGCAACAATAAAATATCGCGAGGAAACGTTCTGATTGCTGGCGCGCCGCCAGCCATCTGGCGCTGGGGTCGCGTCGCCAGGGCTGCCCTAGCAATCTTTTACATACGTAGTAAAAAAACTAAAATCGTTCATTTCGTTTCTTACATATTAATGTTACAGTATATCGTGGAGCGTATGTTTGTGGGTTAGTGTGTGCGAGTATGTGTGCGCACTAGTAACCTAATCAGGGGATTAGAGAGCAGGTGAAGAAGCATTGGACACTTAAAATAAATAGCTCTAGGTGCCCATAAGTTGATTGTAAGGTAATCTCTGTACGAAATTTCATTAAGAGTGTTAGTGCAGTGGTTCAGTAGAATGTAGGTAACAAACACATAAAGATACACAATTCCAAATAAATAGAGACAATACGTTTGCTTCAGTCTATTAATTTCATTTTAAACTTTCCATATTTTACATTATTTCATCAATTTCCGAAAAATAAGTAAAATGCGTTATAGTTATAGAACACTTGGCAAAGATCGCTACGTCCCCTTGACATACCCACTCACTTCAATTCAGCCGTTCCAAAACATTATAAAAAGACTAAGTCAAACTGAAAAAATATTGATAATTTCCTTTTTAAAATGCAGCTTGATGAAATTTTAACATGCAACAAAAAATAATGATATTTAATCTGTCTTTCTTTCTTTCTTAATTAGGAAGGTGGCAGCCCTACAGTGTACAGTCAACGAGAAAATAGTTTGGCGAACTTGAATATTTTATCTAGTCTCGCAGTGTTCCGTGCGTGCGTTACATCACCCGGGACGGCCGCGGTCTCTCAAACGTCAATACATGCTACACGCTTTACTCACGTGTGTTTACAAACCGATGCGATGTACCCACCCTCACATAGTTACCCTCACCTAGTTAACTGAGCTTTAGTTTTTTTCTCTCTGTAAATAATGAAATACTTTGCGCGCTGAAACGTTCAATGTCGTACCTTGAAACAAATATTGTTTCTTTTTTAGCAACTTCCGGTATCGTTATCATAATTCTAGTTCTTTCTTTCTTTCTTAGTTCGACTAGTTACTATCATGTATTAATTAATAATGATAATCAGAAGCTAACTTGCTCTCAGCGGAACTGGATGGAAAACGTCAATATTTTGGCTGATGAAGAATCATATTTATTGGCCGATGATGAATCATATTTTTTGGCTGATGATGAATCATATTTAATCCATTTGTCAACAATAACTGCGATTGGTCGTAGCTTATAATAAGCTTCGCAGTTTGAAGCATTGTTGCAACGCTGTCTATCGATAGACTAGATGTATGCTGAGTGTGCTTAAGAACTATTTGGTTCCATGCTCATTTCTTCGAGGCATGAGGCATCGTTAGGATTATCACCCTTACGCAGTTAATATCCCATAGACACTTTCAAGGCGATATTGTTTCATTTTTAGCAACATTGTTTAGTTATCATAATTCTAGTTCGATGGTTCATGGCTTATCAGTGGCGTTACCAAGGTATACAGCCAGATGATACCATGTGGTCTTCTCTTATATAGTCTTTAGTGTAGACACTGGCTTTAAACAGTTATTGAGTGCACGCTAATGTATTTAAATTTAAGTACATTTTCGAATAAAACCAAATCGACACTGTTTTACGAATGTTTCAATTATTTTGGAAGCTAATGGGGTAGGATATGCACTGCTTTAACGAATGTATGAAGTGGACGCCCCTGTTACTAAGCACACTCTTCTGTTATTGAAACCTAACTTTGCAACTTGTAGCAACAAAGATAATTACGCCAAAGGCGTTAAAAATTTAGTGGTTTAAAAACCATAGACTTTTATGATTGAAGACAGACGCTGCAACTCTCTACTGGACCACTGCACTTTGGGTTTCTTATCATACTATAGTAAACAACAGTTGAATATGGTGCTGTTGTATAGTGGAGGATTTTGTGTGGTGTTATACTATACTAATTTCCCGGTTGTCGGTGGAATATAGCAAATTATACTTGCTGTTTATTGTTTGTATAGTGAGTCATCATGATCTACCCATTACCGGCTCACTATAGAGCACGGGTCTCCTCTCAGTATGAGAAGGGTTTGGCCATAGTCCACCACGCTGGCCATGTGCGGATTGGCAGACTTCACACGCCTTTGAGAACATTATGGAGAACTCTCAGGCTTGCAGGTTTCCTCGCGATGTTTTCCTTCACCGTTGAAGCAAGTAATATTTAAATTGTTTAAAAACGCACTTAACTCCGAAAAGTTAGAGGTGCGTGCCCGGATTCGAACCGCCGACCTCTGATTAGAAGGCTGACGCCCTAACCACTCGGCTATCACCGCTTCGCAAATAGTATAGTGAGTAATATTATGTAAAAACATCGAAGTCATTTTTAGAATTAATTTCACTAACAAATCTGTGACTGAAGGTACTTTTCAGTCTTAACGACTGGATTCCATAATCGCGTCTCCGTTATAACATTGCGTAAATATTTGCACTCGTTTATGTTCGGAGCTGCCGTTCCTGTGTGACTTTGACACTGCGTGCCTTTGCCCTGACACACGGCTGACGTTCGTTGACACGCGCTTTAACGAGGATTGTTTTTGACGACCTCCGTGGCGCAGGGCGCGCGCTGTCGCATTATAAAAATGGAGGTCCCGGGTTCGCTTCCCGGCTCGAGTCTGATGTGGTGGGACGCTTCGGTTGTGGCTAGTTACCACCCTACCTAGCGTTTCGGCACGATGTCGCGTAGAAACCAATTAGGAGTGTGGGTTTACCATACCATCCTAGACTGCATCATCACTTACCACCAGGTTTTTTTTCTTTTTTTTTTTTCGGACTGACTATTAGCTTATATAGCTAATTTAAAGGGTTAAAATTTAGAATCGTGCGGCAGGAGTTTCGGAGAGAAAGATGTTTTATTTGGTAGAGGTTTGGTCCCCGTTTGTAACAATAGCACTCGCATTACAAGGTAATGCACTTTTTTCGAGAAAACCAAAAAAAAAACTAACATAACCTATAAATAGGTAAAACATCGAAAAAATAATGCAATATTACGGGAGAGCTACAAATCAAATGGGCTACGCCAGACGACTCGCTCCGTCGCCCCTTCATTCAGCTTCACCTACTCGACCTTCGTTTCGCTACGAAGGTCGCCGGCTCGCTCCACTCCACCACCACTCGGCCTCGTAGGCTTGCTTCATTCAGGACCTCCTTCGCGAGCTTCTGGCTTCGCACTTCATAAAAACACTCTAGGGGTAGGGCAGACAAGACTACGTGGAGTAGGGTTTGGCCAATTTGGTTCTGTCACACTATTCGACCTACATCAGCTCATGTTGTTTCCAAGTGTGAAGTTTTCTTACCATTAGAAATTAGTAGTTCGTCATATGATTTGACATTTGGCAGAGCATAGACCACGTGACACTAGTCTTTGACATGATCTTACGTCCTTGTTGCACTTATACAAAATTATATATGCTATCTAGCTCTCCCGTAATATTGCATTATTTTTTCGATGTTTTACCTATTTCTAGGTTATGTTAGTTTTTTTTGGTTTTCTCGAAAAAAGTGAATTACCTTGTAATGCGAGTGCTATTGTTACAATCGGGGACCAAACCTCTACCAAATAAAACATCTTTCTCCCCGAAACTCCTGCCGCACGATTCTAAATCCAACCCATTTAAAGTGTTATATTATCGCTAATGTCGAGAATTTCCGGCTTCACTTTAAGTATGATATTCTTGATTTCAAGTTATAAGCCATAAGGCATGCTCACCTTATTGGCTGCATGATAACTTAAGCTATAACTAGACGTGTAAAAAAATATTTTACGTTTAACGGGAGTTTAACCAATAGCCCTTGTTACCTTGGCTCAGCATAACTTGGTCATATTTTGGTAGCCGTGGGTTACTTTTTAGTTGGTAAATGATATCCGCGAGATTACCCACGATTTCGTCCGTGATAACCTTAATTCTTTGGAGCTTCCAGAAGCTACTACTCACAGTTAACGTCGATAAACCACTGGGGTACAATGACACAATACAATTATACTACTGATGGAGTGATCAAAATCCAAGATTAAAGCTGCCATCATTAAGTCATCAGAGCGGGCTCGCGAATCGTAAATAGATCTTTCCTTTTTATAACATTTTCATTGCGTTGGTATGTTTTCATATCGTAAAATTGCCATTAATTTTACAGGCGTTTAACGAGCCCAGCAATTTGCCAAATATACCCCTAGCCGGCTTCAAATAGACTCTAACAAGCTGTTCTGTGTAGTCTTTCCGTCTTACGTTTCTTTTACTATGATGATAATATGAGCTAAATATAATAATAAACAAATCAAGTTGATAATAATTGTAAAAGTTATTATAAAACAAATTCAATATGCCCGTGTTAGCTCCGTGTTGGCATGCTTCTTCCATTATTTTTAAGATTTCTGTTAGTTTCTGATAGTTTGGGAGTTTCCCTCACCGAGATGTAATTACTGTAATAATATTCGTCGTGTTGTGATGACACGCGACACAAGTCTCTTGCAGTCATGTTGTGTTCAAACTTCAATTCTCCATTGCTATAAACTTGACATTGGCTAATCTGTGTAAAGCCATTAAAAGAGAAAAAAAAAAGAAGTATGAGTGTAAAATTTTTCACAATGTTTATTTTAGCCATTCCTACTTAAAACAAATTGGATGAGTAAATAATTGGGCGATTGTATTCGTGGCCTGTAACTATATCAACTTTAATTAGCTGTAAAGTGTTCGTTGATAACTCTCACGGTTGTTTAGACCATTAGCCTGGTTTATGGGATTCCGAAGATCAAGGGCGTTTGGAATTCTCCCAAGCTTTTAGCGCTAGATTCCAGACGTGAGAGCACTATTGATCAGCCCCGAGTGTTTATTGCGATATAGTGGCGTAAAGTTTACACGTTTTGGCGCATTACGGACGGTATTTAGGTCAAATTACCTTTTACGAAGACGTCAGGATCGATCCATTAGTGTTACGCGTCATTTCGTTATAAATGAATGAATCGGTCCTGTTTTCGATTCGCTGACTGGCTGGTTCTTTTATTTAAAAAATATATTAGTAACAACTTGGAGCTAGGAAGATAGCGTAGTCCACACGTATTCTATCGATAATCGACAATCGTCGGTCTCAGTTATTTTAATATGTTTTATGACGACCTCCGTGGCGCAGCGCGTGCGCTGTTGCATTTAAAAAGTCGGAGGTCCTGGGTTCGATTCCCGGCTCGAGTCGGCCGACTCGGCCGTGGCTGGTTACCACCCTACCGACAATGACGTGTCGCCAAGCGATTTAGCGTTCCGGCACGATGTCGTGTAGAAATCAATTAGGAGTATGAGTTTACCATACTTCTAACAGGTTAGTCCGCTACCATCTTAGACCGCATCATCACTTACCATCAGGTGAGATGCAGTCAAGGGCTAACTTGTGGTGAATAAAAAAAAAAAAAATATGTGACAATATTTCTTAAACACCGCGAACTTGTATAAACGCAGCTAGGTATTAGATAGGTAAACCTGTACAGCAGATAAATATGAGGAAGATGACGTCTTTAAATACAAATCAATTGTCATTGGGGTTTTTTTTATTTTTTTTCTTAAAACTTGGACATACATTTCTCTAAAACACAGTCTGCCCAGTGTGGTACAGTTGGTCAGCAGCTCTCGTCTCTTTTTACGTTGTGCTTAAACTAACCCGTAATGTTGATTTTCTTATTTTTTATATTACCTTAGGGCCTTATCACTAGGTTTTTTATATTAGAGCTAAGATTGTTCTGTCGAAACGCTAAATCGCTTGGCGGCACGTCTTTGTCGGCAAGTTCGTAACAAGCCACGGAGCCGAAACCTACCAGACCAAATGTAGAAAAGATAAATATCTAAATTGTCCCTGCCTTTGTTCAATTGGGGATTGAATCTGGGACCTCCTGCTTATAAGACCACAGCGTTCGACATTGCGTCAAGGAGGTCGTCGAAAGATTTTAAACCTGTGTGGTTTATGGTATCTATTTATTTTGAAAAGCCAGTGCACACCCCAGCCTCCAATAGCAGTTGAAGGAAAATTACCTAATTTCGTAGAAAAGCCGTGGCAATTAGGTCACGTTAAATCTACCTAAAGCCAATGATATTTCACGCTCCGCGCCGCTGGGGCGTTCCCAGCGTCCCGTGAACCGAACTGAGTAGATCACCCTATATTGGGCACGTATTCAGAGCAAAATCACTATTTGCAAAAATCATTTCATATTTTTAATTATTTATTATTTTTGGAAAAAAGTGAGTGGTAAATCAAATCAAATCAAAATAGCTTTATTCATGTAAACCTATTACAGGCATCTATGAATCTTTCATTACACATTTTCCATTATGTTTATTCGTGATGTGATGGTGATAACTACATTCGACAACTTAAAAGCTAAGAGGGTTCCAATCGCGCCCAGGTCTAAGAAGAAGCTCACAACATATTTAGCTGGGGTTTTTTTTTGTTCATCATAATCAACCCATTACCGGCTCACTACAGAGCACGGGTCTCCTCTCAATATCAGAAGGGTTTGGCCATAGTCCACCACGCGGGCCATGTGCGGATTGGCAGACTTCACACGCCTTTGAGAACATTATGGAGAATTCTCAGGCGTGCAGGTTTCCTCACGATGTTTTCCTTCACCGTTAAAGCAAGTGATATTTTAATTTTTAAAAACGCACATAACTCCGAAAAGTTAGAGGTGCGTGCCTGGATTCGAACCGCCGACCTCTGATTAGGAGGCTGACGCCCTAACCACTAGGCTATCACCGCTTCTTTTTTTTTTGTTATTACGTTTGATTTGATTTGATAACTTTGAATTTATTGATAAACATCTCAAGGACTTATTATAAAACAAATATGTTTTATATATACATAAATAGTAAACTGCATCCAACTTTGTTCTTGGTTCCCGTTAGAATTATGTTGTAGACACACTTAATTATAAATTAAAACCATTCAGGGAACTAGATACAATATTTCAACAAAATCAGCACATCCGTTATAGAGTATTTCAGTAGTGAACACAAAGTAGAATTACATTTTTGACATTTTTTTTTCTCTATTGACAAAAGACGTTAAGATTTTTAGTACAATAACAAAATCTTAACGTCTTTTGTTGAATAAGATCCCATGACGATTACGAAGTTCCATTGGTAATAAAAGACAACAAAGGAAATATGAAGGACTGCTTTTATGTCTTCTAAAACTTTGTATTGTTTTAAAACCACCACAAAAATAAACAGCTACTTTTAAATGTACTAGAGTCCCATGCAAGTTTTCATTTTAAATTCCTCACAATGGCTTCACTCACCCGTGCTAAAAATTATTAAAATCAGAGGGTAGTCTATTTATTTTAATATTGTTACCATCACGCGACACCGGGGTGACGTATCGCACAATTACAGCACATATTATTTTAACACCTATTCTTGCCACTCGTGATTAACCCCAAGAACTATTATTTTCTGTGTACCTTCCTAAATAAATCGACGACCCAATCCGAAAACTGGTCTATACGGCTATACATATATACCATTGTAAAAGTAAAAATTAAAAGTATATTCTATTTAAATGAAAAATTTGGAACCACCGACAAAATTAGATGTAGAAAAAAAGTCATACCATATAGGATTACCTATCTTATATTTCTAATCATTAGTTTCTACTGGACACGAATATCGTCACGTGTCTATTTCGTTAGTCTCTCATTGTGGTGTGGACTTTTGAATAGTAAACTGTAACTACCTTGTCATATTATAAAACTCTTCGTCATGATCAACCCATTGCCGGCTCACTACAGAGCACGGGTCTCCTCTCAATATGAGGCTTTGGCCATAGTCCACCACGCTGGCCATGTGCGGATTGGCAGACTTCACACGCCTTTGAGAACATTATGGAGAACTCTCAGGTGTGCTGGTTTCCTCACGATGTTTTCCTTCACCGTTGAAGCAAATGATATTTTAATTTTTAAAAACGCACATAACTCCGAAAAGTTAGAGGTGCCCGTGCCCGGATTCGAACCGCCGACCTCTGATTAGGAGGCTGTCGCCGTAACCACTAGGCTATCACCGCTTCCATAAAAACTTATGAAACAATAAATCTTTTCTTACCTACTAGATGGCGCTAACAGTAGCTTCAGTCCAGTAAACGGCCTATAATATTTTCGGCATTTGTGTGAACCGTTGCTTAGTTCGCAAAGCAAGTTAGAGTTTAGAAAATTTAAAAAGTCTCTTTACACACATGGTTTTTTTTTAATGCTACGCTAAGCCTAACAGCTCGATTGATAACAGCATCGCATGTCAAAACCACTAGCAATGATGACCAAGTATTGAATTGTCTGTTACGAGTCTCTTCGGTATGAAGACTGAATTGTTCGGGGGCTATCGCATCGGTATTTAAGCAAAATCTGCTACAAATCATATACAACTTTATTTTTACGAATATATCACTTCACTATTACAAATAAATATATGCATCTCTTCGAATGCAATAAAATTCGCGTTATGATGTATTATTAGATATATAATATATTAGGTGTAGGCAGACTGTAAGTACCTTCGTTTTCCTGAACAATATACTTATAATTGAATAAGTCGCCCACCCGACCCTAATGATTCATGTAGAAAGATCCAAAAACCGTCATAATTTTCTTAAAATATCGCCGTTTTATTTACTCGCAACTAAATTGATATTCATTGTTTATTGCGGTCCTAAAACCTATTTTTATCCACATTATTTAAAATTAAAAAGAAGTGGAGTGAAGTGTGAAAGTGAAGTGCAGTGAAGTGCAGCGCCATGGCGGCATGAGTTGTGCGGACGAGGACGGCGGCGTGCGCCGGCGCCGGAGCATCAAGCGGCTCCTGCGCAGCCTCACAGCGGACAAGCTGCAACCAGGTCTGCTCACCTTACCCTCGCACCCGACCCATGGGTCACAAACTTCCTGTAGTACATAACTTAAATAACACAACCCAACTTTCATTGACATGTACTTACTAGTGATCGCCAAGAGATCATTAAAAAAATAACTTTTGGGTTCAAAGTTCCTTAAAGCGGCTCGAAAACGTCACGTAACAAGAAAGCGTTATGGCGAGTCGTTCAGTTTCGCCCGTCATAGTTGAGTCAATTGAGATTTAATTGTAGCTTTATCGACATAGAAAAGACTGAACACAGATTGCTCCGTTGATTGATTGATCTGCGGATAAGGCTCTGCTGAGTACGCCACTTGTTTCTGTACATATAAAATGTTATGGTAATAACATATCATTAACGTATGTCTACTATCAACCGCATAATATAATTGAGTATCACTAAGTAAGAATTCGCGTTACTAAAACTGTGTGAGGCGTTCTACATTTCCCCATACACATAAGATAAAGCATATCCTGCTAATATTATAAACGCTAAAGTATGGATGGATGGATGGATGTTTGTTGAACAAAAAACAGCAAGTATAATTTGCTATATTCCGCCGACAACCGGGAGATTTGTATAATATAACACCACACAAAATCTTCCACTAGAACCTCTACGCACGTTTCGACCCGACACCGGATCATGCTCAGGAGATGTTCACAAGCGAGAAGAGTAAAGTGACATTCTGTTACTCTTTCACTTAAAAACTAACGAATGGATTTTTATGAAACTTCACAATAATTTAGTTAATACATCAGAATAAGACAAGCTACAATTTATAAAGATATCGTGTGAACTGTCCAAAATATTACGAACTTTTCGTCATATTTTGGACCAAGTTAGTAGAAAAAAATCTGCTTGATAATTTTAATGTCATAATGTTAGTTCTTTTAAACACCACACTTATATAAGCTACTCCAAATACTAATTCTATGCAGCCGGCTATATATTAATAAATACTTTTTAATTAGAGATTATTTTTATTTTTATATATCACTAGCTGTTGCCCGCGACTTCATGTGCGTAGAATTGTTGATTTCCCTTGAGATTGATGTTACCCGTGCGGCCCTGCTTCAGAAAGTAAGCTACAGGCAAATGTCAAATTGCCGATTTTCGTGTTTCTAAATTAAAAAACATAGGTTTTTCATACAAACTTCAAAACCCCTTTCAAATTTCAAGCTTGTAGACTTATAATAACATAATAAAAAATAAGCAAAAACTATCATCCCCTATTTTACCACCCTTAACAGGTAATATTAAAAAAAAAAATTGATGTACATGTTTTCTATTTATTATTATTAATCTTAATGCAAATTTTTGTGTCTCTAACTCTAAAAACAAATAAATTTCATACAAACTTCCAACCCCCATTTTACCCCCTTAGGGGTGGAATTTCCAAATATCCTTTCTTAACTGACATCTCTTAACTATCAACTACCTACTTGCTCAATTATAGCTTTATACGTACAATAGTTTTTGAGATCTCGTGTTTAATCAGTATGTAAGTAAGTCAGTATGTAAGTATGTAAGTGACCTTTCGCTTTTATATATTATATAGATTATATACCACTCGTGTCCACGTGTGTATGTGAAGATGAACTATTTCCGTGATGCAAATGGACTACAGTGTAACGCTGAGAGACGTATTAGCTAAATACAAACTCACCCGCGCCGGTGTGTTTACATCAAATGAACGGAGCTGGTATTTTCCTTTACATTTGCTATTTTCCTGCCGGCGCTGTTTACCTCGCCTCATCACGGCTACGGCCAAAGGCAAAGGGTTGCTTTTTCAGTGAAGCTTTTTTAAATTGTTACTTGTATTTAATTGAACTCTGTGAGGTGTGGTTTTTGTATTTGGTTGTGATCGCAGTTTATTGCTTTGAAGGTAACTGTACACAATTTTATAACAAATTATCAAATGAGATTAAGTTTATATAAAACGTAAGCTCGTAGAAAAGTCTCAATATAGTGTAAAGTGAAAATGAAAAAAAAAAAATGAAAAATATTTATTTGCCAAATTAAAACAACTTTACATAGTTTAGTACATCCGTTGGGACCCACACTAGGCAATCCTCCCAATTCGTCGATATTAACAATTTAGATTTAAACTTGATGCTCGGATGACAGACAAATAAATTGAGACTTAAATAAAGAGATAAGTTACAAATTATAAAATTTTGAAAAAAAAAAAACGATGTATCATTCCAGCTAAGGCTAGTAAGAACAAGTTCAGATTCTAATGCCCTTATTTCAAAGACATGAGGAGAAAGGATTATGTGAATGATAAACAAGCATAGGTACGAAATATTGCTCTAATAAGATAGCTCTTAACATTATTTTAAGTGGCATGTGAGATGGTGATAACAAAAATTTACCTGGCTAACTTTGTTGTGGGCTTCTTCTTGCTGCTGGGCGCGTTTGGAACCCTCATAGCTTCAGTCTTAAGTTTACGAATGTAGTTATCACCATGAAATAACTACTATGTAATTGACGCATCAAAAGTGCCTTTAAAAGGATGATTTGAATGAAGATTATCATTGATAGATTGAAGTGTTAAATTAAATTTTGGTGGTTTTTTATTATATGTAAAACTTTATATCGGTTGGCTTTTTGGTATCTTTCTAGAATACTCTTCCGGATTTTTTTTATTATATATAATACAATCTATTACATAGCCTTTCAGCTTTTATGTCATAAAGTTTTTATGACATAATTGAATCGTTTTAAATGTACTCGTATATCGTAACGTATCAGTGCAAACAATGGTTCGTATCACTGATTCAGATTCAACTAATCAAGAGCTTAAGCCCGCGTTGTTGAAGTATATATCTCGCTCGTTGATAGTTTCGTAAATAACTTTAACGGCACCGACAAACGTGTTGTAGATACAACAGCGTGTGCTCGGCCAGTTGAAGAGATATACCGGGCGATGCGGACCGACAGACAGACGGTGCGGACATAAATCTAGTTTAATGCATCGGCGTAACGCGTACATCACAGTGAAGCTGACTTGATGGTGCCGTGAATTCGTGCACTATTTATTGGCTGGAGGTAGACTCTGTTAGATTACAGAAATACGGATGTTTTAATATCCTTCTTCTACAAGAATATAGGAATTGTACCCCTCCAGTACCCTTATTATAAATGTGAATGTAAGTTTGTTTGTTAGGCTATTACGCGAAAACTCCTAAATCGGTCATCGTGAAACTCTGTACACATATTCTTGGAGGTATTGAAAATAGCTACTGGACGGCCTCCGTGGCGCAGTGCGTGCGCTGTCGCATCATAAAGTTGGAGTCCAGGGTTCGATTCCCGGCTCGAGTCTGGTCTGGTGGGAGGCTTCGTTTGTGGCTAGTTACCACCCTACCGACAAAGACGTGTCGCCAAACGATTTAGCGTTTCGGCACGATGTCGCTTAGAAACCAATTAGGAGCGTGGGCTTACCATACCCCTAATAGGTTAGCCCGCTACCATCCTACCTTGCATCATCACTAACCACCAGGTGAGATAGCCGTCAAGAGTTAACATTGTAGTGTATAAAAAAACATTATATATTAACTTATATACTATACTTTTAATTAAAAAAACTTTTTGTTTAAAACACGGGTACATTACACAGCTACATTTTGAAAGTGCTGATGTGCTATGAAGTGTGCTGTGCGTAGAATGATCACGATCACGTCGGCCAGTTAGTAAGGAACTGTAATTTTGGTCAAATATAGTACATTTATACTCAATTTCATAATATCGGTTGAGTGGTTAATCCGTGAAAGCGGAACGAACAAACAAACTCACATTCGAATACATTTATAATATAACTTAGGATGGCATTACATCCAGATTCATTAAATCACCTTTAAAAGAAATCACTTAACTGTAGGAGGAAACGGCGTATTGATTACGTTCAATGCAGGAAAAAGCGTAAACATATTACGACCGAACTACACTTGGTACGGCGAAACGCGCTTAAGATATCGGGTGCTATTGATGCGATCCAGGCCGGGCTGGAAGGTACCACTACCGGGATATATATCCCTGGAAGACATACTATCTGTTATATACTTTTTCAAACACGTGTACGGCTTATTGTGGATAATTTGGACACATACAAGAAATTTTGGCCAAATTATTTTAAATGACCTCCCTTCAATTGCGAATGCGTTAGAGATTTCAGATTTCGATTCAAGGTTGTCATGGCCACATGCATGCATATGCATGCCCCCGACTACCCTACTACTATTAACAACCCATCGGCATCTTCTCTCATAGGAAAAAGAAAGAATGGGTTGAAATGACAGTATTTATCTTATCGACACTGACATCAAGTCTACCATAGAATTATTTATTTTACCCAGCCATATGCATGTCCCACCACTACTACCCTACTACTACAAATAACCCACCCTTCTCTCATTAAAAAAAGAGATAGAGTTTCAAGTGTTGATATCTCTCTGTCTCCCATTAACACTGACTCGGCTGAGCAAAGTGCATGAAATGTGCATTTAAAGCATTATTGAGCTGCCAGAAATTAAATTTAGAAGAACTGTTGACAGTAGTAACCGTAGTTCTCTTCAACTAGAAACCTATTTTTTTGCCCAGATCAATCAAATACCTCACAAAATTTAGTATACAAATCTCTATTCAAACCTTTGTCAGCCTGTTTAATATTTGTATAGTTATATTTCATCGTAATCATCATTATTAACCCTTTGCTATACCACAGGCACGCGGCTTTGCTGTCAGCATGAGAAGGGTTTAGACTTTAGACAATAGTCCACCATATTGGCCTAGTGCGGATTGGTAGACTTCACATGATTTGGAAAACAATGGAGAGCTCTTTTCCTAAAGATTTCTGCCGTCACTGTTTTAAACAATTAGATATTAAAATGTTTAATACAAATATAACTCAGAATAGTTAGAGATGCGTGTTCGGTCTCCTAAGCTAATCCTTAGAAGCCGTGATAGCCTAGGTTAAGGCGTCCGCCTCCTAATCAGAGGTCAGGGGTTCGAATCCGGGCACGTACCTCCAACTTTTCGGAGTTATGTGCGTTTTTAAGCAATTAAAATATCACTTGCTTCAACGGTGAAGGAAAACATGGTGAGGAAACCTGCACGCCTGAGAGTTCTCTATAATGTTCTAAAAGACGTGTGAAGTCTGCCAATCCGCATACGGCCAACGTGGTGGACTATGGCCAAACCCTTCACATATTGAGAGGAGACCCGCGCTCTGTAGTGAGCCGGTAATGGGTTTATCATGTATGCATGCTCGGTCTGAAAGTCATCACTGTTAATAAATGATTATGCTTATAATCAATATAAATATAAGTATATAATATTTTTTTGTTTTTTTTTTAATTTATTTTTTCTCTTTTTTTCGGACTGACTATTAGCTGTACTAACCCGATTGGTTGCCACAGCGTAACCGGGCTGTTCGGCGAGCTTCGGAAAGAAGCTCTGCGATAATCAATAGTAGACACGCTAAAGCACTGTGTTCATAAGTGTGTGGTCAGCAGCCGGGCGCGGCGCGGGCGACGCCGGGCGGTCTGCTGCCGGCGACGGGTTAATTAAGAGCCTTTGTCGCGGAGGCCGGCGCCGGCCCGGGGTACAGCCAGCATCATAGCTATCATCTAAACTGAATACTAACTGTTTAGCATATTTTTGGTTTTTCGCAAATGCCGCATTTTTCCGTGATCAAAAGTAGCCATTGTGTTAAACTAGGGTGTAATATAGCGGAATAAAACGCGTGGTCAAAGCTAACGTTTATTTCAAACTGACTTGCCAATGCAGTCGCTCCTAGGCTTCGCATTTATTATGTGATTACCCACAAATATACTACATCATCCCTCCCTTTCTATATATAAATACATAACTATCTTATAATAAACTTAAATGTAATTAGGACTAACTTCTTATACTATCAAAGCCGAAACGATCGAACGAAACTAGGCCGCAATTGATCGGTGTGCCGAGTCCATCGCATACCCTCCTCCTATATTAGTCCCTCCTGTCTATAATAGCGACTGAACACCATTGCTTATTCTTACGAAAATCTTTAGCCCATACCTTTTCCCCTTCTACCCATGATCTAAAAGTTCCCCCTTTAGCCAGCGCCCTTTGCTTCTTCTAATTTTTGCACGTTTAAGATTATTGCTCACTCGAAGTGATACGCTGATAATTTTACACATGTACTGTCCTGTTCCCAGCATCTGTTGTAAATACTAAAGCGCTGGGTTCAGACGTAAAAAGTTTCTAATCGTATTTGCGTTACTGCCTTTGGCTGTATGGGAACTGTCTATAAACGCATACACACTTGTATATTTATAACTTTAGCTAAGATGTTTATTACTTATCGATATATATCCTGATCTCCTACGTCTTGAACGAAAGTACCCATTGGCTTACTTCCTAATGTCATACTTCCAAGTACGACGTACAGATAAATTTTCTTTTTGTGGTTTCCTGAAATGTTCATTCCTGTGCCTAGTTTAATATGTTAATAAACTTTAATAATCTTTGACAGGTCAGAAAACTAGAGTAACGGTCTAATTTTTATTTTTCTGCGCCAACTTCTGGAGCTATTTTTAACTACTCCGGGTATATAAAAAAAAATTAAATATAGGAAGATTGCCGCACTAACTAGAACAGGTTCTCGTTAGTGCGAAATAGAAGACGATCGCATAATTAATCCAGTAAACGCTTACACAAGAAAACTTCTCGTTTGCAGCTTAATACATTTCACTAACCCTAATCTATACGTTAATTGAATCGTTTTTAAAGCCCCGTCGCTAGCCGAGCGCATCTAGGGCGGGTCAGGCTTAAAAAAGTAGATAAAACAAATTCAATATATCATCTGTACTCATCTCTTTCAAAGGCAAACTAATTAAAATGAAACAAAAGATTGAAGGGACTATTCAAGTATCTATTCAAGTATCTTTTCAATAAAACAGAATGCTGATAGGTTTCTTCCAAGTCCTTTGTTTAGTAAAACAACAGTAGCCCAGTTGATGGAGGCTCAACGCAACAGTTGATGCCAGTTGAGCTGGATTTCTCATTTCGTTCGATTCTCTGATTTGTGATCTGTTTCTGGTGTTAGCGTTAAAGTTTACTTCTGTTTCGTTTAAAAAATGTATAATACTTAATTTTTGTGTGTTTGTGGATTGTGAGGGTATTTTTCTAATTAACAACCATGTGTTTTATTTATATGATTGGTCTGTTCGTCCAGTGTTGGAACATCCAACTCTTAAACTGCTGTGTACTAAGCATGAGTTAAATATTACATTACCCCCATAACGCGTATTGAGTTTTCTATTTCTATTGAGATAGTAACTCTTGAAGTTTGTCTCCATCTAGTGCGTAATATATAAAACATTTTATGGTTTCACGTGACTAGTTCGGCTAAGTTTATTGTACGCTTCTAATTAGACCAGGGCGCGTTTGGAACTCTCAAACCTTGTATTATAGTTTTGTTTTCGAATTTAGTTATCACTATGAAAATATCTAGGTTATTAACGCATAAACAAGCCTTTTAAAGGATTATTTGAATAAAGTTTATGAATGATGGATTGATTGACTACGAGGACGAGTAATTTCTTTTTAGTGACATGAGTTGAATGAGCGTATCTCGTAGGAGCTAGATAGATTATTGGCGCAGTCCACGCGTGGCTCCACAGAGTAAGGACTGTGTTCTCCACTAATATGTGAATTAAGCAGCTAGAATCCTAGCGACAGTCTGGGCGAGTTGCAGTTAATTAATGCCCCACTGCTGGGCACTGACCTTCCCTTATAGATTAGAGTATGTTCCATAACAAAACTGCCAATGTGTTACATTTCACATATCGATATTATCTATAGCCACGAATGACGCTTTAACGTACTCGTGAAAGTGCTTATGATATGGAAAAGTAAGTGATAAGAGTAGGTGAAAATCGTGCGATTGATGGCGTTCTTCCTGGCCAAGACCGCCAGCATGAGCGCGCGCCGGCGGCTGCGACGCGCTGGATGCGTTGGTACGTTGACAGATCGCAGTCGATGACAAGGGGTATATCCGGCGATTGTGCGAGGTGGCGCCAGTGATAGCTTTTTTAATTTTATATTAATAACGCGAGAATATGAGCATACGGGTCACCTGATGTTAAGTGATTACCGCCGCCCGTGAACATCCGCAGCACCAGAGGAGTCAACGATGCATTATGTTGAACCCGTCCACCTACTCGGTTACTACTATACACATAGCGTATATACATACACTGTTAACTAGCAGCGGCCGAAGCCTCACAGACCAGAATTGAATCTATTAATGGGACAGTGAGAGATGTAATTGTTTTTCTGTGCTTTTTTTATATTCCATCCGAAATTTAAAGATTTCATGTTTTTGTTTCAGGTAAGAATTCGCCGTACACGGTTTTAAGTTTTCTACTACCCCTACAATGACATAATAAGGTAAGTCAGTGAATGAAGATGAACTAACGAAATCTGTTGCGCAACAGCGACATGGAGGTTCTGGTCGAAACACGGCGGGGATCGATCGTGATCATTTATAACTCCTTAGCTTACGTACAGACTTAAAAACTATCGTATTTTTGCTAGACTAGTGCGCTCGCTCCCAATTAAACTGTATCATCACTTACCATCAGGCGATATCGCAGCGCGCAGTTTCAGTAAGCGCTTTCTTGTTTGGAATAAAATTAACGCTGTTAGGCGGAGATCGATAGAGCGTACTCTGAGTTTGCTGAGCCAAATTTAGTGTTAAAACGTGACAGATGCATAAAAGAAACATCTTCGTCTGTCTTTAAGTGTATCTTAGCTAAAATCATTACAGAATTCGGTTTTTCTTTAATGGTAACTCGTCTAATCTAACGCTACGTTTAGAGCGACATCTGTGCATATTTTAAAGAAACAACGCTATGACAGTATTGTGGACTTAGTACCACTACCCGTCAATAGATGGCGCTGTGCACTTTTACGAGCAGTTTTAATTTTACCTTTTATAACGTCAGCGGTTCGCTTTTATTCGTTATATCAATTAATATTAGTGATTATAATAATAACATGAATGTAAATTACTTATCAAGCTGCATTCGTTCGGCGAAGGGTCCTGGATTCAATTACTTCCCTTATGTATTAATATTGTACACTTTTATAGTAGTAGCATTGAATATATCAATACGTCATAAGCATAAGACTTTTAATGACGTACATCAAAATCTATTAGCGTCCAAAGTTATAAAAATTATGAACTAAATTGGGTTTTAATTTGGGACGTAAGCGTCTCCCGGATTGTCAGCTAGGCCTATTCCATTGAACTCTGGGAAGGAAGGGTAAACCTATTACCTCATGACTAAACAATTAATTGTGGACAACTCTATAGCTTATTTTGAACTGAAAATACTCTTAATTTTAATAAAAGTTTATCGGTTAACACCAGAGTTATGAATCATTATCTTAATTATTAAAAACAGAAATGATCTAGTTTTTGTTACTCTGCCTAACAACCAATAATTGGGTATTCTCCAATATATACGAGAAATTTTAAGATTTCTACTGTAAACTGTTTATTAGAAGTTTAATGACTTGCGTGCCTTATAGTCCTCGATAAAAGACATATTTACATTATAAATGAGGCATTTACTCGAGTGGAATCGTAAATAAACAGACGTGGGTGCCACCTGCCCCGTGACGTCACGGGCTGGGAAAGTGCCGACCTTTGCGGCGTGAGGGCGGTGCACCTATTTTATTGTATTCAACCGTTACTTTATGTTTTCTTCATATTGATTTCTCGCTTTGCTTCGAAGAGGGACAACCACACTGCTATGATTGCTGGCGGACTTAAGGGATATTATCACGTATTTCTGATAGTACCCAGAAACGATAGGTAAACGTGTTTCCAGAGGCTTTAGGTAGACAGGGCTAGTTTCGAAACCCCGGGCTAGAACTAAGATTATTTAAAAACTAAGATTATTTACAAAGTAAACTTGTAGTACCGTTTAGTAGGCTGCACAAAATTAGTAACTCATTCAAAGGAAATTGTATTTTATTCTATAATAAATTACCTATTGATATCTTGGAGATGTCTATCAATAAGTTCAAAGTTTTTATAAAACGAAAGCTTGTAGAAAAATCATATTACGATATTAAGGATTATATAAACGATAAAAAAGCTTGGGTGTGAATTGCTCTATCTCCATAGGTACTATAGTTTATTATTAATTTTATTCATTATGTGAGATGGTGATAACGAAAAAAAAGAAAAACCGCGGCTAAGTTTGTTGTGGGCTTCTTCTTAGACCGGGGCGCGTTTGGAACCCTCATAGCTTTAGTTTTAAGTTTACGAATATAGTTATCACCATGAAATAACTACTGTGTAAATTATTGACGCGTCAAAAGTGCCTTTTTAAGGACTATTTGAATAAAGATTATTTTGAATTTGAATTTAAGAATTCGGAAACCACTAGACAATCGGGGCAGTTATTAAAATCCTCATTAAATTTATACGAAACAAAACCAAACCAATCCATCCTTTCAAATTAAAACTATAAATCTGCTTGAGTTAGGCGCAGATATGAGAAGCAACATCCGCAAAAAAAAGGTTTAGAGTAAAACCAAAGCACCGCGTATTCGGCGCGGCTCGATACCATCGCAGCTGATGATCCGTGCGCCATCTGCCCCACATGACTGCACACACCCACTCCACCTGTCGCCGCGCCCCGCACCCCGCACCCGGCACCCCGGACACGCGCGGGAGGCTGCTGGGACATTCTCGATTTACATTTCGAAAAATTAAATAGCTTCATCATGTTCCTCTATGAAAGCTTTGGACGAGCGAGTTGCAAAGCGGAAGCGGCAGTGGGCGTGCGTTACTCGGGGGAGCGATGAGCGCTCGAATAACACGGTGCTAGAGGTGACTACGCAATATGCTCATCAAACGGAACAACAAACGGTCGCGGACATCACAACTCACTACAAAAGGCGCGATAAAGTCGACGGCACAAAATCGTTGCACTTGGAAATAGTTATAAAACACCTATGTCCAGAACTGGACGTCCAACGGTCGAGAAGGCGCTAAAATACTTGACCGACTCGTTGTCCTACGTTGTTTAATTCCCGGGTCAGATGTTTCACGTCTGGCTACAATGTTACACATTCCGCGCTCACGACCCTGACGATCAGATGACTACTGACAACATACTCGTACCACCTACCACACAATCATACGCTACACACCGTCTTCGCCGGCGAAGACGAGGTCCCCGCTGTCTTACGTCATCCGGACGTGGTTTCCATCCACGGCCTCGGAGACGTACGGACCACTCACCGTCCGTTTTATTTTTAAGCTATTGCATAGCTTCTATCGCGGGCCTTGAGCGTGGAGACCAAATACCGAAAATCCGTAACGAAAATAACCTAACACCCCCCGTGTTAGGTTAGGTGTATATAGATATTTCATGATTAGTATTATCAGTTGCCGTGGAACAGTGGAACGTCTTGTTTTTTTATTCTTTAATTATATAAAGTTATAGTTCCGGTTCGGGTTAAGATATAGGTAGCGCACCTGACCGGCGCCGCAGCATCTCCGCAAGCAAGCGAGTCCTCCACGTTTCCCATGGCACACATGCCGCTAATAAATTCAACGCGCGACCAATAAATCAGCGCCTGACCGGGACGCGAACCGGCCACTCCGCAAACGCGACCGCCAACCGGGTCAACTATTTGCAGCTGCTTTATATCCCGCCGGAGGGATAGGCGCGATTCCCTCCTAGAGGATGTGTTCTCCATTTTGTTAACAACTCACGCGCCTCGCAACTAGGCCGTAAGACCCGAGTAAGGTTTCTTTGTATTTTTATCGCGTTATTAAATCAATAACATCTCACTTTCCTACAAATATCATAAACACGAAAGTTTGTGAGTATGGAAGGACGTGTGTTTGTTACGATTTCACGTAAAAACTACTGAATGGATTTTAATGAATCTTCACAATAATATAGCTGATACATCAGAATAACACATAGGCTATCTTTTATCCCGATTCCCTAAGTAGTTCCCGAGAGAAAATTGAAAATTGCTTACGTGCTAAGCCGCTTGCAGGCAGCTTTGAAATTTGGTATGCATGTCACCTATGCTATGGAAAAGAACATGTATTTTCTATACCGATCTCACATTGCTGAAAATTCAATTATACAATTACTTGTAACACAAAACATGATAGTCTCTGATACAGTAAATATTACACCCTTATTTCCCTTATCTTCTATCTAACAAAGACGTGTCTCCAAGAGATTTAGCGTTTCACCAATTAGGAGTATGGATTTACCATACCCCTAAAACATTAGCCCGATAACATCTTAGACTGCATCATCACTTACCATCAGGCGAGACTGCCGTCAAAGGCTAACTTGAAGTGGATACAAAAAATAAAAGCCTCGCTACAGACGGCGTGACATCATCTTTGGAAGCTGTTTCCCCGTCGCCCGTCATCCTCGCGAATGCATGACCGAGCCGCATTGTCTATTGAATTGTGTCCACTTATTGTTTGTTCGGACAAAATGTATTCTAGATGCGTCTACACTCCGCAAGTGAATCGTTTATATAAACAAACAAAGAAGCAAACAATTGAGTTTCTTTAACCAACTTTTAAATAACACAGTCTCTCATTTTTTAGGGATATTACTTATGTGGGCATAGGCTATATTTATCAGAAAACAAAGTTAGGGATCCCTATTAAATAAAAAAATGGAGAATCCCTACTAAATCTTCGCAAGGTGTCAAAAAAACTAGTCATAAAATGTCTTTCATCGCAAACACACAATCTACAATATTAAAGAACATATCGATACTATATGCCCAACTATTGTAGTTAGCTAACTAACGCCTTTGTACATTTTGAAAGTGGCTAGAAATGCGGATCAACTTCAGACCAAGTTATCCGCATTATTTTTTTCAAATACCCACCGCGATTCACTTACAACGTACCTTCTCTTAATCTTCTCCTAATTGGTTTCTACGCGACATCGTGTCGGAACGCTAAATCGCTATGCGACACGTCTTTGTTGGTAGAGTGGTAACTAGCCACGGCTGCAGCCTCCCACCAGACCAGACTCGAGCTGGGAATCGAACCTAATACCTCCAACTTCACAATGCGCCAGTGAGGTCGTCAAATCTAATGCGGCTTCAGCTAAGCATTGTTCTATGTATAATCTTTATACAGAAAACATGCTCTGTGTTAGTTAATATTCTTTGAATTGAAAATGTAAATAATTATGAGGTTACAGGAAAACTGTGTTCACCCTCAGTTGAAACACCGGCTCGGCGGCCGCTCAATTATGAATGTAGGATCGATTGACGTCACCGCATACACATACATACTAGGAATTGACTTCTCTTTGAGAATACATCAACAGTAATAAAGGTTAGTTTATAATTGACGAGCTGCCTCTACTCTCTGTGCATTGGTCCTTATATAACACATAAAAAGTAACTTATTAATAAATGAACAAGAATATCGGTTTATTACTTAAAATAGAGAAGTTGTGATAGCCTAGTGGTTAGGACGTCCGCCTCCTAATCAGAGGTCGGGGATCGAATCCGGGCAACGCACCTAAAATAAAATATCACTTGCTTCAACGGGGAAGGAAAACATCGTGAGGAAACCTGCACGCCTTAGAGTTCTCCGTAATGTTCTCAAAGGCGTGTGAAGTCTGCCAATCCGCACATGGCCAGCGTGGTGGACTATGGCCAAATCCTTCTCATATTGAGAGGAGACCCGAACTCTGTAGTTAACCGGCAATGGGTAGATCATCAGATGTTGATGACATAAAATAGAAAATAAATGCGGAAAATAGAAAATAAATGCGGTTAATATTTCTTCGTTTCAATTTAAACTAATCTTAGCATTTAGAGGTAACCTTTAACCCATAATATATTCAAAAACGTGTGAAGTCCACCAATCCGAACACAGCCGGTGTGTCAAGTCTTATCTTCGTGTAGTATTTCTACAATATTTAGAATAAAATATCACTTTAAAAATATACACTTTTATCTATTTTAACGACTAACGTGGCGCAACACCTATACGTCATACATCAACTACCATGCCTTTACCTTCTATAATATATATCTATATATTTAGACAGTAAACAGCAAGTATAATTTGCTATATTCCGCCGACAACCGGGAGATTTGTACAATATCTTCGCACTTTTCGACCCGACACCTCAGGAGATGTTGACTTCACAAGCGAGAAAAGTAAAGTCTAAAAAGTAAAGTCCATATATTTAGCTCATTACTGTGTTTTGCTATTTATAGAGATGTATTTTTAATTTCCAATAAACTTTATTTTTTATACGGTAGTCTTATAAATTTCACGTCAATAGCATACATACAGACGCACAGACGTGTGAAGCTTACCACGCTTCTAAGAGCTAAGGTTAGGGCTCTATAACTGGTAAAAGCCTCTGGCCAATTAGTTTATTCTCTCATTAGAATGTTTGTGATCTAAGTTAGATTAAAGTCGGTATTTAATATCACTAAATTATTAAAGTCTGTAAAACAATGAAAGAGATTTATTTCCACGTCGCATCTAAACACTTCAGATTCAAAGAATTAAGTCTTGTGAAGATCCCATCGGCGTTATTTCCCAGCATCTCTGCGTCGAGATTGTTTTGTAAACATTCAATTAAAACCATGAGAGAGGAAATTTCACTTGAACGTAATGGCGCTCGCGTCTCGAAATTAGTCACCGGCGGTTTAGACGAATGTGAGAAATAACAAAATTGCTATTTATGTTCGACTTAACAACAAAAACCAATTTAGATACTTAGTTTTATTTTATTTATTTAAGAAAAAACATTTACATAGTTAATTGGGTGTAATCATAAACTCGTACCTTGAGTTAAAGTATGAAGTTGTTGTAAAGATAGCTTGCCTCCTGTAGACATACCGACAAAATAGTGAAGAAGCCGCGGCCAAAATATAAAATCTGCGCTCGGAAATCCTGATTATACTGAAATACTATTGTGACGTGACTGATGCAACAAGCGGGGCTATCATGCGAGTTAATTAAGACTGCCTTTAATTAGTTCGTCTTATCTCATAAAAAAGAAGACACAATTATCTCGCGGCGCCATGTCAGCCCTTCAGCACAGTCTGCAGATTCCCGCACAACTTGCAGCAGATATGTTGAGTTTAGGCACATTATTTGCTGATGGTCTGACGTTTAATAATCGGAAAAAAATTATTAGTTGATACTCTCGATAAATTTTATCAAGTACTTCTAAGTGGATGAGCAAAGTTTAATTAATATGTAACGTAATGGCCAGCGAATATAGTTTAGAAGTTTAGAAGAAAAATAGCAATTGTGTACACGTGAACTAGACGCTCACATAAACCATGATCGCGAGATGGTTCATTCAAGGAAAGTGCGAGTTGTTTGTTTTGCTACGCACGCCAGTGCTCCGCCGCGCAGTGGCTGGCTCGCCGACATTTGTTTACCGCATAGGCTTAGTGGAAGCGGCGACTGCTGGGCGGCGCACAGCCACCGTCCAGAGCTTGCTATTTGCGTTTGCGCATTCCTATGATACCTAGCCTGTGCCCAGCTGGGGGCGATGAAAATGATAATGGATATGATTATGAAAATGCTAATGCAACAAACAAAAGATTCGATTAATTGATGTAATTCTATATTTTGTTATCGCAGAGCATATTTGCTGTCAGTAACAAATACCGTTTTGCATACACGCGTAGCATAAAACTGGTAAGAAATGTTAAGTTTATTTTGCTCGGACCCTACGATACAGGTAATCATCTAGTGTAGGGTCCACTGGCAAATTCTTTATGCTAAGGAACAAGTATGTTAAATTGTAAAATTGTAATTGTAGTAAATTTACCTCAAATTAAATTTAGTCAGAACCTTTTTATTAATATAGTAATAATTTAAATTTAAAATGTTGTCTTTAAGTATTAAATAGTAAGTTACTCTGTATAAATAGTAAGTTACATTTCAAATATGAATTAATTTACTGTTACTTAATGGTAACTGGGAAATATTTCATCTTTCACAGGCATCAAAAGATACAATGTAAAAGATATATTATGTAAATATCAATATCGTTTTCTCCTTTAATTAACATCTCTTTGAAGCGAACAGTTTGATCTTTTCCGAACCAGTTGCTGGCATCTATTCCATGGAAGTGTAGTTTACATTACTACCAGGATATCTCTTTGTAGTTTACTCGTACAAACAAAGGTTTCGTAACGATCATCTGTCATTGGCGAGGTCGGTGGCGGCGACGACTTTAATCCATATTTCACGTAATTAAGCAACTTTGAGCCAAATCTTTGAGTGGGTGGGTGTGGAGAGGATTGTCATGTCCGTATGTGCCTCCGAGCATTTCAATCTGTCTGTGGTTCCATTAGAGATGCTAACTCCACCAAAATTTACATGTAGGTATAACTATTAAAGTTAAAGATATAAATGGACTGGCGCTGGATTGGATCTTCCGACTCACCGCTCCAACGGCTGTGGATCGAGCTTGGCATGCAGATAGCTATTACGCAGGCGAAAGGTTTTTTAGGGAGTAAAGCTTGTTTGCTTGTCGATTCTACTTCGTGGTTCCCGTAAATCAAATTCAGATTTTTGACTCTTCCTTTTTTATAGTTTGAAATGCTATTTCATGAGTAAAATTTACCCAAATATCGAGATGTGGTGAAAATTATTCAGGTCTACAGAGCTCTTGCCCGCGGATTTGAAAAAGCTATTAATTATATTTATTTTTCCTAAATCTCGCGGAAACCATACATTTTTCCAGGGTAAAAAGTAGCCTATATGTTAATACGGGTATAACCCATCTCCAATCCAAATTTCAGTTAAGTTGGTTCAGTAGTTTTTGCGTGAAAGAGTAAGTAACAAACATCCATACATCCGCACATACTAACTTTCGTGTTCATAACATTAGTCAGGAAGTAAGGATATGAGACGGAACTCCTTATCGGACATCAGTAAACCTCTTAAGACTTGAAGATACTAATCACAGGTTGCGTGAGAAACAATCGTAGGAAGTTTCCTGGTTAAATTTCTTGATTAAGTTAACTCGATTTCTTCGCTTAGCCCAATTCCCCAGCAAACTGCCACAGTTGGTCACCAACTTACGCAGGATGGTTTAAAAACCACTCCACTCCATCTGCGTGGACAAATGTATGTGATGCCCGACATACAATTCCTACTTTACTATTAGCTAAATACAAGTTCTTAATTCCTGGCCCAAGGTTTCAGTCCAGTTCCAGATCCAGTTTGGCTGAATTAGTCATTACAAACGTTATTGTGTGATCCAATCAGGTTAGCGCTTTAACTTATAGTAATGGATCAGTCCCGTTGAATCGTAATAAAATTATACCGCCATATTGTTTAACTGCCATGGAATTTGGCCAACAGACGTGCTTTTCGCCATATGTTGACCCTGACAATAAACTTTATGTTACAAAACTGAAAAGCCTCGAGATAAAATCAACTTCAATCTAAAATCAACGTTATATAGCTTGAAATACGGTTGGTTATCATATTAGGTGCAGCTTAAAGCAAACTATTTAGTAACCAATTAAAAAGAAACTTTATTCCAATCAATATACAATTGAAAGTTATTTAACCGAGCAGCGTGGTTACCACCAATCGCTCACTATACTGCAGCTAGTATCCTCAATATTCATCTCCCGCTCTATTGTTTGTTGTGTTTTAATGCCGTCCCGTTCTAGCACATCATTCAATTTTAAGTACACAGGTGCACGTAAACGTGGTCTCTTTCCCTCTTGTTTATATCCAACGCTTTTGGGTCAGTCTCGCTTTTAGCTTTGCGCGCGACGGACGTGTATTTGGCGGTGTGCTAATTTATTAATGTTTTTCTTAAATGTCCTGTTTGGTTTGTGCGTTTCCTTGCCTGCGAGCGAGTGAAGTGTATGTGAAAGTGTTCTGAGTGATGCACTTGGCAGTGACGTGGTCGGATGCCCTTAGTACCTTTTGTTCTGTGGAAACGGTTTGTTCACGGAATTCTGTACGTTTAGGCCGCAAGTGCAATGATATTGTATTTTCACCCCGTTTTACTCGATCATTACCGTTTGCGCGTATTAAGGGTTATTTTACCTATGGTATGCTATAAAGGATTTGAAGGTCGTTTGGACAGTTACTTAGTTCTAACGGTTGGCATGTCTGTCATTACAAGGTCCTGAGTTCGATTCCCAGGTCAGATTGATAAGTTATTAGACGAGAACAAATTGAGCTCTGGTGCCGATCCTTATCACGAATAATCATTGAGGTCCTAAAGCCAAAATTATAGCAGCTTGGTGGCTTAAAACTTACTCACCCTTGAAAGCCTGCGTCTATTCGTGAGACAATAGCGTCTTGTGTGCCTGTTACGATAGCGCAAACCATTCGATAACGCTGGTCAAGCAACTTTGACTCAAGCCAGTAATTGGATAAGTGAATAAAAATGCTTATTTCGCCCTAATTTTTCAGCGGAGATTTCTTTCCTCTAATCACACTGAATATGGACGCGAACTTTTCCACTTTATACATTTTAGTGGTGACCTATTTCGAGCTTGGGTAACTCTTTAACCGTCATATGATACTGACACCTGACGCTGATTGATTACTGAAAACACCAATCAGATGGAGCTGACACCTGGCCGGCTTAACAGCTGTTCATCTGACAGCTGAGAAACATCGCCATCACACAGTTGTAATTCGTAACTCAATAATGTCCCATCGGAGGGAACACGCCGCACCTCCTCTCTAAGTCAATGCTAATGTTGATTATTATCATATATTAGAATTATTATGTTTGAAAAGAACCGCAGCCGAATCGATTCATTCGTGTGAGCGCTACGATGACACAGACAGACAAGAAGCTAAAGATATGTTTGAATAAACCTCTCTGGAAAGAGGATTACCACAGTGGCCATGTACGAATCTTGCTCCACGAAACGTGGGTTCCGTACTCTACAGAGTATATAACGGAACGTAACATAACTTAATTAACAAGTTATCTTTATTAATGAACCGTAGAATAGTAGTCCCATAGTTTAACCAGCATCAGTTATTTATTTATTGTAACGTGAGTTTAAAACATAATAGCATTCATTTTAAAGGTTTCTACATTAAAAAGGTGGATTTGCTTGTTTTTTCTTTAAGTTCAAGATATACAATCTTACCAGGCATTATCCTTGTTTAGCTCTTACTTTTTATGCTGCTTATGCCAAAAAGAATATCAGTCAGATGGCAAAAATAAAGGTACTTACTTGACACTGCTTTAATAACATTTTTATGCGGTATTTTTTTAATTAAATTGATGACTATAAAGTTTTATCAAAGTCCGTTTAATAGCATTTGCTTGAAGAGTAACAACCATCCTGATGTCAATCCATACAAACTTTCGCGTTTATAATATTATTACGATATATACTGTATATAATAGCTATGTAGCTGTAAATTAGTTTATTTTTTCTGTATACTTTATGAAAAGCCGATTTCTACTATATCATTCAGATCTATACTACATGTGCAGAATGTGCTGTTCGGGTTAAGTCCTCTTACATTGAAGATTCAACCATCGCATATCAATAAAAATAGGTCACTATTATACACAAGTTAAAAACTGGTGTGACGGACATACAAAATCACGCCATAAGGAATCTTTTTAAACCATTGAACGGAACCCTAAAACAGATAGGTACCTACTTAAGACCCATCTTTATCATGTTCTTTTTAAAACCCGGCAAAAAATCTCTTAAGATGCTCGTCGAACAAGTTTGCTTGTCTACCTGACGAGCAGAAGGTGTTGCGAGATAATAGGAAGTACCATGCTATTTGTTGTGAGGGTTCCGTTACCAAAATCCGGTAAACATTAACTTTTATGGTGCGACTTTGTTCGCCTGTCACGATGTGATTTATATGTGACGCCTTATGCATCGACATGCACGCCGCATGGCTTGTGACTTATCATGACAAATGACAAAAATTATATGAATAGAGAGGAATATAAATTTGATCGCACTGTCCGTCTGTTTGTCCGCGTTATCGTAGAACTCGAACGGAAGGGGGTGATTTGGAAGTGGGTTTTTTTACTGCGTATCTGGAGGCTGGTTCTCGGAAATGTTATATAGTTATTCGTTTTCTTTGAGAGTTTTAAATGTTATTATATATATGTACATACATATATGTACATACATAAAGTTCAAATGAGAGAACAAAAATAAATAAAAATATTACATCTTTTTCATCTTCCTAATATGCGAAAACCGAATGTAGCATATCTAAATATCTTTTAGAATTCTCTTCCACAACATTAATTTTTTTTTGTTTGTATCATTATATTATAATTTTTTAAAGCAACTTTTTTCTCAACATTATACTGACGGAAAAACGATGTCGCTACATTTTTGAATCGATTACATTTTGTTGAGTCTGAAACTTTTTATTGCTATTAATCTAGTTGGCATACAGTCGGAATATTTTTATTTTAAAATCACAGTTGAAAAATACCTCTACAGCCAGGAATGTGTCCAGATTGCAAAACGACTGTCGACATTCGACAGGACCGTTCTACATCGGTAGGCCCCGTCTTGACTGTCAGTCAGTACTTCAGCCAGGATGTTGTATCACGGACATAAATTTTAAATGACCAATGTACCTAATTGGTGGCGCTAAAACTGTGCGTTTGGATCAACTAACGTATTGTATCGACGTGAATTCAAGTTTTGTGCATTCATTACCATTTCTTTGTCGGGTTACGATACATTCTTACATTAGTTCTCCCATATTTGCATAATTATGTGCAGTTACACTACAGAGACATCAGCAACTAGTAGAACATAGTATTACGTAAAATATGACGTGAAATATTAACATGAGTTGCGCCATCAACCCTCGGCCGGTGTCGTGAAAAATTCTTACGTATCCATATAGTACAGACGGGGAAACTATTGGATCCTTGTATAAATAAAGTTTTATTTTATTTTAATTTTTATTTGTTTGGGACAGTAAACAATTGTATATTAGATAATACAAGATAAACTAACACATAATAACTATAAATAATATACAATTAACAACACTATCCACGACTTAATGAAAATGACAATATATGAAGGGCGTGACAAAATAATAAAGGAAAAGATTAATAAGGAAAAGATTACAAAATAATAAAGAATAAATAATAAGAAAAGTAAAATAAAAATTAAAACATGTGAAAGAGAAAAGAAAAAAAAAATGATTGTGACAAAATAAGTTCAGTAATACACAAAATAACAACTTGTCATTACTAAAATTACTGAAATAAAAGTTACATAAAAAGATTTTTTTCCGATGAATATATTTATTCAATCAGTAACTAATAAGTAAAAGAAAGACTTACTGATTATAACTTTACTGAGATAGTATATTTCGTAACGTGTCGTGAAGTTTTTATCGTTTTTGTCGTTTCAACGCACGTCTACGATACGACGTTTTGTTTTCAGAACAACTGGCACAATTTGTTTCCAGCAGCTCTTTAAGACCATCCTACTATCGTCATTGGGAAGAGTTTGCCCATCGTTTTGCGGTGCGAGTTCGACACTCGAGTACCTTGGGAGTCCAAAGTATATCATGTCGAGCTTCATGTTCCATCCGTTATCACTAACTTCGGAAAGTTTGGAATACTATTAAAATTTCAAAGGTTTCACGTTTCGCTAACGGGCAGGAAACGGTCTGTTATATCAACATAGCGAAACTGAAAACAACAACTGTTCGCCAAAACATGGAACAATACTCGACATCAAAGCGATCGCTGAATACGCTGTGGGAGGTCCAGCCACAACTACGCCTCGCCTCGGTGACGCATCACCTACGAGGACTGCCTCGTTGATCTATTTAAGAGAGACCAAGTCCTGGGCTTCATTTCGAAAAAAAAAATCGTATTTGGGTTTCCTTTTGGGAGATTGACTATGTCACCCACGAGAGTATCAGATATGTTGGTATAGGATACAAAAAACGAGTCTTCCAATTCTATTAAATTGTTAATTTGAGTCAATTGATCGGGCGGTAGTGTATTTGTCACTGGCAGAAAATCCTTGAATCAAGAAAGATTTATTTCAATAATACTAATTTTGTTTCGGTAAGGTTAAGGCCACGATCGCCAGCTGTTGTTTATGTTCGCTCATTATATTTTCACCTGAGTCGTTTACGTCTATTTCTTTTCCTTGGTTTGCTATTTAATTGGTTTATAATGCCACTCATAAGAGCTAACTTACTTTTTCATTTGTTCGTGTCTCTCGGTGTAAGATTTTTACACTTTTAATCGAGGAATGATTTTCGAGTAAACAAATTCTATAAGAATGGATTGAAATGGAATTGATGTGCTTTTATCAAAAGCTTTAGAAGCCAGCGCCTTTTGCGGAACGTTAAAATATAAATCCGTAATAGGCACAGGTTGCAAAACCAACTAAATGTTCCTATGTGAGTAGCGTACTAGAACTTTTTAGAGTTTATTATATATCGCGAAAAATCTGAAATTTTACACAAAATAAATTGCAGGCATCCGCTTGTTTTATAACATATAATATAATTTTTCGCCATGCATTTACAATTATCTATTTCTGTGAGATGTTACTCACTAAGTGACTTTATTAAACTATATGACGCAAAACGATTAAAATTAACCGCAATGAGTTATTTGTCACAATGTCTATCCCGTGATCCTGCCTCATCGCTTTAGCAGGAATCGCTCTTTCGGAGCTTCAACACGAACATACTGGCTGGTATCTGTTGACCACTTTTCTGATTTGTATTTGTTTTACGAAAAACATTTCTCTCTTCACTTTTCTGGCTCAGTCCATAAAACTTCTTTCATAAAAAATCTGTAGCCCTTAAATAAACCTTTTACCAGTGAACAGTCAAATACATATTTGATTATTTAAAGAAGGCTTACTTTACGGGATCTTTTGAAACGTCAAGACTGTCTGCCTGTGGTGATGCTGCTACCATCAGCAGATTCTGCAGATAAGAAGCTGGCAAGACACAGCAGTTTCTCTATTCAAACATCAATCATATTTGCCATTAAGCAATTCATCAATTTTATTGCTATCTCGACTTAGTAAATGTGTTTACATATAAAACTAAAACTTTATGTGCTACATTTCTAAAGTTCTTACTGAACATGATTATGCGCTTTATGAAAAAATATATTGATTTTGTTAATTTTCACAGTAGAATTTTTTGTTGATTTGGGATTTCTGGTAGATGCTATGCTATTTGCATTTAATTATTACCGATGTCCTTAGTTTCACATATGTGCTGGTAACCGCCCCATTCCAGAAAAGTCATATTTGGTATATGGAGGGAACACGTCTCCAATTGCTATTTCTATTGAAACATGTGATACTATTTTAGTTCTTATGACTAAACATGATTCAGGTCAGATCGGGATGCCTAAAACTGATAGCCGTTGCGAACTTCGGCGCACGTCTGCATCTAATTATGTACCGCCGTGTACAATAACAATAGCCCGCGATGTGCCAGCTCGTTGGACAGTGTGACGAGTGACGTCACACGGCGTTGGCATGATCTCATATTCTGTCGAACCTTTGATATTGTACCGCACGTCTCGGATTAATTTTATTTTGCTTGCGGTTACCGTACTTTACCTCAGTCTGTCTAAAATAGTAGAATCATTGTGTGAGTAGTTCCGAAATATGAATAGGGGTTTGGAGAAATATAACCAATTGCCTCTCCTCTGAGGATTTAATATGAGAGAGCAATAAGGATTACTAATCTCTAGTCTAGTCGTTGTATTTGCTTGGAACTTTTTCTAGGATCAGGGCGCGTTTAGAACTTGTTATTTTAGTTTCGAGTTGACTGATTATGTAAATCCATCATCTAACCGTATTATGATAAAAAAAAAACGTAGGTATTTGAAAAGATCTACAGCTGCGTTTCTCACCGGTTGAACCTGTCTTTCCAACTGGTGGTAAAGTTTCTACAAACATCATACTTGAGAAATGTAGCCACAATATAATTCTCGTACCAAATGGAAATCCTTTTGTTATTGTCATAGGAATTTCTGTTTACGTATTCCGATGTGGTAACGGGGCTTTATCGGGGCGCCCTGCTTGATGGGATACTCTCATTATCCTGACACTTTAAGTGACTAATCCGTCACGCTCGTATCAGTCACCGTATTCCGAAGGGAGAGATATGTCGTTATTTTAACTAGTAAAAGACTCCGCATGAAATGGTTCTACTTCCTTTTTTTAATTGACCACATGTTTGCCTTTGACTGCTACGTCACCTGGTGGTTGTTAGAGGTACGGTAGTATACTATTGGTTGGTGGACTTTAACAATGACCCCATACCCTAATCGGTATTGCTACTTCATTACATACCGGACCAGAGATAATTCAGAAATTATAAAATCCCAATTTTCCCCTGCCGGGGATGGAATATGAGTTTTTTTCACTTATAAGACCACAATGCGCACTATCGCGCCGGTGATCTCGATAAAAGGGATCTCGAAGGGGTTGACTTGTACTGAAAATAGAGTAAGACTCATTAAAAAAAAAGTTTATTAAAAAGGGACTTGAAAGAGAGAAAGTGTTCTGCCTTCTTCTGCTCCACTCGACCCAACATTTCAACAAAAATCTGCTATTGAATTTTTTGGTACTCGTAGTCTTCAGATCGTAGTCAATCAGAAAGCAAGCTGCGGTCGTGTCCAGCTGTCGGAAATTAATTAAGCTAGTACATAGATAGGCCATTACTCAGATTATTTTAACTTTGTAATGATCAATCAAATTCATGCCACATATCAAGTCAAGCGAAACTAGTTATTTGGGATTAACGACGGAACTTGCAAACTCCACGAACACAGAAAATAAAATTGCTGATATCGTAATCCCCATTCGGCTACACAGATACACATAGTCTATAATTAGCTGGTTTTATAGGCTACAATTGGTTGCCGGTTGTTGTCAGCTGATCTGTTTACCCGCGTGCGCGTTACGATCCCTCCTACTCTGAATAGTAATAGTTTCACGGAATAGTTATCGCCAACTCCCACGGGTTTTCTTTCGCCCTAGTACTTTGAACTGTTATTGTTTGTTTACCTTGTAGATCTGACTAGTTTTTTCGTTTTACGGTGAAATACTATTCCGTTTGAACCCAATTTTTTTCTTCTTACTCTCAAAAAAAAAAAAATATTAAATCTGTATCAAAAATATGATTCTGAACCAGCCCGATACCGCAATTTCCATTCATGTACTAAACGCAAAGTAAAGCATTTATTATTTAAGGTTAAATTGCTTTTAAAGTACTATTTGAAAACAAAGACAATGTTATAAATATAATTTAAGATTACATACCTGACTGTCCCAAAACAAAGAATAAAAAAAAACTGTTTAAGCGATGTTGGTTAACCTTTTCTCAGTAATATTTTATGAACGAGATGTTTAATCTTTGTTAATGTGCCTGTCCTTATTTTATTAATAGCCTTCGCAATCGATGTAGTACGTATCGTTATCATCAAGGCTTCCATTATCACTGAATACTGATTCATTGCACAAATGTTAATGGTTACTCAAATATATAACAATATTGACTTTTTGCGATAGACAACAATAATCTGAAGGCTGAACATGATTTGCATTTATATGTTCATACTCGTATACCTTGGTGTCTATTAATCAGGATAAGATTTGGTACGTATGCTTAGGAGCTTAGGTAATTAAGAGGATTAGCATCACATCAACAGAGCTTACAATGCTCATATTATTTCCCTCGCGTGAAAATTAACTTCAATTTGTATATAATCGAAATAGCGCCTTTCATTACAAAATAGATGGCGAATCGGAATAGAATTAACAGTAGATGTTCTCGTATACTCAAGATATCAATTAGTAGAAGCCTAGCGTAAATCTTATAAACTATTAATAGATATGTATCATCACTTCAACCGATAGACGTCCACTGCTGGACATAGGTCTTTTGTAGGGAGTTCCAATGGCCACGGTCTTGGGCCGCTTGTATCCAGCGGCTCCCTGCGACTCGTTTGATGTCGTCTGTCCACCTTGTTTGGGGTCGAAAAACGCTACGTTTACCGGTGCGGGGTCGCCATTCCAGCACCTTGGGAGCCCAACGTCCATCGGTAGATATGTATGATAACTAAATATTCGTATATCGTAAAAAACCTAAACCTTATGCTTTAAATTTAACTCACTGTCATTATAAGTTGAACAAAGCTTCTGTGCAGAGCATGCCTGACTCCGGTTTCTGGCGTTTTATCAAAAAACCAATATTAAGATATTTCCTGCAAGAAAGGTAACGAAAGCTAAAAAAATAAACAAATTTCAACGCGCCAACAAACTCCTGACTCACATCCTTAACAAAATGTGTCTGAATTAAGTACACTCTTAATGCAACGAACGCGGAAATACTTAGAATGTTAATGAATTCTATGATTGGCGAGCTGATCGCGGTGTTTCGCGAGATTTATTACGACTCGGACGTAACGCAACGATAATATTACAAAAAAATCTTATACTACCGATAACTTATATAAGAGTAGGATTTTTTTAAATAGCTTTGTTTTCATGATGCGTTATGCTGATATGGAGCCCTTTTCAAAACGACTTAACTTTAACTATTTATAAATTAAAATATCACTTGCTTCAACGGTGAAGGAAAACATCGTGAGGAAACCTGCACGCCTGAGAGTTCTCCATAATGTTCGCAAAGACGTGTGAAGTCTGCCAATCCGCACATGGCCAGCGTGATGGACTATGGCCAAACCCTTCTCATACTGAGAGGAGACCTGTGCTCTGTAGTGAGCCGTTAATGGGTTGTTCATGATGATGATGATGAATGCATTATGATAATTTTGCTTGCTATGCAGACACATAAAACATCCTTCGAATGAAACCAAAGTCAGTTTTTTATTCAGATCTATAGAATGCAATTTTGATGTGTCTTGTGACAGGGAGGGCTAATGTTTTTAAACGATTTTTTTTGTAGTTTCAAACTTAGCTCTTTTATAATAAAGCTTTTAGTGTGTGTAGCAACGGGCTCTGTGTCTTTGGGTTCTGACGTGTCAAACTTTGGGGTAGCGGAGATGGGCATACGCCATACGATATAAGTCCCAGTTTCCACAATGAAAATGTCAACTTAAATGAGGTCGATTAATTTAATTGTATATGACAACAAACATACTATGTTTTGTTGGTTTTCCGAAGTATTTCATCTCGCGTCGGAGTTCAGATTTTCTTCAATACTTTTTTAGTTTACAATTTTTTTTTTCTGTTGTATTTATATGCACCTTCTTGTTTTTAATCCAACTTTGTACAACGTCGAGTGTTTAACGGTCGGAATCTAAATTCTAATTCGGCCCGATGTGTCACAGGCTCCTTCAAGATGAGGTCACCCCACAGTGCGCCGCCGCTCGACACATGCCATCGAATTGTGCTAATTTTATAATTACGTGCATATATCCCGGCCGCTATGGGAGGCAGATTTATGCGAAATCAAGCAAGTGATCAGCTCGCGCAGCGTTACTAAATTTAAAGTATGTTTATATTAAGATGATTGTACTACGGTTTCAGTTCTGCTTAATTTAAGTCCCAGTAGATACAAGAAAGTCTTCAATTTTTTAAAATCAGCACCATCTGACTACCCAGAAATGTCTGTATCTCTATTATATATATCGACCAGGCGTAAAGGTTTAAAAGTTCTACTACGCCTTGAACGGATAGCTTGCTACGATCTAAAATTACATCCTCACTTATCGATAGATCCAGTCGTTGCATATCTAGTAGCTCAATTAAAATACACAATATTGGTGACCTCATGTTAAACATTGTTGCATTGTGGCCTCAGGATGTTACGCTCCTGTAACATCCTGATTCTAATCATCCAATACTTTTACATATAGTTCAGTCGTCACGTAGAATAATTTATTATAGTGTTCCTGAAATTTAGATTTAACGCGAGCCTCAGTAATCCACAGTTCCCTCTTAGGACACTTAATTTCAGCAGCACCTGTTTATTATTCAAGAATCTCCATATAAATAATGGTATAGGTAAATTACTTAACAATTACACAGTTGGTGAGTCATTATGAGTCTGTGTAAAATGATTTGCAGGAATAGCTTATTTAACAGCTGTCATTTTTAAATATTGACGTTTCATTGTAATGCTGACAAGAATATAAATTAAGACCTTGAGTTGTTGACTAAAAACTGAATTTTGTTGTTCAATAAAATATTCTATCAAAGACACCTTTTGCAAAACGTTATTAACATCAAATGAGATCGTAGTCAGCCTCTGTTCCGCTTACATAAAAAAATAGTAGCTCTAAGCAAACCCCTTGTTTGTCGTGAAGCGATGCCTCTAAATCCATGTCTAGATATAACATCCATGTTTCGGCACAGCATATTTTTCTTCTGCCAGCCAGTTCTAGTAGCCGTCAACTCCAGTATTCTGAGACGCATATCTTACTCTACTTCTCTGTCCTTCTACATTAATATTTAACACCCTACATGACCATACCATGCCATCCTCGAAGCCTATTTAATCAGTCAGTGATGCTACTTTGAAGCTGCCTTTGTATATTCGTTACCTCTATTCATGTCACACCACAAACCCATCCAATATTCGCATTCTGCTCATTTTGATCAATACAGCACAAGTGCAGTACTGTATTCTAGTTCATTTTACAAACGTCCGTGATTTTATTGTTTTATGGTTATAGTTATAAAGCAGTACTAGATATATTATATGTAATGATTACAATGTTTGGTGATTTATTAGCGGAAAGTAAAGAGCGTGCTAGTTTTTATGAATGTCATAATGTAGGTACCGCCCCCTCACCCGTTACTATTATAGTATTTTCTCTAGTGCAACGTTTGTATGGTTACGACAGGTTATCTTGCACGTCGTCACTCATCTAATGTCGCTTTTCCATTTTCAACATGGCTTTGGGAATTTAATTTTATGTTAATTTCTTATTTAGAAAATAAATAATTGATTGATAATGAACTTGACATTTCCTTTCTTTTTTTATTCTCTCTTAGAAGCGCATTGAATGATGAACCAGTATGACAAGTTATAGTTTTTGGAATTTCTTCACCTCTTTTATGGTGTGGAGCTTGCTTAAACATTTAGTTTAATGTTACAGCTATTCTGTTATTTTTTGTAAGATATATATACTTCCAATTTATTGAACGAAAAAAAAACTGCGAGGAAAACCGTTTGCAATTAAATTAGGTCATTGGTTTTATTATTGTAAAACATTTTCATAACAATAACACCAGAGTTTGTTATTGCAGTTCCCTCGTCCATTTTTCTCAACACTTGGAGTCAACTTATTTGGGTCGAATCATTATTTCAGAAACAAATGTGGCTCAGATACAATAAACTTAACAATATTCTTACTGCTCGTCAAAATCCTTTTTTTTTGAGCTCATGATTGAATTTCTACATATATATATACTAGGCTAGGAGGAAATCTATTGAAATTAATTTAAATGATCAGGATAAGTTTTATAAAATTATTTTGCTAGTAAGCACCTAGCTTCTAATTAGTTCGTAGCTTTTGTGCGACGCTATAATTTTGACGAAGTTCTGTATTCCGTCCCGCATTTGAAACCCATTCAATAATTGGCTTGGTGGCGTGCACGTGTTGCGCAACCGCTCCATAAAGGTTGACCTCATTATTTTGACGTTCCTTCCACTTTGTTCTGAACTTCCCATCTGAAGCCGCCTATTTTTTCCTTTTATTGAGCGTAATCTTCTCATATTTCAATGGTGTTATTTAAAACTTTACTTTGGTTTATGATATCGTGGCAATTAGAATAATAAATGTTAGAGACTCGTTAAGTAATTCGCAGAAACTTTTAAATACTGTAATAACGGATTCAAAGATAGTTCTGACTATCTAAATTACAAAAACTTGACTTTTTAATTCTCTTGGCCGACGATGTTACCACCTTTTGTTCCATGGCACCGGTACTAAAACAAAGCTCCCAAATTGAATAATTGTCATGTCGTGTACAACTAGCCCCTTCCATCAATGCCTAAGTGCTGTTATATCTAACAATACAACAAGACAACAATATGAATAATATCTTCAAACTAATATACTATAATATATAATAGTAGCATTAGAATTAAAAAAAACTGAATTCCACGTCAATTCAAAAGAACAAACTTGTTCATAATAGTTATAAACCAGCCCAAAACAAAGTACAGAGCTCCCTAACACCTGTCTCATAAACCCACCTGTTCCCTACCTGGTGGTTGAAATACTTCCTGTTTTGTGTAATTAATGTAACGTGTCTTTTGTTAATTACCAGATAGTTGTGCGCTACATTATTTGCCAGTTATTTTTAAATTGTTCACCTTGAAAACGCATTTATCTATGAATTCGAGTCATCTTGTTCTTCTAGAAGTACATATTTCTTTCGCTTAGTCAAGTGGACTATTGATAGCTTTATTTTTATAGTATTGATTAGTATTTTAACATTTCATTTCTTTCTTATATAATCTTAGATGTTAATATATTTACGAATTAATTTTTGCTTTTTTGATGTGCACTTGGTAATTAATCTCTTTAAGCGTCGTTTAATGTGCCATAAACACTTCGCTACAACTATATGTGGTCTCGGTATTTCTACTATAAACATCAAATTATTATTATAGATAGTTAATTATTTAAATGGCCTTAACATCTATCTGATTTGAGTTATTATATAGTAGTAGATTACTTTGTCTCGATATGATCTATTATTTTCCTACAAAATATGCTAACGCATTTAAAAATCAATCGATACTTTATTTAGCTACATTAACGTCTAATTTATTAAAGTTTACAACGCAGTTTAGCATTCTTCAGCTTTGTATACGATTACGAGATGAAATATTTTGATTGCCTACATTTTATAATCCACCTTCCTCGACTTGATTCAAACATTAAATTCTAAATTCAATCCACAATCTACATCTATTACATTAGTTTCTATTTCAGAATTCTTATCTTAAAATTCAGAGAGGTGTATTCTATCATCTTCTAATTTATTCTTTAAAGCCTTGGGCTTTGGATATTGATTTCTTTGTTTCATTAGAATGTTTCTCCTCTGATGTTACTTCACGGAAGATTTAAATTGATAATTCATTTTCAATCCTATTTGTACAGATATAACGCTTTGTTTCGTTCAACAGTAATAAGCTCGTATATGCGTACGATACGGTAGCAGTTACAATAATATCGAGTGCTCGCAAGGTCGTATCCAAGACAAGGGCCATGTGGTCTGTGTTGGCTGTTAGTAGACAGTAAAGACAGGTTAACTGTCGAATGGCGGTATCGAAAAGACTCAATTTTGGTTCAGGCTAAATTAAGCTTAAGCCTGCTTAATTTTTAGTCATTCTTTATTATGAAATGTCGCAGTTTTTTTTTCGGTTTGCCATACATTAAGTTTTTACCATTTTGTAATTCTTTGAGTTCTTTAAAAAATTACACACCAACATTAACTGTATTTTGTCTTATATATTACTCTTGACTTTTTGATAGAGAACTCTAGTTGAATCTACGGGAATCAGTTTAGCGGAAAGTTTAAAGCACGAGAATTTCTACATTGGTGAACGATTAGTCGTAGCTGTGCACTCATGTGGAAATATTATTGGGATATCCTTCCCTAGAAAAGGATGTGAACACATTACAAGCGTCACTCCCTCCCTCAATATCTTAGAATGAGTTTTTTTTTATATTATATGTCACTGGTCTCTAAATCCAGGTTTTTTTTACCACTGGGAAATTAAAAAAAAAGTGATTAATAACAGCTACTAACATTTATAATAATTAAAATTAATACTTGCCTTATTTAAAAGTTCAGGTTGATTTATCAGCATTTAAATAAAATCAAGCAGAGGCAAGACCTTGCGTTAAAACATGATAAATAGTTACGTACATTTTGAAATGACATCATATTTTAAGAGTAATTGTAAGGTTTTTCCTTAGTTGCTGACACTCTACTTCTCTTATTCAGATATACACAGTTTAACATGTGATGGTAATTGTAATAGCTAAGCAACCCACGGCGGCGATTATGGCAATAAAAAAAATACTATCTCACATGCCAAGATTTGTAATGATTTAATGCGATGAAATTTGGATGTTTCAAGTAGGGTCTTAAAAATGAACTTATCAACCAATCGAAATCATTAAAATTACGAAAACGGCTCAACAGATTTGTTTTTTTTTTGTTTTATTATTTTTGTTCGGGGTCAATACTGAGATAATTTATGAAAAAAGAGCAAGGAACAGCCCAAGAATATAAGAAATTGATTTTGGAATTTTGTTTGGGAGTTTCCACGTTTAGTCATACTTAATAGTTTGCCTTCAATTATGTTCAATCGCTTATGCATGAATACAATCAAATCTTATTTCGGTGGCGCAATGAATATTTTTTTAATTTTAATCAGTTGTTAGATCATTAGGAGATCGATTCTTGATTCGCGTTTTAAACAACAATCTGAATCTGTGACACGTTACACATTCAGCGATTCAAAATCTCTTGACATTTAGTTAACGTTTTTAACCGTAATTAATATTTCTTTCTTGTAAATCTCTCTGTCAGAATTCACCTATGTCAGTTTTCGGTGTTTTACTTCGTAGCTTATGCCAGAAATTAAATGTTATCCAGCACTTGAGATTAGTCTGGCCAATTTGTCAGTATCTTAAATGTAGTCTTACTGAGTGAATAGTACTCCCGCTACAATGGAGGCTCGAAAGTGGAAGAGTGTAATATAAAGTTGGGCGTCCTAGTCGATCACCAAATGTATCGCACAGTCCCCCGTTTCACAGAAATAGCTCCTCAACCCGCATATTGTCACGTACTGGAAACGTAACGTGTGTCGACGAATCGGTAGTTATAATTTTTGACGGTTATAAAACATCGATTGAGGGCCGAATCATATTGATTACATAATAACAGTTGCCTACGACTTCGTTCGAGTAGAAGTTATGTTATATCACCCTGAATTATTTCCAATAATAGCTTAACCGTCTTTTTTAATGTTCATTAGATCTCTGTGCACATATTTAATATAATACCTTTACAAATATTTCCATAGTCTCCCACTGTGACTACAGCCCGGTTACGCTGTCGCAACTATTAGGGTCCGAAAAAAAAAATCACAATGAATAAAAATAAATCCTTGATCTAGACGTTTATAAGTTGAACGACATATACACATAGGTCTTCTTTTTCTTCGGTTCAGTTTTTTATCCTTATTTTTCTCCCTTTATTTATGTCCCTGTCCTATCTATCTCTAAGCAAAATGTCTCCATCAACGGTTTAGCTTTAAAGTCTTGCTGATATAATAAAGTTCCAGTCCATCAATTCACATTAGTAGAGAGTAGAGTAAGAGGACATTAGTGTCAAATAGGACGACTTTTAATGCCCGGGAATATTCCCCTGGTGCTTTATTGGGATATCAAATATTATATGTTTATCCTCAGATGGCAAATTATGTCGAGTTAAATTTCGTCGTGATAGGTTAGGATTCTAGTAGAAACAAACAAAATTTTATTTATTTTTGCCTTGAATAAATATATTTGATAAGGGTTAAGGAGGTTTTTTCTTCGAGTATATCGATATTATAACTTTCTTCTCACTGTACAAGAACCGACCAGTGACTGTTTTTATTCACTAGATAGATATTTAGTTACTTCGAATATAATTCAATAAAAACATTCACAACGTATTTAAGATAGATTTCCCTTAAAACTTTTGTTTATTAACTATTATGCATTAGTGCAGGTACCTTGAGAAACAACGGACTTTCATAATTATACGTAGGTACCTTTCTTACTTTGTTTAGGCGCCTGCCAGCTTTTCTTAGGCCTTTTTTTTAGATTTTTACAGCACTTTCTTAAATGATGGAACTACAGTCGCTTATAGACTGAGTAACGGTTCAGATCCAAACGAATCTGCATTATTATTTTGTAGATTTTCTCTAAAATGTTAACAGTGCGTGAATGTGCACGTAATAATGTCCCTATGTTGGAAGGTAACATCATCGCACATTATGAGCAGCGCACGCACTTCCCCCCTCGCCCATTACTATTTTCGGTGACATTAGTTCGGACTAAATTAAAACCTCGTCATCTGCAGCATCCGCAGGGTGTTTCACACAGGATGCATATCCGTAGTCGGTTTCGATTGTTTTAGGTGGGTCGATGGAGATATTTACGATGCTAAAAAATTTATCCTTTGAACTGTTATCATTCCTTTCAAGCCTGCCCTCTCTAAAACAATGAACAAAAAAAAAACTGCACTGAAAATATATTTAAAGAACTAGTCTAACTGTAACTTGGTGAAAATAATTATAACACTCGCTTGAAAGTAACATACCCATGGCCGTTAAAGATATTTCAGAAATTGCTCAGGAGGAGGTGAAAATAAAAAGTAACCCAGATTTGGTAAATTGTTAGGTCGGCAAGCTTTGTTATTTTTCAAAATTTTTTATTAGAAGCTGTCTCACCGTACAAATCTCGCCATCGTTACGAATGCGTTATATTTATTTCTGAGTTTTATGAGGTTTTTGATTTGTCTTTAAGCACACAATTGTGATTTCCCAGTATTATCGCCGCTGTTGTAATATAAATTACCGTATTAATGTAAACACGGCTCGCGGAGTGATGTCACGCCGGTGATTTTGAAATTATGACTTCATTTCTCACACTTTGGTTACAGTGCAACAAAAAATCATGGCTTCATTAGCATTTCAATTGTTTACTAACGGTTGTTCGAGAGTTTGTTCGTCTACAATTTAACATTTTCTTGAGATTGAGATATTTTCCTGCGGGAGAGCCCTAGACTAGTATTCAGAAGAGAACATTTTTTTCTTAAAGCATTTGCAAAATATGCCTCCCGTTCGATTAATTTTTTAATGATATGGATGCTTAGAAGCATTCAGCTTTCGCTTTTATCACCCAGAAGATATCATTAATAAGTCCTAAAATGTTGATGTCGGAAAGAACTGCTTGCTGGCTTCTTAAACGAGACATTGGGGTACTACATAGGTATAGCCTTGACATTTGAAATGACATTTATAGTTCTAAAAGCAGGACCGAAAAGTTTGAAAGAACAAACTAACTGCGATACGCCTACACTTTACTTTTTTAAAAGCTTTATTTCTCAGTATCAAGGGATCATCATCATTACCCTACGCATAACTCGTACGAACAAAATGATTCATTTAATTAAAAATGTTAAAATGATTAAGTTCTTAAATTGTTCTTTAATTTGATTTTGGTGTATAGAATAATTCAGTTAAAGCTTCTCACGCTGTTATGCCGTCGTCAATAATTTCCTGTACTGCGGAACAAGCAGATACGTCGGACTGGCCTTTTGAACTCTTTTAATGAAAAGGTAGTTCTATACGGTCAAAATTCATTAAAATGAATTCGTCAAAAGTTTCGATCCTTAGCATCTAGCATAAAATAGCCATGTCAATTAAAGAAAAACAGCAACGAAGTGGTTAAAAACAACTCCAAACCATAAAATTTCCTATTGTGCTGTAAATGGCGTGCAATGATTTCGACTGCGATCGAAAAAATGATTTCTTTAATTGTCACGCTTGGGTTAAGTGTTCTCTCACCATATAAGTGTTACTTTAGTGCACTTAACGTTAATTAAAATCATTATTATTCATAATTTACTCTAAGTGGAGATTTAAAAGTATTAAAATATACATTCTCAAGTACAAAATGTCCGAATGTGTTGAAATCCCGTTTAATATATGCACCCAATTTGGTTATTTTTTTATTTTTGTCATAACTGTGGTTTAATGTCACCATTTTTGATTGCTGGTTATGGATTCGGTATGTTGAAGGTCCTTTGGAAATTTTACGACTAATGAGTAGGCGTATCCAATTAGTTTGCTACTATTAGCGGGCGTACTATTTGAATCTTTCTGTTTTGGTTTTTCATGCATCGTCTATAACATGAAGAATTTATGAGTTATTTTTAAACTTAATGTAATTATTCACAGATATCGTGTCAGAATCTATTACGTGCATTATATTTTAAATTCGCACTTGTGTGGGACCACTATGTCTATCTGCACAAGAAGGATGAAATTTTATTTAGTAAATTTTTTATAAATGCCTACAGTATTTCCCTCTTCAATGACACAGCTATTTCTACCCCTTTTTACCGCCACCTCCCTCCTACCTCGTACTCTACGTACTCGCCCCCACCCGGTCTGGTAAATGCAATTATGATTTTTCTCTTTACAAAGTCAACCCTCTTGTCCAAAGTACCTTCTCGTTTAATTTTATTTTTGAATTATAGAGCGCTTGTGAAAGAATGTTTTTCTATTTATAACTAAGCAGACGTCATGAGTTTACTTGCTTTTATTACAAACGTTTCATTCAAGGATTCATCTGTCTCTTGAAATTTGTTACGGTTAACTTCTTAAGATAGCTTGTGGTAAAATTGTTGATCATTGATATTCGTATATTGATAACACGTATTGTGTCCCGGAGCGGTTGTGTGTAGGCTAGAGGAAGTGCGGAGGCCGCATCCTCGCCGCGCTTCCGCGTGCGCCCGCGCATGTCCTGGTCGTCCTCTCGTCCTCACAAGATCAGTAGGTCGTTGGAATCTTATAATTTATCACGTCATATTTATAAGTCTAGTGACTGCACTGTAAAGAATTGTCTTAGAAATTTCTAACCAAACTTAAATATAACTGCGAAATTGAGCACTTTGGTTTTTACTTTTTTTTAAGCATAACGATAGAGATTTTGTTTCGGTTAAAGGTATGATATAATTATTGTTACGCATTGCAAATTTAGCTTTCAAAAATGTATTCGATATATCAGTTAATGAAACTACTTGATCGCACATCACTGCAATCCGAATGATCACAGCGACGCGGCACGATGAATGAGACGAGTCTTTATATAAGTCATACAAATATAATCTGAAAGCTAAATTTAGAGCGAGTACTCACTGAGTGACAATGCGGGCATTAAATTAGAATGTTTGTCTCTGCGTGCAGAATATTCAATTCATTATTTTGATCGGCCGGCGCGGATAGAGTGTGTGTGTAAGTTTGGCCTCTTAACCTGTTTCATCGTAACGCTTATACTAAGGACGGAATCGATTCGGTTCTTCGCTCTGATTGATGAATAACTTGTTCAGAACATTGCTAGTTGACTTTTATGTTTCGATTATTATCTAGGGTACGTGATAATCAATATGATCCACTTCTAAGATTTACTCGATTATGAAAGACCTCAAACTCGTGATCAACCAAATCGATTTAAATATTATAGTCTACTATTAAATCACAAGTATTGACATTATCGATCATAAAAATTGCCTCAACCACCAAGACCAATTCGCAGTTATTTGCTCAATATTACCTTACACTTATCAATCGCTAATATCTGCAGTTATTGAAAGAAATCGGACCTTTGTGAGTGCACATATCAAATATAGAGTCCAAATTCGTAACTGAAAAAGGTAGGCCAGGTCCTACTTTAACATTTTTTTTTTGTTTTTTTAAAGTAGCTTCATCGAATAATTCGCTGTACAAATACGGTACATAACACTTTATTTTTAATATACCTACCTAGCTCATATTTCACTGTACATACTGTATTTATACCGTTACCTAACGTGACTGCCAAGTGTAAAATATCAATTTCCAGTTCAAAAAACGACGTTTGGATGCCAGAAACCTAATAAGTGTCGTGTTTGCAACTAGTTGAGAAACAGTGACGCAAGAACAAATAAAAAAAACGACAAGTGTATAGTGATGAGGATTTTCAAAATTAAAACATTTGTGAAACCAAATCGTTGAGGGAAGTGAAAAAAGTGCACGTTGGGCGGGCGAGCCGTCGATGGTTGATCGCCAGTAAATTGTGTATGTCGAGGACTTCGAGTACTCGTTAGGGTTGGAGCGCTTATGGTAGGAATGATGTGGTTCAAACGGGAACCTAAGGTCCCGGAAAAGGTCGACAAAGGTGACAAGGTGGATGGAATGGTCAACAAATTGAGGAGAAAAAAGCCTGTCATACTCAAACCGACACGGGAGTCGAGTGAGAGGGAAACATCGGCTGATAGTGATAAAGAGAGGAGAAGATACTCGGATATACTTGATATGAAAGTGTCGCTTGGTATGTATCGTTGGTCCAAAAAGTTTGTTGTTGGGGGAAAAAGTGATCCAGGATGAGTGTACCTGGATGCGGGTGATGAGCGCTGACCTGACATTATTATTGGTAGCTCATAGGTCACAGGAGGAGGTTCTTATACGATATATATTTGTCACTTTTTTCTTTCCAACAACAAATTTTTATATTTTTTTATGTTTCCTGGCCGTAATTTTAAAGAATAATCAGGTTATTGAAGCACATATCGTTGGTATTTCCAAAATATGAATGAGGAAACTTATAAATTAAACATAAAGAGGTGTGATATTACTTTAAATCTACGTTTATCTATATATATAAAAATCAATTGCTGTTCGTAAGTCTCGCTAAAACTCGAGAACGGCTGAACAGATTTATCTTATCTTGGTCTTGAAATGTTTGTGGACGTCTAGGGAAGGTTTAAAAAGAGAAAAATTCGAATTATTGCCGGGAAAACCCTAAAAACAGTCCTTTTCTTTATCCATATAAACGTTTTCTAAAAAAATGTAGAGTCAATTGGAACTTTATTGCTATTCGATAAAGTTCTTATTAAATTATAATCACTCCCTGTTGTCTAAGAAATGTAGGTGTGTTCCTAACTTCAAAGAGTCAATTTGCAATTTATTAACGCTTAATCATGTCTAAAGCAGTTAATTTCAATTGTTTTATCTAACGCGATAATCTCGGGAAATACGGGTCCGAGGTGAAAAACTCTTTCAACTCAAACAAACTCGATGTTCGATATTCCATTTATTGAAGACGGCTATTACATATTTAGGCAGTATTTAATCCCGGTATTACCACGGAAACGGGAATTACGCGGGAGAAACCGCGGGATAAGAAATGTGAACTTAAGTGCTATCATATCGTTATCACTTATAATGTATGTAGATATACTCAGTACTGTATTTGTTGTTTATGTAGTTAAAATTGTGACCATTAACCTAATTAATTATTCCCGTGCCAATCATTTTTCTTAGTCAGAGATTTAGTTTCTGTCTTGCAAATCTTGAGTTATTTAGATACCTGGATACAAATTTAATATTATCGTTGTTTTCAAATGCAAATAATGCAGTTTCATAAATTGTATTTTCAAGTTATTTAGATATTTCTGCCGTTGATGAAATGCACGTAGGATGATAATGGCGAGGTATTGTCTTATGAACACAATAAAAATGTACTATGCTGTGAACAATATAGATTCTCTGAATCTCAGCGAGTGTCAACAGGTCAACGTGTCCGCGAGAGGCCGCCTCCAGATGCCGACTATTTTTAGCGCCGTCGTATTATATTGATAAATTATTTTCCTTTACATTGTTTCCTTGTATTCGGCGATGTGTTGCCGCTTGTCTGGTTGTTAAATTCCTGTTATATCAATTTCTAAGTTCTTTGGATAATCATAAACTGATTTGAAAGCCTGGAAGTTTCATGTTATTAATGACCTTTGGAATTATGTATGTCGCGTCAAGGGGGTCCGATTTGTTTTTTTGTAAGGGTGACGTCACGATTTTGTTTACTTTCGCTCATAGTAATTAAAACCACAACTTGCCGGTTTACACTTTTATTGCGATAATAACTTAGAGGTCCGAACAGTACGACGTCTCGAGCGAGAGAATCCTCGAAAGGCATCGACTACCCGTATTTATAGCACAAAGCATGCTTGTACGAAATTGATTGTTACTGTCTAAATTGTGTTAGCAAAATCATCAATAATTAAAATGTGGGTAATTATTGAATTCTTGAGGTTTTTGGCGCCGCTTAATAAAGTTAATAACTTCTTCGCGCCGATATGTAAATAGTTCTATATATTTCATGTCACATAAACGACTACCTCCATTATAAATAAAAATTATTCACTTCTTTAAAATATTTTACCTATGAGTGTAAATAATTATATATATAACCGCAAGTTAATCTATGGCTACTAGTGACTTTAAGTTACTGTTCGTATCTAATTAGTCATAGTAAATATCGCGGACGCGCGCATTAATATTTCCCTTAGACTAGACTTTACTTTCATACTGTTTTATTATTTGATTACCTACTAACTAAGCAGGTTAACCTTTGTTTGTGTCCTTGATTCTGACATCTTCATATTTTGTATGACCCGACATTGATCTTTGTCCGTATTATAATAAACATATTCTGTCCTTCCTTGTTCACGTTTGTCATTTATCTTGCCTTTAGTTATACTTCAACGGACTTTTCATTAGTCTATATAATATCCTCATTTTTCTCTTCGTAATGCAAAGATTTTTATTCTAGACCCACATTTTACAGATTTGTATCATTATATATTTTGATGATTATATCGTATCATAGTATGTAATGTAAACTAAATTTCAATTCTTATCGAATGTTTATGTTCGGAGTAATCCAGTTTCAAGTGATAAGATTTTAACCTCGTATGGTTGAGAAATTCCGTACTGTTTACCTACGAGTAATATAAAATGGGGCATACGAGTAAATAGGGAAGTCTAATAACCTACTAAATCCTGAGCCAAATATAGTTTGACTTCGAAGTATCTTCGCTGCTGGCTTGGTCCCGACACAATCTACTTTCTCAATTGTTAGAGTGTCATCTATTATACTAAAAAAACATTATAATTGTATTTATAACAGTAACTGTTCAAAAGTAACCTTTAAGTTGCAGGCAGGTAACCAACAAACTAAGTGTTTTATATGCGAGACATCAAATCAAAAATAGCTTTATTCACATAAACCTATTTCAGGCATCTATGATCGATTGTTATTATAGATTTATAACAATGTGAATGATGATAATATCGGAAATGAAAGAAAAACTGTGTAGACATTTTAGTTAAGGTAACAAGAAACAATTCTGATATCAATATCGCGTGTCTACTCATAAAATTATGTTAAAACCGAACATTAACCTAATTCGGCTGACCATCCCCTTGGGCGAGGTCCTCAGAGGCCGGTGTCCTGAAAACCTGAGCTGAACGATATAAAAGTTATTTATGTTTTGTTGGTTACATTTAACGGCTGTCTCGTTTGATAAATGGATAGCTTCTTGAACAGCTTGTTATTTTGTTTCTTTTTATAAATATTTGTAAAAATTTAGGTTATCGTGAATAAGAGAAAGTAAAACTAATACCGATAAACCAATATAAAATGTCTTTCATTCTTATAAGGTATTGTAGTTAAGATTCATATTATAAAAGCGACAGCCGCTTTCGATTAAGTTTCAAAGCTAAGCAGTAAGTGTAATGTGAAACTATTTAAATAAATGTACTGTTGATGACAAAGTTAATTTACGTAATCCGGTGATTCCCGACTTTTGTCACTTTCTACTGAAACTGGAAAGTTTTTCTCAACAATATTTGATGCCTGTTGTGCATTTAATCTTTATTTAATGGAAATTATAATGACATTCGAGTATTCCCTTGTTATTGTGTTCAAATCCGAACTTTGCGAAAGTTTCGCTCAGCACTACCACGATTTTGTAAAAATAGTTCCCACCCTATAATTATTTTGATTTAGTTGCATTCCTATTTATCATATAGGTATATAATAAATAGAAGATAGTTTGAAAAGAACTAATTACTACTTGTTATTTCTGAGAATATGCCCCAGATATTAAAGATCATGGCTTATACTTGTCCTAATAATGCGAATGAAGAATGATTAATTTCTTCAATACCCAGCTAGGTAAATTGTGAAAAGAAATGCAGGAGGCACGTACTCAGGTACGTTATTAATAAAGTCAAACTACACGTAGTAAGCACGTTATTACGTTGAATATTTGCAAAGAGTATCTTAATTGCTAAGATTCCTGCTTCTGAATGTAATCGCACCTTCGTCATCAATAACAAGCTGTGGATGTCGATAAATTATTCAGATAGTTTATAATTCAGACGTCTATTGTACTACTTCTTGTTACACGCTCTTAAATGCCGCACTCGTTTACACGGCTTCACTTTAATCATCTTACGATTAACTAGTTTGGCTTTAAGATGATCATTTATCTTATCTTATTAATACTTTTATTGATAGATGAGGTTATGACGTCATCTTAATCTCGAATGTTTTGCGTTGCTTATTTTGAATATACAATTAGTTAAAGCATTCGTACAACTTGACTTGTTTATTCAAAAATGTACATTTGAGGACCACCAATGATATGTGCTTATGAAATACCAATAAATTTTAGTATTCAATAATATTCTATACGGTTGGAAACATTAACATCTGATACATTATTATATTGTTAAATAACCTTGTAGAGCGGCGAGATGAAAGCGACGAGTCTTTGTATGAATCGGCTGATTGTCACAGCGACGCCATATCTGCGAGCGACGATGCGTTACCGAGACTCAGCAAAACACCCACAATAAGCAAGGAATCTCTCAAACTAGCCATCACTGATGAAGAAGGAGACCTAGCTAAGACAAAGAAAGGTCATAGAAAGACTATGTCACTATCCAACCCACTGGAAATAGTCAAATGTTTAGGTGATGAACTATTTGATCACAAAAGAGAAGAAAAAAGTAATGATAAAAAAATATCGAGGGAAAGTCTTTGGAGTGAAGAGGATAGAGATTCTATTCACGGTTCAACTATGAAACTGGATCAGTTAAGAAAGAACAGCAAGAAAGATGATAAAAATGAAAGTAGGAAGAATAGCTCAACTGATGCCCCAAAACGGAAAAGTAGTAAAGGTTCCTCAGTTAGTGCTTTAAACTTCTTGCGAAGAAAGAAAACTCCTACTTCCATGAAAGCTGTGGAAGCGGTAGTCGAAGTGGTTGACGGTATTGTCAATACTAGGGAAATACTAAATCATACCAGATTCTTCCTGGAAGAGGAAAAGAGATTTGCATCTATATGTCAAGTTAAACCTCCAATCGAGACAGATTCCGATGAAGACATGCCTGCTCCTAAATTAATCGGCGAGCACAGAAGGAGGTTGAGCAGACAAACTTCTAGAAGTAAAAGTAAAGCACGAGGGAAAAGCCAGTCCCTTAAAATTAATACTTTGAGGAAATCCCATAGTGGGACACTAAAAAAGGGGAAAAAGAAGAGTATCAAGACCCCATTGGCCAGTAGAAGTAGGCAAGCAAGTATCGCGGAACCTAGTCCGTTGGTCAAGAAAAAACATTCGGATACCTTCAAACAGAATTCTTGGCTGTTTAGCGGATCTAAAGGTGAGTGTATTTGATATATTTGAGTCCTTTTGTGAAAACAGTAATTTGCTGAAGAAACAAATATGTTTTTTATTTTTTTTAGCTGCAGTGCATTGAGTAGGTATTTCGCAAGTTGCCTTATAGATTTGATTTTTTTCCTGGAAACCTTACATCATCTCTGTTTCTGATAAACGAAAAAGTTTTGAATTTATAGCACAACAGATATTGACTTGTGATTTATCAAACACTGACCTCAGTCAGAAACCCGCTCGCCTTGCCTCCTCCGGGCTGGCTGGTCACCGCTTAGCCAATTGTATGATTGTATGAACGTACCTAATTGTATAGCATCGTGCAATTCTGTAATAACAAAATGTTCAGTAAACAAACTTCCGCCCATACTTGGTGGCCTCTGATCTTAAATCACATATAAAGAGTCATTAATGCTTTTAAAATGAAGGTTAAAATTAAGCCTTCCAGATAGTCAGAGCTCATCGCCTAGCGGTAGGATTTATAGATATTCGTCTCCACGTAGACTTAACCCTTTGTGGACAAATATCGTTATCATCTGACACCTCTCCTCATTCCACTGTTCGTATTCGAATAGCTATATATCAGATAGGTATTTGTTGAGATGATATCCTCAGAGTAAACAATACTGGAGATGGAGGATTGCCCGCCGCACGTCTGATGACTGTTTTATGCCCGTTTGACTTACACGGCCGTCATAACTGCTCGACATTAACCCTTAGGTTTATAACTATACTAATATAACATGATATTAATCGCTCCATAAAGTGCCTTTGTTTTGATCATGAGGTTCTTGGCTCGTTTAGGCTTAGTCAAAAATGTCTCAGTAGCCTATAGTTAGGAAATTTGCGTTTTCCATTTCCAAATAACGAACGGCAGTAGTTTCGGCAGATATGTAGGTAGTAACAGTAGATATCTGCCTTCCTTACCCGGGTTGAAGTAGTATAGCTATTTTAAAGTGCATGCGTGTAAGACATTGTGTACCCTGTACCTGTGGATGTTCTGTTGGCAGCTTTTGGGATCGCGAGGTGTGTATCGGCGACATGTCGCATGTATAGCGGACGATCGTCATTCCACTTAATTTTGTTTTCTAAGATTGTATCAGTAGCATAAACTAGATCGCATACCGTTACCCGTCGCCCTCGAGTCGCCGCTCGGATATTAATTATTGTGTAATTATATTTGGCAGCCATCCATTACGAGCGTGCTCGTGACACATGCGGACCCAGTCACTGGAAGTCAGATTCCTTAATCACGTCTCCACCAGGTATTACCTGACATCTACAACTTTAGTATCTTCAAGACAAACGTGAAATGTCTGAATGAGCTTTCTCCTACAATTTAGTATCGATTGAAGACAGCAGACTACTAGAAGAAACTCCTTAATTTATATCAAATTTGAGCCTGCAAGCAGTGATAGCCTAGTGGTTAGGGCGTCAGCCTCCTAATCAGAGGTTGGCGGTTCGAATCCGGGCACGCACCTCTAACTTTTCGGAGTTATGTGCGTTTTTAAATAATTAAAATATCACTTGCTTCAACGGTGAAGGAAAACATCGTGAGGAAACCTGCACGCCTGAGAGTTCTCCATAATGTTCTCAAAGGCGTGTGAAGTCTGCCAATCCGCACATGGCCAGCGTGGTGGACTATGGCCAAACCCTTCTCATATTGGGAGGAGACCCGTGCTCTGTAGTGAGCCAGTAATGGGTTGATCATGATGATGATGATATCAAATTTAATATTTGTACTCACCGTCACCCTCAGGTTTGTTATGCCCCACATCTCCGCTGGAGAGAGGGAATAGTTGAGGCTCGACACACGGTGGTCAACATCGTCAACTTCCTAAATTCGAAACTGTCCTAAGAATTTCCTGTACGTATAACAAACTCCTCGTGTCAAACATGCTAACTACCAGGACTAGGCTCAATGATCAGGTGTAATTTTGATAAAGGCTAGGGCTGATGGTTTTACGTTCTTCCCGAAGCTCAGAGGGCAGGCTGACTCCCACCCAACAATGTAATAAACTTTTTTTTTTATACTCTGCAAGTTAGCCCTTGACGGCTATCTCACCTGGTGATAAGTGATGATGCAATCTAGGATGGTAGCGGGCTAACTGTTAGGGGTATGGTAAACTCACACTCCTAATTGGTTTCTATGCGACATCGTGCCGGAATGCTAAATCGCTTGGCGACACGTCTGATGCAATCTAGAATGGTAGCGGGCTATCCTGTTAGGGGTATAGTACACTCACACTCCTGATTGGTTTCTACGCGACATCGTGCCGGAACGCTAAAACTGTATATTGTCGGTAGGGTGGCTGATGCCTCCCACCAGACCAGACTCGAGCTGGGAATCGAACCCAGGACCTCCAACTTTATAATGCGACAGAGCGCACGCTACGCTATGGAGGGCTTCAAATCATTATATTACCGACTGTCTCGACTCGACGTCGATCAGCTTCGTGTAAGTCTCGGAAATATTTCCAACTCGTAAATCTCAGTGTATCAAAGATAACTTTTACGACGGAATAGTAAAAATACAAGCGTGCAACGTTTACATTTTATTAATTTTGCATAGGGTTGTCAATTCTACAATTTTTTCGTAAATAACCGCTCATCGTGCATTCGAGCGTCTTTTAAGCTACTCGTTCTGCTCTCCTGTGAGAGAGGCGGCCTTTACTCTGCGGTGGGAAAAGATCTACGCATTTGAATTGTTGCGTTATAACCCTTCGACAACGGCAGTTTATTTAGAGATTTATATTAATTGGCGGAGGTTATTTTGGACTTCTGTCAAATAGGAACCCCCCGGGGTTCTTACTGTACGTCTGTCAAGTAGATTCAGATCTGGCAAGTGTAAACTACCTTAATTTTTCTTTGTAGGTAGACCTTTAGGTACCTTTCGTCACTCAGATGCGAGGATGTCGCTTCAGAGTGTTATCAGATTAGTAATCACCAATATGTAGTCTCTGCGGGACCGGGACAACGCTTTCGCACACAACCGCGTGCGGGCCGGCGGTAAACTGCTCGTATAGAAGTGTGGACAGCCCTGGACAGAACTATAACAACATATTATTGCGGCCGTGGCTGTACCGAGGTTTACAGCGGTACAGCAATTAAACATTCGGAATTCTTTGGCCGTGAAGTCGGACATGTGCGGCCAGCAGATACCACCGGGCACTGGCGCTGTGTCCACATCGATAAAACGGCGATAAATACGGCGCGCTCGGGGAGATTGGCGGTCGAAATTACTTATTTATTAGGTACATGGTCATCTTCTGCCTCTAGATGAAACTCATTCCGACTGTTGGATTCGTAATTTTTAATAAACCCTCAGATCTGCTGCGACGCGTAGCGGATTCATATCATTTCTAATTAATTAATTGTCATATGTCATTATCGTCTTTAGTCCATCGACGCGGCTTTTTTTTAAATTGGAAAGCGGTTGATGTACTGTATCACATGTTAGCGAGAACCAAACTACGAATATCTGTAAATATTTTGACGACATCCGTGGCGCAGCGCGCGTGCTGTTGCATTATAAAGATGGAGGTCCTGGTTTCCATTCCCGGCTCGAGTCTGGTCTGGTGGGAGGTTGCGGCCGTGGCTAGTTACCACCCTACCGACAAAGGCGTGTCGCCAAGCGATTTAGCGTTTCGGCACGATGTCGTATAGAAACCAATTAGGAGTGTGGGTTTACCATACCCCTAACAGGTTAGCCCGCTACCATCTTAGACTGCATCATCACTTACCATGAGGTGAGATTGCCGTCAAGGGCTAACTTGTAGTGAATAAAAAAAAAAATATTTTTCCCATATCAAGAACCGAACCCTCGACTTCATTATCCAAATTAAGTCATGTGCTAAACATTAGTTAGATATACTGGCTAGTAAAAATATGGATGGTTTAGATTTCTGAATTATCATTGATAGAAATGAAGACCCAACCCACTTGTCTGATCTATTGGATAATATAACTTTATTAGTCGCACTATATTTACTAAGCTGTTTCAAAATAATATATCTACAACTAGAATTATATTAGCCACTCGTGTTATCATGCGTGCAAAAACCGGCAATGCATTCCTTATCAGTCGGCCAACAGAGGAAAGCTTCATAGCCGCACGTCACTTTACATTATTAGGTCAGTTCTCCGGCCGTGCACTTCGCCGCACTTCGGTTTGTTATCTGAGAGAAAGATTCTCTTATTATGCATATGACAGTGGGAGGTGAGGATCTCTAGATGTACCTTAAGACTAAAATCATACTGTTTCGTCATAAGATAATAGTTTTTAAGTGGCATATGAGATGATAATAACAAAAAGAATGTTTACTACGTTTGTTGTAGGATTCTAAATTAGGCGCGTTTGAAACCTTCGTAGATTTAGTTTTAAATTTACGAACCTAGTTATCACCATCAACAATTGCTATGTTAATTATTGACGCGTCAATAGTGCCTTTTAAAAGATTATTTAAATAAAGTTTATGATTGATTGATTGAATAATACTACTATCGGCCTGCTCAGAGTCCGAGTTTATTGACCATTTGTGCAGTCTTGGTTAAACTAGTCTAGGGAATATTTCAAAAACTGTGGCATGGTTCGAACCCAATACCGCCCACTTACCAATCAACCATAACAAACAACACGAGTTGAGAGATGCAATGCATGCATGATAGCAGTACTGTTGCGGATAGAAACCTGTCCAGAACTGTGTCCAGATGTGGGCATGCGTCAGATGATAAGATGATCACACATTCAGTTACATTATCATACCAAAGACGCATTAAAAGGGCCTGCGGTGTTCGAAAAACAAGGTTTGCAATAACCACTAAGGCTGCAGTAGTAAAGTACTGTTAAAACATAACCCTGCCAAATCGGGCAGCCGCGCGATCAGGCCGCGTCAGCAATAAAGTCGCGAACATATCGCGATACTCTGAATGAGCAATTTATTATCACTCCACATAAACACGTTAACACCGGGTGCACTGAACTTGCATTGTTGTGATTACATTGTAAGATCTGTTTACAGCGAAATAACGCTGTCAGAGCTGTTTTCTCAAATTGAAGCGATATTGATGTTTTGCGTTTGAAAACAACTATCGCCCAGTTGATCGCATTCAATAATTATGTACCATGTTGCATGCGGTGTTTACCTATAATTAGCTTAGCATTTAGATTTAATACCTTATTATATATAAATTATTTTCCAATCCAGTCCAATTATATTGTCTTAAGCTGTTGGTAAACCTAAACCTAAATAAATAAAAAATAATTAGCTAAAGTTTTGGAAGCATTCATGGAAGTATAGGATATCTGTTTCACAGATTCGTAGCTTTGCTACAAACAGACAAGACTTGATGGATCAAACGTTACTTATATTACAGGCATTCTTAAAATAAATGTATTTATTGTTTCTTTTCCGACTTCCCTGTGGAACTCGACTACCGACTGTTCAATAGTTGCATTAGAAAACACAATACCATACGTGGGTAAGCTATGTATGAAATAGTTTTAATTACAAATAATTCTCATCGCCTAAATCAAAACAAGAGACCAAAAAGAGAAAAAGAGTTTGCAAAAAGTATAGCCCTTATTTTCATACTTAGTAGCATCAACAATTGCGATTTTTATAATACAGAATGATGTTCAATAGATAAAATAATATATATAGAAAATAAAAATAAAGAAGAATAATTAATATATGCAGAACGATGTTCAGTAGAATATCTAGACTCAATAATTTGCTAAGCATGATTTTTAGCATATATAAATATATACATAACAGGGTTTAAGCTCTTCGCGTCAAGAGAAGGATGCTAAATACATGTGCTGATTATTCGCTCGGACAATCAACGTCCTTGATCCGGTCTCATCGCATAACTTATCTAGTGTTAACAATTACGTAGTCAGTCGGCACCCATCCAAAAAGATGGCGCGGGAATCGAACTGGGCGCCGAGACAATAGCCGCCGCGTCGCGGTGCGCGTTGACTCAGCGCAAGGATACGCTATTTATGCGCGCATCCCGCGGCGCGCCCGCGCATACCGATGCGCTGCCGGCGAGCGTGACAGAGTCAAGAGCGCACCTTCGCTTCCGGTTCTGCTTAACGGATTTAATGTTTCATTTTGGAACGAGCTTCTTGCCGTAGGATTTGACTGGTAGTAACGGAAAAGCTTTACGCCCCACGGTGTGGTAGTCGCTGCGAATCGTTCGTTTCCGCCTGTAGCAGGCTGGTTATTATGATGCTTACAACGTGATAGGAGACTTATCGCGTGGTACAGAACTTAATTGCTGACGGGAATTGTTTTTGAGACAAATTAGGATATTTATAAAAAGGCCCTTGGCGAGCAACCCTCGCAGTGATAGCTAACCTGTTGACGCGACATCGTTGCGGAACGCGAAACCTTAGCCGCACGTTTTTGTCCCTATGGGATTAAAACGACGGTAACCTAGCCACGGCTGACCCCCATGATATCAGACGGAGATAAATTATAAATTTCCAAAACAAAAACGTGGCACCTCCAACGTATAAGACCACAACGCTCAACACTGAGCCACGGCTGTTCTCAATAAAAAGTGAAATACAACCTCTTTTACTTCCTCATTTCCTTCGCGAGCACTTCTATTACCAAACAAAAATTCTCCATTGTTTTTGCTCTGTGACACCTAAGCGCCTCGATGCCTACTCATACAAACCTTATGAACGAAATTAAAATTGATTCGTATCGCAAAATTCCCAAAGCCCCCGGGCCGCCGCTGGCGACGGGGTGAGTGACCGCTGACGTCACACCCCACCGGCGCCTGACTCATCGAGTCTTGACATTGGCGGTAAAAAAAGAGACCGACCCAAGCGGTCTGGCTGCGAAACCCGGCGACAAGCTGACGAGACCACCTTAGGAAATGCATCGACACTATATGTTCATAGAAGCTGTGATGGCCTAGTGAAGCTGTGATTTCCTAGTGGTTAGGACGTCAGCCTCCTAATCAGAGGTCGGGGGTTCGAACGCGGGCACGCATTTCTTACTTTTCAGAGTTATGTACGTTTTTAAGCGATTAAAATATCACTTGCTTCAACGGTGAAGGAAAACATCGTGAGGAAACCTGCGCGCCTGAGAGTTGTCCGTAACGTTTTCAAAGGCATGTGAAGTCTGCCAATCCGCACATGGCCAGCGTAGTGGACTATGGCTAAACCCTTCTCATATTGAGAGGAGACCCACGCTCTGTAGTGAGCCGGCAATGGGTTGATCATGATGATGATTATATGTTCATATGCTGCAATCAGTAATAATGGATATACTTTCTGTTTATATCGCGATCTTCCCAATAACCACATTAGTTCACCAGCTTCATTGTTCTCTGCTTCGATTATTATCATTTCTCCCGAATCCACTCCAAGAGGTGTGTTATAAATTCCGGAGGATTTAAAATCTTATGCTCCTGTAGTGCAGGCTACATCTGAGTGAAATTTCGCCAAGACTGATTGACCAGAAATAAACAAGCAAATGAAGAAAAAATATACTTTATTACAGTTATAGTATCTGGAAATGTCACACGCGAGTGTATCGACGTAAGCCACCAGGAGGTCTCCACAAGGCTGCAATTCATTTTCAATCGTAACTTCATTGAAATATCGCTAATTAACCTGTATTTGTATCAAAAGTGTAAAGAGCGTAGGTAACCCACCACTCACCGACACAATGTCAAAAACATCCGCTGCCGTAGTAAAGAAATAATTATTAATGTTTTTTGTTAACTGGTGGGAGGCTTCGGCCGTGGCTAGTTACCACCCTACCGACAAAGACGTGTCGCCAAGCGATTTAGCGTTCCGGCACGATGTCGTGTAGAAACCTATTAGGAGTATGATTTTACTTTACCCCTAACAGGTTAGCCCGCTACCATCTTAGACCGCATCATCACTTGCCATCAGGTGAGATGCAGTCAAGGGCTAACTTGTGGTGAATAAAAAAAAAAAAAATTCGCTGCCTTAGAAAAGATATAATTATTAATGTTTTTTGTTAACTTAAAAATAAATTATAAGTAAAATAGATATTTATTTTATTGTTTAAATTAATTTCACCTACTTTTCACGAGATATGTTTCACTCGATTGACGAGGCATGTCTAAAAATAACGCGCAAACCATACTTTCCATCAAGGTGGAAAGTCCCGCATGCCATTCCATACGCGAGCAGACGGGCGCGGTTCTTGCCGTTGTTGTTACCTTTAGTTATTAATTGACCGGCCGCTTGACGCTTCTGAGAAGGAAACCTCGGACCGGTGGACGGCGCCAACCACGAACACACTCTTTTGATACGATCGTACTTCGTGACCCTAATACTGCCGCTGACACTTCGTTGACACGAATTCTTAATGCTGTGAACGTCTAGCTTAGTCCTGTATATCATGATCAACATGATTGTCGACTTACTGCAGAGCACGGTTCTTCTCTCAGATGGGTTTGGCCATGTGCAAATTGGAATTGAAATTCACTTTTCTTTTCCACACTATTCCTTCAATGTTGAAGCAAGTGATATTTCAATTGCTTAAAAACGCACATTTATTTATTTTTTTATTTATTCAAAGCGCCACCAACAGGCTAGCATATACATATAAATCAATTTAGAGGTAACTACAGCATACCTAATAACTTAAGTCGACGCTAATATGTCGCTAATAATTTAATATGCAAATTTTTAGATTAACAAACAGCAAATAACAAAAAAACACAAAAAAGAACTTATTACAAAATAACAGAAAAGTAACCTTGTGTTTATAATAAAGAATAAGGAATGTATACAGGTATATACACACTATGCAAAATCTAACTAGACTAGTGTTTTTATTATTTTATTTTTGAAATTGTGTAGTTTGTCATTAAAGATATCAATTGAATTATCTTTAGAAACTAAATGTTTGTATAAACTGCTTAGTCGGGGTATCAAAAACAATAACTCCGAAAAGTTATAGGCGCGTGCCTCGAATCGAACCCCCTACCTCTGATTTGGAGGCGGACGTCCTGACCAGTAGGCTTTCACAGCTATATTATCTTAAATGCGAAAGGGCTTTGTTTGATTGTTCCACGCAGCATCTCTTGCATTTATAGCAATTGTTGAGAAGCGTTACTTCTCTGACAACTAGACAAATCTCTGATGCTATTGTTTAGTTATGTTTACTCTTCTATATTATTTGTTTATTTCCTGTGTGTTTGTTTCTTGGTGTTTATTTAAAAGCAACATAAAAAATTTCGTACAACCCAGATTATAAATTTCACCAAACAGAATTGTCTTGTTGCCACGGATTACAACTCTGTCCACATTAGCTTAATTTTCATTTTACACTCTTTTCTTGGGAGCGTTATCCAATTGCCTGCTTTAAAACCTAAGCGCTAGCCGGGTTAAAGATTATTACAATGATGAAAGACGTAACCGATCTCTGGACGTGCTCTCCGACGCACGGAGAAGGCAATATTCTAACTCCTGGCCGCCACTCGTATTTACTATTGGCGTTCACGACGCTCGCTCATAGCATTGAAACAAAATACTTGGAGGAATAAAGAGCGGAACTAATGTATTATTTACACCACGAGATCAATGAGTTAGCTCGAGACGCGATCGGTGAATACGGGACGATTAGCAGAACCAGTTACACGTACCATATTGTATACTTTGAAAACTTGCGAGGTAATTCCTAACGAGCTAGTTCTATGAATCGCGGTGCTGCCGACAATTTATTTGCATTAATCAATCAATCATAAACTTTATTCAAATAATCATTAAAAAGGATTGAAGATAACTTTTGATGCGTCAATAACTTATGTAGTAATGAGTTGATGGTGAAAACTAGATCGAAAGCTTAAAACTAAAGCTATGAGGGTTCCAAACGCGCCCTGGTCTAAGAAGAAGAGTAACTATTATTTTTGTTATCACAATCTCACATGCCGCTTAAAATTATTTAAGATCCTCTACATCCTCCAATATTGGTGTGCTTCAACGATATGTATCACATTCTAGTGATTATATTCGGTCCCGGCGGTTGTACGTGCTCTCCAAGGAGAATAGCTACAGAAAACTCCAATATCAACCTAACATCCTAACCACTTGACCAGCGAGCAATAGGTTTAGCTAATGAAAATACAAGATGTAATAGAATGTTAATTTCATGGCTGATTTAAATCACGTTAAAAATCTAGAGATACTTTTAAAATTACATGCGATTAAAATCCATTATCTCTTTAAATTGGAACGAACGCTTTCAGTTTTTTTGTTAATTTTGTTTATAACGTAGCCATTAGCAACTTTTATAGCTTTGCCATGTCCTTGTGTCAGTCTGTCTGTTCTTCCGCGGTTTGCAATAATTTGGCGGGGTACACATTGGAGCGTGAGAGGAGTCACTTTTCTAACTTGGTATCTTCTGTGATTTGTCCAAGGCGTTCGATTGTTCTCCACATGAAACATGAAAACTATATCACCATGGAATTAAGGTATAATCTTAGGTTTCGTTATTTTCTATGTTAACGATAGAATTCAGTAAGTTTATCGAAAACTAATTAAAATAGAGCACTCACAGGGTTCTAGTTGAGGACCATTTCTGTTCCTCATTTACATTAATGACAATCCCAACCTTGCTAAGGAACTTCATGGGATAGTTTTGTTCGCTGATAATACCTCGCTCGTGTTTAAAATTATACAAAGTGAAGCAGCAGGTTACACAACATAACACGATAGAAATTAATTTAACGGTAACTGTATAAAGTTTTATAACAAATTACAAAACTAGTCTGGGATGTCTGTCAATAAGCTCTAAATTTAATATTAGACATAAACTAAACGTTGAGGAACGTATCGCAGACGTTAGATTTATTTTCTTGTCTTTCTTCGGTTTCGGAGTATCGAAGGGTATTCTAAAAAGATTGCAGGTGTATTTAGGGATCGGTTTATTTCGTTTTTACACTAATAAGAGAGAAGGCCTATAGCCGGCAGTTACTGACGATACTAAATAAGTACATAAATTGAGAATGATAAATTAAGTACTGGTAACGTTGCCTGAAATAATTTAGTTTCTTTCGGGCTTTCTAATTCAATTGCTATCTTCTTCAAAGTCACTTCAATCACTTGCACTTATTGCAACACCCCCGAGGTATGTGAGAAGTGTTTCAACATCTCCAATTAAGCGTATGCGGGGCGCGCTGCCGCGTGCAACCAATTATGTGCGCATTGCTAAACCATTAGTGAGTGAACTTTGAATTTATTATGAGCTGCTAATAAGAGCCCGTGCCGTGCATACTGCACTAGCTGTTACCTAACGAATGATGGCTAGCCTGAAAGAGATCGCGATGTAGCGATAAAGCTGTCAAGTTGTATACTGATTTTGGATTATTTTCTATTTCTTCATGGTGTACAATAGAAGTGTATTCATCCATTCATTCATATTGGAACAACACATCATCATCACCATGCCAACCGATTGACGTTCTATGCTGGACCAAGGTCTTTTGTATGAAGGAATTCTAACGTCCACGGGTCGGCCAACGCTGAGTTAACGTCGGTTCTTAGCTTAACTATATTATGAGTTGCGTCTATTTATTTGTTCGCAACCCGTTGTATTATGTCGGCAATTCTGTTTCATTGACTAATCTCATTTTTGATTTGATTGCATAGAGATCATTGCTCTGTACATCGCCCGCTGGGAGACTCGGGGTTTCTGAAGTAGGACCCACGGGGGATTTTTATCATTTCTCTCTTGGGATAATAGTACAGTAGTTTCCCTAATAGTACACTGTTTGGATGTCCAAGGCTGCTGTTGCCTCTTCCCACCGGTTTCTCAGTTGAAGTGAAATGGATATTCCGCCATTAGTCAGTTGCCATTTCCTCGTCTGTTGTCTGGCAGGGGGCACCGCGTGCAGGTGAGGTTGATGTTTGACAAGGTGTTATTTTTCGTTGTCCCCCATACCCCCTTACAGGCACTTGCTCTATCATTAATTAGGCGTTAATATAAACGCAATGGCGGTCGTAGTGCCACCTTTATACAAGCGGCTGACGGACGCGGCGCAGGAGTGAGATCATCGCCGGATCCGCGCGATCGCGCTATGCGTACTTGTATACATTCGCGATAGCGGGTGGACGTTTGCTTAATTCTTATAACATTGTGATTTAGCGTGCGGCTGGAAACGTACTACGCGATGCGCGCTGACTCGCTCAGCCCACTGCTGGCCACGGATTTTCACACTAGAGTAATAGAAAGCTTCGAGCTATCGCCCCAGTGTGGGTTTATTTATTTATTTATTTAATTCTCATTTAAATCGGACATGGAAGCGCCCATAGATTGTTAGTATGTTAGTAACATTTTATCCTTAATTACTATGTTAGTATTGTTATAACATCAGAAATACATTTTTTTTTTTTCATTTTATCCGCCCAATAGCTACCTCCATACAGTGGTTCAGTATGGGGCAGTCAGGCCTGGCAGCAATTACCTTCAGGATGCCGTTGTCGCTTGTACGTAGTCGATGCAGGAGAGACGCCGCTTTTCTACGCATTATGGCAAAAAAGTAATTCGTGTGTGCGTCCGCGAACATTTTGGAGGCGAACAATTCCATAACATCGAGATTTAATAACGCCTATAACATCTTTTCTAATGAAAATCATTATAAAAATCGGTATAGATTTAACATAGATATAGAGTGATATGACAAAATAAGAATCGTTTTGAAATTTGATTTGACTCAACACACGTAGTGTGACGTCAGGTTTCGAAGGTGTCGGAGTCAACGGCGAACTCTAGCTCGAAGACTGCTGGTACTAGAAATATGTATATTAACTATAGGTGAACTCAGCGTGTCACCCACCAGGCATAAGTTTTTTTTCTAGTGAAGTGTATTTCCAGCGTTAATATGACTCATTTTAACGTGCCAAAGGCTATCGCAGGTTTGTTTTGTATGAGCATGGTTTTCCTAATTATTTATTGTTATCTCAATAAGATGCCGAAAGGTTATGCACAATGACGATAAAAAGTTACCGTGGCTCATTTTAAACAAGTAATAGGATTTAAAAAGTTACTGGAACTTCTGCGTAAGAAGCAATACTTTTTTGGCTTAACTACGATCTCTTTTTAATAATAGCAAGTTAAATACAATTATCAGCGTCATCATCATGATCAACCCATTACCGGCTCACTACAGAGCACGGGTCACCACGCTAATTTTGAAAAGGGTTGGTGTTGGTTGTGTTGTGGACATTGTAGTTTTGGTGTCGTTTGTGTGGTGGCTAGTTTTTTAATGGTTAACAGATATTGATTTGGGAAAGGTTTGAAGGAGCCGCGTCCGTTAGTGCGAAGATTCTCGCCCTGTTTCCCTAACTTCAATTCTCCATTGCTATAAACTTGACATTGGCTAATCTGCGTAAAGCCAAAAAAAGAAAAAAATAATAATAGCAGCGTCCAAATGATAAATATGTTATTTTCAATTTAAGGTAAACCTAGACCACCGCTGCAGGAAACGACCTTCGAATATTTTTATATTAAAACCTGCGTACTATGTAGGAAATAGGTAGTTTGTAACATAGCGATGTGTGACACATGAAGCTGGCTTGTCCGTCCTGTTGCCTGTAGGTACTAATATTGTGCATTGGACGTTTGCATATGTATTGATTAGCCAGCAGCAGATAAATACTCCCGCTCCCCGCGCTCAAAACTTTTTTTTTTCCGCTGGGAAATGCGTTTACGCATCCCCTCCGGAAGTGATGCAGGCAAGACTGCGTCGCTTCCGACGGGGTATGTGGGACTCCCCAGCGGCCAAACTGGCGACCAGAATACCCACTAAAACCCAGCGATGCTCCTTCGCGTCGCCTGGTGGCTGGGTCACGGGAACACTTGTGCACTCGACCGCAACCCAAAACTGCCATGATACTAATTGCAGTGAAACAAACACAAAGCTCGATCAAAGACTTTTGTCGATATCGGTTGAACTTCTACGATAAAAATAATACGCAGAAAGGTTTCTTTGCATGCTTGTGAGTGTCATGTTGGTATAAACCGATTTTTCGAAATGGTACTAGAGTTTACAAATCTTTATGATGGACCAGTGGAAGGATGTCTCCATAAATAAGAGAGCGTAGGGTTTTGTCTCCACCACCCTTAAATTAGTTGCGTCTGTCAACCAAGTGGGGATTTACCGATGCTTCGTTTACCCGCAATGGTAAACGAGATCGCCATCATGGAGAAACTCTAAATGTTCATCGCTTTTATAGCCATGTGTCTCGTCCTTAAACTATATTAGTAACTCGGGTCCTTTAATGAATGATTTCATGTCTGATGAAATAAGAAATACTGGGAACAAATTGATTTTTCAAGAGAATAAAGTCTAAATATCATATTATGTCCTTTACATGTAACTCTGTTATCTTGATATTAAAGACACTTTATTAAACAAAATACAAAACAATTTTTACTAATAATCATTGTTTTTTTTCACAGGAGATTCAAGAAGAGAAGGGTCAACGGACGAGCCTTCTGCTCCAGACGTGGACGTCGACACTGGCGACGCCACGGTCAAGGAGCCCGAGAAGGAAACCAAGTGAGTACCAAAGTTCTCACATAGATGGCGTTGATTGATTCGGTTCGTTTCTAAACCTCGAAGCAGTAACGCTATCGCGCGCTAGATGGCAGCAATACAGATTACGTTTCGTTGATAATTCGTGTAGTACCAATATCAATGTCATTTATTTACACCAAACAAAAATGTGTTATCTTCGCGCTCGGACCAGATGAAATGTTCGGACCGATTTTGATGTTTTGATTTTTTTGCAAAATTTTATTATTTAAATAATTTGTACGGCTGTTGGCCACAAGGTGGCGCTTAAAAGTATTTTTTTATAAATTGAATGCGAAGCGAATCTCTCGTAGGAATAGGTTATAGGTTCTCTTATTCCTATTATTTGCGCTCTCTCACTCTTACTCTCATCTATTTTATATTTTCAACTATACCGTCCATTTTTTGTTATTGTTTCAGTAATTTTGTGTGTTCGAACAATATTAAGTAATATTCTTAATAAGTGAAAATGATTTCACTTGCGGGTTAAAACCCAAGCAACTTAAGGCTTTTGCGTGAAGAAAAACATCGTGATGTAACCTGTGTGATCCTAGCTTTGTAGCCGACAAATCTCAGGCACACAAGTGGTCAAAATGGGTTGATTATGATGAAAAAAATCAGTAGAGCAATGAGTGTCATCATGTCATCATCATGAACAATCCATTACCGGCTCACTACAGAGCACGGGTCTCCTCTCAATATGAGAAGGGTTTGGCCATAGTCCACCACGCTGGCCATGTGCGGATTGGCAGACTTCACACGCCTTTGAGAACATTATGGAGACCTCTCAGGCGTGCAGGTTTCCTCACGATGGGTCCTTCACCGTTGAAGCAAGTGATATTTAAATTATTTAAAAACGCACATAACTCCGAAAAGTTAGAGGTGCGTGCCCGGATTCGAACCGCCGACCTCTGATTAGGAGGCTGACATCCTAACCACTAGGCTATCACCGCTACGCAATGAGTGTATTTTTAAGAAAATGTGTGGCAAATAAAAAGTATATAGTGAAGTAAAAATATATATATTCATAGGAAGAGCCGTTTTTAAGTTCAATTGATTTCTACATATAGTAACTCTAACGTAGCGTTGGTCGACCCCCAACAAGGTGGACAGACGACATCAAACGAGTCGCAGGGAGCCGCTGGATACAAGCGGCCCAGGACCGTGGCCATTGGAACTCCCTACAAAAAACCTATGTCCAGCAGTGGACGTCTATAGGTTGAAATGATGATGATGAATATAAGTTGCCCTCCCACCAGCTTGAAAGGCGCGAGCACGGGCGCGCGCGGCGTCAACCGCGCCGAGAGCTGCCGCGAGCGCGACGCGCCCCGCCGCGGCAAGCACCGCAACGCCTCCGACCCCAACCGGCTCACGGCGCACCACAACCAGTGAGTACCACCACCACCACCACCACCACCACCATCACCAGCACCATTGATAACATTAACATCAGCTGACTCCTGAAGATTAATGATGACGAACCTAGCGCTACGTTCCCACTTAAGTATGTATAACTCTATCCTAGCCGGCTTATTTGGAACCCTCGTAGCTTAGTTTTTAAGTTGACAAATGTTGACTAACACCGCTGAGTGAGTAATTAACGCCTCAAAACTGCCTTTTAAAGGATTATGCTGACATATAGTGTGATTTAAACGCATCGTTCGCCCGACTTTTAAAGAAATACCTCAAAATGTTTACATTGTAGAACTTTATTTAAACTGCTTTCAGGAGTTATACTGTAAAAGTCATAACTTTTATCCGAACTCAAACTTGCCGCAGGTACAATACCAGCGATAGCAAATTAATAACTTGTAGGTATATCAACACTGAAGGAGAAAAACGTTTAATGGAAAATTTTGCTGAAATAAGATTTATCGAAAAACATTTTCGTGGCGAGGTTATCGGCACCCGATCGAACAAAAATGACATTCAATTCTTCTAGGATACTTATATTTAGTTTGGTTAAAAGTAATAAATGTGTTTTGAGAATTCTTTTGTTAAGTTTAGTGTCGATACTTCTACGCCAGGGACAAACTGTGACCCATTCCCTTTTTTTGTTTTATTTAGCCTTTCAAATCAATTTTTTTATTTAGGCCTACGAGATATAAATTCAACTGTAAAGATATTCCCATACGAAGACGCGTGCCTAAGCTAAAATTAGCTACATTTAGTAATGCTATGTAGAGATGGAGTTTTAGTTTCATGCCGTAGCTTACAATTCCTTAAATTCCTTGCACTGAAATAGACGCAGTGTGGCTGGGACTTTAGATATTCCTAGCGACGTTAACTGAGCTAGACATTACAACGACCTAACTGGAATTATGAAAACGAACTACTTTTATTCCTATTTCTCGGACGTAGAGTCCAAAATTCATCAACTTTCGGCACAATAGCTAATTATTCATTGAAGTGAATTAAAAATAAAAGTCTTTTATTTATGCTTTTAAAGTTTTCCCGGAGAAAATTAGTCACTCGTATGAATAGGTAGCTTTTTTTGACGCCAAATAATGTTTACTGAGGTATATGCATGTCGCACATTGAAAATAATAGTGTCACTATCCAAAATTCTATATTTAAAAAAAAACGTATTTTAAAATACTTTTTTTGTATTTTAAATATTACTCAACTGTTACACTTAATGTCCTTCATAAACAGACTATTACATTAATAACAATTCATTCCGATTTTCACATAGAATTAGCCTTCAAAATCTTATAAATCTTTAAATGCTTCTACTGAAAAACATGGAATTTTGGATAGTGACTCTATTATTTTCAATGTGCGATTTATGTATTTTATTAATAAAGCTACGACTTAGTCCAAGTTTTATTTAACCGGGAATCGAAGTCAGGATCTCTCATTTACTGAGACGTCGTCAAAGTGTTTGCTTTTCAGTCGAGAGCAACGTGCGTGATGCGAGTTTCAGGGCATCGGTTTTCAGTAGTCCAGTTTCAGAATAATTCAGTCTCGCTACGACCGTGATCGCGGATAGACGCGCGCACGTACAGTTATTAGGCATATTAATTTAACAGTGATATTACATACTTTAATTTTGCATGTTATAAACATTGTGAAAGTGTTAATACAGTGTTATTTTTTTTTTTAATTATTTTATAAAGTCAAAGCTTCTGTTAAAGCTATCCCGGTATTCGGAAGTAGGTACAGGTTTAATCCAGGGATTTGGTGTGATTTATTATTACCTACTAGATGCTCTCTCTGGTGCAGTGATGCGAAAGTGATGTCTCATGTTCGATTTTTAGTTTAGCGACATTTTTTCCTTTTGATCTTTGGTATAACAGGAGAAGGAACAACTGCTTTGTCCCGCAATTTGGTATCTGTGTTTATTGTAAAGGGTTATGTATTCGATTTTTGTTTAGGCTTTTTCCTTCCATATTTCCTTTCAAAACTATATCGATTTTGATTTAAAAATTTACCGTTATAATAAGTATCACATATACTTATATATAACGACTTTTAAAATTCAGCCGTTCAGTTAAAACTGAACCCATGACTTGACCGCAGTTGAAGATACTAACCTCTAGACCAACGAGGTGTACGTGACCGCGTAGTTCTATAGTGCGTATTTATTTTTCTCACATTACAGCCACTGTAGTATTGCCAATATATAGATAGTATTTATATCAATCTCAATAAATAGTTTTTGGGTATTTTTTCAACAAACATTTGTAAAAGTTTACTGAATTTGTAAAAGTACTATTTATACCATAAAACGTTAATATTGGAACACCGAAGAGACAAATTCACAAATTTATATTACATATTTTGAATGCCAGAATGATTAACTGATTAGGATGAAATTCGTAGGAATAACGAATAGCACAACTTTGATCTCCGAGAATGTTTGGCCCCGTTGAACTTATTTGTATTAGTTTTCACGCAGCAAATGATTGATTGGGTTTTGTGAATGTTGATATTTTAATTTGAGTATGTTGATAATTCTGATTATTATTAATTGAAAATTCATCAGGATACGTATGTCTATTGTACTGGTAATAAGTCGAGTCACGGGGAAAGAGCGCTGGCAAAAATGTTAACGAATGAATAGAAGCAGGCGTTACTTTGCGGAAGTCCATGATAAACAATAAACAGCAAGTATAATTTGCTATATTCCGCCGACAACCGGGAGATTTGTATAATATAACACCACACAAAATCTTCCACTAGAACCTCTACGCACGTTTCGACCCGACACCGGATCATCCTCAGGAGATGTTGACTTCACAAGTTTACTCTTCTCGCTTGTGAAGTCAACATCTCCTGAGGATGATCGGTTGTCGGCGGAATATAGCAAATTATACTTGCTGTTTATTGTTTAAAACTGTTAATAATTACAAGTATCCACATCTACTTTATAATAATTTCAAAGTAACTCTTTGTTTCTTACTTTCTCTCACATGACTCGCTGAACGGATCTCGATACAATTTTATAAGGAAATAGATTGCATCAAGGGAAAGGACTTGATGACCTAATATTTGTACACATACAAGTGGGATTAGAGAGCGAGACAAATATTAAAGTAGCTAGGTAATTATATGACTATATCCTTAGTGTTTTGAAAATTGCAACAGCGTGAGGAGGCCTGAGCCCCAGCCGTGGAACTATAGCGTATTGTGGAAGGTTATTTTTTATATCCCGGACTGTCTGCTTTGGCGATATGCTTATAGCGGAAGATGGGCCAAAGCCCACAAGCGTGTTGCTCAAATGGGGCTAAATGGGTTTTTATGTAGCCACCTACTTAGGTTTTTCTTGTTTTTTTTATACAATAAAAGTTACCCCTTGACGGCTATCTCACCTGATAGCAAGTGATGATGGGGCCTAGGATGGTAGCGAGAGCTAACCTATTAGGAGTATGGTAAACCCACACTTCTAATTGGTTTCTACGCGACATCGTGCCGGTACGCTAAATCGCTTGGAAATACATCTTTGTCAGTAGTGTGGTAACTAGCCACGGCCGAAGTCTCCCAACAGACCAGACCAGAGCCGGGAATCGAGCCCAGAACCTCTAACTTTATAATGCGACAGCGCACTGCGCCACGGAGGTCGTCGAAAACTTATTAATATTTCTTCCCCCTGTTAGTAAATCCCCCCCCCCTGTTAGTATTCCCCCCCCCCCCCCCCCCCTGTTAGTATTTCCCCCCCTTGTGCTGATGTGTAACTCGTCTGTTGTTCCGGGTGTACAATATATTGCATAGTAAACTTAACAACAAAGCTTCATTGTTGTCCGCAACTAGTACAGGCTCCACGCCGCATAATGGCTCGCTGCAACTGCAGTACCCGCGGACCCCCCCGAGCTCAACACCCACCCCCCCACCCCTCCACCTGTTTGCCGGAAATCGAGTGTCTGGGGTGTCGGAGAACAGACCGTTTAGTGTTGTGGCTACGCTGCGATTGCATTGTATTCTCTTGTTCAGAGTTTGTAGACGCGCATCGTGTTGAAGCGTCCTCGTAGGTGTAGTGGCTGGCATGTTCGACAAGGATTTGACGACCTCCGTGGCGCAGTGCGTGCGCTGTCGCATCATAAAGTTGGAGGCCCCTTACCACACTACCGACAAAGACGTGTCGCCAAGCGATTTAGCGTTTCAGCACGATGTCGCGTAGTAACCAATAAGGAACGTGGCTTTACCATACTTCTAGCCTCTAGATTAACCCGCTACCATCCTAGACAGATCATCACTTACCACCAGGTGTGACAGCCGTCAAGGGCTAACTTGTAGTGTATAAAAAAATGGATAAAGTGATATGGGGATCGATTTCTTGTGATTGGTTGATTTTACTATGAATCCTTCATTCCGCCTATTGCGGCAGTCCACCAATAATTGCACGCACCTGTAACTTTTTTGTGCGTTTTTAAACAATTAAAATATTATCACTTACTTCAACGGTGAAGAAAAACGTGAGGAAACCTGCACGCCTGAGAGTTCTCCATAATGTTCTCAAAGGCGTGTGAAGTCTGCCAATCCGCACATGGCCAGCGTGGTGGACTATGGCCAAACCCTTCTCATATTGAGAGGAGACCCGTGTTCCGTAGTGAGCCGGTAATGGGTTGATCATGATGATGATTAGATATACGAAGATAAACATTAGATATATTCATATTTATATATCGCCGATGTATCCCTTATGTTTGTGTTGGGTTTCTGCGCCACAGTTTTATTGATTGTGGATTGGCGTATGGAGACTGACACTCTAATATCCGGTCGATTGAAAAAAAACTTGAGAGGTGTCAAGGGACACCCGGATGGAACGAAGTTCCTTTCGACTAATTAGTGAAGGAATTGTAATAAAATTTTATTTTATTTAAGTTATAATAATATTTTTTTAATTTTTAACAAATATAATGTTATATAAACTTAATCAGTAGGCTCAATTTTGTACTCCATCAGCAATATCCGGAACGTGTGCAGAAACACTGTCAGGATTCATTAGTATTATTTTTTATTATTTAAATAATCGTCGCGACACCATACTGTTCAATGCAAAATAGAAATGAAAATATCTGGCTTGCTTTCTATAAGAGAGAGACAGACAGAGAAACATGCGACGCCGTACAGCTTACAATAACAAAAAGTGTCGTGACAACTTTTCGTAAGAATTTTTTCCGTCTAGCCCCCTTTCACAAAGTGCGATAAGGAACTTCGTTCCAAAAATGACTTTTAAACTGCCTCTCCACCGCAGCTGTGTGAAACGAGGCTAAAGCGAATACTGGAAGGAGCTATTTCCACCACAGCTAATGGTCTAGCGTAGCGGGTTGAGCCATGAAGCTACACTTGCTGTGTATTGCTAGTTATCTCTATACAATCTCAGCTTTTACGTTAGTTAGTTACATAACTAACTTACATACATAGTTAACCTAACTTACATAGTTAGCTCGTATTTCCTAGTTTCATTTAAATTGCATTATCCAAGCTTTGCTGAAGTTAAACTATGCAATGGGGCGATCCTATCATCATCTACATCCCCCGCGGGAAGAGAGTCCAGTGATTTAGGTCCGGTTACGGAAAAACAATACAATTAGAATGTTTTTTGTTTTTGTCGTAAATTATTGGGAGTATGTTTGTGGAGTGTTTTCTAAAATAACATATAAATTAACGCGCATATCGACCACTGAGTCGATCGTATCGAAATTTAGCTCAAACAGGCTGCATACGAGAGATTGTTTTGAATTAGTTTTTATTTGAAAACACAAAGGTTCTACGGGATACTAAAAGCTGTAGTCGGAAAAGGGGCATTAATTAAAGCGACTAGGTATTTTAAATTGAACGCGGGCCACGACTGTACCCACTGATCTGAGTGGGTTGCCTTTATTTGTCATGTCGATATGTATGTATAATAGAGATAGTATGTATAGCAAATTATGACCTAATAAAAAACTTTTTCTTTCTTTCTTTCTTTGATATTATTGAAAAATAACTCTTGCACTGTTACCTTTTAACGTCAAAACTCAATTAAATGAAATGTAACATGATGAGAATGACACAGACGCCTATTCTTTTCGATAAAAATCCATGAGTTCCCATGGGGTTATTTAAAAAACCATAATGATGAAATGGCGTTCATCGGCTAGTGTTCCATTCCATTACGTCGGCACCGGTTTACGTAATTCCCAATCTCTGTATACATCTGTAGTTATTTTGATGATCTGAGTCATTTGTATAAAAGCAAAGTGGATGTACACCGGCTATCACATAAGGAAACCAGCATCTGCGCTACGCACCAAAACACCGCCATCATTTCGAGCTTGTTGTGTGAGAAGTTTGATTTATCGAGCTTTGCTCAGGGTTAGGGAATTTTCCCGTCAGTATTTCGGGCCGTTTTTCACGACCGCTCACTCACTCAATCACTGACAGCCTTATCTGTGGGCGAGCCACCGTTTTGAGTACTAGCCAGTGGTCGATATCGGCTTCTAAAGTCCACCTGTCATTTATCACTGGCTCGGTTGGCTTAAAGTGGGATATTTCATACATAATAAGGGACTAGTATTATTTTGTATTGAAACAACTAGCCTACTAGCATCGTTTGTGTACAATTTCAAGTAAAGTTTTCATGTAGTTTGCTATTTTACTCAACAAAAACCTTTTCGGTTACTATCATGGCTATGATACCAATGCTATACAAATGATTTTGTAAAATACCCACAAAGCGGAATTTGATTAAGTAGGGTTAAACATTATCGTATACCCATCGACATGATTCTAGATCGGTGTCGTGGCTTCATTAACACTTTCGCATTTAAAATCATCATCATCATCATGAACAACCCATAACCGGCTCACTACAGAGCGCGGGTCTCCTCTCAATATGAGAAGGGTTTGGCCATAGTCCACCACGCTGGCCATGTGCGAATTGGCAGACTTCACACGCCTTTGAGAACATTATGGAGAACTCTCATACATGCAGGTTTCCTCACGATGTTTTCCTTCACCGTTGAAGCGAGTGATATTTTAATTTTATTAAAACGCACATAACTCCGAAAAGTTAGAGGTGCGTGCCCGGATTCGAACCGCCGACCTCTGATTAGGAGGCAGACGCCCTAACCACTAGGCTATCACCGCTTCATTTAAAATATTCCTCCTCATCTCCACCGACAAATCACGGCATTGCCTAATCTTGAAGTGGCGTGTCGGTAAACAAGACCGCAGTCAGCTGGTCAGTGTTGAGTCACGGCGGGGAGTCCGCGCCCCTGACCGACTGGCGGCCTATTCCGGGCTGCTGCCAGCCTCGAGTGCGGCTGGGACTTCACCGGTTTACAGTATATACTTATTTTCAACTGAAAGCGCCCACGGTATAAGTCGCGCCTCTGCTATTTAGTTTCCCATCGACTGTGAAAGGACGTAAAGAGGCTATAACAAATTTGCTCGTTAAATTTTACGTGTAGAGTAGACTGCCTCACCATTGACATATAAATCTCTATGCGAACTATTATAAACACGCAGACGTACCATTAAACGCACTGTCGTATTAAAACATCGGGTCTCCTCTCAATTTGAGAAGGGCATAGTCCACCACGCTAGCCATGTGCGGGTTTGCAGACTTCGCACGCCTTTTAGAACATTACGGAGTACTCTCAGGCATGCAGGTTTCCTCACAATCTTTTCCTTCACCGTTAAAGCAAGTGATATTTTTTCATTGCTTAAAAACGCACATAACTTCGAAAAGATAGAGGTGCGTGCCCGCGATAGAAGGAGGCAGACGTCCTTTCCACTAGACTATCACAGCTTATTAAAACATGACGAGCATTAAATCTTACTACTGAGCTAAGTGTAGCTAAATAAAAAATGCCTCGAAGTCACATCTAATTTATTCTCTTGATTATCAATACCTCCGGGAATATTGCTCACCCACAGGGTGAGGGCCCGTGGATAAATGGCTTATTAATATTACTGACATAAATTGATATTAAAATTGCTTAATCTCGCTCAAACCTATAGAAGCAGCTTGAAGAGTCTACAACTGTCTTAATGTCGGGTCTTCAGCGTGTGTAATGTGGTGGGCGTCACAATTGGATGACACTTGACAAATTGAAGTCCACCGTACAAAGTTAAACATCTTTTATAAGGTAGATGGACGTGTAATAAAAATTTCGGAGAGTGGACAAAGTTGAATATGAGTTGCCGATATCGATAATGAGCATCCGAGACCCAAAAATAAATTGGAACCGTCAATAATCTATAGTCGCATATTTCCCTCTCCGAGTGGCTCAGCGTGGGCGCGGGGCATATTGGAAAAATGCGCATTCAGCCGAGAAAATTGTTTTCCCCACAGACCGTCTGATCCCATCTTAACCTACACAGTATTTTTTTCATCAAAGCATCATCTCCATTCGGAAAGTATTTTTTGGCCGCTGCGTAAATACACCAACCGGAAACGCGGCGCGCGATCCCCGCCAGCGCCCGCCAGACACTTTGTGAAATAGTTTTGTTGCCAATGACGTGACATTGTGTCATTTACAATCTATCTGTACTTGTGTTTTAATGTTTTTTTGAAGTGAAAACTTCTTTAGCGGCGTTGAGCACTTTTTCTGTAATGGGTATAAAATCTTAAACTCGCGTCAGGACACGTGGCCTGATCGAAAAAGCGTAAGACATCATTTCCATGGCAACGAATGTCAACCTACACGCTACTAACGCGCTACGCTTTATAATTCAAAAAGTATCGTTTTTACCTGCAGTACTGTTACAGAATCATAGTTTTTGTATTATTAAGTGATAGGAGAATCGTGTAATGTGATATTTCAAGAGATCATTATGGTTTTCTTCTATTAAAACTTGTTTAACTTGAGCATCGGAGTGGTGTCAAAACGAAAAAGTCAAAACGGTTGTCATAAATATCCACATAATATAAATATGAATTGCGGTGCCTGTAACTCCAGCATTTCTGTCACTCAAAAACGCGTGAAGTGCTCAAGCATCGATTGTTTACTCGTATATCGTTCAGATTGTGTTAATTATGGTGAGACTTCAACCCATCGGTCTAAGTGGATATGCCCAACGTGTATTGTCAAGCGTCCTAAGGCAGATAATATTAATACTCCAATATCCAATAAAAGGAAAAATGTGCAGCGTGCGGACGTTAATAGCTCACCTACATCAGTAGACATGTCCCTTGATTGTCTTTTGAGCGAAATACGTAGTTTTCGAACGGAGATAAATCAAAAGCTTGAAAACCAGCAATCTACCTTGGGTAATTTTAACATAGCCATAATGAAATTACAACAAGAAGTTACCGGAGTTATAAAAAAATTTACTACTATACAGGATGAGCTAAATGAGGCTATCAAATCTCTTAAATTTTTGTCTGACTGTCACGACGAACAGAATACTTTAAATAAGGACTTGTCTGCCAGAATATCTAAACTGGAAATTGAGAACTTGGAACTACGATCTCGGTCGACTGAATTTGAATTTAAAATATCTCAGATGGAGCAACAGTCTCGTGACAGCAACTTAGAAATTCGATGTGTTCCCGAGCATCGATCAGAAAATCTGCTAACATTGATTTCTCAATTGGCCAAGGTGGTTAATTTTCAGCTTGGACCCACTGATATAGTAAACTTTCATAGAGTTGCAAAAATGAATAACGAATCCAAACGCCCACGCAGTATCATTTTTAAACTATCTAGCCCACTTAAGCGAGATAACTTTTTAGCGGCTGTGAGAATCTTTAATAAAAAACATGCAGCTGACAAACTCAACACTTCTCACCTAGGGATTGCCGGTACTAAGCAGCAGGTTTATGTCGCAGAGCACTTGTCCCCAACTTACAAACGTCTGCATGCATCAACTAGGCTTGCCGCACAGGAAAAACACTATAGATACGTATGGGTTCGAGGAGGCCGTATTTTTGTGCGCAAGAACGATGAGTCACCGTCAGTTCAGATTAAGAATGTAGATGCTCTACATTCTTTGTAAATTTTTCTTTTTCTTCCATATTTTGTTACCACGTTCTTTAGGTATAAAAAATTTAAAGGTTATTTTAACATATTTTATCAAAATGTAAGAGGTCTTAGAACGAAAACTGATGAGTTATATAAATCTACTAGCTGGCGCCCGCGACTTCGCCCGCTTGGAATAAGTTTTTAAAATTCAGTCAGAATAAATTGTAAAAATTCCAACGGGAGCTCTGCTATGTCACTCTCCAACTATAATTTCAAAAATCACGTCGATCCATTGAAGGACAAACCAACATACAAACTCACATTCGCATTTATAATATTACTATGATTTTGTCTGTATAGTAAGGATTTTTAGTACAAAGTATTTCAATGGATTCAAAAAAGTAAAACTATAAGATTTTCAACCAACATGAACTTACATGTAACCTTCCAACCCCTCACTCCTCTCACCCCTTTTGGGATGGATTTTTGTAATATTGCGTATATACAGGTTTTTATTATTTAAAACAAATAAACTAAATGGCGATTTGCATGTCCCAAACTTAGAATCCTGATGAAAGCTTCCAACCCCCATTTTACTCCCTTTGGGGTGGTTTTTCGCAACATTGATCAAACAGATCTTTATTATTTATAATTAACAACTTTGTTGCCAACTTTCATGTCTCTAACTTTAAAAATATAGGACTTTCATACAAACTTCCAACCCCCATTTCAACACCTTAGGGGTGGATTTTTGTAATATTGCGTATACAGATTTTTATTATTTAAAACAAATTACCTAAATACCCATTTTCATGTCCCTAACTTCGAAAACATAGAATCCTCATGAAAACGCCCCACCCCCATTTCACCCCCCTTGGGGTAGATTTTTGTAACATTGATTATACAGATCTTTATTATTTATTATAAAAAACTTAGTTGTCAATTTTCATGTCTCTAACTTCAAAAATATAGGACTTTCATACAAAATTCCAACCCCCATTTCTACCCCTTAGGGGTGGATTTTTGTAATATTGTGTGTACAGATTTTTATAATTTAAAACAAATAACCTAAATGTCAATTTTCATGTCCCTAACTTCGAAAACATAGTATCCTCATGAAAACGCCCCACCCCCATTTCACCCCCCCTGGGGTAAATTTTCGTAACATTGATTATACAGATCTTTATCATTTATAATATAAAACTTAGTTGCCAATTTTCATGTCTCTATCTTCAAAAATAAAAGACTTTCATACAAACTTTCAACCCCCATTTCAACCCTTTAGGGGTGGATTTTCTCAAAACCGGTTCTTAGCTGACCTCTACTTCATAAAAAAAATCTACCTTCCAAATTTCAAGTTCGTTCGTTCTATAGTTCCTGAGATATCGTGATCATCAGTCAGTCAGTCAGTCAGTGGTATTTCGCTTTTATATATATAGATTCTACAAACTGAATATGACATAATTATTTTTACAGAAACTTGGCTAAATGAAACGGTTTTTGACTATGAATTTATTGATGACAGATATATAGTTTTTCGGCGTGATCGTGCGTCAACTTCTTCGTATTTAAATAAACAGGATGGTGGCGGAGTACTATTAGCAATTCACAAGAAATTCCAAGTACATAGAAATTTTGAGCTAGAATCTACTTGTGAAGACCTGTGGGTTTCTGTCAGCGTTGGAAACAACAAATTTTTATATATTTGCACTGTTTATTTACCTCCTCCAGTTGACTATAAATATCTTGAAGTATTTCTAAAAAACTTAACAAATGTATGTCAAAACACAGTTTTAACATCAATTTTTTTACTTATAGGAGAGTTTAATCTGCCACACATAACCTGGATTCCTACATATAACAGTCACTCTCTCACCCCTCAGCCCACTAGTCATGTAATCGTTCATGATTTTTTGGACACATTGTCCTTTTGTAACTTACTCCAATTCAATTCTATTTTGAACGACAACGATCGAATTCTCGACTTAGTTATTTCTAATAATCCATTTTTAACTGTAGTCAAATCTTCTTCTCCATTACTGCCCATTGATTCTCATCACCCGGCCTTGGTTATTGACTGTGGTAACTCCATTGAAAGATTGCTAAAAAGTAACTCTGCTTCACATCTTAATTTTAATTTGTGTGATTTTGAGGCTATTAATACTGACTTAGCTCAGGTTAATTGGGAAGTTTTACTAAAGGCGGCCGAGTCAATAGATACTGCCGTTGATGTATTCTATGAAACTCTGATGCCAATTATCTATATGCACACAACGATGTCTAAAAGGAAAGCTAATAATTATCCAATTTGGTTTTCGTGTAGTTTAATTAGTGCTCTTAAAGAGAAAGGTAAATATCATAATAGATATAAAAAATACAAAAACGAAAGAGATAAACTTTCATTTGATACTATAAGAGATCGTTGTAATCTTTTACTCTTGAAATGTTATGCAAAATTCAAAAATTCGGCCGCCAATCATTTGCGTAAAAATCCTAAATATTTCTGGCGATTTTGTAATAATCAAAAGACTAATAGTACTCCAATTCCAAATATAATGTTTTTTGGAAATGCATCTGCTAAAGAAGGTCAGGAAATATGCGATTTGTTTTTAGAATATTTTCAATCGGTTTATGAAAAGCGACCATCGACTTCCCAAAACGGTCCTACGTACGATTGCAATCTGAGTACTAATGAAGCTATATCAGCGTCCTATGTTCTTGTGAATAGGGATGAGGTTCTTAAATACTTGATAACTATAGATGTTAATAAAGGCATGGGTCCCGACCTTGTCCCTGCAATTTTATTAAGAAAATGTGCAAAACATCTTGTGTTTCCACTTACATTTATATGTAACTTATCATTAAGATCTGGTGTATTTCCCACTAAATGGAAACTTGCTCACGTTACTCCAATTCAGAAATCTGGGTCTATTAACAATGTCGACAATTATAGGCCGATATCTATTTTGTCATCATGTGCCAAAGTTTTTGAAGCGCTCATACAGGGAAAAATTCTTTTTCTTTTAAGAAAGTATATTCATTCCAATCAACACGGCTTTCTGCCGCGAAAATCGACGACTACTAACCTCATTGGATATGTAGCTGACATAGCTGAAGCTTTGGAAAATAGGTTAGAAGTGCACGCAGTTTATACTGATTTCAAAAAAGCCTTTGATTTAGTGAATCATGACTTATTATTACTTAAACTCAATCATCTGGGAATGCATGGCTCTCTGTTAAGGTTGTGTGAATCATATTTAAAAAACCGATCTCAACTAGTTTCTCTATATGGTTTCAGGTCTAAAATTAAGTCAATTCCATCCGGAGTTCCACAAGGGTCTCACTTGGGTCCCCTTTTCTTCCTTATTTTTATTAATGACGTTAGTAAAACTCTCTCCTCAAATTTCCGCTTTTATGCTGATGATCTTAAAATTTATCGCACCGTTTCTAGTGAAGATGATTGTGTAATGCTTCAACAAGATATGAATAAGATTATAAACTGGTGTGATAACAATTTAATGGCTTTAAACTCTGATAAATGTGTGCATATTAAATTTACCAAAAAAAAAATCTACAATTAATAGGATTTATTATGGATGCAATGACATCCCGCTGCAAGAGGTAGATGTTGTCCGTGATTTAGGTGTATTTTTTGATAGCACATTGTCTTTTCGTTACCATTTTGATACAATTGTAAAAAAAGCATCAAAGTTGTCAGGTTTCATTTTGCGTCAAATGAAATTGTTCCGAGATTCAAATCTTTCAATAACTATCTATTCTTCTTTAGTTCGCAGTATTATGGAATACTGCAGCCCAGTCTGGTGCCCTACATATAACGTACACTGTGACAGATTGGAACGTGTTCAAAAGCGGTTCATTTACCACCTAGCGTACGTTGATAACAAATGTCGTGACTTGGTCTCGTATGATTCTCGGTTACTATCCTATAATCTTATGTCACTAAAGAACAGACGTAAAATGTTAGACATGGTTTTTTTTTATAAAATCATTAATGGATACACTGATTCACCGGAAATCCTGGAGCGTCTGAGGTTTAGTGTGCCGCGTAAGGGTAGTCGCCTCCGGAATCGAAAAAGACTATCTATTACAGCATTTTAATGCTGTAATAGATAGTCTTACTTGGTTTAGGTATAAATTGAATTATTATATATCTAGTAAGGTTAATTTTAAGGTTGTGCATGCTGTGGTCATTTCTAGAAGGCCACTATCTGGTGTCTGTTCTTCTGAAATGTTTTTTGTTGTTTTTAGATAGTGGCTAGTTTAATGATCCAATAAAAATAAAAATAAAAATAAAAAAATAAAATAAAATAAAAGACGGATGGAGAGTAGACAGCTATCCCCTCTCTACGGCGCGGCGAAAATGTATGCCTAGGCCTACTGTTTCGTTTAGGCAGCGCAGGAATGTTCGTGTATGTTACAGCGTGCCACGCGCATCCATGGATGGTGACAGCTGATGGCTCGACCGTCTGTGTAGTGATCACATTGTTGTGTATTCGTAAAATTCGTGAATGTAAAGTGCTTAAAATATGGAAATTGATATAGATAAACTTTTTTATGTAAAATAATTGTAATAGTTTTAAAGTGTTAAATTTTTAATGTAATATAAATTGTCATGTTTGTGTACGATAGCGCAATAAATGAATATTGTATTCTACCACATAAATGATAGTACTTTTACACTGATAAAGCAATTGGTGCAACATTATTCCCTAACCATTCCAAAATATCAAACATGCTCAACGTTAATAATCAAGTTTTCACTTCTGCCGGCACTCCCGGAGTGCAACCCGTCTTTTTTTTTATTTAAAGTAGAAATGGATAAATACACTTATTGTATAACACAAGATAGGAAGAAAACACAAATACAGTATACAACTAGGCGGCCTTATCGCTACGATACTATCATCATCATCATCATGATCAACCCATTACCGGCTCACTACAGAGCACAGGTCTCCTCTCAATATGAGAAGGGTTCGGCCATAGTTCACCACGCTGGCCATGTGCAGATTGGCAGACTTCATACGCCTTTGAGAACATTATGGAGAACTCTCAGGCGTGCAGGTTTCCTCACGAAGTTGTCCTTCACCGTTGAAGCGAGTGATATTTTAATAGCCTAAAAACGCACATAACTCCGAAAAGTTAGAGGTGCGTGCCCGGATTCGAACCGCCGACCTCTGATTAGGAGGCTGACGCCCTAAACAATAGGCTATCACCGCTTCCTAACCACGATACGATATACGATACTATATACTTATCGGTGGATTTGCTCAAAACCGTTTCTTAGCTGTACCTCTACTTTATAATCTACCTTCCAAATTTAAAGTTCGTTGGTTCTATAGTTCTTGAAATATCGTGATAATCAGTGAGTGGTATTTCGATTTTATATATATATAGATTTAACTCAAAACTAAAGCTAAGACAGTTTCAAAACGAGGTAGAGGTGTAAGAGTTAGAACAAAAAAAAACTTAAGAGGTGTCAAGGGACACGCGGATGGAACGAAGTTCCTTTCGATTAATTAGTGAAGGAATTGTAATAAAATTTTATTTTATTTAAGTTATTATAATATTGTTTTTATTATTAACAAATATAATGTTATATAACTTAATCAGTAGGTTCAATTTTGTACTCCATCAGCAATATCCGGAACTTGTGCAGAAACACTGTCAGGATTCATTATTTATTATTTACAAAAAACCTGTATACACTCAACAAAAATAATCGTCGCGACACCACACTGTTCAATGCGAAATAGAAATGAAAATATCTGGCTTGCTTTCTATAAGAGAGAGAGAGACAGAGAAACATGCGACGCCGCACAGCTTACAATAACAAAAAGTGTCGTGACAACTTTTCGTAAGAATTTTTTCCGTCTAGCCCCCTTTCACAACGCGCGATATGGAACTTCGTTCTAAAAACTATATAGGCTGAGGATTAAAATCATGGGATTTGAAACCCCACACTGACCCATTTGAGATCTCCCATGCAGTAATAGTAAAACTTTAGCCGACAGCCATTCAAACCGTTACTTGTATGCGCGTCTCGCATACTGACTACACAGTTTAATGTAATTCGAGAATTTCAGTGTCGAGTGGATGCAATTAAAACGGGCGTACCCCCCCTTTTCCTCTACGTCTACCCCCTTGTATGGAATTTGTCTCTTTAATATCAGGTAAAATATATTTTGTGCAATACACATGGGATAGCATAGCAGTAGTATAGGAGCCGGTGGTTGTAATGTTTGGATAAACAATTTTTTTTTGAATTCGTGAAATACTTATGCATATCAAACTAGTAAACTACACTCTCGCACAAAAATATTTAACAAAAGACAAATCATATAACATCATCATCATGATCAAACCATTACCGGCTCACTACAGAGCACGGGTCTCCTCTCAATATGAGAAGGGTTTAGCCATAGTCACGCTAGCCATGTGCGGATTGGCAGACTTCACACTCCTTTGAGAACATTATGGAGAACTCTCAGGCGTGCAGGTTTCCTCACGATGTTTTCCTTCACCAAGCAAGTGATAATTCAATTTTTTTAAACGCACATAACTCCGAAAAGTTAGAGGTGCGTGCCCGAATTCGAACCGCTATTATTATTTATCTCCTCTTATTCTAGCTTTACATGATAAAACCCTAATTTGCTAGAGTAGCCTAATATAAAAGCATATATATAAAAATTGCCTAAATTTAAATATTCCGGTAACATATCATCCATGATGTCACTCTTGTGAGTTCACTCAGATGTACAAGTAGGCTTATTAATTATATTACTCGGTACTTAAATTACCCTTACATAAAATGCAATAACTAACTAGCGCAGTTTACTATGTAATTTAAGATTTATATATGAATTTGTGCAATTTATAATCTACTGTTCCTTATAAACCAGTATTTAAGATGGCGGTGAAAATTAATGGACTACTGTCTAAACTCCTCTCATTATAAGGGTAATCCTACACTACTTCTGTTACCATCAGCGTATAATAATGTGAATAACTTCATATCTATAAACGCGTCAAGAGAAAGAATAAATACACTTCGTTGAATAAGTCTGGATCTATTGGCTATGGATTTGGCATGTTTCCAGTTTGATGTTTGAGTTGTGATCTATATTTGACCGTCAACTCTTTGACTATGAGTCTACATAAGTGTACATAATTATTTGAGATGAAAGCCACTTAGATGTCTGACTTAGTATGGACTTTGTTGAAGTAAAATTAAGATACCTAAATTTTTTTGGTTTGAACTCTCTTATATTGTTAAAATTTTAATAGCCCAATTCTTAGAGAAATAATTTTCCGAGTTTTGTATCACGAACCCTGCAACGACTTGAAAGCCCAAGAAAGTCGGGGTACATTGTGCAGAAAATAGCATATGATTTGGCTACTGGCAAGTTAACGAATAAAAGATACATTATCGCTCCTTTGAACATATTAAACTGTCGCCAGAGTATAGACTATCCATTATGTATAACCGCATTTAAAAGAAGATAGATTCCCACATTATCAGATCCCAAATATTTTCGCGGCTGGCCTCTACATTGTGATGAGATGTGTGAGATGTTTACCTGGAGATGTATTATACAATGACAGAACAATAATCGCTGCAATAATCAAATAACATAAGGCACATTATCTACTTTGCTCTTCTAGTAACGATCGACTCAGGTTAACTAGGACGCCCCATCCCGGCTTATAAAACTGATGAATTGTAATGTAATAGATAATTCAATTATTTTAAATTCCTTCTTAGCAGAGTTAGCCTTTTTACATACGATACCTTTATACCTTAAGTCTATAACAGAGGCGATAAAAGCACACGCTTTTATACGGTTTCCCGTTTATTACTGTAGCTGAGCAAATTATCTGGCTGATTAAAAGCTCAAAGCCATTCAGTGAACATTGAAGACAACTCTGCTTGGAGTATCTTAACACGGTTGAATCAAACGAGAGATCTACCGAATAAAAAACTACAAATCAGTACCTATGGAACAGATCTTAAGCGCTATTGTGGTGTTATCTCCCCGTCTGAAATTGGCAAAACTAATTTTGATGGGATTATGGTGTACCAGGTTTTTAAGTTTGTATTCGTGACGTTGAACCTACCTGTGCGTTTTGAATAAGCAATTTTAACATTGTATCGTTTTTCTTTTCCTGTAAATCAACCTTTAATGATGTAGAACATGCGTCGCAAGTTATAGGAAATGTTTAATCTAAAAATAGTCTGCAAACGAAGTCGTGGTTATGGCATATGAGGGATATTACCGTGATGTTATGGATGTGGGTGAGGCGCGGCTCGATGTGTTGGCGCCGACCAGCGGCCTGTGTGCCTTGGAAGGAGCGGCTCCATAACTGTGCGGAGGTGCTTGCACGCAAACATCCACCGCTTACTGCGTCTGTGCGATCGATCATTGAAGTCTGAATGGAAAAAACCTGCTGTCGCAGAAATGTAATAGAAGGACCGAGTTCACATCTCTCGTCTGTCTCGTAGGAAGAGAGAATCATGAAAAACTCAAAGCTGTTTGAGTCATCATCATCATGATCAACCCATTAACGGCTCACTACAGAGCACGGGTCTCCTCCCAATATGAGAAGGGTTTGGCCATAGTCCACCACGCTGGCCATGTGCGGATTGGCAGACTTCACACGCCTTTCAGAACATTATGGAGAACTCTCAGGCGTGCAGGTTTCCTCACGATGTTTTCCTTCACCGTTGAAGCAAGTGATATTTTAATTTGGTGTTTGAGTATTTGAACTTTAAGAATACTTCTTGTTAATCCTCTTCTTAACTCCGGGCTGGCTGGTTTAGAAAGCCTCGGTTTTAGACTCACGTATGTATCTTGCAGGTTAGGTGGCACCTGTCAGAAAGTATTGTTATATATTTTATAGTTTTGTCTTATGGGAGGCTAAGGCCGTGGCTAGTTACAACCCTACCGACAAAGACGTGTCGCCAAGCAATTTAGCGTTCCGGCACGATGCCGCGTTGAAACCAATTAGGAGTGTGGTTTACCATAACCCTAACAGGTAAGCCTGCTACCATCCTAGACTGCATCATGCGAGATAGCCGTTAAGGGCTAACTTGTAGTGTTTTAAAAAAAAGTCTAATATAACTGCATCGTAACTTACCACCAGATGAGATTGCAGTCCAATTCTAACATGAAAGGAATAAAAAAATTGTATGTGGGCAGGGCACAGGCCATCTCTATCATAAGTGAGGGTTTCAGATAAGTGGGCTCAAAACACTGCCCAGTGGTTAACGGGTTTAATTACTACTTTCACTATATCATTGATGATGATCAGCACAAACGGCTTAACGTACCCCTAAAACTCCAAGACGAAAATTAACAACTAATTTAACCATCTAACCCACACGCTTGACCTGATAAGGTTTGACGTAGGTGTCAAACGCTCGTAAAACGTGCAGTGGAAAATTACGAAAGAAATGACACCCATATAACCCTAATGCGGTCCTTGAGGGTTGGACGTCAACGCTAGGTGTGCCCGTAAACTCTCGCCTGTAAAGTCTTTGCAGTGGCCTTAGCGAGAGGCGCTTACGATCGTGAAGTCGATGTCGAATTTCGAAACACTATGACGTCTGCGTACAATAGATTGTGATTGAAAGCTTGAGTGTAAAAGAGTGTAAAGCTCTTAATTGTATGTTTTTAGGGATTAACTTGAACTGCAATCAGTTTAAGTCAATCCCAACAAGTTCAGTTGTCAAAAGTCAATACTTTTGACGATTTCATAGTATTACAAATCCGTCAATGTGATAATCAGGCGATTGGGAAACAGGCACTTAGAATTGTGTTAGTATTCTAAGGTACTTTAGAACTAGGGATATGATGACGTATCAAATAGCTTAAGCTACGCTTGTTGCGTGTTGTCTTTGCATATATTATATGCCTACGTCTATTATAAAATTGTCTGTGTAAAAGAAGACCTCGAACAAATCCACCTTAGCTGTTATATTGGCGAGAATTTCGGGATAAAGAAGATTTAGTATCCCATCGGAAGCGTATATTTTGTAGGGATAGGTAGTATGTTTGACGAGTTGCGTGCGCTGCGGTGTTATAAAGTAAAAGAGCCTGGGTTCGAATCCCGGCTCGAAACTGGTACCAGTGGCTTCGGACGCGGCTATTAACCACCCTACTTTATAATACTTATCGCTAAGAGATTTAGCGTTCCGGTATGATGCCGAGTAGAAACCAATTAGGAGAATGGGTTCGCCAATCCGGCAATCGGTGGCTTCTCTGGTGCTGCAGATGTTATTGGGCGAAGGAAAGTGGTGGTGGAAAAGCTTTATGGCTACTTTCGTCCCTTGGGCAAGACGGAGGTTATGTGGGACTCCCACCCATGGGTGGTATACCCGAAAGAAAATCACCTAAACTCTTGTTACGTATATGAAGAACAGGTTACTGTTAACCACAACACACTTTTGCAATTATTATATTGTATTAGTATTGAGGTAGGAATTCATTTCTGTCGTTATACTTTTCGATAATCGACTACGTTAGCGAGCGATCGAGTCTCATACTAAGGGTCATGCACAGTGTCATACCATTTCACTCGTCAGTCCTCAGTTCACATGAAATTATCGCGGCGTGTACACGTACCGGACCAATTGTGACTATATACACCTATGTGGTATTAAAATACGATTGTTCATTCACAAAATTCATTTCAAGAATATTTTTTGACATAACTCACAAATTTTTGTTTTTAGTTTATTACGTCATCAGAGTTTGAAAACAGTTAAATTTCTACTTGAGATTTTTTCGAATACATGTAATTCCTGCTAATTGTTTTGTTGGATGATTTAAAGTTGCTAAGTTTTTTGAGGATTCCCGTGGACTCCAGTGTTAGATTTTAATATTTCAGTATAGTGTATTTAATTCTTTGACATGGTTGCCAATTCCTAGTTCTCCTGGTATGTCTTCTCGCTCGTCCTGACGGTGCCGGTATAAATACCTACACATAAATTTTTTGCTCATTACGACAATATTTTTCTTATCTCGCAACTCGTAACATCTCTAAATTGACTAATTAGTGATTGCGTTAAGCTTCTTGGTACACAAAAAAACATAATGTTTGCGGTTATTTCGTGATTGTATGATATTATAATATCTTTTATAATTATATCATTAATGTAATATATCTCTAACTAACAGATATTTTTTGCTTTTTTATCCCAATTATTTTCTATTTACATTTAAAAATGTACTGTGTTGATATCATATTTATATCGGTATATCTGATCGGTATACTAGTGGTACTATTATATAAAAACAAAGCGTTTAAGTTCAAGACACGCGAGTTACTGTGAGTAAAAGGGCATGCAGCTAAATAGCACCTACTTTGGAATCTGGCACTTTAGGTATGATATCTTGCGTGGAACAGATCCGGTTCAGACACTGACAGTACTGTCCCTGTAGTTGTTATCCAGATGTGAGGTTTCAACATTTTTCATTAATTACATTGGGAATTTACCGCCTGAAATCTCGACGGGAGATTTTATTCGCGATTTATTGCTCTCATTAAATGTATTTTAGTACCAGGTCCGGGGATTATGCGGAATTACATGTAAATCACGTTTATTTCAAGTAAACCTACTTTACCGTCTCTTCTGAGTATGGAACTAAGACCCACCACGCTGCTCCAATAGTGATGGGCCACGGATTTTAAATCTGAGATAACGATTAGTAGGTTTGTCGATAATCATCATCATCATCATGATCAACCCATTACCGGCTCACTACAGAGCACGGGTCTCCTCTCAATATGAGAAGGGTTTTGGCCATAGTCCACCACGCTGGCCATTGGCAGACTTCACACGCCCTTGAGAAAATTATGGAGAACTCTGAGACGTGCAGGTTTCCTCAAGATGTTTTCCTTCACCGTTGAAGCAAGTGTTATTTTAATAATTTAAAAACGCACATAACTCCGAAAAGTTAGAGTTGCGTGACCGGATTCGAACCGCCGACCTCTGTTTAGGAGGCTGACGCCCTAACCATTAGGCTATCGCCGCTTCAATAATGTCGATAATGTTATGTTTTAATAGGTCGAAATTGATCTCTATGAACAAGTAGGCACTCATTACAAATGTCGTGTTCCAAACTCGTCGTTTTTTTTTTTTTTTTTATAATCCTCTACAAGTTAGCCCTTGACGGCAATCCCACCTGATGGTAAGTGATGATGCAGTCTAAGATGGTAGCGGGCTAACCTGTTAGGGGCCACACTCCTAATTGGTTTCTACGCGACATCGTGCCGGAACGCTAAATCGCTTGGCGACACGTCTTTTGTCGGTAGGGTGGTAATTAGCCACGGCCGAAGCCTCCCACCAGACAAAATGTACGTTTAAGTCTGTAATGTCTTTCTTCCTTTTTTCCTCCATAACCGTCGAAGTAGATAATCACCTCTCCATTCGTCTTCCGCACATAAATCTTCTACCAAAAGTGGTGCGAAAGCTTCTTTAGGTATTGTGCAAGGTCGTACAGGTTGATTATACGGCCACAAGGAGAATACCTATCGAGACAACATTCCACATTGCGATAATCTCGTAAGGGGGCGTCCATAAATTACGTGAGGTGTTATTTTTAATTTTCTGCCCCTCCCTCCCCCCCTGGTGAGATGTCGTGAGATTTTATTCAACCCCCTCCCCCATCCCCCAATCTCACGTGAGATTTCGAACGAATAAGTAAATGATCTTAATCGTATTACGATTACGCTTATGATTAAATCTTAAGCATGTACAATCTGGATTAAATGGACCAAAATAGTATAATTTTTAATTGTTCCAATCAGAAAAAATTGCGTGATATTTGCCGAGACCCCCCCTCTCTCCAACGTAAGATTAGATGAGATTTGACTCGACCCCCTCCCCCCCTTAAACACCTCACGTAATTTATGGACGCCCCCTAATATACAATTATAACGTATACCCATTACAGTTAAAAACTTCTGTATTTGATACTTACAACAAAATTTTGACTGAATGTAGCGGACGTTTTAATGAATATAAAAAACACCAGTGCCAGTGAGTACAGAGAATGTTAAAGTGAATAGAAGTGAAATCAAGTGATGAAAGTGAAAATGGCAGCGCAAGCGCCGCCCCGCGTGTCCAGGAACGTGTCGCTGCCAGCGGGCCGCCAGCCGTCGGTCGGCGCGTTGGCTCGTCGGACGATGTCGGAAAGGTATCTTCAAAGGGCGGATAAACAAATTACTCAAAAGCCAGCAACGCATTGGCAGTTCCTCTGGTGCTGCAAATGTTCGTGGGCGGCGGTAATCACTTACCATCAGGTGACCCGCCAGCTCGTTTGCTCGCTATATATAATATATAAAAAAAAAAACTTTGCAGTCCATGGTGTATGGACATTCAGCGACTAATCTGTATGGTGACATTTATTATTTGTATCCAACACCAAACCGATCTTAAGACTTACAATTCAATTCAGTCAAGCAAAAAGCGAGCTTGAAAAATAAATAATAATTAACCCGGTACAGATTTGTCTGGACTATGGCAAACGAGCGGTTTCACCCGAGTTAATTAAGGGTCGTCGCATAATGTAATAACTAAGTAATAGTTATGACAAAAAAAAGGTTTATAATTCTAGCCGTAAACTCCCTCTCCGTATCTATGTGTTTATTTGAATTTTTCACTGTCTCCTAAAATATAGGTACTTCAAGATATCATGCTGCTAAAGTTAATTTACATAAGATTGCTTTGATTATAAAGAGCTTTTAATTACCTTTGTAAAGATTAATATTCTATGACAAATAATGTCGATTGCAATTACGTTTTTTCATTTGATTATTTTGTGGCTATTATATATAATGTACGAAATATATAAGATATATATTAAAGACCCGTAGTTTTGAACATACGAGTAGGTACTCGTAGTACTTAGTAGCGAATTTGAGACTGACTTGCTTTTTTTACTATTATTACTAAAGCAACATCAAGCCTATGCTTTGGTATAAAATTGCTTATAATGGTGAAAAATTTATCGATCCCAAATAAACAAGCTAAATAGCAAACAATCAAAGAAGTAGTCTCTTTATAATACACGTATAGATATAAGATTAATATTAAATTACGCTTATTTAAAGTCGGACATTTATTTAAAAAAACATAGTGACATGATAGGATTACTTAGTTCTCCTGTACAAATATGCCGGGAACAGATAATAGCTACTTATCATAATTGTCCATACAGTTATGTTGGGAGATAACGCCGCGTGCAACAACACCGCTCACGTTATGAACAAATAAATTACTGGTCAAGTTCGTGGCAGAACACGCGAAAAGCAGGGTTCCGTGCTACAGTCATGCCTATTGCAAATATCTTTGTACCGTAACCAAGAGAAGAGTAAACCTGGGCCTACTGTAGTGTATTGGTTTATACATAAATGATAGTGATTTTGGTAATTTTCTAAAACTGAACACTTTGTTACCTATATGGGTATCTGCCATAGTACCTCTAACAGATTCACTCGCTACCAATATGGCTTCATCTTGGTTTAGATGACCACTGACGATTAACTGTTATTGCAGTTAAGGACTTACTTTTAGTTGAACAGTTAAAAAACAATGAGTATCTAGCGATGTTTACAAGTTATTTCACAAAAAGTATCATCATATACATTACGTCATTATATGACGACCTCCGTGGCGCAGTGCGTCCGCTGGCGCATTATAAAGTTGGAGGTCCAGGGTTCGATTCCCGGCTCGAGTCTGGTCTCGTGGGAGGCTTTGGCCGTGGCTAGTTACCACCCTACCGACAATATACAGTTTTAGCGTTCCGTCACGATGTCGCGTAGAAACCAATTAGGAGTGTGGATATATATACCCCTAAAAGGTAAGCCCGCTAACATCCTAAACTGTATCATCACTTGTCATCAGGTGAGATACTCGTCAAGGGCTAACTTGTAGTTTATAAAAAAAAAACGTTAATACATCCACTGTGATAACCCTTTTTCAAAGTCCTTTTCAATGGTGATGTTCAAATTTGGGTATTGTCTTAACCATTGTATGCTTAATAGTCAGTCAGTCACCCACGTTACTGTTTCGTCTTCACGAACATGGAAATATTGTAAATGTTTTCCACCCGCTTAAAACTGTTATGAAGTTCCCAGAAATCAATTAGGTAAAGTATGATGTAAATATAGCACGGCAATTAAAACGTTTAGATCGTGTTCAGTTTGCTAACCGCGCAAAACTAATGGAGAATTTTCCATGGAAAAGCTTTATGGGCTAATGAAAGTAAAAATAGGTCATAAATAGCCATACGGAATATACAAATTGAATTGCTAATAGTTAATCTCAATCATTTAATGTTATTAATGGGAGTTGAAGTGAATATAATTAGTTAATTTGTAATTAGTAAATTATTAAATTTAAGTTATATTTTCAATGAACTACAATGCCTTTAGTTTCGGAGTATCGAGCAACAATCTCATATTTACTGTATTCTGTCGACGATTTCTGCTGGATTGAGAAAGGCGGGGACTAAAAGATTTGTCAATGCTGATATTGACAGATGGTGGTAAAAACATTATGATCAGATAACCCCGCTTGTTTAGCTAGCTTCTTTATAAATACCTTAAATTAAAAAAAAAAGATTTTAAAGAAGTTTTGGCATCAATTTTCAACCAAGTATGTTTCAAGTACGGTCCAGTTTGGAAGCGCAGTTTGTTCATGTGATAATGAATCTCCAACACAGGATAGCTCTGTGATCATAAGTTTTATTATATTGATTATCAGTTGAAACCGTTTAAAACCCAGGAGTACGAAATATACCCCCACCCCGCCACCCTCCTTATACGTGGCTAAAATACAACGTGTGGTCGCTATCGACCTGTATTACCTTCATCTAATCCAAAGATTTCAGATAGCTGATTTTTTACTTGGAAGAGTGGGAAAAGAACATCACTACTAAATTCAATCTGAAGGTTTTAGGATTACTAATTAGCATGAGCCGCTAGTCACATGCGTTTTTAAGATTTGCGAATGCGAAACTGAGGACGTGAGACCTCTTGATTTGTTCCTCCCCCGCGCCGCCGCGAGCCGGCCCGGGGCGGCTCGATTTAGACTTTTACAACTTCCTTCAGATGTTATGAATCGCGTTTCCTCCGACCTTTGAACATTCGCATTGTTATTGTGTTATTGGCATTATTGCGCGTGATGTTTTCATTAAGTTACAGCGGTGGGCCCGGACTCTCCGTTTTACACTCTCACTGCATTACTCTGGTTGCGATCGGTTAAATGTGACGGTTCTATAACTATAGAGCTAAAGACCTATGCTTGAAACGTACGTAATCCATCCAAAGTTACCAGCAATGCTCTGCTGGTCGCAACGTGTCGATACTGCCTTTTCTGTCAAATGGCAGGAACAAAAATTGGTCGTGAAAAATTGAGAATATATCAAAACATGTTGTTTCAAAAAAGCCTTTAAAAGATTCAAAGGAATCGTTTAAAAAAAAAAAATTAAAAAAAATTAAAAAAAAAAAAAATACGTTTTACATAACTTTTATCCGTTGTTGGAACATCCTTTTAAGTAATTATTTTACTTGTGCCGGATGTCCCAAATGTTCTTATACATATTCTTGTGAATTATTTTAGTATAAGTTAGATTAGTAAGCTAAAGCTGCGAGGGTTCCAAACGCGTCCTGGTTTATAATTGGGTATTTAAAAGGTGAGTTGTTGCAGACCTTTCCCAAGTACATATCGTTCTAGTTATTTTTTCTCGCTACAACATCGCTAGTCGGCTTGCTCTTGAACGATTTTTTTGTTCTTTTTCGCAGTGACCTGGAGCCAGGCTCGGCGAACGTTCCCTCAGGCAGCTCGAGCAGTTCGAGCTTGTCTTCTAGAAGTAACGAGAGCAACACCGTCGCCGCCGACCAGCATGGTAAGAGCTTTCGTTATTTTTTTTTATTTAATCGTTTTTTTATTTTTACAAACTTTCATCCGCACAGTATCCTCCGAACCACTGCCTCGCATCGTCCGCCTGAGTTTTGACTTCATACTCGACTCAAACGGGCGCATTCAAACGGCAGATTCAGCGAATACTCGAGTATTTGATATTAATTTTAACATAATATGCACGTGTTCCTGAGAAATATGGTCTTAATAGACAGACTGACATCCAGTAACGATGAAGTGACAGTACCAGCTCCGAGCTACATAATTGCACTGTCCACACCCTTTTCCACAAGGCTTTCGGTCTGAATCTCGCGCTCCTTTGGGGCTTGGCTTTACGCAAGAAGTTAGACATTCGCAGTCTGAGGAAGATAATTTTAGTTCTTTGGTCATATTGTACAATTGTATTCTACTTGTACTTGCAGCGTCCCAATCGGACTGGTCGGAGGAGGAGGACCCTCTGGCTGCGCAGTGGTCGGACAGTCTGCCGGCGCACATCCGTGACTCCATCGTCTTGTCGGCCCGGATCAGGAAGAGACAGGAGGTCATACACGGTGAGTTATCCCTTACTTACTTCCTTCCTTCGAATTTATATCTAGTCACGAAATTCGGTGATATACTGGAACTAGATTCAAGTCCGTTTAAATATTATTTAACATTGAAAGCTAGAAGCTTCACAAGTGTAGATGAATTAAGGGCTAGCCAAAGACATTGCCACTTTACAGAATCGAATATGTTTGCTGATTATTTCGTTATTGAAGTTTGCCTAGGGCAGAGCAAACCTACAAACGTCGGATTTTACTATTCAGTTATCCCTACTAATTTCTATCAATAACTCTTCATTCATACCTCGCTGACTGAATTGTGACGATTAACCATTGGTGCGGAAGTGAAGAAACAGAGTCAGAAGTAGTAGAAGGGTAGTTTAAGAAATTTTGTATTTAGTCGAAATAAATGAATATTATTATTATTATTAGAAGGAAATCCATTAATTATATATGTCCATTTTATTATGTACTAATTTGAAAGCAGTTTACCATTGAGGTTGAGAAAGTTGTTTAGGAATTTGCTAATAAAACTCTTTTCATTATGTTGTTCAGAGCTGATAGTCTCCGAGGGGTCCCACGTCCGTTGGCTGAAGGTCCTGGGCGTGGACTTCCTGAAGCCGCTGGAGCGGCAGCCGTCGCTGCTGCCGGCGGAGGAGCTGCGTGCGCTCTTCCCCAACCTGCCCGGCGTGCGCGAGCGCCACGCCAAGCTGTACGCGGAGCTGCGGGCGGTGCGCGGCGAGGCGGCCGGCCACGTGGTGCAGATCCGCCCCGTGGCCGACGCGATGCTGAACACGGTGCGTCACACCAACACATTCCAGCCGGAGATCACATTCATCATTCGTTAGACGTTCATCCAGCGATCCTTCCGAAGCTTATTAAGATTGACAAAGCTTTTGGCTGACTGCAAACCATCGCGAAGCAAGATTACTTTAACAGCTTCTAGTACCCGGAGTGGATCCCTGCTTTAGTGAACCTTTAGATAGTACTTTTAATTAGATATAACTTATTAGAAAATAAAATCATAAAGACACATAAAGCACTTGTTTCCAACAGCTCGGTGACTCCGGATACGCATCGTGCCTATCCAAGTTCTGCCGCGGCCAGCGCATGGCGCTGGACTCGCTGCGGGAGCGGCGGCGCAAGAACAAGGAGTTGCACCAGTTCCTGGCGGGCCGCGAGCAGCTGCCGCGGTGCGGGCGCCTGCAGCTGCGCGACCTGCTGGCCTGCGTGTGGCAGAGGCTAACCAAATACCAGCTCCTACTGGAGAGCATACTGAAGACAGTCGCGGAGGACTTGTGCGAGAACGAGGAGAGGGAGAGTGCGGAGGACGTGGCTCAGCTGAAGAAGGCTCTGACGGTGGCCAAGGAAGTATTGCACAGTGTGGACACGGCCATACGCACCGCGGAGAACGAGCACAGGTGACGCAGATCATGTTGAAATAAAAGCTTGGTTAGATAATTTTAAGTGCAAGAAACCATTTTCCCATGGTAAAAGATATCCTAAATATCCAGATTTCATCAAAGTTGATTTTGTGATTTATAGTTTTCAGCTACAAATTTAAAGAAAGACACACTGAATTTGTAATTCCAGTGTAAATTATAGCAAGTGTTACAAAATTCCATTATACAAAAAAGGTTGATTAAACACATGAGTATGACTTTGAAAATTGACCCTTTGTGACAGTTGACTCTTTTCACAGGTTACGTTCAATCCAGAACAAGCTTGAAGTTCGCATCCCAGGCGGAGTGGGGGGCAGCGGGGGGGAGTTTGAGGAGTTGAGGAGGTTGGACCTGACGACGCATTCGCTCAGGCACGAAGGAGAGTTGTCGCTTAGGACTGAGACTAAGAAAATCAGCGTGCTCGTGAGTATGGCTCTGGTCTCATCATCTCAAGAAAGAGTTTGAAGAGCTTTTGACCGCCTTAATTGGGTCTATATAATTTGGTTTGGTCCAGAGATTTCTACACTACCCGCTTTTGATGCCGTGTTCTTGTCGCAGGCTTTGATGCTGGAGGACAGCCTGGTGCTGCTGCAGCGCGAGGGTGACAAGTTCGTGTTGCGGCCGCTGGCGCAGCTCTCCAACGCGGCGCTACTATCGCCGCTCATTAAATGGTGAAACTCGTTTCTTGTACTCAACCCTTGTGGGGCTTAAATAAAAATAATAATATAGGTAAAACGATTTCAAAGGTTCCATAGTAAGTTTATACCGACAGCAACACTCAGCAGACCTTCAACTTACTCGTACATCCTCAATTGCACATTGGCTTTGGCACAAAATTCCAATTTATGACGGCGTGTAAGCTTACATTTACATTACATTTTCTCTACAAAACACCGTAGATGCAGCATACAAAAATGATAAACCAAAGAAAACATTGCCATATTTGTTACACTAGAAGGGATTTCGCGATAAAGAATTGGTTATCTTCACAGGTATCCCGAAATTGCTTCTCTATGATTCTCGCATTACTTATTTAACTTTTCTTAATTACGTAGATTGTTGGCTATTTTAATTTAATTTGTAATCAGATGATGACGTTTATTATAATTTTATTGATATTCTATTACAATTTCATATAATGATATTAGAGTTTGTGGTATTCTGGGAAAGAAGGCGCCATAAGAGCAAGTGCGGTGCGTAATGTGTTACTATAAAAGTTTTTTGTACGTAGCATTGCATGCCGCTGTGTTTATAGCTAGTTGTTTGTGAATTTATAAGAATGATTTAATTGCAGGGACAAAGTGCTGTTCCGGCCGAACGCCGCCGTGCGTAACACCTTTTTCTTGATGAACATCAACGGCATTCAGATGCACGAGCTGTCATCCAACACCACCAACGAATACCTGACGTGAGTGACAAACAAACACGTGTCCAGTTTGGTTCTTAACATCCTGGATGGTTCTCTTGAATAGTTTTTTATTCTGCATTGAGTAACCGTCTTCCCAAAATGAATGACTTACAGCTTAAATGCTACAGCCGACGAAGGAAAGTGTTCCCTTGGAACATCTTATCGTGATCGAATCATAAATGAGGAGGACCGTAGACGAACCGAAGCAATCGGCGGTCAACCAGTTTGAAAATTAAAGTGGCAATGGTCAGGGAATATTAGTCTAGTCGGTGTTCAACATAAATGGTTCCCAATGAATCCGGCGATCCTGCACCGTAAGCCGACATCCTAGGTAGATCACATCAAGCCAGTGTCTGGTTGTAATTGCTGGAGTGTCATCGGTTCAGACAACGTAAAAAGTAAAAAAAACGAGTGTAATCTATGATGATTGAGAACTTCGAGAGAGGAGCCGGAAGAGAATCTTCGGTGTGATGCACTGCTTTAGGTGTGTGAGTTTTAAAACTGCCATAAGATTTCCAAGCTCTCGTTCAGGTGTACCCCATCGTGTTGTTTGACTTGTAATCGGGTTATTGGATGACCTGGATGTATTTATTGAAGTAATTCTAATATAGGTTGTAATTGTTTTCCACAGGTGGGTAAAACACATACAAGAGTCGCCCCTGGCGCGGCTCGCAGAATCCAAAGCTATTCTGACGCCGTCGCACCAGCACACGCGGTCTACCGATGACTCCGGTGAGTAACCTCACAAAACTTATCTGACTCGTTGGGAGACCTAACGCTTTGTTTGTGAACGTTTCGAGTTCTAAGTCACCGCTATCCGTACCGTAAAGTTGTAAAGAGTGCCATGCAAGAAACGTGTGTTTAGGGTTTATTGCATGATGTTTAATGCTGCCAATATTTTGTATTTCTTTTTATATATCGTCCATATAGGTACGTAGGACAGGTTTCTATTTCTATAATCAGAAATGGGATCAGAACTCGAGTTGGATATTTAAAGTATCTTAACTTTATTACGTAATGTAGTTATCACCAAATAACTACTATGTAAATTATTGACGCGTCAAAAGCGCCTTTTAAAGGACTATTTGAATAAAGATTACTTGAATTGAATTGAAGAAATTAAGTAAAGCATATTTTCGGCCAGTTATTTTGGGCTTCTGTATTTATAGATATACCGAAGGAGATAAACTTTGCCGTTGATAGTCCCCTTTTGTTTATGTAACCCCTGAATAATTAGCGTCTAAACTATAACATTTTCGACCTTAGGTATTAACGTGTCCCGCAATCCGTCGGACGCGTCCGAGAAGTCGACGGCGTCGAGCGCGCCGGCCGAAGAGCCGAGCGAGGGCGAGCGCGAGCGGGCGTCCCTGGAGCGCGATGACGCGGCCGAGCGCGGCAAGGCCAACGGGGCCGACGAAGAGTCCAAGTGAGTTCAGCCACTTTGCGGTCAGCGCAATGCTTGCAGTGGAGCCCTTATTATTCCCAGATGTCCGTCTGACTCTGACCTAGAACCACGCTTGGCTGCAATCGCCCAGATGTTTTGCTCACATAGGAGATAATTGTTCACTTTTGATTTGAAGAAACTCATAATATAGACAGAAGCTGGTTTGTTGGTGTAAATCCTGAAGTAAAAATTTATTATAATAATTAATGTCTTTTGACGCGTCCGCAGACAAAATGTTACGACGGTGGACCACATCTCCATGCACGGCGGCGACGGCCTGCCCGCGATGGAGCCCAGCGCGGCCGCGCCGGTGCGCTCGACGTCCACCTACGTCCACGCCGCGCAGAGAGCCTTCTCGCACCGAGGTAGGTGGGGCGAAGGCCTGCTTCGACAGCAGAGTGACGAGCGCGCGGGATATACCAATCAGATGCATGCGATAGACTGATCCTAAAGATTTGGGAGTCAATTCTTCTCATGTGACGATTTGGCCCAACTTAAACGTACCTTTGGTAACTTAGCTTAGGAAGCTTCCCCAGTAATGCAAACTAAATTGATTGAATTCATATTAGAATTTTTTATAACAGTATACACGCAACGCGTAAATTGCCCTACCCTTGGGCAAAAGTATGTTCTTTAATATGAAATTGGAATTTGTTAACTTAAAACTCCACACTGGCGAGCTTTCAGGATTGATACCAGATGCTCCGCAAACGATACGATGGCCTAACCTGCTGTGGCAGCAACTTCGTAGTTCTTGACTCCATCTAGCATTATACATATACTGACTGCGCTCGTGGCCGACAGAACGCCTCCGGCGGCTGGACGAGGCCATCAGCAACGCCCTGCGCGCCAAGAGCGCCGTGGTGGCGGAGATCCTGGGTGTGCCGCCCAACAGCTTCACGCATCTGGCGGAGCTGGCCGTCGCCGACACCATGGGACAAGTCGGTGAGTGGACTGCGCCACACAACCATTATGAAGGCTGAATGTATTGCAGTATAATCTATACTGAAATACAATAATTCCCCCATGTAGCCTTTAAACTTTTAACGCATGCCCTAAATAACGCCTAACTTGAATGAGACGCGCTAGTGGAATTATTTGCATCCCGAATATCTCGTTGGCTGACAAGTCCAAAACTGTTGAAAAAACAGCTCGCGCAATGTAACATAATCGCAGAACGCTGGTAAATTCTTTCAATTTCTATCAGCGCAGTCACTCGAGGTAACTGAGATGACTCGGCCTGTACACGTGGCTCGTAGTAATGGTACGACAATCTGTTTGTTTCCGCCAGACATCTGCGGCGGGCTGACCCCGGGCGAGGCCGACGGCGCGCCCGACCTGCATCAGCTGCTGTTGGCGGCGCAGGCGCAGGGTGAGCACTCCACTCCTTGCTTGCATCCTAAGACCCTTTGCTTTCTATTACCCTACTTGTGCCCTGATCTATCTATTGTACAGTTTACTGTTTTGTCATAATCTATCAATTAATATCAATAGTGTATTATTTTAAATGAAATATTATAATATAAATTGCGAAAACTAGACAAAGCTGTCACATGTAATTGCTGTCAGTTTCTACAAATGTAAATTACTTAAACCTTAATGAGCAGACGTATTTTCGCAAATGCGCTGCGTCGCTTCGACTTCGGAGCATCGACATGCACTGTGGACTGCATAATGGACAAGTTCTCAGCTTAGTTGGTCTTCGCATATTGTTCATATTGTCTGTACAGTGTACTGTCAATACAGTGGGGTGAGTTAAGTGCTTGTGTGTGCAGCTAACCAGCTCACGGAGACGCTCAGCGGAGCCCTGTCGCTGAGCGAGGCGAGCGCGGGCCGGCGGCCGCGGCACCGGGCCCACGGTGAGTGCCCAGCGAGTAGCTTGTACACTTATTAAAATAGAAACAAATTGGAACCGCCAAGGTTTGAATCAGTCAAAGTAAATTAAATACAATACTCATAGTCTCATAATCGTCGTGTGCTACTTATTTTTATTCAACCAACGCTCGCCAAAGAAGCGTGGAAGAATTTGAGTTTTGAATCGAGGAATCCATTTTATTCTGATGTTTAAGTATGTTGATACTTCAACTTCACTAAGGGCCACCGTGTGCTCTTGGTTCAGTTCATCGAGTTATCAATATAAATAAAAATAATCGCTGAAGTTGCAAACTTGAGAACGGATTTTTTTCTTTAATTGTTTAATATATATTAACTATAATTTTAGAATCAAACGAGCAACCGACTGATGAGCGAATGAAGAGTGCAGAGGACACGAGCACGCGAGCCGACCGCGTGCCGGACAAGGACGGCCGCGGCGACGCCGACGCGTCCTACGAGCTGCTGGTGGACCTGTCAGCAGCCGACACGAGCGTCGACTCCGTGCTGGGTGAGAAATGTATTATTATTATACCTCAAATTGACTATTGATGTCTTCAAGGCCCAGCACTGCATAGCTTGGCTAGGGGATGCTGGGCCTTGTTGTTGGAAAAGTTTATTCCCCTAGTAAAACCATAAAACGTACTTATCCACCTGATGTGATGGTGTGTTTAATTCAGGATAGGTTGTTTCTACTGCCGTTGAATGGATGATGCCATAGTATAAAGTGCAATTTATAAATATGTTTAAATATGTGTACTGCAAAGCAGTTTAAAAACTCAAATTCTTTCATACCAGCGTAGTGTGTTAGAAAAAATAAGTGGTACGGAAATTGCGACTCTAATCCTAACAGTTTAGATCCATTTTAGTTTGACTTTAGTATCGATAGTCGCAAGCGACCCCTCGTTTGCGACCCCACGTTTGCGAGACTAGATATGATGCTAATGATCCGCGGTGTGTGCAGGCTGCGAGGCGGGCGAGGCGGGCGCCGCGCGGCTGGCCGGGCGCCTGGTGGGCGGCGTGTGCGGCGTGCAGGCGGCGCTGGCCGCGCTGCTCACGGCGCTGCCGGCGCTGGACAGCGAGCGCCGCGGGCTGCGCGCCGAGGTGGCGGCGCTGCGGGACCGCGTGGACGCGCTGCGGCACCGGCGGCCGTCCAGCACCGGTACCACGCTCACTCGTACCATCACTAGGATTATTTGTTAAATATTCCCATTGAGAATGTCCCCCAGAAAGTCACAGGCTCATGTCAAATATCATTAAGATCAGTTCATATAATATATGTCAGATGAAGTCGCAAAAAAATCTTTATTGACTCGTGTCTTAATGTTAACTAAATTTCTAGTTTAGTAAATTATAAAAAATTACCTATTTATCCACCCTTAATATGTAATATTAAAAAAACTTGAGAGGTGTCAAGGGACACCCGGATGGAACGAAGTTCCTTTCGATTAATTAGTGAAGGAATTGTAATAAAATTTTATTTTATTTAAGTTACAATAATATTTTTTTATTATTAACAAATATAATGTTATATAAACCTAATCAGTAGGCTCAATTTTGTACTCCATCAGCAATATCCGGAACTTGTGCAAGAACACTGTCAGGATTCATATCATATCATTTATTATTTACAAAAAACCTGTATACACTCAACAAAAATAATCGTCGCGAAATAGAAATGAAAATATCTGGCTTGCTTTCTATAAGAGAGAGAGAGAGACAGACAGAGAAACATGCGACGCCAAACAAAAAGTGTCGTGACAACTTTTCGTAACAATTTTTTCCGTCTAGCCCCCTTTCACAACGCGCGATAAGGAACTTCGTTCCAAAAAAATATTAATTAATAAACCTAAATGCGAATTGTTGTCTCTAACTTCAAAAACAGAGAACTGGCATACAAGGTTCCAAACTCTATTTTACCTCTTGAGGGAAATAATTTAAATTCATTTCAATCTTCTCTGAGGTATTTCGGCTTATACGTGCAATACTTTGTGAGATCTCGCGTTTAATCAATGATCCATGCTCTGTAGTGAGCCGGCAATGGGTTGATCATGATGATGATGATACTTATGGAACTATGGAATTCAGTTTGGTACATAAATCTATAGTTCATACTAAAATATAATTTATTTATTAATATATAATATGAAATATAAGTTTTAGTATAATGAAAATCTCTCCATGTTGCAGATTACCAAATGACGGAGGAGATTTTCCCCAAAGCCCTGGACCAGTCGATACAGGTACCGCATCTCTAATACTGCTCCGTGACTAAATGGCACGACCTCCGTGGCGCAGCGCGCGCTGTCACATTATAAAGCTGGAGGTCCTGGGTTCGATTACCCTGGCTCGAGTCTGATCTGGTGGGAGGCTGCGGCCGTGGCTAGTTACAATCCTACCGACAAAGACGTGTGGCAAATCGATTTAGCGTTCCGGCACGATGTCGTGTAGAAACCAAATCGGAGTATGGGCTTACCATACCGCTAACAGTTTAGCCCGCTACCATCTCAGACTGCATCATCACTTACCATCAGGTGAGGTTGCCGTCAAGGGCCAAAAAAAAAACAAAGAAAAAAGCTTGTACGGTGTATTGTACAAGCTTTTAAGCTTAACCCATGCCTTCCCCGACAGGACACACCAAGTAATGGCGGTTGATCTGTCCACGCGCCCACACACCTTAGAGCCGAGGACCGCGCGGTGCGAGCCGCTCCAGCGCCGCCGCATCGCGACCTAGTGACGTCACCAACTAACTAAACTTGACGAAAACGCGCATTTTTTTCCAAAAAAAAAATCGACTCTCATTTTCGCAAAAAGTTCTGTCAAAATTGATTTAGCATTTTTTTTGTTTCATATAAAAAATCGCGTCTTAGTCCAATCGAATACCATACTAATACTGTGTATATTTTGTAATTTGTAATTATCGTTATTTGTTACCTTGTCATTTTTTTTTTTGTAAGTAATCAATAATTGTTAGCATTAAAAAGTTTCTTTTTTTTTTAATTATAATATTCCACACGTAAGAATAAGGATGTGATCGCTTGTGTAAAAAAAAAACATATATCGAGTAACAAAATATTATATTATAATAGTATATATATTATATAATTTAAGTGTAAATAGTTGTATGTTATATCTACATATTATCGTCGATAAAATGGCATCAGTTTTTGTAAAAGAAAGTATTATTTTGACAATATCTTTATTATATGTGAAAAATGTTTGTTTCAAATTGTTATTATTATGTATTGTTATTTATACAAAGTGGCCCATATATTAACAAAAACAAAAAAAAACACTATTTTTATAAAATACTTTTGCACATTATTATTTTTTTTTATTGTTGCTGTTTTTTTTTATCAAATCATCCGATCAAGAATATAACTTTAAATACTTGGCTTTTAATTCCAATATTTTTCTGGAATCTAAAATATATAATTTGCATCGACGCATACAGATTGATCTTCGATTGAGATACATTTTTATTATATTTTTTTATTGCAATTTTGAAGTGACATGACGAAATATGTATGGGCTCACTATAATTCCGCGCGTTGTACAAACACACAGACATGTCGATATATAGTTAAGAATTAGATGATCGCTAACGTTAATTAATGATCTATAGATCAACACCAAGTGCCCACAGAACTAGTACCTTGCAAATGCCATATTAACTGACGTGTGTAAACTACATAAGCTGTTTAATTTATATCACTTTGACAGGTCAAGCGACGTTGACTGTCGCCGAGTGGATGGGTGAACGGTTTTTTAAATCAACTTTTTAAAATGTATACCTTTTTTATATAAAATATTGTCTAATTGTATTCAAATTAGAAAGTTCCCGGTAGATACGTATTGAAAATACGTCAACTTTTATTACCTATATTTTGTACGTGTTTATAAATATATATATTAAACAGCTTTGTATATAAAATGTATACATTAGAAATCATTGTACCTAAGCATGTAATATAGATTAATATACATTGCCATCGTAGGTGTTTTGGTAAACCTTTTATAACTAGAGAATAACCATATTTCCAAGGGGTCTTGCTTCAATCACAACTATGATGAAATTTAGATACTTTCAATACAAGTTACTAAAGACCGATGCATTTCTTTGTAATGTAAGCGAACTATTCCAAATTGAACTCCCATTATGATATTTTAATAATAAAATAGAAGTTTATTTATACATATCATTGGTTTATCAATCTCCCTTGAATGTGAATCAACACAAAATAGCACTATTCACTGAATTTGTTTGGTGGTTTGGTTTGTTTTGAATTGGTGAGCTCATTAATTGGTTTACCCATTAATTGATTGACTACCGTTAAAAAGCATCAAGACCCCAATTTAACTTTTGTCTAACAAAACATACCGTACGTAGTCCATATATTTTGTATCGTAGGCTAGAGTTTAGACCAAAACAACCCATCCAAGTATACATATTGTGATGTTATTGCGCGACCTTTTACGATGCGACTTATTGTAATATAAAGGCGTATTTACAGGATTTGAGCTAACGGCTCCAAAATAATGTGTTAAATTATTATTATGTGTAATCGGTTATTTAACGGTATATATTTAGGGGTGTACGAATCGTTAACTCAAAAATGTAATAATTGGTTATGAATGCAAACTTATTTTAATAACTAATAAATATTTGGACAATATTTTTTAAATTTTTCAGCAAATGTCGTATTTTTCAATGTAGTAACTATTTTACACCCCGTAGTTTATACATTTATAATATTACTATTATAAAATATTGGATGTACCCACTCTGACGCTTCCTAGCTTCCCCTGCGACAAAATACTGTAACAAATAGTTGTATCAATAAAAACCGTTACAAACATATTGCTTTGTGTTTTATTTGTATATCCGCTTAGTTTTTGTGTGCAGGGAACCATAGACCAAGCCACATGCACCTCGCTTCAGTGGGGGTTTAGTTTTAATTTTGTACCTCATAAATTACCTTACGTGCTTTTAAGGCCAATTTCAGGTAACACTAGAGTTCAGCTCACTAAATTTGGGTTAAACTTAGTTTTTCAATTACAATCTAATGGACTCCCAGAGTAAAATGCCCCAAAATCCTATTCAGATTTTTTTCGGGGCAAATAGGTAGACCTATCATCTATTGTTACTCCTGAAAACTCTAGTAGATATACAGGTATATGGGAACCTATGGGATTGCTGGATGTTCAAAATTTTATCTAACGTAATAATTTGACTGAATACAAACACCTCAAAAGAAACACTGAAATAATTGTAAATTCTTTATTGAGATTTATATAAGTTAAGAATATAATTTTTGTATTATATGAAAAGTTTCGTAAAACAATCAACCATTCTATGGCATGCGAATTTATACAGTAATACTTATGAATATATAAATAAAGTACCATTAGATGCTATACAGTAAAAATTCTAATTAAAGTTAATATTTTGGTAATTACTTGGAAAAATACCTACCAACTGAACAGACGGAAATTTATCAAGACAGGTTATTTAGACACGATTGTAAAAAAAATACTTTGCCCCTCTGTCATGAATTCCGTAACGTTCTGTCAGGATAGAAGGTACTTTTAGGTATTCTGTAGGCTATATCTGACTTCATCACCATCGCTGTGCAAGCTTATCACACTATCATGGCAAATATTCCGAACACAACAAGTAAAACTGGTGATTGCATGAAATGTGGAGCGCCCGCCCTCGCACCCCTCATCAGCTCGTACATCTGGGTCAGGATCTTATGCTTAGTCGCCTCCAGCTCTTCAGTCTCGCTGTTGTTCGTCGGCCTGAGGAACAGTTGGTTGGTATTATTTGATCATTGCCATCGGTAGACAATTTTAAGTAGGTAGATACTAGTGGTAGGTATATCTATTTCATTGAATATAAGCATTAAGATATACACTAAATATGACGACCTCCGTGGCGCAGCGCGCGCTGTCGCATTATGAAGTTGGCGGTCCTGGTTTCGATTCCCGGCTCAAGTTTGGTCTGGTGGGAGGCTTCGGCCGTGGCTAGTTACCACCCTACCGACAAAGATGTGTCGCCAAGCGATTTAGCGTTCCGACACGATGTCGTGTACAAACCAATTAGGATTATATGTTTACCATACTCCTAACAGGTTAGCCCGCTACCATCTTAGACCGCACCATCACTTACCATCAGGTGAGATGTCGTCAAGAGCTAACTGTAGGGTATAAAAAAAAAATTTCGATAGCTGGTGACTAACGTAAAAATATATATGTAGAGGTAAGTTATTGTACCAATTCTAAAATTGACCTCATGGTAATAGTTTAAGTGTCTGTTATTCTGTACAAACGTTACGCCTTAGGTAAGCGCTGTCTGTAGCAATGTCAACGAATATGAATTTGAATATTGGGACAATTGGGATTCGAAATGAACTATTCGTCTACAAACTTGTACTCATCAGGAAGTCCTCGCCACTCCGACCTCACCTGATAGCTCTGCAGTGCGACACTCCAGGCACCACGAACACCGGCGCCAGGTGAGTGGCGTGAGAGGCGTTGGGCGCCATGGGGGCCCAGGGGTCGTGGCCCCCCGACACCGAGATCACGTGGTCGGGCAGGTGGCTCAAGCCCGCGAACATCTTGTTGGTCCGCGCTATGCCTGACCTTAAGAGGTCTGTGTCGAAGCTGGAAAAACCATTTTAATAATTTTTTACCTATCTATGTTAGTTAGGGGTTTTCATGTCAGCAACAGACAGACATCAAAGGGATTCTTTTGGGACCGAAAAAAAGGTCAAATCAACTAACAATAGTTATAAAAGAGAACACACTCACAGGTTAGGGAAGAAGTCCGCGCACATCTGGTGGAAGTACTCCAGTGGCACGGAGGAGAGGAATGGCTGGCGGGAGCTGCTGGTGGTCTGGTACCAGCCGTACTCCACGCACGTCTGGTACGTCCACAGGCGCACTGCAAAATCCGGGACATTAATTAGCACACTCGCTCAAAACTCACTTTTGGATTGAGATACTGTCTAGTCAAACTGGGTACGATCTATCTACCTAATACGGGTCAAATGATCATAAAGATTAACTTGCTCTAATACTGACTTGACTTGAAGTGGTGATAGCCTAGTGAGGTCGGCGGTTCAAATCCGGGCACGCACCTCTAACTTTCGGAGTTATGTGCGTTTTTAAACAATTAAAATATCACTTCTTTCAACGGTGAAGGAAAACATCGTGAGGAAACCTGCTGAGTTATGCGTGGTTAAGTCACTATCTCGCTAGGATGCTGAGAAGTTGGAAACATGCGGGAAATATATCCTGTGATGGATACTGGATTTACGAGATTATAAATTCCACCGTACAGATTTGTCGGCTTATCGCGGATTATAGGCGATTCGACAACCTTCGTGGCGCAGCGCGTGCGCTGTTGCATTATAAAGTGGGAGGCCTGGATTCGATTCCCGGCTCGAGTATTGTCTGGCTTGCGCCGTGACTAGTTACCACCTTACCGAAAAATAAGTGTCGCCGATTTAGCGTTCCGACGCGATGTAGCGTAGCAACTAATCAGGAGTATGGGTTTACCATACCCCAAACAGGTTAGCCTGCTACCATCTTAGACTGTATCATCACTTACCACCAGGTGAGATTAAAAAAAAAATGAAACTTAGTGTTTATGTCATGGACTTCTTATTTATTCTGGTTTCGAAGCTGCAGCTGAATCTATAACATTCATTTTCTTTTTTTTTGACTTTTTTTGATTTTGACTTTTCGACTGCGAACGTGCATGCGTCCATACTTAGGCCTAGAGTTAAAACGAAAGACTTACATCGGACGCTGTCTCTTTTTAACGGTTTTGAAGTTAAAAGCAGGTAAAAATAAGAATCTCGACCTAAGGGTGTGACTTGAAGAATATTTTGGAAGATAAGGTTGAGTAATCTTCTCGATATTCTACAGACAATAAGTTCAATGATTTTATATACAGTAGGTAAGTACTTGTGATCGCAGAACTTTAGTACCTACTATTGATATTCAGTCACTGTTAACGAGTTAAACAAACTGTTCTATACAATGACTTCTATATATACGTATACTAGTTGACCCGGCAAACGTTGTTTTGCCATAAATTATTTCTAATTTTAGTCGAATTAGAGTGAAAAACATTCACACTAAAGACGAAAATTGTTCAGTTTTCGACCGGAGAGGAAAAATTATTAAATTACTAAAATGGCTATTAAAAAATAAGAGTTGATCGTAGAAGGCTGAAAATTGAGGATTGTATGTATTTTTGTATGTTGTATCATAAAAAAATTGAAATTAAAAATTTTGTCTAAAAAATAAAAAATAAAAATTTAGGGGTGGACTACCCCTAACATTTAGGGGGATGAAAAATAGATGTTGGCGGTCAAGCCGTTTCGGAGGAGTATGGCAACGAAAACTGTGACACAAGAATTTTATATATTAGAATAACGTAGAAGTCATGGTTCTATCGAGCATTGTAGTGAGGCACAAACCGCAGTGACTACAACAGCTTGTATACATACTAATATTATGAGTGCCAAAGTGTGTTTACTTCTGCGTGATCCAATATTGACTGGTGGAAAATGCTCAGTATGAAGTTCGCCTTTTATAATTTTTTTTTTCACCAATAAAGTTTATATAAAAAAAGTATGTCTATTTGTTTTTTTGTATTCCGTGCAACTCCTGCATCTAATTTTGGTGATCATATCGATAAAATTAGGTGGGTTTTTTTCCAAACCTCCGTTATGCCAAGGGGGCCATAAAAATTTTGCACCACGACAAGAAAAAAGGTGACTCGAACCATGGAATAAAAAAGTACGTTAAGTAAAACCGTACAATAAGGAACTTTATACGGCACTAGCTGTTGCCCGCGACTTCGTCTGCGTAGAATTGCTAATTTCCCGTGAGATTAAGGTTTTAAGCTACAGGCAAATATCAAATTGCCTATTTTCGTGTTTCTAAATTAAAAAACATAGGACTTTCATACAAACTTCAAACCCCTATTTTACTCCCTTAGGGGTGGAATTTCCAAATATCCTTTCTTAGCTGACATCTCTTACCTATCGACTACCTACTTGCTAAATTATAGCCTCTATACGTACAATAGTTTTTGAGATCTCGTGTTTAATCAGTATATATATATAGATTAGGCAGTATTTGCCTACAACACAAAATATAAACGATTTTGAAATTTTGCATTTAGCTGTTATCCTGAAGACATACTAATACAAGTGCGGTGAAAATAGGTAACATCTGGTTTTGTTTAAATACCTGCAATGTTATTCAAAATGCAAATGGGTCCGTTATTCACCCTCGGCATGTAAACTTGGAGAGCTTCGGAATTGCGCATAACAAATGGATTTTGCATTATTTAGTTGTTTACTTCAGATAAGTAATTCTCAAGTGCCTTCTACATCTACATGAATATTATTGACTAACGTTGGTTTTCATTTTCTCTCCATTTGACATACTCAATAAATAAAATTTAATTCGGTATTTTTAATCTTAAGTGTATTACAAACGAAAATCTTAAAATACCTTAAAACTCGTTTGCTACTCCACCTACAATTGTATTTCCAATCGATCCAGGGACTCACTTCAACATAATCTATATTTTGCTATAGATTTTATTCCTTTATTTCACACTGTTCAGGCAGTGTACGTAATGGCATGTTATGCCGACTTCAATTATGTTTATTGTTTAAATATTGAAAAATAATAAGACCAAAATATAAGTATTTTATAATACCCAGGAAGCTGCGATAGCCTAGTGATTAGGACGTCCGCCTTCTGCTCAGAGGTCGAGGGTTCGATCCCGGACACGCAACTATAACTTTTGGGATAATGTGCGTTTTTTAAGCAATTAAAATATCACTCGCTTCAACGGTGAAGGAACAAAACGTGAGGAAACCTGCACGCCTGAGAGTCCATTATGTCGTCAAAGGCATGTAAAGTCTGAAAATCCAACCAACCCTTCTCATATTGAGAGGAGACCCGTGCTCTGTAGTGAGCCGGCAATGGGTTGATTACAATGATGATGATGATAAGACTCAGGAATAAAATAAGTTTCTAACAGTAAGAAAACTTTTAAGATCGAATAAGTACTATAAAACAGCTCAGATTAATTGTAATAGATAATTAATGCTGTTTTATACGGCTCACAATTAGCAACCAAACTTTTGTGACGTCAATCAAAAGTACAGTTCCAAAATATCGGTATTGTGTGACGAATACAAAATAATAAAACGCCAATTTAAAACCATTGTCACAGCGAATGTTAAGGATGTGGTATGAATTTTAAACACGACCTCAATGGAAAGCTGTTACCCAACCGTGTACCCACCGGGTCCTTCAGTTAGCACTGGAAGATTTATGAAGTGATTATCAACCTCGGTAGCCTATAAGCGATCTAAAACGTAAAGAGATTTAAGAGCGTAGATAATCCTGCCTATTTTAAAGCGGTTTGGAGGGCTTAGTAATTATTTTCACATTTTTTCATATTAAGGGGCGTCATAATCGAGTTACGGCGGACGACGCGTATTTTCCTTAAAAGTAACTCAGAAAGAGTAACAGTATCTTACTAGTAGCCTGCGGAGAGTCATAGCTGGTGTTGGTGTGAGCGGCCACTTGCGTAGAGTACCGGGATTCGATGCACGGTTGAGTCGAGGGTTGCGAGGTGATCCATGCGGCCAGGCGTTCTACGGGGTCAGAACCTGAAAAAACAACAGTAAATTTCAAAAAACCGGTCGTTTCCTGTACCTACTTCCAGTACCCTAGGATGTGGGATGTAGCCCGTAATGTTTTGATTCAATTACGACTGAACTGTCTAGGATGGTAGCGGGATAACCTGTAAGGGATATGGTAAACATACACACCTAATTGGTCTCTACGCGACATCGTGCCGAAACGCTAAATCGCTTGGCAACACATTTTTGTCGGTAGGGTGGTAACTAGGCACGGCCGACAACTCCCACCAGACCAGGCTAAAGCCGGGAATCGGACCCAGAACTTCCAACATTATAATGCGACAGCGCACGCATTGCACAATGAAGGTCAAAAAAGCCTGTAATAGATTTACATGAATAAAGAGAGAAGCGGTGATAGCCTAGTGGTTACGGCGTCAGCCTCCTAATCAGAGGTCGGCGGTTCGAATCCGGGCACGCACCCCTAACTTTTCAGAGTTATGTGCGTTTTTAAAAATTAAAATATAACTTGGTTCAACGGTGAAGGAAAACATCGTGAGGAAACCTGCACGTCTGAGAGTTCTCCATAATGTTCTCAAAAGCGTGTGAAGTCTGCAAATCCGCACACGCCCAGCGTGGTGGACTATGGCCAAACCCTTCTCATACTGAGAGGAGACCCGTGCTCTGTAGTGAGCTGGTAATGGGTTGATCATGATGATGATGATGAATAAAGCTATTTATTTGATTTCTACATTAAATGCTTACTGATGCTGCTGTTAGTGATCCGGTCGCAGGCGGCGGGAATGACGCCCGGCGTGGCGTACTGCACCAGCGACGCGAACGTCTCCGTGACGCCGAACCAGAAGAACGTGGCCAGGTCCAGCGGCGACGACGCCTGGAGCGGGCCGCAGGTGCTGGAAGTTGGGTACCCTTAGCATCCTACACAACTTAGCAGAACTACACACATCATATTTACGTAATAGGTTACGTAATAGCGCGCGCGCTGTCAGATTATAAAGTTGGAGGTCTTGGGTTCGATTCCCGGCTCGAGTCTGGTCTGGTGGGAGGCTTCGGCCATGCCTAGTTACCACCCTACCGACAAAGACGTGTCGCCAAACGATTTAGCGTTCCGGCACGATGTCGCGTAGAAACCGATAGGAGTATGGGTTTACCATACCCCTTACAGGTTAGCCCGCTACCATCTTAGACTGCATCATCACTTACCATCAGGTGAGATTGCCGTCATGGGCTAACTTGAAGTGGATAAAAAAAAGGTTTTGTATTTCTATAGAAATGGAATCTTAAATGTTTTTGTGACGTCACAGATAGTTAAATTATAGTTTAGAAGGTATTAACATTGGATAATAATATAGTTTAAATTCAATATTTTCTGTTGTGTTTTATTTGTTTGCCCTAGTCACAATTACACGGATTGACAGCTGAAACGAAACGGGTTTATTTTCGGGTTAAATAACCCTTTTTTAACCCGAAAATATAATCACTTCTAGTTCCGAAAATCTGCCTCTGAACTTTTGCTACCTTAATAGATAAATCGATCATGACAAAACTTTGCACAAAGAAAGCTAAATCATCGTGAAGCATCCATGAACCCCAAACTTTTAATTAATTTAGCAGATTCACGAGTGAAAAATTAGGTTTAAACTGTCAAAGGTTTTTCTTCATTCAAGTGTTAGAGATCATATTATATTACAATTAATTTAATATTTGTATTACGAATATAAACTTTCAATTTCAAATGTCAAATGACGTACGAGTCCTCATTGAAAAGAAGAGACAACTTCGGTTTTCGAACGTAAGAGAAGGAGAAAAAAGCGCGGGTACCAACGGCGGCGTTTTTGGAAGGACGTGATACAAGCGCGGTTGATTTTTGACAAATTGATTATTATTTAAGTTAATTTCAAAAATACATAGTTGTTTATTGTCAAGATAATAAAGTTATAAAAAAAGAAGACTAATTTGTTATAATTTCACACAATCGTTAACACAAGAGTGAAAAGGTTTAGATTATTTTGAGTCGGCTACTAACTTGAACAATTGCGCAACCCTTCCCGCTCCGGTGGTGGTGTTCAGCATGTCCGTGATGCCTCGCATGGCGGCCTCAATGCTCGTCACGCACGCTTCGCTTCCTTGCTCGCGAAGCGCTTCGGTTATCACTTCTAGGTATTCTGAAAATAGAAGAATTTACTATCAGACCTCAGGTCAAACATATACGTGCCACAGCTACGAAGTATCAAACCATCGACATGGACAAAGCTCGCTTCCTTGTTACAAGTGGGTGTCGCTTAAATTTTAAACACCTTATCGGCTTCCATCCTCCACCACCTATTATGTAACATGTATGTTCCTTAAAAGTGCAGAAGTCTCTTCAATTCAAGCGCAAAAACACTTGATACTTTTAATTAGTGATTGTCAACTCATGTTCGCTCTGCGAGGTATTTAAAAAATATAACTTTACTTTGTAATAATTAAAACGAAGCAAAAGCCGATAGCTCGAGCGAGGCTGAGGTAAACACAAAAAGCTTTTAGAACTAATTAAAGTACTCGTTTACGCCGAGTACGTTTCGTTTTCAGTTCAGTTTAATTATTTTCTTAAGTTAATTAAAATATCTTTGAGTTTTAACTATAAGAATTATTTATCTGATAGAATTGTGATACCCAGTTGTGATATACACGACTACACGATGTACAAACAACGCCAGAGTGATAATGTTAATTTTAGTGTTTTCTACGAAGCCTTATTACTGAACTTCTATTAGTTATGTTCTAATAATCATAGTAAAGATGGCTGATGCCCGCTAACCCGAATAGGAACAGCGTGTAGTTGTAAGATCTAGCCTGTAATTTCTTAACCTTAATACCGTGTACTTGATTTCAAAAGCACTTATAAAGAATAAGCACAATTGTTATTTAAATCTTATATGAATCTTTAATTTTCCGGGATAAATAGTTTTTACATTTGTCCGTTTTCGGGATCCAAGTTTTATGTCCGTGCCAAAATTCATGAAAATTGGTGTATTGGTTGCGCCGGACTAATTAAAATTATGTAACTAGGATGGACTCCAATGTGGGCATTGCGTGTTTATTTACCTCTGTCATACCGGATCGCTCAATCGCTTGGCGGTAGAGTCCAAACACGAGGTGGGAATCGAACCTAGGACCTACCAAATTATAATATGACAGAACGCTCTGCGCTAAAGAGGTCGTCAATGATTAGGATAATGACGTGACGTGTAAAAGATTCAGTTAGTTAAAGCTACAGAACATATGTTGTATCTTTAATATATGACGTGGATAGTATTTCTGGAAGTAACTCCACTCCGTCTTCGAATTTAGTACCTGGGAAGTCCTCCTGCGCGTGCAGCGGGCCGCTGTCGGAGAGCGCCGCGGCGATGAGGTGAGGGTGCGCCAGCCGCATCCACGTCGCCATGCTGCCCGCGTACGAGCAGCCCACCAGCGCCACTTTGCCGCCCCTGCGGACCAGCGGCCATCAGCGCCCGAGGAATGGCACTGCCCACTACTGAACCGGCCTCCCACCACTTACAACTTCCAAACTGCTCCAATGCAACATATTTCACAATTTTCAAGTTACTTCGAATGAGCGATTAGCTACCTTTTTTTTTGTCGTGGTGGAAAAGCTTTATAGCTACCTCCGTATATGTAATGGGTTAGCATACCCATAAAATACCTACTTAAGTGTTAGTTACTTCATTTAAATAAAGAATATTGGACTTGGTAAATTCACCTCCAAATCCCTGCAACACTGTCCTCCTCCCAGAAGTCTTAGCTATCATGTCCAATACAACTGCTACGCAATGTGGTCTCAACCATTACTGCTCCATCTTTATATAAAGCCTGGTGATCAAACAAAATCGAAATCTTAAATAACTTTGTATAAGAACACTCACAAATCGTGTAGTCGCAAAAGTAACAAAAGAAAGTAAAATGGATTGAATGTGTCACAAGTTATAGTCGCAATTACTGTGCTACTTATATATTTTGTACAAATTTGTGCTGGTATGGGAAGTGTAGATGAATTTGAGTTTTAAATCTAGGTAATTGCAGTTTAATTTACTATGACGTTAGCTCTTCTATGTTCTAAAGCAGCAGAAGGTGTTGTGACCAAAAAAATATATACATTTTGTGAGTATAATATAGATTTTGTGAGTGTGTTTTTGCTTAACATCCCAAAAAGGCAATAAAACGTAGTATCCTAAGAGCAAGGGAATAAATGTGTATGATTTATTTAAATACCAGGCAATGTATGGGTAGATTAAGGGTTTTAAAATATTGTGGAACAAGCAACATTTATAATTGAAGATTATACCATATCTTATACTCTTATAAATCTAATTTTGAGGCAGTGTGATATGGCTAACTATAGCTATAGTTGTAAATCATCTAGGTGAAATTCTACTTTTCAAAAGGCCAGGGGTAAATATGGATTTTCTTCTTATAAAATGTTGCCTATAAAAATCTAAAACTGCACTTATTTTTAAATAATTGTTTCTTGTTTTACTTAATTATCCTAGTTAACATCAATTTATCTGTTTTGTATCACATATGCATGGCCACTTTACAAAATTAAATATATTTTTAAACAAAACATGACGCATAAACCCTTGTATCCTTAAGACTAATAATTAAGACAGAATGCTAAAAGCAGAAGCATTATGGTCTTATGTTGATCTACATTTACGTTTGTTTTCCTATGGGAGATGAGTATAAATTGTTTATTGAATAACCACACTATTGATTCATAAGGAATTAACCATCTAGTTTTTCATTGCCAAAGGTTAAGTCATGTTTCCTACATATTAATATGAATAAGGCGTCAGCCTCCTAATCAGAGGTTGGCGGTTCGAACCCAGGCACACATCTCTAACTTTTCGAAGTTATGTGCGTTCTTAAATAATTAAAATATCACTTGCTTCAACGGTGAAGGAAAATATTGTGAGGAAACCAGCACGCCTGAGAGTTCTCCATAATATTCTCAAAGGCATGTAAAGTCTGCCAATCCGCACATGGCCAGCGTGGTGCACTATGGCTGAACCCTTCTCATATTGAGAGGAGACCCATGCTCTGTAGTGAGCCAGTAATGGGTTGATCATGATGTAGCTCAATAGCGAAAATGTAAAAAAAGCCTACCTGTGTTACGCCATCCTGTGACTTAAGACTATTCAATGTCTTATTGATTAGTTGTGTGTCAGTCTTAGGACCAAAATCCACCAGAACTTCAAGCTGAAAATAAAGGACATTTAGCATCATTGATCTAGTTATTTTTACATGAGGTAAGTTAAAAAGGAAGGAAAGCTATAACTAGATTCTGACATCCAAAAATCTGCTTAAGTCAATGTTGCCTAACTCGATCAACTACTATCAATTGATTTCTACTTTATTTATTGATCTCCTCTTATTCTAGCTTTACAAGGTAAAAACCTAATTTGCTAGCGTAGCATAATATAAAAGTATATATATATATATATATATATATATATAAAAGAAACTACTAGCCCAATATATTATGCTATCCTATATTATAAAAGCAAATGGGAGTATGTTTGTTTGTGTGTTACAGTTACACTTCCATAGCTAAACTTCTCATACAAATTGTAATGAAATTTTCACATAAATATACTTTGAATACTGACATTGGTCATAAGATACTTTTTAACCTAGAAAGAGTTATTATTAGATGACCAAAGCAAACTACCAGGACGACATAAGTACTGAGATGGTTTGTTATAGTCCAACTATGAAAAACTTAAATACCAACCCTGGTAATATGAGCAACACAGTTAAATCTTTTATATTAGTTTCATTATCTCACTTAGACCCTTTCAAGTTCAAAATACTGAGTGAATCGGTGAAATATCGGAAAAAACATTCGCTTGAATATTTGCCCATAGGACGAAGCTAGTACCTACAATACACAAATAATGAGTAAGCACATAACTTATTATCATTTGAAGTAGTTATTAATGCTTCGTAATGTTGTTTTAAAATTTTAATTATACGTGTAACTACTTGTACTACAGTAAAAATAAGTAACAAAATTTAAATTTTGGCTTACCTTTGACGTAATCATGGTTCTTCGTAATAAAGTTATACCAATTTATGAATGAGCAATTATGCAGTTATTTTTAAGAAATTATTAGTAATTTAGCGCGTAACTTCTAGAAATTAACAACAACAAAAACATGAACGACCTTCCTCAATCCTCTGAGCGAACAGCTAATAAATACGATTAAGACCATAGATAATACAATATTAACTGTTATAGATGAGCAACGCTGAATTTTATTTGATGCTAATGACCAATAGATGGCGATTTTCAGACATCGACACGTGTATAGGTACCTAGATAATAAAATCAATGGATAAAATTATAATTAAATAATCAGTTTTATGATTCAGATTGATTTTCCTAGCTATTTAATTTGGAAAATCACTATGAATTATAAATCGGATTATTTAAACAGTTTTCGAATTTTGAGAGAAGAAATAAAACAAAGTATCATTTAATTTTATTTTTATATAAATAAGTAATATTTACAAGAATGTTCTTTTACAAGATCATTTGTATTAAATTTGATTATTTTACATTTTAATATTTTGTTGACCCCCATACACCAAATGTTAAGAATAAGTTTAATTGTCAATAATTCTATTTATAAATAATTATCAATAATGAATTATAAATATTAACTTCATAATAAATACCTAGTTTAATGATAGCCTCAAATGTAATTTAGTTATGAATTTGACTGTTGCCGCGAAGATTACGTAACGTTTATTTACTTTTAATTTAGTAACAATATATTACTAAATAATTATCATAATTCTATTTATAAATCATTATCAATAATGATTTATAAATAGAATTAACTTCATAATAAATACCTAGTTTCATGATAGTCTCAAATGTAATTATAATATATGTATGTAATTATATATATATAGTCGTGAAATTGACATCAAATGATGGCGCGCCAATGGGATTATTGTATTTGACTTAGTTTAGTTCTAATTAATTGTAAAATGGTTTAAATAAAACCTACGTGGTTTTTTAGCTTCCCTAAATAAATTAAAATATAAAGAGATTGTAACATCGGTTGGTACTATTAAGAAATGGTGGCGCCATCTTATTATGCTAGTTCGTGAAATGCTTATGTGTTGACGGTGGGCGAATTGCACGTGGAGTTCAGTTGTCTGCCGATTTTCGAAGAGAAAACATTGTAAGTACCTAAAACCTATTTAAATAATGTTAAAACACTATTCATTTGTAATTACTTTACTTTATAAAAATTTAGCTGTTTAATTAAAAAATACTTGTAAGCTTTAGTTTGTGATTATTTATGTATGTACCTATCAGATCAACTCCTCTGGCTTGGTAGGTAGTTTAAAGTATTTAACAAGCAGAGCCGATGACTACAGTGAGACAGCGGTTCTGCGCCTATTACCACGCTTATATCAGCTTCACCTGTATGTTTGTTTGTTTGTTTGTTTGTAACAGACTCCTTTGGACTCGATTTTGACCCACTTTGAACGGTCAGATTTCATTGAAACTCTGTAGATTTATCGAGGACCGATGACAATACAACAATTTAATAATTTTATTAATTAGGATCTTTAGGATATTATTAACTTGTACGGAGATCGTATTCCAGAAGTGTATCGTTGCCATGAAATAGTTTTTAAATAATATTATAGATGGCATTTAAAACCGTTTATTTTTTCTAATATTTCTGTAGTATGTATGTAGTTTCAACTACCCACATACAAAACATAAATTCTTAAAACGTATGATTGGATAGCGAATTGGTATGTACGTATTTGTTTTTTTATTAAATCCAATAGTTTATACTCTCTTCGACATCAGGAGCGTTGGATATGAACCCATTTTTCAGTCCGATTCTTTTAATTTCAGATACCGCTTGCCTACATTTCATCCTGCGTGTCACGATGGCTGATCAGAACGAATCATCAGTACCAAGCGCTCCGACTCGTGCAGGTTCCGGCCGAGCCAGTCCCGGACCGAACTCGCCCGCCAAGGAGGCGCTGACACAGCAGGGCGGTAACGTACCTCCTGAATTTTTATTTATTTATTTATTTGCTTTCATATCTAACAGACATGAGACCCGGTCAGGGCATTGCAAACAGTACATTGTAATTTTACTTACGCATGATAACGATGATGCAAAATAGCAGTGAAAAATTGTCAAAACAACGCGAATAAATAAAATAAAATAAAACATGGCTTGTTTTTGATGGGAAACATAATTATTTGTTTTTTAATTTGAAATCGAAATATACTACATAAATGATTTAATTTTGTATATAGCCCAAAAATCTTTATAAACATTTAACGTTGTGCGCTTATTAATGTTTAGCTTTTTACAGGTTTTCACAACATTCACAAATATTTTCAAAGTAAGATACGTCTCGAGTCATTTGCTTGAGTCAATATACAATACATAATAATAATAAAACTGCAATATAGAAGTACTTAATGCCATAATAATGAATAGTATATGTGCATTGATATATATTTATTTATTTATAATAGTATATATTTATATATTATATTTATTGGAAATTTTAATGAAATATTGTGCCGTTACCCTCATCTATTATTTTCTTCTTTCCCCAAGTGTTTTCTGAAGGAGATTGCTTTAGCAATAAAACCGCCTCTGCATATATAGATTTTTTGAATTGATACCTAATTTGTTTCCCTTTTTACTTGAGTCGACAGAACCTGGATTGACGACTCGAGACACCCGATCCTGTGGAACATCGTAGTCGGAGCCGAACGAAGGAACGCAGCCCTTCCCGGATCCCGAGACTGGGGCCAATGCAGTGCATCATGCTGAGCGTCGTTGCGTCGCGGAACATGCTAAAAGGTGACGTAGTCCTTCTGTTTCTAAAAAATATATTGTTGACATTTTGAAATGTTTTAAGGATAGTTTGACATCACAACCGCCTACCCGTGAAACAAGATCTTTTCTAAAGGTTGATCATATGAATATAATTTCCCAATTTTGACCCGTCCACTAAAAACCAAAGGACAGATGTTTTCACGTTGGCAGCTTGATCTTAAAACGGACTGCCAGTTCTCACTCAGTGATTGGTTGAGGACTGTTGTTGCAAAACGGCGGGAACCAATCAGATTTGTAATCTCCCACCAATACTGTTGTAAGCATGGCCTGAGATCTTCGGAGATTTTTAAAGACATTATCAAGTTCATTTTTTTGTGTCGTTGCGCATGAAGCCTGATGACGTGGTGCTGTTAGATGACGTGTAATATTGCATGCAAGCACGGGATGTGTTTTGATACAATTAAGAGCTAATGATCGTGATTTTCTGGTATTTATCTATATTGAAGGTACCTGGCGAAGAATTTTTAAAAAATATATATGAATTAGTTAATTGTTTAGTTTTTATGGTTCCCGACAAATTTGGCGTCTAGATTTTTGTTAGAAATACTAGATGTATACAATATTTGCATACGAATGTGGGAAATTTAAGAAATGATGATAGCTTATAAATTCTAAGCAAAAAGAATAATCACTTTTATCCTTCCTAATTTGTTTCCTATTGTACTTAACTCGACAGAACATGGATCGACAACTCGAGACACCCGATCATGTGGAACATCGTAGTCGGAGCCGAACGGAGGAACGCAGCCGTAGCCGTCTATGTATCCGCTGCCCATCCCGTGTCCTGAGGACTGGGGCCAATGATGAGCGTCGTGGCGTCGCAGTACAGTGCAGTGCTTGCTTGCGCGCTTGCTCGTGCGCTTGCTCGCTTGCACGCTAGCTCGTGCGCTTGCTTGCGCGCTTGCTCGTGCGCTTGCTTGCTTGCTCGCTTGCTTGCGCACTTGCTCGTGCGCTTGCTTGCTTGCTCGCTTGCTTGCGCGCTTGCTCGTGCGCTTGCTTGCTTGCTCGCTTGCTTGCGCACTTGCTCGTGCGCTTGCTTGCTTGCTCGCTTGCTTGCGCACTTGCTCGTGCGCTTGCTTGCTTGCTCGCTTGCTTGCGCGCTTGCTCGTGCGCTTGCTTGCTTGCTCGCTTGCTTGCGCGCTTGCTTGTGCGCTTGCTTGCTTGCTCGCTTGCTTGCGCACTTGCTCGTGCGCTTGCTTGCTTGCTCGCTTGCTTGCGCACTTGCTCGTGCGCTTGCTTGCTTGCTCGCTTGCTTGCGCGCTTGCTCGTGCGCTTGCTTGCTTGCTCGCTTGCTTGCGCGCTTGCTTGTGCGCTTGCTTGCTTGCTCGCTTGCTTGCGCACTTGCTCGTGCGCTTGCTTGCTTGCTCGCTTGCTTGCGCGCTTGCTCGTGCGCTTGCTTGCTTGCTCGCTTGCTTGCCCACTTGCTCGTGCGCTTGCTTGCTTGCTCGCTTGCTTGCGCGCTTGCTCGTGCGCTTGCTTGCTTGCTCGCTTGCTTGCGCGCTTGCTTGTGCGCTTGCTTGCTTGCTCGCTTGTGCGCTCGCTTGCTTGCGCGCTGGCTTGTGTGCTCGCTTGTGCGATCGCTTGCTTGCGCGCTTGCTTGCGCGCTTGCTTGCTCGCTTGCTTGCGCGCTTGCTTGCGCGATTGTTTGTGTGCTCGCTTGCTTGTGCACTCGCTTGTGCGCTCGCTTGCTTGCTCGCTTGCTTGCGCGCTTGCTTGCGCGCTCGCTTGCTTGCTCGCTTGCTTGCGCGCTTGCTTGCGCGCTCGCTTGCTTGCTCGCTTGCTTGCGCGCTTGCTTGCTTGCTCGCTTGCTTGCGCGCTTGCTTGTGCTCTTGCTTGTGCGCTTGCTTGTGCTCTTGCTTGCTTGTGCGCTTGCTTGCTTGCTTGCTTGTGCGCTTGCTTGCTTGCTCAAATAAAAGTTATCGTTCCTAAAAATTCTAGTATTAGACTCGTCATGAATATTGTATTTAGGTTGGTTGGGTAAGAAGAGCACTTCAAATCAGTTGACCCAATTGCCCACGATGTAAATATTAAAAAATTACGCGAGCTTTGCCAAACATGCCCGAGGCGCTTCGGTATCTGGCCACGACATTGGGATGCCTCATTATACTGCATCATTATATGTTGTGATAGCAAAATTGTGTTTCGTATGCCCATTGCGTAGTTTCGTTATTACATTATTTGTAAATCTAGCGGTCGTTAAGAATTTTGAAAGCATATATGAAAGATGGGTGGTGGTGGATTGATTGAATATTTAAGTTTTTCTTAAATGTTACTCAATCGAGCCGCGCCACTAATATGTGGTGTGCCGTTGCGGCGGTGACACGAAGTTGAGAGGCTTGCGCTTAGAGCGATCTCTGTATCGTATATTCATTCGTAAACGGTGCCGACCGACGGAATCGCGTATGGGAAACGTGAACACTTGTACAAGATTGGGACACTCCTCTAGGAGGGCGACGACAATTTAAAGTTATCGTCGCCCGCCAGATAGTATCTCGATCTTTCTTGTGTTTCGTATGCCCATTGCGTAGTTTCGTTTTTACATTATTTGTAAATCTAGCGGTCGTTAAGAATTTTGAAAGCATATATGAAAGATGGGTGGTGGTGGATTGATTGAATATTTAAGTTTTTCTTAAATGTTACTCAATCGAGCCGCGCCACTAATATGTGGTGTGCCGGTGCGGCGGTGACACGAAGTTGAGAGGCTTGCGCTTAGAGCGATCTCTGTATCGTATATTCATTCGTAAACGGTGCCGACCGACGGAATCGCGTATGGGAAACGTGAACACTTGTACAAGATTGGGACACTCCTCTAGGAGGGCGACGACAATTTAAAGTTATCGTCGCCCGCCTGATAGTATCTCGATCTTTCTTGTGTTTCGTATGCCCATTGCGTAGTTTCGTTTTTACATTATTTGTAAATCTAGCGGTCGTTAAGAATTTTGAAAGCATATATGAAAGATGGGTGGTGGATTCATTGAAATTTTTAAGTCATCATATATACATTGGAGGCCTCGAGCCGCGCCGCTAATATGTGGTGTGTCGGTGCGGCGGCGACACGAAGTTGAGAGGCTTGCGCTTAGAGCGATCTCTATATCGTATATTCATTCGTAAACGGTGCCGACCGACGGAATCGCGTATGGGAAACGTGAACACTTGTACAAGATTGGGACACTTCTCTAGGAGGGCGACGACGATTTAAAGTTATCGTCGCCCGCCTGATAGTATCTCGATCTTTCTTGTGTTTCGTATGCCCATTGCGTAGTTTCGTTTTTACATTATTTGTAAATCTAGCGGTCGTTAAGAATTTTGAAAGCATATATGAAAGATGGGTGGTGGTGGATTGATTGAATATTTAAGTTTTTCTTAATTGTTACTCAATCGAACCGCGCCGCTAATATGTGGGCGGTGTGTGGTGTGTCGGTGCGGCGGTGACACGAAGTTGAGAGGCTTGTGCGTAGAGCGATGTATGTAACGTATATTCATTCGCAAACGGTGCCGACCGACGGAATCGCGTATGGGAAACGTAAACACTTGTACAAGATTGGGACACTTCTCTAGGAGGGCGACGACGATTTAAAGTTATCGTCGCCCGCCTGATAGTATCTCGATCTTTCTTGTGTTTCGTATGCCCATTGCGTAGTTTCGTTTTTACATTATTTGTAAATCTAGCGGTCGTTGTACAGAGTACAGAGTACAGAGTACAGAGTACAGAGTACAGAGTACAGAGTACAGAGTACAGAGTACAGAGTACAGAGTACAGAGTACAGAGTACAGAGTACAGAGTACAGAGTACAGAGTACAGAGTACAGAGTACAGAGTACAGAGTACAGAGTACAGAGTACAGAGTACAGAGTACAGAGTACAGAGTACAGAGTACAGAGTACAGAGTACAGAGTACAGAGTACAGAGTACAGAGTACAGAGTACAGAGTACAGAGTACAGAGTACAGAGTACAGAGTACAGAGTACAGAGTACAGAGTACAGAGTACAGAGTACAGAGTACAGAGTACAGAGTACAGAGTACAGAGTACAGAGTACAGAGTACAGAGTACAGAGTACAGAGTACAGAGTACAGAGTACAGAGTACAGAGTACAGAGTACAGAGTACAGAGTACAGAGTACAGAGTACAGAGTACAGAGTACAGAGTACAGAGTACAGAGTACAGAGTACAGAGTACAGAGTACAGAGTACAGAGTACAGAGTACAGAGTACAGAGTACAGAGTACAGAGTACAGAGTACAGAGTACAGAGTACAGAGTACAGAGTACAGAGTACAGAGTACAGAGTACAGAGTACAGAGTACAGAGTACAGAGTACAGAGTACAGAGTACAGAGTACAGAGTACAGAGTACAGAGTACAGAGTACAGAGTACAGAGTACAGAGTACAGAGTACAGAGTACAGAGTACAGAGTACAGAGTACAGAGTACAGAGTACAGAGTACAGAGTACAGAGTACAGAGTACAGAGTACAGAGTACAGAGTACAGAGTACAGAGTACAGAGTACAGAGTACAGAGTACAGAGTACAGAGTACAGAGTACAGAGTACAGAGTACAGAGTACAGAGTACAGAGTACAGAGTACAGAGTACAGAGTACAGAGTACAGAGTACAGAGTACAGAGTACAGAGTACAGAGTACAGAGTACAGAGTACAGAGTACAGAGTACAGAGTACAGAGTACAGAGTACAGAGTACAGAGTACAGAGTACAGAGTACAGAGTACAGAGTACAGAGTACAGAGTACAGAGTACAGAGTACAGAGTACAGAGTACAGAGTACAGAGTACAGAGTACAGAGTACAGAGTACAGAGTACAGAGTACAGAGTACAGAGTACAGAGTACAGAGTACAGAGTACAGAGTACAGAGTACAGAGTACAGAGTACAGAGTACAGAGTACAGAGTACAGAGTACAGAGTACAGAGTACAGAGTACAGAGTACAGAGTACAGAGTACAGAGTACAGAGTACAGAGTACAGAGTACAGAGTACAGAGTACAGAGTACAGAGTACAGAGTACAGAGTACAGAGTACAGAGTACAGAGTACAGAGTACAGAGTACAGAGTACAGAGTACAGAGTACAGAGTACAGAGTACAGAGTACAGAGTACAGAGTACAGAGTACAGAGTACAGAGTACAGAGTACAGAGTACAGAGTACAGAGTACAGAGTACAGAGTACAGAGTACAGAGTACAGAGTACAGAGTACAGAGTACAGAGTACAGAGTACAGAGTACAGAGTACAGAGTACAGAGTACAGAGTACAGAGTACAGAGTACAGAGTACAGAGTACAGAGTACAGAGTACAGAGTACAGAGTACAGAGTACAGAGTACAGAGTACAGAGTACAGAGTACAGAGTACAGAGTACAGAGTACAGAGTACAGAGTACAGAGTACAGAGTACAGAGTACAGAGTACAGAGTACAGAGTACAGAGTACAGAGTACAGAGTACAGAGTACAGAGTACAGAGTACAGAGTACAGAGTACAGAGTACAGAGTACAGAGTACAGAGTACAGAGTACAGAGTACAGAGTACAGAGTACAGAGTACAGAGTACAGAGTACAGAGTACAGAGTACAGAGTACAGAGTACAGAGTACAGAGTACAGAGTACAGAGTACAGAGTACAGAGTACAGAGTACAGAGTACAGAGTACAGAGTACAGAGTACAGAGTACAGAGTACAGAGTACAGAGTACAGAGTACAGAGTACAGAGTACAGAGTACAGAGTACAGAGTACAGAGTACAGAGTACAGAGTACAGAGTACAGAGTACAGAGTACAGAGTACAGAGTACAGAGTACAGAGTACAGAGTACAGAGTACAGAGTACAGAGTACAGAGTACAGAGTACAGAGTACAGAGTACAGAGTACAGAGTACAGAGTACAGAGTACAGAGTACAGAGTACAGAGTACAGAGTACAGAGTACAGAGTACAGAGTACAGAGTACAGAGTACAGAGTACAGAGTACAGAGTACAGAGTACAGAGTACAGAGTACAGAGTACAGAGTACAGAGTACAGAGTACAGAGTACAGAGTACAGAGTACAGAGTACAGAGTACAGAGTACAGAGTACAGAGTACAGAGTACAGAGTACAGAGTACAGAGTACAGAGTACAGAGTACAGAGTACAGAGTACAGAGTACAGAGTACAGAGTACAGAGTACAGAGTACAGAGTACAGAGTACAGAGTACAGAGTACAGAGTACAGAGTACAGAGTACAGAGTACAGAGTACAGAGTACAGAGTACAGAGTACAGAGTACAGAGTACAGAGTACAGAGTACAGAGTACAGAGTACAGAGTACAGAGTACAGAGTACAGAGTACAGAGTACAGAGTACAGAGTACAGAGTACAGAGTACAGAGTACAGAGTACAGAGTACAGAGTACAGAGTACAGAGTACAGAGTACAGAGTACAGAGTACAGAGTACAGAGTACAGAGTACAGAGTACAGAGTACAGAGTACAGAGTACAGAGTACAGAGTACAGAGTACAGAGTACAGAGTACAGAGTACAGAGTACAGAGTACAGAGTACAGAGTACAGAGTACAGAGTACAGAGTACAGAGTACAGAGTACAGAGTACAGAGTACAGAGTACAGAGTACAGAGTACAGAGTACAGAGTACAGAGTACAGAGTACAGAGTACAGAGTACAGAGTACAGAGTACAGAGTACAGAGTACAGAGTACAGAGTACAGAGTACAGAGTACAGAGTACAGAGTACAGAGTACAGAGTACAGAGTACAGAGTACAGAGTACAGAGTACAGAGTACAGAGTACAGAGTACAGAGTACAGAGTACAGAGTACAGAGTACAGAGTACAGAGTACAGAGTACAGAGTACAGAGTACAGAGTACAGAGTACAGAGTACAGAGTACAGAGTACAGAGTACAGAGTACAGAGTACAGAGTACAGAGTACAGAGTACAGAGTACAGAGTACAGAGTACAGAGTACAGAGTACAGAGTACAGAGTACAGAGTACAGAGTACAGAGTACAGAGTACAGAGTACAGAGTACAGAGTACAGAGTACAGAGTACAGAGTACAGAGTACAGAGTACAGAGTACAGAGTACAGAGTACAGAGTACAGAGTACAGAGTACAGAGTACAGAGTACAGAGTACAGAGTACAGAGTACAGAGTACAGAGTACAGAGTACAGAGTACAGAGTACAGAGTACAGAGTACAGAGTACAGAGTACAGAGTACAGAGTACAGAGTACAGAGTACAGAGTACAGAGTACAGAGTACAGAGTACAGAGTACAGAGTACAGAGTACAGAGTACAGAGTACAGAGTACAGAGTACAGAGTACAGAGTACAGAGTACAGAGTACAGAGTACAGAGTACAGAGTACAGAGTACAGAGTACAGAGTACAGAGTACAGAGTACAGAGTACAGAGTACAGAGTACAGAGTACAGAGTACAGAGTACAGAGTACAGAGTACAGAGTACAGAGTACAGAGTACAGAGTACAGAGTACAGAGTACAGAGTACAGAGTACAGAGTACAGAGTACAGAGTACAGAGTACAGAGTACAGAGTACAGAGTACAGAGTACAGAGTACAGAGTACAGAGTACAGAGTACAGAGTACAGAGTACAGAGTACAGAGTACAGAGTACAGAGTACAGAGTACAGAGTACAGAGTACAGAGTACAGAGTACAGAGTACAGAGTACAGAGTACAGAGTACAGAGTACAGAGTACAGAGTACAGAGTACAGAGTACAGAGTACAGAGTACAGAGTACAGAGTACAGAGTACAGAGTACAGAGTACAGAGTACAGAGTACAGAGTACAGAGTACAGAGTACAGAGTACAGAGTACAGAGTACAGAGTACAGAGTACAGAGTACAGAGTACAGAGTACAGAGTACAGAGTACAGAGTACAGAGTACAGAGTACAGAGTACAGAGTACAGAGTACAGAGTACAGAGTACAGAGTACAGAGTACAGAGTACAGAGTACAGAGTACAGAGTACAGAGTACAGAGTACAGAGTACAGAGTACAGAGTACAGAGTACAGAGTACAGAGTACAGAGTACAGAGTACAGAGTACAGAGTACAGAGTACAGAGTACAGAGTACAGAGTACAGAGTACAGAGTACAGAGTACAGAGTACAGAGTACAGAGTACAGAGTACAGAGTACAGAGTACAGAGTACAGAGTACAGAGTACAGAGTACAGAGTACAGAGTACAGAGTACAGAGTACAGAGTACAGAGTACAGAGTACAGAGTACAGAGTACAGAGTACAGAGTACAGAGTACAGAGTACAGAGTACAGAGTACAGAGTACAGAGTACAGAGTACAGAGTACAGAGTACAGAGTACAGAGTACAGAGTACAGAGTACAGAGTACAGAGTACAGAGTACAGAGTACAGAGTACAGAGTACAGAGTACAGAGTACAGAGTACAGAGTACAGAGTACAGAGTACAGAGTACAGAGTACAGAGTACAGAGTACAGAGTACAGAGTACAGAGTACAGAGTACAGAGTACAGAGTACAGAGTACAGAGTACAGAGTACAGAGTACAGAGTACAGAGTACAGAGTACAGAGTACAGAGTACAGAGTACAGAGTACAGAGTACAGAGTACAGAGTACAGAGTACAGAGTACAGAGTACAGAGTACAGAGTACAGAGTACAGAGTACAGAGTACAGAGTACAGAGTACAGAGTACAGAGTACAGAGTACAGAGTACAGAGTACAGAGTACAGAGTACAGAGTACAGAGTACAGAGTACAGAGTACAGAGTACAGAGTACAGAGTACAGAGTACAGAGTACAGAGTACAGAGTACAGAGTACAGAGTACAGAGTACAGAGTACAGAGTACAGAGTACAGAGTACAGAGTACAGAGTACAGAGTACAGAGTACAGAGTACAGAGTACAGAGTACAGAGTACAGAGTACAGAGTACAGAGTACAGAGTACAGAGTACAGAGTACAGAGTACAGAGTACAGAGTACAGAGTACAGAGTACAGAGTACAGAGTACAGAGTACAGAGTACAGAGTACAGAGTACAGAGTACAGAGTACAGAGTACAGAGTACAGAGTACAGAGTACAGAGTACAGAGTACAGAGTACAGAGTACAGAGTACAGAGTACAGAGTACAGAGTACAGAGTACAGAGTACAGAGTACAGAGTACAGAGTACAGAGTACAGAGTACAGAGTACAGAGTACAGAGTACAGAGTACAGAGTACAGAGTACAGAGTACAGAGTACAGAGTACAGAGTACAGAGTACAGAGTACAGAGTACAGAGTACAGAGTACAGAGTACAGAGTACAGAGTACAGAGTACAGAGTACAGAGTACAGAGTACAGAGTACAGAGTACAGAGTACAGAGTACAGAGTACAGAGTACAGAGTACAGAGTACAGAGTACAGAGTACAGAGTACAGAGTACAGAGTACAGAGTACAGAGTACAGAGTACAGAGTACAGAGTACAGAGTACAGAGTACAGAGTACAGAGTACAGAGTACAGAGTACAGAGTACAGAGTACAGAGTACAGAGTACAGAGTACAGAGTACAGAGTACAGAGTACAGAGTACAGAGTACAGAGTACAGAGTACAGAGTACAGAGTACAGAGTACAGAGTACAGAGTACAGAGTACAGAGTACAGAGTACAGAGTACAGAGTACAGAGTACAGAGTACAGAGTACAGAGTACAGAGTACAGAGTACAGAGTACAGAGTACAGAGTACAGAGTACAGAGTACAGAGTACAGAGTACAGAGTACAGAGTACAGAGTACAGAGTACAGAGTACAGAGTACAGAGTACAGAGTACAGAGTACAGAGTACAGAGTACAGAGTACAGAGTACAGAGTACAGAGTACAGAGTACAGAGTACAGAGTACAGAGTACAGAGTACAGAGTACAGAGTACAGAGTACAGAGTACAGAGTACAGAGTACAGAGTACAGAGTACAGAGTACAGAGTACAGAGTACAGAGTACAGAGTACAGAGTACAGAGTACAGAGTACAGAGTACAGAGTACAGAGTACAGAGTACAGAGTACAGAGTACAGAGTACAGAGTACAGAGTACAGAGTACAGAGTACAGAGTACAGAGTACAGAGTACAGAGTACAGAGTACAGAGTACAGAGTACAGAGTACAGAGTACAGAGTACAGAGTACAGAGTACAGAGTACAGAGTACAGAGTACAGAGTACAGAGTACAGAGTACAGAGTACAGAGTACAGAGTACAGAGTACAGAGTACAGAGTACAGAGTACAGAGTACAGAGTACAGAGTACAGAGTACAGAGTACAGAGTACAGAGTACAGAGTACAGAGTACAGAGTACAGAGTACAGAGTACAGAGTACAGAGTACAGAGTACAGAGTACAGAGTACAGAGTACAGAGTACAGAGTACAGAGTACAGAGTACAGAGTACAGAGTACAGAGTACAGAGTACAGAGTACAGAGTACAGAGTACAGAGTACAGAGTACAGAGTACAGAGTACAGAGTACAGAGTACAGAGTACAGAGTACAGAGTACAGAGTACAGAGTACAGAGTACAGAGTACAGAGTACAGAGTACAGAGTACAGAGTACAGAGTACAGAGTACAGAGTACAGAGTACAGAGTACAGAGTACAGAGTACAGAGTACAGAGTACAGAGTACAGAGTACAGAGTACAGAGTACAGAGTACAGAGTACAGAGTACAGAGTACAGAGTACAGAGTACAGAGTACAGAGTACAGAGTACAGAGTACAGAGTACAGAGTACAGAGTACAGAGTACAGAGTACAGAGTACAGAGTACAGAGTACAGAGTACAGAGTACAGAGTACAGAGTACAGAGTACAGAGTACAGAGTACAGAGTACAGAGTACAGAGTACAGAGTACAGAGTACAGAGTACAGAGTACAGAGTACAGAGTACAGAGTACAGAGTACAGAGTACAGAGTACAGAGTACAGAGTACAGAGTACAGAGTACAGAGTACAGAGTACAGAGTACAGAGTACAGAGTACAGAGTACAGAGTACAGAGTACAGAGTACAGAGTACAGAGTACAGAGTACAGAGTACAGAGTACAGAGTACAGAGTACAGAGTACAGAGTACAGAGTACAGAGTACAGAGTACAGAGTACAGAGTACAGAGTACAGAGTACAGAGTACAGAGTACAGAGTACAGAGTACAGAGTACAGAGTACAGAGTACAGAGTACAGAGTACAGAGTACAGAGTACAGAGTACAGAGTACAGAGTACAGAGTACAGAGTACAGAGTACAGAGTACAGAGTACAGAGTACAGAGTACAGAGTACAGAGTACAGAGTACAGAGTACAGAGTACAGAGTACAGAGTACAGAGTACAGAGTACAGAGTACAGAGTACAGAGTACAGAGTACAGAGTACAGAGTACAGAGTACAGAGTACAGAGTACAGAGTACAGAGTACAGAGTACAGAGTACAGAGTACAGAGTACAGAGTACAGAGTACAGAGTACAGAGTACAGAGTACAGAGTACAGAGTACAGAGTACAGAGTACAGAGTACAGAGTACAGAGTACAGAGTACAGAGTACAGAGTACAGAGTACAGAGTACAGAGTACAGAGTACAGAGTACAGAGTACAGAGTACAGAGTACAGAGTACAGAGTACAGAGTACAGAGTACAGAGTACAGAGTACAGAGTACAGAGTACAGAGTACAGAGTACAGAGTACAGAGTACAGAGTACAGAGTACAGAGTACAGAGTACAGAGTACAGAGTACAGAGTACAGAGTACAGAGTACAGAGTACAGAGTACAGAGTACAGAGTACAGAGTACAGAGTACAGAGTACAGAGTACAGAGTACAGAGTACAGAGTACAGAGTACAGAGTACAGAGTACAGAGTACAGAGTACAGAGTACAGAGTACAGAGTACAGAGTACTTACTTACTTACTTACTTACTTACTTACTTACTTACTTACTTACTTACTTACTTACTTACTTACTTACTTACTTACTTACTTACTTACTTACTTACTTACTTACTTACTTACTTACTTACTTACTTACTTACTTACTTACTTACTTACTTACTTACTTACTTACTTACTTACTTACTTACTTACTTACTTACTTACTTACTTACTTACTTACTTACTTACTTACTTACTTACTTACTTACTTACTTACTTACTTACTTACTTACTTACTTACTTACTTACTTACTTACTTACTTACTTACTTACTTACTTACTTACTTACTTACTTACTTACTTACTTACTTACTTACTTACTTACTTACTTACTTACTTACTTACTTACTTACTTACTTACTTACTTACTTACTTACTTACTTACTTACTTACTTACTTACTTACTTACTTACTTACTTACTTACTTACTTACTTACTTACTTACTTACTTACTTACTTACTTACTTACTTACTTACTTACTTACTTACTTACTTACTTACTTACTTACTTACTTACTTACTTACTTACTTACTTACTTACTTACTTACTTACTTACTTACTTACTTACTTACTTACTTACTTACTTACTTACTTACTTACTTACTTACTTACTTACTTACTTACTTACTTACTTACTTACTTACTTACTTACTTACTTACTTACTTACTTACTTACTTACTTACTTACTTACTTACTTACTTACTTACTTACTTACTTACTTACTTACTTACTTACTTACTTACTTACTTACTTACTTACTTACTTACTTACTTACTTACTTACTTACTTACTTACTTACTTACTTACTTACTTACTTACTTACTTACTTACTTACTTACTTACTTACTTACTTACTTACTTACTTACTTACTTACTTACTTACTTACTTACTTACTTACTTACTTACTTACTTACTTACTTACTTACTTACTTACTTACTTACTTACTTACTTACTTACTTACTTACTTACTTACTTACTTACTTACTTACTTACTTACTTACTTACTTACTTACTTACTTACTTACTTACTTACTTACTTACTTACTTACTTACTTACTTACTTACTTACTTACTTACTTACTTACTTACTTACTTACTTACTTACTTACTTACTTACTTACTTACTTACTTACTTACTTACTTACTTACTTACTTACTTACTTACTTACTTACTTACTTACTTACTTACTTACTTACTTACTTACTTACTTACTTACTTACTTACTTACTTACTTACTTACTTACTTACTTACTTACTTACTTACTTACTTACTTACTTACTTACTTACTTACTTACTTACTTACTTACTTACTTACTTACTTACTTACTTACTTACTTACTTACTTACTTACTTACTTACTTACTTACTTACTTACTTACTTACTTACTTACTTACTTACTTACTTACTTACTTACTTACTTACTTACTTACTTACTTACTTACTTACTTACTTACTTACTTACTTACTTACTTACTTACTTACTTACTTGGCAACTAGTTAAGGAAGTTACTTTGACCTACGTGCCTAATTGTCACTGGAATGACCTGCTAACTAAAACAATTTAAAAGTGTGATGGATTTTAGCTCTGTATCTAGTGTGTATAAACCTTAATTATTTTGTCATATAGCGTTTAAGTCTTAAGTTCCTCATTCTTTATAAGTAAATTTATATTAGTTATCAGACTTACCCGCTACAATACTTGGTGTTTGCTCAAATACATCATCTGTTTTTATAATTTGGTCAGCTAAATCTGGTTTAAACCAGACTGCTTCCATTTTTAGCTTATTTTTATAACTTTTTTTGGTATTAAACGGATCCTGACGACACTACGAAAGCTTATCATTATTTTATATACAGGGATTTTATTATATCTGGAAAATTATTACATATTTTAAAAAACGTTAAATTATACGTAAAATTTAAGGTTATAAATATAAAGTGACAAATTTATATTATTAAGTGTCAAACGTCAAACAGCTGTTGTGCTTGTGTCAATGCGTACCACAAACTCATCATCTCAGATTCATCATCATTTCAGATTAAATGAATGTAATTATGAAACTGTTATGATCATCTGTCTTGTACAGCATGTCTGATCTGATTCTTTCTGAGATCTGCACTGGCCACTGATATAATTTGACTTCCATTTTTTTGTTTTGAGCAGTTTCATTATTCCGTTTTTTTTTTAAATATTGGTTTCATGTCAGCCACGTTAATATTAGCTATACCTTTGTATTTTAATCTTTAGATTAAGTAAATTATTTGTCAGCGCAGTCAAGAAAAGGTCGTCGAGAAGTACAGAAAAGTATTCTTATTGTGCAAATGTTATAATGTATGTTGCAATTACGAATTATTACACCATGACTTGTTACTATATAGTCAACAGCAAGGAACATTTATACTCTAGGACGTGGGTTATAATTTTTAACATAGGTACCTACTCACAGAGAATATGAACGAGTCAAAAAGTTTTTTGTGACAGTATACTTTATTAGCGCCAAAAATCTGGTTGAGGATGTTACATAAAGTTCATACCACAGGGTAATTGACAATACATTATTTTAAATAAAAAAATAAAATCAATTCTTATAATCACTAAAAGGGATTTAGTTATTATAGACCGTTTCAACGAATAGTTCCTATGGCGTTTTGTTGGCTCCCCTGTTTGTCAAAGTCATTGGTACGAGAAGACATTCCAGCAGATTTTGTTTAATTTCGATTGATTTTTGACTGAAATCATGCCTAAAACTTTGAAAAGTGATGAAAGAATGATGGTGTTAAAGGCGAAGAAATTCTGTGAACGTGAAAAACGTAATAATGCCCCATTAATTCCTTTACGATGTGTTCAGACTCGGGTTGCCGCCATTACAGGTTAGTCAAATAGGGTTACAAGTAAAAGATAATATTTTCCACACTTAAGGTTATCTAAACAGGTCTGCCCAAATTTGGTTTTTCGCAATTTGTAAATAAATACGACAAAGTAAGGCTTATGGCATTCTAACTGCGCCAGTAGCAGTATTATCTTCACAGGTTTTCATAAAAATCTTTACTTAAAAGTGTCCAGTTTAAGAAATTAGTCGGCGTATCGAGTTTGACGTGAGTTACAAAATTAGTCGATCCTCGAACTAATTTCTTAAACTGGTTAAAAAGCTCACATAAGCTTACTTTATCTTTACCATGTTAGTTTACAAATTGCGAAAAACCAAATAAATTGGAATTTCGCGGGCAGACCCGTATAGTTATCCTTAGTCTTTTTTTTTTTTTTCAAGGTAGTTTTTTGTAAGACCTAAGCAAGCCATTATTATTTCATATATGATTGACAATAGACAAATAAACAGAAATATTTGTTTTAGGTGTAATATTATGCCGATGGCCCAGTTATTGATAGTGAGATGGACAGGTTCATAATTGAAGTAGGAGACGATAGCGACACTTCTGATGACGATGATGATAATATGGAAGATGAAGATGACGATGATCTCCCGGGTATAAGTCTGTCGGATGAGCATTTCTTGTCTGATCATAATTATAATAAAAAATATTAATTAATTTATGATTTTTATTACTATCCTGATTTTTAAATCGAATCATCACAAAACAACTTTAACATAGTTTATCGTGGTAGTAAAGGGGCGTAAAAGTGGTTTCATTATAATGAGTGAATGAATTTCACTTTCACAATATAACGTAAACATTAGAAAACAATCGAATCATTTGTATTCTTACTAAAAACATCCTTGAAATCTACCTTACTTTGAGGTAGATTATTATAGGTAATGTGGCAACACTAGACACAAGTGTCAATTGTATTCTGTGGTCTGGCGTCTGCTATCATACTGTATCATTTTAACTTTTTCGTGGTGTACAATAAAAGTGTGTAAATAAATAATCACTACCATACGCAGGATACTGTTAATGTCGCTGCTTTCTCCAACCCTCTTCAGTCGGGACCTTACAGAAATAATTAAATAGAGTTACCATTAGGAGTCTCCCCGTAAAGTACAGAAACAAAAGAATTGATGGGCCTGGTGGTACCAGCGATTGAAATATTAGCCAATTATTTGGACTCTAGTTACATTGAATCATTGTAATATGACCGTTGTAATAATGCATACAATAAGAAAGTTCTGTCATCTGGATTCAATTAAAATTACTTACTCAAACGCAAAAACAAAACCTATTTTGTAAAGATTATTTTCGTAGATCTTTTGTTTTTTTTTGTATATTGATGTTCTTTTAATCATATATAAATAAATACAAGATCGACTATTTGAAAGGTTTCACATTTACGCTGGTTGCGTGGTTATTGCAGCCTGAAATACAACAATACACCCTTGTCTGTTGGTTCATAAAATACTTAACTACGTACAACACAGTTCACAAATTCGAATTTCGCTACAAAAACAGAAAATGCACAAAATTTGTTAGTTCGAAGTAGGCCCAACAAAAATATAATAAAATATAATTTATAAATGAGGCTCTGACAAAGACAAAAACTTTTCTCAAGCAACTCCTTAAGGTTTTCGTGTACCTGTCTACATCTCATTCGGATACATTCACAGAATACAATTACTCCAAGGAGGGCACATTGTTATTCTATGTCAACCCATCTAGTTCTAGTTCTTTCTCAACAAAGCTAGAATTGATTTATGTGTCCGCACCCTCTGGCAAATAAATATAGGTAGGTACATAATAAATCTGGCGTCAGATCAAGTGATCCATGATATTTGTCACTATAGCTTTTGCGGTGGGATACGATTTTATTTTCTTAGCTTCTGCTAAAGGACTTTGTATGACACCAGATCACAAGCTTTGGACAGATGCAAAACAACACGCACACACCTGCGCTTTTCTATGCGTAGGTTAGTACCGCACAGTTTGCTTGAGGCACTGAATAGCCCTCTCCATACACAGTTCTGGCCTAAACAAACAAAAAAAGGCTCAGTGAGTGATTTATGACAATATAAATTATGAGTTAATGTAGAAACAGAAACATAAGAAAAGAACCAAACTATATACTTTCATTAATATATTTTCTTTTGTTCCGTTTCTTAAGGGAGTGAGTATAATATAAATATTCCCCGTAAAAAAGAGATATCAGAAAAAGTTTCTTCGCATTTTATATTTTTGACGACCTTCGCATGCACTACGCAACCCAGCTCAAGTCTGGTGTGATGGGGGGCTTTGGCCCCGGCTACACCAACTTTCTTAATTGTTCTCGTTGGCCCTGTTATCTCTACTAGCACGCTTGTTTCGCATCTCACTCTCTACGGCTCAAGTCACCCTTTCTTAGAAGGTTGCCAACGTGCAGCCGGTACCCAAAAATGGTCTTCGTGCACACCCGGCCAATTATAGACCGATTGCCATCACTTCCATCCTTACGCAAAAGTACGAAACGTGTACTCCATTACAAACTCCTAGCATAGCTAGAAGAATGACTTTCTGTCGCACCGTCAATATGGAAGCCTTCTTGTGTACCTATTCTACGCACACATTGGGCGAAGCCATAGAGTAATTCGGTGAGATGCTTGCTGTCTCGCTCGACATTTCTAGAGCTTTCGACAGATTCCGGCACTGCAGCCTCCGGGCTTATGGAATATCCATTGGCTCTTTTAAAATTTAAATGGATATGTATTCCCAGAGCGAACGGTCTTTTCGGGTGGTTGTTGACGGCCACTCTTCGGACCTATAATCTTAAATGATTTTAATTCAGGGCTGTATAAAATTAAAAAAAAAAAACTCATCGGACATCGAGTCGTCAACGTCTGTCATAGATAATACACTATTAACTGTTAACGTCTGCCGTCTTATTTACAAAACAATGTTAACATACCCATTTAGCAAAGTAAAATTGCTAGCATAGAATACGAAAATTATGATTATGCACTTCAAAGACTACTAAATACGTATCATAAGTTATAAATAACATTAGGTGAGGTAAATAATGTCACTGTTTGCAGCATATTCGTTTTCAAGAGAAAGTGTTGAAGGTGTACCGGAAGATTCACGTAAGTTTAATTTACTTTCCATCTCGGGTTTGTGGTGTCGATCACCGGTGGCTACTGGCTGTTGCTTTGCAGCGTGTCTGCAGTCCGCCGAGTGGCCGCCGCAGCGCACAGAGGCACAGCTGTTGGCGAGCGACGGCGACGCCCCCCTCCCCCCTACCCCTATCATCCCCCTACGCGAGTACCGGATATCTATACTTTACCCGCGCGGACTTCTACCTGGACAGTTGGACCGCGGCAACCTGCGCGTGTCCACGCTGTACTACCCCGGCCGCCCAGAGTGAGCGCCGCACGGCACTGCGAGTGCTGTTATCCTTACATATAATATAAATGCCAAAGTGTGCTTGTGGGCTCGTTCTACAATAACAAAGCAACGGATCATGATCTGGTATTGTACAATTGATATGGTGTATGGGTCTGAGGCTAAAAGTACTTTTAAAGACAAAAAATGCTGATTCACTCACAAGGTACATTATTTACTAATATTGTAAAGAGAAAGAATGTGTGTAAAGCTCTAGTAGGAACAGGAAGATGTCACCCAGGTGAGGCATATCAGTTGATTGCGACCTTTATTTGCAGCTAAAGCAATTAAACATAATCATTGCTTGCCTCAGTTATTAGGATAAACATATATTAAGTTACGAGTTGTAAACTTGCTCAAGCTACAGGGTTTGTTTCGTGATACTATGTTAGTTTTAGGTATAAGTTATGTGATGTGTAGTTTGACTATAGTCCTTGACCAAAATATTATAAGGTTTTCTCTAACTGTAGAAGGCTATTGGAGCTTTGATTGGTATATAAATTGCTTAACATGACTGAACATGCATCTGGTCTACTATACAAAATTTCAGTTAGGAGAATAGATCAGGTAGCCAGGTTACAAACTTCTTACCCTAATACCTGGGCTACTTTGCACCTGTACATAGAATGTTATATCATTGTGTTAGTAAACTTATTGATATTGATAAAAGTTGCAAATTTAAACAATACTTTTATTATTATTTTTGTTTAGTTTTTTCCATTATCTAATGTATGTTTCAGCTTTTAGTTTATTTATTTTGTTCATGTTGTGACAACCAGTTCAATATTATAAGCTATATTTGTTTAATTTTGTTTCAAATAAAAAAAAAAAAAAAATTCATTGGTCATGTTATTTAGATATCTTAACTTAAATGAATGGAAAACAATACTTTATTTCACTTTAGTTTTATGGCTGTCAAAATTATTAACAATATTGGAATAGGCAGGTTAAGAAAAATAAATGTTATAGAATGATGCAAAATTGTTCAGGGGAGAGAAAAGTACAGTTACACATTGTACAAATTGTATAAGACCAACCTTGGCTACCTAGTTATAGAAAATAAATAGATCATTTAAGGAACTGTTGATAATGCACAAGGAATTACCTACAGAAAAAAAAATCTTAATCTGTGTGTGTGCAGCTTCAGTAAGGTCTCTTGTAATCAATTTACAGTTCAGTAAGAGACATCATGTTAGTTTTCCCATAAAGTTGTTCACTTGGAAAACTATAATGTAGGTGACACAAGGTCTTAACATTTTATCATTTACCAGCCACCAGTTTTATTTTATTTTATTTTTCAAGGAAAACTTACAGCTTATAGAAAAAGTAAATAGACAAGAATAGAAGAAACAAACAAAAACCTGAATCTGTTCAACAAATTATTCAACTAAAATGTGTGAATTAAAGAATTCATTGCCCACGGTTTTAAGAGTAGTGGTGGCAGTGGTGCAAAAAATAAAAAATTTTGTTATTATTAGAAATTTTATTAAAGGATAAGGTAAATATCTAAGAATATATGAGTTTATTAGATACTTGGTATGCGTGCGTGGTGTCTGTAAGATTGAGAAGGTTCGGGATGATGATTAATGGGGATTTAAAATGATAACTTTCCAAGAAGCTGTGCACAATCAACTACGTTATTAGTAATTAACTGTAGTTTATAACTTATTTAATATTGTTTGATGTTACTTAATTCAAAGAGAATGGGGCTCAGTCTGGTGACTTCTTGCCTTTAAATCTGAATACAAATTCGATACACGTTAGAACTTTAGTAAAACGTGCTGTCAGTGCGCACTGACGCGTGGTCGCGTGCGCTCGCAGGTACTCGTGCGCCGCGGAGACGCGGGCGCGCCGGCCCGTGCGCGCCGTGCGCCACCACGCCGCAGCCTCCCACCGCCGACGAGGCGCTGTGGGAGAGCTTCATTGACTTCCATGTGAGCGCGACGGCTTCCGCTCGACGCGCTCGCGAGAGCCGCGCTCACCGCCGCCGCCGGCCGACGCGCGCCGCGTGCTGCTGCTGCTGCAGGACCCGCCCCACTACTTCAGCGCCGACGCCGGCTACCTGCGCTGGGTGGAGGCGCTGTGGGACGCGCTGAGCGCGCGGCTGCACGGGGAGGCGCTCCTGGCGCTGGTGTGCTGGCGCGTGCGCTGGCTGGGCGCGCTGGCGCCGCTGGCGGGCGGCGAGGCTGCGCATTCATTTGTTCCTAACGAAATGTGTGGTGCGAGCCGCGCCCGCAGCTCCCCGCGACCTTGTCGGCTCTACTTAAGGCGCTGTGTATAGACGAATTTTAGGATTTGAGGGGGTGAAGCAGCGGCAGTAGCGGACGGTTAGCCCCGCCCACCTGGCGCGATACTTAGTGCAGCTCGCCATAACAGTTGCAATAAACGGCTCGCGACAAGGCTCATCAACTATAGGTATAGATACGTTACCTTAATTTCGTCACTTGTTTGAACGGTCGTCTGGACTAATACAACTAGAATTCGAATTGTTCGCATCTTAAACAAAATATGCTATTTTTATTTTTTTAATCTTGTTTATGTTTTTATATTGTTTACAATAATTTTCGTACATAAAAATTAAATTTTCGTTGATTAACATCGGATTTCAAATTCAATCAAAATTACAAATTTGGAAAACAGTATTTCTTCCTACTACCTACTTATATGATTGGGAGTGAACGATCCATCTTTTTATATAAATAAAAAATGTTGTTGATATGCTTGTCCTTTGCTGTGTTCCTAGAATATGTGATGAAAGTTTAGTGAGGTGTTTTGCGGAGGGTACCTGGTCAAAAAATCAGCTTTTTTTTATGTGGGCATTTCGACTCATGCCCATTACACTTATTCTATATATTTATCCATGGCAATAGAAAGCGATGGCCACCAAGCGAACAGAAAATTATCTAGCTATTTTATTTTTTGAAGTTATACTTAAGCCGTAGCCGAAGCCGTATCATACGCGTTCCGGTGTAAGTCAGGGCTCTATCTTAGGTCCCCTGCTTTTCCTTATCATGATAAACGATCTCCCGGAATGTATAAAATATGCAAAATGTCTTCTATATGCTGATGACCTTAAACTTATGCTCGAAATCACTTCTATTGAAGATTGCCTCAAGTTGCAATGTGATCTAACAGCTGTATGTAATTGGAGTAAAGCCAATAAAATGGACTTCAATTGTGACAAATGTTCAGTTATGACGTTTGGTCGAGTCCGTTATCCTTTGATATATGTTTATAAAATGAACGGTATTCCTATTCCCAGGGTACAGAATGTGAAAGACCTAGGCGTAGTTTTTGATAACAAGTTAACCTTCCGAGATCATATTAATGCAGTAGCAGCCGAATCTTTTCTTAGATTAGGTTTTGTACTGCGCAATTCTCGGGAGTTCCACAGTCCTATTATAATACGATTGCTCTATTACGCCTTAGTTCGGAGCAAACTGGAAACTAGCGCCTGCGTCTGGCGTCCGTACGAGAAAAAGTATGGACGTATACTAGAGAAAGTGCAAAAGGCCTTCCTAAGATACCTTTACAAACGTTGTTATGGTTATTACCCTTTCCTATATCCAACCAGATTTCTTTTAGGTTGCTTAGGACTCAACTCCTTGGAGGTCAGGCGGACTTGCGACCAACTTAAAATAATGTGCCGAATTTTGCGGGGAGACGTCGATGCTCCTGATCTCCATGACCAACTGTGTTGTATACGTGTCCCCAAAAATAATAATCTACGTCCGCGAAAAAATAAACTTTTCGTGGTCCCACTTCATCGCACTGTTGCCCGAGCCATGGCACCCATACCGCGTTCTCTGGCGTCTTTCAACGACCTTTTGGATATGAATTTTCAATGGGACTCATTCAATGACGGGTGGACGGTTCTGTTTTCGGAGTTGCTTAAGTACGCCGAGAGCAATGATTCATCTTTGTTTGTTTAGTAATATTAGTTTGTTTTGAATAATTTGTTTTATGTTGTCTAGTTAATTACATATCGCAGCCCTATGAAGATTGCAGACGTTGCACGACCCCACTGATGCAGCCAAACAGCAATTGAGGTCGCGATATGTTTCCTAATAAGTAAAATTAGCATATAATGACAATTCTTTACCTAACTTCGGAAAGAACACTAGGCTAGTTAGAATATAAGAAATTAGTTGTAATTTTTATATTTTTTATATTTTTAATTAAAATTGTAAATTAAGTTAAATAAATCTTTATAAAAGACGACAATTAGTAGTAGATAGTAATAGATTAGACTTAGGAAGTAATTTAGAATTAGAAACCATGACCACCCAAATTCAGCCAGACACTATTTTTAAGGCACTCCGCCTTATTCGGGACTTTGATGGCAACCCTAACGTCTTGACGCGTTTCATAAAAATTTGCGATCAGTTAGTTTAGGAATACTTAAATCGAGGATGTCATTCCAGCCGGTTCTTCGAAAATTATTCGTATACCAGTCGACGTATCGGACGGCGATGCCTTTATTAACGAACAAGTGATATGCAACTGCATACTACATGAGTGCATCACCACAGTGAAGAATAACCGCTGTTACTTAGAAGTCGAGAACCCTTCACGGAACGACATAATTTTCTCACTCGATGGCCCCGCGCACGCGGAATTATTTAACATTGAGTGCATTCGTACGCAACAGCTATCATTACGCGCACGTGATGTAGTCTCGCGTTTGCGAACCGATCACTTGAACGAGGAAGAAAAGGCTAACCTCACTATGCTTTGCTCGCGCTACTCCGACGTATTTTATATTGAAGGAGAAAATTTAACGTTCACAAATCAAATCAAACACCGAATTAGAACAACCGACGAGGTGCCCATCCATACCAAAAGTTATCGCTATCCATTTATACACCGACAGGAAGTTAGGGACCAGGTACAGAAGATGCTACAACAAGGCATTATACGACCCTCTAACTCTGCCTGGAGCTCACCTATCTGGGTAGTACCTAAGAAAGTAGATGCCTCCGGAAAAAAGAAATGGCGTATCGTAGTTGACTTTCGAAAACTTAACGAAAAGACAATCGATGACAAATACCCCATACCGAACATTAATGACGTACTGGATAAATTAGGAAAATGCCAATACTTTACGACTCTGGACTTAGCGAGCGGATTTTACCAGGTTGAAATGGACCCCCAAGATATTTCCAAAACAGCCTTTAATGTAGAAAATGGGCATTTTGAGTTCCTTAGAATGCCCATGGGCCTCAAAAATTCTCCATCCACGTTTCAACGCGTGATGGATAATGTTCTAAGGGGATTACAAAATGAAATATGCTTGGTTTATTTAGACGATATCATAGTATTCAGCACTTCCTTACAAGAACATCTTGTAAATTTAGAAAAGGTTTTCCAGAGACTTCGAGAGTCCAACTTTAAAATACAGATGGACAAATCAGAATTCTTAAAACTTGAGACCGCCTATCTAGGTCATATAATTAGTAAAGACGGTATCAGACCTAACCCTGATAAAATCGCTGCTATTGAAAAGTACCCTATTCCCAAGACCCCAAAGCAAATTAAGCAATTTTTAGGCCTTCTCGGTTACTACCGAAAATTTATCCCAGACTTTTCTCTCATAACGAAACCTCTCACCCAACGTTTGAAGAAGGGTAGTAAGATCTCTCTCGATAACGAGTATGTCAATTGTTTCGAGAAGTGCAAAACTCTGCTGACCAACGACCCTATTTTACAATACCCAGACTTTAGTAAAGAATTTAACTTAACAACAGACGCTTCAAACGTAGCCATCGGAGCTATATTGTCCCAAGGTCCAATAGGCTCAGACAAACCAGTTTGTTACGCGTCTCGAACCCTAAACGATAGCGAGATAAATTATAGCACCATCGAAAAAGAACTCCTTGCATTAGTTTGGGCTACGAAATACTTTAGACCATACCTCTTTGGACGGAAATTTAAGATTCTGACAGACCATAAACCACTACAATGGGTAATGAGTTTAAAAGAACCGAACTCTCGTCTTACTAGATCGCCATCTAGTAAGACGAGACGTCACTCAGACTGAGCGAATACAACTTCACAGTTATCTATAAAAAGGGCAAGGTTAATACCAATGCTGACGCGCTCTCACGGGTAGAGATTCACACCGGCGAAGCTATGTCCTTAATAGAGGAAATAGACGAATTAAACTCCCTATTAGGTAATCCATCCACAACAATTGCCACCCAAGCAAACTCCTCTACTGAGACCGCCCATACGAGTACCGAACACCCCATCTTAGAAGTTCCCATCACCGACGAACCCCTAAATAAATTCCATCGACAAATTTATTTCACACTAGTGAATGACGTAAAAAAGAAACCCGTCGTTTCCAAGCCATTCGATACCCACACGCGGATTAGCATACAGCTAACGGAATCTAATTTAGAGGAAGACGTCATAAACGCTATAAAGGAATTCGTTACCCCTAAAGTCAAAACGGCTATCTTAATAAACCCACCGTTAGCCATGTATTCAATCGTACCAATTTTGCAAGATAAGGTTAGGTGTTCATCAATGAACCTTGTATTGACAAAAAGCGAATTAGAAAACGTGAAGGAATATCTTAGGCAACAAGAAATTATCCGTCACTATCATGATGGAAAAACTAATCATCGCGGAATTAATGAATGTTATCTAGCCTTGTCTCAGAAATACTACTGGCCTAAAATGAAAGACCACATAACTAAATTTATAAACGAATGTACGATATGCGGGCAGGCTAAGTACGATAGGAACCCCGTAAGACCACAGTTTAACGTCGTGCCCCCAGCAACTAAACCCTTCGAAATAATTCATATGGACTTATTTACGGCACAGCATGAAAAATATGTAACCTTTATAGATGTATTCACAAAGTATGGCCAAGCATACCATTTACGGGACGGTACAGCTTTAAGTATATTACAAGCCCTGTTGCTATACTGCACACACCACGGCGTACCCTGGACCATTATAACCGATAACGGAACCGAGTTCACCAATCAGCTTTTTATGGAATTTACACGACTACATAAAATTAACCATCACCGAATTTTAGCTCACAGTCCTAACGATAATGGCAACATTGAACGGTTCCACTCTACACTCTTAGAGCACCTCAGGATTTTACAGTTGCAGCATAAGGACGAACCTATAGTCAATCTCATGCCCTACGCCATAATAGCATACAATAGTTCTATACATAGTTTCACGAGATGCCGCCCATTTGACCTATTAACCGGACACTTTGACCCAAGAGACTGCCTTGACATAGACATTTCCCAACAACTACTTCAGCAATACGTTCAATCGCATAGGGAACAGATGAAAAAGGTCTATGAAATTATCAACACTAGCTCACTCGCTAAACGTACCGCGTTAATAGAAAGTAGGAACGAAACCCGTGAACCGGAAGTAGACTACGCACCGGAGCAACAAGTTTTTATCAAGAACCCCCTCGCTAGTCGACAAAAGACCGCACCACGATACACGCAGGATACTGTCCTAGCCAACCTACCCATACACATTTATACATCCAAAAAGCGTAGCCCCGTAGCAAAGTCTAGATTAAAACGTGTGCCTAAATCGGGAAACTTGTTACAGAATAATTCTACTGACCACTCTCCACATGACTCAACAGGAGTTGTTAAGAAAAGAAAATAACTTAGCTTTTGTTCCTGCATCGAGTACGCACCCACAATCTATGATAGATGTAGACATTTTAGAATTAATGATTAGTAAGCTTCAAAGCATCTACGGGTTAGATAAAATAATAAAATTAGAGTTAAGGGAATATTATAATATAATAAAATCAGCGTCATACTATACTTAAAAGCAAATAGTTTTTGTATTCAATTTCCCTATTATCTCCAAGGACAGGTTCGATTTATATAGGTTATCAATAATTCCAAACAGGAACGCTCAGGCCCTCATCCCATCCTATCCTTTCATCGCAACAAACGAGAAAGCGTTCGTGTACATAGCGACTGAATGTCCGAAGTTAAGCAGCTGGTTCCTATGTGAGAAAGAAATAAACCATCAACTCCGCACCAAATCAGACTGCATCCATGGTCTAATCATTAATCAAGTTTTGCAGGAATCCTGCCAATTTACAACCATAACCCTGATGAAGGAAGCCCTAGAAAAACTGGACGACAAACACTACATACTTTCTTTCCCAAAGAACACCAAGGTACAACTCTCCTGTAACCAAGAAGATCACACTTTACTTCAGGGAAGGAATTCCCATAGGATGCCGCATTAAAACGGAAGAGCTTACCATTGTAAATGAAAACGACGAAATTAAGGGCCAGGCTCTCAAGCTATCGAAGATACCAGTAGTGGAGAATGCCGATTCTGCAGCACCCCCGAGGTGCTGCAAAAAAAACCTCCGCCGGAAGCGAAAATTTTTTTGGAGAAATTCTAATAAGATTCCACTTGAACGGTTTTCCACTTAACTCCTATGCCGATTTCGGCGCCGAGGCTTACCTAACCTAACCGAAACCTTACAGCCCCCGGATCCTTCCACATAAGATTTTTCTAAGGGATAAAACTTCAAACCTAACCTAAACTAACCTACCCTAAACCTAACAGCTCCCGGGTCCTTCCACATAAGATTTTTCTAAGGGATAAAACTTCAAACCTAACCTAACCTAACCTACCCTAAACCTAACAGCTCCCGGCTCCTTCCACATAAGATTTTTCTAAGGGATAAAACTTCAAACCTAACCTAACCTACCCTAAACCTAACAGCTCCCGGCTCCTTCCACATAAGATTTTTCTAAGGGATAAAACTTCAAACCTAACTTAACCTAACATACCCTAAACCTAGCAGCTCCCGGCTCCTTCCATATAAGAATTTTCTAAGGGATAAAACTTCTAACCTAACCTAACCTAACCTACCATAAACCTAACCGCTCCCGGCTCCTTTCACATAAGATTTTTCTAAGGGATAAAACTTCTAACCTAACCTAACCTACCCTTAACCTAACAGCTCCCGGCTCCTACCACAAAGATTTTTCTAAGGGATAAAACTTCAAACCTAACCTAACCTAACCTACCCTAAACCTAGCAGCTCCCGGCTCCTTCCATATAAGAATTTTCTAAGGGATAAAACTTCTAACCTAACCTAACCTAAACCTAGCAGCTTCCGGCTCCTTCCACATAAGAATTTTCTAAGGGATAAAACTTCTAACCTAACCTAACCCACCCTAAATCTAACAGCTAGACGAATTGAACGATCTTTACGGGAACAACACGTTTGTACCGCGCCACGTCTTTAAAAGCGCAACTATAATCACGGGAATACATCGCAAAAGTGAAAAATTTCAAGTGGCGCCTGGAGTGTGGCACATCAAAACACGCGGAATTAAACGGCGCACCTAATAGTGAAAATACTATCCAAATCGGGGATACCAGTGCCGAAAAAGTGGGAAAATAGTGAAAAGTGAAAAATTAAAAATCTTAAAAAAATTACGCTGCGCGATTGGTTGCGACCCCTACTTGTTTTTGGGTGTTTCGGGGTCCTACCATTGCGGCCCACCTTCCGGCATCGAAAACCAAAATTTTCCTGTTAAGGCAGATTATTTTACCATAATTTAAGGATGTAAATATTTACATATAAGTGACGTTTGACTGTTCGGAGGCTCTCTACACCTCCCGACAATTTTATTTATTTATTTATCCAAAGCGCCACCAACAGATTTATATGTAAAAAAAATAAACATTTAAAAACCTTAAGTGCTAGGATATACATATAAATCAATTTAGAGGTAACTACAGCATGCCTAATATAATAAAAACACAAAAAGAAACTTATTACAAAAGAACAGAAAAGTAAAACTTGTGTTTATAATAAGGAATATATATATATATATATATATATATATATATATACAGGTATATACGCACTATGCAAAATCTAACTAGACTAGGGTTTTTATTATTTTATTTTGAAATTGTGTAGTTTGTCGTTAAAAATATCAATCGAATTATCTTTAGAAACGAAATGTTTGTATAAATTGCTTAGTCGGGGTATCAAAGAGTGGCGATCAAGATTAGTCCTACAAACTCGGTGCGTGAAAAGTGGAACAGGGTAGCGCGAGATTCGGATGGGAACCTTGAAAGAGATTTGGCGCAACAACTCTGAGTTATTAAATGTACCGTTTACGAGCTTGTGCAAGAAGACCATATCATGAATTTTACGTCTATCGGACAATTACTCGATGCGCTGCGTGGTGGCCGCCGCCGGCATGTATTTATATTTTAATTTCACGATATCTTCTGAATGGAATGTCCGATTTCAATAATTCAAAAAGTAATCATTAGGTATTGAGACAGTCGGGAATATTAAATAATTTATTTGGATGAAAATTTATAAATGATATGGATAACACGGTCTGATTTTGATCGGCATTTCTATCAATTTGTTAAATGTAAAAAAGTAGTTATAGTGACGTAACTACAATAGTTAGACACATGGTCTCGCGAAGTTTTTTGTAGATATTGATATATTCTATAATATTGTCGATCATTTTTTTGTCCTATCATTAATACTCTTCGCAGCGTATGCGTTGAAAGACATTTACACCTTCGGTTGGTTTTAATAGGAATTTCTAAAGATTTCTATAGTAATCTAGTACTAAATATAGCCTATGTTACTCAGTGATAATGTAGCTTTCTAATGACAAAATAATTATTAAAATCGGTCCAGTACTTTTTGAGTTTATTCGTTACATACAAAAATACAAATCTTTCCTCTTTATAATATTAGTGTAGATTAGAATTTTGACTTTTGACTGTTGAAAACTAAAAATTATCTAAGACTAAAAATTGTAATGAAATTGTAAAAATTTAATAAAGCAAAAAAGGTCTCTTTTAATGAAAGAGGACACCCGTATAAAAAAAAAATCCTAACAGCTCCCGGCTCCTTCCACATAAGATTCTTGTAAGGGATAAAACTTCAAACCTAACCTAACCTACCCTAAACCTAACAGCTCCCGGCTCCTTCCACATAAGATTCTTCTAAGGGATAAAACCTAACTTAAATTACAGTTCAATTGTGAAGTTTTTCAATCAAACTCCTATGCCGAGCTCAATCAGGACAAAAAAAAAAACAAAAAAAAACGCGCAGGTACTTCCTTCGACCCTTCCGTGCGGTGCGACCGGTAGTCCTACGAGTTTATCTTTAACCGACATCAAAAAGGAAGTGGTGTATTTTCATGAATGTTTAAATACGAGTTCATAATGTTATTTCTCCATTGTATTGATGCATTATATGACTCATATTGAATATAATGAATGAGTAAAAATAGAATGTGCAATTGGTTATTTAGACATGTATTTTAATATCATTAGATACTGTGTGTTACAAAACCAATGCCGTTTTTTGCTGTCGTTGATATTTAGATACATCCACCAAATCAGTTTTTATCACCTATTAATTTTACGTAGATACAAAAAATATAAAAAATTATGTCACCATGCAGGTGTGCTCGTAAACATGTCCATTGTGTTTGTTTCGAATATTTATTATCTTATTGCGAACGACTTTAACAAAAAATTAACCTATGATAATGCTCATTTTAGGAATTCCCTGAATATACGTTACATTTTCTAGATTATAAAGAGGTTGCATTTCATCATAACACCACAAAATTTGCACAAACCGTGTGTTACATATATCATTACAGTGATTAAAAAAAAATGTAACAAAATTTGATCTACCGCAACCACTTGGACATGCCACTATAGCCGTAAATGGGTGGATAAAATGAAACATCGTAAACAAATGCGTATGGATTTAGTTATGGTAGATAAGGAAATGAATAAGAAATAATACAACAGTGATTTTAAGTATCAATCTAAAATATTTTATTTCCCTTTTGTAATAGTGATGTAACGAATGTTGGATTTTTCACATTCGCGAATGCGATTGCAAATATTTATCTTCAACATTCGCGAATGCGAATGAGAATATTTTAAAATTTTAAAAAAAGCGCGCGTAATATGTTTGACAGGTTTGACGAGAAAGTTCATTCTAAAAGTTTTAGTTTAAAAGAGTCTCCAAACTTTTCTTTTTAAAATTTAACATTCCATTGCTTTTTGCAGTTTAATTATTAAGAATTTAAAATCACAACAAATTTAATTATAAAATAGTCAACATGTTATTAGAACTAGGTATATTTTGTGTACCTTCTTACTTACTTACACATCATTATTTTTATACATAGATAAATAACTTGCAATTGAAACCAAATGTTAACATAACAAGTGTTAGAAGTTTACTTTAGTTTAAAATAAAAATAATTATAATTTTGTTTTTGAAAAAAGGTTTATTTACAAATAGTTAAGTATTCGTTGTTTTGTTTTTTAAGTTTATATTGCATTCATTATAAATATATTTAATTCCTCAGATAAAGTGGAATGAACAAATATACATTTAAAGCCAAAAGTTATAAATACTTAATACATTAGATATTTAAAGTTTAATAATTTTGTTTCAAGTAATTGTTTAGTTTTGTAGTAAATAGAAACTGTAAACTTTATTTAAAAATGGTAGTAAAGTAATAATATACTACTAAATAAATTCAAACCTTACTAAGTGTTATCTATTGTATTATTAATTCATATGCATGCATATAATAATTTCCTTTTTGATTATTAAAAATATTCGCTAAATGTTAGCATAATTTTTGCGAATGCGCTTCGTTACATCACTATTTTGTACATGTTCTTAAATATATTTTCTTAGTTCTACTTAATAACTATACACTTTAATAATTATGACAGTTATATACATTTCAATACGCATGTATTGTAATATGTACATGTGTATATACATCATCGAAATGCATTATAGCTCATTATTTAATGTAGGTATTTTGTAATGCCCCCAAGCTAAAGTGTCAGTGGAGTTATTAATTAAAAATCGTTATGTGTCTGAATGTGATAACGATATTTTATTAATTTTTTGAGTGAATATAACATGCTTTATAGATCTAAATCTAAACATTTCACATATTTAATTTTTTTGATCGAATAAGACTGTTTTATAATTTTCCATTTTAAACTTCTTTGTTACTAATTTGTTAACCCCTTTTGCGCTGGCAATTAATTTATTTTGTGTATTAAAAGCGTGTACCTTTGATCTCAATCCAACTAATTCTGTTAAAATCGTTCCATTATTTTCATGTTTAAAAAGAACAATTTTCTTTTTATTAGTCCGCGGTAATTTAAACATATTATCAAGACGATAATCTGAAGTATCAAAGTATTTTTTGAAATTAGGTTTAATGCCTGCATAAAAAATTTCCGTTATAATATGATAAATGAAACTGTCAGTGTCAGTATATAACATTTTACAATGAGAGCCATATTTGTTTTTCATGTATTTGTAATGAAAATCATACATAAGTGTTTTAGAAATATCCAAAATACAAAAACTTAAAAAAATGGGTTTGCCGTAAAGCACTTTAGTTTTGTTAAGTTGAATTGCAGCAAAACTTTCAGAAAATATTGAGAGGCGGGCTCCGACGACTTTTCCTTTATCTTCCCAATGTGTACATAATTTAACATCTACTCTTTTTACAACATTTTCCCCGAATATTGAATTATTCATTAATTTGTAGAAATCCTTTTCAAAATATGAATGTGCGGAAGTACGTAACTGGGTATTCAAATCAATATATTTTTGTAACCAAGGACTCTGTTTAAATTTTAAAATCCGGTGAACTTTCTTTAGCCTTAAGCCTTAAGCCCATTTCTAGACATTTTTTTAAATTTATATAATGAATAACATACTTTGTTTTATCAAATAAGTTCGGAACTAATTTCAAATCTTTACTCCCACCCACTATTATATTCTTAATTTATTAAATTATTAAGCAACTCATCATTAGATTTGATCAGATCTCTGAAGTTCTTTTTTCAAAAATGAAACTTTAATTTAGAATGTAGAAGTATGACATATATTGAATATTTTTAAATATATTTTCTTAGTTCTACTGAATAACTATACACTTTAATAAAAATATTTATTCATGAGTTGCTTGATTAGCTTATCAAGCAACTCATGAATAATATTTTTTTCAAAAAAGTTTTAAAAAATGTTAAAAGTCAGACAAAACCTCAAAATTGAATTAATATTTATTGATTCTTTTAAATTTTTATCATGTAGTTTGGAATTCTTAACAAATAATTTGAATGCTGATGACTTCATTGAATTACGCAGAAATTTTCAAAGTGAGAAGGATCTATTTTATTTAAAACGTAAAGGTGTGTATCCATATGAATATATGTCATTATTTGAATCCTAATGGTAGATATCTAAGAAGATCCTCGTAAAGGGTTAAATTTGATTATGTTTAAATCCATGTAATTATTTTTTTTAAGACTCCAGCCACTATCTTTCTTTTCAAAATTACAAACTTTATTCGAAATTTCAGTATCCAAATTTGAGTATATTTCATTGACATCCTGATGTTAACAAAAATTTAATTAATCGTTTGAAAATCAAAGGAATCCACTAGATTTTTTGTTGTTTGTATAAAATCAATGTAAAATTTATAAAATTTATATAAAATTTACAATGAGAGCCATATTTGTTTTCCATGTATTTGTAATGAAAATCATACATAAGTGTTTTAGAAATATCCAAAATACAAAAACTTAAAAAAATGGGTTTGCCGTAAAGCACTTTAGTTTTGTTAAGTTGAATTGCAGCAAAACTTTCGTTTAAATAAGCTCGGAACTAATTTCAAATCTTTACTCCCACCCACTATTATAATGTCTGGAGATAGCGGAAAATCGGTATGTAAGTCATGTAAAATTTGTGGGTATTCTAAATCCACTTCAAGAATATACCCAACGTCAGAATCAATTGGTACCCATTCAAAATGACCTGTAGGAAGGTATTGAGACATAGCCCATCCATATAAATTATTTGCGTCTATGTACGTGATATAGGATGATTGAATTTTCTCATCAAAGTTCTCCATATACTTATTATTAGCTTGGCCATAACGATTACTGCATTGCGAAACTCCACCACGTATACCTGATTTTATGAATGCAATTTTGTCGTAATCTGTAAGTAGATCCAACGTTACTTGCACTTTAATATTGCATCCCAACTAAGACCCGGTGCTGTATAATATTGAGCAGGATCTAAATCATAAGTTTTAATACATACGTGTCTAAAATTTTCAAATATATCCGTTAAAATGGAGAACGTCCGTTTTTAAATATAAATCAGAGTAATCTTTCATATTACGACATTTAAAATGATTCCAAACATCTCTGGCATGTTAATAACCATCATTCGAAAAAGTGTTGTTTGTAAGTGTTTTAAAAAAATTATCTTGAGTAGGGAGCGACGTCAACTTTAAGGATTCAAATGTGACATATATTCATAAGGATACACACCTTTACGTTTTAAATAAAATAGATCCTTCTCACTTTTAAAATTTCTGCGTAATTCAATGAAGTCATCAACATTCAAATTATTTGTTAAAAATTCCAAACTACATGATAAAAATTTAAAAGAATCAATAAATCTTAATTCAATTTTGAGGTTTTCTGTGACTTTTAACATTTTTGAAAACGAAATGTATAAAAATATTATTCATGAGTTGCTTGATAAGCTTATAAAGGAATATAGGTCAATTAAAATTAATTTAATTTTAAGTGGAGATTTTATACAAACAACAAAAATTCGAATAAAGTTTGTAATTTTGAAAAGAAAGATAGTGGCTGGAGTCTTAAAAAAAATAATTACATGGATTTAAACATAATCAAATTTAACCCTTTACGAGGATCTTCTTAGATATCTACCATTAGGATTCAAATGTGACATATATTCATATGGATACACACCTTTACGTTTTAAATAAAATAGATCCTTCTCACTTTGAAAATTTCTGCGTAATTCAATGAAGTCATCAGCATTCAAATTATTTGTTAAGAATTCCAAACTACATGATAAAAATTTAAAAGAATCAATAAATATTAATTCAATTTTGAGGTTTTGTCTGACTTTTAACATTTTTGAAATTTTTTTTGGAGAAATTCTAATAAGATTCCAATAAGATTCCACTTGAACGGTTTTCCACTTAACTCCTATGCCGATTTCGGCGCCGAGGCTTACCTAACCTAACCGAAACCTTACACGAGTTCTCGATTCCAATAAGATTTAACTTGAACGGTTTTCCACTTAACTCCTATGCCGATTTTGGCGCCGAGGCTTACCTAACCTAACCGAAACCTTACAGCCCCCGGGCCCTTCCACATAAGATTTTTCTAAGGGATAAAACTTCAAACCTAACCTAACCTAACCTACCCTAAACCTAACAGCTCCCGGCTCCTTCCACATAAGATTTTTCTAAGGGATAAAACTTCAAACCTAACCTAACCTAACCTACCCTAAACCTAACAGCTCCCGGCTCCTTCCACATAAGATTTTTCTAAGGGATAAAACTTCAAACCTAACCTAACCTAACCTACCCTAAACCTAGCAGCTCCCGGCTCCTTCCACATAAGAATTTTCTAAGGGATAAAACTTCTAACCTAACCTAACCTAACCTACCCTAAACCTAACCGCTCCCGGCTCCTTTCACATAAGATTTTTCTAAGGGATAAAACTTCTAACCTAACCTAACCTACCCTTAACCTAACAGCTCCCGGCTCCTTCCACATAAGATTTTTCTAAGGGATAAAACTTCAAACCTAACCTAACCTAACCTACCCTAAACCTAGCAGCCCCCGGCTCCTTCCATATAAGAATTTTCTAAGGGATAAAACTTCAAACCTAACCTAACCTAACCTAAACCTAGCAGCTTCCGGCTCCTTCCACATAAGAATTTTCTAAGGGATAAAACTTCTAACCTAACCTAACCTAACCTAACCCACCCTAAATCTAACAGCTAGACGAATTGAACGATCTTTACGGGAACAACACGTTTGTACCGCGCCACGTCTTTAAAAGCGCAACTATAATCACGGGAATACATCGCAAAAGTGAAAAATTTCAAGTGGCGCCTGGAGTGTGGCACATCAAAACACGCGGAATTAAACGGCGCACCTAATAGTGAAAATGCTATCCAAATCGGGGATATCAGTGCCGAAAAAAGTGGGAAAATAGTGAAAAGTGAAAAATTAAAAATCTTAAAAAAATTACGCTGCGCGATTGGTTGCGACCCCTACTTGTTTTTGGGTGTTTCGGGGTCCTACCATTGCGGTCCACCTTCCGGCATCGAAAACCAAAATTTTCCTGTTAAGGCAGATTATTTTACCATAATTTAAGGATGTAAATATTTACATATAAGTGACGTTTGACTGTTCGGAGGCTCTCTACACCTCCCGACAATTTTATTTATTTATTTATCCAAAGCGCCACCAACAGATTTATATGTAAAAAAAATAAACATTTAAAAACCTTAAGTGCTAGGATATACATATAAATCAATTTAGAGGTAACTACAGCATGCCTAATATAATAACTTAAGTCGACGCTAATATGTCGCTAATAATATAATATGAAAATTAACAAACAGCAAATAACAAAAAACACAAAAAGAAACTTATTACAAAAGAACAGAAAAGTAAAACTTGTGTTTATAATAAGGAATATATATATATATATAGGTATATACGCACTATGCAAAATCTAACTAGACTAGGGTTTTTATTATTTTATTTTGAAATTGTGTAGTTTGTCGTTAAAAATATCAATCGAATTATCTTTAGAAACGAAATGTTTGTATAAATTGCTTAGTCGGGGTATCAAAGAGTGGCGATCAAGATTAGTCCTACAAACTCGGTGCGTGAAAAGTGGAACAGGGTAGCGCGAGATTCGGATGGGAACCTTGAAAGAGATTTGGCGCAACAACTCTGAGTTATTAAATGTACCGTTTACGAGCTTGTGCAAGAAGACCATATCATGAATTTTACGTCTATCGGACAATGAGATTAATTTGAATTAATTTTTATCTTACTATTAAGTTTTAACTACTACTATTTAGTTGTATTTAATATCTGATTGACTGTTGGGGGCCTTATACACCCTCCAACAATTTTAACTTAGTGTAAATTTTGTTTTTAATTATATAGTAGACTAGCGGCCCGTCCCGGCTTCGCACGGGTAGACATAAATAGGTACAGATATTTAAGTTATAAGCAGGCTAATTAAAACGACCATGAATCACTAAATTAGAAAAAAAACGTATGCTTATTTTAAAGCCTCCCTGTACACAACACACTCCCGCACTGAGCTCCCGCACTCCTCCCTCTCACGAAGAGTTAGTTACTCGATGCGCTGCGTGGTGGCCGCCGCCGGCATGTATTTATATTTTAATTTCACGATATCTTCTGAATGGAATGTCCGATTTCAATAATTCAAAAAGTAATCATTAGGTATTGAGACAGTCGGGAATATTAAATTATTTATTTGGATGAAAATTTATAAATGATATGGATAACACGGTCTGATTTTGATCGGCATTTCTATCAATTTGTTAAATGTAAAAAAGTAGTTATAGTGACGTAACTACAATAGTTAGACACATGGTCTCGCGAAGTTTTTTGTAGATATTGATATATTCTATAATATTGTCGATCATTTTTTTGTCCTATCATTAATACTCTTCGCAGCGTATGCGTTGAAAGACATTTACACCTTCGGTTGGTTTTAATAGGAATTTCTAAAGATTTCTATAGTAATCTAGTACTAAATATAGCCTATGTTACTCAATATCTACAAAAAACTTCGCGAGACCATGTGTCTAACTATTGTAGTTACGTCACTATAACTACTTTTTTACATTTAACAAATTGATAGAAATGCCGATCAAAATCAGACCGTGTTATCCATATCATTTATAAATTTTCATCCAAATAAATAATTTAATATTCCCGACTGTCTCAATACCTAATGATTACTTTTTGAATTATTGAAATCGGACATTCCATTCAGAAGATATCGTGAAATTAAAATATAAATACATGCCGGCGGCGGCCACCACGCAGCGCATCGAGTAACTAACTCTTCGTGAGAGGGAGGAGTGCGGGAGCTCAGTGCGGGAGTGTGTTGTGTACAGGGAGGCTTTAAAATAAGCATACGTTTTTTTTCTAATTTAGTGATTCATGGTCGTTTTAATTAGCCTGCTTATAACTTAAATATCTGTACCTATTTATGTCTACCCGTGCGAAGCCGGGACGGGCCGCTAGTCTACTATATAATTAAAAACAAAATTTACACTAAGTTAAAATTGTTGGAGGGTGTATATGGCCCCCAACAGTCAATCAGATATTAAATACAACTAAATAGTAGTAGTTAAAACTTAATAGTAAGATAAAAATTAATTCAAATTAATCTCATTGTCCGATAGACGTAAAATTCATGATATGGTCTTCTTGCACAAGCTCGTAAACGGTACATTTAATAACTCAGAGTTGTTGCGCCAAATCTCTTTCAAGGTTCCCATCCGAATCTCGCGCTACCCTGTTCCACTTTTCACGCACCGAGTTTGTAGGACTAATCTTGATCGCCACTCTTTGATACCCCGACTAAGCAATTTATACAAACATTTCGTTTCTAAAGATAATTCGATTGATATTTTTAACGACAAACTACACAATTTCAAAATAAAATAATAAAAACCCTAGTCTAGTTAGATTTTGCATAGTGCGTATATACCTGTATATATATATTCCTTATTATAAACACAAGTTTTACTTTTCTGTTCTTTTGTAATAAGTTTCTTTTTGTGTTTTTTGTTATTTGCTGTTTGTTAATTTTCATATTATATTATTAGCGACATATTAGCGTCGACTTAAGTTATTATATTAGGCATGCTGTAGTTACCTCTAAATTGATTTATATGTATATCCTAGCACTTAAGGTTTTTAAATGTTTATTTTTTGAAGTGAAAACTTCTTTAGCGGCGTTGAGCACTTTCTGTAATGGGTATAAAATCTTAAACTCGCGTCAGGACACGTGACCTGATCGAAAAAGCGTAAGACGGATGGAGAGTAGACAGCTATCCCCTCTCTACGGCGCGGCGAAAATGTATGCCTGGGCCTACTGTTTCGTTTAGGCAGCGCAGGGCGCTTGCGCGAATGTTCGTGTATGTTTATTTCCATGGCAACGAACGTCAACCTACACGCTACTAACGCGCTACGCTTTATAATTCAGAAAGTATCGTTTTTACCTGCAGTACTGTTACAGAGTCATAGTTTTTGTATTATTAAGTGATAGGAGAATCGTGTAATGTGATATTTCAAGAGATCATTATGGTTTTCTTCTATTAAAACTTGTTTAACTTGAGCATCGGAGTGGTGTCAAAACGAAAAAGTCAAAACGGTTGTCATAAATATCCACATAATATAAATATGAATTGCGGTGCCTGTAACTCCAGCATTTCTGTCACTCAAAAACGCGTGAAGTGCTCAAGCATCGATTGTTTACTCGTATATCATTCAGATTGTGTTAATTATGGTGAGACTTCAACCCATCGGTCTAAGTGGATATGCCCAACGTGTATTGCCAAGCGTCCTAAGGCAGATAATATTAATACTCCAATATCCAAATAAAAGGAAAAATGTGCAGCGTGCGGACGTTAATAGCTCATCTACATCAGTAGACATGTCCCTTGATTGTCTTTTGAGCGAAATACGTAGTTTTCGAACGGAGATAAATCAAAAGCTTGAAAACCAGCAATCTACCTTGGGTAATTTTAACATAGCCATAATGAAATTACAACAAGAAGTTACCGGAGTTATAAAAAAATTTACTACTATACAGGATGAGCTAAATGAGGCTATCAAATCTCTTAAATTTTTGTCTGACTGTCACGACGAACAGAATACTTTAAATAAGGACTTGTCTGCCAGAATATCTAAACTGGAAATTGAGAACTTGGAACTACGATCTCGGTCGACTGAATTTGAATTTAAAATATCTCAGATGGAGCAACAGTCTCGTGACAGCAATTTAGAAATTCAATGTGTTCCCGAGCATCGATCAGAAAATCTGCTAACATTGATTTCTCAATTGGCCAAGGTGGTTAATTTTCAGCTTGGACCCACTGATATAGTAAACTTTCATAGAGTTGCAAAAATGAATACCGAATCCAAACGCCCACGCAGTATCATTTTTAAACTATCTAGCCCACTTAAGCGAGATAACTTTTTAGCGGCTGTGAGAATCTTTAATAAAAAACATGCAGCTGACAAACTCAACACTTCTCACCTAGGGATTGCCGGTACTAAGCAGCAGGTTTATGTCGCAGAGCACTTGTCCCCAACTAACAAACGTCTGCATGCATCAACTAGGCTTGCCGCACAGGAAAAACACTATAGATACGTATGGGTTCGAGGAGGCCGTATTTTTGTGCGCAAGAACGATGAGTCACCGTCAGTTCAGATTAAGTGACTTGGTCTCGTATGATTCTCGGTTACTATCCTATAATCTTATGTCACTAAAGAACAGACATAAATGTTAGACATGTTTTTTTTCTACAAAATCATTAATGGATACACTGATTCACCGGAAATCCTGTGGAGCGTCTGAGGTTTAGTATGCCGCGTAAGGGTAGTCGCCTCCGGAATCGAAAACCGTTTCATTTACCGTTTTGTCGAACCAAGGCAGGTCAGCATGCGCCTATCTATAGAATATGCTCAATGCTGAATGATCACAGGAATATCTGCGACATCTCCTGCAGTTCTGTAGCCTCTTTTAAAAAGCAAGTAAGACTATCTATTACAGCATTTTAATGCTGTAATAGTCTTACTTGCTTTAGGTATAAATTGAATTATTTAGTTGTAAGGTTAATTTTAAGGTTGTGCATGCTGTGGTCATTTCTAGAAGGCCACTATCTGGTGTCTGTTCTTCTGAAATGTTTTTTGTTGTTTTTAGATAGTGACTAGTTTAATGATCCAATAAAAATAAAAATAAAAATAAAATAAATGTTAATAAATGATAAAAGTGATGAAGAAATAGCGAAAGAAAATGAGTGAGTACTTTATAAATATACTAGATGAAAATTTAATAAGTTTTAATTTTTAATTAATATAATTTTATAATTAAGGTTAGGTTTCGATCGAGTCTATCGTACTGCTTAACGGGTGTAAACAGACCCTTCACGAAGCCGTCAACCAAGCATTCTGTACATGAAACTAAGTAACACTGCGCAAAAATAATTGCTGGGAAACGGAATTTTTTTTTGGACTTTAAAAATAATCAGATTTTTGTAGCGGGTAATGGTTTGCGCGCAACCGGCTGTTCGAATGTGTGCGTTGTGCCTACACGAGTACACGGACACGGCACACTGCACACACACACCCGACCGGCTCGAGCCGCGCCGCGCGTTGTGTTAACGCTTAGAATTCGATTTTGCAAAAAAGTTGAAAAAAAAATGGACACTTTGACCTTCAATATCTCCAGAACCTGTGGTTTCCCAGGTATTGTCTAGAAGAAAAAAATGATCCCAATGATGGGCAGAATATGTGGTTTTCGTTTTCGTTAAGGGTCTTTTTACACCCTTTAGATACATATGAACTTACATAGTATAAATGTAATATTTGTAATATGTTTATACTTTATAGCATTAACCTATATTTTTTTAACATCACAATAAGCACATGTGCGGTGTAGGTTTACCAAACAAATAATTTCGAATAAAAATAAATGAAATAAAATGATAATAAATAATCTCCGTTTTTCAGAGAAAGAAAAGAAAAAAAAAAAGAACGGAATCGAGAATACCAAAAGGCATGGCGTCAGCGTAAAAAAGATTTGAAGAAAAAAGATTCGAAGGAGGAAATAGAAGAAAAAAAAGAAAAAGACATTGTGAGAATCAAAGAGCATATTATCAACGTACAAAAGGTTTAAAGGAAAATGACGAAAATGTAGAAGAATTGTTCCAAAAGCAATTAGATGATTTGCAAATGTAATTTGATTTAATTTGTAATAGTTTTAAAGTGTTAAATTTTTAATATAATATAAATTGTCATGTTTGTGTACGATAGCGCAATAAATGAATATTGTATTCTACCACATAAATGATAGTACTTTTATACTGATAAAGCAATTGGTGCAAAATTATTCCCTAACCATTCCAAAATATCAAACATGCTCAACGTTAATAATCAAGTTTTCACTTCTGCCGGCACTCCCGGAGTGCAACCCGTCTTTTTTTTTACATATAAATCTGTTGGTGGCGCTTTGGATAAATAAATAAATAAAATTGTCGGGAGGTGTAGAGAGCCTCCGAACAGTCAAACGTCACTTATATGTAAATATTTACATCCTTAAATTATGGTAAAATAATCTGCCTTAACAGGAAAATTTTGGTTTTCGATGCCGGAAGGTGGGCCGCAATGGTAGGACCCCGAAACACCCAAAAACAAGTAGGGGTCGCAACCAATCGCGCAGCGTAATTTTTTTAAGATTTTTAATTTTTCACTTTTCACTATTTTCCCACTTTTTTCGGCACTGGTATCCCCGATTTGGATAGCATTTTCACTATTAGGTGCGCCGTTTAATTCCGCGTGTTTTGATGTGCCACACTCCAGGCGCCACTTGAAATTTTTCACTTTTGCGATGTATTCCCGTGATTATAGTTGCGCTTTTAAAGACGTGGCGCGGTACAAACGTGTTGTTCCCGTAAAGATCGTTCAATTCGTCTAGCTGTTAGATTTAGGGTGGGTTAGGTTAGGTTAGGTTAGGTAAGAAGTTTTATCCCTTAGAAAATTCTTATGTGGAAGGAGCCGGAAGCTGCTAGGTTTAGGTTAGGTTAGGTTAGGTTAGGTTTGAAGTTTTATCCCTTAGAAAATTCTTATATGGAAGGAGCCGGGGGCTGCTAGGTTTAGGGTAGGTTAGGTTAGGTTAGGTTAGGTTAGGTTAGGTTAGGTTAGGTTAGGTTAGGTTAGGTTAGGTTAGGTTAGGTTAGGTTAGGTTAGGTTAGGTTAGGTTAGGTTAGGTTTTTTTTTTTTTTTTTTACACGCACCCGTCATCACAGGGCGTTGGCAGGGTGTCCTCTTTCGAGAAAAAGAGACCTTTTCGTGCTTTATTTTCAGATAAGTCAATACAGTATGATACAATCAGTTAACAGTTAAAACAAATAAAGACTATTATAAATAAATTACAATTAAAAACAGTTAAAAATCAATTAAAAACAATTAAATTAATTTAAAAAAAAACTACAATGATTCACAATAATAAAGCATATTTTAAAAAGGTCAATAAATAATTTAAAAACATTAAAATCACTTATTCTATCTTATAAACTAACGAAAGCGTGGTCGATAAAGTGCTTCAAAGCTCCAAAGCTCGGAGTACGGAGTTCGCAGGACAGCGAATTTCTCCCGGCTTTTGCGAGCAACAGAACAACCTGATTTATATGATAGTGCCATCTGTATATGCTGACGATATAAGAGGCACTATGCATCTCTATCGGTTGTTCTGTTCCTCGCAATAGCAATTTTCGCTATCCTGCTTGCGTACTCTAGGAACGCATCTCTGCCAGAGGCCTCACCCAGAATTGTGGGCACGGAGCTCCTGCACAGCTTCATCCGTAGTACCTGTTGTAGGTCTTCCCGGGCCGCTTCGTGCTGGGGGCAGTCCATCAGAGGTTAGGTTAGGTTAGGTTAGGTTAGGTTAGGTTAGGTTAGGTTAGGTTAGGTTAGGTTAGGTTAGGTTAGGTTAGGTTAGGTTAGGTTAGGTTTTTTTTTTTTTTTTTTACGCACCCGTCATCACAGGGCGTTGGCAGGGTGTCCTCTTTCGTAAAAAGAGACCTTATTAGCTTTATTTATATAAAATCAGTACAATTAAACAATTACAAACAATATAAACAATTAAATTAATTTAAAACTACAATAAAATTACAATTTAAAACTGAATAAAATACAATTAAGAATTAATACAAATTTAACGTAATACACATAAAGCTAATTTTTGAAAGGTCTAATAATTAATTAAAAACATTAAAATCACTTAGTCTATCTTAAAACTAAACGAAGGTGTGGTCTAAGTGCTTCAAAGCTCGCAGCCCGGAGTTCGCAGGACAGCGATTTTCTCTTGGCTATTGCGAGGAACAGAACAACACGACTTATATGATAGTGCCATCTATATATGCTAACGATACTAGAGGCACTATGCATCTCTATCGGCTGTTCTGTTCCTGGCAATAGCAATTCTCGCTATCCTGCATGCGTACTCCAGGAATGCGTCTCTGCCAGAGGCCTCGCCCAGAATGGTGGGCACGGAACCCCTGCACAGCCTTATCCGCAGTACCTGTTGTAGGTCTTCCCGGGCCGCTTCGTGCTGGGGGCAGTCCATCAGAAGATGCAGGATCGATTCTGATGCACCGCTCCCGCACACGCAACCCGGGTTGTCACTGCGTTTGAATCTGTGCAGGTACTCCGCAAACCCACCATGACCAGTCAAGACCTGAGTGAGCACCATACTGCGGTCTATGTGCTTGACCACACGATGTGCGAACCGCACATCCGGCAAGAAGACCTTCGTGGTGCCCGCAGTCTCTTCGGACGTATACCTCCGGTTCCATTCGTCAAGCGATCCCTCGCGGAGCAGTCGCTTGACAAACGAAACCGGGCATCGGTCATAGTCCGGTTTTCTCCTTAAGCCTAGAGCTGCCTCTTTCGCGAGCTCATCGGCTCTTTCATTTCCCTCCAACCCTGCATGCGCTTTCACCCAGAACAAGGATACTTCCTTGTTCCGGGTGCGACATATCTCCAGATTGTCGATAATGCCTGCTACCAGGGGATGGAGGGATTTGCGCCCGACCACCGACTCAAGGGATGATCTTGAGTCGGTGTATATGCCGATGGAGCTTTCGGGGCGGCTCGTCGCGAGAGAGGCAGCCCTATCTAGGGCAAGGAGCTCAGCCTGGTAGACCGAGCAGTGCGCACCCAACTTTAGCTTGACGGCTTTGGTTTCGGCCTCGTGATTCCATATGGAAAGCGAGGCCCCCACCTTGCCGTCAATTTTACTGCCATCGGTAAAGATGCGCACCGCTTGAGTGTTGTTGTTCTCAAGGTCTTCTCGGTCCACCAGGCTGGTAAACTGCAGGCACGTCCTCTCCGCCGGGTGTGGTCGCCCACAGTACGGCACCCTCACTTCCATCTCCCTGTCCCCGAGTACTCGCTGGGACACTCCCCTCTTGGCCTCGTACAATGCCGAGGCCTCTTGGATCCTAAGATCCAAGGGGAGTATCCCAGCCAGCACCATGGCCGAGTTCAGGGAGACTGTCCGGTACGACTTGGTCATCTTCTGCGCAAAGCCCCTTTGGAGAGCTCCCAAACGCTTCCGCACTCCGAGCTTTGAAGCGGCAGGCGCCCAGGCACAGGCAGCGTACAGAACTATTGGCTCCACCACTGCAGTATAAATAGTCTTTATGATTTGGGGATGGAGGCCCCAGCTTACCCTGGCGGCTCTCGACAGCTGCTTGTAGAGACCTTGAACTCTCATGCAAGTATTACTTACATGAGAGTTGAAGGTTAGCTTGCTGTCGATAGTGAGCCCCAGGATCTTTATTTCGCTGGACAGACCAATGTCGATCCCCCCCATGGTCAGGAGCGGAGAGTCGTACTTTAGCTTGTTGGTTAGCACCATCGCCTTGGTTTTGTGCGGTGCGAACCTCAGCTTATTACGAACTCCCCACTCCCGGACATAGGCGAGAGCGGCATTGGCCCGTCTCGAGACCTCCAGCCCCGTATCGCCGTCGAAGACGAGGACAACATCGTCGGCAAAAGCCTGACAATATTCTCCCCGCCCTCCCAGGCCCTGCAGTAGTGGATCCAACAAGAGGTTCCACAGGACGGGACCCCCGATGGAGCCTTGAACACAGCCTTTGGTGGTGTTACGCTTGTGTTCGGCTCCCGCATACCTCACGGTGACCTTTCTCTCGCGAAGATAGCTGTCAATCACCCTGCGGATGTTAACGGGACACTTTTCCTCAGCCAGTCTGACTCTAATGGCCGGCCACCAGGCGCTATCGAAGGCCCCCTCTATGTCCAGCGAGACCACAGTTACAAGTTTCCTCTCTTGGAGTTTCTTGTAAATGCGGTCCGTCAGGGCGTAGAGGGCGTCCTCGGTGCTTCTCTGTGGCATAAAGCCGTACTGGCGAGTACTAATCCCGGGCAGGATGTGCCATTTGACACGATTGACAACCATCTTCTCGAGGATCTTGCCTAGAACGGGCAACAAACCGATCGGACGATAGGCCTTGGGGTTGGTGTAGTCCTCCTTTCCTGGTTTTCGGAGGACTATCACGGTGGCCTCCTTCCATATGATCGGAAAGTAACCCAGTTCCAGGCACTTATTGGTCAGAGCGAGGAATGCGCCGGGGTTCAGCGATATGGCTCGCTGGCATATGTCGGCGGTAAGACCGTCCGACCCGGGGGCCTTCTTGGGGTTGAAGCTCGAGGCGGCGTCGCTCAGTTCGACAGAGGTAAACGGTGGGTCCAAATATTCATTTGGAGTCCACACGTTTACTTGTTCAGCGACGCGCCTCGTACGCTTATGTTCCGCGTTATCTTCCTCCCCAAGATCCTCCGGGTAGAAAATCCCCGCCAACAGTGCCGCCGATTCGCTGGGGTCATAGGTTTTACCGTTAAGAACAAGTGGGAGATCTTCTCTCCTCACTGCGGTTCTACCTATGACCCTGTATATCCCGTCCCATAGTCCCTCCTTGTCCTGACGCTCACAGAAAGCCTTCCAGCTGGCTATCTGTGCTGCTATAGCATGCGATTCGTAGCTCTCCTTGGCTTGCAGGTACTCACGCACAACCCTGTCGCGACGGACCGGAGCGGCGCAACGGATGCGCCGCTTTTTGGTGTTGACCCCACGTTTCATCGCAGCGAGCTCGTCATTCCACCAGGGTAGACTAAGACGCTCCGTACCCTTCCTGATCGGCATGCTTGCTTCGCATGCCGCCACGACTGTTTTATTGTATGATTCAACACTTTTTTCGAGATCGACTATATTGTCGATCTTCCCTATGTCACCGATTTTAATCAAATTCGACTCTTGCAGCTGGGTGAGCTTCGACTGAAACTCATCCCAGTTTGCCTTTTTTGTGTTGAATCGCCGCGTGGTCCTAGTTACTATTACTTCTTGGTCTTTTTTCAGGTTGATACGGAACGTAATAGTGTTGTGGTCTGAGCTCGTCACGCCGTCATCCACCATCCAGTCAGCCACCAGCAGGAGCGCGTCCGGGGAGCACGCCGTAACGTCGACGCAACTAGAGTACCGTTTGAGTCCTCTAATCACGTCGAAGGTAGGGACGTCACCCCGATTGAGCACCTGCAAGTCAAGCTCTTCAAGAGCCCCAAAGAATGCCTCCCCTCTGCTGTCCGTTTTCGTGCTGCCCCACCAGGTGTTCCAGGCGTTCGCGTCGCCACCCACCACCACATAACGGGAGCCCACGCTCGTGACCACTGCCACCAGCTGATCCAGGTATGGCTCCATTGGCTGATCCGGCTCGAAGTAGAACGAGACCGCGCACATCTCCCAGGCACCCGTTCCGATTCTCACCACCACAATATTGTTGGTGGTAAGACCGGAGTCCAGGGTTACGGCCATGTCATCGTCGAACACAACGATTGCGGCTTTGACATGTCCGTCCCCCCGGTTGGCACACTGGAATACGCGCGCGCCCGCGTAGTCTCGCATCGAGCCGGACCTTCCAACATATGGCTCCTGGACCAACGCCAGGGCTACCTTTCTGCTGGTGGCCTCGAGCAAGAGCTCCTGTGTGGCGAGTTGCTTGCGTTGCAAATTCGCCTGGAACACTCGGTAGGACCTCACGGTGGTTCCGGTCTCGCCCAGGGCAACTTTAGCAGTAAGCTACCGTTGCCCTGGCCAAGGCCTCCCACTTACGGCGCACCGTGCACTCCGGAGCGAACGCGTTGTGAGCCGCGTCCAGCCCGGTCTGTGCACAGTTACAGCAAGAGGGTAAGGTTCCTGCCTGCCACTTTGGGCAGTTCACCTTTAGGTGCTCCTCCCCGCAGTGGCTGCACCTCGTTTGGGGCTCCTTGCAGAACCGCCTGCTATGCCCGTACCCGAGGCACGCGGAGCATTGGGTGAGCGGGGACTGATCGGCCACTCTCACCCTCTGCAGATCCACGCGCACCGTGCCCGCCTCTGTTAGGGCCGACCACACCTTCGGGGACACCCTGAGAATGATGTGGCACAAGAGGGGGTTCTTTAGCTTTTTTCTATACTTTACTTCTATGCGGACCTCCTCCTTTTGAATATGTTTAAGAAGATTGGAATTTTGTGTTTGTAATGCCTGAAGGACGTCCTCATCAGTGTTATACTGGAGGACGTCCTTCAGGATCACCAGTGGGTCCCTATTTTTCATATCTTCGACCCGGAGGTCCGCCTTTTTTAATCTTTGCACCACTCTTTCTTTCTCCTCTCTTGTGCCACATCCCACGATAACCCTCCTGTCCTTGGCTTTTCTTATTCTGTCTACTTGTACCCCCGTTTCTTTTACGTTTATGGCTACCCTAATTTTCTGTAAAACTTCCTCCCCGGACTCCTCCTGATCGTTCGAAGCGACGGCGACTGAGTGCAGCGTGACCCGCTCCACTGGGCGTTTCCTTGTTTCACCCGCGGTCACGCTTGCATACGTCAGCCGCCGTCGCTCCTGTTTTTCATCCTCTTGATTTTGGACTATCTGTTTAAGTGTCTCGGAATTTAATTCTAGGAGCTTTTTGTGCTCCTCCAGTCTCTCCAGCACAATACTGTTGGAGAGACTGGACGGGCACTCTCCTTTTGGCTTGGGAGTTGAGGGCAGACCGGTAAACGTTATGTTTAACGGTCTGTCCGGACCTCCCTTGCCCTTTCCTTCTTTGGGAGTCCGGGGGTGGTCCACTTCGGCCTCCTTCACCAATGCGAAGAGCCTCTCCGCAGCTTTTTTCACCTCTTCCTTAATCTCATTTTTTGTGTTTCTGGACCTATTCAACTGAAGTTTTATATTAACGACGCAGGCTTTCGCCTCCGCCACTCTCCCCTTTGGCATAGGATTCGCCGGGGGGGTTTCGGGAGCCCCAGGCTGCGCGCTCGCTTTAGGAGCTGCCGCACCACCTTTTTGTGGCTGCGGCTGCTCGCTTAGCGCACGCGAGGGCCCAGCCTGCGGCTCCCGGGCGGCGGGTGAGGCCGATTCTTTCCCTGCGTCGTTTCCTTTCATGGAGGTCCCGCTGAGGCTCCTGCGCACTTTCAAAGGCGTTCGGAGGCCGAGCATCCTGGGGGTGTGGGGACAGAAGGGTTATCGCGTTTGCTGATAGGTGTATAGGGCCTATCAGCTATAATAAACAATATAACTATATGAATAACTTAACGAATATTATAAATTAGTTAGGAGGTGTAAAGGGCCCCCCAACAGTCAGACAGCACAAAAATAAATAATTTAAAAACTTACACTAAGTTAAAACTTTTTGTTGGGAGGTGTAAAGAGCCTCCCAGCAGTCAAAATTTAGTACTATATATACAATTAAAACCTAAACCTATGAATATAACTCAAAAATTTTAGCTTAACCTAGTTTAAAATTGTTGGAGGGTGTAAATAACCCCCAACAGTCGATAAATCAAATATATTGGTCACAGTTAAAACCTTAACCTATCAATAAATAATTTATAAACTTATACTAGGTTAAAACTTTTTGTTGGGAGGTGTAAAGAGCCTCCCAGCAGTCAAAATTTAGTACTATATATACAATTAAAACCTAAACCTATGAATATAACTCAAAAATTTTAGCTTAACCTAGTTTAAAATTGTTGGAGGGTGTAAATAACCCCCAACAGTCGATAAATCAAATATATTGGTCACAGTTAAAACCTTAACCTAACAATATAAATATAGTTAAAATTGTTGGAGGGTGTAAAAAACCTCCAACAGTCAAAAAAAAAAAAAAAATATTCTAAATAGTTAAACCTAATAGTAAAAATAGAATTTTTGTCAGGAGGTGTAGAGAGCCTCCCAACAGTCAACGTCACTTATATTTAAAATATTAATGTCCCTAAATGTCCTAAATGTCTGCACGACAGAATGTCTTAATTCAAGTTATCGCTCCCGCACCTTTGATGGGGGGGTCTCCTAGGGTATTCCCTTGGTTCCGCTTATAAAATGTTATAAAATGTTGTTTTAGGAAGTTTACGTTTTCCGCGGAACCGTTGACTGGAAAAATCTGAATTTTTCAGGGAATACTCCTTGGGTCAGAGCCCACCTTTTACTACTAAAAAACCCGGGTGTTGCCGATCTGGTTTGGGCGCTGTGATTTTTTGGAGATCGGGCGATTTTTCCAAATGGTTTATTTCGGGAACCACTCGACGGCTCCCGATGCAAGTTTTGTGGACTTACTGTGGTTCTGGTGGAGAATTTGGTCCCGTTGCCCAATTTCTTCGCGCACCTCCAGGAGCGAAGTTAGCCGCCACGTGGTTTTGGGTTTTTCGCTATTTTCTCCGCTCCTGTGGACCGGAAAAATCCTGTAGTGGTGTCCGGAGGTGGGGCTCGATGGTGGGCAACCGGGACACCCAAAAAAAGTAAGGGTCGCCGCGACCAATCGTGCAGCGTAATTTTTTGAAGATATTTATTTTTCCACTTTCCACTTTTTTCCACTTTTTTTCACCACTGGTAACACCGATTGGGATATAACTTTCACAATTAGGTGCGCCGTTTTATTGCGCGTGTATTGATGTGCAACACTTTATGCGCCACTTAAGATTTTCACTGTTTTCGATTTATTTTCGTTGTTATATTTGCGCTTTTAGGAGCGTGGCGCGGTGTAAACGTGTTATTTGGAGCTCACAGCACTGCCGACTGGGTTAGGTTAGGTTAGGTTAGGTTAGGTTAGGTTAGGTTAGGTTAGGTTGGGTTAGGTTGGGTTGGGTTGGGTTGGGTTGGGTTGGGTTGGGTTGGGTTGGGTTGGGTTGGGTTGGGTTGGGTTGGGTTGGGTTGGGTTGGGTTGGGTTGGGTTGGGTTGGGTTGGGTTGGGTTGGGTTGGGTTGGGTTGGGTTGGGTTGGGTTGTGTTGGGTTGGGTTAGGTTAGGTTAGGTTAGGTTAGGTTAGGTTAGGTTAGGTTAGGTTAGGTTAGGTTAGGTTAGGTTAGGTTAGGTTAGGTTCGAGAAAGGTACTGGCAATGGCCTTGATACATCTTGGTGTCCACCTCAGGCGGTTATTCAATGATTGCCTGCAGGCGGGGCGTTTCCCCGGGGTATGGAAGGAGGGGCGGTTGGTGCTGTTGCGGAAGGATGGCCGATCTGCTGACTCTCCCTCCGCATACAGACCAATCGTCTTAATTGATGAGGTGAGTAAGATGTTGGAGCGAATTCTTGCCTCTCGAATAAACCAGCATCTTGCCATGCAGGGCCCCGACCTTTCGGAGCACCAGTATGGCTTCAGAGTGGGAAAGTCAACGATTGACGCCGTAGGTGCTCTGAAAAGCTTTTGTGAGTACGCGGAGAAGAGAGGTGAGGGAGTAGTGGCGGTATCGTTAGATATTGCCAATGCTTTTGACACCCTTCCATTTAGCGTAATTGAGGAAGCGCTTCGATATCACGCTGTGCCCTTATATCTGCGCCGTATGATAGGGCACTACCTAAAGGAAAGGCTAGTGCTCTATCAGGGTAGGGATGGCGAGAGGAAAGAGAGACTGATGGCCTGTGGGGTTCCACAGGGGTCGGTCCTGGGGCCCCTATTGTGGAACCTTGGGTTTGACTGGGCCATTCGTTCGGTACTGTTGCCCCGGATGGCAGTAATTTGCTATGCGGACGACACTCTGGTTGTTGTCCGTGGAAGCTGCTATAGGGAGACGGTGAGGAGGGCCACGGTGGCCACCGAATTGATAGTCACACGAATCGGGATGTTGGGGCTAACAGTGGCGCTTCCGAAGACTGAAGTCATTCTATTCAGGGGAATGGGGTGGCGGCCCCCGGCACGTGCCAGCATCACCGTGTCAGGAGAGGCGATCCAAATCAAGCCCCACATGAAATATCTGGGACTAATTTTGGACCGAAAGTGGAATTTTGAGGAGCACTTCCGCCGGCTCACTCCTAGATTGGTGGGAACTGCTGCCGCACTTGGCCGGCTTCTCCCGAATGTTGGCGGCCCAGGGGCTCCATGCCGTCGCCTGTTCGCAGGGGTTGTGAGAAGCATGGCGACGTATGGGGCCCCTATTTGGTTCGACGCTCTCCGCGCGCCAACCAGGGCCCTTCTACAAAGGCCACAGAGGGTGGTGGCAAATCGCATCTGCCGGGCATACGCGACGGTTGCCTTCGCGGTGGCCTGCGTGTTGGCAGGCACTCCCCCTTGGGAGTTAGAAGCGGGGGTGCTTGCTAGCACGTACCGCGTCGCAGCAGAGAGCCGTGCGAGAGGCGAAAGACTAGCGCCTGAAGTGGTAGGCCGAATGCAGCGGATGGCTGCACGAAGGATGCGTGACCGATGGAAGGCGGGCCTGACGGATGCCGTCTATGGCAAACGAACCATAGAGGCTATCCGCCCGGTCTTGGATCAGTGGTGCCGGCGTGAGCATGGGGTTCTCTCTTTCCGCCTGGTGCAGGTTTTGACTGGACATGGTTGCTTTGGCCATTATCTGCACCGGGTCGCGAGGAGGGAGCCAAACACTTCATGCCATGAGTGTGGTGCTGCGGATGACACGGCCCAGCACACCCTAGAAGTGTGCAGGAACTGGGATCCTCAGCGCCGCACTTTGATGGTTACGATCGGCGGAGACCTCTCGCTGCCTGGCGTAGTTTCTGCAATGCTAAGCAGTGAGAGATCCTGGGATGCCGTAGCCAACTTCTGTGAAGAAGTAATATCACGGAAGGAGGCAGCGGAGCGTGTGCGCCAAGAGGCTGTCGACGCGCATCCACTTCGGCGTAGACGGGGGGGAAGAAGACGGCGGCTTTTCGCTGCTCGTCAGATTCCCTTGGGAGGCGGCGGGTAGCTATTGGGCTAACTACCCGTCATTGCACGAGTCTCCTTACTGTCTGGGGGGGGATCAAGCTGTCCTGATCCTCTCTGTTTTAGCGCGGGAGCCCTGTTGCTAAGGCTGGGGCGGCTGGTGGATGTCTGGGAAGAATACAATGGGTTCCCCAGGTGTTCGGCAAATCCAGCGAGTGGGACATGCTGTGGTGGTTTTTAGTTCGGGTATACCTCAACGATGGGGGGAGTCCCACATAACCTCCGTCTTGCCCAACGGACGGAGGTAGCCATAAAGCTTTTCCACCACGGGAAAAAAAAAAAAAAAAAAAAAAAAAAAAAAAGGTTAGGTTAGGTTAGGTTAGGTTAGGTTAGGTTAGGTTAGGTTAGGTTAGGTTAGGTTTTTTTTTTTTTTTTTACACGCACCCGTCATCACAGGGCGTTGGCAGGGTGTCCTCTTTCGTAAAAAGAGACCTTATTAGCTTTATTTATATAAAATCAGTACAATTAAACAATTACAAACAATATAAACAATTAAATTAATTTAAAACTACAATAAAATTACAATTTAAAACTGAATAAAATACAATTAAGAATTAATACAAATTTAACATAATACACATAAAGCTAATTTTTGAAAGGTCTAATAATTAATTAAAAACATTAAAATCACTTAGTCTATCTTAAAACTAAACGAAGGTGTGGTCTAAGTGCTTCAAAGCTCGCAGCCCGGAGTTCGCAGGACAGCGATTTTCTCTTGGCTATTGCGAGGAACAGAACAACACGACTTATATGATAGTGCCATCTATATATGCTAACGATACTAGAGGCACTATGCATCTCTATCGGCTGTTCTGTTCCTGGCAATAGCAATTCTCGCTATCCTGCATGCGTACTCCAGGAATGCGTCTCTGCCAGAGGCCTCGCCCAGAATGGTGGGCACGGAACCCCTGCACAGCCTCATCCGCAGTACCTGTTGTAGGTCTTCCCGGGCCGCTTCGTGCTGGGGGCAGTCCATCAGAAGATGCAGGATCGATTCTGATGCACCGCTCCCGCACACGCAACCCGGGTTGTCACTGCGTTTGAATCTGTGCAGGTACTCCGCAAACCCACCATGACCAGTCAAGACCTGAGTGAGCACCATACTGCGGTCTATGTGCTTGACCACACGATGTGCGAACCGCACATCCGGCAAGAAGACCTTCGTGGTGCCCGCAGTCTCTTCGGACGTATACCTCCGGTTCCATTCGTCAAGCGATCCCTCGCGGAGCAGTCGCTTGACAAACGAAACCGGGCATCGGTCATAGTCCGGTTTTCTCCTTAAGCCTAGAGCTGCCTCTTTCGCGAGCTCATCGGCTCTTTCATTTCCCTCCAACCCTGCATGCGCTTTCACCCAGAACAAGGATACTTCCTTGTTCCGGGTGCGACATATCTCCAGATTGTCGATAATGCCTGCTACCAGGGGATGGAGGGATTTGCGCCCGACCACCGACTCAAGGGATGATCTTGAGTCGGTGTATATGCCGATGGAGCTTTCGGGGCGGCTCGTCGCGAGAGAGGCAGCCCTATCTAGGGCAAGGAGCTCAGCCTGGTAGACCGAGCAGTGCGCACCCAACTTTAGCTTGACGGCTTTGGTTTCGGCCTCGTGATTCCATATGGAAAGCGAGGCCCCCACCTTGCCGTCAATTTTACTGCCATCGGTAAAGATGCGCACCGCTTGAGTGTTGTTGTTCTCAAGGTCTTCTCGGTCCACCAGGCTGGTAAACTGCAGGCACGTCCTCTCCGCCGGGTGTGGTCGCCCACAGTACGGCACCCTCACTTCCATCTCCCTGTCCCCGAGTACTCGCTGGGACACTCCCCTCTTGGCCTCGTACAATGCCGAGGCCTCTTGGATCCTAAGATCCAAGGGGAGTATCCCAGCCAGCACCATGGCCGAGTTCAGGGAGACTGTCCGGTACGACTTGGTCATCTTCTGCGCAAAGCCCCTTTGGAGAGCTCCCAAACGCTTCCGCACTCCGAGCTTTGAAGCGGCAGGCGCCCAGGCACAGGCAGCGTACAGAACTATTGGCTCCACCACTGCAGTATAAATAGTCTTTATGATTTGGGGATGGAGGCCCCAGCTTACCCTGGCGGCTCTCGACAGCTGCTTGTAGAGACCTTGAACTCTCATGCAAGTATTACTTACATGAGAGTTGAAGGTTAGCTTGCTGTCGATAGTGAGCCCCAGGATCTTTATTTCGCTGGACAGACCAATGTCGATCCCCCCCATGGTCAGGAGCGGAGAGTCGTACTTTAGCTTGTTGGTTAGCACCATCGCCTTGGTTTTGTGCGGTGCGAACCTCAGCTTATTACGAGGGTAAGGTTCCTGCCTGCCACTTTGGGCAGTTCACCTTTAGGTGCTCCTCCCCGCAGTGGCTGCACCTCGTTTGGGGCTCCTTGCAGAACCGCCTGCTATGCCCGTACCCGAGGCACGCGGAGCATTGGGTGAGCGGGGACTGATCGGCCACTCTCACCCTCTGCAGATCCACGCGCACCGTGCCCGCCTCTGTTAGGGCCGACCACACCTTCGGGGACACCCTGAGAATGATGTGGCACAAGAGGGGGTTCTTTAGCTTTTTTCTATACTTTACTTCTATGCGGACCTCCTCCTTTTGAATATGTTTAAGAAGATTGGAATTTTGTGTTTGTAGTGCCTGAAGGACGTACTCATCAGTGTTATACTGGAGGACGTCCTTCAGGATCACCAGTGGGTCCCTATTTTTCATATCTTCGACCCGGAGGTCCGCCTTTTTTAATCTTTGCACCACTCTTTCTTTCTCCTCTCTTGTGCCACATCCCACGATAACCCTCCTGTCCTTGGCTTTTCTTATTCTGTCTACTTGTACCCCCGTTTCTTTTGCGTTTATGGCTACCCTAATTGGTTAGGTTAGGTTAGGTTAGGTTAGGTTAGGTTAGGTTAGGTTAGGTTAGGTTAGGTTAGGTTAGGTTAGGTTAGGTTAGGTTAGGTTAGGTTAGGTTAGGTTAGGTTAGGTTAGGTTAGGTTAGGTTAGGTTAGGTTAGGTTAGGTTTGGTTTGGTTTGGTTAGGTTAGGTTAGGTTTTTTTTTTTTTTTTTATACACGCACCCGTCATCACAGGGCGTTGGCAGGGTGTCCTCTTTCGAGAAAAAGAGACCTTTTCGTGCTTTATTTTCAGATAAGTCAATACAGTATGATACAATCAGTTAACAGTTAAAACAAATAAAGACTATTATAAATAAATTACAATTAAAAACAGTTAAAAATCAATTAAAAACAATTAAATTAATTTAAAAAACTACAATGATTCACAATAATAAAACATATTTTAAAAAGGTCAATAAATAATTTAAAAACATTAAAATCACTTATTCTATCTTATAAACTAACGAAAGCGTGGTCGATAAAGTGCTTCAAAGCTCCAAGGCTCGGAGTACGGAGTTCGCAGGACAGCGAATTTCTCCCGGCTTTTGCGAGCAACAGAACAACCTGATTTATATGATAGTGCCATCTGTATATGCTGACGATATAAGAGGCACTATGCATCTCTATCGGTTGTTCTGTTCCTCGCAATAGCAATTTTCGCTATCCTGCTTGCGTACTCTAGGAACGCATCTCTGCCAGAGGCCTCACCCAGAATTGTGGGCACGGAGCTCCTGCACAGCTTCATCCGCAGTACCTGTTGTAGGTCTTCCCGGGCCGCTTCGTGCTGGGGGCAGTCCATCAGAAGATGCAGGATCGATTCTGATGCACCGCTCCCGCACACGCAACCCGGGTTGTCACTGCGTTTGAATCTGTGCAGGTACTCCCCAAACCCACCATGACCAGTCAAGACCTGAGTGAGCACCATACTGCGGTCTATGTGCTTGACCACACGATGTGCGAACCGCACGTCCGGCAAGAAGACCTTCGTGGTGCCCGCAGTCTCTTCGGACGTATACCTCCGGTTCCATTCGTCAAGCGACTCCTCGCGGAGTAGTCGCTTGACAAACGAAACCGGGCATCGGTCATAGTCCGGTTTTCTCTTTAAGCCTAGAGCCGCCTCTTTCGCGAGCTCATCGGCTCTTTCATTTCCCTCCAACCCTGCATGCGCTTTCACCCAGAACAAGGATACTTCCTTGTTCCGGGTGCGACATATCTCCAGATTGTCGATAATGCCTGCTACCAGGGGATGGAGGGATTTGCGCCCGACCACCGACTCAAGGGATGATCTTGAGTCGGTGTATATGCCGATGGAGCTTTCGGGGCGGCTCGTCGCGAGAGAGGCAGCCCTATCTAGGGCAAGGAGCTCAGCCTGGTAGACCGAGCAGTGCGCACCCAACTTTAGCTTGACGGCTTTGGTTTCGGCCTCGTGATTCCATATGGAAAGCGAGGCCCCCACCTTGCCGTCAATTTTACTGCCATCGGTAAAGATGCGCACTGCTTGAGTGTTGTTGTTCTCAAGGTCTTCTCGGTCCACCAGGCTGGTAAACTGCAGGCACGTCCTCTCCGCCGGGTGTGGTCGCCCACAGTACGGCACCCTCCCCTCCATCTCCCTGTCCCCGAGTACTCGCTGGGACACTCCCCTTTTGGCCTCGTATAACGCCGAGGCCTCTTGGATCCTAAGATCCAAGGGGAGTATCCCAGCCAGCACCATGGCCGAGTTCAGGGAGACGGTCCGGTACGACTTGGTCATTTTCTGCGCAAAGCCCCTTTGGAGAGCACCCAAACGCTTCCGCACTCCGAGCTTTGAAGCGGCAGGCGCCCAGGCACAGGCAGCGTACAGAACTATTGGCTCCACCACTGCAGTATAAATAGTCTTTATGATTTGGGGATGGAGGCCCCAGCTTACCCTGGCGGCTCTCGACAGCTGCTTGTAGAGACCTTGAACTCTCATGCAAGTATTACTTACATGAGAGTTGAAGGTTAGCTTGCTGTCGATAGTGAGCCCCAGGATCTTTATTTCGCTGGACAGACCAATGTCGATCCCCCCCATGGTCAGGAGCGGAGAGTCGTACTTTAGCTTGTTGGTTAGCACCATCGCCTTGGTTTTGTGCGGTGCGAACCTCAGCTTATTACGAACTCCCCACTCCCGAACATAGGCGAGAGCGGCATTGGCCCGTCTCGAGACCTCCAACCCCGTATCGCCGTCGAAGACGAGGATAACATCGTCGGCAAAGGCCTGACAATACTCTCCCCGCCCTCCCAGGCCCTGCAGTAGTGGATCCAACAAGAGGTTCCACAGGACGGGACCCCCGATGGAGCCTTGAACACAGCCTTTGGTGGTGTTGCGCATGTGTTCGGCTCCCGCATACCTCACTGTGACCTTTCGCTCGCGAAGATAGCTGTCAATCACCCTGCGGACGTTCACGGGACACTTTTCCTCAGCCAGTCTGACTCTGATGGCCGGCCACCAGGCGCTATCGAAGGCCCCCTCTATGTCCAGCGAAACCACGGTTACAAGTCTCTTCGCTTTGAGATTCTTGTAAACGTGGTCCATCAAGGCGTAGAGGGCGTCTTCGGTGCTTCTCTGGGGCATAAAGCCGTACTGGCGAGTACTGATCCCGGGCAGGATGTGCCATTTGACGCGATTGACAACCATCTTCTCGAAGATCTTGCCCAGAACGGGCAACAAACCGATCGGACGATAGGCCTTGGGGTTGGTGTAGTCCTCCTTTGCTGGTTTTCGGAGGACTATCACAACGGCCTCCTTCCATATGATCGGAAAGTAACCCAGTTCTAGGCATTTATTGGTCAGAGCGAGGAACGCGCCGGGGTTTAGCGATATGGCACGCTGGCATATGTCGGCGGTAAGACCGTCCGACCCGGGGGCCTTCTTGGGGTTGAAGCTCGAGGCGGCGTCGCTCAGTTCGACAGAGGTAAACGGTGGGTCCAAATATTCATTTGGAGTCCACACGTTTACTTGTTCAGCGACGCGCCTCGTACGCTTGTGTTCCGCGTTATCTTCCTCCCCAAGATCCCCGGGGTAGAAAATCCCCGCCAACAGTGCCGCCGATTCGCTGGGGTCATAGGTTTTACCGTTTTGAACGAGTGGGAGATCTTCTCTCCTCACTGCGGTTCTACCTATGACCCTGTATATCCCGTCCCATAGTCCCTCCTTGTCCTGACGCTCACAGAAAGCCTTCCAGCTGGCTGGTTAGGTTAGGTTAGGTTAGGTTAGGTTAGGTTAGGTTAGGTTAGGTTAGGTTAGGTTAGGTTAGGTTAGGTTAGGTTAGGTTAGGTTAGGTTAGGTTAGGTTAGGTTAGGTTCCCGTGTGGGGTTGCTAGTCCCCCATCGTGGCGCGTCTCCCTGGGTGGTGGATAGGGGCACGCCTTCCAGATATGGAAGGTACCGGTTTATCCGGCGTGAACCAAAACTAGCACTGGGGTGGGGCGAGCGCTTCTTAGCGCTGCTCCTGGGGTTGCCGTCCTGCCTTAGCGACAGGACAGCGACTCCAGGGCGGGTAGGCGTGGCTTTCGAGCCTAGAGGAAGAAAACCTCGTTAAAAAATTACGTGAGCGCGGCGGGCTCGCCGGCTTCACGGCCGTTGGGCGCTGGTTTCGGCCACCGTCGGGCAACCCGTAGTCCGCACTGAGCGGGAACGGGGGCTCCTCTCACTGAGCGGGGAGCCGCGAGGAAGACAACCTCTCTAAAAAATAACTCCAATCCCAAGGTCTGGCACCTGCCGATGGGATGTATGGCTGGTGGGGATCCAGTCCCAAGGGTGCCCAACCACGGGGAGGTTACCCCTTAAAAACCACAAAATGACAGGTCGGATTATCAATATATCTACCCGGGCGGGTCCCCGAGAGGGGGAATCCCGTGGTGCGCCGGAGACGGCGCATCGGCCCCAAGTATACGGGGGGGCCATAATCCGCGATGAGGGAGAGGAGGTAGTGGAGGAGGAGAGTGTCAGGCTGCTGCAGAGCAGGGCCGTGGTCGTGCTGGAGAGGTGCGACACGGCGGTGGCCGGATCACGGAGCCGTGCTTCGTCTCTCAAGCGAGAGACGTCGGATGGCTCTGCTTCCGACTGCAGTGGGGTAGTGGTAATGGAGAGCTGTAGATCCCGGTCGGGGTCTGAGTCCTCCGTGGCCGCAAGCGTCGCAGGGCGCTTGTGGAGGGGGGCGAAGAGGCCGCGTCTCTCGGAGGGCAATGCGTTGTCCTCCGATGAAGAGATGCCGGCCGTATCTTCGCCCATCATCCTCGGCAGCGTTAAGCCGTCGAGGAAGGACAGGAAGGCCGATAAAAAGGCCAGGAAGGAGGAGCTCCGCACCCAGGCGGAGCAAGACCTGTTAAGGTCCTCCTTAGCGGCGGTATATCGCCGCGAAGCCCACCTCGCCGCTGAACGGGAGCTTGGGCCGTCGACGAATGAGATGTCGGCGGCCCAACTTCAGAGGCGAGTGTTCGACGAAGTGGCGACAATTAAAACTGTCGCCACGAAATCGTCGAACCTGAAGGGTACGCTGGTGCGCACTCTCAAGGACTCTGCGGCGTCTATTATAGATGCCGTGGAGACCTTGGGCTCGCGCACAGTCTCGGACGAGACTAAAAAGCTTCAGGCGGTTATTAACCGCCTTGAGGCTGAGAACGCACGGCAGCAGGCCGAAACGGCCAGTCTCCGCAAGGAGCTGGCCTCGCTGAGAGCCGTCGTGGAGCGATCCGCTCCCGCGACGACGAAGGAGGCCGACAACCAGGCAGTGTTGCGGCAAGTCAGGGAAATCCTGAATGCCCACCTCGCTGGCCTGGAGGATAGGCTCCTCCCGGCGAAGAGCCTCAGGCCCCCACTGGCGGCCGACAAGAAGGGGCAGCCCGGGCAGCCGGCATCGTATGCCGATGCTGCTCGCGCCGCTGGCCCTCGGCGAAGCCAAGGGAAGGGAAAATCCACCCAACGGACGCCCGCTGCCGAGCCTGCAAAAAAGGCTGCGGCGGCGAAGCGTCCAGCTGAGCCTAAGGGGAAGGCTCCAGTGGTGGAGAATCCTGCCGGCCCTGCTGCACCCAAAGAGGGGCAGTGGCAGACGGTCGGCAGGAAGAAGAGGGGGAAGAAGGGCAGGAAGGCGGCCGGTCCGCGGCCCCAGCCACAGCCGAAGAAATCGGCAGCGGCAGGGTCTGCGAAGCCGCCCCTTCCTAAGCTCCGTCCTCCGCGGTCTTCGGCTGTAGTATTAACCCTACGGCCGGAGGCTGAGGAGGGGGGGGCTACCTATGCCCGTGTAATAGCCGAGGCCAGGCAGAAAATAAGTCTGACTGACCTCGGCATAGCGGGCCTGCGGGTCAGAAATGCGGCCACGGGAGGCCGCATCTTTGAACTGCCAGGCGCCGCAAGCGCCGAAAAGGCGGACGCTCTCGCCAATCGGCTGAGAGAAGTTGTAGGGGAGAAGGTGGCCCGAGTCTCCAGGCCCGTAAAGTGCGCGGATATGCGCATAACGGGCCTGGACGATTCCGTCACAAAAGAGGACGTCGCGGCTGCCGTCGCAAAGGTCGGCGGCTGTGACGTCGACCAGGTGCGGGCCGGAGATATCCGGCGCAACGCAGGAGGCCCCGGAACGGTCTGGCTGCGCTGCCCCGTCTCAGCCGCCAAGAAGGTGGTGGACGGTGGCAGATTGTTGGTGGGGTGGGTGTCGGCCCAGGTCAAGGCACTGGGTGAGCGTCCTCAGCGATGCTACCGGTGCCTGGGCTTCGGGCACATGAAGGCCCTCTGCTCGGCGGAGATCGACCGCAGCGACACGTGCTATCGCTGCGGTAAATCTGGCCACAAAGCCCGGGGGTGCTCTGCCGCGCCACACTGCAGCCTCTGTGCTGCAGCGGGTAGACCGGCGGATCACCGCGGGGGTAGCGACGCGTGCAAGACGCGCAGCGCCCCCAAAAACAAAGGGAAGAAGGGTAGGACTGGCGATGGCCCCCGGGTCTCCTCGCAGTCTGCCCGGCCATCCACGAGCTCCGAGGCTCGTGGGGGGTCCAAGGAGGTTCCCATGGTAGTGGGGTAGTTTTATGGCTCTCCACTTTCTGCAGGCGAACCTCAACCACTGCGCTGGGGCTCAGGACCTATTGGTCCAGAGCATGGCGGAGTGGTCGATCAACGTCGGCGTGGTGGCTGAGCCATACTACGTCCCCTCGGGGGGCGAATGGGTCGGGGATAGGGACGGCCTGGTGGCCATCACGTCCCGATCCGCGACGAGTTCCCCGCCATTCCAGCGTGTCGTGAAGGGCAGGGGATTCGTTGCGGCTTGGGTGGGGGACGTCCTGGTCATCGGGACGTATTTCTCGCCGAACAGGCCCCTCATCGAGTTCGAGCAGTTCCTGCTCGAGGTCGGGGCCCTGATCGGTCGCAGTCGCCCGTGTAGGGTGCTGGTCGCCGGAGATCTCAATGCAAAGTCCACTGCGTGGGGATCCCCGGCGACCGACGCCCGCGGCGCGGCGCTCGAGGATTGGGTGGTCTCGACCGGCCTACAGGTGATGAACCGTGGGTCGGTTCAGACTTGCGTGCGGTGGCAGGGGGGATCGATCGTGGACGTCACGTTCGCCGATCCCACCCTGGCATGCCGCGTTCGGGGATGGGAGGTTCTGCAGGATGAGGAGACGCTCTCGGATCACCGGTATATCCGGTTCGAGGTCTCCTCCCTCCCGGCCACGAGCCGCAGATCGAGCGGGGCCACGCGGGGGTGTGGCCCTCGCTGGGCCCTCAAGAGCCTGGACCGCGACGCCCTGTTGGAGGCAGCGGAAGTTCAGGCGTGGTTGCCGGCGCCAGCCGGCAACTCGGTAGAGGAGGAAGCCGAGTGGCTCGGCGGGGCCATGTCGCAAGTGTGCGACGCGGCCATGCCGAGAGTCACTCGTCAACCTCTCAGGTGTGCGGTGTACTGGTGGTCTCGCGAGATTGCACTGTTGCGCAAGGCTTGCGTGGCCGCCAGACGCCGGTACGCCAGGAGTCGGAGACGGCGCCAGCGAGACAGGGACGCGGAAGCGCTCCTGTACGTCGCCTATAGGGACGCCGCGTGGGCGCTGAAGGTGGCCATCAGGGCGGCGAAGGAGCTCGCGCAGCAGGAGATGCTGGCGAGCCTCGACGCCGATCCCTGGGGGCGACCTTACAAAATGGTGAGGCGCAAGCTGCGACCGAGGGCCCCGCCGCTGACCGAGTCGCTCCAGCCGGAGCGGCTGGAGTCGGTGGTGGGAGCTCTCTTCCCGAGGAGGGCCGCGGTGGAGCCGCCGAGCATGGCGCCGCCCACCACCGGTGCTGGGGGTGCGTCGTCCGAGGACGCGCCCGCAATCACCGAGGGTGAATTGAGGGCGGCTCTGCTGCGGCTCCGGGCGAAGAACGTCGCGCCGGGCCCTGATGGAGTTCCCGGTCGGGCCTTGGTTCTGGCCCTGGGCCCGCTGGAGACTCGCGTCAGGGCGCTCTTCGACGCCTGTCTGCGGCAGGGCCGGTTTCCAGTCGCATGGAAGACTGGCAAGCTGGTCCTTCTGCAGAAGGAGGGGCGCCCGGCTGACTCACCCTCGGCCTATCGGCCTATAGTGCTTTTACACGAGGTGAGTAAGCTGTTCGAGCGGGTCATCGCCGCTCGTATCGTAGGGCACCTCGAGCAGGTGGGGCCGGATCTCAGCGACGTACAGTTTGGGTTCCGGCGGGGCAGGTCCACAGTCGACGCGATAGCGCGGGTGAGGGACCTTGCTGAGGATGCGGTCGCCAGCGGCGGGGTGAGCTTGGCGGTGTCTCTAGACATCGCCAACGCGTTCAACACCCTGCCATGGCCGTGCATTGTGGAAGCGCTTCGCTACCACGCGATGCCCGGCTATCTGCGGCGTATCGTAGCGGCTTACCTCTCAGAGAGGGCCGTGAGCTTCCCGGCCGGCGGCCAGTTGGTCCGCTGGGAAGTGTCGTGCGGTGTCCCACAGGGATCGGTCCTCGGACCGCTCCTGTGGAACATCGGCTACGACTGGGTGCTGCGGGGCGGTAATCCGAGGGGCGTCGACGTAACTTGTTACGCAGACGACACCCTCGTTACGGCCAGGGGCCGCACGTTCAGGGAGGCGCGCGTCAGAGCCACTGCTGGGGTGGCCCAAGTAGTGGCGCGCATACGCCGGCTGGGGTTGGAGGTTGCCCTCGAAAAGTCCGAGGCCCTGTGTTTTCACGGGCCGCGGATGGCACCTGCCGCCGGAGCCGACCTAGTGGTCGGAGGAGTTTCCATCGCGGTCAAGTCGTCGATGAAGTACTTGGGACTCATCCTCGACGCGCGGTGGAATTTCGAGGAGCACTTCCGGCGCCTGGCCCCCAAACTGATTGGGGCTGCCGGCGCGCTGAGTCGCTTGCTCCCGAACTCGGGTGGGCCCGGAGTGGGCTGCCGTCGACTGTACACCGGGGCGGTGAAGTCGATGGCCCTGTATGGGGCGCCCATATGGGCGGACGATCTGTCCGCTCGTAGTAGGAGACTGCTGCGGAGACCGCAGCGAGTCATGGCGGCCAGAGTGGTCAGAGCCTACCGCTCCATCTCGTGCGAGGCGGCCTGCGCTTTAGCGGGTTGTCCTCCGTGGGATCTGGAGGCGGAGGTGCTGGCTCACGTGTACTGGCAAAGGGTGGAAGTTCGGTCGCTGGGCGACCACCCTTCCCCGGATATGGTGGCTGGATGGCGGCGCTCGGCGCAGACCGAGCTCTACCGCCAGTGGCAGGTCAGACTCGAGTCACCGAGTGCCGGTCTCAGGACCATAGAGGCGATTCGCCCCGTCCTCCGTCAGTGGGCGGAGAGGCGTCACGGGCAGGTGACCTTCCGCCTTGCGCAGGTGCTTTCCGGACACGGCTGTTTCGGGAGGTTCCTGTTCAAGGTGGCAGGTAGAGAGCCCACTGAAGAATGCCATGAGTGCGGCTGTGCTATCGATACAGCGCAGCACACGCTGGCTGAGTGCCCCAGTTGGTCTCAGCAGCGTGCGGCACTCACTTCTGTAGTCGGGGGGGACCTCTCCCTGCCGATCGTGGTTTCGGCCATGGCTGGCAGTGAGAGGTCTTGGCAGGCGATGGTCTCCTTCTGCGAGGACGTGATCTCGCGGAAGGAGGCGGCGGAACGGCTGAGAGAGGACGACGTGGACTCTCAGCCGATCCGTCGCAGACGTGTCGGGCGCAGGCGGCTCGCACTTCACCACCGCCTACCCCCTTGAGAGTAGCACCTCCGGGCGTTGGATACGAGGATCTGTCCAACACCCAGGAGTTAGGTCCTCGAGCTGGAAGACGCACCCTGTGGTCCTGGTGCGTCTTATGGCGTTCAATTGGGGGGCATCTGATATTGCCCCCGAGTTGGCACCGTCCTAAGGACGGACTCTGCCGGCCTGGTTGCGGTTGTGTGCGCGAGCGAAACCCGTGACCCGGCCACCAGGCGGCGGGAAAGGATATACACCGTGGGGGTTTAGTCAGTAAGAGTCTGACATAACTGCCGCGTCTCCTCGGACGCGGAGTATCCATGAGGATTACCCACGTTAAAAAAAAAAAAAAGGTTAGGTTAGGTTAGGTTAGGTTAGGTTAGGTTAGGTTAGGTTAGGTTAGGTTAGGTTAGGTTAGGTTAGGTTAGGTTAGGTTAGGTTAGGTTAGGTTAGGTTAGGTTAGGTTAGGTTAGGTTAGGTTAGGTTAGGTTAGGTTAGGTTAGGTTAGGTTAGGTTAGGTTAGGTTAGGTTAGGTTAGGTTAGGTTAGGTTAGGTTAGGTTAGGTTAGGTTAGGTTAGGTTAGGTTAGGTTAGGTTAGGTTAGGTTAGGTTAGGTTAGGTTAGGTTAGGTTAGGTTAGGTTAGGTTAGGTTAGGTTAGGTTAGGTTAGGTTAGGTTAGGTTAGGTTAGGTTAGGTTTTTTTTTTTTTTTACACGCACCCGTCATCACAGGGCGTTGCAGGGTGTCCTCTTTCGAGAAAAAGAGACCTTTTCATGCTTTATTTCAAATAAATCGATAACATTTTGATACAATTACAATTATGATTATGACTATTATAGATAAATTACAAATAAATTACAGTTAAAAAGCAATTAAAAACAATTAAATTAATTTAAAAAACTACAATAAATAATTTACAATAACAAAGCAATATTCAAAGGTCAATAAATAATTAAATAAAACATTAAAATCACTTATGTCTAGCTTATAAACTAACGAAGGTGCGGTCGATAAAAGTGCTTCAAAGCTCCAAAGCTCGGAGTACGGAGTTCGCAGAACAGCGAGTTCCTCTCGGCTTTTGCGAGCAACAGAACAACCTGATTTATATGATAGTGCCATCTGTATATGCTGACGATATAAGAGGCACTATGCATCTCTATCGGTTGTTCTGTTCCTCGCAATAGCAATTTTCGCTATCCTGCTCGCGTACTCTAGGAACGCATCTCTGCCAGAGGCCTCACCCAGAATTGTGGGTACGGAGCTCCTGCACAGCTTCATCCGCAGTACCTGTTGTAGGTCTTCCCGGGCCGCTTCGTGCTGGGGGCAGTCCATCAGAAGATGCAAGATCGATTCCGATGCACCGCTCCCGCACACGCAACCCGGGTTGTCACTGCGTTTGAATCTGTGCAGGTACTCCGCAAACCCACCATGACCAGTCAACACCTGAGTGAGCACCATACTGCGGTCTATGTGCTTGACCACACGATGTGCGAACCGCACATCCGGCAAGAAGACCTTCGTGGTGCCCGCAGTCTCTTCGGACGTATACCTCCGGTTCCATTCGTCAAGCGATCCCTCGCGGAGCAGTCGCTTGACAAACGAAACCGGGCATCGGTCATAGTCCGGTTTTCTCTTTAAGCCCAGAGCTGCCTCTTTCGCGAGCTCATCGGCTCTTTCATTTCCCTCCAACCCTGCATGCGCTTTCACCCAGAACAAGGATACTTCCTTGTTCCGGGTGCGACATATCTCCAGATTGTCGATAATGCCTGCTACCAGGGGATGGAGGGATTTGCGCCCGACCACCGACTCAAGGGATGATCTTGAGTCGGTGTATATGCCGATGGAGCTTTCGGGGCGGCTCGTCGCGAGAGAGGCAGCCCTATCTAGGGCAAGGAGCTCAGCCTGGTAGACCGAGCAGTGCGCACCCAACTTTAGCTTGACGGCTTTGGTTTCGGCCTCGTGATTCCATATGGAAAGCGAGGCCCCCACCTTGCCGTCAATTTTACTGCCATCGGTAAAGATGCGCACTGCTTGAGTGTTGTTGTTCTCAAGGTCTTCTCGGTCCACCAGGCTGGTAAACTGCAGGCACGTCCTCTCTGCCGGGTGTGGTCGCCCACAGTACGGCACCCTCACTTCCATCTCCCTGTCCCCGAGTACTCGCCGGGACACTCCCCTCTTGGCCTCGTACAATGCCGAGGCCTCTTGGATCCTAAGATCCAAGGGGAGTATCCCAGCCAGCACCATGGCCGAGTTCAGGGAGACGGTCCGGTACGACTTGGTCATTTTCTGCGCAAAGCCCCTTTGGAGAGCTCCCAAACGCTTCCGCACTCCGAGCCTTGAAGCGGCCGGCGCCCAGGCACAGGCAGCGTACAGGACTATTGGCTCCACCACTGCAGTATAAATTGTCTTTATGATTTGGGGATGGAGGCCCCAGCTTACCCTGGCGGCTCTCGACAGCTGCTTATAGAGACCTTGAACTCTCATGCAAGTATTACTTACATGAGAGTTGAAGGTTAGCTTGCTGTCGATAGTGAGCCCCAGGATCTTTATTTCGCTGGACAGACCAATGTCGATCCCCCCCATGGTCAGGAGCGGAGAGTCGTACTTTAGCTTATTGGTTAGCACCATCGCCTTGGTTTTGTGCGGTGCGAACCTCAGCTTATTACGAACTCCCCACTCCCGGACATAGGCGAGAGCGGCATTGGCCCGTCTCGAGACCTCCAACCCCGTATCGCCGTCGAAGACGAGGATAACATCGTCGGCAAAAGCCTGACAATACTCTCCCCGCCCTCCCAGGCCCTGCAGTAGTGGATCCAATAAGAGGTTCCACAGAACGGGACCCCCGATGGAGCCTTGAACACAGCCTTTGGTGGTGTTGCGCATGTGTTCGGCTCCCGCATACCTCACTGTGACCTTTCGCTCGCGAAGATAGCTGTCAATCACCCTGCGGACGTTCACGGGACACTTTTCCTCAGCCAGTCTGACTCTGATGGCCGGCCACCAGGCGCTATCGAAGGCCCCCTCTATGTCCAGCGAAACCACGGTTACAAGTCTCTTCGCTTTGAGATTCTTGTAAACGTGGTCCATCAAGGCGTAGAGGGCGTCTTCGGTGCTTCTCTGGGGCATAAAGCCGTACTGGCGAGTACTGATCCCGGGCAGGATGTGCCATTTGACGCGA